>CM036920.1:14577500-17025000 GCA_020800305.1 Porphyrio hochstetteri
AACCCCCGGCACGAGTCCCGGCGACAAAAGGGCCGCAACCCGATCCGGGCTTTATTGAATCCCTATTGTTCTCCCAGCTAATTCCCCCTTGTCCTCCCTTCCCCGCCACGAGCAGGGGGGGTATGGAGTGTGTATGTGTGTGTGTATGAGGGGTGACCGTCTCTTAATTGCTTAAAAACTAACTGCCCCACCGCCTGGGCGATGCGGAACCCGCAGGAGGTTGGGAAGGGGCTGCTGTTTCTTGGGGGAATTAATGCCTTTAATGCTAAGTTTGTCCCTGGGAAAACGCTGCCCACCCTCGTCCTAGGCATGTCAGGAGGAATCGCAGGGCTTTTAAACAGGGGATTAAGGAAAGTGGTCACTTTTGACTCAGTAGGAAAAATCCCTCCATGACGGTAATGAAAGCCTGGATGATATAAGTATCTTCTGGTTCACAATAGCAATTAATATGGTAATATTCTACTATTAAAGATGCTAACATTAAGATGGAGCTCGCACACGGTTAAAACATTTAATAGAGGGGAAAATGCATTCCTTGAGCATCAGGTAACAAAGTCAAACGGAGAATGGGGGGGGGGAGTGAAAAATCTCTTAAAATAACAAAGGCCTCTATATAATTTGGAAAGGCTTTTAAACTCCCTTCCTCCTCAAGGAAAACTTGAGAAGTGGGTATTAGTGAGGGCTAGGGGAAGGAGCTTGTGCTGGGTAGGGAGAGCTGTCCTGGTGGGAGCCCAGCCCTGGTCCTGTATGGAGACCAAATGCCACAGGGACCATCTGCAATGACCCGCTGGTGGCCCATGAGGAACCTCTGTTGGGACAAAGACATAGGAGCATCATGGTACCCCAGAAACATGGGGGTGGGAAGGAGCATCTGGAGAGCCTTGCTCAAACCTCTGCTCCAGGCAAGGCTGAGTTCAGAGTCAAGCCAGGCCACCCCTGGCCCTATGCAGTGGAGCTGAGCATCTTCCAAGGATGGAGGTCCCAGGACCTCTCTGAGCTCTGTCCCTGTGCTGCACCATGCTCATCCTGGTTTGTTTTCCCAGATGTTGCACCACTTAGGTCTATCCATGCACTCCCTGGTTTGCCTTGGGGTGCCAAGTCCCATCCAAATGCCCCAAATCATGGTGGTATCATGGGGTATGGGAAAGTCTTTGGTTTCTGCTGGAGGAGGAAGTGTCCTGCTCACCTTTGCCCTGTGCAGCCACTTGGTATGACTGATTTGCCAAGCAGAGGATAGATACAGTAATGTAAAAATATTCTCTCAGCAGAGATATTTTTAAGTTTCAAACTAGTTGGGAGTAAATCAGAAAGTACTTATTTAAACTACAGTCCACGCTTTTATGATTATAAAACCATTTTCCCTTTTTTCCTTTGTTTTCAATTAAAAACAGGATTTAGGTTTTTGCTTTTCACTAGAATAAAAGTAATTGGCAAAGATAATACTATTGTGGGAATGGAGGCACCTTTCAGCCCATCGCTAGAAGCAGCAAATATTTACCAGCTGGCTCTGAGGATGAATTGGAGCCTGATGTGGAGAGCATGGTCTTGGTCCTGCCTGCAGCTTTGCTAACTTCATCAAATCACACTATCTTCACTTTGTGGTTATTTTTTTTCTCTAAAATGCAGTATTCCTGGGGGGAAAAAAACCATTGTCTTCTGAAGCTGGCACTTTTGCATAGTTTATTTAAAAGAAATTCTGCTTGGCTGAGCCCAAGGATTCAGGCAGGTCACTCAAGCTCTGCTCTGACCATCTAGCTCAGGTTCCTCACTCCAGGCTTCCTCCTTCCTTGTCTCTTCGTCCCGAAAAGTTGCACAGATGAAGCCATTCCCAGAGTAAGCCCTCTGCTAAATTTGCAGTGGAATCACAACCGTGCATCACAGGGAGATGTGAACTGTGGCCCTTTCACCAAAACTGGAGGGGATGGGAAGGAAAATAGGTGGAGAACAGCTCAATGAGGAGCTGACACCAGCAGAAGTGCTACTGCCCTGTGCTACCCCATGGTAGAGGTTACATCCCTGTGTATCCACCCTGAGGGTAATCTGTAAACCACACCAAAAGCTGATTGGGGAGGAACCACACAAGCCCACAGCAGGCAGGTCTGCAGGGACACCAACCCTGGGCGGCGAGGGTGAGTGTGAGCACATGACCTCTTGAGCTGGGCAATGCAGGTTGGTAGCAGCCCCTGACTTGTGTCTTTATTGCCTTTCCCAAAACTTTGCCTAAAATATTTATCTTGGGACATGCTGGAAATCATCTCTGGTGCCAATAATAATAACACAGCACTGAGATGGCACAGAGCAGGGGGTCTAAACAGAGGAATACTAATGGCCAGGGAAAAAATCAGCACCAAACCCCACTGTTTAATCCTCTTTCTTTTCCTTCACTGTCTGCTCTGACAGCAGTTAAAGGTGAAGCCATCAAGGAAAATGGGGATCCCTCCCAGCATGATGGGAGCTGAGAGGTGACCCGTCCCTCTGAGTGTTCCCAGCTCTGCTGCTTGGGGTTTATGGTGGTAAAAGTGATCCTTTGGGTCACCTCCCACCTTATCCCCTTAGAATCATAGAATCACAGGGGTTGGAAGGGACCTCGAGAGCCCATCAGGTCCAACCCCCCTGCCAAAGCAGCTCCCCAGCTCATATTGCACAGATAGGCGTCCAGATGGGTCTTGAATATCTCCAGAGATGGAGACTCCACACCCCCCTGGGCAGCCTATTCCAGTGCTCCATCACTCCTGTCTGGTCCATGAACAGCATCTCCTGGTGGAGCCCAGCTCATCATGCACAGAGGGGCTCAGCCCCACTGGAGAGGGGGCTTGGTCAGCGAGCGCTGCAGAAACAACTGTGATGTGGATAAAAAAGTAGGAATAAGGGGGGAAAAAAAATAAAGCTACTGAAATTGAGCAGTGGGTGACACTCTGAGAGGAAGAAAAAGCCTCAAACTTTAAAGGCAGCATTAAAACAGGGCATGCAGAAAGTGAAGTCAATTAGGCAAAAGAATCGTTTGCTGACGGAGGTCGCCAGGCCGAATTCCTAAAAGGATTCATGAATCGACTAAAAATACCCTTGGGATAGTTTGAGCACGGACTGAGTTACTGAAGGGCAATGCCCCAGATGACCCAGGAGACCCTTTCCAATCCTACAGTATAAACAATGACGCTATTAACATTTGTACTAAGTACCTGCTCGGGCTCCTCGCCTGCCACCACGGCTCCCACCCAGAGCAGGAGCAGAGGCTGGGAGATGTGCTCTGCTCCCTACCTTAGCCTGGAGAGCATCCTTTAGGTCCTAAGCAATTGCTCTGGTTTCTTTCCCTAAACCCACCCCCCTGTAGACAGGGAATTAGGGAAACCCTGGTGGCAATGGTAGGAGCAGTGAAAGGCCAGAAAGATCAGTGTGGAAAAGCCTGGCAGAAACCCCACAGAGCTGAAAAGAACAACGTGAAGGCTGGAGAATATCACTGGTGAGAGGAGAGACTCAGGGCACAGGGACCGTGGTGGCCATGTCATGCCAAGGAGGTGCTTGCAGGGCACCAGGGGACAAGCTGGGGAATTTTCAGGCATCTATTTAGCAACAAAGGCACCTACACCTGAGGGAACCACAAAAAAAAAGCCAGGTGGAGTTTGGATACCACACCAGGAGATGCAGAAGGACCGCAGGACCCACCAAGACCCTCCAGGTGACCTTTGCCATTGGGAGCTGTTATCGGTGCACAGAGCCTGCACAGAGCAGGGACCAGGTGGGGAGTGTTGTACTGACTGTGCTGGGGGAAAAGCTGGTTTGTAATTAACTCTTTCTCCTTCCCTTAACATCCCTGAGGATGAGACCTGCTGCAATGCCACCCTATGGTGTCACCGTTGGGCACCTTCCTGGGAGGTGCCAGAACACTGCTGTACCTTGTGTAGGTGTACAGGACTGGGTTTAATGTGCAGGCAAACCTCTGGCCCTAAATCTGTGACTTGTGATGCAGGTACTGAGGATGAAAATGAAAACAAGGTTAGATAAAACCACGCGCTATCGAAACTTAATTATGCATCCACAGGCTGAGGCTCATTATTCATCCTCCAACCTGGAAACAAATTAGTCTAATGAAGCCATGAGTTAAAATGGAGAAAGGATGTAAGGGCTGGGGAATATTTGTGCCTGTGCTCGAGTGTAGAAACCAGCACTGAGCTCTGGGTGCAATGTTTGTCACCGGAACCAGGTGCTTCCTACATGTGCCACATCCAGGACCTGGGTTTGGCTAAGAGCAGGTTACAGTTGCTCCTAAGTGGGAATGTGGAGTCGTTAGAGACCAGGGAAATGTGGGGGCTCAGTGGGGGCTCATCAAACCCAGAAGCCGTGGGTCTAAAGAAACCCAGACACCAGTGTCAGCTGCCATGGAGTCAACACATGAAGCCCTGGCACAGGTCCCCTGGTGACAGTCAGCATAGCCCCACAGAGAGTGTGGCTCCAGTGACCTCTGATAAACACAGAACCAAATCCCAGGGCTGGGAAGAAAAGAAACTGATAACTAACTACAGTGGGATGGCAGCTCTCTGGCTTTATTGCACAAGCAGTTAAGAAGCTGAAGACTATAATTAAACTGCCTGGGAATGTATAATCACAGTGAGGAAGGTCTTTTGTCCTGCTCCTTCCCTGCAGAATTTGGGGAGAAATCAAATTACATCATAGGAAAGGGACCTGATAGGTGTTTAATCCCTATGTGCTGCCTGATGCACCGCCCAGCACCGGTTGTTTTGGACACCTATAAAAGCCACCCATAAACTATAACTCCTGGCTCAAGTGGGGATAGTGAGGGGTTTATCCCCTGGCTGGGTTTGGGAATAGCGAGGGGCTTATCCACAGCACGCTGGTGATATATAGCCTGGGTCTGAGCTCTGCAGCAGAGCGCTAAAGGTTCAAGTGACCTAGTAAAGACCGTGCCAGTACCAGAGAACAGGTCCCCACAGGCCCCCAGCTGAGCCATTCTCACTGCTTTATTCTCTCGCTCCCATCCTAATGTGTTTAACTATAAATGACCCCTTTATTTTTTATATCTCCATTTCATTTTCCCCCATTCTTCCAAGGAAGCAGTAAAACAGGGAAGCCGAGAAGCAGAGCTCTTACTGTAAAGCTGATGGTGACACAGAACAATCCTGGGGACCTCGCAGCTCATGTTGGACATTTGTATCAGCACAAGGAAGCTCTGGGCTTCTCCTCTGAGACTCAAGCCCTAATCCTGCTCCTAGGTTCCCAGAAAAACCTACTGGGATGATGCAGGCAGAGGTGAGCTGCATCTGGTCCAGGCGCCCTGACGTTCACTGGTCGAGCTCAGTACCATTTCCAGTTTTACTGGGTGTTTTATTCCATGCTGTCTGGGGGATCATCACAAGGATGGCAGAGTTGGGGGTGAAGACAAGCCAGTGGAGCAGAGTGCCCCCCCAAACACAGCCACTCCATTGTGCTCTTTGTTTCTGATATGCAGAAGATGCTCAGCCACCCTGGGCAGAAGGACAACAGCTTGCTGTTTATTAGTATAATTTTTAAAGGTGCTTCATTGTATTTATTTGCTGTGTGGTTAAACATTTATTATTTATATTTAATTTTCCCAGACTCAAAGGGGCATCACTGGTGGCTGAGTGTCTGCAGATTCAGTGCAGCTCCTTCACACACTTATTTATGTAACCTTGGCCTCCCCCGAGGGGCTCCCGTTTCACTATGTGCCATCGGCCTCTTAATTGGCCTCACAGATCACGCCTTCTCCTTTGGCTCACCCAGGTCCCCACGACCCGTAATTTCTATGATATTAAATGTGGTTGAAACAAAAGAGTTCAGTAAATTAAAGTCAGGAAGTTTCCTATCGCTCCTATACCTTCGCTTTCAATTCCCTCTCCGGAGCGGTGGCCAGATTGGGGTCACGGCGATGGGTCTGGAGGGCTCGGAGAAGGACCAGGCTGTGTCCTGGGCAGGAGATGGACACGCTGGCCAGTGTGCCTGGCTGTTGGCTTGTCTGGCTTCCCACCCTGCCATGCCTTCTTGATCAGAGTGTTTGGCACTAATTGGGCTCCAAGCAGCTGATTAACCTGCAGGGATGTATAAAGCTGTTTTCACAACAAGACACTACGAGAGGGGCAGGATTGTCTCCTTGGGATGCTTTCACGCAGCCCATCCAGCCCCCTGGCTGGGGGTGGTGGAGGACATCCTCTGCCTCTGAGCCACCCCAAAGCCACCTCTCCTCACTCAAGTACTGTGTCTCTTGCCCAGCTAAAAGTTTGGGTACTGAGCTGGTGGGGCAGCCAGGCTGGGCCCCCTACGAGGGTATAGGCTCTGGGGTCTGAAAATTAAACTTTCAGAGCCAGGGAGACCAGAAACTCCCATTGACTTTTCCTGAGAAGTGAAACCACATCGAGCTGATGGCTTTGGATATTCCTTTTGTGACACATCTCCCCCAACAAGGTGCCCCAAGCTCCTTTGGTGTGCAGTGTGGGGAGGACATCTGACGCTGTGTTTCCCTTCCAGCCACCAGCTGTGGTGCTTCATGGACCAATCATCCCGGGGTTCATTCACACACAGAGCAGAAGAGGCATTTACAGCTGATAAACTTTAGGCAATACAGATCCTGCAGCAAGGAGTTCCACACGTTAGTGAGAAAGGAAAGGCATCTGGAAAACTCAGCCAAATGAGGCTTTCAGTGGGGTAACTAAATCCTCCCGTGAAGGGGGTTGATACCCTGGTATGTTTTTACTCAGTTGCCAGCTGTTTGGGTTTAAAAACAAACTTCACTCTTGTACATACAGCTATTTCAACATTAAAGGTTTGATACCTTCTCCTTAAGTATATCAGAGGCTACACTTGGAGATAGAGTTGGAGAGTAAACATTTTTATGCAGGAGCTGTCATCTGTGAGTAATCACAGACCTAATTGAAGCTGGCCAGCCTATTAAATAAACATTCAGCATAAACGAGGGAGCAAAGAAATACCCTTTAGTTTGGCAATAGTCGAAATGATGCAAACTGGGACCTGAGTCAGGGACTGGGGTGATGGGCTTGGAGTAGCCAGAGTGTCAGGGAGGGAGGTCTGGTGTGTTCCCCCCCCCCCCCCCCCAATCTTACTTGCAAAGCAGCAAGGACCAGAAAGCAACATCATATGGTTTTGGAGGGAGAGCAAAGAGAGAGTTTGGGGTGCTGGCCACGGCAGCCTGGGGTTTGGGGCAAGGAGGCTGCAGTCTCAAGGAGTCTGGCTTTGCAGCATCTGGGGAAACATGAGTTCCCCCACCTACTGTTAACAGCTGGGTGAGCGCTGGTGAAATAGCCTAAGAGAAATCATCCTCCCAGCATCAAACACCGCCTCATCACCCCACTGCAACGGGCAGCGATACAATCTCGCAGCATTTCTTGTGTTCCTTGGGGAACCACCTAATCCTCCTTGTTGTCTGCCCGTTTTTCCTTGTCCTTGGGAATTTCATGTAAGGAGAAGGCCGTAGCTTCTCAGAGAGCAGCACTGGCTGCTGGGGGCTCTCACAGCCTGCTGCGGTGCCACTGAGAGGTGCTGGGTGCCATGAGAGGTGCTGAGCCAAGGCTGGGGGGGTCATGTAAGGCCCAAACAGGCACATTTTCCCCCCAGCGAACCTCTCAGCGTCCTGCCCCTCTCCCATCCCCTCGCCAGATGCTGCGCGGATGTGTGCGAGCGGCGCTGCCTCTTTGGGAGGTGATGAGAAGAGGGTGATGCACCGAAGTGACATGCTCCATTTCCCTCAAAGATGGTGCAGCCACGATAACATTTTTCCTGCTGATGGCGTCCATGTGTCTCTCCCTTTTCACTGGAGCTCTGTTACACACTGGGATGTGGTAGGAGCGTGTGTGCACCTTCTGTTCCCCAAGCCATCCCTGCCTTTCTGTGGAGGACGAGGTGCCTGGCCTTCCGTGGTTAGTTGAAGAAAAACACTTCTCTCACAGTGATCAGTGCCTGTATGAAGTAGATGTATGGTTTCAATTCTGTCCTTGAGCCATGGATCATTTAATGTTGTCAACACATATACATCCTCCTCAAACATCCCACTGAGAATTTCTAGGGACTGTAGGCAGCTTAAAGCTAGCGTTACAGCAGCAGCTTCGTATTTGCTTTCAGATCCACACGCATTTTTTAATACTAAAGCTTGCATAATTGCTGCTGAATTTCCAAGCAACTCCTTCAAAGGGGCAGAGGCACGTTAGCTGCAGGAGTTACTGGTGGTGGAGCAAGAACAAGGCCTGTTGTTGGCTTATGGTTTCCTGGCAGTGGCTCAGAGATGATGGTTGAGGAGCTCTGAGGAAAGGCTGGGTTGGGACCTCCCAGCTCGGCATGTGTCTGAGCACATTTTCTTCCTGACCGTGGGGCAGCTGGGATGCTCCTGCCAAACAGCTGGTGATGGTAGGTGCCTGCATTAAAAGCTCTTCAGCACTGCACCTACCTTGCCAGGGAAGCTTGCACTGACATTGAAAAGTGGGATGGGGCACTGCCTGCCTGGTTTTTTTGGGCTGGTTTGGGGTTGGGTTTTTTTGGTGTGGTCTGTATGTGCCTAGAAGCACAGTGAGATGCTCTGTGCAATCAAGATGACCTGGCAGGTGAAGGGCTCATCACAGGGCTGATGGAGGCAAGGGTATAAAAGGGGAGATTCCTCAGTGTAAGAGAAGCATTTCTTGATGTTTCCCAGCTGGGGGAAATGGAGTTGTGGCTGGGTGGGGGTTAGTACTTTCTGTTCCTGAGTGTTGCAGTCTCTCTGCTGCCCAAGCCGTGGAGGTGGGAAGTGTGCTGCTGAGCTATGGCAGTGGCATCAAGCTCTGCTTGGGATACCCATCCCCACAGGGGTCAGTCCCCTCCTGGTAAAGGGCAGTGATGACTCCAGGGAGTGGGTTGTCTCTTTGTTAGCTGCCAGCTGGTCTCTGTGTGCTGGGAGAAGAGCCTGATGTGAGGTAGGGATGTCTGCTGGCTGGAATATGAGACCAGGAGGCTGTGGGTTGCTGTAGAACCTGCAGCAGCTGGTGGCTGCTGAGAGGTGTGGGTGAAGCTGGGTACCCAAAGGCTTCTTGTGACCTAGGAAATGTAGGAGAGGAGTGCTGTGAGTGCTGAAGGCTCCTTGGATGCACACTCAGCATCAGGGCTTGGGGCTGCAGGGCTCTGCTGCAGACATGGGAGGCAGCTCCTTCCCTCATGAGGAAGGGAATTTCTGGGACCCAAGGCATCCCCTAGTACCGAGGGGGTTGTCCCCACTCCATCCCCCTGCTTGCCACAGAGCCCTGAGCAACACCTCATCGAAGGCACCTGGTCAGCCAAACTCCATCTACCGATCTCTGTATTTATTATATCGGAGCCCAGGGTAATTACTTTACAACTCTGAACATTACATATCATTTGTCTTATTCCAGTAGGGCCAAATCTTTATGAATTTTATCTGATGCTTGCTCCCTTCAATTATCTGCCATCAGAAAAAGTTTACTGGGGCTGCAGAAATATCAATTTGCCGGAGGTCGCAATGCGTTTCCTCTCCACCTCTGTGATTTACACACTCACGTTCCATGATTAGAAAGAAAAATGGCTAATAGGAGAAATATTCATGCAAAATCGATACTGAGTAAGATGCTGCCACCTTTTGGCTTAACCTAATTCTACATCTGGGGCCAAATTCAGCCCTGGTGTAACTGTTTTGCTGGGAGAGGAGCTACAGCTGCTCCGGGGTTGGTTTTGAGGGGTGGAGCTGGATGGGGAGATCTGGGGTTGTGAACTGGGCAAGAGGTGATGCCGTGGGGTTTGCAGGCAGGAAGTTTTCCATAGCTTTGCTTCTGTGACAGAAACGTCCTTTTTGCCCAATATAGAGCTGAAGCAGAGGTTCCCAGCAGGTTTCTCTCTCCCTCCAGCCACCCAGGAGGTGTTTGTGGACCAGCGCTGGGCTGTGGGTTTGTGTCCATGCTGATGTGCTATGAGAGGGGGTCTGGAATCCAATGAGACTTGAGCCAGGGGGTTAGACAGTTCACTTGAGCTGTTGGGCAACCTCCACCCTGCCCATCCGCAGCGTGGTCAGACCATACACAGCAGCAGGACTCACCACACTGCCAGTCTCAGGAGCTATTTAATGCACTTATTCTTCAGTTACATCTCATGCAACGGGCTGCAGAGCCCAAGTGCTGCTGTGCTTTCAGAAGAAAACCACAGCACCTTTAATTTTTGTAGTGAAGAGATTCTGAAGCGCTGCCGCAGCGCAATCACAACGCTGCTCCCTCTCCTTGCCCAATGACACAGGGGTTTTTTCCAGCTGAATACCAGCAAGCACATGGCTAAAAGTGCTCCAGAGTCTGTGGTTTGTGGGGTTTCCAGCAGAACTTGCTATTTCTCTCCTATCTTGCCCCTTTGTTTCCCTGAGTCCAGGGCAGAGCCTGAATCCGGGCATCGCCACCTGGGTTTCCTTTGCTGTCTTCCCAGAGGAACTTGTTTGAATAAATTGAATTGGCAAATGTATTGTTCACCTGCAGAGAGTTGTGTCAGGAATAATGTAGGTATTACCAGGCTCTATTCAGTGCTGAGCGTGCTGCGGGGACAGCAGCGGAGGCAGGAGAGCTCCCTTTGAGCAGCTCCCTCTGTTTCACAAAAGAAGTCCATGGTTTCTGTAGGGTTTATTTTTTGGCTGGTTGCTCCATGTTGAAGGCTGTGGGGGGACCTCATTGCAACCTTCCCATCCCTGAAGGGAGCAGAGAAACAGGAGGGGAATCACCTTGTTAAAGGGCAGAGACTGGCAGGACAAGGGGGATGGAGTGAAGCTAAAGGAAGGAAGGGTTAGATGAGATATTAGGGGGAAGTTCTTTACAGAGAGAGTGGTGAGGGGCTGGAACAGGCTGCCCAGAGAGGGGGTGGATGCCCCATCCCTGGAGCTGTTCAAGGCCAGGTTGGATGGTGCCCTGGGCAATCTTGTGTAGCTCCAGGACTGGAGGTTGGTGGCCCTGCCTGTGGCAGGGGGGTTGGAGCCCTATTATCCTTGGGGTCCCTTCCAACCCAGACCAGTCTGGGATTCTATGTTCTAAAGCAAGAGCAGAAGGAGCTGCTAGGAGCTTCCTTAGCATGTGGAGAAACTCT
The DNA here is from genome assembly GCA_020800305.1 of Porphyrio hochstetteri. Classification (NCBI taxonomy): domain Eukaryota; kingdom Metazoa; phylum Chordata; class Aves; order Gruiformes; family Rallidae; genus Porphyrio; species Porphyrio hochstetteri. The sequence continues at coordinate 14,588,583 of CM036920.1, forward strand.
CATGTTTCCTTCGCTGGGTGAGACTTGGGTGCAGTGGTCACCTTGTTTTCCACGGAGCAGCTGAGTGCTCAGTCCCCACGATGCCACTGTTAGGCCTGTGTCAGTAGCGCTCAGGCCAAGGTGGTCTTGGGGATGCTCCCCCCAAGCAGAACAGGGCATTCAGCTGCAGGGCTTTGGTGAAGGACCCCAAGGGCTGGGTTAGCCTGTGGAAACTCAGCAACAAGGAGCTCAGGAGCATCATCAAAACAATAGTTGGGTGTTGGGCAAGTTCTTTGGGATGGGGACTGTCACCCCCTGTGTTTCTTTGCTGTGCTTCAGGGTACAGGCATGGCTATCTTTGAGGTCCCTTTTGTCATTAGTGCTGCTAGTCCAGGGTCCAAATTCCAAGTATTAGGCTGTAAAATTTCATTAAAAATCGTCTTGATCAAAGCTCTCTTTTGGAAGCCCTTGCTGTTCATCTCTTAGGTCTTCCCACTGTAGTTGGGTGTTATCTCCATCCCCCTCACTGCCAGTCCCCATGCCCACTGGTAACTTCCAGCTTTTCTAGTCTGGTAGGTGAGTGCTGATGAGCCAAACTCCTGCCCCACGTGCAAACCAGCTGCTCTGAACAACAGCTTTCCTGGCATGCAGCAGCTCTCCTCCCCCATGAGGCAGTTCTCCTCCCCCATGTCCTCACCAGAGGATGAGAAGCTCCCCTGGCTCTTCCAGCCTGCTTTCACCAGAGTTTCATCACAAGGTAGGATGCAAAGATGAAAAAAACCTTGTAAATCCACTCCCATCTCCTAGTGAAAAGGAGATGTGAGCCCATGAGCATGGTGCTAAGAAGAGTTTGTGCTAATGACTTGGCAGCTCTGTTCAGCAGGTGTTTGAGGGGGGCAGCCACGGGTTGGGGCTGAAACCAAGACTGCCAGGATGCACCCCAAAATGGATCTGAGAAGAATGTGGGGATGTGCACCCCAAAAAGGATCTGAGAAGAATGTAGGGATGTACTGTGGGAATCATGCCCCAGAAAACTGTTCTGTTGCTCCTTCCTGCAGGATGCTCTTAAGCTCCCAAGATAGAGGTCACCTGAATGTGCCAAGACATGAGGTTCTGAGCTCTCCAGGGATATGGGCTTGACTGAATCCTCCCTACCTTGGCGTGATCAAGCTCTGTGGGAGAAACAAGCTCTCCTGCCTGCAGGTCCCTGGAGGGTCAGAGCACAGCCAGTGCATGCCGGCAGGTCAGCACGCACCAGCCAGGTACAACTACCACTGTGACACTGATGTCTCTCCCTGTGTCAACAAATGACTGTGACAGCAGAGGCAGGAGCCCTCTGAGAAGGGCTGTAACCAGCAGGACCCAGCTCTGCAAACCTTGTGCCCTTGGCTGTAGGGTGACCAGATCTCTGCAGGAGATGCAGAGGGCTCACAGGTGAGTGGTCCTGCTGGGAGGATGCTCCATGGGACAGGGCAGTGGTACCATCTCCTCCCTCAGCTGGGTCTGACAGCAGGGAGGGCTACACAGGTATCTAAAAAACAAGCTCCCCGGGGGGGGATTTTCACGATGGGGCTTCTCAGAGGCCCCTGACCCTGCCAGGTGAGCAGGGTCCTGCAGAAGCTCCTCGGCCGCAGAGGTGACCCCGCCGTGCGGGTTAGCAGTGACATGGTGCCACCTCGTGGCACGCGGCTCCCAGTGTCACACGGCCTGGTGGGGTGGCAGCTTTGCAAGGGGAGCATCACTCTGCGGGTGGTCCGTCACCTCCCAGGGCTGCCTGGTGCCTCCAAGGATGTGGGCTCGTAGAGCCACCAGTAAGTGGGTGGTTGGGACTGGCGGGTGAGAGAAATACTCTGCCCAACTAGTCAGAGTAGAGTCTGCACAGCAGGTAATGACCCAAACTCATGCTGTCCAGCTCAGAGCCATAGCCTCTAGAGATGATTTCCTTAGGACTGTCTGCCTGCTATGGGATCCATGCATTAAGAGGGTCTCCTCCCCTGCTTCGCTGTTCACCCCAGAACCCATCCTTTTCCCCCTGGTTGCCAAGTTATACCAGGACTCCCCTGACCACCCTCCCCTGCTAACCCACAGGAGACCCACTCAGCCACACCAGGAATGGGTTTGGTCCTGTTGGGTACCTACAGTATAACCCAAACCCCATTTGTGAGGGTGTAGGTTTGTTTCTTAGTGCTCCAAAATTGGGGGGGAAAAGGATTTATCTGTTTATCTGCATTAAACAAAACAAAAAGAAAGGCAGTACTGAGGTTTGATACTGCTCTTAAATCATCATCGGCTGAAGTACTGAGATGTACTTCTTGAACTTGGTACTGCTCAAAGTACCAAGACTCTACCAACTCTACCCATCATTGATTGAAGTACTGATGATGGGTAGAGTTGGTAGAGTCTCAGTTTCCAGTGAAATGCTTTAATTTGAAAGCAGCAATGCATTGAGGAGGACTTGGGGTCTAATCTCCTTCGCTACTTGATGGCATCATGTTAGCACCTAGGAAACCTGGGGCTTGGTGGTGGTGGAATGGATCCTGTTGTGCCATTTGCAGCATGGACTGAAGAAAAGGGCAGTTGTTATCCTGGGGAAGTTCTGCCACTGAGGCTCTAATCTGTTTTGTTCTCAGTATCAACAGCTGAGACTGTAAGACATTAGTGTCTGATCTGTGACCAGAAATCACCTGATAAAGGATTTATTTTCCCACTACTCTTAGAAAGTCTGACACAAGGTTTCCCACCCTTTGAGATCACCTTTCTGGAGCTACAAGCCCACAGTACCTGTCCTGCTGCCAGCTCAGCTGGTACCTGTGTTCTTTCCTTCTGTGGTGGGACATTCCCCACCAGCAAAGCAAAAGGTTCCTGTGTGCTGGTTGGTTTGAGTGTGTGTGTGTGGTTGGGTTGTTGGTCGGTTGGTTTAGTTTTGTTTTGTTCCTCCTATCCAGCACACAGTGATATGGAAGAAGGAGAAGCCTCTCCTTTCTAAAAGGAATGCTCTAAAAAGGGGTTGGAGACATGGTGAGCATCAGAAGCAGTGGCAGATACGGTGGGTTTAAACCTCTAAAACACTGACCCTGAGGTTTTCCCTGGCTGGGGAGCTGGGGATTAGGAGAACTTGGTCTTTCATTGAAGTTCAGTCCACAAAGCAAAGCTTTTTTTGTTCCATATAACCTGAGGAGAGAATTTAACACTCTCATACAGGTATATATCACCAAAAATTACCCATCAGAGGAGGCCCTACTCAGCTTACTTCACCATTTAGGAAGGGGGGTTTGAACAAGAGGCTCTTCTATCACAGAAGTGAGCTCACGCTGGTGCAGCGGTATCTCTCTAAATCCAGCAGCGCAACAGTGGCCAGCAATGAGCCCTTAGGCACTCAGTGAGGATTTGCCAAGGAGCCTAAGGGCTGATACACACTTGAAACTCAGCAGGCTACAGGTGCCTAAATGCACTGGGCTGCTGGGAAAATCCCAGCCTTTGAAGCTATAGTAGGCTCTAAGAAAAATGCCAACACCACCTCCCACCCCCCAAAATTTAAAGTAATAGAAGTCAGGCTAAGGCTGCCGTGAAGGTGAAGGATGCTCTGGGTTTTGCACCTGAAACAAGGCGGTGGGAGGTGGCCACTGAAGGCAGTCGAGAGGGTAGAGCAGCAGAGGGAGTTTGGGGCTCAGAAGAGTTCCATCACCAATGTCTCTCACCCTGTCAGGAACTGTAGGATGGCACCTCCGAGCCATTTCCAAACCAGTGGGTGTCTGCTGGAGCAGGAGTGATCCAGAAGGAGACATCTGCCTTGTGGGAGTGTGTGAGGAAAACAGTAAAAGCACCTTTTTTTTTTTTTCTTCATGGAGAAGAATCACAGGACATTAAAAGTTGGGGAACTCATCTTCATTATTTCTCTTTAAAGTTACTTATGAATTGAGAATGGCTCTGCTCATATTTCTCTTTTATTTGCTATCTCCCCGGGCTGAAGTGTTGTCTATTTATCTTACAGATTAGGTTACTTTTTATGGGGTTCTTGCTATTATATTTCACCTCTAACTTTGTTAGTTTGTGTTTGATATTAAATTATGTTGAATAAAATGCGCGGCTCAAGGACATTTTTCAGCTCCATCCCGAAATGAGGATCTTAATCCTGTTTCTGGGTCTGCCCCTGTAGCCCAGCCCATGGGGACAGGATCAGGTATGTAAGAAGGGCAGCAGAGGAGTGTTTATATCAACTATGGACTTTGCAGGGTGAAGCGGCAGGAGAATCGTGCCTGTAAACCCAGTTGATTCATGTACAGTGATTTTGGAGGCATCTCTTTAGAAATGGGTTCTAATAATATTGACATCATCACAAGATAAGATCCAGGACTAGTTAAATCACAGCCTCACAACTCGGTGCTCCTTTGGGGATTAGAAGAAGTCGCTGAGCTGTCACTCTAAAGCTGATCATGGGCTCGTTTAACTATGTCATCCCATAAGACAGCCCTTTCAATTATGTCAACCTGTCTGCTCTCCCTAGACTCTAATTTTAGAGCAGCAGTAGCTAATATTCTTGGGAAACTGATCCGCCTCCACAGATCTCTCCTCTCTGCCTGCTGCTGTTAACGGAGTATCCTGTGGGGAGATCGGACTGCTTTACTTCCCCTCCTGTAATAAACCTAATAAAAATAGGTACCATTAGGTTCCTTTGTGTGTGGTCTCTTTAAGACACTTATCTGAGCTATGTAATGGAGATGTCACGTCTCCTCCACAGAGGGATCTGGCAGCACCACAGGGTCATTGCAATAAAAATAAAATTCAGTTTTAAGAGCCTGGTACGAAATGATGAGCCTAAAAGCAGGATGATGGGATTGGAGTTCAGGGACCTGGGAGAGGCAACTGTGAGCTGGAGTCACCCGAATGTGAAAGCTGCTGCGGTGGCTCTGCAGCGGGCACAGCAAATGGGGTGTTCCCAGATGGAGCAGGAGGACTGCTGGTGATGGGGTGGCCTCAGGGTCCTCAGGGTCAGGGGACTTGTCTGGGTCTGCTGGATGGTGCTGGAAGGATTTTGGGTGGAGAGGAGGTGGATAGACCCATTAAACCCACCGTGGTGGGAAGGGGACCACCTTCCCCTGAGAGATGGGATGGAGTCCGCCACACCTCTGGCTCCCCATCCATGCTGTGTCTGTAGCTGGCAGCAATGCAGGACCACTGCCCCATGAATGTCCCCCTGCCTTTGCAGGCTGGCAGCACAGGAGGGAATGAAGCTGCTTGGCTTCCTGATTGGGTTTTCCACGGCATGCACAAGCAGTGAGGACTTTCTCCAGCCATGGAATCAGAACTGCCACAACAGAGGGGATAGGAAAAGCCTTTGAGGATCTCTCTTCTGGGCAGCGTGACAGTCCCCTTGGCTGAGTCAAGTGTCCCTTGGCATTGCTCCTTCATGCTTGGCTGGACTGGCTATGCTGGAGGACAGTGGTGTGCAGGTTTGAGGCCGTCAGAGGATTTTCTGCTTTCTGAAGAGCAATTCTAGCCTTCTCCAAACTAACAGCCCTTGGGGTTTGAAGGAGCAGACATCTGTGAAGCTGAGGAAGGCTGTGATCCTCTTCAGAGGTGTTTTATTTCCCCTTTAGGATGCAGTGTGGGCTCTAAGGCAGACCTTGCTGGTGAGGTGGAGTGGGTGGTGGTGTTAAACCCCCCGCAGTCACCAAGAGGCAATCCCAGGTCCCATGGGAAAGGGCAGGAAGGAACAAAGAGCAGAGCCACAGGACAAAGCAATACCCCTCCTCTCCAAAAAAGACAAGAAAAGGAGTAAAACAGACAGAGAGAAAAAGAGAAGGCAGAGAGGCCATGCAGAAACAAGGGAGGGAGGTGACCTCCATCCATCCATCCATCTCACCCAGTATCCCCAAGCTGGTGGCAAAGGCTGGGCTTCCCCTTTGATCGAGTTATATAAAACCCCCAAGCCACAGGCTGCTGAGGAAGGTTACCTCCCCCAGACTCCAGCAAGTTAGTTACACGTAGCTTTCCTTTCAGAAATCCAAGTTGGCTGCCCCTAATCAAATTCTGCTTCTCAAGCAATTTCCCTTGCTAATTCCTCCCGAATCAGTTCTAACCCACCTATCCCCCTTGTCGCTAAGCTAGCCAGCCTCCAATCACACGCCGCACTCTGTGATCCTTTCCTGACTGATACAGGGTTCGGCACTTCCCTCTGGTTCTCAGCAGCCTAACCTGTCAGGAGCAACCTGCTAAAAATATCACTAAAGACCTTGGCTAATTTCTAATCCTCGTTTCTATTAAGCTGCCTGCCTGTCCTATGTGGGTTTCCAGACTTGGGATTTACAGTCTTCCTTAAGAGCGTCTAATCTGCGCAGAGCCATTCCTGTTGTTATCCATCCACAGACTCCTCCCTTCCCCACCATAAAACATGATCCCTTTGGCAGCAGCTCTCCAGTCTGCAGGGCAGCATCAGCCAGTGAAGACACCGGATGATTTCTCTCTGCCTAGCTCACCCCGATGCTTTTTGGGGAGCCTTCCTCGGGAGGTCGCTGGGGTCGCACTCCTCTTGGGTGCTGGGTAGGTGTTTTGTGTGAGGAAAAGCAGCCTGACAGCTCAGCAGGGCAGCTGGCTTTCTTTGCACTTCCTGAGTTCTTGAGTGTTGTGCAAACAGTGCAACGGATGGTGTAGAGATGCTCAGTGGAGCAAAGGTCTTGGAGGACCTCCTGTAACTGGGCTTTCTATTATTGCTCATATTTCGGTATTTCTGGCTGTTTCCTCTTTTCAAATCTCCCCCATCCCCAACTGTCAAAACCAACTGGGTCAAAAAAAACAGCAAAGAGGGGGGTTGGGGAGACTGCCATGCTCTGGTGCCCCCCCTCCATCCTGGCAGACACCAGGCAAGGGAAATCCTTTGAGTCACATGCCACCGGCCAAGGAACCTGGTAGAAGATGCTGCATGATGGCACTGCCAAGTGCCAGGCAGGTCTGTCTGCTAAAAGGAGCGCTGACTGCGAAGGCTCCCCCCAGGTTTGTATCAAAGACGACTTGAGGGGCAGGTTCTACCAGCAGAAGGGCAGTCACAGGCTGAGGATGGGACCGTTGGTGGATAAACAGTGTGATGTTTGATGGAAACATCTACCACTGCTGCACAATGCTCTCCTAGAACGCAGCCTGACAAGGGTGGCTCTAGCTCACACCTTTAAAGCAGTGTCAGCCCGGTCCTTTTGGCTGCTGGGGGTGCAGGCACAGTGAGAAGAAACCCTGTGAATTGGAGGACGACACTGCTTTGAAGGCCAGGGAAACTTCCACACTAGGAACTCGAAGCTGTCTTTTCCCCATGAGAGCAGTGGGGCTGTGGGACAGCCTTCTGGTGGGATTAAACTGCTTTTGACATTGGGCTAGGTTTGTTTATGAAGGGAATTACTTGAAGTAGCTATATGTTTAATGGAAGCTTGGGTTAAATGACCCTAAACGTCTCACATCACTCTCCAAAGACTGACTAGAGCCATAGCAGGGGGGCAGAACTTGGTCTGCTTGGCACATCACAGCCTTCCACACTGCTCCCAGAGCTGAGCTGGCATCTCCCTGTCCCCACATCACACCCCCAGGGTGTCCCCAAGGTAGGGTGTGGGTGATCCCGGCATGGAGCAAGCACCACAGCAGAGGAGATGACATCAGTTTGCCCATCACAAACCAAGGACCTGCAGCAGACAGCAGTGGTCTGTCAGTGCAGCTTCTCTTTGGAGGAAGGGCTGTAAGTGAGGATCTTGGGTAATTTTATGGGTCCAGGTGGGGAAATTGGTATGTGTGGGAAAGACTGATGATGTGGCATCATTTAATGCAGCAGGACTGTGCTGTCAGGAAGATCGGAACACCGCTGTGGCCAGCTGTAAGCTGACACACAGCAGGAGCCACATGAATACCGTGTGACATGGAAGATGGGTGAGTGGCACATGCTGTTCCCAGGCTTCAACAGCACAAACTGGTCTTTGCAGCCAGTCGCCACGTGCCTTCCTGAAGCTCCTCTTTGATCTCACTGCTCCATTCTGCACCCGAGTCACATACACAGAAGCAAGCCAGGTGTTTTCTGGAGAGAGCAGAGGCCAAACACTATTTTGTCACTTTCAACCCAGTAAGAAAGGTCATTAAATCCACAGCCCTCCCCTCCTCTGCGCCGGGCCAGTCCTGTGCCGCACATTCAAGCATCAACATTGCTAAACTACACCCTGACCCTGAGGTGCCTCGTTAAGGTGAGACAGGCACTTAAAAACAGAGACCGGGGGGGGAAAAAAGCTTTTACCTGGCTGACTTCTCCAAAGCCAGTGGCTATGCTGAAGCTGGCCCGCTCAAACCAGCTGCAGCCCACAGAGCATCGTCCACCTAAGCCGGGCAGCACACGCCGGAGCCCCGCAGCTGAGACGAGAGCACCCCTCTCCCCGAGGCTCCAGGAGGTACGTTACGGGACCCGGCAGCGCAGCCTCACAGCCCGAGGGACGCGGCAGCTGCCTGAGCCCTGGGGAAAAACGAAACGGAAGCGTGAGAGGCGAAGGGCTGAGAGCCCCGGTGTGCCCGGGGCGGGGGGACGCGGCCCCCAGCCGAGCGTCCCAGGGCACAGCCCCGCTCACCGCGCAACGGGGCGCTACCCGAGCCGCCCCGGGGAAGCTGGTGCGGCCCTTGTCGCTCTCACCGGCACCCCGAGCTCACCGCCAGGCCGCTCCCCACGCCCGCTCCCCCATCGCAGCGCCCCAGCGTCACCCCCGGCCGTGACCCTGACCTCGGCCCCCACCGCCGCCCCTGCCCCAGCCGCGGGCCCCACCCCCGGAGCATGACTCAGCACCCCTCCTCCCCAGCCGCCGATTGGCTGCCCGCCTGAAGCGATAGCGGCCAGCGACGGAGGGCGGAGGGGTGCTATTCGCTCAGCCTGTCGTGACGTCATTAGCCGTGGCCGGGACGCGTGACTCAGCATTTGGGCTGGGATTGAGTCAGCGGGAGGCGGATAAAGGCGGCGGCGCGTCCCTTCCCGTCCCGGTCTGTCTCGTCCCCGTTCGTTGCGCCGGTGGTATGGAGCTCCCGTGGCTGGGTGAGCACTGCTCGGAGCGCGCCTGCAAGCAGCTGGGTAAGGGGCTGCCCTGGCTACTCTGCGGGGCGCGGTGGGGGGTTCGGTGCTGCCCGAAGGGAGCCATGAGCGGGGACTGGCTGCCCCGGGGGGTGCCGTGAGGGGCAGCAGCTTGTGTCCGGGGGGGCTCGGCCTGTGCCCCGAGCCGCTGCGGTACGGAGGGGGCTCAGGCTTAGAGCAGGTACCGGCACCCCGCTGGTGGTCCCTCGTAGGTGGGTCTCGTAAGGAGTAGCGGCTGAGCCCGGTTCGCTTTGCTCCTCGGTGGTGTTAAACCGCCCAGGGCTGGGTGTTGGCGACCAGAGCCACTTTGGAGCCTGGGCTTTGGGTCTGCAGCCTGGCTCCCGGGGCCTCGTACAGAGGTTCTGTGTTCAGGGAGCTCCCGGGGCGCCTCTGGGAGCTGGCCCGGCCCGGCTCCCGGGGCGCCTCTGGGAGCTGGCCCGGCCCGGCTCCCGGGGCGCCTCTGGGAGCTGGCCCGGCCCGGCTCCCGGGGCGCCTCTGGGAGCTGGCCCGGCCCGGCTCCCGGGGCGCCTCTGGGAGCTGGCCCGGCCCGGCTCCCGGGGCAGAAACAGGGGGCACTTGGTACTCTTTTTAGTTTTGATAGTCCTGAAGAGTTACATGCTTTCCCTGGGGATAACTGAGCTGTCACTGAACAGTAGTTTGTGTTAGAATTTGTGGTCTTCAGTAAGTGCTTCAGCAGCTGTTGGCTCAGCTCCATGAGCATCTGGTTTTCCTTTTTATTCTTCTCCCAGATTTCCTTCCTCTGAAGTGTGATGCGTGTGGGGAAGTCTTCTGCAAAGATCACATCCGTTATGATGACCACAGGTGCAGCTCGGCCTACAAGAAAGTAAGTTCCTACACATGAGTTGGCAGTTCACACAGCTGGGTTGCTGAGTCATGTCTAAACCCTGCTCTGAAGCTTGACCTGTGGCTTCAGTGGAGGCAGGTAGGAGAACTGCAAGATGTAAGCTAATGATGTGGCTGAATTTGAAATACACAGAAATGTGACATCTCAGAAGGCAGTGTTAACTTTTTCCACTTATACCATGTCTTCCCAGAGAGGAGAAGTTTGTGTTAAGTAACATATTGTGGCCTAAAACTCTCTGCAGCTCCTGTTAGTGAAGTTGAAGGACAGCAAATGTGAAACTATAGAATGAAGAAATGGATTCAGTTGAGCCAAATTTTAGTCTCTGGCCCATGTTTAGGCTTTAAAATGTCCAGAGGCTGTAATTCCAGAAAGCCTGGAAGCATATTTAAAGTCAAGCTACAAATAAGTTGCTACAAATTGATGTGGCAAAGCATGCCTGGCTGTTTTTTGGATACTGATGTGCAGGTAGCTTTGTGAGACGTGTCTTTAAAAGCATTGCTATATGAGTAGAACCTAAACCACTTGAGAATATGTGTTTGTCATCTGTGGATAAGAGAAGGGGAAGGACAGGAAAAGATAGTAGGTGGGATTTCTAATCTGTGTTGTATCTTCTTAGAATGTGCAGGTTCCAGTGTGCCCCCTCTGTAACGTGCCCATCCCAGTGCAGAGGGGTGAAGTACCAGATATTGTGGTTGGAGCCCACATGGATAATGACTGCAAATACAATCCAGCACAGCAAAAGCAGAGGGTAAGGAAAGCGCTGCTGAAATCAAACTGCCTGCCTAATGCTTGTGAAGCCAGGACTTGTGCAGAGTATGTAGAAGCTTGCTCTGTTTCATTGTAATTCTAAGGGCTTTTGAGCATTTGTGCTTCAACTTGGCTGTTACTTGGGAAACCGATTGCAAGTGTTGCCAACTTCATGCCCTCTGTTATTTAGATCTTCACAAACAAGTGCTTAAAGCCAGGCTGCAAAAGGAAAGAGATGATGAAGGTAGTTTGTGAACAGTGTGGTGGCAACTTCTGCATAAAACATCGGCATCCTCTGGATCATGACTGCAAAGGGAGCAGCCACCCCACCTCCAAGGCAGGGTAAGCTCTGTTTGATACCTCAAGCTCAAGCTGAAATGTCAGAGTTACTGTTAGGGGTTGGTGGGGAGCTCAGGCAAATGGGGAATTTTGTAAACTGCTTGAATAAAATAGCTGCTGCTTCCTCTCTGTATTCTGGGCTGAATTTCTGAAAGCCTGTGAGCCAAGGTAAAAGCTGCTTGTTAAATGCCTTTGCCCAGGGATATGGTTTAGTAGAGGAGAGGTATGGTTGGACTCTATCTCAAAGGTCTCTTCCAACCTCATGATTCTGTGAAATTCTTCCATGATTACTCATCTCGATAGTGTGACTCTGTCTGAACTGAGAGCAGACACTGGCCTTTGGGGTCACAGACACAGTACCCTTTGGAGTCCAGACCTAAACAGAGAATCTGAAAGGCTTGCTCTTCTTGTCCTCAGCACCTTGAAGTAACAAAGAATAAAATTAATACCTTGCCAAGCAAAGTTTAAGCTTAGGTTATTTAAACTGTCTCTTGCTGGCAGATAGGTTTTCTGTGGAATAGGGCTGTAGGAATGTGTGATGTGCAGGTAATTAAACTGGATGGAAGAGTGAAACTACTGGCAGTGTGCCCAAGAGGTGCTGAGCCTGGCTGTGTTTCTTTGTAGGTATGCAGCTCTGATGAGAGCCTCTCACACTGCCTTCAAGCCAGCGGGAGCAATTGGAGTGCCATCTAATGGGAGCCTTCAGCACAACAGGTATAGGATGTAGAATGAGGAAAGACAAGCTTGTTTAAGAATAGTCTTGTGTCAACACGGTGTGGGAGTGCTGCTGTCATAGTGCTGGCTGCTGGGAAGCTGGCTGCTTGGTTGGTGTTGGGAGCGTGGCAGCGGGGCTCTGACAGCACAAGTAAATCTTTACTTCTGCGTCCTGTAGTGATTAAATGGCTGTATAGACACAAGAGTTAGGGCATCAAATAATTGGAACAGCAGGCTGGTGGTCTGCCTGCTCAGTTGTGGGAAAAGGGTATGGCATTGGATTGCTGAGGAAAGTATAGTGAGCACCTGGATGGAAGGGAATGGCCCAAGCCTTTCCCTGCTGTGGTGCCTCTTGTGACCTGAGGCTTTAATCCTGTATAACACTCACAGTGTGTTCTTCTGTCTTTCAGGTGCAGATAGTACAGGCTCTTCACATCTGGATCAAACCTCTCTCCACTTCAAAGTTAATCTTGTCTATAGGTCTTAAAATTTTTCTATGCAGTTATAAGTTATTTTTGTATTGTAATGTAATGTTTTATGCACTCAAAGCTGTCACCCTGCCCAAGCCAACTTATTTGTTCCTGTATTTGGAATAAGAACTCTAATGGGAAAAATGTGTGGTGGAAGAAACTGGGGGATGGTGGTAGGGATAAGACCAAAATTAGTATGAAACAGCCACCTTGGCTTCAGTCATACTAAATCTGAACTGTGAGTCTCCTAAGATTAAAGTCTGAAATACAAACTGCTGTTGTCTCAGTCTGTCATGGAGTGGACTGGCAGATACTGCAGCATTCTGCTTGATGAACAGTGCCTGTCAGTGTGAAGCAGGCTTTATGTAAGCTGCCTCTTGGCTTCTGAATGTCACTGGAAGGACTTGACTTATAAAGCTGTATCTAGTTTTTTCTAGCCCCACCCTAAGCATAGTTACCCTGCAGAGACATGCGTGGTGTAATTCTTTGTGACTTACTGTCCCTTAGCTAGAAACCTAGACTGGCATCACTATTCTTTACAGCTGGGGGGGTGGAAAGAAGCCTGAGAAAGCAGCATTAACTGTTTGCATCTCATGTGGTGTGAAGAGGCTGAAATAGGGCATTGATGGGGGAGGCTGCTCTTGCTGTCTTCCTGGAAAGCTTAAACAAGTGAAGATGATGTAGATATGCTCTATCTATTATCTTGATCGGTTACCTTGGCCCTTTAAAACTGCATGAATAGCCAGCTTGAGGCCTGAAATAGTGTGGGGTGATGAAATGGAGATGTGCTGTTAATGAGCAATGCTAATTCCCCAGCTGGGATCTAAGCAGACCTCTCACACAGCTAATTGTGAGAAAAATGCCAAGGCTTCCTGATGATGTCAGAGGGTCAAGACCTCAATTTCATGTGTCATTAGAGCCATTCCTCTGCATGCTGGGGCTGGTGGGATGGAGTGTTGGGTTAGGACTAACTGAAGGGTAATTGCAGTCCCTGCAGCAATGAGTGCCTGATGCTGTTCTGAGCTGGGAGATGAGCAGTTGGTATAGCAGAGGGTGTGTTGTTCCTTGACCTGGGAAAATAATCCTTGAGAAGGCTGTAAGAGATTCAAGTGTGTAAAGCACTTGCTCTATACAGGTTTGTAGTGCAGACTGTTGTGTGCCTCTCGTTTCCCTTTGAGGAAGCTTAATCCTTATGGCACAAATGCTGCTTAAAGGAAATGTGGATTTATGGCCCTTCACAGGGACAGTGTGTAAACAATAAACATAGTGAGTTGTAAGCCTTTAATCAGAAAGGGTGAAGATAATGCAGCTTCTGGCCAATTGAACAAAGCAGCTGTGCTATCTCATATTTGTGTTTGTCCCAAGGGGATGCCTTCTCATCCAGGAGGCTTTGGGGAAGATCAGAGTTATGTGGAAGGCTGGAGTTGCCCAAATGGAGTATGTAATGTAGGTATGAATTCCCACTGCTAACTCCATAGAGTTCTATTTTATGCTGCTGTGTGGTCAAAATTATGAGCTGTGTTTGTAATACTGTGTTTAACCACAGGATGTCGCAACAGGACACATAATAAAGCAAGCCTCACTTTCAGGAAGCCTAAACATAGAAAGCACTCTTACCCTACTCACATGGAACAACAGCTTCAATTATGACTCTAACTTTAGCTACCCTGCCTGCTCATTATCCTGTACACCCTAAGGTCGTGACTCAGCCCTGGCGCTGTGCTACAGGCCTTAGTCTGGGTGATCCTGCTCTGGCAGGGGCATGGGGCTAGATGATCTTTCGAGGTCCCTTCCACCTCCTAATGCTCTGTGATGTGTCTGTATGATATGTAACCGGCCTCTTGTCCCCAAATAAGGCCCCGCACCCCACCGGTGATACAGGGAGGGGTTTCCAGCAGAGTGGCTGCTGAGGATGGCGTCTGGAGGAGAGAGGCTGCAATGGGTGGGCAACCAGGGCTGCACACTGTGGTGTGGGGAGGAGGTGGAAGGAGAGGGATAGCAGAATGTATGACTCAGCTTGGGACAGGAGAAGGAAGCAGAGGGAAGGATTACCTCTTCCCCTCCATTGCAGCGCAGGGGCACAGAAGTTTAGCCTCGGGTGGGCACGAAGGGACGTGCTCTATCTTTGCGAGTGCCTGAGACCACCCAGGGGAAAGGGAAGTGTTAGTGCAGGGTATTTACAGAGAATGAAGCGCGGAGCCCGTCCCATCCCCAGAGCTCTCGGCGTCCCGCCCGCTCGCACCGCAGCTGCGGCCTCTCCCCAGCGCGGTCCCCTCCCCGGGCCGCTCGGGGCGGCCAAGCTCCAGAGAGCCGCCCCGCCGCACCGGCAGCGGGCAGCCCACCGCACCGACAGCCCGCCGGCGGGGCCACACGTGGGCCCGTCCTGCCCGGTAACGCCCCAGCTTGTGCGGGCGGCTCCCGGACCAGCCTTGCTCCGCAGGCGGGGCTGCTAGGCCCGACGACAGCATCCTGCCAGGGCCTGGAGGCGCCCGCAACAGCGCCGCCCTGCCAGGACCTGGGGGTGCCCGTCTCCACCCAGGCCCGTCACATCAGGCCCCGGCTCGGTGAGGCAATGAGGGGCGGGGCCCTACACCGGAGGTAGGGACGTCTTCCGTGACGGATGTCGGCGCGGGAAAGTGACGTCAAAAGCCGGCCGAGCAGTCTGCAGCACGCGTGTTCCAGGTGGGCGCTTTAAGTCCGAGCGTGGCTCCCTATTGGCCACTCAGAAGATTGGCGTTCTCTGGACCAATCAGATGCCCCCGTTCTCTACTTGTAGCCAGTGAGAGCGAGGGGGCGGGCTGCGGCGCCAAGCGTGGGGCTCAGTCAAATGTGCCGAGGCCGCGGGTGCACGAGGTGCGTGCGGCGCGGGGGTGAGGGGCGGCCGCGTGTGCTGCGCCCGTGGGGGCAGTGGGAACGGGGCAGTTCTCTGGGGGTCGGGGCGGCCCGGCTCGGCTCGGCTCGGCCCGGCCCGGCCACG
Organism: Porphyrio hochstetteri; assembly: GCA_020800305.1. Classification (NCBI taxonomy): domain Eukaryota; kingdom Metazoa; phylum Chordata; class Aves; order Gruiformes; family Rallidae; genus Porphyrio; species Porphyrio hochstetteri. The sequence goes on from CM036920.1 coordinate 14,603,753, forward strand.
CTACAGGCGCGGTGACTGGGATGCGGGGCTTGCTTCGCTTCCCTTCCCCCTCCGTGCGGCTTCCCGCAGTGGTCCCCTAGCCCCCGCAGAGGGGCAGCTCGGTGCGGGAGCCGCGGAGCGGCCGGTGGGCAGGGCTGGGGACGGGGCAGCCGCGTCGCTTTCCCCCTGAAAGGCGCCCGGGTTGCGCCTTTCCAGGTCGCGCTCCGAGCGTTAATTCCTTCCTGCCTAAGGCGGCCACTGCCTGCCCAGCTAGGGCTGGCCCCGGCCGGAGCGTGGCTCGCTGAGGGGCCGTGGGGCGATGCCGCGGGCTGTGCCCCCAGTCGCTCAGCCCGGCGGCACGGGTGGTCTCTGCCCCCAGACGCTGTACGGCTGCCGGCCAAGCGGCAGCTGCGTGCTGGTTGCTCTTCCCGAGCGTGTTTCAGGCTCGGTATCTGTGCCGCTGCCCGGAGAGCAGCCGCGTTGAAAGCCCCCTAAATCAGATCGTTTTCCTCTCCGAGGAATAACAGGCGGTTAATGCCACAAGTGCTGGGTCCGGAGCCGGGTTCTCTGTAGCTCCGGTTTGCCTTTGCCCTTAGGACAGTGTGAAAAGAACGGTTGGCTTTGCGAGGCACGATCCTCTAAGCCTGGTTTTTGCACATGAAAATAGAAGATCTTGTGCTGCAACTGAACCGGTGGTGTTCAAAGCTATCGGTTGAGTAGTCAAGTAAGCTTGCTTTCTCCTTGGAGGGGTGTGTGTGAGCACGCATGTACGTCAGTGAGATGGCTAGCAGTCACACCGATGTGTTTGGAGAAGAGAGAGGTCTGACAGTTGTTATCCGATAGATAATCAATCAAACAGTTCAGTGGGGTGTGTTATAACCCACAGAAAACCTAGCGTGAGTTATGGGGGGGTTACTACCAAGGGGAAGGGTGAAGCATTTCCCACAGCAGGGCCTGTGAGGGCAACTGGTGTTGAGTTCTCTACAGGAAATTGACATACTAGTCTTACAGTGGCTTAACTATAGTGTACTCTTAAAGGAAACATGATGAAAATTCTCAGAATTGGATCAATATTCAGTGCAGACACATTTCATGTAAAGGAGTTGCAAATAATTCTCACACCAGTGTAATTATTCTATAACTTTGACTGCGTATGAGACGAGCGTTAAATATAAATAAAGGTTCTAATTGCAAGTGGTTTCTGTTACAGAATAGTTCTGGTTTAGAATGCCAAAAATGAAAATGGAAAAAAAAGAAAAGAAGGTGGAAAAAAAAGAAAAGAAGGTGGAAAAAAAAGAAAAGAAGGTGGAAAAAAAAGAAAAGAAGGCGGAAAAAAGAAAGAAGCTAAAGCAATGCGTGGACCAAAAGGAAGAGCCCGAATTTGAAACTCAACCAAAAAAAAAGAAACAAGATCTGCAGGTAGGTTCTCTCAGTTCTGACTGTTGAATTCAATAATAGCTGGATATCTTGTTACCTGGGACGTGACAGCGTTGGGGATTGAGTACTGAATGTGAATGTACTGTTTGGTTCAGTTGCAATGATTCCTCAGATGTGGTAAGTCTAGAGTGAAAGTTAAAAGCAGGAGATAAACCGAATCTGGATACAACTGTAGAAGTCAGAGTACATGATCTCTGTTTGTTTTGGATGCTTCTGTGAGAGAATGTGGGTGAAAGGCAAGCCAAATGGCTTTAAGCAACTGTCATATGGCAATATAGGCATAGCTTAAGTCTTCATGTGATCCTGAGTGGTTGGAAAAACATGAAAAATGTTTTCTTGGAAATCCTCTTGATTTTTTTTTTGACAGAATGTCAAGTGGCCAGAAGGTGTCAGCAGTCTCTTTGTATTACTGAACGTTTAATGAATTAATTTTTATGAGAATGAAATTAGCAATATACAGATGCTATGTACGTGGAGATGTAGAGCTGTAAGGTGCTTTTGTGAAGACACTGATACATAAACAGGGTGATTCAGTTCTGCTGTTCTGAGTGCTTACTGTAGAACGTGGATCACAGAAATATGAAGCAGTTTGATACTGTCAGGAAGCGAAGAAGGAAAGGCAAAGGGTTTTTTTTCCTCAGGAATTCTCAAGGTGATGTTAAGCCATGGTCTTAAAAACTATTTCGTTGCGTAATGTAAAATCAATGTGAAAGCTGCTTTTTACTTCATTCATCATGAGATACATGATCTCCACTGAGCTATACAACTAAAAAGTAGTACTTCTTTTTATTAGATTTCATTTAAGCTCATTGGCAAGAATATTTTTGAGAGCTTTTGCATGTGTAAGTGTCTCTAAGTATTACATTGAGAGTTTGTGAAGTGCAATATAAGAAAGCCAACCTATTGGCAGGAACTATTCAGAGGTCTGTAAATTCCTGCAGCTTTGAACTCAGTAGAAATGTTCCAAACTAGGGGAAGATTGTGTCTTTGTCTGTATCAAAGCAAAAAATAGAAAATCTGTTTTTTATAGCTCAAGAAGAGGGAATGTTTCTCCTTTCCTTTGTAGGGTATGTATTATAGACTTTAGATTAACAGTGCTATCATCCCATTTGAGTGAAAACAACTTTCCAGGATAAACCACTGTGAAATCAAAATGCTAAAGTAAACATTTTATTGCCTGTGGGGATAGTTTCATGTAAAAGTGGAAAACATCCCAAGTGAGCTTCAAACCCCCAGCAAACGGGGCCTTTTGGGGCCATTTGATGTCAAGTGCTAAGTTCTCAGAACCCCTGAATTAATTCTTCTTGGCCATGCAGACTGTAGGACTGTGATTAAAAGGAGAGAAGAATCTGTAATGCTACAGGGGAACACCACCAGGCACAACAGTTGTTAGAATTATAGAAGTCGGTGTCAGTGGGTGGCTGAAACATGTATATAGTGTTAGAATTAGGGAATACCATATAAGGTCTATGACAAGCCATTTTTTGGCATCAGCTTTATAAACTATAACTGTTGATAGTAGCAAAGTGTAAGTTAGTAGACCATGTCTTTTGTTTGAAGTGGCTGTTGAGAATGAAGGCTGTTAGGCAGATCTTAAGCAGTTTTACTTTAGAAATGGCTAATGAAAGCTGTTTACCAGTTTGTGGTTGTTACTCAGCATATGTACTCCCAGCTTGGTGTGAAATTAAGTCACAATGGCAGTTAGGCTTTGAAATGCTTTTGGCCATCAAACCTTGTCAGCGTGGACAATGTCGTAGAAAATAAGGTAAAATTGCTCTGTGTGTACAGGAAGGTCAGGAGGAACTGTGTGGCTGCAGAGTGATGTGTTCAGTTAGACCAGATGGTTCCAAAACAGAAATTTGGACTAAAAATTAAGGCAAATGCTGAGACCATTTATTTTGCAGCTTCGTTTTATTTAATTTTATTTCTGTTACTTTAAGCTGAAACCTTGGTAGAGCTACAGAAATTCCTGAAGCATGATGACTAGATTCTTATGAGCTCTGGTTGACCTTTAATGAAGAAACTAAATGAAAGAAAACTTGTTTTGGCATTCTTAATGTAAGTTTCTCCTAAGGACTCTCACATATGGGGGAAAGGAGTCAAAAATAGCTACATTGTAGGTGTGTGCACAATATATACATTGCTTTTGGTGGGGGAGAGGTTTCACTAGTTCATTAAGTCACTTTCCTGTGCTTTACTCTTTTTCCTGTTCTAGTACACCAGTTTTAGTCTCCAAAGTGGAAAATGTAAATCTCTCATTGATTTTTGTTACAGAGCTGCAGGCAGGCAAGTTGAAATGTGTCTGAAGTGACTAGATTTAGTGTACACTGAAACAAATTTAATGAAGGAATGACCAAAAAGGCATTTAAACTCCGTAACCCTTTATTGTTCAATTTATTTTTTTATTAATGGAAGCTTATCTTGTAACCATCAAAATAACTTGTTTTGTGTTTTCCCATCCTGAAAACTACCATGAAGTTACAACTCCGTGTGATGTTCCCGGATTGTCTCCTGATTATCAGGCTACCAATATTAACTCTATTTTATATAACATTAAAGACTAAGACTAAAGTGTTTTTCCTTGGAACAACTTGACCTTTCAGAGTAATCTTGATGTTTTATTGATTTTCATCTACTCAATTACTTTTGTTTACATTAAATAGCAGTGAGCAATTCAAGACCAGTATCAGTGTTTTCATGAATGATCTTAGACCCACACGGCTCTAAGTGACACACCTCTAGTGCAGCTGAGCAAGGCAAGTCTTTAAATTTAATCCAACCTTGTTTATTTTATTCTGACAGGTTTTAATAATGTTATTGTTTTGTTTAGCTACTTAGCAAAACAAACCCCACATTTCAAACATTGATTTTATTTTCTTTTTTTTTAGTGCTTGGAGATTGGTTTTACTTGTTTTTTTAATGATTTTGTAGTTTACTAATGTGTGTTAAACCTTCCTGTAGCTGGAGATCATTAGTTTAAATTGTCACATAATTTAGGCATAAAGAAAAGAGATTTAAAATGTATCATCTAGACTTGTGGCCTGAAGTTAAATTCCACCTCCTTAAATAAAAGCTCTCTGATGTACCTTGTGTGAGACAAATTAATTTTGTTTCAGTCCTCTGGAAAGAAATATTTACAGTGTTGTTAACATGTCATCCTGGAATAACAGAAGCGTTGGAAGTGCTTGTTTGCAGTTACTCATGTCTTGCTTCTGTTTATGGATTTCTTCACCCTTCAAAAGTTCAGCTCCCTTAGTGCTGTGAAGCTTGTACTGACACTTAAAATGCTGTAGGTAGGCAACAGCATGTTGTGGTTGCTTCGTTTATAAAGACTGAGTTCTACCCAGAATGACCTTATTGTATCAAAAGGATTTTTTAACCTTGTAATTTAAGGGTAGATCTTGTTTCCCCAGTGCTGTTTTCAGAGCTGCAGGCTTTCTTCAGAAGGGTAGGGAATTCCTCTGGAGTTGAACATCTTATTAGGCAAGGCTTAACTTATAATCCATAGAAGACACTATTAATTTCCTGTTCCTTCCCCATTTAGTCTGGCAAACATTGTAACTTTAAGGAAAGTTGCAGTGACTAAGAGGCAATCAATCATTGTAAATCAAACCCCCTGGTTCATGGTTGAAGGGTACTTTAGGTAGGGTGCTCCCAGAGTCAGTGGGCGTTTCCTTGTGTGTTCCTCCTTATCTTCAGCACTGCAAATGGTGGGAGGAGGAGGAATCAACAGTTTCCTCAGATAAAGGCAAAATCAGTGGGAAAGGAATTTAATTTTTGAGATTCCATGCAGACAGTACAAACAATGGCAAATAAACAAGTAGCTCATGGTGTTTCTTTAATCAGAGGGCTAGTGTGCAGGTGCCCAAACAGTAAGATCTGTTTACTAAGTGGAAAATGGCAAAATTACTAGGGAAAGGGTTTTTCTGTTCAGCTTTTTGGAGGCTATTGTGAGGCTGATAAGGAATTATTAAGCTAGTACCATGAGCAAACCACAAAAAGTGATTCTTTAAAACCTTTGTTTGCTTGTAGTGGTGGAAAACCCAGCAAAATTATGCTTAAACTGTGGAGATAAACAGTTTGGCATGAGCTTGGTGGAACAGCTAGGAATGCTACTTTGATATGATCTCTAATGCTGCTTGTAATCAGGTAACTGGGGTAGGAATTTGAATGTTTAATGAATGCAAACCAGACATTCATGCTGCAAATCCTATTAAGCAGATACTGCAAAGCTATCACTGGGAAGTGTATTTATTTATTTGACAACCCACTAATTCATACCAAAGCCTGTTGTTGAAATAATGAGTTGTGGGTGATTTGCAGATAAACTCAGTAACCCTTTATTGTTCAATTTATTTTTTATTAATGGAAGCTTATCTTGTAACCATCAAAATAACTTGTTTTGTGTTTTCCCATCCTGAAAACTACCATGAAGTTACAACTCCGTGTGATGTTGCCAGATTGTCTCCTGATTATCAGGCTACCAATATTAACTCTATTTTATATAACATTAAAAATACATTTTGGAAATGGCTTGCATTGCAACTCCACGATCAACTCTTCCTGCATTTATTTAGTTTTGCTTTGTTAGCTTAATCCTCTGTTGTATGCAGTAGCGTTATCCATGTTTATTAATTCTTCTTTAAGAAATACGTAGAAAACTGATCTTAAATATTGAAAAAAGGAAAATTAATTCCAAAAAGTTCACATTTTATTTAGCATAACCTCCTAAAATAAGAATCATGTCTTGTACTGGTTTTTTTGTTGTTTGGGCTCTTTTTTACCATTTAAAAATTCTCTCTAACACGCAAGTAGAGTTTTGCCAACGTTATGAACAGAAGATGACACAATCTTTCATCTTCCCCCCCCCTTTACCTCCCATGCCTTGATGTAAGGATACATCAGCAGTTGGCAGTGTTCTGGCAATAAAGGTGGGGTGATAGTTGCTAAATGTCAGTCGCTCTTGCTAGGCTGCTGGGTTTGGTCAGCCTGTAATTGAAATGTTGGGCCTGGTTCTCTTTTCTTTGAGCTCCCTTTCGATTGAATGTTCATTCTTGGTTCACTTGTATCTTTTCTTACTTGCACAAAGAAACAAGCGTGCCCCATGGCGGCCTTCTGGCTGCCTCGCGTGCCCCATGGCGGCCTTCTAGGAGTTGCAAAAATTATGAAGCTATAAACCCATTTGGCATTTATGACTTACTGTGTGACATCTCGCTTGGTTTGTCTGCTTTCTTATCATCTATACGATATCACTCAAACAAGGAAAAAACCCCACGAAAACCCACCCAAAACCCCCAAACTTTGAGGGCAGCTGCTTGTGGGACTGAAATATTTGTTTCCTACTAACACTTTTTCATCAGAACATTGATAAAGTTGCTTTAAATTATGTTATTAAATGACCCATGCATTTATTTATTTTATTAAGAGGTAAATTTGCTTGTGACACCATATAGCGTTTAGAGAATGGTAGGCCTTTTAGTAAACACACATGTCTAAGAAGGTACAAAATTGTGTCTGAAATACGGATATGCATAGATTAGGCTGAATAATTCTACATTCCTTTGAAAATTATTTTTGTAATGGTAGGAATAGATTTCCCAGGAAAGAGTATTCACAGCTGGGAAAACAGTTGCTACTTTGAAGATGGTTTTCCCAGGCGAAAGGCTCACGTCCCCAACTGTGTTTGGTATAAACAATATGTGGTGTATTTCTTACTTTTGTTTAAAGGAATTGTGCATTCTTTGTTACATATTAACCAGCAAAAGTTTCATGCTAATTCTGGGTATTTGCCTTAAACTGTGTACGTTCAAAGTTAATCCTTTACGTTTATTAATATAGCCGCGGTATTAAGTGATGGGGAGGTTGGGGGTGATCAGCAACCTTCCCTTCTGTGCTATTAAGGGGGGGAAATTCTTCCTTCTTTTCTTGGAGCATGTACTTGATGTTTCCTTTCATTTTTCCTGATGTTCTTTACTTAGCGGTGAGACCTTCCTTGACGCTTCTTGTTGGGTTTCCAATATAAATCCTTGCTTTCATGACTTAGCTGGAAATACCTTCACAAAATCAAAACTTGGTGGCACAGGATTCCCACTTGTAGGCTGAATTTGTTGAGTTAATGTTCTTTGAGCTGTTGTTGAAGTAAGGAGTAGAGGCTAGGTCTGTTTGCATGTCACCCAGCTCCAGTCCAGTGAGAACATTGTTTTCTGTCTTTTGGCAATTATGATTTTTTTCTGGTTTTATGTTAATGACATCTAACTCCTCATAGAGAGATGCATTGTAAATGAAAATCTCTGGACAAGACCCAAGTTACTGAATATAGGAAATTTGGCACAAAACCTCAAAAGATGTATAACTTCAGTTTAAAAAAAAAAGTCAAGTCCCATTACGTGTTTGGCTTCACAAAGCATGTTCTGCTTGGCAAGAAATCAGGTTGTAAGCTCGAAAGGATAAATGTTTGCTACGTTCTGATATAGGATAAAGAGCAGAGAAGTGGGCATCCCAAGACAATTGTTCTTGACAGGGCTTGAAACTTGGAAGTGTGTAGAGTACAGCATACTAATGCAAGCCAGATTCTGGTGGATTTTTTACTTCCTCTTTATTGCTCTTCATATTATTTTGTTAATGTTAATTTGTAAAAAAAACCTAAAACCACAGAGATTTGGGTATTTAAAAAATTTTTATTCAAAAAAGTCCTTGACCAAATGCTTTTTTAAACACCATGGGAGCCTGGTATGAGGATTTTGATAAAATACAATTATTGTGTGCTGATGGAATAGATTTAAAAAATAAAACTAAACCCCCAAAACTTTGGAGCAGATAAAAGGGGGAGGATGCTTCTGCAGTATGAATGAGAAACAAGAATTATTTCACCAGAAGTTTTGTCTTCCAAAAATAGCTTTTGTGTTGAGATGCAATGTTGTGAACCACATGAAAGATTAGGGTATATATATGTATGTTAATTAATAAATTACAACACAGATAAAATGGCTCTTGGGTATTAGATCAAAGCCATGCAGATTAATAAATACTTGTAAAGTGCATGTCTGTAATATCCAACAGGTAATTAGAACAGAAAATTAATCTTTTGACTTTTAAAAGCTGCCTGAAATAATGAGGGTACAAGCATGAAAGTATTTGACAGGGGAGCCTCTTTCTTAAAAAACCAGACTCCATCTTTGAATGCATTTACCTGTTTCTAATTGAATCCCACAAGAGTTCTGTCGGACATCAAACAGAAGATCATCAACCAATGTTTTATTAAATTTCTCAGCATTATCTTAATAATTTGCATCTGTAAACCAGGCTTTTGCAAAGAGGAAGGGAAGACAAAGCTCTGCTCCTACCCTCTTTCAGTTTGAAACATGTCAAAGGTGTTCAGAGAATGTACCAAAGTCTTAGAGCTGCATCGCTTAAAAAGGAGCACAGAGGTTATATAAAATAGAAAATTTTAAATATGTCGGGGAAAATACCTATTTTTAATAACTGTCATTCTATCCTACCTTTACATTACATCCTGAATCACAAATGGGCATTATCCACATTTACCCACCTGTAAAATAGCTGGGTGGTTACAGAACTTTTGTACTGAACTGTAACACAGAGCTCACTGAAATCAGCCATGGCTTTCCATGGCCTCAGAGTAGACTTCAGAGGCTTCTTGTACCTCATTGGCTGGTTCTTTTTTTCTAGTTATCTTTGGAATAGATAAGTTTTTGCTATTTTATTATGAAAGTCACATCTTTCATGGCTATTCTTATGTCTAAGTCTGTAGTTCCATTATTTTTTCTAAAGGCATTTTTAATAAACTTTTGAGATGTTTATTCATTTTCATGGTAGAAGTTTACCATGCTCCATTTAAAACATGGTAACTTCTTTACAAAGGTTTGTCTAGATTAAGTCATGGTCTAGTTTAGGCTTAGAATAGGAGTGGCTGACTGTCCTGATCCTATCCGTCTTGTAATCATCTTCTGGCCAAGACCCAAAAGGCCTTACCTCAGTATCACAGAGAGTCAAGATAAGCACAAATCTTGCAGGGGTCAGTTTTCCATGGATCCTCATCCTTTCATGGGCTCAATGTGTGGGTAAGTTCTGTGTGTTCTGATGTCAACTTTAGCAGCACCTCTGCCAGCAGGTTTGCACTTCAGCAGTGTGGTGCCTCACCAGCTGGCTTTACAGTGGAGTAAGGCAACGACATGTCGTGTTTCTCACTATTCTAACAGCATTAAGCTTTTAATATGAGAATTCTTCTGACTTAATATATTTGAAAGCCAAGCAAGTTTATAAATTCATTTCCCAAAGGAGTCACACTACCCATCTTGCTGCTCAGTCATCAGATGGATGCCTGGAATAGCATCATATCGTTCAAGTGAGCTCTTCCCTTGGTTTCTCAATGTGCTGTGGGTGCTTCACTCATAACTAAGTAGTCAAACACAAGAGCTAAAAGGTTTCTATAGCCAGGTAAAGGCAGGTTCTTTTCTGCAGCTCTGAATGGAGAGAGATTGAAAAGAAGAAAATCTAATTTGTCTTTATATTTCTGTTTCTATTAAGAGAATGTCCAGGAAAGGTAATGTTTCTGCTGCTGTGGCAGAAAACAAATCGATCTCCACCACTGTTAGGTGTTTCTACTCCTGAGCTTTTGCTGTAAAGATTGCCTTAACTCCAATTTCTAAGGATAATTTAACAATATTCCAATAACTTTCCTGTTTCTCTAGTATGTTTCTTTTCTTAAGTCCTTCCAGAAAACACATTTCATGCAATTTGAAAAGGTTTTAAGCCTTTTCAGTGATTTTGCTTACAGGTCAAGTGAGATGGGATTTGTAAGTGAAGTTGCTGCTTTGGAAAGGCTTACTTACCCTGCTGCATTAAATATTTATTTAGAGTAGGTATATTTTAAAACGTAAGGGTTTACTTTTTGCTAATGAATGGTTCAGTAGTTTGTTAATTTAGAACTTAAAAAAACCCTTCTGTATATACCTGTAGCAGACTGTTTGAATGATTTGAGAAAATAGGTTGGAAACACAAATGCGGTTTTATCGCTGGGGTTGAACAACTTCAAAAGCCATTTCAAATGCACAGGTTACTCTGTGCGACTCAGACCATCACCTTAGATTTTTATAGGGGATTTCACTGGCTGTATGTAAAATAACTGAACTCAGAGACTGAGTTGAAAGCAACAAGCTGATCCTGCACGGTCTGAAGTCCTGAGAAGGCATTGCTTTTGTGTTGTCATCTTGGGTGGCTGGCTCAGTATGCAACTGTTTATTCTTAGCTCCTGGCTGTGTCATGCTGCCATATGATGGAATGGAAGCTTAAAAGGAAGCCAAAAGCCAAGGGCTAAAAGTTTGGTATATCATATGTCAATATGGAATAAATAGTTTGGACAATACTGTTGAAGAACGGACACCTGAAATATAAATATGGATGGAGAGGGGTGTTCACGTTTTCAAATCCAGCATGTATCTCTCTAAAACACAGAGCAGGGCACGTATCACATGCACCTCCCCAGCACCAGGCCTTAAGAGCCCTGGAAACGATGGTCTGTATGTATTAAAATTGACTTGTTCCCTGTCAGCTGTTACAGATTTAACATAAAAAAAGAGAAAGTGCAAATCTAAGGTGGAAATGGTTTATTGGTGAAATGTTTCTTAAACAAAATGTAAAACCAATAATAACTTCTTCATGTAAAGAGTTTCTGAATGAGGAGTGGCTTGGTCTGTCTACTGATGGGCTGCAGCAGATGTAGTTGGTAATCTAAGTGTAAACTTCTATTGCAAAGATATAAATTCAGTCGATTGAGTTAATGAATTTGGCCCTGCACTTTTCTGTGAAGAAAGCTTTAAAGTCTGGTGGTCTGAATGCGTAAGGTAAGACTCGAGAAGGAAGGATACTGTCCCTTAAGTTAAAGTGAAACCCTTATCTTTCTTGTTTCAATCAAAATCAAATTAATCCATTGGCTCACCTTCATGAACAGCAAGTAAAACTCAAACCTGCTGTCTTCATGCTCACTTGTTCTTCCTACTTAAGCGGAAACAAGTTCAAATGGAATTAAATGATAGTCAGAGTTGAGCCTGACATGCTTTTACTTATGGTAAACCACTTTTTAACACTTTTTTTTTTTTTTTTTTTGCTGTGACAATCCTATCCATTTAAAATTGTCCAGACAGCCTTTTCCCTTTTGCAACCTTAATAAACAGCTGAGAGAATGCAGCAAAATCCTTACACGGGAAGAAATTCAGTTAGCTTCTAACACAACTTGATGGCTGGAAAAAAGATCAGAGCCTGCACTGTACAGCCTGTAAATTTTGTTTAAAGCACAGATACTTAGTCTGAAATTCTAAAAGCATTTTCTTGTTAAAACTTTGTGCTCAGATTTTTTTAAAGCTTGCCTATTTGCAAGTTTAGTAGAATGGATTTTCTGTGCCAGATAAGCCATTTTCAATTAATAACATAAATGTCAGATTATATTGGGGGAGTATAAGATGAACCTGTAACTTTTTCAGTTGATGGAAACAGTATGGAAAGTCCCCATGTTTTATAAATTCTGACTTTTGCTTATTTTTTTAAAGTTTATTTTATAGTGCATGTTGTCTCTTGGAATTGGTGGGTCGACTGTTCTGAATGCTCGCGTTGTGATTTTCCGCGGAGCCAAAAGGGGAAGGGGGTGTGTGACTTCTCTTACATCTTGCCTGTATTATGTCAAAGCCTTTCACAGAATCTGGGATCGCCTGACTCACTGATTCAAATTCCCTGTCACATGCCCTCACATCATGTAATGCTTTTCATAAATTAATCAAGCTTTATCTTTAGACTGACTGACTTTGCTTTTCCTAGATGTGCTGTGCCTGCACTGTCGCTATTTAGTGTATCTCCTAAAAGTATTAAAAAGGATGCAAAGTGATGGTTAACATTTTAAAAAGGTTTCAGGTAACTATTTCAGATAACTATATTCTCATATCTTTTTACACAACTGAGGGAAGACTGCTGCTTCAGTCTTACCAGATTCAGCCTAGTGCTAGTTTGTGCTAGTCTGATTTGTTTTGTTTCTAGATATTCAATAATACTCTGTACATTCAAGATATTTCTGTGTTAAGCTGTTATTTTCAGGTACTCTTTGATTTTTAAAATACTTTTAAAATGTTTTCCTCCTGTGTGCTTTTCTTAATACCAGACTTTTCTTGTCTGGGGACTTGATACAAACTAAAAGAGCAAAGATTGTAAGCATCGGTGATAAACAGGTTTTTAAATCTCATAGTTGTTATGAGTGCAGCATTTTAGAAAGGTGTATGGAAATCTTGCCTTAAACTTGTGAGAGACCAGAGAGAAGATTGAAGTTTTATCAGAATTCTTACTCTCATCTTTTCTTTTGTTCATGGATAAGCCATGGTAATGAGTTATTGCAAGATGATAGGCTGCAGAAAGCATGGTGTGTATATATATATATAATACATGCAAGTTGTATGGCACTTCTCTAAGTATTACTTTGTACATAGTTACTGTTTAAAAAAATGTTTTGGGAAGAAATGTGCTTTTTTTTTTCCACCTGGGAGAGCACATCTTATCTTAAATAGCATGTTTAAATTTAGTAATTTCAGGCACCGTCCGTAAGCCTGTCACCAAAATATTAACAGTAGGAACCTCATCAATTGGCTTAGATTTGTAATTTGGTTTTAAACATGCAATAGGTTGTTTCAGGTTGAGTAAATATTGTTGTCTTCATAGTATAGTAACCTGATCTTTCCTAGATTTCACTGTGATATGAGGACATGATACACGGTCATGTAGAAACAAACTATTTCATCGTATGTTTGAGCAGGCATTTGCTATTACTGTCTGTTTATTATTTTAAGCTTCTAAGCAAAGACATTTTCTTGACTTGTAATCTACAGTGGTGATAAAAGGGCTTCTGCCATAGCCTTGATCAAAAACCAGATTCCTGTGTTGGAAGGGAGGAGGAGGGGAAAGGAGTTTATGTCTATAGAAACAAAATAAGCAACATCTACAATTAGGGAAGTGGATTCCTATTGCCCAAATAAGTTATTTATTCATGACAAGTGTCAAGATTACACAAGCCCAATGTATCTGTAATCTCAGAAGAGTGTTTTACTTCCCAGAACTGCATTGCCATGGTAATTGTTCTTCAGATCCTTGCTGTGTGAACTAGCTGTCTTTCAGGGTGTGATTAATGGACACAGGCAGTCAATAGGATATGAGTAACTGTGGCTAATTCCAAAAGTGAAAATAGTAAGAAGGGAAAAGGGCTATGTGTGATGTAGCACAACGGTGTGAGATCTCTTGTGAAGTGTTGTTCTGTGCAGAGAAGGCGTGGCAGTGCTTGCATCTTTCTTGAGAGAAGATATTTGGTGTTCTACAGCAAAGATGTGATTAAACGATGCTCTTTGTTAGACTGGGCGAGCAGTCACTTGCAAACCCTCAGCAGCTGTCACAAACTCCACTCTGCAGTTCCTGTTTCAGTTGGAGGAATATCTAGCTCTCTCTTTCAAATTCAGTCATCATCTTGTGGCCTGTCTGTTTATAGGTCAAGTCTTTTGTGACCAAAGCTTCCACTAGTAAACTAAGTATTTCGTGAGAAATATGACTGGAATCATTGTTTTTGCTGTTTTCTTTATTGCTTAGTAACTTCAGTCGTTGTTTTAAGTGTCTGTGTTTAAAAAAAAAAAATAATCCTTTAAAATCCCTTCATGTGCTAATTAATTCATACGTGACATTTGAAAACAGGACAAAGCATCTTGTTCTGCAGAGTTCTGGTTCTTAAATCAATGAGCACAGAGGTGAAATTAGTTTGTTCACTTCAGAGATGCCAAGTGATGTTTTAATCATCTTGCACACTAATCTCTAGGAACTTTATAGCTTCCCCTGAACAAGTTCAGCAGTAACCTGTGCTAAACATCAATCAGATTTAAAACCATTGTTTTAAAGTTCTTGGTGTTAACCTTTGTTTTTGTAGTAGGATTAATCTTCAAATGAACAAAGCAACCAACAAGCATCTTAAAGTCTTGAAAGGCTGGTGGTTTCAGGAGGTGGGATGGATGGTGCACAAAGTGCAGGTCTGGTAATAGCTCATCATGCTCCCATCAGAAAGGAAGTAAGTGCTTCCTTTCTAAAACGTGAGACTTCTGTTTTCCTAAGTGATTTTCATATTCTTTTGCAGAATGTGACTCTGTTAAAGCCACAGCGTTTTGTTTTGGCAATCAAAACAGGCCTGCTAATTGTAAAGACATCTTGTGCAACTTGCATTTAAATCTGAAGGCAGATCCTAATATACGTACAGATGCACTGGCATTTTTGACAAAAGGCCTGATTATGTCTGTCCTGGGAAAGATTGTCTCTGGCAATCCTTAAAAGGCAGAATGAAGCATTACATTTGGCCTCTGTGAAGTTCTTTTGAGATGAACAATATAGTTACAGATGATTTCAGTTTGGATCAAGTACTGATGTAAACAGTGATGAAAACTCACCACCGTGCTAGATTCTATTAAGATTTTTAAAAAAGTTAATCGTGGAAGACATGCTGGAATACAGTGATGATAGTATCATGTAGTTCTTCTAAGCAGAGTAATTTATCTTAACATATTTAGATTAAAAAAAAAAGAATGTTTTCTGCATCTCCACATCAATAGGTTGTAATGATTTTCCCCCACTCGTACGGCAGCTTCATTATTTCAGTGGAAGTACCTTATAGACACCATCAAAGTAGCATCTCTGATAATCAGGTTACATCTAGAGTCTTCCTAACTTGATAAAATTTCCTTCTATATTGTCATTCATAGATGTATAATACAAAATAAAGCTCCTTCAGTGCTCAGCTTTTAATAATCCTGTTCATAATTAAATACAAATCTGACTAAAACATATTAATCTACATTTAAGTCTTGTCATAAAAACATTTTGAATATAAACCTTCAATACTCAGTAGAGTGATACTATATATATACACAAACACACTCTCTTCTGTTAGTAGCAAGCATTTTGTTCACTATTTTACAACTTCACAGTCATGTTTTATACAGCCACTGCTAAATCAGACTTCTGATTGCTCGTTACTGTCAGGAATGACAGACGTCAAGGCAGCCTGACAAAAGCGATGTAGCGTTGACATTTTTGTTTTCTGCTCGATGTACAGTCGCAGTTTGTCTCTGAAGGTTTCCCCTAGAAAACTGTAGATTAAGGGGTTCAAACAGCTATTAGAGAAAGCTGCTAGGTTCACAATGTGTCCCGTTAAAGGATAATCGTGTCTGAAGGATGGGCTGCTTGAAGAGACAGGCTCGCTCTTCTTTTGTAGAAGTTGAACGCTAATGAAGACGTTTTCAGGTAGCCAGCAGATAAAGAAAACCAAGACAACAACAAAAATCATTCGAAGAGCCTTTTGTCGCCGCAGACGGAGACTCCTGTGCTTGTGTGCTTTTATAAGCACTCGGACAATTAACGAGTAACAAAGACCGATGATCACAAAGGGGATAATAAAGCCCAAGGTTATTTCTAGCCACTGGATTTCTTTTACATCTGCAAAACAAAAATAGACCTCTCCGGTGTGTTGTAAGTGCACAGCTGTAAATGGAACTAGCGCTGCAGAAATAGACGCCATCCATATGAGACCGCAGCTTAATCTAGCGTGCTGCATAGTGCGAAATATGTTGGACCTCATTACTTTTGCCAGGGCTAGGTATCTGTCAAAACTCATCCATGTCAGAAAGAAAATGCTGCTATACATGTTGATCTGAAGGAACAAAGACATAAAGGTACAAATAATCGTGATATCATAATACTTTTCATCGAGATTAAAAACCTCGATGAGAGAATCGGCAACTAAAATGAGATCAGCTACTGCAAGGTTTATGAAGTAAAGGTCTGGGATAGTCATTTTTTCCCGAAAGCTTATGTTGACAACCAGTATCAGAATGTTGCCAACAAAACCAATAGGAAAAAGAAATATTGTGTAAAGACATGATAAGAAAAGCCCAATAACATACTGTTGGTGTTCTGATTTATCAGCTAATCTAGAAGACAGGCTTTCATTACACAAATGTGATCCATTCAGGTTAAAAGTTGTGCTGTTACATAGAACAGGTGATATTGAGGCAGCATATATTTCCATGGTTAAAATAATCTGCAGAAAAGATATTAGTAATCACAGTTTGATGGTAATGCCAAAAAAATCAGATTTTTGGTTGTTTTCAACTAAGTTCTTAGTAAGCATTTTGGTTGGAATGGACAAAGATGTACACTTTTGTATGGGAAATTAAAATTCTTTGAGTCAAATTAATTAGATTTAAAATAGAAATCTATCGGTACAAACAGTAGATTTCTTAATTTTTTTTTTGTACAGGACACTATATACATTGCAAATGAAAGAATTTGCATTTCCTGTGTGCCTTAAGATCATGTAGGAATCTCTTTACCATTATGGTACTTGGGTCTCTTTTAATAAAAGCTTTTCCTCAGTGCTGTTTCTTCATGCAGGCTGGAAGGCAGGAGACTTTCAGCTCCACTTGTTTTCTTTCAATAATTGATGAACATCCCTGGACCTGCAATTTGCAAATAGAAAACAATTAATCTCACGCTCCAGCATTGTACCATATGCTTCTGCTAACAACATACCCAGCTGATGTGGTAGGAAACATCCTGTTTGAATATATATATACACACACACAGATGTTTAGTTAAAAGAATTTAAATTTGTTCTATATGATAATATTTTGGGAGAGCAGATCTGTTAAGATTTGGTGTATCCATCAGGGATTTCGTATGGGAAAGTGTAGATATACAGAAAATCAGATGAGTGAGTTTAGCCTTTATATAGAGGGAGTGCTATATATTTCATCATCAGCTTGTAAGGCTGTTCAGTAGCACAGTCTGTGGCTGCGAAGGCAACAGAGATGGAAAGCTGTTGGTTCCTTTTGCTTCCAGTGGGAAGGAAAAGGCTTTAGAATTTTAGAGATCAAAGTAATACAAGCAGTATATTGATTTACACCAACATTATTATATTCAATTTGCTTTTCTGTGATTAATTACGTTGCAATGACTTCCGGTTAGGAATGGAAAATATCACTTATCTGATTTGTTTACTTATAAATGTTGAATGCTATGGACCCAAAGCCTTGCTAGAAGTTTATTTGAAAAACAAAACCAAACAAAAGACACTGCAAATGAATAAACCAGCAAGAAAACTATAACCCAGAGTATTTAGTATTAAGTCTTAAATATTTTTAATTGCTTTAATCTTCATTTTGGTACCAAAACCTTTATTTTAATTACACTCCAACACATTTTTAAAAATCAAAATTGTTTACTAGTACAATTCATGCATATTTCCACATTTTGTGACCTAAATCGTGCTTATGGGGGAGAAAAAGGAGCAGACCACTAATGGAGTAGGAGTGTTTCCAGTGAGAAATACAGTTAATACAGAGAAATAAGGACTTTGCTTAAATGTACTGAAGTTACCAGAAGCAGCGAGCAGATACTTAAAGATAGATATTGGTTCCAAAGCTTTTATTTCTTAGTGGATCAGGCATAAGTACACAGTAGTTGTTGCTGTTTTGAATAATTCTAATAATGTGAATCTTTATGCTAAAATCTCCATGTGAAATTACATGTATTTGAAGAAGGTTCAGTGTGTGTTTCAAACAGCTGTGGAAGACGTGAACGATTGTTTTCTATGTAACATCCTTTTGAATAAGGCAATAAAACAGCTTTAAATACAATAAAAGATAAGTTAACAGTCTAAGCAACTGATTTTAAAAGGCCAGGCTATGGTCAGATTTTAATTACACATGAAAGGCCAGCAAAAACAAAGCGATTACAAGCATTATAGGTAACCATGTACTGTGAAAAGCTTTATTTTACCTTAATTCCATTTCTCCAGAGCTGATTTTCCTCCCGAAAACAGAAGGCTGGTTCTTGCCCGGGTACAGGCTTGATGGATGTGTCACCTTCCGCGTGTCAGGGAAAACTTTAGGTTTTGCACATTTAGGTGTGCAAAGCTGCACCCGATGCCACCTGTTGACGATTCAGCAGTAAAGAAAAAAAACACTCATATAGAAGTCTGGTCTGGTTTAAAAAGCCTTAAATAAAGGGTGGTTTACAACAGCAAAATGCAGCTCTTGCTGCGTGTCCTTGGCAATAAAACAAGCTTTATAGATTCCCAGGGTTGTTCTAATTTGTGTGCAGTTGAAGTGCTGCTGAACAGCCTTATAAGGCTAGAATTAACCCTGTTTCTGCTGGTTTCTTTTTTACTAGAACTAGGCAAGCATCCTTTCTCATGTAATTGTCAGTTTTATTTTGCCCAGTGTTCGTTCCACCCTCCTTTCTGTCTCTAGCATCGCTCAAACCTACAGCTCAGCTGATCAAAAATTAAGACATTTATTTGCAAACTGTAATTAAGCATAATATTGCATAGATACAAAGTGATAATTACAGTGTTACATGGTATTTTTTAAAAGCCTCCTTACAATCAAGAGAAACACTCTACTGAGAAATCAAGCAGCCAAGAAGGGTCATTTGCTAAGCTGACAATATGACTTTGAGTTCTCCTACCTTCAAGTCGATCCCATTGTATTTAAATTTTCAGGTGTTACATCGTCATCCTCCCACTTCTTAAGAGTTGCTGGGCTCAAAAATCACATGGATAAAATAAGCTTATTTTGCAGAGAAAGTGGAGCCTCAGTCGAACCACCAGTGTTGCAGGTGGAGTTTTACATTTCATCTGGGGGGGGGGGGGGGGGGGGGGGGGGGTAAAAAACCCACCTCCTTGACATTTCCAGAGACACCGCCTACCCGTGGCCAGAGCTCCTAGAACGGAAAGTTAAACCTTTCCTTCTCATAAGAGAGAAATGTTGTAGTTGTGTAAGAAGCTTTTTATTATTCTATTGATCTGATAGGTGACCGTTAAGTGCTGAACGTGCTGGAAGTGCTGTACCTCGATGGCAGCAGCCTGATGCTCCTGGAGTAAGATGAATTGGATTTCAGTGTTTCAAGAGAGCAATGTGAAAGTTGTGGGAGTGTGGAGTAAACGATTAACGTGCCATTTTAATGGATGTATCACATCTATTAGAGTGGTTGAATACTTTTAGATTGCAAAAGAAATGAGATTTCTGTAGAAAAGTGAAATAAAAGTTCTTTCCACAAGTTGCTTTGGGGAGTAGAAGGCACTTTGCCTTCTCATGCCATTGAGGCAAATGGATTAATTGCTGATTTTCTGTAACATGCTGTGTCTAGAAACACAGGATTTTAACAAAGTTACTAAAAAAAATATATATTTTAAGATGTTCTTACACAATGGGTCTTCGTAAATAGTTTTGGAATAAATTATTATTTAGAGTAAAAGAAAGTTTGTGCAAATTAGTGCTGGTAAAGATTGAACAGAAGGCTTGTGCTGTGTGTGGAATCACCTTCTGGAGCATCTTTCTACAGGGTTATGAGGACAGAAAGCGTGAAGTGTTTTGCTTTGAGAAGTGTACAAATATAATTGTGTTATAGGACTGGAATAATTGTAATGTTAGAAGAACCGCCTGATAGCAGCTTTTGAAGGTCTTAATTTTTTGCTGCCCTAACGAATGGAATTATAAAGTCTTTATTGTTGTTTGTTGATCATGTGGTTTTGCTGTACTTCATTCTGTCCTTCAGAGCTTTCCCTGATCCCATAAGGGCCAGAAGGATTTTTTTACTTTCCTTTATGCATAATGTTAGCTTCTGGGTGTTAGTTGTTTGTAATTTGGATTTGGGAATCAGCTGGTCGGCCTGTCCTTGTTTTTCTAGCTGTGAATATCAGCTGATTTGCTGTTAAAACATATAATTCTGAGTGCTAATTTTCTTGTTTGAAATCATGATAAGAAATACATCACATTGCCATACTTCCAGAATTGTTAGGAAAGACCCAGGAAGTAGCTGCTTTTCCTGCTAGTAGAGCTATGAAGCATCAGAGGCCAAATCTAGCAGTGTTCTATTGTATTATGATATCATAATTAGTGAGTTCTGTATTTTGCTAAATATTTTATGATCACATGAATTCTCTGAATACTGTTTCCTAAAACAGATGACAGCATCTTCAGGCCCTTGTTTATGCAGTCAAACTATTGTTCCTGATTAATCTATCTTAATCTCATTGTTCATCACTACCATATTCCAGAAAATGCTTAAAACTAATTTTAGCAGCTGCTGAACGTTGTACCCTTTCTCTTTCCTGTTGGTTGTTGATATTCCATGGGATTCAATAAGGAGTGCCTTAGTGAGCCTGTACTTAGTCACCAGTGTGACAGTATGAAGTATTACAGTTCTGCCTGTCATACCCTGTCTTTGTTGTCACTGAGAATGTGTGGGAAAGCAACTGGTGTGATAGCATTCATATGATGTCAGACCTCAATAATCCAGCATTTAAAGTTTTCCTAGCAGTTTATTTTTAAATCTGTAGTAGCCAACTCCTACAACACTGTATGTACCTCGGTGTCTTCAAGGAACTCTAGTGTAACTGTCTATGATGTACTCAGGCACACCGTGGATCTTGAAGTGGAGGTATAATAGAAGGTGTTTGATGTGATTAGGAGACTTCAACACACTTGCCTGCTATTGCATGGCAGAAAGGTGACAGCTGAGGAGAGGTGAGTACAGGAGAGAACCTAAGAGGTCTGGTGTAAGATGGCTCTTGACCCAGCACTTTACACAGCCTCGCCAGCATGATGACAGGCAGGATAAGCCCTGGAGGCTCTAAGAGCTGTTGGGTTCTGTTGGAAGGGTGGAAGTGCCCTTGGTGTTGAGTCCTGGAGAAAATTCAATCCAGGCCAGGGTGTATAAAGGTGAAAAAAACTAACTGCATTGCATGGAAGGGGAAGGAAGCATAAACTAAAATTGTGTGGGAACACTTACGGTATAATGTAACCACATACAGAAGAAATAAGGTTTGTATAAGAATCTCTACTGAAATCACCTCCAGAGGAAATACAGGTGCTATTGTAAAGTTTATGAAGTTTTGCAAGTAGATTGATCTCCCTCTCCAAATTCTCGCTCATTTTTCTGTTAGCAGGATACTGCCTCAAACCTTACAACCACTGAATGACATCCATCTGTGTCCATCACCCAGTTCTGGAGCACCCTCATCCTGTCCAGCCTCAGTAACTTCCCTTTCTTGTAAATAATCAAGCCTAGTTTGAGTTGGAATTAATAGTGTTCTGTGCCTGCAGAAAGCCCTGGACAGAGTGTATTTTGGGTGTTTAGGCTTTTCAGTTGCCAATAATTCAGAGAATGCATTTTTCTTACTAAAAATAACTTTTTTAAAGTTCAGCCTTTAATTTTTCAGGAACATCACCTATATCTGTTCAAACTATCCTGGTAAAAAGTCTTTTGTTTTTCTTCAAGTATATGTCACAAAACTCTTGGGAGGATAATATAAAAATTAGACAAAGTTGGACCAGGAAGTGTGGCAGTTAAAGAGGATTCATCCTCGTACTTCAAGCTACATCAACTTGTGATTAAAAAATAAAATTTGCAAAGAATCAGTTATTTCTACTTTAGTACCTAAGTCCAGCAGTCCTTTGCTGGACACTTGTACCATGGAAATGAAATTAATTCTTTCATTCTAGCCAATTAGTGAACCAATTTGTTGTGCGACATACATGGTGTAAACATTATATAGAGTATTTCTTGTGGCTGAATTGCTTGAGCTTTCACGCTACTGCAGATCTTCTGCAACTACCTCAAAATCAAGATAGGGAATGGTGCAGCCCTTTCAGGGTCTGTAAGTTTGGAATGAGGGTATAACTAAGGCCAGGCTTGGTAATACACGTAGGGGTGTAGCAGGTTGAGTTATGATCCGAATGTGCAAACCCAGCGTCTCTCTAGCTCAGATGTTGTTTTGCAGTGGGATCTGATCAGATTGGAGCCAGCTGGTTCGGCAAAGATGAGTCCTGGGTCTCTCTGTGTTCTTTTCTAAAACATGTTACCACCTCAGAAATTCATGCTAAAACTTCAGCAGCCTGCTCAGTGCTTCATTTCTTTTACTGAACTGAAGGGTTTTTTCAAAAGCAGGCCAAAGTCTTAGATACAAGTATCACCAGTACAGAAGTAAAATATTCTTCTTTGAATTTTCCAGTATATCCCCTTAGTTAATTTTGACAGCATGCCTATAAAAATATATGCTCTATTTCTTCTGGAACATACTGTTCAAAACTAGGTGAAGCCTGGAAGAAGGAAGTGTTCAACAAAGCTGTTGCTGGTACAAAGGGGAAAAAATGAGCATGGAGACTTTTTTTTTTCTTAAAAGTACACTTAAATTGTTAATAATTCAAAAATTATTGCTTTTAATCTTGGCCAAAGTAGCTCTTTTCTCCCTCGTACCAGACTATTAGTAGTTTATTCCTGATAAACCACACTTGTTCTCAAATCCTAGATGGGACTGTAGAGCCCTATGGGTTTTATTTCTCTGAAATGTTTGGGTATGGTTCTGCTTTAGCTGTTTACCTCACTGAAAGTATCATGAAGGATCCTTCCACCCATGCTGTGAACACTCAGGCTCCTTACGGGTACAGTACTGTGATTCACTCACCATTAAAGCAGTTTCCAGGTCCCAGCCAATGTTAGCTAGAGCCAACACTTCCTGACCAGTAGCTAGGCTTTCTTAGGCACCTTTAACAGTAACTCAGGACTCAGAAACAATACAGTATTCATCCTTTCACCCTCAAAGGTAAAATGCCCGGAAGCAGTGAATAAAGTACAATCCTTCATGCATAATTCCTGTACCAGAAAACAACCTATTTATCCATGGCACAGCTGAAGCTACGATACTCTGTAGGAATTGGGATAAACATCTTCTGACATGGTCTGTCACTCAGTCTGACAGCTCCTTCACTGACATACAGCTCTTACAATGCATCTCTCCAAATTTCTTTTGGCAGGGTTGATCTTTGCTCCATGTTGTTTAACCTCCCTTTTCTCAGGTGCAAAGCCAAGCCTCTGATGCCAGCTCAGAAATCCTTTCACAAGTACGAAATTGGCTCTCATACTGGAAGAGCTGATTCTTATGGATGTACTTCCTTTCTGACCAGGTTCTATAACGGTCTGTTTACATGTAGTGTTCTTAATTATCCGTCTGTTCATGCTGGCAGCAGAGCAAAATCGAACAGGAAAACAGGCTGGCATAATACAATGCAGATATCTTACCAGCTGATTGGTACATCTTGCAGAAATGATGGTCCTTACAGATAGTGAGAGTACACATTGCCCTTTATTTGCAGGTCTACAAATTTCAGGACACGGATGTCTTAAGACTAGATCCATATATCTAGATACTAGATCTAGATATTATATTATTGAACAAGTGTCATTTATTCTCCATTTTTGTGCTTGGCTGTTGTTTTGCAGAAGATGTTCCTCTGATCCATCAGTGCTCACTTTTCCCTTGGGCAGCCCACGCTGATTTCTACCAGCTCTCCACACAAATCTGGACTTCATCAGAAGGCCTTTCAAAGCACACAACTGCAAAAAACCCTCTCAGTTCTGTGTGTCATTCAAAGGCACATATTTAAACATCAAAGCTGCCTTTTCTCAGAGCCTTCAGGTCACTTGAGCCTTCCTCATCACATTTTTATAACCTTGCAGTCTAAGTCTACGTCTGTGTCCAAGATCTAGTACAGCTTTGTGCCTTCCCTGTTGTTTCTGTTCTCTCCACCTCTATGAGAGAAGAAGCTGAAACAGAAGCCAAGTGTATAAGGTGGCTCCTGGCCAAATTTTGGTGCAGTAACAATGTGTTCAGAGCAAGCATTTAAAACATTGCACCTACACCTCAGCCTGCATTGGCTACTGATTCTGTAGGGCTACATCTATACCAGAGCTGTGTTTTTTTTCTCCAATTCAGATATTTTTTTCCCTATTTTGCACCATTTACTCATGAATTCTCATCTAAATGTATAATGCTCCCATCTTGCCTTCAGCAGAGCCCTGATTTCAGTTTGGAACTGGGACTCTGCTATCATTTGCCTTTAAAAATACTTACATTTTTATACTGTTCCAGGCTGTGATTTTTCCCTTTTTTCTCATAGTTAGCATATTACTGAACGTGACTCGTCCAAGGCATGTGCCCTCATGCTTCTGAATGAACTCATCAGCGATGGCTTAAATCAGTAATTGCTGTAAGTTTTAATGCAGAGCTGAAGCTGAGAGTACCTGAACAAAAAGCTTTCATTCTTGCATAGTTTTAATTCACCATCCTGTTGATCTTTCCAGTTCAGTGCCTTATGGAGGACCTGAAGCTTTTCTTTATGGACCAACGTTTCCATTAATTTGATATTTTTATTTTATTTTTTGGCTGAAGAATTCAGACAAAAAACTTAAGGGTTCCAACAAAAGTATGAGGAAAATGGAAAAAGGGAAGAAATGCTCAGTTTGTGTGTGTGTGTGTGTGTATAAAATATAAACAAGTGTTACTCAGACTTACAGTATCACATACTATTTCAGGATTATAATGAATTCTTAAGCCATACTTCACTGCTGCTGCTACTGGAATTTGCCCATGTTACAAAAATAAGTAGTTTGAAGGGTAAGAAGTCAAATGAGGAAGCACACCTGAGAAAATGCTTTGGCTGCAGATTTTTACCCTTGTTCAAAGTTGCTTTCTGCTATGGGGGTTTTTTTTTTTGCATCTTTGCCAGGGCATTGATACTATTACAAAAGCACGCTTCTATGGCAACAGTTCTTTTCTTCCTACTTGGCTTTGAAGTAATACATGCAGAAAAACAGGTGATTTAAATATATATACATATAAAAAAAGGCACAAACAATCCCAGATCATACATATTTTCTTATAGGTCACTGCAAATACTAGAACTGATTATATATTTTTTTCTTCCAGTACTTCTAGCTGTAAGGTGGTCCAAGTTTGGGTTCTAAAGAAGGAAGAGTTATCCTTTTTTTGAAGAAGTAAAAAAACCCCAAAACCCAAACCCACAAACTAAAAAGTCAAGTGGATTGACAGTTCTTCAGAACAGTGAGCATTACTGAGACCCACTTTCTTGGGTGGTAGTTGTTATTGGCATTTCAAGATGGTTGTGGGCAGTGTTTTGCCTTCGGCACTTCCCTATGCCTTTAAGTATTTCAGCCCTGCATGGCTTATGGAAAAATAGTATAAGCACCAAACTAGTGCAGCTCCCACAGAACAACACTGTTTCTGCAATATTCATCACAAGCTCATTCTTTGGAGTTCCAATGCTCCTCTGTAATTTTAATGTTGCCCTGAAGAGAATCATAACATTATAGAATAGATGGCACACAAATGTTGTTATGCTGATAATGTACGGGGTGGGGTAGGTATGAATGTGCTGTTTTAGGGATGGAGATTCAGCAGGTGCTTCCTTAGCGATGAGGATGATGATGGAGAGTATCTGAAGAAATGATGAGATTCCAAATCCAAAGGTGAATTTAATGATCTCGTATTCAGGCTGTGCAAACAAGGGGTCTAACTGGCAGTCTGTTTCCAAGTGATAGTTACCTGTGCCCACCAGTATTGCCTGAATCAGCGACAAACAGAAGGAATACGTAACTACAAATCCAACACACACTACGGGTCTCTGGATTGCTTTGCTGAGAGCAGTCCTTGGTGGAAATCTCTCGAGTAATAGTAGAAGCAGCATGAAAATCAGAACATACTGAGAGTTGAAATAACTGAAGTTGAAAAAAAATGACAGTATGTTACAGGTGAGGTGGGTTGCTTTCACATAGTCAGGTCTAGTAACAACAGTAAATGATAAAAAAATCATGATCATATTGCTGATGGTGAAGTGTAGAAGTAGCAAGTTTAAGTTTTCCATAACTTTCTGCTGCAAATAATTCTTGATGAGTATGATCAAAATACATATGCCAGCTATTAATCCTGCTGGGACAAAGAAGGCGATGTAACAGTGCATAAGTCTTGATATGACGTTCTGAGAAGCTATGAAGTCTTCGAGTTCTTCTGGAGAGGTGAAAACCAAGCTCTTGCTTGGGTAGCTGATCCATGTCATGTTGTGAGAAGGCATCCTTCCTCACACACCGTGCTTATTTCCCGTCAGTGGCCTTTGAAACTGAAATGGAAAAGGAAAGTGAAACAGGTTTTAAAGCACAGTTAGTAGTTGCTCTAGTTTTTGCTTTATATATTATCTGCAGTCAGGAGTGTGAACCATTTGCTCAGAATATACTCCTCATTTTGCTGGTTTCTATGTTCCTAGGTTAACTTCAAACTAACTTGCATAATATTTTTAGCCAGAGAAATCTGCCTTTTTATTTTTTTTTATCTGGATTCTGCTCTCACCTCCACCTTTCTTTCCCTGCCTTGATGCAGGCAGGACTCTCCAGCAGCTCAGCCAGGATTCCATGCACTCCAGAATAAGCGGGAGAGCTGCCATTCTGCGGCTGAGGAAGCAGTTGACCCTGTGATTAGGTGGAGCCGCTTTTCCTCACCATCTTGCCAAGAACAGATAAGGCAGTAGGCTGGGTAACTCCAGGGTGTGGGTTGCAGCAACAGCCACAAAATAGCTTCGCTGTTCTGTCGCAAGGGTGGGAATTTTGTCTAATTTGAACCCAGCTGACAGTCTCAGGGCTCACACCACATACTGAGGGAAGCACAGAGATAATCACAATATGAAGCAAGAGGCATGTTCCTTCTTCCTTTTAGTTTTGCTTTGTTTCTGTTCATGGGGGGGGAAAAAAAAAGCCTTTCAAACTGCAGTCTGTGCTGAGGAGCCCATCTAAAATTAATGTGAATGTTTAAGGAGTGTTATGAACAAACTGCTTTCCTACTAAAGCATCTTTATACATTAATAACACTGTCAGTTTTAGATGTAGCTGTTGCATAAAACAGCAAAAAATAATGCTTTTCTCCGGGCTTGAATTTGAGAAAATGATTACTGGTGCATTACAAACCCATTGATAAAGTTTTAGCAAGGAACGTTTTTTACAGCTGAGTTATAAATTCCTGAAAATATAGAGTTTTAAGAGTAATATGGATAGGCTGTTAGCTGTAATGACCCGATGATATGTTGATGTAATAATTCAGCTCCATATAAATGCATGGAGGATCCTTTTTTCACCTAAAAGGCTTTGTAGAACATAATATGGACTCATGAAAAACTGAGTGTAATAGACATGGATATAGAAATTTTACAGACCACCTAAAAGCGTAATTAACTCAATTTCCACAAGAAAATTTCTGTGTACCTTGTACTGATTGATACAGAAAATAACATACTTTTTTTTAGTTACAAGGGATGAGTATTTTTAAAGGTAAGATAATGAACTTGCTATTCCTAATGAATTTTGAATGGTTGATTAAGCATGTCCTTAGTGCTGGAAAAAAAACACACGGGCATTTTTATAGTGTAGAAAGTTGTTTTCTGGGAAAAAAAATCCTTCTTTTATTCAGAAGGATTTCAGTTTTGGGTTATATTAGAGTTTGGTGGTTTTGCTTTGTTCTGTTGTATGCAAAGCTGATCTGTACAGGCAGTGTATGCAGGCACTGCTCAGGCAAGGATAGGACAGTGAAGTTCTTACAGAAGTTTCTATACAGTCATGTTAGTAAGAAGAGTGACACACTGAGTTGTACATAATACGTTTTCCAAAAGGGATTCTAGTGATGTTAACACTTAAAGTGAAATAACTTTAAATTGGTAAAAGTTCATAAAGATGCATTAATGTTTTTAAGCAGTGTTCATTATAGATAAGTCAGTGTCTTAATGCTGTTTGACAGTTCATTTATGGTCGTTACCTCTGACACTCCTTCATATTTCTGATATTTCTAATCTCGCCTCAAAATTGGAATTCTAATACTGTTTTTAATTAGAAAAGTTGACTTATCAAACCAGCTTTGATGAAGTGTGTGTATATAATCTTACATAATTATAATTTCATTTGTATAAAACGGTGGAGTTGTGTTTTGATTCAGCAGTGTGCTTTGTCCTAAAGACAGAGTTTCTTCCCCTCCAGAAGAGGTTACCCTTGGAGAGATTCCGCTACAGGAAGGGCGATGCACCCAGGGAAGTTTACTTGTGTTACAGGCACACTCACAGGAGGTTGGGCAGACTCTGGCTGTGTTCTACCCCCTGAGCTGGAGTTGCACCCTGTAGGAAAGCACTGGTGGGCAAAACTGGTGGAAATCTCTGAAGCAATTTCAGAGTCAGTATAATTTTGAAGCTTAATAAATTGTTAAATATGAACAGGCTTAAGAGAACTGGAGTGAAAATATTTTCAAACATGATAAGTGTTGGGAGGAGATAATGTCTTGTTTACTGAGGAAATGTATCTTAAATGCTGCAGTAGAGGTTTTGTTTCTGTTTAGATGAGTCTTAGCATGAACCATTAAGAAGGCCTCAAGTTCGTGAAGAGTGAGAATAATTAAAAAGAAGAAAAGACCACAACCAAACCACACGTGGAAAACATCACAGCTGTAGTGAACTGGCTGTTTGTGTTTCTTCATATTAGTAACTTCCCACTTCTAGATTTTAATTTCAAAGTCTCTCTTTTGAAATAAAGCTGATCAGTCTGATTTCTAAATTATGTACCATGCTTAATTCTGAAGCACTGGGGGGAGGAAGGGAATCTAGGAAACTTCTCATTAGTCATGTAGCCCCAATACATGCTACTCCACTTTGGCCAAACTCATCTACTGTGCTATTCAGTCAGCTGCAGCCATGGAGCTCAGCAGACTTGCTGCTTCTGCCTTCCTTCTGCTGCTTTGATTTCTCTTTATTTCCCAGAAATCTAAAGACCATGAAATTCTAACTTCTACAGTTCTTCTCTTCTGAAATACTCATGAGGAATCTCAAGAACAATGGAAACAGTGTAAGTCAAATTCTGGCCTTCTATTAGAAGAGAGATTTGTAGCTTAATCTGATGAAGGATAGGTAGTTTGTGATGGATAGAGAATGTAGAATCATGAGCATCTGCAGAAAGCTTGATGTTATCATCTCACACAGTAGTTTCAGGAGGTTACAGAGATTTACATTTTGAGCTCTTCCACAAGAGTCTCCAGTATTACCTTCTAGTCCCATCAGGCCTTTTGCAGGGCTAAATATCTGAATTTAGTTCTGGAACTGTGAAGGTCTCCATTATATTCTCAACAGCTTTTACACCATGGGCCAACTAACCATGCTCACTGTCCTTGCAGAGAATCCCAGAGGAGCTTAGCAACATTCAACTTTTGTGGTAGCATAATTGCAAAGGAAACAAAGGACAGTTTGGGGTTTCAGAGGAAATAATATGGTCTTACATCAAATTACAGGAAAACCAAGATGCCAAAAATTGTTTAAATTTGCCCAGGATCTGGCCTTGGTTCTGATACTGGGTTCAGCTATGACAATAGCAAGGTATTTTGGGTTTTATTTAGCTACTCTGTGTATGTTTAGTACAAAATAAGGGACATTAGGCTTAATGCAGTAGCTGCAGCTCATTGTGTAAGAACTTGTGCTCTCTCTCTGTACCCACCAGTTTGCACCTTGTGGTATTTTAGTGATGGACCAGCTATTGATGTATTTAGGCCTCATTTGTCATAGGTGTCAAGAATGGCTTGCAACTCTTGTTTGTAACCACAGACTATTACTTAATGGCTAAACACCAACAGTGATGGTAGTATTGCTCTTACTCTTCACCTAGACATTGTTACTGTAATGTGTGTGTCTTTTAACTTACCTCACCTGGGGAGGGATTTTAAACTAACCAAATGTCATTTATTTAACCTAGAATTAACATACTCAGGGGAAATAACAGTGCAACTACATGTGTATAGTCATAATCAGTGTAAGTATTAAAATTCTGACTTTAGGAAAAATTTCTATCTGTGCTAGTTTTACAGGGAACTTCCAGACAACCACCTCAGGATTAGCCACACAAAGTTTTAGCCAAGCATCGAGCTGTTTGCAGCTGTGCTGTGGTTAGTTGGTATGAGCATCCTGCTTGCTTGAATGCAATACAGTTCATCACAAGAAAAAATATCTGCCAGTGGTTTGCAGTTTATATTGAATTGGTTTTGGTAAGTAAGATTGAAATTAACACCATAGAAATGAATTCAGACTTCTCCCCAGTTATTCATAGAAGGTTTTATTCTGCTTATTTAAAAAAAATAATAATGACAACGTCAGACTATTTTCTTTTTGATTCTGATGTTGCAGCAAGTATTTGAAAGTAAGCTAATGGCAATTTTGAGTTCAGATTGTGGTAGGAAAAGCTCACGTGCAAGGCTGCAATCAAATATGAGTAATACTTCATACAAGCAATAGATGTCAGTTTCTCTCTCTACCGTGGTCACACCTAGATAGAAATTTCTCACTTAGGCCTTTATACCACAATCTAATTTTGTCAGTATTTTGTCTCTTTATAACTATTCCAGTGAAACTTGAGGATATATACCTTACAAGATGTATTGCTCATCACCTCACGATGTTGCTGCATTAGGGTTTTCTAGCTGAGGTTACATGTTGGACCCCACAGAAAAGCCTGACTCCTTTGCAGCCTCTGCAGCTGATTGATTGAATACATTCACAGAAGGTATAACCTCTCCCTGTATTTATTTACATCAAAGCGGATAGCTTTACAGTCTGTAAGGTGCTCATCTATCATGTTAAGCAACTCTTAGAAATTTGTGAGCCTTTACAATTAAGTTTTAACACTCCCTAAGCGTTCAGGTCAATTCCCTGTGCTAAAGTAAAGATATGCTTGGAATAATAACAGGATGAAGGAGCTTGTGATTTTTGTTGTAGTAAGATGAACATATTTGCAAGTTTTTATAGACTTTTGGTAATACTAATTTAATTTAAAATAAAAACCTAAGCTCCACAGGAGCAGCAGAGCACTCGAGCAGGGTTTGTTCCTCGCCTCTTTTATTTCAGAATCTCCATGCAGTCAACCACATTTTTTGTCAAAATACTTTGAGTTTCCATCATAAAAAAAAAAAATATCCCAAGGAATTTATGGTGTCATTTTCCTCTGCTGTGAGAAAATCTGGCATTTCCTCAGTTCTTCTCTGGTTCTTGGATTTACTGTGGGGACATCCATTTTACTGCAAAATACACGTAATGTTTATGCTCTGCTTAGTGGGAGAGCCTGAGTCCTTTACTCTTCTAGTGGAATCTGTCAGCTTACACTGCAAACACCTTGAGACCTGAATTTTTCTTCTCCTCTCACATCATACCATGATGTAAGCTGACCTTGTTATTTCTATTTACTCACTGGTAACTGAGAGTAATACACAGCGTGTCAAAGCTCACATATATTGAAGCTGTGGCAGAAGCCAGGCCTATCCCTGCTTCTAAGATTAATTAATGAGGGGAATTTGTAATATTCTACTTGCATGATCCTTCCCTGTATTGTTATGCTCCGATACTTGCTGATTTACCTCTGCTCCCCCTCAATTTGTTTTAATTGTCCATCCTTAGTATGTTGTGAATCCTTCCTTAACTTCAACTTTTTTTTCTTTTTTTTTTTTTTCTTTCTGTCTTCTTCTTTCTTTCTGGCCCTGTTTCCCTACTATCACCCCCTCTGTTGTTTGTGTCTGCAGTTAGAGCAAACACACTTGATTTTTACTTTCTGAAGAACAGTGAATACATTATCCTTTACTTCCAACAAATGGAGCTGAGCAAATGAGCATGGTGTTCAGAAGGCAGTTTAAAAATAGCAAGTTGTGCAAGTACAGAGGACCAAGTATCTACATTTTATTGGTTTTAGTTCCCTGTCCCCACTTTGGGTAACTCCTGCAAACAGAGAGCTTGGTTTCCTTCAAACTTTCATTTATTTAAAGTCTAGAAAGAAGAGCTCCTAAAACACAGGGAGTTTCTCCTTGGCAGCCAGAACCCTTCCTCTGTAAAAGGTTTGGCAGGACAGGCTTTCTGCCTTCTGTCACCAGCCTTTAGAAGGAAAATATTCTTTCATCCAGTCATAAAGCAATACACATAATTTTCCCTGTGAGGCTCAGCTCTTGGTGGGCATGTCCCCTGCACCGAGCATTGAAAACGCTGCGTATAATGGGAGGGGGTGTGGATATATACATGAATTTGTCCTTTCTGTTCGTACTGGGTCTGCCCAGCTAAAAAAAAATGGGGGCAGGCTGCAGTTTATGAAAGGCTGAAATATAAAATATCATATTCCTTCCTGTAATGTTAAAATATCTACACTTGCTCAAGTATTTGAGGTTGTAAGGATTTAAGAAATCGTACCCTCAACTTCTGACACATCAACAGTTTCTGAGAAGCTGAGAGCTTGTATTTTTACTTTGCCAGAACATAAATGAATCTACAGTACCAGAACATAATGTATCACTGACGTGTTTCCTGCCCTATACAATTCCTGCCCTGTGGTTAGGATTACCAGCCATGTCTGTCCTTTAAAAGACTGTGCTTAGGCAAAGGTGGTTGTCCAGACCACTGACCAGTATTTCATCATCTAGCTAGCATCGGCTCACAGGGGGATCAGTACTTACAGGAAGACAGTCTTCACATTCACTCTAAAGCTCAGCTTTGTAATAAACTTAAGCGTTCTGAGGAGGGTTCCCAGATACAGTATTTTACTTTTTGGAGCTCAAATGTGGTTAAAGAAGTGAAAACGAGAAAGCTAAGGTTAAATTATAACCTCGGCTTCACGGTTTGAGCCTCCTGTGATGAATAAAACACAGCATATTCAAAGGAATAGAAAGCACTTACCTCGTCCAGAAAATGCTCCACAGATAGAACTGGCTGAGACTTTCACTGTGAACAGTCAGATGAAATAGGATTATTGTTTGGAGGATGTAACCCTTTTTATTTATCTAGAAAGCAGGGTGTATACATTACAGTAACTTCTTTAGCTGCTGTACATCACGATGAAAAATCCAGTCGCTCTGCTCACTACAAAAACACACAGTTCTGTAAAGGAAACAGGAACTTGGTTCAAGTCATTCAAATCATACACGTTGCATGTTTAGCAAACCTATGGTTTCATCATGTGACTTCAAATTGAGCTAATTCAGAACAGAAAAGTAGTGTTTGTCCCAGCGATTTCTAAGTGTGTGAGGCCATCCAGTGGATTTTTTCCCCCTGTTCATGAAGTAACCCTACACGTATTGGCCAGCCTTTGCAGTTGCATTTTTTTCTCATGTGCTGTTTCAAGTGCTAGAGGTCTAGAAAAGGAAAAGCCTGTTGACTCAATACCACGCAAGGCCTCTTGTTTAACAAGACAGAAACTCAACACGCAAGTAGTGCATGTCAAAAATACTAAGATCCCCAAAACAGGGTGTATTTCTGTTTTGCCATGGGTCCTGGCTCTTGGAACACTCCCAGTATTGTACACATGCAGTAAATTACTTCTCCAGATGCTCTGCAATGACCATGAGGTGTTAAAAGACAGGATTTTGAGTCTGTAGTATGTTTTGGGTCTGGCTTTGCATCAATCTTCTTAGTCACTATGTTTAATAGTGCTCTTAAAACCTCAGATCTAAACAAGCAGGAAAGGATTGGCTCATGGTTCTAGTGCTGTCTGGAGTGTGTTGGTAGTGTTGTGTTTTCTCATACCAGTGCAGGGGTATTTTATGGTAATCTTTTAATCTGCAGTGCCTTTCATAGGTTGTGAAGATAAATTATGACCAGTGTTTGAACACTGCTGTCTGGTTTTATGGCATCTTGTTGCACTGTAACAAGCTTTATTGAAAAATCACATGGAAAGAGCCAGAGCACTGCAAATAAGCAAAATGAGGTAAATGTGTAGGAGTCTAGATTTCAAAACTGGAGTTATGGGTTACCTGGAGAAAATGTTTCAGAACTAGGTCTCCATTTCCACCTAAATACTAGCTTGGCTTTTTGGTTGCTAGAATGGATCATGTTTGCACATGAGGCAACGCTGAACAGCTATGGCATCGGTTTGTTGTTGTAGTTTCCACTGAAATAAGGCTGAACAGGCACATGATTGATAACCAGGGCTCTGCTTGGGGGCAGGGAGGGAGTAACGTTATTTCCTGGCTGAGGGCCACCAGCAAACAGTTGATATTTGTACCTTTATTTTGAAGTTGGATTGGGTGGATGTACAGATGGGTATCTGGCTGCACCTTGTGATTAATGGTAAAATAAAGGCAGGGCAATTGCAGCACCAGAAGTTTAAGGAATATTCAAGCCACTCTTTAGAAGGTTTCAAAATATTCTGAGTTAATTAGCTATCAGTGAGCAAGGAGTAACTCAAGTGAAGATAAACCCTAGCACAGTGGTGCTAAGACTACATTTCCTGTTTTGCTGCTGCTGCTTTTCTGCCAGTGCAAGGTGTGGTAAAGCAGAGGTCCGAGGCAGCCTACCCTCTGATGAGAAAGAAAATATAAATAGAATGAGAAAGTCAGAAAGAAGAAAACTACTTCTTATGCCTGCCATCTTTAAAAAAAAAAATTAAAAAAATCTAAAAGAAAGCTCCCATCTTCAAACTTATGCTCATATTTACAGACATGGTTTCATACTTTGACTGGAACCTGCATTAAGCTTCATTCTTCAGTGGTGTTTAGAGGGCAAGAACTTTCATCACACTTTGCATCAGGAGCAAGCAGCACATCACAATTTCAGAATGTGTACATAGCTTGAGAATCACCTCCAGAAGTATCCCCTCCTTACAGGGGGGGAAACCTGGCCACCAACAAATTTATTCTTCCAAGTCGATGGAATAAATTGAAACCCAGAGGAGAAATAGAAGTTAGAAAGTCAGGATTTCTCAACTCCCTGTTGCTTATTCTGTTTACACCATGCTGATTCCCACCTTGAGAGCTGCTATTCTGCCTAATCTATGGAAGCAACACAACTTCAGCAGAAGTATCGTTAACAGCTACATGGTGTGGTTTTGGCAGCAGCTTGGTGTGCTGTTGCTGTCACAGTTAATGTTACTAAAAGGAAAGCAAGATACTGCTGTTATGTGACCAGCTGTGTCTTTCCCTAAACAATAAACTGGTTTATTTCATTTGCTTAAATAATCACAGGGTGCAAGTCATATGAGAACAGTGATGGTGTGTGGTTGTGTAAATGTTCCATGAAACTGCACAAAGCAGTGGGGAAGTGACTCGTGTTTGGGGTGATGCAAAATTTTACTACTATTTTTATTAGTGATTTATAATTTCTTGGTGATTAGTATGTATCACTATGCCTGCTCTCAATGGAAAAGGTTAATGTATGATAATAATGTTCCCAGGTGGGGTAAAGGCAGGATGGTAGAAGCTGCAAAAGTTAAGTAATGGGAAGATGCTGTGACAGGTCAAGGGTTGGCCTGGTAACACATACAGTTCCCCTGGTTACCTACAGTGTGCTGCAGTGGGCAAGACTCTTGTTTACTTTTTAGTGCATCTTATTGTTCTATGGCAAAGTGAATATATCCAGTACAGGGTGACAGATGTTGTTACAAAGAAGGCAAATGTGAGCCACTTTGCTTTTGACCAGTAATCTAGGAATTTCTCTTAATTGACCCATATTACTGGTGTGTTTGGCAGTGTACCTGCAGTAGATTTAATTTGAAGCAAGATCACTTTCAAATCCATGTATACCTGATGAGAGAAACTTCTCCATCTTCTCTAACAAACCCTGTTCAGTGCTTCTGGCTTGTTGAGTTGTTGAAATGATGGAGATTTCAGTCTTTTTATTCTCTGACTTGATGCAGATCCATCCAGTTGAACATTATGGAGATGGTGATTCCATCTTCCTCACCTTCTTTATCAACCATGGTGCTGAGTTGTCCAGCACACTCACAGTGCTCAGTTGAGCAGTAGAGCTCTTGTTTGCTTGGGGCAGCATCAGCCAGCCACAGGCATCAAGGATAACGGAGTCCAGACACTTGCAATCAACTTGTAGTTAGTCTAAGATTTGGGTTGGATTGCTCTAGAGTCTAGGTAATCCTGCACAAGAAGCCTGAAGCCTGGTTTTAGACTATGATGTTGTCCTCTGCTCTTGATTAACACATCTTTTCTTGCCTTTTTAATGTAAAGTTATTAAGAAAATTGCCCCTGTGGAGTGCGATAGGGTTGGTTGGGAAATGAAATAGCTATTATTGCCTGAACCTCAGTGTTTTATGGTGAAAAGCAATTGCTGTGTTGCTGGAATTTTGAATTGTGAAATGGTCTACAACTTTTTTCACAGATATTTTTCATCCATTACCATGTATTTCATCTTAATCTTTCCCCTAGAGTAGTTATATAGCAAAAAACCCCAAGTTAGTGTGTAGGATATCAGTCAGAGAGCAGGTCAAAGATTGACTTGATTCTCAATTCAGTGGCTGAATTTACATATTAGAAGTTTTTCTGGGTGGCATTTAAGCACCTCAAGGCTGCTTCTGTTAACACAGTAACTCAGATTCCTGGAAAAATCCTTAATTTTTGAGAAAAGCATCTATTCTAAGGCTTTTGTTGTACTGATGCACAGTTGCCAGTTGCTTCATAAGATTGTTCTTGTAAAGGGCCTTGCTTTAAATCTTCTGTGTGTTTAGCCATTTTTATTGACAGCAAACAAATTTGTGTCCTTGATTAAAAGACCATGGAACATTTAGGCCTCTGACATTTAAAAGGGAGAAGAGAGAAAACAAAGAAGAGAAGCAGGCAAGTTGTACACAAAACTAAGAATTGAATTGTTAGCTTCAAGCAAGTTAAAGGAGTTTTGTTTGTGGATCAATTTTAGAATAAAAAAAGATTTTTTTTAGGCTAAAAGACTTCCCTGTCTTTATATTGTACTCCTTGTGTGTTTGGTTTTGGGGAATTTTTTTGAGAGTGGGTTGTCAGGGTCTTTTTGAGGGAGGTGGGGGATGTTTAATTTTTTTAAAATTAAA
Source organism: Porphyrio hochstetteri (assembly GCA_020800305.1). Lineage (NCBI taxonomy): Eukaryota > Metazoa > Chordata > Aves > Gruiformes > Rallidae > Porphyrio > Porphyrio hochstetteri. Next base: position 14,640,941 of record CM036920.1, read on the forward strand.
TTCAGATGCTTATGCTGATTTATAAGGTACATGGAGCTTTGTGAATTTGTAAAATTTGATAGTCTTACTGGCTCTCCTTGGAACTCTCTGCTTGGTTAGGGTTAAAAAGGCACAAGTTGGTGATGTTTATACATAACACTGGTATTAATAATTACCTATGCCTCAGAGCCTGGTTGTAAATCAACATTTCTTCCTTTCATTCTAGAAGAGCCATGCTTTGTGCTGTGTGATTGCTGCCATCACATCTCAGGGTTGTTTGCCCATGATTCACTAGTGGTGATTTTTACATTGGCTTATTTGGGCATTGTTTGTAATGTAAGTTCTTTCATAAACAGTATTTCATTATTATTACTATACAGCACATGCTTCTATCAATCACAAAATAAATTCTTCAGTGTGGGTAGATCATTGATGTTACTCAGCTACGAGAGCTCAGAAATTGCCTGTATTTCCAAATAATACTCTACTTCTGTTAAAAGGTGGAGGAAAAAGCTTTTTCTCATGGCAGATTTTATAAAAGAGCTGGTCTCTGCACAGCACTGCAGGTGCTAGAATGGCTGTTTAATTGCCTATAGGCCAACCTGAAAAAATTCAGAAGCTTCTGTATTAATTAAGGATGAAATCTATTTCATTGTGAACTGGTGAAACCATAACTTAATTAGAAAGAATTACAATGCTCTGGGACTGAATGGGAATGGTGCTTCCTTTGATCTCTGAGCATCTTGTCAACCACAATGAACTAGAAACAGATGTTTCTTAAAACAATACAAGAAACATATGCTTTTTTTTAAAAAATAAATATTTCTTTTCTTGTGAATAAGCAGTCCCAATAGCCTGGTTAAATATCCTTGTTAGGTTCAAGCCCAAAATTAACCATTGATGAGATTTGTTTCTTGCAATATAATTGTCTCTTACCTGCTGCATCCTCACAGCTGCAGTTGTATAATTTATGGTTCATTTTGTTTCTTCTTACAGCTAGTTGCAGCCATACCCTTACTGCTTCCAGACAGGACCAGCTAGCCCAAACCTGTGTTTAATCAGAAACTGGGACTGACACCACCCCCGCCCCCCCTGCAATGATTAACTTTAATCCTTTAATTAGTTTTACTGATCTTACTGCTTTTGGGAACTGCCAGAGTATTCTGCTAGTGACCACCAGATGGAGTTTCTAAAACAGCTTTGATCACCTAATGCCAGAATTAATTTCAAAATTATCTTTTCAAGGTTTTGGAAATGAGTTAAGAAACGTTTGTGGAAGTTCTACCAGCTTGGAGATAAATTTTAGCTTAAAAGTGCAGATGTTGTTGCTAAAGTTAGGCTTTTGACTTAATTTTGTAACTGGTAATGTATAGGCTAACATACAAGTGATGAGTAGAAGAACTTCCTATCAATATCTGTGAGATTTGTGATAAAACCACTTTAATGTAGGAGATTAATTCTGTGGTTTGAAGGCTAACTTTATCCAGAGTGGAGCTCTGCATTTTTATAGCAGAATTATTCCTGCTGTTGGGTAGTGTATGTGCAGGTATGGTTCCTACAAGGCATCTCTACTTGTAAATCTGTTTCTTTTCTCACTAGTCCTCTCCCCAGGTCTCTGAGTTGGGAGATTTATGCTGCTTCTGATTTGTGTTTTCATACAATGCATGATTGAGTACTTCTAAACTAGGTAAGGTGGATTCTCTATTTAAGTTCTGTTTGTTTTAAAGAACTTTTGGTAGGAAGTGTTTTATTCAAAAATACGCTTCTGTAGATTTGTTTCCTACATACTCTGATAGAAATCTGGGGCTTTAAACATCTTTTACTGTCATGATTTGTAATAATACAAGAGCTCTCCCTGCTGTAGACTGTGACTGTAATTAAAAGTGCCGGTTCCTTAAAGGGTTGGAAATCTCATGGACTTTTAAGGAAATCACATGGACTTCCAAGGTAATGAAAGGACTGGGTGTGAAGAAAGTGGCATGACAAATAGATAATGAATCCTCTTCTCTCCTGATGGGAAAAGAATGTATGCAGCATACGTCAAAGAAGTTTTGATCTGTAATGGAAAGCTAAAGGAAATACAACAGAGGAAACAGTTCACACTTCAAATTTGTTGCCATGGTGATCTGCACAGCCAGGTTTGGATGTTTGGGATTGCTTTCCCTTGGAGAAAGTATTGCTTGAGATAGTTAAGAAATACACAAGGTTTCCCTTACTAAGAAACTGCAGAAATTAATCTTGCAGCATATGCTTCAGATTCATCAGTGAGTTGAGCAATTTACAGCTGCAGAAGCTCAGGCAGAGTCAGTGCTTCTCAAAGCCCTCTGCTAACTGCAGAACTGAGAGCAGCACTTGGCCAGGTTCTGCTTTGGGTTTCTCTTACCCATCCCATGCTGCTGCAGTGAAGTTCATGAGAAGGTCTCCAGCCTGAGCACTGTACTGCTTCCATTTGAATAACCAGTGATAAATGGGCTGTTAGCTATGTGCTTACCCATAGCACGAAAACAATCTAATGGAATCTTAGTTCTTGGTTTGTTTTTGTTGGTTTGGGTTTTTTGTGTGTCTGTGTTGTGTTTGTTTGGGTTTGGTTTTTTTTTTTTAAGGTGTTACTTCCCTTTGAGTTTTCGGGCAGAGCTGTCATTTCTTGGCAACCTTGGGGCCTGTTTCCCTTTTATATGACAGTTAAATGCATATTTTCTGCTACTGGTCCAAAACTTGGTTGTCTTATAGCTAAATCTCTTCATATTGACCGAAAAGGGCAGATGCTGATGCCATGTTGGTCTGGTTTGTAGTAAACTCCATTTATATGGTTGGAGCTCATCAATTCTTTTTTTCTTTCCTTTATGTAGTTCACCCTTTGCAAACCTGTAGGCTTGTTAACTTGCTGCTTATTTTAACTAGCTCTGTTCTCACTTAAAGTCCTTCAAGTGTATGTTGTATAGGAGGAGTTTTACTAATCCAGATAAGAAACACAGAATTTTTATGTCTAATGGTTATATCTTAAAGCTCTGAGTGAAACATCAGAAAATCACTACTGTGCTACTACTGTTTGTTCAGAGATGCTGGCTCTTCAATTAAAGCAGCAGAAAATGCTTTTTAATCCATTTATGGAAGTAAGGGCATCTTGTCACATAGTAGGCTCTGACTAGATGATATAAGCTTCCATTTTCACTGACATTTTAATTTATTTCTCACTGAGACTTAACACTCAGAAGTGTCTGGGAGTGTTTTGTGGTTTGTTGGGGTTTTTTTTTCCCTTTTTTTTTTTCCTTTGAGTAAAATTCACCAATAACCACTTTGAATAGAGTTTGCTTTTACTTTCTGTCTTCCTACACTTTACAGGAAATTTAAGAGGAACAATTAATTCTGAAAGTATAGCCAGGAAAATATTTTCACACGTGTGGGGTAAACTGACTGATCCCTGGTGAGTGACCTTTTTGATTATATGCAGTGGTTACTGCAATAAATGTATTGTGAGGTGTGTTGTATTCTTAAAGCAGAATTTTCTTCAGGATGCCAAAGGAATGGGTGATTTTATTACGTTGTTCTGGGAATCAAGAGAATTTCTGCAGGGAGCTGGTTTCCCAGATCTCGTTTGTGACAGCACAAAGGAGAGGAAGTGACAAGGATGGAAGCATGAATCACCAGCCTTGTCTTTCTGCAGTTTACTCCATCCCATTAGCTGCAGGGCTCTTTACACCGAAAAGACTTGGGGATGTGTGGCTTTTTGCTTTCATTGCTGACGAACATCACACTGATGAATAATGAGATTTTAATGAAGACAAAATGATGTCCTGAAAAATCTGGTAATTTAACATGTCTGAGTTGACATATGAATCATGAAATTTATGTTTCAATTCAGTTTTAAACCACACAGGTTAAACCTTGTCTACAGTAGGTTTTTATCAAGAAGGTAAAAAAAAAAAAAAACCCCACACATCTTACTGAGCAGATAAATGTTAACACTTTTTATTGAGAATTTTTTATGAGCCAATAGTTCATTTGTGAAGCTTCGCAGAAAGTCTGCTGCTTTCATATTTTGACATCACAATGAAGGCTTTAACAGGACCAGAAACTGTTCCGGGTGTTGATCACTTTCATTAACTGAAATTATGTTTTCTGAGACCAACTCAATTTGATTCTCAACTGAAAGCTTTTGAAACTGGGACCTCTACCTGTCTTAAGCTAGCCAGGTTAGTAATTTCCACAGAAGCAGAGAGCAACAGTTTTGGTAGTTTATTAATTTTTCTTAGTTGGCAGCTCAGCAAGAGGGCTATAAGCCATAGATCAACTCAAATATTAATTTTGTGAGAAAATAACACTGTTAATAATGGCACTTCTCGTGCTTGCTTTCTAGTATACAGTATATACATACAGAAACATACAGCACACCTTATTCTTCAGAGGTTTACAATTAAATGATACACTTCAAGAAATAATTTAATAAATTCTTTGCAAATTCTTTTTACATCAGTAGGCTGATTTTTATCTTGCATATATACAGTCTTTTATTCCTATTTATTTAAATGTGAAATAGATAAGCCCCTGTTTACAGTCATCAGAAACCCTCAGGTATGTGAAATGGTAAGGTCCAGTTCTTGAGAACTTTGTATATTAAATATTTGTCCATAAATGTTCCTCCACATGTGTGATACCACGTATTTCCGTAAGGACTGTACTGCAGTTGCTCATCTGCTATTTTTTACATAAACACTGCAAAGGTTTTGCTTTCTGGGATACCATTTTTTTTAAGAGATACCATGTGAGGGTGCTGCAAGTCAGCTCAGCATTTCCATAAGAGTAGCAGTCAGGCAGCTCCACAGCACGGCTTCTTTGAGGCAAGTGATACATCAAATTAACTCTTAAAAGATGTTTAGTGGATGCCAGTCTTGCTTGTTAAACTGTGAAGGTTGTTTGTCTACATGATTGCCATCACATTTAGTATGTTATCAAGGATACACACAAACAGACTCAACTCTGCAGCGATAGAAAAGATTAGGTAAGAAAATAATTCAGATTTCAAGGGTAAATTATTTAAAAACTTGTTCTTTTCCCATCTCTTAAATAGCAGCTTCCATTTCACTGCCTAAATCCATTGTTAATGTTGAATTGTTGAATAAGATTTGGGTCATTGTAAAGGAGTCAGTCGGATGAAGTTGGTGTGTGTGGTGAGTGGTACCAACTGTACAAGACCGAGCTGGGATGGAAATGGAAAATTAAATAAATAGCAGAGAGAAGAGAAAAAGATGAGAGAAAAAGATAAATGATTAAAAAACCAGTGATGTTAAGATGGAGAGAAAGGAACTAACAGGCCTGTTAGCAAGTAGGGTGTTTCAGGAGAAGGGGGAAATAGAAGGAAGGAAGCACTGTGAAAGTTAAAATTGCACGTAATGCTGCCTGTTCAGCCACATGGTCCTGGCAGCGTCCCAGTTCTGGAAGACTCTATTCACACCAGATAAGCCAGTTCCTCCCTGCTGGAATTTTTTCCTGCATATTGGAGCAGAATTTCTTTAACAGATTTTACATGAGAGATTTAATGTGATGCATTAGCCTAATTTTCCCTGGATGGGAAGAAGAGGAGCCTATTTGCTTGACAGTTGTAAGGAAAGATTTATTTCTTAAGCGCTTCTGTGTGGAGCTGAGCTGGAGTGCCCAAGATGTGGAGAAAATAGTAGAAAACCTCAAGTTAAGAGGGAAAAGAAGCTGCAACCAACTAGCAGCATGGTTTCCCAAAGCAGGCAGGATCGTGTCAGCACAGAGGCACTAGAAATCGGTCTGTGCATCAGACACAGTGATAAAAGAAAGGCATCGTTTCTTTACGTGGTTTTTAATCTCTGTGACATTAAATTGATGTAGTTCTGTGTAGTTTTTACATGGAGAAAACACCAGAGAAATAGATGATTTACTGTATAGGGTTTAAGGATTTAAAAAACTCCCAGTAAATTATGAAAAGCTATTTTAAAAAGCCAAAGATTAATGGAGAGTCTTCCAGCAGGATGTTGATAACTTGGTGATGCTTGTATATGAAGAAGATAAGCAAAGATGGCTATGAGGAGAAATTACTTGAATAATGTTGAGGAGAAGGGAAAAGATCTGAAAAGGCTGTTCCTCACCTGCTTCTCACTTAGAACTGATGACAAATAGCACCAATGATGAGATGAGATTGTGCTATAAGCAATGGAAAAGGTTCAATTCTGGTTTTGCTCCACGTTTTTTCTATACCAGAGACTTGAAAAAGCCACATTTTAAAAAATAAAATGATGTGGAATTTGAATTATGTTGTGACAGATTAAGCAACAAAGTGATTTTGCTGTGTGGGAAGGCAAATGATGCTGCTGCCCCCACACCAGTGGGACAGTGCCAGTTTAACCCCTACCCCCCCATCAATAATAATACAACAGCAGCATGGGGACAGGTGGTTCTTTGGGTCAACGCTTTCTAGTTCTGTTGTGGGTAACTTAATTTGGTTCCTGCAGCACATTTGTGTTACTTACATATTTCACATACTCAGTAAGATTTGGCAATCTGGACTAGATTTCTTCATCCCCACAGTAAAATTCAGAAACTGTATTTTTATTGTGTGTTCAAGAACCATACTGCGAGGCACTTCTCCACTTCTGAGAGGTCAGCAAAAAGCTGCTGCAAACTGGGACTCCTATATATTCCTCCATTTTAAAGTCTTGTATGTACTGAAGGATTTTGTATGGTTTCCAAACTTCCAGTGATGCCCTAGATTAAAGAGGTTTTAATTTATTTGTTGCAAACATATCTCTTGAAAATACAAAATGTTAATCATATTTATTTTTAAGATAATTACTCTTGTTACATGAACATATGTGGACCATAACACTTAGCCAAACATTCCTTACTAGTTAAATTTTGATTTAACTTTGTAAACCACTGTGTCCTTCATTTTAATATGTGGAACAAACATCTCGGTTCCCTTAGAATTAGTTAATAAATATTTCTGAATTCTTGAAATGTTTTAGGATGCAAACAAAGCACTGGAAAAATAAAACACATTTCACTAATTGTTATATCAAGAAAAAATAATCAATTTACCATAAATGTTAAAACTTAGGTTAGTTTGTACAAGAAAATAATTTCTGAAAATGGTAAATTAGGCTTCTCTTAGAGGGGACTCAGTCACAGAGAAAGAAATTAAATAACTTAATTTATAATTAACATTTACTACTTGGACAAGTATAACTGGATAACATGATCTTTAGTAAAGATCACCTATATTGTCTTCATTGAAAAATGCTATTTACTTCATCGAGGATAGCACTGTTGCTTCTTTGTACAGAAAATAAGGTAATACCTTTTTCTATACAAGGTACAAGGTGCTGTGTCTTCAGTAAACTGCCCCAGGACTTCTTCGGACAGGAGTATTAGAGTGATGAAGACAGAGTTTATGCTTTGTAACCCATTCAGTGCACTGGAAGTTTTAGATGTCACAGGTCCTACAGCACAGAGGCTGGAGGCTGAGAAGGCTTCAGCAAACAATTAATGATTTGAAAATCAAGTCTGATTTGACCATAATGGAAAGCTCCTTCCAGCCTCTTGGTTGGAACTCAGGTTAATGACTCTGGGTGCCAACGCAGCCGTATCACAGTCCCAGGACTGGCATGCTCAGTGACTGTGTGGCAGTAACAGAGCACCAGAGGGGCTTTTCACCCCTATGTCATGACTTGCTGTACTACTGTGCGTTCATGAGAACACCCTTGATTCCCACAGTGTATCTTTTTAAGCAAACGCCGTAGTTTGTTGGGGAAGTTTTTGTTAATGTATCTGTAGAGTAGAGGCATCACAAAGCTGCTTGAGAAAGCCAAGAATTTCGATAAGATCTTGGTAAAATGTAATATTCGACTGTAACTTTCATCTGCGATTCTTCCTTGTGCATTAGTAAACGTGCTGACCAAGAGGATAACGTAATAGGGGGTCCATAACGTGAACTGTGTACAGACTGTGGCAATCAAAAGCCTGTGCACCGATGGATCTAATCGTCCAGTGTCTTGATCCAGTGGTGTAGCCTCTTTGCGTATCCGCAGGATTAATATAAGTGCATACAGTACCGCGACGGCGGGTACGACATACCCGATAAAGACCATAATGGCATCTGCTGCTTCCTTGTTCTGCATCTTGGAACATTCAATGATTTTAGTGGATACGTGATTGCAGACGTAGAACAGGAGAGATGAGAAACTTGTAAGCATGGCACCACCCCAGATGAATCCACAAACGTGCTTGGTATTGTACACACTTGACATGTAAGTTCTGGGTAGAGCACGTTCGATGTAGTAGTCCAGACTGAGTAACGTAGTAGAGTACATGGTAACTAAGGATGAGACGTTGAATAAAATAAGTAAGGTAATATAAACTTCATTGTTAGAATTCCAGATGGCCCATTTCGTATTGGCAAGACCTAAAAGGTACATTGGTGCCAGAGCATTGATGATGAGACCAGCAATGGCAATGTTGACAAAGTAAACGTCTGGCATAGTCATAGTAGCTTTGTTATAGAGATTGACTAGGACCAGCAAGCCATTGTAACAAAGGCCGATTGGGAAGCACAGAATGAGGTAGAGTAGGGAAAAGATGGAAAGCACAAGGTGGAAGTCATGGCAGAGGTGCTGGTCCTCGCTGTTCCCCGTACTGTTGTTTAAGGTTTCACAGCTCCACATAGTGATTTTAGCTTTGTATCTTCTCCGCTGGTCACCAGCTTTTCTGTAGAGAGAGAAATAGCAGAAGTTTTGTTGCAATTTTATATTGTAAGTGAAATGCAATGTCATATGAAGAAAGCATTTTAAAGATGGAAATTATACGCTTCACATAACCAATCGGTTTAAGGTCAGTGACTGAAATGCATTTTGGTCTTGTTAGTCTAGAAAGTCATCCGTGATTTGAAATTTCATGAGACTAGTAAATGTTCTGAAGTTTTAATTTAAATTAAATCCGTGGCAAATGAGCCGATACAGGACGCTCAACAGAAGTAAACAATAAACTGTATCTTTAAACTAAGTACTGATGTAACACGCGTGAATATTAGTACATTTTAATGGTACCTTCTATATAGCTAAGAACACATAAGGGCAGTTGCTGAAGCACTGGAGGAAGCTGAAGCCCAAGTCTTAGCACTAAGATCAACAGCAGAGTTCTCTAAGTCATTAAAGAAGCTTTCCCTTGAGAATAGTTTCTTAGGAGGCGCATCCAGGGCAGTATGGTGGGTGTAGGCTGGATCACTGATGGAACTGACAAAGACTAAAAGGGAACTGGGAAATGCAGCGAAGGGGCTGTTTTTTGTAGGCCAGATTGTATTCAGACCTCCAACCTATAACCATTTACTTCGGAAAAAACAATGGACCTCTGTAGTCTAGGGAACCTAATCTCAGGGCAGCCTGACTTTCCAAGAAGACAAAGCATTAGCTATCGTTTCCTCTCAAAATAGCTTGAATTCTTTAAAAAGTATGCTAGTATCAGTAGTCATTGTGCAGCTATCTTGGCTTTATCCTCAGTAAAGAGATAACATTTCATTGGAAATCAGCAAACTTCAAAGCAATCATGAAAAGTCTCTTTCCAAACTGCACAAATAAGGAATCTCTAAAGTTCAATGAAACATTCACAGCCTTAAAATCATGGTTACTACTACTGCCAGCTGGTATCTGGGACAGGTGATTGCCCACATCACGTGTACTCTGATAGTGTCCGATCCTCAGCGCTGCTTTGTGTGCTTCCCATTTCGCACGTATAGGAAGGGATCAGTGCATGTACCTGCATTCCTTCCAGAGCGAGGGAGCAAGATTTAATCAAATCCACAACAAACATTGTGCAAGTAAAATGAATGCTACCAGACAACATGCTATACTCCGTGAACCATACAGCTAAATTACATGGTAGAGGTTTTGTAAGCATACAGATACGTGGTGGCATCTCTCTAGTGCTAATCTCTTGACACTTCAGCCATAGCAAGGCATTAGTCCAGATTCATGTCAACTTCCACTTTTTATTTCCCACTGCAGTTGGTATGTATTTTTTTTTCCCTAAATGCCATAGCCTGTGCCAGACATCAGGCTAAAAATACAGTAATTTTAGCTGGGCAAACAAATTTTCATCCCAGTGTTGTGTGATGGATTTCCTCAGATAAGTGGCTGTGGTGGCAGTAGCACACGATGCAGTGCCACTGTTTCCCAAGCTTTCCTTTGCCTTTGTGGAAAACCTTTGTTTTCCCAAATCACTTCCTTAGCTACAGTATTGCACATGAGTACAAAGTATGGTATCTTTATGTTGCCTTTCAATCTTCCTACTGTTTTTGAGTGCTGAAAACAACCCGGTTTATTTTCTGGAAATATCTGTTGTTTGAATTTTTCCAGAAAGTGTTGATTTTGGGGTTGTTTGGGTTGTTTGTTTTTTTTTTTAAGAGAACCTGTTTTGCACAGCTGAAGGCAACCACGCTCCCATCTCATTGAACTGTTATGACTTGATTCAACCGAAGCAGCAGACTGGAACTAGATATTGTAAATATATACATTACAGTGAGTGCAAGGGTGACTAAGCACAGTCATGGATACAACCATCTAATTCCATTATGTAGGTTTATCCTTAAGCATGTAGCTTTGATTACTCCAGACTGAATTACATCAGCCACGAAATACCTGCCGGTATATTGTCTCAGAAGATGGACAGCCTTTGCTACCACGCTTTGTATTTTATAGAGCAGGGGGATGTCCAGTTCCACGAGTGTTTTTAGTAATTACCTCTTTTCCCTTTACATCCTCTAACTGCAGTTAAATAAGACAGTGGAGTTAAATGATAGAAATGGCAGGTAACTCGCAGTGTTAAGTAGTAATTTCACAAAATTACAAAACTTACCTCTGAAATGAGCAAAAATAAAATCCAAAGTAAGAAATATTTTCTGAATAAATTTCGCTGATGATTCTGAAACTCCCAGGTGAGGTATTTTTGCCACTAATATAGAAATCACCTGCTTTTAATTGCCACTTACCTTTGACGGCACTGAGCCCGTTTGCCGTGCTGTGCAGGCCCAGCGCAGCATTTCTCACCCAGCTGTGGCTTTTGTCATTTCAAAAGCAGTTCTGTCCTCACAGACCGTGCCCGGCTACGTCCTGAGGATGCTTCAGATGCGGCACTTTTACTCGATCAATCTAAACTGTCCCCTTCTCCAGTCAGAAGTAGTAGGGTGACTGTTGCGTAAGGGAATGCAGCAGCCCTCTTGTTTACTGTGGGGCTGACTCAGCCTTCCCCTGTGCCTCCCCGGGCTCGTCTGCTCTTACACTTTTATCGCATTGAAAACTAAAACCAGAACTTAGACCCTAGAAGGGAAGAGTGCCTTGCCAGCCTCCCCGCTCGCTCTCCCAGCCTTCCTTTCCCACGGCCCCAACCCCGGCAGCCTTGGCTGGAAAGCCTCTTACCTTTAATTCACGTTTTACATTCCTCTGTGCTGTCGGACCTGTAGCCGTTTGAGAAGCGGCGTTTCCGCGGCAGGAAGGCGGCTGTAAAGCCCTGTCTTGTTTTCCTTTGAAAACATGGTGCTCGCCTCTCGCCAGCGCCCGGGCAGCGTGCTGCTCTGCCTGCGCTGCACTTGTTTTTCCTCTATAAGTTACTCACAAGTTTCTGCTTGGCTTGGCAGGCAGCACGCCCCTCCCTTTCCCTGTTTACAGCCAGTTTCAAGAAGTGAGAGGCTGTGCTCGGAGGGGAGCGAGCTGTTGGAGCCAGCTCGGTTTAAGTCTCAGGGTTTCAGGTTTACTCCTTAAAATACACGGGGCTGCCGGAGCACGCAGGTTTGTTACGGCATTGTCATCGGCACTGGGGTGCTCTGGGGACAGCGGCAGAGAGGCTGTGCCATTCCCTGGAAGTGCAACCCACAGCTCTCGTTCAGGAGCGTGGGGTTTATTTTTAACCTGGGATGAGAATCGGTGGCTTTGAGGTTTTATTTTTATAGGCCATGCATCCTAAACAATCGGGGCTTAAAAATCACCGTGGAGCGTGCAGGTGCTGGTGCTGCTCGCAGAGGGGAGCGAACATGTCATACGGGCTGGGAAGGAAAGTTTCTGAGCAGTTCCTTTGAATTTAGGGATCGTTTTGGTGCTGTGAGAAGGCACTATGATGTGAGCATCGCTTGGTGAGGGCGTTACGGAATCTATGCCATCACCTTTCTAAAAAAGCTGGAGAGACAGATGATCTCAAGAGTATTAGGGTGATGTGAGTGTGTATATTCTCTGCACCTTTAAAGAGTGGAATATTGCTTGAAAAGGGGTTTTGAACTGTAAGTTTATAATTTATCCCATGGTGCATTTTGGGTTGTGATTGGTCAGTTGTTTGTATGGAAACTCCTCTGGCTAATGAAGTTACTGCCTCCAAAGTATGTTTTAAACCGATACCATCAACTGCAATAGAGACGTGCATTCTCAAAAACAATTTGTCTTAGTTTTAAAGAATCTGAGTCTTTATTCCATAAAACTGAAATTATTTAAAAATTAAGCCGCTATCCATGGAATAAATGCCAGAGAAACACTAAGAATGGCTGCTCAGTTTGTGTTCGGTTCATTTGCCTGACTGCGATGTGGGTTTTTTTTAGGCAAGGCCTGTACATCTTAGCTGGTGTTTAACAGATCATTATGAATATTGTAAAACCACCACAACTCTTAATTATGGTAGAAAGTTCCTATTTGATGCATAGTCCACAGCCAGAATCGCGTGTGCTATGGATAACTGTGTTACACAGACTGAGGCATAGTATCTTTGCTGCCTCAGAATTTTAGAAGGACTTTAATAACAAGCTCACTGGGGAAGCAGCAAAGTAGGTAAGGTATTTAAAGTGTAGAGGTACTTTTAGAGTCCTGGGACTTGGATGAAAGCCCGTTTCTCTACATGTCATGAAAGTTGAAGGTGGTTTTATTTGGATAAAAATTTGCATGAAGTACTTAAGAAAAACTTCTTACAGCGCTGCACAGGAAGTTGAGTGCTTGGTGGCAGAGATTATTTTAGAAAAGGTGGATAAAATGAACTTTTAATTAAAGAGGAAAAAAAAATGAAGTGCTCTTAGCTGTGTTACAGAGTCTATAGCTGCAGTCAGGTTTTTTTTTTCACTCTTTTTCGTTCATGATGCAGCACCAAGTTGCAGAGCAGGTCGGTTAACAGCTTCAAGCATGACCGTTCCACACTCTGATTGTTTTGTTTGACTAAAAAAAACCAACCCCAAACCACCACCCAAACCTTTATCCAGCTGTAGCACTATCTCTTGCTCTGCAGATTTTTTTTTGTTTGGACAGTAAATGATTTGTCTCCTTGTTATCGTCTGTATGTGAAATAGCTCTTATCTAGATTATCTAACCCACAAATAGGTGTTTTCACAAGGTGTAATATTATAAACCGTATGTAGAGCTCTTGCCAACAAGGTAGGTCTCTAAACAAGCCTAAGAGGCCTACTTTCATCAGGTCTTCTAGAGTTCCCATTTGATCCCTTAATTCCTACAGAGCCCAGCGGGCAGTGCCCAGGGGAAGGCTGAGCGCTGAGCAGAGCTTTGCTGGACCTCACAAAGTTTGCTTCAGATCAGAACTGAGAAAGATGAAAAGCTTGGCCAGAAGCTTTGCATATATGCATCAACTATGATTTGGTAGGTCATCAGCTACACATCAGGGCTTGAAAGGTGCTTTTGGAAAGTCTCATGCTAAATACTGCTTTTGGATTGACTCTTAAAACTGTAAATAATGGATGATTGGTGTTCCTGGAAACAGGCATGCCTGCAGTTGGTGGTACCTCAAGGGAAACGCACTCTGAACTCTCAAGTGTAAGAAATGAAGTGCCACACTGCTGTTACCTCTCAGTCAGGATAACATGACATTTTTTTAGGCTTACGAGCTTATATACATACCATGGGGATTAACAGAAGACTTGTTGGCTGGATAGACAGAAAAGTAAAACTGGATTGCCCAGGTTAGATACTGGGGAATGGGGGGAATGCAGCAGTGCAAGCTGGTAGGTCTTGGAATATCCTTCCCTTAATGAGTTGCTGCCATTTATAATATAATGATATAGCTCAAATAAAATGCTTTTAACATTAGTGGAGAAGAAAATCCTGCTTGATACTGGGTGCTGGGCTGAAAACCAGGCCACTCCCAACCCTATCATTTATGTCTTTGTGGTGCAATCATTGACCAGTTTGGCGGGTGGTATGTTTATAATGGATATCTGTTCCATTTTATAATGTAATTAATTCAGAACAATATAATATGAAAGAAGCCCTGACTAAATAATAAGAATAATTGATGTAAAGTGGAATATAACCCTGCCTTGGATTTTAATGAAGTACAAATTAAAAAGCAAGAGTTAGGTCAGCTGGAGGAGAGGTGGCTTTTTCTTTCCACAGTCCCTGGCCCTGTTAGAGGGAGCAAGGAGTCTGCTGCCCCTGCCAAGTCAGCTCATGGGAAGAGCAGAGCCCAGCCTCCTGGTCCCACTGATTTCACCCTCATCGTTAGACTCAGGGTTTGGTTTCTAAGCCCCGTTCCCTTTGCAGTATGAACTTGCTTTAGTGGCAGCATAACAATAATTTTAAAATGTTTAAAATAGATCTTTGGCTTGTACCACCCACTGCTGCCTGCTCCTGCTTCGTTCTGCACAACTGGAGTGCTGTGAGCCCATTGCCAACTGTAGGGCTTCTTGCCTCCCCTTGCCCCAGTGTGGTTCCTTAAGCGTTCCCTCCGTCCAGACATAAATGCACATGTATATTTCCCCCTATTTTTTTAAAACTTTTTTTCTGACCCTTGTTTTCCTTTTTATCTCTCCCTGATGACTCCGTGGCAGTTAACGCTGCACCTCCCATCATCATTTGCTCATATGACACTTATATGGCATCATAACAGATTTGTCACAGGATCATCTAAGTATGATCCTCTTTCACTTCTTACTTCCCTGTTACTTTCCTGTGGGACATCTCAGGCTGCTCTTAGGTATGTTGAGTCAACAATAAAAATTGTACTCATTCCACCTGCCACAGAAATACACCCTTATAGGTCTTGAGAATAGAGAGATAGTGGTGCTTCTGGAATCGGTCTTTGCATTTTGCTTTGGTTGTCCTTTGAGGCTGCTCACTCTCTGCTTTTCCAGAAAGTCTGAATATATATTGTCTGCAGAGCACTTCAAAACACAGCTCCTTCCTGTGGGCCCCTCTCTCACTTGCTGAGGCTACACAACCTTGTTTTGTTGTTCTGCAGATGTTGGCGACCGCTGTCACTTGCTCATCCTGTCATTCTGTAAGCACCAGGTTTGTGGTAAAGCATCTGCATCGCACCTACCTGGGCATTCAGACCCCACTTGTGCCACCATAACCTGCTTACTGCCCCTGGCACCCTCCAAAACAGAGGCAGTCTTTTTCTTGTTGTAACCTTTTGTTTACATTATTATTCCATATAGCATAAAACTATTAACAATGTCAGCTTTTTTTCTATTTAGGTTGTTCCTCTCTTTGGGAATCCGAGTTCATGTAAGGCCATGTCAGAAATAAGTCTCTGCAAATTGCTGTCACAGATCAGTAAGCATCAACAAATGCATTCAGATGCTCCTTTGGTTTGGGAGCAGGAGAGGGAACCTTGATTTTAGGTCATGGGAAATGTTTTCCTAGATGCACATCTTTGGTATGTTAGGTTAGAACTGAAGAACTTTCTTCTGTCTTCAGCGTTCTTAGAAGTTTGTGTATCCATCAGAAATGGGTAACTGGATCTGCTTGCTTTTCTCTTTTTCTCTCTCAATTTTTAAGCAGCTTAAAGCTTGCCAGGACAGATAATATATATACTTCAATAAAGAAAGACAAAAAAAGATCTGCTACTCTGGAAGCAATAATAAAAACTGCCAAAGGGTGTTTTTAAGGGGTGGTTATGTGTTGGAGAGTGGCAGCGTGATAGCGTGCTGGAAAGGGCCTAATAACGAAGTACTGCAGGGCAGGAGAGACAAATGAAATTCCTGCAAAATGGGGAAACCAAGATCTGTGGAGAAGAGATACTGCAGCGTTCAGGGCCCTGAAGTTCTGTGTGGAAGGAGGCCCATGGTCAGACACAGATGCTGTCTGCCAAGCACATCTGCCACTCCAGATAAATCCTTCCTCTTTTTTTAACGCTGTTTATTTCTTTGTACTAGAGCCTATGAGGGAGGCAGGATCCAGGAGGTAGGCTTGGATGGCTGTGAGTGAGGTAGGATCATGGAGGTAGGATCCAGGAGGTAGGCTCAGATGGCTGTGAGTGAGGTAGGATCCAGGAGGTATGCTGCTCCGGGGCTCTGCATGGGTTAACTCTATAAACTTGGTCTTGTTTTGGTAACTTCTCTCAGTGTCCTGGTATCAGATGAGTGTGACTGGTCTCCTGCTCCACCTCTTCCTGACTTTGCTTCATCATGGAATTCTGACACAGCCTCTCTATGGAAAGCCTGACAGATCTTTTTTTTTATTCCCCACAGAGTGACCAGTGCAGCTTTTAATACATCATAGATGTGTTGTGGCTTGAGATTTCATTACCACTAAAGGTGAAATATCAAATTTTTGTGCTAAAGACAGGGTATTCCATCAGGCAGAATGAATTTACACAGTGGTTACTGGCATTCAGCTCAGAGCATTAGCTGCCTGCGTATCTGAGATGTGATACAATTTTGAGATGCCCAGATACCCGTTAGGTAATACTCTTCTGAAAATAACCCTGATTTATATACAAAAAAAAAGCCCTCTAATTTTCTTAGTATTCACAGAATCCTAGATTGCTTTGGGATGGAAGGCACCTCACCCTCCACTACTTAGGGTGTATTAATCAACAGTCATAATTAGAATGAATGCAGTGTTAGGCAAAAGGCTTCATTAGATGTTTTGAGTTCTGGATTTTACAATGTTGACCAATTGAAATAGAATAGTGACAGCTTTTCAGCCGAGTAGACTGTGCCATGTGGAGTGTTGAATATGACCAGGCAGTGAATACTGCTGCAGTTCCTGGCCCATGTTTTCAGGGCATTGGAATCTGATTTGGATGCAGCTATCCCAACTTTAGGTAACAACAAAATTAAATGAAATTCACTGTTAAGGTGCTGGGAAGTTGATATTATATATATATACACATATATATATACACACACACATGCATACGACTTTTTAACTGATTCAGTGAGAAAGTCTTTTTAAAAATTTAGCCCATGGCTTTTATACACTGTACTTATAACTGGTGAGGTGGCCTGGTTTTGGCTGGGATAGAGTTAGTTTTCTTCCTAGCAGTTGCTGCAGTGCTGTGCTTGGGATTTAGGATAAGAATCATGTTGATGACACACTGATGCTTTAGTTGTTGCTGAGCACTCAAGGACTCCTCAGCTTGTAGTGGCCTGCCAACTAGAAGGTGGGCGGCACCCAAAGAGCTGGGAGGGGACAGAGCCAGGACAGGTGACCCAAACCAGTCAAAGAGATATTACATATGATGTCATGCTCTGTGTATAACTGGGCTTTGGTTGTGAGGAGGTGCAGCTCAGGAAGCAGCTGAGCATCAGTTCTGTGTGGTGAGCAGTTGTGCTGTGCATCACTTGTTTAATAAATTCTGCTGTTGTTGTTGTTATTATTAACATTATTATTGTGATTTTTATTTTCCTTTTCTGTGCTATAAAACTTCTGTTATCTCAACCCACGAATTTTATCTTTTTCTCCTCAGTTCTCTCCCCCATCCCACTGTGTGAGGGGGGAGTGGGCAAACAGCCCCGTGGTTGTTTCAGCTGCCCAGCGGATTAAACCATGACACGAGCCATGGAAGCCAAGAGACTGAATTAAAACTTCCCATTTCAGTTTCCTTGAGAACACACAAGCCCATTAACTGTAGCAGATACTTTAATTCAATTTAAAACTGGATGTAAGCTGCAGTTTCTTTTGGTATGAAATAGTTGAACTCAGTGGCTGTAACAAGGATTACACGCACCCTCAGAAAGCATTCTTACTGTCGTGATGCTGATGTTCAGAGTAGCTGGCACTTGGTAGATTTACATAGTAGATACACTTTGTCCCCTTGTTTAAAATGCAAGTATTCTAGTTGGGGTTTTTTCTGACTTAAGGAATGAGATACACTAATTGGGTGGTTTCATTAAAGGATCTGTCTTTTATGATAATCATTAATATTTAATTATGGGGGTCCATCCCCCTCAGTATCTACAGATACTTACTACTGTAGAACAGCAGGTCAAGCCTGGTTTTGAGGAGAAAATGTTTATGAAACACCTATGTTCCTTTTCATGTGTAAAGACCATCAGACCATGGAGACATGGAGATCATGGAGGTTTTCTGCTGTGAGGCCTTTTTAGTATTTGAGAAAATACAAAATTACAAGACAGTTTTATGGTAAACTTCTTTGTTTAGCTAATTTCTTTGTTTAGATGACAGGAGCAATGCACCTCTCAGGAGACAGCAAGTGTCTGGATGGCCACATTCCTAGTGTTTTGGAGTTGCTCTGGTTCCAGGTAGGGAAAGCACATGAACTGAACATGGTGCTTTTGGTCCATGTAGCTCAGCATCACTCCAGTAAAGATGACTGATTATTGCCAATCAGTGTTTCTGCAAATTACCCTTATTCTAGATACTGTAGACCGAATTAATCCCAGGGACGGAGCCTCAAAGGAATTACTCTTACATGGCTGGGAGTTGGCAGGGTGGAATCAGCAGCTCTTATACCTCGCTGTTTGTTAGCTTCACCCCTGCTCAGGGCTTGGAACGGGGAGCACTGCTGAAATTTGGCAGTGCGAAAACATTCCCCACAGATACTTTGCTGCCCGTTGCCAAGGCTGACAGGAGGCACAGAGGGTGGTTTTCCTGGAAACTATAATATAATGACGTTTCCTATTAGAAACATCAGTGAAAGCTGACCCCCTGACTTATCAAGTAGACGTCAAATTGGCTGTGTAGGAAACCCTTGTGAAACACTCAGGCTGCAGGGACCAGGTTTCCAGTAAATGCAAAAATATTGACATAGTTCTGTTGCAGATAACGGTAATAAGAACTGAGTATAAAACTGGTTTGTGTTTGGAGTTTGAAGGGGGAAACCGGCCCTCAGTAGAACTGCACTGGGGCTGAAATGAACTTAAAATTTGTCACATCTGTTGGAGATAAACAGCTATAATTCTGGTAGTTGTCAGCAAAACTCTGAGACATTTTGTTCTTGACACGTCCACGGCTCTTAATTTCTATTGCTGGGTGAAGGAAATACCATTCACTAGCTGCTGCCTCTTGGATGAACCTGTGTATTTACTGATTGTGTCTTACTGTTCCATTTATAATGTCTTACTCCAACATTTTAGGAGGGCTGGTACAATATTAATGCACCTGGCAATTAACTGGTTGGGGTTTTTATTAATTTGAACAGATTTTTCTTTAAAGCATTCTTAGTGTCTTCACTAGGTGCACACATTTTTAGCCATCTTGTGCACCACAGGAACAAAGCAGGGCTTCTGTACCAGGTTATGTTACTGCAGGGGCTGTATAGAGCCTTAATATATAAAATACATTTGTAATCTGCTTCCTCCTGTGCTAATGGGTGGAAGCCTGAGGAGTAATTAGTTTGTCACAGAGCCAGTTTCTCAGTAATGATTGATAAATGGTTGTTTTTACATAGCCCACACAAACGTAGGGTGCATACCAACAGCAAACCACAGTTTGTAGGGAGGTCACTGGAGCCTACTAGTCTGCCTTGCCTATCTTCACTTCAAGGAGCCTTACTTCGTTTAGCTGTTGTGGAAAATATGCAGAATATTCCGATAAACTCTTATCTGACGCTGAGATCCTGCACGCAGAAGTTCAAATGAATCATTCTGATCTGCAGATCGCAAACGTAGACGTTCACATGAATCACGTTGTCCAGACATTTGATTTAACTTCTTTTTTCATCGTTTCAGAATGAGTCCAACTTCTGCTGAAGTCTGTGGGATATTGCTCTGACTTAAATGATGGGGCCAATCAAATAGGTGTGAAGAATGTGATGCTGGCATAAGAAACGGGGTGCTGCCTTTGATTGCTGCTAGAGCATTTCTATAGGAAGGACATAAAGTTCAGCTGCCAGGGCCCTAAAGGAAAGTAGGTCTTCCGCTAAGCGTGGTAGAAAAGAGATTTGCAAATATCAGGGTTATTTGCATAGCCAAAAATGCTTATAGAGCCTAAAAAGGACAGCAGTCATTCTGCTTATACGAAGCTGCTGCTGAGAGCAGTTAGGAAGTTTTTGGTGCTTTGAAGTTTGCCTTTGGCTCACCTTCTTTTATAACATCAATGCAAATGCAGCTTAATTGTGATTAATTAGTTAATTAGTTACTGCTCTGTCTGTTGCTTTGCAGTAACATTGCCGAGTCTGGTTTGCTGTGTTTTATTATTATGCTATGAAGAGAAGATTCATAAGTATCTCGCTTTTCATTTCTTAAAGACTAATTAACTTTTGATTGATTCCTCTGCTGGACTTCAGCTATACTGTTAATGCTTCTAGACTTAACATACAGAAAACTTGAGATCTCAGCTATTCAGAGCAATTCATAAAAGACTTAAAAGCACATACTCGGTATATAAAGAGACAGTAAATGAGTAATCCAGCCTGGTGTGCAAGAGTGTGAAGACTGACATCTGTAAGAAAAAGCCTACTGCAACTTTCTTTTGGAAGCCTAGATAAAAGTAGGAGCATGACAGGCTTAAACAACAGCGTTTTCCCCAAAGAACTGGTTTCTAGTGACAGTGCTGTTCACTTTCACAGCTCCAACGTATTGCACATGTTAATGGAAATTGTTTGCATGCTCTTAAAACCCAAAAGCAATCTAAAAGGTGAACTTCTTAAAAATCTCACCTGGTAGGCTCTGCCCTGTTGTTCCCTGATGGCTGGCAGAAACATTCTGCCCATCAAGCCGGACCCTTTTCAAAGCAAGCTCAGCAGAAACTCCAGCATCTCCTTTCTCTAGCAGGGGGTAAACAATGGCAGAGCTTAGGGGAAGAAAAACCAGACCGCTGACGCCACTGTGCTGCCCTGGGTAGTGGCACTGGACTCTGTGTGTACATGTGACATGCCCTGCACAGACGTACACATAATCCTTTAAGCTCCAGCAGCACGCTCCCATTGGCGCAGAGGGCTGGTGCAGAAACAGGGGGTCTGATCCTGCCCTGAGGACTGTGCTGTGCACCCCGATCCTGAGCAGGAAGGGGCTTGTGAGGGGTCTGGCTTTGGAAAGGACAAACCTGAAAGGGTGTTGCTGTGGTGTGAGAGCAGTTCAGTCCTTGGTGTAGTTACGTAATGGGAGATAAATAGCGGCTGCATGGAACTGGGAAAGCTCTTTCTGGTACGAGAGAAGAATGTTTACTGTAGGAGTAGCTATTCAGCAAAGCTGTGCATGTTAACAGAGTAATACACCTGGAGCAGAATAAGCCAAAGGCAAAAATATGATGTTAGTAAAATGTGACTTGCTTGGAGCTTCCCATCCCAGCTGTGTTTGTTGAGAGCCATAGCCACTCCTGCCTTTGAAAAACAATGCTGGTCCACTTGGCCTCTGGAGAGTTTAGGCAGTAACCAACATCAGCCCTGAAGAAGGGCCAGTTTGTGCGTTAAAAATACTTTACTGTAAACTGCAGAATTATTTTAAGCATTCAAAAAGAACATTTTAATGAAAAGAAAAAAAAAAGTAAGGAAAGTGCTACTGCTCTATCATCTTACTGTAATGAGATGGTAGGTAAATGTAAATTCCTTCCATTTGAATAAAAAGCGTGTAATGTCATGATTCTGTCTACTTAGCTTGAATACAAATAGTCCTTAAATAATTTGCCTTGTTAAACTGCAATGAAGAATTAATTTATGTCTTTCCCTTCCTCCTCAAAGCAGTAAAGTGTAATATATGCTTTTACTTCTCAAACAAAAAGGAGTGGACCCCTAAGATGAATGAAGAAGCTGTCATTCATTTTAAGCACACACATATATATATAAAAAAATGTGTATTTTCTTTTTTTATATATATATAATGTGTATTTTCTTTAGTGTATGTAATAGAAGTGTGTTCTCTTATTTTATACTGCTAGTTACTTATTTTTATTCTTACAGTATCTTATAGGCTAAAACCTCACAGTAGGACTCTGAGACAGACTCTTAAGGTTAACTCCTGAGAACTTTTTTGATCATTAATATTTACAATCTAAGTATCTGCCTAGTTCAGTTAATTTTTGGTTCCTTTTAGCTAAGCTTTCATTGTTTATATTAAAGTTTAAAAAGGCCCTAGTCTCGATTTACAGTCTCTATAACATAGCTGCTCAGTTTGTAGGTCCCACGTTAATATTTCCCATTAAATGCTTTTATTGTTAAAGGTCGGTCAGATTGTTAAACAAACAAGCACTTTAATCGCAGCAGTGACATTACCAGGAGGAGACAATGTGGGGCAACTCAGGATTATGGTTTTCCCTTTCTCTTATGGTTTGTAGTAGTTCATGCTTATCGCTTGGTTGGTTAAGCCGTTGCGTATGGTTTGTATTTTGCAACACAGAGCAAAACCTCCAAACTCTGTTGATTTACATTTGATGAAATACCAGTGACAGTTGGGAGTAGAGCTTCGTGTGAATCATAGAATAGCATGGGCTGGAAGGGACCCCAAGGATCACAGAGCTCCAACCCCCTGCCACAGGCAGGGCTACCAACCTCCAGGCCTGGAGCTACACAAGGTTGCCCAGGACCCCATCCAACCTGGCCTTGAACACCCCCAGGGATGGAGCACCCACCACCTCTCTGGGCAGCCTGTTCCAGCCCCTCACCACTCTCTCTGTAAAAAACTTCCCCCTAATATCTAATCTAAACCTTCCTTCCTTTAGTTTTAATCCATTCCCCCTTGTCCTGCCATTATATACCCTTTTAACAAGCTGATTCCCCTCCTGTTTCTCTGCTCCCTTCAGGCACTGGAAGGCTGCAATGAGGTCCCCCCTCAGCCTTCTCTTCTCCAGGCTGAACAAGCTCAGCTCCCCCAGCCTCTCAAGTGACGTGTGCTTTCCTTTCGGAAGTCAGGCATCATAAACTTCGGCGTAGGGGCTGTGTGCAGAAGAATGCCGAGATGGGAGAGGGGGTAGCACTGCTTCGGTCTCTGGGGAGAGCAGAAGGGAATAATAGTGTGGCTCCTTTGAGTCTGCCGCTCTCCTGGTTTTATCAAGGCGACTGCTTGCTCTTGTAGGCCCCTCCAGAGCGGCACTTAGCTCAGCCTGCAGTGCCCACAACCGAATAGTTTTGGCGTTATCCCAGGGGGATTTGTCTAGCACGCTTTCCCTGAGGCTTGTGTGAAAGTAAAGATTCGTGAGACGGCCCTGCTCTGTAACCAGCACTTGTCGCTGATCATCTGGAGTGACCCAGGCTAGCAGTGGGGCAGAGGAGACTCTCGTGCTTTGACCAGAAAGGTCCGAATTTTAACAATATCTGTACTTGAACAACTTGCCCAGGTATTTCTTGCGATAGACCTGTGGGGCTTTGTGTGCTGAGACTCGGTCCCAGCCAGACAGCTGCAAGGGGACTGAGTGAACTGGTGAACAAGGACCTTTGAGGTTTACTTTAGTGACTTTAGAGAGTTTTTTAACTCTCCTTCATTGCAGAGTAAGCAAGCTCCAGACTCACTGGAGGTGCAGCCCCTTCTGTGACCTGTCTGGAATGTTAGTCCATACTTAAAACTCCTACAAACACACCCAGGTGTTTTTTCTGTGCAGGTGGTACAAGTTCAGCTGGATAGGAGTCCAGCCTGGGCGTGAAACATGTACATAACCCAATGCCACACTAAGCAGCAGGGATCACAGAAACTTTGGGGCTCTCCTCACATGCTTAGTGTTCAGATGCCATGTTGCTGTTGGCTTGACTAACACAGTGAATTAAATAATGGCAGATCCCTGTCTATCCTCCCCCAAATGTGGGTCTCATTGCTGGTTATGCTGTGAAGTTAATGCACAGTCTGACAGTTCTTAAAGACATGTCACTTGGTTTTTTACAGAATAATTTGTAGTGGTTCTGATGGTCAAGTCACCACATGTTTGAGGCACTGATGTTCCTGGTGTGCTGCTACATCTGATACAAACTGATAGACAATTCTGGTAATATATTTTACTTAGGTTTTGCTTTCCTTAGCTCCTCTAAGAAGTTCTGTTCAGTTTTGCTTGGCAATATAATATATATATAAAATATATATAATGACTTTCAGCAGTTCATCTTCAGAGTCATGTACACAGTAACTTAGACTTTGGTAGAGTTAGTGATTCAGATGGATTAAACAAATCATACGGTTTAGGACCATGGTTGCCAGGGTATTATTTTTATGAGCTGAACTGGTTTTGTTGAAGCATCGCTGTAGCATTAGTGAATTAGTGGGTGTACATCTGGGCCCTTCATACCCATCTGTGAATTGTCTATAAACAACAGGCATTCATATAGAAGGATGATTGGAAATATCTCTCAGTATGCTTTTATCTTAAGCTGCAATGAAGGTACCTTCCAAGGACTGCAAACAGTTGGTGGTACGTGATAAGAGCCTGGGGTGTGGGCAGAGCTCTCCTCATTCCTCACACAGAATGCAGCCAGTCCCTACTGCCATTTCTGCTTATTTCTCAGTCCTGTTGTTTTAGGTGTAGAGGTAATATGTAACATTAATGGGATTCATTCAGGACTGTTTATTTGTGTTTTATCTTGGTGTGAATATTCAGCAAGTTTCTATTTGGTCATAACATGTCTGAAAACACTTTGATAATTACTTAAAAAAAAAGAAATTGAATGTGCAAATCAGCTGAAGTAAGCAAGACTTATTTGCAAATTTTAGATTAGTTGCTTTAGAACTGCCTTTTATATGAGCACAACTTTTAGTCCCTTTCATTTTTTTAATCTGCTGCACTACTCAGGTTGTAAGAACTTTGATGGAAGACTTTAAAAAGGTGACCACAATTGTACCAGCGCCGCAACCCCATTAATCATACATTCATTCTTCAGAACCAGTGTCTCTGGTTTGAGAAATTCAACCAGCTTCCCCTAAGGGCCATTTGCAAAGGAGCTTTGGTGAGGCTTGCTGGATGTGGGTGGCTGGAAGCATGGCGCAGCTTTCCTTCTGGCCAGGGCTACCGGCCCGTCTGTGCACTCGCATCTTGATTTCCAGAAGGGAAAAGGGATTTCCACCCTTTTGAGGGATGCTGCAGTGAACTCAAGCTGCTGAGGCAGGTGTGTGAATTTATTTTCCATGTGTGGTTCCATTGCTACAAGAGTGGGAACCTCCAGTGGAGCATCGGTGGCTTGGGAGAGGAGCAATATCATCTGGATCCATCGTAGCCCCTTTGGAGCATCGATAGGTGGGGAGGGGAACAATAGCATCTGGATCTATTGCAGCTCCTTCATCTGCTGATGTGACTCAGGATCCTCATGTGGTTTTAGTGACAATCCCCCAGACCTGCTAACCCAGCTAATTCAGAAAAGCTTTCCAAAAGTATTCAAAGCTTGTGATTCACTTCAGCAGCACGCCTTTTATTTACTTACTTAGAAAAGATCCCGATTCTGTTCCAAAAACATGGTTCCCTGCTAAAAACATAGGGCAGAGCCTGATAGCTGGGTACAAATGGGAAGGATAATAAGAGGCAAGGCAGGAGGGTTCATGCCTTTTCTATTCAGGAAGGTTTCTTCACTTGAGCTCCTTTGACCTCTAATTTGAAGTGTCAAAGTACTGAAATTTGCCGTTAAGTCACTGCTTCTCCAGATGTGAGAGAGATGTATTAGGGTGCATCTGTGGGCATCTTTTGTCTCGGCATACTTGGGATAATTGTATTAGCTGGTGTTGGAAAGTGTCACTGGACATTAAATCAGTTTATTCAGCTATTGGGGGCAAACCAAACATACAGAATGTAACACGCTGCTCCTGACCTTTTCCTGCAACAGGCTTTGAGCAGCTCTTCCCTTTGCAGACCTCAGGTGGTGGGGATGGGGGAAAGGCTTTGACCCTCTAGCTGTGTTTTGTGAGGACTGCAGGACAGGCTGAAGGTCCTACGCTTCACAGCACAGGAGAGACAGGAGAGGAGAAGAAGGGAAATAAATCCAGGGTCTTACTGCCTTCTGCAATAAATGCTTGGGTGCAGCCTCTCCCCCTTCAACCCTTTAGAAAGGATGTAAAGCAGCAAGATTGCATACTAGATGGCAGGATTCCTAGCCAGCTGACCGTGAAGCACTTCTACAATCTGCTTGATTGAACATCTCTACTTGAAACCTTCCAGATTTTGAAAATTCGGGCACAAAACCCTCGTAAGATGAAGTTGCAAGGTTGAAGAACTATTTTTTTTAAACTGGAAATGGAGTTAAAACATCATTTCCTCTAGCTGTCTGTTCTACTATTGCCACTTTTGATCTATATTCATTGGAATATAGACTTTTATCAATAAATCTTTACCCCAGCAGGTATTTTGACAGCAGAAATCTATTGTATTGGTTGTTAATAGCAAATTTCAAAGGGTAGAAAACAACAGAGGAGGGATACAACAGAAATGTTGACCTCAGTGAATAAAAATTGGACTGTTTGTACTGTAAGAAAATGAGATAATTATGGCTATAAAATCCTGTGTTCAGAGAAAGAAAATAAACAGTATACACACTACATGGAAATGGGAGAGAGCCGTGGCATTAGCACACACTCACGGAAATCTTTTCTCTGTAATAATTCTTAATAACATGGGGATATTTTTTTAGTTAAGGGCTAAAACCACCCTGGAGAATGTTCCTGGAGTTTGGCAGCAGTGTGAGAGGATGGTTTACAAACATTCCACACCAGGAAAATATTTAGAAGCCAGTAATGTGATGTTTGGTCACTACCATTCTAAGCAGGGTTAGATGCACTGCTTATTGCATTGCAGCCATCTGGAAGGTTAACAAACAAAGATTTCCTAGCCAGTCATTCCATAGAAAATTTTAATTTTAGCCTTATTCTCCACTTTGGGGGGAGGGGGAAGAAGTGATTTTATAAAAAGGCATGTCAGAAGAAAGGGTTAAGCCACCAGTTAGGCACAGCACAGTAACGCTGCAGGGTAGCTGGAGCCACTGTGGAGTTTGACGCCGTTTCTGGATTTTAGAATGAATTTTTCCTTTAAGCTATAGCTAAATGGCTTTGTTAGATGGTTTGTGTGCTGCATGAACTGTATCAGATCAGTCTGTAAAGTTCAGCATTTTCTCCAGCGTGTCTGAAATCTTACTACAAAGAGTACTTGCATCTTAGAGTCTAACACCCAGCAGAAATAAAAGGCTGAAATAATGCCACCACTAACTTGCTGTAATTAATTGTATGTTTCTGTAGTTCAGCTTGAAGGGTGGAAAGTATTTCTTTAAAGACTACCTACAGAACTGGTGAATGAGCAACCACTTAGGGTGCCACTTCAAAGAGAATGCCCAGAAGAGCAAGAGAAGGAACCAACCTGCTTTTGAATTCTCCCAGTGCCTCCTGGCAGCCCAGAGCTTGTGAAGGACAATGACCTGGAAATAGTTATTTTCTTCTGTGTCGGTTACATAATCAGCTCCCAGCAAATAAAACTGGAGGTGGAGCAGCTGTACAAAGATCTGCCTAATAACGTGTGCCTACCATAGCTGTGCAAAGAATCCTACCTGACTTAAATATCTTTTCCTTGCTGGTCAAGGGAGGTTCTTCACACTGTCTCCAGACAAAAACCCAACAAAATTCAGGAGCCAGTTG
Source organism: Porphyrio hochstetteri (assembly GCA_020800305.1). Lineage (NCBI taxonomy): Eukaryota > Metazoa > Chordata > Aves > Gruiformes > Rallidae > Porphyrio > Porphyrio hochstetteri. Next base: position 14,668,626 of record CM036920.1, read on the forward strand.
TAGCTCTCGGTTCCACTGGTGCATACTTTGAGATTCAAGCCTTTCAGTTACTCCTGATTTACGCCTTATTGTTGAACCAGTTGAACAGATCTTGGTTTCTACCATTTTCTTATTCTTATTTGGCCTCATCAGCTGGTGGATTCTCTCTCTGACTCCCTCCTTATTTTCTTCCTACAACTCTGTTAATGCCCGTGGCTTTGGGACTTGGGTTTGGGATTTTCTAGTTCCCAAACTCTGGAATTACATGCTTGCTCTTTCCTTGTCTTCAGGTGTCAGCTATAACACCGCTGCAGAGATTAAAGTGCCATCATTTAAAATACGATTAGGAGAATAGTTTGAGGGTAGGTAATACTAAGATAGGTACAAAGGAGCAAGAGGATTGATGCATTTGGCAGTTCTAACCGTTTTTTACACTTACTTTATGTGAAATTAGACCTGGAAAGGAGGGACTTGAATATAAGTATGAAATTTTAAAATGTCACCTCTGCCCAAGTTCCACAAATTTCATTGTCATCTCACCTCTGTAAGAATTAAAAGTCAGTTTGTGTAGTCCAGAGCAGCAAATATTGTCAGACAATGTGTAATGGAAATTTGTAAGAGCCAATATTTAACATTTTGAAATGAGAAGCACCCAGGATAATTTCTGAAATCATTTCTCTTGAAGTCAGTATATATTACAACAAAATATGAAGGTAAATATTAAGGTATTTTCATCAGATTACTTTAAATTAATCTTTGGATTTCCTTTAAAAAAAGAAAATAAAGAAATAAAGAACCTTGGAGTAATGGAGAAGAAAGTTTCTCTTCATATTCCTATTGCTCTAAAGTATGTCACTGAGAGAACAATTACTTAGAAATAATTCCATTTCTGTGTTTAAAGCTCTGGTTCTTTGAATCCAGAATGCTTTAAAATTATCTGGTTTAGGTCTTGATATTGCAAATTAACTTTGGGTCTTTAGCTGCATACACAGAGCAGAACAAAACCCCACTGAAATGAACAGGCTGGTGTGGCCTGGGGTTCTGTTTCATGGGGCTGGTTTGCTTGTGCTTATTCTTCAGGTGTTTTAGAAGGCTTTTCCCAACTAAATGTTCCACGTATGACAGATGAGTATTACCAAACTTCAAACCATCTGACAGAGTAGCATTCCTTTGCTTTGTTTAGGAAGATCTCTTTGATTCTGCTTGGATTTAAAGGATGCTGCTGGGTAATGATGGAACATGTATCTCTTTATACCCAATCCAAAGAATATCACGAACTGACACCTGCTTAAGTCTTTAATTAAAAGTGACTCAATCTCTAACAATCTCTACATGCATAAGCAGAAAATATCTGTGTTTAATGTCTACTTTGAACTGCCATTCATTTAGAAATCAAAGATGTGTAAATGAAACACAGTATGCTGGAGTGATGATGTTTGACTGGGATCCCTTCGTGTTGGCATAGCCTGGTTTTCCTGATGCTGGCAGCCCCTGGGAGTATGTTCTTATTAAAAATTACATATAGGTGCAGAATATAAAAAGGAGGCTATCTTCAGAAAAGCATGTCTATCAACTGTATGCAAAATATATTTAAATTAGATAAATATATGCAGTGGGATGTGTAGTGGAGTAATTCTCCTCCTTGGAAGGGCCATAGAATCATAGAATGGTCTGGGTTTGAAAGAGACCCCAAGGGTCATACAGTTCCAACCCCCTGCTGCAGGCAGGGCCACCAACCTCCAGGCCTGGAGGTTGCCCAGGGCCCCATCCAACCTGGCCTTGAACACCCCCAGGGATGGGGCATCCACCACCTCTCTGAGCAGCCTGTTCCAGCAGAGGGAAACTTACTTTCCTCCTTATACTATGGTTTGTTTCCAAATGTTTGGGATATTGTTTGGGTCACTGTTACCTGCTGTTCATTAGTACATTTGTACTTGCTGGGGCCAATTTATATCATAATACAAAGAAAACAAGGTGACAATCAAAGGATCTTGGTACTTCACCCTAGGAAGGATTAGACCTAACGCCTTGACGAGTTTTTTCAGGGAAAGACAGCTGAGGGAATTACAGCTAAAAGACTGGGTTTTATTTTTGGCACAGGTATGTCACTATGAAGGTACTGATGGCTGTTGTCACTGCATGTCCAAAACTCATTAAGGGAAATGTTTATTTGTCTGCTTTTCTTCTGTCTGATCCTTGCTTCAAAAGGCTCAAGCCTCCAGTGGAAGATTTCCATTAAGATTTCAATTAAGAAATGGGGAGTCTGAGGTTAAATGCTGTCCACAGCTGGTTTTCTATGATTATTTTAAAAAATAATTGCTCTACAGTGTTAGCAAACCAACATGCCTATGATTATATAGGTAGCAAGAAAAAATAAAAGGAAGTCTGAATAAATTACAGATGCATTCTGTTTCTGGTAAACTTTAACTATTTTTTACTAGACTGAATCTGTCCTAGAATAATTCAGGTTAGAAGGGTCCTCAGGAGGTCCTTTATCCAAATTCCTGCCCAGGGGAGGGTCAGCTATGAGATCAAACCAGATCTCTGAGGATGGAGACTGAGCAGCCTCTGGACAACCTGTTCCAAGGTTTGATTGTCTCTTATGTGTTGGAATCCCTCTGCCTTTCAACTTACACCCATTGCTTGTAGGTGCAGCATGGTGGTTGTTAGGTCCACCCAAAACCTTCTCTTCTCCAGCCTGAGCAAGCCCTGTTCCCTCAGCCTGTCGTCACAGAGCACGTGTTCCTTGGCTATCTTAGTGTCCCTCCGATCAACTTGCTCCAGTTTATTGAAAGCTTTCTTGTACTGGGGGCTCCAAAACTATACAGAGAAGTATCAGGTTGGTCTTTATGCAAAAAAAAGACCTTTATGTAATTCTGTTATGTGCAGACTTAGGGTGGTTTTCATATGTTTTGTATTTGGCCAATGGTTTCAAGCTTTTTTAACTGAGTCTTGTAGGTGTGTACCTTGGAGGAGTCTCTCCTAGGCCACCTTTAGGTTTGGGGATAATGGATGTTGTATTTATTTTAACACTGGCACCTAAAAGGATGGCTGTCTGTGAAGCTGCATACATGCAGTATGTCTATGATTGGCCTTCAGTGAAGAATTTAAACTAGAGCTTTGTCTTGCTATAGCTGGTATCTTACTCAGTGTATCCTTTCTGTCTTTACACATAGCCTCTGAGGTTAGTGTAGTTGAGTACATTGAAACTAATAAAAAACAGACAGAAAAATTGTTGCATGTTTAAAAAAAAAAATCATAAAATGAATCAGGAAGTGCATCATTTATTATAACACCATGTAGACTAATGAAAAACATACTGCAGGCTGGAAATTTGTTAAGAGCTCAACTCAAAAAAGTTTCCATTCCCAAAAAAAGCCTCAGGGCCTCCAGCTGTAAGCTTGTGGCTAAAGAGGCCCTATGGTAAACTGACATAAAAAATAACTGCTCCATAAACACTGGGCTCCTGTTTCACAATAGTTGGAAATAAGTTTTTAAAAAGTGTTACCTATTGATACTGCCTGTACTTTATCAAAGTAAAAGGGAGGCAGTGCATTTACGACTATAATATTAAATTGGGAATTAAACACTGGGGAGATAGGCACCAGGCACAAAAATGTATGTTCATTGTGCATGGGAGAACATGAAAAAGATGAAGTGATTTGCTGAGAGCACCAGAGCAGCGCTCACTACTGGCAGAGCCTGTATTAACATTAAACATTCCCTGGCTTCTAGTCCTGTGCTCATTAACTAGACCACGGTGAACAACTCACCTACTCCCCACCACTGAGCAGGTGCCAACCTTTGCACTCCAGCACATTGCTCAGGCTGCATGCAAATACATGTACTGGGTGCTCAGAGAAGTGCCTCTCTCCTCTGAATTGCTTGGCTGTCTTAAAGGTGCATCTTTCCTGCTGATAGGCTGGCTAGGTGTTGGCTTTGCTGTTCTCCTTCATCAGCCTTAGTCAGTGTATGAAAATCTTTAATGAGGGCTGTGGCTCGCAAGCCATTTTAACTGTCATGATGGCCCAGTGGTAGAGGCGGTGGAGAGAGCATCACAGCCCTGGTTCCTTCTTCACATGGCCAGGCAGGTGGCTTGCAGGGATGCTGATGTTCTTGCAGGCTGTTCTGCAGTTCCTCCGGATCACAGAGTTTTCCCTGCCTGGCAAGGACCCTGGAGTGCAGCAGGAGCTTGGAACACTTCCACAAAGTCCCAATGTCACCAGCCTATAAAGATGTAGTATATTGGATGTATCTTTGTAGGAGACTACTTAGGTGGGCTGGTTTGTGAGCTTTGAGAAAGGGGATCTTGATATCTGGGAGTAAATATTATTTGCCTTTTTTAAGCCTTCGATGAGAACATTAATAAATTTTTCGAGTACCTTTTCACAGAAGTAAATAGCAGGTCTAGAAGTCCCGATTTTGGTAAATATTTTCACATACAAAAGACACACAATAACAGTTACACTGCAATGCTACAGTGGTACTTACCTGAGGTGCAGCCCTGGAGAATGTCAGCCTGAGATTGAGCCGCTGGGAGGGAAAGAAAAGAAAAGAAAGGTGAAGCCATTGCTGGTAGGTGGTTGAAAGAAGTAAAAAAATAATCAATTCTGATACATATAGATCACTTATGTATATATATTTTTTGCCTTATGTCCCACTGTACATGTGCTATGTAGCATTTACAACATCCAGTGTGTTCACCCATGCTGCTGATGGTGAGGAGATCAGTCATGTAATTAATGGCACGTGATACTTGGTGTTGAACTGCTGCAGGTACTGACTTGACTGTGGCTGAGGAGTTGATAGTTGATGAGCGTATCATGGTGGCGTTGATGGCTTTATTTGCATTCATGAGGTGAACTGAGGTTCTGCAAGAAAAGCTGTATATTCATCTAAAAAGAGAAACTCGCCTGCCGTGTCCTCACTGCGGATGTCACGGTTAGTGGGTTAAAGCTGCCACGTCACAGCCCTGTGCTGAAATACTTGTCATGAAATAGGATCCTATGATAAATGGCAGTTGGGGTTGTTATTGTAAGAAGTAGTGGTTTTGGCACACTGTGTTACGCTAACTCGCTGTGGTTACCGAGTGTGTAGTGGCTCCTTTGCACGCTGTGGGAACAACGTGCAGAGAACAAATAGATTTCATTAGATTATAAACCCAGAACTCTGATATCAGAGTTTGTATCCATTATTTCAATACACAGATGTAACTTACCTAAAGGACAAAGAAAAGGAAGTAAAGCACTAATTTCCCTATGTCTTATAACAAAAGAAATAACGTATATGCATACATGTAGGCATTAAAGATGTTTAAGTTGGGATTTTTTTTAGCTTAGTTAAATGTTTGAGAAGTATTGGACCTTTAGGAATAGATTGTCCCCATGGTATCAAAGGTTCATTTTCTCCTAAAAATAAACTAGTTCAGGGGTCCTTAATTATGACTGAATTTTGAGCTAAGCAGAATATTTTGGATAAAATGGATTAAGATAGCAACTTTAAAGATCTACTGAGTGGTGCACATCACGGTCTGTAGCAGATCTGATCTCTTTTTGGGACGTGTTTGTCCTTCCCCTTTTCTCTACTGGTGGCACTGGTTCTGGTCGGTGTAGCCAGAGGTCCTGGGCTCAGCTTGGCCTCTCTTCGCCTCCGTTTCACAAATTGCAGCTGACGTTTAAGGACCCAAGAAAAATAAACACTGCAGCCAGTATTTTGCTTGCAGTTTTAGCTTCATCATTTGATGAAGAATAGTAAATAGAAGCACAAGCTGCTATTATTACGTGGCCTTAGTATTGTGAGAAAGAGATTTCTGTGGCTAAATTGTTTGTGATGTCACACAGGTGGAAACCACCTACACCAAGTGTAGTGCTCTTACACTATGGAGAGTGGCTGGCTGTTTGGTCACAGTCTGGCTGGCATCTCTTCTGGAGCACAAAAGTGAATATATCACTAATTCAAGAAAAGAAACAGCCTATCTTCTGTTTGTACTGCCATACAAGCTCAAGTTGTGTAGTAAGGCAGCTGCCTCGTGCATTAGAGCAGAAAATGGGTGTGGAAAGCTCCTCTCCTGTGTTCACTGGGTGGGAAGGAGGGGATGTGTAGTTAGTGGTGTCTGTGTAAAGGCTTGGGTCTCATTGCTGAAGTCCCACCCGTGGAAGAGCTGCCCTACCATGCAGGGACAGGCCGTGGGAGATGGCTCGTCCTGACTGACCGTGGTTGTGTCCTGGGGCCTCGTATCCATGTCGGTACAGACACGGCTCAAACGAGTCGTGTGAATGGTCATTCAGCTGGTACAGTCACACAGACACGGCGAGGTGCAATACTGGGGTCTGCATTGGGCTGACCACTGTCAGGAGCTCGTGGAGCTCTTCAGGGTGGTTTGGAGAAAAGTTCTGCCTACCACAGTCACCCAGCAGTCACCAGCAAGAAGCTTTGCTGCTGCTGACCTGGTCTGGATTTGAAAGGATAATGTGTCTCTCGCTGCCCTTCCTCCCTAGTGACTCAGTGGCTCTTTGGGATCGATTTGATTTCCCTTGCTGAAGCACAGCTGATTTATGTAGCAAACAATGTTTCAGGAATGATTAAATCACAACATGAATCATAACTGAAATGCTGAGCTGCATGCACTACTCTTCACAGCTGTAATCCTGTGGAGATGAGGAACAAGTTTTGCAGTGATGGCCTTGAAGTGAGTTTGCAGTTTGCTGGGAGAGGAACCCTCTGGATTTTGTCTTTTAATGTAAGCAGCTTGAGGGGGCTGAAAAGATGATAAGTCAGTTTGAAATGAAATTGCAGCATGGGCAGAAGGAGCGTGGTATTTCTAGGTATCTTAGGCTGTTTCCAGTTGTCATATGCAATGTATAATTTTATTCACGAGGCCTGCATTCTATTTTCTGAAACTTATAAATAAGGCATTTTATTAATCATATATAGTTCTGAACCACAACATAAATGTTTGCAGTGCTGTAATTAAGAAAAATGAAAGAGATGAGGAATAGCAGCTACAGAGCTAATAAAGGCGTTAATGTCAACGTGTGTGTCAGACCATGAAGCACTGGGAAGCAGAAAGCATGAACTACCCCTCCCTTGCCTGGACCAGCATCATGGGGGTCCAGTAGAGCTCGGGCTTCACTAAAATCCAGTCATTAGTTCAGGCTGTAGTGTACACTGGAAATGTGGAAGAAGATATAAATCACTGTTGCAGATTGTCTTTTGTTTTCTGCACGTGGATATGAATTTTTCACTATGAAAATGTTTTTAGCCTTTCAGGTTGGAATACGTTTTCTAAACTTATTTAACAGTTTAAGAGCCAAGAGTTTAGATCTCTTCTTCTCTCTCAAGGTCTTCAGAGGCTGAGATCTGCAGGCCAGCCCATATGTCATTGCTCACAATGCCTATCTTTTTTTTTTCCTTTCACAAGTCTGAAACGTTTTCCCTGTGTGGTTTCACAACTGCATTTTTTTTCCCCAAGCAGCATGAGTCCTACCACTAGATCAAATTTAGAATTCCCTGCTTCCAACCATTGTCTAATGGATCCACATGTTTACACAGCATGACATCGGCATCCAGATAGTGTCCTCAAAGACTCCAATCAGGACTACTGTTTCATGCTTCCCCCTACTTTAAAAAAAACCCCAATCCCAGACCAACTACAGGCATAGTTATTCTGGTGATAGGGAAGCAATGAATGGTCCTTCTGCTCCAACCACCAAAATTACCTCTCAAAATTTAGAAAACAGCCTTTTTTCATCTGTTGCAAGAGAAAACGGTGACTCTCAGGTGTTTTGTCATTGCTTATCGTATCGATAAGTAGATATGAAAATGCGTATTTCAGATGTTAGATCAGGTACTTAGGGGTATGGTTTAGCATAGGACGGGAACAGTTGGACGTGATGATCTTAAAGGTCTTTTCCAACCCAGTGATTCTGTGCTTCTGAGCGGGCGACTGGAAAATAACATCTCCAGACCCAATCCTTTTCCTGTCCCAAGTGTCTCAGACTGAATGAAAACTTGTATCTACTCATGGTCCTGCATGAGTACCGCTCCCTGGGTAAGACTCCCGGCTCCTTCTCCCTGCCGCCGTGTCAGCCTTGGCATTGGCTTAGCGTTGGCGTTGCCTTAGGGTGAATGAACTCACCGAATGGATGTGCCCGAGACCCAACCTGCAGAGCAGCAGGCTCAGGCTCTTGGCGTTTGCGTAGCATGGGAAGACCTTTTGTAATTAACTTGCCCGTGTACTTTGCAAAGTGTTTAATTCCCGTTCTCTGTGACTGGAGGTAAATAAATCAGTAGCAATTACTTGGCAGCAACCTTCTGCAGTTGTTTGCTCTGAAGAAACTCACTCCCTGGTAGCATTAAGGAGGGGGGGGGGGGGGAGTTTGGCTGGGATACCAAAACCTCCTTCTCCTTTTTTTTTTTTAGTGCTCTCATGGGATCTTTCACTTCCACACAAGCAACTGCCTGAACTGGCCAAGTGGTCTTGATTTAACGCTGCTTTATATGAACGCTGCTTGTCCCAGCTGCAGGATGTCATAACCTCTATTTCCTTAGCTTAGATTTGAAATCTGGAACCATATGATTCAGACGAACCACAACTGCACTCGCTTTAACTTGATGTATTTGTTTTGAAAATACCCTTGTTCGCTCCAAGTTTTAGCTCCTGAGCAAATTAAGCTGATTTGCACTCGTAAATTGGGAGTACTTACCAACTTGATTTAAAAAGAAAAATAAAAACCTGCAAAGAAAGCTGAACTGATTTTTAACTCGTGAGTGCCAATGTAAATACTTCAGGAACAGAAACTTAAACAGCACAAAAGTTGCTTTTTTGTAAAAATAAAGCATGATAGATTGTCCCTATGATAAGTGTAGATCTGATGCAAAAATAATGTGTTTTATAAAAACAATTGCCTGTTGTGGAGTGCTGCAGTGAAGGACAGTGAGCTCCCCAGAACATGTTGCTGCAGACAGGTTTTGGATCAGAGGTTGATGAGCAGATCTGGGCTGGCTTTGCATTCCAGATCTGATTTTACGTGGGCTCCTGCCCTCGTACAGCTTAGAAACAGGCTTTTGGATTTGAAGTAAAGCCAACTGGCTTTGTAAAGATGCTTATCTCATTCACTGGTCTTGTTCAGATCACCGGAAAATATTAGGGCTGACAAGCCTAACTCAATATGCTCCTCAATTAATATTGTTATGCCGGATTACAGTGCACAAATGTGAGATTTGTAGTCACTCGGGTGGTATTTGTAAGTGGCAGGTGCTTGCTGCTGCTCTGCTGTAGCCACTTATGTGTGAGCAAACAGAATCACAGAACGCTTTGGGTTGGAAGGGACCTTAAAGATCATCAAGTCCCACCCCCCTACCATGGGCAGGGACACCTCTCTCCAGACCAGGCTGCTCAAGGCCCCACCCAGCCTGGCCTTGAACATCTCCAGGCAGGGGGCAGCCACCACCTCCCTGGGCAAATAAAGTCACTGCAAATATTAGTGTCAGAATTTAGTGCCTTTGCGTCTGACTTGTCACGACTTTAATATGGTACTAAACTTTTCAGTTGTAGGCTCGTGTACAATGTGTGTCAGCTCCTCTCTGCTACCTGAAAATGCCCTTGCAATTAAGATGCAGTTGTACATGGTGGATTTAGGCAATTCTGATGGCTGACAGACTGCGTGGACTGAGGCAGGGGGTGTTTCTTCCACTATTTCGCCTCTCTCCCAGGCTGCTGTGGTGTGCTGGATCTGAGTTTGGTGTAAGCCAGTGCAACCATTCCAGATTTAAAAGCTGGTTTTGTCTCTGAAGGTGATGCTGTGGCGCAGGGATGTTACCTGAGTTCCCTAGCAGTGGCTACACAACCAGCTGAAGCAACTTCTTGCACTTCACCATCTATTCTTTTTTTTGGACCGTGGCTGAAAATTATTTAGGTGTCATGAGATTTATATTTTGTGCAATGTCCCAACCTTGTGAGCCCATCTGATTTCATTCATATTCGCACCCACAAAGCTTATCATGTCCCTCTGTCAGACCTGCAGAGCTCACAGCTTTCTCAAACCTCCTAGCAGCCGGGAGGCATTTGGGTTTCGTGGCACTGTGGCTGGCCAGGCAGCTCTCCAGAAGGGAACATGTGTGCCACCTGGCTGGCTAGTAGATTCCAAGACGGGCATCTTCTTGCCAAGCAGCTGGCCCATTTGAACGTGGCTGCCTCCTGAGAAGCTGCAGCTGGGATGCCTGCATTGCCTGCTTTCCTGGTGTCGGCCCGATGGCGTGTGATTATTTCTCAGCTAATTTGCTGCTGGGGCAGAGAGCAATGGAAAAGAGCTGCCTGTGTCTTTTATTGGTACTTGGCATCGCTAGAGGTAAGGATTGTAGAAGGGAGGCAGAAGAAAGGTCAGTGGGCGCTGTAAGTGCTCGTGAATGGAGAAGCTGGAGGTGGGTTGAAGGTGTCGTGACAGAAAAGAAGAATGGGGTTTTGCAAGGAGGAGGAAGTGGTGTGCTTGGTATTGTTCCATCCCACGTCTCAGTGGCCCACCCGTTTGTTTTGACATAAATACCTACTCTCGAGCTGTGCGGAGGCGTGAGGCCTGGACGCATACCTTCAGACGGGTGGTCTTTAGGGTTTTATGTTATTCTTTGAAGCTTGAGCTTGATGCTTGAATATTTTGTTTGGAGATATAAGCATTTAGATTTACAACTCTGCCCTTCTAGCCATTTCCCTGATTTAACTTGCAGAGTAAACACACTTTCGTTCCGTTTTCCAGACTTCCTTTTCCTTTTCTTTGCTGCTGGCTTCGTTTGGAGATACGATATTCAAGTCAGAGGTAAGTGTCTCTTTGGGAGCGAAATAAAACCAGCTAAGGATTTGAGCCAGCTAACTGTTCTCTGTTTAGAAGCAATGGCTTATTTTTCTGTACTCTGCAAGTCCTCAAACACAGGCCCTGCCGAAGGCACCGACTTCACCAGCAGCAGCACTCAGGAGAACATGCTCAGGTTTTCTGGCACTGCTTACCAGCCCGTTAGAAAAACCAGGCACATCACTCGTAGCAAGCACCCTGCTGTTTGGAAAGCACCACTCAAAACAAATTCGTAAAGAATTTCTTTTTGTGGTTCTCGTTATCGATTTTCATTTCATCTACAGTGGGGCCCAGTTTCCTCAGCGTTTGATATGCAGGATCTTATCATCAAAGCTGTAATTAATACAGCTGCATCGAGGGGCTAGGACATTTGCAGTGTTTACAGCAATAATTCACCCATGTTGCACGGGGGGGATCTCAGCATGTTTTAAACATTCTCCACTTGTGCATGTGCAGATTTTTTATAGTTGAATTAAGAATTTATAACATGCTGGGGCTCATATTCCAAGTCTGTAGGTCATAAATTTCTGTAGATGAAACGAAGGCTGATTAGAATTTCAATATTAAGGAAGGAAATGGCCTTGGGTAGCACACTACGGAGCACATCAGGCCTTCTGTTAATACACAAGAGTATTACTGTTTTCTTGAACTTTGCCTTCTGATCCAATTACCACTTGTGCCTAGAAATCATAGCCCTGGTGCCTCCCATTTCATAATGTTCAGTGTTATCCTCCTCCAAGTTTAGATTGTTTCCAGTAGTAAAAAATGATCTTGATTATAAAACTGCTAGATAATATACTCCTAACACTGAATTATAGGCAGTAGAACGTGGTATTTGTTGATAAACAAAGCAGAGTCACGATGATACATCAAATTGGCCCAGATATGTCTCTTTTAAAATGAAATCCAGAAGTTTTTCTCATAAATAACGTATTGTGTATTGTTCTCTTTGTGATGTGAATGAAGACAAAGCTTTCAGAGTAAATGATTGGTTTTTGAGACAAGCAAAATAACAGGAATCTGTTGTCGCTTTTCATTTTAAGAGCTTCTGCGATAGCATCAACACTCACAGTATGTGATGAGTTCACAGGAGGAGCAGTTCCAGTCAGCTCCTTTATCAGCATGAGCCATCATAGCTCAGCATGTGTCCTCCCGTGTCCTCTTGCCCTGCCCTCCCTGGTAACTGGATTGGACGTAGCTGCTGTATGATCCTCTGGGTCTGTGTTACGGCGCCTTCCCTGCACACATCTTGGTTGCACATTTCCAGCAGAACATTACTGCTGCAGTGTGGAATCACATTCCAGTGTTACTATGTGGAAAATCGATTCCGATTCCTTGGTGTTTCAGAGTCTATTATTAGCATGGTACAAGGAATCATTTTCTTCTGAGGGGAATGCCAATCGTAGCCTTGTTTAGATGCTGTGTGTGTATTTATAGGATCGTGCTGCCCAAATGTGGTGCCTAAGCTTGGCTGCTTCTCCTGCTGGTTTCTGTGGTTTTGTTTCATTGTCCAGAAAGAGTGACAACATTTTCAACCCTGTAGCATCCATCACCAGGATTTGTGTGCTTGTTCCACTTTTGGCAGGAAAAGAAAGATGTGTATTTGTTTTTTTGGACTTCATAGTTTATTATCTATCTCCCAGATGGTTTTTTTAGAGTTCTCATGCCATTAAAACATCAGATCAGTGACACTGCCTGAAACATACTTATCCCACTCAAAAGACTCAGGGGGTTGTGCACAGTCGGTTATGCAAGTAGCTTTATTTTAGGTTTCTTCCCTTTTCTCTTTGATCACTTGTGTAATGTGTTTGAAACGTATTCCTGGTGTTGGTTCCGGTGCGTGTTCGTTGGGCGTGTTTGATCCTGCAGCTGAGAGGGGTGAATACTAAAGGTTCTTTTGAGTATGTGTATGCAGCAGCGTTTTGGTTTTCTTCTTTCAGACAGGGCAAGGGAATTCCTAGGGTTTAAGGTCTGATAAATTAATGAAAAGCATAGCAAACCCTAAAAGACTAAAATAGAAATGTATTTTTGTAGTTCTGGGGGTTTTGGACTGTGAATCAAAGCAGAAGGAACAAACTATGTTAGTGAGAATACTGAAAATGGAAGAGATCAAATGATGGCATTGCCAACCACACTGTAAGAACAGCACTGATGAGCTCTGACTGTCTCAGCATTTTCTTCTCCATGTTAACGTGTTTCCGTTACCATCAATATACAGCTTTGTGGTGACTTGGTATAGCGAATCCAGTGCAGAGAAAGAGAGTATTATTCCAAGAGTTTTGTTTCCCCCTTCTTTCTTTAAGTAGAAAAAAGGTCATGTGTCCTTTCTGAGTTTCCAGGCTGGATCAGTGTTTGATAAGCAGGCTCCCAGGGTGGGAGTGCCCTTCAGAGATCCTCTTTGTTGAGGTTTCATTTGTTGGAGTTTCCATACACAGCACAGTGAGTTTAGGTGTTAGCTTTGCAATCTGCATTGGACGTAGCATTTCAGTAACATCCCTGTTAAAGGGTTTTGTAGTGATTCAGTGCTGAACATGCAATGATAGTGGTACCACATTTCTTTCTGGTACCATATGTTCTCTTTAATCAGGAAGCAGGGAGGAAACCATTTGAACTGAGATGCCTTCAGATATGATATGAGCAAGTATAGAAGTTCAGACCTTAGTAGACAGTTTTACAAACTGCAAGGGAGGATCTGATTGTGGTTTTGCCTACAAACACATTTTATCTGTTGAGTTACAGTTTTTAATTACTCACAACTGTGGGTGATTTTACGTCAGCTGCCTGAGCTGTGTAAGCATTCAAACTGAATTACTATCTCAAGTTTTCCCTAGATGTATTTTTACTTCTTCCCCCTCCTCAGTTCCCTGCACTCAGAAGCTGAGAAGAAAGGAGCACAGGTCTTGAGAGAGATCTCTTCCTTCTGTAGACAAAAATGGAAAGCCTAAGCCAGCGATCCTGCTGACATCCCATGCCAAAAGCATCCCAGATCATCCGCACATCGTACAAAACACTAGCATCAAACCAACCGGGATGGTGATACCAAACCCAAACAGTGCTGCTCTCAGCAAGACATGCCAAAAAGCTATGTCATGTATCAGAAGCAGCGTTCCTGGTCCTAAGTGGGGAGAACTTCCCACTCTCCATGGTATCTGTCCTGTGGATGTGGATGTGAAACACTGACCGGACATGTGGTGTAGATCGGAGTGTCCCCACGAGCGCTGAGGGCTACAAAGATGCGGAAGGGCCTGGAGCATCTCCCCTGTGAGGAAAGGCTGAGTGAGCTGGGACTGTTCAGCCTGGAGAAAAGAAGACTAAGGGGGGATCTTATTAATGTTGATAAATATCTGATGTATGGGATGCAGAGGGAAATGGGCAGCCCCTTTTCAGTGTCTGTGGGGACAGGACAAGGGGCAATGGCTGCAAGTTGGAGCACAGGAAGTTCCACACCAATATGCAAAAGAACTTTTACACAGTGAGGGTGACAGAGCCCTGGGACAGGCTGCCCAGGGAGGTTGTGGAGTCTCCTTCTCTGGAGATATTCCAGAACCATCTGACTGCCTCTCTGTGCAATATGAGCTGGGGACCCTGCTTTGGCAGGGGGTTGGACCCGATGATCTCTCAAGGTCCCTTCCAACCCCTACGATTCTATGATTTGCAGCTTTAACAAAGGTGGCTCCACCTACAAGTTTACAGAAGAGCTGGTGGGAGTGCAGCTACCCCCTCCATCCATCATTTCTTCCTGAAGGATGACGCTATGTCCAGTGCACCTTCTGGCAAAGCCATCTTAGCTTAATTGTCATCGTTTCTAATTACTCATTTCACCAAGATTTCTGAGAGTCACCACAAGCCAAATGCTCTGTGAACAATTATCCCAAGAAGTTGTTAATGACTGTGGAGCTGATAGGGGTTTTTAAACATATTGCCTGTACCTGTACCATGAATCCACTTCCCACTAAGTCTTAGGGAGCCCTTTGTATTCTGGATTCGGTGTTACAGAGGTGCAGGAGTGCTGCTGTGGCTGATTCTTTGTGTCCATCACGTATGGACGAGTGCATATGGAGACACAGCTCCAAAAGACCCTCTAACCAAGCAAATTAGGGAATTTATGGTCTAGGCTTCTTGGCTTTTTAATTCTGATTATCAGTCTGGAGAAAGAGCCACAAAACCGCTACAAAACTCTGTGTCTCTGTAGTGGATTTTGCAGCTTCCCGTTTGCCACATTTGTTGCGTGTAAATTTTTGCACTTTGGCCAAAACAAGACTGCTTTTATGGCTTAATTTCCAAATGTGTTGAAAGCATACGTAGTATTTATTGCACAGCACTTAAATAGCTATATACTGAACATATGCTAAGGCAGAAGTCAGAAATGGCATCTCCCTCGGTGTAACTTTTGAGGTACCCTCAGTGTCCTGTTGTAACTGTGTAACTGTGTGAGGAAGCCTGGCCATTGTAAAGGTTTTGGACAGAATTATGAAAATTATGACTGTTTTAAATCTTTCCAGTACTGGGAACATTAATCCTGATTTGATTGAAATCCAAATAGAAACCTTATTCTAAAAAGCTAAAAAGAAATGGAAGTTTTAAGGCTTTTATTGTGGGTGAAGGGTTTCAGCAGCCTTTAGAGGGCTGCGTGTGCTTTTATGTGGGTTATGTTTCTGACACCTCTCGATGGGGGATTTAGAGCAGGTTTTGTATTTAAAAGGAAAGATAAACAGTTTGGCACTGGATCTGCTCTTTGAATAGATAAAAATGCTTAAAACAACTTTGCTGGTAAGAGGGACTCTATTAGAAAGTTATTTTTTTCTGCTTTTATCTCTGGTAAATTTACGGGCTGAGCAGCTTAGGAGGCGTTCCAGCTTAATTATTCATTTGCAAATAGCATCTCTTTTTCAGTCTTTCCGTTTTATGCTGATTTTAATATGAATGTTTCTACCATCACAAGTTTATTCCTTTCACCTGGATGGTTCAGTGCCCATACCCCACTGGCAGAAGGTTGGGTGTTCTCAGGTTCACTATTGAGTGAGCAGTAGTGTGTGCCTGCTGTTCTGGAGCACCTGAGTGGCATGTTATTAATCACATCTTTATTTTCTATGGAAACATTATAGATTTGTGCTTGTAATATTTACTCGTGGAGCACTCGTTGAGCATCACTCAAAAGGATATCTATGTAAATATTGCATGTTAAAAAGATGTCTAGTAGAATAGTAATGTAGTAACTGATGTATCATTCCTTTTCTACTTTGGCTGAGTCCCCTCCCTACGAGGAGGTCACCAAGAAGCTGGAGCCAGGCTCCTTGCTGAGACTGTGAGAAGTGGTCACACCAACGAAGCAGGGCGTTACAGCTGGACCCGAACAAAGAAGTGTTCATGGTAATGAAGCGCCTGAGCACGCTGCCCAGGGAGGATGTGGACTCTGTGCTCTGGGAGGGGGATTTCCACGTCCAGCTGGAGACCGCCCCGAGGCACCTCCCCTCCATCCAGCACTGGGGACCAGACCCCGATTTCTGTACATCCCTTGCTAACATTCCCTAGGCCATGTCTCACCTTCATCCAGCCATCGCTATCAAAGCTGTCTCCATAAAAGCTGACCTCAAGGCTTGGTCTGAGACCAAGTTTAATTTGTTTTTCTTCGGATAATGAACTTCTTTACCCTGAACATGAGGGGCAAGAGCTCAGCAGTGCAGTGGAGACAACCTCAGGTGTGTGTCAGGATATCGTAGGTGTGCTTGGAGGGAATGACAAGAAGAGTAGAGGCTGAGCGTTTCTTTTAAACTAAAGTGCAGCTTTTACTTGTGAGCATGGCTGGAAGACATCATAAATCCTCCAGATGTGACTTTTACAGCAGAACTCATTGTGAAAAGCAGCTCTGACTTAATACCTAATTCGAGGGTAAAACTAGGACCTAAAGTACCTCTGCTTATTTAAGTAGTAGACAAAGAGTGCTTTGCCATATTGCCTCTTACACCTACCAGTTCTTTACTACTAAGCACTCCCCTTCCTAAAGCATTTCCCTTTTCCCACCAGTGCTCTTACCCCAGTGATCTGTTAGGAAGAGTCTAATCCAAAACCAAGTGAAATAAAACTCAAAACATCTTCAGATCTTGTGAGCTCAATTTAAATTCTGTTCTGTGGTGACCGAAGGGGAAGAAAGTCCTTTTAAATAAATTTGTTCTCTTTCTCAATAGATAACTGGCCAAATGCATTTCAAATATTTGTTCAACCGATCAAATATTAGTTTAGGTTTAGAAAACAAATTAACCTCATGTTTGAAGAATTAGACATTTTGTACCTGGACACTTTTTTTGTGTCGTTACTTCTGTGCCAGTGACCCCAAGTACTTTGGTCAAAATAAAAGACCCTTCTGATGAAAAAAAATAGACAAATGTTTTTGCAAGTTGAGTAATTCTTACTGTTGTGTGTGTTCAGGTTAAAATAGCACAGTTGGATGTTTAAATTCAACTGGTTTCACTGGAGAGACACCAGTTAGATTGTAGTGCTGGCTAATGCTGTTAATGTGGATTATTATTACTTTTTCTCTGGAGGAACAGACAATATAAGCAATAATTGCATTGATGGTGTTTTGTTAGTTCATTGGCATTGGGAGAAATCAGTATCACCCATGTAACTTTGTAAGACAGAGCAGTTTTATAGCAAAGTTGAGTAAAATGATGAAGCAGGCCTGCTGACTAATTTGTCAATATTGTTCTTTTTTCTAAGTTCTGCATAAAACAGCTGAACCATGGGAGTTCTTACTCGTTTCTTTTACCCTTTTGCTAATGAGAGAGGTGCACCAGCGTATCAAATTTATTTCTGCTGCTGTGGATACACTGATTCATGGATTACTTTTATATTAGCTATATATTTTGGCAAAAAGATAACTTGAACATTGAGTTGACTGTGAGATAAATGCATTTCTAAGGGGGTGGGTTAAGAAGGTAGAGCAGCCTTCTGTCCTGACACTAAATAAAATCAGTCCCAAGTGGAAATTCTCCTGGGGTTTTTTTGAGGGGTGTTTGATTTAGATGTCTGATTACCTCCTACTGCAGTGGCTGTGCCTCAAGGTCCAGGTATTTTTACTGTTAGATATCATTTCTGGTATCATTAGTGTCAGGTACCATTCCTCCTCCTGTTCTTGCAGTAGAAGCTGTGAACTCTGTTTCTGCACTGTTAGGGTAAGATTTCCCACTGAACAGCGAGCAACGTGATTCAGGGAATCAAGCACCTTGTTAAAAGGGGGTTGGAGTTTAACTGTTAGCAGGGCACTGCTGCTCGCCTGGAGTAATCGCTGAACGGAGTGATGTCTTCAGAGATGGAGACAGGACAAGGGGCGATGGCCTCAAGTTGGAGCACAGGGAGTTCCACACCAATATTTGGAAGAACTTCTTCACAGTGAGTGTGACAGAGCCCTGGGACAGGCTGCCTAGGGGGTGTGGAGTCTCCTTCTCTGGAGATATTCCAGACCCGTCTGGATGCCGACCTGTGTGACCTGTCCTAGGGACCCTGCTTTGGCAGGGAGTTGGACCCAGTGAGCTCTTGGGGTCCCTTCCAACCCCTATGATTCTGTGGTTCTCTGTAACTCTGAGAGGGCATGTGAAGGGCAGGACAGAGGATGGCAACGTGTATTGTTCTACTCTGTCTTTAACTGCCTTGACCACATCTTGTCATGTATTTGCATTTATATGGCATGTGAAGATAATTTATTTTCTTGATTAGATTAGATACCTTAATAAGGTTACGGGTATGGGTTGTTATTATGAGATGGTAGCATTTGTTTGCTTAATTAGCTAAATAAGAAAAGCAGAATTTTATTTTGAACTCAGTCATCATCTGTTAGGCTGCTGGAGCAGTTTGATGATTGACTGCTACCATCACCCATCCCAGAATTAGCAGGCAGGCCCATGAATTTCTGCAACAAAAGCAAAATCGGCGTCTCATGCATTTGCTGACCACTGATCTGCTGGCAGTAAGTGGAAGGGATGTTCTGGCTCATTCTAATGCTCAGGGAGCTAACCAGCATCTGAGCTGCCCTGCCTGTGCCCTGTGTGGGGGTTTGCTTTGAGGAGATGCCATTGACCGTCTCTCCAAACACAGAAGAGCAGCAGCTATTCCAGTATGGGTTTCATGTCCTCTGCCCTTCACACATGTTTCTTTTTGCCTTTGTTTCCCCTTTCTTCCCTTGCACTCTCCCTTTGTGGTATTTCACATGGTTTAGCACATCCATCAACCTGGGTTTTGCTCCTTGTGTTACACCATGCATTGCCCAGGGCCCCTTCCTGCCCCATGGTGTCCTCCTGTGCACTTACAGATACTCCTGCTCTTGGTACTTTCAGTTCTCCTCCTGTTCCCTCCTGCATAGAAACATGAATTCTCCTGACTCCCTTCAGCTTCTCGTTCCTTTTTACTGAAACACCTCCCGCTCCCTGCTGCCTTCTTTACCTGGCTTTCTGCAGCCTCTCACTGAGGTCATTGGAAACGTGGTCACCAGTTCTGACACCAGAACCACACTCTTGCTGTCTGACAGACCCTCATTTGGAATTAGAGGGAAATAACTGAAAGCCAAACCCATGCCATGCATGGCACTCCTGAAAAGCAGCAAATACCAAAAGGTCTGTGATGGTTTGAGAGCTGCCAAACTGAAGTTCATCATCCTTCTGCATAGAAAGTAAGGTACATATAGCAGCGTGACGTATTTTATATTTAGATTTGTTATGTTCCATATTTTACACTTAAATTTGTTCTAAGGAATGGTGTCTTCAGCCAGAGGCTGCCAAAAATAATAATGGGACCCCACAAGCTGCAGAGCCACTTGCTTCCACCTTTCCATCACCTCCTCCTTTTGCTGG
Organism: Porphyrio hochstetteri; assembly: GCA_020800305.1. Lineage (NCBI taxonomy): Eukaryota > Metazoa > Chordata > Aves > Gruiformes > Rallidae > Porphyrio > Porphyrio hochstetteri. The sequence continues at coordinate 14,688,292 of CM036920.1, forward strand.
CAGAAATACTCACAGGGAGTCGAGTTAAGGAGCCGACTTGGTTTTAAAGCAACCTTTGGGGGGGGATAGAGAGGTGAATTTAACCCAGATGAGTTTACAAGACTGTACAAACACTTGTGCCAGCCCAAGAAGGAGGTGGGAGAAAATGGAGAGCGTGTCTTTTGGCAGCAGCACTAACTTATGCGGGTTGAAATTGTTCCTGAAACTATTACCTGAGACTCTCTTATTCATGAGTAAAGCTTTCTTTAGAGTCTAAAGAGAAGTGTTTGGCTGTGTAATCCTTCACTGTAAGCAAAATACACTATGTCTAATTTATAAGCGTATTGTTTGTGCTGCTGCAGTCACTGTGTGACTGTATTTCTTCCAGTAGGTTAATAATTTCTATTATATATAATGGGGATAAGGCGGGAAAGGGAGAAATGGGAGCTCTGTGTAATGACATTAAGCTTTCAGACGTATAGACAGCTTAAACGGACTCACAGCTGCTTAACATATGCCCTCTGCCTGAACTCGTTTTATCACTTGGTATCTGACTTCTCTCAACGTATTAAAAGTTAATGTGATTGATAGTTGGTTATACAGTATTTGTCAGGATGAACCGAATGATTATGTGTATAGATTCAAGAACAGAGAGAAATAAAGCTGAAAAAACAACAGCAAAGAAAAAAAAACCCACCCTGACATTTTTTCCATTCATTCCGCTTACTTAAAGCAACTCTTTTGTTTGCTGGAGTTAGTGGTCGCTGGTTTTTCTAAGCAGCAATTGCTGAGTGATTTAGAGTACATCTCTGCTCTTTTGTTTGGATTTCATTTGCGAAACCATTTAGAGTTATAAAACTGTCAGCTTCAGAACATTCTATATATTTTGCCAGCGAGGGCCTCCTGTATGCAGAGTTTATAGTGCTCTCTCCATTTTGTGTGCTCCCCACCATATACTGCCCTTCTTCTTTGGGCTGGGCATTAGAGTCAGTCCCACGGCCTCCTTTAGAGCAGCAGGAACCTTCAAAGGAGTTTTGGAATTGCACCTTAGATTAGTCATTAGATAAAGGAGGGTGTAAGATCTGCTGACCACAGCATCTCGCCCGTGGCCATGCCTAGCCTAGCAGAGGGTTGTGCTGATGCTTTAAAGCACATGAAATCTGGAAGGTCTGACTGCAACTAGGACTGACCCATAGATCTAAACGCTACAAAGGACAAACCAGCACTGTTAGTTATCTTAATTACAGCAATTAAACACAGTCTGCTACCAATCTGAATTCTCCACTTCCCTAAAATAACTACTGGTGGGAGCTGAAAAATGTCACACGAGCTGTATTACCTACTACTAGGAGATTTTCTTGCTACGTTTCTCCCCTGCAGAATTTCTCTGGAGGCTGAGCTCAGCTTTACATTGCATGGAAGTCTTAGGGCCCAGGTTTATCATCGTCATCTCTCGTGGCCTTCCTGCTGGTGTGGGAAACTCTGGGATATTGTCCAGGCCTTTTTCATGTATTTATTTCAGCTATTCTGTTTCTGTTGTTGATAAGGTATGGTGGATTCAAGATACCAAATACTGTGATACCGAGTTCTGTGATATATTGTGCTGAACACATGCCTCAGAGGTAGGGATGTTTATGCTGAGAAGTCCCACAGTTGGTTTAAGCTTATATTACTTTGGGCAAGCTGCAAAGTTTGGCTTAAAACTGCCAACGTGAACGATATTTCCTGTCATGAAAGTTGTCAGGAGTGTTTGATGAATCAGATTATTATCTTTCATTTCCAGTTGTATCCCAGGTCTAATCACAGCGAGATCTGGGTGTAGAAGTAAAACGAAAAATAACGTTGTAAACATTTTCAAAGCCAGGAAAAGTATGAATCATGCTCCTGTTTATAACTTCAAAGCTGGAATTTATCACAAATTTGCACCTCTTATTGTTACTGGATGCCTGGTTGGTCATGTACACTGGGAGATAAGTCAGGGCTTCAGAACCGCTTTGGAATTTAATCGGCGTTTTGAAGGGTGAATGATAGATTTTCTGAAAGCATTAAGGAAGAGTTCATTCAGAGTCTGGGGGGAACCTCTGCAAGAAGTACAGTGTTTTGTCTTTGCTATCTTGATAGAAACACAGGTGTTGATTTTTCCTGGCTTCTCCAACTTTCCCAGTGTTCCCTACTCTCCTTGACTTCACATGTCAGTACCCATGCCGCCTGCATCGCTGGCAGGAGGTCATCTCTCCCTTCCTAACTTAAACCTTCCAGTATGATTTCAGCTCCCAGGAGAGCTAGTTCCAGGGGAGGCTACCCATTGCTAAGGCAAGTTTAAAAAAAGAAAGGACAAAAAAAGGAGAAACTTTCTTTGTCAGGCTTGATTATATTTTTGTTGTTGTTTTGGAGATTGCAATTTTATTTAAAGTGGTTTAGGAAATATCTTGACTTTTACTGTAATCTCCAACAGAGAAGGAAGATACCTGCTTCCTCATATCACATTCCTAATACAAGAATGTCTCATGTTAGGGAAGAACCTTAAATTTTGATTTTAGTTTGATTTTTCTGTTTCAAAGTGTGTTGTGTTGTTTGCTGGTAAGAAGAAACAGGAAGCTTTTCTGCTGCTGTTCAAAAAAGAATTCTGACATCTTGGCTCTTTTCCAGACTAGTTAATTTTAAAAAAAAATCATTCCTGAGGATCAGAACTTCCCTTGAGATGGGCCTTCCGTTTGCTATTGCTCACTTTTCCTTCTGCCAAGCCTAGACTTCCCTCTCAGAGCTTTGCAATCTGTTCCCCCTCTTGCCATTACCCCAAGTGCTGTGGAAGTATTGACTCTGCTTTCACTAACAATCCAAGCATTGACCTTTGATGGTCTCTGGTTTGTAGCGCCCATCTCCGGTGCTTTTTGCTGTGCTGCAGTCAAGGAGCCACTTCTTGTTCCTACCTTAAACTCCCTTCTGACCTCTGCAGAATTACACGCTGACAGAACAGGTATGTGACAAACTCAATCCTCCTCTTAGGGGGTCAGTCCATGCTTTCTTGGACATCACATGGTATTCTGTCTTTAATTATCTGCCCTATTTTCTATTTAACTCTAAAACTGTGTGGGTAGCTGCCCTTTTCTGTTGAGCTTGTAGTTGGTTTATGGAAGATGTAAAATGTAACTTCTACCTGTAAAGCTTGACTTTGAAGCTAACAGGAGTTGTCAATTCCCTCCAGGTAAACCATGGCATTTATTTTACAAATAAACTACTTATTATTAAAATGCAGATTAATGCCATTTTATTTTAGGATAACGACTAGGTGCCTTAATTCCAAACTAAGCAAACACCTTGTGCTGCTTTTCCAGTGGTATCCTTCAGTGTGGTCTGACGAAATGCAAACAGGTTTTATGGAGTATTTTTACTAAACAGTCAAAAGGTTTTAATTTAGGGTCCTAAATCATAATTGTTTTTCAATTTTCTGCTCTGCCTCACAAAAGCAGAAGGAGAGCACACACCTGATGCTATAAAAACCAGATGTCGTGTCAGTGTTGCGGGGCTGAGCGATCAGTTTGTAGAGCTTAAGAGCTGGTATCACAGGCGTAGGGTTATCAGGGAGCTCACGAGCACAGGAAGCATGTGAAAGGTTGCTAAATGAATACAAACTGGGAATGATTTTTACTTGAATTTCAGAGGCTTTAAAAATGCTGAAAATCTGGTTGGAATTTTCTTAAGGAACTTCCGTGAGACTGTTTCAAACCGACAATGTGTTTGAAGTCCATCTCCCTACCAGTTGTGTTTAACTGGGTGGTGCTGCTTGCTCTGGCTCATTGGGCTTGGGAGGGCAGCAAGCAGACCTGAAGGAAAGTGAGACTGTCATTCGTTCCACCTCTGAGATATGTTACTCTTCACCTTTCTCCTTGAGACAGAGCTTCTTAAGACAGGATGTTGGTGGGAACTGAATTGTACGTGAGGGGCAAGTGGAGCTTCATCATTCTTGTTGCTTTGCAGAGATTCAGATTCTGCATACAGAGGTCTGTTAATGTGAATGATGCCTGTTTACAGCAGCAATCATTTCACAGAAACTAATTATCACAGTCCAAGGTACCCATCCCTGGTTATTGCTGGGCATTAAGTCAAATGCAAAAATCTATAATCACATCCATTCCTCATCTTATTTCAAGATGTCTTTTTTTATATAACCAAACTTCAGGTCTTATTCTCTGTCTCCCAAAACTTTTATCCTATTGTGAAGCAAATCAGGTGGGAAGACTTGGGTTGAGGTTGTTGATACCCTTCTGCTCGGTTGTCCTGGTGTGGCTGTGCAGGACAGTGGAGGGGTTGCTTGTGTTCTGGGTGCTGCTGTGTGTGTCTATTTTGGAGCTACTGAATCATGAAGTGAATGCATTCTGCTAAAGAAATTAATCAAAAACATCTTCCAAAGTCAAACATAAGGGTTCCTGTCTGAATTGCAAGGAAAGCCACCTTTCCTAGGGATTGATAACCATTGGCTTTCATTTAATAGTTAGTCTGCTCACTAATCTTCCCTATAGATGGAGGAAAAATGTACCTTCTCCAGCTGCCCACTTAATGATGTTCCATTTGTGAGTGAGAGTGGGCACGTCACAGAGAAGCTGTTGATTTGAGACCAAGAAAACTAAATATACTCAGCTGAATGAATCTGGTACTGTGAACTGCTGGTGTAAATAAGAAAGGAGATGCCTTGAAGCTTTACAGTGGTCAGGAAGTGTCGAATCATGTTCATCCCAAAGGGATGGTAACAGCCTTTCTCCACCAGTGCAGGAACAAGTAATTATACTTCACCCAAGGTGGGCTCTCCAGGTGTTTAGCAGACTCCGATGTTTTGCACTTGTGTTGCTGAATTTCAGAGTCTTTGGAATAGCCAGTTGACTCGTTTGGTAGGATCATGGATCTTTCTCTTCATGAAGATTGACATAGGTGAGACCAAAACAAAATGTTTATCCTTCTACTTTTAAAATAATTTAATCTACTTTGCTGACTGTTACGAAACCTTACATGCTGCTTGCAAAAAGCTCTTTTAACAGTGCAGGTTGGTGTAAGGGCAGCTGGCATGAACTATTCAGAACTCCTGACTGTGCTGAAGATGTGAAGTACTCCTGATGATGAGGGACTATCAAGACTAGTAGAAACATGAGAGATAGGTGCCCACCAGTGCTGTTTTGTTGCATCCAACTCAGCAAAGCAACATGGGATTCTTCCAGACCTCTGGGCTCTAAAGGAAGAGTGTGAAGGAATGGGTTCAGAGAACCTGTTGCAATAACGCTGCCAGGACTGAAAAACTGGCAAGTCTTGTGGTGTGACTGCCAGAATCCTGTATTTGGTCAAATCCTCTGAATGAGAAAATACTTCTTTTTCTACGTTGTGTGTTTGAGAAGAACATATTCCCTTAGCAGTAAATGCTGTGTGAAGTCATATCTCTTAGCTACTGAAAAATACATTGCTATGAGCAAAAATACCTTGCACTCTGCTTTAAAAATAATATTTATATTTTCTGTTGAGGGAGTAACGGGGAGGAATATCATTTGGGTTTGAGAATGTCAGTAGAATTGATATGCATTGTCTAATTCCCACCTAAACTTTCCCTGTTTGAAATTTAAAGTAGAGACTTCAATGAGTTCCTCTGCATAGGGATAAATTTAGCTCCAAGAACAGTGCAAGACAGATTTGTTGATTGGTGTGGGAGTGATTGCTGTGATTCCCAGATTATGAAGGTGCTGTCATTTCTGCAAAGGATCTGTGCAGGGGGAGGCATAACAGGGAACAGATTTTGGAAAGGTGAATTGTTGGTCTGTGGATATTGCCCCGAAACATTCATGGGGTCATATTCTATTATGAATCACAACTTTGCTTTTTTTTACTGTAAATATTGTTCTTTAATTACATCTTCAGCTATTTTGTGACTGTTTTGTGTGAAGAGTTCAAAACTGGGCTGATAGAATCAGTGTTACAATGCAGTACTATTTAAATAGAGCCTCAGCTATTTTCACATCTTGATCAGAACAGTTCATGCTTTAAAAAGAACCTGATGAGCAGAAATAACAGTCTCTTAGTTTTGGTCGTGGAGCTGTTCTCCAGGTCTCTATCCAAGTGTGTGAGTCACTTCCACTTCCATGGGATGTGGAAATAATAAAACCACCCTTAAAAACCTGCATTTTCCAAAGAAAGACCAACACTGCACCTGCAGAAATACACATGCACTTGCTGTGCTAAATTCCTGCATTCTGTCTGCTGGTGCTGCCTTGGAGGAGATGCCAGGAAGTCTCTTCTCCCTACCCTCAGTGTCACCCTGAGAGTGAACCCCATGGGTTGGGGAAACACTGATGGATGTGGAAGCATCCCAGCCCTCTCTTGGCAGCGAGTGTGTGTGTTGCTGTCACCATCTAATGATGACCAGCATGGAGAAGACAAGTGTGGTTGCTCTTGCTCAACAGGCACCTATTTATTATCTCTTCCAGTGAATTCCTCCCACTGCTGGAAAAGAGATGTAACTATCATCAGTATTGTTTGCCTTGCAAAAGGCAGGCTTTGCTTTCACCCTTCATGTCTCACTGAAGCCTAGATAAATCATCTGCAGCTGGCCAAGAACTTGAGAAAATGTTGTGATCCACAACTCTGATCTGTGTCCTCCCCATTTTTATAGGGGTATCAGTACGAAAACTGCTTGCTTGAGTTAGGGTAACAGCAGAAGGTACACATGCTGGGTAAAGCCTGTGTGGGTTATTCCTAAGCAACGAGCCAGAAATCCCCCTTGGCTGCGTTAATGAGGAATCACAAAGTTCTTTTCAACAACACGCTCGGGCTGGTCCCCGTGCATGCGAGTCGCTGGGGCTCGCGGTGCGGCTCAGCACATGGAACTCGGTGCAAGTATGTACTGTATGTGGCTGCTATGGAGATTAAAATACATAAATAAAATAGATAAATATGGACCATATTAGAAATTCATTACTGGCACTCTCTCAGATCGCAGTCAGCTCCAGTGTGCGGGGTCAGTCGTGTTTCCTTACTCCGAGCGGGCCCTCCTGGACTTACACAACGGCCCTGTCCTACCTTGTCAACCAGCAAATTCAACGCAAAACCAGTAAACAAAGGGCTTTTGTGCGTGTTTTATAGTTCAGTGGGGATTAGTGGCCCGACACGGTTCTCAGGCGGGGACAAGCTTAGCGTTAACTCGCCCGAGGTTAACGAGGGAGGCCGTGGGGCGATGGGTAAGAGGCTGAAGGAGAAGGGTCTCGCTCCGATTTGGGACACGGTACGGAGAAGCATTAAAAGCTGGTTCTGCTTACCTGGGTCGGCGCATCAGTCACGTGTTCCCTAACGTTTGGGCTGCTTTAGGATGTGGATGGTGCCGGTCTCAGGCGCTCACTTGCAGTCCTTCCCGCAGCTCCAGAGGTCCCCTCCGCCGCGGTGGGCATCCTAGCCCTGCGCGTGGGCTCCAGCTGAATCAGATCCCTGCTTTTCTTTTCCCCTCTCACCTTTTAGCATTCTCTGACCGTAAAATCCATCCCTTCCCTGAAAACGCCAGAACGATGCACTTGTCCGGTGAAGTTTTTCCAGGCAGGATTCAAATTCCAAACAAGCCTTTCATTTCCTTCTCTCTGCAGGGAAAGGGCGAAGGCAGGGAGGCGAAGGAAAGCGGTTGCTTCCTTTAAATCCCCACCAGCGTCTTCCCTGTGCTGGAAGCGAAGCAGCTTGTCATGGTGATCTTCAGAGTTTAACTTTGGGGGGGGGGGGGGGGGAGGAGGGAGAAAGTGGAAAGCAAACTGAATGCTGTAGTGGAGATTTCTCTCTTCCCCCACTGGGCCCCTTGCCGACTGTTTTTATTGATTTCAATCACTGGAGGCTAGCTGGCTCTCAGAAGAAACACTGTGTAATGTGTTCTTTCCTGGCTTTCATTAAAGAAACTCAATGCAGCGCGGTCACGCTGCCGAGCTCGCCTGGCAACCTGCCTACACCCTGTGGTACCTCTTTCATTGGAGGAGATGGAGCTCGTGGTTTGGGGTTGGGATTTTTTTTTTTTGGGGGTAGGTTTTTTTGTGTGTGTGTGTGTGTGTGTTGGTTTTTTTTTTTCTTCTTTAAATTCCCCAGCAGGGATTTCAAAACAGCCTGTGCTCTGCTTCCACCGCCTCTCACTGCCTTTTTAAACTTGGGAAGGAATTGTCAGCACCCCTAAAGTGGAGGGTGGGGACACGACTTTGGTGGCAAGGAAAACACCACTGAGCGCTGTGACAGTCTCGTGCTCCTTCTATTAAAATTCCTCTGTGTGTTTTTGGGGAGGGGTTAAAAGGGCTGTGTGTAAGCCACAGGGATGTGGGTACAAATAATTGCCTAGGGTTTTCCTTTTTTTTTTCCCTCCTTTCTCTTTTTTCCTTCTTATTCCACTTTCTCCCCATTGGTTAACGCTGTTTAATTAAGACTAAGAGAGTAAGCAAAATCCTTTGAGAAATATGTGAAAATTCCTGGCAGTGCTGTAGTTGTAAACGAAGCAAAACTGCATTCTCCAAGCCTGCCTTCGCGGTGGGGTCTCAAGTGTTTCTCTTTATTTAGGACTGTGATACTGGTGGGGAAAGCAGAGGAGTAAAATATGGGACTAATTTGTGCCTTAGAACGTAATCTGCCTAGGTACGTATGGTGTAGGAGCAAACAACCTAGAAAGTGGAATTCAGTAAGCCAGGGGTCTGTAAATGGCATTGTTCTGTGTGCCTATAAATGCCTTCATTTAATTAAGGGAGTTCAATTTCTTCTTACTCCATGGTTCCTAATGATAATGCTTCATGTGCTCCTCCAAATCGGCTGCGAGTCTCTGAAACCTCCAAAGATCACGTAGCTGTAAACCAAGCCTGGGTTCAAGCTGCTAAAGGTGCACCATTTCAGAAGGACACTGTAGATTTAGGGTGATGCCTCATCACTTGTGCTTGTGAGATGCTCTGGCTCTGTACACAGGGAGGCTTTTTCCTAAAAAAATCCCCAAGCCACACATTTGCATGACCGCTAAAAGAATCCTTTCCTGGATCAGAAAGATAAAAAGCTTGTTCCTATTTAAATCTGGCTTCCTGCAGAACTTGTTGGAGGCTTTCCTGCCTGGGTTGCATCTACTGAAACCTTTACAAATCAACTTAGTGTATGGTATTCCTGGGGTTTTGTTGTTGAGATTCTAAAACCACCTTGTTTTTGTGAAAAATGTTAACGTTTTCTTGAAGTAATGTATAAATTAAAACAAAAACCCCTTCCTCTGTACTTGATGGAAGGAAGTTACACTGCTACAAATGTTACTTTTCATTCAGAATTTGCTTTCTGCATGGTAATGAAATGTCATATGCCCCCTCTGGTCATACCACTTCTCTTCATAAGGTGCTAAATGACAGAAAATAGTTATTTAAATTCAATATGGCCATGAACTGTTTTATGTGAACTCTGTAGCTGTAGTTGTGGCACAGCTCTTTGGCAAACCTCAGATAGTAAATCATTTGTCAGCCCTCCTTGTAGGAACCTTGCATCTAAGGATTTGCCAGCCTTTCTGCTTCGGAGGTTTTGAACTGTGTTTATAGATTCAGCTTTTTGTTTTTAAGCTGGCAGATGGCCAGTTATTTGTTGGGATTCATAAGACAAGCAGAATGTTTTGCATGCTGGTATCACTCAGGGGGCATTTTGAGGGGCAAAAGGCAACTTGTAAGCCGAAGCTATTATGTGACAGGTCGGTTGATCCTCATCTGTTCGTGGTCAGTGAACAAAGCCCCTTTTTGACACTTCTCTATATTAAAAATCATGAAATAACATGAGCTTAATGAACAAACAAGGCGATACAATGCTCCCACTATGCAATGAACCATATCATCCATCTCCCCATCTTTCTCTTTGGAGTTCAAAGGTTCAACACCTTTTTATTACAGTTGTCATTGTTGGTCAATTTATCATTCATTCCTCCTGATTTCTGCCTTGCTCGCTTTGCTGTTGGACAGACTTGTGTTGCTGTGCTGGTAGGAAAGGTAAAAGTCTCTTGGCTTTTAGAGGAGCCTGATTCACTGGCCCAAATAAATAGTAAATTTGGTGTTGTGGCCTCAGTCTCTGGTTACTGTTAGAGGTTTGGCAGCAAAGCTGAACCCCCAAACAGGTGAAAAGTTCAGACCTAGGCAGGCGAATCCTGAAGGCAATTTCTAACAGATGAGTATTTGGTTCATTGGGGCAATTCAGAGTTTCTGGCCCTGACAGCCTTGTTCTGCGCTGGCAGCAGATGGTTAGGGGTACAAATGCAGGAGTGTTTGAAACAACGATGAGTGAGGAGGAAGGACAGAAAGAAGTCTTAGAAGATGTCTTCAGTTCTGTTCAAGTGTGAGGTGATCGAGGACCTTTGGGTAACTATAAATCTGGAAACAAAAAACGCTCTGGTGAACCACAGTGCAATTAGCATGCTGTTAATGCCATCTTGGTACTGGTTGCCCAGCCATTCCAGTTTGTAATCCCCTGGCAGAATAAACTCTTAAACAGATGTCTCTGCAAAACTACAGTCAGATTGTTTTACTGCAGAAGAAAACAAGGGTCAGACATCTTCAAGAAATCCTGTCTTGGGTATGTGTTTCGGCCGGTTTCTCTTGCAGTTACAGTGAGTTTTCTCTGTTCTGAATTGCCTGACAGGATTGCTTCACACAGTTAAACGCCTTACTCCAGTTTGAGATGGGTCTTGTCTGTGGTGGGCAAGCTCCTTTCTAAAGAAGACTCACAAAATGTTTCAGATTTGGGTGGTATTTCCTGATTACAAAAATAATGGAAAACTTTAGCATCTAAAACTGCCACAGCTGAAGCCCCCAGGTGTATTTTGAGTCAGATGTCTGAGTCTATGTACAGTAAATCACTATCTTTACATTCACTTCAGAAACTAGGAGACTGGCACTGAAAAAGTCACAGTGCTGGCTGTCCCAGCACTTTGCAGATGGACGTGGTGTAGCATGGAACTTAGGGAATTTGCTTGGAGATGTCTGGGCTGAGCTCACATCTCCATACCCTGGCAAAGATGACGTGGGTTTTTATGAGCCTAAGTGTTAAAAGATTTGGGGGTCTGTGTTTTACTCAAAATATGGCATCTAGTGGCAATATCCCTTTTAGCACCTTTCAGGCCTTCTGGAAAGTTTCCAAGTGGAAGACTCCCACCTCCTTAATCACGAGAAAACCCTGGCTCTCCTCTGAATGTCATTCCTTCCAGTGCAGTGACCCAGCCTGACCTTGTTTAGATTGAGATCTAATGAGCCCACAATCCGAGGTGGTGTGGTAGCTCTCAGCAGGCTTTGCAAATAAGCAAGCGTTGTGTTTTGCCCTGTGCACGTGGTTTAGATTTATCACATCCATAAACAAGTGCCGCGCATGCTCAAATATGGACTTTACGGTGGTGTAGTTCAGACTAAATTGCAGCACTGCAAATTGTGATGTCACTTTATAGAAGGAGACAACGTGGAATATTTATAACCTCAAAACAATGAAGTCCTGTTGGCTGGGGGTTTTAAAATTTAAATAGTGACATAATGCTAAAACTCTAAATCCAAATGGCTCACAAAGTTTGGACATATCTTTGGGAAAACCAGTCATGCCAATGGGTGAGGGAATGTGAAATTAAAAAGTAAGGCTGTTGATTTAAAGAGAGATGCATCAGTAGAGTATCATAACAGAGATCATCCAAGTTAAAATAAATACAGCTAGGTTTTAAATTCCACTGGAGGGTTTGGGGTTTTTTAGAGTTTCGGGGAACATTGTGTTGGGGTTTTTAAAATTGTGATAAAACTACCCTCAGCTTCAGTGGAGAACATACCACCAAATGTAGGTGTTTCATGAAGTGCATAAACCTTGAGGCTTTCAAATTAAAAACTGGTAAAGGCCCAATTGTGGCACATGCTACCGGATTAATCAAGTTGGCGTGGATGGATAAAAGCATAGTTGCAACTAGAGAAGTTGTTTGAGCTGCAAAGTTGTGAGTGCTTTTGCTTGACATGTTCTGGGAACCCCAATGAGAAGATTCCCTGATGGATCCCATTTCCCTGGGATGATGCCTGGCCTTATGAAGTTTAAAATGGGCAAGATCTGGGTTCTGCCCCTGCCCTCTTTCTTTGGTGACCAGGGCTAGAACCTGAGGGAACGGCATGAAGCTGTGCCAGGGGAGGTTTAGGCTGGGTGTCAGGAAGAGGTTCTGTACTGAGAGGAGGGTCTGGTGCCGGCACAGGCTCCCCAGCGAAGGGGTCACAGTCCCGAGCTGGGCTGAGGGCAAGAAGCATCTGGATGATGCACTCAGTCCCATGCTCTGACTTGGCTGGGCCTGTGTGGAGCCAGGAGTTGGACCTGATGGTCCTTACGGGTCCCTTCCAGCTCAGGAGATTCTGTGGTGCTATGGGCCAGCAGAAGGCCTCTCCAGCCCCAAACCTGACTCTTAGGGCCAGGCCAGTGGGGAGAACAAAGCTCTTGTTTCAGACAGCCCACAGTGCATCAACTGCAATGTTGGAAACAAATGTTGTCAGGGCTCGGTATTTACATCGGGACCTACAAGGGAGGGAGCAAATTGTTGTGTTTTTAATGGAGCAGAGAGGGATAAAAAGCTTTTTGGTAATGCAAGGAATGCGGGGGGAAGGGAAGGTACAGAGATAGGCCTTTACTGTAAGTAGGAAGAAGCAGAGGCCGCTGTATCAGGCCGGCTCTAATGATGTGCCACAGTCACTTTATTTGAAAGCTTCATGGCTCGCAGAAAAGTAAACAAATTCATTACATTATTTTTAAAAGAAGATTAACTGTAGTGTGTCATCTGTTGGACAGCTGCTGTAGTAATCTTTTACAAACACTTTATAAATGACCACCCTCCGTGTTTTCCTGGGCTTTGTGTGGCTGGATTGTTATTTTAGTAAGTACCAGGGTGGCTTTTCAAATGAAAACGTTGTTTCCTGTATAACAATTACGTACCTCCCTTCACCCTAAATATTATTTTATTCTCAGCATGAGTTATAAAATGTCTTCTATACAAATGCAGCAGATGTTGCTTTTTTTGCACAGGGCTGCACGTGAACGCTGACCCTTCCATAAAAGTAGCTAAATAGTATTTTAAACAAAAAAAGAGCAGACCTTCTTTAAAGTCCCAGTCGCCTTTGTTCTAATTTCTTGCCCTTTTTCAGTCTTTGAAAACAGCAAATTGAAAAGATGAGTCAGGGTAAACTTTGACGGTCTGTGAATCGACACCGAGCAAAGGTTTAGTCCTTGGCAGGTGCTGTTGGCAAATAAGATTGTGTTCAGGCATTGTCTCGTTCAATCATCCTTTGCTTGAATGCCAGTGAGAATAGCTCTACTGAGCACCAGGCCTGGGTTTTCATTTGGAAGCACTCAGCAGGCACATGTTGGTACAGCACTATGGAGGGCTTGGTTAACACGGTGGTTGGAACCCACCTTTCCATGAAGCAGTTGATCTTCCTGCACACTCAGGTTTCAGTTATGGGTTCCTCAAAGAGGTTGGGAGAAAGAGCAGTGCTTTTGCTCTCAGTTTGGGCCTGTGGGTTTCTGAGCAGACAACCTCACCTGTCAAGTTCTGTAGTAAAACGTCTGGCTCTGAACCAGTCAACACTGTGAATGTAATTCTTGTTCTTGGAAATGGTGGTGGCAGTTAGACTCCTATCTCTTCCGCAGCCTTGGGATGCAAGATGCAGGTAGAGCTGCTATGGGCATGGGTAGCATCTCTGGGCTCCCTTGCTTGTCTCTACACTTCACCTTCATCACCTTGCAGTTGAGGTGTCCGAGTGCCACGTAGATTTGGCAGAAATACCAGACTGTGTCTTTATTTATTTGAGCAGGATAATTACAGATTTAAAGAACTCAAGAAACACTTGCATGCAGTCTCTTTTTGTGTCCTGGTCATGTAGGAGACTGCTTCAAAGTCCACTTGTGTAGAGATAAAGTAGTCATTTCCTGGGCCACCTTACATCAGTGCCATTTCCACACCTGTCCATGGGTGGTTTTTCCCTATCCAGAGACCCCAGGTTCCTAAAAATACAGCCTGCCCTGCTGGGAGTATGGTCCTTTATCAGGTAGTCTTACAAACCCTGATACAACTGTTGCTGAGGAAGGGGATTAATCAGTGGAGTCATTCACAGGTCATTACTGTTTGGACAACATCTCTATGGCGTTTCACCTTTCTGCAGACACTGCTGTGTTGCCCACAGCCCCACCTCTTCTTGTGAGATGTCATGAGCAGGGTATTTAAATGGTCTTGACAGGAGGTTATTGATATGGTTAGCTAAAAAACCTGGGAGCCTGACAACCAATTGCAACCCGTGATTTAGAAGCGTGGTGATGTTTGCAGTTTTCAGTTAGCTACAAGTGACAGTAAGGAAGTAGTACAGCACACAGCAGCTAAAAACCCTGAGCTCATCACAAGAACCAATACTTATAGTATTTTTGCTACTGAGTTTCTGTTCTGTTCTAGGAAGAGGAGGTGGTATTTAAATGGTCCTTTAGCCTTTGCTTGGGACACTTTATGATGTCCTGAGGTAGGCATGGGTTTGGATACCCAGAAGCTGCTCTGTCTCCAGTTTTGTGATGGCCATCAGAGCAGTTAGGGTTCTGAAAGGAGTGAATTTCTCTCAGGGAAATCTGGGTGCTGAATAAAGAGCTATCTAGTATTAGACCAGCTGCAATATTTTTATGCTTGTAGTTGATACTTAACAATTCAATGTTATTGCCTGGAAAGATAGGAGGGAACCTCTCTGAGATGTCTGGGAGTCCCTGGAATCTGACCTTGCTGTGGAACAGTTGTGATCTCCTGCTGGGTTTTCTCTGATAAATTCAGTGTATCTATTTAACACTTTCCATCTGTATGTGAGATGCTGATTTTCATCTGGAGTGTACCTGTGCATATATTAATAGTAATGTGCTTCAGATGTGAACAGTCAATTGTTCTGTCTGCAAACCTAAATAAACGTCAACCTTCGTGGGATACACGTATGTATATGTTTGTTGAAGGTCCTGCATGTGTTTACCCAAGATTGCTAAAGGATCCCTGAGAGGTCTTGGATGAAGATGGCAGTTATCACGTCTTTGGCATAATGGAGATGAAGCCCTGGTCTGACAGACAGAGGTTTTTTCAGTCCTGGGAAGTGTGAGGTTACACAACAAACAGCCCCAGAAGCCAAGGGTTGTACAGAAACCCTCTTCAATGTGTCTATGCTAAAAGAAATAAATTCATACCCTCCCTCCACCATGGACCAGCCTCTGGTCATCACATCCCCTCTCAGGGCTGAGTTTGGGCAAGCAAAGAGCACAGCAAAATTTAAGTACCATGTTTTAATGCATAGCTAGGACGTGCTGAGCTTGTACTGCTGAGAAACAGGATAATCATCTGCAAGGGCAGATAGACAGATTCCTGCAGTATGTACACTTCTGTAATTGAGCAGAGGTGATGGAAATACAGTCAGCAGTGAAATTAGAAGGCTTGAAGCTTCTGGGTTGTGTGGTTTTTTTCCTGTGCTCCTCAGTTGCATTTATGCATATTTTATTCACTTCCCCATAGAAATGTAAACACTTTATTTAAATGTTTATTCTTCCAGGCAACAGAAGAGGAGGAAGAACTTACTGCAGAGGAAAAGAGGAAACTGGAGAGAAAATTAAAAAAGGAGCGTAAGAAGAAGGAGAAGCAGCAGATGAGGGAAGCTGGAATCTCTACTAAAAAGGTGGAGCCCAAAAAGCAGTCGGGATCTGAGCTGGCTCTGGCCTATTTAACCAGGTAAGAATAGTCAAACCTCCCCCAGTGGAAGTAAGCTGTAAACCATGCCAGAAATCCAGTATGAGCTGAACCAGGTGATAACACATCTGAGGAAATGGCTGCAGTTAAGTGCTAGGTTAATGTTTCATCTCAGCTGACACCCGCACATGCAGTCGGTCGCCCCGTTGTGTTTATGCCACGGGAACAACTGAGAGATGTTAAGTGTGGTGCAAACATTTTGTAGGAAGACAGCTCCTCTCCTGAAGATCTTACAGTTGATGGATGGATGTCAGTGGGTTAGCTGCCCTCGTGAAGATGCAGGGCACGCTGCTCAGAGATTGCGTTGAGGGAATGAGTTGTGTTTCCTGAGCCCGCTGTGCTAAGGGAAGCAGTTCAAGTTCTCTTTCTGTTAAGTGTTAAGGAGTCTGACTTCAGCTGCCTTGGATATTTGTAAAGTAAGATGGGATTGTGCCACCAGTTTAAAGTTAACAGTGTGTGATGCCTTCTATCTGCATACCAAAGCATACAGCAAGTATAGTGGCTGAGGAGGGCTACGAAGATGATTAAGGGCCTGGAGCATCTCCCCTGTGAGGAAAGGCTGAGTGAGCTGGGACTGTTCAGCCTGGAGAAAAGAAGACTAAGGGGGGAACTTATTAATGTTTATAAATATCTTAAGTATGGGATGCAGGGGGAAGTGGCCAGCCCCTTTTCAGTGGTCTGTGGAGACAGGACAAGGGGCAATGGCTGCAAGTTGGAGCACAGGAAGTTCTGCACCAACATGGGGAGGAACTTTTACACAGTGAGGGTGACAGAGCCCTGGGACAGGCTGCCCAGGGGGGTGTGGAGTCTCCTTCTCTGGAGATATTCCAGACCTATCTGGATGCCGACCTGTGCAATATGAGCTGGGGACCCTGCTTTGGCAGGGGGTTGTACCTGATGATCTCTCATGGTCCCTTCCAACCTCTATGATTCTATGATTCTATATTTGCATACCAAAGTAGACAGCAAGTATAGTGGCTGATTTCAGCTCGGAAGCAATTACTTCATCTAGTTAAGCACAATTATTTAGAATGCTTAAAATTCCAACATAAGGCAAAGCCTATGGTTAAGCTGAAGAAGTACAGCAAAGCATTCACAGTGCCCCACAGACAGCGAGAGGTCATGTATAAACAGGACGATCGTGTTTATTTTTTTCCAAGCTGCAAAGTGTACCCTGTCTGTAAGACCTCCAGAAGACTGGTGTGTTACAAATAGTGGGTTACCACATGGAGTAATTCCAGGGTTGCATCTCTGGCCATGCTCAAAACTGAAGCATCCCGACTGTCTGAATCGTTACTTACCACTCTCAGTGGGGAGGGAGGAAATTAATTGCATTCCAAGCAGAGGGACATGTGCAGTTTTGTTACATAACCCTCAGCACGCAGCGATAGCAAAATGACAATAATATTTTTGATCTGGAAAACAGCTGGAGCCGTTCACTGCTGTTTTGAACTGCAAATGGATTGACAGTTAGCTTTGAACCATCTGCTCGGGCTGTGCTCTGGTATGTGTGCTAGTAAGTGGTGGATCTCTAGATAATGGATTTCAGGTTTGGAAAGCAAAGGAACAAGCTGTGGGGTTTTGCTCGTTATCCATACGGATTTCTGCCTTGCTAGGAGAGGGAATATGAAACTGTGTTTGGAGTCGTTTTTGTACCAATTTGACTTGAGAATTTCACTTAACCTGTACCAAATTACCTTGAAAGAGTAAACCTGCTGTGTTGTCTGGTTTTGGAATACAAGTCCAAGAGCTGTACATCCAGTGATGGGATTATTTCAGCAACAGTTTGAATTTTGTGATTGAACAGGGATGGTTGTAAGATGTGGAGCTGCCAAGCAAACAGAACCACAGACACCCAAATGTGCTGGGTCTGTCTTGCACCGTTGTAAATTACAGAAATACAGCTTAATCCTTTTACACCTCGGATGTTTATTTCAACCCAACAGGATTGAAAAGAAACCCCAAATGGGTTTAAATTAATCAGAGAAGTAATATATTATCTGGGGAAGGGAGACTAAAATCCAAGCTCCAGAAGTCCATTGCAAAACCTCCAGCAGCTTCAGTGGGTCAAGGATGTCAATGTGTGTGCTTTCCTAGGGCTTCCAGTGTGAATTATGCATGGGAGGATAAATTCATTTTAGAGATGCAAGAGATTAACATACTTGGAAGAAAGCAAAAGGTTTCTGTGGATTGATGTTTTGCACCACCTACAATAAAAAGCCTTAGATGACATGAGGGTTGCTAAGTGAAGTGGCGTCTTCATTCCCTGATGACATGTGGAGCTCCTGTAGGACAGGTGGAACTTGAAGTACCATATAATAACTAAAACTGTCATTTTTATTTATTGAGAGACTATTTGCAGTATGAGACCACAACTCCATCAGGCTTTAACCTATGACAGAAAATACTGAACTACTTCTACTGACATTTTGCTTGATAACTTTAAAAGAAAAATGGTACGAAGCATTCAGTGGAATATTTTTTGTTACACACCTAGGCTATTGACATACAGGGGAAAATCAGACTTGTTTTGTAGGTCATACATCTGTCAAGAGGTAGGAGTTCTCTCAGAGTGCAGATTCATCTTTTCTGGTATGTGGAATTCTTCACCAGGAGAATAAATTTCCATTTCAAGCAGTTAGGTCAGGGAGAAGTAGAAAAATTTTACTTGGAGGAAAGAAAAGAGTAGTTATTGTTAATAGTAGTTATGGTTAGTAGTAGTTACTGTACTGTGGGGGGGCCTGTGCTTAGAAAGCCCTGTTCCTGCACTGGCATTGTATGTCCCGTTCAAGGAAGGAAATGGAAGTCACAGCAGCCCACAGGCAGCTCTCCTTCCTCTGTTTGCACAAGGGGACTTCCAGAAAGATCGGCCAGCCTACAGAGAGGTTATGGTGTCATTTTATTGGAGGACTGTCCTACCAACTGAGGGGCTTTCCCCCCTCCCCACATACAGGATGGCCACGTGCCGCAGCAGCTGATACCGACCAGCAACCTGCAGCCCCCAGCTAGAGCTGAGGGTGCAAAGGGTTTGCCTGATAAGCTGGGGGACAGCGATAGCCCAGGCTTTTCAGCTGCTTTCTCATTTGAATGAGACCAGGACGAGCATCCACCACTTTTTTTTTGCACTCCTGATAGAGGAGAAGCAGCCAAATGGCTCCTGGGTTTCTCCTCTCACCCTTTGTGTTGGCCTGTGAGAAAAGAAAAGGTGGAGGGGAAAAAAATGTCATTGCTCCACCAATTTTTATCTCCTCTTTTCCCTGGATGAGATAAGCTCAGGTGGTTTCCTGGTGCAGCTCTGTCTAATGCAGTAATCTCAGCATGGCTGAGGAAGCAGAAGGAAGTTACTGCAGTCAGATTCTCCAGCTTGCTGGGGGAGCAGAGACCTGAAGAGAGATTGAGGATTAAAAATAGGGAACTAAAGCAAAAAGGGGAGTTGGAAGGCTCTAAAAATATGAGAAAGAAAATAGAAAATATGCAGTAATAAAAAAAACCCCAGAGTGGTACTGAACGGAAGAAAAAAAAGCCCTGTAAAATTACTTGAGAGGAACAGGGAAAAGAAGCATTAGTGGTCGAACAAACCGTATAAATCTCCTCCTTTTAATTGATGACATGCCTTTTTTCTTTATGATAGTAACTAATGATACAGGTTTAAAGCCAAGACTAGAATGTCTCCTTACTTTGATTCTTGGAAAATACAAGAAGTCATCCCTTTCTCAGCATTAAACGCCTTCAAGTGAAAAGATGTTGCAATTCACAAGAATGGTAATTAGCTTTAATTATAACCTAACTGACCTTCTGTGGTGTTAAAATGTTGGCAGAACTTGTTTGTCTTGGCAAGCCACCCTCTTCTAGAAACTTTCCTGTTCTTGTGTTTGGCTTAGAAATTTCCTTGCTATATGGATCCGCACACAGTTTTCTCTACCACCCACCAAAGGAATAAAGACAGGTTTGAAAAGATGTTGCTAAAAGTATGTGGAATTGCAGGATCCATATAAGCTGAAGGAGAAGTAATGGATGGTATCGTTATCTGGATATTGCTGTGAATTACTGAAGCCTTAGAATATATTTATCAGATGTTAAAATTTCAATAATAAGCTGCTGGGGTATGTCCCTTTTCTTTCTATAAAGATTTATGCTATGCTACTAATATACATCACCAGAATGTTTCCCAAGGCGTTGTCTTTTCAATTTGCTTTATAGACCCTACTTTCCTCATCCCTAACTTAAATTTAGGTGAGATTCAGAGAACGTCAGAGACCTTAAAGGGAAAAAAAGACCGATGATACAAAGCTGGGAGGAGTGGCTGACACGCAGGAGCACTGCGCTGCCATCCAGAGAGACCTGGACAGGCTGGAGAGCTGGGCAGTGAGAAACCAGATGAAGTTCAACAAAAGCAAGTGTAAAGTCTTGCACCTGGGAAGGAACAACTGTTTGTATCAGTACAGGCTGGGGGATGACCTGCTGGAGAAGAGCTCAGTGGAGAAGGACCTGGGGGTCCTGGTAGATGACAGGTTGGCCATGAGCCAGCAGTGTGCCTCGGTGGCCAAGAGAGCCAATGGGATCCTGGGATGCATCAGGAGGAGTGTAGCCAGCAGGTCAAAGGAGGTGATCCTCCCTCTCTACTCTGCCCTGGTCAGGCCCCACCTGGAGTATTGTGTCCAGTTCTGGGCTCCTTGGTATAAAAAGGACAGGGATCTCCTGGAAAGAGTCCAAAGAAGGGCTATGAGGATGATGAAGTGCCTAGAGCATCTCCCCTATGAGGAAAGGCTGAGTAAGCTGGGACTGTTCAGCCTTGAGAAGAGAAGACTAAGGGGGGACCTAATCAAAGTTTATAATTATCTGAAGCAGGGGATGCAGGGGGAATCAGCCAGCCCCTTTTCAGTGGTCTGTGGGGATAGGACAAGGGGCAATGGCTGCAAGTTGGAGCATAGGAAGTTCCGCACCAACATGCGGAAGAACTTTTTCACAGTGAGGGTGACTGAGCACTGGAATAGGCTGCCCAGGGAGGTGGTGGAGTCTCCTTCACTGGAGATATTCAAGACCCGCCTGGACGCCTATCTGAGCAATATGAGCTAGGGAGCCTGCTTTGGCAGGGGGGTTGGACCCGATGATCTCTCGAGGTCCCTTCCAACCCCTACAATTCTGTGATTCTGTGATTCTGTGATTATGAGAATAATACAAAGTGAGGGAGCATCACAGAAACACAAAGTGAGACACCAGGTTTCCCATCGAGTGGGGAGATAGTCTGACTCTGCACAGGGTGGTTTTTCCTGAGCAGGGCTGTTGAAAGCAGTTTACAGCCCAGGGCAGTTTATTGTCAACTGTGTTTGCAGAACGGAAACAGAGCCCAGTCCTTGGTCAAAGCTTATTACAAGCAGTGCCAAGCACGGGATGTTTTAAAGCTGAAACGTTGCTCTGCCTTTGAAAGACCTGAGAAATCTGAGGGGCATTGCTCTAAGCAATGTGTGCATTTATGGATGTATATATATGTGTGTGTATGTATATTTATGTATTTATTTGGTTCTATATGTTCTATGTAGAAAGTATGTCAAGTTGATATTTACATCTGCTGTTGCCATCTGGAGAAGGGCATTAAAAGTTAGCTTGGTGTTCACTCACTGTTAGGATCAAGGAAGTTTCTCATTTGTGGAGGGACCAGTGGAAACTTGTCCTGGGCTGTAAAGAAGGAGGCAGCATTTGAGATTTGTGGCCCAAGAGCTGAGATGAAGGTGGCCCTTCAGGAAATCACAAAAACATTCATCCTACCACTGATGCCTCGGAATCACCACCTTTGGGACCAGGTGACTGAGAAAGCTGCTGTGCAACTGCAGACACACTCATTCATGTTGAAAAAGAGTTTCTAAATTTCAAGTGCATTGAGTGGGTTTGTATTGGGTTTAGTTTGCTTTCCTGATCCATTGATGTAATTTTTAGCCATGGTCAGCAATGACTTTAGGTGTTTGATTCTCAAGTTTAAGTCATTCTCCTTGCTGCTGGCTTTAGTCTTTATTCATTTCATATTAGGCATGGCTTTTGATGTTTCACCATCAATGGCTTAAGATTTAGTGTCGTTTCTCCTTCCTCCATGCTCTGGGATGGAGAATGAGTTTCCTTCCTCACAGGGAGGTGCAGCATATTTAAAAGCTCATCAGTTATCTTGAATTTCATGAATTATTGGAGAGCTGCTCAAGTGATGAATCTCAATTAGCCAGTAGCAAATACGGTGAACTTAAGAGAAGCTATTGTAATTAGACACAGCAGCGTTGCTGGATTCAACAACTGGGGCTTAAAGGTGTCTTGAAAGACCAGCTTTTCCTCCAAGATTAGGGGGATGGTGATAGAGACTGGTTTTGCTTTAATTATCACAGGGTTATTTTTTAAAGGTTCTGGGGCAAGCATTAGCTATGGATGTAATTAATCGATTCATACATGCTTTTAGTCATTTTGTCACATTCATTAGTTCCATAAGAAGCCTCGTGAATACAGGATGAATTTGCATTCAGCAGGGTTCTGCGGTGGTGTGTTTAGTGAACTCAGCCAGGCACTTGCTGCTCTCTGATTTCAAAGGCTTGAATTTTTCCTGGTACTCTGGAGATCAGTGAATTTGTTTTAGTGCTTCTCCAACTTTATACATTACTTGACTTTTAATTTGTACCCGGGCCTGACCTGTCTGTGAGTGGGGTTCCTCTCCTTGGCTTAAATTGGTGTGTCTGTAATGTTGTCTGATGTCAATATTTGGGCAGACCTTCCTCATTCTAAAGGAAGCCACCGTTCCTGTGTGTGGCTGAGGAAAGTAGCCTTACTAAGAGTGAGTTACCTTATCATTGTCCTACACTCCCTTGTGTAACTTCAGTACCCCGCGGCATCTGATGAAGCCACGTCAGTTTGTTTGCAGTTCCCTAGCAGCCTGGCATTACTCAGAAACTCTACAAAGCTCTCTGCTGCAATGCCCACACCTTTCCTATTTTTAGGGTGCTGGTATGCCAGCAGTTATTCTTGGGGGGAGGGGAGAGGGTAGGTGGAGAGGGCACAATCACTCAACAGATTCGGTGCTGCTTTAGGGCTGTTCTGTAAATGTACTGTGTCCCGTGGGAGGCAAATATTTCTCTTGAGGTACATGGAGCAGAAAAATTGTTCTGCTGTGTTGGATTTCTTATTGAGCAAGGTTTTCTAAACCATTTTGTAAATAATTTCTCCCCTTCCTGGCGTTTACACCCTTCATGTGGCTGTATTGGTTTTCTCAATCGGTCCCTTTGGTGAAGCCATACATCCATAATCCTTCATCTGTTGCTCGTCCTCCCAGGCACTGATGTGCTTTGTTCCTCTTCTTTGAACTTCTGTGTCTGGGATCGTTCTGGAGACTCGAGACCTGGGCGGAAACGCGCTGTTTTCCTGGGGCCACCTTCCAGCTTTACGCAGAAGAGACTGACAGCCAGTGATTCCTTCCTGCTCCCTGGCACTCTGGCTTTGGTTTATGAGCAGCAACTTTGGTTTCATCTTTGAGCCACAGCACGTGGAGATTTCACCTTTATCTTGCTGCACCCTGGAGCCCTTTGCTCCCCCTCCACTCCCTTCTGAACTCTTACTGGATTTTGTGTTGTTAACAGCATTGGCACCAACCTGCCAACTATATCCATAAGCAAGATTTCACTGGCTGTGGAAGGGCCAGCGCTTCTCATTCGACTTCAGCCTGGCTGCAGCAAGTCTGACACCCCACCATCTCAGAGTGGGAGTGACGAGACACAGCTCCAGATGTGAGCGTCCTCGTTATCATCTGATTATTCCAACTGTGCATTTAGGATTCTGGGAATGTCACGTTACACTCTCGCTCCTAGCACCACACAGCTTTTGCCTGTCTAATCAAGATGTCTGGCGGCAGCCTGACTTGATGATTTTCAGTCCCTAGGATACACTCATAGACTTCTGGATTCACTTTTCTGTGCCTTGGTGGCAAGTGATACGCAGAGCTGTGCTGGAGCTGTGCCAGTGCTTTGCTAACCCCTGCATGACATCCCCAGGATGTCATACTGTGCAGGAATCTGCTTTTAAACCGTCGTTGGCTTCTTGGTGGGGTAGCTGCTTTTTATGGTTCTAAAGCAACGATTCCTCTGTTTTCTAAGACGCATGTTAACATCTTACCCTTAATTTTGTTCCCTGGTGCAAATTACTGTTCCTTATGTGTATCTCGTCTCTTTTTTCCACCTATAAATATTGCAGCTGGCCAGGCAGAGCAATCCAGGCTGTGCCTGAGGAAGTCTCACCAAAAAGCAATATACACAGGATTTTTGGTTGGTAAATCTTCTAGGTGAGCCCAGCTTTGCAGTGCAGGCTGTTAAAGGGATGCTGGTGCTGGAGAGCAGCCTGTGCCTGCATGATGACACTGTGCTCTACCGAAATACCAACTCGGGCCTGGAAGCTGAAGTTCACCCCCAGATGGGCCCGAATGAAGAAGTCATGGCTCTTGGCAGATGAGCTCAGGCACCCCACGGAGCTGACTTACAAGTCACACCGCATGCACTGAGGCCTCTTTAGCTGTTCCTGAAGATAAACTTGTCCTTTAAAGCTAATGCTGACAAATAATAATGTTATTTACTATGTAATTCTAAAAACTTCAGCCAAAAAATAAGAACAAAATAATGACTTTAAGTAGCTTGGAGCCAACCTCAGCTATTTTTACCAACAATTTCTGGGAAGCAAATGAACCATAGGAATATATTCTGGGTATCTGTAATACTGTCCTGGAAATGTTCCAGATGGATGGAATTACTTTTTTTCAAATAATTTCAGCCATTTCTAGGAAGTTCTCTCCTCTCTGATGTATCGTGTTTTGAAGCACTTCGGTACTTGCAAGGATTTTTGGATGTGTTTTGCCATTTCTAGCTTGCTGGGTAAACATCTCCTGTTTCTAGAGACAGAACAGGTGTTTTGAAGGTTCTGAAACATCGGGTTTTAAGACTTCTAGGTGTAAGTGGAAGTTCTCGGATGTTGCAGGTACCTCTATGGTGTTTGCAACTCATAAATAGGAAGTTTTAGCTGCATCAACCATTGTGGGATTTTTCCAGTCATATTTGTAAGTGCTCGTGATGCAACTTGTTCAGCTGAGCTTTGGAAAAGCAGCTGGACGAACGTTATTTTCCCCTGGAGCAAATCTCTTTCTCTAGGAATATGGCTTTGGAACAGCATCTTACCCCTCTGCACAGTGCTAATGTATGGCTTAAGAGGAGAAAGCAAGGGAAGCTCAGGTCCATGCTGAATTTTTCTCAGAGCCAGTAGCTTTTCTGCCTTTCTAAATCTCTTCATTGTCCTATTTAGTTTATGGCAGAGGAAAGAGATTTCTTCTTATCATTTCCATAACCATAAACGGTCACTAAATTTAACAAAAAAAGGGAGAAACCGATTAGGAAACTCTAATCCTGCTTTGTGCCTCCAAATCAAATAATTCGTCTTTCTAAATCTTTGAATTAATTTTATGGAAGGTCACAAGCTCACATCTCAAAGCATATTTCAGTGAGAGCTGCAGAGCACTTTACTTTGAACCCTTCTGTCTCTCTGCACTTCTGCTTTTTTGGGGTGAAACAAAGCTGTCAAAATATTGATTTGAGTGGTTCAAACATTCTCATAGGGAAATGCTGTGTTTAATAGCATCCTTAACATGAATTCACAAAGCCCTTCACCTGACATCTATCATTTACAGGGCCAGCTGAAAAATACATTATTGACTAACCATCCCCATCTTTAAAGGGATTTCCATTTTATTTATTTATTTATTAAAATATATTGTCTCTGTCTTCTCCCCATCATAGCTGTCATTTGCTTTTCCATAATACGTTTCCTGATAACACATCATGACTGTATTTTGAAAATGAAAAATGTTGTGACAGTAATTGATTAACTCTCATTACAACAGCTTTTGAGAAATTGTTATCTCACCCCATTTTTCAGATGGGTAAATGAAACAATGGTGAAGTTTGGGACTCACCAAAGTCCTTGTGCTATCCCAAGGTCTCCTTTCAAGCAAGTGGTATGAAGGAAACTAGACATAACTTTCATCTCCTCAGAACACAGGCTCTGCTTTCTTTGGCCCTTTACCAACGTCTGGTCCCAACAGACCTGTAGCATTTCTCTCAGTTCCTTATTTTGGAAGAGGACTTTGCATGGATCTTTTTCCTGTGGTTGTATCTCAGGGCACTCCTGAAGGCTACCAGCATCTATACTAACCATTGGATGGGCATGCAATGTATGGGTCAGTCCTTCAGACCCTTCTCACTGCTTCAGGAGAGGTGTCCCATCTTCCGTGGCCGGGGTCTCCTTGCAGTTGCCATCCTTCACAGATGACTAGGGCAGCTTTATTCCCTTTATTTCCCTTTATTGTGGTAAACCTAGGAACACAAATTCCTGAGTCAGCCAGTCAGAGGTTACAGGCAGTACTTTTATCACAGGATCATAGAATCACTGGGTTGGAAAAGACCTTTAAGATCATCAAGTCCAACCATTCCTGTCCTTGCTAAACCGTATCCCTAAGTACCTCATCTACCCATCTGTTAAACACACCCAGGGATGGTGACTCAACCCCCTCCCTGGGCAGCCTGTGCCACATCCCAACAATTCTTTCAGGGAAGAACTTTTCCTTCACATCTGCTCTGACCCTGCCCTGGGGCAGCTTGAGGCCATTTCCCCTCATCCCATCTCCTGTCCCCTGGCTGAAGAGACCATCACCCACCTCTCTGCACCCTCCTGGCAGGTGAGTGTAGGTGGTGATAAGGTCTCCCCTGAGCCTCCTCTTCTCCAGGCTGAACACCCCCAGCTCCCTCAGCTGCTCATCATAGGACTTTCCCTCCAGCCCTTTCCCCAGCCTGGTTGCCCTTCTCTGGACTCGCTCCAGGACCTCAATGTCCTTCTTATGGTGATGAGCCCAGAACTGGACACAGCATTTGAGGTGCGGCCTCACCAATGCCCAGTACAGGGGCACAATCACCTCCCCAGACCTGCTGTCCACATTATTTCGGATACAAATTTATGTCACATAGACAAGGTTTTTCTCCTGTGTAGGATGTTGTATCAGATGAGATTGGTGGCTCTTAAGATGACTCTTCTCAGGTGCCTGAGGAGGCCTCCTATGCATTCTTGGTGAACTGATTTTTTTCAAAGCTTAGTTCACTTCTATTTATTTGTAATTTTTTCAGTTGGATTTTTAAGACTCCTCATAAATGTTCACATATATGTTGTCACGGCTATAAATTTTATTAGCAGTAATTAACCATCGGGCTGTAAAGTGATTCCTCAGTTGAGGAAAAACTAGATTACAAGTGTTAAGCCCATAAATATTGGGGTAAAAATAGTTAAGGTTTCTTTGCCCAATTCCCTTTCTTGTAAAATAACATCTTTATTTCCAAACCTAGTTAAGAAAATGTAATGCATCCTTTCTTAATGACTCTCATTTCCAGTAAAATAAAATTTAGTATAAATGAATTTTCTTAACAGCTTATTAAATGTAGTCATTAGATATTTCTCGTTGAGATCCAGATTTCATCTGTCCATAGTATTAGACAAAAGAGGTTGCATCTAATTAAATAATGAAGCAGGTTTAATACATTATTTCATCAGAAATGATGTTCAGAAAATTTGTAGGGCTTGTTTAGAAACCTTGTAGGATTTTCCTTGTAGGAAACCAGGGAGATTCAGGAGCAGAAGCCTGGCATAGCTGGCCGGGCTGCTTCGCCCCTTACTGCTCACTGAAGTTGTGAGTGCTCAACATGTCACCCATTCACGGTGACCTGTTTGATTTGTCTTGGATAGAGCTTCAGATCAAACCCAGCATAATAAAAACGACCTATTTTTACTTACAGGTATTACAGCAAGCAGCCTGCTGATGTTTTTAAGCTAAATGCAGATTGCAGGGCTTATTTACTTCGTTTGCAGTGAGGCTTCTCAGAAGGAGGATGAGGCGTTGCTTCCTCCTCCCAGCCTCTGCAGCCTGCTCTGCCCTGGCTCTCCAAACTCCTCGCTAGTGCCTGGCTCCAAGCCCAGGCATCCCATCCTTAACCCCTCTTCTGGATTTCATTAAAGGCATTTTGTACTCACCCATCTTCTCCCAGTCAGATGACGTTTCTTGACGTGGCGGAAATGCAAAAGGGAAGGGTTTGTGTTTCTTCTGTGCCATAAAATGCAGATCTAGGAGAATTAACACTGCCACTCGCCTCCTCGGACACATCCAGGCTATTCATCCAGTGCCCAAACACTCAAAATACTGGCGAGGAGTTTCATAGCTCTAGGGAATCATTTCGTCTAGTCAGCCAAAGCCAAAATTAAAATTTAAAATGCAGTTGGCAATGATTATTAATCAATTAGCTCCAGGGAGCTGTCAAGGCTTCCTAGCCAGAGTTAGAATAACAAGCGATATTTTTTAAATGCTAAAACTGGATCCTTAATAAAACTTGTCTTCTGCTCCACACGTTTATTAAGATGATGATACCCAAAAAGGTATCAGTAATTACTTTTATATGAATAAAATTGAATTGGAATGAGAGCCAGCTGGAGGAAGCAGTAATTGGCAGATCGGTTTCTTTGAGTGTAGATTACTTAAAATCTTTCTAAGACAATGCACATCACAGGCTGTTGGAAAAGGAGAATCTGATGCTGTCCTGAACCCCACAGATTTTATGGTGCAGTGAGAGGTACCTGAACATAGCAGCTAAATCCAGAAAACGTGAGTGGGCTGTCAGCTGCCGTACATTTTTAGGTTGATCTTGATATTTTCATTGGCTTGTCCCTTTTTTAAAACTCTTCTGCAAAGCGAAGAGCAAATTGTTCTGTAAGGAGGTTTAAGTGCCCAGGGTCTGCAATGCTGTCTGTCCTTCTGCCTCTGCTGTGCTTCCTGATGAATGCCACCATGGCTTGTCCGGGTTGGGATGTAAAAAATTACAAAGATGGTTGATGGGTTTGGTTTTGCTTTGTTTTTGGGGTTTTTTGGTTGTTGTTGGGGTTTTTGGGTGTTTGGTTTGGTTGGGTTTTGTTTTTTTTTTTTTGAAAGCTTCTATACATGTTCTTGTTGGTCCAGACTAACCCCAACTGTGGTACCCTCTCAGATGTGTTGTAGAAGCCATCTGTGTGATGGGTTATTTGAAGAGGGCTGCGCAGGGCTTCCTGTAACAAAGATGAGCTCTGGCTAATTAACCAGCAATAAAAATATATGGAGAACATTTGATAATTAAAAAAAACTCCAAATGAAACAAAATACAAATGTAATTTCTGCAGCAGTGCATCTAGAGATACTTCTTCAAGGGAGCTCTGGCGTTCAGCCTGCCTGGCTGTCCTCTGGGTTGCTGAGACCTCAAGTTCACTGGGGCCGTGCTCCTTGGCCTAGGCAGCTCCTGTTCCTCAAGGATGTGGGGAAATCCTGTTGGGAAGTCTGCAGGAACAGGATTTGAGTCTTGTGGAGAGGAAAGTCAGGCTCCTTGCAACTGGGCCTAGATGTCCAGGGTACAGAGAATCGGAGAGGAACAATGTGCCTGGTGCAGGTAAGCATTTGGCATGCAGGCATCTCGTTAGGGTAACGAGGGAGTGTTGCTTTTTCATACTGCAGTCAAATGTTACCCTGGAGTTTGGAACTGCAGACAAATGCTGGTGATCTTGTTGGCTGTGGAAGTCTGTTAGGTCTTTTTAAGGGTAGAAACAACACAGAAACCCCCCAACCTGAGTTAAATTAAAGACATCTGGTTACAAAGAGCAACACATTTTCAGCAGTGCTGCTGAGCAGAGGCCCAGCTGGGTTCGACACCTTCAGAGGGTGCCAGCCTCATGCTGTGATTCTGGGGCTTCTTGAACTGGCCCATGCATAAAGCTGAACAGCACACAGACTTCCAGCTCAGTATCACAGAATCATTAAGGTTGGAAAAGAACTCCAAAATCATATATATAAATACATCTGTATCTCTGATGGTTGGAATAGATGATCTTGGAGGTCTTTTATATATATACAAATATATACACTGAGCAGTAAATTGGCACTTTGGCATCCTGGCTGGTTCAAAGCAAAGCCAACATCTTCAGCATTCAAATCCTTCTCCAAGAGGTCATTTCTTTATCTCTCCTCAAAAACTTTCACTGATAAGTTTTCACAGGACATTGGTTTATCTTCCAATGTTTTCCTTCAGTATTGCTATCTGGAATACCATGAGACTTTCAAACATTCCTGGTGTTTTCTTATTAAAATTCAAAAGTTTTGTTTCATTTTTGTTGTTTCTTTTTAATCCTCTCTAGCTCTGAGATAGGCCTTAAAATGATACAGGTTTTGGGGTTTTTTTTTAAGATTAGTAAATATTTGACTTCTCATAGCAGCTTTATGGAGCTTGTGCAAGAATTTTTTGTTAACACTGTAATATTCCAAGCACAGGCAGTATAGGTATGGCCTGAAACCACAGAGTCTTTTGCACTGACACCCAGAGCAGTATCAGGGTATATTAATGCTCCACTAGCAGCATGTATGCCCATGATGAGGTGTAACTCTTGTAGTTTTATGGCACTGAACAGTAGAATTGGATCTTCTAGATTTAGCTTGAAAGGATTTGCATTCCTTACCCTGGTGAGCAGTAAAATCTCAGCTCTACCTGAGAACTGCCCCAAAACCTAGTCTTCTCCCAGCAATGTGGAATTACAGAGTCACAAACAGTGATTTTGGCCTGATTTCAATCTACATGCTCTTCAAATCCCTCCTTCCCTTCTTCTGTGTTCTTTTCTTCTTTGAAATGCTAAGGGGAGAGAACTTTTAAAAGTTTTAAAAGCTGGTTTAAAATAAAAAAGTGAGGAAATTGAGCTTCTGGTTGCAGCTGAGGTTGACTCTGCACCTTGGTGGGAGAACTGTGTACCACAGTGGGACATTAACAGTAAGGCAGAAGAGAAGTGACTGTATTTGCCTTTTCTGGGGCTGGTAGCATATCCCTCATCTGATCATCAGAAAGCATTTATAGAAATGGATTGTTGCCAACTTTTGAGAAGGATTTTACTTGCAGCTGGCTTCTTACATGATTTTCATACAGACGATGGGGCCCTCTTTATCTACTCGTACCCCCCAGGACGTTCTTCATGGGAGGGAGCCATAACAGTTGTTTTCATTTTCCCTTTCCCTTATTTCTGGTCTGGGCATCAGTGTGACCAGAATTAAGTGCAAGAAAAGATGGACATCTGGAGAGGAGATGGGACTGAGCACAGCATTGGGATAGCAATTAGTTGTATATTCCTTGCAGGAGCAGAACAGATTGGCTGTGAAGGGCTCAAATTGTACTTTTTAGTTTTCTTCTGTCATAATCCAACTCCTGCTTTGTCTTCTTTTTATGAATGTATGTAAAATAAATAACACACTGAGCTTAATAACATAGTAATATTGGCTGCAGGCTTTCAAGCCTGCTGCTGACCTTTTTGTTATTGCTGAAAACAAAAAGTTCTCAGGATATTATTACTGAGAGATATATATATATATATTCAGATCAAAATGTGGTTTTGCTGCAGGCAGGCTAATACAGATACCAGCAGCTAAATAACTGTACTCCAGAAAGGATGGAAAACAATAATTGCAAAGGGTTTGTGGAACGCTGGTGGCATTTGTAGGTAGGTTGGTTGCTTTGAAAAATGGAATCATAGTAAGATACCCTACATGTCTTGTGCCATATATGAGAGAGAGGAGCTCCACTGATGACCAGCTGTAGGATTTTTGAGGCATTGTTGCAATTTTCTGGGTCAACTTTCCTTTCTGCTTATAATCTCTCATCTGTTTACACTCCAAGCTCTTCAAGGGAACGTCTCATGTTGGGTTTGAACAGTGCCTGTGGTGGGGGGAGGAAGGGGATTTCTAGCTTGGCTGAAGCTTCAGGATGCAAACAGAACATAAAAGGTTACAAATAATGGCAAGTGATAAAAGTACATATAGTAAAAGATATGCTGTGATAAACATTTTATGTAGATTTAATCAAAGCTTTGCTTTAAGGCACAAAGGCCCCTGCAATTTGCTTTCTAAATACTTTCTAAGAAAATTCTGTGACCTGTGTAGTTTGCTGTGCAGTCAGATATAGTTTACCCTCAGGTTGGACATCAGGACAAAAATGGAACAGTAAAACGTGAGTTTATTTCTCCCTGCATGTGTGATTCCTAAATTTAAATTAAAAGGAAGGGGGGGAAAAAAATCTTTCTCCCCTCCTCTCACCTTTTCACAAGTCTTTAGTCATTATACTCCATCTAAACCAGATGGAAGAATATATTAAAAATTGTTTTTAAACCACAGATTGAGAAATGGTTCCAGGATTTTCAACCAAAACCATGGCAGGGATTCTAAAATCTGTTGACAATTTTAGAAAGTTTTCTTCTGGCAAAAGAGCTCCATTAATGCCTTTTCTCCTCTTCCGGGAAAATAAGGGAAACCTTTTATCTGAGTCATAATTTAATTAGCTTCCAAACTGGATTTGAGAATGTCAGTATAAAAATATATTAACTTTCTCCAGGAATTGGAGATGGGAGATAAACAGAGTCATCCATAATGCGAGAAAAGCACAGCTAAAAATAAAGGCTACGACTCTCTCTCATGGCTGTATCTTGACTCCTGCTGCAGGTTAGCGTGTCTTAGATTCTGAACTGCAGCCAAGTCTTCGAGAATCTATTTAGAATTTAACTTTTTGATGTATTTTTTTTCCAAATGAGGAGAATCAGCATCTTGGGCTGTGATTTCCTTGCACCCAGCACTGCAGTGCACCACAAGGCAGCTTTCTGGGCACGGAGGTGTTGACGAAGACATTCAAAAACTATCCTTTTAAAAGTAAATTCATCTTTAAAATGCCCCTGAGAGAAATAGAAGAAAAAATCTGACTACCCCCAATAAAAATGAACCCTTTTACATTTCCCTTGAAATAATTTGTCCAGTATTACAACTGGACAAAAAAATTACTGTTCCTGCTTCGCTCTACATGCTACGGGGCACATATAAAACTTCCATCCACATCCATATATTTTTTTAATATATCCATATAAAACCTCTATCCATCAAATGGCTCTTCTCCCTCAAGAACGAGCTTATGCCAAATTCCTGCTCCCATCCAGCCGTTCCAGGGAGCCTCTTTGGATGGGCCGAGTGCCCTGCTCACCTGTTGGCCATATGTAGCATCACGCTCAGTGCTCGACTGACTCCATCACGGTGTTTGGAGTTTCCAGATTCAGCCCTTGTTCAGGACAGTGAGCTTGCCTGAAACAGTGCAGGGTATTTTAAAGTCACTACTGTTGTAGGTGTTGCATTGTGGAATGTTAACGGAGAATCGCTTGAGTGCCAAGTGTTTCAGCAAGGCTTTAAGTATCGCAAAGGGTTTTTTTTTACTGTGTGGTTCTTTATTGAGGAAGCACCTGTTACTCATGTTTTATGGGTAGGGCAGTGAGGGCAGAAATGATACCTTTTGCCCTGTTTGCTGAGCAGTCGGGGAATAAAATCCTTAACTTTGTTCCTGCAAGCCTTAGTCATCATATGCTGTAACTTCTGCTCCACCTTCTGTGAAGACATGTAGAAGAATGTAGATGATCCTTAAAGACGGGTCTCAGGGTGATGAATAACCCAGTGTATCAATGTAGCCTTGAATAGGTTGTCATCAACCAAATCTGTTGATCCTCCTCTGAAATTCAGTGAAGCTTGAGAGAGTAAGACCTAAGGGTCCTCATGGGTAAATCACAGGCAAGAGGAGGCTCCATGCTGGCCTGGTCCTCAGGACTGGAGAAGCCTTTCAGAATTCCTTGATACTAAGCCTGGGCTTGCACGCTGGAGAAATCAAAATTTGGCACCACTCTGCTTTATTGTGGATAGGTATCCAAGCTGGAAGGTGTATCAGAGGTAAGCTGCACAGTCAGTGGCCCAAAATTGGATGCAGATGTCCTTGCATTTCACGTGCAGCACTGCCCTCGTGCCCTCTGGAAGCTTATCAGCAGCCACGTGTCTTTATTTCTTTATGGTTTCTTAAGACTTGTCTCCTACCCAATAAGCTTTCCAGCTGAATGGAAGGGTTGGTTCTCAGCAGAGTGCTTTTCTACACGTAGGAGACTCTTTGATAGTTGAGACAGCTCCATAGTGTTTTGTCCTGGCCAGTAGTCTAAGCAGAGGCATTGTGTTGTCTTCCTGAATCCAATCTGTGACAATAATGTTTTTCTCTTGCTGTGTTTCTGGAAGCAATTTGACTACTTTCCCTTTCCCTTCTCCTTCTGCTAGGACATCCAAGAGCATGCTCTGCCCTGCATGCTGCTGTCGTCTTCTCTTTGCTTACGTATGTTGCCTGTGCCCAGAAGAATGTCCTATTTTCTGTCACAGCGCTGAGAAGGGACATGGTTAAGCATTTTAAAGGCAAATTATCTCTGTAGTACAACTCAGTCATGTTTTGGGAATCAATCTCTGTGAGATTGATACAGAGACTCCAAGGCATTTATGAGATAAACCAGTGAGAACCTTGGGTGGTTTTCCTATACAAGACTCTCATGCTAAAACCCAAAAGCTCAAATGTAAAATCCCCACCGCTGCTTGATGCCGTTTGATTAATCTCTGCTGTATCTTCAATTTCAGAGCCGTTTAGGAAGGTCATTTGCACACAAATAAAAGTTCTCTTTAACTAAAGGCAACCAGCGTGGTTTTTTCAATGAGCTCATAAGAACGATTCAAACGTTAACTGTGTAAAGAAGGCAATTAGTGTTTGTACAACGTATTGAAAATCAGCCCTAGGCACACTGGAAAAAATACATGGTTTATACATGTCTATTTTTCATCCAATTCCATAGTTTATATTAGATCTGGACATGGATACTCCTAAAGGCTAACAAATTAATTCAAACCGTGAAAGAGGTTGTGATTGCATGGAAAGAAAGGGGGTTTTAAGCTATAATGTAGTTGGTCTTACTCTGTAGATTTAATCGCTCAAAAGAAAAGGCTTTTCTACTGCTGTCGTATGTCAAGGAAGCTTATCTGTGTATGTACAGCAACACGAGGCCTCTCGTGTGATTCTGTGATTCTGTGTGTCACAGAGCTTTGACTTTTGTAGTTTAGAAGTTGAACGTTTCTAAAAACGTACTAATGATGTCATTCTGATAAACCCCTCTCGCTTTGTGGTACTTTCCGTAGGCTTTAAAGCTGTCACAGGAGCAGGAAAAAAGCCATCGGAGGAATCAGTGGAAAAGTTTTATTCTAATAACTGTTGGGGGGTTCATCTGCCATGTTACCAGTCCTAAAGCTTGCACACCCATTATCAGGAGTGTTTTACCCACAGCGTGGTAGGAATGAAGCTCAAGAGAAAAGGACCGTTATCCTGGATGGGGGGGAAACAACCATGAATAGAGTACCAGTTAAAAATTTGGGAGTGTTTTCTGAGAATATGAGCACACCCATAGCCTGTAAAGGAAAATATGACTATTTTTACCATACTCATTTAGCATTTGATTCTAATAGGAGAGTACAAACTAAAAGAGGCGGTTTGTGAGACTCCGGTGCCATGATGGGCACAAACGTACTTTCTGCTGTTGATGAGGTTGAAGTATTTGCTGTTTATTTGAATTATTATGGTGTATATAGAGTGAAACCCTTCTCAAAGACTAGCTGAAGCTTTCTTTTCTTTATTTTTTCTACAAGAGAATTCACTGGAAGAAAAGTCAATGTGAGATCTGAGACACAGGGGTGTAACGGCTTCCTTAACGTATAGAAGAGAGCATATGGTTTTGGTAATAGGCTAATAAGAGCAATTAACCTTATAGTGCACTCATTTGTTGGTCTCAGTTGTTTATAAACTAGGTAATAAAGATATTTTAACATCCTATAGCTTTATGGGAGATTAGTGAAAACAGGCTGTGTTTCTCAAGTTAATGCCTAGCAGTGCTCAGGTGATGGTGGTGAGCGACCCAAACATAAAATTAGCAGAGAATAAAATACTCAGAGTACTAGGTGGTGTGTCTAACCAGTGAATATAATTGCAAATGTATAAATACATGGTACAATTTAAAGAAATGAAAACATGTGTTAAAGGTTTTCATTAGAAGAGGGACTGTTTGCACAGGATGCGGTCACAGAGCTGTCATTCAGCTTGTTCTCGTCACCTTGCAAAGATTATAATGTAAACTGTTTCCAGGCTTATTGAACCTAAAAAAGAATTTTAAACTTACTTTCTTGCTTTCATGCTATGAGAAAGATGGCTTTTCTTATAGCATCTTCCATGTAATTGCTCCAAAGGGTGAATCTCATGAAGGAATATGTAAGAGAAAGTATGTTTTAAGCAGCATCATTGTCGTTGTTTGTTTTTTTTGAAGGACTTGTACAAATTAATTCACGTCCTGCAGAAGTTCCAGTTTCTTAGTTACTTTGCCTGACAAGCAGAGAATTTGGGTACAAATGAGCAAGTGGCTTGCCCAACAAATGCACCCACGAGAAAAACCCTTTTTATTTAATTCTCTGTGGGCTCCTCGCATTACCAGTGGTGCCATTTTCACAGTCATCATTGTCCAGCTGGGTGCCTTGCTGCGAAGGGAAGTGACACCAAGCGTTTCATGACCTTTATTTTGCAGGTTGTTAGTTCCTGGCTTGGTGGTGATGGGAGAAGGATGTTTTCCCCATAATAATGTATTTTAAATTGGGTAATCCTAATGAGTTCTCACTGCTTTTTCTTTATCTTTATGAATTTGAAAATCAAGGCAATAATCTTTGTTCTTCTGGGTTTTCTACAGAAGCTTCAACAAAGCCGTTCTGTACTAATCTGTGTTCTTGGCTTTTTTCTCTTTCATCAAATTGACTGTGTTTGCTGGTGCAGCATTCACCAAATATGAGAACTCTTTTGCTTTATTAGACTTGACAGTGTTTAAACAATACTAATTCTCATATCCAGCTGGCTTTTCAATTGATTTCTGTACTCTCTGATGCTGCATAAAGCAAGCTGGAACATTAAAGCCATCTTGAATGCTACCCTCTGGATACTTGTTGTTCTTTAGAGAAAAATCAAATGAGTGTGAAATTTCCTGGTTTTTTCTCCTGATATTTTCCTCTGGATCTTTAAATGATATGTAATTATACTGGCAAATTTTGTATATGTTCATTTTCCAGCACGTACTTTTAAAAAGCCGTCTTTATTTTATAGTGAGATTTGCTGGTTTGCTCATTTGTTTATAGAAATAAATAGGTCTCTTGCTTCATCTCAATCAGAATATGCCAGCTTTAAACCTACTTTCAAGATGTGCTTAAATGTGCCGTTAAACCCAGCTAAAACTTTGTGTATTTAAAATGTGCTTGCTAAACAGACGAAGAACGTTTGCAGATGTTAATCATTTGTTTTACCCGCTCGCTGTAACGGCATTGAAGCAGCCTGATGCTTTGAGCTAAATATTGGAATTGAAATTCCTGGGGAGAGTGAGACATAGATAGCATTTTCTGCCCTGTAAAGGTCAATATTTAAGTCACACCTTTAAACAAATCCGAGCCATAAAAGATACGCTCCGGAGAAATGGATTTTATCTGCTCACAGCCAGCAGTTCACCTGCGATGGGCTTCAGCCATTGTGGAGCTGATGGTTCTAGCACCAGTTTCTCCTTGCAGGCCTCTAAAGACTGCTTAATGTCATTTTAATTTAGGTTATTGGGTAATACCAGCTTTCTGAAACCCAAACTTGATTCTTCATCTACACTACCTCTCCAAATACTTATGTAGCCCCACAGGAGCTGGGGCTCTTGGGAATCGTGGATGAAATGAGGACAGCTCAAAGGTGCAGCACTTGATGCCTACACCCAGTGATTTCTGATGAACATTTATAATATTCTTGGCTACAATATCTTCCTATAATCTTTCTGCCTTTTGCATAGAAACCAGGGAGCCATCTCTTATGTTCTTTTTTTGCCATTCATGCAAAACGTGCCCTAGTATCTGTGTCACACAGTGTCATGCAGCTCCACATCATACATACAAAGTCACTCAGAGTCATGGTAGGTAATGTTGCACAAATAGTAAATATATTTTGATCACACATTATTTAATTTAAGCTCTTTATTTTTTTTTTAATTTATTACAGCTGGTCTGAAAACCCAGAAGAATGGAAGTTTCAAAAGGCAAGACAAACTTGGCTTCTCGTGCACATGTACGATAAAGAGAAGGTTTGTATTAACCCTGCTTTTTCTCACAACAAAAATGATACAAAGTTTTATACATTAGTTACAGCTATTCTTTATTAACCAGTAGTTGCTAGTACTAGCCACGTACTTCTCTAGTATTTTTTAAATAATGAAGAAATAAATAACTATGTTTTTAACCAAATTGCTGAATAATTTTACTGGCTTGTAGTTAATTTTTTTATTTTGTTGGTAATCATTCTCCTGTGTATCCTAGATTTTCATACCTTATAAATGTCCAGCATGAATAGAGCAGATGTGTGTTCTATCTAAATCTGGAGTTTACTGGGACCTTCATTTGAATTTCTGAGTGTGGAACCCAGTGCTGTACACCATGAATCTCATACTGCTTCAGCTATCTTGGGCTTTGTATGGGATGCACAGCCGTATTGCCAAGATGTTAAAATAGCTTTCTCATTAAAATATAAATGAAACCTGATGTTGATTGTCAAAAGCATAAAGTATAACCAGAAGCTAGGCTTGCATCAATCCTGATAGCCAGTCATTTCATAACTGAACCCAACATAGATTGAATGTCCAATAACCACCTGACCGTTGTGGTACTGAAAGGAGTTTCAGGTTGTCTGTTTGGTCGTGTAATAGAACAAACACCTCACCATTTGCCCTGTGCCTTACTTATTGATTCATCCAGTTGACATTCAGTTAGTTTTTGCTGATTTTTTTTGTGTGCAAACATTAATCGTGGAAGTGTACCAATCTTCCTGACCCAAATTACTCAGCAGCTCTTAAGCCAC
The DNA here is from genome assembly GCA_020800305.1 of Porphyrio hochstetteri. Classification (NCBI taxonomy): domain Eukaryota; kingdom Metazoa; phylum Chordata; class Aves; order Gruiformes; family Rallidae; genus Porphyrio; species Porphyrio hochstetteri. The sequence continues at coordinate 14,726,935 of CM036920.1, forward strand.
TCACCTGGCACAGGGTGTTACCTTTAAGATTAAAAATACTTTAGAGAACCAGATAATTAAAAGCAGAGTTTCATGAAGGGAAAAGATGTAATACTTTAAAAAGATTAGTTGCAGAATGCAGATTTGATTTGGAGGTATCTAGGTTGCTAGCACTGCCTTCTATTTTTAAGTTTCTCCTTTAGAAGTCTTTAGCAACCTTTCATAATCAGTGTGTGTTCTTTGAAGCTACCTGGAAATGATTTTAGAGGCAGAAAGTTGTTTTGGCTTTTTTACATGTTTACTTTGGGGGTTGTGTTGAAATACACTGGGAAATAATTAACTGTAAGTAGCATTTGTTTTATGTATCAAAGAACAGCTTAACTCCCTAGTTCTCAACACTGACATGAACCTTCCTTTTTGGTTGTCTTTTTAATCTGATGAAAGTGCTATGATTCATTTAAATTCATGTATTTGGTAGTTTTAATAATCAGAGGTTATTAACATCTGCATCTGGATTGAGTAAAGTTAGTAGAACTGCTCAAGTGCTTATAATTAAGCATATGATGAAGACTCTTTCTTCATCAGGACTGTAGGGAGGGCAGAGCAGCTTCTTTTGAATATTTTTTTATATACCCCAATCCAACTTCCCGTCCATTAGAGAATCAAATCTGTTTGATATCCAAGCATGACTGAAATACAAAAGGAGACATGAGTTTCTTTCCTTCCTAAGCCATGTCTTTGATCTCGTGGTGTCACTTGGATGCCTACTGAAAAGCTGTGCGGAGGGGTGAATTGAGTTTCCCATCCTGACAGGCCTCTTTATGTGAGAAGTCGAGGCTTTAAAGTCTTTTGCAATGTGAAGGGTTTTCTTTGAGTCACTTTAAAATCTGTCTGGTCATCAGCTGACATCTTCCAAGCCTGTGTACCTACAGCATGTCTACTTCTTCAGGATCCGGCATAAAACAAACACCGGATCACGTGTTGAGCTGTGTCATCTGGCAGGGCATTTTTTTGAAGTAACTACATCAACTGCCTGCAGCTTTCCTACTGCAAGGTCCTGGGGGGCCTGAAGATTCCCCAGGAGGTAACTGAGATCCACCAGCTTGGCGGCAGTAAGCTGAAGTTCTCTGTGCACCTCTCTGATTTTGCTTTGCAAGACAGTGGGGGCATCTGCAAGTCTTCAAACATCTAAAAACCCTTCAGTGACATAGAGCTTAAAGGCAGTACGTGTTCTGCTCTTGGTTTCACTCTGTGGTGTGTCTCCCCTTTCCCCAACGTTGCGTAGCATCTCAGCCTTGGGAGCTGATGGGATTTACTTCACTTTGAGATGTTTCCGTATTACTCCACTCCAGTGCACGTCAGCTACTTAGAGCAGAAGTGAGGTTGGCGAGTGAGAGAGAAAAAGAAACAAAATGAAGGTCAAAACAGTTTAATAAAAGAATAACAATTAAATCCTGGAAGCATCACTTCCACTTGTCAGAGCCGTGGTGGGAGATCTAGATATCCAATTTCAAGCCGGACCAAAAGCTGATCTTAGGGAAGGATTGTGTTCTTTCTTGTAAAGCCTCACCAAGAGTCTCTGAAAATTCAACTCTTGTGCTACTGGATTTTAAGAATTAAAATTCAGATTTCATTAGCTTTTTGCCAGCAGTTCTTATGTTCTGTTATCACGGAATCACTAGGTTGGAAAAGACCTTTGACATCATTGAGTCCCATCATTGCTGTGGCTCTGTTGTATGTGTAAGCTGGGAGGAAAAAATACTGTATTTATTCTCTTGCCTGCATGGTTCTGTACTGTAAGCTCTCGCTGGAATAAATGTAATAGTCATGTGAAAGAAGAAATCTGTCTTTTTGAACGCTCAAGCACTTATCCTTAGGACCAAATGCTTAATGCTTTCTAAGCTTCAGGCAGCCACATGTCTGTCTGCACGCTTAGTATTTCTAAGTTTAAAGTAGGCTTTTAATTGCCCCTTCAAGCACTTTGCTTAAATGATATAATAACAGCAATTCCACACAGTGAGATATGACTGTGCCACGAGGTCTGAGAACAAGAGGTGTAAATTATGGAGGTAATTTGGCTGAGGCTTGGAACATGGAGATGTTCCTGAGCTTTAGAGGCGTGGTACTGAGCATCTGCATTACAGGAGCACTGTCATGCTGGAATTGTTTGTGCCTGAATGTTTTTGTCTGTTATTAGTTCCAGTTTACTGTCAGTAAAAAGGTTTCAAATACATACACACAGATATTTTTCATTCTGTTTAAATGTTTGATATGTATCTTAGAGCAACTCTTCATATATCGTCCACTTCAGTGTTGCCACTGTAAAATTAATAGGTTTTTTTCTGTGTATCTGTATTATTTCTTTTACACAAGAGTGTTTGTGTGAAGAATTAGAAGGTTTTCCATAGCATATAAGCTACGAGACTGAAGGCAGGCTTTATGTTTGATTTATGACTTTGTAATATCCTGATTGATGAAGGCCATGTTAGGATAGTCTTTCTTCCTCTTCTTCTGGAGTGATAGAAGTTCTAGTGATCAAAGTTATGCTGCCAAATGTCGATGGAGAAATAAGTTGTAAATTAAGTATCTGTTGAATATCTGTCTTCTCTGAAACGCTGACACTTGGCAGAATTGAAACGCCCTTGAATAATTAGTCTCCAATCCTTTAAATGCTTACGTATGTGTTTGACTTGACTCATGTCGAGTATGCCTTTTAAAGTTAGATGTGTAAAGCTAAACACAGAGAGAAATATTTGCCTGATTAGGTCATTTTAACATCTCCTGATCCACAGCAAAAAAATTCTCTTATTGGCTGAAACCACACCACAGATACACAACGTGAAGTTAAGATATGCTTCAGCGGAGAGCTGCACACCTAATGCTTTTGAAAATACATTAATTTGAAATACTGAATTAAATCATTCCAAAGTCTCTGCTAAGTTATTGCCAAGATTATTTAATGTAACGATCATTTAAATTCTATGTTGTACCAGATAAGCTAAACTCCAGCCTATGACTAGTCAACTAGACAGGGAGTGAAAGGGGGGTAATGCGACTATAGATGACTAAAGTGCTTTTAGTGTTAGACATGGTAGTAGAGCCTATTGGTGTTATTCAGTGTGATTTAAAAATTATTTCCATATGTCTGAATTCAGTTTGTTTTCCAAATGAAATTCTGTCCCTTTGTATAAGCATTCTGTCAAAGCTCTTGATGGTGGGTGGTAGCTCATCTCAGCAAACAGATAATTTTGGGTAGGGGTGAGGGTAATTCCAGCAAAACTCTTTCCTCAGACATCTGCATGCAATTCCCACTGAGTTTAGAAAGGTTTTGCATACATGTTTCCAAAAGTAGGATTTGGCTAGTGGGTTTTTGGGTTTTTTTTTTCTTCCAACAGCAGCCCTGAGCTTGCTGTCAGGGAGCGTTTGCATTTGCTGATCAGCATTTCCACATCTGCTTAGAATTTCCTCTCGGATGCTTTGCCCATCTGAGCACATGACAGTCCTCTCACCACGGTCCATCCCTCCCGGCAGCTTGAACCTTGGCAAGAAACACTTCCACTCAAGAGGTGGGCATTGGCAGACACAAAAGCCCATGCAGTTCTCATTATCCTTCAGGTGATGGCTTGACATGACTGTGAATGAGTATTGAGAGACAAAAATAAAGCAGAATTTGTTTCTTCCTTGTGTTTTTTTTTCCTTTAAAGGTTCCAGACAAGTATTTCCCCATCTTACTGGATTATCTGCAAGGGCTCCGGGGCGGTGCACGAGACATAACTGTGCAGAAGGCTGAAGCTTTCATGAAGGAGTTGGATGGTTCCAATGCAGAAGACCCAAACCTGTTGGAGAAGTGCGAGCGCATACGACAAGTTCTGCAACTGCTGTCCTGAGGGTACTTCTGTGTCTTAGTGGTTGTCTGGTGGAGGGAAGGACAAGATGTCCTATACTGAGACTATATATTAGTTGTAAAGACATTTTCTAATAATCCTAATATAAAATTTTCAGATTTTGTACTCATCATTGTTTCCAATTGCCAATATTTATCATGTTGGGGGGTTGGACTCAATGATCTCTTGAGGTCCCTTCCAACCCCTACAATTCTGTGATGTTTTGAGGTGATGAAATAAAGACGTCATCTTTGGTCTATAGGAGGGCTGTTCTGATTACAAGTAATCTCTCCATGCATCTTTAGGAGAAGCAACCTCTCTTTCTTGTTAGTTTTCCTCCACCTCCCCATGTAATTACTGTTAAATAAGAGGAGCTTTGCAGTTCTTATTTAAGAAGAGCAAAGGAACCAACAGAAAGCCTAGAGGGGCTTTTACAATGGCAGCTTTCAAAATGAGCATACAGTACAGCGCTCACTCAGCCAGCTGCAATCTATCACTTCCAGCTTGAGGAGTATGTCATTTGGATTTGGGAGAGATCATTTTCAGCCTGTTGAACGTGGGTTGTATAACACAGTTGCTTATTAGTACTTCATGCAGCGATCTGGAGATACCATCAGCTTTTGTTACTTTTCCTTTTGTATTTTTTAAAGTTTTCCAATGCTTTGTGGCAATTGTTTGGATAACCAGATAATGCACAGATGGGAATGGGTCAAATTGTTTGACCACATGCAGGGAAATCATCTGATTGTACCTAAACATATCCTTCAGCAAGAAGAGCTTTGTATCTACCCTGCCAATATTGCATCTCCAGCTTTCCCTTCTAATTGGCTTCCAAAAGAGTTAATTTGTGTTCATTCGCTTTGACATCTCCTATGAACGTGCTGGAAATGAGGCTTTCAAGTAAAAACCAAGGACATTAATTACTCAAAAGTTGGATGATTGGCTTATTTAATAACACATGTGTTCAGATGGTGTTCTTGACCCGATTCTTTAATGTTTCTGCAAACAGTGTTCATACTTTATTAATAACAACTAGATGAGATGTGCAGCGGTTGAGAAGAGTGGCTGTCATTGGGAATTACGTCTTTAATTTGGATGGGGGAAGGAGGGGAGGATCTGTGGATTTGCAGGCCTAATTTTTCAATAAGAAGCATTTGCCTGGATTTGACAGCCTTCCCAGCCATGGATTACGACAAATCTTTAGAAGTATGAAATATATTACTAGTAACAAATACCTTATGCTTTCTGACTTCTTGAAGATGATGCTTTCAACTAAAAAAGACTAGAGACCAGCGTGCCCTGCTCTAACATCATGCTGATGGAGCCTGATGCAACGGTGAGCAGAATACAGCAGCAGCACCCAGCCTCTCTGCTGAGGGTTCTATAGCTCAGGTGTTAATCCTGTACTGTGGAGCAGCAGTTGGCTGGGGGCTGTAGAGGACACAAGCAGTGTCCAAGCCTTTCTGGGGCCCAAAGCTGCATAAAAATGAGTTTCCAGCGCAAAAGTTGGTGGAAAGGGTCTGTAATCAAAAGAAATGGTACTGACACTAAGTGAACTAGTAAAAAATCTTTGGGTCTGACGTCTGAGAATACGCAGCTGAGAAAAGCTACCATCACTCCCAGCAGAAGCTGATTCTTTTTCCTTTCCATTAGGGAAAAAAAAAGGAATTTCTCAGGGATTAAGTTTTCAAAGTGTCTTTGTGAGTTGATGATTGCATTTTGTGTGCCAGAGAAGACTCTGCTCTGAGAATTTTTTTAATCACCACTGTTGATTTCTCTGTCCCACAAAAGTGTTGGTCCTTGCTGGGCACTTCCAGCTTACAAGCACGTTCTGGAAGAGCCTTGTAAAAGGGATTATAAAGGTAATGTCCAGGCAAAAAAAGATGGGAACCTTTTAGGAATTTGTTGGATTTGCCTTTCCTGGACCTTGGTTCTGACCATGTGCAAATGTTGGCAGATCCTTGAGAAGAGAGGCTTTGTAGAACTGGAGCGTGCTATTTCTTTATACATCAATTAATATTACAAGCATGAAAGGCCTGCCAATCTGGAGTCCACATGGACAGCAGTGTTTGGAAAAGAGCAGTTGGAGCCTCTCACCAGTGAAGTAATGGACCTCTGCAAGTGAGGTCCTGCTCTGCTCTCCTCTTCCTCAGCTGCAGTTCCAACATGCCCTTCAGTGCTACCTGTGACTGGGTGAAGGACGTGGTCTTCAGCCTCTGCTTCTTGCAGCTAGGGAAGGTGCAGAAGATAAAAAACAAGGTAATTGTTGTGTTGGGTAGAGAAAGCAAAGTATGATGTCTTCTGCCACGTGTCTCTTGGTGCCTGGTACGGGTCAGCGGTTGGTGGTGTCGGGAAATTGGGTTAAAAGCTTGAAAAACTTCTGCTTTGTACTGTTAGACTGTGTGCCTGGTTTCAGAGCTGAATGTGAGGTACTGTGTTGTCTGACACGATGTTACAGTGAAAGTAGGAACGGAGGCTTCACTGCCCTTTTTTACTTTGCCCTTTTTCTTAAAGAACCTTCAGCTGGTGGGAAAACAAGTCAACTCCAGAACACCCATGAAACGCAAAACCACTTTTTTGGGAGACATGATTCCCAGGTCCATTTTAAAGGCAAGATTGTGAGGACCAGACAGTGTACCCAACACAGAGTGTGGATGCAATAGCATCCCTGGCAGTCAGATCCCCTCTTTTTGATACATTAGCCACCCTGCCAGCTTCTGTGTGCTGCTCAGCTCAGCATTTTAGTCTAAGAATTTCCATTGCAGGATGAATAAGTATAGCAGGATATCCTGCGTTGTGTATTTTAAATGATGTTGTTCAAATTATTAAGCATATAACCAGTTACTGAATGCCTGTAGCTGGCCAGATCTGTACAGAAGATACAATCTGGGACTTTATTTGCCTTGTTTTGTCATTTAGTCACATAGAATTTAAAATCTTGATAATCCCTGCAGTTTAGATGATCATTTGGATACGAATAGGACAAAATCGTGTCTGTGGTTCCATTGAAATCAGTCTGTGTTAATAAAAATTGCATCCAGGGTTAGAAGCAACAGTGTGTAGAGACTGACATACTACCTCCTCATCTGCCTACTCTAATTGTCTTCTAGTTGAGTTAATCTGTATTGTGTAGCTCTGGCTACAAGTATTCGTATCCTGAGAGAATGCTGAAGTCAGGGCTTCTGGGCAAAGGAAAGGAACATTAATTACTGAGAATTGCTTGAAGCTGGAACTCTGCCTCTAATGGAAGAACTAATTACTCAAAACTTGTCAGTGTAAAAAAGTTCCCTTTAATTTGGCAGATCCTTGCTGTGGACTGTATATCTTCTTGGTTCTCTGCTGTCTGCCCAGAGTTTTAATTTGTTATCACCATTGTAAAATCGCTGGGTAAATGAATCCTCTGTCCTTGTTTGGGAAGGGTGTATCATGGCTGTTGAATGAGTAGTTTTATTCCCTTATTTCCTCTTGCTGGAGAATAGCTCTACTGTGTTTCTGTTTATTTTACAGCAAGGTGACTCTTGGCTCATCTCCCCTCATTTCACATAGCTTAGAAACATGCTGCTTTGAGGTGAGCTTGGCATTGGGGGTTTTAATTTTGTTTATTTGGGTTGAGTTTGGGGTTTTTTTAACACTTGCCAGTGAGGCAAAGTAGCAAGCGTTAAAATCTACTCACATGCCTGCAAATCTGTGTCAGAATAAAGTGATCCTGAAAGAGATTGAAGCTGTGAAGTCAAGCACTTGGAAAACTAGAAAGCATGAGAATGAAAATGGTCTGTGTGTTTCAGTTTTACTCCTTCCCATGCACATGGTGGGATGTGGCCTCTCACTGTGCCACCAGAACCAGCCTTCCCTTCGGTGTGACTGAGAAGCCATTTGGTCGGTGTTTTCCCTGCAGTCCTGCTATTTGCATCTTCAAAATTCAGGAGGACAGAGCAGGACTAAAGCCAGTGAGAGACCTTCACTGGGCAGCCTTGATCCTCCACAGGAGAAGGAGGAGGAACTTTCCTATTCATTTGGTGCAGGAGCCGACTCAGAGATGTTTCATCACAAATGTTCCCTTTCAAACATGCTTTAATGTTCTGATTCATTTACAGTCAAAATACTGAATTGATGTTACTTAATTTAAATCCAGTTTTGTTGACATAAAACTTTCCAGTGGCTTATTCTGGTTTAGCCTTTGGTTTCCTTTTATGTCTTCCTTTCTGGTGTAGCTGAATGAGCTGGTTATTTCTGTCCCAGCAAATAGGAATATTAGTTGTTTACAGCAATTCCAGTCATACAAGGACACAACTACATGGCCTTGCCTTTGCAGGACAAGCTCATTTTAGCAGTGATTTATAATTACACTCTATTTTAAATTCTTCAGAAGAACATACGTAGTCAACCATTTAATAAGGTAAAAAATAATTATTGTTTTAAAATACAGGGTTCTTTTCCCTTTGAGGAATGGGGAATATCAAGCTAAATAAAGCTAATGAGTGAATGGTGGGGGGAGGGCAAAGTGAAACAGTGGTTTATCTTTCTTTGTTAAAACAAAGCTGAATAAGAAGCTTGTGCTACTAAGAAAGTTTGGCTGGTGTTATGGGTGCAGAGGGAGGGCCCTTTGGTTAAAAACAGAAGCACAGTCATACAGTTGCTCTTATTAATTATGTTTTTTTTCCCCCTGCATGCAGAAAATTTTTGGCATTCCCTAACAAAACCCACGAAAACACCTACGTCAAAAAGTTAAATAGGTTTCAAAATCAAATACTTAAAGGTCAAGAAATGCCACATGTATATAAATGGCCAGAATTATTCAAATTCTACTTCTCTGTGCCTTCAGCCTGGAGACTGAATGAAGAGGGGGTTGTGTTAGAAGCAAACAAGCAAAAACCCCTAAACTATGTGAGCACGCAGTTAAAGATTACCAGTTACCCCTCTCTTCATGGGAAGGTGGAATTGCATCTCCTGTTAGCTTCAGTTGTTGGGATTGTTTAAAGAAGGTTTGCTGCTAACTAAAATATCATGTAGCCTTTAGCTGTGATGACTTAAATCTATTCTCCTCATGGGCTCGTGTGTATTTTCTAAATCTCTAAGCCCTGGGACACAGGGTCTGTCACTCATTTGTTTATAAGGAGCTGGACCTAGTGAAAATCACTGTTGAGCTCCTTTGGATCCAAAGAAGGATGTTGACACTGAGTTTCCCTGTACTGGGCCAGAGCTACAACAGGCTTTGGCAGCCTCTTTTGTACCAAACAGGCTTTCTTAAGCTCCATGAAATTGCCCAAATCTGATACTGGATGCTGCTTATGGCATTTGCCAAGTGAGCAGCAGCATTTGTCTGTGAAGCACTTCGAGCCACGAGGCTGCAGGATCTCAGCTGCTCGGGATGCTTGGTGCACAGCACAATGCCTCCCTGGCCCTTGCTGCCCGTGTTCAGTCTTGGGGCTGCTGAAGGTTGCAACCAATTTATTTGTCTACTTCCCATGGGCTTAATTGGACTGAACAAACTGGGTTAAAGCAATTTTGGCTTATGGAAAGCTGCAGCTACAGCCATAGTGTTTCCCTGGTAGCATAGATACGTGTAAACAGACTTTATGGATTTCATGAAGATAGTACCCTTTGTTAGAAGCAGCAGCTCTTGCTGGATCCTGGAAATGACTGACCAGCACCCCAATTTACCTCATTAAACAGGAGCTGTACTTCTTGAGCTGTCACAAATACATGCTACCAAATAGGCACAACGAGAGCCAGCCAAGAAACCATGTATGGGCATCAAACATACCAGAGGGCAAGGATGAACATTGGGAATGCAACCTCTTGAAGTTGCCTGGTTAAGGCAGGATGTCACCTGGCACAAATCCTGGCTGCCATAAGGGTAAAAATAACGAGTAGTATCCCTGTGACATAAGGAAATCTTTCATCCTCGTTTAATGGGGCACTGTGATACGCTGGGAAGAGTAAATATGGAGCTTCTCTGAACTCTTACATGTGGTTAGTGCTCAGGGCCAAACCAGCAGAAGATGGCAGGGCTGACTGTAAGCAGGTCGCTGTGTACACACTGCTGGTGTTAGACAGATGAAATCTGGGTGAAATTCCAGTGTCTGAGTGTGCTCGTAGGCAGCATCGAACTGGTGATGGCTCAGCCCAGGGAAGGATTTCTGGTCTCATTTTGGGATGATGGTGTTACAGCAACACAGAGGATCTGTGTGTTCAATGCACCTTGTAAACCCGCTGCTTGGCTGCGCTCCACAGGCCACGTTCTGCTGCTGACTGCAATAAAATAGATACTGGAGGAGCTGTTGAAGTTGTTGTGGGTGCAATTGAAACTCACCCCAGAAGTACAAAGTGTTCACCCCACTGCTCCCACGGGTTGCTTCCAGCCCCACAAAAGAAACACCTGCTTTGATTTCACCTGAAGAATCAATCAGAAACAATAGTAACATGCCAAGTTTTCCTTTGAATCCTGCAAATTACCTTCTCCTCCTTCTGATCAATCTGAACGTGGGACACTGCTGGTGATGAACCCTGTGCCCAAGCCAAAGTGTCCTGTTGTGGTGGCAGCTTGGAGGACTGCAGAAGGCAACACTTCTTCCAGTTCGACTGCGCAGCTCTACCCACACCCATCATCTCTTTTTGGCTGTGATGCCTTTCAGGTCAGTACAGCTGTCACTTGGTAACCCTTACCAAAATTTTTTGTAAGCTTCCAGTGCCCATTGGAAGCAGGAGCATTCATTAGCTTATGGTTCTCACATATCCCTTCTCATCAGCTCTACCTGCACCATCTCTGTGCATCATTCTGTGATATCTGTGCACCCAATTATTGGCTTCCAGTCTCCATCTTTTTCTGATAAAGTGCTTTCTGGTGCTTGTCATTGCAGCTGGGATAGCAGAAGGCATTGAGGGTTTAAAGGTCTTGATATATCATAGTCCATAAGAACTGAATTATCCTTAAAATTCACCCCAAATCCCATCAAGATGGCTCTGGATTTCCATCTCCATCAGCTCTTCCCTGGGGGAAGTCCCATTAAGCCAATCCAGACCTTACCCCGGGTGTGTAGTGTGCTTTTGCTTGGAAGAGAAGATGGCAGTTGGAGCATCATCCCACTGTGTGTGACTCTTAAAATCAGGGGGGATGGCAGAGATTATGTCAGCACTTTTAAAACTGCCTTAGGTGACAAAAGAGAAACCTTCAAACACGAGGTCATTGGTGCTCTGATAACGCTTGTGAGCACCTGCCTCTGGTTTGGGTGGTGAGATATGTGTGGGTGCTCTCCAGTGCTCAGTCCATGCCTTTACCTTCCCACGCTCCTTGGTTTGGGTTTTTGGGCAGTATCAGCTTGGGAAGATTGTTCTCTAGGTTGCCTCTTGCCCAGTGAACACCTAAATGGCCAAGTTACGGGGTTGCTAATGAGACTGTTCCACCCCTTGTACAGGTAAACAGGGTGAATCATGGAACCACAGACTGGTCTGGGTTGCAAGGGACCCCAAGGATCACAGAGTTCCAACTCCCTGCCACAGGCAGAGCCACCAACCTCCAGGCCTGGATCTACACAAGGTTGCCCAGGGCCCCATCCAACCTGGCCTTGAACACCCCCAGGGATGGGGCACCCACCCCCTCTCTGGGCAGCCTGTTCCAGCCCCTCACCACTCTCTCTGTAAAGAACTTCCCCCTAATATCTAATCTAAACCTTCTCTCCTTTAGCTTCAATCCATTCCCTCTTGTCCTGCCAGTCTCTGCCCTTTTAACAAGCTGATTCCCCTCCTGTTTCTCTGCTCCCTTCAGGGACTGGAAGGCTGCAATGAGGTCCCCCTGCTGCCTTCTCTTCTCCAGGCTGAACAAGCCCAGCTCCCTCAGCCTCTCTTCACAAGGGAGGTGCTCCAGCCCTCTAATCATCTTCATGGCCTCCTCTGAACCCTCTCCAACAGTTCCACATCCTTCTTGTATTGGGGGCCCCAGCTCTGGACACAAGACTCCAGATGGGGCCTCCCGAGGGCAGAGCAGAGTGGGACAATCCCCTCCCTGTCCCTGCTGTGAAGGCACAGTCACAGTGCAGTGCTGCTCTCGGGAACGATCTCCTTGTACAGTTTGTATAGGGCAGACACCTCGACCAGAACTCAGCCTACTCTCAGCTTGTTTTTGTTGTGAAAATGAAGAAAACCTTTAGCTAATTCTCATTTCCAGTGGCTTTGATGCACTGTTTTATCTGGGAGGTGGAAAATCTGCAGTGAACTGTTAGGACTCTTGCACCAGCATCCCCCTTTCCTTCCCATGGGAGCTCCTGAGCCAGATTATAACTCGACTTTCACCAAGAACACAAGAAAATCCATCTGAGTGAATTAGCAAAGAAGATGAGGAGGAGGAAACCAGCTCATCAACATTAACTTCGATTTCCATGTAGGCCAGGTAGGGCTTTGGGGATTGTGAGTCTGCAGTATTTAACTAGAACTCATTCAAAAACGATGACCTGTGTGGTGATACAGGATGAAACAGCTCTCTGCACTTTGTTACATCCTCCTGCTTTCCTTCGGAGCAGCCAAGACTGGCAGCTGCAGAACACAGCCTGTGGGAGCGAAATGACAGCGAACGGGACAATTATTTCCAGAGATGGGTTCAGTCCTTGGAAGTTCTCCCTGGCTCTCAAAAGAAAACCGGGGGTTTCCCCTTTGTTTTCTAAATCCTATTTTATTCTTATTATTTCAGCTGCCTTTGGACAAAGGGAGGGAGGGAAAAGTGACCGCAGAGAGATCAAGAATACATCTGTGACGTTGTTTAATGAGAAAATGCTGCCTCTGGTTGAACTACCCCGTTACCGCAGAGCAGAGTGTCTCAGATCATTTGGATTTGGGTTTTTGGGGGGTCCCAGGGGAAGAGGGAAGTGTGGCAGGTGAGTCTTGGTCGCTGCTGTTCTCTATACAAATGTTACAGGTGGTTTGTTGCTCCAAGAGAAGAGCGAAGGGAATGTGATGGATGTTGCCCCTCTGCAGACAGCACGTCCTGCCGGCTTTCCTGCTCCACGGTGCCCATCTTCCCCATCCTTGTCAACAGAAGTGCCTTGAGCCACCAGGATGTATCCATCAACCTTTGTTTGCATCGTTGCTGTGGCTGTGGGCCCTGTATCCCTCATAAATTTGCTTTAATGGGCAAATTAAACTTTTGACTTGCTATACAGCTGCGAGTCGCTGGTGCATGGAATTGTCTGGAGGATGCTCTGTGGACTCCGGCACTGGTCCTGGGAAAGGGCAGCCCAACACAGGTAAGGGAGGATGCAAGCTCCAGCTGTGTTGGAAGCAAATTTCACTGTGGTGTTGAACTGTGTAAGTGCCCATTGAAAATGGCCAATCCAGGGCACGTGTGCCTCTGTGCCAGATGCTGTACAGCTTCCTGAGGCTTGGAATTCTTTTCGGTTGAGAGCTGGCAGGTATTTGCAGCTCAGCCAGTCACAAGAAGATGATTATTGGTCCTGCCAAACTTGCTGCAGGGATTTGACAGTGACAAAATACCATGTCCCACTCCTGCAGCCCCGTGGATTGAAGTTTGCTGTAGCATTTCAGAGGGATTTCTTTTAAAATTTGGAAATGAGAAAGGAGTTGTCTCTGAGGAAGGAAGACAGATGTCTCAGCTGGCTCATCTAGAAAATCCTGCCATTTCTCTCAGACACAACCTTTACCTAGGTCATCTTTCCTGCAACTCGACTCGATCATTATAATGGGCACCAGCTTGACATACCCTCGAAACGGATTCAAAATCCAGCCCAAGCTGGTTTGTGGATAGAAGAAAGTAAAATGCTCGTAGTTCAGTTCTGCCTCTCGGGATGCTAAGGCTATAATTCAAGTCATTAGGCTTAGTATATAAAGCCCTTCGTAATCCAAGTCTTAAGAATCTGAAAGGTCACTTGTGGTTCAATAGCCCCGAATAGTAAATGCGAAGAGCTCATGGTGACTGTCTTGATCCTAAAGCACCTCTTAAAATAAACGCTGGTCTCTGGCCCCGGAGCATATGCACGTTATTTCAGTGTGATCCAAGAGGCTGTGCTGAGAATTAAGCGGCTTGACCATCGCACAGCAGGATGCAACACTGATTGTTTTGAAATTATTTTAATAACTGGTCCACTGGAATAGATGGGAGGATGCACAAGGCTTGAAACACACACCTTCCTGCGGCTGCAGTGGTCCAGTGTGGAGATCTCTGCTGCGGACTGCTCATCACCCAGGTCCCCAAAATCTTCCCTAAAATCTGCCAGTGCAGCTGCTTGTGTTGGTGAAATGGGCAGAAGTGGCTTAGACCACAGGAAGAGCAGGGCTTTGCTCGTCCCCTGGTCTGGACAGCTGTGCCAGAGGTCACTCACACAAGTGGTGGGGTCAGCAGGTAACATCAGAGAGGGTAACATCTGGCCAGAGGTGTGGCGGCTGGAATTGAGCAGACAGGGGGCTGGGAAGACCTGGCAGATCCCAGGTAACCGGAGCCCAGCTCTGACTGCCTTGCAGGGATTAAATTGTGGCACCTCTGTGAAGCAGCCCAGGAAGGGGGTTTGGTACCCAAAGGTGCAGGGTAGCTGCGTGGAAGGAGCCCCTGGGTAGTTCTGTGGGAGAAAAGGACAAGCAGCAGTGTGGCAGACCTGGAGGATGCAGGGATGGGCTGATGAGATAATTTCCAGGGTGGATTCCACACGAGACTGAGCATATGCTTTGCTGTATTGCCATTGGGAAGCTCAGTCCTTTACCTACCTCATTGGCATCTCCTTGGGAACATTCCAGAGAAGTAAAGAAATGGAGGATGGAGAATGCTTAGCTGCTTATGGACCGCTTGCCGCATCCCCTCTTGGTACCTAGCACTCCTTTTCATTCACATGTTTGTGAGGGCAGTTAGATGCCAGCTGGGAGGGGTGCAGGATGACTTGGCTGTTCCTCTTTAATATCTCTTTGCCTTTTAATTTTGTTCAGTATTTGAAGCGATTGCATCTTTATATTGCATTTATTCAGCGGTGCTCTGGATAGGGCTACTTTTGTGCCCCGAAGGGTCTACGTTTCCATCCCATATTAATATATAACATCTATTAACATCAAGGCACGGTGTGCATGTGAAGGAGCGCTGAATAGCTAAACTCTGCTCAAATACCTGTGACCTCTTGGCTTTTCTGTACAGGGTGGTTATTAATACTTTGTCCTTGCCGTGTTCCATCAGAGGATGCTGCCACACAAGGGGAGGTCTGATCGTCCCTTTATTACAGAAGGGAAAAACAGAGGGAAAGAGATTAAAAGATTTGCCAGCAACACAGAGCAATCAGTGCCTGGGCTGAAAATAGAAACCAGGCTCCCGCTTTCCATTCCCCAAATCTGGCCTCTAGACAACACGACTATATTAAAAATGTAAATGCAAAGGCAGAAAATATTTCCTTTTCTGAACGTTCTTCACTCACATTTTGTGTCCTTTTGACTCTGTGCTTCACAGTATAAGCTGGCAGCGTTTGGATCAAAGACTACAGCAACCAGCCAGGCTGTGCTCACTGAATACAGCGAAGGAAACCGGAGAGAACCACCGAAACCTCAGAGTGACCAGAAAGCTCGTGGCAGAAGGTGGGAGGAGGCTCACGTCTATTTTGAGACAGAAAAGTATTCAGTAGCTGTAGGCTACTGTTCAAAATACTTTGATTACTGTATTTAAGGAAGCCAAAAGTGATACTGTTGTGACAGTCAGCGCCTTGAGAAAATACTCTCTCTTAGGATGTACCACAGATAGGAAGCCGGCAGCTTAAGGACATGCAGGCGGTTTCACTGTTTAGTATTAAGTTTGTAGATGATGGGCAGATTGAACACAACTGGGGTTAGCCATACAGGACCAGAAGGGGTGGGTGAATTGAGTCTCACCACGGTACCGCTCCATTGCAGGGCTGCTTGCGCTTGGATGCAGACATGCTGGCAGTGCCATCGGTGGTCTCATTCCTTTGGGTTTGCCCCAGCTTTATTTCTGTTCCCATATTGTTCCCCCCGTGCTGTAAACAGGCTCAATGATCAAAAGAAAGAATAAAAATAGCAGCGTGTGGACGCAACACAGCCAAACAGCCAGAGTAACTTCATGGGAGAAACTGGATTTAGAAACGAGCCCGGTGGCGTGCCAAAGAGAGTCCATGTTAGGGGCTTTTTTAAGAAGCAATTAGAAAGCAGTCTCCTTTTAAAGACACTTCCCCGTGCTCATTACAGGGCTGTGCCACTGCAAATTAGGGCTAAATCCTGCCAGCCTGGCTCTTGGTGCATCTCTTTGTATGAGCAGGGTGTGAGGTGTCACTGCGCTTGCTCAGGAATCCCTCACGGAGCCAGTGCCGGCAGCGTGTGACTTGCCGCTGTGTCCAGCAAAGCTCTGAACGTGGCACAAGAGGGATCACAGACATGTGAGAAGAGAAGGTGAGTGGTACCGGAACCTGGGTAGGGGATTGAGCCCCCCACAGCAGTGCTCCCCATATTCCTGCTGCTAATGGCAAGCTGTGATGAGAACTAAAGGTAAAACTCAGCTGGTGTCAGAGGGGCAAGGGTTGGCCTTGGTGAAGCTGATGCATCTTCACTAAACCATCTTGCCCCAGAGCTCAGCTCCTTCCAAATCCCTTTCCACTCAGTAGAAGCCCAAAGTAAGTGAGACAAGATGAAATTGAGCCGTGGGAGCAAGCTGAGGACATCCCCCTGCTAGGGACCTTCTTGATCTATTGAGTTCTGGGACCTGCCCAGAGAGTGGGGACATGGTGGGGATGTGGGTATGACACCTCATGGTTCACAGGTCTGGCATGTCAGCCTGGCCAACCTGTGCAGATGGACTCGGCTTTGGTTGTGGGGTCAGTGCAGGCCTGAAATAAAGACCTGGGAGCTGCTTCTTAGTGGGCTCCTCTGTATAAAAAGGAGAATACCCATGAACGCAGTGATGTAGAAGATTTTATTCCAACAACTAGATTTACGTTACCGTAACTCTAAAGTTGCAAGGCATAAGGTGTACAGACTATTTCTAGCTTCACACCATCTCCTGTCTCACCAAGACTTTGGAGCTCTAAGACTACCTTAATGGCTGGGAAAAGCCTGTTCAGAACTTTTTGTGTCACCTCCATGCTCACAGCTGCCATGACAGCAAGAAAAACTGTGGGTTTCACTAGCAAACCTCTTGCCTTTCCCCTCTTTTGCTGGCTTGGGAGAGCCAAGCTTTCCCTGGTGCAGGCTGGATGGGATGTAGCTTCCAGTGCTCAGCCAGCAGCTGCTGCAACGCATCCACCTTTGGCGAGGTTAGCTGATGATGCTGAATTTTTTATAGGTCCAAGGCCGTATCTCTCTGACCTAATTAGGTTTTTACTGGCTAATGATTTATGGAGCAAACCTCTGAGGCTTTTTTTTTCCTTTGCTTGGGTCCTGCAGAATCACTAACAAGAGGGAAAGGAAGCTGGCAAGTGCTGGAATCCTCCCACAAAGTGGGCAAGCGCCTCATTTGCTTACAGCAGGCCAATAGCTGTCCGTGCTGTTGACCTGGATAGATAATACTGCTACACTTTAACTTTAAAATACCAAGTGAATTAAATATTAGTCTGTAACCTCAAAAGGAGCGTGGTGCCCCTCTGACCAGCAACACCGTGCAGCCATGTGTTAGTGATAACAAACCCCGCGGTTTGCAAATCCCTAAACCACTTCCAGGGGAGCTCTGGGTTGGTTTACTGGGGGGATGGTGGGGGGGAGATGGGCTCATTTGTCAGTATTGCCACTTCTGAGGCTTCAGGTTGAAAACCACAGGCTGGGTTTTGCCAACGCCAAGTCACGTTTCAGTGCTCTAAAGGTGATAAAATACCCGAATGGTGATAGGCCGAGTCCCTTCGCTGGGGGCACGTTTATTGAGTCACCCTTTTTGGTAGGCCCGCAGCAGCGTTCTGCTTGTTTCTGTCATGGTCTTGTGTGGCCTTTGAACTAATCTTTTCCCTTTCCCATCTGGATTCTCCTTCTATAAACGATGGATAATGACAATTCTTTTCCTGGGGTGCACTTGCCATTCGAGCTAAGGGCAAAGTAGCGCTGCTGGAGAGTTGGCATCCCCAGAATGAGGGACAGGCCTCAGGGACTGAGATGGGATGGGGCTTTTTAGAAGACAATCCACATGGAGCTGGAGAAGTTGTCTCCTGTGTTAACACCACTGAAGCACTTTCACCTTCCTCAGACAAATGCCTGGCCTGCAGCACCAAACAGAAACCCCCAAACCTCCCCAAGCCCATAGAGAGCCGGTGCTCATGAGCTCTGTTACGAGCCACAAGCTCAGGACAGGCAGCTCCAGCCTCGAAGACAAAGCTCGTACACGGACCGATGACTTAAAGGCACTTGCTGGTTTCAGGGTCAACAGCATTTTGGCTGTGTGAGGTGTGGAGGGGTCTGGGAGGTGGGGTTTGGGCCAGAGCTTGCATGGGGCTTCCCCAGCTTTGCTGGGCTGGGCTGTCACGGCTGTCAGCGTGTGTTAATTAGCTGATGAGAAAGCTCCAAGGCAGCTCGTGCTGTTTCAAAGGGGCTGTTCAGGGTAACTTTTAAAACACAACTTGCAAGAAAAATAAATGGAGAAGGGTTTAGTTTTTTCCTGTGGCTGCCTGCAAGCTGTGGCCGCAGGGAAAGTGCTGCTGAGGCCACCCACGCTGGAGGGCTGCTGGCTCCTTCCCGGCTGATCTGGCATCCCTGTGGGTCCTGCAGCCCCCTGCTGATCCCGCTGGCTTCCCAGGGCATGCCAGAGGGGGCTGTGTGGAGATGGGGTGGAAAAGCCCATGGGCAAGGTTTCCATCCCTCAGGCAGGGAAGGAAGGAGAGAGGGAATGGTGTTTTCAAGGTGGAAATACCCAACTGGAGTCCTGACCTTTTTGTCTCGCCGAGGCTGGGTTTTGTTTGGTGTGCAGCAGTGTGGGACAGTGGAGGTGGGAGGCTTTGCCAGCCTGTGATTTTGTGTTTGTGCTAGAAGAACTGTCAGTCTCGGGCTTTGTCTGTGGCAGTGGTGGCGAGAGGATGTGTCCCAGGCCGGTGTGGGGTGACGTGGGCAGCAGAGGTGGCTGTTCCTGCAGCGCTGGGGAGGGCAATGTGGCTTTGTGACACAGCACTGTCTGTGCAGGTCAATGCCAAGTGGGTCGATGCCGTGCGGATTGACACTGTGCAGGTTGATGCCATATGGGTGAGTGCCATGCAGGCAGGGCTGGGCTGCCCGTGGGTACCATCAGGGAGCAGACTGGGCAAGGAAGCAGTTTTTGCAGAGGGGAGAAGCTGAAATCATCCTCAGAAAGAGAGGAACAAAAAAGTATTTAACTAAACTATGATACATTAGGGCATAATTAAGCACCAGCTAAAACCTGGGATTGAAGCTTTAAGGATCAGAGGCTGGGCAGATAGGATGGGAGTGCCCAGGAAGGAGAATTAAAAAAGCACAGCAAATCCTGCTTTAGAATACGTGGTGTTGGGGTCTGCCAGTGTGCTGGGGAGAAGAGCCCAGTAAGATGATGGTGAGCAGGCCCCAAAGCCTCAGAAGGGGAGTACAAAAGCAGAGTGCCTGCCAGGCTGGCACCCAGGCATATGGCATGTCTCTGCCCATCAGGTCAGGCAGCTTTAGGCTGGAGCTGCTGAGGGTGCTGGGGAGAGGACAGAGTGTTTGTCTCTGCTGCAGGGTTATTTCATTGTGCTTGCCTGGGAAAGTGTTCTGGAATAAAGGGATCGGGCAACCTGGGTTGGGACTGGGGCATTTTCTCTGAGCAGAAATTAAATTCTCTCTCCTTCCCCTTGCCCCCAGCCACTGGACACCCAGGAGGAACACGAGTTCATTGGTGCTGCCCACCTACAGCAGAGGCTGGGGACGCAGTTGTGTGTGACAGGACTTTGCTGCAGGGCTGGAGGGCACATTCCACTGACCACTGCACGTGCTGCTGCATAGCATCATGCTTCTGCAAGCTGCCAGGTGATGCCTTGAGGGACAGACATATCCACCTGATAAATGTAGTCCTGAATACCACAGGGCAAGGTTTTGGAGCTCTCCCTATTCCTGCAGGAGCAGGGCTTGAGCAGCATGCTGCTCCCCAGGCTCTGTGCTGCATGAAAGAGCAGTAGGATGCATCCAGGCATGGAGACAGCACAGCCTGGACTGTAACCCCACCTGCCCATTGCTGGATCCAAGGGCAGATGCAGGGAGGGAGACCTGGTTATCTAATTTCTAGTCGTTCCTGCCCAAGAGTGGCTGATTTGGGGGGGGCTTGACCTCCAAATAATTACCCACAGCCCAAGGAATGACTTCCTTTCCCAACTACACGTCTATGGGTGGTTTGGTCCTGGGGCTCTGGGCAAGGGCTTTTCTTTCTGTGCTTCCCTCTCCATAATTCCTCTGGTGACTCGTGACCCTGCTCTGACTGGAGAGCTTTGGCTTTTTTTCAAGGAGATCATTCACTCCTGGATAAAGATTAATTTTTCACTTTAATTTTTAACTTAAAATCTCTTAGGCGAAAAAGCTTTTGTAGGCCACCTGAGATGCTGTTATCTTCACCCAGCATTACCTCCTTCACGGGTTGCTTCACCCCACAGGTAATGAGTAATCCCCCGTCCCCCAGCTGCTTGTGCATGGAGAGGTGCTCTGACAGCTTCCACTCCCCTCCCCTTGGGAATGGCAAAGGCATTTGTAGTGTCAGAGTGACATCTCTCCGCCTCTGGGTAATGGGTACGGTGTGAGATGATGCTGTCCCTGCACCATGTCCTGCTTTCACCTCCTCGCTGCACGGAGCCCAGGCACCCTCCCAAAAGTGAGGAGAGCAAAAGGAGCTGAGCCAGCCCCAAGGCCCCAGGCACAGCAGCTGTATTCAGAGCCCAGCCCTGACACACGCTCTGGGGCTGACTCCTCAAACCCACATAGGCAAGTCATTGTCCAGGCAAGGACGTGAACTCGCCTGTCCAGACTCCCAGGCTCCTGCTCTTACCGCTGAGGCTGTTGTTCGTAACACTAGTGGGTTTGGGGTGGATGGACAGACAGATGGATGGACAGACAGATGTTTCCTGGGTGGTGCACAGTTTGGGTATGAGCTGAGATCATGTCCTCTCAGCAGGTCTGTGGCCTGCCTGACGTGGACAGGAGAGCCCAGGTTTGAATGGCTGTTGTGTCCAGTGTGTGACCCTCGCTGCACCTTGTAACAGTCCCAAAAGCATCCTCAAGGCTGATGCCACCTCATGTCATGGTGTGGAGCAGTACAAAATCCTTGTGATCCAGAAGGGCCCCCCCCCAAAAAGGGATATCAAACACTCTTTTGCTACCTCAGGGACTGCTGCATTCTCTGTGAGATCAGGGTGGATTTATGGAAGCAATGTGTGTTTCCACTAATGTCTCTGACAGGTCTTGCTCTATCAGACACTACCAGAAACCAGTGGGAACAGCAGGCCCCTCACAAAGCCTTCTGCATTCATATGGATTCAATAATCCAGCTCTCCAAGACATGGTTTTTATATCCCTCCTGTTGCATATGGAGTGAAAGTGGCACCAGTTAACACTGGCTGGGGAGTGGGAAGAGATGCCCCTCGCTGAAACACCCACCTGGAAAAGATGGGGACATGAGACTGAGTCATGGCTTTGGAGTTTGCAGCAGTTTTCACCAGCCTCTGATGGGGTAAAAAACCCAAGAGGAGGTCAGAAGCTCAGCTTTTTATTGAGTGCAGCCCCCAGTAAGGAACAGTGAGAGCTGTACAAGTGCCTTGGTAGGTGTTTCACACGGGGCTGCTCGGTTGCCCTGGTGTAAGGTGAAGTGGCTTTGTGTCTGCATGCCCTATAGATCTGTAGGACAGCCCAGACTCAAAATGCTGATAAACAGGAACATTGCAGAGGTGAGCAGCAGAGCTCCCAGTCTGCAGAGGCAACAAACAGGTCCTGATGGTTTGGCCTGCGAAGATTGCTCAGCTCTGTTTCCCCTCACCAGGAGGTGGAAGAAGGAGGATGCTGTCCACCCAGCTTCATGTGTGGCCTGGAGCAGGACCTGCTTCTCCTTCACTGAACCATGGGATGAGCCACACTTGTCTACCCTGAAGGATTATTATGGGATCAGCATCGTTAAGGTAAAGAAGGCAGAAAGCAAAGAGCTGTCTGTGTTTGGAAAAGAGGTTAGATGAAGAGGATGGGGAAGGGATGGAGAGGGAAGTCTTGAGGGAAATGTCACGATGGATGCCTAATAATAAAACAAATATGGATCTCCTGGGTGCTGGGAGTTTATTGCAGGTGGGAGAACCAGAGGTAGGCTTTGGGAACGGAGCAGACCTGCCCTGCTGCCCTCAGCACAGAGCCAGAAGCCTGTACCTTCACAAGCTGTGCTTGGACTTTGCCTTTTGCAGACATAACTTACGGTTTTTGTGGAGAGCTGGGGGTGGAGGGGAAGGTTGTGCCAAGCGCACCCAAACCCCTGACATCATTTACTCTGAATAAATACAATGCGAGCACTAATAAAGGCACCATGGGGGCTTTCCAGAAAGGTGAGCTCCACCAAAACATGGCTGCCTTCACAGCCCTCTTCTTCTGCGGGCTGTGGGCCTTGCTGTTATCAGCTGCATTCTATGTTTTAAAAGTTTATAAGCAATTGGTTTTAAATTTGCCTCCTGGTCCACTTCCTCTTCCGATCATTGGCAACCTGCATTTGCTGGACATCAGAAGGCAAGACAGGTCACTGATGAAGGTAAGAACAAGCCCTCTTTGCTTCTTGGGTGTTAAATACCAGCACGTACCTATCTAAAATTCTCCTCCAGTGACAGTTCTGAGATGATTTTTGGTGCCAGATGTGGGTTTTTAAAGAAGACCCCTGTGTTAAAGGTTTCAGAATGACCAAGGAGACTCTTAAATTCCAACACTGGGATGTGAGCGGCGCTGACATGAGAACTACTCAGCGTGGAAAACTCTGAGTGTCCTCAGCAGATCAGACTGATGGACCTGAATTTTGGCGTCTTCCTTGTGTTGTGAAATAGTTTCAAATATTTGAGTGTCCACGTAGACAAACGGAGATGGATGCTCGGTTGCAGCTGCCAAAATAGCTTGTGTTTCTTACTTGTGCTGCCAGTTTTTCATGAGAAGGGGAATAAATGTAGCACAGCCCCAAAGAAGGGATGTAGGAGAGATGATTTGAAGCAGTGCATGACTTGGACTTGCACAAGGTAAGGTCCTCTGTAGGAATCACAGTTGCCTTGCATCTGTCTTCTGGAAAAAAGGGGAGCAATGTTCCAGAGTGTTTAGTCTCCCAGAGAGCTCCTGCTACCCGCTATCTTGGCCCTCACAATGAAGTCCTGCTCTGCAGTGGCTTGGAAACTATGGTGTAGCAGAAATAAAAAGTAGAGTGTGGTGTTGTGGTAATTTTCTAAGACAAATTGAAGGGGCAGTGGTTTCTTACACCTTTGTATGTCCATCCTTGGTGAATCGTATTAAATACCTCGTTGTGTTAAGTACAGCAAAGCTTTTATTTGGCTTTTTCTAATAAATGAGGACACCTCCGCTCTACCATCCTCCTGTGGTGCGCTGTGGTGTTGCAGCCTGTTGCTCGGTAGCTGTCTGGCAGATCTCAGTGATGTTGGTGTCCAATATGCCTTGCTACCTTCTGCCTCTTCTAACCCAATGGACCAAACTGGGCCTGAGCAGCTCAGGAAACCAGTTGTTTTATGGAAGCTGCTGGGTTAAACAGCACGGTGTTTATTTGCTTTGATTCATCTTTCACTGAAGTATCTGAGGGCTTTATCTCTGGCATCCCTCCATCCCTTCTGGCCACAGGAGGAGGAGGGAAGGCCACTCTTCAGCCACAGCAGCAGGACATACTGCCTCCACTCATGACCTCCACGCTCTGATTTTTCTCTCTAGGTTTCAGAAAAATACGGCCCCGTGTTCACCATCCATTTGGGGTTTCAGAGGGTGGTGGTGCTGACCGGCTACGAGGCAGTGAAGGATGTCCTTCTGAACAAGACAGATGTGTTCCTGAGCAGACCTCCAATACCCGTATTCGATAACATCCAGCATGGAAACGGTACTGGTGGGATGAAGGGATGGATGTGGGTGTGCTTGTGGTGCTGCTGCTCAAGTGTGCTTTGGTCGTGACAGTATTTAAGAGTCTTGAGCTGTGTCCTTATCACTGAGAGCTACCTTTGGTGGAGCTTGGGGGCAGTAACTTGGTTTTCCTTAAGAAAAATACTTCTTATTTGCCTTCCCTGCCCGTGACAGGGGGGTTGGAACTCTCTGATCCTTGGGGTCCCTTCCAACCCCATGACCATTCCATGATTCTATGATTCTATGATCAGTATGTTGCTTTCAGTGGCCCTGGGTCACATTTCAAGGGATCCTTTTTTTTTTTTTTTGCAGTGCAGGGGGAAGGAGTTGGTTTTTCACAGTGTGAAGGCAAAGACCTTGTGCAATCTCTTTTCTGCAGTTACTGGGAGTTCAGACAAAGTGTGGATCATGCATGACTCATGATAAAGTCTGCAAGAACTGGCAAGGCTGCAACAGCACGGGCTGTTTGTACCTCAAACAATTACTTCTGTAAACAGATTTTTGGCAGGTTTCTGAATTGCATGTTAAAAAGTAATACATTGCCTGAGACTAGACATTGAGAAACAATGAAGGGAATAATCCAGGACTGAAAGGAAAAGATTTGATGACCTAATATGTATATAATGCATACAGCATGTGGGGTTTTTCTCATCTTGTTTTTAAGAGTGAGGCCCCGTGTGAGGAAGGATACACTCTGCCACTTCCCCAACAGCCTCCAAAGATGTTCAGCCATTGGAAGACCTCCTGGGAAAGGAGGGCATCTGAATTGTACCCAAACACCTCCGTGCCCTCTTGGCCGAGTGCTTTTTTTGGCCGAAGGGTTAGCCAGTTGGGGGGTGTTCCCCATCTGTAAGCAGAGGTGCCTCCCTGCCACCTCTCCTTGCCCCCCCTGCACGTTACAAAGTGCATCCTCTAAAACATAAGTTGCTTGGTGAAATCTTTTTTGTCCTGTTCATGACAGGGACAGAGCAGTGTCATCCACTCCCAGCCTTGCTCCCTGAAACAGCTGGGTCCTTTTGCTAAGGAAAAACAAATCAGCCTGAGACAAATGCTTAGAGCTTTTTACCCTGTATGGCTGCAATGAGATGATGTTCTAAACAAGCCAAACCCAGGGCTTTGGTGTGAACAGCATCCAACTGTTGGAAACATCACCTGCTGTCCTCCTGAGCCTGCCTGGGGCAGTGCTTTCCCATACCAGCTCAGCAGACAGAGCATGCAATCCCTCCGTAGGTGTGTTATTTTCTTCTCAAGAGATCTGGAAGATGACACGGCGGTTCAGCTTGGCCACCATGCGGGATCTTGGCATGGGGAAGCATCTTGGAGAAGAGAGGATGCTTCAGGAGCTTGGCTTTCACGTCGAGTTGATCAAATCCTTCAAAGGTGAGCTGGAGATGGCATTAGGTATTTCATTCCACTTTACAAAGCCCCTGTGAAGACCCCTGGGTTGATTCAGAAATGGGTTTGGTCTCATGCAGTTATGGTTTTGTTCATTTCTAGGTGAACCTTTCAAATTACGACTTCTGAATATGGCTCCTGCCAACATCACCTTTACTATTCTCTTTGGGAGAAGGTTTGATTATGAAGACCCAACTTTTTGTACTGTGTTAAGACTCATAGATGAAGTTATACACCTTCTTAGCGAGCCACTCTTGCAAGTAAGTTACCCTTTGCACTGAGGTGGTTCGGTATCTTGTTGGAGTTGATAGGTCAAGCCAATCTACTATTGATGGATGGATCTACTATTGATGCCACTCTTGCATGTAAGTTACCCTTTGCACTGAGGTGGTTCGATATCTTGTTGGAGTTGATAGGTCAAGCCAATCTACTATTGATGGATGGTTTTGGAGAGACCTTGGGGTACTGAAACATAAGATCCATAGAATCAGAGAGTGGTTCGGGTTGGAAAGTGCCTTTAAAGACCATCTAATACAGCCTCCCTGCGATGGGCAGGGATGAGATTCTTTGATTTGGGTTTTTCCTCCTTTGTGAAATCCTCCTGCAAAGGGGGTCCAACATCATGTGGTGGCACTGGGATGAGATGCCAATCTCACTGTGCCAGCAGAAGGGATGTGCTTGATTCTTCCACAGCTGGAATGTGCAATAACTGAGGCTTTCAGCATGGTGGGACTGGGGCAGGCAGTGTCCAGGAGCATCAGTGGAAACCCATGGAAACCCTATAGACACTGCCCTTTATTTTACTGTGTTTAGTCACTTTATTTAGCAAACTTTCTGATTTATAGCAAATTGTAGCCTCCCCTGAGGAAACACACCCTAATATAGGACTAGGATCTGTTGTCAGTGTTTCCCAGGAACTGCAGGAAAATGTCCCTGGACTGTGTCTCAAAACTGTTCATAGCACTTTTGGCAGAGTTCAGAAAGTCTCTGCTTATTCAGTTTTTAGAGCTTGGATTATTTGTTTTGTCAGTATTCTTCCAGCAGTAATCAGACTACACTGCAAAATGCCAGCATCTCCTGCTCCCTAGCACTTTGTGGCCAAAGGAGGCTCAGGTGGAAGAGGCAGGAAGGAACCTGGTGCCTCTTGGAAGGCATGGCCAGAGTTTATTTCTTTAAAAAACACACTGGTGATAAAACTATTGAAATAACAACTTTATCTGGGCATGTACAAAGAAAAATCCCTGGGCTCATCCCGGTTATTTCTCTGCTGGATGCTGTGTGAACATCCCAAATGTAACTTCTTGCCTTTAGGGATGACTGCACTTGTATTTGAGGGTCACTAGGGTTTGGTTCCATGCTGCAGCCTAAGGAACTAGTGAAGTTACAGGTGTTATATATGGACCTCTCATACCTCCTACTGTAGCATTAAATCAACACCTGCTCTGCAGGACTGTGTAAAAAGAGGATTCCAACTACGAGTGTCACCTCAGAGCCAGGAGCTCCTGTTAAACTTAATCCTCCAACACAAGGAATGGAGAATTAGTGCTTAAGGTAATACTGAAAATAATCCAATGAGCTGCTAAAAAATAAAGAAGATGCTGGTGACTTTATTACCTGAAGAAAACTAATTACTGTAGCTCCGATCCACGGGGCTGCAACATCCCTTCTCTTTGAATCTCTATGGCAGGTTTAGGTTTTGCAGGAACCAGCAAAAGTGGAAACCAGTTAACAAGAGCAAGAGATTTGTGAATCTCATTCTGCAGCCAGTTTATTTATAACACTGAGCAATGGTGTAAGTAACACCCCTCCCCAAGCCCCTGCACATAAAATGCAGCTGTTCACTGTGCTGGGAAATGTAAGGATGCTGAGAACGGAGTCTAATTGATTTGTAATTCATGTGGAAGTTAAAAATTATGATCAAACAACTTCAAAACACAAGTATTTTGGCTTGGAGTTTTCTTTGCTAAAGTGCAATGCTTTATCTCTTTGCTTTATTACCTCTTTTAAAATGTAATTTCATTGTCATGTGAGTTTACTATCACTTTCCCTTAATTGTTTTTTGGGTTGGTGTTTTTTTAATTCGTGTTTATAGGGTCTGTCTAGACGGGTCTGATAGGCTCCATTCATTTCTGTAGAGAATTCTGAATAAGAGGAGGCATTTTTATACACTCAAATCTTTGTTACCAAAAGAGAGGCTCCAACCACACAGCATTTGGCTCCTCCCACAATGGTTTCTCCATTATGATGCACGAGTTTTACAAGGGAATGGGTGAATGATATTTTTTTCCTGTGATTTTTTTTCCTTTTTCCTTTTTCTTTTTCCTTTTCAGATATATAATTTCTACCCATTCCTTGGATTTCTCCTCAAACCTCACAAGATGATACTGCAAAAAATAGAAGAGGTGCGTGTGGTCTTAAAGAAACACATCGAGGAAAGCAAAGAAAGTATTAACGACAACAGCCTGGCGAGCTACACTGAGGCATTGCTGCTCAAACAAGAGGTATCTTAAATATATGGCTATTCTGGTTGTCTTACACAGAGATGCTCTATGCTGCTTGCCTCACAAAGATGATTAGAGGGCTAGAGCACCTCCCTTGTGAAGAGAGGCTGAGGGAGCTGGGCTTGTTCAGCCTGGAGAAGAGAAGGCTGAGGGGGGACCTCATTGCAGCCTTCCCGTCCCTGAAGGGAGCAGAGGAACAGGAGGGGAATCAACATTTTAAATAATGGCAGGACAAGGGGGATGGAGTGAAGCTGAAGGAGGGAAGGGTTAGATTAGATATTAGGGGGAAGTTCTTTACAGAGAGAGTGGTGAGGGGCTGGAACAGGCTGCCTAGAGAGGTGGTGGGTGCCCCATCCCTGGAGGTGTTCAATGCCAGGTTGGATGGGGCTCTGGGCAACCTTGTGTAGATTCAGGCCTGGAGGTTGGTGGCCCTGCCTGTGGCAGGGGGGTTGGAACTCTGTGATCCTTGGGGTTCCTTCCAATCCAGACCAGTCTGTGATTCTATGATTCTAATGAACACACTCTACTACAGTTGGTAGGAAAATATTTCAATTTGGGGTGAGCGTCCTTCTGTTGTGACATGTTAAATACTGCAGGAAAAGCAAGACATAATTAACTAGACCATGTTGGATGATGTGTAGAACTGCTCCTTGGGTGTTATCTGTGGTCCTTCCTGTGCTGGAGAGAGGTAATGTAATTGGAACATAGGAAGTTCTGCACCAATATGTGGAAGAACTTCATGGTGAGGGTGACAGAGCCCTGGGACAGGCTGCCCAGGGGGGTGTGGAGTCTCCTTCTCTGGAGATATTCCAGACCCATCTGGATGCCGACCTGTGTGACCTGTCCTAGGGACCCTGCTTTGGCAGGGGTGTTGGACTCGATGATCTCTGGAGGTCCCTTCCAACCCCTGTGATTCTGTGATGTGTATCCAATGCTCTCCAGGCAGGCACATCCCTCCTCGCAGCCCCGGAGAGGCAGCAGATTCCCAGTTGCAGAGGTGTGGAGGTGCCTGTTGCATTTGTGCACACACATCTCCAGCTCCCACATCGTGGATTTCCCAGCAGGAATGGTGGTGTGGGAGTAGAGCAAGGAGGGATTGGTCTGTGTTTGCCCTTTTTCTTAGAGCGTTTGCCTCCACGTGCTTGAGATGGGCAGGATGGACACTTGGGTTTGATGCCTCATGCATGTTCCTTGGCTGTTGTGCACAGGAACAGGCAAGGGGTTTCCCATTGGCAGCACGAAGCAGGGACAGCAGTTGATGTGTCAAGAGGTGTCCTGGGTCTTTGTGGCTTTCCTGTGGCTCCCTGGAGGGCTGGCACACACATGGACAAATTCCAGCTCACTGACTTGGGAAGGCATGGTCCTGGACCTCTCACCGATTTTCCATGTTCTCAGGATCCAGAGGCAGGGGATAGAAGTCCTGAACTGATCAGATAACCACTGCCTAGAGCAGATAAATATCTTCTGATGTTGGAAAAATCAATGAATTTGTCTAATAGTTCCTTTTTGGGGGGAAAAAGTCTCAAGAGTGGAAATATTTCTGCTGAAAACCAAAGCATTTCTGTAACAGCGTGTCAGTGCAGCGAGCCTCAACACTTGTCCTTCACATGCACCACACTGTAATGTCTCTGAAGACCAGGTTTCCTGTCCTAGGTCTCTCAGTCCATGCTAACAGCAGTGGGTTTATTGCTTTCTATTTCCCAGAAGGAGCAAGACAAAACCAACACCCTTTTTCACGATGCGAATGTCATGGCCTCCGTGCTCGACCTGCTCATGGCTGGCACTGAGACCACCTCCACAACGCTGCAGTGGGCCGTCCTACTGATGATGAAGTACCCCAAGATTCAAGGTAAGGCACCTTTATGGTTTGGCTTCTCTTATGTAGGGTACTGAAGTACCCTGCAGTGACTTCATAAGTGCTGCTCACCTGTGCAAGCTTCATAGCCTCTCATGCATCCAGAATCTGAGCTCCTGAAACCTCTCCACCTCCCTCCAAACATTGTGTGCTGCCTGTCAAGCCCAAAGGAACCTCTTGCTCTGGGGTAGTCCTACCAGTGGTAGCACAAGCTGGGAACTGGGGGTGCTTTACCACTGAGGGAAGCTCACTTCATGCCTTTCCTTCACCCTGCAGAAAAGGTTCACGCAGAGATCGAGCAGGTTCTTGGCCCTAACTCCTTGCCTACCCTTGAGAACCGGAAAAAAATGCCATTTACCAACGCAGTGATCCACGAGGTGAAGAGATACTCCACTCTCCTGCCACATATTCCACGGTGCACCTCTGTCGACACCCACTTAAATGGCTACTTCATCCCCAAGGTATGTGCTGCTCTCCTGATGAAGGGGGGTCACCGAACACCAGGGACTCACAGGGCAATATGTAGAGGAGCTTGTAGTGCGGGGATTTAGGTGGAGAAAGTCAGTTCCCTAATCTCCCACCTCCTCTGTGGCCAATGGCAGTGTGACTTCAGGGTTATGCACACAACTTCCCCTTTCTCATAGCTCAGTCTTCGTAATCTGGTGTCTGTTCCTTATTCTCTTCACTCCCCATTCTCATTCCTGTCCTGTAGAGCAGTTCTGCCTCTGGATCCCACTGCATCGTCTCCTTGCCTTGTGTGAAGCAAGCAGGGAGCAGCCTGACAGGAAGGAAGCCTGGCCTACATCTTTCTTCTGCTTCATAACTCAGGCACAGCCAACAACCATTACTGTGCTATGACACGTTGGCCAGTAATGCTGGTGAACTGTGTATCCACATGAGCTCAGGGTCATAAGATCACATACAAGCCCAGAAATCAGTTCTTCAGAGGCAGAAGCTTGTCTGCAGGCAGAGCCCGAAGGGAGGAATGGTTGTGTGGCTGAATTGACAAAGCCAGAAGTTTTCTATATCCACACATGCTAAAGCAGAGCCTGGTTGTGCTGTAGGGAACAATGGTGATTCCTCTGCTCACCTCCGTGCTGTTGGATAAAACACAGTGGGAGACGCCAGATGAGTTCAACCCCAACCACTTCCTTGATGAGGACGGGAACTTTGTGAAGAGGAAAGCATTCCTGCCCTTCTCCACAGGTAATGGGAGCGTTTGGTCCTGCATGGGGCACTGAGTTCCCAGCACCCCTGGGAAGGCGTTAGCCAGATGGCCTGGTCCAGGCCTCTGTGGGGAGCAGCACAGACATCAGCGGTGGGGATGCTGTAGAAGTACCCACCCTTGGCTTTGATGACTTGCAAACAGCCCCTGAGGGGTGGGAGGAACACTGGGCCCCCCATGTTGAGACCTCAGAAGACTCAACCCCTTCAAGCAAGAGTTCAGACCTCCCTCTGCCTTGGGATGGCCAGGTTCTAGGGTGTCCCAGATCAGATCCTTGCAGGCTCAGAGGGAAACAGACCTGTCCAAATGCCTGTAGGAGACCAATAATGGTGTCTGCTTAACATAACGCCATGCTGTCTTGCATTTCTGAGGCCTATGCTGTCCTTTGTGCCATTGCTACCAAGCAGTAGGGATGAGGTGTCGGATTGAGCCACCATGTACCCAGTCACTCCACCAACAGCCCCGCTTTTGGCATTTGCAGGGCGGAGAAACTGCATTGGAGAAGGTCTGGCCACGATGGAGCTCTTCATCTTCTTCACAGGCTTGATGCAGAAATTTACTTTTAAGCCTCCACCTGGGGTCAAAGAATCCGAGTTGGACATGACTGCAGAGTCTGGATTCATCAACAGACCCCATCCACAGTGTACCTGTGCTGTGCTGCGCCAATAAAGGCCCTGAACTGAGAAAAATCCATGTGATTGTACAGAGCTTAGCTGATGCCTGAAGGAGAAACCAGAGCCCTGAGCAGTAGATACAAGTAGTGTCTTCTCACTCAAAGTGAGTACTAGCTATACCAGCTGTCCCATTCCCTGCTGCACACAGGATACCTTATTCCCAGGTACCCAGGATGACAGGATGCGCTTCCAACACTTTCCAGACTTCTCGTTTTGAATCACAGATGCCAAACCCTGGACTTCTTAGGTCCCCCTTGCTCTGAGGGACCTCAGCATGGTTCCTTGGGAGTCTTTGGCCCTTTCTATGTACAGGCTCCACTGCTGTGGGATGTCACAGCTCTCCCCAGACAAGTAGCAGACGCTCCCCAGCTATATTTCCCAGGGGTAGCTCAGATACATGAGCACAACTCCTTTTCTGAGCACCGTGTGTGAGCATCCAAACATCCAACCCCTGCAAAGATGCTTCCAAAATGCTCTTCCCTTAAGCAGCACTGAAGCCAAGGCAGATCCAGGCAAAGCGACAGAAAACCTGCCCATCTCCCCTTGCCTTGCTTCTCCCTGGCTTCTCTGAGATGGGCCAGGACCCTGCTGGCTCCTGCCATCCCCACCCCTTCCCCTCTGGCTAGCGATGGAGCCTGGCTCCGTGCTCTCCCCGGTGAGGGCAGCAGGACTCCTGTACCGCTCTGAACCTCCTGCTCCGGCCATACCGGCTGCGGTCATTCAGTAATTAGCGCAAGGACCCTAATTGGGTCCCCGGGCACGGCGGGGCTGGGCTCTCGCCACTCCGAGGGGTCCTGGTGCCACCTCGTGGCACAAAGAGGGTAGAAATGGCGTCGTGCAGGGCGGCGGTTGCTCGGCCCGGCGAGCTCGGGGGGTGCAGGAGGAGGCAACCCCCTTCCACCGCCCCTCCGGGAGCCGGAGCGCTGGTCCCAGCGCCAGTCAGCGCTGGGGAGGGGGATGGCGGGTCGGGCTGGGGGACCTGCTGCCCTGCCGTGAGCCACAGGCTCTGGGGAAATTGGGGTTTGGGGCTTTTCCAGACCTCGCTTTAAAAATCCCGGTGCCTGTCCTGCCCCAAGATGTTCACCTTGAGCTCTGGGCAGCGTGGTGGGAGCCGCAGCCACGTTTGGTGGTCAGAGGGGAGACCCTCGGGACCACTGAGGAATGTGGAAGTGGTGTTGCCGCCTCTGAGATGATGCTTTCTGCTAGATAAATCTGGGGCTGAGTCAGAATCAATGGTCTGGCGTCGTTTGGCTGAGCAGCTAAAGGGAAGGCAGGCAGTGTACTGTGCAGAGATACATTCAGTGTGCCTGGGAGTCATCACTTCCACCCATCTGCTCCCACAGGCACAAGTGGGATGCACTTTCCAATGGGATCAAAGAAAACTCTTCCCTTGGATGTTTGCACCTGGCTGAGCCTTTCATTCAGCCTCTGCAAGCAAGAGACAAAGACAAAAGATGGGAAAACCCAAGGCTGTGCCCATGACTGAGCTGAGCACAGAGGGGAAAAGCTCTGGAGACACCACCTGCACATAAGGAGGGTCTCCTAGTGAGCTGTTTCTTGAGTAGGACCAGGCTATGCAGAGCCTCTGAGACACAAGTAAATCTTGCAGTATTTGTTGTCACTCTGGGCTGAGGATCAACCTTTGATGGCCTTTGCATTTCTGTGCAAGGCAAAGGTGGGTGTCAGGCACGTGGCATGTGATGAAGACATGGGATTAAAACTTTATTGGGCTCCCAAGAAGCAGGAAACAAACAACATGATAAAGCACATGACAGCATCATGCCTGGAGAAGTGGCAATTCACAGATAAGGGGATACAGATACCAGCCAAGCTATACAGAGTAAGATTGCAGAATAGGATGGCAGGTGAGAGTGCTACGGACAGGGACAACAGCCAGACACAGCTACAGAGGAAAGGAAATCAACCAAAACCAGGTCTCCTCTAATCCCTGGTCCCAAGTCTGCGTGTGTGTGTGTGTGTGCAATGCAGGCACAGTGAAATTAGATACTGTTTGCAAGGAAATTGCGTGGCTGCCTGCGATGGCCAGACCGTCCCAGATACTGACTGCTGATGTTGGCTCGTAGCGTTGCACTGGAGGTCTGAAGGGAGGAACAGCGTTTGCTCCTGTTTAACAAGGTCAGGAAAGACCCAGATCCACACACCTAGACATGGGTCTAGTTTATTTTCTGTATTGTTATCATGAAAGATTGTTTGCTGGTACAAATCTCCTGTTGCTTTGTGATTTAGACTGCAAACTTAGAACCACAGGTCTCGTTTCGTTCAGCGAGTGAAGCAGCGTTGAGCTTGGTGGCAGCAGCACTGGCTCATCTAAACAGGTTTGCAGACTCTGGGGCATCTTTCAGGAGGCCCTTTCTTCCAAGGCAGAAATAACTTTGTCCTCAAATCACATGCATCCATCTGGTTTTTGACTCTCAGTGTTTGACGTGGCTGCCCAGGCTAGCAGGATTTTGCTGGAAGCTGTGGGTAACTAGAGAGCTTGGAAAAGTTCAGGAGGTACCTAGGGATGGTTCAAGTGTGTGACCCACAGTGAATTTCTGTGGCTTCCAGCAAACAACTGTGCCTCTTTCATCGTGATTTTGGGCAGATTTCTGTGACATTATGAACCTTGCTGCCTTGCCATGGGAGCCTGGGTGTCACACCTCCTACTCGTGGGCTCCATCCCCTTCACATGATCACCTCCTTGGCTCCCCATCAGCTCTGTGCACAGTCTGCCTCGAGTGAAAGCGAGTGTTTGTCAACCACCAGCGTGGTTTCTGATTGACCATATACATCTCCTTGCAGCACAGGAGTGAAGAGGGAGTCAGCAACCTGTGGGGCAGACGTAGCACTGGAGAGCAGTGTAGGGGTGGATGGAGGCAGTGGGAAGGGGATGTACAAGGGGGCGACGTGGCAGGATGGGGAGTGGTGAATTCTAGCATAGCTAAGTGAGGTCTAAGCAGCTTCCCCACTTGTTGGGTTGCTCTTCAGCCAGGCTGTGGTTATTCATGCAGGACAGCACAGGTTGCCTGAGGCTGAGGCCTTAATGTGAAAGTCGTTTGGGGGACAGTAAGGTCCAAGTCAGCCTCTGAAACTCCTGGTTGGGGTTGAAAAGTAAATGTCTGCAGCAAGCCTACAAAGAAGACAAAGAGCTCCATCTTGGCAAGGCTTTCCCCAATGCAGTTCCTTCGCCCTGCAGATGAAAGGAGAGTGTTTACTTGATGGAAAGAGAAACCAGAATGTTTGCCATGGATATGGCACCTGAGATGTTGTGATAGAAGCAGGAGTGAAACCTTGAGATGCAGGAGAGTGTTTTGGAGGAGAGGAGCCTTTGTTGCTGAAGGTAGCTGCCCTGGTCACGCTGGCACAGGGTGCCTGTCCAGTCTCTTTTGTCACACAGCCACCCTCAGGAGCAAGGCACAGCTGTGTTGCAGGGTTATTATGCATTTGTGATGTACACCCTCTTCTCCTTAAATCTCCTGATCCTCTCAGCAGCTTTAACCCTCTCCCTCTGAAAAGCAGCCTCACAGAAAAATGCCACCTCCTCCCAAAGTGGGATGGTTTGAAGTTAACTTTTCCTGTGGAATTTATCCTAACATCCCACTTTTAGAAAAGACTCTGTTTCTTCTTTCCTACCCCTTCTTTGTGCTTGATTCCCAGCCCTTGCATCATGGTCCCGATGGGTGAAGCACTTGTTGGACAGCAAAGACTGGCTTCTCACTGTCTGAAGTCCCTGCTGAGGGTCTTCAGCACACCTGAGTATTGTGTCCAGTTCTGGGCTCCCTGGTATGAAAAAGACAGGGATCTCCTGGAAAGAGTCCAGCAGAGGCTATGGAGATGATTAAAGGCCTGGAGCATCTCCCCTATGAGGAAAGGCTCAGTGAGCTGGGACTGTTCAGCCTTGAGAAAAGAAGACTGAGAGGGGATCTGATCAATGTTTATCAATATCTGAAGTGTGGGACACAGGGAGAAATGGCCAGCCTCTTCTCAGTGGTCTGTGGGGACAGGACAAAAGGCAATGGCCACAGCCTCATCCTCATGCAGATCAGCCCTTTAGTTACCTGTGGAGAAGGGCAGGAATGCTTCTCTCTTTACAAAGTTCCCTTCAGCATCAAGGAAGTGGTTGGGGTTGAACTGATGTGGTGTCTCCCACTGCGTCTTATCCAGCAGCACTGAGGTGAGCGACGGGATTACAATTATACCCTGGAAGAAAAATAACTGGTGGCACAAAAGACAGCAAAGTGCTCTGTTTTGTTTTATTCTGTGACACAGATTTAGGTGTCCAGGAGATTTATTCCTCCTGGGGTAGGTGGAGACCCTGAGGGTTTTACCCCATCAGCCTGTGGAGAGAGCAGTCAGTGAGATTCTCCCAGCAGTGCTGAGGACTGAAGCCAAACCCCACACGGTGCTGAGAAAACCTCAAGCAGAGGGTCAAGTCCTGTTCATTCTCTGGCAGATACTTCCCTGTGCAGATGGCATCAAGGAGGTAAACCTTGATGCCATCTCGTGACCCTACTCGTGGAGCAAGGAAGTCCTGAGTGTGGGAAGGAATGAATTGAGCCCTACAATGCCAGTCTTCCTGTACTCAATGGAGTTGGAATGCTCAACTGTGAAACAAGAGTCCTGTGATACCCATCTCTCAGACCCAGCATAGAAACTCTTCTGGGGATGATTTCCGACACCCACTTTGGACTTCTGTACTATAAACCCTTCCAAAGAAACTGGTGTCTGGTGGCAAAAAGGAAGAGGATGGTGTGTACCTGGGCTGGAGCAGTTACCTACCTTGGGGAGGAAGTAGCCCCTGAAGTGGGTGTCAACAGCAGTGCAGCGGGGCACGTGGGGCAGGAGGGTGATAAACCTCTGCACTTCGTGTAGCACTGCGTTGGTAAATGGCATGTTCTTCCGATCCTCATACGTGGCCCAGCTTCCAGCCTGGATAGTTCTCCCAATCTCCTCCTGCACCTTTTCTGGAAGGAACAGACAGAGTTGGATTCCAGCAAGGAAGCCAGTTCCTGATTTGGTTTTTGGGCAAAACATATTTTTCCAGGGTCTGGAAGCAGAGGAGTCTTAAAATGCCAGCCTGGGTTTCCCCACTGTATTTCTAGCTTAGGCATGTGGCTGGGTTGTTTCCCCAGCATCACACTTTGATGCCCACTCATCCTCTCTCACAGGGACTACTCACTTGTAACTTTAACCAGCATCTAATTGCATTGGGGGTTCCTAATAATAGAGAGATGGGGTTCAGTCCTTAGGGCAAAAGAGCTTCCATGGATCTGAGGCCAGACCTCTCCCCTCCCCATATCAGTCATGCCATGGGTGAAGCACAGGCAAAAGAGCTCACTTTGAATCTCTGGGTATTTCATCATCAGCAGGATGGCCCACTGGAGCGTTGTGGCTATGGTCTCTGTTCCAGCCATGACCAGGTCAAGTAGGGATGCTATTAAGTTGTCATCATGGAATAGGCTGTCTTTCTTGTTTTTCTCCTTGAAAAACATGAGTGGCAGGAAAGGGCTGTTTCAGTACCACTGGAATAACAGCCTGGATTTCAATAGGCTTACAGGACATGGCTGCAATCAAGACCCCCCAACTGTTTTAGCTAGTAAATCCAAAGGAGACATTACAAAGGGTCAACAGAACTAAGCAAACCTCTTGCTGCTTGCATATCAGCGCGTCGATGTAGCTCCTCACGCTGTTCTCATTGATATCCTCCCTGCTTGCCTTCATGTACTGCCTCAAAATGACACGCACATCCTCTATTTTCCCAAGCATAATCTTGTGGGTTTTGAAGAGAAATCCAAGGAATGGGTAGAAATTGAAATACTAAGGAGGGATTAAAAAAGAGAAGCGTTAAATCTGTGGAAGCATCAGCAGGCTGAAATAGCTGCTTCCTAAGGCATGGCGTGTCAGGTGGGTTCTGTGTTGTAGTAGCACTATTTTGGCATCCCAGGGACTTCCCAGGTGGATTTTCATGAGGGGGGGCTTTGCAGCCTTTGAGCCTTTCTTTAGTGCAACCTAATTTTAAGCATTTACACTGTTCTGTGGAAACAAATCCTCTGTGGGTAGCAACCTGGCCAGCCTCTCAACAGGGCTGGGGCTCCAGTGTGCCAGGCCACCAGTAGCCACCAGTCACTTTACAGCAGTATGTGGCTGCTTAGCTTCTTCTGACATGAGCTGTGAAGGGCTGGGTGGGATAGTTTGAGGATTGGCAGTTTTCCTGGTGCTCTCCAAGGAAGTGTTTTTAATGCAGCCTGAAATCTCACCTGCCTGGACATCAACACCAAATCTGCCCTTTTAGAAACTGCAGCAAAGGCAGAGAAAGCCTAAGGGGTACGATTTATGTTGAAGAAGCCCAAATAACACCTGTGGAGCTAAAATAATCATAGTTGGGGCTACATTTTATCTCCACAGAGAAGTGCAGGGTGGTTTGAAGGGAGAGTAGCAAAGGAGAACCGGCACGCTTGTGGTGTCCAAGGTGATACATGGAGAACAGTCACATTTTTGATGTAATGGCTTGCTCTGGACATCTGAACTCTGCTGAAGTAAGCCCTGTGTGGCTCACAAATGTAACATGCCAGTGTAAAAAAATGTTAATCTGTGGGGCAGGTTACTTACATTCAAATATGGAGATCCCAGAAGAATCATAACTTCGTCAATGAGCCTTAAGAGAGTGAGAAATGTTGGGTCCTTGTAGTCAAACCTGTCCCCAAACAGCATGATGAAGGTGATGTTGATCGGAGCACAGTTGAAGGACGTCAGGCTAAAAGGTTCCCCTGCAATGGGGGGGAGGATCGGAATGTTAGTGAGATGTTGCAGCAGCAGTGATTCCTGTGAGGTGATGGCCTCCAGCTCACCTTTGAAGGATTTGATCATCTCGATAAGGAAGTGGAGCTCCTCAAAGATTCTCCCCTCTATCATTTTCCTCCCCATGCCGAGGTTGCGCATGCTGGATACCGTGAACCTCCGAGTTGTCCTCCACAGCTCCCCGATAGAGAAGAACAAACCTGGGGAGGCCACGAGACATCACTGCTGGGGTCATGGATGGAGGAGCCCCACCACACCAAACAACACAGGGGACTGGAAGAGGAGGGATCTCCACAAGTGTGCCTGCTGCTGCCTAGTCTCCCACAGATCTGGGGACTAAGGGTCTCCCGGTTCTGTGTGCCCCATCCCTGTGTCCTCTCAGCTCTGTTCTCACTGAGCTTGTAGTTTTGGAAAAAACAAGCTCTCACCCAACCCAGTTTGCCCTAGCCCTCTCCCCAGTGCAAACTGGTGTGGATTGGCTGCAGAGCTGGGGAGATGCGTTGGTCTAAGTCAATCATACAACATTTCTAACCCTCTTTGGTCGCAAGTCTAAGGCCTTAAGCAAAAACCTTGTATCCTTGAAGCTTCTTCCCTCACCCCGTTCCAGTCATAATGATATTTTATCTGTGTGGGATGGGATAATTTGGTCTCCTCAACCCCAGTCAGTGCTGAACTGGTTTTACTGCCATTCCCAGCAGCGCTGCGTGGCAAAAATAGTTCTATCATCTTGTGGAGGTTACTGAGCTCATGCCTTGGTCATTACTAACACCACCAAGCAGGGATGGGTGGGTATTTCACCCTGTCAGAGTGAAAGTGAAAGAAAAAACAGTGTCAGGTTGTGTCAGTCCAAAAGCTGGGTTCTAGCACTTCGCATCTTCATCCTGGCTGCCAGGATTTCAGATGTGTTTCCTTTTTCTAGACACTGTTTTAAAGCAGTGTAGCTTTCATTTGGAAAGCAAAACTTCGTGCTCTAAAAGAGCCAAAGTAAATTTCTAAACCTAATTTGTAATTTTACTTTAATTAGTGTAATTTCATCTGGGTCATTTCTTATCTGCAAGTCCACAAGTTGGCATTTTCTGAAGAAAAAAAGTGTTTAATGGGAAAATTTGTGACCACTGTTGCTTCACAGCCCCTGTGAATTTACAGCTTTGGGTCACCTTTAAGTGGCTCTGACTTGGGCTGAGAAGGTAAATGTGGAAGGGCTGACAGGGCAATGCTGACTGTCTCCCACAAGTGATATTTTACATGTAAATTAGCTCTGAAAAATGCTTTTCTCCCCATTGATTCCTTTTCCTTATGTAGCAATAACTTCACCTATTGATATTATGGCTGGGTAATTTATTTTCTAATTGTAATCCCAACCTCAGCCTGTGACCAGCATATAAAGCTGCCTTTGGATGCGCAATGCTAAAGACTCAGCTGAAGCAGAGGATGGAAAATCAAGGTAAAAAGTCCCCTCAGATATGTAGGGATGGAGAGTTGCCTTTGGAAAAACTACATGGTTGTGTGTGAGGGGTGCACTTCCACCCTCAGTCTATCGCTTCTCCCTGAATCTCTTTCATGTTGGTCCACCCAAGAGCCTTTATGGGGTGTGGAGTAAGGTGTGGGGTGCTCATGATGTCCAAAACTGCAGTTCCTGGCAGTGGGAGAAAGGGAAAAACCCTACAGCTCCAAACAGCCAAGCCAGTTAGTCCAAAGTCCCATGGAACCACGGGGGAAGGTTTGTAAACTTGGTGGTGGTGGCAGTGAGCCGTTCTCATCAAAACTTTATGGAAATCAACCCTGGGACTACCTCGGTGCCTTTAAAAATCCCACTCCTCACCCTCAAACGTTTAGGATATGGGTTGGTTGCAAGTGCATTAGCAAAGGTGATGAAGAGCCAGGAGGCATTGCACTCAAGCCAAGTATTTTCTGTCAGCTTGGCTTCAGAAGGGTCTGAGGGGGATGTTTAAAAGCCGGGCTCCAGGGATGCACAGTTAGGCTGGCACTAAGCGAGGGTGTCCTCCCTCCCACCCACCCCTGCTCATTGCTCTAGTACCGTTTCCGTTCTGAATTTGGTCAAATATTGGGATGGATGGTCTGTCTACAAACTCCTCTGTGTAGTTCACAAGCGCCTCCCGCACAACTTCGTACCCGGTCAGGACCACAACTTTCTGGAACCCAAAGTGGAGCGTGAAGATGGGGCCGTATTTTTCCGCAAGCTGAAAAAGAGGTGAGCTGTGATGGTCAGGAAGGGAGGGAGCACGCAGGGGGCAAGTGCCCCTCGCTTTCTTAAAGGACATATTATGTCCCAGTGTCCTGCTGGAAACGGCTGCGGAGCCGCTCCCTGCGGAATAGGGTCTGTGAGCAGGAGCTCAGCACGGGAGGGATTTGGTACAGATGCCTGGATAGGTCTTTAGGCTTCTTGCCATGAAAGAACACCCACCCTCCCAATTCCCCCACCCCCTAATCACTGCATTATTAATATGTTTTTGCTGTTAAGGAGAAAGTAAATGAAAAAACAAAACAAACCCACCTAGAGTTAAAGACTGGACCTCAAATGGCAACACAAGTTGGTAAACCGGAGAAAGATGAAAACAGAGAAGACATTTCAGTGCAAATAATGATGCTGTCGCACAGGAAAGCTTTGGTACGATGCTTCTCCCGTACCAGGCACTCCTGCATCCCTGCTGCTAGAGCAGAGGAGCTGTTTGCCCCACGCCAGCTGCTTAGGTGGCCCTGGATGAACACAAATTGCAAATCCATGCCCCTCTCCTTGGACCTGGCTTTGGTACCTAGAGCTCTGCTGGGCACAGCAGGAAACCCATGGCAGGAACAGGAGGTCGCCCGAACCACCGGCTGTCCCTGTGCCTGTACACAAGGTGATGCTCCTTTCGCACTGAGGAGGCTCTGGACATATCTTTGCTGTGACACTGAGAGGCTTTTTCACTGCTGTGCATCCCAGGACAAATTCTCTGCAGCTCCCCAACAAAGCTGTTCCTTGCCAGGTGGTTTCAAAGGGCAACTCAGTGCTTCAGGTAGCTGAAAATCGCCCCAGGAGCATGCGGTCCCACTGGCACGTCCTACTTGTGCCCCTGGGGCTGCTGTGCTTCTGCCTCTTTGCCAAGGAGACGGGTCTGCAGCAGAGCTGTTGGGGAATCTCCACTCCATAAGGACTGGTGTGTGCATGCCTGTGCTTTCCAAGGGTGAGACTGTCATGCCCGTCCCCAATGCCTGCCTTTTCCCCGCGATTCTCCTCAATACGGGACCGTGGTATGCTGAATCCCCCTCCACCCTGCTGCTGAGGCTGCATCTTCTCCCTGGCAGCTTGAAACCAGCACTTGGGGAGAGCATGGGCTGGGCTGGAGCAAGGTGATGGGAAGCTGCAGTCCTGATCTGCTGCCGAAGCAGACGTGCGATGTCCACGTGCAGCCTCAGCGCAGCTTTTGCAGAGGAGAAGGGGGGCATCCCCCTGTGAGCTGCCCTGTCGGGGTGCCCAGCCAGCACATGCCGGTGCCTGCTGCTCAGTGCTGCTCAGTGCCATCACCATTTTCCCGCTCTCTGTGGGGTGAGGCGGAGGTATAGTCCCTCTGGAGTAATCCCAAAGTAAAGGCAAACATCGGCAAACACAGCCCGGCGGGTGATGAAAGCACACAGAGGTAACCCCAAACTGCCATTCCCAGGCTGCAGCGACGTCTGCCCAGCCCCGTGGGGTGAACAGACCCCAATCCTGACGCTGCCTGTACCAGATGCTGGGAGTCTCACCCCACGGCAGCGCTACCCACCCCACGGCAGCTCCCGGAGACCCGCCAGTGTTTGCTGAGCTCCGGCGCTCCAGGAGCCGCACCGACACCTCGTCCTGAACCGCCGCTGTCTGTTTGCTCACTCGCTCCCTGACCCCAGTGCAGGTCGATCCCAAGGGTGCTGCCTGTGCCAGGTGAGGAGCGAGCACCCAGCAGCCTGACAGAAACGCCCTGGGCTGTGCCAGCCTCGTCTTGCACCCGAGAGCTGTTTTCCACCACCACAAGTGGGGTAAGTTGTCTTAATTACAGGTTAATAGGAGAGCTCACAGGCTATTCATTCGGGTTCCTTAGCGCAGTCTTTCCATCCCTCTCTGTACCGCTGCCGAGATTTTTCAGGCGTATCCAATTCACCAAGAGGGATGTGGATTTTGCAACACCTGGATTTGCCCCTCTCCAAAGCAGTTTTGGGGTTACCACATTAGGAATTCCCCATGCCAGTTCTCCAGGGTGGAGGGGAAGGAAGCAATAGCTATGTCCTAACGCTTTAAAAGATTTCTGGGTGTCCGTGCTGTCAAATTAATATTTCAAATCCCACAAGCATTCCATCCTTCATGTACATCATCACAATTACATGAAAAATTCCCCTATTACCCAGAGGTCTTT
Organism: Porphyrio hochstetteri; assembly: GCA_020800305.1. Taxonomy (NCBI): domain Eukaryota; kingdom Metazoa; phylum Chordata; class Aves; order Gruiformes; family Rallidae; genus Porphyrio; species Porphyrio hochstetteri. The sequence goes on from CM036920.1 coordinate 14,769,638, forward strand.
CTTTTTTTAATGGTTGATCGCTCATAAATTACATCACATCAACACGGACACCGGCTAGAAGAAGTCTTATAAAGCAATTTTCCACACCTTTAAAATCTAGTTTGAATTTAAAAAGACAAAAGGTTTTTCACTGCTATATCCCAGGCAGCTTTAACATCTATGAGGGTCTGGGTTCAGGGGGGAAGTTTGTCCTACCTTCATTATTGATTTATCTTGCCTTCTAAGATCCACCAAGTGCAGGTTACCAATGATCGGAAGAGGAGTTGGACCAGGAGGAAATTTAAAAGCTGAATTTTTATAGCCTGTTGAAAAATAGAGCACAGCTAATAATACTGCTGCACACAGCAGGCAAGCTAATGCAGGATCAGAGATAAATGAAATTAAAAAAGCCATTTTTTTTTAGTAGTAATCTGGGTGGTTTTTGGGGGGTTAAGCAATAAAATGCAGTGGCACTGTTCAGTTTCTGCCAGCTGGCTTTCTGTTTGCTCTCTGCGATCGCTACAAGCACTCGATTCTTATTAAGGTTTGTAGAGTACCTAAATAAATACTGCATACTCCACCCTCTTTAAACACCTCAGAGAATGTGGTCTAAGCAGTTTGCAAAGCCTGTCCAGAAGTAAAGAGAGTTTCAAATTACAACCCCATGCATGTGTGTGCAAGAACATATACATGGGAAAAGGTGCTTGGCATTCCTCCGTAACCTCCTCCTCCCCCCGAGACCTCGAGGTCCTTTATTCGCAGCACTATGACCCTCTGAATGCTCTGCTGACACAGGGGAAATCGAAAAGTTCCTTTGAATCCTACTGGAAACCTCTGGATTCAGATTTGGGGAAGGTTTGAGGTCTGTGTGTGGCTGGAGAGGGGAAAAAGGTATTGCTACGGGAGGCTTTGGCTTTCTCGGTGTCAAGTGGAGATCAAAGGTTGTTAATAATGGCAAAGCCCGTGTATCCCTGGGGGTTGTAGCCCATAAACTTCTTCATAACACTGGCTCTGAACTGCCCAGAAGGGATGTGATTCCAGACTTTGTGTCTGAAGCAGAGGACGTGTAATAGCTAGCCATGGAAAATTAGCTTGGATCAAGTGATCATGAGTGGATTCATGAGTGGCATGGAAAGATGAAATTAGATTTAGAAGTTTTGGGAGGACTTTTCACTTTGTGAGAGTGGCTTCTGCGAGGTGGAGAGAAGAAGTTGATGATGTTTAATGAAAGCAGCTGACCTGGCTGGATTCAGAGGGGAAGGAGACAGGAGAATGGGGTTACTTTATAGTCAAAAATAGAAACACCTGGAGCTCACACCTCTTGTAAAGGTTTAAATTCTGTGCAGAAGGAATTCTATCTGAGATCTACCTGGTTGAATAGTGGTTTTTCAGGAAGAGATTGGGAATAACCAGCCAATGGAATAAGACTGTTCAGGGAAGAAAGATCTGATTTATGTGCTTGGGAAGCACAAGGTTAAAGGTACATTTATCCAAAGGTTAGATCCTATAAAAGCCATTATCAGCAAATATGGGTCCTCAAGCCTTGCCAAGTGGAAAGAAGGTAGGGGAGGAAGCAGAACTCATCTGAAGCTGGGCATAGCTATGGCTAGCACAGTCCCAAAGCAAACGGCTGCTTGGTTGCCTGCCTGGTGTGGAGATGTTAGAGCACAACAGCCGCCCAGAACCGAGTGTGTTGCAACATTTCTGGGGCAGGGTTGGCTTTTTTTTGTTAGTTTTATTTTTTTTAAACTTCATTTCCAAGAAATGGCCTGGAGGAAACGGTTCCCCCCCCCCTCCCCCTGGAGCACGCCTGGGATGACTCAACCCTGCCTGCTGAAGTGAGCTAAGAGGGGGCTGTAAAGGCAGGCAAGGACGAAGGCTGGCACAGGGTGCAGAACGCGGGCGTTGGGATGAGAACTTGCAACAGCACATGCTCTGCACCCCGTGCACAGTGTTTGTTCCTGCTGGGTTTTGTCTGGCCAGCAGCACCCTGTGGTGCCAAAGTTAGGTACATGTTGGTGCCGCTCTCCTGGTAACTCATCCTTGCCCTGGGAGCTGCTGGAATCATACAAAGGCCTTTCAGAAAGAGACTTAAATTATCTCTGGAAAGACGGGGCCGGGGAGGGGGTGGGAGGGGGTGTATAGGTCTTTTTAAACCAGGCTCTGAGTGCAATGCATTAAAATGACAAAGGTAAGTCAAGCTCCTGTGATGACAAGAAATTCCTGTCTCAATAATGTGTCTGGTACGTGTCCTGCTTTGGAGCCGCGCTGCTACGTGCTCCCCAGCCTGAGCACACAGAGCTGAGCATAAAACACCTGCCAGGCGCTGACACCCTCCAGGTGCATTCCTGGGGCAGCCGGGCCCCTCAGGGTGCTCCTCGCAGCAGGGTTGTGTCCTCTGTCCCTTGTGCCCTGCTGCAGCGTGTGAACCGGGTGGTGCCGGTGAGGACACGGAGCGTGTGGGCATCATTCACCGACCATGAACTGCGCTGCCAGTTAGCCAGCCTGGGCAAAGCCAGCCAGTAAAGCACCAGCCCCGTGTCCTTTAAATGAACTGAAGTTCCCCCAAATCTCTGTGCCTTCCCTGCCAGTCCCATCCTTGACCAGCATCCAGGACTGCTTGGGTAACTCAAGAAACTCCTGCTGTCTCTAGCCTTGGATAACTCCTGCTGGGCTTCCCTGTGACGAATTCCTTCTAGGCAAAGGCAGGAGCCACAGGGACCCCCGTAGGAGTGAGCCCTACAGAGCCACGTCCTGTCTCAGGCAGCAGTTGGGTTTTTCTGGAGTTAGGAATTCCTTTAGCTGCAGTGAGCTGTTGGTAGCTGTGAGTGTTGCTCCCTCTTCGCATTGCTAAACACACCCTGGGTGCATGTTGCCCTGGGGATCCCTGCGCTCACCTCTCTGGTGTGGATGTATTAAAGGTGGTGCAGCTCAACTTTATCAGTCTGACCCAAAACCAACTTCATCCCACAACACCAGATAGCTCAACAGCAACATGGCAAAACATTTACTTCTCAGCAGGAGCTAAGGTCAGGCTTACAGTAGGTACACTGCAAATAGAGCAACGGCCAAGGAAAAGCAAGGCGAGGGAGTGCAGCAGCGAAGGCTTTCTTGTCCCAGTGCTTGTTGAGCAGCCTCTTGAGATGTAAGCAGGGCAGCCAGCCCCGTGGCACAGCGCACGTACAGGTGCCGTACCGGTACAAGTACAAGGTGCAGTACAACTATCAGAGTGCTGCCTTCAGCTGTGTGAACTAAAGCCAGAGGGAAGAGTCGGTGCCTTGGCCAAAGACTGCCTCACCTTGTGATCTCTTTATGTTCTCTTCCAGTCTTTCCTTCTGTTTGCAGCAGAGACCAGCTTTAGATGACAGCAAATTTGGGCTTATGGTATAGATTTACCACAACCCTGTAACTTTCTGTTTTCTCCCTTTTATCTTTCCATCCTAACCTGCCTTTCCTGCCTCCAACCAAAAGCATCTCCCTCACCCAACAGTGGTTCCCTACCTGTTTCACAGCACAAGATGAAGCCTCCTCTCCTGTACCAGCACTGCCATTTAGATTTCATGCACGTATCACACTTCCCTCAATGGGTGCAGCCTTGTGGGTACAGCTCGTTGTTCCTACTCCTAATAGCTGCTACATGAAATAAATCATTAGTTGCAGTAATCAAACATCTGCTCTAGGACAGCTGCAGTCTCTGAGGTGTCACCAGCTTTCTACAGAGACCCCCATAATGGTACTGGTGAGCAATGTGTTAGCTAGCAGAGTCTAACCTGCTTCTCCTTCCAGGCTCTACTACCAGTTTTACATGTTTCTCAGTGACTACATTCGGAAGACTATTAGCCTTGCTGGTGGTGCAGGATCTCCATGGGCAGAACGTGAGCATCACCAGCTCTGAATCTGAAATGGCCAAAGCACTTTTTGCAGGCACCAGATTTTCACCCACAGTGCTCCTGGTGTGTACTGAGCACACCCAGCGCCCATGGCAGCCCGTGGCAGTGGGGTTTGCTCAGCAGCACCAGCTGCCTGGAGACCCTGCTGCCCATCCCTGACACAAGGAATGTCTGGAGGGGAAGACAGCCTGAAACGCCAGAGGCCATGTGTCTGGTGTAGGGCTAGAGACAGGCAGCAACAGTTCCTGAGAGGTTGAAGCCCCATTTTCGGTCAATATATTGTCCCTTTTCATCCCAATGCACCTGGGACATGGGATTGATGTTTGGATTAGGAGCCTGTGGATGATGGTTCACCCTATGGTCAATGGAGAGAGTGAGTAATTCAGACATTATGGCACTGAAGGATCCCCCCTCCCTCTCTGTGAGAAGGGTGGAGAGGATCTAGAGAGCAACTATGGCTCCTAAGATGCAAGGGGAGGAGGACTGAGGCCATCTCAGTTCTCCAGTGGGAGTGTGGCAGTCCTGCTGCCCAGCCCCAGTCTGCATCGCCCCCACGCTTCAGTGACGCTGATACAGAAGCTCTTCACTTTCTGTGGCTGGTCATTTTCTGCCAGTTTGGGGATCTAGGATGGCCCAGTAAGGGACCAGACGAGTGCCAGAGCCAGCAGGAAGCCAGGAGAGGTGAGGGAGCAGTATAAAAGCCTTTCTTAGCAGAAGCAGAGAGCTGCTAGATTGGCCCCATCATAAACAGGCTCTTCAGCAGAAAGCACCTCGTGTGAGTTGGAACAAACCCACTTCCCAAACCACTTAGATGTTTTCTGATAACTGTCCTGTGCCTGGCTCTTGGCATCAGCCCACGTTACACCCTCGTGTCTGGGACTCTGTAATAAAGATAAGGCAGGTTGTATCACACAAAGGCTGCTCAGTCTGAGGCTCAACTGAACAACCATCCTGGGGAGATTTTCAGATCCATTAACTGTTGTCCCCAGCTGGGCCATCACTGATCGGCTGTGCTGTAGAGCTTGGACTTTGGGCTGAGAAATTCCCCATGGAGGCTCTCAGGGGAGAGCCTCTGATGGGTTACATCTATGGAGGAGACCTGAAACCACTTCATTCTTTCAAACAGCCCTGGAAAGTGCATCTCTGATGTGCTGTTCCAGGATTGAATCACACTGTTTTGGAGAGTGGGCTCAGGGGTGCCTGGAGGGTTTGCATTAGGCAGACACCATGAGAGCAGTTGGAAAGAATGGCATTAATGAGGTCTCCTCCTTCCCCTAACACTCAGGTACAGCTTTTTCCCCTGTGACTAGCCTTGCTTTCAAGCTGGAACACTCACTACACTAACTCCATGTCGTTGGCTCATTCACAGGGCACAGCACAGACCAGGTGGGGCATGGGGTTCAAGGTAAAGCCGACATCAGCAGTGAGATCCAGGTCTGACTTCTCCACTCCTGGAGGGGTTTGGAAAACAAATTTGCGGAGTAAGCCTGCGAAGAAGAGGAACAGTTCCATCTTGGCCAGTCCTTCTCCAACACAAGCCCTTCGCCCTGAAAACAACAGGGAGAGAAGTAAAGGATCAGCATGCTGTAACTGTTGGTGTTGATGCCTGAGACCTAAACTGGATGTACAGCCTGTAAGAGCAGGCTGCTCAGGTAGGAATTATTTCCTTCCATCTCCCTGTATATTAGAGGTGCTACTGACTGTAGGAATGAGAGATCATTCAGTGACTATGGGTAAATCAGTGTGTCCCAGATCTTCCAAGGAAGAGCTGGTTTCCTACAGCAATGGTGTAGGAAAATGGACCAGATGGACAAATGGACAAATGACCAGAACTCCCTTTTTTGTGTTCAGTGTCCCTGACTTTCACACCTCCCTGGAATCAGGAGAGCTGTGCCACCAGCCTAGCCCCAGGTGATGCACACTGTACCACTCTCACCTATGGAGAATGGAATAAACGCCTCTCTCCTGATGAAGTTCCCATCAGCATCCAGGAAGTGGGAAGGGTTGAACTGATCCGGGGTTTTCCAGTGTAGCTCATCATTCAGAGCGGAGGTCAGCAGTGGAATAATCTCTGTACCCTGAAAAGGATCAGAGAAACACACTGTAGCTGTTTGGAGCTGATCACTTCCTTAGGTGAGCTGGGCTGTGCTCTTTTATCTAATGCAAGAGGCAAATAAGACTGAGCCATGGCAAATGGAACTGGGGGACGTGTCCCTGCCCCACTGTGGCTCTACCTGTTATCAGCATTTGCTGCTTTCTATTTGGACCACAAAACATGCTCTTCTTAAAGAATCAGATCTTTCAGGAAAGATGCTGAAGTAGAGGTTCCACATTTGAGATAAGATTCAAAGCAGGGTGATTGAACTGAAATTCCTGGTTATTCTGGGTTCAAACAACTGTAACAGACTGCAGCCCAGCACATGTTTATAGCAGCTATCCTGGATCCATGACAGAGGATCACATCAGAGATTAAGCCACACATTGTGGCATCTTTAGATTTGTAGAGTTTTCTTCTTGTCTGCTTTAAACAAAACCATGAGGTTTCTGTGCAGTGTAAGCTCACCTTGGGAATCACATAGCCTTGGAAGTTCACGTCGGTAGGAGTTGATCGTGATACACCCATTGGGACAATATTGGCAAACCTTTGTATTTCATGTATCACTGCATCTGTGTAAGGCATTTTTTTACGGTCCTCCAGCTTAGGCAGCTCTCCCAGTTCAATGACCTGGTTCATTTCTTCCTGAATCTTTCCTTGGAGGGAGGAAAGGATTAAGAAGCTGATAAAACACTTTGTCTTGCAATTGAAATGGCCTCCAGTTTGGCCAAGATGGAGAAAGGGGAAAAACCTGAGAGGGGGATTTGGGAGGAGCAGAAGTGGGTAATTCAGGACACGGCGTGATTTTCAGGTTTGTAGTTGAGCCAAGAGAGCTGAATGGAGTCACTGCAGTACACCCCACGCCTGATTCTGATCACACACCTTTGTTGCCCCATAGCCTTCAACAGAAACTAGATCAGAATCAGCTCCTGAGGAGACCTTTGCTGACGTAAGCCCATAGCCTGCAGGAGAATAGCGATGGGGAAGCTTTACTGGAGCTGTAGACTGGCCCTTTGCCTCTCCCACTTGGCTGGGCTGGTTTATTGCAATCCAGCTAAATAGAATTCCTTTGTGAAGTCAACGGTTGTTATCTCTCTCAGAGCACTCAGAATAATTACTCCAGACAACACTGAATGAGTCCCACTCCCTTCCACAAGCAAAGCCTTAAGCATGCAACAGTGGGTTCTACAAGAGGACTTGTCAGCCTTACTCTGAATTTCGGGGTATTTCATCATCAGAAGGAGACCCCAGCGCACAGTCGTAGAAGTGGTCTCAGTCCCAGCAGCAAAGAGGTCCAGGGTTGAAAACAAAAGGTTTCCATTGCTGAACATGGTGTGGGGCTTCTTTGACTCCTTCAAAACACAGAGATGATGGCCGTAAATTCTACAGCAAGTGATACCAATATATGACCTTGTCACTACCACTTCTATCAGCATTTTAGCTTTTTGTGACTTCATATGCTCTGAGAAACGAAAAGTTCAGTGTTTCAGCATTAGGGCCTGCGCTGTGTGGAATTTGTCTGATCCCAAGGGTGCATGCAATCCACAGGTCCAGATTTTAGGTTAGCTGGAATTTAGTTTATCACTGTGCCACTCTTGCAGGAAGGTTTGAGGTGATCTCCTCCTTATATGTGCTGAATGGTAACTTATTCGCCCACATGGGACACTTTCAGAACTAGATCCCTTTAACCAGTGGTTTCAGTGGAGCTCTGGAGCATGTACAGCACAGCTCACCATGAGCTCTGATCTATTCTGCTCCCTGTGGTTCTTGTGTTTCCACTCACTCCTAGTCCCCAACAAATGGCCAGTCCTAATAATAAGGCAGAGATAAGAGAACAGACAGACTCTGGTTAAGTAGCTTTAAGGTACCTGTTGCTGTTTCATCAGAAAAGCATCAACAAAGCCTGTTAGGTTATTTTCATTAAACTCTTCTTTGTGTTCCTGGAAGAGCTTCTGGAGAAAAGCATTCAGTTCACTGATGTTTTGTAGGACGGTCCTGGAAGCTCCAGAGAGAAATCCAAGGGATGGGTAGAAGTTGTATAACTGAAGAGCAAGAGAAATCTTACTGTTAGTCAGCATTTTGAACACATATTGGTATCTCACCAGGGACCACATCGCTGGTCCCTTGTCCCATGACCTGAGAAGCAACTATGAATTGCTGCAGCAATAGCATGCTCTCTGGGCTCTACCTCTGCATGAGTCCATGCCAGGACTTTTGGGAGACTCATCACCTTAATCTTCCTTTAGAGCTTCCACCCATGTAGGTGGTGGGGACATAGGGTCTCATATGTGGAAGATGGAAACATGAGCATTCTACTTATCCAGGGAAAGCCCTTAGGTATGTCACATCCTACAGCAGCAGAAGGGACTTGAACTGTCCACCTCCACAGACAGGAATGTATCTGTATCAGCATGGTGCTTTCCAAGCCCATTAGCTCAGGCACAGCACCGAGCTTGCCCAGCAACACTGCTCCTAGGACCTGGATGGAACACGGCATCACAGGGGGTCGTATGGATGGACATATATGCCATCAGTGTGTAACTCTGATCTGTGCTTGGGTGGTGATTTTAGGCTCAGCCAGTGTGGAATTGGAGCCAGCCACAGAGCTCGCTGCGGCTCCAAGAGTCAACTCCAGTGGCACACAAAGCCTTGGCTTTGTGTCAGGAAGGAATGGGCTGGTATCAGCTGTTAGTTTGCTAAGATTCAGTTTCAGCAGGAAAACAAAAGGAAAAGAAGTTTGTCAAGCCTGGTCCTAGGAGAGGCAGAACTAAGGCAGTTACTGAAGGCATAACACAAGGAAGGGTGGATCTGAGGTGGCATTTCAGGGATAATTTCTGATATGAGAGATGTATTGTGCTTCTGCTCTTCAAAGAGGATAAAATGGTTCATGTTGTAAAGGCTTTGTTGTGTTGTTTTGGGGTTTTTTTACTACCAAGTTTCACAGAGTAAGCCCAGGGGGCTGGGAATCTGTGAGGTGTGGATCCAGAGCTGCAGATGTGTTCAGCACAGGCTGGCTGGCTGAGTGTTCTCATTCTTGCCTCGAGAAGCAAGATGTGGGAGGCCAGGAGGGCAAAACAAGAAGATATTGGATATCCTTAAAAAAAGCTAAAAGCCCAAACGTAAAACCGAGCTCTTACCAGCACCATTGGGGAACCCAACAGCTTGGTGTTTTCATTTAACAGCTTCAGCAGAGTTAGAAACACAGGATCATCATACTCAAACCTCTCTCCAAACAGTATAGAGCAGATGACGTTGGACACGGCATTGTTGAGTATCATCTTCGTATCAAACGGCTTCCCTGTATTGCAAGCAAGGAAAACAAACAATGATGTGAATTATGCCCATTTTGCTCTGGTTTCCTAAGGAAGTGTAGTCCTGAGCTCCCAAAGGAAAAAACTCACACACACCCCTGAATGCATAGCAGGGAACTGGGCATCAATATTTTAAGGTCGCGGTTTAATAACATGAACTTTAAAGCTGAACTTTAACCATGAGGTACCGTTTGCTCCAAGTTTAACTTTCATCGATCTTTATTGTACTCCTAGACACGTTTTCTGTCTCTGGGTGAAATTCTTGACACTCACCATGATAGGATTCAAAATATTTAACGAGGGAATTCACTTCCTCCAGGATTCGGATCTCAATGGTTCTCTTTCCCATTCCAAAATCTCGCAGCGTGGACAAGGTGAATCTTCTCATTGTTTTCCATAGCTCTCCATGGCTGAATGCTATGCCTAAAATAAAGGTATAACATCTTTATGTTAAATGTTTGTTACGCCTCCTTACCGCTGAGCTGCTCGACTCAGTGTTACACAAATAGTAACCTGGAAGAGGATGATCCTCTCTGCTGTAAGGGTATAAAGAACATGGGCAAACTACCAGAACTAACCAACCAAAAGGTCACTTACCGTTTCCTTGTGTCATTTTCCTAAAAATGGGTATTTCTGCTCTCTCTCCAAATTCCTCAGCGTGATTTAAAAGGGCATCCTTGATGGTTTCGTATCCAGACAGCACCACAGCTTTCCTGGGTCCAAAATACACAGTGAAGACATTGCCGTATACCTTGGAGAGCTGCCAAGGTGGATAAACACATTCATTCAAAGCCAGGTCTGGACCCAAAGGCTAGCACTAGCCACCCTAGGTGGTTTCTAGCCCTCAAAGCCCTGCCTGAAGTCTACCAGATGCTGCTGTACCGCAACTAATGAGCAACAGCTATCGATTGCCAGCATCTCGGCTTGCATCCTGTTTGCACAACAAGGTGTCTGCTTATCACGGCTCCCATCAGAGCAGAAGTCAATAAAATGCCATTGCATTCCTGTGGTGATCTGCAGGAACAGGCCGGCGTAGCGATACTACCGTTCCGAGGAGGGTTAGAAAGTGCCGCAGCAGGCAGGCATGTTTATTTTAACGCTGGTGACCCCAGGCAAGCAGGCGTGTGCACAGCTTTGAGGCTGAAGCCACAAACACTACCAAAACAAAGCCAGACAATAAGTCTTTCTTTCAGGACAGCACTTGTCTCCTAATTACAGCAAGGTGGGTAGTGTTGTGCAGTCATCGCAGAATTATTTGCTGGCCACCAGAAACGTGGATCCACCAAGGAAGCGTGTTCTTGTAGACAGTGTCATGGGAGCTCTAGGCTTTTAGAGCAAATTAAATATGAATCATCTGTTGCACAGGAGGGTGGCTTTGGCAATCTAATCATTCACTGGGTATTTAGGCTTCGCTGAAACACACTGCCAGCCGCTCGCTTCAAGTGTCTTCTTGTTTCTGATGTGCCTGGGTTACCACTTGCTATGCACGAGATACACACTGAAAACTGAATTTCAGGTTAGAGGCAGCTCCTGATATTACACCAGAGAAATTGAATTTGTTTTCATCGAGCAGCGGTTTGACAGCTTGGGAGAGAACATGAACACTGGCTCTTTCCTCCCCTGGCAGCTCATGGAGCGTGGGGCAGAGTGAGGGGCTGGGAATCGAGGCTGCATCCCAGCCTTCCCTTGGTCATCTCTGTGTTAGGACTTCATGGCATCAATCCTGAGTTTGATTCTCAGCCAGACAAGTACTGGATGTGGTAGGCCTGAAAGCCTGAAGAAAGCTGCTTGGCAGACTACAGGGAACGAGTCTAGTGCCTTCGTGTGATGTTTGTACCATAAAATCCCCTGGTACCACCAAAACCAGTTGCTCTTCCATACTGGCACCCTCAAACACACCAGTGGTCAGATTGGAGCTCAGGACCAGAAGCCCATCAAACCTGGGGATCTGCACCATAAATCTAGGCAGATCACTGACACAGGAATTCAGCACTTTTGCAACCCAGGATGCCCTTCTTCTGTGACTGACTGGGGAATTTTGGTGTCTGCCCTGCCCACTCAGATGGGCTGAAGGACATCAGTGGGCACTGGGTGTCACAGTGCCTGGTAAGCCCTCATGCAGGGAATGGGACAGGTCACTCAAGGCACCACAGCTGGCACCACCAGAAATCTGGATTCACGCTGAATTGTCCCCACCTCCCTGTGGGAGCACAGCAGGCCCTTTCAGAAACAAACATTGCATCTGGCTTTAAAATAGTTAAGATTTTTTTTTTCCAAGGTAAAAGTATCCATGGAGAGAAGTTGTGGATGCCCCATCCCTGGAGATGTTCAAGGCCAGGTTGGATGGGGCCCTGGGCAACCTTGTGTAGATCCAGGCCTGGAGGTTGGTGGCCCTGCCTGTGGCAGGGGGTTGAAACTCCGTGATCTTTGGGGTCCCTCCCAACCCAGACCAGTCTGGGATTCTGTGATTCTATGAATGTGTTCATCATGTTTATCTATGTAACGACCTGTGTGTGTGCACCCCGCAGGTAAGGTCGCTCTGCCAGCCTGCCTCTAGGCCAGACACCTCGTTTCTGCCCTCCTCACAGTGCAGACACCAACCCATCTCCCTGGCCCCAGTTGCATTTCTCAGCTGGAGGAACTGCATGTTCTCCTCCTGCCTGCTCACTCAGACCTACCTCTGTCAGCGACTGGAACGGCTTCTTCAGATCCACCACGTTCAAGTTCCCGATCAGAGGAAGAGGCCGTGGCCCAGGGGGCAAATTGCAAACTGACTTCTTGGAGCTGGTAAGAAAGTAAAGGAGAGCGACCAGCCCTGCTGCCAAGTAGAGCAGCGAGCTGGAGCCCACAAACTGCAGCAGGCTCTGCATGGCCATGGCTATCAAACTGGGGTGTAAGCATCTTGGGGTCCCTTTTTATAGCCCTTCTGTCGCTGCCTGAACACACCTTCTGGGGAAGTGGCTTTGGCAGAGGACTCTGAGGTCTTGTTTACCTCCATTTAGACCAGATGTCCTTTTTATTCCCCCCCTGCCAAATAAAGCACTTTGTATTTTATTTTGAAACACGGATTATCTTAATCTGTAGCTCCTGTTACACCTGCAACACTGGGGCAAGGGGTTTTTTTTTCCACTAAAAATCTGTGTTATGGGCATGTTTTGGTCTACGTGATTTCAGGGGCAGGATTAATGGACAGGACCCGTGCTGGATTGCTGTCATGGTGCCAAGTCACAGGACTCAGCTGGACCACTGGTGATGCAATGGAGGAAGGGGGATGCAGGGAAAGCCCACGAAAATGCATGGCCCAAGGTGCAGCTGGTAAGGAAGTCCTCAGGGAAACAAGACTGGCCAAGGAGGAGTTGGAACGGTGGTGGCATGAGGATGTGCTGCCTGTGGTCCACTTAGAGGTGACAGCTCTTTTTGCTTTCTTGCTACCCCAGTGAAGTCAGCTTCTTGAGTGACACAGTGTTTTCACTGCTGACACTGATATTCATCTTTGTCCCAAAAATCCTCTACTGGCAACCCCAAAGTGAGTCATGCACAGGGTCTTGTGAGAGCCCGGGTGGCCAGGTGACAGCTCCCTGGGAGCCACCTGCACCCTCTGCATCCTCAGGGATGATCCTGGACAGGGGACCACAGCTTTAAATGGTGGCTCGGGGGGATGCAGCCAATTTGATGCTCTATCAGATACATGCAAGGGGGGACATTTTGCTCCCCAGCTGCAGATTCTGCCAGGTTACTGGGCTGTTCTGCTGCCCAACCCTTTAGAAACCTTTAGTTTTAATAATACTTTTGCTAGAATCCTCCAGGGCTCCTGGGTGCAGGCTCCACTGATGGAAAAACTATGATTATTTATTAATAATAATAAAAGTACATTAGCTGAAGGCAAGGGGAATCAATAAACTCTAACTAGATTGACATGAAAAAGGTGCCTGCACGTCTGCTTGTTCTCCAAGGCTTGTTACCAGGAGAGGAGATTTTCACCCTGTACACAGGAGGACTAGGCAGGATGGGCAAAGAAAAGAGGGCATGGGATGGTCATGTCCATATCCAGATTTGCTGCATGGATATGAAGGTCTTGGGTCTGTGTGCTCTTCTCTCAGACATTTCCAAGGGCATCCTGTTCTGCCAGACTCTGAGCAAATGGATGAGTTCCCCAGTGGCAGAGTGTCAGGGCAGTTTTAAAATATAACTAACGTGATGTCCTCACCTCCATTTCTTCCTCACATACCTTGGCTTCCAGCCTGCAGCTGAGTTGCTGGCTTGCAGGTGAGGCATCCCACACAGGACTGGGGAGAAAACGTTGCTCCCCACTCACGTGGCTGTGTCTTCCTACCCCAGCCCAAGCCAGAGCCCATGCCACGTTCAGGTAAGGAGCCTCTGCAGATGCAGCTCAGGGAAATAATCAGCTCTTCCTAGAAAAACAAGCCCATACATTAAACACAGAGTCATGTAACTTGTGTATGCTCATGTGGAGAAGGACATATAATCTTCTAAGGGGACAAAGGTTAATAATGTTACAGTAACCGTAGGATAATGCAGAGAAAGGGCTGTTATAAGGCCATAATTCAGTCAATGAGTTCTGATAATGTAATAAACCATGAGAGCAAACACCAAGTGCCTGTGTGCCTTCCAAGGCTCCGCAACTGATTTACAAGCCTGAGAGATGCCTATCAGCCCATGCATTGTTATCTGGGACATATAAAGCATGAGCACACCCTATTAAACATTAACATTTTTAAAGACTCAGATGTGTTAAAACTCAGGCTGCTCCTCACTAATGGGTTTTGCTCACCTTGACGAATGCCAGCGCAGCCAGAAATGAAAAGCTCTCCGACTTTGACCCCTGCCCACCTGTCATAATTGTTGCCTTGTTTTATTGGATTACGCCCACTTCTTCCCATCCTGCAAATCAGTATTTCCATAGGATCACTGCAGGGTAGGGAGCAGCATCTCCAGGGTTTGCTGTGCTGCTTTTGATACCAATTAACTCGTGCTGAACTTCCACGTCAGTGTGTGTGTGTTGTGCATCTGCTCTGGGAAGAAAGACTCCTGAAAGATATTTTTAAAAATCAATATTTTACTGCAAATTTTCAATGAAATATTATTGGGTTTGGGTTTTTTACCCCCACAGTCTGAGCTGAAGGATTGTATGTGATGGGTCTGGTCACTGGAAGAAGAAGATAGAAGTGCATGGGATCAGTGCTCTGCTTCTGCAGAGCCCAAGGTGCTGGGATTTCCTGCTTGTGTTAAGCATTTATCCCTTTTCCCAACAAACTGTTCTCAGGAGCTTTGTGGCATTTAAGAGCTGCCTTCTTGGACTGAATAGATGTCATTCCTTCCTGAGTCTCACTCAGTGACAAAATACACAAGAGATCCCAGGGTGCTGGTAATGTCATATGCACATCTATCAAAATATTTCCAGAAAAATCCATTGTGACTCTAGCCAGAAGTGTGATTTTCCAGACCACGCCAAGAAGCCAAAGCAGCCTGACCTGGGAAGTCAGTAATGAGGAGTTCAGGCTATGAAGAATTTATTTCCAAAATAAGTCTGGACAGAGCCAATGCCTCAACGTAGCTTAGGGGATCTTCTTGTCTCTAGCTCCAGTCCATCTCAACCGAGTATTGCAGAAATTCTGTTAATCCCATGGCAATTTGGGGCACATCACAAAGGATGATTAGTTGGTAGATATCTACAAAGCCAGGGTCCTGTCATTTTTTGGGGCCACCTGTCTTGGTGCAGAGAGAGATGTGGATTTAGATAGACCAAAACCACAACTGTGAGGGAAAAGGTCGCCTGGGCTTTCAGCATGGTGTTGCTCTTTCTACCCCATTCCCCTCTAAACCACTGAAGCTTTGGCTCCTGACAGAAGACAAGCTATCACACCATACATCTCTGCAGAGCACATAACACACTAAAGCCCTGACCTTGCTGGCATGAAACCCTGCTTTCCCTGTAAGTGCAAAACACTAATATTTCATTAATCATTCACAACACACGTCCCCGTTCCCCAGACTATTCTGGCAATATTCTGCATTTTTGCTTGTCTAGGAACCTGAATTGAAAGGCAGAAAAATGGTTTACAACAGCCCGTGGCAGGGATGTAGCAAGAGACCTTATGTAAGGGCTGGCGGCGTGCTCGCGCGGCGAGGGTGAGGCATAGGAATGAGTGATCCTGGAAGGATGTTTCTCTGAGGTGTGTTCTGTGCTGGGGCTGGGAACAGCCGTCTCAAGGGCACAAATTCCAGTGCCTGAATGTGCTTGGTCTTGTTTTAACTGATTAATTTATTGTAGTTATCCCAAGTCAAGCTACAAAATCCCCTCGTGCTTTATTCAGGAGCCTTTCACGACTTGTCGATAAATTATCTTCAAATTAAACCACCTGGTAATTTCAATCCTGTGGCTCTTAAAGAGAGGTGGTGTGGTGAGGGAGAGAAAATGAGGAAAATCCTGGACTTCACCCCGCCCAGAGGAAGGAATAAAGGTTCTGCTCGGATCTAGTACTTCAGTTTGGTGCTTCCAAAATTAATGTTAGGTGTGTAAAACCAACCCCAAAGCCTTCTGCAGGTACACTTGTGGGACTGACAGGTAAGCACCCAGAGTGGAGTGAGTTTTCAGTGTGATCTGATAAGGCTGTAAAAGTGCAGGCATTTTTTAAAAATGTTCCTTTAGTCTGTAATTAATGACTCGACCATAATTAATGACTAACAGCTCTGATTCAAGCAAAGGATTTATTTATTTATTTTTAAGAACTAGCCAGCTGTGTAATTTGAAAGGAGAAGATCCAAGATTGTCCCCTAATTTGGGGAGGCTCCTAATTTCTGCCTTCGAATTTTTTGAAAGGGTTCAGGACTCTGGACTAGAGATACTATAAAACTCTGGATGCTTTACAGGCTATCTGATCTCTCTTGTACAGTGGACATCTCTTTGCTGAAACAGCTACTGCAGAGTTCCTTGATGCCAGGAAAGTCTCTTGCTTCTCTGAAAGACAGCATGAGAAAGGCATTGAATTGTCTGTGCGTGGCTCTTTGTGGCTCTGTTTTTATTGAATTCTTTTGGAACTGGTTGGCTTAATCTGCCAATGAGATTTTTATTTTGTATTTTCCTTCCCACTGATTATCTAATGGGGGTTTCATTTGATCTCCTTGGGAAAAATACATGCTAAACTGCTGAATAATACACATGATACATAATAAAGCACGTGTGTTAGATCCAAGGATGGACTGTGCCTTTAAAGGAAACTCTAGAAGATGTAACTGATATTTGCAATAAGAACATTAGGTAAGCATAACCAGCCACCTGCTAGTAAGCCTGACCTGAAAACTTGGGTAAACTACAAAATTTAAGACTCCAAAGAAAGACATTGGGTTAATTAATAGGGAATCAAAACGTTGGGATGAAGGATAATACAGCAAGTTGGTACAGCCTTTGTGCAGGACTGACACTGTCTGTTCAGGAGCGGTTCTGCTGTGGGATCCCTGCCCATCTTTTTCCTTTGACTTCTTCCTTCATATCACAGAATCACAAGGTTGGAAAAGACCTTTAAGATCATCAAGTCCAACTGTTCCTGTCCTGTGCTAAACCATATCCCTGAGCACCTCATCTACCCTTTTTTTAAACACATCCAGGGATGGTGACTCAACCCCCTCCCTGGGCAGCCTGTTCCAGGCCCCGGCAGCTCTTTCAGTAAGAAAATTTTCCCTAACATCTGAGCTGACCCTGCCCTGGTGCAGCATGAGCCCATTTCCTCTCGTCCCATCTCCTGTCCCCTGGCTGAAGAGACCATCGCCCACCTCTCTGCACCTTCCTGTCAGGTCAGTGTAGGCGGTGATAAGGTCTCCCCTCAGCCTCCTCTTCTCCAGGCTCAACACCCCCAGCTCCCTCAGCTGCTCCTCAGAGGATTTGCCCTCCAGCCCCTTCCCCAGCCTGGTTGCCCTTCTCTGGACTCAATGTCCTGCTAATGGTGAGAAGCCCAGAACTGGACCCAGCACTCGAAGCCTCACCAGTGCCGAGTACAGGGGCACAGTCACCTCCCCAGACCTACTGGCCACACAATTTCTGATACAAGCCAGGATGCTGTTGCCCTTCCTGGCCACCTGGGCACACGGGGAATCAGCAAGTCAATCACCCTGCGAGAAACTAAGGCCCATGATTCAGGCCTTTTCCTAAAGTCGAGTGCAAGGTTAAAGCTCCTCCAGATAAACCAAAGCTGCTTCTCAGTGCTCAGTCCCCCCAGATCTGGGAGAGAGTTGCTGCCTGTACTGATGAAGGAGAGGAGCATCTCCCTTTCGCTGTTCAGCACTGGAATGAAGTCAAGTGGGGAAGTGCCGTTTGCCCCATGATAAAACCCAGCCATTGTCCCCAGCCCTGAAAGCCGAATAATAAACAAACCCTTGTTACTTCAGGCCGTGTAAACCGGTCGCTTACACAGCAGAACACGGCGTCATTGTCCATCTGCCGTTTCAATTACTGCAGTAAGAAAGGGATCATGAACAGGCAGCACTGAAGTGGGGCTGCAGTGGCGTTTGTGCCCCCAGCGATCGCAGCTGGTTCTTTGTATCATTCCCCTCCCCTCCCCAGCCTCGAATTCTTCCTACTTATTTAATTAAAAGGAAAGAAATCAACTTAGACTGGATGAAGGGCCGTCTCGAAGCGCTTAGCTGCGGGGAAGAGAGAAATAAAGCCCCTCACAGCCCGAGCCGCGGCGGGTACAGTGACAGCCGGGTCGCCTCCTCCTCCCGGGCGGGGCTTCGCCACGGCTGCGGGTCGGGAGCGGCCGCCGGGGAGCGCTTGGCTCCCGGGGGAGCCGCCCGCCCGCCCGCTCGCTCTCCCGCTCTCAGGGCGCTGCCCGGCGGGTGGGTGCCCGTGGGGGGGGAGCCGTGGCGGCGGCTTCTCTCCGCGGCCCGCCCGGCGCCAGGCGCAGCCGGGCCCTGGGGAGAGCGGCGGGAGCAGCCCCGGCTCCCGACTCAGCGCAGACCGACCCCGGCGCCGACACATCCCCGCGGTAACCCCGCGCAACCGGCCGCGGCCTGCAGCAGTGACGTCACACTCGCCCCCCGCCCGCGCGGGCCTGCCGCGTTGCCATGGCGACGACGCCGCCCCCCCCCCCCCCCCCCCAAGCGGAGAAAGCCGCCGCAGGAGCGGGGCTCTCCGGTTGCTGTAGCGACGCTGACGCCGTTTCCATAGCGGCGCGGCTCCGCCCCCTCCGCGGCGGTTACGTGGCCCCGCTCGATGCGCTCGGCGCTCTGCGCGGTTACCGGCGCTCGGCTCTCTGCCCCCCACCGCCGGTCAGCCAGCTACCGGAGCGGCCCCGGCCCGCCGCCCGCCCCGCCGGCGCCATGTCCACCGCCATGAACTTCAGCAGCAAGAGCTTCAAGCCGCGGCCGCCGGACAAGGGCGCCTTCCCGCTGGATCACTTCGGTGCGGTACGGCGGGCCGGGCCTGCCCTCCCCGCGGCCTAGCGCCAGGCTTCCCCCCGCTTCCCCTCAGCCGGCTCCAGGGGACGCGGGCCCGGGGCCGCCGCCCCGGCCTCCACCCGCAGCGGCCCCCGCTGTTCTCTTGCAGGGGAGTGCAGCGCCTTCAAGGAGCAGTTCATGCGGTGCCTCCGCGAGAGCGGGTACGAGAGCAGCGCCTGCCGGCAGCGCGCCATGGCCTACCTGGAGTGCCGCATGGAGAGGCAAGTGCTGCCCCGGCCCGGCGGCGGGGGCCGAGCCGCGGGAGGCAGCGGGGATTGGGGGTTTCGGTCCGTTCCTCACGAGTTGTTTTCCTTCTTAGCCGAGGGGGACATTCCTCACACGCTGCCCCTGGTGCACTGTGGGGTCTCACCAGTGGGAGACAGTCCTCTGAACTTCTCCGTGAGTTAGTGTGTCAGCTCCTCAGCAGCTGCCTGAGCATGGGTCCCTTCCATGGGGTACCGACCTTCAGGCCCAGCCTGCTCCAGCCTGGCCCCCTAGAGAGTCACACTCCCCCCAGCAAACCTGCTCTGGCGTGGGTTGGGCTTTCCACAGGCTGCAGGTTTTGCTGCCAGGAGCTTGCTCCAGTGTGAGCGTCCCACGGGGTCACAGTGTCCTTCAGGTGTCTCCACCCACTCTGGTGTGGGGTCCTCCATGGGCTGTAGATGGGATCTCTGCTCCCCATCTTATCCATGGGTTGCAGGGGAACACCTGCTCCACCATGGGTTTCTCCATGGGTGCAGGGGCATCTTTCTCTCCAGCACCTGGGGTGCCTCCTCCCTGCCCTTCCCTGGCCTTGGTGTCCCCTGGCCTTGGTGTCTGCACAGCTCCTTACATCTTCTCACTCCCTTCTCTGGTGGCAAAAAGCCACTACTAGTGTTCTTTTTCTCCTCACTGTGATTCCCAGAGGCACTGTGACCATTGCTGATGGTCTAGGCCTTGGTCAGCAACAACCCTGGCCTTGAGCCAGCTGGTGTTTGCTCTGTGGGGCCTGCAGGGAGCTTCTGGCTGCTCCTTGCAGAAGCCACCCCTACAGCTCCTCCTTCTCCGGCAGAGCCCAGAGACACAAAACTGCAACAACTTGTTCTAAAGTTCAACTGAAAAAAGTGCCCGTGGTTGCTTTCCCAGGGATGTTTCCATTCCTGAGTTGCTTTGCATTACTTTCTGCTCCATGGTCAGGCCAGGAGCTCATTAGGGAATGCACAAAGAGCATTATTAAATACACTTAAATAAAAGGGTGCTTGCATATGCTGCATGGGCTGGGGGTGAGGAAGGCAGCTAATCAGGGATTGTTTGAAAAATCATTACAACAGAGTATTGTGACACCATGAATGCAGTTCTGACCCACACATGCTTAAAGACCTGCTAAATGGCTCAGGTAGAATTTTAGGAAGGTCTTTTGCAGTCTGTTAATAAAGGTGGCTAAGAGTTGGGTCAGTAACTGATATCAGGAAACAACATGTTTAATTGGAAAAGTGCTGATAAGAAAAAAGTATCCCCAAATTTGCCATCATTTTATCAACTTGAAATAATTAATGATTCACTAATATGCTTGGTGTAACTCAAAGCTTGTTAGCAGTTATCATAGCATTCTGTCCTGTCAATTCTTTTAGAGAAGGGGAAAAAAGAAGTGTCATGTTTGAACATGTGATCTGGAAGATCGAAGGGCTCAGGAGTTCCAAAGAGGAGTAGATGTTGTACTTGGTGGCATGGTCTAGTGTTGGACCTAGAAGGGCTGGATAGATGGCTGGACTCGATGATCTTGAAGGTCTTTTCCAACTAAAACCACTCTATGAATGTTGCTATCCCAAAACTGGTGCTTCAGAGGCTTTGCCAAGTCAGCAGCAGTCACTCTGCCTGGGCATCTTGAATTCCCTTAGAGTAATTAACACTAAATGACACGAAAAATGCTGCTGCTCTCTCAGCTACAGACTGTCTTCTGCATAATTAATTCTTTTTGTTTTGTTCTTAACTTTAGGCAACTTATGGCTAATGAACCACTGGAAAAATTGGGATTTAAAGATCTGATAGAGGAGAAATCAGAAGCAAAACCTGAGAAGTCGTAATGAAGACAGACAACTTTGCTCCTTATGTATGGAAAGCATAACTCTCATGTAGTACATATTGTACATCCTGCTCAAGTGTCTCCTGAAGGAACCTTTTCTCAAAGTTTAATTTTCCTATAATAAGGTCTTAAATGAGCAAAAGTATTGCCTGTATCTATTTTCCTCAAGCATTTCTTAACCTTTTTTCTTTCAGTTTCTCTTGCCTACTCTTAAAGGTCCTTAAGAACATTTTCCCTGGGAGAAAACATTTACAGACAAGGAGAACACTTCAGGCAGTAAGAACAGTGCAGTCCTATTTTTAAAAAGACCACAAAACCCTCCCCTTTATTGTGTAGGTTAATCTGATGTGGGTTTACCAGGAGTTATGTGCCAGGTGGAAATAAAACTGCTGTGGTACTGCAAATTGCTCTTTATTAAAACAGGTCTGAGTGTGTCTTTAAGTCCCTGGCAGGTGTTTGTGTAACTTACCATGAATTATCAGAGCTACTAGCATTTCTCTCACTTGTGCTAATGCATTTATTAATTAACACTCAGTTCAAGCCAAAATAATTTGGCATTTTACCCCTTAGAAATGTGTTTTAAGCAGACAATGAATTTGTAAACTTTCTGGGTGCATTTTCTGTTTTCACTGTATTTCCTACCCTGTCCCTACCTGGTTTTTTTTGCCTTCTTTTTCCTTTTTTAAACCCAGTGAATCATTTCTCTGTGCATCTGGCTCTGAAAACTGGAAGTTTTAGGGTCAGGGCTCACAGGAAGCAATAGACACACTGTTCACCAAGGCAGTTTTCCTTTGCTTTCTCCTTTAGGAGTGTTCTCTGATCCATCTCACCTTTCCTGCTCTCTGCTATTACTCCGTTTGCTTCTGCTTCTCTTCACTCAGAGACCCATGAAAGGGTAAAAGAACATTTTCTGCTCTTCATTTTGATGGTTGGAGCTGGGATTTAAATTGTTGCTCAGGTCTAATCTGATGGAACAACCTGCAGATAGTCCAGAGCGGGTCCCTGTTTGAAAAGAATGCTCACTTGCTGCTGTCTATTTTTATTCTACTTCATTCTACTGTCTAAATTATATCCTTTGGTAAGATTAGTACCTTTAGAGAAGAGAAAGCAGAGATTTTACTGCTGAAAGAGATATTAAAAGTCTTTATATTAAACCACTGCACAAGAGCTTTCTTTTGGTGATACTGACTAAGAATTATTAAAATAATCTCCAGCATCTTCAGCAGAAAGAAATCAAATTTCATGCTTCTGTGCTCCCTGAATATTACATGGTGAAGTGAATCCCTGGGAGGTATGAAAGGACCCACCAGTGGTGGTGGTGAGCTGGGCTGTTCTGTGGCAGTTTGGTCTTTGGGCTGGTTGCATGGTTGTTTGGCTGGGTGGTTACTTCATGCATTAGGTGAGTGTTTGTCCTGAGGTATCTGGTACCAGTTCTGTCCTCTGGGTTGTTACAGAGTAAAAAGGGGTCAAGTTTTTGAAGCCTTGATTGAATTTTGGCTGCTGAGCTGGAGAGTGGCTGTTTAAATGAGATTACACACTGAAGGAGGGGCCACTGTGGACTCTGTAGTGCCCGAGGCTCAAATTTGGGGCCAGCTGCAGGAGGGATAGTGAGGAATAAAGCAGTATCAAAACACATGATGGTGTTCTGGAGCGAGCAGCACTCTGTGTGTAGGGCTGTCGTGCTGCAGTGACACAGCCAGCACAGACTGACACTGCTGCTGTGCCAGTGAAACAGGCAGAGCTGCCTCATCCTTCCCAAATTCCCCACAGAAGCAATAACTGCCATGCAAAGAGGGAGGGTGGAGAGAGGGGAGACTTTCACACCTTCCACCAAAGAAGACAACCTCCTGTCTGGATCCATGGTGGGTTGGCATCGTGGTGCTGTCCCCTTCTGCCAGGACAAGGAAAGGGCTGTGTGCTGATAGCTGAGACCCAGGATTGCAGGGACATGGATCCTGCCTGGAAGGCACTGAGTGGAGAGCTGCAAGGGGAGCTGCAAGGTGAGCTCGGAGCTGGGGAGGGCCATCAGTTGATCTTGATTCCAATCTTCTGGTGGAAAAACAAGTCATTCATCAATGCTCAGCCTGCAGTCAAACAGTTTTCCTGGCTTGCTCTATGGGACAAGTCCCTGCAACACCAGAGTCATCTGGGAGAAGTCCCAGAAGGCTCTTGAATTTATTCCTGTCACTGTACAGGTGGTTAACTGAAGCCTTTTCCTACAAACCTCGTTATTTTAGCCTGGCTTCTGGGATCCTGGTTTATCCTTTAAAATGACAGAGGTTCATGAGCCAAAGGAAAGCTCCAAGTTTGTCATTTCTCTTTCCTGTTCCTGCAGCAAGGAGGAAAGGAACCTCCCCAGAAGCCTGATGCCAGGTTGGGGACGGTGAGGTGGAGGGAAATCTGCTCTGGAAGCGCTGGGCTGAGGTGTGTGTGCTGGGGGGGGTTTTTTGGGGCGCTGGAGTTTGTCTGGAGTTGATGAGCAGCCCTGCTGTGTGTGGTGCTGGCAGCGAGGTGAGTCCTGTGTGGTGATCTCCATGTGAGGAGGCTGCCTGGGCGCTGCCGTGAAGCACCACCTGGCGACCGGCCCCTGGAGCTGGAGGAACAAGGCTGGGCTGGGTGGATGCACAGCCTGGCTGTGGCTGCATGGGTGTGGAAGGACAGCCCCAAGCAGGAGGATGTGTTGGCTGTGCTGCAGGGAGCATCTATGGAAGAGCTTAACACGGTATGTTGGGTTGGGAGGGACCTTCAAAGGCCATCTAGTGCAACCCCCTGCAGTGAGCAGGGACACCTTTAACTAGCTCAGAGCCCAATCAAGCCTGACCCTGAATGTCTCCAGAGATGGGGTCTCCACCATCTCTCTGGGCACCCTGTGCCACCACCTTCTTCCTAATGTCTCATCTAACCCTGCCCTGCTCTAGTTTAAAACCATCACCCCTCATCCTCTCTCCCTATGCCCTTACAAACGTCCTTCCCAGCTCTCCTGCAGGTCCCTTCAGGGTCTGGAAGGGGCTCCAAGGTCTCCCTGAGCCTTCTCCAGCCTGGACAAGCCCAACCCTCTCACCTGGTAAGAAGTGAGGGGGTTGAACTCATCTTTCCTGACACTTTCCTTCTGCAAAGCTGCCTTCACACAGTAACTCAAGGCACCCTCCTGCTTGGGACCCTGTCCCAGGGAGTCCCCAGGGGCTCTGGGTCAGCAGAGCCTTGGCTGGTGGCAGTAGGGCAGTCTTGCCCATGCATTTCCCCCCCTCTCTCTCTGCTCAGATTAGAATCCGTTCAACCACAAAGTGTTTAACCTTCACCACCACAGTTATTTACAGAGGGAACATTGCTGCAAGCCAACCCTCATTATGTCTTCCTGGGAGACCTTGAGCTCCAGGTGTATCCCTCCAAACAACCTCAATGACCTGCAGAATGAGGAAGAAAGGGTTTAATAACATTTCCAGGGCTCTGAGTGTACTTTCCTTAGAAAAGCCTATACAAAGAGAGCCTCCTGTGCTGGTGCTGGAAGTGGGCCATGGTCCAAAGTCCTTTGTGGGAGCACAATGAGCCTGTGCCTCTGTGCTATGGAAGGATTGTTGCTTCATCTGCCACCTGGAAGCAGGATGCACACACCTGCAAAGGGTGTAGCCAGCTGACCTTCATGCCTGGTCCTCCCCTGAACCATCTTCCAGCTTGTCCTGTGGTTTCAAGGCTGCAGATGTCCCTGTGGCTAGATACCACCCTCACAAGCCACCCATTTGGTTTCCTTTGGAGACCACAGAGCTACTGGCCTTTGCTGGTGATTAATTTCCCTTTGCAGCAGAAAACAAAATCACTTATTGCTGCTTTTGTAGGTCTGGCTTAGTGAGGACTAACACAGGGATGGAACCAGATGGGTTGGAGCACCTCTGGAATTTCACCCTGCTGTTATCTCACCCCAGGCAGGGCTGGGGAGCACTGGGAGGTGATGCTGCTTCTGCAAAGCTGCTGGAACTAAGCCTGGAGTGTTCCACTGATGCAGTCAGAGACCAGGAAACATAGGCAGGCTGGGAGAGGAGAAGCAGCCTTGCTCCCTGTATGAGAAGCCTCTGTAGCATCGCTCTGTGCTGTGCCTTGGGTGCTGTGGTTCCACTGGAGAGCAGTATGTTTCTACATTTCTAATCCCTGGTTCCAGGGAAAGGAATGAAGCTTCTGCCAGTGTGTGAGAGCACTGTCATTGCTGGTAGCACACCCTGTGAGCCTGAAGGTTACACCTGGAAATCACAGAGCTGTAGGGGTTGGAAGGGACCTCCAGAGCTCATTGGGTCCAACCCCCTGCCAAAGCAGGGTCCCTAGGACAGGTCACACAGGTCGGTGTCCAGACAGGTCTGGAATCTCTCCAGAGAAGGAGACTCCACACCCCCTGGGCAGCCTGTCCCAGGGCTCCCTCACCCTCACCAGGAAGAAGTTCTTCCACATATTGGTGCAGAACTCCCTGTGCTCCAACTTGAGGCCATCACCCCTTTGTCCTGTCCCCACAGAGCACTGAGAAGAGGCTGGCCATGTCCCCCTGTGTCCCACAAGATCCTTCTGGAAGAGACCCTCCCACTGAAGGGGGCATGTGGTGTGTTGTGTCAGGTTTCCCACAATAACCAAAGCTCTAACTCAGACTAATGAAAAAAAAGAAGACTCTGGAACAGCACATGCAAGGCTCTGTTTCCCCTTCCAGGGCATTTCAATGAAAGTTGGATGTCTGGTTAGTTTTATCCTGGTTTTTCTCCTCGTCTCTGAATGCTTCCGCTGCTGTGAGTCGCTGGCACCGCTGTGTTTCCATCAGGATGCAGCAGATTTTTCTAGCTTAAGGATTTCAAGAGAAAATGCCTTCCTGCTGGAATGAAGGTGACATATGGCTTGAAATGCATAATTGATCGCTGCTCAAAATAGGAGCTTCATAGAAAGTCACCTACAAGTCCAACGCGTGAGGATAGACCTTGAAGCATGTTTTTTTGTTGTTTCCTGGGACTGATGGTGACACAGGGACAGATTTTTATGGCTTTTCCTAGAGGCTCTGATGCTTGTGCTCTCTCTGTAGCACTGCACAGACTCTTTCATCACTGATTGTTTATTCCTCTTATTCCAGGAGAGCTTGGAGCTGACACTAGTAGGTGCATCAGTCTTACGCTTGCTGATTCCTACTGGGCTTGGTGGATGAAAACCTCCCCAGACAACCCTGATATTTACCCTACAGCCCAGCACAGTTACTTCTATGAGGGCAGAGCAGTTGAGGTGCATCAAATCTGGTGGTTATTGCCCCCCAGTTGCTGCCCATGCTTGCCCAGCTCCCACATGGAGTAAGGCAGGTTCCCTCTGATGTGGGAGGGATGTTGTGGTCCCACTGGCTGTTGGGCAGCTGAGACCCTTGACTATTTTGGAAACCTTCTAGAATTTGACAGCTCCTGGAGCTGGAGGATTTCTGGTGTCCTCAGTGCTAGCAAGCCCTGCTCAGCAAGAGCCTCCTCACACCCTGGTTCTGATCTTGCAGAGCTGCTAATCAAGGACAGCATGTGGGGAGGTGGTTGCATGGGAGGAGGAGGTGCTCTGCGAGGGAGTCAGCTCCAGTTTTGCTTGCTCAATTTACATTTCTCAGCTATGAAACTGTGTTCTGGGTTCCAGCAGGGTTTGGAGGCACCAGATCTCTCCTTAATGGACAAAGACATGCTGCAGAACCTGAGACACCAGGACTGGCATGAGGATTTGATGTGATGCTGTGCGCTGCAGCCTGCTTCAAGGAGCAATCTGCTGGCAGTCTCCAGCGGGCTTTTCCCTCTGGATGGGGGCTCTGACATCCCCACGGTGGCAGGGCTTGTTGGATGGTCACAAGGATTTCTCCACGGCGAGGAGGTCAGTTTTTGGGCAGGCAGACCCTGCTCAGGAACTGCACAGCAGCTGTGGCTCAGATCAGCGCTGAGGAAATCACTGGTAACTCAGGATGCTGAACCAAGCAGGAGCAAAACCCCCCAGTGATAAATGAGCCGTCACATCCCCACGAACAGGTACCAAATAGGAAACCCCAGGGGTGTAATGAGGCCGGCTGCTTCCATCGCTGGCGTTGCCTCCCTCAGCTTTTGCTCTTCAGTGTGGATGTGGGAGTGACACGGTGCTGCCTTCAGCCCCTGGGCTTAGCAGGCTGCCTGTAACCACACATCCTCGCCGCCCATCCTTACAGAGCACACGCTCTGGGGTGTGCCTGTTGTTTGGCACATCCCTGGCATGTGCATGTGTGCTCAGAGCAGTTGCTAAGGCAGCATTAAGTCTGTCCCACTCTCTCCATGCACTCAGATTTCTCTCTGATCTAGGGGTATATGTATACTGGGTCCATCCCAGACCAGTATCTGTATGGGAGAGCACGGGGGGTGCTTGGGTCAGGCGTTAACAGTCTGTGTGCACAGACATCTGTGGGATGGAGTGAGCGGAGTGTGGGTTTAGTTCTTCCCTCCCCATGATGCAGATGCTGGTGGAAAAGAGGGACCTGTCCATTGCTACCTGACAGGATGCAGCACAGAGATGAACATCTCCTGCAGGAGATGTATCCCGGTGTGGAGAGATGCTTGGTGTATGCGTGTGCAGCACAGCGATGTAACTGGACCCGGGGCACTGCAGGGCTTTGGCAATGTGAGATGGGCGACTTCTGGTCAAGGGGACAGAAATGCTGAGCTCACTGGCTGCTGAGAAAGAACCAGGTGGGCAAAAAATGAGAGAGTGTGCCTGGAACATCTTCCTCTGTCCTTTCGGTGTGCACAGCAGGAGACTTGCAGGTGTGGTGGTGCCAGCTAGAAAGACTCATTTGAGCAGAGAGACTCCTGGATTGATGGCTTTATTTCAGCTTATTTTAGCAAGTAATGGGTGTAGGGGTGTGATGTTTCTTCACTGAAACAGGAGCTGGCTAGTACTTCAGATTGCAGCTCTAATCGGTTGGACTGACTTAGACAGTAAATCACGTTAGCAGCACTAATAACACAGAGTGACGGGTGTAGTAAACCCTCTGCTGCAGCAATAACCCCATCCTGCTGGTTCCCTGACTCAGGCTGATGCTTCTGCACCGGTTTGTTTATTAAAGCTCCTTCACAAAAGTCACCTGGGTTGGCTGCTCCGACTCTGCCATTGAAATAGCTGTTCCCCTGCCATTCCCCAACCTAGTTGGGGCTCTTTTTATAGCCTGCTGTAAAATTGTTTATTCTTGCACCTGTTTGTAAAGGCTTTTTGGCCACAGGGGTCTCGTGATGTTGTTTTCATGGCTTCTGGAGCAGGGCTGCTGTGTTGTTGCTGGAAATAATTGCCGTTAATTAATTCTTTGCTGATTTTTCTTTGGCAAAGCATATTGAAATAAGCAAAGAAGTGAGCAGCACGCTCTGTATCTCAGTGTTGTGGGAGCTTTTCGGAGGCACGCAGCGGCATCCAAACAATCCCATCAGCAGGCAGAGGAAAGCAGGACACGGTCCTCAACTTTCTGTGGACAAAGTTAATTGGGGGGGATCCTCAATTACCATCTCCAGCTGTGCAGCAGCTTCCTTCAGGCCATCATTTCTAATCTCTTTCTAAAGAAAAAGAAACCCCCACAGCTTTGTTTCCATCTAATGCTTTATTCAAATCACAGCTGAGCGATGTTACAGCAAGCAATGTGGTCTCAGATGTCTGAGCCAGGCTGGCAGCTGAAGGCAGCAGTTCGTGATGCAAACCCGACTGCTGGGACCTATAATTGCACCATTTTCTCTTCTTCTCTCTGCCCTTTTGAAATGGTTTGTCTTCTTTCTGAGGGCCTTGGGCTCTGCTGTAGAGACTTCCAGACCAGGAGTGATGTGCTGGGCTTCAGCCCCTTGCTCTCCATCCCTCAGTCTGGCATGTGGAGTCTTCATCATCCTCTGGGCACCATCTCCCAGGACCCTTGGAGCCAGCGGCACTTGGCTGGGTTGCTTCCATCTCCACCTTGCAATGGGACACCATGCAAGGCAGCCTCCTGCTCAAATGTCTCCAAGCTGTTCCTGGAAGGATGAGCTGTTTGAGTCAGGAAACGACTAAATTATTGGAACTGTGTGAAAGCAGTTTTCATGATGAGCACTTGCCCTGCAGTTTGCACGCTGAACCTGTCCTGCTGCTGGCTCTGACTCAGACTGAGTTAATGGTGGCCTGCTCTGAACAGTCACTTTGACTCTTCTGGGAGGAGCTGATACCATGACGCATGAATCTCTTCACACATACGTTGGCTTTCTCCATATGGGGCTTCCCCAGGCCCATGTCTGCTATAAATCAGGAATAAGGCTGCAAGCAGTGGTCTAACACCAGCGTGGGTCAATTATTGACTCGTTGGTCTAGTTTGATCTTCTTCAAGGGCAGAAGACAGCCTGTTGCCAGGCTGTGGAAATCAGTATAGCTCTAGTCAGGTGCCTGGAAGCTGCCATGCAGCCACTTCCCCCTGGCTGTCCCCTCCTTGTTGCATCTTATGTGGGATGGAATAGGGTCTCCACAGCCGCGACACGACTGGTGCAGCACCGTTTCTCTGGCGTTGAGGTTTCCCTTTGTAGATGTACAGATACCCAACGCCCCCAAGCTATTGATTACCCCCTTGCTCTCTAGGATGTCTCTGGCTCCCAACCACCCCATCAGAGCAACTAAGCAGCCTGTGTGACCATCTATTACTTCCCAAACCAGCTGGTCGCTGTAGCAGGCCTGGTGAGGCCACGGGCAGAGAAGAAAGACAAAGGAATGTCCTCAGCACGTGATGGGCAGGTTTGGAAAAGTGGTTGGAGCTACTCTCAGTAGCTGAGAGCAGTTCTCAGCTCCAGGGTGTTGCAGAAGCCTAAAAACCTGGTGTTTCAGTCAATCAGCAGAGCAATTTTTGCTCCGCACCACCTTCTTGTCCTCAGGTCTCCCCGTTTCCTCTCCTCACAGAGAGGATGTCTGTGGTCTGGCGTGCGCAGCGCTACCCACATGGCTATCAAACGACGGGCGTGAAGGTCCCTTATCAAGGCTGGGCTTTGCAGCAGAGTTAAACCACGATGCAAATGTAATGAAACCCTGATCTGCAAATTACTCCGCAGTGAGGCGCTTATGGATTCGTGTGCAGGTGCAGAGCAGCTCTGCGGGCATGGGGCTTCGCTCTGTTATTTCTGCACCTTCAGCATCAGTTTTCTCTTGCATCATCCTCTTCAACTTGACCAACACATCCCAACCATGCCGAAGTGGTGGGTGGGCTTTTCCCTGCTCTAAAGGAGAAAAATCCCACCGGGTATGTAGAGTGATCTGCTCAAAAAGCAGAGAAAGTTGGCATGGGGATCAGGTTTTTCAGCTCAAGAGGGGTTTTTTTATTGCCCTGGGTTGAGCTCAGTGGCATTCTGATTGAACAGGATAACCCAGAAAATAAGATACAGAAGATTTTAAAAGAAAAACCTCTAGGATTTCAGTTTCTTTCTTCTTTTTGTTCTTTTTTTTTCTAAATTTTCTCCTTTTTTTTTTTTTCTTTCTCTTTTGAACAGGAAACCATACTGCAATGGAAACCAGCTGCTTCTGCATGGCTGCGGGTGGCCGGTGCTATGGCTCATTCACACAAACCTCCTGCTGCCTCTCCTATAGCGCTGGGGAAGCCGAAGGGATCCAGCCCGGTGTATCCACTGCTCCAGAGAGTTTTGCTCGAATGCAGTGGCATGAATTATTGATGTTTCTGTTTGGGATTGCTGTTCACATGGGAATGTGTAATGTTGTCCTGTGTTACGCCGTGAACGCAGCCCTGGGTCACGCCAGGGGTTGAGTTTAACACCACTGCACTTGCATCACCGTGACATTGATTTAGCCATTTCAGGGCAGGGGCTGAAAAATTAAATAATAGTGGAAACAGCTCTTTCCTAACAGAAAAAAGGCAGTCCTGAAGTGAAAGGAGCTAATACAGAAGGTCAAGGAGACCGTATAGTTATGTCTGTGTGTTTTTAGGGCATCACCATGAAGATGATGAGAAGGTTTCCAGGAATTTCTGAGCATCCTCTGCCCTGCCCTCAGAGCCTGGCATTTCCAGCGGCTGCCCTTGCTGCCACTGTGCTTAGCACCTTGGGAGATCGCATTAATCACGTCCGTTTCTAAGGCAACAACCTTGTGATTTAGGAGAGAGGGAGTTAGAAGTGTGTGTGTTTACAAACAAACACGCTCTGCACGTAAATACGTCTGCATTTATATACATACATATGTGCATTTATATCGGGCCTAACAAGTGACTTAGTGGTGGAAAGGCAGAAACCCTCTGAAGGAGGGTGACGTATTGACGGTGACAAGCAGTCTCTGGAGAGTTTGGCCAGAGACTCTGCAAGAAGTAGGAGTAAATTCATGTAGCATTCCCTGACAGATCGTACCCGCAGGCAAAACGCGGGGAAAAGCTCAGGGGAGGGGTTGGCTACTCTGGGCACAGGCAGGAGGGATGGGTCTGATGTGGACAAGCCTGAGCAGTGATGCCTGGCAGACTCCTGGGTGCCTTGGCTGCGCTGGTGGGACAACCTTCGCCCTTCACCCTGCATGAGATGCTAACCTGAATGCATCCCTACGCCAGGAATCACAGTCCTTAGGAGCCAGTGTCCATCAGGACAGCCACACTGCCTGGCCTGGGTGACACTGGAGCGCTGCCCAAGCTCGTAACCTCAATAAACCAGGAGTGAATCTATGGCGATACCCTTGTGTAGGTGAGATTGGATCGAGCCCGTGATTTTCCACCGAACAGAAGTTTATCTTCAATTCTGGCTCATTTAGTTCCAACTGTTCTCCCTCTCTCTCCACATCCCCTCTACCCACGTGGGCTGTTTGTTTCCCCGTGTGATATCTGGAGTAGTAGTTGTGGTGGGATGTCAGCGCTGAGGATGGCAGCTGATGGACCCTCGCTGGCCCCGTTCTCCTGCCCTGCCTGCCCTTTACAAAACCCTCCCCTCTCATTGCTGACAGCAGGCTCTGTTAGATTTGATTTTATTACAAGATATAAATTTCTGTCTGCAGCCCTGCCTTCCAGCGCATGGAGGAGAGAGAGAGAGGGATTGCCTAGCAACCAGGAGAACAAAAAATTAAGAGAATCGATAAGTCTTAATAGAAAGCTAAACAGAGACATTAAAACCAATCCCCCCCCCCAGCCCCTGCCCTCGGTGAGTTCACGGTGACGTGTGGCATCCCAGCTATCGCATGGAGAATTCAGCAAGTGTGTATGCTGGAAGAGCCAGAGGAATGGGGCTGTGTTGTGATTGAAGTGCAAATGAAAACCTCACCCAACCTGGACTTAGGTAAAGCTCTGATCCTCTGAGCATTTACACCCATGAGCTTGAATACAGCATGGGCTTGGAGGATTGGGGCTCGGATTCAGCGCTGGAGCTGGTTTTACTCTGCGGGTGTTTGAAGTCAGTGCCCTGCTCCAGGTTAGTGTTAGTGACTTGGGGGGGTTGAAGATCTGGATGCAGCACCTCAGCTTCCCCACAAAAGGGCCATATGTAGGATTACGCCTTTGGTTATCATGGGGATGAGTTTCCAGATGTCAGCGGTCTGCACGTGTAAAACCAGCACACACCAGTACGACACGTGGAGTCAGCAAGGAACAGGCGATGTCAAACCAGTGAAAAAATCAGCTCGGTTGCGGTTGCTTGTCTGAGGGCACAAATGCCAAGTTCACTTAGGGAAATGTATTCCAGGCCAGGGGGGTGATGTAAACGTACGATTCTGCCCAAATTGGAGGGTGTACACTGTTTTCTCCCAGAGAAAACATCCCACATCCCTCATCTGCATCTGTTTGCAGGACCAAAGCCAGGGTTTGGCTGCGGGAGTCTTTCAGGAGCTGCTCACACCCTCCTCCTGCACACCCTGAGCCTTGCGGGGAGCGCAATCGGCCTGAGCTTCGCCTCACAGGAGGGTGCTTGGCTTTGCTGGAGGAAACAGAGATGGACGGTTCGAACAGGGGACTTGCTTTGCAAAACCAGAAGGGTTTCTATAAGCAGAACTGTACAAACCACAGACAGGCCAGAGCAGCAGCGCAAATGCCGGTGACTTGTGCTTGGGAGGAAGGTTTCAGCAAGGGTGAGAACTCAGTCCGTGAGGCACAGGTCTGAATCCTTTCTTGGCCAAAGGCTTCCCACATCACCCCCCTGGTAAAACAAGGACAGGAGCCTTGCCCCATGTCTGACAGGCGATGCACAAGTGGCCACAGCCCTCAGTCCCAGCAACATGGCTGTGAGATGACATGGGAAAGCTGTGCCCCAGAGACGTCTTCTCTCCCCTCATAGTCCCTTGGCTCCATGGGGTGGTGGGGAAAGCAGGGGAAGATGCTTAGAGGACAATCCTACCAAGATTCAGACATGGAAGGGGATGGCGATGCACACTTGGAAGGACAGCAGTGAAACGGGGGGTTCTGGAGCACAGGTGGGTACCAGTTAAATGCTTACAAGGACCCCCAAAAGATGCTCAGGTTAAAGAAGTGCCACAAGAGCATCGCTCATGAGCCTGCCAAGGTGTTTGAGCAAGGAGGCCCCATCCAGCAAGGACTGGGGTGCCACGAGCCACAACACCCCAAGCTGAAGACCCCCAGCCTCCCCCTGCCCCGCTGACCACCCCTGCCCGGTGTGAGAGCAGCTGCTCGGTGGTCAGCAAGGCCAGGGTGCGGCACGAGCACCCTGAATTTAACCCTGGAGGGGACAGCGCGGGGGATGGGAGCGCCCTGGCAGCGGGGACCCCCGGGGAGATGTGGGATGCCCCGGTGGTCGGGGACCCCCCACGGGGACGGGGCTCCCCGTCGACGAACCGCCGCTGGAGGTCGCGGGCGAGCGGCGCAGGGAACCCTCAGCCCCCCGGGCCCGGCGGAAGGCGGAACCGGCGCCGTGCCCGGGCGGGCGGCTCCAGCTCCGGTAGCGGCTGCGGGTCGAGGAGGTGCCCAGGGCAGAAACCGCCCCGGCGCGTCCCCTCCCGGCGGCGCGGCCCGGCCCGCCGCAGGCGTTCACCTTGTGCGGGGCGAGCGGGGCCGCATGGAGCAGCCCGGGCGCGCCGCCCGCCTCGCCAGCGCCCCCCGCCCCGCGCCATGAAGCTCGCTTAGCCGCGGCGGAGCCGAGCGGAGCCCCGCACCGCCTGCCTGCCTGCGCCGCCTCGCCCGCCCGCCGCCCCCATGGCGAAGGAGAGGAGCAGGAAGGCGCTGGTGGAGCTGCTCCAGCGGCCGGGCAACGCGGCGTGTGCCGACTGCGCCGCCCCGGGTAAGGGCAGGGCGAGGCGGCTGGAGGGGGGGGCGAGCGGGCGGCGGCCGCACCTGCCCGCACGGCACCGCACGGCTCGGCTCGGGGCGGTGTGCGGGGGGGCTGTCCTCCCCGGGAACAGTAGGGGCTGTGCCCCGCCGAGGGGGTGTTCGACATCCTCCCTTCTTCCTCCACGGGCTTCCCCCTTATCCGTGGGGATGCAGCGGGGGATGCCCCGGGGCAGGGTGGGTGGATGGATGGATGGATGGATGGATGGATGGGGGATGCGCTGTGGCGGTACCCGCGGACCAGCCCCGGCCGCGGTACCCCCCTCCCAGCCCAGCTCCTCGCCCGGCCGTGGCAGCGCTGATGTCATCCCCAGCAGGTCCCCGCGGTCTGCAGTGCAGCCCGGGTGTCGTTAGCCCGGCGGCGGGCGGGGGCTCCGCTCAGCCCGGGAAGGTGCAAAGCGCTGCCGGAGGAGGCTTGTCCTCCGCGGACAGGCCGGCTTTTGTCGCTGCTCCTGCCCTATCAGTGAGCAAACAGATGGGGGGAACCAGAGGCATTGCCTTGGGCATGGTGCCCACCAACCTTTGGCCATCGATGGGTGCCAGCCCTGCGCGCTGCGCTCTGTGCAGAGGACGGGGACGAAACGTCCCTCGTGCTCGTCGTGTGCTGAGGGGAGGAAAACCTGCGCTGGGGGCATCTTCCTTGCCCTTCGGATGGTGAATTGTTGGAGTCAGGGTGTGGGCATGGGGAAGGCTTTTGCTGAGCAGGGTCTGTGTGGTGTGGTGGGACCTGCCTTGGAGAAGGATCTTAGGTAATTGCATAGTGAGTAACTTTCCCTTTTAAAATAAAATAAAAATCACCATATTAAACACATTTGTATTCGCTTAGGCAGGATGGCTCTGAGGAGGGGCAGAGATAGGGTGTCCTTTCCAGCCTCTGGCATTCTGTGGGTTAAAGAAAATCCCAGCGCTTCAGCTGAACCTTGTTATTCCAGCTATCGAGTTATTTAGGATTTCAAGATCTACTGTATGCCCTCATCCAGCTCATACCATAACCACCAGTTTTGTGTCCCTAACCCGCCTCTCAGGACGCTGCAGTTTACTTTCTGCTGCGTTGTGTCCCTGGTACCTGGCTGGAAAGGACAAAGAACTTTCTGCATAGTGGGAACTGCTTTGCAGCGCTGCGCTGCTCTGCCTGCTCCCACCCATCCCTGGCTGCCGTTGCTGTGTAACCAACCCACCTTTCGGGTACCTTGCTGAGCACAGGGTGGGCTCACCGAATAGTGGCTGGCTAATTTATTCCTTCCTGGAGAAGGCTTTACAACCCGGGGCTGTTCAGGTCTCCCTTGTCCTGTCTGTAATACAAAACCACTCTGCAAAATGGGAAGTTTCTCAGCATCAGCAGGATGGAGATGCAGCTGTAGGTCAGTAAAATAGCTCACGTCAGGACAAGGAGGTTGTCACTGAACAAGCTCCAAATGGGGCTTGTAAACCAACAAAACCATGTTTTGCTTTGGGTGGCATTTGCATGCCAAGGTGTCTTAGTGAATCTGAAACTCGGAGAGGAGAATTTGGGCCAGTGTCTTTTGTAAGGCAAAGATGTGCTATATTAATACCACCCAGCCTCTCCTCTGAACTGTCACGGCGTTACTTCCCTGGGACTGGATCTCTGTTCATCAACCCAGTTTCTTTAGCGATCACTCTGCTTCAGGTTCTTTGGCAAACGAGGGCTACTCGTGATGCTGTTACGTGCTCGCCCGCTTGGGAGTGACGGCAATAAACTTGAGGTGCCCTGGGCTACTAAACACGAGTTAAGATATGTAACTTGTATTTGTGGATAAGATACAGAATATTCAGGCTGAATTCTGTTATCTATCCTGGGCAGGTGTGGCTGGCCAGGTTTTTCTGTGTATAACAGGATGGGTGTCTGGAGAGTCTCCAGAATAGGGTGTGAGAATGTTCTTTGCTGGGAATTGGGGTGCACAGAAGGATAAGGGTGAGAGCTGGAACTGGGTGGACAGCTAGACGTTGGAAACATAGCAAAGCAGAGGAGATAAAGTGAGAATGAGAGGAGAGGGAGGAGGGGAATGAACAGAAGAGGAGGAAAGTGAAGGCATGCTTGGGCTTTCTCACATGTGTATGTTGTTCTGCCACTGATCTGGTACAGCTGGGGGGAAGCTGGAGGTCAGGAACCTTTGGTTTGTTATTGCTGCCTCTCAGGTGGGTGAGTTCCCTGCCCTGAAGCCCCCAGTTAACACAGCATCCATGGTAAGAGGTAGTGATTTAGCTTAGGGATACTGGTAACAAAGGAGAGGACGGGTCAGAAAGGTAAGAAGAAAATCTCTTAGTCACTTTTAATTTCTGTATCTGGAAGCTCAGTGTGGTTTTTTTTGTTCTTGGAAATACTTGTTTCAGAAATCACAGACTCACGGAGCTGTAGGGCTTGGAAGGGACCTCCAGAGATCATTGAGTCCAAACCCCTGCCAAAGCAGGGTCCCTAGGAACTACCAGAGAAAGTTTTGGGGTTTTTTTTCCTTCCCTGCTGACCAAAAAGGCTGTGTCCTTTTGCTGCTGTCTTGGTGTCTGGGTGAGGCTCAGCAGCTGCAGCCTCTGAGTCCCAGGCAGTGTGTGTAACCAAAGCCTGGGTCCCTGATGCAGAAGAGCTCGGAGCTTGGCATTGTTGTGGCCAAGCTGTGACCATGCAAAAAATTAAAATCCAAGGGTGGACAGGGAGCAACTCGGTCCCCTGTGGGGTTATTCCATGTCCTGGGAGAGATCCTGGCCGTGATTTGTTGCTTAATCACGACTGAAGATTATTTAAGTGTCCAAGTCCTGTGAGGAGGCTGCTGCGTTCAAGATGTGTGTTCCCCTGCCTTATGCATTAGCAGCTGGGTGGGACCTTGAACGTGATGATTAGGAAGGTTGGATCTGTGTCTTCCCAGGACTAGGGTGTATGTCAGGCAGACAAATCTCTTGTGCAAAGGTAGAGCTTACAAAAAAAATCCTCCTGGATTTTGAGGGCATGTCTCAGATAGGGAATAGAGGCTTTTTGGTGGCCCTGGCACAAAGGCTGGGAATGCAGGAAGGATGCTAAAGTAGAAACTGAAAGTCAGAGTGGGAAAACCCCCTGGAGAGGTTAAATTTTTCACCCGTAGTTTTTAATTTTAAAGCTTCTAGCTAGGTTTTTGTTAATTGTATCTTTACAAGCCCTTAATTTTCAATGAAAGTGGGGGTGGGGTTTTTTTGAATAAAAAATATTTCTGTTGCAAAAACCTCCTCTGTCTGTAGTGAATAATGAGATTGCATTCACTACATCCTTGAGACTGTGTTGGGGGGGTCAGAGCTGGGGTAATAAAGTTGTTGTGTGGGGCATCGAGTCCCTCCTGTGTTGGGACCAGAGTCCTAGATGTTGGTTTGCTGTTTTGGTGGGTTTAAAGATGTGTTTTCACAGCAAAGACAGCATGGTAAATGCAGTCTTAAGTGCAAGCTGAGCAGTCTGGCTGGATTGCTGCTATGTAATGGCTCTCAATGTATTAGAATAATCTTTTTTTCTTCAAGACTTATGTGGCAGTTCAGGGTTGGTGTTTTTTTTTTTTTTCTTCTCTTCCCCTCTTTGTAAATGATTCTTTGTCTCCAGCAATCTTTCCTCACATCATGAGACGGATGGTTATCTCGGGGCATAACAAGACCTTGAGTATTTGTCTCTCTCTGCTCCCTTTTTCTATGGCTTAGGTTTGTGTTTCCACAGAGCGAGAAGCATTTTACTTTGTAAGAGGAGAGCCAGGCTCTGAAGGCAGAAGTGGAAAGCCCATCAAAGTTTAAACCCTCTGGCTGTGGTTTCCACAGCTTGTTTCCATTGTTTTTCATCTTTCTTATTTGGGGCGGGTTACTGGGACACAGACCCTGGGTACCATCAGCCTTGGAGGTGATGGGGGACAGAGGGGAGTCTGGTATTGGTGCTTTGTGCCCACAGAGCTGGGCAGATTGGGTATTTTGGAGTCATAAAAGCCGGTGGCTGGGTGGTGTGTGGCTGGGGTGGTTGTAGACACCTTTCCTGCAGGTTCCTCTCATTCCTGAAGCCGCCGAAGCGTTTCCTCTCCCTCGGTTTCATGAGGTGTGTGGGTGGCGATTAGAGGGAAGCACAGGAGTGCCGGTGATCGATGAGTTTGCTCAGGATTAAGAAGGGCACTGAAAGGATTCCATCTCAACCCTCTCCTTCCCCTGTCCGACTGCTCGCTCCTAAAAACCCCGACTGGGAACACAACCGACTGAGTCATCGGGTCCTGCCTCCTGCTGTCATCCTCAGCAACATCTCCCCATCCCCTCCGGAGCGGTGGGGCTCTGCTTTGCAGCTAGTTCTCTCTCTTGCCCCCACTACCTCCCACTGGAAAGCTGTTCCAGCGCCTCGCTGCTCTAATGGCGTGAAACGGGCTTTTCGTTTGCATGCTAAAAGGGGAAACTTGTTCCCTCACCTCCATTGTCCTCTCGCTTCAGTATTGTTTGGCTTTGTTTATTATTTTTATTTTCCCTCTGGGGATTTGCCAGCCCACCTCTCTAGGGTAGAGCAGAGGGGTAAAAAGGTAAAATGATAATAATAATAATAAAATAATCCCATAGCAATTGTGCTTAGCTAGATGCTGCTTTCTGCAGGAAAAAGGACTTTTTGAAACAAAGGAGGTTTGATGTGACAGTGTGCTCTGTCTGGTCCCCATGCCTGGCCTGCAGGCAGCAGGCAGAGGGGCTGCTCCAATCTGCCACCTCAATAAAGAGACCTGGGCACATGTAATGTCTCAGCTGAAAAAATTTTCCTCCTTGGAGAGGACTGTTGGTGGGAGGCTGTTTGGCTTCAGCTTTTAATGTCTTTTATTGTCATTTTTAAAAACGTGCGGCCAGGGGCTGTTCATGAACCTCCTCATCTTTCCCCAAAGGAAATAACAACAGGACTTTGGGCTTGCACATGAGGTTCTCCTGGCTGGGGCCTTCAGGAGATGGGCAGTGGCTGAATGGCACCCAGAGAAGGTGTCTGACCTGTGTTAATTGCACTAAAATCCCCCTGATTACACCCTGAATCCTAGGTCATGAGTTACCTTTCTGGTGCAGGGTAAAAAAGGCTTTGCCCAAGTCCTCCTCACACCTTGAATTAGTCTTTATCGCCTCAAACAGGGGAGAGAGAGATCAGAAAAATCTGCTGCCTCTCCATCCTAAGGAAACAGAGCCAGGCAGCTAATTAAGGGTCAGGCCATGGTTTCTGTGCTGAGGAGCACAGGAACGGGGTGTTGCTCTGTGCTGGTTGCCTGCTCTCAGGTCTTTGTCTCGGTTGGCAATGCCCTGCGCTATGAGCATCGCGATAACCACGGTGTTAGGTGAGAGGTGGAGTGGGGGCATCCGAGTAAGTTTTGGGATTCAGAGTAAGTTTTGGGCATC
The DNA here is from genome assembly GCA_020800305.1 of Porphyrio hochstetteri. Taxonomy (NCBI): domain Eukaryota; kingdom Metazoa; phylum Chordata; class Aves; order Gruiformes; family Rallidae; genus Porphyrio; species Porphyrio hochstetteri. The sequence goes on from CM036920.1 coordinate 14,809,044, forward strand.
TGAGTTCCTGCTCTTGTCTTGTACCTGCTCTGAGCCTTCGTGGGACGTTATGTGGGTTGATGACAGCTGGGGATTTTCAAACTGGAGCCCTACATTTATCTTCTGGATACAGGGAATATCACTTGATTATATAAAAAATAAATCCACTGCCATTCTACCTCCAGTCTCCTCTCAGTCTGTACAAGTTGTCCCATGTCTTGTGCTGATTTTTTTCTCATTTGTCAGGGTCCAGCCTTTGTTTTTCTGTCTGGTCAGTAACACTGGGTTCAAGCTGTGGAGTTTATTCTCCACGCTGGGTTTTCCTGGGGCTTGTGGTGGCAAAAGGGGCCAGATGGGCAAGTTAATTCCTGAATTTATCTGTGTTGTCCAAGTGTTTTAGTTTAACTAAAACACTGTTAAAACTTCTGTTACAGAACCATCCCTTTCAGGTGAATGAAATGGGGATAATACCACCCCAGTGCCCTTCTCCTGGGTTCAGTTTGGCTTCGCTTATTTCATTTTTCACATGAAGTTGCATCAAGATTTTTATTTTGAAAGTCATTATGTTTATAAGTGACTAGAAATCTCTGCCATGTTGGGCAGGGAACGTCTCTGAGAGCTGGCATCATCTGTCCTGGAGCAATGATACTGAAGGATAAGAGAATTTCCTTGCTTACAGGAGAGTGTTTGGTTTAATATTCCCCTTGCTCCTTGTTACTCCGTATTCCTTTTGGCTTGACACAATGGAATAAAGTCATTTGTGGGGAACGTAGGTGTGTGGGAGGGGTTTTGTTGGGCTTTGCTGCCGTTTGCTTGAAACTCTGGAGGCTTAGGGAAAAAAAAAAAAGTCTTTTTTTAGGCAGTGCCCAGATATTATGATATATTCAGGATGCTTTTTCTGGGCCCTGCCCAGAGAAAATGGCTTAAATAAAATTGCTGAACTCCCCAGCTGTCCAACGCAGAGGACATGCTCCAGCTGTTGAAGTGTCTAGCAGGGAGGTGGACTTCCCCCAGCTATGGAGACCTCAGCTCTACAGCTGGGGGACACTGGTTTGCTAAACCAGTGGTGTTGCCCCAAAACTTGCTTAAGTGTCTCGCATGAAGGTGCTTATGTGAATTTATTCATGTGCTTGATAAGATGTTGTCTTATCTCGAGGCAGTGGTGCAGTCATTTGAGGGTTGGAGCCTGTGATTATGCTGAGGTTGGAGATTGTTGCTGTTACCTGCCAGCAAATCTGAGAGGTTTTCACATTCATTGTGCTGGGGAGCAGGAACAAGGAGAGAGCCCTAGCTACGGAGCTTCCCAAGCAGGGGGAGGCCTTTGTGGGGCTTTGGAAAAGCATCCCAGCAGAAGTGGGCCACCAGTTCCTGTGGAAGATGAGTGGGCATGGAGGTCTTGTTTGAAAACGGTGTCACAAGCACACGGAGGGGGTGAGGAGGGGAAGTGGCATCGGCAGAGCCCTCCCAAAGATGTAGTCAGGGAATCTTCCACCCTCTTCCTTCCTGTCTGTGGGCAGAGTGGTGGCATGGCTTGCGTGGTGTGTAACCCACTGGGCTTGTTCAGATGATGCTCAAATGTTCCTTTTGGCTTTTGGCTGAGGTGTGGGGAAGTCCCCAGCTGGCTGCTTTCTTGGTCAGGTGTCTTCAGCCAGGAGAGCAAGAGCCATGAGAAATCTCTCAGAAATTATCGTGACAGAGACATTTCAGAGAGTTTTCCCTTGGTAGATCAGTTGGTTCTGGGGGATTTTGCTAGTTTTTTGCTAAATCTGGGGGATTTAGCAATTTTTTTGGACGAAGCTAACTCAGCTCCCGAAGCCTTTGAACTCCCTGGAGTTCCCTTTGGTACTGAAAACAGGTGCCAAATTTGTGTCGTTCCGGGCTGTGGCTGTCAGAGGCAAGCAGCATGTAACCAGCCAAGCATCCACACCTCTTGCATCCCCCCTTGCCACATGATTTTTTGGACCAGAAGAGTGGAAGGGGAAGTGGCTATTAGTGTATGGCTGTGACCCAACCCAACGGCTGGCAGCAGTCTTTGTGGTGGGGATGTTCTGACCCAATGGCTGGCGGTGGGGGTGAGGGTGCAGGGCTTGGGGCCTGTGGGGCAGAGCACCCTGTGCCCCCACTGGCGTTGCTGGCTGCGGGCAGTGCCGTGGTGTGCTTGGGTCAAGGCCAGGTTGGATGGAGCCCTGGGCAACCTTGTGGAGAACCAGGCCTGGAGGTTGGTGGCCCTGCCTGTGGCAGGGGGTTGGAACTCTGTGCTCCTTGGGGTCCCTTCCAACCCAGACCAGTCTATGATTCTATGATGACTCGCTTGGTTTTAGGTTTGCCAGGCCCCAGCTGTAGTCCCTGGCATCTCACATGAGGATGGAGGCTGCGTGAGACAGAAGAAATACACCTTTATTTACAGTGGCTGGTCCCAGCCCTGTGCCAGGGATGCTGGGCTGATGGGACCAGCAACATCTTAGGAGTTTGCTCCTCTCTCCTGCATGGAGACGCAGCCGCGGCCGATGAGGCTGCTCGTTCTGCCCGTGGGCTTACGCCTCAGTGCAGCCGCCTCTGGGAGCCCAGACAATCTTCTCCAGGGCGTGCTGAGGGTGCTGGTGGGCCCTCTCCTTGGGCAGGGGCTGGCAGCAGACCTCAATGCCCGGCACAGAGGAGCTGCATTGCCCCACACCAGCCAGCTCCCGCTGCGCCGCCATGGCCAGCCCGTTAAATATGTATAAGGAGCAGAAAGCACGTTCCCTTCCTTTTTGTAAATAATTGCCTCACCGTGAGGAGCAAGTGTTTAGCGTAATTACTGCGGGGGAATAAACAAATTACACCAGTTTGCAAGAAGGGAAGACCTGCCCTTACCCCTAGACAGTGATGTGATGGCTGGGGGGGGCTCCCACACGTGGGTTTGGGGGAGGATGGGGCGAGGGGACCTGTGCTGTGGGGGTAGCAGAGGGTTTAGTGGCTGGCTTGCAGGGAAGCTCTTTCCACTGGGGCGCAGCTGGAAGAGTCGGCGCTGACATTTGCTAGCCTGAGTTCAAACAAAGATCCCTGTATTGGGTTTATTAGCGAGGCAGCGCCAGGGACACTGGTGGATGTGTCCTGCCCACGGCCCCTGCCCTCCTCCGGTTCCTCTCCATCTCCCTGTGCTGCAGGCAATGCCTCTCCCCAGGAGGAATTTGGAGGGAAGGGACTTTCTGTTGGAAGCGCTTTGTATGAGATGTCAGCTCAGGGCCTGTAAACAGCGCGTGGTTTTGCTCAGAGAAAGTACAGAGCTGCCCCTGGCAGCGTTTCTCCATTAGGGCTGGGGCTGGGAACCTCCTGGCATGTGGGGCTGCGCTGCTGGGCGGCCGTAGCTGGGGCAGGAATGTCTCTGTGGAGCACTCCCACTGTAAAAAACACATAAAATGAATAATAGTGAGGCAAAGGAGCATTTATTTTGTGGGGGTTTTTGGGTGTTTTTTAATAAAATGGTGTGATTTCTGTTCCATGTGGTGCCTGGGTGGGTTTGCTGGTGAAAGGTGGACGTTTAGTTTAGAATGTGAATGGTTGGACTCGACGATCTTAAAGGTCTTTTCCAACCTTGTTATTCTGTGATTCTGTGATTCACCTCTTTGTGTGAGCAATGGAGTGAGCTTTGGAGGTCTTGGGGTATGCAGTTGTCTGTCTGCTGGGTTTTTGTGTGTAACAGCTGCCCTGGAGGTCGCCAATCTGTTAATTGTTAGTTTAATCTGTATTGCTCTCAGTGTAAACCCACACACGTCTCTGTTTTGCTTGTGTATTTATTTGATGCCTTTAAAATCGGGGAACTTGGAGGTGGTGACTCCTGAACTCCCTTGCCATACCCTGTCCCATCGCTCCTCATCTCCTTCCTGCTCCAAATCCCATAGACCAGTCAAGTACAATTCTCTCCCCTTCTTGCTTCCAGACCCAGACTGGGCATCCCACAGCCTAGGGATCTTCATCTGCTTGAATTGTTCAGGAATCCATCGCAACATCCCGCAAGTCAGCAAGGTGAAGTCGGTCCGTCTGGATGACTGGGATGATGCTCAAGTGGAGGTATGTGCATCCGAGACTGGTGAAGCACTGGGGAGTTTGGGTTGCCACATTTTACCATCTGAGCTGTGGAACAGAGCCCTTTCTCAAAGTGCCACAACAAACATGGTTTCAGAGAGCAAATCTATATAATTCCTGAGTCTGGGAATGAGAGATCCATGATGCTAATGGAAAAATGGAGTAGCCATTTCACAAAGAAGCTGTGAGGGCTTCCCCCAGCCCTATAAAAATGTCACTGCAGTAGAGAGCAGGGAAATTACTAATTTTAAGTGAATTGTCTTCTGCTTTTCTCATTACCCCTAGCCCAGACCAGATGCACCTCTAGTCCCTCACCCCTGCCCAGCTCAGCCATTTCCAGCTGTGTTCCTCTCAGCCTTGAAGACCCTTAAACTTAGATCTTCAAGAACTGAGCCCTCACTGTGTAAATCTCCCTATTTACACCACACACCTGCTTATGTCTGGGTGATGTTGCTAAAGGCAAGCCCAAGAACGCTGCCAGTCCTTGATCTTTATCTTGCATGATGTAGGTTTTGAGGTTTTTCTGAAAGCCACAGCTCGGGGAGTCATGCGCTTCGGGAGGAAAATAGCCCTTTGTGCTGCCTGGGTTTTCCCTTCCCTTCCCTGAGTGGATTTTTTTTTGTGTTGAGAATAGGTTGAGTATGTAAACTGGAGGAGCTCAGAAACATGAAAATAATGAAGAAAAAAAAAATGCTATGGGGAAATAATAATGAAAAACCCCCACGCAGCTGCGTGTTGTGCTCGTATGCTTGGCATCTGATACAAGGCAAAACAGGTTTAGCATGGCTGCCTGGGAAGGAATGGGTTATTTACACTTTTAAGGTGGTTTTCAAGAAATAAAATATACAAATAGGGAAATCCGTGGTTCTGTTTGCAGAGCTGGCTGGTCGCATGCGAGGGCAGAAGGAAGAGGAGGGCTGTTGAGGCAGATGGAGTATTTAGTTAGTTAATACTTCAGGCTCCTTTCTGAGGTTGCTGGTGTGGCTTTGCAAAAATAAAATTACCCTTTTGTCGGGGACCTGTCCCCAGCATCGTATAAAGTTGGGGGAGCCCTGATAATCATAATCAATATTGATTCCTGAGCCCCAGTTTGCAGGCACAGCCTCTCCAGCATCCCTGGGGAGACATCAGTGAAGAGGGAGCCCCTCCCCATACCCTTCCTACTCTCTAAAAACAAAGGAGGACAAGGAGAAATACTGTTAATTTATTTTTTTAAATTCAGTTTTTTTTCTCTTCTTTTCACAGTTTATGGCCTCAAATGGAAACAATGTAGCAAAAGCAAAATATGAATCTAAAATGCCACCGTTTTATTACAAGCCCACGTTTCTTGACTGTCAGTAAGTAAATACCTTCTCTGGTAAACACCCTTTGTTTGTTTGTGCAGCTGCAGCCTCTCTAATATTTTGCTTTCAGCATGATACATTCTTTTTAATTTTTCTTTTAGCCACAAAGGAGGTTTCATTTCTAAAAGGTTTGGGAAAAAAAATCTTTGTTCCTCCACGCACATGTGGTAGAGTTTATTCTACGTGTGGGATCTCATTTAATAAGTACAGTTGACATGATGCAGAGAAGTCAATAGCTTGGCTGTTCCCCAGACCCTTCCCAGGTTTCTAAAGCTGCTAAACTTCCAGTTCCTACCCATTGATCTCCTCCATGGTTCCACAGTGCCCTTCATCAGAACGGAACCTGCTCGCCTGCTCTGAGGGGCTGGGCTACTTGTGTTACAGAAACACCAGGGTTTGGTGCCAGCATGGTGGGTTTTCTTTTTCTGCTTAAGTGGCAGATAATATCCCCTGGGAAGGTGATGAGATGATGTTGCTGCCCATACTGAGTGGAGTAAAGCTCTCTCGTAAGCTGGGATAGACTTTGAAGACCAATAGGGCTGGGAGGCCAGAAGATGAACTGAAATTGGTGTTTAGGGTCCAGTCGGGTGGAGTACCCAGGGGGGTTGTGTCTTTGTGATGCCAATCACAATACAAACCCCTTTACAGAGGGTCTGGAGGGCATGATTTCCAGAGCCAGTGCTTCAGTATTAACAAACTGGTGAGTAGAGGTCCCCAAGATCCCTCCCCATATTGCTGCTTTAACTGGGTGTCACTGGTTGCAGAGGGAGGTGTGGTGTGGGGGTGTGAAAACAGTGTGCAAGGCTCTGAGCAGCCAGGTGATGTATTGAGACACCATAATGTGTACCCAGAACAGAAGCACTGGGAGGGTTTGTAGGGTGCCAGGTGTGAGATAGAGACCTTTGAGTAGGGCAGCTCTACCATCTTCCCCAAATCTGATGTAATGCTGAAGCTGGGCCAGAGGCTTCATCCTCAGGTGGCTTGATCTGTGTTTTTAATCTTCTAAGAGTGGCTGTTATGGAGATTTGGCTTCCTATGTCATGCAGAAAGCTTTTGCAGGATCTGGTGGCCCGTTTTATGATGCGTGGCTTGACATCCCCGTGGGTATGTGATGCCCTGTGCAGATGGCTCTAGCATCCTTCTGGTCCCTTTTCATCAGCTGCTTCTTGCATCTCGCTGTGTGAATGGATTGTGCTTCCTGAGATCTGCAGAAGGAAAACTCCCAATAAGTTCTCTCTTGCGTGTCTCCCTGGAGTTGGGTTGAAACCAGAAGTCTGTTGGCAGAGCGTTATCCATGCTTATTTCCCTTGCCTTCTCCATAGCATCTCTTTGTGGAAGGAAGAGGGACATCCCTGTGAGCTCACCATGCTACCCAAATGACAGGCTGGCTCTGTCAGCAGCTCTGGGGGGTGGATGCCATCCTCAGTGTGCAGACCACTCTCATGAACTGCCACCATCCTGAGAGGACCTACTGCCACAGCTGTGATGCTGAGCTCCACAAACCCAGCATCAGCCATGCTGTGTGGAGACTTGTGTGTACTTAAAATACTGAGGATGGAGAAGCATCACTCCGACTTTCTCCTCCAGCCCTAGATGTTTTGTCCTTACAGGGCAGAGACCTATTGGATACCCAGGGTGTTTAAATCCTTCCTGGGAGCAGAGTCCTGGTTCTTTCTCATGCCCCATCACTGCCTGAGGGGGTACAGAGCTTGTGCTGTGGAACCCGGCTGGATGTGGGGCAGATCTCTCTGCTGTTTGAGACATCCTCAGGTCTGGGTGCAGATGGCACCCAGCTCTTCTTGCATGGGTCAGGCTGAGAGGTACCAAAATTTCACCCTGCAGCTCAGAGACCACAAGTATTTTCATTCCTTCTGCTGTCTGGCTGGCAGAAGGGTCTGAGGCTGGTTCTGTCTGATCAAATTGGTCAGTTTGGCTCCTTCTGATGATGCAGCTCGGGCTTTGCTGCTACAGTGTTTTTTCCCCCTCCATCCCAGGGTGCAGTTGCCCTCAGGGGAGCTTTGCCAGGTGGTGGCCGAGCTCCAGCTGCAACCCCTCCTGTTAGAGCTGCCTGGGAGCACAGAAGGACGGTGCTGGTGCTTGGCCAGGTGCTGGGGCAGCCGCTCTGTCCGCAACCCTTCCTGATGGAGAGGCACACGGATGGGCTTATGATCTGTGAGGGATGGGACTGGAGGGGCTATAAGGTGTTTTACTCATCTTCTTGTTGTTGTTTATTTCTTCACTGGGAGGAACAAGCAAGACTGACCTTCCTGCAAGCCAGTTTCCATCCCTTTTGTGCTCCGAACTCGTGCCTAGTTTGCACTGGGAGGATTTTCAGCCCTGATTTCTGGCCGAGCCCAGAGCTCTGCTCACGTAGGTGATCTCCAGGCTGGCGCTGCTGGATCTCTGCCATGGCAGAGAGGGCACGTTGGGATACAGATGTGACCTCGTGCTGTGACAGATCTCCTGACACTGCTGCAGTATAAACAGATGTGGGTACATCGTGTGTTGGGAATGTCTCAAGGACCATGTGCCAGGCTGGATTTTTCTTTCCCTAGCGAGAGGCTCTGTGCCTTCAGCAGATACCTGCTAAAGAAGAGCAGGGGAGCGCTGTTTTTTGAGGGGTACATTTTTACCTTCCCCCTGCCTCTCTGTGGCCCAGTCCCTACAATAACTGTTCCCAGCACTCAGCCCTGGGAGGCATCATGATGGATGACACCTCCAGTTCCCATTGGCACTGTGCTGTTGCGTGCCAACCCATGTGCTGCAGCATCGAGGGGTGTTGGTGCTCCTAATTATGATGATGAGTGTTGGCCAGCTGCAGGGGCTGGCCATGCTTTGTGGGAGCTGCCCTCAGACACGGCGCGGCAGGATGCTAGCATTAAGAGCAGCAATAAGGACACACTGTTCAGTGCTGCTTCGTTTTATAATGCTGCTTCTGGAAGGCCTCTTGTTTGGTTGCTTGAAGGATTGCAAAGCTCAGAGCAAGAGGTGAGAAGTGCTCCCGTGCCAGCTTGTCCTTTTTTCCCTTCTTGCAGATGATGCTGTGTTTGCTTGGAAAATACGTGGTGTTTGCCTGCTGTGCCTGGCTTCTGCATCCTCCAAAAAACCCTGTTGTGGCTTCCTGGCTCTGTCAGGAAGGCAGCGCTGTCGCCTGCCTTGGCAGAGGTTGGAGGAGTTGGAGGGCTGCTCTGGAATTGCCCAGGAAAAAAATTACCAGCTGTGCACAGGCAAAAAAAACACCCCCACCCAACCACCCCCAAAAAATCCCCTCCTGTCCTTCTCCTCTGCCAACAGCTTGGCCCGTGCAGCAGGAACAGCGAGCAGAGCAGCCAGCTTCTGTACCCCTGGGGAGTTCCCGAGGCTGAAATGAATCCCAGTGTCTGGGCTGTGCCACAGCAGTGGCTCAAGAGCCTTGGGTGAGGAGCTTCACCCACGGAACTCCTCCTTGGCTGGTCAGGGGTGGTCACAGCCCAGCTTTGTGCAGCATGGCAGCAGCCCCAGAGCTGTGAAATGCCCTTTTCTGGGGCAGGTACCCTGTGAGTGCAGGGCTGGGGTTTGGGTCACCAGTGAGCAGCGTGTCACATCGCTTCCGAGCCAAAGCAAAGGGCAAAGGCTTTGCTTGGCTGCATTCTTGGCCTAAAACTGATACAAGAAGATGCAGGGAAGCTCTTGCTGGGCTTTCACAGTACTGGAAGTACATCCATGTCCCTGTCCAAGATGTGATGGCGGTTTCTGGTGCCTGTTTCTTTGATTGGGGAACACAGAGCTTAGCTCTGCGGCACTGCGTGTGAGCGTCCCTGAGTTGCTCTGCTCCTCTCCCTGTGCCTGGGTAAGCAGGAGCTGCATCTGTTCCTTCAGCAGAACACTGAAATGTACCAACTGCCAGTACATTTGGGTGCCTCGGTAGGGAAAGTGGGGCAGAACGAAATGGCGTGAGTTGTGCCGGGTGGCTGTCGTATCTGGAACGCGATGAGGCATCAGTCAGAGACAGGATGTATTCCAGCAAGGCTCATATATTGAGGAGTCATCTAGACAGTCATCTGGAGAAGAACAGTTATTAGCAGAAGTGGCTTATTGTATTAGAGCTCAATTAAAATGTGCGGAGAGAAAATTGCTGAGTGAATACCTGGAATTCTTAATTTTCATTTTCTCTTAAAGTTTGGCTCATTTGGTAGAGGAGCTACTGAGCCCACATCCCCTGGTCTGGTGCCTGAATGTCAGCCTGGCCCCCTCCCATGCACTGGGCATAACGATAGCCAGGGATGCTCACCGTCCCTCCTCCTTTTCCTGGTACTTCACAGATGAAGTTCGGTCCCAGCCGGCCGCCGGGTCTTCTCTGCTCGTTGCTCTCTCTTTGTTGTTGGCTCCTAAGCCAATTAATTCATATTGATTCCTTTCATTTCCAAAGGAAATTGGTACAAGGTTAAGATACTACTGACACAGGCGGTTTCCTGCATGTTTTTAATCTAATCTTTGCTTAAACATTCTGCAAACCAGCCTTCTGGTGAGCTGGACCGTGCATGTAGAACAACCAAACGAGAGAGGAACCAGTTAGCACTTTAATTGAGCGTGTTGGGATTTTTGCATATTTGAATTCAGCTTGAATTTCTTCAGGTCCATCATGCAAGATTTTTATTGCTTGAGAGCCAAACCCCCCCTCTCTTTTTGCTCTCCTCCAAAAGCTTGCTGTTAACCATTGATCTTGGGGGGTGGGTGGGCTGATGGCATGTCGCTCCTGGGGCTCTGCAACCTGGGGTGATGCACAGGGCACCTGGGAGAAGAAGAAGAAGTCCCCAGCTGTCTCATGCCTCCACAAAGCCATTTAAAAGCAAGTCCTCCCTGAGAGGACTCGCTGGATGGGAAAAGATGTGGAGGCAGAGTGTGAAGCCAGGCAGGCTTTGAGTCTGTGCCATGGTGGCTCACCTTGCAGTCAGAGAAGAAACTTGCACTTGGACTTAAAAATTTCATTCAAACAGTTGTTTGACAGAAGGTTGGCATGGCTGTGTCTGCAGAGCTGCCTGTGGAAAGCAGATTGTTGGGGGTTTTTTTGTTGGAAAAACCTCTGAGAAATTCCAGAAGCTACAAATGTGGGTTCTGGAAATGGCATTTCTGGATGACATTAGTTTCCTGTGTCTTGGCTGGACTTGACAGTGTCTCACAAAGGTGCAGTCAGGGGGTGGTAGCGGGTGATGTTTGATGTCCTTTGGGCCACTTGCACCTCTGGTTGGGGTGTCAATCGGCTCCAGAAGACCATAGCAGCCGTGCAGTGTCTGTATTGGGAGCACCGTGGTGTGTCCTAGGAAAGCCAGCCCAGCTGAGGCTCCTGGGTAACAATAAATTGGAGACTATAAATTTGGCTCCTCCATGGAGCGTGGTGAAGCCACACAGCCACAGTTTGATACTAAACTGCTTGCACAGCTCTTCCCAAGGTGTTTCTGGCTGCAAGCGAGGGGTGTGAATTTCCTCTTATTCTGTTGGAAATGGGATCTTTCCTTAGTGGTGATTTTCTTTCTTTCTTTCTTTCTTTGCTCCCAACTTTTTATCAAGATAATGACAAAGATCTTCCTGTTCTAATTGCCAAAAAATGACACATTCCCCGTAAGCAGCAGCCTGGCAGACTTTAGGTGGGCTGTTAAAGCTTTTGGAGTTGATCTCCAAAGCTGTGCCTCTCTGCAGTTTAGGAATGATGCACTTGTATTTTTCTCACAAACACAAGTGGTGTATTCACATCCCACAACCAGAAACAGTGAAACACCATGAGGTTGTTGCTGCTCTGCTCAGAGGTCTTGCTGAAATCAAAGAGGAGGGTTTGAGTGGAGGGGCCTGTGTTTGGTCTGTGATGCCCTCCCCAGGTTATTTACATATGTGTTCACCTCAGTATTTCATACCTGGAATGAAATGTTGACCAGATTGGGGGTCACTGAAAATGGTGGAGATGATGATGTGGCTTGAGGGGACTCTGGATGGTCCCTGCACTCCCACTGCTCTCTGGTCCCATCAATTCCAGGTCCCATTGATTCCAGCACAGGTCTCAGGTCCTATCAATACCAGGACAAATTTCTGCTCCTCTTTAAACTCATCCTGGCTGTGCCAGTGAAACGAGGGTTTGATGCCAGGCTCAAAAGCAGCTTTACATGGCAGGATTGCCTCCAGTCCACAAGAGCAAGTGTGGTCAACTCCTGCCTCAGCTTCTCTGTTGCACTGAAGGGTGATGTGGACTCCTTGCTGTCCTCCTGGGGTTTTTCTTTCAGTTTTGGAGCTGTTCTGCTTTCTGTAGGTAACCACTGGAGCAGAAGCTGCAGCTACTAGCCCTGCACTGAGCTGTCCACACTGTGAGCTGCTCTTGGCATATATTGGGTTTTGGGAGATTATTGTTGCAGGAGCCCAGGGCTTTGTGATGAGGAGGAAAGGGGAAGAACATGTGAGCTGGGAAAGCTGGAGTCCTGTCTACTGGGTGAGCTGCCATCAAGCCACTTGTGTTCTGGCCCAAATGCTGGGAGAGGCGATGAAGAGTGCTGTGAAGCTTTTGGGACACCCATTGGGGTGAGGTGTGACTGCCCGAGCTGTGCTGTCTTGCACAAAAGCTGCAGAGATACTGAGCCACCACTGCTGACAGCATCATGGGAAGTACATCACCACACAGTGGTGTTCCCTGCGGTGTGGGACCAGCAGAGTGTGTCTGTTGTGGGATCTGCATTGTACAGCACAAGGGTTTTCCCAGTGCTGCCTGGGAACCTTAATTTATACTGCAGCTAAGCACCCATGCTGGAGGGCTGACTTCCAGAGACTCGGAACAGCTGCAGCTCCTGCTGCATCCACTCAAGTCAGCTGGAGCTGAGGGCAGTGTGGATTTTCTTCCTTCTGGTTAAAACCCTGATCCCCTTGTAGGAAAGGTCCATGTTCAGCCATGGTGGTAACAAGCTGCCTGCAACAGCTGGGCTGGAAACATGGCTGATTTAATAACTAATTTAAGTATTTGTGTTGATTTTATGATGAGATTGATAGCTTTGTTGATGAGCAGCAGAGGAAACAGGCAATTAAGTGCTACCTTTTGGATCATTGGTCTTTGGTGTCTACAGGCTGGGGATATCAGATCCAGAAAGAGCATCCTGCTCAGCCCAGTGAGCCCCCTTGCACACTTGTACAAAACACATCTGCACCTCCTGAGATGAGCGGGAGGTGGGTTGTACCCAAACCAGAGCGTAGCAGCAGAAGGGAGATGGGTGTTCATCTTCAGAGTTAGCAGTCAGACTTGCAGATGTGTGTGCAACAACTAAGGATCAGCCGTGAAAACAGGAACAGAAGGGGAAAGGCAGAGTTGGTGCATTATTTCTGTTACAGCAGAAGCTCGCAGTTGACTTTTGGGTGTGGGGAAGCTGTGGTGCTCCCCTGAACCTTGTGGGAGAAGGCTGGTGCCCCAGCCAAGGGGATGAAACAATGGGTGGAACAAATTACATGAGATTATTTCCTCCTTGACTGCCAGGAGAGTGTTTACAGCCACGGTTCTCCTTGAATAGCATCTTACAGAGTTGATGAATACGTTTGCTGTACCTGCAGGTGAATTTTTATAAATGATGTTAGTACAGTTATCTTTGAGCATTTCTGGTGAGTGTCTGCTGAAAAGCTAATGCTACGTTTGCATAGTCAGTAAAAAAGGAAAGGTAATTAGGCATGTAAAGGGTTTTCTTTGGTGTGAAGTTGATTCGCAGATTCACAGAGTTGTAGGAGTTGGAAGGCACCTCCAGAGCTCATCAAGTCCAACCCCCTGCCAAAGCAGGGTCCCTAGGACAGGTCGCACAGGTCGGCGTCCAGACAGGTCTGGAATATCTCCAGAGAAGGAGACTCCACACCCCCCTGGGCAGCCTGTCCCAGGGCTCCCTCACCCTCATCGTGAGGAAGTTCTTCCTCATATTGGTATGGAACTTCCTGGGCTCCAACTTGAGGCCATCACCCCTTGTCCTGTCCCCACAAACCACTGAGAAGAGGCTGGACATTTCCCCCTGTATCCCACACTTCAGATAGTGATAACCATTGATCAGATCCCCTCTCATTCTTCTTTTCTCCAGGCTGAGCATCCCCAGCTCACTCAGCCTTTCCTCACAGGGGAGATGCTCCAGGCCCTTCATCATCTTTGTGGCTCACCGCTGGACCCTTTCCAGCACATCCCTCTCTTTTTTGTACCAGGATGTGTTGAAGCATGACAGGTTTCTTTCAGAGCATGCCCAATGCTGGGGGATCTTTTACTGTCATTGGTGTAGGCCACTTGGAGATGCCTGCTGTGAAGCTGGGATGACGCATGCCTTTATTTCTGCATGTGATTGCTGCCTGCTCGGGCTATTTAAGGTTCTAGGCCGATTAAGAGCTAAGCACAGTTAAGAATGCTTTGAAACAATTTCTGGCATATTCTAGATCTAAAGTGCTTCCTTAGTTCAAGCACTCCTGCTAAAATAAAATGGCAAAAAAAAAAAAGTATTTATAACTTTTGGGGTATTTTTTTTTCCTTTTTGGAAGTTAAAGTCTTGGTGTATAAATCATTGGTAGTGCTTTCAATGTGAAAAGGAAAGGACTTCATACTGGGCATGTTTCCTGTGATACATCATGGATGTCTGTCTTAGATGTAGGAGGGTTGGACTCGATGATCTCTGGAGGTCCCTTCCAACCCCTATGATTCTGTGAGTCTGGGGGAGCTCTGCCAGGTGGACTCTCACCCGGGTGTGGTGTCTGGGTCCCATGTTGTGCAGGCCTCAGCCTTCACCTCCTCACCCAACCATGTTCTCCTGGTCTTTCTGAGGCTTTTTCACTTTTCACACCCCATTTCCTTCCAAGAGGTTGGCTAGGTCCTCAGGTGTGACTGTCCTGTGTCCCTTTGCTTTGGAAAAGGTCACCTCTCTCTTGAATTCCTGATGTTCCTAGCGCCGGAGGCATGGGACACCTTTCCACAAGCTCTGTAGTCTCCAGATCATGAGTGTCCCCCATCCTCAGACTGGGCTGCCCCTCATCAAAACAAGTATAACTTTATCCTGAGACATGACAGTTCTTTTGAGTAGCTGTCCACATGTGATGAGGACACAATACCCCTGCGGCTTTGGGCTGAGAGGCCTGTCGCTATGCACCATGCATACCCAATTGCTGCTCCGTATCAGTGGCTTCAGGGTGAAGGTTTTTCTTTGTCTGGTTGGTTTTTTTTTCATCTACTGATCCCATTTTCTGAAGAATGGAGCCTAAGGAGATTAGGATTAAAATTGTTTGGATGCTGAGGGAGTTCTGTACAGAGGCTGGTCGGGTGGGTGGGAATGGGCTATCCTGCCCTCTCTGTATATTTTATTTATAGTTTCCAATCAAATTGGATGTATATGGAACTGATTTGTTGCTCTGCAGCAGAAGAAACCCTTGGCTCCAGACTGTACGGTGCAATTTTGGGAAGACTTTTAAATCACACTTGTATTTTGATTGAAGAATTCATGCTTCTGGATTCTTCCTTGGTGTATCTTGGACCATGTTTCCTTTTTTCTCTGTAATGTTGTTTTATTTTTTCCAGACTGCTGCGGGAACAGTGGATCAGAGCCAAATACGAACGAAAAGAGTTCATTCACAGCGAGAAGCAGGAGCCTTATTCTGCAGGTAGCCAAAGACACTTTTGGTAGATAAGTCTTTTGGTGTCCAGCACTTTCTGCTTTTTCCAGCTCTGTTTATATGGTTTTTATATTGATTATTGTACACGTGTCGTGGAGTAGGAGGAGGAATTTGGTATTTAGGGGAAGAGCCCTCCTGCCATTCCCTGTATCGGATCAGGAAGATTAAAATTTTAATATCTGATGGAAATGAGTCGCTTATCAAGAGTCATTCTGTTGACTTGCACGGGCTGTTCACCCACAGCAAGTCAAGTAAAACACCAGCCAGTTCGTTTCTGGTAGCAGGAGGCATGGCGCTGGGTTGAATGGAGATGAGGATGCTTGTCCAGTCAAGGTGACTTTTCCTTGGAAAGATGCACTGGGATTATTACTGTGCTTTGATCAATGGTAGGTAAGTGTGCCAGGTCCCACTCTTCCCAAATACCTGTTCCTGCCTTTCCACACTACTTCAGGTGTCATCTGTGGGACCTGGTCTCCTTGCAGCATGACAAATAGGCAGCTCTTTGCCATTGTGAAGACCCAGCATGTGGGTCAGGGCTCATGGTGCGATGGGCAGAGCCACAGTGGCCTTGCCATGGTTTAACGGAGTGGTGGGTCAGGTGATTTCCTTGCAGGAGGGCAGAGTTTGAAGAGGAGGTGCAAGGCTTAACCACGTTTGTTGGGTGGCTGCACCAATGTAAGGACCAGCATGAAATTAGCTGGGTGTTTGCTATATGTAAGTGGCATTTAATTTATTCTGCATATTAAGTAGTTGACACCAGCTATGTGCCTGGATGGCTCTGCCATAATTTTATTAGCAAAGACCATGTTACAGATGAAAGGTCAAGATATTCTTTTCGTGCTGCTTTTCAAGACTAATAATAAGCAGGTAGCTCCAGCGGTTTGTTGTTGTTAAAACCACAATTAAATCTGATCTCATATATTCCCAGTTTATGCCCAGAGCATTTCTGCTCTGCTATTTTGTGTACATGAAGCATGTGCATCGTGTGGGTGGGTGGTGGGGTATCCATATTCATATATAGTACACTGGGCACATGTTTATTTTAGATTTCCAAAGCGGTCTGCTGGAGTTGGACGTGTTCTATTAACAATAAATAGCTTGATTTCTTAGATAATTTTGGAATATTATCTGCCAACGTGGTGTATAATGTTCCCCCAGGAATGATGCTTCCAATTTATACCATGCAAATTCTACATGTAAAAGCCTGGATTCAGCTAGGCACTTCAGGTGAATGTGTCATTTTAAGCACACCATTAGTCCCTTCGGCTCTGAGAAGAGCTTGTACCTGGCTAAGGTGAAGTAGGTGCTTCAGTGCTGTGTGGGAAGAAGGGTGATGTATCCTGGGTGCTCAGAAAACTATTACAGGAAGAGTTCAACCGGGAGGTTGTTTATCAGGGCACTTTGTAGGTGCTCTTCAGCAATGTGGCTGCATAAAATGTAGCTGTGTGGTGAGGCGGTGGGGTTCTCACCCCTCTCTGTGAAGTTGAAAAGCCATTGAATGCAGAGGAGAAGGGGGTGAGCCGTTCTAGGGGACCTGGGAGGGGGAGCGGAAGGGAAGGTGGGCTGGTGGGCATCCTGCAGGTACTGTGTGAGTGCTTGTCGGGTGTATGTTGTCTTTGAGAACTGTTCCATTGATAAAATCCAGCACAGGAGCCATGCAAATATCCAGGGAAGATGCTGTGTTCTGTAGGAAGGCAGCACGCTGGCATCATAGGACCATACAATGATTTTGGATGGAAAAGACCCTTAAGATCATTGAGTCCAACCATTAACCTGACATTAGCAGGTCCACCACTAAACGTGTCCCTAAAGAGATGTTTGGGTGTGTGTTGGGACAGTTGTGGTGGGGGATGTGTCATCATTGTGTTGCACATGCTGCAGGACCATTGGTTTCCCCATCTGGTGTAAACCAGCACCACCACAGCCGGTCTGAACCGTGCCATCCATGAGGTCTCCAAGCCAGACTGGAACTTGGTGCCCCCAGAACCAGCTCAGCCGTGCCGTGTGTCCCACCTCTGCCCTCCTCACTGCTTGCAGGGGCTGATACCCTGTAGTGACCACACCAGCAGCTTGGAGGATGCACCCTGCGTGGGGTGAACCTCCTGTGCCTGGTTACCCCAGGCTCAGCACAGCTGGGATCTGCAGAGATCTGGGCCCTTGCTTTCCACTGATGACCTCCCAAACCACATGCTCAGCGCACTGAGGTGGGACTGATGCAAGGACACCCTCCTGCCCACCCCACACTCTCACTTCGTGTATGTATATCTCTTTTCCTCTCTAAGGCTTTGGCTGCTTTTTCTCACCACACTGAATTCCCTGGAGCAGCGTTAGATTACCAGTTTCTAAGCATGAAACGTTTTGTTGCTAATAGAGACGTCCGTATCCACTTTCTTCTGTTTGTTGGAAGATTTAATTCCATTTCCCCATCCCAGGGGCAATTTTGCATTCTGATATTTGTTCAATAATTGCATTTAAAAAAAAATAACAAAATGCTATCTTTTGAATAGTTTTGAGCAACATCCTCTTCCTGGCAGCCAGATGAAACCCTGGTCAGAAATTCAATGTCTTTCAGCAAAATCCTTTGGGGAGAGACTGTCTGGAGCCTGTAGATGCCAAGTAGAAGCTGAACTGACAGGCTGGGGAGAAATGAGTCTCGGGATGGGAGTGTTGGATGTGTGGGTCAGAGCTGAGATAGGCAGGCAGGGAAGCCTGGCAGGAGGATGCAGCAAGCTCTTCAGCTTATTCAGAGTATAAATAAGAGGGAGTGTGGGATGCAAAAGGAACAGCTGCTGCAAAAGGTGTTGTGGAGCGCCTGAACCGATGAGAAGTGGCTCCTTCATGAGATATGGAGCGATGAGAGGTGGTGGAACCAGAACTGGGGAACAGAGACAGTTTGCAAGCGCAGAAATCCCCAGGGTGGGCAGTGCTGAGCCTTGAAGCCAGCTCTTGAGCATCATCCTGGAGGGGAGCTGTGGCTCTAGGTTGTGGTCCTGGTTCTGTCCCCGCATCAGACATCCCCTCTCAGCGCCGTGCTGCTGTACATGTCACCATGGCCATTCACCCTGGGTAGAAGGGTGCAGTGGAAATTCCTGTGGGGAGTCTTTGGAGGGTTTCTTGCTCTCCTGGGAAGCCTTGGAGCACAAGCCCATGTGCTGTTCACAGCTTTTGGCTCCTCTGCCCCCAGTTTTTCAAACTCTGATGGTTTCATCCCTCCGAAAGAGCTGCTGTTAATGAGTTTATTAGCACCATTGATTTTAGTGTGAGGAGTTCAGTTGGAGTTCAGATAGTGTGGGGAGATTAGTTAAACAGTGATTAAATGCTTCGGTGGTCCGTTATCGATTCTTGGATACCCCCTTTTATACATTTGAGCTCTTAATTCAGCTAAATAATTTGTTCACCCTAGCCAGACTTTATCAACCAAAACAGTTACACCCCAGCCATCCTGGCTAACACCATGGTCCACATCCCTTTGGCTAGGGATACCTTTGTAGTGCAATGGCACCAAATAACCCTGGTTGTAAGAGCCTCAGGTTAATGTGTTTCAGGTTGTCTTTATCCCTCCTGATAAATGAAGTGGCTAAATTACTGTCAGTCTTCTGCTAATTATCCCTTTTAACAGTGTTTAATGGGGCACAGGTGCTGAATTCTCCTAGATGGCAGTAATTGCTGATAAAGTCCAGATCTGGATCTCAGGATGACTGAAGATGTGATGATTTTTAAAAAGATTTTTATCAGTTTTAAAAAGCTGGGACATTTCCCCCTGCTCCTGATAGGCAGAAGTTACAGCAACGCTTCCCAAAAGTCCTGTGGAAAGTTAATTCATTTTGGTGCTTTTGATTCCCCTTAATCAAGTGGATTTATTTTAACCAAGGGAGGTGTGGAGGAAGCAAAAGGGAACAGGATTTGCAGGGCTGGAGCATTGTGATATGATAAACGGGTGAAGGTGCAGCTGCTCTAACACATCTTGGGCAACCAGCAAGAGAATGGGATGTGCAGGTGGCCAAGAGAGAGCAAACAGGAGTCATTTGCTCCTTGAACTTGGCTTTAGCTCCTGATGGCAGTCTTGTTACTACCAGGAGGGTGCCAGGAGCCGTGTTAGGAGGCTCGGTCTTGGAAAAGACATCTCCCATCGCTGTCCATGGGGATGATGACGCTCTGCCTGAGGAAGAGTAGGACTTGCATGTGATGTGTTTGGCATTACAGCTGCTAGAAGAGTCCGTGGAGCAGTCAGCAGTTACACATCGTGCTTTGGGTCTAGCAGAGCCTGCTGTGTGCCTGGCGTGGGACTGTGTTCCCTCACCTTGCGAGAGGAGGTGGATCCTTGCTGGGACCCTCAGGCTCAGGTGAACCAGAGCATCTTCTGTGCAGCCAGCAAGATTTTTATGCTGCAAACTGGCAGGGATAAAGCAGTGAAAGAGAGCATGCAGCTCAAGGGAGAGGTGTTTTCTCCAGCATCCTTTTATATACACATACTTGCCTGTGCCAGTAAATCACTGCCCTGCAATACAGCTTTGCTTGGCTGCAGCTCCCTTGCAGGGGAGAGTGGTTGAAATGAAAGGGAGACTGATGCTGGTGAAAGAGACATCTGCAAAGTGTCAGGTCTTGTTACCCTGCCATGGTATCAAGGTCATGGCAGCAGGTTGTTCCTGGATCCAGGCTTCCACGAGAGGTGTGAGAGAGGCAAGGGTGTCAGCTTCCCCCCTGCCCTATTTCTGCCTTAACCAGTGTGAATCTGCATTGATCTGGTGATGCTTCTGCTGGTTCATGCTGCTTGAAACCCTTGATGCAGGAGATGACTCCCTCCTGTCAGAACTGCTCCATGGCTGGAGCATCACACCATGGGCAGCAAGGTGTCTTTCCTCACTGCAGCCCTGGGACTGTGGGAACAGCTCGATGTGGAGGACACAAGGCTGGTGTGTGAAACCATCTCCTCACGAGTGGGGAGAAGAGCTGTAGGTGCTTCCTGTATCATCCTTTAACTGCTGGTGAGAGGAGCCCATTAAATAAGAGTCGCATTGAAACTCTCTTCTTGTGAAGGCCTTATCAGCTGCATCAGGAGCTGCTTTTAACACTGGGGAAGGTTTAAGCCAGCTAATGTGTGTGTGGTCAGGACGATGGCCAGCTGCCATCTCAGCTTCTCTCATGCAGACTAGCGTGAAGATTATTTTGTCATCATTTTTTTTCCCCAAAATGCAGCCCATGTCCTTGGCTGATGTTCCTGTTTATATTTCCACCAACTCCAGGGAAGTTCTCCTGGCCTTTTGCCGGTGAAGAGCTGCGGGTGGTCAAGGTGATGTTGTGCTAAGCACTGTACGAATGCAGAGCAGGCTGGCAGTACAGTTGAGTGTAAGGCTAGATGCCAGCCCTGTGGAGATAAAGGAGGCAGCACCCTGCTACAAGGATGGTTCTGCAGAAAGCAGGGCTGAGGCTGACTTCTAAATGAGTGAATTGTCTGATTGCTTTATATGCAAGAGAGAGAGGAGTGTTTAGGGACTAGGGAGCTATGTGTGACTGGAATTGTGCAGGATTCTGGGAAGCCAAAGTGGAGGGAGATGGACAGACGATGGTCACATAAGCTTTGGTTCCTTAGGGGGCCCATGGGAGTGGTAAGAGAAACTGCCTGATGAAAGCCACCAGCTCTAAGTTCATCAGCAAGAACTCGCCAGGCTTTGGCACACGCTGTGGGAGAGCGTGGTGGTGGTCCAAAACCAGGTCACCTTGACAGCTCACCCCTTGGCAGCAGTGCAGTGCAGGGCATGGGGTGCAGGAGCATCCCTCTGCTTTTCTGGGGGTGTTTGCCTGGTTTGGGTTTGCTGTGTGTTTGAAAGTATCTACTGATGTTTCTGTGCTGTGCCGAACACGTATGTGGCTGCTGGTGTGAGGGCACCTGGCCATGGCACCAGGGGATGTGCCACCTCTCTTGTACGACCCGGTGAGGTATATAAACACTTTCACTTTGGTTTTCTTTTCCCCTTCCACCTTCTCTCCCTCCCACCAGTCCCCTGTGAGCTTGCAGCATCTCCTTGGGCTGCGAATAGCCTTCGGTGACAGCGTGGGGCTGCGTGGAGCTGCCATCACTCTGTTCGAGGGGCTGGAGCACAAGCTCAGGGAGCTCATCTACTCCACAAGCCCAGAGCAGATGCACTGACTGGTGTGGCTGGCTTTGCAGCAGCAGCTCAGAGCAGTTTGTAACTGGGCCTTAAGCACTTCGTTAATGAAAAATCAGTTTACAACCCCTGGTACCTTATTGGGTGCAGTGAGGGGTGGAGGAATCTCTGCCAAGCAGCTGTGGAGGTTTGTGTTCATGAACCCAGAACCTAGTGATGGCCACAGAGGAATTTCTGGTGACAGCAGCAGGATTGGATGTGTCACTTGATAAACAAGTTGCAGTAGTCTCTGAATACCAGGGTAAAAGCTTTAGAGCCACATGATGCTGCAAAATTATAAGTTGCCTTTAAAGCCCAGCCTGCATTGTGTCTGTAAAGTGAATAGTGCCCTAGAAATCCAGTTTCCCCCCAGTCTGGCATTTCCCAGCAACCTTCCCATGATGCCAGTGACTCCCAATTTACACCATCTATAGAAAAGGACTAATTATAACTGTCTCTTCTGACATTTTTTCAGTTGAACTTGTGAAAACACTGGCTGTATCTGTAATCTCGATCCAAAGAGTTTGTCAGGAGTTCCTGTGGATGTAAATCTCCATTTAACATCAATGCACACGTGCCTGATGGGCAGAAGGAGCTATCAAAAGCTTTAGCAGGCCTTGATCTTAGTCCATAGGGAGGAATTTTCAATATAAAGAAATCAGTTAATTTATTTCTACTTATTAGCCTCAAAGAGAAGTTGCTGCTTTGCTCCGACTGCTTCTTCATGTCGCTGTTATCTGATGCTTGCTGTAAAATGGATTAAATTCTCTTCTGGTGCTTGAAAAGCTCAAGAATCAGAGCTGGGCTTTGAGAGAAGCTCGGGTGTTTGCTGCTGCTGTCCCTCTTTGATGGGAAGTGCTTGGCTTTGTGATGCAGGGCTGCAGCGTGTGTCAGGAAGGTGTGGCTGGTGCAAGATCTGCAGAGAGTCCCTCCCTGTGAGGTGCTTTTCGGTACCACTTAGCTCCTCTCTCCCGTCCCACTAAGCAGATCCCTCCTAGGCCTAGAGATGGAAGTAAAAAAATCAATAGTAGCATGGTTATAAAGCAGCAAAAATCAGGGTAGCTCAGAGTTTGGTTGAGAATTCACATAGGCATTTGTGAAGCAGAGATTTGGATGTGACAGAGGAGATGTTTTTGTGGTAGGAAGTCGTGACACCAGTTCCCTGCAGCGTGTGCTGGTGCTCGGTGCACACACAGGGATTGCATCACCGGTGCCTTCTGTTAGATCATGGTTTCCAGTAAATTCCCAGCAGCCGGTTCCGGTATTTGCCTGAACCAACACACCAGGTTCAACTCTTACTGAACTTCAGCAGAACTCTGCTACAGCTCTCTGTGCCCCCTCCTGACCCTGTCTGTAAGACCTTGGCTGCTCGGCCCCGGAGCCCGACTGCATTTTCACTCACCCCAGCTGAAACCACGAGCAGCTCCTCTGCTTGACATCGAGACCCCCTTGAAGTTTGTACCCCGGGGCAGCTGGAGATGCAAAAGTAGAGATGCCCTCAGAAGGCAGCCAGACTTGTGTCTGGATGAGGAGCACAGGGATGTTGCCCTGTCTCAACGTCCCAGAGTATTAACTGATTTGGGACTGCAGCCTGCGGCACGCAGGGACTGTACCAGGGGAATTTGGCTTCTTGGCTGAGTTTGG
Source organism: Porphyrio hochstetteri (assembly GCA_020800305.1). Lineage (NCBI taxonomy): Eukaryota > Metazoa > Chordata > Aves > Gruiformes > Rallidae > Porphyrio > Porphyrio hochstetteri. Next base: position 14,831,854 of record CM036920.1, read on the forward strand.
CAGCCTGCTGCCAGCTCTGCCAACGTGTCTCTTGTGGCTGGAGCAGCAGGGAGCATGGTGGGGGATGCAGGAGCATGGGCTCAATGGCAGCGGGGCTCTAGCCCTCTCCAAAAGGATGCAGACCTCATCGCTGGTTTCATTGCAAGGGTGCATAAAGCAGGTTCACTTCTCAAGGGTGCAGATTGCATCCTGCACTCAGGGTGCTGTACAAATGCTCTGGGAAAGCATCCCTGGTCCAGAGAGGTTTAATCAAAGAGCATTTAACAGTGGGCTGGGTATGTGAGTGTCCAGGTGGAAATCACAAACCCTGCGGTTCTCCCCAGCTGGCGCTGGGGTTACTGGAGGCTGATGTGCTGCTGTCAGGAGGGGGTTAAAGCATGAGAATCCATCCAGCGAGCAACCTTGCCTGGCACAGAAACCTCCTTCTCATGCTGCTGCAGCCACAGAGAAGGCTTCTGTTCTCTGGGCGCTGACATCAGCCACGGCTGGGATGTGGGTCGCACGGGGAGCCAGGCTCAGTGGGTGCTGGGGGCTGCCTCCCTGCACCCCGGGGCTGGCTGTTAGACATCTCACATACTGTGGGCATGGTGCTGCTTCAGAGCACATGTTGAATGCTGCTCGGTGGGGTGGGCATCAGGGGGGCTGCATCCTCTCCAGGGTGGGCATTGGGCACACATCAGGTGTGGTGTTTGCAGCTGGGGGAGCAGGGCAAGGTGTGATGCCCTGGGGTGGGTGTGAGGTCTGGTGTCTGCACCATGCACCGGTTCTTGTGCTGTGGATTTTGGGTGTGGAAAAGAGGGACTGAGAGCTGGGGTACTTTTTTTTATTTCTCTCCCCATATTTTTGTCTGATGGGGAGGATGAGAGGCTCTGGAAAGACAGGAAATGGAGGAAGGAGGAAAGCCTAAGAAAAGCATGTTCAGCTGAAGCAGACCGGGCACCGTTTGCTGATGCTCAGTCTCCTTTTCCTGTCTTTCCGGTGTGATGCTGCCTTTGACATTACACAACTCCCTGTCAGGACTTGCTCCAAGAAACCTTTCCCCATCCTCTTCTTGGAGGACTGAGGGAAAAGGAGTCATTGCTTTAAAACAGATGACTGCTGCTTCCTTGCTGTGCCCTGATGTCGCTTCTGCAGAGAGCAGGCAGTGGGGGTGGTGGCAGTGATGCTGTGCAGGTCACCTCTCCTGCTCCCTGCAGCCTCATCCGGAGCAGAGTAAAAACTCCCACAGCAGCTTGTCTCCAGGGTGAATAAATATTGAGCTGAATTCCCTTGGAAGGAAAAGGATCCATCCAGCAAAACACACTGAAGAACCCAGCAGCAGATACAATCCCCACCCGGGCTAACAGCATCGGCTGCTGCATCAGATGGATCTGGGCCCCGATTTAAACATCACACATGGACTTCACTGCAGTAAAGACAAAACACGTGGAAAAGCTGGTTAACAAACTGAACTGGGGGGGAGGATGCAAAGGGGGATGAGATCACAGTGTTTGTTTTGCTATTATTTTTAATCCCTTGAGGGGAGTGGGCCTGTGACGGGGACCCACGCGTGGCATTGTTCCCGTGCCAGGATGCGCTGACGTTTCAGCAGGGCGGGCATCATATGACCAGGACCCTGGAGCAGCTTCCCTGGTGCAGCTTTCCAGTGCCCTCAGCAGCGTTTGGAAGTGCTGATTCAGGCTCTGTGCAGGGTAACGCCGCCTTGCACAGCTCCAGTAAAATCAAAGGAGGATGCTGCGCTGATTCCCAGCCTCACTGAGGAGCTGCTGCACAAAGTCACCACCAGAAGACAAAGGAAAAGGCTCCAAATGCAAAAGCTTTGCTTCTACAGACAACTTCGGTGCGTATTTTTTTTTCCCCTACCTGTCTGGGCCGTGGCAAGAGGCCAGCAACTGCTGTCATGCTCTCCAGGAAATCCGGGAACGTGGCAGTCAATGGGTCGGAGATAAATCAATATTCCCTTTACAGATGGCTGCTGTAGGAAGAAGAACATCCAGCAAAGAGAAATACACTGATGCCTTCAGCTCCCTTAGAGCAGAGGAGCATTTTAGACAGCCAAAATCATGGGCAAGGACCTGCAGAGTGAAGGAGGAGGAGTACCCAGCCAGGCAGCCAGCTCCAGGGAGGGAGTAGCACCACTGCGAGCTAAAGCTGGATGTTCACAGCTCGTTTGGGATCCAGCTGTAATTTTAACAGCTGGTTCTGTCAGGCTGCCTTCAGCCCAGCTCTGATCCAGGCTGCTATAATTAGCCAAAGAGCGGCAGCTCGTGTACGAACAGTAAAGTAGCAGCGATGCTCGTTGCAGGGGAAGTGGAGGAGCATGGGAGCAAGCCTTCCCGAAAGGGGAAAGGGCTGGCCCCTGAAATGTTACATAGTTGGGGTTTGGTCTTTTTTTTTTCCTTTTTTTCCCCCTCTCAGCACTTTGTGCTTAGGTTTTATTCTCTAAAAACCCCACACCTAACAAGCACCGTTTCATTCTGCGTCATCCGTAACAGAGATATTTAGAGTTTTCAACTGAACTCAGAAACATTTCTTTTGTAGTCGATTTGAGGTCAGTTGTATTTGCTAAAGCTGTACGGTTTCTCATAGGTGAGATGCTCTGAGACCCTCCTCTTCCAGGTTCCCTCAGCAGCAAAATGCGCTGCCTGGGTTTTGGGATGCGCTCTGGATGCTCCCTGCAGAGAGATTCCCTGGGCTGTCATGCTCCCTGGGCGAGTTGGTCTACCTGGTGAGTACAGAGTGTAAGATCCATAAGTATATGAAACACCCCAATTGTACACCCTGAGTCACTCCTGTCCTTGAGCTTTCACTATTTGAGGTCAGCCCACTTGTAATGCTGTAGTTGGACGTTGCTTGGGCTGTGCCTGTTCCTGTACCCATGGGGTTTGTACAGTCAGTCGTCACTGGATCACAGGCTGGTTTGGGTTGGAAGGGACCTTAACAATAATCTAGTTCCAGCCCCCTGCCATGGGCAAGAAGATGGGTCTGTGCTAGTTGGAGAGAGCTAAGGAGAAATGTCAGGCTGTTTCTCCATGGTTTTGATGATAAATGTTTAAGGAAAGAATAGGGGAACCATCCCTTCCTTCATTTTTGATGGTTTCTGAAGGTGGTTCTCACTGTCCTGGACCTTCTTGTGTTGGTAGTGTGTACGTTCACCTTACCCATGAAGTGATGCAGGACCAAAAGACTGGTGCCCCCGTCTTCTGCTAATGAGAAGGGAGAGATTAGGAAGCAACACGGTAACAAAGCATGTGGAAAAGGCTGATTTCATGGCAACTTGCCTTAACCTAATTAAATTTCTATTAAAGACCCATTTTATGTTGGGAGACCTGGGCAGGGCTGGGCAGTTTCTGTGTCTCACCAGATAAAGAACATGTTTCCGGAGTGAGGTCATATCTTTCTCTGGAGGTTACCAAAGATGTAGCTGAACCTTAGACCAACCTCAACCAAGAACTGTGAGTGTTTGCTGATGCCTCTTCCTGCCCGACACCAGCCTGGCTCCATCCACATCTGCCCCCTAAAGCAAGTTTTCACCTTGAAATCTCCCGTGCAGCAGAGAAGTCTGCAGCAGTGGAGTTGCCCACACCCCACCTCTTGGATGCTTACAGCAGAGTTGGGCTGGGAGGTGCCTCCCAGGACTGGGTTTAAGAAATCCTTGCTGCAGTCGAGGTGCACACACAGCAGCTACCTTGATGAGGTCTGTTTTCATAACCAGAGCAGCCCTTGAGGGAAGGAGTAATGTGGCACATCAGTCCCATACAGTATATCCCCAAAATACCTGAAACACGAGGAGGCAGCTCAGTGGGGAGCGATCTGCAAACTTTTATGCATTGCAGTAGCTGGGAAAAGGAATTTCAGCTTGGCAAAGGGTTTTTGGCACTGATTTATTTGGGTTAGAATTTAGCCTTGATTTCTATAATTATGGGAGTTTGTCAAGCGGGGTCACACTGCTCCAGGGGAGGGGGGTGGTAGTTTTAGAAGAACCAAGGTGTGCAAATGACCTCGTGCAACCTGGAGGCTGTGGCTGTGCTGCTGAATGACCCCTTCTTAATGCCACAGCTGCCAGAGCATCCTATCCAAGCCGATTTCTGGGGCAGCTCTAAAGCCAGCAGCCAGGAGAGGGAACGAGTCCTAAATTAAAAAATACTCCATTCCCTTCATAAAGCAATTGCTCTGACTGTGAATGTGTCCAGCACTCGGTAATAGACGATCAGGAGCCGTTAGCACCGCAGCAGATGTGCTCAGAGCCATTTGGATCTCTCTTCAGAGCAAACAAAGAGGAATGTTATGTGTGTGTGAGGACAGGTTCCCATGATTTGTGGTTGTACAGCAGCGCTGCCTACGTGGGGGGAATGCTTTATTCTGGGATGCCCTGGAGAGAGTGGGTCCTACACCCATCTGAAGTCAGCGGCGATCTTCTCTGCTGCCTTCTGAAAAGCTCTGCTGGGGGATTAAATTAATCTTGTCCTTGCTTGGATTGATCTCTGTGAGCAGCTGCACAGGCTGAGATTGTATTTACTGGTGCGGTTAAAAACCCCATCTAAAACTCTTCAGGGTTCAGAGGACATCTCAGCCTGATCCCATGGCTGTGGTTTGAGGCTCTGCAGGATGCCTCTGTGAAATCCAGGCTTTCAGGTGGTTCCCAGCAATTCCTGGTTGTTTCACCCTGAAGCCTCAGCAGCACGTGGGCTGTCGTAGCCTGTCTGTGGTGTGCGTTGAGGGTGTCAAGGCTCCTCATCCCCAAGTCCTTTTGGTGTCTCACCTCTTCCCTTTCTGTATGAAAGTCGTTGTGGTTGCATGCAAGGCTGTAGGTGGGCTGTCCTTTGCCATGCAGAGGTCCAGGCAGGACCAGCTCCACATGTGGGCAGAGTTGGGCAGGGGGCCGTGGGTGTGGGACACGGTTCCTCTAGAGCCGAGTGAGGAAGCTGCAGTACACCTTCCCACATGGCTTTTGTGTGTGTGTGCCCTGCCTTGGCTGCACTGAGGACTTCTTGGGGTGTGTGTGCCCTGCCTTGGCTGCATTGAGGACTTCTTGGGGTGTGTGTGCCCTGCCTTGGCTGCATTGAGGACTTCTTGGGGTGTGTGTGCCCTGCCTTGGCTGCACTGAGGACTTCTTGGGGTGTTTTGTGTCTTGCCCAAGGAGGATCCTGGTCTCTGGTTTGGGAGTGGTTTTGCTCTCAAACCTCAGCTTCTGACAGCCTCTGTATGAATGTTATTATGACTTAGCACCGTGTCCCTGTCCCTGAGCATTTTCTCACCCAGCTCTCAAGCTTTATCTGGCTTGGAGTGCCTGCAGTGCTGGTAACCGGGATGAGCATTGCACTGGGAACCTCTCTGCTTTCATCTGCCTTCATCTGTCTGGCTTCAAAAGATCCAAACCTGAAGGTTATTTACGTGTAACTGGATTTTTTTTTTCTCTGAGCAGCCAGCAGCTCCCAGGTGGGCATGTGGGGCTGCTGCTCGAAGAGGGAAGTGTTTGATTTCCAAGTAAAAATTGAATTCAGTTCTCAGTAGCACAACCCTTCCACTGAGACATTGTCTGTAGCAGAGTGGTTTAACATCTCCCAGCAGATACCACTGAGTTTCTCTGCAGCAGCCAGCTATTGTCTTATCTTTAATATGGAAACACGTGCTTAATAGTGCAGCTATGGTGGAAGTTGTATGGTATCAATGGCCAGTTATAAGGTAAACTGATAAAAGGGAGGGTGTGGCTGTGTTCTGTATCATGGAGCCTAAGCTAAACCTGCAGCGGTCAGGTGAAGACTTGGGAATTGTGTATTTTGATGCTTTCTCCTGATATTCATTCCCATGTGGAATGGGAAGGTGAGTGGAGATGGAGAATCCCTTCTGGAAAAGCATCCTTTACACTGCTTTCATAGAATCACAGCATGGCTTTGGAAGGGACCTTAGAGATCATCTTGTTCCAACACCCCTGCCATGGGCAGGGACACTTCCCACTGGACCAGGCTGCTCAAAGCCCACCCTGAGGTTGTGACCTCCTGCTGCCTTGATTTCCCACCTTCCACCCTGCTCACGGCTTCCCCAGGCTCCGTGGAGGCACCTTGCCTGGCTTGTTTCTGCCGCGCTGGAGCGGCGCACGGGGCGATGCGATCCCATCCCAGATACCTTCTGGGAGTATTAGTGGCTGTATTAACATCTTTGTCACCTGAGAGCTACTCCACAGGGAATCGTAACATGTGATTAAAGAAACCAGTTAAAAACAGCTTAGGAAGCTGGATTAGGTACATGATCTCTTATTATGGCTCCTTTTAGCTGACAGCCCGGTGAATGAAGGGGGGTCTGGATTACATGGGGAAACATCAGACCTGACAGGAGTGTTTTCTCACTGTTAGGCTTAGTGGTGTCATGTACGATTTTAATCAGATTTAAATCGTGGCAAACATCACAGGCTTAATGGATTTCAGCTTTATTATTGGGGCTTTGCTTAGAAGCAATTTGGATTTTCAGCTGGGAGCCAGCGATGCGAGTGTATTCCCAATGACATTAAAAGGGGCTGGAAACCCAGGGACCAACCTTGCATTTAAATACCGTGTGCCCATGTACAGGGACAGACCACATCTTCTGTCCATCAACCTCAGGACCTCGCTGTGTTTTTAAGCTTGGCCGTGTGTTTTCTTTTCCATAGGAACGATGTCTTTGGCTCTGTTTCATGCACTGATCCTGGCAGCTGGGTAGCAGCACAGACTACTTCTATTTCAGAGACTTTGTTGCTCAGGATGAAGCAGGATGGCAATGTATTTTTGCAGTGATCTGGACAGTTTGCTTTCCGTGCTTGGCTTCAGCCTCAAAGTTGTCCTAAGGATGATCTAACACAGTCTCTGTCCTTGGATTTAGGTGGCATGGGTTGGTCTCCTTGAGCCTTCCTGTGGTGAAGCTTTGTCTTGGCTGTGCAAGTTTTGGGTGATTTGGGTAGAGGGAAAACACTCATGGAGGACACTGACACCCATATTTCTAGTGTTGTAGTACTGTCTCCAAACCTGATTGCTCTGGGTGGCTTTTATTTGTTGTGGGAGAAGACACTGTGCAAGACATCAATATTGAAGATGGTTTTGTAAAACAGGTTTGACTTTGCTCAGAGGATTGGTAAAGGGAGACAAGCTTGTACATCCACCCATCCATCACTTGAGGACTGACTGCCTAAGGCTGTCAGGGACAAAGCCTTCTGTTTCGTGACAGTTGGTTGTTGAGGTCTGTTCAACTGGTTGGTGCTCCCAGTCCTGCATGAGCAAGAAGAGGGGGAAAAGGGGAACATTGAGGCTTCTCAACTTCCTCTTAGCAGTAGCAGTGTGGCATTGTTCCCTTTGTCAGCACATGGTTCTACTCCCTTGTGTTTGCTGTGCCACCTAAAACCGGGGACCTGAGGTTTCAGGTACTTCCAGCTCTGAGCCAGCATTAATGATGATGCTTTCCCTTAGGAGGCCAAGGAGATGTCTGTAAGGTTTTATCTCAATCATCTACTAAATCCTGGCTTTCTCTCTGATGTAGCTATTCAAGTGCTAATTGCCTTTGATTAAGTCAATCATTTGCAGAGTGAGTGGGTTAATTGGGTATTGTGGAAGCAATCAATCTAATCAGCTGCTTGCATCCATAGCTGAGGTGTGACAATGCAGCAGGACAATAATTGTTTTATGAGCTACTGGAAGGCAGCAGAGGCAGACTGGATGGCAACAGGATACCCTGCTCTGCAAAATAGCCTTTAGGAAAGGTAATTTGCATGCTAAGTGCTCATTAGGAGAGGGCTGCTTGATTAAGAGCTGGGAAAGTCTTGCCTCTGAAAGGCACAAGAGAAAGTGCTTGGTGTTGGTGTCAGGATGGGGGCACAAGGACAGTCTTGGGTTCCTTTGCCTGGCTGGGTGAGATGTGGTGAGGATGTGTTATCTTAAGGGTTGGAAGGGAGATGGCTTCTTTCTCCTGCTTGTGAGATTGTGAGGTGAGATGTGCCAGGCACCAGTGCTTACCTAAGGTGCACCAACAGCTTAACTCCCAGGTACCCTTCTAGGGTCAGAGAGACTGCTCTGCAGGATCACTAACCTCCTCCTCCTTGCTGAGGCTTTGATTTCCAGAGCACTGAAGTGTGCTTAAGGAGCAGCATCTCTTGGTGGCTTCTGACCTGGTCTGTGCAGGAGAACACCTGGGGGGAAGGATGCCCATCTCCTTAGCAAGCCTCCCACATCCCCTGTGCCTCCTGCACGTGTGGATGCTGACACTTCCAATACGCCTGTATCTGCACTGCTGAACCTGTAACCAGCAGGAAGTGTATTTATCCAGAGATGAGTGCAGAATTCTTTTCAGGGAAGTTATAACTTCTCAGCACAGCTGCAGAGAGGAGGGAAGAAAAAAACCCCATCCCACAAGCTGCTGGTGCTGTGTGGTGGAGCAAGGGAGCAGTTGCAGCCTTGTCTGCAAGCTCTGTTTGGCCAAGTTTGCAGGGGACGTTACCTTATGTATGGGGAGGGTGAGTTTCATATCCCAGACTGGGCTGGGTTGGAAGGGACCTTCAAGATGATCTCGTTCCACCCCCCTTGCCATGAGCAGGGCCACCCCCACTAGCCCAGGGTGCCCAAAATCTCATCCAACGTGACCTTGAACCCTGCCAGGGATCCAGGGGCAGCCCCAGCTTCTCTGGGCAGCCTCTTCCAATGTCACAGTGAATCATTTTTTCCTAATACCTAATCTAAATCTTCCTCTCTTTCAGTTTAAACCCATTCCCCTTGGTCTGTCCCTCCCTGCCTGTGTCCATCTCCAGCTTTCCTGGAGCCCCTTTAGGGACTGGAAGATGCTCTAAGGTCCCCCAGAGCCTTCTCTTCTCCAGGCTCAACCACCCCAACTCTCTCAGCCTGTCTCCATAGCAGAGGTGCTCCAGCCCTCTGAGCATCTTCATGACCTCCTCCAGGCTCGCTCCAACAGCTCCATGTCCTTTTCATGCTGGGGACCCCAGAGCAGGATGCAGCACTGCAGGTGGGGTCTCACAGGAGCAAAACAGAGGGGCAGAATCCCCTTCCTTGTCCCACTGGTCCCGCTGCTGGGGATGCAGCCCAGGACACGTTTGGCTTCCTGGGCTGCAAATGCACATTGCCAGTTCATGTTGAACTCCTCACCAACCAACACCCTCACGTCCTTCTCCTCAGGGCTGCTCTGTACCCATTCTCTGCCCAGCCTGTCGCTGTGCTTGGGATCACCCCGACCCATGTGCAGGCAGCGTGGTTTATTTCAGAGGAAACACACTTCTGAGCCTTTGTTTAGAAGGAGGTTGTGACATTTGGTGTCAGTGGTAACGTGGGATGTCCAGGATTCACTGCTCAACTGCTCACAACTATTATGCAATGCCTTAATGTCAGAGAAGAACGGCCCACACATCATCTCCAGTAAGTACCTATCCACTGTTTTGTTTTAATTAACATCTTGCAGTGTTAATATAGCCGACTACTCAGCTTCTGGCACACAGAGAAGTGGTAAGATATACCCAGCAATTTTAGCAGCAGAGAGATGTAGCTGTATTTAAGTCTTCTCCAAAGCTCTGAATTGGGGTCAAAGCACTTGAACTGCTTAGAGGGAGGAAAATCTACAGAGGTGCCCTGTCCAAACTCTAGGAAGGTGTGATTGCTCTTGGATTTCATGGACAAGTAACCTTTTTTCCCCTATTTCAGCCTCATATGCTTTGTCCTGCAGTGAAACAAAAAGATAAGAAGCAGCAGTGATGCACGTGGGCTTGGGCATGGTATTGGCTCCGTTGCCATGCTCAGTTTTGGATATGCTAATGTGTTTCTCCTGAAAGCCTTGGACCAGACTTGATTTTACCACAGCCCTGGAAACCTCATGGAAACTAGCAGTTCTGGTGCCTCTTTCCAGGCAAAATTGCCAAATTAAAGTGCCAAAGAAAATGAAGAGCAGATGTGGTTTAATTCCAGGTTCATCATGCTTTACTTAGGATGACAGAAAGCAAAGTCCATGCATGTTTGGGGTGGGTTTTTTCCTTTACAAGCCAGTGGAGCTGATTGTCCTCCTCACAGGGAGGCTTTTTTCTCTGAGAACAGAGGGTGAAACTGAAATCAGAGTAATTTTGGGTACTTCCTATAATCCACATTCTCAGAGACCGAAAAGCCCATCATGAACAAAGCACCAGTAACAGCTCCCTGAGGTGGGGAAGTGGCAATATCCCTCTTCTTTAAAAAACAAAAGGGGAACTTGAACAAATTGCTGGCGGAAGTTGGGTGGAAGACAGTGTCTGCCCTACGTCAGGGTGACAGAAAATCCTCTCCCTTGCTTCCTCTGCGGCCTCTCAGATGACCAGAAAGCTGGGTAAGGCTAGAGCACCCAGCGGGTGCTGCCAGGTTTAGATGCCTGGCTCAGAGGAGCTCCAGCCACCAGCTCAACGGAGCTGACACAAGGCCACCCAATATCTTCTTTCTGGTCCACCAGCGTGGTGACCCTGGTTTTTGTTGGCCCCACAGAGTTTTGGCTGTGGTGATGAAGTGAGTGTGGCAGTGACAGTGCCTCTTTTTACCTTGGAAACTACTTAACGGGTCAGAAATACCCATTTGGGCTGGGTGATTTCAGATTATGGTGTGTGCCATTTGCTGGCTGACTTTGCCACAGCTGCTCAGTGGTTCTGTTGCCCCAGGTTTGGGCCAGAACTGCCTACAAATGGCAGTGAGTGGTTTTTTTTCTTGGCAGGAGGCTGAAGTGATGCAGGAAACTCGATGACCCGGCAACAGCGCTGTTAGCAACACGAGTGTGATGTTTATGAAGGGTGTCCATAGGTGCTCTTCAGCTGGTCCGTAGGTGCTCTTCAGCTCTACTGTGGAAAGATAGTCCTTTCTAGAGTCACAGTTGGGTGCTGGTGGTCAAGTGGAACCATGACAGGCAGCCACATCCCTTGTTCTGCGCCTTGGAGGAGGAAGCAGGCGCATCGGTGACGTGATGCTGCGTGGTCTGACAGCAGCAAGCAGCAAGTCTTGTAGGGCTGGCGGTTCTTTATCTTCAGCAGAAGCAGAACAGCCCTCATGAAGGTCTGAATTTGGCCAGACACCTCTAAATATGAAGCTGTTGCTAAGGTAGCACAGCCCACAGAGATGAGGAAGAGATGGTTTCGTTCTCCGGCTCTGATGCCCGTCGGTGTGAGATCTGTTCCCTGTTCAGCCTCCTGCAGTCTGCTTTCTCAACACCTTCTCTAGCCATTCTCACAGCCCTTTAGATCAGGATGGGGCTTGCTGACATGCTGTTTGCCTGGGGAACCTGGATGGGTTCGTGTTGGGTTCAAGTCCGGATCCTGGTGCCTTGCACTGATTGGAGATGACAGGGGTACAGGCAGCAGGTTTGGGCAGAGCAGAGGAGCAGCTCCTGAGGATGCAGCCCTGGGGGGAGGAAGAAAGAAAAAGAAAAGCAGCAATAAAACCATCTGTGACAATCTGTACTGCTGTACAGTGGAGGTAGCAGCTGGCTCTGTCTGAGCAGCCTGAGGCCCTTTCCAGAGGTGACCGGTCTGGGAAGAGCTACATCCCATGTAGAGTGAACTACAAGAATGGGTAACCCTTGGTGTTGTGTGGAGTTTGTTTAATTCCTTCCTTGGAGCAGAATTTGGATACTGTGTTTTGCTACAAAAGGTTGGCAAGAGAAGATAAAGCAGTGAAATGTGTGGCTGTAAGAGGACAAGGAAAGCTGGGCTTCCAACCTGACTGATGCTGGCTCACGGTCTCATCCTGAGCAGCTCACCAAACCCCTCTGGGCTTCCCTCTCTTTGTATGTAACCATTACAGTGCCCACCTGCCACAGGTAAGGATTGGGTGGACTTCCCAGATTTGCTATTAATTTGAGTTCCTCTTTTGGGAAAATCAGAGTAATTTTTATCCTTCATCCCTGAAGTGTTAAGAACAAGTCATAAAAGATGTGTGCAGGATGGGAACAAGGAATGCCTGTGGCATCCTTCACCATTCAGATGTTTGGCACGCTGAGGATGAGCGAATGGATGGGACCTGCAGCTGAGACCTGTGGAGTGGAGCTGCTCCCAGGTGGACTCACTGAGAGCTGAGCTCTGTGTGCCCAGTGTGCTCTGCTGAGCTGAGCTAACCCTTGGGAAGGGGGATTTCTGAAGGAAAAGGTGGACTTCCCTTCTGTATCACCCCATGTTTGCATTTGGAGATGTCCTCCTTGCATTGTCTTGCCTCTCATTTGACACAGATGTCCTTTCCCCCAAACCCAGCTCTCTTCATCCCTTGCTGAGATGTTATTATTGCCCAAATGTCAGGTGCTGGGAGGCAGTGGAGAGGCTCTGGAGCCATCTCCGCCATGTAGAAGTAAGCTCCTGTTGCTCTGACTGGCTCGGTGTTATAGATCGGCTCCCTTTGGGGAACAGGACCCATCCTTGGGTTCTGAACTGTGTGCCTTGAGACCAGCCTGCTTCGTGTTCTGCCATGCAGGAAAGCAGGCAGCAAACACCTTCTGTCAGAGCCCCTGCAGCATCTCAGCATCTCTGCCTCATGTTAAGCAAACCTTGCATTTCATAAGCGTATCAGCTGAGCATCACCCTCTGCCTGCCTGTCTCCTGTCAGAGCGGTACCATTCCTACCCAGCTCCATCATGTACAGCCCACTGTAGGAGATGTAGTGTTTCCTCTGACATGAGCCAAGGTAGGGAGCAGCATCTGACTTTGAATCAGTCAGAGCCTTGGCTCCCTGTCAAGTAATTCCTGCCATGGCAGTGATACGAATGCCTCAGCCTGGGCTTTTCCTGTGCTGCTCTTGGATGTGGCTGCCCTTGGCTGGGTTTTGGTGCCTTTCCTGGCTGCTTCCCTTTGCTCAGACTTGGGATAATCCTGCTCCCTGTGAGTCCTTCTCTTTCTGACCCTGCAAGTACCCTCTGACAGGTTAGCTGTGGGGTTTTTTTGCTTGAAAAAGTGCATAGCAACCCCGCAGTTGGGATGGGACTGATGGGCTGAATTAGCTGGTTCTGCTCATGGCTTTGGAGAAGGCTCTTCCAGGGTGGATTGGTGGATCATAGGAAAAGCTTCAGACCTGTAATTCCCTCTGTGCATCTGGCATTGATCCCCTGGGTGGCAGGGCTGGTGTACGGGTATGGCTGCCAGTGCGTGTGGGTAATGTTGCTCAGCCCAGCTGGAGGGATGGGGAGGGCTGGGGGATGGAAGCATTGGGTGCACATGGCATCACCATCTGGCCATGGCCATGGGATACACAAAGGGTTGGACTGCGCTGTCAGCATCGCTGGGCAGTGCATGGACTCAGGAAAGGAAAAAGCCTGTTAAGCTTTACATGCTTCCACTGCTCCCATCCCCATCAGCTTATCTGCAGTCAGATGCGCCGGCTGGGTTGGTGACACTCTTGGGGGGCACTGTGTTCCTCTTTGGCAGGTGTGGGTGCCTGTGCCTGGCATTCTGTAAAGTCCCTCTGAGGATCTGCAGAAAGTATTTGAGTTTTACAGGTCCAGCCATAAGAAACCAGTATTTTGCCTATGAGCACAGGCACTGTTAGCTAGATGGGCACTTTCCCTTGGGCATCTTTAGGTGTAGTTGATATCACTCTTTTCTTCCTGTTTTTTCTGGTCATTAAATGTGTGTTTTTGCCAACTTTTTCTTGCTTTAGGTTTTTATGGCTGACCTGGATTTGGCTGGGATAGAGTTAATTTCCCTCCTAGCAGCTGCTTGGGATTAAGGATAAGAATCATGTTGATAACACACTGATGCTTTAGTTGTTGCTGAGCACTCAAGGACTTTTTGGCTTCTAGTGCCCTGCCAGCAGCACAGAAGAAGCCAAGAGGGGACATAGCCAGGGCCCCAACTGCCCAAAGGGATATTCCATCCCATAGGATGTCACGCTCTGTATGTAACTGGGGGGAATCTGGCTGGGGCTGGGACTGTATCTCAGGAACTAGCTGGGCATTGGTGGTGAGCAGCTGTGCTGGGCATTGGTGGTGAGCAGCTGTGCTGGGCATCGCTTGCTCTCTACATTCTGTGTTATTAATACTGTTAATATTCCTTTTCTGTCAGGCTCAACCCAAGGGTTTTACCTTTTTCTTTCGGATTCTTTCCCCACCCTGGTGTGGGGGGAGCGAGCAGCTGCGTGGTGGCTTTAGCTGCCAGCCAGGTTAAACTGCTTGTAGCTGTGTCAGTGTGAGGAGCTGACTGAGGGATTTCTCTGCATCTCTTCACCTGCAGTTTAAATCAATCCTCAATCAGGATGGACAAGTGTAAAGCAGGTGGAATGAGGAGTTTCTGCACACTGCTGGTTTGTAGCAGGCAGGTGAAGGAGGGGCTGCCCACTGATTCCACAGCCACCTCGTGTTTTAAAAGAAAAAGCTTCATTACTTAGCTGAAAGTTGTTATAAAACACAGTTTTAAACTTTGAAATCCTAGGAAAACCAATCAGGAGAATCTTTATGGGTGTGAAACTGAGAGATAAAGGGAACACTGTAAGTGGGAGTCTTGTATAATTGTATCTTAAACATCTGAAATAAATAGAAGAGGGCCATCAAACCACCCTGTTAATATTCACAGTACTTTTATAGGACAGTTCTTGGGGTTTCTTTGTTTTGATGTGTTTACAATGAGGGCACCAAACTTGTGTAGCCAGTTACAGCTGTGGGAGCGGCTGGCAGCGACTGGCCACCACTGCTTCTCTGGTCTGAGGGGCTAAGATTTGTAGTTCTTTTTTTTCTCTCTCTGGCTCTTTTGAGTTTAAATAAAGCATGTGTGTTTTGAAGAGTGCTCTTCCCAAGCTGCAGATCCACCCGTGGGCAGGGAGGAAGCATGGGATGGCCAGCCAGGCTGCCCAGCTGCTGTGCCCAGGGCTGGAGGAGACCCACTCTGAGGGGAGAAGGGTGCAAGTCAGGCTCAGTGGCGTGCTGAACCAACATACCCTGAAGTCCTTGGGAAAAACTGGAAGAGTTTTCCCCTTTTTTCCATATGAAAAATGTGTTTGTGGCTTGTGGTGATGCAGCCACCCACCCTGAGCCCCTTTCCCTGCACCCACATGCTGAGTTTCATTTCTTAGCAGCACCGAGACCATAGAACGGGTCTCACCTGCCCTTCCCTTGCTCCAGAAGTGACACGTAGGGAAGCTGAGCAGCATCCCTGGTTGGGAAGCTGTGGCTCCTCGGGTCTTTGCCAGTGTTACAGCACAGGGAGGAGGAATCCCCCCTGCACCTTCCACATCGTGGTGTCACAGCAGGGGCAGCCGTGAAGCTCAAGCTGCTGGGGAAGAGCAGGAGAGGAGCGAGAAGGGTGAAGCTGAAGCAGAAGGCCTGTTGTGTTCACGTCTTGAGCAATCCAGCCACACGTTTGGTCTGCCTGGTTTAGGAGTTGAATCCTCTTCTCCTTTTCTTGACCCAGTCTCTCTTCTCTTTGAAGGCAGTGTTTTATCCCTGGTTCTCAGCAACTGCTTTCTGCTGCAGGCTACCGAGAAGGGTTTCTGTGGAAGAGAGGACGGGACAACGGGCAGTTCCTAAGCCGGAAGTTCGTGTTGTCAGAGAGGGAAGGTGCACTGAAGTACTTCAACAAAAATGACGTGAGTACCTGGGCTTGCGGGGTGTGGGCAAGGGGATCACACCCATGGGAGCCTCCTCGAGCAAGTAACACCCAGGCCACCCTTTGGTTTGTAGTTTTACAGTTTTCCTAAGTGAGTCCCTGATGGGCCCAGGAGAAGGGCGCTGGGTACAGGTTTTAGTTGGGTTTGCTCTTGGTCCACCATCGCTGTCACGGTGAGATGTCCCAACTGGGACATTGGGGCAGTGAAGGAGTCTTTCTCAGCTCTGGCTCTGCATGACCCAGTTGATATGGGTTTCATATTTGTGGCTAGCTTGTGATGGAGACATCACCTCCTCATAGAGGTCATCAGGGTCTGAGACCTCCTTTACATGGCATGGCCAGTGATGCAGAGGAAATGTTCCTTGGCTTTCTGTTCCAGCATCAAGCACTGGAAGCATTTGTCTTTTTCCCCTGAGCACATTCCATTTGTTGTAAGTGAGAAATGGAGCCTTTACCATGAAAACTGCATCTGTGATGAATGAATAGGCCCTCCACCACTCTGCACCATGGAACGGAGGAGGCCAAGGTGTTTTCTCTGACCTTTGAGTCTCCCCTGAACATGGCAGCTGAGAGCAGTCCGGGCCAAGCCCCCAGCCAGTTTTCTCCAGTAGTTGATGCAATCATGGTGTCTTGACGAGCCATGCTGTGCAGAGGAGGGGGGAACATCCAGCCACACTTCTCCACGCCCAGCAGACAACACTGGTAGTCTTCTCCTTCAGCTTGGTGTGGTGCAACTGCCTCTTGTGGAAACGAGGGAGCCAGTCATTACCAAGGGAGAAGTGAAAGTCCCAGCAGTTGCTATTGGCTGCTCTGGTAGTTTAAAGCTTCTTTGCTTTGTTGTTGCCCACAGTCATGGTGGGAACAGCGCTGTCTAGATGCATCCTGTTGGCTGGGATTTCCCCACTGTGGTCACCCATGGCAGCTGTGTGTCCAGGGCAAGTCCCCAAGTTCCCAAACAAGTGCTGGCATCTCCCCCAGCTCAGGGACTTCTGTGTGGTGCTGGAGACCATGGCAGCACTGCATGACCTTCTGCTGGCCCCAGGCTGTGCCCTACCAAGTGCATAATCTATTTTTGGGGGTGCTTTCTTCACGCTTGCTACTTCACTTCTCAGTGCAGTGGTAAACTTCTGGAGATGTGCTGTAGGAAGACAAACCATGCCACAAAGTTTGAGTGACCAGCCACAGAGGGTGCAGGTGGGGTTGGTGCCTGAGGGGGGCAGATCCAGGCTGTGAGGCTGTGAGGTGGATGCTTGTCCCTCTGGAAAGTTCCCAGTTTGGAGGGTAAATGGAGTAGCAGAATCAGGAGCAAATGGCTCTTGTGAGAGGATGGGACTGGTGAGGACATGGACGTGGTGCCCTCCAGCCAGATGTTGGCAAGGGGGATAATCCTCCATCTTCTTGGGCAAGGATGAGCTGACTGTGAGTGTTAGAGATGCAGAAAGCATCCTGGCTGGTTAGCTGGCAGGCTGCACCCTTTTTGTTTGGCTGAATGGGTTTCTTTCTTCTTTGATAGTCACTTATCTTTAGGTAAAGAGTCAGGAGACATTTGAACAGTGGCTGGGGCAGGAGGCATGGTGAACATGCTCATCTTCATAGCACAGCATCCTGTCTTGAGACCTAGCCTGTCCACCTCACTTCTGGGCTGAAACCTTTCTCCTCTTGAACCCTGCTGAATTTTGCAGAGCAGAGTGTTCTCCCAGACTGTCAGAAAGCTCTCATTGCCACCTGAGAAAAGTCTCTGGTACCTTATCACCAGGTTTTGTGGGCTGGGAGTCATTCTTCTTGTAGCTAATGGCTTCAATCAGGAGTTGTTCTGACCAAGTGAACTGCTTTTGTGTTTGAAAGCCAATTCTCAGGTGTTTGCTCACCCAGCTGTGTTTTCCAGGCAAAAGAACCCAAAGCAATTATGAAGATTGAACATCTAAATGCAACTTTCCAGCCTGCAAAAATTGGGAACCCACACGGACTGCAGATCACTTACTTGAAGGACAATAGCACAAGGAACATCTTTGTCTATCATGAAGATGGCAAGGTGAGAGTGTGGAGGTGAAAGAAGGGTTGGGTTGTGGTCAGGGGAGGAGAGTAATCCTGTTCCATCACTCCAGCAGGGTGGGCTGGTCTCTGCTTGGCTGTTCTGTGGCAGTGTCCCAGAAGGAAGCGGGGTTATCTCCAGTGGGATAATCCCAAAGGTTCTTAGTCAAGCCCTAAAGCAGCTGGGAAAGCTGGGGTGAAACTGGGGCATCTGAAGAGCTGGAGACCAGCCTGTGCAAGGGGTGACAGCCTTCACCTCCCCCAAACCTCCATCTGTGTGTGGGAGGCAGGGAAGATATAGCAGTGGGTTTGGGGCAGTAGGGATGCTGCAGCAGTGGGTTTGCAGGGCGGAGAAGCTCAGGAGTGGGTTTGGGGATCAGGGATGCTGCAGCAGTGGGTTTGGGGATCAGGGATGCTGCAGCAGTGGGTTTGGGGATCAGGGATGCTGCAGCAGTGGGTTTGGGGATCAGGGATGCTGCAGCAGTGGGTTTGGGGATCAGGGATACTGCAGCAGTGGGTTTGGGGATCAGGGATGCTGCAGCAGTGGGTTTGGGGATCAGGGATGCTGCAGCAGTGGGTTTGGGGATCAGGGATACTGCAGCAGTGGGTTTGGGGATCAGGGATACTGCAGCAGTGGGTTTGGGGATCAGGGATGCTGCAGCAGTGGGTTTGGGGATCAGGGATGCTGCAGCAGTGGGTTTGGGGATCAGGGATACTGCAGCAGTGGGTTTGGGGATCAGGGATACTGCAGCAGTGGGTTTGGGGATCAGGGATGCTGCAGGAGTGGGTTTGCGGGGCAGGGAAACTGCAGGAGTGGGTTTGGGGATCAGGGATGCTGCAGGAGTGGCTTTGGGGATCAGGGATGCTGCAGCAGAGGGTTTCCCACCACTTGAGCTCTGCCCGGGGCTGAAGCTCCCTCTGCAGGACTCCTCCTGGGAAGCCATGGCAGGAGCGGCTGGAAAGCTGCTGTGTGCTGCTGCCATCCCTGGTGTTCCCATCCCCTCAGGATGCTCAGGCTGAGTCTCCAGGAAAGACCACCCTTCAGGGTGCAAGAAAAGATCTTTGCTTCTCCTCTGAACAAACCACCCAAAGGCTCTTTCCCCACGCTGCCCCTTTCCTGAGGCACACTGGCTTTCAGGGCTGGGAGAGGGGGCACGAGGGGTCGGGTTGGTCTGCAGCAGCGGGGTGGCTCCTGTTTTGGGCTGCGGGGCTGGATGAGCAGGAGGCACGGGGAGGAGAAGTTTGGTTTTGATGTGGGGCTGTCAGTCTGAGCTGCTCCCACAGCATGGGTGGCTCAGCTTCAGGATGGAGACAGTAGAGACACCGAGGCAGCAGGGAGGGGGAGTGTG
Organism: Porphyrio hochstetteri; assembly: GCA_020800305.1. Taxonomy (NCBI): domain Eukaryota; kingdom Metazoa; phylum Chordata; class Aves; order Gruiformes; family Rallidae; genus Porphyrio; species Porphyrio hochstetteri. The sequence continues at coordinate 14,850,790 of CM036920.1, forward strand.
TGGTGGCACTGCAAGCCGACCAGGAGGGGCTGGAGAGCCTGGGAAAGCCGGTTCCAAAGGTGCAGGCAGCAGTTCACTTTCTCTGCTTGCTCTGAGACACAAATCACTGAAAGGAATCTCTGCTAACGAGCTAATGAGATGACACCTCTCTATCTGAAATCACTGAGAAGCATAAAGTTGGTTTAATACATTGGATGCCATCTTCTCACTGTGTCTGTGGCATTTGCACACCCAGAAAGCTTCAGCACCCAAACCTACCGGCTTCACCTGCATGGGTACAGGGTGGTGTCCTTCCTCCAGCCATGGACGGTCACATTAAGGAGCAATCGACTTGGGAGCCAGTGAGGGTTCCAGCCTTTGCTTTTCTGCAAGGTGAAACCTTATATCCCATCACAGTCAAGGATGAGATCCGTGTGTCTATACGTATAGGTGTCACAGAGCCATGGGACATTAGGGGCTGGAAGGGACCTCGAATGCCAGAGCACCTGGGAACTGAGCTGGGACTTCAGTTTCGCCCTGCTTGTCCCCTGGGGACTTGCAGATAGGGCTGAGGGACTGGAGTACAAATACAAAGGGATATCCAGCCACCCTTTCAGCAAAACACTCCAATACGTTGCTAAAGGCTCAAAATCTGTGTGGGATTCAGGCATCCCAGACATAGATACAGACTGGGAGAAGAGCTTCTTGAGAGCAGCCCTGCTGAGAAGGACCTGGGGATTCTGGTGGGTGAGAAACTTAACATGAGCCAGCAGTGGCTCTTGCAGCTCGCAAGGCCAATGGGATCCTGGGCTCCATCAGCAGAGGGGTGGCCAGCAGGGACAGGGAGGGGATTGTCCCTCTCTGCTCTGCCCTCGGGAGGACCCATCTGGAGTCCTGTGTCCAGAGCTGGGGCCCCCAATACAAGAAGGATGTGGAACTGTTGGAGAGGGTTCACAGGAGCCACAAAGATGATTAGAGGGCTGGAGCACCTGCCCTATGAAGAGAGGCTGAGGGAGCTGGGCTTGTTCAGCCTGGAGAAGAGAAGGCTGTGGGGGGACCTCATTGCAGCCTTCCAGTACATGAAGGGAGCTTATAAGCAGGAGGGGATTCAACTTTTTAAAAGGATAGACAATGACAGGACAAGGGGGAATGGATTAAAACTAAAGGAAGGAAGGTTTAGATGAGATATTAGGGGGAAGTTTTTTACAGAAAGAGTGGTGAGGGGCTGGAACAGGCTGCCCAGAGAGGTAGTGGATGCCCTGTCCCTGGGGATGTTCAAGGCCAGGTTGGATGGGGCTCTGGGCAACCTAGTGTAGATCCAGGCCTGAGGTTGGTGGCCCTGCCTGTGGCAGGGGGGTTGGAGCTCTGTGATCCTTGGAGTCCCTTCCAACTCATACCATTCTATGATTCTATGATTCCTTGCCCGTCCTGCCTACAGCCGGCTTGTGGCTGCCAGGGACAGGGTGGGCAGGGGGGTGGGCAGTGCTCTCAGGCTGTCCGGCTGCCTTTGCGCCCAGCAAGGTTCATAGGGGTGAACTCGATACCCGAAATGCTGGTTTCAGAGATGTGCTTAAATCCTTCCCTCTGCAGAAAAGCCCTCGGGGCTCGCTGGGCGCTGCAGAGCTCTGCCCAGGTCTGGAAGCCTGGGGCAGCGGCTGGATGTTCCTCTTTCATGTCTGTATGCCATTTCCCTTTAGGAACGCTGCTAGGCTGCACTCTGTCACTCGGGATGGAGTGAGAGGAGGGATGAATCCCAGCCAGGTCGTGTTGATTACGTGCACACTGCCCCCCTCACTTTTCTTTCCCCTCACTAGGAAATCGTGGACTGGTTCAACGCCATCCGGGCCGCGCGCTTTCACTACCTACAAGTGGCGTTCCCTGGAGCCAGCGATGTTGACGTGAGTCCCTTGCACCTATTTTAAAATTTGATTTGATTTTATTTGGTTTTTTCCCCTCTAGTTCATCTTTAGCATCTGGTTTAACACATGGAGAGGCTCAGAAAGTGTGGTTTTAACATGACTGGGCTGAACTTAGAGTGGTGGGCATGAGTAGTGCCTGTTACCAACACCCCACTGTGGAACCTGTGTGTGTGTGTGTGCACGTGTGTGTGTGTGTACACACATATTCACATGCAGAGTCGTGCCTGTGAGTGACCCTGTTACGCTGTCAGGCGTGTGGAAGCGCCCTGTGTCTTCCTCAGAGATGCTGCTGAAGGCTGCAGGTAGAAGAGGTGAAGGCAGAGGGTGTCAGTGCTGTATCCCAGCCTCTGGAGTCAGTTCTGCTGTGCAGGCCAATGCTGCCTGTCCCATAAATCTCTGCCTGGTGTTTTCTGGAAGCCGGGACTGCTAATTGCATTATCTTCTGCTAATGTAATACCAGAGGCTGTGTCAGCACAGGCTGATGCTAAGGGCCTTGTACTGCAGTTGCTGTGTAACGTCGCTGGCTCTGGGCCTTTTGTTGTTGGCAATTGCTCTGTTACCTCCCTGGCTTCCTAGATTTTGAAGTCTAATTGCATTACCTTCTGTTAATTACCTGGGGGGGAGATGGTGGTGGTCCAGGGCCGGCTCTGGACTGCAGGGTGGCTCGGTCCCATGGCTGCCCCTGCACCCCAAGGACCCAGCGGGGTCAGAGCCTTCCTGTCAGACCCAGGCACCAACATTGGCTGCCCCAGAGCACCCTTATCCCTGCAGAGAACGGGGGCAGGAGAAAGAAGAGCAGTCCCAGGGCCTGAGGGATGTCAGACCTTTCTCTGATACAAAGTAAAACTGGGCAGATATGGAAACCCCAGAGAGGAGCCTCACTAATGGGTGCAGTACAGTCACTGTGCAGTGTATACTCCCCATAGTTGTTCCTCCCCCTCCCCATCTCCTCTGCTGGGCACATCTGAATCCAATTGCCCCCAAGCCCCCCAGACCTTAGTAAAGTTGCCAGTCCAGTTGTCCAGCAGCTGCTGAGGGTTTGTGTGCTCACCAGCTGGCAGTGTCCGTGGCACTTCCCATCCCCTTCCCATCAGTTATTCCTTGGAGGAAGAGTTGTGTATCCTTTAGTGGTTTAATTATGTTATTATTAGGTTTAATTATGAGGTATTAATTATTAGGTTTAATTATGAGCACAACCCCTCAGGGCCATCAGCCTGGGGACAACCCCACAGCACTGGTGAAGTGCCTCAGTCCTGGGTGTTGCCATCATTTGCATCTGATTTATGGTCCCTTTTCCCTGCCAGAGAGAGGAGAAGGTGTTAAATTGAAGCAGGAGCCAGGTTAAGGGCAGTGGGGAGGTATAAATTGCACACACCACCCTAAGGATGCTCAGGCTGCCTCTGCAGCTCTGGGGGAGCAAGGCTCATGAAGAATATTTCAGGGACCCATCTCCAGGGTGGGGGAAACCTCTCTGGGCCAAGGTGATGAGCTCCTTGCTTAGCAAAGTGCCCTCAGCCCTGTCCCAGGAGCTAAATGCCAGAGCTACAAATGCTGCAGAGCCCTTTGCTGCCTGCAACCAAGTGTTCACCATGATGTGGAGCTGTTGTGTTTTGGGATGTCTTTGCCCTACAAGCACACACCAGCTCAAACAGAGCCGCTGTCAGGCAGAGGTGGGTGTTGGGGGAGTGCAGGTTGGCAAGCGGAGCCATTAATAACTCATGGAAGCAAAGGGCAGGAGCAGGGGTGGGGAGGTGGAGTGGTCCATGGCCAGGCTCGTCAGCCCTGGTTTTGATGAGACTCATCATCTTTCAAGAGCTTTTCAGAGGCATCTGTGAAGCTCTCACAGCTCCTGCCTTGTTGTCGTGAAGTGATGTTAAAAATACCCCTGATGCTGGTCACTGTTGCATTGGCCTCTGCTGGGATGGGGAGGGCACAGGCAGCGGGTGTTCTTGGGGTGGGCAGGCACAGTGTGGCTTGGGGCTTGGTGAGGGCACCCCAAAGCATCTGAGGGGGGAGATGCATCGCCAGACCTGACCGGTGAGGTGGGATTGGGCCCGGGGTTGTTGCTGGAGGCTGGTGGCTTTGCTGGCCAAGTGCTCAAAGATGCTGTGTGATTCTGCACCCACTGCTTCAGAGTGGTGGGACCAGGGCCTGGAACAGGGAGGGGGTTGAGTCACCATCCCCGGGTGTGCCTAACAGACGGGTAGATGAGGTACTTAGGGATATGGGACATATCCTTAGGGATACAGGACAGGAACGGTTGGACTTGATGATCTTCAAGGTCTTTTCCAACCTTGTGATTCTGTGATTCTGTGACCAGAGCTGTTGGGTGGGCTTGGGGCTGGGGTGAGCTCAGAGTGAGCTTTCCTTCCCGTGACACCCCCCCAGCTCTGCCCTGCGCACCCCGTGATCCCCCAGCTCCCTCCATCTCACGTTGCTCTCCTTTTTCCCTCCTCTTCCCTTGCTCCAGCTGGTGCCAAAGCTTTCTAGAAACTACCTGAAGGAAGGTTACATGGAGAAAACGGGGCCAAAGGTAGGATACCAAATGTTCCTGCAGCTCCTCTGCACTTGAGGCTGCTCTGGTCTGTGACCTGGTGTTTTTTTGACTCCCCAGCAAACGGAGGGGTTCAAGAAGCGATGGTTCACCATGGATGACCGGCGGCTCATGTATTTCAAAGATCCCCTGGTAAGACAAAGGTGTCTGGCCTGTCTGTGGGGTGTAATCGGTGGTGGTGGTGGGAATTGTTATTTGTAGTAGTGGTAGTAGTGATTTAATAACAATAATTAATAATAATAGTAATGAGTGAGGCTCAGGCTGGTGGGAGAGCGGAGGGCACTGGGCTGTCGCTGCGGGGGGGCCTGTCTGGTGTCCCTGTGCTTTGGAACTACTCTGCTCTGGCTGTAGATTTTTCAGCATCTGAATTTTGGATATACCAGGTGTGTGGGGGTGGGAAGGTTCCCATGTCGTGGGTGCCCTGGGAGGAGCTGAAGTGGGGCTCCAGGGGGTGGCTGGCACTTCCCATGTTTGGCTGCTGCACGGTGCCCAGTGAGCAGTGTCCCAGCTGCTCCCTCCCCTCTGCCATCCCGCCCGCCTGCCCGCTCTGCTGTCTCCTAGGATGCCTTTGCGAGGGGGGAAGTCTTTATTGGGAGCAAGGAGAACAGCTACAAGGTCCTGGAAGGGCTCCCGCCATCCACGCAGGGAAACCACTGGCAGCACGGGATAACCATCGTGACCCCCGATCGGAAATTCCTCTTCGCCTGCGAGACAGAGGACGACCAGCTCGAGTGGATCACGACTTTTCAGAAGGTTATAAGCCGGCCGATGCTGCCTCAGGAATACGCAGGTGTGTGTGTGCTGCTGGGGGCTGGGTCAGCCACAGCCCCTTTATTTCCTGGGCGTTAGTGGATGGGATGGATGGAGGGGGGTTGGGGATGCCACAGCATCACTCCCTCATGTGCAGGGAGGATGCAAAGTCTGTCCAAGTCAGACTCACACTGGGAGGAGGAGGAGGATGGTATCCTTCACTCTTCATCATCTTCCCATCGTGTCCGTGGTGCTTTAAGGATGTTTGTGTGCCCAGTTATAAGGAGAACGGGGGCCAAGGAGTGTCGGCAAACAAGGACCAGGCGCAGGGTGGGCTCGTGCTGGCTGTCAGTGCCTGGCATTAACTTCATGTTCTGTTTTCTCTTGCAGTGGAAGCCCATTTCAAACATAAACCTTAGCGGGACTGGCTGGGCAGACCTGAGGAGTGAGCTTCTGTTTACAACACAACGTGGTTTTATTTGAAATGTTAAAAATAATGAATAATAATTATAATAATAATAACAATAATAATAATACTTCCCTTTCCCCTCATCATTCACTTGATCATGCCAGAAGCCATGAAGGGTGGCAGTGAAACATCAGAGAAGATGCTGATCCAACCTGAAATTCGGCTCTGTGGGATGTGCTGCTGGGACGGGTGGTCCTGCGACCTCATCACCCCCCCCGCCCCGAAATGGGGTGCCCCACCTGTCCCACCTAGCGAAGACTGTTGGTGGCACATCTCAGGGGGAGGTGGGGCTTGTCCCCACGTGCCAGTCCCTGGGGGCTGGAGCTGAGTGAGCAGCCCCACAGCCCCAGCTGTCTCTCTTCCCGGGGGGCTGTGGGTCCCTGAGCCGTGACGTCCTCGTGGGATGCGAAGCACCAGCCTGGAGACACCTGATGTGGTGATGGGCGAAATGACACTGGGATAAATGATAAGTAAATGACCTCAGGTGGGAGGTGGTGACGCTGTGCCTGGGTGAGGGGCACATGGGAGTTAGAAATAAGGTAATCAGCATCCTTGGCCTTGTTACCCTCTTGATGAAGGGTGTGGGGCGGGCAGAGCAGCACCACAGCCCTGCTGGTGGGACACGGAGCCACGAGATGAGGCCGAGGAAGCAAAGCGTTTGGGGTGGGGCCCACACTCTGCTCCCTGGGTCATTCCTGTTTCACCGTTTGAGGGTTGGGGGTTGAGCTTTAGGTGCAGTTTTGCTGACAGGCACCATCAGCGCCTGGCCCAGCCCATCCCAGGTGGCACATCCCTCCAGCTGACAGCACGCTGCTTCTCCAGACTGGTGGTTGCACTTATTTTTTTCCCCCCCAATAATTCTCTCAAATTTTTATGTTGATTTTTTTTTTCTGCCAAAAAAAAGGAACAAAAAAATTAAAAAAAAAAAAAAAGAAAAAGCTGCTTGAAGTGACGTTTCAGCGCTGTGTTGAGCACTGTAATTCCTGCGGTCAGGGCAGGCAGGCTGGGACCTGCACACCATGTGCTGGATTTTTACCCAAAAACTGAAGTTTCCATCGTCCACTGAAGTACCAGCCCCGGACACGGCCCTGTCCGACGCGGTTCTTACGTTGGTGTGTGTAAATGAGAGCATCTCATCGGCTGTATGCATTCGTTCTGTCACTGGTAAGACAACTGTGGTACTAAATGTCATTCAAACCAATAAATTATTATGTCAAGAGCTGTGGCTGTGTGGTGCTGGGGCAGGGGATGGGAGCTGGGCTGTACAATGCGAGGTGAGGGTGCTGGCTGAGCCCTGGGAGTCAGGATGCCCTGAGCAGAGTTTGTACTGTGCTTTGTTGCATGTGAGTAGATTCACAGGAGTTGTAAAGAGGGGGTGTGTGTGTGTGTGTAGCTATCATCAGGCATATCCATTTACTTTCCAAACAGGAGTAACGTGTCTTTCCTACACGTGTCTGTGTATACAGGGGACAATTTTTATAATTGCAAATTCAGAAAAGGTTTGATTATATAAATATACTCATGCATGCTTTTTATATAGCTATAGGTTAGCTCTTAAATTTATATTATAAGTAAGTAATAGGCATCCATATATCGTGTACCTACGTGCACACAGCTCTAGCTGTGGTTTGCACTACCACTGTTATAAAGCAGCAGTGGGCAGAGGCAGGTGCTCACCCCAGGGCTGCCTGGCTGGGGAGGGAACGAGAATGGTTCATTATGCACATGGCAATTAAAACTAAGAGAATTACTATTAGCAGTTACAGGCTGTACACTTATATATGACATAGACAGAAGGCTCTGTGTGTGTGTGCACATATATATGCATATATGTGTGTCTCTGTATATAATGTGTATATGTGCATATATATTGCGTGTATATATACACGTGTGTAATATATACGCACATTATATATACACACATATAATGTATATATAAAATACATTATATGTATATATAATTTGTGTATATATACTATGTATATATACATATGTCTATATATACAGTTATATATACACACATATATATAGTTTATGTATTATATGTATGTGGTGTATATATAATATATATAATACATAAATTATATATCCTGTACATATAATGTATATGATATATATAATAACAGAATAATGTGTATATAAATCATATAATATATCATATAACAGAATAATGTGTATATATATCATATAATATGACATATATTATGATATATATACACATTCTGTGATTCTTATATATATCATATATACACATTATAAGATCTATATATCTCATATATAATATATATGATATGTATACACATTCTGTGATTCTATACATATATACACATTAAATATATATATATATACACACACCCATAAACACACATATATATACACACACACACACATACAGAGGCTGTGAGGGCACTATGCAGTTCAAACCAGGACGTGCCCCATCACTGCTGCCCCCCTGTGATACAGCTCTTACCTGCTGCCATCCCACAGCCTTCATTACCTGTCTACAGCGTCACGCCGGGTAGGGTGTTCTTCCTAACTCCTGGCAAAGCCGAGCGATCCATATCTGCGCAGGCTGTTGCAAAGCCTGACTCAAACTACAGCACTACTGTGGCGATGGAAAGCTGCAGCAAGGGGAGTCGGAGTGCTGCTGGCAAAAGCAGCAATGGCACGTGGCCTGGTATAAAGTGTTTATTTGAGACTTCACAATTAACACAAAGTCTTCCTTTCGATGCCTTTTCTTTTGTCATACAGTCAATAAATTTGTATTAATCCCCTCCTCCCCCATGCATGATTGCTGTTTATTAATCTAAGCCTTTTTATTTTCATCGTGAAAAAATAAAGCGTTTCCCCACCCTTCCATCCAGCCGCTGTACCCCTGCTGGCTGCGGAGCGCCGTTCCAGAGGAGATGAAGGGCTATGCCTACCACTGGGCCTGACCTGACTCCATTATTTATTGATTTCTTCTTTTTTTTATACAGAAAGTGTTAAATGAATCAATCACCCAAGAAAAATAAATATATCCTAGAGAACCTAAAGTTCTGCAGTATCCCTTTCCTTCACACACAGCTGCAGTTCAAACGCGTATGCGGCTCGTGGCGCATTGTTTCGCTCACCAGAACGCCGTCACCTCTACGTATGGTTGTGAACTTAGGCTGAGAGAGAAATCTGTTCCAAAGGAGTAGAGCCAGCGGCCAAACTGTTACACCTAGGCAAGAGAGATCCACACAGAAACCAATTACCTGTGTTCCACTGCTTGGTTTTTACTCGGGAGCAATTCAATCTTGTGCTTTTCAGGAAGTGTCAGCTAAAGGGAGGCGTGAGCTCAGCCAGAGCCAGGCCTCAGCGAGGGCAGAAGGCAGCACGAAGGGCATGCGAGTTGCTCAGGGCCGCGGAAGCGAGTTCTGGGTATCAACGTCTCTTGGAGGCCACGTCTTGTAGTTTGGCACCAGCCTCGCTAATAAATGATTCAATGGATCCCCCTGCCCTGTTGAGACCTTCCTCAGGGATGGCAGAGGGCAGGGAGGGTTTCTTGGGACAAAGCCAGTAGTGGTAGGCCCTCAGGTACAGACCCATCGCTATGCTTTACCAAACCACCGTGCAAAGGGAATACTGCATCAGAAACCGTACAAGACTATAGTGAAATCAGTCACCAGCTGCTGTGTCGGGAACCTGCTCACAACTGCTCCCATTGGTTCGTTTGGCTACTTGGTGGGGTTTTTTTGTTGGTTTCTTTCTTTCTTTCTTTTTTTTTGTGGGTTTTTTTTTTTTACATAAATAAGATAGACCAAACATTATGAACATTTCAGCAACCATTTCTAAAAGACCAGAGGAGCCCCTTTCAGGCGCCAAGAAACAACTGTGGGATTCAAATTCCAAAACTGCCTTTGGAGTCATCGAATCGTCAGATTTACACGGCTCCCAGTGACAACAACATTCAGTCGAGCTCGATCGGGCTGCTGTCTTCCTGACCATCTTCTGCGTCCTCATCGTCTCCAGTTCCCATCAGGCTGTTTAAAAGATTTCCTAGAATAAAATACAGGACAGTTGGAACTGCTGGTTTTATGTTCTCAGCTCAAAAGCTTTTAACTATTTGCCTTCCATCCTGCTGGGGTGCAGATTTCAGTAACAATAATACTTATAATAATTAAAAAAGGTATTTTGAAGTACAAGAGTCTTGGCAAGACATTAGTGTTCCTGCACCAAGTTTTCATTAAGAATTTATTGATTTTGGAAGCTGTATATTTGCTACTGCTCCTTTTTTAAGAGTACATTGGAAAAAAAATCATCAAATTCACATACCTGTGTACTACAGTTGCACCCCAAGAGGGAAAAACCACCCCAGAAGTGAGGGAGGAAAGACCCACCTCCAGCACTACCAGTCTGTAAGGGCAGCAATGATCCACATCACGCTATAAAGAACCTGTTTGAGACTCAAAGTGTTTATGTATGTGCACTGTTTTGTTCCATTTCAAGCCCCCTGAATTGCTGACAAGCTGTTAATTGCCTATGGAATCTATGATGCTCATGATTCTCACCAAACTTTGGGTAGCAGTGAATTGACACATGCAGGTAAAGCTTCCCATCAGTTTACAAATGGAAAAGCTTAGTTCTCAAGGAAAACCATGTCATTGTACAGCAGTCATCCAGTGCGATTCACTCATGTTTTATTTAAGAGCCAGAGGGCTGAATTTCTCTACTCCCTTTCATTTCTTGCAGAAGGGCAGTAGGAATTTCACCACTTGTCCTTTGGAAACGTTTGTTTTATCATTTTATATCAGCATCAGTTAGATCTCTGCCAAAGTCCCAGACTTGACTTAAGCAGGCACTGAAGTCTCAGAAAATTAAGCTTTAACACTAAGATTTTTCTTTACATTGGAAGTTATAATGTCAAGAATAAACCGTGAGAGTCATCCACACCCTTCTCAAAGACACAAAGTCTGTGAGCTTCACCAAATTAAATTCACATGCAACCAATTCATCTTGTGTTCTACACGAGGGACTGTTCCTACAGGCAGTGAAAAACTCCTATATCCATTAGAACATGTTATCTGTTTCCAGCATGGCCATTTATAAAAGCTGCTGCTCTGAGAAGACTGGTGGTATCTCTTTAACAACTGTGAGCACAAACCTTTACCTAGTAATCCTCCGTAGGACGATGTCTGCTTGGGTGGAACACCGAAGAAAAGCTGTCCTATTCTATCTAGGTACTGCAATGACACAAGAGGAAGAACAACATCAGCTGCTTCGTTTCCAGGGGGAAATACTATGGGCAGCAGTCACGTCATGTGAGCTAGATTATAGACTGTAAGTTGCAAAACAGGAGACAATCAGCTATTATTGAACTAATTCTGTAGGTTAAATACTATTTATGAGTAGCTCACCTCATTATACATGGGATCTCTTTTCAGCGAAGGTTGATACTGTTCACACAATACTGTAAATACTGTTAGTTTTCCTCTAGAAAGGAAATAAGCAGAGATGTAAATCAGAGTAACAACTGAGTGGGAAACCAAGAACAACATGAGAGAAGTCAGACTGTACCCATCAACCGCCAACAACAGGAACCAGATGAAGTTTAGCAGTGGCTGAACGAAGGGAGGACCCTTTTCTATGGAAGGATGTTTCTGTGTGTACGTCGTGAAAACAACTGAAGCACTGGTCTTATTTTTTAAGCAGAGAAACCTGAAAAAGGAAACAGAACAGGGCAAGTTAAGATTAAAAGGCAGAGAAGTGGTTTTTCAACACAGAAATGGAAAGCAAAGCCAAATGCTCAATAATTTCTAATTCGTTTGTGCACAGGAACCATCTCAGGCAAAGCTCACACTGGTACAGGTGGATGCCTCTGGCAGTGGTTTGGCTATCAACTGAGGAAGGGGAAGAGCACTGTGGAGTAAGTGGGTTGGAAGGGAGAACTGACATTAAATATTAATAGAATGAGTAGACCTAAGCAGCTTGTGTACAGGGCAGTTATTAAAAGAGGGTGATAATTAAATCATTATGTGGAAAGACTGGCTGCTGTGTAATTCAAGTTAAACACAACACTGCATTTACTGGTCCAGGGTTTACAATGCTGGGGTAAAAACCTAATGAAAGGCCTCTCTCCTGGTCCCAAACACATCTCCTGCCAGTGCCTGACGACTCCATCATTCAGGTAGCTCCACACCTCAGAATAACATGGCATCACGTTCGCTACTAAGTTTGATACCCATGTCAAAGTGTCATAATAAGGCTGTGCTTGGAGCTCCCAAGCCATTTGTCACCAGCTAAGGTATCGATTTCCCAAGCCAATCCCATCTTTGTCAGATCCAGGTAATTTAACTGGCAATCTCTGCAAGTCCCACAGGCCTAACAAGGGACTTTATCTGGGACAAACGCCGTCACGCGCCCTGGGCAGACTTCCAGGAGCAGCCTCATGCTTGGCTGGGGCTGGCCTCCGGTGCTGTACCCTTACACCAGCAAGGGCACTGGGCTCCTCTGCCTTCCTGCTGAGCAAGGGACTGCAATTATTTCCATTAAACTCCCATGTAAGAGGATTTATCTCAGTAAGAGTAGTTGAGGGGATGCAGTAGTAGTGCTGTATAAACACTGAAAAAATCACCTTGTAACTTCTCTCCAGAATTTCCTCCCCTCCAGAACAAAGCCCCATAAAATTGTTTAAGAGTCCTGCATATGCTGGATTTCTGTAAAGAATTTGCTACTGCTCAAAATCCCTGAGATCCATATCAAGCAGCTATTGAAAGCAGGACAAACCTGACATGACAGCTCACTGCTGCCAAAAGAGACACAGACTAGCTGTCACCTCCTCCCTCTCCCCAACACCTACTCTCTCCCTGACTCCCTGCTGCAGAGTCCTGTCTCCACCTCCTCCTCCTCAGACTCCTCCATGAGCTGCTTTCCCTGCCTGAAGAAAGCCATCAGCTGATTAAAAACGGTAAAATTGGCTTTGTCAACCTTAATTGTACATGAGCTCTGCAAAGGCATGTAATAGCTTGCATTCCCACCTCCTACAAAATAAATGCTGAAAGTAAATGAAAACCACCAGCAACTCTGTCAAATCAGGAACCATCACACTGCTGCTCACAGACCAGGGTGACCTGAGACAAATTTTGTCTCAGGACAATGAGACTGAGAACAAGTACTATGCTAAAGGTCAATATGGAGCCTACTTAGGTCCAGTCTTGGTAAGAACATCAAGGTAAAGCCCTAACTAGACATAAAGTGGTGTTAAGAAAGCTAAGAATTGTGCTTTCAGGGTCAAACAGATTACAGTAATTCTTCAGGCACTTAACATGATTTCAGGTTTCAACCTTAGCATGTTGGGTTGGTTTTTTTTTTCCCTCTCCCCAGTCTAACCAATTCAACACACCAGTTTTGAGATGGTTTTCTCCTGTTATTACCACACCAAATAAGCTTTGGAAACTCTGGCCAGTTTCAAAGTTTCTTTTGAGAAGGATACACAGTTAACCAACAGGCAGAGAGTTACAAAATTAGATAGGCCTCAAACACAGTGTCATCTCAGCAACATAGTAAAAAAATAAAAGAAGTTAACACCTACTGTAGTACTGCCTGTGCTACAAACATGTCCACCTCACTGCGATATCCCCTGGATGACGAGTATTCTACTAGCATATTTGCACATCCCTCGCCATCTGTGGAGTGCAAGAAGTGATACCGAGATTCACTATAGTTTTGCTCTACAAAAGGAAAAAGAAAATAGCTTTTAAGGAATCAGTTCATCATATCCCAACATAAAAACAGATTTGTTTGTCTTGTACACTCAGCTGGCAGCACAAGAACTACACATAAGGTACACAAACAAGACAACTAGCAAAAAGAGAGGGTTTTTTTATAAGTTACAGCTTATTTATAAAGGGAGATAATAAACATGTTATCCTAAATACATTTAACAACAGCTATTAAGTACAGTTTATTTGATGCCACCACAAAAACGTGACAAACAATGGGACAAATAGCTTGATCTGGGGTCATAGAATTTTCTCCAAGAGTATGGTGACTCTTCACGTGCTGCTGCCAGCACTTCGGGGAGGAACCGAGTTCCACGTCAGAGCATGTGCAGCAAGAAGCCAAGCAGCCCCTTCAGCCTCCTTCTTTCTAAGTGCACAGAGAGAAGGCATTTCCTATTTTTAGCTTAGCCCACTCTTGCTAACGAAATGAAAGTCGCTCCCATATGCTGAGCAGAACAGCAATCACACAGGAAAAAGGTGTAAGAAACGACAAGGGTTTGTTAGAACTGAACTTGCAGCAAAGGATCGTGCAGAATGACTGTGATGACAAATCAAAATGGGAAAGCTGCTCATTTTTGGAATTCAAAAGCTTTGTTTGAACAATCTGAGGCTTCGCTGATGAAACTCTCCCAACCTACAGCCCAAGGAAACGCATGGGTTTTGCTCTTCAAAAGAACAGTGAGCAGGCAGCTACACAATGGGGATTTTTACTTTCAGAATGTAACTGTTTCTTATCCTAATGATATCTCAGCTTCTAACTCAAATGCTCAGAGGAAAATCCCCCTTTCTGGCTGGCAGCAGGCACCAAGCTGAGCTGAGCCCCATGAGATCGTGTGGGGCATGAAGAAAAGCCACGAGCTGGAATGCTGACCACGGGGTCAGCATTGTTACACGAAACCACTATCATCACTCTGCAGCTACTGAAGAATTTAAAATAAACAACCATCTTGCAGAGTTATTAATTCATGAGAAACCACAGAAGACACGGCATGTCTTCAGCTGTTCTCACTTGCCTTTGTACGTTTTGAATATAAGACTTTAATAACTGACTATCACCCACAATGAAAACAATGATTTAGTGCATTTTTGGGTTATCTTACATCCCATTACAGATAAAATCTGAAACAAATCAAAGGCAACGGTATTCATTCTGGCATCAGCCTGATGGTCAACATCTTGAAAAGCACCTATTGATGGACCCAAAGACTGTTTAGGGTGCTAGGTCATGTATGTCATGTTTACCCAGGATTTAAAAACAAAACAACAGAACAGCTTTGATCCCAAAAAAAATTTCCTTCTGCTGACTCAAACTACTTCAAAGCCTAAAAAGCATCATCCCTCATTCTGCAGAGCTTCACAGCAGCTGGGGGTTGGGTTTTGCACTAGCACAGAGTTACAGCTCTAGGTGGTTTGGGGTTTTATATTTGCTAGTTACACGAGGGCGACGTTACAGCACAAAACAGGGAACAGCAGAAATCAATCATTTCCATCACAGCTTCTTCAGCTTATTTCCAAAGTAGCTCTCTTATCACATTGTACTTTCAACATTTGCCAAACAAAACACAGAAAAGCAAGTTGATTTCTCTTACCTTTCCACAGGGTAATGGCTAGTAACTGGTGTAGTTTCGGGTGTCCAAGCTTTCCTGATCCCCCGCTAGACCATTTTAGTGCTCTGGATACAAAAGCCACTCTTTCAGGAGAATTTGGATCCATTAAACTAAACAATTTAGCCAAGTTTTCTAGAAGCAATAAGATCCACAAATATTTAGCATTAATAGAAACAGGACAACCTGTGCCTTCAAGTGCATTTTTAAGATACAGCATCTAAGTTACAGCCCTACAGTGTAAGAGTGGCTTTGAACTCCTGCCACTTCTCATACATCAAGTCAATCTTGCATCTATCACCTGTCACTATTCATACGATCCCTCCACAGCCACAAGCACCCTTACAAAATTGTCAGGAATCCCTTAAAGTTTTCCCCCAGCCTGTTCCTACGATGAAGGTAGCCCTTAGCCAAGGGGGAGAGCACATGGAAAGGATTTTGGGTTTCAAGACTGTTGTTAACAACAGACCCTGAGAAGTGGGAGCACATCTGAACGCTGTCAAACCCAGCACAAAGGTCATCTCACCTAGAAGGTCATCTGCTACTTTTGCATCCGATTTCTCCAAAGACTCCAGGACCAGCATGGACAGATCAGCAGCACTGTTTTGCTACAAAACAGACACATTCTGGTAGTGATGGACAGATTTAATGCTTTTCTCCACATCTCCAGCTAAGACACAGTATCAAGTCTCAACCTTCCCTTAGAAAAGAAACACAGTAATTCCATGGAATCAAAAGAGCAGCCTCCAGGAAAGCCAAACAAATGTGGTTACAATTATTGCCTGGACGCTCACAAACTCTGCTTTATGTTCCAGTTTGGTATAAACCTTCTTTGTGGAGAAAGTCTCAACACAGAGATAAAACAAAAGGTCACAAAGCAACTACCCCAAACATTCACTGCTGAGAATTCACCAACCACCCCTCAAAATCTTTGAGTAACAACCTCCCCCTGAACCACGGACACAAACACAGGGACCTACCTGGTTATGACTGAAGAACAGCAAAGCCCCTGAATACATTAGTTCTCTTGCTTCTGCATGTTTTCCTTGTGACATATACCTGGAAACAACAGCAAAACTTAAAGATCACTACACCTTAAGATACAGGCAACAACTTAAGATAAAGGTTTTATTGTTAGATCAGGCTAGTTGCAATAACCAGGTTGGTTTAACTGCAACTGGTTTTCTGCTCCAGGCCTGCTGGAATACAAAGCCACAAACTAGCCCTTTGCTGAACTAAAAGCTGCTCTCTGATGGGCCCTAGGAAGACAGGAACAGCCACCAAGATTTACCAAGCAACACTTTAGAGATTCACCAGCTCACTAGAGAAACAGGTCTGGTCTCTCAAATATAACGCTGCAAAACACCTCTCCCTCACTTTCGAATTAGCCAAGAGATGAAGAACACAAGTATTTGTTCCCAATGGTCACCCCAAGAGCAGGAGCCTCTTACTGCTGCCTCTTGCCCATCATCACTATCAGTAACTAAAGGTTTTGGACAGTCACATCCCTAGGTTATAACGGTGACACTCCCTATAAAGGTGGTTAAGGTGTGGCAGCAGATGGTTCCCAATGTCCATTTCTCTTCATTGCTTCTCAAATCATGTTTTCTGACTGGTTAACAGCAGCCAATGTGCTCAGAGTGGGAAAGACATCAGTTCTGCCACACTGCTTCAGGATCTGACCCCCTTGCTGCTCCTGCAGCAAGGCACCCCCATAGAGCCAATCTGACATGGGGCAGCAGAGAGGGGTGGGTGGCTCTGGAGTGAAGATAAGCAGTTGGGAGGACAGGGGGAACAACACAGTGTGGGCATGGAGGGGTCATGCTAACCAGAGGGAAAACGAGCAAAAGGTGGATTCCAAAAGCTCTTGTGACAGCCCCAAGGACAAGTCCTACCAGTAACATCAGATTAGAAACAAACAAGGGAGGAGCCAGTCCTCCCATCCTGCTCATCGGCTTCCAACAACCCCAAGGTCCTTCATCCAAAAGAGAGCTGCAGCAACGGATGGCACAACGGTGGGGTTATGGAATGAGCAGCCTCAATAATTCGGGTTTGCAATCACCAAATGCTCTGCATGTGAGACAAACAGAGCAGCAGGGCCAGTGTTTTCACAGTTGGCCTCACATCCAGGTTCGCTTCAAGGCACCTGACTCCCAATCTCAGCATGGATCCAATCCCACAAACCCTACTTTCAGTAGACTCCCAGCACTCTTATGGGAGGTCCTGACCCAGGAATTATTACAACAGATAATAAAATGTGCTGAAAACTACTCTAGTACATACATTTAGGAGAGATGTTTTCTTTAAAAGAACTTTTAAAATAGAAGTTTTTAAAATAAATATTCATGACATTGATCTGAATGGCATTCACAATGAGAGGAACCCAGGAACAGATTATTTGTATCAGAAAAAGCACCTACAAACATCAGGAAGACAGAAACCAGGGTCACAGGCATGATAAAGCTTGGAAAATTCACTCAATCAGAGAAAAGTTCAACCCAGCTAGCCTGTACAGCAACAACACTGGCCCAGGCAATACCATCCAGAGGAAGGTGCAGAGGCCTTGCTGCTCAAGGTCAGACAGGAACAGCAGTTTTCCACCTGCTCCGTGGGTCAGAGGGAGGGGTAAGAAGTCTGCAGGAGGCAGGCTCATGGTAATCCGCCCTCCTTTGCCCTCAAACACATCTCAGTTCATGACTTCTGCAACTCTGAGTCAGGATTTCAAGTGTAACAAGCACCTCCTGGCAGAACAGACCAACGTTTTACAGGCTGGTGGTGTTTAGGAGTAAGCACTGCCTATCCCAATTACAACTCCACAGCTGACATCACCTCACTCTGTGTTGTTTTGCCTTTGGAAAACTGTTGACATTTAATGTCCGTTTTACAGAGGACAGACCGGACTATCCAGGGCTCTTCTTTTTTTTTGGCCTCAGTAACTTTCCAAACAAGTTTCACAATCACATTACATCTTTTTTGCCTAGAAGAAACCCTGCCTATGCAAATGTCACCTTTTAATTTAACTGAGCACCTCCTTTCACCTGCATGGGAAATGGAAAAGGCAGGATCTCTGGTGCCAAATTAATTCAGGGAGGCTTAAGTAAAGCAAGTGAGTCGATACATTCAGAAGTCTGGATGAGAAGTGACCTGCTGAGCCAAGTCATCTTCCACCACTGCAGCTGTTTCATCACAGAATCCTTACTATAAAACAGGCCAGGCTTTGTCTGAAATTTAGATTTATTCTTCAATACAGTTTAAGACTTCAGGCCTTGATGGTGCCCTTGCTGATTGCATTAGAAGGCTACAGCAGAACACAGCTGCTCCCATCCAGTGGTGCCTGGCACACAGGGCAGGGCAGGCTGCCTAACGTGCCCAGCAGCAGGGCTGTGCCCCAAGGACTCTCTTCCCCACAGACCTGGCTGCTATTTTTCTGTGGATACCCACAGGCCTGTTCCCTTTCTAACTTAGATGAGGTCTGAGAATAGGCCACACATGAGCGTGCTGTTGAGGCTCTGAAGGTATTTTGCTGCCTGTCTTCCCCCACAGAACCACAGGTAAACAAAGCTGGGACCAACTGAGGAAGCCCTAGAAGAGCTACCTTATTTGTGGCCCCGAAGGTAAGGGTCTACATTTTCAGTCTGGATGAGAGAAAGGGTGCCCACTGCAAGTTGTGGTGAATGTGAGAAATAAATTTTAAAAACCCACCAAAAAACCAAACCCCACCTAAAAAAGTTCTGCAATAAAAATAAGTTTCTAATGACTAACAGGCAGGAATAATAGTTCTGAATAAATGCCCAGCCCTGCTCTAGTTAGCAACTGTGACGTACACTAATGTTACATCAACTAGAATTTATTCTAGTAGTTCTTCTCCGTGCTGGTCAGTGATAGGACAAGGGGCAGTGGGTGCAAGCTGCAGCAGAGGAAGCTCTATGTGAACGTAAGGAGGAACTTTTTCACTGTGAGAGTGATGGAGCCCTGGGACAGGCTGCCCAGAGAGGCTGGGGAGACATTCAAACCCGCCTGGATGCGTTCCTGTGTGATTTAGTCTGGGTGATCCTGCTCTGGCAGGGGGGCTGGACTAGATGAGCTTTGGAGGTCCCTTCCAGCTCCTAAATGTCCAGTGACTCTGATTCCTCCGTGCTGGTGACTCCTACAATCCTGAGAGCTGCCCCTTCCTAAAGGTGGTGCCAGAGGGTGACTACCAAGCAACAACGTAGCCCTGTTTCCTGGGTGAACCACCAGCACCGAGACCCCTCCAACCCCGAAATCGCCGCTCTGCCACCCAGCTGACGCTCCAAACTGCTCGAGGGGCGCCCGGGTAGCCCAGACCCGATGCCCAGGGGACACCCCGGGGAGGCAGACCGCAGCCTCGCTGCCTGGCAGAGGCCCTTACTCGGCCCCTCCGGGTGCCAAGGGACGTGCGGGGCAAAACTCAGCTCCGTCCGTGACCGCTGGGCAGGATGACGCAACGCGGCCCCCGCACATCAGCGGGACGGGACGGGACGGGACGGGACGCTGCTCTCCCGGGAGGCGGCGGCAGGGAGCTCCCGCCGCACCCTGCCGCCGCCACCCCCTCCCCAGCCGGGCCCGCGGGGTCGGGTCAGGCCGCTGGGCCCGTCCACGCCGCGGTCGGAGTTCATCTTCGAACCCCGGCGACCAGCGGCTCCCCGCGCCGCCCAAAAGCCCCCTAGCACCACCGCTGAGCCCCTGCGGCGACAGCCCGGCCACACCCGAGGAAAGGTGGGGAAGGAGGGGACAGGGAGGCGGCCGAACCCGCGCTACCCCCAGACCGGGCCCGGGCCCACCTTGGGCCGGCGCCGCTCGCCCTACGCTCCGCAGCACGTACCCGCCCCACCCCGCCCCCCCGAGGCCCAATGAGAGAGCAGGAGGCGGAGATGGGCAGCAGCGGCGGCCAATGGCGAGCGGACGTGGGCGCGGCGGGCGGCGGCGGGGCAGAGTGCGTGGGAAGGCTCTGGAAGGCCTGGCGGGGGAGGGGCAGGGCGGCAGGCCGGGCCCTACCTGAAGAAGAGCGTCCGGTACATCTGGTGCGCCTCGTAGTAGTCGCCCTTCTCGACGCTGGCGCGCAGCTTGCCCTCCACCCGCTGCACGCCGCCGCGGTTCCTGCCGCCGCCTTTCCCGGCTTCCTGCTCCGCCGCCATAATCGCCGCCGCCATCAACGCGGAGGAGGGGGCGGTGGGGGGAAGAGCCGGGGACGAGGACGCAAACGCGCGCAGCCCCGAAGCGGCGTCGCGGGCGGCCTCGCCTCGCTGCCCGGCTTCCGCCCACTGTGACGGCGGCCCGCGAGGCTCAAGAAGCACGCCTGCGCGGAGACGCGCTGTGTCACGTGACGGCCCGGGGGCGGAGCGGGCCTGCGGGAGCCGCGGGAGCCGGTCGGTCCACCCGCCGGGGTGGGGGCGGGCGCGGCCCTGGGCACCGCGGCAGCCGCCAAGGGCGCAGGAAAACGGGGCGGGCGTTGTAAGCACGCTGCACCGAGCGGGGCCTGGCAGCGCAACCCCAGCGGGGTGCAGGCAGGCATGGCGAGCTGCCCGCTGCCGGAGAACGCCCGGCTGCGCGGCCCGGCCCTGGCCGGGGAGTTACCCCACGCCTCAGCGCCGAGCGGGGACAGGCGAGAGCAGCCCCAGGGCAGGCGCAAGAGGCGAGGCGGGGGTGGTCAGGGTACAGAAGAGCAGCTTTATTTCTCGTTTCAAACAGTACATGCGCTTTCGAAAATTAAACCTCTTTATTTAAACATCTCAATAGCATCTGGTCAGGGTGGAGGCAGCAAAGAACAGACGTTTTGAAAAGCATTTACAAAAATACATTGCACAAAGTCCTATCTTGCTTCTTTAAAAATAAGTTAGTGTTATTCAAAATATTCCCACCCCCACTACCTAATTTCCATTTATACAGGATAACTCTACTTTTAAATATGTAACCTATAATATGAAAACACCTGTACATGTGTGATTGAGCTCCTCCACACAGGCCATAAGTTCTGTCTGGGGCTCAAGTGAAAATAAAAGGTTCTTCACCTGGAGACTTTATTTTTAAACATTCGAGGACTGTTGTGCAACATACATCACTCGATTCAGAAAACCAGTCAGCAGTTCCATGTGGTAACAGTTCCCAGGTAGCTATAAAATGCATTGTAACAGCAAGATAAAAAAACACATCAGGATCTTCAAAGTAGCAGTCCCAAAGGAGGCAACAAGCAGTTTCATCTCCTCCTGTGTGGAAAAGTTGCTTCTGAGAGCAAGACAGCTCAAGCAGCCTTGTACCTGGCCAAGGTTTCTGGGGGTGAGCTAAAGAACACCCGTGTGTTTGGGTTTGGCAGTACTGAGCAGGAGTCCCTGGAGCAGTGTGAAGTAGCAAGGTTTAGCCCAGCCCTGTTTTCCAGCGGTGTTCTCTCGCTACATTCTAACAATGAACCAGCCCAAGGAGCTGCTGTCCCCAGAGATCACTTTCGACAGACAGTTGAATTGCTGTATGTTAACTGACCGAGTTCTAGCAGGCTTATCAGCTCCGATCCAGTTAGTCAGTACATCAAGGTTGACTTGGAATTAACACTAAAGAAGAAACTGGCCAAGTTGCTGTGGGAAAAACCCTTAAAATAACTTCAAGTTCAAGTTATCCCTGACTCTCACAGCAATTTGTGGCCACAAATTCAGAGTGAAACATTCGCAGTCACTGGTGTTGAAGCTAGTTTTGGTTGTGTTAACTTTCCCTGACAGTAGTATTTGTTATAATGAACAGGTATCAAAAGATCCTTCTGGATCTACCAAGAAAGGCGAAACCAAGGGTCAATTGAAGGACACCTTTAGCCACAGGCAGTGTTTAAAATGTATCACAGCTTGCCACCACAAACCAAAAACTAACAGAAGTTATGCAGGTAAGTCCTGGATTTAAAACAACCAGATTCCTAGTTGCAGAAAGTGTGGTTTATTCTTTAAAAATTAAAAAAACCCAAAAACAGAACTCAAAAAGCCAAACCTATACATTCATTTGTAATAAAATATGTGTCACCTATTTGCCAACTGGGCTTTATGAACCAGAGTAGTTTGCATGCATTATTTCTCTGAGCATGGACACAAAAATAGAAAGCTGAACTGGCAATTACAAGCTGAACATTAGAACAAATAAAAATGACTTTTATACAGTTCTGCTGACAGTCTTCTGCTTTTACCAGAGGATCCATAGTCCTGCAGTATCTCTTGCATCCTCATCCTTTTGATTCCAGTGTTCTAGGCTTTCTGGTATATACAAATGGAGAACAAAATGTACAGCAAACCCCAAGCCAAGCTGTAGTGTCGGAGATTATTTGGCAGGTTTCCCGTGCACTCTGAACCGATAAAGGCACGTGTACTTTGCATGACCCCAGTTAGAAAAAATTCTCAGTTCCACTATTTGGAATGCTTTTTCAGTTTTCTCCTGAAGAAGAAAGCAAACACACAAACCAGAGTTAGGTTTCTAGCATAAACAGGAGCAAGTGACATTTATAAAGGAATCTAAGAAAGCAAAGCTGGTGGTTACAGGACTGAGTCAGGCTGTGGGAGCTTCCTGGCACTTTGAGCAGAACTTGCCTTACCACCAGTTATTTGTGAAGAGAGTCAGGAGCATGAAGCACACTTTGTGTGCTTAGTATCCTCAACACCAGATGGCACAAACCTTTCCTCCCCTCTCATCTCTCTAGGCCATGGGTTTTGAGGCAGATCCATAAGTATTTTCTACCTCAGTTTCTACACTGCTCAACCAACAGGACTTTTTTCCTTCACTGCTCATCTTGCACTTCCATAGAGGATACGAGCATCTTTCTCCTGATGCTTTAAATCTTATCATCCAGACTTACCATCACTGGAAACATCTGCAGTGGTTCTCCTTCTTGGTCATACGTATACTGTCCTAGAAGCTCACCTTCTTCTTGATATTCATCATCCAGACCCTGTAACAGGATAAAGATTTTTGCTTCAAATTTGACAAATCAAGTGTATTAAAGAATTATACCACCACCTCCCTCAAAACCTTTACTACTGCATAAAGAGAAAAGAAACTCCTCCCCCCAAAATCAGTTGTAACACGTCTTATTCCTAATCTCACAGCTCAAAAATACAAGCAATTCTAAAAGCAGTAACAGAAACAGTTTCCTCTCTGAAGTCATTATTTCCCAGAATATGTAATAAAAATATTCGTCATGCATACAAGCATCAGCATAAGTTGAGAGACAAGACTTACATAGACTGAGAAGTTCTTAGGAGCACTGGTGATGTTTCCTGTTGGTGAAACTGTTTTTGGTATGTGTTCCACTGTAAAGGCAGTTGGATAGATCTTCATGGACAGTCTAACTACAAGGTAGCCCTGCGATCCTTTGAAAGCCCAGCAGTTTCCTGGATACACGTCCGGCTAGAAAGGAGGAGAAAGGGAGAGAACAGGATGGGACACAACAGCAACAACAAAATCACAAGTATTTTGTAATGATTTTTTTCCATAATAAAGAGTTGTAATGAATTCTGATTATCAGGGACAGTCTTAGCAAGTGGCAGAATATGATCTATTTAGTAGAACTCTTCAGGAATACACCATATCCACCTGAACTACCAGCGCTGTTTAAGACCCACCTTTAGATTACACCTCAACAGGAACCCTCCCAGTGCTCACACTTCGCAGAGGTGTAATGCACCACCCAAACCTCTGCTAAGGGCCTTAATTTTGCTATAGGAGGACTTCAGTAGCACCCAGCAGCTACCACTCTTGGGAACACAGTTCAAAGTCCCCCCCAACCCTCGATATATTACAGACAGAAACATCCAGCACCCAAAAATCAATCCAAATCATTCAACACAAAATAAGATTGCTGAATTTGTTTACTTGGCTTTTAATTACCTGAATCACGACTCTGGGAGACTGAGAGAAGTACCACAGAGGAATTCCAAAGAGGCTAATTAATGCTGTCTTGGTCTCATAGGTTTCAGAACAGCGAGTACTCAGAATGCTGCCACCTCAAAAAAGATATACCAGGTTAGCAGAGAACCAGTAATTTCTTCCTGAAGACTTTTAAGGTAGAGATATGTACAAAGCTCAATGTCATTTTATGTAAAAAAGCCTATTAAAGGTATTGCTAGTCTAACAATTAGCTGGGCATACAACGCTGCTATCAAGTACAGTGCCAGCTGAAGAATGTTAAAGGCTTTGCATTTAGGAGGGTTCAAAATACACATTTCCCCTGGTGAGTTCAGTGGTGTGCACACCTCAGATCTGCGATTCTCTACTGTACAGCTGTACACGTGCTGTCCCTGCCCATGTATACCCAGGCTGATATATCACCCATCAATAGCACACAGATTGCAGTAGTCTGGTGATCAGGGAACACCCAAGGACACTCTACTAACCTTTAGTGTTTGGTTTAAGATTTTTAATAACTACTTTAAGTAACATGAATAGTAAAACTGGCATTTCCTCTACTATTTACCTCCAGATTCCAAGGCAAAATCCACCATACCAGTCTTGTCTTGAGAGTAGAGTTTCAGTGCATTGTTTACAATAATCTGTGCTTGCTACAAACATATACAAGAAGAGAAAGATTTTAACAGACCAAGTGATAAAATAATGGGTATACACAGGCTGATG
This sequence comes from Porphyrio hochstetteri, assembly GCA_020800305.1. Classification (NCBI taxonomy): domain Eukaryota; kingdom Metazoa; phylum Chordata; class Aves; order Gruiformes; family Rallidae; genus Porphyrio; species Porphyrio hochstetteri. The sequence goes on from CM036920.1 coordinate 14,875,428, forward strand.
AAGTTGCAAGCACCTCAAAAATGCTGCACTCTATCACAAGTCTTATTTTTAATGCGTGGTTGTTTTAAAATACAAATTCATACTCCATCTTGACCAGTGTTTTCTTTAGAAGTTGCATTCTTTCCCCACCTCCCCAGTACCCTGAGCTGCACTTCTCTGGTATACTCATTTCTTGGGAATTCTTCAATTTTCAAGATAGTTTACTTTGAAAAAACACAACTGTTCACAACCAGCAATACTCAACGCTCTAAGAATATGCTTGATAAAGCATTTTCTATCATCCTCTCCATTTCAATTAATATGCCTGGCATCTCTTAAAATCATTAACATTTATATTACCGATCATGCTAAAATAAAACCCCTAAAAAAAGGGCTCTCTACAGTTTTAGTTGAGCTTTTGAGAACTTAAATTCACTCACCGCTTCCGTGATTCCAGAAATCCCTGCGTTAGCCACAGCGTTTGTTACTACTTCAGATGTTAGTTTCTGGTTTGTAACTGACATATGGAGAGTAACATTCCTGAGGATCTGCAACTCCAGATCTCGCAACAAAGTCTGCAGATCACTTTTGCTCACAAAATTGGATGCAAGCCACTGGAGAAGTGATTCTGGAAAGTCTTTTTGTTGATCACCAAAAAGCATTAGCTTGACAGATTCTTTGACCTGGGCATCTACCTAAAAGCCATTAGCAATCAATTGAAATTATTAGTCTTAATAACCATTAAGTAATACCTTTTATCTATATATCTACATATAAAACAGACAAAAATCCCCATTCAGTACTATGTAGCAGCCTAGCTTTTACATGGGTTTTAGCCACAGTGACTCACAGTGGACTAAGACCAGGCAGCTGAGCAGAAGGTATAGGAAATCTGGCTGCTTCATCGGTTTGGGGAAGACACCCAGGAGCCCCAGCAGACCATGCAGTTTACATAAGTGGTCTGGCTAACACTTCAGAATAAAAAAAGTCATCTGCAACAGCTCAAAGGTGGCACTGGGGCAATGCTAAGGGGAGTGGTGCACTTCTGAGGTCTAGTTAAACATGCTGCCTAATCACTCACTCACGGTGTGCTTTGATTCCACACACAATCACTAGATCATATTTGAGTGTTACAAGGGTGTATTTTAGTCAAGTTGGTAAACCTGTATCAATACTTTCTGTATTTTGCTGGCTAAATTCTAGTCAGACCTTATAAAAGGCTTCAAAAGACCTTACTTGTGATTTTTTAAAATGACTCTCAGGTGACAAGCCTAACTTGCTTTTCTGTAAGTTCTTCTACATTGCCCAGGGCTAGCAAAACATATCAGTAAAGACAGCAAAGTCCTGTACACAGAACTGCTAGCATCGTAGCTCAAATGCAGAAGAAATGCTGTAGAAAATAAGCCATAAGCTCTTGTCTAGTAAAGTGGTAATGCACTAATGGAGAAAGTTTACAGTCTCACTACACAGAACACTGCCATTCTTTAAGACAAATACTACCCCCCCCATCACTTATTGCAGAACATTTCAAGAAAGCCAACAAAATCCACTACCACCAAGTGGGACCATTACAGAACGTACTCTCTCGTGAATGACATCATCTATTTTTTCGCAACTTGTCTTCACACTTTCCCAAGTTAACAGGTCCGACTTCATCTGAGACAACTCCAGTTCCAGCCTTTTAACTTTGGAGAGAAGTTGACTATGTTCATCATCATCTCTGATAAAAACAAGGAGTCAAGAATTAGGAAAGAGCAGTTTAAACCCCTCCAAATTCCAAAGGTGAGAGAACACACTTGTCTAGTACAAAGTGTTTCCCATGTTCAGTTATTCAACACGAGAGACGCTGTGAGCTTGCAGTTCCCTGAAGCTGTTATTTAAGACATAATGAATATATTCAAAGCAACATATGTGGAGGTAGTGAACAAATCCAGCAGTGATGAACATCACCAGGCTGACAAGTTACTAACTCAAGCATATAGATTTGGGGGAGTTTAAGGTTCCTGGCAAACAAGACAAACTTTATTTGCCTGAGTTTGCCACTGGTTAGTTTCAGGTTACCTTACTTAACCCAAAATAACTTCAGAGGCAGGTGTCAAGTTAAGCTTAAGTAGCAGGTCACATATGACCAACATAGATCAGTGTTCAGTGCCTGCTATGGAAAAAAGTATCAGCCAGCACTCTAGATCTACTTTACACTGAGATCCCATTTGAAAGACAATTCAGTAAGTATGTGTTTCTTCTCTTTCCAATGGGGAAACTAAATGAAGTGCTGCAGGTTTTATCCCACTATTACACAGTACGTGAGTGGAAAGTAGTACAAACTAAACCAGAGAGGAGCGTTAGAACTGACACAATTCAAGAGTTTAAAAAGCCGTTTCTGTTTACTTCACTAAGCAGTTTTAAAAAAATCTAATGCATTTATAAGAAGTTAAGTTACTCATTCTCCTCCACTACATAAACAGCTTTCTCTAGTAAGAAAATGTCATTGTAGGATTGCTCACACTCTGGAAGTGGGCCTTATGTTCAGCATTGCAGTTAAAGTCTACTGTAAGACAGAAGTACTTCTGCTGGCAACACACACTGTTCAGGTCTGTTAACTGTCACAAAAGTATTGTGGCATTTCAAAGAGCAACATGTATGTCACCATCAGTTAGCATCAGGATTGAAAAAGCAAAATATACTTGAAAAGTGCTTATACCTCACTGATTTTGTCTTTGCTGTATCAAGCTCCTTCTGGATGTCCTGTAAAATACAGAAGTTAGTTTTAGCAGAGAGAGAAACACAAGCGACAAAAAGATGTTAAATGAAAACAACAGATTTTAGCACTGCCTATTCAGGACTGTTCCCCCCACAGGTTTGTGCCTCTGTATAGCACAGTTTTATTCCATATGGAACCCACCTCACAGGTCAAGTGAATAATTTTTCATCTTTGAACCGAAACCCCCTCCAAGAGCACAAACAAGCTTTGAGTCTAAGAGACCTCCAACAGCTAGAGTAAAGCAAACTGGGGTTTGGGATATCCAACAAAAAAAACTTGAGTTTAATCAACAGCTGACAATTAGAGCGAGCTAACAAAGGTAGCTTCCAATACCTTGGATTCAGCAGAGAGCTTTTCAAGAAGCCCTTCCATTGTCCGGATGCGCAACTCATGTTCTTGATGTAAAGCCAGGAAGTCAGTCTTAAAAACAGGGAAAGAAAAAGGTGGGTTATTTTCTTTTGGAGTACAAATAGCATAATTTGTATTTTCTAAACAGCATACTTTTTATTTTGTTCTGTGAGTGCTTAAGCAACTTATCCTGCAGGTAGTGTGAAAGATTACAGACTCCGTAAGAAAAGGAAAGGCCTGATTCAGCACTAGTACTTCCTAAAGTCTTCTTTCACTATAGGAAAATGGGGTAAATTCATCTGCTTTTCAGCTACGTAAGATTCTATATTAGATGACCTATCTGTAATTAATTATTTGTCAACAATAACAAAGGAAGAATCAATACCAATGTCTACTCCCTGGCCTTTACCACCTATCAGCTAATCCTGTAACAGAAAAAGAACCTGGAAGTCAAATTGCTAATAAGCTGTATTATTAAAACAGAGTATTCTGATCAGAAAGCATCAATAACAACCTCACCTTTTCCTCCAGTTTCATATCTTTAAGATGTTGACCCATCACATTTTTTATTAGCTTCAGTGTTTCACTTTTGTCACTCATCTTGGCAACATGATCTTGAAGATTATTGAGTAGAAGCATCATTTTACTGTATTTTTCATCATGGTGATGGCATCTGTCAGACATGAAGGCCATTTGCTTTTCCAGCTCGCTTATACGACCAGAATCAAAGATGCTTATGGTATCCTAAAGTAGAAAGACTATTTTCAATATATAAAAATCAAGACATTTATTTACATTTATTTACAAGTAGTTACTGCAAAATATTGAAGGCATGACCGCTCAGAAGTCTTAAAGAGATATGAAAATTCTTCCCTAGACTGTTCTCCCTTACCTTTGGAGGTTGCACAGAGTGAAAAGAATCAGGCTGTGGTTCAAGAACATGAATGGAGTCATCTATTCTCTGCGTTCTATCAATTCTTGTCCAATTCAGTGGAGGTAATAATGAAGCAAAGATACCAAAGCCCCAGAACCATATACCTAGATCAGAAACATAAAGCAAAGAGGCTGCACAAGATAGTTCTCCCTTAAGACTACTTATATCTACAAACCGTCTTCAGGACATGAGGTACCTTAAGTCTGCAAGGAAAGCATCACAGTGGGCACTACTCCAGTCTAAATAAAAATCAGTGTGAACCAGCTTTAAAATTAAGTCAAGCACTCAAGCATATTAGGGAGCATCCATCAGTACCACTCATATGGTTGTACGGGAGGCAACTTGTACATTTATCTCACGATATCTTCTTCATCTCATACTACTGCTTCCCTGGGACCTAGATCTCATTTACTGATTAAGATAGGCAAATGTAAATACTGCTTGTTATCTCAATGGAAAATATCTTGCCTTATACCCCACTTACTACATATCCCATTGCATAACATGTACTACAAGTTGGAGAAAACTTAGGCTTCCAAGAAAACAACCTTGCATTTCAGATAAGCTGTCAACTAACCAGTCTAAATAGCAGCATTTTAAGCAACTACAGCATGTCCTAGAGCAAAAGAGAGATTGAGGATGAGTGGGTAAAAACTTAATCACACTTTTATGGTGATCGACAGCAATGGAAGCAATCAGGGTGCAGCCTACTCTTTATGAGTTCATTGCTATTCCTATGAAGGGATGTTAAGAAAAAAAGAACCCAACTTCAGTGCATTTACTTACTCCCCCACTCTCTAAAGAGCTCTGAAATTAAATCAAGGGTATTCTTTTCATGGCAAGGGGAAAGCTCACTGACTTTATCAGAACTTTGAAACCTTGAATTACTGCCCTGTTCACACAAGGCTTGCTCTTTTTGCTTCTGAATCTTCTCCATGACCAAAAGTACAACTAAAAATGCTATTTTGGAACGGCTGTATTGTAAGCAAACCATTCACATACCTAGTAGAAGCAGGAATGGGATAAGAAACAGTAATAGCTTGTAGATCTCTGGAAGGCATCTAAAGAAAAAGAGAGGAGAGTTTACAAGAAACAATGTTAACTATATTTCATTGCTTTGTATTATAACTGGGTAAATAAGTTGCTCACAAAACCGGATTTTCCCCCCAAAGGATACACACCTTCTAAGAAGAAACACCTTGAGCAAAGACATCAGAGTAACAAGTTGATACCACCCAGTTCTAAGCAATCTGAACATGCCAGAGGCTGCCCTCCCTAGAAGACAAAAAGTGGTAGCGTGAAATAATTACAGCAGCACGTGTTCAAAGACACCAAGTAGAGGGACATGCAACAGTGGCTAACAGCACTTTGCACAGTAGAGAAATGCATGAGTACAGGCAATGCATGCAGCTAATTAATACCTAAATAGCACGACTATGACAGCATTATGGCATTAGCTACTCAAAAAAAAAAAACAGTCATGCAAAAAGGTGAAATGCTCATTTGTTACAACAGTGCTGGAAATTCAGTGTTGCTGCTGGAATCCAAGTTACCACACGCTGAAGTCCACTATTTTTCCAGAAACGCACCGATTAGCAGCATCAGTTTTTGCTAAGAGAAATGCCATGATAGGAAGCGACTCCCAAACCGAACACCCCCCACTGCTCAACACATTTATTCCACACTATTCACACACCCATTCCCCCATGAAACAGCCTGGTTAGCCTCCCATTATGCCTGTGATCAGAGATATAACCTCTCATTAAGCATAGTTTGATCAATAAAGTACCGTAGCACAGGCATTGCGAGATACAAGAGCTCCACATCGTAAGCAACAGCTGAATTAGTGTAAGACACATGCTGCAGACTGCCAGTTTGTCAAAGGAACAGGCAACACACACGTGCAGTGGGATAGTAACCTGGAGAAAGAAGGGCCAGCCAAAGGAGAGACACCACCTTCTGAGACACAAGCCATCCCGTTGCTCCCACTGTTTGCAACGTATGAAGCATAGAGTAACCTAGATCATAACAAATTAACTCTATGTGGTAACATACATAAATGGGTTGAAGGTTCTGTTGCAGTACATGCACCTGCCCGTTCCATGTCCTGCATGGTTTTAAACCACACCTTTCAGTCATCTACAAGCTTGGTTCTTCACTATGTAACAGCAAAGCAAGCCACTAACATCTACGAGGCCAAGTAAAACCAAGACAATTTATAAATGGAAGCCTCATGTATAAATGGAATGATTATCTGTGTGGTTAGAATGTAATTTCTCCAAAAATAAATACAAATTTTACATTTTGTAGCATGTCTAACAATGCCATGCTAAGTGTAATAGAATAGCAAGTACTCCCATAAAACCAAGCTTTAAGCACACCATTACTTTAATGGCATCTTATTTCTTCCAAATGATACATGAAGTTTGTTATCTAGGTTCATATGTAGAAGATGAAACAAAAATTTTAAATCCTCATGAAAGAATGAATTAAATAACAATGTCAAAGAAACACTGGTAAGTAATAGAAAATATTCCCTACTAAAAATGCAAGCAGTACATTATCATTAAACTGAATGTTCCCAAGGATCTTCAGTATATCAGTTTTGAGTCTCTTATAAAAAGCAAAACCAACAAGAAGCAATGTAACAAAATGCTGTGACTTAAAGCCCACTTAAGCCGACTGCTACATCCAAGACTAGGACTGTTCATTCTACAGAACCAGCTACATAGCATACATTTAAGAAGTAATCCTACATTTTTAGATTAGCAGGTATGTCTGGGTTAATCTGAGGGATTATAGATATACCAACCCACGATTTTGCAAAGCATTTAGGTGACTGAAGTGTCTCAAATCATTTTCCTTTGCTGAATAAAGAGCACCCAACAGATTCTTGATGCCTCTGTCATTCAAGCTAGGGAACGCTCATCTCACAGGGAAGGTTCTATCCCTATATAAGATTCCTGTAAAAATTGACTATCACTAGAACAAAAATAAATTGTTAAAAAACCCTTGAATTCAAATAATCTGCATACCAATACCTCACACTTGCTATCATTTAAAGACAGCTTTTCAACCTATTGAGCACACAGACTTCCCCAATGTTCAATAAATTAAGAGCCCAACTTGTTCTTACTAACATACAAGGTGTATGCTGCCCGTCCCTACACCTTGCTTTTACTAAGAGGTAAGCAGTCTGCCAAGATTGTACAAAGGCCAGTATCAGAGCAAGAAGTCAAACAGGAAAGGTGTTAAGCAAGTTAATTTTCTAGACACTTCTAATCTACTGTGATAAAGGTAAAAAACCCCAAACACAAAGCAGTATGTATGATTAATATTGTGAGATTGCAGTGCAAAATAAAAGCAAAAGAAAAAAGGTCCAAGTCAACCTGCATAAGAAAAGGTGTGCCAAATGGTCCTTGCTACACCTTTAGCCCATGAGGACTGCATGTGGTCTGTGGTGTATAATTCAAGATGTTTCTTCCCCTTACAGTCATCACCTGTTGGTTGTGGTAACAGTGGGTTAATGGGACAAAGCCAGGATCAAATCAAGATTGTTACAAGATTATCTGAACAAGTTTATGTCATAGTGTCAGTTATCAAACCAAAAACCACTAGGCAAACTTCAGTGGAATGAAACTTGTTTGGGAAAATACTACAGTACACCAGGCAGCAACTGTGCTCCTCCCTACATCCAAACATCCACTCTATAGTTTCCACAGAGTCATGGGGCATCTGATACTACTGTTAGTGTAACAACCTGGTGTACAGGCCAAGGCTAAGAGACAACATCAGTCATTATACTTACATATTGATTCCTCATTTACGCCGAGATGGCTGCCTCCTCTGTAAAACTCCTTTACATTCATGCTTCCACAGTAGTCTGAGTGAGCTGCAACACATTCAAAAAGCATACATGGGATGTAACTCAAATTCAAAGCTGCTCATATATGCACATTTTAGCCAGCTAAAATCTGCATACATGATGAACTGGCTTGGTTCAGTGTTAAAGCCAGGTTACCCACAGGAAACCTGAAGCAAGGAAGAAGCCTAGTCTGTGCAATTTAATTTTTTTCTTTAAGTAAGAGGGCCTACTGCTTCAAAAATCCTGCTTATTTTCTCTTAGTTTTTGTTGTTTTGTTTGCTTTTAATTAACTTTGCTAAATAACAACTCATCAAATCTTGAGTCTCTATTCCCATCAGTCTGTCAAATGGGCCAGTTACATCTGTGTTGATTTTACCAGAGATCTTAAAAGATGGAGAAAAGAACATTAGCAAGTTATAAGGCACTGAGGCATTCAGAGTGGGAGACAACAAAGTTTCATTCACACACTCAGAGAGCAGAGATTATAGAAGACAAAGCACTGAAGAACTGAACATTTTCAAGGAAAAGAAGAGAACTTTAGAGTAGAGCAGAGTGATGATAGCAGTTTTAGTTTTGCAAGCTTTCGGTGTACAGCAGGGTTAAAGGTAGCAAGACAGCCCAAACCTAAGGGCATTGAAAAGTTAGGATTTGACACTATCACACCACGCAATTTTTAGAAATCAACTTAAGTCTCTCAATTTAAACACTACATTCTACCACTTCCTAGTAAAATCAACATGTGGCTCTTAACTGTAACACCGATCTTGCATGAATCCTGATACTTCCAAAACAGAAGAATGAAAAGGGCAGTGAAACTGAGATAATTACATGATGATAAAGACAGGAGCCAGCCAAAAAGTACAGTAAAAGAACGGTGTAGTGCCAAAGATGAAGTCTGCAAGAGGAAAACCACCCAAGACACACCCTGGCTTTGTGTGGAGACGAAGGAAGACAACTGAAAAGGTACCTTTAAATTCATAACCCAGCTTCAGCAAAACCATTTGAAATAGTTGCACTAACAGTGATGCAAAAGATGCTGCAGCATTTTTGATCGATCGCAGAATCTTACTCATGTAGAAATAGGTTCCTCCTATTGAAAAAAAAAAAAACAGTGCGAACATAAATTATTCACCTACATGAAGATGTACTTCTATTCACTGGTGACCGTTACCTTGTGGAAGAATGAGGATGAAGCATAGGAAGCCTTTGTTTGGCCAGGACTATGAAACTCAGGCAGGTGTGGTTTGGAAAGTCTGGATGCACGAGGTATTACAGCAAAGCTTTTGTAAGAACTACAAGTCCTAGGGAAAACGCCTTCAAGGCGGAACGTACAACTTCCATTTCTTTGTAAGAATTAAGAATGTTAAACAGCAAAGAGTTCCTTGCTTACAGAACTCAGGATTTCTCAATGGTGTGAACTGTAGATAAGGATTTTGTGGGTCACAGCTGCCAAGACACAAACCACATTCTCATTTTCTATCTGGAAGGATGTGGACAGTTTCACCTTCTCCACCTTTACTGCAGTGGTCTGCCTCAAGTGCTACAGACACACACTTCTTCAGAGGCAAAGCTGCAGTCCCCAGAATGGGCCCCATTCCAGAAGCCTGCTGTGACTGGGTGCTCTTTCCCCCCACCCCCCCAAGCTTAACCCAAACTACTGGATTAAAGTTCAAAGGAATGTACAAAGATGAGTTTCTTTTAAAATTCTCTGGTGTTAATATAAACTCAGGAGCACTTCTCATACAGTGTCACTTTGAGCTCATTATGCTAAACCAACAGAATTCCCACCTGTGCTACACATTTACCAAAAAGTAGTATTTGCTTCAAAGCATTTAAAGTCATACCTTATACTTCAAACACACCAATGTCTTGCTACAGAAAACATACTTCATTCAAGAATAACACACCTAGAGAATCCCCAAATTGGTATCTTTCTAATTCAAGGCCACTCAAGAAACAACTTTCATGGTAACTGTGGACTACCAACAATGAAGAAGTTCAGGATGCAAGAGGCAGGTAGACACAGCGAAGAACTGAGGACAACCACCCACAGAATGGGGATTGCCTTGGAAAAGCAGAACTGTGTTTACAGCAGATTCAGTTGGCTGTGAGCTATAGGAATGTAGTCACTAAGAAGTCTATTTGGAATCTGGTTTTCCCTTTGGAGTTTGAGTAGTTGAGGTTTAGCTTCTAAAGCACTCTAATAAGCTGCAAGGTTAAATGAGGAGGAAAGAAACAAAAGCAGAAAGTAGGAAGGCATCTCTCAGATTTCCTGGATAACAGAAGCACTGCGAACTAATAATTCTGCTTAGTCTTGAAAGTTCATGTAAGAATAAATAAAACTGGACTATGCAGAAAGAGGTTTTTATCTGAAAACCCTGATCAAAAGCCTCAAACAGATACATACAGATCTGATACCATATTAGGAAACACTGATGATCACTGCTGGTTGGAACAACCTGTTTTGTTTCAAATCAGTTTGGAAATATAACTCGTTAAGATACCACAGCATTTTCATTCTGAAGCTGTCTTAGTTCTAAAGCAGCACTGAAAAGACCTGATAATTATTATGAGAAGCTGACAATTATATAAAGTTTCAACTGATACAGAAAAAGTTATTTCATATAAGCTTATCTCTAGAACTTCACTATAGTAAATTTAGGAGACTATGGAAAGTGCTACAATCACACTACATGGAAGATGTAGATCAAGGACATACCATTCTGCTATCTAGATAAAACACAAGAGAAAGCAACTTACTAGATGCATGTTTCTGGCTCCTATCCCTAGAGTAAATTCTGGAAGATGGCACAGGAGAAGCCGAGTATGCTGTAAGAACCTCCTTCCGTTCCGAAAGCATGCTGCAGTCACTGCAAGTGTAGCCATTGATCATTGTGGTCTGCGTTTCTGCTGCTGTTACATCACCATTTCCCTGCATCAGTGTAGTATTACTACCTAGCAAACCAAGAGCAAAACATTCAGGGCACTGACGTTAGTATTGCCATCACTAGTTACAATGACTAGACTGCATGTGGAAGGAAAAGAAAAGCGTGGTTACCTTTAGGGTCGCCTTCATCATCAAGGCCTTTAGAGAGGAAAAGAACAAATTATTATTTGGTCCCAAATATAAAGAAGTCTTCCAGTCAGCTATATCAACATGAACTCAAGAGTTCCACTAATTTTAAGACTACAAAGAAAAGCTACTTGTTAAATACTACTCATATTTTGCAATCTACCACATGACTACATCCATATACACAGACATTAATGTAGTAGGGTAACAGTTAGTGAAAAGCATTCTACCACAGAAGCGGCAGACAAAATAATATGAATGACAATGACACCTTTTCTTAGCTCCCATGTGACTTTAAAGCAGCTAATTACAAGCTTAAGCTGTTTCTGTTGCTTGGTAACTACTTTGATACTACAGTATTTTAAGATCCTGTTTTAAGACCCAGGTAATCTAAAGTTTAGAATGTGTTGTTTTAAGATCGAAACAATTCTTTACATTTGAACTCTGGGAAGGTCACAAACATACTAACTAGAAACAAATACTCTGAAATGGGAGGTCAAGTTTCTGATCTTCTACACAATATTTTATGTAGACCTCTGTATTTTCCTCTTCAGTGAGGAGAGGAGGTTCTAGGAAAGGACACTTGTATACATTTGCAAAACCAAACCAGCCAGCCAGCCAAACACATGAAAACCCTCTCAGGAGAACCTCAAGCACTACTGGTTTGGAACTTTCAACTTTAACATACCTTAGTCTGAAACACACCTCTACTTTGTTTAACAGAAAAGTGCTTTTTCCCTAGCATTTCAAAGGAAAAATGCATGTTTAGCATCCCTTAAATGCAGTACTCAAAGCACATTTTGAAAAAAGTAATGATAAGAAATGGTTAAATCTATACAATCTGTGGTGTTGCATCAGAAAATTGTGTGTCTGCCTGGCACATCAAACTGATCATGCAACATGTCCTAATGGTGACTACACCAGTAAATTAAGTTTGTGTGCTTGACTGCATCTTAGCAAGCAGACATCTACAGCAGAAGTGTAAGAACATGCACGTATTTGGGGGCAGGATGGGAAAATGAATGGGGAAGAGACAAAAGATGTGAACATACATTTATACGCACCAAACCTTACACAGTTTTCAGTTTAATACAAGCAATGGCGATCACTGCCTACCCCAGAAGTGATCAACTTCTGTCTGCTCTTGAATCAAAGATTCATCCAATACAGTGGATCTCATTGATGTGTCACTGGCGTGGCTATTGAAACTGCTTGGGCTGAAAAAGGAAACGCTGTATAGGTTTTTCCTTGGTGTGTGTCTTACGCTGCCAGATTGCTTATTCATACTTTTGCGTTGCTTCAGCAACCTGGGAAACAAAGCAAAGACAAGTAAGACATAGCACAAAAGTAGCAAATTTCTTTTTGTTTGTCATTTAAAATTAAAACCCCAACAGAAACACACAGTCACGGTATTTTAACACTGACATAACTCAACAGGACAAATGAGGAAATCCTCACCTTCAAATATCTATACATTTGCAAAGACTTCATTGCAAGCCACACAATCAACATAATTCTCAAAGTATGGCACTAAATACTGAGAACAAAGCATAAAACAATAGGTAACCTGCTACTGAGTTCAAACAGGAAATCTCAAGACCAATCAATAAATTCACTTGTGATGATAAAAAGTGCTTACTTAGACTGTTCTCTGAAGGACATGTTTCCAGCATAAGAGCTGTCATGAAAGGTGTTGTTTTGTGCATCATCTGATTTACTAAATCCTGCAGCAGCTAACCGTAAACTACGCCGTGACATCCTCGGTGAATCAAATACTGGTTCTATTTTGTTTTCAATCTCAAAATCCAAAGCAGACGAAGAATAACTTGAACTGAAGCAAAACAAGAACAAAGTTACCAAAGAGAAAATTTCCCCTAGGAACAAATATGCACTTCATCATGTTTCCATTAAAAAGCTGTTTATCCAGTGTTGCAGAGCTATTCGAACAAGGTATGTATGCCAAGTAACTCAGAAGTACGTAGACATTCAAGGTTCTTTCAAGCAATTCCCACTGTAAGTTTAACAGCTGAAAGCAAATCACAGTTAGAAAGAAACAACCACCATGGAAACCATGTCTGAAGTTGAGCCAGAGCAAGCATTTGTTACACAGCCTCAGACACATTGCTCTTCTGGGACCAATTTAAGAGAGGAAGCCACTCATGACACAATTTCTTCACCACGCCTAGGAGCAAATTAGAAATCACCATGCACTCTTAAGTTGCAAGGTAAAGATTCATTTATAGTGAGAGGCGGGGTCTTTTGTTTGCCAGTTCCTTGTTTTGAGAGCCAAAGATCCATATGCCACACATTTTGAATCTCCATCTCCCAAATAGGAACTTTCCTCTCTACTTTTGGAGTTTAACTACCATTACTTTAAAGACAAAAAAAAGGTGCTTTTAAAAGAGTTCTTAATTTCATGCAAGCTATTAGAAATATTTCACTCTGAATAAATGTTTAGTCTTTAATCCATTTTTTTCCCTCTGTTTTACTCTAGAGAGGAAAGTTTACGCATAGACAAGGCTCACATCATTATCCCAGTAGCTCTACTCCACACTTGATTCTCTCAGAACCTCCATGAAAATTTATACAAAGACAAAGCAGCAACACAAGGCAAGTGAAACAGAGAAGTCAGCAAAACAGTAAGTAAACGAAACATCCAGTTACTTAGTTGAGTAGAGCTTCTTGCTATAAAGCACTGTGCAGCAGGAGGCCAGGCCCTAGAACCAGAGCTGTGACCCAGAGCAGGAAAGGCTGAGTGCCCTAGGCCAGCTTTCTTAAGGAGCCTGGCCTCTCCTGAGCCACAGGGACAGAGCTGCCACAGCAGTTGCTTCAACATGCCTGGGGTTTTTGGTGTGAGTCTTTTTTTTATTTTTAAGAAGAGCTGAGCAAGATATTGTTAAGGAAATGACCTTCTCCCCAAAATTCAAAAAAAACCCAAGGGAATTAGGTCTGAATGAGTAGATTCTACTGTGCAACATGTTTGAAATGGAAGGTTTTCCTTTTAAAAAGCATATGAACAGCCACTATAAAATACATTTGTGCAAAAACAATTTAATGGAAATAATTTTCTTACACAATCTTTAAAGACCCCAGAACATATGAAGTAATATTACATGCATCCTACTAGTCGGATATACAAATAAGTTAACATCAGAAGGCCTAGTAGCTACACCAGTAGCGATTTAATTCTGACAAGGTAGGTGCTTTTGAAGTGTATGGTTTGATTGCCCCACAATTCAAAGTGAGATGGGACTGTGTCAGAGCACGTGAACTGCACTTCTTTCAGCTAAAACAATTCCCTAACCCAGACAATGCACTGCAGGAAAGCATCTAGTTGCTCCACCAGCAAGTGGGCAACCATGCCACAGGGTCAGACCTTGTCCAAAGTAACTTCTTCCATTACCCAGAGGTACACAGATTTCATGGCAGGTCTTCAGCACTACCTGCTCAATCTTACTGGTGTGCCTTGCTAACATGCAGTGCAACCCTGTGCAAGCTCAGCTTAGAACAAACCCAACCTACATTACACTTACTAATCCTTGCTTATGTTTGGGTGGAAGGGCGAGAGAAAAGACAACAGGAGGCTCCTCACATGAAAAAAGGATTTAGTCTACATTTGATTAGGCACAAAAGGATTTAATTTTTACATTTTTCAAAAATAGTGTTTAGACAGCTCACACTGATAGTTGTGAAGCGAGAATACTAGCTAAAGACAGCCCTTCCAGTTCATTCTGGAAGGGTCAGAGCTGCAGCAGTTTACTATTGAGTCCCTCCCTAAACAGTTGTCTCAGAACACTGTTTTGCTATTTACACTTGCCACTACGCATTTGCTGTTCCTCATCTTCACCCAACCTTTCTTACAGATACTCAATTCACAAGAACACATGAGCATACAGGAGAGGCTGACAGCTGTGGCCAGCCTCAATTTGTTTCTGTTTATGAACACTTGCTGCTATGAAGCATCTCAATGAGCATTTATATCAATCTGAGTTGAATACATAGCTCAGAATTGGGCTCTACTATAAAAAAAGGGGGGGAAATGGGGTCTTTTCCATATCTCTAAATAAAGAGAGAGCTTCTCTTGCTTATGCAGGATAACCATTCTCTTCACATTGGAAGTGGAGAGAATTCTCTGTCCTCTCTCAGCAGGACAGTATCTAGAAATCTCCTAACTTGCTATCTCACTTTCTGTGCTTTGGAAAGCGGCCTTTTTTTCTTCTACAGAAAACACTACAGTGAATAACCACCCCCACCCAGCCTTTCCTTTCACAGGACAGAAATTAACACGTAAACTGATGGTATGGCTAACCAAAACCATTTTGAAGGTGGATACCATTAGCCTACACAAACAGGGCAGGCTGGGGTTCCTTCCCCTGAAAAAACATCTCCCATGGTTGCTGGCAGGCCTGCTGACTGGACCCAGTCTTACTCCAGCTTCTTAGCTATTACCTCGACATGACCTTCCCACCAGCTTCCACAGACTAAGGATGTCCAAGACTTCAGTGGGTTCAAGTTATGCAAGTTGGAATGCCAACGAGGTCTGCAATTTTAGCACACCTATAGCTTTGTCTGGAGGACCTTATGAGTCATTTATTTTACTAGTATTCCCTGGAAGGAAATGGGCAATCATGTTCTTGATGCTTCAAGATAACAACAGATAAAATGCCATACACCTCGAGAACTATAGCTAAACAGACATCTTCTAACATGAACACAGGCATATAATATACAAATGTACCTATGCTTTCTGACCAGGGTATTACTTATATTAACTGACCAAGGGCACTACCTTGAGTTACTTAGCCACTGCTTTGCTCTGTCCCAGAATACACATAAACCCAAAGAATTTTATTCAACTATTTCACAGAAGGTTACACGCTGATTTAATGCCCTGACACGGAAACCAAATTCTTATCAATTTAATCCACATTTGTGAAGAAAAAGAGGTGTTAAAGATACCCAAACTGACAAAACCAGCACAACTCAAAAGATGACAGCGACTAGAAGGAAAAATCAGCCTGAAGAGTGGGGCGTAAATTGTATGTTGACAAGTGGGTGAGATTCACAAGTCTGTCTTACATTTTGAAGGGGATAAAAGGTTATTTAGCTGTATCAGTTTAATATTTTTCTGATTTGGACAGGAGGAGTAAAAGCACAAAAGCAGAAGCACTACAAACAGTTATGAACACACAGTAATCCCAGTGAGTATTAACATAAATTCTATTAATAGTTCATAACCAACTCTATTAATAGCTTTGTGGTATCTAACTTCACTGCACTCCTTCTGCAGTGCCACAAGCACGAGCCAATTTCTTTACAGAAACTCATACAAGATTTTGTAAAGATTAAATTGCAAAGAGAGAACAAGCCACATCAGAACACCAGCAAAACAAATACAGGTCCAGGGGAGAGAGGGAATGAACCACAGCATGAAAATGAAGATAGGCTAAGAGAATTGGGGTTGCTCAGCCTGGAGAAGAGAAGACTCTGGGGAGACCTTGGAGCACCTTCCAGTCCCTAAAGGGGCTCCAGGAAAGCTGGAGAGGGACCTGTGACAAGAGCAAGGAGTTACAGCACAAGGGGGAATGGGCTTAAACTAGAAAAGGGTAGATTTAGATTACGTATGAGGAAGAAATTCTTCTCTATGGGGTGGTGAGGCCCTGGTGCAGGGTGCCCAGAGAAGCTGGGGCTATCCCTGGATCCCTGGCAGGGTTCAAGACCACGCCGAATGGGGTTTTGGGCACCCTGAGCTGGTAAGGGGTGTCTGTGCCCATGGCAGGGGCATGTAACTAGGAGGATCTTTAAGGTCCTTTCCAACCTAAAACATTCTATGAAAATATTTCTGATTAGCAACTCTGCCTAGCTCACCCTTTCTTCGGATTCTTCAAATACTGCTTGGCCCAAGGTAGGAAGAGCTACATCAATAATACACGGCATTCTGCACAGATTCAACAAGCAGACACAGTGAGAATCTGCTTAGAAGACTGTAGTTTACTCTCTTGGCACCCTGAAAGCAGGTAGTGTACCAAGTAGTTTCCCCTCATTATTTTAATATTTGGGGCTTCACAGAATTTTTCAAGAAAAAATTTCAAAGAAAGAACATGCTCATCTTTCCATTCTACATAAGGAAGAACTGCAACAAATTAGTTTCAACCTAGTTTAGCTATATTTGGCTTCATTAAGTCAGTTACATTTCAGTTTACTCAGCTCTATCCATTTCCAAATGCCCATACTGAAAGGGGGGCTGAAAAGTTTCAAGACACATCACCCCTCCCTCCAAAGGCCTCTGCTCAAGTTTCAGTTTTGCAAAACAGCCATCTCTGTTTATGTAGCAAGTCAAGTACTCCAGTTGTCTTCTGCATAAAACCTAAAGTCATATTGAACTATCCACCAGCCTTCAAATAGGATTTATCATTCAGCATCTTCCTTTCCTGGCAGATTAAACTGAGCTCCTGTGGTATTCTTGTTTGCTTCAGTGAGAAACAAAACTTACCCAACAAAATAGCGTGCAAGGAGAAAAACCCAGCTCAGAAGGGTTTTAACCCCAGATTAGTTTAAGCAAGTCACTGAACTTCACTTTGCTAATGCTTCTGGAAATACACATAATTAAGAGGGAAAAAAAAAAAAAATCAATCTTAATTTCTTAATACTAAGACCTACTTATTCCTTCTTGTCTGCAAGAAAGATTAGTTGCTGTGGAAAAGATTGTACAGTAAAATGTAGCAGTATTATTTGAGACACATACAACAACTGAGGAAATCAAGTTAGATGTCAATTCACAGCTTGTTTTAAGAAAGATATGCTCAGAGATCTAGAAACCACTGTCTAAATCTGAAGAATCAAAATCTAGTTTCGTTGCTCACAGTAGGGAAGGCTGTCCTCTGTTAAGAGTTAGAATAGAATAGCCAGTCTCTTAAGGTACATTTGCAACGTGGAGCTATGTAAAAAGGAGTTAGTAACATAACAGTAAATCTGCAGGCTGATACAAGGCAGAGAAATAACCTTTCATTATCCATTATGCTCTTGAAATCAGTAAAGCCACTTGAATTTCATCAACATTTTACCAGTGTTATAAAATTTCAGGAAACATTGCAATTTAATTGATGCAACGTAAAACACCTCCCATTTTGCACCATCATCAACATCAGGCTATAGTCAAAACAACACACCCTCAGCAGCAAAACCTGACAATGCTACACTTTTAGAGTACACCAAGGCAAGAATATCAAGTTAGTCATCTGGAGTTTGTAACTTATGTTTTAGTGGCAAGTAGCCACATATTCTGCAATCTAAATACTGTATTTTAATACATATTAAATACGTAATTGCTTTTCTACTCTGCCTGTAAAGTGCTATCTCAAACTGCATCCTAACAAACAAAATTTTATTTTAAACTTAAAAGTGAGCTAAACCAGTAACTCAGGATTGCTGATGTATACTTGCTTTAAAATACATCTACTAATCCAACAACAGGAAAAGATAGATTCAATCAACAGCCACATTCCGCTCCACTGAAAGGCTCAAATGGACATCCCAATGTTTATTTTGAATACATAATACAAAAGCTAGCAAACACACAACAGATTTTTAGAAAATAGAAGTGATTTAAGAAAATGGTTAGTTCAAGAAAAAAAGCCTAATAATGGTTAGTTCAAGAAAAAAGCCTAATAATGGTTAGTTCAAGAAAAAACGAGTTCATTAGAATACCGATTTTACTTTCGCCCAACAAGCAGTGTTTTGGTTAAAGAACAAACCCAAAACCACACAACTAACTAATCGATAAGCAACTTCCAGCCCAGTTCCACACTAGCAGCAATGAGTGCACATCAATCAGCGTCTTTCAAGTGCTGCCAAGTCACAAAAGAACACACATACAGAAGTTACAAGACACACCAGGAAACATCCAAGAACTTTGACGTATTTATAGAAATAAAACAGCAGTTGTAACTAGGCGAAGACTAGTTCTTTGTAGCAACTAATAAACACTGAGTCATTATCTTAGTCATTGTCCTGTTATTCTTTTCTCCCTTTAGGACACGGGATACTTTCAAAGCAGACATGTTTCCTCCAAGCAGACAGATACTTACCATGAAAACAAAACTCTCCAGAACCGACAACATTCAGAGAACATAGAGTTTCTCTACAAGAAGAAAAGAGTTCTCACCTGAGTGCATATGTATAGCCAGTGTTCTCTGGCAGACAATGGGGAGGAGTGTACGTGTGTAGACGTGAAAAGTCCATGTTGACTGTTTCAAATCATACTGTAAAAAGGTGAAAATAGAGTAATGGAACGACTTAAAATTACGTAAGGTCAATGTAAGAGCCCTTGCACCGTTCAGCCTGTGTTACGAAGTATGGAAATAAAAAACACCCTACTGTTACTAGAAATACGGAGCTCTCAGTATTTCAGCAGTATTGCTGCTACTGCCAGATATCCCTTATCATTGCTGCATGAAGCTCAGTGCATTTCTGACCGCAACTTTCTTTATGACACTATTTTCAGCAATGCCTAAGTTCCCTAGAACTTCACTGTAACACGAGCCAAATGCTTACCACAAGGCTTACCACAACTACCCTACAACACTTCCTCGGGAACTAAGTGATGCTACATCCTGACAAGCTAAGCACAAAGACTTAGGAAGCTACACTGCTGTGTGTCTTCAGAGATCTCCTCACAACGGGTTTTGCTTTGAAAGCCCTTTGAGCAAAGCACAGGCTGTTCTGCACACCAACAAAGCATAACACAGATGAAACCTGAGAAAGTTTTTACATACTGTCAAATCATTTTACTCTACAACATTTGAACACCATCCACTAAGCAGGGAGGGAAGTTTCCTTCATTTCACATAAAATTGTAATATTTGGTGTTGGTTAACTTATTCCTACCATAAAAAAACCACTGAACACACACCCTAACAGAACAGCCAACTGCAAAGTGACTCATTGCTAGAATTAAGCAAATTTTCCAGAGGGCCACCCACTTTCAAAAAGCCCAACCCATACTTGTCTTTCCAAAGTATTCTAAGTTTAAGAAGAAAACAGGCATTAATGCTGTCATATCAAGAAACTTCAGAACTACACAGGTCACTACTTGTGGCATTACCTGCAATTCGACTTTGAAGTTCAAAATATTTGCAAAAACCCTTCTCAGCTCTGTTAGCCATAGGAAAAGTCTTGCTTTTTTAGAAAAGATTATTCGACAGTAGTTATTCATAATTAACAAACAGGAACTTGGCTGCCCTGGATTTGTACGATTTGGAAAGCAGAATCCTGGCTATTTTCAGATTATCTACAGCTCCTGTTTCAGAGCAGAGAAAGATATTCTACACAACTGCACTGATATGCCTAAACCTGAGGTAAAAATAATCCTAGTTACACTTTCATTCTTATAAATGAAACCATGAACAAGTACCTCATTTGAGATACACCGTGTTATGCTGAAACAAGATTTTTCATTTCTATTGCCATATAGACCTAAGAAATAGCAAGAAGCACAAGTTCAAAAAACCAAGTCTCTACACATAGCACTAAAATGCTCTTACTCCGCCTGTAGTCTCCAAATCCTGATGTCAGTAAGGCAGGAGAGTATTTCCATTACTACTGAAGACAGACTTTTTTTCTCAATCTAAGCTTACAAGCCCAAACATTGTGGCTGTCTGAAAGCAAGCACCTTCCATGCATTCAGGGGATTAATGAAAAATAGTCTCTCACTTCTGTTATTTAGAATATTAAAAACCCCCTGATGTGTATGGAGAGCACTTCAATTGTGATTGTTCTCTAAACCTTACTTGTCCCAGAGCCATAATGCTTTCACTGGCGTGCATATAAAATTTGTTGTTTTGTTTAGAGGAAGCTTAAATCAATGGTGCGGAAGTATTTGTAAAGCAGTTGGATTCTCTTGCTAGAAAAAGCATCAAATACTGCTAGAATACATAGCAACTGCTGCTGTACTTTAACAAGAGTTTGGTTTAGAATACAGCAAATGGGAACCAGACAGTAATAATGATTCCCCAGAAACGAAAGTGAATGTACAGTGAATTCCAAGATGAAGGATGTTTTTAGCATCAGACAGCACTTGTTTCAAATAGCAGCAAAACAGATTTCTCAAACATACACCTACTGAAGTTCAAAACTAAATTCAGGTTGATCTGTTTAAAGTTGGTCTATCCCAAGAGAGAGATTTTGAAACCCCAAGCTAGAGAAACCCCTACTTAAGTTTCCACTGGTGCTGATCTTGACTGCTTAGCACACACCGCTTCATCAACAAACCTGGCTTCCAACTGGCAACCCAAGAGCTGATACACAGTTGACACCCAGCAGTATTTTCCCATGTGGAAACCCCGGCCATGTGAGACAGCTTTTGGTAGCATCCTCACTCCTCCCTCTCCCACCAACACAGGCAGGGCACAGGCTGACTTCCAAAACCAACATAGTGGGTCAGCTTCTTTCCTGCTCTTTTCCCCTTCGCCACCAGTTGCCTCTGTACTTGATTTCTTCAGAAATCAAATGCTAGAATTTACATCCTATTTCTTATTTGATCGTGTTTGAAGCGTATCATTAGGTTAGTATTAAACTTGACAATGGCACTGCTAACTGAAGAGCCCCAAAGCTATTTATGCATAGGTCTGTTGACAGCTGGTTTTCATAGCACCAACGTTGCCAGTGAAGGTAACAGGTTAGCCATCTAAATATAATTAGAAATCACTCAGAGGATTTAGGGCCTTGGTTTGGTTCACTGTTTGCCTGATGCGCTAAAATTAATTCAGACTCAAAGGGAAAAACCTTTACTCAGTTTTTCAAAGCAAAAAAAACAGGCTTAACTGACTTAAAAAGAACTTGAAAATAATCTTCAGAAGAAACCACTGCAATTTTCAAAAACAGGCACCTAAGATGACAAAACTGGATTTTTAAAAAACACCTTCATTTCAGTTATCCATTTCTTTGAAGCAAAATCCACACAGCAAATGATCAACCCAATTGATTTAGAAATATTAGATGCACTTATTACTGCAGAACTTTGAACTACAGACCAGACCAGGGGTGGGTGGAGGACAGTAACTCCCTCTAATTTGTTCACTCATGTTGAACACTGCTCCACCTTTCATATATTAATTCTTGTTCATGAAGCTTTCCTCTACAACTGGAACAGAAAGAGACATGCTAATAAAATATTTTGGATATTTAAACCCACAAAACATCAGAGAAAGCTCAGAGATAGACACAGTACTTAGTTTCAGTTTAAATACTTCTGGGTACCCATCAAATTCTGATTTAGGTACCACAGGCCTGTTTGGACTTGGATTGATGTGGGCTTTTAGTATCAGCTTTGTTGCAAGCATTACTGAGTGCAAACTTAAGTCTTTTTTTTTTTTTGTTCTTCAGAAACCCCATAGCATCTATTTCTAAGTACTAAGGGATGCATTGTGAAGGAACTAAGCATGTAGTTCCATTAAAAACCAAGTAATAGGAATACACTTACAAGACAAGTTAAAGGCAATTAAAGAGAAGCACACACTTCTAGGATCTGCTTGCGTTCTAACAGATGCGCCTCAACTTACAAGCTAACTTCCACGTTCCTGCAGAGGAAACAACTAGATTATTTGCTTTTTGGGGAAGCAGATAAAAATCACCTCAAGTTATCACCTCTTTCTTACAATTCAACTGAACCCGTGTCACAGTGTATCAGCAGAGAAGACACAGATTTTGACTTGGTGAGGACACACAGAAGCACGGGGACCCCTGTAATCAAGGCAGCACCTACACACCCAGTCCCTTGGCTGGCTCCAAAGGGTGTGGGCTATGAAGCATCTGAGTGACACCAGGCCGCACCACTCATATAAACCTGCTCATCTGAAAAATCACTTTCAGAATCAGCCAGCCTCAATGAAACCCTACCACTGCTGCAGCAAACTTCCTGGCTTTCATGGAAGGTGAGGAGATGCTCCGATAGTGGCCTATTAACCATGCACAGAAGCATCACAAGAGGCAAACCAGCACCAAATACACTTGCATATAAGCCACAAGCAGCAGCAAAGACGGGGTGAACCCCTACTGACATCTTTTTTGGGTACGTAAGTCTTCCACCATCATACTACCTAGGTATTTCCTCACAAACCACCTGTGTCACAAAGGAAGTGCTAAACTGATGTTTCACAAATGGGACTCTGGCAGAAAATATTCACCAGGAAGCCTATTAGTTGGCAAGAAAGCTTGTCTTTATAGTTTTTATATTACAAGGGATTAAAAAAAATGAAGTCTTAGCAAGATTTTCTACTTCAAGTAGAACCTATTCCATCTTTTAAAGAAAACGAACTAAGTTTAAGTCACAATGATTTTGACATACTAACGACACAAAACGCTATACAGACTTTTGGGCTAATCATTAATAACACCGAAACTGGAGCATGCAACCCTATCAGTTCCTGAGAGCAAGCTATTTTAACTTAAAATCTCAATTTTTATTTTCTACTATTATTCAGAATAACCAATGGAATTACTCTTCTTACTAAAATAGTGCAAAGCCCTAAGTAAATACGCTCCACAGAGAATGTTTCCACATACCCAATTAACTAGTAGTTTAAACAGGCTGAAGAGTAAAGAGCTCCAAGCAAAACTGACATTTTACTAAAACACACATTCTTAAAACTTTAGTATTCCCTTAAAACAGAAACACACAAGCAAGCAAACAAAATAATTCCAGTAATAACATTCACGTTTCACAGCAGACGTTACCATTGAGTATTACGGCGAGGAGCCCCGAACAAAGGTGTGTAACGCCGCTAAGAGAACAGTAACAAAAAGGGGTTCACCCCAAAGCAGAAACTCTCACATCAGGCACCCCTTCACACGGTGTTTGCGAGGAAGGTGGGCAGAACCCAGCCGTACCATCCGCTGCGGTCAAACAATGAACACGCCTGCCCGCTGTTAAGGCGGGCAGCGGCCTGAAGCGCCGCACGGCGACACCCCGAGCCCCGCGATGAGCGGGAGACCCGCCTCGGCTCTTAGCTGAGCCCCCGCTCGGCACCGAAAGCGACCCGGCGCTGCGCTTAAGGCGTCCCCCATCAGCCCCTCCGAGCTGCCGCAGCCGCGGGGGAGGGGGGGGGGCGTTCAGGGCGCTGCGGGGCTTGCCCGGGTACACCTCCGGGCTGGCGGGGCCCGGCGGCACCGGCTAAGGAGGGAGAGGGAGAGGGCGGCGAGGCCGGGAGACCGGGGGCCGAGCTCAGGGCGCGCTGCCCGCGGACGGGACAAGCTGTTCCATGCCACACCGCAGGATCCCAAAATGGCTGCCCGGGCCAACAAAGCCCGCAGGATCCGGCGGATCTGACCCAGCCTCCCGGAGCCGCCCCGTCGCTCAGAGGCAGAGTTTGAATTCACTGGACGCGGCCGGCCCGCAGGCTTAACCCCTTGGCTCCCGGGCAGGCAAGGGTCTCCGTGCTGGAGCGCTTGCTCCGCTACCGCGTACGCCCACATCATGCCTGTTTACGTTACCGTCAGCTCGCGGGCAGTCAGCACGAGGCACGTCTGACGTCACGCCTCACCTGCCCAACCTCACTACTAACAAAACAGAACCGACCCGACCCACTGCCCAACGAGCTCCTGCGCCCGGACACCCAAGATGCCACACAGCAGCGGCGTGGATTTCAGGGTGTGTATTTATACACCGTCCTTACTAACACACCGATGTAAAGAGCTTCCTAAGCTGGTCATAAGGGCCTCAGTACAGAGCACTTGCAACAAACCGCCCCCCCCCCCCCGCAACTCACTTCTGTAACATTATTATGAAAATCAGCAATAGCAACACAACCCCGGAGGGGAGAGGAGGAACCAGACATTGAGTTTGACTTGGAAATTCAACAGAAGCATTAGCCTGTGAGAGTCACTTGCAAAGCCCAAAGTTAAAAAAAAGAAAAGAAAAAAAGAAAAAAAGCGCAAAGATTTCACTTCCTTTGTGCAATATTAAACTGAAAACCAGACGGTGGGTAGGATAGGGAGGATGCAAGTATTGCAGAAACACAGGACCTGGAGTTTGCTAGCTGGGATATTTTAAAAACAGGAAAGGAAAAAAAGAAACATAAAATGAGGCAAACCAAATACTTCTTCTTTCCAGCAGACGCAGAACTCCTTGAGACTGTGGGGAAAACTGGCGCTGCCTCTGAACAGTTTCGAGCCACCAAGCACGATCACGGCATCAGGAGCGCAGCTCTATCTTCTAGGAACCAACGCAACACCAAAATACTGTATTCTACAGTAAAACTACGAGCAATGACCAGTGAGGCCAAACTCTTGTACAGCCAACCCCTGTCTGTCTAACAACGCTTTCCCCACAACAGCGGTTCAGTGACAGCAGCCGTCCTACCATGACAACCTGAGGGACAACAAACACAGGCTTGGCGCTGCCCAGCAACGCTCATACTGCACACTACCTTTGCAACTAAAGCTCCGCAACTGCAGCAAGCACAGGCGCTACAGCACTCTTATCAATTCTTCCTAAATCAGAGTGGAAAGCTGCAGGGTATAGCTACTTCCCACAAGGAAACGCTTCCAGCGTCAGGCCGAGGGGCACCCGAGAAGGCGGGAGGCTACGGCAGAGGTCCGTCTCTCTCCTTCCAGCTCCACAGCGCTAAGCCAGGCCAGATAAGTTCGGGCCCTAGGGAGAGGTCAGCGTTTGACCCGGCCGCTCCAGCCCGCTCTCCCCACGCCCTGCTGCCTCCCTCAGACCACGTCCGGGCTGAGGAATACGCGGATCGCCCCGCGGGGGACGCAGACATGAGACACAAGGGCCCGAGGGCTCTCTCTCAGGCGGGCGGCTGCCTGACGCGGTCCCGGCAGCCGGAGCCCGCCTCGCCGCGGGGACCGGCCCTCACGGCGGGAAGCGGTGGCGGGAGGACGGGCCGAGGCGGGAGCGGGCGGCAGATGCCGCCAGTCAGCGGGTGACGAGTAAGCGGGGACGGAGGAGGGCGGCTGGCAGCGCGACAGCGGCCGGAACGGGCTGGCGCCAAGCTGTTCCCCAGCGACCCCCCTCCCACGCACGCTCTGAGGAAGGGCGGGGGAAGCGCGGCCTGACCCGCGAGGGAAAGGGGACGCCCCCAGCGCCCCAGGACGGAGAGGGTCCCCCCGCAGGAACCGGAGAGGGGGAGCGAGGAAACGACGTACCCTGCGCACGCGAGGCCGCGGTACCGGTGCCTGGGCTGGCGATTACCTGGCGCCGGAGAAGCTAGGGAGCGGCAGGACCGGCGGCGGCGGCGGCTGAGATTGGCGTCGCCCCGCCCCTCCGTTGAGGGCGCTAGGAGACCCCGCCCCGCGCGGCGCGTGCCGCTAACGGGTCCACCCCCCGCCTCGCTCTGGCTCGCCCCGCCCACAGGTACCGCCCCTCAGGGGGCAGCGCGGGAGGCTGTCCGCCTCTCAGGCAGTCAGCCCGCCATGGCGGCGGTGATTCGCCCCCCGGCGCCGCCGTTCTCCCCCCCGGGGCCACCCTTCCGCCCTCGGGGCTGTCGGCCCCGGGGTTGCCCTTCCCGGCCTCGGGGCTGCTCTTCCCGGCCCCGAGCTCTTCCCTCGGCAGCACCGCCCTGCTGGCTGTCCCCTGCCTCAGTTTCCCCTGAAGATGCCTCCAGAATGAGAAATGCCAAAGTCATGAGGAGAGTTACCGCTGATTTTCACTTCGGCCTCGGTTGCTTGGATCCTCGGTGACTTTCTCAGTGTTTCTGCGTCTCCCCTCGCTGTTTCCTTCTCAGTCTTCTTGGGGATTTCCTCTTGCTTGCCGCTCTCCTCTTGCACAGCAGACCCGGCTGCTCAGTGAGCTTTGAGTGCGTGGGGTCCAGCTCTGTGCTCAGGCGAACTTCACCCATGCCAAGCCCAGGGCGCGGTAACCGCTGGACAACCACAAGGAAACAGAAATGTCATGGGCCTGCTTTTGGCAAAGGAGTTGTAGCATGAAACAAGCCCCGTCCTACAAATGTTTGAGGAATGGATGCAAATTCAACTTAAAAATCTGTCTGAGCCAGGTTGGGTTAAACCTTTAGCCTCCCCAAGACTACAGTTCCCTTGTGGGCATGGCAGTGCTGTGTGCCGCAGGCAAGGGCGGTGCAAGTGGCAAATGGGGAATGTGCCACTTAGAAAGGGGAGTTGGGCCAAAAACTCTTGTTTACTTGTGCATGCAGGAGAAGTAGCTTGCTGGGAAGGACTGGGTAATAATAAATACGTAATTACCACATAAATAAATAGATTCTGTGTACTTGTTTGGATACAAAATGGGTAAAAGCTGCCAATCCTTAAACAGAAAGGGATGCAAAGACATCTACATAAACCAAGAGATGATGTTGATGTAGTGCTGATTTTAGGCAGTTGCCATTTATTTTACAAGCGCTTTTCTCTGTGTGAAAGTTTGAAGATGCTGCAACCAAAGTTGGGCTGATCCCAGTGACACTTGGAAGGCAGCACATCACTTGGTACGGCGCACCGCCCTCACCAGGCACCTCCTTCGGCAGATGGCTGAATACTTGGCAGAAGGGTAAATCGCCTCACTTTTCTGACCACCCCTTCTCTTTTCTGTACTTACTCTGCACCTGCTTTCTTATCTTTAGAGTAGATAACACTTAAGGGCTTAAGATACTCAGGACAAAAATCACTTCTTAAGTTTAAATCTCCGTGAAATTTGATGGGAGATGTTTCTCTCCCCGTTGTGTCCCTGGAGCCCAGCCAGGGCAGGCTGTGCTCTGCTCCAGCAAGACGAGGCATGCCTTGCTCCCTGGGCGCTACTCCAGCTCCCCAGGCTGCTCTGACTTGTCCCAAACAGTTGCTTTTCCATCGGGATCAGGCCAAGAGGCTGGAGGAGGGTGGCTGACGCTCAGCTTTCCCTCCTCTCCTCAGCTGCGAGGAACAGTGGGGCCTTTGGCTTCTAGGATTTAGGGGAAACTCGGTCGCACGTCCCAGTTCTGTTAAAAGAAGCTGGTACATGCAGGGAGTTAATTTTTCCACGTTTCAGAAGAAACTGCTCTGAGGCAAAGAAAAAAGTTTTTCAGCATCCATCAATGAGCTTTGAATGTAAAGTGCCCTCATTTAGTTTTATTTGCTATGCTGAAGCATCACTAAAAATAAAAATTGATCATATTAAAAATGTTTATTTTAATATTCTCAAAGGCAGTTGAGAATTGAGGGGGAAAAAGGGCCAGTACTCCATGTCGCCAAGGCAGGGGTGCCTGGAAGCAGTGTGCGGGCTGGGGGATGGCTGAGCACAGGACAGTGCTGCGTGATGAATCTGTGAGGGGCCCAGGTCACTGCTTTGGAGTCTGAAGAAAGGCTGGGAGAGTTGGGGTGGTTCAGCCTGGAGAAGAGAAAGCTCTGGGGAGACCTTAGAGTCCCTTCCAGTTCCTCCAGGGGCTCCAGGGAAGCTGGAGAGGAACTGGTGACAAGTGCAGTAAAAACCAGTCTGGGATTCTGTGATGTTATACTGGGGCTGGGGAATCACAGAATGTGTCAGATTGGAAGGGACCTTCAGAGGTCATCTAGTCCCACCCCTGCAGTGAGCAGGGACATCTTCACTAGATCAGGTCGCTCAGAGCCCCATCAAGCCTGACCTTGAATGTCTCCAGGGATGGGGCCTCCACTACATCTCTGGGCAACCTGTGCCAGTGATTCACCACCCTCAGAGTGAAGAATTTTTCCTAATATCCAACCTAAATCTCCCCTTTTCTAGTTAAAAAGCATCACCCCTTGTCCTCTTGCTACATGCCAAGGAAGTGCTGACCTGAGTCCCAGAGAGCCCAGCAGCAGCCCGGGGAGGGATGCTGGGGTCTGGGTGTGGTGGCAGCGTGTGGCAGGGACGTGTGGGCAAGGGGGATGCTGTGGGATTGCTCCTGAGCGTGGGGAAGAGAGGTGACCTTTATGTCTGAGGGTGGGGAGATTTATATGCATTAGTATGAAAATTACCTAAAGCATCTGGAAATACAACTCCTTGCTCATGAAAGAAAAATGTTTCTCTCACCTTCTGGATCACACCTCATGGTGAAGCTCAGGAGGGGCCTTTCTCTACGCCAGGGCTGTCAGCCAAAGGCGATGGGTGCTCCATGCACTGCAATTAGGTAATCAGTTAGAGGGGGCTGCAAAGCACTTCAGTTGCTGCTGGATCCTGCCATGGTCCTGACTTACAGGGGATTTCAGACATTAACAGGAAAAGCTGATTATGTGCATGCCGGGCTGACAGCAGCCATTCTCCTCACAGCTCTCAGCTGCTGCTTCTTCACCTTGGTTACTGCTGGTGGTGCACTTCCTTGGGGGACTGATCTCAGTAAATGGCCACAAGCCTGTTAGCTGTAATTTCTGCTGATCCTTCAGCTGCCTAATAATGAATATTGCTTTATTTTGATTTCTCTCTTTTTAAACACCTGCTCAGAGCTTCACTTGAAGGTCTGAGGCACAGAGCAGCCCGTTACCTCCCCACCAGGCCTGGGTCTGAGTTGTTCCTCCAGCCACCAGTTGCTCACCTTGCCGTGCAGTGCTCCTGACACGCATTGTGCAACCGAAACAGAAACCAGGCTCCTCTCAGATCAGCGCTTGGCTTCCACAAGCAGAGACATTATTTACTATTTGGGGCAACACTCTGGCACGTTTGTGTTATACAGACAAGGGACTTAAAGCCCATGCAGTCACCCCTCAGAGCTCTGATCTCCACAGACAGGACTATAGCTGTTAGAGTTTAATAACTTAAATGTAGTAAATAATAAATACAGTAATATAACTATTATGGTTGTATTATAACAGTATAGTTTTACTATAGTGTAGTATCTAGTATAATAAATCTTTACTATATACTATAATAGTTAATTCCAGCTATAACTGTAGAGTTATTATACTAGATAAGTTCTGTGTGTAGAGATTAGATTCGAGTTCTGTTGGTTGTTACAGTTTATAGCAAGTTTCCAGTGATAGCTGGAGGTCGGTCTCTAGGAGCATGCTGTGTACGCCAGCAGGTTCATTAGTGCATCTTTACAGTGGGCTCAGATGAGCCGGTTCACTGCTGGAGAATTGCAGCACTGCCTGTGCTCTGCCTGAAACCTGCAAATTGCCTGTAAGGGCCCCACACAGATGAGAGGTGGATGGATCTGGGAACATGCTTAACCTCCAGTCTCTCCCAAAAATGCTCTCTGATGTAAAATTTCACTCCAAGTCTGGGTGCCTCGTTAGACAGCATGCTTGCAATGTCTGATTAGTTGATTCTAAGTCAGTCAACGAATATTTAGAAGATTCTATATTCAGTTAGGCAAATGCAAGCACTTACTAAAACACTTTGTCTTGCCGAGAATCTGAGCCCCAGGATCCTCCTCCACAACTGGTCTTCTAGCTTACAAGGGTGAAGGCAGAAGCACATCTGTTCGTCACAGGAAGGGCAGGGCTAAAGTCTGCTTATCTAACGAGTCTGAAAGTTTGAGAGCGTCTGAAAGTTTGAGATAACTGTTTTGCCCCCCAAAAATTCTCCTTGCTTAAAGGTTACGTAATAAATATGCTCCTAGTAATGTTATGTAATAGATGAAAATAAAAATCTAGTAGCTGTAACAGCTGGTTTGGTAAAGTAGAAAAAAAAATCCCCCTACATTTCAATGGTGTTTCTACTGAAGCAGCAGAAGTTGAAGCTGAGAAAGTCAAGCCTCAAAGAAACTAACTTTAAAACCCAGGCACATACAGCATCCATGGGGGACTTGGTAATACCACTTCTGCACAAGGGGACTGAGAAATTTGGGTTATACAAGCATGGCAAACTACAAGCAGGGGCAGCACCTTGCTGAAGGCCCATGTCCAGAACACTTCTGGATGTAGAGGAGGATATCTGGTTTGTCACATGCACATAACCATGTTGCTGTTCAAGATGTCTCTAGAAGGACTAGATGAATATTCAAAAGGCTGTCCTGGCTCTGAGGAAAAAAGCTGGTTTGTCAGATGATGCGGAGATTTTTCTTTGGGAGGCATCCCACAACGGACTGTTTGAGAGATAACCAAACACTCAACGTAGGCAGAAAAAGATGTTCCTGGCCTGCTGCAGATACAAAGCTTGGTGAATACTGCAGCTTGTACTATTTGTGTACCAGCTTTAGAACATCTCTAAAAACTTTTGAGGAGATTTCTCTTCCCTTCTCCTATATTTGAAGCTGATTTCCCTTCCCTTCTCCTACATTGCTCACAAGAACAACTAAAAGGACCTGCTCATTAGTATTGCAGGTAGTGTGAGGCTGCACTTAGTGGTAAAGAACCTGATTTTTGCCAGTGTAGGAAGCTAAGGTTAAGTTGTGCCTGTAGTAACGGTGTAAGTAGGGTGTTTTACAAGAACCGGCTTCTTACTGCTGAAGCAAAACTTAGGTTGCGTTGGAAGCACTTAGACCACACAACTAAAAGTGTTTCTATTTCCAGTCTAATTAAACTGGCTTTTTAATAATTGATTAGACTGAAGAAACAGCTCTGCAGAACAACTGAGGCTGGAAGAAGCTGCTGGAGATGATGTAGTCCAAATCCCAGCTCAGCAATCGGGTAGAACAGTTTCCCCCAGACAGCTTCAGTCAGGCTTGAATAGCCCCAAGGCTGGAGCCTCCACAGCCTCTTCACTCCAGTTAACATCTTCCAGGGATTCTTGGTTTGCTCACCTTGCACCTCTGGGAATTTCAGCTGACCCTCCAGTTAGAGAGTTAAACAGTGAACAGCTTTGAGTCAACTGAACCGCTGCTCAGTACAGGAAGGGCTGTAGGTTGGCTTTCATAAACAGTCAACTTCAAAGACAGCATGTGTGATCTAAAATGAGCATTTTCTTCTACAGGAATGCAAAATAGATTTTGGATCCATCAGAAATCTATTCTATTCTGTATCATTAGTATTATTGTCCCTTTCCTGGAGTATTTTGTGGAGAAGTGGCCAGGAGTTTGCATGACTTTGCTTTTAAGCCAGGAATAGGACTTGCCTTGTGTGTCTCATCTCACCAGTGTTTCTGTGAGCACTCATGCAGGTGCTGCTGCAAGCTGAGCGGGCTTTGGCTAACAATTATGTCACAAGGCTGAAGAGGTAAAGTTAGCTCAGGAGGATAAACAAACACGAGTGAGGACTTCCTACACTGTGAGGGGTGTTACTGAACCCGACACAAAGCCAAGGCCCTGGGAGTCAGACGCCAAAGAACCCTTTTTGTCTCTGATACAGATAATTAAAAAATCAGAACACCCAGGATCTTGTGTGTGCAATAAACATCTCACGGCCCCACAATGACGCAGACAAGAATCTGGGTGCTCACTTTATTACATAGCTGGGAATATAAGACGACACACACTCATACACTGCAAAGGGCTTTTATGAAACAAAACAAGTTTGAACCCAGTGTTTCAAAGTACTCTGCACCCAAGTGGTGCTCCCTTTCCAAGGCACAATGGTATAAACATAAAAACTGCAGGCGCCATATATTTAATACAAAAATATAAATACTGTTAATGACAAAACAGCACATTTCCTCCCACGTATAAATCTTAATTTTAAAAAGGTTAGTTTTATTTTCAGCCATGAAAAGGCAGTAAAAACGATTCCTTTACTGACACCTACTCAGAACATGTCCCTGTTATACCAGCAGAGTAAGTGTGAGTACTCAAAACGTTACAAGAATTTTGCTGCAATAAGCAGAAGTTTGGCTGATTTATTCCTGTGATCCTCACAGACCTGACTCTGCAAAGTCTGAACTTTATCCAGAGTTAGAAACACTCCTTGAAAGACCAAGTCCTCGCTGAATTACATTCATAACTTTGACATTAGACTATTACTTTGATAAATAAATTATCTTTCTCAATTATAAACAGTATCAAATTGCTGAAAAACATTCCTCTTTTAAACCTAGTATCCGAAAAACTTCCAATGCAAAGTGAATGAAAACATTGTTTTATTTCTAGCAAATACAAAGAACTGTTCAAATAACACAGAGCTGTGCCAATCTGACTTTTAAATGAGCTAACACTGAATTTACAAAGAAAAACACCCCATCTATTTCTTGCCCAGCTTTTCTTAAGCAAACAAAACCACAAAGGAATCCAGACCCTACATGTTTCACATACAGTTCACTAAGAAGAATTTCACCATTGACTAATCAAGCTGATTCTCTGACTGACTGGATGTGATGTAGTAGCTGGTTACAATAGATGGGCGTTTGGTGCTTACGTATGACCCCTTCAATTTCTCTCACGAGCAGTTCTGGATATAAAACGCTTCCTTCCTTTAAAACTTCTGTAAAACAAAACCATGGTTTATAAATCATTAGCTGCTCTGCGTTTCTCTGCCCAGGTCCCCTCAGAGTAGCCAAAACCCAACTGGAAGGTGTTCTCCTACAAGCTGTGCAGCCACAACAACCCGATTCCTCCCTCGTTTGCCGAGGTCTGTGCTTTGTGTGCTTGGGCACAGACTGACTCAGTAATAAATTCCAGAGAGTCACCAAGCGAGCTGGGACACTGTCACATCCTGCAGTGGCCAGTGGCTACACTCTGTATCCTCTTTGCCATCTATAGAGTCTTCCCATGCGCTGATACTCCCCTTCCTGTGCACACTGGATGAGACCTTACGTTCTGGATAGAGGTAAAAGGTCTGAGCTCATACTCGCTGGAACCCAGAGGGCAGCCTCCAGCCTGGCAGGACTGTCCTCACACGGAAACATGATTGGAAAAGCACTGTTAAAGATGGGCATGACTGGAAGCCTTACCTAGGACTGCAGTTCGGGTATTTTCATCTGGGTCATCGAGATGTACCAACAGTTCTTGGTACAGGAACTCAACATGACTTTCCATTGTGGGTTTCACATCACTGTCCTTTAGGCATTTAAACCAATGCGTTAAGGTGTGAGCAGCTGCCAGTCGTACATCACACGAAGCATCATCCAGACGCTTTAGGACTTCTGAAAAGGAGGATACACACGGCCAACAGCCAAGTTACCTTTTGTATTTGAGAAAACAGATGTATTCTCATCACTGAAATCACTGTGGCACTTACACCCTCCTTCTGCGTTTTGAGCACTGTGAATACACATAGTACACAGCTCCTAGCAGCACACAGCACATTGGCATTGGGCTTTATGTTGTTAAAAACATCAAAATAAATGTAAACAAATTAATTACATGCACTGAACGTTCTCTAGCGCTCCTTCTAACAAGGTATTATGAATGTCTATTAATGCATTACAGAGTTTAACTATTTTTATGCTCTATAAAGCACAGTATTTCTGTCAAATATTACTGCTTCAGTGAATGGCTGCCTTGCAGACTATCTGGATATGCAAGATGCAAAGATATACTTGAAAAACATCATGTATCAATCATGTATTTCTCCAAAATAAAAACATTTCTTGTTAGATTTCTACTGTGCTGTGTAAGAAAGAAGTACCAGCCATTAGGATACCATGTTTGGGAAAGTCTGGTTTAGTTTTGTGTATCTTGAGACTGTAAACCCTGTTATATAGCACCGGCCAAAGTTCTCCTGATTCATCTTTTGGCATTTAAACATCACAATACAAACATCACCCCAGGACGCCTTACAGATAATAGCTCTATCTGACATTACAGCACTCTAGATCAGGGTTTTCTTCTTCCTCCCTTGTAAAATTAAAAACCAACCCAAAACAACCCACTACCTATTCAGGTCTATTTATGGCACGATGAAACAGTTTGCTCTTGGCGCTCTGAAACGCAGCGAGGAGAACAATGTGACTACCATTTATATAATGCATCGCTGTTCTGCTTCCACTATAGTTAGAACATTAGTTCACATAGTCTAAACTAGGAAGCAGTGCAGAG
The DNA here is from genome assembly GCA_020800305.1 of Porphyrio hochstetteri. Lineage (NCBI taxonomy): Eukaryota > Metazoa > Chordata > Aves > Gruiformes > Rallidae > Porphyrio > Porphyrio hochstetteri. Next base: position 14,910,180 of record CM036920.1, read on the forward strand.
GGGAGACTGGCAAAAGCCTTGTGAAGGCTGTAGCATCGCGCCAAGTTCCATCTAGCGGTCTAATGCGCGGTAACCTTGGGAATAATGCTTGGATCTGCTCTGCTGGGAAGGAGGGCACTTCCAAAGGACCTGGACTTGTTGGGGATACACCACCTCAGTTTAACAGAACACTGCACTTACAACAGCAGCTACTGCAGGAAGGCCTGGCAGCGCTTAATAACACCTACTCAAGTGTTTAACACCTTCATTTCCTACAATGTCTACGTGTACTTTATACACTTGAACTGCTCCTGACTAGCAGTGTAAGACCATGTCTTAGTCTCTGGAGGATTAAGACATTAAATTGTCTCTCACACACAAAATTGCTGCTAATGGTATGATTTTGTGCAGCACTTTGTTTTTTCCATTTCCTTAGTATCTATAAAACCACTCTGAGGGAGAACTACCCAAAACAGTTAAAATACCAGATACAAGAACACAGAAATGGCATTAGAATGTGTGGATGGGAGTGAACTAAGTAAGAATGGCTGAGAAACTGAGTGTATATAAAATCTGCCCCTATTTGCACCTCAAACTGTTTAAAGGTGGTTTGCTCTTCACATGGGATTGACACCAGCTGCCATCGTGACACGCAGCAGCTTTTATTATTCCCTCCCATGTCAGAGAGCTTTGAGTGCCACCAGCTGCGGTGAACCTGTGGGTAAGGTGGACAACCTGCACAGTGAATCCTAAAGCCATGCAGCCAACCTGCCTACTGCTCCAGCACGATGCTTTTCAACCTTCAAAGCTAAGCTAACTATGATGCTTCAGGTGAAAAAGCAACTCTAAGTTGTCAATATGAAGATCTTGATTTAAAAACCAAACCAAAACATTTACACTTACCTGTGTAAGTGTTGGTAAAGTTACCTTCACCAAATTGCCTCCCACAGACTTTCAAAAAAACACCAACAATACGACAAGCCATCAATCGAGTGATTTTAGAGTCTTCATCCAAGGCAGCAACAATCTGGGACATCAGCTCATCCTTGACTTTTAAGATCTACAGTTAACAGGAAAAGCATGGAAGAACAACAACAGCTCTTACACTTACTGGGTACACCAGTTACTATTTGGTCTGACCCATACTGGCCTGCTTAATTTGAAAAGGTAACTGTAAGAGTTAACCTGAAAATCCTGCAACTTCCACAGCTCTATTTTTGCCTTTGAGCAAGCTTGGGAACCAAAAACCCACCAGTCAATCACCCAGTTCAGGAATGCTCAGTATATATGCAGATGAGCTTTATGTAACTTGTAAAAGCTTTACACTTACTTGTCTTTTTATTTTAAAAGAGCCAAACAAACCGTGGGCCAGCCTTTATGTAATTTGGCGATGCGGTTTCCGTGTGCGTGCCAGGAGATGGTGCTCTGTTCTAAAGCAAAGGCCGCTGCATCGCAATGTTTGACTGAGTTTCAGTTCAACTTTAACATCTTGTATCTGTTAATGCCCAAGAGGCATTAAGGCTGGTTCAGAAAAACACTGAACTGCAACAGGAGTCCGACAGAAATGTTGTCATACACATGAACTCAGCCAGTTCCCTGTATTTAAGGACTTTGGTCAATTACAGGCTGTTGTAAAGACCATAAAGACCATTAATATTTAATAACATTTAAATTCTGATCTTTTTTTTTTAAATGCCCTTATATTTAATGTAATTACAGGGCATCTTTTCCAAATTTGTTAGCAAAGCATCTTCAAACCCCCCTCAGATTTAATTAATCATTAATCACTACATTAGGTAACATTCCTTTAAGCGTACTCCTTGTTAGCTCTCTACTTCAGCTTCTACAGATACCCTTCAAGCTCCAGCTCAAGTCCTCCCGCCCATCCCAGGAATCTTTTAGGGGTTCTGTACTGAGAGGGGGGTCGGGTATTGGCACAGGCTCCCCAGGGAAGGGGTCACAGCCCCGAGCTGGGCTGAAGTCAAGAAGCATCTGGATGATGCGCTCAGTCCCCTGCTCTGACCTGGCTGGGCCTGCGTGGAGCCAGGGCTCAGTGATCCTTATGAATCCCTTCCAGCTCAGGAGATTCTGGGATTCTGTGATTTATTTATTTTCTGAATGGACTTGTGGGCTCCAAGGCAACTGGACAACTTGTCTTTGCCACCTCACTCAACACAGGTCCTGGCTATGTTGGGTGCTGCTGCACAGGTGCTGCCTACAGTCTGATACCCTCAGGTACCTGAGTTGTTGCACTAGCAGTGGTCAGCTGCTGTGATAGCACAGAGATTTAAAAATTTGGCAATGGTGAGTTCTACAGCTCGTTGTATTACTGGCCTCAGGTCTCCTATCAGGATATCAGCGCCCTTGCACTACCGATCCTTTCAATTATTAATACTCAATTCCAATTAATGCATTATGACAGCTCTACATCCCTTTGAAAATACTACTTACAATAAGGATTTATTCTTTCTTTCCCTTTGTGCTCATTTTGTCTTCCTGCCTAAGATTTCAAAGTACATTTAATGAGAAAGAGAGAATTTACCTCTTTTGGTGAAAGCATTTCACAGTGAATAAGAGCCCAAAGGCACGATACAGCTGTAGTGCGGATGGCAGCTGCTGTTCTTCCAGCATGCCACTGCAGATTAGGAGCCAGTATGTCTTTTATCACAGTCTCAAGGTAGCTAGGGAACAGCCTGAAGCCAAAAATAAGAAAGCAAAATAAAGGTTCATGAGAAAGTGATAAAGTGACTGACAGGATGGAAACGAGAATTTTCTGTCATAGAAGCACAGGCAGGAAAAAATGACTCTGTAAAAAAAGAAACCTTATAGCAATGGTGATTACAATGGATGTGATAAGCTTGTCATAACTTCATTTTTCTAGATAATATTTAAACAAATACCTCAGTCATGGAAAGGGGAGGTAGACTTTCCCCCACTTCAGACAATGCCCATGACTCACTGCGTTATCTTGGTACTTACCTGCTCTGTGCCTCATTTTCCCTGTCCATGAAGAGGTAACACCCTGTGTGAATGCTGTGAGGATTCTTTAGTATTTGTAAGGCCCTTTGAGACTGGCCAGTGAAATGTATTTATAATGTGAGAAGTATGAATGCTATCAAGGAGACCTGAACTTCAGGGAGTCTGCACAGAATACTTCAGCTTTCCCTTGGCTCAGAAACGTGTCTCTCTCAAGGATGAGAGGTCTGTAGGATTTTCTGATGTGCCAGTCCATTATGAACACACAACTACTTGATTATATTTGCTGTTGTTTCTTCCTCTTCTTCTACTACATGGGCTGTTACAATACTAAAAGTTGTTATGAGAGCCAGGAATTGCAACAGGCAGTATTCTCTCACACACATTTAATTCCACCTCAAACAACTTTAAATTAAAAGAGAGAGAGAGATCTTACACTGAAGTTAAAAACAAAGACTCTTCTGCATCCGATGCGTGCCTGGTCTGCGACTATGTAACGAAGGCTCAGGGTGTTCACTGCAGCTTAACAAAGCAGCTGGCAGCATGCAAAACATACTAACTAGGCTGAATCTACCTTGACTCATGTCCCAGTATTCCAACTTCTTGCAGACCTGGAGTGTGGCCACCTGAGAGCGGAAGAGCACATCCCACCCTGCTGCTTGGCAAAGGGGGAGAAGCTGTTCCTGAATTTTAGAAAAAAGCCCTACATTTCTGGGATAAGTGGCTTCTACAGTGATAAGCCAAGCCACAGGAGGAACATAATGCACAGATGTTAGTAGAAGACAGTTACCACTATAAACCCCTCACAACAGCAAACCAAAATCACTCAGCAATGGATAAGCCAGCAATAAAGGCTTCCATAGGAACCCTGTATCAATTTTACATGAAATGTTATTGGATCCAGTTCTTTCCTGTAACTACCCTTTGCCCACTGCAGTTAGACCTTGTCACGCAGGTGTACCCTGAGTGAAGTACAGCCAGCCTGCCAGGCCCTCGCTCCCTGCTGCACTGACGCCAACCTGGGGATCTCTGTCTTCTACATGATGCAAACCGGTAAGACCTGGCTGCTGCTCAGCCCCCGGCCAAGGGAGCACTGGAGAGAGAGAGCCGGAGATCCCTCCTCGCACCCTGCCCAGCAGGTGGCACTTATGATTCAGTAATAACAACAAATCTGACTTCAAGACACATCTAAATTTGTCAAAAACCTTTAGGTTTATTATTTTAAATGCATTTCTGAGAATTAATAATTTTCTATTTAAAAAGTTGCCCGAAAAAGATGTAACTAACACTCACCATCGTTCCAAGTTTCCTTTGAGCAGCAAAACTTAAAAAAAAAACAACCTGGGAGAGCTTTGTTCTATCTGTGCTACCTGCTCAGTAGCTGCTTCTGGTTTTAATAAAACCCCCTGTTAAACTGCATAGAAAACCCAGTCTGTCCAAACAGGAAGGTACAGTCTATCAGCATTACGTTAACCAGGCTACTCATGAGAGTATTTGTGCTGGTGCCTTGAAAGAGAATCGGTAAAGCAGGATCTGGCAGCTATCACAGAACCACAGAATCACAGGGGTTGGGAGGGACCTCCAGAGATCATCGAGTCCAACCCCCTGCCAAAGCAGGGTCCCTACGACAGGTCACACAGGTCGGCATCCAGATGGGTCTTGAGTATCTCCAGAGAAGGAGACTTCACACCCCTCTGGACAGCCTGTCCCAGGGCTCCCTCACCCTCACCAGGACGAAGTTCTTCCACATATTGGTGCAGAACTTCTGTGCTCCAACTTGAGGCCATCGCCCCTTGTTCTGTCCCCACAGACACTGAGAAGAGGCTGCCCATTTCCCCCTGTGTCCCACACTTGAGATATTTATAAAGGGGATGTAAGATCCCCTCTTAGCCTTCTTTTCTCAAGGCTGAACAGCCCCAGTTCTTTCAGCCTAGCCTATCCTATCCTATCCTATCCTATCCTATCCTATCCTATCCTTATCTACCTCAGTCATGTTGGATTCTTCTTCCAGACGTGCCAAGATGGACGTCTGCTTTGGCAGGGGGGTTGGACCCGATGATCTCTTGAGGTCTCTTGTGTCTGTGAAACAATCGTAAGGGTTAATTAACTACCCTGGTTATTTTTTAATGCTGCTGCAGTACTGAAATAGCTGTGTGAAATGAGAACTCAGCTTACCCCTGAGAATTGACAGTCTCACTGGCTTTCTGCAGCAACTGTGATAAAACAGTGAAAAGTTTCAACCGCATCTGTGGATCTTTGTTTGGCTGGAGACACGTCTTAAGAATGAGAATAAAGTTACTTAGAGCTTCACCTATGACAGGACCTAGAAAAAAAACACAGAAAGAGTTATTTCAGAGCACTAACAAGTTCTATTTAGATGTTTATTATGTGGGTGCATTACAATTTGTAATATGCCTGGTATTAAAGCAGCGCTTAGCTTCCCACTGTTGCACGGCAGCTGTTGATGTATCCATGCCACATCCCCTTAGACAGTGTACAAATCCTGCAGCTAACTCTCCATGGGCTGAGGTACCAGTGTCAGCTCCCTCAAGACTGGTTTAGCCCACCTCTCCTTTAGCCAGCATGGCCCTGCTGTTGTGCATGGCATTTTGTAGTGCAAACACATCAATGACATCTGCTAATTGCTGGGACCAGCAGCAGAAGACAACATTTTGGGTGGGCTAATGAATTTAGGGGGGATTAATGCAGTTCACTGTGCAGCTCTGAAAGCTTGAGGCTACACACAAAGCTTGGGGTTTATTGAACTTAATGAGGAATCATAGTGAATCTGGCACGACCAGGACACTGTTCTGAACAGCAGCATTTTGTTTTTTGCTTCTTTCAAGTTTTAACACGTGCAGTGGGTGAGGAAAAGCTGCTTGGGAGTCCTGGAGGCACAGGAAAGGGCATGGTTGAAAGGTCAGCCTCAGGACTTGGATAATCAAATTCTTGCAGCAGTATTCTTTCCCCACATTTACATAATGTTTATTTGTATTTTACAAGGGAGCTTCTAAACTCCACCCTATTTTTGTTTAGTTCAAATAAAAACGTTTTCCAAACAACTCATTCTCTAGCTTGTTACCATTTTCTCACCTGAAGACAAATGCTGTTTCACCACTGAACAGCAAACAACCCCCTGAACTGTTATCCCAACACTGGAAGAAATCCTCTTCCCCAGACAGAAGGAAGTCCGCACCTTTCTCCTTGATAATGATTAACATCTGTGTGGTTTCAAAGGGGAAGAAAACCTACTGACTTCATGCTTTACCCTGCAAGCTTCCTGCTGTAAAATGCTCTTTCTGCTCTAAGTTCACGTTAAACTACTTCCCTGTAGGAAGTCCTTCTGCTTTGCATCCTTGTGATGCACATTCCATTCAACTCCAACCACTCAGAAAATCCTCCCAGAAGGAGACACAACATTGGCATTTCTGATGACAAGAATATTCCTCACACGTGGAACAGACAGACTGAAGCACTCAAGATTCCAAAACAAGTTCAACAGCATTTAATAACAGCTGGAAATCTAATGTTTAAAATAATAATAACACCCTCCCTCCCCAAATCTTCACTGTCTAGACTGAAGCAATACAGGGTGGTAGAGCTGCAGTTTGCTAAATTGCTGTGCCAACAAATAGGTCTTTATTTCTGCAGCGTTTCTTCAAAGTACATTGCTTCATGGGAGTTCTGTGACTTTAAAAAGATACTACTATTGTAGCAAACCAGTAACAGCAAACTCAACAGATGGAAAGCAAACAAAATCACATTGCTGATTCCAGCTTAAGCACACATTCCTGAGAAACAGGAAAAGCGAAGAAATCTAAAATGAGTAAACCAGATTAAACTGATTAAAACCAACATTATTTGTGGGAATGAGAAGACAGGAGGAAAAAAAACCCAACTAAAAACCTCTAGAAGCTGTCAGACAGACAGCACAGACAATAGTGTATTACCAGGGCTGGGGGCAAGCCAAAATATTTGCCCAGACAGTTGATGATTTATTTAGCATTAAGGAAAACAGAGACAACTGTCTACAAGTCCCTCAGTCATGGAAATGGAAGCACAAATATACAGAAGAGTTGGCCTCTCAGATCCCGCACTGAAAAATCCCTTTCTGTTCTTTCCACAAATGAAAAAAGAAAGAGTAATTACACTGGTTGCTGCACAAACCAGCAAGTGAATGCTTAACACCGGCTTGTTGAATGTTTTTTTGAGGTTTAAGGATTTAATGTAGAAGTTAAAAGTGGACAGGTATGCTTTAAAGGGACTCTTAACTATCTGCTGTAGCAACAACACTACTTTTCCTGTAGCTGAAGTAGCTGTCTATATCCCCTTTTTAACAGACAAAAAAGAAAATAAACTAAACAAGCCTTTCCATTTTAATCATCTTAAAAATAGGTGTTGAGGTGAAAAGAGCTGTCTGTCTCTGTGTCCCTTACCTGTAGATGCAACCTGGAGAGCTGCAGCAGAGGAACAGTCACTGTGCAGATCCAAAGTTAGGCAAAAACTATGCCAAAGTTTTTCACTAATCTGTCCACAGCAATGTGCTGAAGCACAGACTGGGGGAAACGTTGGTACAGAAAGACAGTGTCGTTTATAGACTAGTGAATAGGTGGAAAAATAGATAAAGTTTTGGATATATAAACTACATGAGTTTGTCTCACCATAATCCTCTACTGAAAGCATAGTTTTACCTTCAGGCTTTTAGGATGTTCCTTGCAGCCAAGGAGTCTTCTGGAACTTGAGCAGCTTCAACCTTTTCAGTTTTGCTTTCCATCCTATTGTGAAGTCTCTGGATATTACCCTATTCATTATGAAATGCAATGTGCCTGCAGTTATGGAGATTATTACCTTTTCAGAACTAGTAACTCGTACCTGAATGAGTTGCAATGACATCTAGCTGTAGTATTTCTGGAGAATAGCATGTCCAACAATCACATGATACTGAAACCCACTCCATAAGCTGAGTCATGTGCTGTTTGTAGAGGTAAAGAAAACCATCCAACTGCTGCACTTCAGCTAATGAAGACATTGTTTCCTCTACCTGTTAAAACACAGACAGGATATTTTTAACTGAAACAATGGTTAAAAAACCCAACCCACCAATTAAACTTTTAAATCTCCTCATTATGTACGTAAGAACAGAAGGGACACAAGAAGATTTTCATAGTTTCTACCTGGACAATCAAGACTGTTATGTAATGCCTGTCTGTACTGCATCCATTAACCCTAATTAAAGGCAAAACATTGGTCCTGATTTGAAAGCTAAGCCATAAGGAACTCAGCAACATAACAGCAAAATGAAAGGATCTCTAATGCATGTGAAACCCTACCCAAAAACTACCCACACCATAAAAAAAGCTCTTATTAGTTTTAAAGATGTAGTGATTTTTCTCCTTAAGACTGCTTTAAAGCATTTATCATAAAGGGAATTTCTCACAATCTCATCTAGCAGCATCCAAAACCTCTTGCTGCTGCAGCTCAGAGAAGCCATGGCACTCCCGCCATCTTAATTATCCAGGGTGCTCTCCCTACAGCAGCTGGGCAGGTTCATTTGGAAATTCTCCACTTCTGTTGCTCAGAAGTACCAAAATTCACTGTTCCATATGAAATACCTGCTTCACATTTACACTGAGACTCTTCTATGAGACAGGCAAATAAACACATACAGAGGCAAGGAAAACTATTAAGAGTCCCAAGCATGCCCATGCTTGGCCAGGGAGCACACTGATTTTCCTCCTCACTTGTAGCAGAAGCATTTTGAAGCAAATGGAAATTTGCTTTTATGCTCCCTGAAGGCTCCTACCAGAGGTATGAAACTTGGTTAAGGAAGAGATTAAAGCAACATCTATCGTCGTCCCGATTTTGGGGGACAGTGAGTTGAGAACAGGGCGCAAGACACCATCAGAAAGCCTCCTGAGAAACAGAGTATGTCACCAGCATGGCCAGGTCTAGCAGGGAATGATGTAGTACAGTGCTGTGACATCATCTGACTAAGCGGCTCAGTAGAACTACAGACTGCAGTCATGTTTCTAAGCTGAACTCAACCACGTAACTTAGCTGAAAGATGTTCAGGACCTTTAGAATTTTACAGACTGATCACTTGCCAGGCAGAGATGTTACTGTGGAAGTACCAGATGTGGAGAACATCAATAAGATTTCCAGGAAAAAAACCCCAACAAACCAAAAAGAAAAAAACCCAAAACACAACCAGGATTTCCCAAGGACAGAGGTTACTCATAAAGCAGGTTTGCCTGTCTCAAGTACAACCAATTTCTCCTTTCTGGAAGCATTCAGCCAGCCAGCCAAACTAACTCAGAATAACTTATATGTAAAATATTCATTTATCTGTAAATTGATTGGAAAATTTTACATGACAGAATGTGTTACCCATTGTTAATTCCTACCTCAACCTGCAAGATGTTTTTTTCCATTGAACAAAAGATAAGAGAAAAAAATAAGATTGTTCAGAGGCAATTTGAACTCTTCCAAAGTGGAATTTAAGAAAAAAGATAAAAAAAAGAGAGAAATTAAATGTACCAATAAACTGATGCATATTTTCTTAATAAGTGTCTCAATTAAAAAACACAAAACACCACAAGGTAAGTTTCTTCCCTACATGTGAAAGTTTAACGATACATTATTTTCATACTAGCAACCAACGTGCTGAAACAAGAGCCGAGATAGCACAGGCCACTGGTCATGAAACAAAATCTTATCTTTAGGTCACCAGTTGAATCTCTGAGAAGCTCAGTATGTGCTTAACAGACTAACAACTGATAGGGGTTCAGTCTGTGTGGGGCTGTAAACCCTACCCGAGTGCTCGGCTGGTGGTCCTGATCTTCTTCCTTAGCCCTGAGCAACCAGAAACACTGATGAACCCAAAGCAAAGGGACCAAAAATCCCTTTTTGGGAGGAGGAGCAGGGACACTCCTAATTGGGTCACATCATTTGCAGTCTCCAAAGTCTCTGTGATCTTCTGCCCCCTTATATTAGAGCCTGAATTTAAATTCTATAATGTGAATTTTTAAATAATTCATGTTTATGATCCTAAGTACAGACAACTTTTCTGCACAACAAATTCTTACTTATAAGACTAGAAGCAAATATATTTGTTTTTTTCTGGTCTTAAACTAATTTACCAGGGACTTTTCACCTTCTGCAAGTTGTACAGCTCACCCTGAAATTCCAGAATAATCAGTAACTAGGGAAAAAAACATAAAACCCAAGCTGTATTTGTCTGTGTGACAAATTGAAATATCACAATTATGTAATTTTGTGGTCAGATTTGCTCTCTGCCTAGCTGAAAGGAAGGCTAATGAGAAAGAGGATTCTCATCCAAAGTACTGTCAACTTTAAAAATCATCTGTAACTGCAGGAATATCTTAAACCTTTAATAATCTTGGGAGATTAAATGAAGATCAGGCATTATCTCCATGAATGTTTTCTTTGTAGGAGTGCGATGGGAGTTTTTTTAAGGTTTTAAATGGCCCATTGATGACTTCATAGATCACCGTAGGGCTAAACAGACAAGATACCACAAAATGTACCAGATCCTTCTGTCCAAGGCTTACTTAGACTGTTAAAAAAACCCCAAAACAAACAACAAACCAACACCAAAACAACCAACCAAAAAACCCCACTCTCACACTGGCTCTCTACACCATACTCTTTGACCTGGCAAAGGCTTTTCAAGGTTGGTTTCAAGCTTAGTTCTATTTTACTTCTTTCAGAATAGTTCTTTAAGCATAAGCCTCCTTACAGGCAGCCTGTCAGCCTCAGGGCCATAAATCCTGATGCTACACAGGCCTTTGCAATACCATGCCTGGGAGCAAGGGAAAAGGATGGAGAATAGCCATTGCATTTAAGGCACACGTTTGAAAAAAAGACAGTTGGATAGGTCACAAGTGTACTACTTGAAGGTGGCTTGCTGATTTATTTGATATTTAGCTCAGGGAAGAAAGAAGAGAGGAGTAAGAGGGTGAGATAATGTTTAGCCAAAAAACCTCATCTATTATGAGGGCAACTGCAGCTATCCTTCATGTTAAAGCATTCCTGCAACATTTAAAATTTTGATTCTGGTGGGGAGGTGAAAAGGTTAACTACTGAGAAATCAATCTGATCTTTGTCTAAAGGAAAAAAAAGATTATGAAACTATCACTTTTTTAAGGCTAGCAGTGCTCTTGATCTATAGGTGAATTTTGCTTTAACAGACAGAAAATAAATTTGAGTTTTTTCCTGGCCACTCATGTGCTCCTGTGTACAACCTAACACTATCAATAATCCAGTGACTTACATCCACCTAAAAAGCATCAACAGTCCAACCAGCACCAACAGCATGCCTAAGGCTTTGCAGAATCCAACGACAAGCATAAACTCTTGGAACACCTCTGGTACCAAAACTTTACCTAACCTGTGTGATTAATATCATAGAATCACAGAATGCTTTGGGTTGGAAGGGACCTCAAAGATCATATAGGTCCAACCCCCTGCTGTGGGCAGGGACAGCTTGCTAGACCAGGTTGCCCAAAGACCCATCCAACCTGGCCTTAAACACTTCCAGGGATGGGGCTTCCACAGCCTCTCTGGGCAGCCTGTTTCAGTGTCTTACCACCCTCACAGTAAATAATTTCTTCCTAACATCTAATCAAAACCTGCCTTTTTTCAGCTCCACCCAAGGGAAGCCATTACTGCCCACTGGTACAGCCCACAGATACTGAACAGCCTTGTAAGATGTAGCAATAAGACCAACTCCAAAGTTCTTACCTGAGTACTATCCTTTCCCATTATGTCAGCCAAATTCAGGCATTAATCAGGTTTCTACAGGTCACACTTATGTAGGAGCTAATACTTGCCTTAGAGACACCAGTGTATGTTCAAGTCTTATGGTGTTTGCAAGATGCAACTGTGCTTTCGGCTCTTCAGCACCACTGTTGCCCTAGACTTCAACTAACCTCAACTTTAGTCCCACCCAGACCCTAGCACTACCCTGTCTTCCAGTTCCATTAAAGAAACAACTCAGATAACCATAGTTTCTGTTGCTGCTCATCTTAATGACAGCCCTGTGGATTTGCAGGACTCAGCATTGAACTGAGACCTTCCAACTGCTGTCTGGAAATAGATGTAGCACCAAGTAACTATAAACTGTGATCTGTCAAAGAGAAATGTCAATATTTTGGCTGACACAACATTCATACATCTTCCAGACTTCACAATGACTTCTAAATACCAGCTAACCACCATCACAGTCCGATCGGGCTTGATCTTTGCAGAACAGTTTTATGACTAAACACAGAATCCAAGAATCCTACACGTATATCTAGATGTTTTACTAATGGATTTCTACATAATTTTTGAAACACACATACAGAGAGGTGAAAAATAAGCAATCCCCAAACAAAACTGGTAGTATTGTACTAGTTCTTAGCACTTACAAGTAAGATTTTAATGATTTATTCTTCTGGAGGAGTTGCTTTTATTTGTTTTAAACAGACTAAACTCCCAGTAATTTCAGATATGGATAAAGATGAGGAGACAGACAGAGGGTACAGCCAAGGTCATGCAACACCAAATAATTTCAAACTCTGCCACTCTTTGTGGATGAGCTTTTAGTTCAGGATTTCGGTGGTTTAAACCCAACAGCAAGGTTATTAAGGCTCTGTTTAGACAAAGTGTCTTATCAACAGTAAAAAAAAAATCAGAAATGCAACAAAATATTACAGCAGCCCATAGTTTACCTTCTCTTTAAGCTGCTGAGAAGATGGCACTGCCATTACTGTCACCAGAACTTTCATTAGCTGGAAGCTGATTTCTTTGCAGTCTTCCTGGCATACTTCAATCAATGCTTGTACACAAGAAAGCAACTGCTCCATATAAAAGACCTATTTTTGAAACAAAAGCATAAATTTATTACGCTGTGTTAGAAAACAGAGCATTTTTTTTAGGGAGAGATATGAGAAATGACAATAATAAAGTCTGAGCACTGTATAAATTGGTAACACATTGATAATTTCATGTTAGTTCTTTTAATTACCTAGATTCTACTTTGTACAGAACACAATGTAATCTGCCTCCCACACCGTTTGTTTGCATTTACCTTGTCCTGTTAACAAAATAAATTACCCACCTCTTAATCACACAGTTGTTCCACTGTGAATAAAAACATCAAAGCATTTTGGAATGCTTTACTGATAGTACTTTCTCACTCTGAAGTGCAATTTGTTAATTAGTAACACATTTGTTACAACTCTTTCCACGATTATTCCATGTTTGGCTATTTTAAATGGAACAATAATGGTTAAATAAATAAACCAAGAAAACCTGTGTGTCTGCTTTTATCTCAGCCAATTTATCTCATTTGATGCAATATAATCACGTTATCTTGATCCAGCTGATACCAGGTAAAGTCAATATTGCTGTCAGTTAGCTTCTGTGGTGGAGTGCATCAGGTATTCCATGAAGCTCTGAGATCACATTCAACAAACAGAAGATGACAAAGCTACAAATTTACTTCAAAAAAAATAAATCAAGTCTAGGAATAGGCTAGCTCTAAGTGTTATTAATCTCATGGCCATGGTCAAGCCTTAGTTAGACAGCATCTACATGGCATTGGCTGTCTAAAGTAGAGGAATTCTATTTTCTTAGACTAAAGGGAATTGTTATTTGAACAATCAGGTGATAGGGCTCCCAGTTATGAGAGTTCCTAATTATGGGCTTCATGGAGAATAAGGTTAATTCCTGCATTGCTGGTACATACTTCATTAGGGAAGAAACCTAATAAGGGAAGAACTTCAAACATATATCTTATATTGGCTCAAAAAGACAATTATGCTAGGTGCAGTCTACACACATGAATAGCTCTTTTCAAGGGAAATCTGCATCTCACATGAAGTCAGAGTTTTCTGAAGGCAGAGCACTGACCTTTTTTGGTCATCTTAAGAGCAGAGACCCAACAAAGTTTTGGTAAAATGAAAGCTGGACATCATTTGTGGGCGAAATTGTAGGGATTCTTCTTGTGTATCTCTAACAGACCCATTTCCACATCCAAGCAATTGGAAGGAAGAAAAACTCAAACAAAAACTGGAAGTTAAAAATCTCCATTCCATGTTGAAGATGATCTCTCACTTCCTTATGTGGCACCTGATGAATATTCAAGCTTAAAATGCATATGGTCTTCAGGCTCAGTCATTAGTTAAGGGCACACTTGGGAGTAAATTTTTAATTTATAAAGGTTTTCCTCCTAGATTCTCACTTAAAGAGAAGCACCCTGGCCCAACAGTTTACAATGCATGCTCCTAAACATACATATAAGAACAGTACCTTCCTTCTCAAATGGAAAACAGTAACAATACAAAAAAAAATGAGAGGATGTTAAGAGGGAATCTTTCTTGTGAAACCTGACATGCCAATTACAAGGGACTGTGAAAAATCTTCAGTCATTTTTACCAATGAGTGTAGAAATATATGATCTTGAACGGATGGTGAACGCAAGGTGTTTCAAAACATGGGTCAGATTCTGCCTCTGGATCAGCCAAGGTAGTCCTCTACTGGTACAGTACATACTAAACAGCTGCTTCTCTCCCCATCATGCCTTTTCATTTTCCTCCCACTATCTGAAGCCTTTTATAACAGCTCTCAAATGTGAGCCCACATCTGCTGAGAGGATGGACTGCTAACCAAACTTTTGGGAACAACAGGTTTGGCCAGGAGACCACAACACAGCCCAGGGAGGACAGGGAAGCTCTTGTTCTGTCTCAGACACATCCACAACTACATCCTGTGATAGGGTGGGGTAGGTGTGCGAGGGTGGGATAGGAATGGGAGCATTTAGGGAGAACAAGGGAAAAAATAACCATCAGCCTACAACTCCAGTCTGTGGTGTATTTTCCAGTTACCTCTTCAGATCGTTGACAGACTCCAGCTTGTGACAGTGTGTTGCCAAGATCAGCCAAGTGAGGCTGTAAGATCTCTTTGGGGCTACCTCGAATCGCTGCAGTTAAAACCATTACACAGGACGGCTTCGATGTCTTCTCCAAGGCTGACATGATTAATCTCAACGACACCTTTGGGCTGACGAAGGTTCCAATCAATTCTGCTGCCTTCACACACTGAGAAAAGAACAGGAATAACTTGAGGATTTTCCTGACAACTCAAAGACCATTCAACATATCATGGGCTTGGGTGCCTTATGATTCCAGCTGTTCTTTGACATGCTTCAGCAGTCGCCCCATAGGCCATTCCCACTCACTCTGTAACAATCACACGCATGAAGAAGTTTTCCTGACGTGTTCAGTAAGCACACAATAAGGCATGCAAGCACTCTTCTCAGCATCAGACAAGCTTCCTTGAGACAGGAACACACAGAAATGAAGTGCAGAGCCTTGCAGATAATAATCTCTAGCTCAGAATAACCAGATGTTGCAGATTTAGTGGTTTAGTGTTTTGTCCTCCCAATCCTGTTCTGAGGAACGCTCTCAATGCAACCACCACTCATCTATTAAAAGCATCAACAGTAAAAGCCTGAAGAAGAATTTTCTTGTTATTGTACTTTATTTTGACAGCAGCATTACAGAGCTGGTTTAGCATGGAAGCACTGCCATGGGGGAAATGCCCACTGCTTTAAATGTAACAGAAAAGGCGTAAATTACTATGTATTCCTCATGATACTCACACCCTTTGATCCCATCTCTGTCTTGCACCCATATCCACACGTTCTATTCCACATGAACCGCCAGCAGCACACCCCTGCCTACTCCTGACTGATGCCAAATATTCACAAGCAGGTGCATGAATGAAGATATAGTCAACTACTGTGTCACTACCTGCACAACAGGAACATTTCTTCCTAACCCTGTTATTTAAGGGTTGGCTCATTTCCCCAAACATAAAAGCTTATTTCCCTTTGTATCTAATTTTTAGTTGAGTGATTTAGCCATGGATTTTTGAATGCACTTAATTAATACTTGAATTATCCTAGTTTTTTAGTTTCAATTGAAGATGTAGCCATGAACTCTAGGGTTTAAATCTTTACTAGATGTATCTGTAACTCAAAAAAGTTAGAACATACTCTGTGTAGATGTGAACTTTGTCCTTCTCCATATTTACCGTAGAGAAGGAAAAAGACTCTGAAGACTGGAAAAGGACAACACAATAAACCAGCTAAAAATATGAATCAATTTACCTGTGCATTGCATCAGTGGAAAAAGATTTTTAAAAAAAGGCTAAGAGACCATCTAATCTTTAACTCTTATGTATTATTAGGCTGGAGTAAGACATGCACATTCTCCAAGTTGGTGGCTGCTCTGACATGGGTTCTACAAGGACAAATGATAGAGAAGATAGCCACAGCGCCCTGGGGAGCAGCAGTGCTAAGGAGGTAAAAGGCATTCACAAAGAAAAGTTGCTGAATCGTCAGTTTTGGCACAAAGAAGTGTAAAATTAAACACAGAAACCATCTCCTAATTGGGAAGAAATCTCTTGGAAGCACCTGCAAGGAGATTAGTGGTGGAATTCTAAGACAGAGACAGATCTGGTCAGAAAAAGGAAAGGGGAAGCTATGTGCTGCTTGAACACATACCTCTGAATTTAGATTTATAACAACCAGCACTAGGTAGGAAATTTGACCAGGACACCAGGGCTTATGTGGGTTTATTCTCATTGTTTAACTTTTCCTACATATTTTATACAAGCACTAAGGAACTTGACAAGCTACATTCCCACCATGGCCAATCTCTTATTTCAGTCCTGAGGCAGCGATTTGCTAAGGCCCATATGTCCCTTTTTGAAATAACAAGATGATGTCTGACAGTATTCCAGGTTTACTTCTCCTATCGAGCGGTGTGTGAGTGGAACAGGGGATAACAGTAGAAGTTGGGGCAAAGAGAGGCACAGTTCAGGAAAAAGGAAGGGAGTATGACAGCATCAAGAAAGACCACAGAGAATGAGAAATTGTGGGGAAAAAAGTACAAAATATAATTTCAGAAATCGGTTTCACAGTCTATACAGCTCAACTGATAGCTGGAGCCTATGCAATAAAATCTGTAGCTTTGAAGTTACATGGACATGGGCTTTTTTTTGTTTATATATATACATATATATATAGATGTCCTCTTGCTCTTGTAGAAATACAAACAGATTTTCTCTTAAAATTGTAAAAACGTTTGTATCACCTGTCTATCCTCTGCTAAATTCATCTAATGCCTTCAACAACATCTGTTTCATTGATTTATTGCTGATCAAAATGCTGAGGGCATCAATTGTTAAAAAAAGTGATGCTGATTATTATTCAAAACAAATATGAAAAAAAAGGTGTATTGCAAGAATCCAAACACAGAATATGGGTGTCACATGGAAGAACATACCTCAGTATTTGGTTGGAATTATGGTTGGATTATGTAGTAGGGAGAGATAAGTGCAACTAACTTGAAAGGGCACGACCTGCACATTTTTTAAAGAGGAATTTGTTGCCCCAAGGCTTTTATATTTTAATCCACTGTTACAATTTTTAAAGAGATCATTATCAAAGCTTCATTGGGTTGGAACATAAACTAGACAGTATTTAAATAACTTTACTATTGATCTTCATACCAGGAACATAAGAATACACACTTACTATGTTAAAATAGGCATATGTTTTTAACATCCATAAAAACCTGAGCCTGAAGTCATGGGCAATTTCCAGTGACCAGAGGTAAGGTGAACCCTCAGAAGATGGGCTCAGGACTATAAAGTCTTTGTTTAGGGTACAACAGATACTTTAAAAGATTAAACTTACATTTTTAACCACCTCACTTTCTTCATCCAAGCATGCTTGGTACAGAGTTCTGAGCAGTAGCTCCATGTGCTGTGTTATGTGATCCTCTGCATGCAACAATAACGTGTACAGAAGCTGGGATGCTTTTATTCTTGTGCTTTCAACCCAGTCTGTTATATCATGACAGAGACCTGGGAGAATTTTGGAGAGGTTTCTTGACACAAGCTCCCGACAGCCTAGTCCTGGTCGAGTCACTAGAAGGAAATAAACAAAACCAAAACAAAATGAAAAGAAATATCAAAAGGAAAAGCCAGTGCACATTAATCCTTAAAAAGTCCAAAGGCTCCAAGATAAGAGCTATGGGTGTCTGCTTCACTCACAATGTTCACATACTGTTTTGATAAAGAAACATTATTCATTATGAGGTATTGAAAAACACTGAATATGTGAGTACTTTTTTTTTATTTCTGGTACAGAGTTCTCCTGTAAATACTTTGAAAAAGAAATGACTGAGTTGTCTCAGTCTCTCTTGTATTCTCCTACATTGGTCTGTGTAACTACAAACACTAAAAGGAAAACAGACTAAAGTAAATGGCCTGAGGAACACAAAAGGCTTATAGAAATGCCTATGAAATACCTTGAGTAGGAAAAAACATATATATTCAAGCATCAGGACATGAATTGCTGTTTCTTTTGTCAATGGAGGGTAACATTTTGGATTATCAAAACTGACAATGAATAGCAAAAGGTCAAATAAAGAAATCAACCTGAGACAGCAAATACAGACTGGCATCCTATTCGACCTGAGGCAGGGTGTTGTTTAAAGAATTTGGGCCATTCTTTATCAGTAGTTCCCTCATTTCAGATGTTCAAATGCAGGCATTTCTCCCTGTAGCTACTCCTGTCAAAGACTTCCCTGCTATAAACTGTCTGCACCTGTATCCTAAGGCGATGACTGCTGTTGCTCAACGGAAAGCTATTCACTTGCTGGGATGACACCAGGTATGAGGTTTAACTACTCTTCCTCTGACCTGCATTATCTGGCATCCTGAGATCAAAGCACAGGGAGGCTCCTATGTCAGGTTCATTAGCTCGACAGCTGGTCTAAGATAGTCAAGTAAAATATACCATAAACTCAGTTATAAAAAGATATTCCAGGATGTTGAATAAGTCAGAAGCAAGAGCAATGAAGTTTTAAAATACATCATCATCATATTATAAAAATGCACGTGGAGGGGGAACATGGGGGAAGGACAGACATGAAAACAACTCGTACAGTCTGTGCATTACTTGAAACTAGTGCAACTAGTGTCTTTGATAAAGTTTTCTATCTGTAAGATTAAGTAGACAATCACCCTTTCCTCTCATTTTAATTCTGTCACATAAACCCTGACTGTTAATACGATGTACAATTTGGAAGTGAATCACAGAATCACAGACTGGCCTGGGTTGGAAGGGACCCCAAGGATCATAGAGTTCCAACCCCCTGCCACAGGCAGGGCCACCAACCTGAAGACAAGCAGTAGAAAATTACATGTTCAAGTCACCATAAACCTGGGACTCGAGTGTGTACATGTGTCACATTCAAGCCCTAACTGCATACTTCTAGCAAGCAAAATGCATGAAAAGTCAATTAAAATAATTGATAGATGTCCCCTTTCTAAAAAAAAACCCTAGTCCATAGAGGAAACCCAACACACACCTAGAGAAAAGCAACCAAGGTAACAACATTAGTGGTATAAATGATAACAACTGTTTCAAGGACTAGCACATCAAGGCTTTGATGACTGTCACTGTATCATGGGCATTACAAAACAAGTGACTGGAGCTTAGAGACTCAGCTCTGACAGTTTATGTATGTTAAAAAATTCTCTGACTGCCAAAAAAAGAAGTATGTTTCTGCCATCACTAGTGGAAGTAAAAGCATTCTTTACCATTTACACACCCCTGAGGTAGCATTATACATAGGGGAAAAAAGTGAAAAAAGAATTGGGAAGGATAACAGATCAACTTGCCTGTCTTCAAAGCTAAACAGTTCTGTCAAACCAGTCACCATTATGAAGTGCTTCCCCTCTCATTCAAGCATTACTGAGTAAAGCAACTTTAAAAGGAAAAAAACCCTCTAATTTCAAAGGAGAAAGAACTCCGGAACCCATCGTCATGGAAAGGATTTTGCTGCTGGGTATTCTGTGATGTGATTGTCAGGTAGGCACAAGTCAAGCATGAACTTGTTCTTTCACACCAAAGGAGTTTTTGTTCTCTTAAACTTGAGTACAGAAATCGAGAGATGACCCATTTAAATCCTTTCTCTCTCTCACCAACACCCATGTGCATATTTTTAAATATTAACATTATGAACCTGAGACAGGAAACAAGCTTCAAGCTACTGCAAACACAGGGTGTTAAAGTGACTTACACATCATGGCAGGGGGGTGGAACTTGATCATTTTTGAGGTCACTTCCAACCCAAAGCATTCTGTGTCCTTCCATCCTGCCTTCCTTTCCCATCATCTCTGTGCCCATTCCCCACCAAGCTGCTGGCTGTTGTAGAGCTTTCTGCTGCTGCTGCATCACTGCCTTTTTCATTTACTCTTTCTCCAAAATGCATTTTGGGATTAATGGAAAAACTGAATGTAGTTACTGAACAAAAAGGTTAAAAATTTAACAGAAATCATTTTATATAAAGATATATGCAAGACTTTATATACATATGCTACCCCTGTACATTAACTGGCACTGTATCTTGCAATAAATATTACACATCTTGTTCTGCCATTGTTACTGCACTGCAAACAAACCTAGGATTATTCAAGAAGGAAAACCCACTTTCAGTGCAGCACTTACCTCCTTTGGGATAATGAGATGGTGAAACACTGAAATCCATCTTATCCTTCAGATCTTCTTCATTCTCTTTCTCCCACTGCAAGCCTACCTTTTCCCAGTAAGTCCAAGCCAGGTTCCTAGACACAAAAGAATTTTATACCATCACGCCCCCAAAAGAAAAGCATTTTAAAATAAACTTGTGGAAATTCTGACTCTTCAGTTCAGCTGGAAGGATGGAAAGCATTCCTGCCACTTAACCTAGGCATTTTAAATCAAGAGTTTATGCTTCTTTTGTACTCAGGAGACAGAGGTCATCTCTTCTAAAGGATAATTTAATGTCTGTCTACCTCTCTGTCTCTCTCATACTTACTTGAATGTAGCATAAAAGGACAATATAAAAAAAAAAAGTTACTAAAGATAATACTGTCATTTTGGGTTTAAAGA
The DNA here is from genome assembly GCA_020800305.1 of Porphyrio hochstetteri. Lineage (NCBI taxonomy): Eukaryota > Metazoa > Chordata > Aves > Gruiformes > Rallidae > Porphyrio > Porphyrio hochstetteri. The sequence continues at coordinate 14,931,151 of CM036920.1, forward strand.
AGAAAAAACCCCATGTTGTTCCTTTTTCCTCCAAGCAACACACCTGTGAACTCAGAAACACTTCCATGTACAACAACTTTTTGGGGAGTGGGGTAGAGAGGGGGAGTGGGGATGGGAAGAAAAGAAAGATCAGGGATCTGCTTACATGTTTTCAGGAATTTCATCACTAAAACTGCCAAGTAACAAAGGGATCAACTTGTGAAAATATGAGTATCTATCTCGTAGGTGCAACAACCATTCTCCAACAACAGTTGTTACAGCGTGCCGAACCTACATGGATACAAAAAGACTATTTTAAATACGTCAGGAAAATATCAGAAAGAATAAAAAATAATATTTGCTTTTGGCTGTATAAAACTTGGTAAAGTGCCCTGATAGTCTCAGGAGAAATGACAAGAACCCAGGATTTGCAGCAAGCATCTAAAGTAACATGCAAGGGAGCATGCTCCCTCTTGTGTTCTCACTCTGGCTTAAATAGTTTTAAGACTATTTGCTACACAAAAGCACATCTCAGAGAGGAAGACAAGATACAGACCTTACTCAGAGAACTCTAATTCTCATGGTTAATACCTCTCTGAGAATGTAAGAAATGTGCATTTCTCCTGAATGTGAAGTTTTCCAAGTACACCTCCAGAAACCAATTTTCTCTGTTCACTATAAAGAAAGCCTAAATCAAATAACATGAATACACCCACTCAAAATTAAAATACTTTTATTATTATGAAGTTGTACATTCTAAAATCACTGCCTTGTGAAGGCACCGATATCATAAACGTTTGTTAAGCATCTGAAAAGGCCACAGATTCAAGTCCTAGAGGGATCTGACAGAATTGAAAACTGAATTGAAAGCACCCGTTAGAAATAAGAGGTACCTACAAACTTCAACAGCCTGCAGAATTAGACAACAACTGAACAGGTCACCAACCTTGGTTTTGAAGAGTTTACAACTGACAACGCCTGTATGTGACACATTTAGATATCTCAACTGAATGAATGAAAGCTGAAAACGGCAGGGGGGGAGAATCCACCAAAAAACCCCATTCCAAACCAGATTTAAAATAAATAGAGAGGCAAAAGAATGAAAAGCACACCTTGGGAATCTCATCAAATAATCTCTGGGCCAGGTGAGACAGAACATCATCCACTGACTTCCCATTCCCATACTGTATCACTGCTCCGGTAGCCTGAATTACATCGACACGAACTCGGTAGTGCTGGTGTGAGATGGTTTGCATTAAGGGCTTTATCAGCGATTCTGACTGCATGTGGAAGTGCTCTGTTAGGGCAGAGAGACAGGAACTTCAATCACACTGTACCCTGTGTGCGTGACAGGTGTGATTTCTGTAACCCTGGGAGCAGCAGCTTGATTCATGTTGCTGCATTTACGCAGCACATGGATTTAACTTTATATTATGTTAGAGCTGAACAGCAGCACACACGTACTCCCCTGGCCCCCCCTCCACTACTACTCCCGTGCTCTAAGTGCTCAGCATCCACCGCTGGCACAGCTCTTCTCCAAGAGACCCAGGGGCCTGCAAAGCACACCTCTTAGAGTGAGTATGGCTCCTCCCCTCTCCTCCACTCTGCTGACTGCATCCTCTAACCCCCCGCCAATCCCCACCTCTGTCCCTGTCCCCCCTGGAGACTGCAGGCTCACGCCAACCCCCCTTTGCCCATCCCCAGGCCCCACCTGGCATGGCCTGGCTGCAGGCCACGGCACACCTGCAACTTTCGCGCCTGACCTCGGCATAGTGGTCGAGGAGAGTGACCTGGAGGATGCGGATAACATCGTCGAGGTAGGGGACCATGGAGGCCCCGCAGCGCTGCAGCAGGAGGCCGAGGAGCTGGACGAGGCCGAGGCGCAGCTCCTCGCTGGGCTCACAGCCCTGCGGCGGGCAGAGGCGCTGCGCCAAGGCCGGCAGGAGCACCGGCAGCGCCTCGCCGGGCCGGTCACCGCGGGTGAGCCCGTGGCAGAGGAGCTGGAGGGCGAGCTCCCGGCACCGCTCCGCCGCGTCCCCCACCAGGCAGCGCGCCAGCGGCCGCACCAGGTGCGCCCCGAACACCTCCTGCACCTCGGCGCCCGAGAGCGGCCGTTCCTGCACCTCGGCCCGGATGGCTTCCAGCGCCCGCAGCCTCGCCGCCCGACCGCTGTCAGGCTCCCGCAGGCAGCTCAAGGGCCGGCTCAAAGCCTGCGCCACCTCGGCCGCCCCGGCCGCCGCCATGCTCCCTGCTATCGCCAAGGAAGTGCTGCGACGTTGCTATTGACGCGCGAGGCTTTTCCGGCGGCGAGTGAGCGCTTTACGGCGCGGCGGAGTTGTACCGGCCCACGCGTGACAAGCCCCTGTGGCGGGGGAGCGCATAGCTGCGCTCTCGTAGTGTCTCCGCTGCTCTGAGGGGACGCCCCGGGCCCGCAGCGGAGCACCGAGGAGGCAGGGCGGTAGTGCCAGCAGGTACGACAGCTGCCGGCAGGGTTGGCGCCCGGTACTCGTGTCGCGCGGGAGAGGAGATGCAGACTGAGAGATGCCCTCGGGTGGCGGGAATCACAGAATCCCAGGGGTTGGAAGGGACCTCGAGAGCCCATCGGGTCCAACCCCCCTGCCAAAGCAGCTCCCCAGCTCATATTGCACAGATAGGCGTCCAGACGAGTCTTGAATATCTCCAGTGAAGGAGACTCCACCACCTCCTGTTCAGTCTGGGGAAAAGAAGACTAGGGGGGACCTAATTAATGTTTATAAATATCTGAAGCATGGGATGCAGGGGGAAATGGCCAGCCCCTTTTCAGTGACTGTGGGGACAGGACAAGGGGCAATGGCTGCAAGTTGGAGCACAGGAAGTTCCACACCAACATAGGGAGGAACTTTTACCCAGTGAGGGTGACAGAGCCCTGGGACAGGCTGCCCAGGGGGTGTGGAGTCTCCTTCTCTGGAGATATTCAAGACTCGAGGGGAGAGGTGGAGTGGCCCGGCACAGCTCCGGGGTGAGGCATTCCTGCATCCCCTGCCCTCCTGGTCAGCGTGGGGCTCAGTACTGCCCTGCAACCCTGTGGCAGTGCTGTGTAAGCTTTGGTGTTCGTGTGTATAAGGTAATGTGTATTTACGTCATGTTCACGTACTTACACGCACCTTGCACAGCTTGGTGATGTGACTTACACACAGCTTGCACCACATGGTGATGTGAGTGCTGGCCTGGGGGCTGTGCAGCAAGCACACATCAAACGAAAAGGGTCATCATGGCTTTTTCATGGCTACTTATACTTCAAGTGCAATAAACTACAGAGTTAACTAAAATCATCCTTTTTGCATAGCCTTGTATTTACCATTGAGGATTTTAGTGCCGTGTTGCAGTGCTCCTGGCTTGGCTGTGAACCCTTCAGGGCCTTCTTTGCTGTGAGTGTGAAACACGACCGTACGCTGGAGAAGTCCTGACAGCCTGCACAGGCTCCAGCCCAGCATGGGTGCTGGGCTGTGGCTGAGCCCCGATGGTGGCTCTGCTCCTCACGGGCCCCACAGACAGGTGTGCTGGGGTCTGGTGGCTTTGCTCGAAGTACCCGAGCTGGTGAGCTGCCCTTGCAGCCCGTCTGGAGCCTGGCTCCCCTGACAGAGAGCACTGGGGCTGCCGTGCTCCTGCCTCTGCTCTGCAACCCATCCTTTTTGGCCAGGTCACCATCCAGTGTGGTCGGGCCGCCTTTCGTGGCCAGGCTGTGCTTTGCTGTGAGGCGCATCCTATGTGGCCAGGCCTGTCCTTCATGGACTGGCTAGGCTGTTGCCCTTCGTGGCTGGGCCACCATTCATGGCTGTCCTCTGTGGCCAGGCCATCCTTCTCAACCAGCCTGCCTTTCCTGGCCAGGCCATGTTTCATGGCCAGTCTGCCCTTTGTGTCCAGGCTATCCTTTGTCATGAGGCATATCTTCATGGCCAGCCTGTCCATGGCCAGCCTGCCCGTTGTCGTTCGTGGCCAGCCTGCCCTTTGTCATGAGGCACATCCTTATGGCCGGCCTGTCTGTGGCCAGCCTGGCCTTTGTCATGAGGCATATCCTTCATGGCCGGCCTCTCCGTTGAGGCCAGGCCACCCTTCGCGGCCAGTCCTTTGTGGCCCGGCTGTTCTTCTGTGGTCAGGCCACCGTTCCAGGCCAGCCCGTTCCCCGGGGGCCGGTGTAGCAGCCGCGCCCTGCGGTGCGCTCTGGCTCCGTGCCGCCTCTCCCGCGGAGGCGGCGGTAAGGCCGCGCCCGCCGGTGAGTGACGGCGGCGGGACTTCCTGCGGGCGAGCGGCGGGGCCGGAGCCTTTGTGCGGGAGCGGTGGGGTGTGGGGGGGAGGATCCCCGCGGCGCCCCGCGGCCCCGGGCGGGCGGCGAGGGGAGGAGGAGAAGGAGGAGGCGGCTGCAGTGCGGATACCGGCAGGGGAGCCCCTTCCTCCGCCTCCACCGCTGGGGAAGGAGAGAGGAGCCTTCGCCGCTCCGCTGGCGCCAGCCACCCAGGTATTTACCGGCTCTCTCCGTCCCCCGGCGGCCCCGCGCTCCCGTCGGCGCTTCCTGGCAGCGCTGGCCGAGCCCAGCCGGGCGCCGAGCCCAGTGAGGGGGTGTTAGGGAAGGACCGATCCGCCGGCCCGGGCCCGGGGGATGCGCTGCCTCGGGCGCTGGGGGACTCCCGGCCGGGCCCGGTGACCCCTCCTCCGCGCTCTGCCGCCTCCCGGGGCCGCCCCGCTCGGCCTGGGAGGCCGGTGTAAAGCTGCCCTCGGGGTTTTTGGTTTGGAGCGGAGCGGTCTTATACTCGCCGGGGGAAATAAAGAGGGGTTTGGGGTTGTTGCCCCCTCCCCCGCTACCAAGCTGCCCTTCGGGAGGTTCTGCCCTCTCCTGCTCATCTCCCCCGGGACTGGGAAGGGTCGTTCGCATGTGAATGGGGGAGGGAGATGTTAAAATTGATCAAAAATTCTTCTGTTCTGGAAGACGGCGTTTCTGGGGAGGGAGTTCCCGAGGGAGTAGAAAAGCAAGGCTTTACACCAGCGTCTAATAGCTGTCTTTAAAAATCATGGCCTTGTATGATGAATTGTGCCGATATTTCTAAAGGTTGGCTGCCGCCTGGGAGGTAAAATGCTCCTTTTGTACTTACTGCTGTGATGATCCTACAAAGATGACACGGTTCAGCATTTCCGTGCATCAACCCCAGAACATTAAAACGTTCAGAATCAATCGACAGCTCTTGAAAAGGCAACCGGCAATATTAAAATACCTCTGCTCCTCCAGATCTCCCTGACAAAGGATTTGGGAACTGTCTCTTATCTCTTTCTTGCACCATTTTCTTACCTAGGTCTGTTTTCTGTTTACAAGCCTGAAGATGGCTGCTGCTTCTTCCTGCAATGTGGAAGAAGATGAGAGCCTGAAGGGATGTGAACTCTACGTTCAAAAGCACAACATCCAACAGATTTTAAAAGAATGCATTGTAAACCTTTGCATAGCAAAGCCAGACCGACCCATGAAGTTCCTCAGAGAACACTTTGAAAAATTAGAAAAGGTCAGTGATTTTCAGGTGACTTGTCATTTTTTTTTGATTTTTAAACTGAAAAAGATTGTTTCAAATATTTTGGTCCATTTTTCCTGTTAAATTACCAGGCTACTGTTAAAAACCAGGCTGTTAGAAGGAAAAAAACCGACTCTCTGTTTGCTGATGTCTGTTACAGTATTTGCTATTGTGTGGAATTTTTGGTGCCTAACACCAAGTTTATAATCTGTGATCAAACTGCACGTGTTAAAAATGACCCTGAGAGTTATGAGCATACTTTATGTTACAATACATGATGTCCTGAACTCTCTCATCCATGGGAAGAATCTGCCTGCAAGAGCGAAAGATGCTGCTCCCTATTTATTCCAGCCTTGGGTGATGGGGTTTTCCCTTCCCCTAAACCTGAACAAAATCAGGGAACCAGCAGGTTGAGAAAACCATCAAACAATTTGCAGTTTAATTTCCTTGCTCTTGCCCATCTATATTGCTTATCCCAAGATCCTCCAACAAGAGATGTGTTTCTGAGAGACTTCATGCACTGTGAGTGTCTTCAAAAGCAGCGTAGAGGGGGAAACATTTTAGAACATTCTCAAATTTTCACTAAAGTCTGTGGGTGCCTTTTGCAGGAAGAACAGATTGTGTGAGCGCAACTTTTCTCTGGGGATGGGATTCCTCCAGAAATAAATGGGAGCACAGGGCTCCAAGTTGTTGGTTGTACAAGTCCTCAGTCTGCCAGAGAATTTATTCCTATACTTAGTTTAAAAAGAGGATTTTTTGGAAGGAAATATCTAAAGTTTGTATGTTTAAGATAATGAGTTTTATGTAGATTTTTCCTTTTAGAGACAGAATTTTGTGAGGACAGAGCAAGAACAGTAACAACTAGTGAGTAGTGCATACAGCTGACCCGTCTGGACGCCTCCCTGTGTGACCTGTCCTAGGGACCCTGCTTTGGCAGGGGGTTGGACCTGATGATCTCTTAAGGTCCCTTACACCCCCTATGTGATGACAGGTGATAGAAGCATTTTATACATCTTGATGTCCTATTTTCAGAGAAGGTTTTGTGTAGGTGAGTATATCCCAAATTTGTGTATCTTTTAAAAAAGGCAAACATGGCATTTTTTGGAAGCCCAGTAAGAATGCCTGGAAGATCAAGGAGAGGTAGGAAGTACAAGGTGTTTTCTACTTGTAACACTTACTATTAAAAAATCCAACCTCTCATTTCTGCATATTTGAAACTTCTGAGAGGTGAGACTTATTTCAAGGGAGTGAAATCTGTTGAATTTATCATGTTACAAATGATTACCCATCTCAGTGTGTGCATTTCTGGGCTTCCTGGAAAGAAGGATAAACACCATTTTTGCAAAAAGTGCTACAATATGCTATAGTATTTTATAATTTTCTCCATAGCTAGTGGGATTATTTGAGGTGTACTGGAGGAGTTTACCTCTGTTGATCTAAACACAGTACACAGCGTTGAGACAGGAAAGCAGTTCCTGCCCTTGAGATATTTTATATTCATTTCCTGGTATTCCCCAAAGAACAGCAGGTATCAGAATGCTGTAGTGGGATGTTGATCAGGATACAAACAGAGAAGCTGATGTATATCACTTCCCACAAAAACAGGAGGAGAGGGTTCAGAAACAGCCAGTCTCAAGGTATCATCAAGTGTCACACTTCATGTGAAAGGAAGCAGTCCCACCACTGACTCTTGTTGAGCAGCCTGAGCGCTACACCTACTGAGTGTAAAGGCTTTAGGATGCTTCTGGAAGTTTCTAGCACTGTAGTGCTTATTCTTACTACAGTTTGACTTCCTCACCCAGCCACCTCTGAAGACTTTGTCGAGATAATTACACTGTGGAGGATTTTCTGCTGTAGGGTAATACTTTGACTTCATGGGTTGCATAATAACAGTTGAAGGAAGGCTTGTAAAGATAGAGAAAGCACTTCAATAAATTCTATCCTGTTTTTAGAAGACACTTGTCACATACAGGTACTCTGAAGGATCTTAATTGAGTTAGGAATTCAGCGATTGCCTCTTAGAGGCATGTGGATGAGCAGTGCACTGATACCACATGTTTGCTATTAACTACTTTTAATTTTGGTCCTGTGTAGGGAGAGGAGTGAAAATCTTTGGGTTTAAGCACGATTTTCTAAACAAAGTACTGCATTTTTCCACCAACGTGTGGGGTTCTGGGGTTGTTTTCCAAACTCATTAAAATAGACAACACGATCCGCTGAAGGGAGCAGCAGAATAACAGTGCATCTGTCAAACACTCACGTGGGCAGTGTGGAGGTGAAGTGTGGGATGTTTTTCAAGTGGATAAAAAAGGAGCTAATGGAAAACATGGAGAGCTTGATCCTCATCAGTGTACTGGAGCTACCTCAGAGGTGAATACAGAGAAAAGGTTTATTTCATTATGCTAATTCTTAGCTGCATCTCATAAAATCAACTCAGAAAAGCAAGAACAGACCAGATTATAAGTGCTTTTCACCTTACTTCTGATTACATCAGAGTTAGGTCCATGACCTTCATCCTCCATCTGTACAGCTAAATGAAGAAGGGCCAGGGACTAACCCCTGACCCCACGGCACTAACTGGCCCCAGATAGAATTCTTGGGTCTAACACGTCTAGGAGCAAGTTTGTTTTGGCAGGAGTGACTTCAGGCAGCTCAGAACAGAGCCAGGGAGTGAGCTAATAGTTGAGAGATGTGGACTGTCTCGGGCACATTCAGGTCCATGGCTGGGCCATTTTTTTATTGCCAAGTGACAGGGCCTGAGAGGGCTGTAAAGTGAGAACATGAATAGATGCTAACGAATAAAGTGCTGGAGATTGAGGTTTGATGTTTGATTCTGCAGTCATCATTTTCAGCCAAGGTCAGATAGAAGGGTCTGATGCCTTTCCAAGTTTGCAGCTTAGCTGTGTCAAGTACAATATTAAAAACATGTAACTCTGAAAATAATTGTGGGAAAACTTTAATATGTATTTTTCTGGTCAATTAATTACAATTAATATGTAATTTTTCTGTTTAATATTGGCAAGACCTGCTTGTCTTTAAGTGCCAGTAATTGCATCAGTGTAAGTGTCTGTGTTCTGAAGTTTGCAAGTCAGTTTTTATAGGCTGTGACCAACAAACTTCAAGATCACATTAGCAGTTAGTTTGTAAAAACCTCTGGCATTCCACTGAGCACAGGGAAGAGTTGAAAATGTTTTAGATGCAAGAGATTTAAAAAAAATTATGTAATGTTTTCTTTTTAATAATTTGCTTTACATTTCCCTGTGACTCTATAGAATTTCTTGTTGGTGGCCAGGGTGAGGAAAACCTTTCCCTTAGGGGTGTTAATTGACTATTTTAAAGCAGGGAAACCGTGGTGTTATTTTAGCAGCTGTAATTAGGTCCTGTTTACTTGAGGACTAAAGAAGGCATAGCAGGAAAAAACCAGGGAATGCTTTTTTTTTAAATTCTGTATCTTACCTTATATTAAAAAGTTAATTACTAAGAAGTTACAGGCAAAGCTGGGTGTTTTCAGCTATACTGAGGCTGCAGAACTTTCATTAGTGTCAGGCTGGTTCGGTGCTGTGATTATGTGATCAAAGGTGGGGATGTCTTGTCAGGCTAAGACAGGCTTTTGTTCAGCAGAGAAAAAACATCCAATAAAGAATAGAACCAATGAAGAAAATGGCACAAAAGAAGGGGAAGCAGCAGGGACCTGCAGGCTCTGTTCAGGCATTATCAAGTACTTTGCTGAAGCTGTTTTCAGTGCAGAGTGTGTCAGAGCAGCAGCTTTGCTAGCTGGGCCAGGGGGTCTTTGCTGATACCTTCTGGGCCTGAGCCCTGTGCTGGTCCCTCCTCTTGCCCTGTGCACACACAAGATATGTTGTCTGTAATCAACTTGGATTGCTGTGGGTTGGGAGTGGTTTTATGGATCAAGGATTAGGGCATCATCCAAAAAGAGAGTGTTAGGAAAAGCTGGATTTGGTCTTTTATAATTGAATAAAGCAAAATGCGATTATCTGCCTAGCTCCACCTAGTGATATTAGACAGTATCTCACACAGACCTGCTCAGGAAAATAAAGGCATTTGTTTGTGTGACAGGTTTGCACTGAAAAGGAAGTGTCTAGTAATCTACAAGTTCATTCACTGTTAGCAAAATGTCGTTTATTTATTTATTTTAAAGAATTTCAGGACCAAAGGTATCTGAGCATCAAAATTTGAGATTCAGGCTGTTCTTCTGCAACAGTAGTCTCCCAGTATTTACAGTCTGTCACAACAAGAATCAGTGATTTCCACCAGGACCTGGCCAAAACAATAGAATTCAATCTTACAAGTGGTGATGTTAAGTTTAACTTCTTCCTTGAAGATAAACTGGGGAGAGGTTATGGATTGGAGAGACAATCCAATGAGGAAAAGCTCTTGAAAAAGGCATTACCTTTGTGGTTGTATCTTTCAAAGCTTGCAGAGCAGTGGGGTGGTGTCTGCTTGGTGGTCAGAAATGTTGCTAAAGCAGGTGGGAACATAGCTGAGCTACCCTGGATGCTGATTGCAACCCACCAGTGGTGCATGACTGGTTTAGAGTGGGCTTGGGCAGCCTTTGCCTCTGCCACTCCTGGGACATCAGAACCAGAGGGAGATGGATGAACATCAGCTCATGTCAGACCTCAGTGATTGCCATAGGCAGCCACAGGCAGTGTTCTGAGAGGGGACAGTTTTCTTGGAACAGCTGAAGGAAAAAGTAGGTGAATTTTTAAGACCCTCTCAGGAAAGCTTTCCTAAATGCAGGAGGTTTTAGGGAAGGGCAGAGGATGAAGGGGATAAGAGCAGAAAGAGAAAAAAAGTTTATTTCCTAAGGAATAAAATTGGTTGTATAAGTGAGACTGTGCTCATGTTGGAGCATTGCTGAGCTCCCTACTTAATTTGTGTCTCTACAAGTACGAGTAGCTTTCCTGGTCTCAAAGTCAAAAACTAATAAAACTGGCCCCCAGGGATGGAATGAGAAGGGAAGTCTGGAATGTCCTGAGTTCTTATGCTTTACATGCATCAGGATACTTAATCTGTGTTAATGTTTAAGCATCTAAGTAGCTTTAAAGAAACAGGTTTGTACTTAGCTTTAAACACGAGTGAAATATCCTATCAGGTTCCTGTGAAGTTCACGGGGGTGCTGAGCCAGGCACGGTCTGATGGCAGGTTTTGCTAGTTCACAGGATCTGGGAAAGCTCCTGATACCAGTGAGCCTGTAGAGCTAGGAACAGGTACATACACATATTTGCCCTCAGCTGGACACAGCTTTTTATAGGCTCCCAAACAGATGTAGAGGCCCTTAAGCCTGATTTTACCAATCAATTTTTGAAAATACAGTTTTTCTAGGCTTAAATCCTGCCTGTGTTGGAGTCTGTGGCTGCTGAACTGGCTGAGTACCTACCCCCCTGCTTGTCCACAGCTCAGCAGATTCCTCCCTAATCTTCAAGGAGGCTGGTCAGACTGCACAGCAGCTTACCTTAGCCAAGGCAGAACTCCAGATTCAGGGATGGGAGCATTTTGAGCTGTGCTTTTGTGATTCCTCCTCATTCTCAGTGTTTTGCAGTCAGCAGAGCATCAGGCAAGGCACTCTGACAGCTACCAACCCTTTCCATTACAGCTGATTGCTTAGCCAAGGGGAGGCAGTAGCTTTTCTCCCAGGCACTAAATTATTGTCAAAATTATTTCCTTTTATGCTTTTCCAGTTGCAGGAGGTGTCTGGAGGCACAGAGGTAGTTAAGCCTTGTCTGTCTTCCCACAGTAATTACTTTAAACTGAGGCATAGCAAATAGGGATGATAGCAAGAAGAAAGACTTGTAAAAAGAATCATACAAATCAAACCACATTTCCACCATGAAGATGAATTTTGGTTTGGCTTTTGTTTTTCAGTTAGTTTTCCAGTAGTCCCTCTTTAATATTCTCTTAAATGAAGGGGAAAAAAGTACCCCTTATTTTGAAATACCTTCTAATGCTGCATGAATTCACGTTATTGGGCATGCAGGACTGGGATTGAGACTGCCCAACTGGACACCAGTAAGGCTGGATGGGGAACTGCAGTTTTCATAGCAGATCTAAGATGATTTGAGATGTGATTTTTTGTTTCAATTAAGGACTTTAATTTTGAAATGCCCTCAGCAGGGGAATTAACTGCTTTCCGGTGTGCTCTGCCGAGCTCTGTGCCTCTGTGGCTGCCTGCTTGGCAGCCTGTGTTGGAGCTCTACCCTGACAGCTTTCTGAGCTCAAGCTGTTGAGGTTCTGCAACTCCTGGGAGCTCAGCCTGCCAGCTCCATCACCCCTGGGCACGACCCTAGGGATCCAAGAACATGAGTGATGGGAAACCTGAAATAAAAACATCTCTGTGATTATTTTAGTTTGGATTTATTGGAAACCTGTGAAGGAAAAAAGTATTTAATGACTTGTGAGCATCCTACTGAAGGGTTAAGAGGGGTGTGTGGATTCTTGCCTGAGTGCAGTTCAAGTTGCTGTTTAGCCTTAATACCCCCCTGTACCAGCAGAGGCACTCATAGCACATGGAAATTGTTTTGGGGTTCAAAAATTAAACACATGTGGAAGGCAGGAGGGTAAAATGTCAAAAAACCAAACCAAACCAAAAAACTGAGTTTATATTTAGGGTGGGTGGCCCAGCACACATATTTTTATAGTTGTATCAACATCAGATAATTCCTTAGAGAACAAATTGAGTAGAATTTTACTGAAGAATACAAAAGCTAGAAATGTTTTAGAGACAATTACCACCCTGGAATGACTGAATTTGAGTAATGGTTCCTGCTGTCAGCAGCACGTTTGATCTAAGGGCATTAGTATGTTTCTAAATGTTAAGTGGGCCTACCCAAGTGTTTTAGGGAGCAAAATGGCAAGCTGGTCATCTTTGTTGATGACCTCAATTATCAGCTTTCTCTTCCTATGCTCTGATGGTCTTTCTCTGCCTCTCACTTGTAAACCTCGCTGAGGAGGGTGGCCTTTCTCTTGGATTAAGGGTCTGCTGTGTTAGAAGGCTGGAATTAAACATAAATAAGCAGCTTTGGCATTACATACCCAGTGATTAAAAACTTCAGAGTGACTTAGGTGTTTTGGTTGTGGCTGAAAAACGTGGCATAATATTTACCATTTTAGTTTAAATTATATTTGTCTAGTGGAAATGGAGCTTTTCTGTGGGCATGCATCTTCTTATGCAAAATATATGTGCATGCATTGTTATTTGGCTGGATTTTCAAAATCAGAAGTGTTGGCTGTGGTTCTCTTTGATTCTTTCGGCTTTTAAGTATCAAAAATACGGTCTGTGGTTTGTAACATAACCTCTCTCACTTCCCTGTCAGGCTTATGTGGGAAATTAGGGGAGAGGTGGTGATGGGTTGAGATACTGCAAGACACTGGAGGGGAAGGCAAGAAGTGTTAACACGTTGCAGGAGGTAACAGGACGCCAGTGAAGTGACTCAAGGAGGTGAGCGGTGCAGTCAGGGCAGCACAAGAGTAGGAGGATTTTTGGCAGGAGAATTTTGCCTAGATTGGAAATTGGGAATGAACTGAGATGCTTAGAGGCCACTGAGGATGCAGCAGTAGTAATAAAAGTGGGGGATAACTATGGAGGGGATAAATGTGTTAGTAGGAGGGGTGGATGTTAAAGATATTTCTTAGTGATGCTGTAGAAGAAAAGGTGGCATTTCACACAGGGGAACGGTGGGACAATAGCTGGAACTGTGTGAAAAGGCTCTGATTACAAGGCTGGACCATTGTAGAGATAGGAAGTTGACAAAGACAAGACTGGAAAGGACACAAGACCTCCCAGATTTCTCCAGCTTTCAGTGATGGCATCAGTCAGCCCTGTGACTCAAACAAAGCTGAGTGCTTTGCCTTTGGCCTTTTGCTATAAATCCTTGTGTCAGCCTCCAGGAGTGATGGGGCGGTTAGAAACCTTCCTGTATTGAGAGCAGCTCCTCTGGGTCAGCTCCAGTGCAAAGAGAGATTAGCTACTTGTGCATGAACTGTCCTGCACATTTTCTGTGGATAAATAGAGTGGATTCTAGGTCTGCCAGTCAGAAAACTTTGAATGCTCTTGAGGGGAAAAAAATAAAAGGGGAAATAGTTCATTTAGAGCATACTTTGTGCTGTTGCTTTTCTGTGCAGTGAATAAACAGTAGGATGTGTGTCAGAGGCAACGAGCAGTGATGCTGAATGACTGACTTGCTTTTAGAAGTCTCCTTGGGTGGTTGTAAAGCAGCACAGTTACCTGGAGCCTCCTCAGGCACTGTCCTTCCTTCAATCTGAGTTTCCAGGCAGTGACACAGCCTGAAAGGAGAGACCAGAAGATGAACTACTGGAAGTGAAATTCTGTTTGGGAGTGCTCCAGCTGATAGAGAAGTAAGCTTCTGGGTCAGGAAGCATGTGTGCTCTTCGGCCTGAAAGGAAGGGTAAACCCAAAAGCTCTCTCTGCATTGTGGCTGCTTCACTTGCAGTGTTCAAACTCATTACAAACTCTCTTGGAAGCATTAATCAGGAAAGGCAGTGACCCCATATGCTGAGGTCAGGGCGCTAAATTCCTGTGTTTTATACTCTAGTCTGTTGTAGCATAAATGTCTTAGTCAAAGGTGAGCATTTGAGGGATAAATGGGTCACTGCAGTTGTATTTATTGGCTCTTCTTTCTTCTTGTTTGAGGCAACAATGGTATATTTTCTTTCCCATTTATCGTTGTAGAAGTCAGTGATGGGATTCCAGTTTCACCATCCACCCTCCCCTGGGAAACCCAAGGAAGGACTTTAGTTCTTTACATGGGTTTTTGTCTCTTACAACATGGTTTGAATAGGAGCAGGATTAGATTATGTGAAATAATGTGGTGTTGGCACGTGGCAATGTTGGTGTGTAGACTTGGGGTGTGTTACTGTGTTGTTGTATTGGACTGTGGCTGTGATGCTGGAGGCCTCAGTCCCATACGACTCCCTAAATTGTGTGTGATGCCCACTCAGGGTGGTAGATGTGACACAGAACAGCAGGAGACTTGTGTCCTCCTCAGCTGGCAGCTGGAAGTCAACCAAGGTCATCCATAATAGCACTGGACTATGGATAACTGGATCAGACTCTACCTGTCCTACAAGTCAGGAGTGTCTCCGCCGACGCCAGTGCAGTTACTGGTGTGAAGGGAAGAGCGTGATGCTCTCTGGGCCTTGCCCAAAGGCAGTTACACTGTTTTGCAGTTGTGTCTTCATGGATTTTCTCATTTTAAGGTGGACATAATTGGGCAATATGATTGTGAATTATCAGTGCCACCCGAATAGAGAGTGAGATGGCTTGTTGTCATGACAACAAAAGATGGTGAGGTGTTTACTTGAAAGTGAGTTCTGCACAAGCGTTCACATCAAGCTGTGTCTGAAGAGCCTTGTTTGAAGAACTATTCTTCAGAGAGTCCATTCCTCCTTTAAAATACTTGCTGTATTTGTGCAGTTTCACCCCAGGATACATGGAAGACGGCTCTTTGAAAGCTTAACCCAGGACAGAGTGTATGCTTTTATTTTCCAAAGGCACTCTTTAGTTCAGTAATGGAAATCCTACCTAGCCTACAAATAGCAGCATATGGAAAAGCCAGCCAGTCAACTATCTGCTGTTTATATAAAAGGAGTTTGTAGCGAAGAGACTTCCTTTTAAAATGAATCATATGGTAACTCACTTTTATAATCCTTTAATATCTTTTTGGCTTTAAAAGGTATTTGGGTTTAAGAGCATGCTTTGTGATATTAATTTTATCTCACCGAGCTTTCTTTCCTGTATAAATCTGTGCTGGGGCAGAGGAGATATTATTTATTAATTCCTTGGAAGTGCCTTTTATACAGTGTGTACTGAAAAAGAAGGGTATGTTTGATATTCAAATGGGGCAGAATACTACTCTATGAGTAAATATGCTGTGCATATAAAGAACCATATAAGTGCTGCATACCATTAAATAGTTACTTGACTGCCTTCTTGTTGTAGTTAGCTTTTAGTATCCTTTCAGCTGCTGCTTATTGTCCAGAAATGTCTTCATTACCTTTCAGTTAAGCTAAGAAGGTGCATTTGGTTGTGCTCCTTAATATAAACAGGGAACTTTAATGCTATCAAAGAGATATATAAGCTGGAATAGCCAGGAATATTATTTGAATTCTTCAGTCATAAGTTTTGTTTTGATCACTAGGTATTAAATAGAACAATAATTTGTAGTGCACATATTTGTATGTTAAATATTTGTGTTTCTGCAAGTACATAATTGGAGTTAAGGAAGCCAGAGACAGAGAGGAGTAGGGAAGAAGTTGATGGGAATGCTTACATAGGACTCACAGTTCTTATGTGATAGGAAAATCAAAGTAATTTTTTACATGTCCAGTGCTGCTGTTTGAAATTTGAATTGGAAATGAAAAAGTTTCAGTAAGGATTTAGTACAGCTGAAATCAGTATTTTTCTGGGTTTTTGTTTTTGGTTACAACACCTATCTCAACTCTCTTTTTGCCCAGGATTTGTGGTGTTTTAATCCCAATTTAGAAAAAAACCGAAACAATCAATCTCAGAAAGAACAGGGCAGGACCTTGAAAAGTCAGATCTTTAGCCAGCCTTCTGCATTTTATGTCTGTGCTTGTCTCTTAAATATTTCACTTGTCTCTTAATCAAAGCAAGAATGTGTGACTTGTGGCTTTGAATTACTAAGCATGGGAAATACTATTCAGTTATTTATTTCAGGCAGTAATAATGCATCAAAGGTTGTTGTCAGAGGCTCCTTAGGTTAATGAGAGGGGCAATGTCAGTGATGGTGAGGAAAGAAATGGGAATAAGATCAGGAAAGACAAATGGCATGACTGGATTTGTCAGACATTTGTAAACATCAATGGCAAAACACATATTAATCATCTGTTTTTCTTGCAAGCTTAAAAATCGTGAACTTGTGCCAGTTTTATGTACCACTCTTTTCTGGTGTCATACCTGATGAGTTAACTATAACTCATTTCCTCTGTCAGTGAGACCAACTGGCTGTGTTGGTGATCTGCCACATGTCTAGCGCTGGTGCTCCTAGCGCCTCCCTCCTCCGCCGACTCCATGTCCCAGCTTTGTTTGGAAAGTGAGACAGAAGCCAGGTTCTGGCATCCCCTGTCCAAGGGATGCTGGTTTTATGGGGTGCACAGGGACCTTGTTACTGCCTTTTCTTTTGGGCAGCCTGCAATGCTGCTAATCCCAACTGTCTCGGAAATACTGGAGTTGTTCAGGGAGTTGTTGGATGATAGCTGGCTGTGTGTACATAGATCAACATAACCCTCACACTATCAGGGAGAGGATTATGCTATGACAGTAAAATAGATGACAGCAAAGAAAATTAACTACTGCTGCACAAGGTGACTTGTCTCTTTATGGCTTTCACATCTCTCCTGTGTGTGCTCTTCAGTTCCCTGAGGACAGGACATGTGGTCCATGCCATCTCCAGTTCTCCCCTGCCTTACACAGGGTCTGTGGAGACTAAAAAGAACCAGCTGAGAAGGTTCTGAAAGGGTGGCAAAGGCAGTGGGGTGTGTTGTGAGCAAGCAGAGGTGGTACCAGGCGGTGAGGAGGTAGGCTGGGAACGACCAGACAGGTCCACGTTTGTTTGACTCATAAACATAGATGATGCAAAAGGAGTTTTACTCCAGTGTGCTTTCCCTTGGATCCCAGGAAGCTGGAGAAAAATACAGGAAAATATAATTAGGGGTAATCTTGTTTGTCTCAATTCTTTACAAATCAAATAAATCATTGTATGAATTGACAAAGTCTTGCAACTCTGACATCCTTTCTTGAATGTTTTCTATCCTGCTTCCTGCTGTTGTTCCTCTCTCTTCAGGGATTCCCCTTCATATTTTGTTCTCTGTTCCATGCCTGTGAAATCTGGAGAATAAGCTCCCTATTGGCCAGCTGGTACTAGGCCAGCCATCATTTTTCATGGTCCTCTGGAGCCTACCTTGCATCTTATATACTTGGAAGTAGTCCCATTGATTGTAAATCTGTTATAGGGCAGAAATTCTGGAGTAGTGAGCATCTTTGTTCTCTCTGGTGATAGTAAGCCTGCAAAGCAGAACAAGATGAAGAAACCTATCTAATATATTGATGTGTGACTTCTGATGTGTTCTCTGTACAAGAGACAAAGACATGTACAAGCCAGCTGAGAAAATAACAGCTGTGATGTTGGAAAGTACACAGAAGAGGCTTGTTCTTTTGCTTTCTCAGCCAGTTTATAACACTGCCTCCAGTTTATAATGCATTGGTTTCCATTACATGTAAGAAGAGTTGACCAGGCCAAGGATTGGCATGATGATACCTGTACACATGGTGTAGTGTGTGAGCATCATGCTGCTCACATGAGATGTTTAGTTTTCTTTCAGCAGTGGGTATGGGAATTGACAGCTGCCCAAATGTAGAAGCGAAGGGCCTGCTGGTAGTTGGAAGAGTGACTCAAGCATATCCAGCAAGTTGGCTAAATGGGTAAGAGGTGTTTCATTGTCTCTTTTTGCCTTGCAGGAAGAATGCAAACAAATCCTGGCTCGGCAGAAATCCAGTTCCCAGTCTGATTCTCATGACGATGAGATTTCCCCTCCTCCTCCCAACCCGGTGGTGAAAGCCCGGCGCAGGAGGGGGGGGGTCAGTGCAGAGGTGTACACAGAGGAAGATGCTGTTTCTTACGTCAGAAAGGTAACGTGTTGCCATCTCCCTGACTCTGAGGTGTACAGGAAGATGCTGTGACTCATATTTTGCCCATAATTTGGACTCATGGGTCAGCCTGTAGGATGGTGTTCTCATGCTGGCACATGCAAGGCTCAACCAGTTCTTCCCCCATCACTGTGGCTTCGGCATCCTCTGTTCTTTCCTTTTTGAGATGTTATGCTCATCTGTTTCCCTCTCTAACAGGGATTCACAGCCATTTTCTTGATATTCACAGACTCTGGCAGCTTCTGGGTTTTGTCAGAACCTCTCTGTTTTGGGAAGCAGCCTCTTTATTGCTGCATTTCCTGATTTAATTTCTTTTTTTCCCCAAAAAAAATCACTTCCAGTTCAACCCAAACCTAGGCATTTAGGTTCCCCAGATCATTCAGGCACATGGTTCCCCTGTTGATTTGGTACCACCTAAACCATGAGTTTTTGGAAGTCTCTTGACCACCACACAATTGTTACATGACTGTTGTCTTTGAAGAAATGCCAATCCCAAATTAGGTAATTTCTTCGGTAGGACCACTAATTTGGGCTTCCCTTTTTTTTTTAACTGCCTTTTTTACAAAAATATCTAGCTATGTTATATTCTTGATACCTCTTAATAACTGCAGGTTGGGTTTTTCTAAGCTGGTCAAAGCTTTCAAAGGTTATTAACTGACAGACATGACAATAGTGCATGTCATGTTTGTTCAGGGAGCTGGGCTACAAACACATTTCATAAGGCTGACAGATGCTACTGATGTGCTTTTTTGCATGCTTGGAGTAGCTTTAACCCAAAGAGCTTTTTCTTTATTGGAATACATTTTGTCAGTCACTGTTTTTTAGCAGAATACTTTTTGCCTTTGCAGTCAGATGTGCTGTTGTCATCCACTCATGGTACAAGTTCAAGGCTGCTCTGGGGATTTCTGTCCCAAGACATAAAGAATTAGGAGATCCTTTCATCCTAAAAACAAGTGTGGAGGAGGATTCTTGTGGCAGTTAAATAATGCTTGCAAGTATATGGTAAATTTTAACAGCACTGTGGTCAACCTATTAATACACAGAACTGTTAAAAAACTTGTGTGCTAATTTATAAACCACTTTCAAACACTTCTCTTTCTGTGTGGTTTGCAATATACCCCTTAAAAACTTCAGTGAAGAGATCACATTTGTCTCTGCCTAATACAGGCTCCATCTGACTCTTTGGAAAACCAAAGGAAGGATTCCTTCCTGCACCCCAGAGTAATTCTTTTATGTTTGTAATGGAACCTGAAGTTGGCTTTGTTTTCTTTCTTTTTCAGCAGTAATGCCAGTGAGCCCTGACAGTAGCATGGGTAGGCAAGAACCAGAAGCAGCAATTCAGATCATACTCTGTGTGTTCCGTGACTAGGGCTGTGATGGTTTTCATTTCCTAGGAACTGACTGTGCTTAAATAATAATGATTTAAGGGATGGATTCTTGTCAGGCTGCAGATGCCATAAGGAACAGAGAACCAGCACTGGGCTTGTGTCAGTGCTTTGTCCTCTGCTGTCAGCAGATGAATCCCATGGTGAGTCCCAGGGATGTGTGTTTAGGAAGGAGAATTGTAGAATACAGAAATAAAGGGGGACACTGAAAGGACAAATTATGAAACTAATTTCAAAGTGTAAAAGCAGGGCAAGGGTAGTGTTAGACTATTGCAAACAGATGGAATATTAGATAGTAGCCAGAAGAACTGCTGGCTTGGATTCAGGTATTGGGTAGAAACACATCTGGGTCATAAGCCAATTTAAAATATCCCTTGAAGGGGTGAGCTATAGGATGAGTAGTGCTAAAGGCAGTGCAGTGAGTTATGTCATTGGAGAGAAAATCAAAGGAAATTTAGCTTTGTGATTTAGCAAGAACGTGGCATGGCTCCATTTTGGGGAGCACAGCAGAAGATCTCTGTGGAGGGTTATTTCATTGCTTCATTCCCAAAACCAGAGAAAGCAGAATTTGTCAACACATCTGATACAGCATACAGTTAACAGCTAACAGAATAGAAATCTTGCTGTGAAGAGGGTTATTGGCTTGAAGAGAACATTCTGTGATTACTTGGAAGGGTGATGTAAGAAATGATCAAGTGATTCTTCCCGACATCTGATTTTGGTCAGTTGCCTGGTTACTGTGACACTTAAAGAACCTCTCCTGTGTTTTCTGTGTCTGTGTCCCAACAGACCCCCTTTGGTCTCTGCCTTATGGCTTTCCCTGCTGCAGATTTAAGCTGAGAGAGGCTAGTCTACACTATTTCATAATCAGCCAGAAAGGTTGGAGTCGAATGTTTCAGTGATTTGATTATCTACCCTTTTAGCTCATCAGCAGTAAGCTGAACAGCCAGGGTGTCCTTCATAGAGCAAGGGTTCAGGACTGCAATTCAATCCAGGGTTTGTTTGATAGGGTAAAAACCAAGAAAAAGATCTTGGCTAAATGCTCATTTTATTTAACACTGATGAATTTAAACTTTTAGCTAAATTAGATTACATTTCACTGATACAGATATGCAGTTTATACATACATGCTCCTCTAGATTTAATTTAGTAGTCTGATGACTACAGCAGTCAATATAATTGATGTCTGAAGCCAGAGTTTAACTTTAGGTCTTCACAGTGCAGTGTTTTCCCTTGAAATAAATCTTAGATCAATTAGTTTTCCCATTTGAGACATCCTCCTTCTGGTTGGATGGGTAATATCTTGCCTTTCTGAATGAGGAAAGGAAACTATCTACACATCAGCATACCTAGTAACTTAAGGAAGACAGATACACTATTTCTATCCTAAGAAAATATGAAAGATGACTGCTCATTATCAGACCTTTTCTTGTACAGTATTTGAAACAGGCAAACAGATCATAGAATTGTGAAATTGTTTAGGTTGGAAAAGACCTTTAAGATCATCAAGTCCAAGCACTAACCTAGTTCAAACACTAAACATGTCCCTAAGCACCACATCTTAGATGTGCTTTAAATACCTTCCAGGACAGAAACTGGCTCAGCCTGTTCCAAGGCCTGACAACCCTTTCTGTGGAGAAATTTTTCCTAATACCCAATCTGAACTTCCCCTTGTTGAACTTCATACAGTTGGCCTTGGCCCATTGATCCAGCCTGTCCAGGTCCCTCTGCAGAGCCTTCCTACTATTGAGCAGATCAACAATCCTGCACAACTTGGTGTCATTGGCAAAGTTACTGAGGGTGCACTCAATCCCCTCATCCAGATTGTTGATAAAGATATTAAATAGAGCTGGCTCCAGATGCTGATTTTCAGATTGGAGTAAGGTTTAACACTTCCTAGGCTTGATTCTGTTCTGTTGTAACAAAGCTGTTAACAAAGATCATGTTTCTGAAGTCAAAGAACATCTTTTACAAGTCAGAACTGTGTTACAAATTTCTGATGTCTCATAATCTCAAAGCCTCTGACTGGCATAAGAAGATGCTTGGCAAATACAGAGATAGAGTATCTTTAGTAATATCTTACCAAAATACCAAAATGGAATGTCTAACTTGCAAAAGTCTTATTAAAAAAACCCTTTAACTCAGTATGAAAAGATACCCCTGAATGTCAGCAGATATTTTGAGCAAATTCATGTACAACAGGTTCTTTCACTGTCTCTCCAATTGACAAATAAAAATGCCTTTTAATTTTCAAATGGAAGTCCTTCTTGCTTGCCCTGAGGCAAAGCCACAGAATTTTGACCCAGGTGTGCCCCACAGGGGCTCAGCTTCTTATACCACAGTCAGTACTTTAAAGTATGGTGTAATCAACACTTTTTTCCTTAACTGTTGCTTGTTCCCTAGTTTTTAAAGCAGGCTGCTTCTGATGTTCTTTGTAGGGAAAGAAGAATATGGAATATGTTTTCCTTAGTCCAAGAGATTTGAGAGGAGGCTACATAGCTGCAAGTACCTGCTAATTACAGTATTTTATGGATATTCTCCTCACTCATTCTGGATCTTATATTTCTTTTCTGCTTGTCATATTGAGAACAGAAATTCTTATCCTCATATAATCAAAACTGTAATTTATTACTTTCTTAGTGGCTTTATATTAAAGCCTAAGCCTGCCTCAGTGTTTGAAATGAAATTGCATCCATTATCTTGAATGGTGGAACTTTCTGTAGGTTTCAAGATCTATTAAGGAATATTAAGGAATACAACCAGGCATGTAATGACCCCTCATTCTTTTCTCCACAGGTTATTCCCAAGGACTATAAAACCATGACAGCACTGGCAAAGGCCATCTCCAAGAACGTGCTCTTTGCTCACCTTGATGACAATGAACGAAGGTATGAGGTGCTTTATGATTTAAAGGAATTGTTAGCTTGACCTGAGGACAAGAAATCACATTAAATTGAAACTCAAGGATCAAAACTACTCTCCCTGGTACATGTCAGCCATCCTAGATGCACCCTCGCTCACGCTGTATGGCAGTGTGACAGAGGGTAAGATCACAACCTAAAAAAGGGCAGGAACAGGTTAGAATGTATTCAGACATGCTTAATATTTGCAAATCAGCTGTGCCTGATGAACTTTATTCTAGGTTACTGAAGCAGTTGGCTAAAGCAATCTCAGAAGCGTTTGTAGTGACTTCTGAGAACTCAGGGAAGACAGGTCAAGTGCTGGAAGAGTGGGAAAGAAAAAGCATAATGTTTATAGAGAAGTAAAAGAGAATTACAGGTAAATTACTTTGTTCTTTGAAAAAGTGGAACAAACAAATTATGTGTAAACACCTGAAGGAGACCAAGGAGTTCAGGAACAGCCAACGTGGCTTTTAAAAAATGTCTCTTTAAGGGGAGTAGCCAGTCTTGTAGGTAGGGAAGGCCCAACAGAGGCCAAACAGCTCAGCTTCTAGTTTCTGAACTAAAAACTTCATAAACAATGAAGGGAAACATGTCTTCAGTGAAACCAGTATGGATCCTGAGATACTGATTGGATTGGCATACTGAGCAGCAGTTATCAGTGTTTCCATCATGCCAGTGGAAAGATACACTGAAGTGTGGGAACGGTTGGCCTGGTTTTGGTCATTGTCCTTACTGACCTTAGGAGTGGAACAGTCAGTAATGTCAAGCTGTTCTGAAAATGGTAATGTTTTCCTGGGGTAACCAAACAGGGGAACGTGCAAGATGTCCCAGTGTTGGAGAGATTTCAGCTGGAGCACAGTGTCCAGTTTGGGCACTGCTCTTCAAGAATAAACAGTTGGAGGAGGCTCAAGGAGGAGCAGTGGGAACGATCACAGATCTCAATAGCATCACTTATGAGGAAAGAGTGGGATTGGTTGGCCTGCAGAAGGACAGTTGGGGGCAGATGGATGCAGTAAGAGCTTATAATTGTGTATGAATAATGGTGTATGAGGAATAAACTGCTGTGTGTGCCAAAGGGTAAAGAAGAATAGATTTAAAGTGCAGTAGGAAAGAGTCAAGTGAGATACTAGCACGAGGTCTCTGACTGGGTAGGTTGTGGAGTCTCCACCACTTGAGGTCTTTAAGAAGAGATTAGACTGGGGTCTGCCAGGAATGACATCAGTAGTGTCAGTCCTGCCTCGCAGCAGATAGGCCGAGTGATGCCATGAGGTCTGTGCCAACCCTACTTCTCTGTGCTTCTCTGGTCAGAAAGGGCAAAGACTTTGTCTACACTGACATTTCTTGTCCTGGCAGAACATCAGCAGCACAGACCTTCACTGGGGCCACTCAGAAGCTTTCAGCCAAAGCACGTTCCACGTGTGCAAATTTTGCTCCCTTTTCCAGGCTTTCACAGTCCTTAATTACTTTGCAATCCTAATTATTATGATATCACATTAGCATGCAGAAATCTGGAGCAATTAGAAGAGGATTAATGTTGCCCATTTTTCACCCACAGCAGAGAATTCTTGTTCAGAGTTGCTAAAATGCTAATTACACACTTGGCATGTTAACGTGACGGGCACTGAAGGGACAGGCTTAGGGCTGGAAAAGGGGCATTTTGAAGTAGGGTGAGAGAGCTTTTGCTGGTTGTACAACATAGTCACAGTCTCTCCTATCCATTCCCATGTCCTGTTTACCTCTGTCAGGCAGACTGTGCTGTTATGGATACATGTTAGGAGGGAGGAGATGTGTGTAGGTGCCCATGGGCGTGCTGCAGGTGGGTTGTAAACTGGGTTTTTGCAGTCCTCTAACTATGGCTTGACCAGCTCTATGCTGCCTCTGCTGTCAAAAGGTTTAGAAGCTTCTTGGCTTTTGATTTGTGCACTGGAGTGTATCAAACCTATACCATCTCCTTGCTCAGGGATGTGTCTGGGTGTCACATCCAAGCTCATGATGAGCACAGCAAGCTATTGCTGGCACTGGGGGGGAGGAACTCACAGAAGGACACGTGCATTCTGCTTTTGCAGACAGGATTGCAACACACAAATAAATTGTTGTCTCTTTGCATTTTACTGAGCTCATTCTTGACATCATTCTGTTGCCCTTGTCTGGCTTTGTTTGTCAAGAGGCTTGCTTATGTTCACATAGGGGTTTTGCTGTTCATTCTGTGTTTCATCCATACTCCACTTAATGATTCCACTTGAAACCTCTTGGAAGAGAATGTGCAAAGGGTTTCCTTAGGTGGGTGGTGAAGCACGTTAGCTAAGCTCAGATGTGACCACAGCAAGGTCTTTTTGGAAAAGTGTAGCTCGTAGTGGTGTGCAAACACCTTGCAGAAGCTGTGGAGATGGTCAGCAAGACCTGCTAGTTATGATCACTGCAAGATGGGGAGCTGTGGTCCTGGCTTGGTGCTCACCAAAGCCTTACGTGTGTGTGTACAGTCCTGCAAAGCAGCTTCTCGTGTGACAGCTCTGAAGGAGCAACTTGCAGCATAGAACAACTTCTGATAAAGACAGCACTGTGCAGGCTGTGCACCCAGAAGAATGAGGAATTGCTCTGCAGCCAGTTCAAGGATCAGCAGCCTTGAGAGAAGATGTTGGTGGAGCTGGACCTACAGCCAGGTAAGAGGCCTTCACCCTCTCTCTCCTTATACTGGGGTAACAGCAACATTAACTGAGGGATTTTTGCATTATAAACATAGATTTATTTTTTATAGATTGTAACATCAGTTGAGGGCAGAAGCCATCTTGTGTCTCTGCTCTTCATTGCACCTGTGATCCAAAGGGAAGTCCCAGAAAAAAAATACATTAAAATCCTTGATTATGGCATTTGCATCTAATAAAAAGAACTCCCAGGGGAACCTACAGACTTGTAAGCATTGTCTTAGGTAGCCTGTGCTATGGATTCTAAGGGCTGAATTAGGGGAAGATCTAGTTGATCTTATCCCTCCTGGTTTCAAGGTGATCTCACTGTGAAGGTTGTTAGGAGTTTGTGTAAACTTTCCCTCTTCTTTTGGGCTGTGAGCTGGCAAGTTTTGCATGTGAGACAAATGAGCAGGGAGGGGTGTGCTGTCCTGGTGCCCTCTCTGCTGCTTTGGTTTTGTTCCCTCAGCAGGCAGTGAATAATTCCTATCTATGCAAAGATAGAATTACACCCATAACTTGGCAGCGTTTGATTTCCTCTCCCACTCTTGGATTTCCAGCAGATTAACATCTTCTAAGGCTCCCTAGTTGTGAAATGGTGTATAAAGTCAAAATTGGTGACAAGGGGCTGGTCTGATTGTTCTAATCTCTGCTAACCTGGCAGTGTAGCTAGCAAGAATTGTTACTGGTTCAGCATGTAACCCTGGAATAGGAGGACTCCCACTTGGCTTTGCCATGGTGTTGAATACTAGAGGGGATGGGGAGGCAGAGGGGAGGAAGAGATTGTTCATGTTCCTTCTGTGGATAAAAAGAAAAGATGTTTTTTCATCCTTTCATTGGCAGGATGTTCTGCCTGTGCTGGATGGGGGCAGCCACTGAGAAGCAGGCAGTGAGAAGGCTCAGAGGTGACCTGCTGTGGGAATGGAAGTTGGACCCAAAGCTGATGGTTGTCCAGGAGAAGAAGGAAATACAACTGAAGCATAACTGTTTGGTGAGAGAGCAGGACTGAGAGCAGCAGGAGTGTCCATCTGGGTTCCAGGATGTCTCCAGTACCTGTCTGCTCTGCTGTCAGTCCTGACCACATAAAGAAAGGGAAAGGTTAAACGTTCACCTGATTTCTATGCAAATTCTATGTAATTTTCTATGTAAAAGCTATGTAAAACTTGTTCATCAAGGAGTAAAGAGAGTAGATAAATATTTAACACGCACTCCCAAACCCACTGCTGGCATTTTTGCTAATGTAATAATTTTTACAAGCATTTATTCTTTATTAATAATGTACACACAGCTGTAATGCCTGCAACAGCTCTCAGAATACTGTTGTGTATTTTATTTCTTAGATGAATAATAAATTGGTTTGTTTGAACAGTATACTGGTGGGAAACTGCTTTGGAAACGAGTCAGGAAATGGTATTAAATGCTTTTCCTAGAAGCTCTTATAAAGGCACAAAACCAGCAGTGACAAAGGAGCTAAACAGTAGACAAACCTGGTGTATTTACCACAGCAACACACAGTGTTGCATTTATTGTTATGTGTTGCCTGTGTGGCACAGGTGTGAGAATAAAGGTTGGGGTTTATTTTCTCTGCTCATTGAGGCCAGGATGTGAAGATGAAAACTGGCTCTTGGACTGGGCATGCAAGCCAAGCAATAGTTTTCTTCCAACACAAATTCTTACCCTTTTCCCAGTGTCCTCCCAAACATTGTGGAGGGCACATGCTACTGTGATACTGCTGATCAAACTGGAGGCAAACTGCTGTAGATACCATCATCTGCTGTTAGCATTTCAGAAGAACCTTTTACTACCTCACATGGGTTTTAAATAATGCCTGTTCTGCAATCCAGGCAGTTCTGTAAGCCGTGATTGGTGGCAGAGTGGTGTCCTGTAAGGACTTACTGGGCATAAACAGGATATTTGACAGACATTAGTGGCCAAATCAAGACTTTCTCAGCATTGAGACACAGCAACGTTCTTAAAAAGTATTGAGGGCTGCCACAGAGGAGCAATCAGTAATCATGTATCTGTGTCCCCTGAAGACAAAGCCTCATAATTAGGCCTAAATTGTACAAGGTGGATGAAAACTAGATGTGTGGATATAATTTCTAGCAGTAAGGATACTCAGATAAATTGTAGAATCTGTAGTTGTTAAGAGCAGTTGTTGTTAGGCAAATCTCTTTGAACGTAATTTAGTTTGGCTTCTGTTTGGATGGGAGAAGTCTCAGCTCTATTTTTGTATTCTTGGATCCTCAGTAATGGGAAACCAATGCACTGTTTATACCTTTTTCTTCTCTCTTTCTAAATCTATATGAAAGGTTATTTCACAGACCTTCCATTTTCTCAGCTAGATGAGTCTAATTCTCCCCATCTTCCTTTGCAGACCAGAATTTCTGTTGTTCTCCACACTTTTCTCCAGTTAGTCCACCTCTTTCTTGTTCCTTTACATTCTTCACAGCAAGAGGATATTTTTGCCTCCTACTTAGCATGTGATCACTAGAATCCCTGGATCCTTTCCTGCAGAAATGCTACCTTGGCAGTGAATCTTCACCATGTATATGGTTATTCCTACCCAAATATACTTAGCTTTTGTGTCTTTCTTTAATGTATATCTATTTTCTCAGACCATTTCTTCAATCTGTAATCATTTTACATCCTAATGTTGTTTTTTTTTGAAGTGCTTGCAGCTCCTTTACCACTAGGTATTGTCTTCAGATTCAGACAAACCACTCTGTATCCAGGTCAATAACAACTTGGGTACTTTTTTCAGCACAGGCATAATCTAACATGAGAAAAGTGGCTTTCTGTAGCTAACAGATGAATTTTAGCTGTTGTCCTGTTGAGCTCATATTAAAATCTTGAAACTTCTGGTGATTAGTGAATTTCAAGCACATTATTATTGCTATAAGCTTTGTTCCTGTCTACATAATACCATGTTTTATTAAAGCACTGGCTGCAGGCCAGCTGGAAAGCCTCCTATATGTGGAAGAAACCTAAGAAGGCACCATTCAGGAGCAAGATATTTTAGAAACAGGATGCCACAGCTATGACATAGTCATTACACATCCTGTATTTTCCTTGCATTTGTAACTTAACTCTGTTGTTAAAAAACAAACATGGATCTAGCTTCTGCCTGTGCTTTGTATATGCCTACAGTGTGCAGAGCAGTGCAAGAAAAATTCCCTTCCCATGGTACTACAGTGGTATTTCTGTACCTCCAGGAGACCACGTTGTGCTAAGAACACATGGATGTTAAGGGGGGCAATATTTACTCTGCCTGTTGTAGGTGTCTAAGTTAGCTGGTGCTTGGAACACCTCAATTAGGAGCCCTGGGCTATGGTTTCACCATTGGTGTAAGCCCAATTCCAAGCTGGTAGCAGAGGAGGAAGTAACACGGTGAGTTCCAAACCTTGGCTGTGTGTTCCCATTGCTGTCATGGCTGTGGTTAGCCAGAGCAGCTCTCTGAAAAGTGATCCTGCCCTAAAGGGTTAGTTTCCAGTCAGATCAGGTCCTTCCTCCCACCCTCTACCTGGCTGCAGCAGCCCTTTGCCTAGCCAAAGGGAGGAGAGGGCAGGGCAGGGCCTCCCCTTTTGGCAGTAGCTGGGGCTGACATCAAATGAAGTGATGGCAAAACCACACCTTTATTTCCCTTACGAGTCCTTGGACAAAGGGCATGGAAATAAATGGTACAAATACCTCTATAACAAGCTGCTGTTCCTTGCCAAGAATGCTTTTCAGCACTTTCAGTGAGCTAAGCCACTCAGGAGATGAGAGATGAAAAGAAAGATGAGAGAGAAACTGCACAGCGAGGCATGGCAGAGTGGGGGCAGAGGGCTTTGTTGGGTCAATAATATGGTTTCCTTGGGTTATATTTGGATGTTTTTATGACCAAAGAGTTGGATTTCTTCCCCCCTCTTTTCTGGGAGTAGCATCAGAGAGCTGGGTGCAGGATGCACGGTGGGGCGGGCTGTGTCCCATGAAGGTTTGCATGAATGTCCCACCAACTCCAGGAAATGGTCAGCAGACTGTGGTCACTTGGGGACAGAGGAGATGTGTGTGTACAAGATACATGGACATGCAACAGCTTTGGTACCCAAGAGACTGGTGGGAAACCTCTCTGTGTGGGAGTCTGTCTTCTGCTCATCAGTCATATTAGATAATCAGCCTGTCCTTTGAACTCGTAAGCAAACAAGAGAAGTAAACTCATCTCTCAGATCATCCAAGGCATGCTAAACAAAGCTTTCCCCTCTTTGGATAACACCAAGGTATTTCCCAGGTACCCTGCCTGGCAATCCAGCGTTTCTTTGTGCCTTTTATGCCTTGTTTCTGGCCTTGATTCAGCCTGGTGTTTAGAAGAGCATGTTTAACTGTGTTTCCATTGACTTCCTATGGATGTCAAAGCAACTATTCATGGGTTTAAATGGAAGCACATTCAGTCCTGCTGAATTGGAGCTTGCTAATGAGGAATACTACTCAAACTAGAAAAAGTTATGGATTTTGGAGACAACAGTGGTCTGGCAGCAGAGATGGAAATGAAACCAGGTAGAATTGCCCAGGAGTTTGGAAAATAAATGATCCAATTCTCCATTCAAGGATAAGCCATGAATTTAACAGTGACTTTATTTTCCAGAGCATCCATCTCATTTACCCAAGAATTATTGTCTTTAATTACCATTGTGGAGCCTGCAGGCAGCAGTCTTTAAATTAGTTATGCAGAGTTCTGCTCTCAGCAGTTGTCAGGAGATTGTATCTGCTTTAGCATCAATCCTTGTACAACAGCCTGACAGCACACAGACTTGGTACTAGAGGAGTACTTCTTGTGATGTCAATATTTGGCCTGGTAGGTAGGTTATTCCCTTAAACAGAACTAAAAGCACACACATTTGGTATTTATGGGTATTTTTATCTTGAGAAACAAATACTGTCAGTTTATAGCTTTTTAGAGGTTGTGATTCACCCGCAGTGTTTCGTGAGGCAGTTTATATTCTTCATCTCAAATACCAGTGGCGCCATTCCTAATGGGAGTTATTTTTAATTCTGCATAAATTAGGGTTTCCATAGGGGCAGTATGTCACCCATTCTGAAAAACAGAGTTAAAGTGGAGAAGAAGTTTACATAAATCCTTTTTTATATCTAGAAAAAAATAGCCTGAGACAAATAGTATTCAGGCATGCTCGTGCAAAAAATACTGAATCTGAACTTCTCTCTATATATATAAAATAGAAAAATTAAGACTCCTGCCAAATTTAACAGCCCTTCTAAAATTTTTCTACCACCAGTATATATGACCGAGCCTTTGTGTGCTGCTTTACACAACAATTAGCTGGCAGTGGCTTTGAAAATGCCTTACTCAATGCTAAGGCTTTTCAGAATTCAACACAAAGGTTGAATAAAAGAACATCCACTCTTCTCAGCAAGACTTTGTTTTCTGCATCGGAGCAGCTGCAAGCAGTAATTTGTCTTTGTGCTGGACAAACAAGGGTTTATTTCAAGTAAAGCTCTGTAAAATGGTGCTTCCTTTGCCTCCTTTTCCCATCAGAAGGGTTGTAGGTAACCTGTCAGCAGTTACTCCTACTCTAATAAGTCTTCATTAGGTGGCTGATTCTGCAGCCTTGCACAGCTTTGAAGACGCCTACGTGTCTTCAAGTGGGAGTATTACCAGTGCTGGTGCTGGAGGATCAACTGTATGATTAAGTTGCTTAGTTATGCATTTAGAAGAGGATGTTCAAAGAGCCTGAAGGAACTAGATATTCACGGTGACTGATATATAGCGGGAAGTGAGCGTTTAACTCCTGTAAGGTTCTCTTGAAAATCCCCATCTTACACTCTGAACAGTTAGACCGGTGCATTTCCATTATGGGCTGACATCTGTTTAGTAACACCACATCTGGAAAGACAGAAAGAACCCAGCCTTCAAACAAAAAATGGTCTATAATACTACGAGCTTTAGTGGTGGGGTTTTTTCCTTACAGAAATAGAGGATTCAGCTCAGCAACCAGATGAAATTTCTCTGTCATTCCAGTGCACTTAATGGAAATACCAAGTGTAAGTTATTTGACTGTTCGGCTGCTAACTCTGTTTTAATGAAAAAAAAACCTGACAAACCCAAACAATGATTTAGTTCTTGTTTTACAAGTTCCTTACTAAACACTTTGACCTGAAGTACATCACATCTTGTGAGGTAACAGCTGGTCTATCATTGTCTTCGGGAAAAAAAGTAACAGTTGCTAAGATTTCAAGAAACAAAGATGGTCTTTGAATCAACTGGAACAGCTGTAAGAGACTGACACACCATGCGCTGTCAGCTGCTAAATTCAGATATTCAGACTGCCCAAAACGGGATACTTTAACCCTTTGGCACCACCAGATTCCTTTCCCCTCCTGTTTTTCTTTTAAAAAACAAACCAGAAAAAGAAACTGGGTTTTCAGTTTGCCTTTTGCTTTCAGGAATAATAAAAAACCCACCATAAACCCATCATTTTCTTTGTTGGGATTTTGTTTTTTGCCTTTATTCAACTTCTGGTTTGTAAGCAGTAGGGAGAACATGCCTCTTGACAGATGAAATCTGTAGTAGAAAAGTGTAACACCCCTCTCTGTGTGGTGCATTAAATAGGAATTACAGTAGTGTGTATCCAGGAAAAACAGCATTACCTGCTGTGTTAAGGCACTCAGAGTACTTAGTGTAATGGAGCAGAATGAGGGTGAATTGATAATGATTGTAAAGGAAAGGCAGGTGATAGCAAGGGTCCCTTTAATAGAGGCATGTGAAATCAAAAAGCTGGTGGCTGAAGTTGGGCACATTCAGACTGGAAAAATGTAGCTTTTTCTTTTAGAGTAATGAGGGAACTGCTCCATAATTTAAATTAGCTTGGGATGTGGCAGATTTTCCATTGCATGAAGCCCTCAGATCAAGCTTGGCTCTCCACTGTTCCACTGTTCCTAGCTCTTGCAGCACTTTCTGAAGTGCTCCAGAATATTGTGGGTTTGGTTTGGGTTTGGGTTTTTTTTCCCAAAGATGGCAAAATGTGATGACATGACAATTTATTTCACTTGATGAAGAGTCAGCAACCATCTCTTGTGAACAAAGTGCCTGTATGACTTCGGTCTGCCTGAAAGCCAAGAGACTTGGAGCCTGAAATAGGCACATACTGGGTCTCTTGCTAAACTATTGTTTTAGTTCAGCTACAGAGGATGGGATATTATTCAGGAGTCTCTGACATTTTATGGTCTGTGGTAGATAGTATGAGGAAAGCTGTAGTTGCCATTCATCAGTTACCTCTCAGTGCTGCACAGCATGACTGCTCTTAACTGCTGATGGAGAAAGTGAAGCACCCAGCAAGTGGTACCCTGAGCACTCTGCTTTGCTTCCTGAAGAGTGCTGCTGATCAGACAATGAGACTAAGCACTCTGTTTCCTTGCCCAAAGAGCTGTGCTGGCTCCAGCTTGCTCCTAAGTGATTTACTTCAGTATTTCCAAGCAGTGCACAGTGATGGCTTTCTCATAAAAACTCTTCTACTGATCACATATAACCTACTTTCATGTGCCCTGCACTCCCAGCTCCTGATCCTGTGCCATCTGAGTAACTACAAGATCAGCAATTACCATCATGGTTTGCACAATCAGGTTTAGTTTATACTTTTGGTTGTGGATGTGACTGTGTGAAACAAGTAGATGTATATCATGACCCCAGAGGATTTGAAAGTTCTTTGCTCATGTGAATGAATGTCCTGGAGTAAAGGCTGACATAAATGGAATGATTTTCCAGATGTGATAATCAAGGTAAGCAAAGTAACTGGTGTAATCTAGAGCTTTAGTTCTCATTAATAGGAAAGCACTTTACTGTCCTGATAGTCTGTTTAATATTTACAGTTACCACAAGGCCCAGATGAACACTAGACCTTCTGACACCCCTCTCTCCATTTTCAGTGAAAAAAAACCCAAGTTTGCTGTTGAAATGGAATTAAGCCAAACTCCAGCTCAGGTTTCCACATCTTTGTATTTTTCACCTGTCTGTGGGATCTGTTTGTCATGAAAAGTCAGGGAGCAACAGGAGAAACAAAACAACAGATTGGGGGATTTTCTGAATTTTATTGGGGTTTTTTTTCCATTCTTTGTTGAAAAGATTTGCAAGAAGACTTTGCTGCTGCCTTTGAAATCCTTTTCCCTAGCAGAGGCACATCCTTCTCTTACGAGGTGAATGGGAATTACTTCTCAGTATCCAGAGACAGACTTTGCCATTTTGACATCCTAATCATTCCCAGAACAGCCAACTGAACTTTCACCACGATGGACTGGATTTGCTGTGTTAAAATGTTGTAGTGGTGCCCTGATTTCAAGCCCTGATGGTTTCATCACTGCAGTTGACCCGTGTTCCTCCTACAGCTGCTTTCTGCAGTGTGGTTACAACATCTCCACAGATTTTCCTTTGCTTTTAGAAACTTGGTTTAAAATAGTGATAAGTTGTGTTTCACCCAAGTTTCCTTTCTGTCCTTTAATAGTATGTTGTGTGTCATGTTTCCTCTCTTATTTACTAAATCCTGTGCTTTGACTAGAACTTATTTCCAAGAATGTGAAATTATTGCTCTATTAATAGTGCACAGAGTTGGATTCCTTGACAGGTTGACAAGAGCTTTGCAGCACTTTGTGGGAACAGCTCTTCCAAGTCAAAACTGTCCTCTGCAATGTCGGTCACTTTACCCTGGTACTAAGATACAGCCAAAATAAAGCTGCTCAGTCACTTGGGCAAAGTGTGGTGGCACCTGGGGCTTAATGCTCCCCTTTCCACACTCACTCCACCCTCTGATGCTGACAGTCATCTTCAGAGCAGGAGGTAGCACCACGTGCCTTTTCAGTGTCCTAACCCTTGCACATCCCCATTGAGTTCTTCATAGAGTCCAACATCTATGAAGTTTTCTTGGCCTTCATAATCCATATTAATAGAGACTCATAGTTCATCTGACTCCTGGCCTATTTTTGGTAATAAGCTGACTTCTGAGTGTTTTCATTTACTGTGCTCTTTGGCTTTAGGACTTCCTTCCTCCTCTGATTTAGGATTTTAGCCAAATTCAGCACTTGAGATCTGATTGTTGCTTTAATATGCTCAGTGTAGGCTCTTTTTAGTTACCTGGGCTATAGATCATGATGTCATATAATTTAGATTTCTTCTGCAGCAACTTCCTATCAAAACAATTGTCTGGGGAACACGGTTATTGTGAATGTGAGTGATGTGCACTTAGAACAGATTAATGTTCAAAGGATACTTTCATGGAAAACAGGATTAAATTGTGTGGGAACAATGGAGGTTCTGCAAGCAGCTCTGATAGGTAGTTCTTTTCTTCCTTCCAATACTTGGTGTTCGAAGTCAGAGCACAAGAGATACAGGGAGGATAAGAAAATTCAGAGTTAGGTTGTTCTTGGACTCCAGAACCATATTCCTAAAGCCCACGGATGAGATGAACAACTCATGGGAAGGCTGCACAGAGCTTATCTCTGCTAAACTTCTCCCGATTTCTTGTTTATCTCTTTTATTTGTTTGGTTGCTTTGTTCTAGTGCCGTAGTGACACCCTCTGGCAATGGCAGGAGAGTTTCCTTGCCGTTTGGGAGCTCTTTAGCAATGGGTGAGCAGTCTCTCTGGAAAGGCATTGGCATACCCTTGGCTTCCTTCCTCTCAGCACTGGTTTGGCTCAAGACTAAAAAACACACACGTGAAGTTAATTACTGTTGTACGTGAACATGACGGCTAATTGCAAACACAAATTAAAGCACTGTGTAATAAATAGTGTTGGGCAGGATTTTTTTTTGGTGAGCAGCTTGCAAAGTCTCCCTTTGTACTTCAATTAATTTGTTTACATCAGCTCTAAAGCATGCTCTTCTCTTCTGGAGTGCAGCCCCTGAACAAAGCCTTACAGATGCTCTGGCTGCCGTGCAGCTTGCACCAGAGCAGAGATGACATCCCTGATCCCTTCTATTTGTGGAATAAACCAGGTTTTTAATGATGGAAAAAACAACTGTGAGTTGTCTGCCTACTGTTAGCTTTGCATTTTGCATTGGTAATGCTTTTTATTTGTGCTCTTTTACACCGTGGGTCACAAAACAAGAGCTTCTTGCAGCTGTACTCTTTTTCCAGGCAGTATAATGAGCAAACCCAGTAAGCTGTTGAGGCAGTTGGCACAGTGAAGTGCGGTGGCTGTGGCTGGGAGAAAGGCATTAGGATGCCTAAGTCCTATTAAAATCAAGGTGTTGGAGAATACTTAATGTTTTTTGACAGATCTAGGGCTCATTTTGATGAGCGACTTTGTGCATGTCTAGAGGGCAAGCTGATGGCACAGCACTGCCTCAGTGCTTGAGCAACTGCCTGGCTGCGGCAGCGCGAGGGGCAGTGCTGGGACCTCACCTGGCTTCACAGAGGTAGCCCAGACAGAGAGGTCTGTGCTGCTGGACTCCAACAGCGCTCATCCAAAGCTGAATCATAGAATCACAGACTGGTCTGGGTTGGAAGGGACCCCAAGGGTCACAGAGCTCCAACCCCCTGCCACAGGCAGGGCCACCAACCTCTAGGCCTGGAGCTACACAAGGTTGCCCAGGGTCTCATCCAGCCTGGCCTTGAACACCAGTGACAGGGCATCCACCCCCTCTCTGGGCAGCCTGTTCCAGCCACTCACCACTCTAGAGGCTGTGAAGGCTGTGCTGTTAGAGAAACCCCCTGTGTGAACAGGGAATGGTGGCTCTGATATGAAAACCTGACCAGGACCGACTGTGCAGTCCCATGTGCACTTCGATTGTCCTGCTTGGACAGAACCCTCCCCAGTCCCATAGCAGGGATGGAGCTGTTCTGGACTGACACTGGGGACTCTTGAGTTAGGACACAGAGATTTCTCAGTGCCGGGATGAAATAGGAAGGTCTGGCTCAGCTTCTGAAAGCAGCCATGGTTGTATCTGCCACCTGGGGTCACTGTGTTCAAGGTTATTAAAAAGGAGAAGTATAAAGTAACAAAGAAAATAGGAGCAGCAAAAAACGTCCTTCCAAACCCCAACCCCAGGAGGGTGAAACTGAGATTGCAAGAAATACACAGATGACTTGAAATCTTTATTGTGTGTGAAAAAACGAAGTCCTGTATTTCAGTGTGTAAACAGGAGACTGCTGTAACAGGTCAGGGCTGTGTGTGTGAAGCAGGAGCTGAGCTACCACAGCAAAAGCCTTACCTGTCCTAGACCTTTCCTTACTGCATTTTGTCTCAGCTCTTCTACCTACTGGCTCATACAGTGCATCAGAACTCACTTTAGAGATCTCTGTAGCAGCGTGATTTTGTGGTTAAGGCTGATCTTGTTTCACACTGGAATTACTGCACACATCTCACTGGCTTTACGTGTTCTTTACATGTGTGAGATTATAGGTGAGCCTAGGAGATATTTTGAACCTACACCCATCTTAGAGAATTTCCTAAGTGTGCTGTTATTTAAACCTTTGTCTCTGCTAACCCCACATGATGTATTATGTACCTGCAGTACTTCTTAAAAGCACTTTAGCTGAATTTTCAAGCTGGCAAGGCTTAAAGTTGTCAAAATACCTATTTATGTTAAAAATCCTCAGAATGCAGATGTAAATCTTTCTGTGGAGGTGCTGCATTGTGGGAGAGAAAAGGCTGGTTGTGTGCTGGGAAAAGAGCAGCTCCAGACATTGCAAATGGTACTTCAAACCCCATTTATTGTCTGAATGGTCTCAGCACTGTGTGTGCTGCTCGGAGGCTTGATGCCCTGGTGCTCTCTGAGAGCTGCCTCTAACAGCACCTGTAAAATTGTTGCCTAGTAGCCTGAAAGAGAAAGTCAAAGCTAAAGCAGTGAGGCACAGAAACCCTTTCCTCACTCTTTTCTGTTCACAAATGCTTTTATAAAGACCTGTGGGTACCCAGAGAACAGATTGCTGCTTCTGTACCTGGCCGCTGGTCGGCCTCTGGTACAGATGAAGAAGGTAATGTCCATCCATGGAGGGATTTGTGGGGTTTTTTTTCACAGCTATATATTGCTGAAACATCTAAATAATGGAGCTGTACGAGACATTGCAAGGAATTCAGTTAGAGAAGTGTTTCAGTTACAGGTATGGTTGAACAACAGGATGGTGAGAACAGTTTTGCAGGTAGGAATGTTTCTTCTACAGCTCTTTGAGAACAGAAATCATCCATTCTTTGCAAGCTGAAGGGTTATAAAGTCAGAATTGCATTACTCCTCTCTCTTCTGCCTGTTCAAATCACATTTGCATCACTGGCATCACCTCCAAATAAAATTACTTAGCGTATTCCATAATTACATGATTTTTTTTTTAAGCATCTCTGAAGGCCACATTTTAGTCCTATTATAATCAGTATTCTCTGGAGTAATTCACTACTTTTATCACCATGAGGTCAGAATCAGAACATTACGCTTTCATCTCTTATAGTGAGACAGCTCCTCTTACAGGGTATCATGCTGCTGTACACATAATTAGTACTATATGAAGAATATAAATTAACATGTTAGTTTTGCTGGGAATGTTGATGAGGTTGGAAAGGCTTCATTAATATGCTCAATTGTGCAAAATAATATTTCTGAGTTTACCTTCCTTTGCTTTCCCTTTCAACTGGTTAAGCTAAAAATACAGTGCAGCTGCTTTCCCTTTACACATGTGAACATGTGTGGAATGTGAAGTTAGAGGAACTGCAGCCCTCCTGGTGAGAAGACACCACGTTCAGTGTGGAGACACCAGTCACATCGTCCCATCTCCAGAGCAGGGTGGCACAGAGGGCTGGGTGGTACCACTCCTTGCTGTAGGGACTAAAAGGTTTGGTCCTCCTGGTGCACCCCAGCAGCATGAGCACAGTAGTATGCAGCAAAGGTGGGTGGGTTTGTTAGTGACTATGTTCAAGATAAATTGCTCATTCCACTTGGAGCCGCTCACTGTGCTCTTTCCTTCTCTGTGGCCTAAGTTGTTTTAAGCTCTGTTGAGCAGTCCCTGGAAAGCACATCATCTGGTCCTCAGTTAGCTGCTGTTAATGGGTCAGATAGATGATTCAGGCATGAGGTGGAAGATCCTTATGGATGTAAATCAATACCTATAAATGACATCTAACTGCGTTAAGTCCCAGGACAAAGGAGAATCTGGCTGTAGGATCTGATCTCTAGCTTGATAGGAAGTCTGTGCAGGAGATCAGTAGAAAGGATGAATGGCAGGGAAAAGCAAATGATGGAAAGCTCTGTTAAGTATATTTATATTAATAATGGTTGAGTCTTAAAAGGCCCCTTTGCTTGTTCTGCTTTGGGCTTTTTATTAAGAAGGGTAAGTGACCATTATCTATGCTGAACACTCTTTGCATATCCTTTGCTGTTGTGGTTGATGATTAAAATTGCAAAGTGAGTGTGTGATACTGAAAGGGGGTCTATGCAAACAGGCTCTTACAGCCTGGAAGAGCTCAGTGGATGTCAGTGGGAGCTAAGACAAGCAGAATTAATCGCTATTAAATTGACGTCCGAAGTCGAGCTGTGGACTGGGAGCAGAACAACAGAAAATATCAGTAGGAGAGAATTAAATTGTGCTCCTAGATAACTCTTTTGTAAAACTAACTCGATCAGAAAGTCATTAGTTAGTTTTTACAGATTCTGGGAGTGGTTTAAACTTGGCTGCCTTTCCCAGTTACTGGAAGTCTCACATGAAATAGAGTGTACTTCTAATGTGATCAAATTAATGTTTTCTTGTTAGTGGGATCTGCTTTTCCTTCCCTTATTTGTGGTGGTTTAATATGCAGGAGTACAATACTGCTTTAAAACCAGTGTATTTTCCTAACTAATGTTTTGAAAGTTTCTGTTTTATCTCTTTGTTTTCTTACTGGTTTTTTAGTTCTTTGCTCCCCGACTCAGTCTCTTGGTAGTGGGGCGACCCAGCTTTCCGGTCACAGAGGCATGAAAAATCAGCATAATTAAAAGTCATATATTAAAGCAACTTTATAACAGTTCTCTGAAATGCAAATGAGAGAGAAGACTCCCCCATGCTTGCTATGCATATTTCTTGGCAAAATCCATCTATTGCACTTGGAGGTTTGGTGATTAATAGGAAATCGCATTTATTTTTATTGAAAACGCAAGTTTTAACTCACAGGATGTTTTCAGCTCCTGACTTAAATTATTGATTATAATTTCTGGTCAACTTGAATTCTCTTCCTATCACTGTTCCCCTGGTATTCACAGTGAAGCCACTCTTCTGTCCTAAATCCATCAGTTTTACATTCTGGTCATTTTCCCCTTCTCCTCCCAGACCTCAGCATGCTGCCTTACATCTCTCTTCCACTTCCCAATTTCTGATTGATTTCTGGCATCAGTTCAGTTTCAGGAAAAAATAAAGAGTCTTGAAAAGCAATATAAATTCCATTTTAATCAACATTCATCAATTAAAATCTGATATTACCAAGCCTGTTGATAAATAGCTTGACTATTCCAATTTAATATTGACAATACCTTGCACCATTCATTCCATATAGCTCACACTTTCATATGGCAGATGAAGAGAGATGTTTCTGTGAGACTATATATATTTATTTACGAGTACAGAGAGAAAATCCATTGACTGCACCCCAGCATCACACTCACTCTGTGTACCCTCACACTTACACACATGTGTGTACAAGTTGCTTTGAAAGATGGGCTTGCCTGTGAATATCTGATAAGATTTAAAACTGAAGCCTGAAATCTGGGCTGATCTCTTGGAGTTTTGATTCAAGGCCAGATTCTGGAGAATGATTTGAGTTCCGATTCAGGCAGGATCCCTTGAAGATGTTTTCCTGGCAATATTTTTGAGAACAGCTGATCTTTTCACATTTTTTCCACTTGTGTTAAAAATCTTAAGAGAGTAACCAAGATGCCACTGAAATCCTGCTGTTTGCTGCTTGCTGAACGGAGAGTGCAGCCTATCTACACGGTGCCATAATTTTGGCATTCTCCTCTGGTGTATCTCAGAGCTCTAGATGATAGATAATGACATTAAGGAGAGTGAGCTGAAGTTAATTGCAAAGCGTTGCTTATTAGGTTTGAAAGGGATACAATCACAGGGCATTCTAATTTCTGAAGACACTGATTAATATAACAGCTACAGAGAAAAAACTGGCAGTGAATATGTTTCTAGGGAGTTTGCAGGATTGCTGGTTTATGCATTTTCTTTTACAGCCTGCACAGTTGGAGATAATTCAGAATCTTACTGTTTAAGAGTAAGCCAAGTATCTAAAATCTTGTGACCATATTTAGGGATGGATGAAATGTTTTGGTTAAAATAGCTCACACTCCTCTACACATGCCCATATTTCTGTCCAGTCTCCAGACCGGTGAAAGGAAGAATCAGGGAGAAGCTCTGAGATTTCCTTTGCCTTTCTTTTAATCCATCAGCTGGGTGTTAATGATCTCACACTGCTTATTCCAGTATGCAGATGCCTTCCCTCCTGACCTGGTTGAATCACCCAACGCCTTTACCAGTTACTGTGTTCATTCCCAACTCCATTTTGGTTTGATTTAGTGTCATGTGGCACTGCTTTGTTCCACATCTCATCCAACATCGTGCTGGCCTGTGCCAAGTAGGGTTGTCTCCCAGCAAAGGTGGAAGAATCGGGAGGAAATTCAGAAGATGTGGGAATGATAGTGATATCTGGGGCTTACACCTTTTTTTTTTCTTGCTGTCCCAGTGGTTCTGACCCATCCCAATTTCTGTCATTCCCTGTCCATCCAGCATGTTTGTCTGGATAAGCACTGGCTGTGTGTCTGGTTGGAACGTGCAAAATACAGAGAGGGCTGGTGCAGTTTAAAAATAACATTGATGAGCAGATAGATGAAAGGCTGGAGAAGGATGTTTGGTGGAACAACGAGAGAGGCAGTCTCAAGCTACCACTGTAATAATGAAATTCCTTCAGTAGCCTCAGACAATCTGTTCCCAGTATGTACCAGGACAGACAGCATTGCCCGTGGCTGTGCCAAGAGACCCAACTCACACATCTCCTGATAGCCAGAAACTCAGCACAACCCTTGCAGTTAGATGCATTCTCCGTCTCTAATTGAAATCTAGAGGATGCTTGAAAAGCTCCTAAAGCTGGCAAAATTTTAACAAGGCTTCAGCTACACAGGAGGTGGACTCTGCAAGCTACCAGTGGCAAAATGGAAGATTGTTTTTGAAGAACAAGATGTCTCATTCCTGACCCCGTCACCTTACATGCGAGCCAGGGGGAGAGCACTGATGCCAATCCAATAGGCATGCTCAGCAGATGTCCAAGTCTCTGGTTTATATCCAGTGATACTAAAGGTTGTTTATAAAGGCAAGACGTTATTGTTTTGAGTGTTTGGCACTGCCTCTCATCCTTTAAAAGAAGTTGAGAGGAATAAATCTGATGAGGTTTCCAGTTATTTCGTCTCAGTTACAAGAGCAGGCTGTCAGAAATCAGTGTGTCTTCTCTGACAGGGATCCTGCACTTGTTTTACTCTTCATTGCCCTGGTAGGAAACATCTTTTTGCTTGTCCTTGGGGGTACAATCTGAAAGGGCTGTCTCGAATCATCGAGTTCAGCCATCTGATGCTGTAGAAAACCAAGTCATATGATTCCTCTGATAACCTAAATGAAGATATTTTTATTTTTATTCAGTTTATGGGGCTATACTTGTTGGAAAGCTGCTCCATAACACTACTGTTCCCATGGCAAGAGAGCATCTCATTTCCAGACTAAATGTTTATATGTGTTGACTTTAAATGTCCTCATTGTCCATT
The DNA here is from genome assembly GCA_020800305.1 of Porphyrio hochstetteri. NCBI lineage: Eukaryota > Metazoa > Chordata > Aves > Gruiformes > Rallidae > Porphyrio > Porphyrio hochstetteri. The sequence goes on from CM036920.1 coordinate 14,973,098, forward strand.
AGTTAAAATAACTCTTCCAACTCTGGTGTTCACCCTTACTCTTTCCTCTCATCTCAACCTATTTATCAATTGAAATATCCCTTCTTTGATTCAAAATCTTTTCTTCTTTTATAAAAGACAGGCTTTCCATTGCACTTATCCCAGAATACCCTCTTCTATATCTTTTTGAATCAGATGCATCTTGTTCTTTTGCACATGGTGGATTACAGTCATGCACAATATCAAAGTGAGATCATTTATAGAAGTGCTTTTTACAATGGCATTAACACTTCCTTTCTCACTTGGAACCAACCCAGTTTCTACTGATACAGGGTGGCTTTGCTTTTTTTCATGGCCAAGGGTAAAAAGGGTAGCTTACAGTTACCCAGTGGTTTAATGAATTCAGATTAAAGTAGAAATTGTTGCTGTAACTTCAATATCCATGGCCTTTCATGTTAGATTACTGCATTTCATTCCATCTTTATGACTTTTTAGTCATCAGAAGCATCCATTTTTTCCCTGTGATGCTCCGTTCAGTACCTCTGAACACGGCAGCACCTTGAAGTATTCTTACTAAAAGTACATCTGGGCTTGTTCTTCCACTTCCAATATCAACTGTTGTTAATCTACCTTAAATTATTGCCTTAAACACATTAAGGTTCTTCTTCCTAATCCACTTTCCCATTTTCACCAGCAGTTTACCTCCTAGCACTGAGCGTGCTTCCGTGAAGAATCGATTGATTTATTTTGTCTAGAACATCAGTTACCAAGTAAAGGGAGAAAGCAGATATTGCAGTGTGTCTCATTTTCCAATTACCTCTATGACTTTCATTAATCTTGCCAGCAAAATTTGTTTTTAAGCCTTGCATTACTGAGCTTGGCCTAATGGGGAATCTGTAGCTACACAGGTTACTTTGGGATGACATCAATCTATAACCATCGAAGATGGTGAACAAAGTGCCTTTTAGTTCAGTCTTTTCTGGGTTGATTAAGAAAAGGTCAGACCTGGATGCTGCAATCCTGATTATTTCCCATCAGGAAAAATACACTTTTCCTGGGCCTTTTGGAATGAGAATTTCAGACTGTGGGATGTCTACCAGATTTAGTTTTCAGCTGCATGAACACTAACTACAAGGCTATCTCCCCCTCAGAATGCCAGTGAAGTAGGCAGTATTTTTAGAAAACTCGATTTCTAATTTAAAAAATCAAACTGAAAGAGGTTCATACTTCTCCAGCAGGTCACTGAGTCACTACTTCTTTTAAAATCTCATCCAATTGTTGTGAAAGAATTGCCATAGAAAATGTTTCACCATATAAATGAGTTAATGGAACGATTTTTGGCACTGTTTCAAAGTGAAAGTGGCAGGCATTACATGTAAATGTTCTGAAGATTATAATGTGATCCCTATTCACTGATAGTCCCATTTATGAGCATCCTCACAGGGGTAAATAGTTTGCAAGAAACAAGATCTGTCTGTTCTGCACACATCTTCTGCTCAAAGGAGATCACGGTCCTTTTGCTGAGCATGTCAAAGTTCTGCCTGTTAATTAGGTAAATTTTGGCATCATATTTTTCAGAACAGGACTGTTCAGAAATTATCAGTTCTTCTGAAAACCCGTAAATCTGGAGTTTTGGCTTCTAATTTTGAAAATCTTGGCTATAAGTTTTATATAGTGATTCTGTCTGTCAAGAGAACACTTAGCCTGAGATGTCTTCTGGATTTAGAAGACAGAGTACAAAGACATTTTGTCTCTTGCTTGTCAGTCTATTATCTTCCTTCCATGTTCCAATTTTTGCATAGTTGAAAATCACTTTTCCTTCCTTTTCAGCTGAGAAATAAATCCTGATTAAGAGTGCAGCCATTCCTCCATCCCTTGAATTACTAAGAACATAAAATTCAATGAAACCCAAAGTGTTTCACGTATTAATGAGACTTCAGAGGCTTCTCAAATATTTGGAGCAGTAATATTTTATGGATTGTTTTGGAGTACTCCCTGTAGAGGTCAACTGTGATATGATCACTGAAACCTGTGGCTCTGCTGTAGCCTTAGGAAATGTGAGTAAAAATAAACCACTTTGATAGCCGAAAGCAGCCAGCAGGAAGTGAGGGCAGAGCCATACACCACCCAACACCAGTGCCATGAGAGGGGCCATTAAAACAAATGACATAAATGAGCCTGAGACAGCTAAGAAGACCTGCAAGGTGATTAATGCCTGTGGTGACAAGTTGGAGGCATAGGGGGAGATTAAAGATGAAGTTAAAGGTAACAGTGCTAACAGGCCTTTTCCTGCCCACCACTTTTAATTGCTCTTCCTTCCTGCAGACCCAGTGGCCAGCACTGCCTGTGCAGTGCCACATTCCTCCCTGAGATATGTCAACCTGATAGATAAATGAAGTATTTTTTAGACCACTTTGTCTTTTCTTATTTTTTTCCCCTTTTCTCCGTTTTTTTATTCCCCCCCTTTTTTTTTTCTTCCTTTTTCTTTTTTGCCTGGTCTGTCATCCCTTGGGAATATAGGAGGAAATTTAGAAGTCACGTGGAAGCTGTCACCATTTGCTTTAGGCAGTGGGAAGGAGTAACTGCTTGAATCAGTACAGGCTGGGGATGACCTGCTGGAGAGGAGCTCTGTGGAGAAGGACCTGGGGGTCCTGGTGTATGACAAGTTGGCCATGAGCCAGCAGTGTGCCCTGGTGGCTAAGAGGGCCAGTGGGATCCTGGGGGGCATCAAAAGGAGGATGGCCAGCAGGTTGAAGGAGGTGATCCTCTCTCTCTACTCTGCCCTGGTCAGGCCCCACCTGGAGTGTTGTGTCCAGTTCTGGGCTCCCTGGGATAAAAAAGACAGGGATCTCCTGGAGAGAGTCCAGAGGAGGCTACGGAGATGATGAAGTGCCTGGAGCATCTCCCCTGTGAGGAAAGGCTGAGTGAGCTGGGGCTGTTCAGTCTGGAGAAAAGAAGACTAAGGGGGGACCTTATTAATGGTTATAAATATCTGAAGTATGGGATGCAGGGGGAAATGGGCAGCCCCTTTTCAGTGTCTGTGGGGACAGGACAAGGGGCAAAGGACTCAAGTTGAAGCACAGGGAGTTCCACACCAATATGCAGAAGAACTTTTCCCCAGTGAGGGTGACAGAGCCCTGGGACAGGCTGCCCAGGGGGTGTGGAGTCTCCTTCTCTGGAGATATTCCAGACCTGTCTGGACAACGACCTGCACGACCTGTCCTAAGGACCCTGCTTTGGCAGGGGGTTGGACTCGATGGCCTCTAGAGGTCCCTTCCAACCCCTACAACTCTGTGATTCTGTGATGTGCATTGGGACATTAAGTGTCTGCGGGTCCAAACCAGCCTCCCAACTGCCCAAGCTGGTGCAGTTTGCAATGCCACTGGGCAGCATAGGTGAGGGCTGCAAATTTCTCTCACTTGGCTTTCCAAACCAATTGTTCAAAGGACAAGAAAAACCTGGAGCATCAAAAAAGCCCAGTGTCCTGAACAGCTTAGTTGTAGCATATCTACTGCCTTATTTGCAGAAGGTTTTAACACTTGACCTGAAAAGTCAACAAAAGAATCACCATCTCCCATCTTAATAAATTAAGTTCTATCTTCTCTAATCACTTCCTACAAACACACAAAGTCATCTGTTTCCTTTTGGCTTAGATCTTGTATACCGTTTGGGGGAAGAAGGTCTACTTTTGTCAGCACTCCTGTTAAATTTATTTGCTTTTGTAGTTCAAGGAAAAAAGCCTATAACTCTGAAAGTCATCCACTGCTTTTATTTATTTATTTAGCTCAGTTTGATTGATATGTCTTTGTTCTGAGCTCATACAAAACTGACCACAACTACAGTAAAAGTGCCTCTTGTTAAAACACTTCCAGAATATCCACGTGCTCCCCTCCTGCCTTACCTTGCATGGGAAGAAACTTGACCTTAAATGAAGGCACTTGGAAGTCAGAAGTGCTCCATCAGAAATCTTTCTGGCCACTGAGCCCAGAGTTGGACAATCACTCAGATGATGACTTTGCTGTATGTAACTCTGCTTCTTAAGTTACAAACGTGGATTCTCAAGCTAAGATGGAAATGGGGCAGCTCGTTTGCACTTAAGGTCCTGACTTCCCTGTGTACCTTAGAAACCTCTCACCCAGCTCAGTGGGCAACAGGAGTCACTGGGAGAAGCAGAAATGTCACCCCTAGATATCATCAGTGCTGACATGTGCAAATAGGTGTATCTAACACTGCTTCAGAATGGTTCTTTGGCTATTTGTAACATACTTGAGAAAACATGCTGTAAGAAATGATGCTGGTGATCCTTCTTCCAAATAATCTGTGTAAATATCTATAGATACACTAGTCTCTATGAATGTATATATACACATATATTTATTAATTTTGTGTTTCATAGGCCACCAGGATTTATTGTCCTTGGTAGTAAATATTGACCTTGGATTTATCTCAGTCAGTGTTTACCTCTTAGGCCAATAAATCTTGAGGTTCACCTTAACAGAAGTCAATATCTGCTTAGTGTTCAGCTCCATCATTAATATAAATATTTTAGTGACCTTTGCATGTATTAGTCAATTTTTTAAAGTCAACTTAATGTTACAAATCCTGTGGCACATCGGTAGTTTATTTTTCTGATCTGTTTATTCATTTAACATTTTTTTTAATGACCTCTGATATTACTGAGGTGTTGCAGAAAGCCTGCAGGAGGGTTGTTTGAGGAGGATCTCAGGAATGTGAGGGCAACTTGCTCTTCCAAATGGAGAAGGAGGTGGCCTGTAGCACCAGTGCCCGTTTGTGCTTTGATAGCTGCCTCTTTTTGGGTCTTTTTTCAAGACTCTTTGTATGAGCAAAGCTTTCTGAGATCAAGTATTTGCTTTTCTGTATCTGTCACTGAGTTTAGGGTTAGCAGGGACCTTTAGACCACCTAGTCTGACCTTCTTATCTCCTGCCATCTTTATCTCCTCTATTTAAGAAACACTTTTTGCTGCCTTCCTCCTCCCCTCTCTGTTGATCCTCTCTAAGATGAAATTTCTCTGCAGTGTTCTCATTGAAGTTTTCAATTCACATTTGATTTGGTGTGATAAGATCTCAGCCTAGATTCAAACTGAAGTGTCCCAAAGTCTGGAGCATGGCTTTGTGAGTCTCCCCATGCTGTCACCCCTAAACACACCCAACCATTGCCCTTTCCTGGCTGTATACTTAGGCATGAGCACTGCACCTAAATGTTATCTAGAGCCATTCTGTCATGGGTGGGTTCCTCCTGATGTCCTTCCCCTAACAAGTGAGATGCAAAGTGAGGTTGACCTTCTTCCACCTCATCTGGCCACAGGAACGTGTGAAGGAAGCAGGTTTGTGAAACTCTCTCTTTAAAATAAAGCAGCCCAAAGGATCCAGGACAGTTACTTATTTCAATCACTGAGCTCAAAATTCTCCTTGTTGTTACTATCACTGCATTACAAAACACATATATAATACTCATGATTCCAAACCACTTCACCAGGACAGGTAAGAGAGAGCTGTTCTTCATCCCAGGACATTTTCACTCCCTATCCCTGATTCTGCCACCACCCTTTTCATTAAATTACTGCTTTTATTCCAAGTATGAGTGCTGGCCCTTCACATGGATAAAGGCTTGCAGGGTTAAACCCTTTGTGAGCTTATAGAAAATGTTCTGCCAACGTGGAGAGGTTTCTATTCTTTGTTATAAAGGTGCTCCTGGGGTAGATGGTTTAAAAACATTGTGCCATGGAGAATTCTGATCCCTGTCACATGAAACGGCATAAATGTCAGACAGGGGATTTATATGAATATTCCTTGAAGAGAAGCAAAGACAAGGAATTAGTTGTTCTCTTGTCCTATTTATTCCTTTTAATTGGATTTATTTTTAAGTGGGCTTTAGTATAGAAATTTCTGCTTCATTTCTTTATTGGATCCTGGAATTTCATATCAACACAGATAAAGCCTGCTTGCCCTACATTAAAAATATATTTAAACCAGTGGAGATATATTTCTTAAACAGCAAAATCTTCTATTTTTTTTTAAGCTGTATTTTAAACCTAACCCAAATCAGTTCTCAGCTTGCAGAGGACTTTAATGTGCCAGTGTAGGAGCAGTTCACAGCAGCGTTCCCCACCAGGATTTAAGATTTAGAGCAATTATACCTGCTGATACATCAAATCTTTGAGACAAGGAAGCATGAAGCTTTTTTTAAAAAATTTTCAGAGGGATTTATATGCTACAGGCCATATTGTAGCTGGTTTATGCTTGAGACCTGATAGAGCAAGCACAGCACTTGGCTGTTTTTCGGTGCATGCCTTTAAGTCAGACTGAAGAGCAGCTTACTGTTGTCAACATTTGATTCATAGAGTTGTGTAAATGGGCAAAAAATTCCTTTCTGTCATGCCAGAGGCCAAATGAAACAAATCTGTGAACCAGGAAGGTTATTTGGTTGGGAGGAAGCAACATGAGTCGTGTAATAATGTGCTCCTGCAAGTTTTTCTCCAATTTGTTTCGGGGCTGAGTTTGTCCTGCTTTATTTAATGCCATAAAATACAATTCTTCCTGCTGAGAAATTGCTTAAAAATGATACCAGCATGAAGGCAAACACGGAGTTAGCAAAGCCAAGGAAAAAAAGGCTTTGAAGGTTTGGACTAAGAGTGACCAAAACTGTCTGTTGCTACTGATCCACCAGCCTGCCCGACAAATTCTTCATGTTCCCTTTCAACCAGGCATTCAAAAAATGTCCTGCAGATATGCAGGAAGGCATATACAGCACTGCTTTTCCCCCTCTCCCACCCTGGCACTGCTAACGAAAGCCCAGCATAGCTGAGATTGCCAGATTCCCTATCACTGTGGAAAGATAAAAGTAGACCCGTGCACACTTCATCACAGAATTTAACATTGGGCACTAGTGATTTTCTTGTGCAAAACACAGGAGAAGGAGATTAGGGGCATGTTTTTGCTCTGCTGGTTTTATACAACACAGCAAACTGCTGGGGAATTTGTGCTGGGAGGTTTGAAGGAGCAGGTGGTGCTGCCAGTGAGAGCACTGGGTGTCTTCAGGATGCCTTTGATGTTGGTTTTAGTCAAGATTCAGAAAGAAAATGGCTAAGAAAGATGGAACAAAGTCACGTAACCACGTCTGAATTTATTTATATAGGTATGAAGAAAGCACAGTCCTTAGGTCTGTGTTTGTGCATCTCTAGATTTAAACAGCTCTTCATGCTGGAAAAAAGCTCCCTGCCCTTCAGACCCCTGCAAATACAGATCACGTAAGGAAAAACACAGGTATCATTTGATCTGACTGATCTCTCCTTTTCTTTGAATTAGCAGAACTGTACAAAATTGAAGCTGCTCTAATTGTGCTAGTTTGCTAAAAAGCTTCTCCAAAAAGAAGCATTTGTTGTCTGGGGAAATTTTATCTGTGGTTGGTTTTATTGTAAAAGATTGTATCTCAGAAATTCTGTGAATCAGAGATGAAGGGGAGTAACGATAAACTTAGGGAAAACATAAGGAAAATGTGTGGGTGTGTGAGTTTGCACATGTCTGTGAGCTATAATAGATATGCAAATAGAAAAAGCAAGTGCTTGTGGACATGTGGTTTTGTGTCAGCGATGAATTTTATTCATCAGCTATTTAACACTCGATTTCCACACTTTCAAAAAACCATTCTGACTCATTCTAGAGAACCTTTATCAGCTCTTTTATAATGATTTCCTTTCATGATCCAATTAGAGACTAAATTGAATCCTATCTGCTAACACAGGTTAAGAAGTTTTTATTAGCCGCAGCTGTTTGATATCGCGCAGGTGTGGGAGCACACAACAAGGAGGGAAATTAATTAAGCAAGATGTGGGAGATGCTCACAGCCGTATGTTATGTGCTTGTCAGCCAGGGGAGACGCATGTCAAACACTGCTTGATTAGTTGCAGCACGCCGCTGAGCGACTCTGGGAACTACAACTCTGCAGAGCCTTGGCTTCGGGCTCTAGTTGCTTCTGAGCTTTTCCAGTGGCAATAAGTATTCATACACGTTACCCAAATTACCCCAGGAGTTTCCTGATGGACAAAAATCTTTGATAAGAAGGTGATGAACCCCCCTCTAACTGCTTTTACATTGAGCATCTTGTCATTCTGTAGCATCGTGTGGTAGTAGCGTAGTGCCCACCCTCAGGAGGTACGGCGATGATACTGGGAGGGGTGGCTGACACGCAGGGACACTGCACTGCCATCCAGTGAGGCCTGGATGAGCTGGGCAGGGAGAAAACAGATGGGGTTTCATAAAAGCAAGTGCAGAGTCTTGCACCTGGGAAGGAATAACCACTGGAATCAGTACAGGCTGGGAGATGACCTGCTGGAGAAGAGCTCTGTGGAGAAGGACCTGGGGGTCCTGGTGTATGACAGGTTGGCCCTGGTGGGTAAGAGGGCCAATTGGATCCTGGGGGGCATCAGGAGGAGCATGGCCAGCAGGTCAAAGGAGGGGATCCTCCCTCTCTGCTCTGCCCTGGTCAGGCCCCACCTCTGGAGTGTTGTGTCCAGTTCTGGGCTCCCTGGTATAAAAAAGACAGGGATGTCCTAGAGAGAGTCCAGAGGAGGCTACGGAGATGATGAAGGGCCTGGAGCATCTCCCCTATGAGGAAAGGCTGAGTGAGCTGGGACTGTTCAGCCCTGAGAAAAGAAGGCTAAGATGGGTTCTGATCAATGGTTATAAATATCTCAAGTGTGGGGACAGGACAAGGAGCGATGGCCTTGAGTTGGAGCACAGGAAGTTCCACACCAATATGTGAAGAACTTCTTCCCGTTGAGGGTGAGGGAGCCCTGGGACAGGCTGCCCAGGGGGTGTGGAGTCTCCTTCTCTGGAGATATTCCAGATGTGTCTGGATGCCGACCAGTGCGACCTGTCCTGGGGACCCTGCTTTGGCAGGGAGTTGGACCCAATGATCTCTGGAGATCCCTTCCAACCCCTACCCCTCTGTGATTCATTAGCATTAGCATCTTCAGCATTCTTGCAGTATCCTGACTTTTATGCTAATGGCAAGGGCTGCCAGGCACAGAGGGAAAAAGGTTTTAACCTTATACCTGGTAATTCTCAGCTATTTTTGTGCTGGTTGTCAGGCACAGGTGATGTCTTGTGGCGCTCAAGCCTTTCTTCTAGGTGCAGAAACTGTAGTCATAAAAATAGTGCGTGGGAGCAGTAAGTATATGATTGGAAGGTACAATCATAATTATTGAATACAATTTAATTTTCCCATACTTATAGCAAACTGTTAAACGTTATTCTTCCACAGAGTTTAAAAAAAAGAGTAAAATGAAATCACATAAAATAAAATAAAATAATAAAATAATGAAAATAGGTGAATATTGTGTCCATGGCCAAGTTCCACAACAACAATGGTTTGTTTTTAGGTGTGATCTGAATAGGAAAATTGGGTGAACTATTAGAATAAAACTTTTTATGTTTTGCTAATCATAGGGATGCAAGAAAACATAGATATGTATAATTTCATTTTTGTGAAAGAATGTCCTCAACCTCAAAGGCAAGACAAAAATTGCTATTGCTGTGCCAGGGAGATATTTCTCACCACTGCTTAAAGGTAATGTACATAGGATGATTTAGTTCAGATTTACTTATGTGCATCTGAAATACAACTTTTCTTAGTTCACTAGTTAAAATAATGTCCTATATCCCTATTTAGGGATATCCCTTGGGATGTGTGTCCCGTGTCCCGATGTTGAGGGACATGTCCTCCATCGTCTGCTCCAGAGATTGTGTAATAGTTCAGAAGTGCAAATCTCTGGGAGCTCTTTAAATCTCAGCGTGTTATATTATATTTTTAAAGAACTTCAGCTGCAGTAACCATGAAATTGGGATGCAGTGAGCAGTGATCTGTATCAGTGCCACTTCCCAAGCTCTGGGTTTCCTGGTGACTAAAGTAAGGATGAGGAGTGGTGCATAGTGACTCTACAGCTTCATTGGGATAGTCCAGAAGAGGGAGCTTGAAATTAAAGAGTGAAGAGATTTAAAAGTACCAGGAGGAATAAATTGTTCAAATATGGGAACTTTGTTTTGGTCACCCTTTATCACTGGTGGAATTTCCTTCGTAGTAGTAATCACAGAGATTTGCTTTGGGGGTGATAATTACTCTTGTGGCGGTGTGTTTCTGCCCCACCAGAAGTTATTTTCTTTCAAGAAGTATTATTAGTTATAATACTTACTTTCTCAGTGTGGTATCCACCATTGCCTTTCCAGAATGTTTGAGAAAATGGCAAGTAATTAATTGTGTGGAAAATGTAAATCATATAAACTCATCTGTGACATAAAGGGCCATCCTTTGAGAGGTGTCCCTGCTCATGGCAGGGGGGGGTTGGAACTTGATGATCTTTAAGGTCCTTTCCCACCCCAACCATTCCACGATTCTGTGACTCTATGATCCTTCTCTTTAGTCAGCTCAAATACATCAACCTCCTTTTGCTGACCCGCTGGGATGAATTTGGCCCACTTGGTCTGAAGCACATGGTTCATTGCTCAGGTCACTTCTGCAATGCCAAGGGAAGCCACTAACACCTTGGACTTTGTTACAGTCTCCTTCTGTACTTCTAATGGTAACGTATGTGGAGTTTTCTCAGAGTAAAAGCTTTGCAGATTATGCTTGTAGCAGTGCTGTGTTCTTACAGCATGTAACTCCACACATGTCTCTGTCTTTACATTAGAGGCTGGTACCAGCTAAGGGAAGAGTTCTGAACCACTATCCTGTACCTACTAAAACAGAAAGAAGCCTGTGCAGTCTAGTACGTGTGCTTCTCTATAGGCATATCTATATATGTCTGTACATTGTAACCCTGTAGAAACTGTATTTTATTGACCCAAGTTTCTCTGCTGTTTTTTTTTTTAATAAATTTTTCCCCATCTTGAATTTGAGTTCCAAGATCAAAATCTCTTGATCTCTGTTCACAAATGAAAAACAAGCAAACAAAGGGGATTAAGTTTCATTGAAATACCGTTTTCAACAACAATGCCTTATTCTGATTTTAATCTTTTACTAAGAAGCTTCATTCTGAAAAAAAATCCATAGTGAAGAGTAGGTCCTCTGAAGATAGCATAGTGGGACATTTAGATGGGTTTCAAAACTTTAAAAAACCATTTCAAGTGAGAAATGATATCAGCCATTTTCCACATGAATATTCAGCTTATTAAACTGCCTTTTTCTCTAAGACACCCAAACATGTTACCTAATTTCTAATCAAGGCATCCTGGTAGGCACGGCCTGTCTGGATGAGCGGTGATTGTTAGTGCTGTGAGGTTGGGATACAGTCTCGTTGCAGTTCTTCATGCAGCTATCCCTGCCTCAGCACACAGCGAGCATATTTTCCATGCATTATGCATGGGATTTCCTCCAGCTGGCCTCCTGACTCACGCTCCCCTCCTCCCCCGTGTCTGCGGCTGAGCGCAGGACCACCTCATCTCTCCCACTGGGAGAAGCTCAGTGCCAAACTCTGGGCTCCCGGCGGGTCGAAGGAGCTCCCAGACATCCCTCCTCCATCCTCCTGCTCCAAACAGGTCCAGTCAGAGTTGGCTGCTCTAACCAAGAGCCTTGCCCAGTTGAGTTTTGAAAACACCCTCCTTTCTCTGGGCCCCTCTTCCAGGGTTTGACCACCCTCAGAGTAAAACTTTTTTTCTTCATATCAGGTGGGAATTTTCTCCGTTCCCATTTGTGTCTGTTGCCTTGACATCCTTCTGCTGTGCAGCTTTAAGAAGAGTCTGGCTCTGTCTTCTCTACACCCTCCCATTAAGCACTTGCAGACGGCAGTAAGATCTCCCCAGTCTTCTTTTTGTAAATGAACAAACACAGTTCTTCCACCCTTTCTGTGTCAGCTGTACACTCCAGGCCCTGGACCACTTTGGTGTCCAGTGTGGACTGGCTCCAGTTTGTCAATGTCTTTCTTGTATGGGGATGCTCGAAACTGGGCATGGTAGTCTAGGCTGGTTTCCAGGGGTTCAGATAGGGAATAGGCTGTTTTACAAGGGGGAAATAGCCAGTTCCTTCAACCTGCTGCCTACAAGCCTGTTGATACAGCTCGGTCTGAAGTTGCCCTTGAACTGCAAACTACGAAAACATACGAAACTGGGATGTTGTGAGAGACTCTGGATTGCTGCCCTGTGTTCAGCTGGGCCTGTGAGAAGGGGTGTCATGTAGCTGCAGCTCAGTGTCACCCGTAGCGTGTGTGGCTTTGTATGCACAGTGTGCAGTGTCCTCCTCCATCTCCTCACACCCATCACGTGCCTTGCCACAGGGCTCCTTATCCAAACAGCCTCACGGGTCTGGAACTGGGACTGCATGAAGGAAGAGTGGGCTTCCCTCAACCCTGTGAAAGGTTCGCTGGGGATGGCAGTAAGAGGTGGGCTTGAGTTCCATTTCCACTGAGCCCTGCTTCTTGGACAAGCGTGTCACAACCAAGGCCTCGGCAGTGTTTCTTCAGTGAAGTGATGCTTCTAGAGGGTCACTCTCTTTTTGTCTGTGACAGATGGTTTTCCAGATGAAGATCCCTGATGAAACTCTTTTCTTTAAAAGCTTTTAATGTGTGGAAGGTGACTTGTAGATGTACAGAGTCTGTAAAATGAATTGATGCTCCGATAGTAAAGGTGCATTTAGTAATATTTAATGAGTATATAAAAGAACTTCTTAAAACAGTAAAGATGGAATGATTTCACAGAAGTAGAAGGTGGTAGTTTTTCTTTGTGTCTCATGTGCCTGTTAGTTATGTAGACGTGTGGCTTGATAAATGTTAGGAAATTAGACATGGACTTTAATTTTAACCTGCCATTTAGAATGTCTTCTCATGTCCGATTTCAAAGACTTATATGGTCATTATGGTGAAAGTAACACGTCTTAACTGTAATAATGCTTAAACAGCGCTCATTATAATTAAGTAATTAAATGCTCTCAATCATTAATAGCTTTGTATACTGCTATAATTAATTTTTTGCTGTCCTAACAAGAAAAGAAATTAGCAGAAGCGGATGGATGATGTTTGTTAAGGCTTCAGCACCGATTCTCACAGGTACATGCTGGCAACGTCACATATTTGATTATAGCAATGTAAGATCGGGGCTGTTAATTTTAAATACCTCTAAAAAGGAGCCTTTTCTTTTACCTGTGTGCATTTCTTTGACTCTCACTGGCCAGTAAATAATTGCAACTGTTTCTCAGTGGTTCCAGTATTACACATGCAGCATTGCTGGGAGAAACCAGTGTGGAGTGAAGCCGTGTGCTTACGCAGCACAGGGACCCTTGCATTTCATTCAGTGGTAAAGCACTAGATTTATTCCTTCACTACCCAGATGTTTGTTGAAGCCAGTTGCCTGGTTTAAATTCTGTGCTTTTCATCCTCACAGGGCAGGACAAGCAGTTGTTGCTAGAAAGTTGTTATCTTTTCAGGAAATGAATCATAAGAAAATCTCAGACATACACGAGGAGGGAACCCCCCCCTCCCACCCCAAACTTCACAAACCTAAAAATAACACCCAGATAGAAGAGCTACAGCTAAAGAAAGGTGGAGCTACTATCAACTCTGTTTACTAAACTTCAAAGGTATGTAAGTAGGAAAAGTTTAAATCAGCGGAATCTTCCTGCTAGGGCAGCCCCACTCCGAGAACATCTTGCGTGGCTTCTGTTGAATTATGCAAGTGCAGCTACATATCTTTTAAAGCTATTCCCCCACAGTACAGGGCTGGCTTTGTTTTGCCAGAGAGATAGCAAACAAGAAAAAACTCTGTGCAGCACACATATTGAAGCCTGCACGGTTGAAATTGTTCTGATTGAACTCTGAGGAGTTATAACCTTCGTGTACAACGAGGATTTTCCATTTTTGCCTAACACATATACATTTTGCCTCTTCCATTTTTCCTTTCCTGCCATGCATTCAGCACAGCAAGGGCTGGAAAGAAATCTGATTGTGAAACTGATAAATTGTCTTACATAGTTTCCCTATTTTGGCCATTGCCATGGTCTGGTTTCTGAAAGTGCTTGGAATCTTCCTTCTCTCGCTTTGTTTTAACAAGCTGCCTCTCCGTTGCCCATCCCCAGTGCTGTGTTACCTACAGTGTGCATTATCTTTTATTATTATTATTATTATTTTAATCTCATATTCTGTGTGAGCTCCAAGCAGCCTTGGTATAAAAGCAGATGAGATGATTTATTTTTATCACTCACTTTTTCTGCAGAGAAAGGGAGCCCTGTGGCCCTGCCCTCTCTCCCTCAGCTTTCCCTTAGCACAGCCAGTTATATCTTGGCAAATGTGGTCTATAAAACACTACTGAATTAAATCAGCAAAATGTTTCATTATATTTATTTTGCAACCACTGTGATAGACTCTTTGCTGTTCTGTGGAGCTCCACTCTCCTTGATTTGAGTGGGTTTTTCCTTCTTCACATGAAAAGGGAATTAGCTCAGCGTGGACAGGCGGCCAGGAGTCATTACAGATGACAGACAGCAGAGGATCAGCCCTCATCATTTCAGGTCTGATCACAGTTGTTTGCAATTTTGTACACTCATGGCAGACACTTTATGTGTTGCAGCTTGCTCCAAGCCTTTGATATCTTTGACCTTTATTAAAAAAAAAGTCTTTTAAATTTTGATATTCCCTAAGAAGACAGGTGGTATTTTTTGATTGAACAGATAGAGGTTTCATGTCTAAACGCATTTCTTGGTTTCACTTTGTTGGACTAGTTCACTGCTCTCTGGATGATCTGGTTATGCTCACAAGCTTTTCTTGTAATTTCTTTTTGAATGATCCTAGCAAAAAGTTACAGAGTTAAATGTGTAGAAATCCCCCTGGAAAACATGGGTAATGCCTTGATTTGTCTCCCTTTGGGTTGAAACAGGGATATTCAGGTCTGTACAGTCCCACCTGCTGCTATGCTTATCGACCATATCACCGCCTACATTGCCCTGACAGGAGGGTGCAGAGAGATGGGCGATGGTCTATTCAGCCAGGGGACAGGAGATGGGACAAAGGGAAATGGCCTCAAGCTGCACCAGGGCAGGGTCAGATTAGATGTTAGGGAAAAGTTTTTCCCTGAAAGAGTTGTCAGGACCTGGAACAGACTGCCCAGGGTGGGGGCTGAGTCACCATCCCAGGGTGTGTTTAAAAAAAGGATAGATAAGGTACTTAGGGATATGGTTTAGCATAGGACAGGGACAGTTGGACTCGATCTTAAAGGTCTTTCCTAACCTTGTGATTCTGTGATTCTGTGATACTCTTGCAAGCCAAAAATTGCCCATGATACCTCCTGACTGGAACAAGTGTTCCTCTCCAGGTACCATGAGTAACCAGGTACAGATCCTCTGGAAACAGGTAGGGAAGCTGTGGAAAAACTGCAAACCCTGTCAACAGCTTTGGCTCTGGAGATGGTGAGAAGGAGCACCCCGAGTACTGATGCCGAGCTCGGGACACGCTGGGCTCATCTCTCTTGGCTGCAGTCTCACAAGACAACAGCTGAAATACCAGAACTCCTGCCCTATTTTCTTCTTCCATCACCTGAATAAGTCATCTGGAAACGGGGCAAACGAAACATTTTCAACAAAAGAAGGAAATCCCTCTGAGCAGTTCTCGTTTACGGCACAATCATAAAAATCCTGGCAAGAAGTCAAAGCGTTTCCATGTCGGTTCAGCACACAGCATCGCTGGCGCGGTCGGTGTCAACAGTTAAAGGGCTGAGGCAGGGGCAGAAGACAGAGGCTGCTGTGTTCTTGGTGCTGCAGCTCAGACAGAAGATGAAATCATGGTAGTTCAACATTTGGTGAAGACTTAACTGCTGATTTCCTGGCTTTCTCTTTATGCTGGAATAAAACCTGTGTTTGCTTGGGAAAAAATTTGGTTGTTCGGAATGTTTATCTCTATGTTTGGCCCTAATTATTTAACAAAACCTTCAAACCCAAGGGTCACGACTACCTACTCTTGCAGAGCTGTGGGAGAACATAGCTGAGACCTTTGCTTGGTGATGAGCTGGTCACAGCACTGTATTTCTAAGGGCTTTTCTTACCTCTAATGGTCAGAGGGTGATACTGAATGTCTTAGAAACAGGTGAATGGTACAGGAAAAAAACAACAGGCTGTATGTTTGACCTTGGCTGTATTGTTTATGCCTTTAGCAAGTGCCACTTCTTAACTTATCCAGTATTTAAAGCTTGTTTTCTTTCTCTACGTGTACAGACCCAGGGCACATGGCTGAAACTGAATATGGAGCATTGGGTGTTTATCTGGGAGGTGGACAATATGTCTATTCAGTGTAGTTTCAGATTTTGGCTTGGGTGAGGACTTTTTCAAAGTATTTTGGTCTCTTGATCCTTGTGACATTTTTGTGTTTCTTTCAGGCACCAAGGATAAAGGCAATAAGAAAAAAATCCAAATGGATCCTGCTCTTAGTCTGAATTAAATCAAAAGCCAGATTTCATATGGGGACCTTAAACATTTGGTACTCTAGGAGATGATCGTTTCCAGCAGGGTGGTTTTCTGTGGTGGTATTCTGAACATCCCGGTTCTTGGCTGCCAGACTTGTAGGTTGAGAAACACTGAGGCTGCCTGCTGATCTGTGTCATCTGAGCCTCAAAGGGAGCATCCAAAAGCAGCAACCCTCTGACTCATTAACCACCATGAGAGATCTTGGCCTAACTGTATCAATTAAGACGATAGCTCCCTAGGAGAAAAGAAGTGTGAGGATGTGTTCCCAGTGATAATTGTGATATTATTGGTCACTTACATATATTTATCGGAGATATGCCCTTGTTTCACTTTGGAGATGTAAATCAACATCACCATGACTTCAGGGACCTTGTGTGCCTGTGTGTTCTTAATATATTTTAGGCTAATGTTTGATGACATGTCCTTCAAAGGTCTCTTAGAAATCCCAATCTTGGTCTAAGAAGGTGAAGGCTTTGCTGAAACACATCGTACGTGGGGTGCTAGAATACCTACACTAATATTTTGCTACACTGCTACACAGCAGAATATTAGTGTGAAATTGCTGTTGCTGCTAATAGACTTTGGGTTCATTACACTGACTGCTGAAAGTTTTTCTCTCGGAGTTTTAGAGAGTTTTTTTGATAAAGCTAAAAGGTGGTGTAGAAATGAGATGGGGAACATTTTGGAGAAGGGTGCAGTGCTATGCATAATTTATTGGTCACTGTTTGTACGGTCAATTTTTAAGTTATAAATAAAAAATAGCGTGAAAACAAAGATGAAAGGCTGAAGCTGTGAGTAGTTATTTCCTCTGTATTTCTATTTAAAAAAAAAAAAAAAGTTTCCAAGTTTGTTCAAACAGTCACATTTTGGATTGGTTATTGATACTCAGTGTTTTGCCTATTTTGGTATATATTGCATCAGAGATTTTCTTTGCCACAGAGGGTGCCTCTTCCCCCAGTAAAGCTTCCATAGGCTGCAGGACTGTTCTAAAGCTCTGTAAGGTGCCCGGGCATGGCCAAGGGGAAACTGCAGGGAGGCAAAAGAAGCCCTGAGACACCAAAGTGCCAGGTCCCAGAGCTCTTGAAGAACAGTTTGATTTCCCTCATCAACATAAGGGCTTTTCCAGTTTGGCACCTACCATCATGGTATGTCACCCCATCCCATCTGAACATCAGCACCCATTTCTTTCAGGCTGAGGGCACCAAGGGTTAGCACAGGGACCTGGTCCACAGCCTGCATCAAGCAGATGCTTTCTGCCAACAGAGAAGTCCCTTGAACTGGAGAAATGCTGAACCCATTTGCAGTCACTAAAAATTCGTTCAGTGCATTTCAGAATACAGTCTGTAGAATTTTCAGAGTAGTTTGTTACAGGTCTTTGCATTGCTGCTCCAAATGAGGTGAGAAAGTGGTTTCTTCTAGAGCCTCTGAGAAGACTTTTTATCCATGGCCGAGGGATTTACTGAATGTGAATGGGAATAGCACAGGGTGGGCCTGAAGAAACAACAGGGTGAAATACAGCGTTTCATTGAAGGCCACAGGCTGAGCATCCCTTGCAGGTACTGTGGAGCAGCCGGAGGTGCTTGCCTTGAAACCTCCCAGTTCTCCTACAAGTGGTGCTGACGCAGAGCTGTGAAACTGAGCAAAAACATTCTGGCTGCTGAAGGGGAAAGACATGACCAATTTGAACTTAGGAGTGAAACATTTCCTAGAACAGAGCCTGAGTAAATTCTGGAACAGTTGAACAGGAAATAAGCTAATAATGGGATTTTACAATATGCATTTCCCATATAAGGTATTGAAATGTAGTGTGGGTTTGTTTGCTGATGTTCTGGCTGGTTTGGGGAACATTTTAGGCTTCTTGCTTGTTCATGCTGAGTTACAATTATGAGGACTTTGCTCCATTCCAGGTGGAAGCATTTCATCTCACCACTGTCGTCAGTGGTCCCTGGATGGACCATTCCTAGACCAGACCAGGGAAGAGACTGATTAACAATTCCTCCTTGGTGCCTTTTGTTTGCCGTGGGGAGTTATTTCCTTTAGCCCTTGAGACTGATGCATAGGAAGGGGAAGAAAGGTGGGAAGCGCCCGTCTTGCTGTGGTTCATGCTTCTGAAAATAAGTTCCCCAAAATCTGAGATGGGGAAAGGAAGCCCTGGCTCCAGGGAGCCTGCTGTCTCCCTCAATAAACAAAGGACTGGATTTGGGCAAGTTGCCCAAAGTGTTGGTGCAGGGTGCATTCCCGTCCTCACTGCTCTGCCTGGCCTTTTAAGGCTATGTGACAGTATGCCGGAGACCACGGTAAGGTGTGTAATTCAGCGATGATTAACGAGCTCAAGGCTCTTCTGCAGCTTCAGGGTTTCTGTAGCAATGGTCAAATCCCCTTCTCACAGGGAGCTCGCTCAGGTTTTCAGAGTTCGGCCTCCTCTGCGCTGTGAGTGCAATCTCTTGCCAGCTCTTATGCTATATGAATTCAGAGCCATCTACCTTCCCATATGTGCTCTGTACCACGGAACAGGTTTTGCTTGTAAACGTGAGGCCAGATGTTCAGAAGAGGAGAGCTCCCATTCAGGCACCTAGCAGTTACTGCTGTGACACACACCGATCGCAGCTGAGAAGCTGAAATCCCTCTGCTTAGACAGTAAACCACTCAGGCTGGCTAGGCCGCGTGGGGCTGTAAGAGGTGGCCTGTGTACATATAGGCCGCTCTATGCATATAATTCAGGAGTCGTTTCAAAATAGCATGCACTGAACCACAAGTCTCAATTTTAAACTACAAGGTTGTGCCTAGCTAGGCAGTTTGATTTCTTGCCAAGCAGGGGCTCGTTTTCCACTTGCAAACTAGCATTTTCCTTCTCTTTTTCTGCAGAGTCTGTTAATGAAGGCTAAAGGAAGCAATAAAGGGGGGGTCTGACTGGGGAAGAAATAGGTCTGATGCATTAATAAAAGTGTCTTTTTTTCCCCAGTGACATATTTGATGCCATGTTCCCTGTCACACACATCGCAGGAGAAACAGTCATACAACAGGGTAATTCTTCCTCTCATTTTTTTTTTCCCTTGGATGTTTGCTAAGATCGTACAATTCACATCTCTCTGCATGAGATTTCACCCTCTTTACTTAACGGGAAGAATAACCATATTCCAAAAGCTTTTAAGTGTGCAGCTATATCATAAGTTCACGGTTGTGGGTCACTTGCTACGTGTACAGAGGCCTCCTACAAAACCACACTGGTAGATCTCAGGGCTTTCAAAGTGTTACAGTTAAATATAGATAAATAGCACTTCAAATTGAAATGTTCATTCCTTAGCTGAAGGATATTCAGGAAGCAAACCACAGCTCAGAAAGCGTAAGGGTGGCACAGGTTAGCTGAGAGTAATTAGAGATGGAAAATATTTGGATGGTTGTTGGGAATATTCAACACCTCATTGTGCTGTATCGTGGTTATCGCACTTGGCAACTTACCTGCGTGCCTGCAGTGTGTTATGGAGGACTTCATTACCCTCGGGCTATATTAAAGCCTCGTGTGTGTTTACACAGGGTGAAGTGTTGAATCAATCGAATGAGATAAATTAATGCACTAGAAAGATATTAATAGGAAAAAACTACAGCGATATTTTGATTTGTGAGGGCATATCGGTGAGGATGTTTCAGAAAATGAACCTCTGGGTAGGGAATCTGGTGTACAAACCCGTGCAGATACATACAGAATTATATATCAGGAAATCATTGGATAGTTTAGCAGACCTTCAGGAAACAATCACCTTTTGTGTTTTGTTTCCAGGTGATGAAGGAGACAACTTCTATGTGATTGACCAAGGCGAGGTGGATGTAAGTAACCTCTTCCAGTGTAATATTTATTTTGAAGCTCCATAATAAAGTTGCATGCTCTGGCACACAGCTTCATCCATTCTGTCTCCTTTCCTCTTGAAGCAGATTTTGTGGGATCGCTCTCGTTGCTTTCCCATTGTTGTGTTAAGTCATTTGTGCATCCCTTTAGAACCGGCATGTTTTACATCCTAGCTTATTTGTCCATTTTGGACAGGAAAAATATGGTATCCAAACCAAGCAGATGACATTATCTTCAGAACCTGAACCACACCTGGAGCGTGCAGTCTTTGGCAGAGCAGGCCACCATGCTGGAATGCACCTGAGGGTTCAGATCAACCAGAAGGAAAATATTTTCTTTAATCAGTTAGCTTAGCTCATGCGTTGGGTTTTTGTTGTTTTTCTCTTTCACCAAATTAAGATGCAGCCCGAGGCAGCGAGTTTCATCTTAGAAACCTTAATTTGCTTTTAAAATTAGGTCCAAATATATGAACAATGCAGCATATTAATAAAGCAAGGATTATTTTAAGCATAAAGTGATGTTAGGCCACAAAGTGTATGTGGTGGTTTAATTGGCGAGTCTTTGAAAAGAAGCTTCTTTCTGAACCTGCCTTGCAAATCGCAACCTGTTCACCTCCTATCATTTTTATCCCCCATGAAACTCATCCTTTTGCAGTTCTGCTACAAGTTCCTTGTTTGACTGAATTTTCCACACACACCTTCCATACCCACAGCTGTTGGATGGGGGAGGCTTGCTCCTTAGCAACACCACTCTTCGGATGCCCAGATGAGTTTTGTTTGGCGTATTTAAAGAAGAAAGTCATTTAATTTAAATCCAGGCAGGAGGCATACAGTTATTTTAGTGAAAGTTCCTTTTTTTTTTAGCAGTCTGTTTGAGTCAGGAGACTGTCTAATTGGTATTGTTGGGAATCGAGAAGCCTCGCATGCTGCCTCTGCCGCTGGAAGTTGCTCCTCAGGAAATCCGTCTGACTCACTGTTCCTATCAGACGTACCTCTCAGTAGCAAACATTGCCACAGCCACAGGGCCAGGCAAGAAAAGAGGAGTATTTATAGAACAGTGCTAAAATTTAGTTTGAAAATAATTGGTTAGGGCCTGGTACCGAGCTTAATGAGTTCATTGGCTTTGAATCAGACCCACAGACAGACGCAAATGCACATATTGAAGCTATACATTAATCCGCTTTAAAAATAAGTTGTCCTCGCTCAAAACCTTTAAGAAGGTTTGATTCAGTGCCTGGCTTAGGGATAGCAGGGGACTGAATGGCATCAGAAAACAACCAGCAAACCCCTTTGCAATTAATTGCAAAAAAGAGCATCATTCATCTGCACGTATCGCTCCCCCAAACGAGGAAGATAAATGTCCAGGGCCTCACCAGCTTTGGATCTGCTTGTAAAGTCATTGCACAAAGTAGTTTGTGGATTTTCTCTAACAGGTGGCTGCCACTGGTAGCCAAGGTGGCCGTGGCTCCGCAGATATTGGGAAGGACTTGTTTAGAGCACTGGTTGCTGTATTATCTGTTGGGTAAGATGGCATCTTAGTTTCCTTGCCACCTTCTTAACACCTACTCAGAAACACCCTTACTGCATCATATTACTCATGTATCAGAGATTCTCCTTGTTTTCATGGCAAGTTGAAATTCATAATTAATTTTGACCACAAGTGGCCCAAGAGGAGACACGTATCCAGATCATTTTTCATTGATTTTTTTTTTTCAGTTCATTAAAATCTTTTGCAGAATAATGTTTGATTTCCCAGAACAATTCAGGGACCTGTGATGCTTCTGAAGCAGGATTTGGGTAAAGTTTGAAAGCTACTGCAGGGACTAACTGGCCTCAGTGCCACTGTGATGCAATTACATGTTGGCTTCTAAGCTGGATAGATGTGTTTTGAAAACTTTATCCCAGAACCCCAGGTTGATGAGCTAAGCACCAGTCCTCTCTAAGCACGTGAGCAGTTCTGTTGGCTGCAGCAGGACTCACTGTTTTGCTAAAGAAAGAGCATAGTTGTCCTGGTTCTGGCCAGGCCAGAGCCAACCTTCTCAAGCAGGCAGCCCAGGTGAGCTGAGTTAGCCCAGGTGAGCTGAGTTAGCCCAGGTGAGCTGAGTCAGCCTGGGCTCTTTTCCATACCACCTGACATCACTTCCCTATAAAAGCAGCTGGTTGGGGAGGGGTATGGGCTTGGTTCTTCAAGACAGGCTGAGTGGTTGGTCCTTGCATCAGGCAGCACTCTGTAATTCTTGGGTTGGTAAGATATTCTGTGTTATCACTGGGTGTGAGTGTAATTGGCTGTTACTGTTCTATGTTCATGGTGATTTTTGTCAGTAAGCTTTCCTTATCCCAATCTATGGAGGCTCTTTCTTCTCTGGGAGTGGTGTGTGGTGCTCCAGCCCCTGGTTGGGGCTGAAGCACCACAGTCCTTTTTGGTGTCCAGTTTGGGACACAGAGGATTGGGATAATGATAAGATCTGACCCAGTTATATTAAAAAGCTGTGATGTTTATCATCTTACTTGAAGAGGTGAATGAAATAATTGGAGTTTCTTGGAGTAGGTTGCAGTGATGAATGTTCTCAGTCCCTGCTCCTCTAGCTGCCAAAATCAACTTGTATCTGCCAGAATAGGTCAAAGTGGCAGGTCCACAATAAGACCATCCCAACCCTTCTCAGGCACTGGTATGGACTGTTTTCTGACATGAGCTGTCGGACAAATACATCCTAACAGCTCTTAAGAGATGTTTAGACTGCGCTTATTGCAGGGGCAGCCAAACTCCTGACCCCTCTGAGCCTCGCAGAACTCCTCTGTGACCAGCTCTTGCGCTGTCCCACTTCAGCATCCCCCTTCCTTCATCCTGCTGTACCTTGCCACTACTCTCCCCATCTCCTCAGGTGGGTTCTCCCTCCTTCCTAAGCCTTTCCTATACCTTCAGTTGAAACATGCACTGAATTCCTTTGCCAGACACTGTGGAAGACACAAGAAATGTTTCCTCATCTAGGAGCAAGTTGCAACTACACTCTGGTAGCCACAGGTTACCTACATAGCTGCCTTTGCTGAGAAGCTGCAGGGAGGTGAGTCCATTTTCCTCCATGGAGTAAAGTCTATACTAGGGTAGTTACTGCAGAGTAACTCACTCCTGTCTAAGGCAGCAGCTCCCAGACACTGAGGGTGTGCACTGTCATGCCGTATATAGTGCTCCCCAGAAAAGAGTTCTTAAACTTTCTGGGCAGCAGTGCTAAAAATCTTTATTGTCTGTAGAAACTCCAGCCTGCTAGTAAGTGAGCTGCAGTTCATTTAAGCTTTGCCAGATACTTTTTTGGCACGCTTCCACAGTTCTCCAAGAAAAAAAAGCAGCTTGGAGAGTAGACAATTGACCCTGAGACTTAAAGCCTCAAGCCATTTTCTGCCTACTTCAGCTGGTGTTGGCCTGTGTGTGGAGGCTTTTAACCCCTGGCCAGGCTACCTGCCTTTGTTTCCCTGATCCACACGGAGTGGCAGGTATACAAGCACGGGTGGATTCAAGGAGTATTTTGAGTGAGTAAGTAACATTGTGACTGATAAGCACCCAGGTTTTCATGTGCATGCAAAGATATATGTAAAGGAGGATGCAGTTGCTATTAAAAAAATGCCCTCCCCCTGGAGGAAAGTAATGGTAAAACTCAAAAAAAATAATTAAAATCTGTCAACCAAGCTACCAAAACCAAGCAGACAGCACCAACAAAGCCAGAATAACATCAGTGTGTGGAGTTCTTAGTTAAAAAACCTGCAATATTTAAAAGTCATTTACTGTTAGAGTTCTTCCCTGAGGAGTAAGAGCATTCTAATATTTTCCCTTAAAAAGAATCTGAGTCAAATTAGAAGCACAATAAAATATTTTTAAATATAATGATGCTTTATCCTCAGCTCTTACACTTTCTTAGGGTATAAGTGATTCTTGTTAGTGTAGAACAAAGTATCTGCACATTTCCTTATTGGTGTTACTGCAGACAGCTAAAGAAGGCTTGGTACCCCTCTGGCAAACATGCTTCCATGGACCAGGGGCCAAAGGAGAAGGGCAGGGATTCTCAGACATAAAGGAAAGGCTTTTAGAAAATGAGGAAGAGGTGGGTGTGGAGAACCCGGGGTTTTCCTCTCCTGAGCTGTGTACTACAAACCAGGTGTACTTTGACCAAAGCTGGCATTGGATGGGAAAGGACATTATATCCTTATCAATCAGTCTTCCTCCTCAGCATGTCAGACTTGAGGAGAATTGTTAAGTCGTGACCCAGCCCTGCAGATGGATAAGGTTTATATGAGGTAGATGATGACATGAGGTTTGAAATCTTAGAGGTCAGTTGTCTACTGGAAGCTTTTCTGCTCAAATGTGACCGTGTGCCAAAGCGGAGCCTAAATTAGAGTTTCCAGTAAAGATGTTGAAAGTGTCTGCTGAAGCGTGTGTCTTGAGAAAAATCTCTAATCCATATTTCTAAATATAAAAATGACTTCCTGTTCATTATTTTAATCTTATAACCTCACATTTTTTGCTTTAAAAAGCACTGTCAGCTACCCTTTTAAAACAGATTCTTATTTTTTTTAGACTGAACAACTTCCTATTCTATTTAATGTCACAGCAACTTCCTCTACATCACTTTCAGGTTTTCTTCTTGTAAAACAACTGCAGCTGAACTATAGTATGGTGAAAATAAAACCTTCTCAGTATTTTTATCTAAATAGTTTCTGTATTTATCTGTACAAATCTATATAAGGAGCTATATATGAATATCATCGACAATAGATAAGATTATCTTTTCATTGTGGGCCAGATCTTCTTGAAGCCCTTATTCTTATATACAAACTATTGAATTTGTATATGCAAACATTAAAATTACATGGTGGTTTATGTGAGAATACTGTTGGATTTTAAAACTAGTCATATTTTCTGGTTAGATTCCATAGATTGCATTTGGTTTGAATTCTTGGATCATTAATGATCTTTCTAATTTCAGAAGGATGCTTTTTGACATTTGAAACAGAACATTTTAAAGTTTAGTGTTTTTTCAACTTGAATTTTTAAGGATTCTCAGGGCAGCCTCCAAGTTCATATATTTATATTTAAGAAAAGCAAGTCCATGCTACAAATAAACACTGGCTTTATTTAAGAAAACTACCCACATCTAAATACTGTTCATGTCTAAGGCTTGCTTATTTTTCCAAGAATAAATAGTCCTCATTTTCATTTTTGGATAACAAATATTAAGACTTGACAAGACACAAAGCACAAATTATTACAAACAGATCCGAGGGAGGGGATTTAACATCTAAAAGTTGCAATGCCTGGAACAAATTAGATTGTCCACATAGATTAAAAAGGGGCAGCAAACAAAAACAGCTAAAAGTTGATTTGAAATCAGCAATACAAAATTAAATTAAATGTAAATTCACTTCAGTGATTCTCAGAGATAGATGTTCATATCCTATTCCTGGTAAGGTTACTTTCTGCTTCTTTGAATGTGAAGAGGAGCGAGGCCAAGATGCAACTCATCGCATCTTCCCTCACAGTTAGTGCCTGTGTATAACACAGCCCATGAAGAAAGGAACTACTGATGGTCACAGGAGATTCTTCCTGTTTGCCTCCTCAAAAAAAAAAAAGGAATTTAACCAAATTGTGTGGTTTTCAGGCCCACAAAAATGGCAGTGCTCATAGTGCATGATGGAAAACAGTAGAAATATAAAGTACTTTTCATCTGTGGAAAGTTGGTGGTCCTGATGGCCTGGTCATATTTGGGTGTTTGCAGTTCTTCACCTACTTGAAAGAAGGTTCCAGATACTATGTAGCTGTGATTGGCAGGTCAAGTAACAATCAGGGATAATTCATTTTATGTACTTGCCACTTTGATGCGAGTTCACAAATACCTAAAACTGCCTGAGCCAAAACCTCAGCCCAGCATTTTTTAGGATAAAGAAGATCATCTGAGCTGCTGCTGTACAACATTGGCTTGCATAAGCTGTTCTGAGCCTAAAATAGCTTTACTTCCCACACCTTACAAACAGAGCTACTTTACTTTCTACTTCTTTTTTTGCAAACCTGTTTTGAAGGGATTCAGAGCGGAGCCGAACCCTCTGTTAAAGGGCAGAGTGTCTTTATGATATGCTGTCCGTGCACAGAGACTAAAGCTGAAGGCTGACTTCGGCCTTTGCAGAGAGTGAAGCACAATGGGTTTTCTCCTAGAACACAACTGATCGTTCTCAAGCTGTTTTATCTTTTGGAGATTGATATTTGAATCTGTTTTTATTGGAGGAGCCAGTGCTGGGCCCAAAGGCTGTCAGCTCAGCGGTTTACTTTCACCTTGGCCTACTTTAAACCGACAGCATTTTAGGGTGGAGGAACAGGCCTTTGCATAAACTATTTACAGGCAAAATGTCAAATGCATTTTGGGCGAGTCTTGTCAAGAGAGACAGCGAAACTAAAGGTGTAGGTGGGGTCTTGGCCTTTTCCATGGGCTGTGGGGGGACACCTGCTCCTCCATGGTTTTCTCCAGGGGCTGCTGGGGCATCATTTTCTCTGGCACCTGGGGTGCTTCCCCCCTCTTCCCCGGCCTTGGTGTCTGCACAGTTCCTTACATCTTCTCACTCCCTTCTCTGGTGGCAAAATGCCCCTGCCTGCAGTTTTTTCCTCCAAAATGTGATTCCCAGAGGTTCTGTGACCATTGCTGATTGGCTTGGCCTTGGTCAAGCAGCAACTCTGGCCTTGAATCAGATAATGTTTACTCTTTGGGGCTGGCAGAGAGCTTCTTGCAGCCGCCATCTTTGAAGCCCCCCTGTTCTCTGCCAGTACCCACCTATGCAAAACTACAACACAGAGCAGGTTAGTTGCAGCCTCTTGTTACAACAGCTGTGCAGTGGTAAATGCCCATCCTTTGCTTGCTCTGCCTTGGGTTTTACCAGTGTCACTCCCCTCTGGGCTGTGGTCATGCCCTGCATACTGCTTTTCCAAGAAATGTCACCATATTGCTTAAAAAAATGTGTTGGAATGAGTTTATTTCCTGGTTATAATTCAGACCCTTCTGCAATAAAAAACCCTGTGTTTTTCAACAGAAGTACATATCGAAACACGTTTATTTTTGGTGTGCTGAAAAAGTGTGCAGCATTGTCAGCTGACACTCAGGTTGTGGTCCAGAACTGATTGGAACAATTAGATTTCCCCCATCATTTTTGCTGAGGATGTGAATTACTTTGCCATGGCAAAACCCTGTGTCCATCCAGTGAAACCCCCACAGATCTCTACATTCAAATATGCATCTGAACAACATTGCAATGGATTAACAAAGCTTAAAAACTTTCATTCATTCTCATCATGTTGCAAACCTTCCAGAATGCTGATTTTATTCATCCATTTCTCCTGCTCCTCTTACAGAAGAAAAAAGAAAAGCTGGAGGAGCCCCAGTATTGCCTGCTGATTTCACCAGGAAAGTCCCTGGGTTTGCCTGGCTCTTTTAAAAGCTTGCTTTTTTTTTTTCACTTTCATTTCTTTAATTGTGAGGAGAATGAAAAGGAGATTTAATGTGCTGTCAATGTTCTTTCTGCAGTGAGTGTAGAAGTTGGAAAGGAAGCACTGCTGTAACGCTCTCGCGTGATATTCTCCTGTGTGATAGTCATTCTGACATGGCAAAGAAATGAAGCTGTAGCTTTTGTGGCTTGAGCTCTTTCTTGGCAGTCTGCTACCACCTGCCTGCTTGGGATTAGTTTTAACCTTTATGTCAGCCCCTTGATCCTCTGATGCTGCAGGAACACTGAGAGCCTCAACGCTGCCTGGAGTTCAGCAGTGATGCTAGTACAGCTCTTGATCAGCTGAACTGTTCCATGGCCTCATCCCTCTCCTACTGAAACCGCGTTTCACTGACCTCAGTAGGAGCTGGATCAGATCTTAATTGAATATTGGGAAGATAAATTGGGATTGCTTCCAGCTGTAGCTTGTAATATGCCTTTTCATCATAAAATGAAGATAGAAGTGAAACGAATACTGACAGTTTGAATTTTGACCCCAGCCCGTTTATTTTGGTCACCATCTTTTCTCATGCCCAGCTTGAACACAGCTCTAATTCATACATCTTTTTAAAAACTGCTGGTCTGTTACTCAGTAATTGGTAGTAGGTTATGTTCTTTTCTTTTGCTGTAGTTTTCTACTTAAGATGAGAATACCCACGTATTTTCTTCATACTGTTTTTCTTCTCAGAGCTTCCAAACAAATTCAGTCTGGCTGATTGCTGCTGCTATCACTGTGTAGCAGATCGGGATATATTCTGCCCTGGGTACATGCATGCAGCCTTCCTACCCTCTAAACTCAGACACAATAATGGAATGAAAAGGGTTTATTGTGTAGGTCTATAGCAGCAAGCCTACAAGCAAGCTGCAGGATGCACAACCCATACCAGTCTTTGAATGTGCTATTATGTCTCTTGAGCTGTATTGTCCATGAATGGTGAGGAAAAGGCAGCTCAGCGGAAAGCACCTGCATGAGTCCTTTCTCTGGTAGAAGGTTTTAGGAATTCTTCTCAAATTAGATGTCATCCAGGATGAATACTGTGTGAGTGGGATTGATCCATACTGTGTTGGGAGGGGATGTGTTGTCTCAGTGGGCTGTGGGTCCAACACTGCTTCTTAAGTTCTATAGACGTGATGTTAAAGGTGAAGGGTAATTCTCCATATAGCCTCTCAAGTCCAAGGCACTTAGTTGCCTTTTCTAAGGGAGAAGGAGATCTCAATATTTATATTTAAGTGGTTGTTTGAGGCACTAGACTTAGGGAAGGAAAAAAAAAATGTTCTTTCTCAAAAGACATTTCCCTGTTTTGACTGCTTTTCATTTCATGGCCGTGGTGCTTTTCAGCAGACCTCATTACACATACCAACAAATCTCCCGCCTTTCAAGTTTGACAGTGTTAATAAAAAGCCAAAGTTGTGACAGTTCTGCTTGTTGACTGTCTGAGCCTTGAACACAAGAGGGAAAACACGATGCCAGTTAAACATGGGAGCTGGAAACTCGGAGAGTAAATACAGTCATTATACTGAACAAGACGACTTGAAATTCTGTCCACAAAGCCGGTTGTTGCCCTCTTTGGGGACCAACTACAGAAACTGTTGTGCTCTTGTTTTCCTTCTGTGTCCCCAGCATTGACAATTAGAAAGGAAACTGCTAATTTTGAGGTAACTGGCAGTAGGAAGAAAATTGCAATGCAGTCTCTAAAGTCAGTTTGTGTCTGTTTTTTTCCCCCCTCTTGTGCTGGGGTAGGTTTATGTCAATGGGGAATGGGTCACCAGCATCGGAGAAGGAGGCAGCTTTGGGGAGCTGGCATTGATCTATGGAACACCCCGAGCTGCCACTGTCAAGGCCAAGACAGATCTCAAGCTCTGGGGCATCGACAGAGACAGCTACAGGCGCATTTTAATGGTAAGTTTATGGAGAAGGGCTTGTTTATGGAGTTGATATTTTTCACTTGCTTCTGCAGCTCCAGCACTTCTGTGCTCAGAACACACCAATGATAGAAGGCTGCGCAGCCTGGGTTTCTACATAAAAGGGAGAGGCCATGACAACAGCACTGAGTAACTCAGATAAATGAACTGAGCGAAGAGGGGACAAGATTCAGCAGAGACGCTGAGTCAGAAATGCAATTGAATAACATTATGCATAACTCTTAAATGTGAATGAAAACCTCAGGAGGCCTCTGTTACCCACTGAAGCTATGCAAATCCTTCTCTTACTGTGAACCTCAAACTGTCTTCAGCACTTACCCCTTGCCTGTGAAGTCTCTGAACTTGTATTGTACCCTTCAGGGCAGGCAATACAAGGTGCAGCCAGCTCAGCAAAAAAAGCCCTCCAGGACTTGGCTGGACTGGGCCCTCTGTCTGTTAGACACGTATCATAGGATGAGAGTTGCACCATCCATCCCTGCGAATGAGTCCCTGCTCTGCTCCTTTCAAACTCCCTCATCTCTGCAGCAAAGCTCAACAGACCTTCTGGGCACCTGGGGGGTGTGCTAGCTTAAGGATTTGCTGTTGGTTCTGGAGTGGTGAGTTTATAATGGAAACTATGACAGATAATTAACTTCAGCAGTGTCATAACTTTTTTTACGAGTTTGTTTCCAATGTCCGTGTGTGTATCTTCCTTCTCCATAAAATATTCCTTTCTTTTTGATAATTAACAGACGTGACTCTATGTAAAGCTTCTTTCTCAATAGGGCTTGTCTCTAAAAGCTGCATTGTTTAATTCTGATCTGAGGGAAGTTGTGCTGTGCTCTCAGAATAACAATGGAGCATGCATTTTGAGATCCTCTGTATTTCCAGGGGCTGTCATGGATAACAGAATTTGGCCAAAGGATTGTGTAGATTTTAAACTTAAATGCTTAGTTCTTAAGCACCAGAGTGTACGAGTGATCTTTATACATCTGATGGGAAGATTCTTTACCCTAAAATATTCAGCCTGATGACTCCAGGACAAAATAGAAGGACAATAAGTGTACTGTCTTCTCTTGTGTGGAGAAGCAGGATGAGACTTTTCTGCAAGATTATTTCTAAAGCATAGAGGAGGAAAATCTGTTAGGAAGTTCAAGAGGCACACTCAACTTCCCTGTCCTGTGTCCTACATGGGTGCAGTGGAGGGGCCTCTGGGATGCATGCTGCAAGGAAGAATCCCAGGTCTAAAAAGAGAAGGAATGTAGGAGGGAAATAAATGTCAGGGCAAGCTACATATTCCGTGGCTTTTTAAGCCTAGCATTTTACATCTGCCTGTAACCTTGCTGCTAAGGAGCTGAAGGGCCAGATTCACAGGCCTTGTAGCCTGGAGGTAATTTTGGTTTTAGCATTGCTGAAAGTAGCAGTACCTAATATCTTCCAACCCTGTGAGCCTTCGGGTTTGGTCGTGTGACCATCTGATAGCAGCCCTCAGAAGATGAAGGAAGGCCTGATGCAAAGAGAGGATTTTACTAAGAGGGTTTAAAGTCCCAAGAGGAGAAGACTATGGTTTTAGTGCTAGCATTAGCCACACAAGCAACTTGAATATTACAGATAGGCTTCCTTTTGATTCTAGGGTAGTATTAAGTGTTTTTCAATTGAATTTGCATACTGTCTGAACCAATGAGTGCTCTGCCTTACCTACCAAGTTCAATTTCTGCAGTTGATGAGACCTTTAACTTAACACTGAGGTATTTGCTCCCTGTCTCTCTCTTCCTGTGCTTTTTTGCTGTTGGGGCCATGAAAAATTGGAGGCCTGTTACACTGCATTAGGTACCCAGACAGTGTAATTGTCATATTCCCAACACTTAGACAGGAAATAGTTCAGGTAGCTCAGTGAGTTAATTGCTGCAGGTACAGAAATTGTCCAATTTTAAGCACTGTCCACGGTGAATACAACTTACCCACCCAGACTACATCAACCCCATCATCTTTTCATTTGTTCCTAGGTGCAGCATGGATTATTTCTTTGCTGTAGGTGAAAAGAGGCACCTGTCTGTCTGTTTGTGTGAAGGCAGATTACGGTGGCTCTCTGCACATTTCCTCAAGCCTAAGAATTAATTACATCACGTTGCAGTGACTGCATTTCATACTTGAAGCTAACTCCACCATTACAAGGCTGGTTTTGCTGTACTTCGTTTCAAGATGTAGTAGTAGCTTCTTTTCAAGTCCCTAAAAACATATTTTCCTATCGTTTAGCCTCTAACCTTATGTTTCTAGAAAGCTGCTGGATATTTTGGATGCTGAAACGCTTCTGCCTTTAAATAAGTAGGAGCGTTTAGGGTATTGTTTGAAATATGTCATTTAAGTTGGTTTTTAAACCAACTTTTAAAAGTCCCTAGTGAGCAGGGTTTTCTTTTTTGTATTTTCTGTTTGCAAATCTTTTCTGTCCATGGGCTCAGTGACCTGTTTTCTCCCAAAGCTCCATTTTTTTCTGTAGCCAGATAAGGCCCCTCCATAACCCGAGGTAGGTTTTTTTGTCTGCATTCCTTCAGCCATGACCAGCCCCATGTTTTCTCAGTCTAGTGCTGAAATTTTATTCCACTTGTAAATATTTATTTGCAAATCATGCCCCCGGATCCACGCTCACCAGAAAGGTTTTATTCTGTCAGGAGACACTCGAGTCTCTGCATCGTTTCTCCTTTGGGTCTTTTGCTTTGCATTTAGCAATTTCTAGGTTTTTTATTTTTGCTTAGCACTGTTCTCCCCACTGAGGTGTCTCCTTGATCCTGACTGGTTTATGGTATGAATAAAATGCATCTCCAGAGGTTTGGGAGTTTCGGGTTTTCAGGTTTTTTTGGATGGACAAAGCCTGATGGAAGAAGTTCCTGCTGGCTTTTAGTTACACTTGTCATCCATTTATTATTTAGCCTGTCCCAAAAGAGGCTTTTTTAAAACAGATATATTTATTTCATTGTCTCAGCTTAGGTACCCTGATGGCTGGAAGGTCACATCCAAGTTTGTTTTAGTAGCTGTGATGATTGCAAATGTTGGGATAGGTGCAGGTTTTTTTGGTGGGGCTTTTTTTTGGTCAGGACTTGCAGTGAAATGGCTTGGTTGTCGCTGCAGTCCTTGACAAAGTGTGATACCATGAAATTCATTGTACAAGATGGATTACAAAACAGCACTTCAGCATGTTCCCCCCTCAGTACACTCACAAATTATCTGCCCATCTGTGTGCTCCATTTATTTCATAAAATGATCTGTTCTGAGTAGCATACTTTTCACTCTCGCAGTATTTTTATGCATATGTACTCGGTGTACCCACACATGAGTGCACACACGTATTTATGTATATATCCAGTATTTATTTACTTGCATTCTTCTGGGAGAGAAGCAAAGGACTTTTTTGCCACCAGATTCTCATGCAGTTAAGCTGCTGAAATGCTGTTGGTCTCTTTTGCAATTAGGAATCAAGAGCATCGTGGAATGGGGAACATCCCAGGGTAGTACAATATTTGTATTCTAAATATAGCAAATACCACAAATACCAGAGAAGCAAATGTCTGTATCCCAACATCACATTGATCCCCCAGACAATTCAGTTCCCAGACTGAGGAAATTTGAAGTATTAATTTCTTGTAATTTCTCCTTTAAGAAGGCTTGATTCAGGATAATTTAACTATCCTCTAGTTCCCAGGGTCCAGGGAGATACCTGGCTCTGGGAGTGAGTTGCATGGGATACAATACTTTTTGCCTATTAGGCAAACTTTGCTCACTGAAAGTGAGTTGTAATATTAGGATGTAAGTCATGACAAATCAAGGTTAGTCAGTTCCTAAAGTTAAGGTTAATTTTATTTATGTGGCTTTGGCTCACCATCTTTTCACAGCTTTAGATTAAAGAACTTCTCCCCAGGTTCAAGACTTTTTCTACTCAGATAAAATAAAGTCAGGAGGCCTTTGTGTTGCCATAAAATATAGGTTGTGTGGTGGCCAAAAAAATAAAGCAAATCCAAACCCTGCAACCCATAGGACATCTGTGCAACGCAGCACTGGGATCTTGTGGGCTGTTCTGTTTTCACAGCCGGTGTGCACGGTGACTCTTTCATGCTCCTGCAAGAATGTACACCCAAAGCATCTTTCAATATCAGGTTTAGGCAGGGATTAAACAGGATTGGAGCAGTCCCAAAGGCCATTCTGGCATCTCCTGCCAGGATAACTCTCTTTATATGAAACTTGAGCCGTGCTTTGCCTTTTGGTAGCCATTTGTTTGGCCTTCTCACTGAAGGAGGGGATTTCTTGGAAAGACCTGATCAACTCCACCTGAAAAATTGAAGGAAGAAAGAAGACAAGAAGAGTACTGGAGGGACAAAGTGGAGAGGCAAGCAGAGGAGAAGAAAGGCAGAGATTAAACTTGAGCCATGGGAAGAAAAATTGGAAGAAAACTGGGAAAGCAGAGAAGGGGCGGTTGGAAAAGGGATGCAGCAGTCCTATTCAAGACCTGTTATAGTATCTGGAGTGCTTGTTCTTCCACTCAACTTAGCCTGTGTGCTGCTTAAGCTTAGCCTAGGACTTGCTCCAGTTGCAAGTGGTCCTAAAACTGGCTTTGAGCCTTTTGCTGGGTGGATTCAGGAAACATGAGTGATCTCTGTTCTCCTTGGGACTGTCAGGGAGGAGCACTGCAGCTTAGAATGTTAATGAGGCTTCATAGTTAATGGGAACCACTGCCTTTAAGAAGATGAGCTTATGCTTGACAGCTCAGAACCAGGGAGAAAGTGAACAAAGGGAAGGGGGGAGAGGGAAGAAGCAGCGACTACTGAAACAAGATATTAATAGGTTAGAAAAATCAGAATTAATGAAGACTTTTTCAAACATGCCATCAAGAACCCTGCCAGCACAGAATTATTCATGTACATTTACTATTGTTTTTATCTGGCTCAAGCAGTACAATTTCTGCTGCTTCCCTTGGGAAACTTTTCTGCAAGAGAAGAATTCCTATGTTGGGAAAACTTTGTTTAAAATATTGATCTTAAATTATATTTTTCTTAATTTTCTCTCCTTACTTTATGCCAAATTATGCTGTACTAAATTGCCCTCTCTTTCTGTCATACATCTATCGATGATTATTGCTGTCTACTTAAAACCCTTGCTAGGAGCATGACATACCCATGATCCCAGTGTGAGCTGACTTATACAGGCTGAATTTGTTTTGCTTGCTCCTTATTGGCTCTCACCAAGTGTTTCAGCATTTCTTCAGGCTCTCTTTGGCTTGGGCACTTTTCTGGAGAAGAGACACTGAGACAAGGTAGCATGCCAGGCACCATCACATCCAAGCAGTGGAGATGGAGCCTCTCAACTTCATTCCTGGGTGATGTCTTTGAGTATACAGATCAAAATAGCCTT
Organism: Porphyrio hochstetteri; assembly: GCA_020800305.1. Taxonomy (NCBI): domain Eukaryota; kingdom Metazoa; phylum Chordata; class Aves; order Gruiformes; family Rallidae; genus Porphyrio; species Porphyrio hochstetteri. The sequence goes on from CM036920.1 coordinate 15,008,193, forward strand.
GGCTGTGTCCTTGTTGCAGTCTGATGTTGCAAACCAGGTCTCACCTACTGTTAGTAAATCAGTTTTATAGCTTTCCAGTCTTCTTCCAGTTGTCAAACATCTGTGCTTTGGATTTTTTCCCCCTTGCATTTCTTAGCTATATTTTCCAACCAGAAGCTCATTCAGTTATTTTCTATGTCCATTTTGAATGTCTCTAGGTTCCTTCTCGTTTTTCCTGACCTGGCAAGCTTTCATAGTATCTCCTAGTCTGCAGATATCGTTTTTGTGATTTGTTGCTGCTTCTAGAAGATCCATGGAAATAGTTCCACTGAGCAGTAAGTCAGGTTGGGTCCATCAGTTGGGCCACCTTGTGTGCGCTGTGAAATAAGCCTCAACCACCAGTTCTTCCATAGGCTCTTGTTCTCCTTTACCTTTGTGGCATCATTCTGAGACACGGGACATTAACTAGAGTCCAACTGAAGATACTGTCATAACACAAAAAATTATAATAATATTTAATTAATTCTTTCCACTTCAGTTTTGCTTTTGCACTTGTCTTCATGGTGGATTCTGTATGGCTGCCCTGGCTTAGTTTAGCCAAGAACCAACCCACCCAGTTTCCTGTAGGGTGTGATGGGCTCTGGCTCTCCAGGCCAGGTGGGATGCCTGCAATTCTTGCCTTCCTGGGTCTTGTCTGTGTCTCTAAATACTCGAAGCTGTGGTCAGGCGTCGCTTACGGCTGCTGATTACTGCTTCTTAAAATGCATCTGCATCCGCAAGTCGTTTAAAAAGCATTTTCCACATCTGTCCCTGGGTGCCCCAGCCCATCAAACTAAACCACCAATCTGGTTTTCCACAGCTGTCAATTTTGCTGCTCTCGTTTCCACTGGATTGCAGGGAGGAAAGCAACAACTGTGCAGCGTCCAGATTTCCATTCTTTGACTCGCAGCAAGCTGTCAGGACCTGGTGTGGTTTGCAGAGCCTCTTCCCTTTGAAGTTCTTTTTTGTTCCTTTTTTTTTTTTCCTTTCTTTCTGGCACTTCAAATGCTCTCAGGGGCCCCCAAGGTTGAGAACCAGGTTTGTCAGACAGAGAGGTCAGACGAGGGTTAGCGATGCTGTCGCTGAGAGGCGAACTGTCATCACCAGCCTTGGAAATTATGAACGGGGTTTGGAGTGGGAGACCTCAGTAGCTGATGCTGCTGCTGACCTGGAGATACTTGGGAAAGGGGGCAGCTCCTGAGATTGCTGCAGTTGTTTCGGAGCTGGGAAAAGGGTGCAAGTGGGAGCTGTCCCCAGAGGGGAGCACCCAGCAGCTTCTGCTGGTGCCAAAGCCTGTTGATGTTGGTGGCAGGCTTCCCACTGCTTTGGTGGTGGTGGAATCAAGCCCCACCTGCACAATGTGTGGAGGAAGAGAGACAATATTTAATTCTCAGCTGTATCACTGCACTTTAGCAGACCACCCTTTCCTGTTCTCATGAATTTCTGGATGCTTTGGCAGTGGGGGTTAAACTCTTCTCCTCTTCCTTTGTCTATCCCCGCTTTCTGCCTCTGATTCCAGCACTTACCAATACTTACTTGGAAAAGAAGGAAAAGAGAAGTGGCTTTTTCTGTGGCAGACACTGACATTTGCCTCTGTCTTTTCTGCCCAGCCCATAAGTAAATGCCATCTTTATTTCCCCTTTCTTTAGAAGATGAGTGTGTCATCATTAAGCTGTACTCCTGCCTTGTAGATTTGACTAGCAGGTACCAGGCAACCTTCAACATCCATGGGGAATCCACCCAGGCAGAAATGATGTGAGCTGTCATATAGCAGTGGAATATACTGCACAGTACCAAGGAAGACCCTGGAGTTCCTCTTTGACACTGGGGAAGATTTTCTTTTAAGTCATTTGTGTCCCTGCAGAAGGAGTTAAGGATGAACTGAGTGGTTTTGTATTGGTAAAACTGTTGTATTTATTCATACCTGAACCTCCTTCAGAAGTGTGTGTGCTGGAATGGCTACTTACAGATTCTGTCTGCAGTGATCAAACACTGTGTGAGCAGAAGGTTTCTTCTTAGTAATTTATCACACAATAAAATCTTAGAGTGGGAATGACTGTGCTGGTGGCTGCACATACAGTGATGGATTGTCTGCTCCAAAACACTTAAATCTCCTTACAATAATAATATGAACAGGTTTCTCAGCAGTAACAGTACATCCAGCACTATACAGAGTACAAACCAGGCTTACAGGGAAACACTCCTGGTGTTAAAGAGGTTTTAACCTAAAAGGATGGGACCCGGGAGGGGGACACTTTAAGTTTTATCCTACTTTGTAATTGCAAATTCCCTTCCAGCAGGGCCTCATTGGTAACAAGATACATATTGAATTAGCTAAACAGTTAATTGATGAAGCTCTGGCTTTAAAATGAGTGCCTGTAAATAATGGATACAATTCATCTGCGGTGTCCAGTAACACCAGTGAAGTCAGTGAAATTACACCAGGATTGAATTTGATTCCTTCTGTCTTCGCTTATCAGCAATACAACTTGCCCAGACATTTTATGGGGAAACATTTGCCTTGGGCTGTTTATACTGGCTATGCTTAAGATTGGGAAGGGGAGGGAGAAAAAAAAAAGCTCTGAGCAGCTGTAGGAAGAAATCACAAAAATACTTTGTGTAATGTTCTACCTCCTTTTTCTCTCTCCTTTAATAACAGGGCAGCACGCTGAGAAAGAGGAAGATGTATGAAGAATTCCTGAGCAAGGTCTCCATTTTGGGTCAGTTGCCCTTTGGACTTTCCTGTTAGTTCCTGTGTTGTACGTGTTGGCGGAATGAATTTTGGTCTTTGATGGCACGATGAAAGCTGTGGTGGTCAAACAGAAGGTCTCACGGTTGTGTGGTTTCCGAAGGAATGAAAGTGCAAAGGGCCCTTTTTAGCACTTGTTTTTCTCATTCTTTAATAGGCACTGAACCTCTGTTTGAAGGCAAAGCTCTCCTTAAATATGGGAGCAGGCACCGTAACCCTTTGGCTGCTATTGCAGTAGAGATCTTCTGGGCAAGAGGAGGAAGCAGTGCAGAGATGTGAAGTTCTCATAACTCCTTGTAGCTTCCTTCCAGGTGTCAGGGGAGAAGCTTTTTCCTCTAAGAATACCATATTTCTGCCCACAAAACAAACTAACCTCACAAATCAAAACTGACTGGGTTTTTTTCCCTCTCTCTTCTGTGTATTTTACAGCCCCCATCTCACATTCTTAAAACATCTGGTTAGCTTCTTGTCCTTGGATTTTGTTGCCCTTTGATTAATGTGATAGCCACAAAATGTGGACATGTTCTCGATGGCCTTCAGTAGGAAAAACAACAAACCCATAATGCCCGACCAATCAATCACCATTAGGAGAACAAAAGCTTTTAATAAGGAGGACAGTGTTAGACAGTACAATGAAATGTTGGTGCTGTAGGAGCAACATCATGTTTCTGCTGGGGCTGGTTAGAAAAAAAACCCAACCCACAGCAGTACAGGATTAATTTGCTCTATAATTAAATTACTTATATTTCTATTTAAACAATTTTCTTTTCTTGTTTATGGTAATCCTCTCCCATTTGAGCTTATTTACCTAAAATAGGAGAGTCTGAGGGAAAATATACTTGAACTTCTGAGAGGTGTGATGCACGAAGTTTTCAATTACATTTATGTGCTTAAAGGAAGGCCAAGTATGTTGCTCGCTTATTAATGAAGTTTTCAATCACTTAAACACCTTATTTTATGTTTAATTTAAATCTTTCTAAATTAAGAGCACAAATTGCACCAAATTACAGTGAGTATTTAAAGAAAAAAGGGTTCTCTCTACCTGCGCTAATGGGAAGCAATTACAACAATGAGACATCTCAAAACAATTCCAGAGTAGGAAGGTTATTCAGAGATGCTCTTCCTTAAACATGTGGTTTGCAATGTAATTATATCCTAGGTTGTAGTATGGCTTTTCAATCTCAGCAAACAAAAAAAAAATTGAGGTAGAGCTTCAAGGTTTAAACCTTTTTTAAGTACTAAAAAGCACCAGACAAAATAACTCCTCGTTTTGGGAACATCAAGTACTGAGGTGAAGCGTGTAAGGATCTGTTTCGCACATCCAAAATGTAGGTGACAGCTGGAGAACAAAAAGGTGGTTTAGAAATGTCAGCACAGCAGCAAGAAGTCAACTTCAGGCCTTAATGGGATCAGAACTTGGTGGTTTCGTGGTGGAAAATCCTCTACCTGCTTCTTACCTATGTGTTATTCCAGGCTCGTGTGGTGTCTGTAGCTGGCCATGTAACTCTTATTTGTTTTAATCTGAGGGGTTTTTAAGATTATCAGTAGCTGCTTATAATGTATTGAACAAGGTAGGAGAAAACTAGATGTTTAAAATATTTCTTCCAGTGTTTAGTTAAATGCAAAGCCCCCAATTGATACATACAAACAGGAGGGGAATCAACTTTTTAAAAGTGTAGATAATGGCAGGACAAGGGGGATGGATTGAAGCTAAAGGAAGGGAGCGTTAGATGATATATTAGGGGGAAGCTTTTTACAGAGTGGTGAGGGGCTGGAACAGGCTGCCCAGAGATGGGGTGGATGCCCCATCCCTGGGGGTGTTCAAGGCCAGGTTGGATGGGGCCCTGGGCAACCTTGTGTAGATCCAGGCCTGGAGGTTGGTGGCCCTGCCTGTGGCAGGGGGTTGGAGCTCTGTGATCCTTGGGGTCCCTCCCAACCCAGACCAGTCTGTGATTCTATGAATTCAGAAACTGCAGAAAAATTGCATATGGTCTACTTTATTTAATGCTTAACTTCAACTCTGCAACTTCAGCTTCAGGAGTTGGATCAGGTGCAATCTTCTAGATGGTGCTCTCTTCCAAGAACCATTAACTGAGGTATTTGTAGAGGTACAATTCCCTGAGACAAAAGGAGACACTTCTTGACTGCAGCTAGAATTAGCTTTGAATTTTGCATAAAGCCAACTGAAGAAGTTTCAAGAGACTCTTTCTTTTCATTGTTAATTACTGAGGTTTTTTTTTTTTTTAATGAAAAAGCCTCCTCTGGTCTGTGTGAAAGAGTTTTATGGTTATTTTTAGTCAAACAGAGCACTTTTTGAATGTGGCATTGACAATATGGGCTTGGCCTTTGATATTACTGCTTCTGCAACAAAGGTCATGAGCAGGAAAGGAAGTGGATTACTGATGATAAGTGAGGAAAATAACAGAAATTATCATTTCCCAAACAGCAACAGAAAGTGGTATGAAAATAAGCAGAGGGGTGTGTGCCAGGCAACTCAAAACTTACCTCTGGTGCACTGATCACTTTAATCTGGTTTTGTTACCAGGCTCAGTGTGTGCTTCTGAGCTCAGCCAAGAGGCTTTTTAACTTGGAAAGAGCAACCCTTTCACCCTTCTAATCCTTCTAAGTGGGGAAACCAGAGTCCCAGCTCTAATCCTGGCATCATATGTGTCTTGATATATTAGTTCAATAATTCATTTTAAGTAAGATTCAGCAGAGCTCTAGCACCTGCCCAGCTTTTTGAGGCAGTGAAGGTTATATCATTGGATTATCTGTTCTCTCAATAACTTTTAAACCTGTCCCTTCTTTCAGTCAAATCTGTTAAAAGTACAGAAGTTCAAGTACAACTCATTGCCTTGAATTCTCCTGCAATTAGTAGAGGAGAGAGACTGGGGTTGACACTCCTTCTCTCCCCAGGACAGGTATGATTCCTCCCCTGATGGGCAGGAGGAAGAAGGCAGCCCTGGCCCAGCTGCTGGGCTGTCTTTTGCCTTGTAGGTATGGTGGGGGATTTGTGGCAGCTGCAGGTGGCTGATAAGGACACAGAGTCGCAGGAAGCAGGCTGTATTAGCTCCATTCCTCATAAAACATTGAAGTTTACTTTGAAGCTTTCTAACTTTTCTCTCTGAGCGGGAGGAATGAGAAGAAAAACTCTTTGTAAACCATTAAACCATCCTGCTGGCAAATAAACCAGAGGTACTGCTCCAAGCAGCCATCCTGAGCCTCTGCGCTCAGGGTCTGCTGCGAGGGTCTTGCTGTTGGCTTCAGCAGTCCAGTGAAGAACCTTTCCCCAAGGTTCTTCTCACCCTTGGGAGACAAGTCATCTTTTAGGTCAGCACTTTGGCATTGTTTCTCTAGCAGGCTGTCAGTAACCAGCTGAGAGCAACCCTGATGAGAAGACAGTAGGACTTGTTCTGACATCTAGTGTGGGATGTGGAAGAGGATCTGGGTGCTCCTGTATCACTGGTATCTCCAAACAGCTCCCAGGCTGCTCCGGTCGCTGCAGCACCAGGGCAGCACAGATCAGATCGCAGGCAGAGGGAACCAGAGCCAATTTTCCCTTGTCCAACTGTTAAGATGATTATCTGGGTGATTACTAAGGTTTAAGACACAATGAATAAATACATTCATGTTTCCTAACTGGAGGTTTGTGCAGAGAGTCTGGGTGAAAGAAATGCTTCTTTTTGAACCGAACCAGGCATAGCAGAGCTCTCAGTTTAGATACAGATCTTCAGCCAAAGCTAGAGTCTTTTTATAATAAAGTTTTATGATCTTCAATATTTTAGAGTCCCTGGACAAATGGGAGCGGCTGACGGTGGCTGATGCACTGGAACCCGTCCAGTTTGAAGATGGGGAAAAAATTGTTGTGCAAGGAGAGCCTGGTGATGATTTCTTCATTATTACAGAGGTAAGATTGGCATCCTGATAAGCTCTGTCATTTCCTGGTAAAGATCAAGGCCTTGTATTCAAGACATTTAGGTTCAGCTTAATCTCTTACTTCATCATAAATCTGAACTCTGCTCAAAATTCAAATGAATTCAGAGTTCCGTGGAAATGTCTTAAGTGGGACAATCCCTGATTTCCAGTAAGTTGAAGACACAGAGGAATTTTGAGGTGTCTACTGTCCTCACTGTTTCTACATGAGATTCTTGTTTAACTTAGTGCTTTAACCAGGCTGGCCAGCCACACCGTGCATTGGTCCTTGTTCCCAAAGGGACTCGCAGGGGAAATCACAAGCAAACATCTGTAAACTGGAGCAGGAGAACTGGTCTGAAAATGGATCATTTGTTCTTTGTTTTGCCTTAAACTCAGTCCAAACAGCTGAGCCATTTTCTTGTTTACTCTCACACAGGCAGATAGATCTGTCAGGCAGCTGAAAATGCTGACATCTTTTTGGGAGATTATCTGACACTTCAGTTCCACCATCTCACTTCTGCAAACAGATGCTGATGGAGGTTTCCTCCCCCTCTGACATAAATATTTGGATCCCTGGTATCTCACACAAATACTGAGGCACTGTGATGTAACAAGTTATAAGGAGGTATTAGAGCCTGAGACTAAGAATAACAAGGCAGCATTAGGGTATGGTTGTATATGCATTGAAATAGGAGCTTCTCAAGGCCAGGTGGGAGTGTTCCTACACAAACGCATGGACTGGGAGTGACCAGCACAGGCTGTGTGGTGCCACTTAAAGTGCACATGCCAGTCCCCATGATCCATGGCCAGCAGCAAGGCATGGTGGCACAGGAGCTAGGAGGCCCTCTCAGTCCCTCACTGTGGGATAGGGTGGGTCACATGGATATAAGGAAGCTGCTATTACTGTGTTCCCTTGGGATTCTGTTGTTTGTACACGGAGTACAGCTCCAGCTTCATCAGGCTGATGAGATTTAGGAGGAGAGAGACCCTGCCTTGCTCAAGGGATAAAGGGGTTTACAGCACCCACTGCCAACAGGTTTTCCTTTGCTTGCTCCTAATCTGCAAATTTTTGGACAGGTGCCTCTATTCAAGGCAGACAGAATTTGGTTCATAACCAGTATCTGAACATTAAAAATCCATTCTTTCTTTCTGTTTGCCTGTTGGGTGCTGGTGCTGAAGCACAGATTGACTTAGGAACACCATTTCTCTTCTGATGCTCACAAAACTGCCAGTGCAAATAACTGCACCTGTATGTGACATTGTGGGACCCTTATGTGCTGAGCAGCATCCCTTCAAAGCAATAGTGTCAGAATAAGAGAGAATAATACTAGAACAGGGTTTCTTTTCATTAACAAGGTACTTAGTATGTAAGATTTTTTTAGTTATTTCTATTGGTGTTACTGGGTGACCTGTTACTCCTTGCAGCACTGTGAGACTAGGAAAACCTGATTTTCTTAGCCATCCAATCCCATGAGGAATATTGGCAGCTTGCTTAAAGAATTGCCAAGGGCCTTTATTTCCCTCTCTTGGTGGAACAGCTGTTAAGACATGAATGGGTAGAAAAGTATTAACACAGCATACTGCATAATCATAAAGTATCTGCTCACCTCACCCTCCTGCTAGCAATCCAACATAGTTTCACAGCTTGGAAATTGCCAGTATTTTTCTGCATTAAAGAGTGAACATCCAAAGACAACTGCCCATTGTGCTGCAGCAGCATTAGTACCTGCTCAGGCTTAGCTTGAGCTTTGTATTTCAAACCTGATTCCACAGGAGTTTTACATCTTTGATGCTAAACTTCTCTGCAGGAGAACTGATGCAAGCCACCAGGAACACATTATTCTCCAAACTGGGTGGAAGTAGTTTTGGCTCCTTTGTTGTCACAATATGTTGAAAAGTCATTAGTGTTTTTATATATATATATATTTTTTAATGCTTGTGGCCTTATAATCCAAACCACTTCAAAATGCAGCCAAAAAAATTGGCTGCTGTAGATACAAAAAGTGGTTCACTAGGATGCAGTGCTTCTTCATAGTACTGCGTCCTACTACTACAAAGCTAAGCTTTGCCATGAAATTTTGGGGTGAGGTACTCAGTTGTTATAAACCAGTCATTCTTGACATGCCTTAGTCAAATCAATTACCAATTTACAAAGCTTTGGGGCACCAGCATCACAAATACTGGCTCCAAGTGGGATCTTATGATAAAAGCTTCTTTAAGACATGCAGGACTCACCTGGACATTAAATGTGTGCACAGTTTTCTATGAGCTTCATAAATTAACTGTTCATTTCTGATTGTGCTGCAATGAGAGTCCAGTGGAGGCTACGAAGATGATTAAAGGACTGCAGCATCTCCCCTATGAGGAAAGGTGAAAGAACTGGGGCTGTTCAGCCTTGAGAAAAGACGACTGAGAGGGGATCTTATTAATGCTTATAAATATCTCAAATGTGGGACACAGGGGGAAGTGTCCAGCCTCTTTTCAGTGTCTGTGGGGACAGGACAAGGGATGATGGCCAAGTTGGAGCACAGGGAGTTCTGCACCAACATGCTGGAGAACTTTTTCACAGTGAGGGTGAGGGAGCCCTGGGACAGGCTGCCCAAGGGGTGTGGAGTCTCCTTCTCTGGAGAGATTTCAGACCTGTCTGGACACCGACCTGTGTGACCTGTCCCAGGGACCCTGCTTTGGCAGGGGGGTTGGACCCGATGAGCTCTGGAGGTCCCTTCTAACCCCTAAAAGTCTGTGATTCTTTGAGATACCATCTCCTAAGCATACTGGCCTGCAGAAAGACATAACCTGTAAGGGAACCAGCACCTTCAGGGTTTGCAGACTTAAGCACAACCGTGAAACCCTTTCGCAAGGCAGACTTCCAGCCTCGGTGACGATCAGAACTGCAAATCCTGCTTTAAACCAGGAACACAATCCTGGATCGCATGGATGAGAATATTTAGTCTCCCCCTTCTGTCAAGGAAGCACATTGACCTTTTCTCCTTTTTTCTTAGTTTAACCTTTTCATCATGGCTTTCTCTCCACCTTCTTGTCTCCAGCACTGCGCAGATCCTCGTAGGGTGCAGGTTGTTTGAGCTGTGGGCTGTGTGCATGAAAATACTACGGTGCCCCATGGGGAGCAGGGCTGCAGCAGGGTCCACCCGAATTATTAGAGTAACAGAAAGTGTGCACAGGGAAATGGCACAGGAAACCAGGGCGTTTTAAGTGGCAGGACAAGGCGGATGGAGTGAAGCTGGAGGAGGGAAGGGTTAGATGAGATATTAGGGGGAAGTTTTTTCCAGAGAGAGTGGTGAGGGGCTGGAACAGGCTGCCCAGAGAGGGGGTGGGTGCCCCATCCCTGGGGGTGTTCAAGGCCAGGTTGGATGGGGCCCTGAGCAACCTTGTTGAGATCCAGGCCTGGAGGTTGGTGGCCCTGCCTGTGGCAGGGGGTTGGAACTCTGTCATCCTTGGGGGTCCCTTCCAACCCAGACCAGTCTGGGATTCTATGATTACCCCGAGAGTCCAGCACAGTGACAGTTTTTCTGCCATCCTAAATCTTCCCAGGCACGAGCAAGATGTTTACTTGCAGTAGGCTGGGTGCTTTTCCATTTAAATCTCAAGCACCCTTCAACAAGATTTAGTTGGAATATTTAAAGGCTGTGACTTTTTCCAGAGATTATTTTAATGTTTATACCATATTCCATAATTTGATGATAGGATTAGAAGTGAATGTCTGCTTACAAAAGGAGAGTAACTGCTTCTGTGAGGCTGATTTACTACACTTGAAAGTGGCAATTAAAAAAAAAAAAAGCCCAAAACAAAGCAGCCCTGCAGTTTCTGTATTTTCAGATATTTCCAGGTCTTATTTTCCCACTCTGGTTTTCACACAACAGACTCGGGCTTTCCCAGACCAGACAGATGTGGAATTTATCTGCTGGATTCCAAGGTCATGGAATTATCCCATACGAGATTCCTGGCACAGAGGTGAAAAACTTTAAGCACCATGAAACAATTGTTGCCATAAAGAATTATATTTTGGCAAGCGTAAATCATAACAGATGTACAGTTTCGAACAGATAAATTTGCAGTTGTACTGTACACTGCCACACTGTGTACCCAGCAGTAGGGAGGATTTATTCATCTGACTGCAGATAACACAAATATTTTTAGCTAGTGTTTTAAAGTGGTAGCTTGCAAAGGCACGTGAGCTTTGTGGAGTTAAATATCCCAGCAAATTTTAAGTCCCTTTAAATGAAAGGCCAGTTGAAGGGGTGTTGATTTTATCCCCAGCTCATGCTTTGCCACTGACTTCAGCTCAAACAGTAGTTCAAACTAGTGTAGTAGCGCTCTGAAACTGGGAAGAAATGAGGTTTTTCCCTGTTGTCTAGGTTACTGAGGAAGAAAGGTAGCGACAATGGTATTAAAAATAGCGGTTCTGATGTGTTCCACCCTCTTTGGTTCAGCTTGGAGCCTGGCTGGGTGGCACAGCACCTCCGAAACTCCATAACACAGCTGCCAAAAATGCAAGGACCTGCGGCCATGAAGAGCCCTGCTGGGTTTTCCAGCTCCCACCCCTCCCCATGTCAGATCATTTGGATCTACTTGCCACGACTGTGCGCTGTGGACAGCACATGGATATTGTCACGGGACCCTGCCGGCTGCGCTCGGGGAGCCTTTTCATCTCGGCTGCGTACTGAGAGCTCGCTGAGCTGCTGCCATATGGCCCTAATACTCCATAAAGCTTGACACTGCTTAAGAAAAATGCATGCACAGACACAAATGTATGCAGGTGTGGGAGGAGAGGACAGCAAAAGGTTTATAATAGTGCCACACTGCACCCCAAGAGCACAGCTTGGAACTGGCCGTTAAATGTGCTCTCTGGTGTCTGTCATCTCCTCGGAGGATGGTTTTGGTTTAAGTGGTGCAGAAAGCAAGGAAATAAAACTGCATGAGAATCAAAACATCCCTAATTAATAGTTGGTTGAGTTGCCCAGCGATAGCATGCAGCAGCCTAAAAATAAAAGAGCTAAAAATAGAAGATAATCCACAGGAGAAAATTCAAGGAGAACTGGACCCATCGTATCGAGCACTTTCATATTAGACTTTTGTTTTGAACTTCAAAACCCAGTATATTTAATTGTAGGTTAGTGCTAAGTGACAGGGGGTAGTTGCACCCTCCTCTGCAGCTCCTGTGTGAAAAGCACTGTGAAAAAAGCTGGGGATTTGTGTTCTTTGGTATTATCCCACTGGTTAGAGAGGAGCCAGACTCAGGGCATCTGATTTCCAGTCTCACCTGTACTATCAGTCCTGTCTGTGTGCATAGCATCACCCTCCCTGTTCCCCCATCAGCAGGAATAATACTAATAGCACTTCATAAAGGTGAGCAGGATCTTAATGGGAAGAGGCATAAAGTATCCATCAGTGCTGAAACCAGGCAGTGGGGACAGCAAAACTGGCAAAGCAGCACAACATCTTCATTGGTAGCACAGAAATCTCTCTGTAGTTATCACATAGAGCAGCCCCATGCACAAAACTAAATAGAAGTAGTTGGTAATGATTATTTGTCCAGCACTATTCCTGTCTGGTTACACTGAAAACAGACCCATAGTCCTTGGGGGGTGCTGCAAGCTTTCATGCTGCTGTTGACATTTCAAGTCAGGGCCACAAACTGGTTCCAGTCTGGGCAGGATCGGCTGCAAGTTCTTGCTGAGAGCGTACTCGAGATACTGTCCTGTAGGTGAAATCAGTGTTTCCAGCCCCGCTGACACTCTTGGCACGCCTCAGAGCCTCTCTGCACGAAGGCAGTTCAAAGCCTTGTTAGGTGGAATAGTGTTTGTAAACTCTTCCTGCCATGGTAACTGTGCGCCGACCCAGGAAGGTCCTGGGCCTGACTCGGAAGGGCACACTGCTCTTCACAGAATTGGGCCTTTCTTTAGGAAAAGCCAACTCCAGCCTTAAAATTGCACAATGAGCAGCTGAAGATTTATCATTTAAAAGCTCCTTGAGAAGGGAAAGGGGAAAAAAAAAAAGAAAGAATAATAATAGCCCAATTGTTTCCTGCTCCAAATTGTTGCTCTTTGACTTTCTAACCCAAGAGGGACCCCTTTGGCACCTACCCCTGCGACAGGCTGGGGAACTACAAAGTAAACTTCTTCGGTATGGCTAATGAAGTCACTGCCTTAGGCACACTCTGCTATCACACCTGATAATCTCTAAAAACACAGTGTGATTAATTATTAATTAGGAAGATGAATGTTGTCTAGAAAAGGAGTTTCAAAGGCTGCAATCCCAACTGCTTAGTGTTACTGGGATTTTGTTGATAACCAAAAATGTTTGTCAAAGGCAGTCTGCAGTGACTCCTAACATAGCCAATAAACAAACTACACCGAATAAACAGAGCCACAGTCACTGAGGGCTCTGGTACTTATTTCTAACCTCAGAGACTCCGTTTCCCAGAAGGCTCCTATGGGTCAGGTACACTCAGCTTTCCTGGGATCAGTTCCCATTAGCCCTGCTTCAAAGTTCACCTGTGCTCAGGATGGCATCAGAGATTGAAAGTTAGGTGTGTGATTGGGTCCCTGATGAGGGATGGAGGTGAAGTGTTTTGCTGAGTCAGTTTGGTAAACAGCAGTTTAGGCCAGCTCTTGTTAAACTCAGCTTAACTTTGACTCCTGTGGGCAGTGGGTCAGGCTGCGTGTACACACAACACCCATATACATGCACCCTTGAGCGTATCCTTATCTCTCCTCTGTTGGAAAGGGACAGCATTTCATAGGAAACAACTGAGGTTGGTGGCCCTGCCTGTGGCAGGAGGGTTGGAGCTCTATGATTCTTGGGGCCCCTTCCAACCCAGACCAGTCTGTGATTCTATGACTCTATGACTGCTCCCCTTCTTCTTCCCACCAGCCCTGGAGGACCTGCCAGCGACTGCAGGTTTTGGCCATTCCTTCTAACTCTTGTCTCTGGTCCCACCAATAACCACTGCGGCATGGTCACCTACAGTAAATTCTGCAAAATCTGAAGCCTCCAAAGTGATGTGTGGTGGAGCATTTTCTTAACAATCTTGTGGCACTTCAGATTAGCCAATATTTCTAGTCTATTTTAGAACTTTGCAGATTTTGTTCCTCGTTTGTGGCAGAAACCAGGACAACTGTATGTAAATTCTGTGAGTTGCTATGAACCCAGAGACTGGAGAATAATGTATAATAGTTTAAAAATGTACAGTTAGAAAAATACTGTCAAACCCAGTCATGACTCAATAGTGAGTCTACAATCAGAATTAAGTCCTCTTGCATCATCATCCTTCTCCAACACCACTAAGATCAGCTGGCTTTTATATTGTGAAAAAAGAGGTCTGATGGGTAGGGAAAGGATGTACAAGGTTTGTTAGGGAAAAAAAATCTCCCCTGGATCAGCACTCCCATGGAGTATGACCAAATAATTTTAAGAGTTGTAATAACTGTGGTGTGGTCCTGCACATGGGTTGGGGTGATCCCAAGCACAGCGACAGGCTGGGCAGAGAATGGGTACAGAGCAGCCCTGAGGAGAAGGACGTGAGGATGTTGGTTGGTGAGGAGTTCAACATGAACTGGCAATGTGCATTTGCAGCCCAGGAAGCCAAACGTGTCCTGGGCTGCATCCCCAGCAGCGGGACCAGAAAGTCAAGGGAGGGGATTCCGCCCCTCTGCTCTGCTTTGGGCAGACCCCTTGCAGTGCTGCATCCTGCTCTGGGGTCCCCAGGACAAGAAGGACATGGGGCTGTTGGAGCAAGTCCAGAGTTGGCCAGGAAAATTATTTGAGGTCTGGAGCACCTCTGCTATGGAGGCAGGCTGAGAGAGCTGGAGTGGTTCAGCCTGGAGAAGAAGAGGCTCCAGGGAGACTTTAGAACCCCTCCCAGTCCCTAAAGGGGCTCCAGGAAAGCTGGAGAGGGGCTGGTTACATGGGCATATAGTGATAGGACTTACATGTCATACATGAACATCTCATGAACATCATTGGGTTCATCCTTTTCTAGTGTTATTTTCTGCTTTCCTTGGTGGAATTCACTTGCACTTTGTGATCCTGACCAAAAGCTGTTCATTTATTTCTTCCCTGGGTTTTGTAGAAAAGTCTTTGATAAATCAAAGGTTGGCAAATAATAAAAATTCCAAGATTATTTACTGGCTAAAGGAGTATTGTCAGTGTCTTTGGCTACATAGTTCAAAGGATTTGTCTCCTCTTGGCAAGTAGCCCCAGAACTGCTGATCCTTTGCTGTAACATAAAAGCCATCCCAGGAATGATGCTATCAGCAGTCCCCAAGGGCTGAAATGGCAGCTGAGGAGCGATATGCTAGTGGTCTTCCAGGACATTGTGACTGAGAACATTGCTTATGCCAGCATCATGAGGTACATGCAGGACTTGCTGTGTTACTCTGTCTCTCTGGGATGTTGGTAAACTTAGGTCTTGAAATAAAACCACCCAGGAGGATGCAGCATAGCTGTATGGCTCTCCAAGGTTCTCAAAGCAGCTTGTGTGACTTCTCCTTTGCACATGCTATACCCAGTGCAAAAATATGTGTATGGATGTTTCCCCAGTTCACTTCTGACATGACAACTTGTGTAGGAGTCTTCAGCCTCATTCAGCTGTAATTTAAACCATCTGATTTGTAAACCCATAAAATTGAAGTTGATGCAGGAAAGACGGCCACACCCTGGCCTGTTACCACTATAGGATACATGGAAAACTGGGAGATGGCTTGGTGTGTGGAGAAGTAAAACCCAGTGCTAGTAATTGGCAGTTTCATCCTTAATATATACATGCCTAATTGAATTTTCATTAAAGTCAGGGTGCTGGGTTGTCTCTGTGTTCAGAACAGCCCTGACTTTTTATTGCTTGCTTTAAGGTTTGGTTGACACTTTGACTCTTCTCTCTTTAGTCTTGGCCAGTAGTGTCTTCCTACCACAGAAGTTCCCAGGTAACAAAACACCTCTCAGTGTGAGGAAGGAGAGCAGCACAGTCTGTTTACCCCTCAAGGTTTTCAGGAGGTTCCCAGGATAATTATAAGCTCTTTTTGGCACTGAAGACCGAGCTCACAAGCTCTGATTCAAAGCACTTAGTCAACATGACCAAGAACTTTGTGGCCTGAGGCACATTAAAACTAAACTGAAATTAAAGGCATCCGCTGTCTCAGGAGCTAGGAGCTCCATCCTGAGGAGTGCTTCTCTCTCTTTAAGCAAAAAAATACTGCAATATAAACAAGACCTGAAATATAGAGGTGTCCAACCTCATGGAAGAGGAATGGAGAATGTCCTAATCCCTAAGGGAGTTCATCCCAGCTTTCTCTGGATCGTGTAAAGCTATCCTCTACTCAGATGGCTCTTGTCCCCCCTCTGCAAAGATGGGGCTGCAGATTTCCTGAAGGAATATGCCCCTTAGTGCTCATTCATTAGCTGAGGAGTGTGGATTCCATGGAGTAGGCAGTGTGCTTCAGGAAGGGGCAACTCTGACCCCACGAGGTTGTTTTACCTTCTGAATTTCAGCATCTGATCCTTTGAATACACAAGATTCACCAACTGAAAGGACTTAAGGAGAGCTTTCCATGGGGGATTTTCCTGATCTCCAGGATAAACTCCCTTCTCTCCTTCTCTCCCAGTTTGCTCCAAGTTTTATTTCTCACTCAGAAGCTGTTGTCCTAGCTGGCCACAGCTGCTCACCCAGCCGTGGTCACAACATTAGTTATGAGACTTCAGTGACGACGTCTGTCTCAGCCTTTTGCTTGGTCTGGTTACTTCAGCATCTACAGAATGTTTTCACAAAGAAGCAGATGGTGGTAGGAGTAATTGGGCCGTAAAACAACATTAACAGCTAAAAACGATTTTCACCAGAAAGGATTTTGCGGGCAGGGTGAGGGAGGTTCAGCACTGTTTTCTTGTTTTCTCTCCCATACATTCAACCCTGGCCCTGCTGTAGGTGGTAGAGCTTTGCCTCTCTCTGCTTCCAGGAGATGAGCCCTGTCAGGTCAGTCACAAATATGAACGGTTGATGAATAACCCATTTCAGAGTCACTTTTATGTTGACTCAGTGGACGTTTCCTGGCTTCAGAGGGAGTTGTGATAATGGCTAGCTTTGTAGAAAGAAAGAATCTCTAAAATGCAACATTTTTTTCCCTTTGTGACTTTTATTGCTTTGTACACTGACATGTCTGAGGGAGGAAAACAGGCCTTTGTTGCCAATAATCCACAGCGCTTGGCACAGACGGTCTTTAAAATCTGGCACTGGGATGAATATTAATTCAGTTGTTTTCCCACAGAAGCTACTGATTAGTCCAGGCCAAGTATCACTGAGATGATTCATCAAAACCCCAGCATCTGAGCCCACCTTTACTGAGCAGATCTGCTTTCGGTCACCCCTGCCACAGGTGAACTGAATGCACGGTGAAAGGGGCGACTGAAATCCTCCAGTGGGGCAAAGACAAAAATGCAGGGGGACCCCAAAGGCTGGGATGTGGTGCAACTGCTTCCCAGCTTTCTAGGCAAGGAGCCAGGACAACCAGCCAAGGAGGATCACACCCCAGGCACGGGGCTCCTCCCGTGGCTCAGAGCTGGGATCCTTATCCTTCTGTCACCATCCCCTCACTCCCAGGCTTCCCAGTCCCAGTTGGCAACCGGTGGCATGGAGGAGAAGCGTGGGGCTGCCGTGGCATAGAGGCTGGGGAGCACAGAGGCCACAGTGGTCTTCTTCCATCCCATGATGGGGGATGATCGTGATGACCATTGATGAAGTCTTGAGTGACACTCATACACCTCTATCAGACAGGCATGATCTAACCTGACATTAGCTCTGCTCCTTTGCCTCAAGGGCGACATTCTGAAGTTATAAGACTATAAAAGGTGGTGGTGTGATTCTGAAGAGCCTTTCAACAGACATGGCTTTGTGACAGAAAGTCCCAGTGTTTTATTCTTGCAGAGGTGTTGCAGGGCTCCCCGTGCAGGAAGCAAACTGAAGTCAGTGCAATGTATTCTGCCTCTTTTGGCTTAACACTGTTTTTACTGGTCTCTCCCTGCCCGAATCTTGTCTTCTTCCACCTGATAATGACATTTCTTATACTTGAAGGGGAATACATCAGGCACAGCCCAGATGTAACGCTGGCCGTATCAAAGCAACACCGAAGGGGAAGATTGCCTGAGATACTGCAATAGGAGGATGAACAAAAACGACTCAAAAGGTCTTCCCCTGTCAAACATCTATGGTTTTAAATGCTAAACGATCAAGGCAAAGGCGTTTCCTGGTGATTAATGATGGGCTGGGTGTAGTCATGTCTGGGCCTTAACCCTGGCCTCTCGTGTATCCCTAGGAAGTGCCCCGTGGCTCAGTTGTTTCTCCTGTTTTAAGCTATGCTTGCTTTATGATTGATTGCCATTTAAAAAGCACCTTTATGTTTGTGGCTACTTCAGTGACCGCTCTAGACAGCTTTGTTCCTCTCACTCCAGTCTGGATGCTCTCTCTAAACCAAGAGAACTGTGTCTAGGCAGCAGCAGCGCTGGAGATGCCAGCATGCATGGAGCAGCCATGCAGGCAGGATGGAGCTGGTACACACGGTGAGCTGCACATTGTTTGCTCTCAAGCGTGGCTGTGCAGCTAATGTACAGGATTTGTGCCAGCTGGGGAGGAATGTTTGCTTTCCTTCCTCACTAGACTGCCACGTGCGTAAGTGGAACTGGGAATTACAGCCAGTAAGAACCTGATACATCAAGGTTATAATGCTGTGATGACGATGTAATGATAACCCTGTCCATTAACATGGTGGTTGTTGCTGTGTAAGGGCACTTTATGCAGTGCTGGTCCCTCAAGGGGGTTGTGTGAGTACCACGGGGCACCCACTGTTATTCTAACGTGGCCTTTTGAGCCACTATTAATCCTTATGGCACTCCCAAGGTCCTGGCTTTCTGAAAACCCACTGAAATCAGTGGCACATTTCTAGAGAAAAAAGCTGAATTCCAGCTAGAAAAGCTGAATTCCTAAACTGTTATACATTTGTTTTCAAAGGCTCTTGGTAGCTCATTAGTTCGGGCATTGTCTCACCCTCTAATCTGCAGTGAGCCCTAATGGATGCAGAAAAGAACTCCCTGGCCAGAGATAAGCAAACCAAACAACCACTTTTTTCAGCCAACACAACCCTGGAGTCTCCGTGCGGCTCTTTCCTGCTCAGCAGCTGGGACAACGGGCCCTTCATCAATGATGGTTGTGAAAGGAAAGGTTGCCAAACTGCAGCAGAGTTGGTTGAGGTTTCACATCAGACAACTGAACTGATTTAAATGATCCTTTTTTTAAGTGGAGGCTGAAGCATTAGCAGACAGCTCTTAGCAGGTCTCACAGTGTCACCCAGCAATCTCGGCTTCCAGGAGCTTTGTCACATTGGGAGCTGCAGCTTTTGACTCCCCTTAATTTGGAGATGCTCAAGGAGTGATTTAATCACGTGCATGGACCAGTAAGTGGGCAGATATGATTAAATAAGGTGTAATTTATTATGGTTGTAGCTGTGATAGAACATCACCCAGACACTGTTGGTAGGCAGGTAAATGGCATCTCTTATAGGGGCAACGTGCAGAAAGGAATCTGTGCCCAAAAGCCAGAGGGATAGAAAGCTGGTTGGTCTGATAAAAGTTATTACTTCCACAAACCTCATCTTGCCTGTTACCAGGTTCAGATTAGATGTTAGGAAAAAGTTCTTCACTGAAAGAGTTGTCAGGGCCTGGAACAGGCTGCCCAGGGAGGGGGTTGAGTCACCGGCCCTGGGTGTGTTTAAAAGATGGATAAATGAGGTACTTAGGGATATGGTTTAGCATAGGATGGGTATGGTTGGGCTCAATGATCTTAAGGGTCTTTTCCAACCTAGTAATGCTGTGATTCTGTGAATAAACCACTCCCAGAATCACACTGGGTAAAGAGATCTTGTAATTCATTTCAGATCTGCTACAGCTTCCATTAAACCCAGTAGGAGCCTTTACATCGGTCCCATCACATCGTCCATGTGAACTGGCCTGTTTTGTACCATATCACAGCCTCTTCCTTCGTGTCTTATGGAGATGTAACAGCGACATGCAGTCTGTGTGACTGCAGAGTGAGGGGAAACAGCTTCTGAGTGTGTGAATTACAGAGTGTGTGGATTAACAGAGTGGGAAGGAGCAAAGGTACATTTGTAATAGCAGTGATAGAGTCAATAGTGATAGCAGATGCCTGACCTTTTCCATCTCTAATTCAATAGGCTGCACTGCTCTTTTCTAGTGGATGGTGAGGAGGAAAACAAAATAGGCTAGAACAACTTTCTAAGCTTAAAACTAGGATAAAAATGTAACATTTTGAGGTCACAGAGAAAAAAAAAAACAACTGCCTTCCATGCTTTTCTTTAAAAAAGCTGTAAGTAAAAAGTGAAATAAAAATGGGAATAGAAATAGGAACTTCCTGCTTCTGGAAATTAAACTTCATTTCTTTGAAAAGTAGAAATTTATTCTGTATGCTTAGTATATCAAAAGGACACAGGCATTGCCATTGTGCACAGCTGGGGACAAACATTCTTCAAACTTGATAAGGATAAATATTTCCTTTATTACAGATGGAGCCTCGTTATTGCTGTATCTTTAAAATGGGAGGTTAGATCCACAACCCCAAACCATCCACAACCCCAAACCACCTGCAGGATTGACTTTTAAACCAGGAAGTTTTTGGAACCCTGCTGAGTCTCCCTCCCCACCCACTGTCCTGGTGAAGGACCTCACTGTCCCACCCAGAGCTACCACAGACACATCACTGACCACCACATTTTGCTTTTTGCTGCCAGGGAATGATCCCATCTGATCCCCTGAACTGGGATAGAGGGGGAAGAAAATATAGGATTTCAGGTTTTAGCATCATAAACACTTGTCTTTTGTAGCTGGGCTACTTCAGCCAACTACTGGCTATAGGATTCATGAATAATATCAGCACAGGGCTCCTGAAACAATCAGTGCTTCTAAGTACATGCAGGATAAGGCCTGGGAATCTCAGTGTCGATCCAGATGGGAATGCTGTCTTTACGCTGTGGGATGTCTCACTCACCCTTACGCTCTGATAGTTTTAAGTGTGAAGCATCGATCAAAACCTCATTACTCTGGAGAGGATGGGAGCTCATGGATTATAAACCTTCATTTATTTTTTTATATCTTAAATTATGGTGCTGTATCCAAGCCATAAATTGTTACAAACCAAGCTGCTGATGCATTTGAAGGAGTCAAACAAACGCTGTGCGCCGTGGCGGAGCAGTGCTGGAGTGAGCAGGCACGGGGGGTGAGGGTGGTGGGGAGGTGGTGATGGCACAGTGCTTTTAGAATGGCCACTCTTGTTGTTTTTGCAACAGGATGCCCATATTGACTTGGAGGAGAGGGGAGAAGGTTAATGATGTTGGTTCCTGGGAATACAGGCACTCCCTGGAGGCTGAAAGGGAGTATTCCTGGATCCAGTGAAGAGCATCGTTTCACTCCCAAGTGTCTGCTAGCAGGAGGACATGCCTGGCTGCTTTCCCTTTGGTATCATTTTAAAGTCCTGATTCATTAAACGGTGTCAAACTTCTTGACAGCCCTTGAGCCCATGCTCTGGAGGGTTTGCTCCATGGGGTAGGAGGACGAAATGGCTCTCAGTGTCACAAGACACTATTGTAAACTGAGCAGCACTAACTAGGCTGATCCTGAAAATCCTGTTTATTTCAGGCAGACTGATCTTGCTGAGTTTCATGTGCCACTTAAGGGGAAATCCTTCCCACTGAGACCAGGGGGAAGTCTCTTCCCACTGAGACTTTGGGGAGTGCAAGTGATAAGCCCCTTGAATCCTGGCTAGATAATGCCCATACCTCCTGGGACAGGGCTCAGGTTTATTTTCAGTCACATCATTTATAGGAGATGGGGTCTGCTGGAGCACGAGAAGGGTACAAAGGGATCAAACAGGCACATGGGAAAGATTTGACAAATAAAATGAAATGCAGCCATGAAACCTGTGAGGGGAACAAGGGTCGGGTCAGTACTGAATTCATGTCGTATGACTACTCCGTCAAGTATATGGATAACAAGGGGCTGTTTCAGTGGTATTTTATTCTGTATTCTTTTATTTCATAGAATCACAGACTGGTCTGGGTTGGAAGGGACCCCCAAGGATGACAGAGTTCCAACCTCCTGCCACAGGCAGGGCCACCAACCTCCAGGCCTGGAGCTACACAAGGTTGCCCAGGGCCCCATCCAACCTGGCCTTGAACACCCCCAGGGATGGGGGAGCCACCGCCTCTCTGGGCAGCCTGTTCCAGCCCCTCACCACTCTTTCTGTAAAAAACTTCCCCCTAATATCTAATCTAACCCTTCCTTCCTTTAGCTTTAATTCATCCCGCTTGTCCTGCCATTCTCTACCCTTTTAACAAGTCGATTCCCCTCCTGTTTCTCTGCTCCCTTCCAGGACGGGAAGGCTGCAATAAGGTCCCCCTGCTGCCTTCTCTTCTCCAGGCTGAATTTCTCTATTATTTTTTGTCCTGCTTATGCTGGTTGTTTACAATTAGACTCTTCCTCTAGTACAGTCAGAGTAGAGTCGATTCCAGAGATTAGACACACGAAGTGAAGGTGACAGAGACAGAGAATGATAAATGCATCGTCTTTGTTTCACGGTGTGGACAGTCTTCCCGTGAAGGTCACTCTGACAATGCTCCAGGATGTACTCGTGGACCTGGTGACTTGTGGGACGAGAGGCCCGGTGCTGTAATCAGATCTTACATCTGGGCACTGGCTGTCAGGGTTTCAGGAAACTTCTTTTGCTCCGTGATAGACCTGTTCTCACTGGGCAACGGGAAGAGCCGATGTGACTGTTAAAACAAGAGTGGAAAAATATGTATCTGGAATATGCATTGCTTTCTCCTGCCAAGCCAAGTGTTTATTGTGGAGGCCAGACACATCTGTCCTCCTCCAACAGATATCATGGTGTTTCTTGGATTAAAAAGTACGGCTGTAGTGGAACAGTGGAAGAAATTGCTTCAGAAGGCTGACTGATCAGAGTCCTATATCATACCGACCCCGTCAGAAAGTATTTGCCCCAATAAAAGCTGACGCTTGGGGAGATGAAAGCAATATTGCTTGATGCTGCCATTACCTTTGGGGTGACCTGCCCGAGGTGGGCAGTGGGGAATCGACTCCTTCGACCTGGCCAGTCAGTATGATTACTTTGGGGACTTATTTTTGGGTTGTTTTCTGTAATAAAACATCAGTAATAAAATTATTAAAGGCCTAGAGCATCTCCCCTACGAGGAAAGGCTGAAAGAACTGGGGCTGTTCAGCCTTGAGAAAAGAAGCCTGAGAGGGGATCTTATTAATGTTTATAAATATCTCAAGTGTGGGACACAGGGGGACATGGCCAGCCTCTTCTCAGTGTCTTGTGGGGACAGGACAAGGGGTGATGGCCTCAAGTTGGAGCACAGGGAGTTCTGCACCAATATGCAGAAGAACTTCTTCATGGTGAGGGTGAGGGAGCCCTGGGACAGGCTGCCCAGGGGGTGTGGAGTCTCCTTCTCTGGAGATATTCCAGACCCATCTGGACACTGACCTGTGTGACCTGTCCTAGGGACCCTGCTTTGGCAGGGGGTTGGACTCTATGATCTCTGGAGGTCCCTTCCAACCCCTATGATTCTGTGATTCTGTTTGGCTGTGGGTTTCTTAGGGTTTTTTTAGTAGTTTTGGGAAGGAGGCTGGAGACATAGATTGCAGACAGCTATTTGGGTCAAGGGGTTAGGCTTTTGCCAGCCTCCAGATGGGGACGGAGAGGAGGACAGGGGCTGGAAGCGCTTCTGAAGCTGAATCTGTCTACACGGCGCAGGCAGTAAGAGCAGCAGCGGCTTAGAGAGCTGCACCTGATCTGAAGCTTGGCAAGAGGGAGGTCGATATACGCATTATTATGGGCTATCTCCAGGAATGCTGCTTATGAACGTGTGCTTGTTCTGAAAACTTGCAGTAAGTGTGAATAACAAAGCTCATTACGCTCTCTGCATTTTCATGCACTTGCAGATTTACTGGAAGATCCTGGAAAACAGCAGCTTTGGCGGGACAGTTTAGTTATATCAAGGATAAGGAATTCTTGCTGGAAACTTGACAGGCACCAAGTCACTTTCTGATATCCAGTCCTTTCGGTTTCTTCTGTGGGTAGCCTTACACTTGCTGTGGACAGTTTTATGTGCATGGTTTGTGTTAACAGCAGGTAAAACCCCAAAGCAAGCCCAGGGAAGACCAAACCCAACCTTCCCCAGTATGTTTGGGTGATGTTTGAACAGCCCAGCCCAGGTACCCTTGCTCATGCATGTTGTGGTTCTGAATCTCCTCCTATCATTCCTGTGGGATATTAAGTGGGAAAGTGTTGAAGCCAAGGAGAGGTTTGTGACTGTGAATGGTCCTGAATTTACAGCTCTGGTGGTGCCTCAGTGTTTTTGTAATGCCAGTATGGCACGATGGGGTGGAACAATGAATTGTTGTGACCCAGGTAACATGTTGTCTGATAGCAAGGGGCTTGTGCTGAGCTTACTGCTGAGCTCCAAAACGAGGTGGTTAGATTAATTTGATGTATATCCAGGTATGTATAGAAGCCCTCAGATGCTCAGCTCATATCAAATGATGCCAGTTGCATTATTTGGGTTTTGTTTCTGGTTCCTGGCATCAGCAGAAGCAGAATTTACCTCTCCACTTATAGAGCACAAGATGGTTACATAGTAAGTTAACCTAGAGAGCAGCCCAGCTATATTTGTGAGGTATGTGGGCTTAAAAATAACCCTGTTACAAAACAGGTCATGATGAAGTGGTGCCACAGCAGCTTAGTAGTGCTTGTTCAGAAAAAATCAAATTATGATCATTTTCCATAAAATAATGGATATTCTACCAGCCCTGGTTATTCCTGGGCCCCTCAGGTCCTAGAGGAAGGAAAGCAGGACCTGAAGCAGCCTTATGCTGTGGTTCAGATTTGCAGTTCAGTGCCAGTGCTTGCGATGCTCTGTGGGGTGTTTAAACACAGAGCCGAGGTGAAGGGCCGGTGCTGTGGGGTGCTGAGTGCCTCTGACTGCACTGATGCTGAGGTATATCGGGGTGCTCGGTGTCTCCTCCAGCCCCACCACACACACCCTGGGGCACACAACTTTCACAGAACCATTAAGGTTGGAAAAGACCTCCAAGGTCATCTAGTCCAACCGTCCCTGAGTACCTCATCCGGCCTTTCCTTGCACACCCAGAGGGATGGTGACTCCACCACCTCCATGGGCAACCCTGTTCCAATGCCAAACAGTTCTTTCAGAGAAGAAATGTCTCCTCATTTCTAACCTGACCCTCCCCGGGCATGAGGGGATTCAGTCAGTGGAAGAAAGCTGCAGGACCTGGGCAGCCAGTGGATCAGCACCGATTCACCATGTGCTGAAGGGAGGTTTGTGCTCTGAGCTGGGGTGGTTGGGCAGCTGGCTGCAGGCACCCACAGCACTGAGAGCCAAGCAGTGCCAGCCCATTACCATGTGCCCCCATTCCCTGTCCTGGGTGGGACAGATCAGCCCTTACATGTTACTTTCCAAGCAGAAGATCCTGCAGAAACCCTTCCTGATGCTCTGCAGCCACACTGTCACAAAACATCTCCCCAGTCTATTTAGAAATCATTTAAATCCCAATTAAAATTGAAATATGTTAACATCTTGCCTTCTCCCATGCTTTCGGTCTGGACTCAGGAGATGATTTCATATGTCACTGGAATTTTTTTCCAGAGAAGCAGATAGCTTCTCTAGTCCTCTACAAAAGCCTTACACTGCAATAATTTAAGATGTCCTCCAGGTTAGAATACTTCTGTGTGCAAAACCTCTTTGAAGGTTTAAATAGACTGTAGCTGAGTTTGGACATGTATTAGCACGTGTCAGGTACAGCATTTTTTGAGGGTAGTGGAGAGGAGACACATTCCAGCTCCCCAGCCACTGACTCGCAGGTGGCCACGTCACTAAAGCCACCGAGAAGGAGAACCACCCTTTGTTGCAACAAGCATTCCACCTCTCTTTGCTGGCTGACCCACAGATCTGTGAGTGATCAGACCAGGAATAAACTCTGATTGTTACGAAGTCACAGAACTGGGAACATTGCCTTTTTATTCCTCTTGATGTAAATCTTTTCTGTGTTTCCTGGAAGGTTCAGCATCTTCCCAGAATGTGTTTTTTAAGTTATATCTGAGCATGCTTTTGTACATACTAAATCACAGACTCACAGAATCGTAGGGGTTGGAAGGGATCTCAAGAGATCCTTGGGTCCAACCCCCTGCCAAAGCAGGGTCCCTAGGACAGGTCGCACAGGTCGGCATCCAGACAGGTCTGGAATATCTCCAGAGAAGGAGACTCCACACCCCCCTGGGCAGCCTGTCCCAGGGCTCCCTCACCCTCACCAGGAAGATGTTCTTCCACATATTGGTGCAGAACTTCCTGTGCTCCAACTTGAGGCCATCGCCCCTTGTCCTGTCCCCACAGACACTGAAAAGAGACTGGCCATGTCCCCCTGTGTCACACCCTTCAGATATTGATAACCATTGATCAGATCCCATCTCAGTCTTCTTTTCTCAAGGCTGAATAGGAACTACTGAATTTCCTCCTGCTCCTCTTCTCTTCTGTGTGAGCCAACTCTGTCAGCATCCAAACAATTCAGCAGAGACAAATCACTTGCCAAACCGATGGATTATTATTTTTTAAATCCTTCGATTCCTTTCACTCACACAGAGGGAATCGACTGGAACTGTCACCTCTCCCACAGCAGAACTAAAGGAGTGTGACATGCAGCAGGGAACGCTTGGGTCTGAGTACTTTATAGAGCATTAAGAGGTGTAACAAAGGGAACTGACCTTCTGCACCTCTCTCCCCAGGGCACAGCTTCGGTTCTGCAGCGCAGGTCTGACAACGAGGAGTACGTCGAAGTTGGGAGACTCGGTCCCTCGGATTATTTCGGTAAGAACATTCAGCGTACGTCTGGTTTGGGAAGAGGGGCCCGTGGAGCTGTACCATGGGGTTCCTGTCTTAATTAGCGTTCTGCTCTTTCACAAGCAAGGGGTTACGTGCTGTTCAGCTCCTGCTTGCAGTGGTACCAAGAGGTTTCTGTGAGGCTGAAGCCGTGCCTTGGTTTACACCACTGTAGCTGACAGGAGACAGAGCTGGAATCAGCAAAGCAATCTGAAAGCATTTGTTTCCAGAGGCATTTTACACGCCTGCATTATGCATGTGTAACGTGTTTGTACTGTCAAGGGAATTATGTAAAGTATCTATCAAGAGGTAGATAAAGGGAGATGTTCTGCAACCAGAGCACCTGGATGGTGGCTGTGATCTGCACCCCCTGGAAGCGAGGCGTGGGGGTGTGTGACAGCCTATTTATCCCTGTTCTATCCAGGTGAGATAGCCTTGCTGCTCAATCGGCCCCGGGCTGCGACGGTGGTGGCACGGGGACCACTGAAGTGTGTCAAGCTGGATCGGCCCCGCTTCGAACGCGTGCTCGGCCCTTGTTCCGAAATCCTCAAGAGAAACATTCAGAGATACAACAGTTTCATTTCGCTCACTGTCTGAACCATTCCTCCTGGGAAAGCTGCCTTTGTGTGACCCCCTGCACTCCAGTTTGCTCTGTGCAGCTCCATAGCTTTATGAAGAGAAAAATAAAAGGTGTGCGTTTTATGTCCCCCTGTCCACGTCACGTGCTGGGTGTCACTTCAACTCTCATGTGTCCTGTAAGTAGGAAGACAACTGTTTGGGGCAGACTAGCTCTGGGGAAGATTAGGCTCCCGGCTTGCAGGCAAGATTTTTACCTGCTGATGGATCACATAGCTTCAAACTGTGCTTTTAACTATTTAAAGTTCAGATTCATTTCCTTTTCCCTTATTGTCTTTGACGTTGATCTTGCTCGCCTTTTGCCAAGCTGCTTTGACCAAACAATGTCCCTCTGCCTGCTGACTTTAAAAATCTTCTCCCTGGCTTCCGAAATCCCACGGGGTGAGTGGCAGTCCCGAAGTGGGAAGGTTGGAGGAAGGTTTTGATCATTCCAGTGAGCCAGGGAAGAGCAGAGCTTTTGAGTCATTTGGTTTGTGGCTGAGATACAGGGGCTGTATTCCTCCGTGTTACAGGCCCTTGCAGGCCTGCTCCATAGGGTACGCTGAGCTGAACAGTGCTCCTGTCTGCTGGGTGAGGCAGTCAAGGGAAATGTCTCATCAGAATTGAGATGGAGCCTTTAGGACCGAAGTTATTCACCCTCAGCTCAGTTTTTTTAAACAAGGGTTTGCATTTAATCCCTTTAAAGCCCGGTGAGATCTTCTCTGCTGAGTTAAGTGGGCTTGGAAACGTGTCCTCAGCCACTTCTCTGAGCATTACATGAAATGCTGAAGAGAAAGGTTTACATCCAGGGCAACAACAGCAGTTTGTTTTTAATGAGGTCCACCTAATTAAATGGAAATGCCTTTCTTTTTAGTATATGACAAAACCAGGATTTTTTTTAGGATTTTCTGAAAGCTAAATACATGCCTCAGGATGCTGCCTCTCCTCCAAAGGACCCCTATTGCCCCCCGAAAGCACCAGCATCTTGCAGGCAGCTCCCAGAGCCCAGGTCCCTGCAGGTATGTGTGGCCTTGCTGGCCCTGCTGACAGCTCTAGGCTGCACTGGAGCTCACTCCCAACCCAGACCCGATATCCCAGTAGCTGCCGCAGCGGGGACATGGAGCCGGCTCCTCGGCACTCCTCGGTGCTCCAGTTCTTTCAGTGCTCCTGTCAGTGTAGGTGTTGCTGCTGATCCTTATGGTTATGTTGCACTGCTTGCACGTGTTATTAATCACGACCATTCCCGTTTCTCACCCGGGCAGTTTTTATCACCCACACTTATTTCTAGAGCCAGACCCGCGTTATGCAGAGACCCGTGTCGACGCATTCGTAACCCCTTTGATTTGCTTCACTCTTTTCCTCTTCCCTTGTGCAATTTTTCTTGAAATATTTTATTTTT
This sequence comes from Porphyrio hochstetteri, assembly GCA_020800305.1. Classification (NCBI taxonomy): domain Eukaryota; kingdom Metazoa; phylum Chordata; class Aves; order Gruiformes; family Rallidae; genus Porphyrio; species Porphyrio hochstetteri. Next base: position 15,036,874 of record CM036920.1, read on the forward strand.
AATTCTTTTTTTTTACAGGTTCCTGGTCTGTACATGTTCTTTTACCTGTTGCATTTCTGTTGTGTTGGTAAAACTCTGAGTGTTTCGCGTGATACGCCAGATACGCATCTCTCCTTAAACACCAAGTATTCCCCTCGCTGTTTAGAAGTTACTCAAGCACACACACAAACACACATACCCCACAGATTCTTTGCTTTCAACCTTTCCAGCTTGTGGAAATCATGTTGGAATTAATGGTTCTGTTAATGAGTGATCTCAGAGAGAAGCGTGGCTGTTTCACACCGGGATTCCTGTGCTTTTAAGCAGAATGAAATGTGATTTGATTGAGGTTTTAAAAGATGGTTGTGATGTTTGCAGTGGATGAAGGGACAGGGTTACGGTGTGAATAAAGTTCTTCAACGTTACATGAGGCCGTGGTGGGTTTATTGATGATGGAATGAAGGGAAGGTGTGTTCTAGTTAAACTCTGTGTGTTGTGGAAAGTGTGAGCTCTCCTGAAAATAATCAGATTATTATAGACCATAATAATAATAATAATAATAAAATAGACCCCGAATCCCAGTGCTGTATACAGCAATGGAAACCAAACTGGTTTTCTGAAGGATTAGAAAGAAGAAAATACATTTATTATATTTAATTGTAAACATATATATGTTCCCTGCAGTGTCACGGATAAATTCCAGAGCCCTGAGCATGCTGGGGATCTGTCCCAGCCGTTCCTGTCAGCTCCTGGCTGTGTGTAGGTCTCTAGGAGTGCTGCTTCCCCAGGGATGAAGCCCAAAGCCATGTGCTGCTGCCGGGGCAGCTCGTGCAACAGGCTGGTCAGGAAGGCCAACGTTGAGGGCGAACTTCTCAGAGAAGGCCAAGCCTCCTGAGGAACCACCTCTATCTCCTGCCTCAGGGCGAATGTGTGGGCTGAAGGACAAGAGAGTATGGCTTCTGGGTGAGGCTGGCTGTGCCCCACCATGTCTAGTACCCATCTGGGCTCTGGGTGGTCGCCTGAGCTGGTGTGTTGTGCTCCAAGCTTGGCCCTGGGGCTGGAGCCATCACCCAGAGCAGCGTGTGGGGCTGGTGGACTCTCTCCATGCAGCTTCTCCACAGTGGCCCCCGCACAGGAACCTTGGGCGGCTCCTGGCCTCCAAGGGCTGTCTGGGCTTTCCCTTTTAGGAGCGTGTTATTTTTACCCCCTTTGCTATGATTCAGGCAGGGAGGACTCGTCTTTCCAGAGCATTACTCACATCATGTAGCAATCAAAAGTGACCACTCTCTCTGAGGTCCTTCCAGAAGGACATTACCAGCCCACGCTCCCCAGAAAAGAGCATCTCACCACTCCCCATTGTTGTTCTTTTTTCAGTCAGTTTTAATTGTGCCACAGCCATTTTGGGACTCCCAAGACAAAAGGAAAGAGGGGGGGTTATATTTTTTAATAGAAACTAATTGTACCTCCAGTTTCTTCCCAAGACTCCTGTGGCTGGCCAAGCTTTCAGGAGCTCTTTGACATTCCAAATATGCTGTGGTGATGGGCACCTGAATCTGAGCTGTATAACCCCTCCCCCCCAAATCCTTGGTCCTCCAGTTTGATCCCACCTTCCCTGTTCAGGGGTTGGAGGTGTCACAGAGAACCACATCACCCCAGTGCACACCAGTTTGGTGGTGGGCTGCTGGTTGGTTTTGCTTGTGGTAAGTGGTCTTCAGGAGTGGAGTTGCTGCATGAAGGGTGACGGTGTCTTCTGCTGTGGAGGCTGCACAAGGCACGTGCAGCATGTTAACTCTGAAATGGTGCATGAATCAAGGACATCGAGAAGCTTGAGTGTGGCCAGAGAAGGGCTACAAGGCTGGGGAAGGGTATGGAAGACAAATCTTAGGAGGAGTGACTGAGGGAGCTGGGGGTGTTTGGTCCGGAGAAAGGGAGACTGAGGGGAGACCTCATCACTCTCTACAGCTACCTAAAAGGTGGCTGCAGTGAGGGGGGGGCTGGTCTCTTCTCTCTGGTAGCCAGTGACAGGACAAGGGGAAACAGTCTTAAATTGCATCGGGGAAGTTTAGGTTGTAAGAGTGTCCCCCCAGCCAGAGCCACCTCTGTAGGTCCCACTTCCCTCTGGAGAAGAACATGTTTAGGTATGAGCGTATGTGTAGCCTTGAAAACCTTGTGCCCAGGAATGCATTGGCTTTGGTGCTCCTCCTCCTCCTCTTCCTCCTCCTCCTCTTCCTCCTCCTCCTCCAAGGGCTTCTCTGTGGCTCTTCGCTGCTCTGCAGAGCTTTCTCTGGGGTGCAGCACTCGCACAACAAGCTGGCCTGTTCTCTGGCCAAAGGAGCTGGCATCTGCAGCCAGCTGGTGCTTCTGCGAAGGCTGGGGATGGATTTTGTGATCGGGCTCCAGTGCCAGAGGGATTCTTCCAATGTCTAAAAACCTGGATTTGGCACTTAGGATAAAAAGCCTGGGAAAGGAAAGCAAAGCAAAGCAAAGCACGGGCAACTCCTCTGGCATCCTCTGACTCCTGCTTGGTAATTTTTCACCTCTGAGTTCTCCAGCCCCTCCCCAGCCCCACTTTAATCTCTGGGTTGGAGCTGCTGTCAGCAAAGGCAGCACAGAGACCCTCCGCTGCCCAGACAGGCAGCACCACATGTCCCCCCTCTGTGCTCAGCACGCTGTGGTGTGCAGAGGTCTCTTTAAAAAAGCCCTGAGCGCTCACGGAGGAAAAAAATGATCATTTTACCCGAGAAGACTTCTCCTATTCCAGTATAAACCGTCTCCAAACATGGAACAGCAGCGTGCCACGGGCCAGCAGTGCTGAATGAATTGGCAGATGCTGCTCCGCTGCGTGATCTCTGGTAGCTGGGCTGCGGGAATGCCGCTCCTCTCTCACCTACAGCTTCAGTTCGAAGCCAAAAGAATTCATTTGCCAAAAAAAGTGCCTCTCACCCAAGCCCAGGTGGGATAAATGGAGCCTTGTGCTGCTGGGTCTTGCTGGGTGCATCCACCTTCCCCTGCCAACAGCCTCCACTCCTTGCAGGACAGGATGTAGGGAGTGATGACGAGGTGGGGAGTTTCTCCCCGCTGTCACTGGTGCTGTGGATGTTCATGCTGCTGGCTCCAGGGAAATGGAGCCTTTCGGGAAAGTGGCTACTCCCTATCCTCTTCATACAGAAAATGTATTGTTATTGTTTGAAAGCACTTTTGTGTCGCCCTTAGACTACAAGCACGGCGATTGTTCCCCGAGAAGACATCACGGTGCATAGCAGTGAAATACGACGCACAGTACCATGCAGTATGTATTTTCCAGATAAACTGGGAAAACAGTGAAATGGAGCTGCAAAGTTGGGGGGGGACCCCCTCACAATAGCCGCTTTGCACTCCTCCACGTGTGTGGGATTCATATGCGCTACAGAGTGACTCTGTTTCGTTACCATGTGTTGAGGGTGAGCGGATAATTAGCCGTGTTTCTCGCCAGTTTCATTTTCTCAGTTGCATTTGTGGGCCGAGCACAAAGTCGTGGGGACCTCGCGCCGAAGGCGGCGATGAATTAGTGCTGGTGAAACCCTCCCACCATTTATTTCCACTACGGCAGCGAGAGGGAACCAGCTCTGCAGCTGAAAAACACAAGAGGTTGTTTCTCCTCCTCGTCCAGGGGCAGCTCCAGAGGTTTGCCAGAGAGAAGTAGCTGGCTGTGTTTGTAGACTCCGGGTTATGTGATGGAGACGTGCCAGCACGGAGGTGCATCTCCTCCACACCCCACCCTGCTTGTGGAGCTGAGCAGGGGGATGCATCACCGTTAATGATGGGAATCGCTGCTGGAGGAGAGGCCACATCTCTCCGTGTTGGGTTCTGCAGAGATGGAAAAGTCCCGGTCTTGGACCTGCTGTCGGGAGGAAGGAGCTGTGCCCCCGCGCACGGTTCGCACGGCTCTTGGCAGGGCCGAGGACGCTGTCTGGGAAAGCAATACTGCCGCTCCTGAGCCTGGCGAGCCTGTAAGTCACTGCTGATGGCCACCAGCAGCATCACCAGCTCCGCTGCCTCTGACGTGGGCGCTCAGGCACGTCCAGCACATGGCACCACGGGCCAGATTCCCATGGGATGGCAGGATAGTTCACGTCCTTGATGTGCGTCCAGTAAAGCATCACACCCTCTCCCCGTGCCTCACACGTCTGGCTCTTAGCCCAGCATTTTGCTTTTAGAGAAACACAGGGTGAGCCAAGGAGGGCCTTTTAAAACTTGGCTTGATGGGGGCGAGGGGTGGAGGGGCAGAAGAAGGTGCTGAACCATCTGGGGGCTCCCCAGGAACATGAGAACCGGCCCCACAAAGGCACCCTTGTGCAAGCGGGGAGATGCGGCAGAACCTGTGTCCGGATGAAAGCTGCCCTATCAAAATAGCCACAAACAAACCCGCCTCCTCCGCCACAGAAAAGCCCTTGTGCCAGGAGCATATTAAATTGTATATGCTTTTTCTCAAGGCAAAAGAATTGCAGCAGTGACGGCAGCTGTGCGTGCTGGAGCCGAGCCACTGTGTGCAGCTAGCGAGGGCCTTGCCGGGGACGGGGTGGGGGAAGGACTGTGGATGAATGTATTATTCAGGGGGACCCACGCTGAAATTATCTACTGGCACTGGGGATATGTGGTGGGGGAGTGACTGGCCCGGCACCACGAGCTGATGTGTCTGCCAGGTCCTGTCCCAGGCGCAGATCGGCAGCCTGGCCAGCACTGATGTTTATGGGGTGAGGCACGATGAGGTTTCCCATCCCAGCATCTCCCTGGGGGGATTCTGGGTCTCAAACCCCCTGGGAGCAGAGCTGGAGTGGTGGGTTAGTGGCAGGGAGTGCCCAGCCTGCCCCTGCACAGGGGGGAGATGTGGATGCAGTGAGGAGTGGGGGGATGCAGGCAATGGGTTTGGCCAGTGGCCAATGGCCTGTCCCAGCTTGGTGGGTAAATAGGATGTAAAATGTCCTCATACCCATGGGGCCCTGCTCCCTGCCTATGTCCTGGGGGGACAGTGCTGAGGGCTCGGGGCTCACCCCCTCCCATGCTGCAGCCGGGGTGTTATCCCAGCAGGGCCACCTCTGGGTGAGCATCTTCGCCACGGGGACAGGGGCTGGGAAGGATCCCTCTGAGGGTTGTGAACAACCAGGATCTCGTCACTAGTCACATTATCTCAGCCCAGTGTGGAATGGAGCTCGTGGCTTGGCCAGAGGGGCATCTTTGAGCCTGCAGCCCCTGCAAGCTCCTAACTCTTTGGGCTACTCGAGGTCCCTGAACCTCGCAGCCCCTGCACAGAGCAGACACACGGGTCCCAGGGAGCCCAGAGCAGCCAGAGACACGCCGTGAAGCACAACGAGCACTAAGATCTGCAGTTCGCTTCCCAAGCAAAGCTGGGAAAGGGATGAAAAGGAAAAGCAAAGGTGAGGAAAGAATAGGGCACCACTTCCCATGCCTCCTAGAAATTTAGAACCATGAAGAATAGTAGCAGGACGCTTCCCTTACTAACCCAGGAGCAGGCAGCATCAACCTCACGTTGCTCCTCCCAAGGAGGCGGCGAGGAAAACCTGAGGGAGCTCTGCAAGGACGACTCCAGTGCAGACACCTGGCAGGTGCCTCACCAAGGGTTGGTTCATCCTGGGGCCACATCGTTCACATGCCACAGTGAGGAAAAGGGGTGGAAGAGCCCGACACCCATCTCAGCTTAATCCCAGCTGCTGTGGCTGTCCCGGATCTTTAGGGCAGAAGGAGAAATTTATGGGTGTCCCACAAGGTGAGCACCTCTCCCAGCACCCACGAGGTGAATTCCCATGTGTGCTGCAATCCAGCCCCTTGCTGAAGGCACTGTGTGCACAGGGCCAAGCATAGCTCAGGAGAAGAAAACCCCATTTCGGTGGCTTTTTAAGCAGATTACCACAGATTAGCCGACTAATCTATACGGAATCCTCTCTCCAGCAATTTCAAGCTGTAAACAAACCCAGCCACTTTTGTGCCACCTATAAATATTTACCATGGATTATAGGAAGATTAACTTCAAATGATATTTGCAACAATGGTTTGGGTTTGTAACCTGGTACCTTTAGTAATGTAAAACCTTTTGAAAGAAATACACCATGGGCAAAGCGTGAACTCGAGGCCCATCAGCTGTACAACAGCCTGTACACAAACAGAAACCAAATACATCAGTGCCAACAGATGAAGGAAACTGAGGATAAAAGCCACTGGTGAAGAATAAAACCACATGGGATTAGCGTAACGTGGATGTGAAGTCTCCCTACGGACCTGACCGACACCTCGCTGCTGGCTCTTTAGCTGCAGAACTCCCTGGCCATGGTTTGCAAGAGGAGGGTGTTTGGTGGGTGCAGATTGGGATCCTGAGGTGTCACCCTCCTTGGGTGGTGGGTGTGGGTGACCCCAGCCCTGCCCAGGCGGTGGCACGGAATGAGGCGGCCTTTGTAATGGAGCAGTTTGTCTCCTGTGAGGCCTGGGGTGTTTGTCGCACCTCCTGACACAGGGAGAGGCCCAAAGCCACCAGGCCGAAGCCTTGGAGGCTGCGGCGGAGCTGGCTGAGATCCCAGCAAGCCCAGTGAAAGCTCCTGGGTTTGATTCCTGATGGGGGAGGTGGGGGTGGGCATGGCTGCTGGTGTCACCCAGCTGGGTGGAGGAGGGGACCAGGAGGCTGAAGGGCACCGATGCCATCCTGCATCGCCCAACCTCCATGTGCACCCCACACAGGGACGGCACCGGCAAGTGGAGGGAAAAGGGGGTCAATGCCCAGGAGCGAAGCTCATCCTTCCAAAGCACAGGAGGCCAGAGGACACTGCTGAGGGTCCACAGGCAGAAGCTGGCAGAGGACCGTGTCTGGCAGCACATCATGCTCCAAACAGGGTGTTTTGGGGGCAGCCGGCACCAGCCCACCTGCACCCCCATTCCCAGGGCTGTGCCTGCCATGCTCCAGGCCTGCTGGCTCGGGTGCACAGTGCTTGGTTGGGACATGGGGAATGTTGTGTCTACCAGCCCAGCGAAGGAATGCTCCATTTACAAGACAATGGCTTTTTAGGAAGCCAGAAAAAAACCTAAACAGCCTTCCCAGCTGGAAGAGTGTCCCTTTCCACCCTTCATTTAATAAGGGGCAGCTTCATGGTCCTGTAAGGGGATGATCCAATTAACAGAAGAGATTTCCAAAGTCTTAGCAAATGAGTAGCTGAGAACTGGCTTCTGATGTGGTTTATGTTCTTTCGGATAGATTTTGGTTATGGGAACGTTGGATACAGCAGCAGGGAGTGATTCACGCTGAAACCATCCGGGTGCCATCTGATACGCGCCGTCCACCCCAAGGTAGAGGAGGCTGCTGCCTGCGCTGGGCTGCTCCCTGTGCTGTGCTGCTGCCTGTGCTGTATTGCTGCCTGTGCTGTGCTGCTGCCTGTGCTGGGCTGCTTCCTGCAGTTTAGGCTGTGCAGTGGCAAGTGAGGATTGCAGAAGAATTACTGGAGTGGAGAAAAAGAAGGGGCTGTGTTTTGCAGTGGAGAGCTAATCCGTACCAGGTCGACATCTCCATACATGCTGGGGTCCTAACAGAGCTCACACCGATGTGCTCTGTGCAAGGAGCTTTACCAGCACCTTGGAAAAAAACAGGTGTCCCTGGAGAGTTTCTGGCTGCTGCTTGGTGGCCCAAAGCATCACACCAGAGCTGACTGCTCTGCGCTTACTGCCTCCTCGGAGCTGATCTGGAAAGCATCTTCCCCTCCCTGACTGCAGCTTTGTCTTGGGAGCACTGGCAGCATCAAGCCCTTGAGGAGATGGGGAAGAAGTGGTGTGAGAAACAGCACCCTCCTCTACATTGTTTTCCCCTTTAGTGAAGCACTGAAGTGGTGACTGTCATCGGGCTCCCCTGCAGTGCATCTCTGGTCACCGGGGTGGAAAAGGTGGGAAGCAGGGATCCTCCTCACCACAGCTCACAGATTCCCACTGGACTTCTGCAACTCCTCCAGGACTTGTGTGAGAGCAGGGTGAGGCGCCGAGCCAAGAGCTTTGCAGCATCACATGCCTTTGTTGTCATGTCATAAGCAGGAGACTCAAGGATACTATTTTTATTTGCAGGCTTTTCCCTGCTGTTCCCCTCTTTCAGCTACACACACAACCAGAAGGAAACCGTGTTGCTTCCTTGATATCAGATTTGTAGCCAAATTATGGGGAGTCACTGACTTACTCTGAGTTTATTCATGCTGAGATAAAGTCAGAGTCACTCGGGATCACTTGCTTCTGCGGGCCCTTCGGCTGACGCCGGAGCACCAGGACCATGCCAGATGGCCTTGGAGTGGCTCCATAATGGGCTGTGTGTCCTTCCCCAGTGAAACCACCCCTCTGCACCTCCTGTTTTGGGGAGGGGGTTGCTGGTGTGTGCCCGCGGGGTCGGTTCATAAACCCCGTGTCACCTGCAGCCGTATCCCCACACGGAGCATCTCAGATTAGGAGAGAAAGCGGCTGTGGCAGGATGGACATGTATCTTTCCCCATTCAACATCCCTTTTCTATCATGAGCTCGTGGCCTTGGCTGCAGCCAGGAGTTCCAGATAACCGGGCACGAAGGGAGCCTCCCAGGTCAGTGAAACGCCAGCCAAAGCAGCGCCAGCAGCTCCAGCCCCAGATAACACAGCCTGCTTTCCAGATTCATTCCCTTTATCCCCCATCCACTGCCAGCCTGAAGGTTCCAATTATCTCCCCTTCTCTTTCAGCACTTCCCTCACCGGTGGTGATGTTTTGCTGCTTCTGTTTCAGTGCAGACAGACCCGACCTTGTCCTCCAAACACCACACACACCCTGAAAAGCCAGGGGACAATGGCAAAGCATGTTTGGCCTGCCTTGGTGAGTTGGAAGGTTGCTCTCTGGCCCCTCTCTCATCACCTTGCCCCATACGTCCACCAAAGGGGCTGTTCTTCACCCTTTAGGAAGGAATCCTGCTTCCTCTGCATCAGACTCATGGTTTCATTGCTGACCATCCCAATTAATTCCCATAATTCATTCGCTGTGAGTTGCTTAGAAGGGAATCTGCTCCCCAACTCGACTCACTTGAGGCAAATTCAACCTTGGGGCAACATCACCCAAAGCCAGGAGGCACATCAGCACCGCCTTCAGCCCACAGTTCCTGCTTTCTGGCTCTGGCAGTATCTCAAGTTGCTCACTGGCATCACAGAATCATAGAATTATGGAATGGTTGGGGTTGGAAGGGACCCCAAAGATCACAGTGTTCCAACCCCCTGCCACGGGCAGGGCCACCAACCTCCAAGCATGATCTAGACAAGGTTGCCCAGGCATCAGGTGGTTGCTTTCAAGATCTCACACAGCATCAAGTCTTCTCCACCAATGCTCCATACACCGATAACGAGCTGTGTTAGCTAATCTCCCACTGGGATCCACAATGTCAAGAAGGAAAAAAACCATGGAAGAAAAAATACTCATCACCCTTTCTGGCTGAATAGTTTGTCAGAAAGTTTCCATTTGGTGAGACAGTCTGTGGCTGCCTGCTGAGAGGAGCGAACCTCCTCTCTTTGGGGACCAGGGCTAGAACCTGAGGGAACGGCATGAAGCTGTGCCAGGGGAGGTTTAGGCTGGGTGTCAGGAAGAGGTTCTGTACTGAGAGGAGGGTCTGGTGCCGGCACAGGCTCCCCAGGGAAGGGGCCACAGCCCCAAGCTGGGCTGAGGGCAAGAAGTGTCTGGATGATGTGCTCAGTCCCATGCACTGACCTGGCTGGAGCCAGGAGTTGGACTCCATAGTCCTTATGGTGGGTCCCTTCCAGCTCAGGAGATTCTGGGATTCTGTGATTAAGCCGGCGACGGGGAAAGAGAAAGGGTGTGCACAAGGTGGAGTGCTGCTGCAGGGAGCCAGGTTATTCCATGTGCCCCAGCCCAGCCACGGGCTGCCCATTAACTGGGAGGTGTGAAGCATCTCACCCCAGGCAAGACCCATGTGTCCACCATCCAACACGGTCCTGAGCACGGCCCCGCTGCAACCTCTGCGAGCCAGCTCACACCAGTTCACCGACAGAAACGCGTTCGTGCACCAAACCTCAGCATCCCACAGGGGTGTACTCTGGGCAAAAGATGGAAACGGATCAAATCCACATGTCTGCACCCAGCAGTGTGGTCCCTTGGGTGCTGCACAGGTAGGGGAGGGCTGTCTGCACAGCCAGGCTCGCCTGGAGATGCTGCCAAACTCCTCTTTTGAGGCAGCCCCTTCTATTATTTCCCAACCACTTGATACGCCACCAAAATAGATCCCATTCTCCCCTGTTTTAGCCTCTGCTAAAACCCTCAGACCACATCTTCTCCTATAACAAAAAGTATGTGGAATTGGCTAAAAAAGAAACATTCCTGTTCTCACAACACTTAAAAAAAAGTAAAAAAAAATCATCCACTCCTCTCCTAAAGAAAAAATAGCACTTGTAAGACTTTATAGAACTGCTTCTGTCCAGAAGGCTCCTGCGTCAGATCAGCGCCGTCCCTGTAACCCTTGATGTGCTGTAAATTATTAACCATCCCAACCACGCTGCTGGGAAGAGGGGTGAAAGGGAAAGCTTGAGAGAAAGGGAAAGCTTGTGATCTTGCTGAAAGTCCTGATGAAAAATATTTGAGGGCTCTGGGCAGGATGAAGGAAGGATAAAGCTGAGCAGGAACCCCAGCATGAGGCCATATGGGTGGGGTGGGGGATGAACGTGGGACGCCTTCGTTAGACGCCGTGAGTAACTGTGAAAGGGAGAACGAGGGAGAGAGAGAGGGGGAAAACAAGCAAGGAGCTGAACTCGGGAATGGTTTTGGCATGAAATCATGAGGGCAAATGCAAAGCTGTCCGCCCACCCGCACATGTGTGGAGCTGCCACTCTATGGGCACAAGCCTAGATGTGTATATATATATTTATATGTATATAAGGGAGCAAACGAGACTGCAACAGGCTTTCACTGGCTCTTCACTGTGGAGGAGAAGACCGTGGGCCCTGCTGGTGAGCTCAGCACGGGACGCAGCGCCGTGTAACGTACGGGTCTTGGGGTGAAAGCCGGATCAAAGCACGTTTTGGCAGCGCTGTGATGACCCCCAGGCAGGCACCCAGCCTCTCGTGAGCCGGGATGCGGATGGGGATGCGCCTGCTTTGTGCCCGGGTGTGGGGTGACCCCGCTGCCCGCGGTGCCGATCAGACTCCGCGTCTCGGTTGCGGGGGAGTGTTGGGAAAACTGCGCCCGAGCAGCGCTGCCGGGAGAGAGAAGGGCAGTTTGTTGTGAAGGGGTTTGTCTGCTTCTTGGGTATTTCTGGTTTGCGAGCTGCGTTTCTTTGGGAGGCTTTGTGGACAGTGTGGGCAGAGCCAAGTGGAAGGAATTTATACGGAGAAGCCAGTTCAGGGTCACAGCCCTGATATGTGAATACAAACTGGGCAGACACTGAGGGTATGGAGAGGATCCCCGGAGTCCAGATTGGGGCTGCAGATCCAGTGTGGGACCAGATATGAGTGCACATGGGAGCAGCAGCATGTGATGGCCGGGAGCACCAGGGGATGTAGGCAGCGTGTGTGGCCAAAACAAGGCTGAGGGCAGGAGAGAGACCTGCACAGGGAGCAGGGGGAGAGGAGGGACACAGACCTAAATAACAAGCGTGGTTCAGCTGGTCTGGCCCTGAAGTGGGCAGGGAGTTTCTGGGCAGCTTTCCATTGGGGGCAAGGGGAACCCGGGAGAGAGGAGCAGAGCAAGCACAGGGCAAGAAGGGACAACATCCCAGCCAAGAAGCCTTGCAAGGAAAAACAGTCATTTGCTCCGTTGCCTTCACTGCAGTACAGACATTACCAGCAAGGGATGTGATGCCCTGTCAGACTATGATGGTTCTAGTAAATGAGGCTAGATTGCTATCCTCCTGCCTGACCTTAGTGCCATCGCATGGTCACCTCTTCTCTGGCACCTCCTCCCTCCCAATTCATGCATGGGTGGGTTAGAAAACATCCATCGTTGGGAAGGAACACTTTGCTGCAAGAAATCACAGCTCTGCTTGGCAGGGCTTTGGGCTCCTGTGTGCACAGCCAGGTTTTGTTCTCACGCTGTTTTTATCCCAGCATCACTGCAGGTACAAACTCCTTACTCATTGCTTACTCTTTCTACTGACACTTCAGCAAAGTGCTCCTCACCTCTGAGGAGCCTCTCAGTAGGCACGTGTGGCGTCAGGGTCAGGCCCTGGGGATTTGCAGTCTTCGTGATTGGCAACGAGGATGTGGCTCACAAGGTAATTTGGGAGAGAAGGAAGTATCTTTCCTGTGGGAGCTGGCCAGGCACTGCAACTGCCATTTCCCTTGCCACAGCTATGTGTGAGGACTGCTCGAGCCACCGCGCCCGTGTCACCCTTGTGCAGCAGGTGACATTTATCACTCTGGTTGGAGGTCACCACCACATACCTCTTCAGGCCTCCCAGCCAAAGCTGGAGGTGTTTTATGGGGGAAGCTTTTCTGACATATCCATACATACACTAGAAATTGGACCAAGACCATGAAGTTCACTGTGGATCTGAGCTGCTTTTGGGAGTGGTGATGCAGAAGTTAAAGACACCATTGCAGACTCCCGGTCCTTTGAGCCACCCCACTCCCTATCAGGACTGTATCTTCATTAGGATGCTGAGGCCCTGTTCTGGTCTAACAGTGTTTCAAATTAAATCGACAGCCAATCTGGTTTATACAACCACGAAGCAACAAAACACAAGACCCAGTGCAGCAGGTCCCATCCCAGCAAAGGGTTTCTGATGACATCCCTGGGAGTAGGTGGCTCAGGAGCTTCAGCGGAAATTCCAGATGGATGGGAAAGTAGCAGTGACACAGCAAACCCCTACGAAAGGGTGCGACCATGGACACATGGTGAACCACCAGAGAAGATGTGGTTATGAGATCAGACAGCCGGCTGGGCAAAAGTCAGTGGAGACGTGTGGAAACCCAGTGGGCAGCCGGCAATGTGATGCTGAGCTGAACATGAGATGGGAAGGGTGTGGTAAGGCAGCCTCCAAAAGAATAAACGCTTTCTTAATGCCAGGAAAAGAAGCAGGTCCATCCTAATGACGTCAAGAAAATACTCCATGCTCTGGGTTAGTCATCCTCTTCAGCACTGTGCTGAATCTGGGCTGCACTTGACCCTGCCTCTCCATTCCTTGGAAAGCCAGGGTTGAGTAAGACCACACATCACACCACACACCTCCAGAGGGAAGTGATTAAGCCATGAATAAGAGATCCACCAGCTGTTGCGCTTCGTGTATGTGCCTATGCCACGAGGTACTGCAAAAAGCTAAACCTCAGGCCAAGAGAGCCTGGGACCAAAGGTGAGACCTCCATGAAGGACCATGACAACAGCTACAAGACTAAAAGCCTGAGCAGTGGAAACAGACACCATGTTAGTGTGGATGTCTGAATTTGGCATCCTAATTTCAAACAAAGGAGGACAGAAGAGCTATTTTTCCAATCCTTCTGGTGAAGGAAACTCCCCTTTCAGTGGGAGCTGAACACCCTCTGACGCCCCTGGGAATTTCTACCGATCTTCAGTCTCAGCCTTCCAAAGGCAGGAGGGGTTTTTTGGTAGAGGTCTGTGATAGCTGGTGTCAGATTCACCCCTTCCTTGCTCCTGAATGACTTTTGTGCCTGGCCACAGGATATTTTTTAAGCCATTGATAACTGCAATACAAAACAAATCCCCAAAGACTTCCACAGCAGCTGCAAAGAGCACCCAGAGTTGCAATGGTGGCATCCCCAATCATCAGCCCTCACAGCACTACCCCTGCACTCCAGGCATGGAGCATCCCATCACTCCAGGCTCTCAGGGTGTGCTGGGGCTGCCTGGCTGCAGTTTTCATCTTCTCTGCCACCCACAGAAATGAGAAGGGAAAACTACCCTAAAAGATGCAGCAAACAAAGAGAAGGAGGCACCCTGGAAAGCACAAACTGGGGAAAGGACGGGTGGGAGCAAGGGGAAAAATCGAGAGAGGGGAAGAAAGTGGGGAAAAGACATAGCAGAGGCAGAGGAGGAATAAACCTGTGACACACACAGAAGCTGTGTGAGCAGTTTAACTTGTCGTGGCTGGGCTGTTGCCCGTGGTATTTAACTTCACAAACGAACCCAGTCACTATGCACCGAGCGATCGCTAGTGCGGCAGATGCAGCCAGACACATGTAGGAGTGTGGTAGTGTAAGGCCTGATGTCAAAAACACCTGCTAGCTTGGCAGAGGTGTCTCAGGGAAGGTGCACGTGGCTCGTGCAGCCACGCAGTGTTTACACAGGTATCTGCTGCCTTCTTCTCACACCACGTGTCATTCCCGTTTGGCTGAGCAGGAGCTTCACCCAGTGACGCACAACAGAGACACCCGACTGAAGCCAGTCCTGCTCACAGAGCAGCTGACGTCTTCAGTGTTCTGTGTCTTCTTTTTTTCCCTTCCATCTGAAATATCTAGGATGTGGAGAGGAATTCTCTCTCCTCACACCTAGGCTCCAAGGCTGCCTTGCTGACAAGGGCTTAAGCTTTTATAAGCCTGAAGGAATTGCCACGGAGCTGCACGGGGAAGAGGCACTTCTGGAAGTTGTGTAAGGATGTGGCTCACCTTGTCCCAATCCCAAGTGCCACACCACTGAAACCAATGTGTCTCACTGCTGGAGTCTAAGTGGGACAGACACACTGTCCCCACACAAGATGCTTTTACAGTGAAGACCAGGCTGGTACCAGCGGTACAGAGCCAGGCTGCTTCCAGGAGCATCCCAGGGATGCAGGGCTCTGACTCACATGCTGAGCCAAGAGCTGCAGTGGTTTGAGATGTCACCCCACAGCTGTCCACCCCAGATTGCTACGGGACAGGTGCCTGAGTGTCACCTCTCCCAATCCCAGGCCTGGGGACGCATGGAGAGGGCGGATGAAGAACTAAGGTGGCTGCAGCATGGGCACCGATGCCTCCCCAATGGCCTGGAGAGGCATCATTGGCACCGATGCCTCCCCAATGGCCTGGAGAGGCACCATTGGCACGAGGGCAAGGTATGATGGAGAGAACATCATAAACTGTCCTAGCAAAACTAAGCAGAGCTCGTTTGCTTGGACCCTCAGCAAGCAGGTTTCTTCTCAGCTTCCCCACTGCTCCATGGGATTTCTTCCCTGTTCCTTCTCAGCTTCCCCACTGCTCCGTGGGATTTCTTCTTCAGGGTTTCCCCACTTGTGCCTCTCTCCTTGCCTAGCCATCCTTGCTGGAGCTCTGGCACTCCCCACACCCTCCTCTCTGCAAAGTGCAGGCACAGGAGGAAGGCTCCAGCACAGGTAGACATCCCCCAGAAGCCAGAGGTGGGGCAGCCAGAGCTGCAGCCAGACGCAGAGCAGGGATGCAGAGAAAGCTGCTCTTTTATATTCCTTCTCTTGGCTTTCTTCTTGGCATTTTAAACCTTTTCTGCTCACCTTTTCTCTTTCCAGATTCTCTTCTGGCCCAAAATGTCTGCAGCAGCACAACCTGCTTCCTTGCATTTCCTTCCCAGTCTCGCGGTCGCCACTTTCTTTTGCCTTTTCCCAGTTTCATGAAGGAACGCAGTCGCATGAATAACAGGATTATTTATCATCCTCTCCCTCCCCTTCCAGGATGACTTGCTGTTTATGGAAAGCACTGGAGTGCAGGAGAGATCGTGCTACAGTTAAACAGACAATGCTTAAAGGGCCATGGCCTGTGCTCTGCTTTGGCGTTGTGTTTCTCACTGGTTGCCACAAGAGGAGGAGTTCTGTGCCCAGATCGATGGGTTGAGCATCAGAAATCACTGCTGAAAGGTGAAACAGGTGCTGCCTTCAATAGGATGGAGAAGATGCTTTTTGGAAGAACCAAGAAATTCACTCCTGGTGTAAATGCTGGCACGTGCCCCCTTTCTAGCCCAGCAACATATCTTGGGTAAGAATGTGCTTGCTCCTAGTGAACATGTGACGGTGGCTAGCAGGGGAAGGACCAAGATAAGATGTCTACATGTGCAGTCAGACAGTGTTGGAGGCCTGGTGGGCCTGGAGTGCAGCAGGACAACGCTAAAACATGTCCTGAGGTGGTGGGCGGCTGAGAGAAAAGGGTTTGGAAGTGGTTGCTTTAGGAGAAGCCACCACCATCGGTGGGTCTGTGTGTAGCAGCGTGGCTTGAAAGGATGTGAGCGCTGGGAGAGGATTAGCTTTGGGGAGGATGTCTGTGAAGCCCTCTGGAGAGATGCTGTGCCAGAGTGGGGAATTTAGGTATGGTTCTTTGAGATATGTGCAGCCACACAGACCCTGTGGGGATCAGGCTGCTGCTTTCACAGATGTAGGAAAATGAAAAACGAACCCCCTACGCTGGAGTTTCTGTTTAAAAATAAATAAAGGAGGGGGGAAAAAAAAGAAAAGCAAACCAATGCTTCTATCTGCTCTTCTCCCCCTTCATTAACTGGGTTTCTGTGACAAAAAGGGTCAGAAATTCAATTGGGAAACTTCACGGCCATTAAAAACATCTGCAGATGAAAATAAATTAGCAATTCCACTGGAGCAGCTTTCCTGCCTCCTTTGCCCTTTGGGTACCGCTGGATCCTGCAGCCTCTGGTGTGTGCGGTGCTGAAAGCCCGTGCATCATCCTCCCGAGTTTTTATTGTAAGGGAGGGAATCTCACAGGACCAGCCTGTTATGTTGTAAGAGCAACAAGGTTGCATGGATACAGGAACACAAACGGGGCGGCTAGCACTTTGAGAATACGAGCTGTTCAGAACAGCTATCTCACTGTGTTTGGATGGAGCTTAATAAAACGGGCCGCTCCAAGCTAGGCCTCTGCAGGCTTCCAAGCTAGGAACAATGAAGAATAATATCACAATTTTATGGTACTTAGCGTGGCTGAGTTACATCCTGGATGGTCTCCACAGAACCGCTGAGCCAGAGGAGAAGAGCTTTACACCCATGGTGCTGGGGAGAGGCGAGCACACCATGCACGGGGCCCGGGCTTGTGCTTGCAGCGTGCATCGGCGTGCCGATACCGCTGCGCTGGGACCTTTGGAGTTACTCAGCTGGATGAACTAAAGTATCAGTGACAAAGCCCAGCCCGTTTTTAAGAGCTTTATCCACTGGGCAGGGGATATCCCGCCTCGCAGCAGCTCCGCTGTCCCACAGGGGTGGTGAGCAGGAGCAACCTCATATACCCACGAGAATAGCGGCCTGTGCTGGTATGCGAGCGCCCCAGCTTGATGCCTAAACATGGTATCTTGCTACCCAGGCTGGCAGGGCTGCCAGTTCGTGCTCCAGCCCTGAAGGTGAATGTCTGGGGCTCTGTGGTGGCTCCCACAGCACAGAAGGTCACAGAGCCCCTTGCTCTGGGTTGTGCCACCGAACCCCCTGGCTAAGGGGTAGATGGGCACATGGAAGAGAAGAGCATGTTAACAAGAGTGTTACCAACCACATCCCTGAGTTGCTAACTGCATCTCTGTGCGATTCAACCAAGCACCTCAGGGAGAGCTGGGCCTCACCCCCACTGAAGTCAAAGAGGCTGTCTGGGGGCAGGATCAGCTCTAGCAGGACCCTGCCTCACTCACCACAGGGCAAAGCATCCCCAGAAATATTGTGGCTTTAAGTGACAACCCACAGAGGTGGCACAGGCCACAGCTGCCTGCTGTGTTCAGGGGCACCATAAAAGTTTCCTGAGCCCCTTCTGATGGCTCCACTTAGC
Organism: Porphyrio hochstetteri; assembly: GCA_020800305.1. Lineage (NCBI taxonomy): Eukaryota > Metazoa > Chordata > Aves > Gruiformes > Rallidae > Porphyrio > Porphyrio hochstetteri. The sequence continues at coordinate 15,054,539 of CM036920.1, forward strand.
TGAAATCTTGTAGCAGATTTGCATCTCATGACTATTTAAGAAAATTATCAACCGTGAAAGCATCTGGAAAGCTGCACCAAGGAAGGTTTCAAAGAAAACAAAGCCCAGCCAGAAGGATGGAGCGAGTGCAAGGATCCAACAGGAAGAGCTGGAAGAGGAAATAATGTTTGTAGGTGTACCAGCTGGAATAGCAACTGCCTCGCTTGTTCTCCTTGCAGCTGTACTTGTTGCTCTCTATGGGCCAGGTCTCAGGAAAGCGAACGGTTTGCCTGCCATCAGCGCCTTTCACACTTGCACTCTGTTGCCCGTACATCACCTGCACCCATGACAGCCTTGTGCCTGCTCCTCAGGGCAGGTAGCAGCCAAGCAGTGGAGGGGCCAGATGATCTACCCCCGCCATGGGCACGTGCCCTGCTCAAAACCAGCAAGAAGCCACCCTAAGCGGGTGAGCATCCTGCCTAGCTTTCCGGATTTTAGTTTCTGAAGTTTTACCCCTCATAGGATATGGTGTGGCACTAGCACTGAATGGGTCCAAATCACAGAGAAGTCCCTTTCTGGAGCCAGGACAGCCTTGGGTCTTGGTCCTTTTTTAGCTGCAGAAGGCACCAGGCTGCTCTGCCAGCCTCCAACAGATGCAATGATAAAAGCAAGCCACCCTTCCAAAAAAAACCCAACCCACCTTTAGTCCAACTCATTCTGTTTTCTTAATTTCAATCAGGCAAAACCCCCCACTAAAATAAAGTCTGAAAAAGACTCAGGCAAGTTTCCCCAGACCCCCACAGCACGAACGTGACTGCAGTGAAATGATTCCTCTTACAACTTTACAGCTTGTCTGGAGAGCCAAGCAAGCATCAACATCTCAGCCCAACCTCTCAAGTAGCTGCTGCGGGTTGCAGGCACCATTGTGAAGCCAGCCCAGTGTCTTTCAGCCCCCTCCTAGCACCGCAGAACCCCTTGGTGCCCACCCCAGGACCACGCTTCTCCCAGCGGCCTGCTCTCCTGCCTCACAGCCCTGGCACGCTTCCCCGACACACGGGTCGGTCCCACTATGGGGCTTGACCCGTGTTGAGAACTGAGCAGTGATCTACATGAGCTTTGTGCTGGCAGCCAGATCTGGGGCACCCCTGGTGTCATGCGTCACTGCCTGCAGAAAGCACCAGTGTCACTGAAGTGGTTTCATTTTGTGTCATGGAGCTTCTGCATCCCTTCCCCCATGCCCAGGGCTGTGCAGACCCTGGAGATCCTCCCTCTGGACACCCTGCCACGGCATAATTCTATTATAAATCCTGACATTTGAGGGACTTCTCACAGAACATGCTCTAAATTAGACAAGCGGTACCTTGCTCGCTGCTCCCAGATACATAACAAAGTGCAAAACCTAATTTTCCAGTGCTCTGTTCTTTGTATTGATTTTCTTTTAAACCTATAAATACCATCCTGTCGCTCTTTCCAAGCACGTGGCTTGTAGGTATGGCAGAGAAGATGGTATTTCACGTGTTTAATTGACTTGTGGACTGGAGGAAGGTGCCATGCTGAAGGGGAAGACACACTTGTACCCTGTTTTCCACACAGGATGTATCTTTGCATGCTCCTGAGGATTTACACAGCACAAATGGGTTTTTAGATCAAATAACAGACAAGGAGAAAATGTGTTTCGTAAGCAGCCAGCCAGCCCAAGTATAATGTTGTTTGCAGCATCTGTGTAAATTTTATTTATGTTCCCTGGTCTTTGGTCTCTTCTGGGATCTTACATATTTTGCATTATTATCAAATATTTGCAATGATCCATATAAACAGTGTAATGTTAAAAGCTACTCCAAATGTAACTTGACCCAGAGGAAAGATGCTTATCTGAGCTCCACAGTGACAGATCTAACAAAGATGCTGATGCAGTAGGTTTCTCATAAAACAAGGGAAATGTGAGAAAAATCAAAGCTGCATATATATATATATATTTAAGCAAAGAGATAAAGTAGGAGTTACCTCTATGTCGGTTTTCCCAGTGGAGTAGCACTCAAAAGAGCTACAGATACCCAGCACTTCTGACCCCAGACAAGTTGGCCAAGGGAGGAAGGAAGGAGTAAGCATTCAGCGAGCCGGTGCTGTCAGAATCTGTTTGGTAATTATTATTTTTTATATTACTATGACAACACAGACCAGAAGAATTCCTTCTTTAACCCCAGCAAACGGCAAGTGTGGATGAGATTTATTTATTTTAAAAGTAAAGTCATCACTTTTTACTTCTGCGATGCCAACCCCCGTGTAAGAAAGGGATGGCAACTGCCAGGGTGACTTGCCCTGCTTTGCCTCCCGCTTGCCAGCGCAGCCCGTGCGGATGGGTCTGCGGCAGCGTGGTGCTCAGATCATGTTTTTATATCAGGAGGCATTTGAGAATGGCTCCACACTGGCTCAGCATTTTCTGCCTTAAAAAAAAAAAGAAAAAGCAAGCTTTCTACTTTCTAAAGTGCTTCCAAATCTTTTACATCTCTTTTCCCTTTCTCTCTTTTCAACCCCCACCTTTTTTTTTTTGGGTTGTTTTTTTTTCCCCCCTTGTGGTCCCGGAGACCACCCTGTAAGTCTACATGACATCATGAGAGAATTAAACGTACTTGAAAGGCCACTTCTGTTTTGGTGGGAACTTCTATGCAATTGCAAAGTGCCCATTAAAGCACAGGTTGTTTCCTAGAAGCATGTCCAAGCCAGTAGCGTGCAAACCCCTCCAGGGCTTCTAGAAAGCATTCGCTTTTGAAATGCTGAAGGAAATTCAGAGATGAAAGGATAAGTCTCCCTGGCTGTGCATTTACAGTCTATTGTCTTCCATGAAGGATAGTATCACTCCTCAGTTGTGTTATTGCAGTTAATCCACTTACATGCTATTGGATTTTCAGATGAGCTGAATTCTTTGCATCTGCTATTAAGATGCTTTGTTTAGATGAGAAAGGGCTGTTATTTAAATCACAATGAGTTCGGGGAGATGTCAGGGTGCAGCAGGCACCTTGTGCCAATCTGCGCCGGGGAAAAAGGGGCATTTTTTTCTCCCCGGGGAGGGAGGATGCGAAAGGAGAGCGAGCTGCCACCGCCCGGCTCCGGCACCGATGCTCCGCGGGCTGGCTGCGGGGGAGAGGCGGGGCGGGGGGGGGGAACCGGGGCCGGCTGCGGCGGAGCCCCGGGGCGCCGCGTCTCCGCGGCCGCGGCGGGGAGCCCCGCACCCGCGCATGCCGCAGCCAGGTGCCGCAGGGCGGAGGGTGCCCGGTGCCCACTGCCCCCCGCCCGCACCGCCTCCCCCCCCCCACACTCCGGGCGGCTTTATTTATTTGGAGGGGGGTGCTGTTGGATTTCTTAAAGGGAGGGGGGTGTGTGCTCTTCTCTGTGATGAAGGCTGCGCTGCAACAGCGGCGGAAAATCTACGTTCAAAAAAACCCCCCCACAACACAGCCCATCGCCACCCCACCCCTCCCCTCCTGCGTTTATGTCTCCCCCCGCCCGCAAAACCCCCCATAAATTTAAAAAAAAAATTAAAAATTAATCATAGCGACGGTAAAAATCCCCAAGCCCACCCAAAGCCTCCGCGGCCACGGCATCTCTTCCGCCTTATGTAAAGGCAGGGGCACAAGGTGGATCCCGTAAGGTTACACGGCGGCTGTTGCGCAGCAGCTCCCGGCGGCTCCCCCGCCCCAGTGCCGCAGAGAGCCGGGCAGGCTGCCCCGCTCCCCCCCTGCCCTCTTCCTCCGGCTCCTTTTTCTTCCCCTTTTTTCCTTCCTCCCCCTTTATCTCCCCCCCCCAGTTACATGTGGGCAGAGCCCCTCCGGCCCTGCGAGCAGGGGCTGCAGCTGGCGGCAGCCCCCGGTACTTGTTGTTTGTGGGTTTGGTGCCGGGAGTACCGGGAGGAGGGACGGGGGAGGCGCATGGCAGGGAGGGGAGCTGTATATGCTGCTCCTCGCGGGAGCCACGCTCCAGACAGGCCACCGCTTCGGAGCGAGCCCGGGAGTCCTCCCTCTGCCAGGAGTTGCAGTTCGTCTCCGATCCCCTTGGGATTTAAACCTTCTTGCATATATAGATATTATATATATATATATATTATTTTTTTTTCCTTCCTCCTCCTCTTTTTTTTCTCCCGTGCAAAGTGGAGAAGGAACTGCACCAAGGCAGCCCGCGAGATCTTGCAATATTGCTCCGATTTATCACTGCTATTATTCCTAATTATTATTTTTTTAACCTCGCCCCGGCCGGGGAGGGAAGCGGGACCGTTCTCAGCAGGAGAAACATTCCGATCCGTACCAATAAAGATCTTAACATATTTTTTTTTTTAATTTAAAAAAATTTTTTTTCCCCCCTTTTTTGAGAAAGGGGGAGAGAGGGTGGAGGGTAAAGCATAGCGGGGTGGGGGAGAAGCCGGCAAATAGAGAAATCCCTCGGTCCCGGCGCGGAGCGGGGAGGCCGCGGCGGCGGGGGGAGGCGGGCCCCAGCGCCGCCCGCCGCGAGGGGGGCCAGCCGCCCCAGACAGGTGATGGGCGTTTCGGCTGCGCTCCGGATCGACTCCTTGGGTTTCACTTTGGTCTGATCTAAGCAAATATGCAGAAGTACCGGCTGGTCTAGTCCTAAGAGCCAAGAGGAGCGAGCGAGAGCAGCAGGAGAGAGCAGCCACGCTCCCGTAGCGAGGGGAACATACAAACAGCGGCAGCGCCGTAATTAAACCACCGCCGCCCCGAGGCAGCCCCGACCCACCCTGGATGCGGAGGACCCCCGAGCCACCCCGCTGCCTTTCCCCTGAGGGATGGTACTGAATTTCTGCGCGGCAGGAGCCGGCCTGCAGCTCCTCTCCATCGGCGTTGCTTTCCCTCCGTGTCTAAAGTGCACTAGACCGCGATGAGGACCTGGGCTTGCGTTTTGCTGATAGGTTTTGGCTACCTGTCCTTTACCTTCTCCGAGGTAGGTGAGAGCGGCTTTCTGCGTTCTCGGGTTCCGGGGGACGCCGCAGCCGGGGGTCGGGGCGAGTGGGTGGTGGAGGACACGGGGGAGCGGGTTGCCCACCTGGGCTCCGAGGGCATCTTCGCGCCCCGGCCCCGCCGGGAGCTCTCGCCCTGCCCCAGCCCCGGCGCGGCCGAGGCAGAAAGCAAGTTGCCATTTCATGCGTGCCAGAGGGGAAGGGGAATGACCGTGCATTCCGCTCCGGGGCTTCTGGCTACCCTTAAACATTTTATCTATATAAATATATAGATATATACACACAAATATATATTCACGCCCCGCGGGTGCCAACCAGCTGCGGCTGTTTGTAAGCAGAGCGGTGCGCGGAGCCGCCCGGCAGCGTCCGCCCCCGCGGCGCACGGCGCTGCACACAGCCGGCCACGGGCACCGTTAGTGCCGCGGGCAGAAGTTGGTTGAATATTCCCCCTCCAAAAACGTTCCTCCCCGGTTTTTGACCGCCACCCGGCTCAAAGCGGGCGTAGGTCGGGCTGCTCGGGCACGGAGCGGGGCGCGGAGCCGCCTCATGGGGTTGCTACAGGTGGCCCTGGTTGGGGCGAGCGCGGTGCTCGGCACTGCACGGCGACTCCTTTAACTTTTCCCGGGACCGGGACTGCTGGGCACGGGGAGTCGCGACATGGGCGCTGGTAGGGTGGCGGTGGCCCCGTGGGGGGATAGTCCCTTCTCGCCTCACCCCGCGTCGGGGGAGCCCGCGCCCGCAGTGGACTTCAAGCCCGCCCGGGCAAACTTCATCGGCCGGCTGCCCCGGGGGGGTGTGCGGCTGTGGAGCGGAGCTCAGGGAGAGGAGGCGCGACTCTCTGCCGAGCACAGGCTCCGCCAGGCCGGAGCCTCGGGGAGCTGCCCGCCCGGCCCAGCCGTGGCGTGGTTCAGCGGAGGGCGCGCAGCTCCCGCGGGAGCGCAGGCGGGGAGTGTGTGGGGGGGGCCGCGCTCCACAGCCCGGTGGAGCGGGGGAGGGGAGGTGGGGTGGGTGCGGACTCTTTCCTTGCTTCGTCCAAACACGTCCAGAAGACACCCCGCACCCCCAAACCTCCCAACACCCACCCCCGCCCCGTAAGCGCTAAATCCCCGGCGCCGCAAGGGCGTGGGTTGCGCTGCGCGGGGCTGCGCGGTGACCCGCGGTGTGTGTGTCTTTGAAGGAGGCCGAGATCCCGCAGGAGCTCATCGAGCGGCTGGCGCACAGCGAGATCCACAGCATCCGCGACTTGCAGCGCCTCCTGGAGATTGACTCCGTAGGTAAATTAGTCCCGTCCTCATTCCTTCCGCGCCGTCGGCCGCCGCCGCCCCGGGGGGGAGGCAGAGCGGGCGGCCGCGGCGGAGCGCCCCGCACCCCTTTCGCCGCGCCGGCCGCCCGGTCCGGGCTGCCTCGCCTCGGCGGACGGGAGGCGTGCGGGGAGCCGGCCTCAGGAACCGGGCAGCCCTGGGCAAGGGAGCTTCGTTTCCATGGGAGGCGGCGGCCAGGGGGCCGATCGGGAATTACAACTTCGGGGGGGAGCGAGGGGGGTTCAGGGTGGAGAGGCACCGAGTGACCCCTCTGTGCTTCCAGATCTCTCCGTCTCCCGGCGGAGAAAAATTTCCATAAGGTTTGTTGTTGGTCTTGCATTGCTCTGTTATCTTTAAACTACTGTCCTAGAGGTATTTAAAATATTTGAAACGGTATTTATGAATGAAGTAATGTCTCTTGAAGAGCTGGGCTTTATTAAAAGGAAAATAAACCGTCCACACTGATTTTAAACAGGAACCTGCACATGGAGCTTACCCTTAAAAGCCACACTTTCTTCCCAAAAGAAAATAGTGCGGGGTTATTTTCTGCATCATTAGGCATGCGAATGGGTGTAGTGAGAACGTGCAGTTCAAACAGATCGTTGCAGCAGTAAATCTGATCTAGAAGCACTGTATTACTGGGGTTCTTATCACTTGGTTTCACTTGATGCACTTTGCTCCTGGTAATTTCTTCCCTTAGTTGGGAGAGAATAAACCCGGCACCTTTGATGTGCCCGAGGGAAACCTGTGTCTTTCTGAAGAGCAAACATGGAGAAAAATGAATGAGTTCTTGCTTGCGTTGGTACTGGGCCATCTCCCTTTAAACCATATGCTGTGTATTTTTGTAAAGTCTGTGCCAGGTTCAATCACCTTCATTCAGTGTTACAGGATCCTTCTAGAGTTTAACTCGCTGCAGTATTAATGAGCAGGAATGCACCAGGAACGTGTTTTACAGACGTAGCTTTCAATTTTCATGTGATTAGCCAGCAAACGGTTTCCCATTACACTGAAAATGGGAGCATTTCTCTCTTGCACAATACTTTACCATAGAGGCTAATTACTAATTACCAGATTTGTTGGCATGGGCTTAGTATTTTTGGAGAGCAGTGCTTCATCATTACTGCTTATCATGGCAATTAAAGATGCTTTCACAACAGGGAAGGGGCATGCAATACATATTTCCCCACTGAAGACTCTTTTGGACCAGACAAGTGCACTACTGCGAAAATCTTTTTCCCAGTGAACTCGGTGGAAGGCTTTGGCTGCTGTTGCAGGAGGGGCTGGATCTGAGACCCGAGTGTTTTAAAATACTGCATGTTTCTTCTGTGTTGGAGTCAGCCTTCTGTGGCTACCAGCATACATTATTATTTTTCAAATACCCCAGCGTAACAAGCACATGCTTCATTTTTAAATACCACTTAGAAGGAGAGCAAAAGTTCACATGGCTCCATTGCAAGAGAATCAAGCAGACAAGCGGAGCAACGGTGGGAGCTGAATAAATTAGTAGATGTAGCAGAGGAGAGAAATTTATTGCAGAAAATAATGATTAAACTCGTGGCAAATATTAACCAGGGGATGCAAGACCAAAAATTGAGGCGGTCAGGCACAAGTTTACCATTTCGTTTCACTGGTTTCATGGAGTTTGTCGGTTTAGAAGCCATTAGAGAAACAAGGCACATAAATATTTTACTATTTCAACATGAAACAGTGGTGCCTTGAGACACAAGCTCAAACAGTATTAAAAAATAAACCCAAAGTATTCAGCCTTTCACCCTGTTACTGCTTGTGTGCTCCTTTTCTGAGCTACGCGGGCAGGACTGGATCGTCATAGCGAGTAACTGATCTTTACTACCCACGTTTACATTTTCCGGGCACAGTCCTGCAGTCTTTACTGTCGTGAGTAATTCTTATTAAGGGTTTATCAGAGTGACTAATTGAACATTGAAATGACCACGTTTTCTTCAGTAAACAGGATCAGGCCTGTTTACTATATTTAGTGTTAGCTTGGACTAGCAAATGCGACGTTTTCTAGTTGTCACCGGTAAGATGATCTTTCCAAAAGGTATTTCCTTAGGGCTGTAACTGCATTCAGGGAAGGGCTAGTTCACCAAGAGCTTGCACTGTAGATACATTTCTGTTTTATGGTATATATACTGATTAAAACTGAGGATCAGCATAGAAAAACACTCCAGTGATTATTTTCTCCCTCGTTTTAGTGCACTGGTATTGCCAGTCCTTCTGCATGTGAGTAGCCCTGTTTAAACTCAGTGGGTGGACTTGAGAATTACGAATGATCTTGTAGGAGAAGAGTTTGCAGGATCAGGCATGCATGAAGAAAATGTCTGATATTCCTGAGTAACAAGGCAGATTCTGTGGAAAACAGAAGGAAGAACAGTCATTTTCTCTCCTGCAATGCAAAGCTTGTATTTTTAATTGGAAAAGTAAGTTTTGTAAGTCAGAGTGGGAAGGTTTTCCTTCTATTCTGACAGATTTGGTCTCTATATTGTAGCGCAGAGATGACTGATAACCCCCTTCATAAAATTAGAAACCACACCCCCAGACCATCTGGCATATTACTTAAAGAAAAAAAAACCCCACTACCCAACATGGAGCTTATCATTGTATTCAAAAAAGAAAATCCAGGCCAATTTGTCAGAGCACAGTGCTGCATGTCCGATTGAAAGAGAAATCCCTGTAAAGGCCACGTGAAAATTCGCTGTTTATATCAGAAAACAGGCTCTTGGATTAATTTGCTGTGCTTTGGGATCCGTAGCCAGCGATGGAGCTTCACTGGTGTGACAGTGAGCGGAGCCTGACCCTACTGAAAACAGCAAGCACGCACGATCCCGGGACGTAGGCAGCTGCAGCGTGCAGAGTGCAGTTTTACTACTAACAGACTAAGTCACCGAAACGGGGGCATTTCCTATATTCTGCCTGTGAAGTTCTCTTTGGCTTAGCAGCGTGGTTTTTCTCCTCGCGCTTCACCTCTCCCATCTGTCCTGTGGGAGGTAGAGCTCGTTTCATCACCTATTATGTTTGCCTTCCGCTGGGAACAGATTTTCCCCCCCCCAATCCTCTCCCTGCGTGGGGAAAGGCAGGGCTGAGTGTGCTTCTTTGCATGGTTTAAGGGCATCAACCACAGGGTCACCTTAGGCCGTGTGAATTTAACGGCCGGTGATTAAGAACTAGCAGAGCAGCTTTTGTTGAGCGGAGAAATGCTCTAAATTAACAGTATACTTGCATGGAAAAGTGTTGGGAGTGCTGCAGAGCTCAATCTGTTGGAAAAATCTTGTGTTGACTTTGTGGCTTTTGGTGCCAGGATGTTACAATGAGACATGAGCTTTCCTCGCACCTCTTACTCACCGTGAGGGGCCAGCAAGGCACCTGCCACGTGTGTCCGGTGGCTCTCCTGAGAGGGTTAGAGGGAATACTCCTCCTTTACAGCTGGTTGATCACATCTAGGCAAAGGGGGAAAAAACCCCCCTAAACAAAACAGGATCTTGCAGGCTGCTACTTATATTTCCTTTAATAGATCAAAGTTGAAAACTTAATGACAGCTACCTCTGCAGTTGGATGTCAGGGGGGCATATTTTGCATCAGCCAGAAAGAAGATCAAACAAACAGATTGACGTTGCCTTGGGCTTTCTGGCTCTAGGACCGATTTGTAAGACAGACCGTTTCAGTTTACTGTAACTTACATTGAATTCCTGAAAAAATGAGATAATGAGAATTTCCTGAACTGCTGTTGTTGGTACTAGAAGTCTTGGACCTATACTTTTTGGATGCACATCAAAGTGACATCCAGAAGGGTTTGTGTTAAGACTGCGTATATTGGTGATTGTGCCTCACACGGAATTCTTCGGGAAGGAGATGGCAAGGAGAAAGCCTAAGTTGATAAATACAAAGTAACAGTAGTCTTAGGAAGCTTTCCATATGCTTATTTAGGGAGAAGAGTAATCACATATTGGCAGAATGTCACAGGAGCTCTGTGATAGATACTCCATGACCCAGTGGAAAAATGCCAATCTGACAAAAAAGAACAATTTCAGCTACACTAATGGATTGACCAAGGCTAATTGCAGGAGTTTCTCTACCCATCATTGATATGTTGTCAGTACACAAAAGATTACAGAGAAATTCTTTGATTGGCTGCCATGAAAACATTTTTTTATTATTAAAACATTAAAAGAGAGCTGCATTAATCTGGCTCCGTGCAGCATCCTCCATCTTCACTTAGTGACAAGCAATGTTCGATTTCTAAACTAAGAATCATCTGTTTCTAAGCTTTCTGCTCTAAGCTTCATTTTGTGAGGCACTAAGCACCCATAAACTCCAGTTTCCCTTGCTAAGAGCTGAAACACCTTATCCTGCAACTTCAGGCTTCTGAGTCAGTACACGAGGGGGAAAACCTGATGCAAATTAGGTATCCGGCTTCTGTAAAGTCAAACTAGAGAGTGATACTTGCAATTACTGTAGCATTGCTGTTTGAATGAAATAAAAGGAGGTCTGCTGGCCACACATCCAGAGTCAAGTGTGAGTTTCAAAGCTCACTTTCTGATTTTTCAATCCCATTCAGGGAAGACTCCTGTTGACTTAACGATTGCTTCAGGTGCAGTGATTTTCCCACTGACTTCACTGGGAAATGGAATTCCTTCCAAATGCCTGTGGGCATCAGGGGGGCACCAAGTGCCTTTAGTGTTATACTGTCTTCTGGCCCCAGCCATGTGCTCCAGAATTCTGTTTATTAAAAAAAAGAAAAATGAAAGAAAAAAATTGATGCTGTGTCGATAAGAATACCACAATTTGTGTTGCATAATGCATTGAGGTTTGCCTGTTTTGCAGTCTGCTGTGCTAGCTGTGTAGATCTCTTTTTTTAACCCCCACAGCGAGACATGAACTTATGAAATGATATACATGCCTAAGATATGTAGCGAGACAGTGAGATACGGTATGAGCCAGAGGCCTTCTTCACCTTAGAAATCATCTTATAAGCAACACATGCTCCTCGACATGTCATTTTGCTTTATAAACATGATGATAGAATATGGCTAATTACAGCTGAGTTGAGCAGTTATATGTAAGCACATGGCTTAACATATTGGTTAGCTGATCAGACTATTTCTTTAGTCCTACCAGTTTCTTTAGAGAAGACGACAAGATATCAGTCATGTCAAAAGGGAGCTATGCCAGCGTGTTGAACGCAGGATTAGGACCTGTGGCTCAGGCCTGCCGTGCAGCTGGCATCGTCGAGGGTTTCTCTTTTCAGCAAGATGTCTGTGCCCACCAAACATTCGGATTAGAGGCATTAGTTTTGTGTTTAATCTTTTTGAAACACTGCTTGCATGTGGACAGAAATGCTTCTTGCTCTGAGCCTAGTTTGGATCTTACCCTGAGCAGAAGTCACGCTGCTTTCTTTTGAGCATCATCACTTCGTTGCCTCAAAGTGAGGGACGACTCTAAGCTGCCAAAAAAGGAGGTCAGTATTGAGGTGTTGGGTGGCAGGGTGTTAGGAAGTGGAAGAGGGCTGGAGGAACGGTTCCTCCTTTTGCATAATGCCACTTGGGGTCAGTTGGGTGGCCTGGTGCCACTGGAATGGGATGCAGGAGACCTGGCTCTGCTCCCCAGCTCAGTCCTGGTCTTCCTGTGGTGTCCGGACGAGCCATTTTATTTACCCCACTGATGAGTTTTCTGGAGTATGTGATACAGTAAAGGCAGAAATAGCATCAATTAGTCATCACTACATTCCATTACAGGACTGGGACTGTAAATGAGGCCACTATCAGCTAATCAGATCCCAAAACTTCCCAGTGAAATCAATGGGAAAAGAGGACTCTACATAGGAAGTAGGAGCCAACGTGTTTGGGTAAATTGAGAGTCTGGAGTTCACACTGACCTACTTCAGACAAGGATCTGTCGAGCAGGTTAGGAAAATAGGCAGAACCAGTAGGTGATCCTGGCACTATCTCTTGGACCTCCCATTTAATCTTCACTTAGCCACCTACAATAGTATGTTCCTAGGAGTGAAGATAGACCTTGAGGCACAGAGCTCTTTCTAAAGTGCTGAAGATACCATTGTCTTCATGTGTTAGCAGGCTCTGCAGGTGATTTCGCAAGCTGCATGCTCTTTAGGGCAAGATTTCTGGAGCAAGGAGTGAAGGAGTTGGTGTGTTGGTAGAGCAGACCCCTATGATGTGTGTTACTAATAAAACTGAGAATAAAACAAGTTCCAGAGTCACAGTTGACTGTGGGTGCAAAATGAACTGGAAGCAGGGAGCATGACAGTGCAGAAGACAGAGGAGTGTCGGATGTAGCATGTAGAGAGAGTAACCAAGTAGTCTGCAATAACCACTGACGTGTTTTAGTGTACATCACAGTTTTCTTTGGAGCCAGCAGTGAAACCTTGAAACTCTCTGGTGATGTTGCAGATGGCTCTCCAACAAGCAGCAGAGCACTAGAAATCTTAGTTTTGGTGCATTGGAATCTGTATGTAGTCCTCAGTTTGCTTACAGATTCCTCATCCCCAGTTTGCAGAACCCCACTGCATGGGACACGACCTGGACTACTTCACTTAACAAAACCAAATAGCTGGAGCAATTATTTTGTTGTTTTTTATGATAAATGAAATGCCAAGTTTTCCATCTTTGCTTTTTCTCATGGCCCTTTAACCCATGTGGTAGGCTTATTTAGGGAACAAGACAAGCCTGGATGCGGTCCCAGAGTTTGCAGTAGCTTCAGATGCCCCTCCAAAGGTTAGGATACTTCACAGGGGATTTGTTCTGCAACAGAGAGGCTAAAAGGAAACCCATGCTAGTTACTTTTTGCTTTTGATTCTGTCCTAGTACTGCCCTGAAAACCAAGGAAGAGAAAATGTACAGAGGCAGCATTGTTGCTGTTGGGTGTGTAATACCATATTTTCTACTGTAGCCCCATGCCAGAACTTCAAAAAACTTCTTGTGAGAAACATTTCACGTGAAATATTATTGTTCTTATTTCTACACCTTCCCAGTAAGAAAAGCTTTATTATGCCTTTCACACAAAAATGTGTCTGTTTTGCTTTAGATATGGTTTGGTGTCACAGAGTGTGCACTGTTTCTGGGGGCTTTTGGTAAAATGGGTGTTAGAATTAAATTGTGCATGCTTATACATGACATTTAATGCCCGTGTCTTGCAGTTGCATCGATAGGAGCTACATTAGACTGGCTGCAGCAGGATTTGGTGCTGTGCATACATACAGCACAGATTTATATGTGTGGAACAGCACTGTAGCGACGTAGATGCGAATGACAAAGCTGAGGTTTAATATTTTGTCTCCTGTTTTAGGATACGATGATGTTTCAGAAACAAACTTGAGATCTTACAGTGTTCATTCTGCTAAACATGTGCAAGAGAACCGTCCTGTGCCCATTCGCAGAAAAAGAAGCATTGGTAAGGAACGAGCTATTTGTACTTAGGGAGTAAAAATGGGGTGTTGGGGGGGGGCTTTTGGTCAGCCAAGCAGGACATTTCACTGGAGAAATGCGACATGCACAAAGGAAAAAGGCCATTTCTAGTTTCTGCCTTTCTTTGTGCACAAAACGAGCGGTTGCCTGAGAAGCTGTCTTCTGGAGGATGTCCATAGGAGACAGACAAGCACAAATTCTTTACATTCACTTTCCTGTTGCAGCATGTTAGAAAGCTAGGCCTTGGTTGGAAAATGCTGTGATATTCAATGTATAATTCATAGTGTGGGGAACAACTACAGCAGTGTGCTTTAAAAAACATCAACAGTTGGTAGAGTTTTCAGTACAGAAGCCTCACAAAAGGAAACAGCTTGACTCTTTATTCACAAGAAAAAACCAGTTTACCCAAAAAAATTAAAAGCCATTGATGGAAATGCTGGGGCATTGATTTCCATCATTGCACAGGGCACCAGGCATGTTTACAGGGGATTTTGTTCTTACTAAACAGTCATGATGGTGATCCAGCAAAGGCCAAATATAAATTGAAAGAGATGCTAATGACTTTTAGAATAGGGTTTGTATGCAGCGCTTGTTCATCTGTGTTTTACCATTCCATTTGGCTGAGGAAAACATTCATGATCTTATCCATTATAGGTAATTCAGAGTCAATATATTTGTACTTCAAGCTGTGGTGGTGCGCAGCAGATAGCACAGCATGCTGTCAGTGTGGATTTGCAGTGTGAGTTGGCAAGCGCGCTCGTCACATTGAATGCCTCTAGAGAACAGCGGTTTGAAACAGTCTGCTACGCTTGGCACCTTACCCTGCAAGGTGTTGAATGCCTCCCCGCCAAAGTCACTGGCAACTGGATATGCTCAATAACTTGTAGGAGTTGCCAGCTATCTTGCAGTATTGGATCCGTTAATTTTCTTGAGTTCGTGGCATTGGGGACTGAGAAAAAAGAATTTTCACTCCTTTTCGCTGACTGAAAGGCATCTCTTTCAAAACCAAGCCTAGATTTTCATGTTAGGGGCACATGCTAGGCTTGAACTTCTTGTACTTCAGAAGTAACTGAAGAAGTGCAGGCAGTACTCCAGCTCCCTGACACATCTAACCCAAAGCTATCACTGTTTCCACTGTAAGGCAAAAAAAACCCAAGCTGCCTTTGGAGAACTTGACATCAAGCAAGTTACCCCTGCAATTGATGTTATTTTCTGAATGGTTTTGAATTATCAGCTTGATTTCTTAGGCAGTCCAGAGGTTGAGAACAAGGCACGGTTTGGATTTTTCATGGCAGCATCCTGCAGCAGGAGAGGACTGCTCTTTGTGATCCTCATGTGGCTGAAACTTGCCTACCAGCTGGCCATACCTGAGCCCAGCAGGATATTGGTTTAGCTGCAGGTTTATCAGTCACACTGCTCCTGTGGTTTTGCCTCATTCAAGAAGTAACAAATTAAATAAAAGCCACCATGTGCAAGGCTTCAGTAACTTCACTCAGAAAAAATGGCAGTTGTCCTTTGGGATGGCAGATGGACCAGACTCCCTGATGTGGGGATGTTAAGGTTTTGGAAGTGGAAACCCAAGAATCGGAAGTCTTGAGCTGGCGCAGGTTGTTTCCCAGCTCAGCCAATTTGGGTGTGATATAAATATCCTTAATGCAGCTTCTGTGGTGGTATTTGCCACGTATTGGATGTTTGTGTGATAATATGTGTGTGCAGCGATCACCCCAATGTTTACAATAACAGCTGCTGCTACGAAGTGGAGAGAGGGCTGTATCAGAGGATCATGTAATCTGGAGGAGTGCCTGGCTCAGTGTCACTTCTGAAGAGCCAGGATTGTCTTATCTAATGGCATGTGCTCCCAGCGATGTTGGGAGCCAGGCCACTGTAAACCCTCATTTTAGGACTGGGCTTCTGGGAATGAGAAAAGCTTCTCTCTAGGTTAGCGTGCACAGTTCAGAGGTGGGCACACAGTGCTCAGCACCGACTTGCAGTGGGAACTGAGAACATCTTCTTAACCTGCCAGCTAAGGGTGCCACGCATAGATAGATGGTGTAAAGTATCTGGGTGCTCTGAGGTGAGAGCAGCTGCTCACCTGGAGGTGTGAACTTCTTGTGTTCTCAGAGGAAGCCATCCCGGCTGTCTGCAAAACACGGACGGTTATATACGAGATACCTCGGAGTCAGATTGATCCCACCTCTGCCAACTTCCTGATATGGCCACCCTGCGTGGAGGTGAAACGTTGCACTGGCTGTTGCAACACCAGCAGCGTGAAATGCCAGCCATCACGGATACACCACAGAAGTGTCAAGGTGAGCAAACGGTGGCTGCAGAGCCCTAAGAGGGTCTGCTCTAAAAACTCCGGGTGTTCTTGTGGTTGTTGTGGATCTTTGTTATCCATCCTCAGAGCTGCAGGATCAGATAGGATAGTCCTCTCCATCCTGGGAGAGCAGATAGCCTTTCAAGTTACATGATCATTGGAAAAATCTTGCAGTTTGATTTTCACAGGATTCCCTTTAGGTTTTTCTTCTTTTGTAATGAAAATACAGTTGATTTTGTCTTTCCCATGATCTCGCACGGTACAAATCTTAAAGATAAAATGACTCAAGGCGCATTGGACTTAAAAAAATAAATAAATCACAGTACGGAATGTTGTTCTCTTAATTAAATATTATGCAGCCTAAATTGGGCTTTTATATTTGACAACATAACACTTTTGATCTGAAAAAATGTGTTTCAAATTATCTTACCCCAGGGATAGAAGACTCAACGGCTTCATGCTGTATTTACTCATTAGACAAAATCCCTGTTGCAATTTTCCAGTAAATATTACGTGAAATATTTCTTATGTTCATTTGGCTTCACTGTGTTCTAATTTTTATCAGTATTTGAACAAGTAATGTTGATTTACATCTGCATGTATGAGATTAGACTTACACTTAGCATTTATATTGTTAAGACTCTGAGTTCTTCTTGCCCTGAGTATTTTAAGAGCAGAATTAACTAACACATTCTTGAACATAAAAGTGCCCAGCATAATATACTGATCCCTGAACTTGCAGTGGATTTCTTCCAGAGAAAGGTCCTGTTAACCCATATAGCACTGTATGTCCGAAACAGAATATGGCATCTAAGCCAGTTGATCGTTTTTCACACACACAGGCATCTGGGCAGGACATCTCTGAACATCTGAAAAGTGTTTTCACACCCAAATAAGCTGGAGAAACATTGGAACAGATTTCCTCAGTCTTTCCAAAAATAATTACACTTCACACTTGCTTGCTGCCCTTCCTCTGTGGGATATACTCTGCAGAAACAACTAAAACTGAGGAAGAAATCAGGATCAATAATTATTTGAGGGCTGAGAACACACTGGGAAAGGTGAAGTGCCCAAGTCTAAGCAATTCAGAGTAGGAGCTAAACTGAAAAGTGCCTCAGGGTGATAGTTTCTAATGCTGTTGCCTTTGGGTTTGATAGAACTTCCAGTTAATTTTGTGTAGCAATTAATATGTACAAAGCAGCTGGAGATGCCCAGCGAAGAGTTGAGCTGTGTACTGTGAGCTTGTGATTGGTACTTGTGTATGACATTGCTTTTCTCCTACCCCCGTGGTGATGGGGAAGATTATGGACACACAGAGGGAGGTTTAACTGTTTGTCTCCTGCTTCTGGGGACACTGAGGGTTCCCTAGAAGCTGCAAACTCCACAACTGGCAGCAGCTTTGCAGGGTATCACTGCTGGGGCTGCATCCCCAGCAGACTGCCCTGTTAAAGCTTGCTTTCTCACTCAGTGCAATGGTACGGTTTTGGTGAGTTCAGATTTGCATTCATTGTAGTAGGGCTCGAGCTAAAAGTAGGCTCAGCTGAGCAGCTGCTTTTTGTGGCTGTGTAAATATATTGCCACCAGCAATATCAATACACATCAGCCAGCTTTGGAGGACTTTCTTTTTTTTTTCCTTCCAAGCCCCAAGACTGCTCCGAACAGTCATTAAGTAGAAGGGAAAAAAAGGACAAGAGGTCAAGCAGGAACAGGATGTTCATTGTAAAGGTTGTAGGCTGACCCCCCTGTCACACCAGAAATCTCTGAACAGAATCCATATTTATGCCCTCCAGAGTCAGATCCTCTTGTAGCTTTGATATAATTGATGGTTTTATGAGCCTTTTGCCAGTGCTACGTTCAGAGCTGGATGTCTGCTCATGCCATTAAGTAGCTGGCCCAGAGTGAGGGTCGCTGGAAAGGTAGGGGTAGCAGTTTTGGAGAGCCTTCTCAGCTGTTCCTGCAGTGCGGTTGGAAAGCCGTCTTGTGTTTTCCCCTGATGTCAGACTGCATAAAAGCCCTCTTTTGATTAAACATTGAAAAGGCTTTCCCCACTTCCTCTTCATTGACAAGGTAGTGAGATCATAGCTGGCCCATTCACACTAGAAAAATGTTCACCCAGAAAGGTCAGCAAGTGGGTTTACATCATCCAACAGGCAAAAGCAAAGGGTGTTTTCTTTGTCTTACTGAGGGCCACTGTAGTCAAGGTTAAGAGACAACTGTGGTAGTGTGGGAGGAGCAGTGGAGGTGCTTATGTTGGGGCATTCCTTTCCTGGGAACATAATTCAAAGGCACTATGGTTTGGGGATGTCCTTACTTTGCCTTCACAGAGCTTTGGGCAGTGAAGTGCTTGTGGAATTGGAGCTGTAAGGAGGCTCCAAGCCAGGCTTGCCCAAGATGGGTCCTCTGAGGTTTGCCTTTCTTGGGGTGTGTTAGTGAAAGGTAGGTTTGCCCTCCACAGTAACAGCGAGCCCATGAGAGTGCAGCCTCCTGGTCCTAAAGACATCTGTACTCAGCAAGCTGTACCTGCACAGTGCTGCAGAAATTGGACTGAAATAAAGCGACTGGTTGGGAGTTGCTCTTTGATAGGAAGGACAGAGCTGCATGTCTGTCCTGATAGAGAAATGGGGACAAGGATTGGAGAGTCAGGGGTCTTGGTGTCTATTACAGATATATTTCCTCTCCTGTCAACAAAAGCCTTTCAGTAACATCTGCAGATTCTATTGCTTCTGCACACCGAGATCAAGCATTTACCAAGTACCAGACCATAATTTATTTGGGGGGTTTCTGAACTGGCTCTTCCCAAGAGGTTTCCTGTCATGTTGAGCATGATAGTCTTCATGAACTTGGTCACGGCAGCAAAAACTAGCGAATATTATAAAGCAAATCCTGCCTATACTGCTAATTTTGAATAGCCAGGCTGAGTATTACAGTTGTTTGCAGCAATGCTGAATTCCAAACTATGAAACAAAAGCTAAAGCAGTCCATCTACCTCAGCTTTGCCTTCTGCTTGGCCTTGAGCCATGCCAGCTTTAGTCATTTCTGAACGTTCAGTGTTGAGTTGGTTTGGGGAAATTTAGCCTAGTATATTCTTATAGTAGATGAATACCAGGGAAGGATGGAGAGAAAAGGAGTTGGAAAGGAAGGAATGCAGGAGTAGCTTCTCAGCTGTCGTCTGGGAGTCGTTCAGAGAGGTTTTGAAGAGAGATGGAGAAAAATGCAGGAATTTGGAACGAGTTGTTCAGCAGAGCTCCGCAGCTTCTGGAGAGGGTAGGAAGGCCTTGCTGAGCAAACTGCGTGTGTAGGTAAAGTGGCTGTATGTAATGTTTGCAGGTTTAAGGACATTTTTCTTCAGTGACTGTTTATATCATTCGGGTAAACAGCACTTTGGTTTTAACTGAGGCTTAACTGGAGATTACTGCCAGCACTCACTTGGTGGGACTGGCAGGCAGGACCAGCTGACAGGTATCAAAGGTCGGTTTAAGAATGGGAGAAACAAGGGGAACCCAGACACCGGTGAAGACAAAACGAAACCAGGGAGAGGTGCCCTCAGAGCATGAGAGGCAGCCGGCTGTGGCAAGGTGCCTGACAGAGAGCAAGGCTTGTCTGCTCCCGTTTGCAGAGAGAGGACGCAGAGACGCGCCCATCTGCCATTCCTCATCACGCGTCTGCTCCAGCACCCTCCAGTTCTATCTCCGGATCCTCCCTCCCGCCGGGACGTCGCTGAGGCATGGCCAAACCGCCCTCTGAGGCGACTCCCGCCACCCATTCAACTCATTGCCTCCCCCGGTGCCTTCCCAGCATGCCCCACAGCCGCCTCAGCTTCCTGCGCCTCGGGGACTGCATTTCCCAGCGTGCCCTGCTGCCATGACAGAGCTTCCCGCTGCCCTGGGGGCTGGCAGGGCTACCCCTGTGCCTGGAGCTGTGTCAAGCTGCCCCCCACCCCGCCCCACGCACCCCTGGGCCTTGCTTCCCTGCAGGGAAATCTGCCTACCCCACCCTACATGACTGCAGTTGGTAGCTAGGGGCTTTGCCAGGGGAGTGCCCTGCAAATGTCTTGAATGGGTATTTTAGGATGGGTGGCTGCCAGGCCCTGCAGTGGTTGGCCTCCATGCTGCTTCCCACCCTGCCTGCACTAGGGAGGCATGCACAGCACCCGGTGTGCCCGGGAAGGCACCGGGCCAGACCTGCCGGCCTATCCTGGGAGCGTGGCTCCAGTCCTCTGGAGCGCTGGGTGACTTGCCAGGCCCCGCAGGATCCCTGCTCAGTCCTTCTGGTGCCTCTGTGCCTTCCGTGCAGACCTGAGGGCTGTAAAGCTCGCAGTTGTAAGGCGAGAGGAGGTTTTCCTTCCATCATATCAGCACGCATCTATTTTAATGCGGTAGGAACAGACACTTCAAAAAAAAGCATCCTCATTCAGCTGTTTTGCTTTATTCCCCAAACTGTATTTAACTGTTCAGCCACACGAGTTTTGCTGTTACAAGGAATTTTCTGCTCTGAGACTGCTCTTGCACATTTCCTGCCCATGATAAATTCTGTATTTGTCCTAGAGGTATTTGGACACTTCTGCTTACAACCTTGTTTTTCTCCTGCTATTACTACCTGATACCGTCTTTCCTGGGAAAGCTCTAGAAAAGGTGTCCCCATGATGTTTCCTTTAGGCTACATATTTTTATCAAGTTTTATTTCCATTTTCACTTAGCCATCACACCATACCTCATGATGGTACCTCGAGTCTACAGTGATGCAAGTATGGTGCCACACCGAGTATGTGCTATTTAACTATGCTAATCAGTTGTTTGGGTTTATTAGAGCATTTTTATATAGTGATATTTTATGGTTTTGGAGGACTTGAGGTTATCATGGGACTTAGTTCTCTTGCATTACAGACAAGTAAATGTAGATGTTGATTTGTTGAGGACTGACCACGTCGAAGCATTTGGTGCTACACTTGAGACTAACTGTACAAGATAAACACCAGGGAGAAAAATACGAAGTAGAAGAAAGATTGTAACACAAGGCCAAATCCCATTCTGTTAGCATAGCTATCTCTCTTCATATACCCACTGAAAGTCTGACTTGCAATCTTCATCATTTTAGAGGAGCATTAATTACAGATGCTGTGTGGCAGTGGGTGTTAATGGATGACACAAGCATGGCAGTTTATATGGTTTGTCCTGCTTTGCTCTGGAGAATTTTGAACATCTTACCAAATGACATCGCTTTAAATTGTGTAGCGAGAAGTAGGGCAGTGGAACGTATGCTGGGCTATATTTTAACTACAGTAAAAAACAGCTTCAAATTGCTGTATAAATTCATTATGGTCCCGTTCTTCAAAGTACTGTCTTTCTGGTTGTGGGTTTTTTTACGGTTGTTTAATACCAATAGCCACAGGAACAGCATTTATCTTTTGGTTTGGAACACTGAGCAGAACGAGGATAGACTTTAAAAAGCTTGATTACAGTTTATTTTTGTTGCATGTAATTTTCAATAAGACTGGTTTATTCCAACAGCTGTAATAAGCATGGCAGATCTGAAAGCTGTTTCATGATTGCTGTGTCTCTTTCTTTCTCTCTGATGATGGAGGTGTCTTAATTACTGTTTGTTTTTGTAAATTTTAAGGATTAGTCATCCTTTGATGCCATATGACTCAGTTGTACCATACATCTTTGTGTTCAAAGGCTTGATGGAGTTGGATTCTGATAGGAGATTCTGAAACACATTGCTTCGACCCACAGTTACTCTTTCAGCAAAAGCATTCTTATATGTCACAGCCAGCTCTTAATCTGTTCAAATGGAGATCTGATAGTTTTGGAAGATACCTTTTCATGTGGACACTGCAGTTATTGCATCTGTGTCTCTGCAACTTTTGTTTGCTGGGTAAATGAAAATCGTCTCCAGATCCTGTTGACAGAAGAGGCGGTGACTAAAATGCAGATCTGAACTCCTGGCTCCATGAAAACGATGGCAGACCTCCTATTGACTTTATTAAGGCCAGGATTTTGCTCTAGCTTCTGTTACTGTCATTCAGAGGTTCTTGGGAGTTTGTGTCTGCAGAGCCAGAAGAGAGTTTCTGGAAACTGGGAATGTGATGATTTTTATCAGCCACCGCTCTCGTTTTGTGACACTGTTGTTCCACTTTCAGGAGGGCCAGAGAATGATTTTCGTAGTGTGAAGATTGATTTGGAGCATTAAATCCCACCAAACACACAAGTAAACCATTACCAGGAGGATCTAGTATAATTGTGGACGCCTTATTTGGTAGTAACTGCAGTAGTAACTGGTTGCATCAGACTTTATGGCTTTGTCGTGTATCTTATGTAGAGACAGACAGCCTTGTCTTGTCTTTCTACTCCCTCACCTGTCTTATTTATGATGCATACCTGTACTATGGTGTCTTCTCATTTGCTGGGATGGCCACGTTGAGGCCCCCTTTTGTCAAACAAGTAGGTAAAGCAGTAGGACTGAGAAGCCATGATTTCATTTCAGCGGTTTCCATTTCAAGCAAATTATTATCACCTAATCATGCAATGTTTCACACAGTTGTAAACTGAACATTGGACTCTTTACACACTGTCCAGCACTCTCTTTGCCCACGTTATGCTGTATTCCCTTGCACGGTCATGACTTTATGCCTGTTATGCTTAGCCCAAGTCAGTGCCTAGCACCCCACAAACCATTTCAGTGCCCCAGCACAGCAGCATTCCTGCCCCCTTCACTGTTCAACCCCTCCTGGCCACCAGCAGCATGTTGGTCAGGATGTCCTCATGTTCAGTATCCCCTAACACCAATGCTCTTCTTTTCTGCGTTGGTGACTTTCGGGTGACAGACCTGCATGTAGGCAGAGCTGCTCCAGCATGGTCCTTCCTCCAGCCTCTCCTTGTCCTCCAGACTTTTTAAAGGATGCCAGTGCTTTGGCTCAAAGTGGAGCAGTGCAGTTGGAATCAGTTGGAGGGACTAGAGAGGAATAGCGTGTCCGCCAGCTGTCCGCAGTACAGCCAAAGGCTGGATGCAGTTTGCGAGTGGTAGTTCCTTTGGACCTATAAACAGTGCATGGGAGCTCTTGTTTACAAGTCCCAGGTTATTGCAAGAAGTGAGTAGGATTGGGATTGCTGCACGATCATGCTAGAAGTTGTATTCTACAAGAACCACCACTGATTGGAATCCGTACAGAAGTTTATTGTGATATATGTGGGAAAAAAAGTCGCTTAAAACCTCAAACTGAAATGAATGGGAAATTGTTTTATCTCTTGGGGGAAAAGAGAATGGTTTCAAACTGCTGAACTTGAATAAACAAATAGTCTGTGCAATAAATAGTTACATGATGCACAATTAAGATAAAAGATGATTATTACAGTAACATTTGATACGGGTTTGGCTACGTTAAAAAAAATCGAGGTATATAGTTATCTGTCTTCAGTTCTGAACTCTAACTATGTTAATGTGTCTCAGTACATACCTCATCGTATTTTATAGGTGGCAAAAGTGGAATATGTTAGAAAAAAGCCAAAATTAAAAGAAGTTCTGGTGAGATTAGAAGAGCATATGGAATGCACCTGTACATCATCAAATACTAATTCAGATTATAGAGAAGAAGAAACTGGTATGTTTTCCTTTTATTTTTGCATTAATGCTGATTTCATATGGAGTTTATTTTTATATTAGTAAAGAATGTAAAGCAAACTTTGCTTCCAGTGAACTCAGTAGAGAAGCTCCCAGCTACTTCTTTGTGTGTTGAAGATGCAAAATTAGGGACAGTTTGTGCTGGATAAAGAGTTTGGATTGGAAGTTTAAAGTGTATCAATTCTTATTAGGTTAGCCTTTAAATAACTGTAGAGGCCTGACAGTATTCAGGTCTTGCCTAACTAAGTTAAAGGTTGTCGTGCTGCAGCTTATTGGTGAACTTTGTTGCCTAATTTCTTTATACTTTGTGGAGACAGGGCTAAGGCTGAGATTTACTTGACCTCGGGGAACATATTGATGAAATGAATGGAATAAATTAAATATTCAGGAGCAAGGAGTTTTGAAACAACATTGCCCGTTCCTGTTGTTTTCTTATTTATAACTAGTCAGGAATGTATTGTCAGTTGTCAAGTTAAATGGAAGTTTGCCTTACCAAGACATTTAAGTTACCATGGGGAAAGATTTACAGGGAAAAGTGCTTCCTTTCAATCTGACTTTTATAAACCCACCTAAAGTCGTTAGCTCAGGTCCTCTTACTAGGGTGCAATCAAAGCAGAATTTGACAGGCATTCAGGAAACCCACTACAGGAGGAGGGATGCCTCCCTTTCTCCTGATTTTGGTTGAAGGCAGCCTTAGAAGTTTGCTTTCACCTCTGCCAGGAATTTAGGGGTGCACTAGACCCAGACTCAGTGAAAAGCAGGTAAATAAAAGAGGAAGGCAATGGATTTTGCAGGTGGCTGGGTAGGGAAGGGTTTTCTGTACTGTCCCTATCAACATCAGTTGCTATGTACTGAGCAGAAGAATTAGAGTTTGTATAAAAGGAAAGCTAGGCCTCTGCTGTGATTTTATTGGACATGAGTTTATAATCTGAGCTGAGTGTTTTAGCTAAGACTAGGTTGAATTATGAGTAGACAAAACCCACGTTTGAAATGGTTATTTCTGTGTGTGTATGGTTTCATATTTTTTCTATGCTTTTTATTTGGACAGAAAGTTTCATTAGACCAATTTCAGTTTTCCAAAATGTCTTTAATCACCAAAACCTAAGCAGTTTAGATTCTAAGATAAAAACTTTTCCGTGTGTGTGGGGAAAACAAAAAAAGGGGGTAGAATTGTTGTGGAAGAATTACAGATTTCTGGGATTTAATTACTGATAGTAACAAAACTTGCACCAGCAAATGGATGGTGAGCTGAAAATAGCTTAACTACAGAGCTGAAAGCAAATGTTGAATGCTGCATGGTAACAGTAATTATAGATGGATCTTGGAAATGACGTATGCAATGCCAACTTCGTTTATTATTTCTTTACTTTTGTATAATTACTTTGTAAATGGAATGTCAAATCAGATGTTACAAAGTTATGACTTTTAATGTGAAGGATAATGAGATTTCTTTGAAATGTAAACGGTTTGAGTATTTATTACTTCAGTGTTGGACGAAATGCGTTACTTGAGGGCTTTTTACCAGCCCTGCCCTTATGTTAACAGGAAGGCCTAGGGAATCAGGTAAAAAACGGAAACGAAAAAAGTTAAAACCAACATAAAACCTACTGGAACTATTTGCTATTCAGGTAGGACCTATATGCTGACCACCCTAATAGCACAAGTACTGGAAAAACTTAATCAAATATCATCACTTCAACTTAATCACTATTCCAAATCTTGACACTTGCTACCTCAAGCTGCAAAGAGATTAGATTTGATTGGCTTTGATAATTCTACCTGCTGGTATTTTCCCTTTAAGCTCCACATCACCATCAGCATCTTATATTCTTGAGCTACTTCCTTTTCTTGTCTTTTTTGTTCCTTTTTTTTGTTTTTGGAGGGTGCTAATACTTCAGCTTCTGAAATCTCAAGTTCCATTGCCTCTGCTTTTGTTTCATTATTATTGATTTCTGAGGTCAAAGCATCACATAATAATGCATGTATGAATTGCCAGGTTACAAATCGTTGTGTTCCCAGTGGGCTGTAAAGCATTGAGTGTACATACAGCAAATACTATTACATGCATGACCATCAACCCCATGTTTTGGTGCAAACTGGGATTGATTGTACATGCACCTGAGATGGTCTGATGCTCTGCATACCTGACAAGGAAGATGCTTAGAAATACCACTTTTTGTGGTGCAGAACCCTGTGTTACTTACACCAGAAAATTAAGATCTTTTTTTTTTTTTTTTTTATCTGTTCATTCTCAGTAGAATGACAGTCATTAAAAATTCATGAGGTTTGCAGTATAGTGGAAAACTAACACCTTCTCAGTGCAAAAATGACTGAAATCCTTTGGACAACATATCAGCAATGTATGATGGCAAAACACATTGCAAATTGAACATGGAATTTCCATTTCTGAATGACTTGAAACCACATAAACTCTTGCACTTGCAGTTGATTCTAGTATTTGGAGCAGGAGTGATTTGGATTTTGCAGTGTGTGTGCCTAACACCTGGATAATGGTGAATTTAATGTCAAGCACCTATTTTTGCACGTGAACTCCCAATGGCAGTTTTCATTTGTACTGATGTACTGTTTCTAAAGAATGCTAAACTTGATATCCTGTTTCAGATTAACAGGTATTTATTGGGAGTAGTGTGATAGAAGGAAAGATTTTCTAAAATTCAACTTTAAAAGTGAGCATGTAAACTCAATCAAAACAGCATTTAGAACTTCTTGTCCCAGGTTAGTGACTCTTCATGCAGAACAGTTTGGGGTTTTTGGGTTTTTTTTTTTGTTTTTAAGTCAGCTACTTAGAGGATAGGACCTTTGATTCTAATCATAGAGTTATTGTATCTTTTTTCTCTCCTGCAGATGTAAGGTGAAAATAAGCTAGAAAAAAAACTTCTCTCTGGGACATGGATGTACATGGTTTGTTACATTCCTGAACCTACTATGTATGGTGCTTATTGACTGTATACTTTATTTGTTCTCCTATGTGGAAAAAAAAAAACTGGCTCAAAAGAACACTTAATGAGAACAAAGAGACAATGTACATTTGTTTAATGTGACATCAAAGCAAGTATTGTAGCACTCTGTGAAACAATAGGAAGCTTCCCTGTCCAAAAAAGAAAAAAAATGAAAGAAAGAAAAACAGAAAAGAAAAAAAGAGACAGTTGAATGAATGGAGGATACCAAAAGTACTCAAAAACATGACAAAAATCTAAGTGAATAGTGGATTTCTGTCAGAGCAGTCAACGGTGCTTTACGTCAAGAAATGTGCCTGCGTTCTTGATGAAGATGGATGGACACTGATGGACTTCAGGCACAAAAAAAGCAGGAATGTATGAAATGATCAAATGCCACGCAAACACTATAGAACAATACATCCTTGCTTGGTGGTGTTTTAAAAGTCTATACAAAAAAAAACCTTCTGGGGAGCCTTAAGTGGATTTTTTTTTTTTTTTTTTACACCATAAAAGTGATTATTAAGTTTTCTTTTTACTCTTTGCCTAGCTTTTTATTATCTCTTGGACTACATTTGCCAATAACTCATATAAAAAGACTGGTATAACAATAAGCAGAACACAAAACATTATGGTATTTCTCCGAGTGGGATGCAAACTAATGAGATGTATTAAAATAAAAATGGTATACCTATGCATAATTTTCTAGACGTTTCTTGGTTTATGTTCCCCAACCTCCCCCCCCCCGTAATTTAAAGCATTACATCAAAAGAAAAAGAGGAAAAAAGAGAGATGTGCGTAAACAAATCATAGGATATCCATGCAAAAATCCTTTTTTTTCCTTTAAGACTTACGCCAGTTGCCTACTAGTGATATTGTGTTAGCAATTGTCATTCTTATCAGTATACAGATACTTTTATTTCACATGTTGGAGCTGTGTGAAATGTATAAATTCTTGTATCTGCATTGTACAATGTCATGGTGGCATGGGAACTACCTTGCTGCAAATATTTGAACAAAACCTAAAATTCTTTATTTTTGGTAAAATGTTATGCTTTATGTGTATTCAACAGAAATATGTGTTTTTGTAAAGGTGAAGTTTGTATTTTTATCTAAAAATTAACAGTTTTATATACCTGAGAAAGCCTGCTATGTTTTCTTGAACCAAAAAAAAAAAAAGAAAAAAAAAGAAAAAAAAAAGGAAAAAAAAAAAAGCATTTTGTGGTCATATTTTTGTAGTAGAATAGCCCAAATAACATCAAAATCTATTTTAACTATAGCAGGGCAGATAAAATACTCTGGCAGCAGCTCCCCTGTTTTCAAAGTGCCAAAGGATTAAATGTTCAGTTCCCCCCGGATTGCAGTGGGAGCCACATGGCTAAATCCTTCTGTACTGCTTTGGAAATTTAGGGCTGTGCCAGGTATGACATGGCTACTCACTTGGCCAAAATCACTGCCCCACCCCAGTAGTTTGGCTGATGTACCCTTTGTTTTATTTGGATTATCGCATTGGATATGTGAAATGAACTGCTGGGTTCTTCTATTTGTGAAACATCTACAAAAAGAGCCGAGGTTTTTTATTCGTAGTTTGGAACGACAGAAAAGTTTTGTCTTGAAGACCCTGTTTCCACTCAGATGAAAAACCTCTTCAGACGTGAATGAACTGCGAAACCTTAAAACAACAAAAGAGAGATTTTTAACTTTTCCATTTCTTTAAATATAGTTCAAACATTCCCCTCCTGCTCCTGTAGCTATGTCCAGTTTCAACCAGACAAAGCGATGTTAGCTAACAGGCACTATTGGCTTCAGATGCTAATGCAGAGATAGAGTTAGTCACCGTTCTATTTTGTGATCATTTTCCCAGTGTATTTGTTGAGCACCAAAAACTGGAAATACATTTAACTAAGATTGTCTGTGCTTGTTTTCCACTAAGTGTACTGTTCACAATGTTATGCACATGAATGTATGTGTCTGCGTTTAAAAAAGTGTATAAAATGTAATTTATATATTTATGTTTCAGTGGGATGCCAATAATGTTGCTCCGTTCCCTTTTTGTCTCAAAAGATACCTAATGAAAAAACAAACCCAAACCCCATATATATCCATTAAAATCATGTAGATGAAAAGCATTATGTGACCCACTCAGACACTGCACAGGTGTGAAAGGATGTCAAAGTCACTTAAGTGGAATAATTTGCAAACCCAACTTTTTTTGGGAGTCCCATGGTTGGCGCTGGCATGAGGAGGTTGCATTCAGGTCCGTGGGCCAGCTTCCCTGGAGTAACTCTGTTGAGTATAATGGAGCTCTGCTGATTTACATCACGAGTGAGTCTGGCCCGATATTAAAGCCTTGGAGAGAAAAAAATAAAGGAAAGTGAGAGGCATGCATTTTATTGGTGCCAGCAAATAAATGTGTTATGCCAAATTCAGAAAACCAGGAGAGAATAAAGACTGAATGGAGTATTTTCCAGTAGTTGTTTGTTGAGACTTGTAGTCTCGAGTTAATTCTGTTACCGGGAATGAAATGCACATGAGTCTTTGTTCTCAAGCGCAGTGTTTATACGGCGAGCATCAGAAAACACTAAAATCTCAGGGCTATATTCTCAGCTAGTAGAAATTGGCTAAACGTTTTTGACTTCAGCTGCCCCTAAGCTAATTTACATCAGATGAGGATCCAGTCCATGGTTTTTAAAACACGAGGAGTAGTGTCATGGCATATGCATCATATACTGTAGTCTGGCTGAGGTACCACCTGCCAGCCTTTCGAACCTTACAGGCGATGGGGTTAGTCCTTCAAGGTGGCAGAGAACCACCTGTGGAGGAACAGTAACGTTAAAGGTTGTGACACAGGAGACATTAATTCAAAGTTAAGTTGGACATTTCAAGGGCCATATCCTCAGCTGGTGTAAATCACCACCACTCCATTGCCTGCAATGGAGCTGTACCAGCTTACACCACTTGAGGGGCTGGTCCCTCATTCTTGCTCATCCCATTCACTACTCAAGTCCTGCAGGGATCTCAGATCGTCGTGTACTGTTAATGTAATCCTGTGTTCTCTAATACTTAAGCACAATAAGTGAATATAAGAATGAGTGTCAGACTTAACTTTGAATGTCCAAGCTCTGAAATGGTTTGTTTCACCATTGTGGCTGTAAATTAAACAGTTCTCTGTGCATTTGTGAATGCCGTGTCCTATCTTCTTCTGCTGTCTGCTGGAGGTGGACTCCATCTGGACTTTTAAGTGCAACATTTGGAGCGTTACAGGGAAGGGTGTGAGCAATTGGAGATGTGAGATACCTGACTGACCGCTCTGTCATTTGTGGGGTGGAGGGCTGGTAGGAGCCTTAACGAAGGAGTGGGAGATAATAGTTCTAAGTCACGTTTCCATGCAATCCTGCAACACCTTGTCATTCTCGTCCTTGCACATACTCGGTAGAGATTAGGGGACAACCATTTCCTGTTTTATATTCTGCAGTCACTTCCTCTGTCTAGAGACTCAGAAGTTGTTGGTCTGATTTCATCCCTTTTGAGGTCTTTTCTGGTCTGAAAGTGTCTGTGTAGGGGGGGGACTGCCTAAACCCAGTCTCAGTGTTGTAATAAGGTGCATGATTGCTGATTGTCTAGTCAATTCATTACATGTAATTCTGTGCTTCATCTTTCCAGAGCTGCCTTGAGTCAAGGATTCTGTGCCAGTTGCTTTCCTTTTCTCCTTTCCTCTGTCCTGCTTGGCATCTGCTTTATTAGACAGTGCACGGTGACTACAGGCAGCTGCTCCTCTCCAGCCCTGGAGATTCCTAGGCAGCTCCGGCACTTGTGTATCTTTGAGCTTAGGCTTTTTACTCTGCTTGGAACAGCATCTCATGGGTCTCCTTCCTCCCAGTGGGCTTCAGCATTCCAGCTATGAGGTTCTTGGCTGTCCTTCTTGGGTCCATATTGCCCAGTTATTCTCTGCCTGACTTTCCCATCCCTCTGTTCCCGTCTCTCAAAAAAGACTTTCCCTTCCTAGGGTGTGTCTCATACCTCTTCTCTCTCCTCCTGCCTGACAGAACAGCCTTTGATCTGTTTATCTCCAAATCAATTGCGTTATCTGGGCATGGGCCCTGAGAGCCTGTCTCCCAGGCCTACAGGCCCATAACTGACCCCTGTGAAAGAGAAACACTGTTAGTAGACATGTGTTTGTGGAGAGAAAAAGATTAATCTTTGCATTTTAAAAAATACTCATTACCAAAGGCTCCCTGCTAAAGCTTAGTCCAATTTCAGCAACAGTGTAAATCAGGAATAGCGGCATTGAAGCTCTTCCAGGCATCTGACAGTTCAATTAAGATCAGTGGCCCCATTTATAATTTAATTTGAAAGTGTACCCAACAGCAGAGATGAAGTTTCAAAGCTACCTCAGATTTGCATGCTCATATTTTACTGTAAATGGAAGGAAATAATGTTTTTGGCACCTTATGTAGCTTTGAAAATCTTAACCCTGAATATTTATCTGACCCTCTTGGGCTAGAAGTTGTGGGTGCTTTAAAACAGATACAGTGCAGAGGTTGTCAGGAAAGTAATTTTCTTGGTGTTTTTATTCCATGCTTCTAGTCCTAGCAGATCTCAGAGAGTCAGGTAAAAATTGTTTAAACCCCTAAGAATCCCACTTAGGTTTGCTTTAATTTCAAGTAGCTGAGAAAAGCATCTTGGTGTTGCATTCCTCAAAAATCAGCCTGTGTTTTGTATTTATTGTTTTATTTAATTCCTGTGCAAGGTTTTATTCCATGTCTGAGCTTCTCTGTGCCACTCTTTGCTATAGCATCTCTGCAGCAGAGCCTTGAGCTGGTTTGTACTCCTATCTCCTCTGAAATAAAGAACTATTGTTATCCCATTTTAGGCGAGACCGAGGCATGGAGCAATGACTGTGCAAGGTCACACAGCAAGGCTATGGCAGAACCAGGGATAGGACTCAGATCTGAGTGCTCATCCAGTGCCCTAAATCACACGACCATCTTCCCTGTCCAAGAGTGAATCCTTGCACCCTTAGAGCTAAATACTGAAAAGATTGAGGGTAAGTCTTTTTGCCTAATTATTGTGCATCAGATGCATGATCAAAAACCACTGCCATGTTGTCAGAGAGTGTAGTGACTGCTGAAAATCCAGCTTTCTGCCCATGTGGTTATGCAGCCTTTTATGCTATCGTGAGCTGGTCATTTCCTGCATCTCTGAGGAGTCAACCTTTCGTGACTTCCAGTGGAAATTATGCACACAGAACAAATCAAGACTCAGATTTTATGGGAATTTACAAAAATTCAGTAGACAATTTTCATGGTACTTCCTTTCAGCTCAGTGTTGTTCAGTCCTTTTATGGTGTGGGTAACATTTCCTATGGGAACTGTTTTTAACATGCACCCAATCGTGACGGTTTTTCCCAGGCCCTAATGTGGAAGGGCACTTTAGGAAGTGCCTGTGTTTGCCTCGCTTCAAACCAGTGCCTAAGCATGCTTGTAACTGGACAAACATCCCACTGACCTCAGGCAAATGGAGCATTTGATGCTTTATTACTCTTTTTTGAGTAGGGTGTGCCTTCCTGACATGGGATCCCAGTTGTGGCATGGGGGTCTTTGTGCTCTTAGAGTGCTGATGTGTGTTGTAAGCAACCCCAGAGATGAAGTAATGACTATACACCTAGAAAGACACCTAGAAAAACAGCTGGGAGAATTCAATTCTCTTCTACTCCCATGGAGTTTGCCATTTTGAAATACATATTTGTTCTTTTGGGGGGAAGTACTTCCCTGGCGTGGGCAGATTAAGGATTGCAATTACTAACTCCAGTGATCCTATTTAAGATTATCTTTTTGGGTACCTCAGAGAATATCATCTGACAATTTACTATCATATCCATAACAGACAAATTTGAGATGAGAAAAAAGTAATGAGAGCAAATTTAATGTGAAATATAGCAATTTTTAGTTTAGAGGGGGAAAAAAAGAATTAGAAAATAAAATTAACACGTTTAGAAGGTTGATCATTCATTTTTCTGTCGTGGAAAGTTACCTGTCCCTTTAGTCGTTTTAATTATTTGCTGCATCAGGCTAAATTATGTGCTGAAGTAGCTCAGAAACACTACAACATGTAAAAAGTTATGGCTGGTTCTTGTTGAACTATTATCATGGCATATGACTGTGAGGTGGGGCCTGCAATCACAGTTGTAAATCAAAGAACGAGTCATAGGTTAGGTACTGTTTTCCTTAGATACTGTCTCTAAGTTTGTTTTCTGTATGCTGGTCGCTTCAGTGAGGTTTGGGGAGGTTTTCAGTGGGCTTTAGAGACAAGAATGCATAGTTCCCAACCTGAAACTAAGGTGCTAACTCAGTCTGACTCTTGTTCATAATCGATAACATGGAATTCTGGCAACATCTGAGTGATAGAATGTCTGTCGCTGAAGGTTTTAGTGCCACTGTCAGTTCCCACTGTTACTTCTTCTTCTGGAAGGAAATCCAGTCATTATTATATTTGGTTGATTAGCAGGCCATCAAATCTGACTTGGTTTGAGTTTTTAGCATCTAAAAATTTCTGTTTGGGCTGATACTTGCGAATACCAAATGTCTTTCAGGATCTTGGATAAAAATACACAAAGAGAGACTGACTTGCATGCTTCAGCAGATAATAAATCCACACATGAAGGCTGGAGTAGTCCCTCAAACAAGGAAATAAGGAGCTAAGTTTGTAACAAGTCATGTACATTCAGCTCCCCAAGGTCAGACCTGGTGTTTTGGCTTCTACCTGCTATCTTTGATCTTGCATAATGAAGGCAACTGGTTTTGCTGTCTTTGAGAGTAGCTGTTAAGTATGCAAAGAAAAGAAGCACCCAGAGATGCAGTTGCGTCCCTATCGTTTTAAATCCCCTGAGGATTTTGAAAACATCTTGATCCTTGAGACCAATTGCAATTTAGTAGAAAAAAGCATTTTAAACACTTCTGAAAATCCCACCCTGGTTTATTTGGCAGGTGAGGAAAGAATCCAGGAAATGTACTACCTATAATGGTCACTCAGTGACAAAGTTGGTGTTCATAGAAAATACTCGTGCTTAAATCCTTCAGCAGTTAATGATCATCTCTACAGACCATAATACTTGAATACTTCACTTATCGATGCATCAGGGCTTGGATGACCTTTGAGACGTATGAAAATGTGACACTCCTTAGGCCAATGGTAGCTCTATGTTCTAGTAACTGATCAACCAATTACATAATTGGCCAGATCACTAACTTGCAGAAATAGATACGACTCCATTGACTTCACTGCAGATGACAGTTACCTGAGGATTGACCCGAAACTCTTGCCACAAAGCAGATAATGGTTTCATATTTTGCTGTTTAGTGTTGCTGTAAAAATAGACTCATTTCCTGAAGCAGCTAAAATACAAAAAAGTCTGGAAAAGCAGTTTCCCACAGAGACTCATCCACACTGGAATCTGCTGGGGTCCCCGGATGTGAACATGTGCAGTTAGAGAACATAAAACAGCAACTTTGTTTAGGGAAGCCTCTGACCTGTCAAAAATGTAAAGCATTTGTTACCAGACTTTTCCTTGGCAATTAGTGGGTAGAATTACTCATAGAAATTGTTTTGTTTGCTCACAAGGGGAGAAGCAAGACATAAATTCAAGATATCCCCTGTTTGGCCACACGAAAGAAGACCGTTCACAGAGGGCCTGTGGGTGAAGTGCTGAGCGGCCTCAGCTCTCTTTGGGGATGAACTCAAAAACAGTGAAGTATCAAGAGTCCTGCAGAATTGCTGGATATCCTTGGCTGGGATTTTTTTTCCTTGGTCTGAGGGATTTGGGCATCCAATTTCAGTTTGTTTTGACAAGAACTTCAAGAAACCTCAGCTGGCTTCAGTCCCTCTGTGTTCTGCAGAGAAGCTAGCTTGGGCCCTGGCATGTCCCCGTGAGTGTTGCCTTCCTTTCCTGGGTAGCAGCAATCAAACCCCAGGTTAGCTCTCTCTGTTTGGTGTAGGTGTTCACCAGCAGTGACTTTCCTAGTGCCTGTTACATGCCTCGTTCACAGCCTGCCATTGCAGATGGGGAACCCTCCTTACTCCAGCCATGCTTCACCGTTTCCTTAGCACCTTGGTTTTACATGTCTTTTCTGTATAGAGGTGGTGCTGGTTTAAGCTGAAGACCAGGGAGGTTTCAAGAGACCAGGTTTTCTGCTCTGGGGCCTGCTCTGCTCTGGGGCCTGTTGCCCAGCTGTGCCTGCTGTGTGAGGCCAGAGAAGGAGGGAGAGATGCTGCAGCACTTTGGAGAAACCAAGATATGCCTCTTCCTGCTCAAATGGTCCTGCCTCAAGATGTATCCTCCCTGGCTGCCACCAAGCACTGCAGTTCCCCTCCTTCCCCCTTGCCTTGAGGGCTGATGTTTCCCTCATGCCAACATGTCCCTTGTGCAGGGAAGGGTCTCATGCTGCGTTATGTGGTTGAGGAGATGTGGTATCTGTTCAACAGCAAGACTGCCATGCAGACTGAGGGCTCTGTGCTCATGCATTTGGGACTGAAGACATTTCTTGGTTCAAACTCACAGTGAAGTAAGCTGCTCAGAGGTCTCCTTGGAGCCAGAAAGCTACTCAAAAGTGTGTTCCTCTTAACTGCAGTGGATTTCCACAGCAAAAATGACAGGAGCTGTGGCTGAGTCCGGCAGGTTAACGCTCAGCCTGTGTACTTTACTGATTGCCATAAATGCTGCTTTTAAATCAAATAGTCACTCTTTATTCAGGGGTGTCTGTTTCTCTTACATGTGCTTCAGAAGAGCTTGCCTAACAGCTTGTATCCATTTGTTGTGAAGAGCCTGCTGGTCGATCCAAAATGGTTAGGCTATGTCTGCATATCTAATAGGGGTTTGGGGACCTTGCAGCTGGGGTTAGCAAGTGCAAATGTTTCCCATTAGCTCCCTGCATTCCCCTAAGTTGTGATTCAGCAGGAGAGTCAGTGGAAAGCTGAACTTGAGGCGTGTGACATGCTTCTTTGAAGTTACTTGTGCTTAAAGTTAGGCGTGATGGAAGTTGGCTTGCTGAGCTGAGGCCCTGAAGAGCCTACCGTGCTATCAGTCTTTTCCTTTCATGCATTGCCTGGAGTGATGCTAGTTTCAGAAGTGATCTGCAGCCTTTTGGTAAACTATTCCATAGCAGGGAGGGGAAGTTTAACTATTCCATGGCTTTCTACCAGAGCAAGTTCAGCTCCACTAGAAAGCCCACAGCAATGCCTGCCCTCTCCAGGCCTCTGAGGTCTCTTTCTTCCTTATTTTCTTCAGCGTGTTTCTTTTCTAAGGCAAGTGAAATAAAAAATAGTACCTTAAAAAGGTGGGAAATTAAACATCATATAATCTTGATTCCTTTATCTCACTTAATTAAGGAGAAGTTTGATCTGGTATTTCTAAAACAAGCATATGTGAAGAACTCTTTGAGCAACTTCAAAAGATTTTTCAGGCTAGATCAGGAAAAGATAAAACCAGAAGTGGAAACTTTTAATACACTTTATAGCCCATTACTTACAGGAAGTACATTGTTGCATAGGATACTAATGCATTCTGCAGGATGAGGTTTCCAGAAGGAAAAAAATACGGCACTTCCCATCTCTTAGAGGAAAGGTCTCAGGGCTTTTGCAGTCTGCAGTGGATGGGTATGGTCCTATCACTAGGACAGGTTCTACCTCTGGGAAAAGGCTTTTGAAAGTTCCAGGTCTGTGCACCATTGAATTTCTGCAGCAACTTCCTGGTCAGGCTGTGGAAAGCAATAAAGGGGATGGTGAAAGTCTGTCTGGTTTGCAGTTGTCCTACTCTGCACCCTAGGAGGCAGAAATAGTGCACTGCAAATACCTGGCTGCAGCCAGGATGTCTGGAACACCTCTGAATGATGGGATGGCCATGGTAAAGGTGGTGCTGGTGATGTCAGGCAGGTAGTGTTTGAGTCAAAATAGCAAAAAGTGACACTTGCCTAGAAAATTAATATTTGTAATTAATTCAGCCAAAGAAGTGATCCTAAAATGATGGATGAGGATCTGAATCCCAGGCTACCGGATTCACTTCTGGGGACTCGATGCTCTCAGAAGTGTTGTGAAACAGGGATATTTCATATTCACAAAGCACCTGGAGATCCTACAGGTGACAAGGAACAGTGTTCTACTGCTTAAAGCGTTCCCTGGTGTGAGCAGGTCCCTTGCTGGTGCCTAGAGCGCTGAGGGGTTGTGTCCCAGGCACAGCTGGTGGTTTCAAGCCCAGATGTGCTGTCCCCAGGTCAGGATGGGCTGGTGCTAGGTGCATCTCTGTCATGGGCAGGGCATTGCACACACACTGGTTCCCTTGCTGTCCTCCACCATGGGGGATCCGTCCGACCACCACCTCTTATTTCACTCCAGCTGTAAGGATAGCTCTGCTGTGTGTAAGAACATATTTTAGTTGGCAAGGCATTTCCCTCAGGACTGAAGCACATGAGTGGTGAAGCTTGAGCATTTTTTTTCTGCAATACAGGCAAGATGTTTAAATATCAGATTATTCAGATTATTGGCTGTTGGTATCTTTATGCACCCAGATACTTCTCAACTTGTGGTCACTGGAGGGCTGTCTTCCTGAAAATTAGGAGGTGTTTGCCCTTGTGAGAGCTTCTACTCATGCTTAAAAGTGAGATTCATACTCCTAAGTCACAGAGATGCTTTTGCAAACGTTGTGTCTGTCTTTTTGTTTCCTTATAAATCAACCTGCTTGGCCCAGACTGAATGTTTCAATAATGAACCCCCAAAGGAAGGACAGTCAGATTGCTTCTTTCTGAGCCTTTCTCTTATGGAGTGCTTGGGGTCACATGGCATCTGTCCTGACCTTAAGGACTTGCTCTCTGGATGCTTTTTTACGGTGCTAACAACCCCCACATTTTAACTAGCCGTTAAATAAGCCAGTCAGTGGTAACTATTCAGGACAGGGATTAGAAGAGTATTCTTACTGGGATACAAGATGGCTCTGTCCATGTGCTGGCCAGGGATGAAGGGCTGGAAAACTGTGTGGTGGAAGAGACTATTAATGTGATTTTCCACAACTTTCCTTGCAGCTGCATTTTTGAGGAGAGAGAGAAAGAGAGAGAGATGGCTAGGCTTGCAGTAACATGTTGTGCCGTCATAAATGCTACAGCCACCATCTGTTTCCAGCCCACGACTTGAAAGAAAATTGAGCAGTAATCTCATAATTCACATGAGCATTTTACACTTGTGAACCCTTCCCAACCTTTGTCTAATAATGAGGGGAGTGCATGGTGCTAAGGTTTGTATTTTTCCTGTGCATATTAGTGTTTATTTGTATGTCTCTCTCTGTTTTGTTGTGGGTTTTTATTTGGTTGGTTTTGTGGGGGTTTTATTTGGTTTTATTTTTGCCATGGGCCCATAAAAAAATTTCTCTCTGGGAGGAAAATCAGACCAGTCCCAGGTTAAAAGAAACATAATAAAGGCGAAATCCCAATTCCATTGACCTTGCTGGCAGAATTCTCCAGGAGGAGGTGCATTTAACATTCCTGCTGTGTCTGTTGTAGTTACTTGTTGATGAAAAGAAAGAAAGACATTAGAAAGTGAAGAGGCAGGTTGCCGAACTGCCCTTTCCCTGCAGAAACAGAGCTGCTAGAATAGCTGGACATGCGCATTTGAAACCCCACACCATCAGATAGGATGGAAATGGTAGGTCGGATTTTAATGAAAACAAATTCTTCTGCTAATCTTCGCTTGGGGCTGGCCCTCCGTGGGATTAAGGATACCACCTGCTGTGCCACAGACGTGCTCAGGTTGGGGCTGCTGGTGGGTGGGAAGGACACACGACATCTCTGAGGGCGACTCTGGAGGGATGGTCCCCCCTACCCCGTCCTGTTGCAATGCCCTCAGGGAAGCCAAAGAGTTGAGATCATTTAGCTGATGGAAATGCTGCTCCCCTCCAGCCTGCAAAGCCAGGCTGACATCATTAAGGATTTCTTTTTTGACTGTTCTGCAAAACCAAGGGCTGCTCTTTCTCTGGGCCTCCTCTCGTCTTTGGACCCAGTTTGCACGCCTCCTCCCAGCACGGCCGAACTGGCTGAACGAACTCCTGCTCCCCTCTGGCCTTAGAAACAGCGACTTTCATCATCTCAACCGGACTGCAGAGCAGTTTAAGGATGAAAGGGCTTCTCATTTCCTATATCCCTCTGCTGCTAGAACCATAAATCCTTGATGGACTGAGTGTACAGCAAACTGCTACTGCAAGCAAGCGAGATTTATTTTGTGTTGTCGGATGTATGGTCAAACTGTCCAAAGATTGCCAAACAGAACTGAGCTGCTGATGGGCAACCAATGCAATCTCTTCTCATTTTATTTAAAAAATAATAAATAGCTATCAATCAAAGGAAATTACTCTGACGTGCTACCTGTTGGGTGATCCTTGGTATCTCCAGGGTG
Source organism: Porphyrio hochstetteri (assembly GCA_020800305.1). Lineage (NCBI taxonomy): Eukaryota > Metazoa > Chordata > Aves > Gruiformes > Rallidae > Porphyrio > Porphyrio hochstetteri. The sequence continues at coordinate 15,093,547 of CM036920.1, forward strand.
TGTCTGTAAATGGAAGAAAGCTGCCAGACGTTGCCAGGTTGAGCAGACATGAGATGAAGATCCACCAGTAACAGGTTTGTGGGCTCACTAGGGTTGGGGACAGGTTAAAGGGAAGTTTCCTTTTTTAGCTCTACTCGTGGTTCTGGATGCATGTGTTTGGGTAGCAGGGGTGGACAGAGACCCCGTCCAGACACATTGGCTTCTGCTTGAATCAACTGCACAGCTCCACTGACCTGTATTTGCCAGTGGCCTGTCCTCTGCCTTGCAGAGTGATCCAAGATGGATCTCTGGGATCTCGAGAGCTGGCCTGTGTCTATTTTGGTGCCTTGTGATGGTAGATGAGCTAAAAAGGAGATAGTAGAAAGTCTTCAAGCTGATGAGATCTGAATCACATATATTTCTGTATCATTTTCTGTATCATTTTCTTACAGAGCGAACAAGCCTGTAAAGTTATTTTAATTTTTTATCCAATTAATTACAGCCGGGGGTGTTAGGAGCTGTCGTATCAAATGGCCTTTCCCCACCTCCTCCTGTCATCCTGCTGGATTCAATCCCTGCAGCCTCCCACCCTCTCGGCTGTAGCTTACTGCCACATCTGGAATGTCTTGCCCCACACACGTGCTGGTAGGAGCCTTTTCCACGCTCCCCCCGCTGGCACACACGCCCTGGCTTTGGTGTCCGTGGAGTTATGAGCATCTTTCCCAATCCTTCTTGTGTGAGAGGCAAAGAGAAAGAGAGAGAGAGAGAGGACACGGGAAGGGCAATTGCAGGGAAGGCCTCTGACATGAAATTCCCAGGAACAGGATTTGCACATTTTATGACCGTTCAGATGGAAATGCAACGAAGCTGAATTATTACTCCTTAATCCTGCTTTCTCACTTCCCTCCCAGCAGCCTCCTCCCCTCCAGCTTAGGTAATACAGAAGCTTATAAACAAATCCCACTGCGTGAAAACTAGCAAAGGGGGAAGGAAAAAACCAAAAAAAAAAGGACCTGGGTTAGGGCTGTGATGGATAGACAGGTGGAAGGCAGGCACCAGAAGGGGGGATGAATGGTAAAAGCCTTTGATGGAAACACTAAAGAGCTATTGAAAATCCAAGGGGTGGGGGGAGGGAGGAGAAAGAATAGCTGGAGGAGGGAAAGCAGGGGAGCCGTGCCCCCCTTCCCCCCTCCCTCTTTCTCAGGATGTTGAAAGTATTTGTCCTCCGTTACAAAATGATTGAACTGCCGCCAGGCCAGGCCACCCTTCCAGCCATTGCACTGGGAAACTGGCACTTCTGAAAGCTCCGTCGCCTCTCAAATTTTATAGCTTTCCCATTTTGTGGGAGGTTTTGTGTTGTGCTCCTTGCAGGATTGTTTTCAGGTTTGCCACGTATCAAAGAAACTAATGTTTTGTTGCTCTGACAAACACAGAACCCAGGTAATGAAAGGAAGAATTAAAAAATAAAAGCTCATTTTTATCTGAAACCCCAGCTGTCTGCCTTTTATTGAGTCGGAATTTCATGCATTTGGTATTCACAACCTTGCATTAATATTCCTTTGGTTTATCTCTAGCGCTTTTTGAAGGAGGAATTTCATCCTGTAAGTAATGCTTCCACTTTACTGATGGCTCTGCATGCACAAAAGCAGCGCCCTGTTCTTCGCAGTCAGAGTAGTGAGGATGATCCTGTTATATCGTAATTAAAATGGCTTTTGCATCAGGCAAGTGCAGATGACAGTGGGAAAAGATAATCATTGCCCTTTCAGAATGGCCCCTGAAGTTCTGCAGTGCCTTTGTCCTGCAAGATCTGCAGATGGGAAGAATGATGGAGGGCCTGCATACAAGACTTAGTGCTGCCAGAGGCTGTATCTGTGTTGTGTATTTATATGTGCATGTATTTATATCAGCCTGATGCTTGGGAAGGACTGAAGCCTTCTCAAGGATTAGATCTGGGTGTCAGTAGACGCATCCTCCACCCAAGCTCTTGTTAACAGGGGGCACTCAGTGTCTGCCCAGTACCACTTGCATGCCATTGCTTCCAGAGAGGCCGATGAGCTTGAGGTGCCCTTCCAGGGGTGGTGAGCCTGGTCCTGGTACCTCCTCTGGGTGCTGGGTGCATGCATGCCCTCCCTTCCCATCCGTGCAGCGCCCTCGACACAGCCCCAAGGACAATCCTCTGAGTAAACAGTGCCGACAGTCAGCTGTCTGTTGCCTCCAAGATTAGATCCTGGGATTAGGTCCCTGATGGGCTGGCCACGCTGTGCAATTAGAACAGGCCTAGGAGGGCAGAGAGGCATCCCTTACTGAGCTGTGTGCTGGGGGGGGGCTGTGCTTGCCTCCAGACCCACTGCAGCTGAAAGCAGATCTCTCCGGTAATGTAGGTTTGAAATGGTACTTTTCAAACCACCTAAACATCTGCAGTGCCTTGTTATGTTCATTAACATTCGCAGTGCCCTGAGAGAGGCGACGCTGCCTTTATCCCCACTTCCAAAAGAAGAGAGAGGGCAAGTGATCTGCTCAAGGTTAGACAGGGAGTCAGTGGAGGTGGTGCTTCAGCCTCCTGCCTTCAGAGGAATTTGCTGCAGTGACCAAAGCAAACAGCCCCTGCTGTTACACCGCCGGACCGTGGCGTGTCATCCGCACATCTCGTATCTGAGATGCTGTGTCTGGGAAGGTACTGCTGGCCTTGCACACTAACTTTTCGGTTTGGAGCGTGGGTGAACGCTTGTCACCATGCCAAGATGACACAAAGTCTAGAAATTATGATGGCAATTCAGGTCACTGCATAACGGGGGGGAAGAAACGCTGCCTCAGAAGCGTCCCCGTCTAGTGTCACGGCGAGTGATTATTTAAGCTGCGGGGACATGGCTGTGGCAAAGATCAGGTTGTAGCTGATATGAATCATGCCTTGAAACAACACTTTCCTTCTTACATTGTGAAAATTGCCGAGGTATGGGAAGTGAGGGGAAATGGGATTTCCCTGGAGGTTAAAGATTTTCCTTTAATCAGCTTTCATAATGTTAATTAAATGTTTGGAACAATGGCTCGGTCCGGGGATCCGCCCGCTCTTGCATAACCATCTCACAATATGGTTTTCACTTTCATGTTTGTTTGCCAGCGTGATTCAAAGTGAGAGCTGGGCAAGACTCCCACTCCAAGGAGCTGCTTGGGTTTTGGGAAAACTTGACTCCCTCTCCTACCTCTCCAAGAGAGAGAAGACCCAAAGCCTCCCCTCCTGAGAAGGAGCAGCCTGGAGGGATCCCAGCACTTTCTCTGTTGGCATTACCCCATCTGCAAACCAGGATAATAAAAACTTAGGGGTGCTTTGAGATGGGGACATGCAAATATATCCCCACCCATATGGAGGAATGGGTGTGTTTATAGAGGTTGGTACGTGGGTATTTCGGGTAGGTATCTATTGCAGTGCCCTTGTTCCCTGGAGTTTTCATTCTTTCTGTGGCATAGTTGCCACATGCCCATGGGAGCCATCGTTTCTGGTCCTTTGAGCAATGGACTTTAGGTAGCTCAGGCATACTTTAGGTAACACATATGGCTCACATGGAGTGCTTAGGGGAAGAGGGAATTTGGGGAATGGCTCACAGGCAGGGGATGACATCGGTTACCCCAGATACCGCACACCATGGGAGTGGGTGCTGCGCCCAGTGTGTGTCCACATCCCTGATATCCTCTTGGTGCCAGGCTGGGATGTGTCCTGGGTCCGAGGTGTGCCAGCACGGCCCAGCATGGGTCTGGGGGTGTGTTCTGAGCACCCACCGGCCACACATGTATGGGGGTGCACATGCATGCGGAGCCACAGCCCAGCCACCTCGGTCCTTGGGTTTCTTCAGTCCAAAAAGAAAGGCTTGGGTTCAGTTCAAGCAGCATACTGGCACACGAGGAAGGACCCCAGCTCCCTGGATGGTGATGTTACTTCCATGCCATCGTCTGGGCTCTTCAGATTCAACTGTACATTTTTTTCTGATGAAAAGACTTCTTTCCAGAAAACAAGGTATTAAAAAGTACAAATGTCAGACAGTATCAGGGAGGAAAAAAAGGAAAAAAGGAAAAAAGAAAAAAAAAGAACGTATTATATTTTAGGTCAAAGTGTTATCTAGCCCAAGATTTTTAAATATGCACAAAATGCAGTTTCTGGAGAGGGCCGATTAATCAACCGCTGGAAGAAATGCCTTTTTTAACCTGCAAAGCTGAAACCAAAAACCTGTGAGTGCCTGGCAGCTCGGCTTGCCCATTGCACGGACAGCATGCCTCGGTGCAGGAGGGCACCTACACCCGCGCCGGCTCTACGCTTCCTTAGCAACATGTTAGTTAGCATCTCTGCAAAGGGCTGTTTAAGCCCAGTTAGCCGCTCATCACGCAAAGCTCTACATAGCAGTTTCCCTGTTGACACATGCTTTTGTCTGCTTAGAGAAGGTGCCCTGCAAACACAAAGGTTAGGTGGCTTTTATGTCACTTATTTCTGATTCATTGGCCCTGAATTAGTAGCTCAGAGGCACATCATTCTCCTACGGGCGGGGAAAGGGGTTGTCCCTCTCCTCTCCGCACCTTTGCAAACTTTGCCCTGCTAAGATCACAAGCTATAGGAAGTCTGGGAGGCGAAGTTCCAGGTACTGCCAGCAGTAAAAACCCGGAGTAAACACATTAGGTGTGTTTGAAAGACCTTTTAAGGGAGCTTGGACCGCCTGGCTCAGTTTCCATATACCACAGGCAAGATTAATTTCAAGTCTGATTTTGATAGCGTGAAGGCTTATTCCTTAATATAGGAACTGGCCGTGTAATTAATGTAAATATGTATATTTTATTCTGTCTAGCACCGCGGGACATGAGGAACTGAAACTTCTCCACACCCGTTTGATTAGCACAGGAGTGGCAGGAGGAATTCTTTCTCACTTGGTCATTCCGGGCAACCTTTGAGCCCAGCTTTTCCACCCCGTTCCCATTAAGGAGCCGCAGAGGCCAGCGAGTGAGCCCTGAGCCAGCTGGGAGCCATCAGGTGCCTTCAAAGCCTCGGCTGACCCTTCTTGATAAATGCACAGTGAGGTGTGTAATGTGCGTGGTACCGGCACCACGTCCCACACAGCTCCTGCCCCAGCAGGGATGAAATCAAAATAATAAATAAATAAAAACTAAGGCACAAAGGGAAAAGCCATTTCTTGAACTTCTAAGTCACTTTATGGAGCAAAGCAAGGATACAGGGGTTGGGGCTCACTGTTCTTTTATGGAGGGCTACTGGCTGTAGGTCTTACCCCCCCTTTCATGGGATTTGGGTGGCAAAGCCTTGAAAGCTGAGCTGTTCCCTCCCTCCCAGATGGCGAACGGCACTGTAAATTTGCACACTGAAGGAATGCAGAATCCTGCCTGCACCTTTTGGGCTGAGGCAAATGAAAATTTTGTTGTCAGCCTGGCTTGGCATCACCTTTCCAGTTCTCTTTGGCTTTTCTCTCCAGGTGAATCATCTCCCCAGTTTGCTTCTCTTTTGTTTGTTCTGTAATTGCTGGCTTAACCTGGAGGCACAAGGCTTCCTTGTGGAAACATCACCCAGCTGTCAGTCAGCGAGGGAGAGGTGGTACAGCTGGTACAGTCCTTCCTCCCTCTCCGGAGTCAATGAATCATCCCTTGAATATGCAATATCATCCAGGACAGGAGCCAGGATCCTCAACAGGCACATGAATTCCAGCATCTCTGGAAATGGTATTCCCACATTTTGGGCAGGCTAAGAGACAGTAAGTAAATAAGCAAGCTGTGGCATTTACAATCTCTGCCGTAGTATTTGAAGTGACTGAGCTGCGCTCTAAATGCTTGTGTGGGTACTAAAAATATGAAGAGAAAAGCACGTATCCTTCATCTGATACTGCCCGGGGCAGCTTCACAGTATGGCCCATTTAATGCCATTGAGCAGCCCACTGAACAATTAATAACCCACCAGAAACAGCAACTGCTGTGAAAATCCACACGAACCGATGGCTCCCCAGCCCTCGCCATCGCCAGCCTCTCTGTTCCTCCTTTGAAGCCAAGCCAGCGCCGTCTCCTGGTCCCACATGGAGCCGTTTCTTATCACCTTCATCAGGAGCTGCATGAGGCACACTGACTCCTTCCTTCAGCAGGGCTCTTGTTCAGAGGGGTTTCCCCTCCAAGGAAAGGCCAGCATCCCTCCTGGGCTGTGGGTGAGGTGTAGCTGGGCACTCGGGGAAGGCCCGCTGCATGGTCAGGTAGTTGGTGATAGAGCATCATACAGCATCAGCTGGTTTTCCTGCTGTACCCGTGGATTTGGTACAACCACCTCTGGATGAATATATGATCAGCTTTCAGGACGGGGTGTGTGAGAAGTACAGCGGGAGAGGAGCACTGGTCTGGTCAAGGGGAGAAATACAGGTCAGGGGGGCTGCGGTGCTTTCTCCACTCTGTTATTAGTACCAATGGATAAGACTTTTCCTGCTCTGCTTTCCTGCCAAGGTTCCAGCTACGAGTTAACCTTCATCAGTCCTTCTGACAGTAATGGTGAAAGTGAAATACCATTCAAATTCTCTTCCTATATGTTCAAACCACGCTGGCACTTTTCCAGGCAGTGTTTGTGCCCCTGTTTATGCCGCAGACCCTGGTGACCCTCAAATACTTTTATTTACGACAGCATAAGCATCATTTCCATGGCAACATGCTTCTCAAGCTGCAGATTGAGGATTGCAATTTCCTAAGCAATAGAAGAAGCGATGGTGGATTTTTATTTTTCTTTTCCTAATCAGCTAGTAGGAACTTTCCTGTGCAAAACGATCAGCCACGGCAAATCATTTAACAGCTACATTATAATCAAGGCAATTTTAAAGCTCAGCATGGTTAGCCTGAAAATAATAGAGAGTTAGATCCAGTTGTATAATGGAAATGAAGATCATGCAATGATATCCTCACTGGTACACTGGTAAATTGACTTCACCTTGCTCCGCGATACAGCCTAATGATGAGCAGAGCAGTTTACTTCACTGGAGCGACACATTATTTACAGGAAGACTACACAATTATAATCCTATATGGTCTCAGAAATGCTTTTCCATATTGGAGAAGATGACAAAGCCTGCTTGAAAATGGTCCAAGCTATCAACAAAGGGATGTTATTAACAGATATGTTGGTTAGCGGCTCATGTGCAATTGCACTTAGTGCTTTCTGCCTTCAGAGAGCCCTAGGGTGGAGCTGATCCCCGACATGGAAGAGATGCTTGAGCCTACATAAATGCCAACACAGCCCTTCCCGTTGTCGACGGTGTTGCTGACAGAAATACAGAGCAAAGTCTATTGGGAAGCATCACTCAGCAGTGCCACAGCGTTGCTTTCTTCCCCAAAACCAATTTTCAAAAGCAGTAAGTGCTGCAGAAGGAATTCAGAAAAGAAGTGAGGATTTTCTTTCCCATCAGATTGTCCTTGAGAGCAATGACATCTCCCTTCATATCCAGGCAAGATTTGCTGCTACATGCCTGAACGGGTGGGCTTCACAGAACTGCCTTGGACCTCTCAGTGGTATCAGTCACTCCTGTCTCCCATTCCCAAGTTAGACCTTAATGGTGAGTGTGTCACCCCAGAATTATGGAAGATAAATTGCTGAGTCATGCTGGAAATTATTTCAAGTTGGTTTTTGCCCCGGAATTACGTTGGGGTGATGGGTAAAGAAACATTAATCTGCATGATTCTGTAACGAGGTCCAGCCCTACTTGGTATATAATCTGTTCATACCGGTTTGCTTCAGACTTTTAATACTTTTTTGGGGGGCAAAACTTCCACTGCTTTTTAAAGCATTAGGATAGCAGAGGGGGTCTCCAGGTTTGGGGGACCTCCACATCTTGTGAGCTCTGGGGTGGTCGTTAACTCTCCTGGGGGAAGCTGGCTAAACACTACATTTGAATGCCACATTTTCTGTACCAGAGACAGGTTTATTTGGTGTACTGGGGTGTAAGATGTTGGGCCAAGCATGCTGTGGAATTCAACCTGAAAAGCTCTCAGGATGTCAAGAACTACAAGAAACCCTCAACCAAAGCCACTGCATGCTCACGTGCGGGGCCACCTTAGCGCCCCAGCATCCTCCTCCCTCTGAAGTCATCGTCAGACTTGGTTTGGAGTGCCTGGCTTAGGAAATCAGGGAACCACTAAATCTGTTCTGCCCTTGGGAAAGTGCTCACCCTCATGCTGGCTGGCGACGGAGGAGGAGGACGAAGGCTTTTCAGCATGCTCTTATGGTTTCAGACTTGAACTTGGAACTGTTTGTTTTTGCTACGCCACCCCTTCCGCCCTAGTTAATAGTCAACTTTGAAACCCAGCTTTATGTCCCATGTGTTTGATTTACATTTCAAATGCAGGGCCAGCAGGGCAGGCTGTCTAAATCACTTGTCAGCACAAGGGAAGGAGGTGACACAGTGGGAGGAAAAAGCGAGATGCGGCTGTGGCCCAGTATAAACGCTCTGGCAGCTGGGCATTGCTGTTGCTGGGAGAGTCCCCAGCAAGCGACAACTGCTCACCTTGCTCAAAGGTTGAGGTCTAACCCAGGCAACACACAGGGACCCGCTTGTCTCCTTTGATTTACACTTGATTCCTCCAACGCTACAGCCCTGCATCCTGTTTTCCTTATCCGCTGCAGCTGTACGTGAAGGTGAGGGCTTGAAAAGACCTAGACAGAAGGGTTTCTTTTGAAACCAAAAATAGCCCGTCATGATTTTTTTATTTTATTATTATTTTTTTGGTCAGCATGTTGCAAATCTTAAATTTATCACCGATGTGGAGCTGGATCAACATACAGGAAACCTATCTCATCATGAGTCGGAGGGCACAGGGCAGAGCGAGTTCACTGGCCACTCTTAAAAAATGTCTGGCTGGAAATATCATTTTCAGCTGCTCTTTGATGAGGTAACATCAAGGAGCAGAGCAGAGTGACTGCGCACACCGCACAGGCCAGTGCCAAATGGTTTGCAGCGCCAGTCAATGCCGCATTGAGGAAAGGGGAAACATTTGCAAAATCAGTCAAAAACGAACTAGATGTGTTTTAAAGCAATTACTTTCCAGACTGTTTACTCTGAATGACACAAATATGACTGGCCTATCCTTAGAGACTTTTGCGGGCTCGACCTGAGGGATGTGGTGATGCCTAATCCTGCCCTCACTGATGCTGCCCGGAGTCATGCCTGTGCTTGTTTTGACAGCTCATGAGCAGAGTCTCGCTGGCTGCCGTGCGCTGCCCTGATGCGTTCGTGCAGACAAGACATCTTCTCATCTCTTTAGAGAGAACACAAGACCCCTGGGCTGCAGAGGGAACTGTCCCTATGGCAGGTGGAGAAGCCAATGTGGAGCCACGAGCCCAGCACCTTCAGAGCCTGGTGTGAGCATCATGCTGTCCCAGCGAGCCCACACCCGCCATGGCTTTACTGGAAATAGTCTGCTGCTTGTGAGCACGTTAAAAACTACCTGCCAGGTTCAGCCGACGTAAATCCCCATAAATTCATTCACCAGCCTTATTCCCGGAGAACTGCTGCTTAACGCTCCGTTTCTCCATAGCTGCAATTTCTCTCAGTTAATTTTAACGACGGAGCCTTGCTCTCAGTTTCACCACACATGTCCTCTATATTGCTAAAAAGGTACTGATGAACATGAGCTGCATTACCAGAAATCACATTCCCATTCCTGTTCCTTGGCTCATTTCTCCCTCATTTCCCATTACTTCCCTATTTTAAGACTGCACGCATGACATACCTGTCAGCTAGATCCACTCAAATATTTATCCAGTAATTTAATCGGTGAATTCCATAGTAGGTCACTCACTACTCTGACAGTTCTCTCCGTGCTCCCACAGCTTGGGTTGCAGTGTGTTTGGGAGCTGGGAGACCGCAGGTTCATGGGGATGCATGAATGAAGCTTATGAACTCTAAAGACTGTGTCCTTTTCCTTGCAGCCCCAAGGTCTGTGAGGTGCCTCGTCGTGTGCTGCAGGGCAAGGGGACACTGGGCACTGCCTCAGCCTCAGCTGTGGGCCAACCTCCAGCACAGGCTGAAGGAAAAGCAAGCAGAAGAGGGGAAGAAGCCACTGAAGGAGAGAGTGAGGGGTTTTAGCTTTAAATTTTGGAGGATACCCCATTTTTTACCCCCTTCTAATCCCTGACCTGTCTAAGCCTTGTCAATCCAGAGTGACAAGCTACTGTCTCTCACAGGAGACTGTTCCTGAAGCAAGGTCTTTCTGAAGCCCATCCCAGCTGCCAGGCTAGAGAGACTGTTGGAGATGCACCAAACCTCCAGACCAAGCTGTTGAAGACCACTGTGATCCCAGGCTGGAGCCAGGCACGGTGGGCTGAGTGCCCCAGAGCATCCCTCCGGGTTGGTAAGCCCCAAGGGATGGGGATTTGGCCAGCCAGCCTTTTTCTCACTTCCAAATGGGGCCTCAAAAAGGGAGGAGTGAGAAGTAGCACCCTTTTATAGTATGAGTAACAGCTCCATGATATGTTCCCCTGGGGCAAGGCATGCCCCATGCTCAGTCATTTCAACAGACCTTTAAAAAAATAAATATATATATCTATATGAAAGAAGGAACGAGGAACTAACTCAACACACCCTGTGGGTAGGTTCTGGCTTCCCCTGAGAGAATGATAGTATAAACCTCCAAACAGTATCTGTTTAATGTGTTATAAACAGCTTTTTCTTATTCCCCCTCCTTAAACCTGAAACCACTGGGGTCTTTTTTTGCCAGATAGTGCTCTGCCTTGACAGGATGGGAGATATGTTGTATATGTGTAGATAGAGATACTCTATCATCTATTTCCATTAATAGGTATTAAGAATAGGGACAGAAAAGATAATCTCAGTCTGTTGCATCCTGTACCCAGTCTCCAAAAATCCCGTTACTTAATGTTTGAAACATCCTTCGGAGGTAGATGAATATAATCGCCCCCACTCATTCCTGGCTCTGGAAACGGCAGCGCTCTTGGAAACACGCTTACCGCAAGCCGGGGCTTTGGCTACAGCAATTCTGCACTTAACATGCATATGCTTAAGGGCTTTGCTGGACGGGCTGGGCTAGTGTGCTTGATATCTTGCAGGATAGGGTAGGAAGGCAGAGAGAGATTAAGGATTTTATCAGGTTCCCAGGAAAGTTCAGTACAGAGTTTCATTGATTTCCATGCAAGAGAAGCCATCCCTAAATAGTTTGCACAGCTGGGAAAGCAGCCCAGGAGATCCCAGCGTCCTGTCCCGTCCTCGGACCATCATCCTACATTTCTCCTTGAAGAGAGAGGGAAAAAAAAAGGGACACGGGGGAATTTTACATAACCAGGCAGGTTGCTCCAAAAAGAAGTGATATTCTTATATAATACCTAACATAATTCTATAGTAATTACATAATAATGTAACTAATCTGCTGCATACTCTGCAGAAAGGCCGCACTGAGCCCAAGGCCGGAGAGCAGGCCTTCCCGAATGCCTTGGCAGTCTTACCGAAACAGCAGATAAGGGGAGATTGATACAACCTTGTCAGAAGTGTGGATTTCTTTCTCCCCTCCTGTAGCACCCATACTCAGCTGGAATTCCAGAAGTGATTACATTTTACTCTGGCGTAGCTCCGACAGAAGTGGCACGGCCTGTATTAGGGGAAGAATTTAAAACCGATCGAGGTTCAAAGCGGTTTTGGTGTATCAGTAACCTCAAACACTTGGTTCTCCTTAATTGCTGAAGCAGCGCTGCCTTCGCTTCTCAAAAAAGCACCAGCTGAATTTAGCCAAGCTGGGGGATATGGAAACATTTCTAGCCTGGAACATCTCCTCTCAGGCTTTTGTATATGCGGTCAGGCCGGGTCACTCAGCGTGCCCTGGTTTTCTCAAGGCGCCCTGAAAAAAAATTACAATAATAATTACAGTATAGTAGTTATATCCTCAGGGATAGCTCTGTTTTCCATGCATGTAACCTTTACTGCTTTGGGATGCAAGCTATTTGTTTTGGCAGCCTGAAACAGCCCCAAACTTCACCATGATAACCATTTTTAGTTTGGCCTACAGATTTTTAGAATTTTTTTTTCTTCTTTTTCAAATCCATCTGTCCTGAGAAGCCAAATTCCTGATTTTATCTTGCACCACCCACCCTCTTCACTCCCAAAGGGGACCTCAGAACAATCCCTCATCCTCCTCCCTTGCTCCCTGGTTTTTTCCTTGGCTTGGACAGATTCCTGTTTCAGTATGTCTGTGTTAAATACTTCTGTCCCTGAAATTTTTGGACTTGGAGGTAGGCTTCCCATCTCTCCTCCTCTCCCCCTCCCATATTTATTGCCTTGCAATAACACCTGAAATACCTATGTTCAAGTTACAAGTTTTAAGAACAAGGAAAACAACCCAGAAAGAATTTTCCTGCCTGCCAGCTCTGAGTATTACAGATGGGATTTGGGATGTTGGTTGTTGCATCATTACTGGGAAGAATAATGCTGGTTTTTTAAATTTAAAGGTGTCAGGGATTGGTGCGTGCATAGGAAAAGAAACCAGCTCTTTCCTCCATTCTCTACTATTGCTTTCAGAGGAGAAAACAGCAAAAACATCTCTGCAAGCAAAATCATTCAGCCTAGCTGGCAATGGTTTGCTATTCAGCAGGTTCATCCAGGCTGTTTTCATGGGTGATCCTTTTTTCAGATGTCCAGCGTCCAAATACAGCAGATGTGGGTGTTTTCTGTCTTTGAAAAGAGAAAAACAGCCATTTCAATGAGGATAGTGGGACTGGTGCAGAGTGTAAGCAAAGCTCAGAGTGAGACCTGAGTGCCTGGTGAGAGCCCTCAGTTGACTGTGATCTTCATATCATGCTGGGGCTGCTGTGGGGAGGCTGTAACTACACTACAGCAGAACCTGGGGCTATTCCATGTTGTGCCAGGACCGAGTTCAGGCCAGAAGTGACATAAAACTTCTGTCTTTGCCCTGCTCCTTTGGAGTGTATCCCCCGTAAGCTACATAGCTTTTGCACTTGGTGCTCCCGTCAGCTGCCTAAGCATGATTAGACCTCAGCAAACCCAGTGATGGAGGGAAGAATGATGTTGATGACTTGTAGTAGGGGAGCTGGGAAGGTGGCAGAGATTTGAGAGACCCTGGAAAAAATGCCTCTGGGAATAAATGCATTTCTTCACCCGTATTTTAGGTGTAGGAACGGAACACTGTTGAGTGGTTTTGCCTCTCTGAGTGAAAAGCTGTTCCCTTCAGGTTCATCCCAAATTATCTGTGTGACTAATCCTCCCGTGGAGTTAGCAGGGAGAGACGTGTTGGCCTGTTACACAGAGCGTTAGCAGGGATTACTTGGTTTATCTCAGTCAGCTTTCCTACACTCCAGAGCCATTCTTACTCCCAGCCAGATGTTCAGAGGTGGGCCCAGCATCTGTGCGGTGCTTCACCAGAGTCCTCACTGACAAATACCTGCAAAAATACTTTTATCCGCCTGGCTTGTCACAGGAACCTTACAAAACTACTTCACAGGCTGGATTCCTACTTGGACTCCCTCTTGGCTGGCTGTGGTGGGTAGTCAGGGACTTCTCTGGGTTTGGAAGCTCTGCCTCCAGGAGGGGCTCATGGAATCACCCCAATTTGCTGACAACAGCCAAGTCTCTTCAACCAGCGGCGCTGCTTTTCAGGGAACTGGTGCATAGATGCTCTTCAGTAATGTTAATGGGTTTAGTCCCATGATTAGGAACAGATGAACTTCAAAATAATAATTATTAACATGTTATAATATATAAATTTCATATTTTAGTATTTCCAAATGGATACATTAATTAGTTAATGCTGATTTCTAACTAGTCAACATCAGGGTTCCTGGCTTATGGGCTTTGCTCAATGGAAGAGCCTACAGCTTCTGGGAGTTAGGTTTGACATAGACTTGCAAGCTCAAAACCTGTTTGGTTTTTTATTTTTTGGGGGATAATTACTATTGTTTTCAATGTCCCAGCCTGAGGAAGTGCTGGACCGAACTCTCCTAGCCATAGCTGGCTGTCATTTGAGGGGAGTTACTGGGTGACTCCAAACACACCGCATCACAGGCTTCCCTGTGTGTCAAGGGAACGGTTTCCATCACTCACCTAATGGCAATTAGCCCAAGATGGGTGTGTGAAAACCCTTGATCCTTGTCCTGGCCACAGGGACACGCGGCGTCGGAGGCAGCTGGCAGCTGCACAGCAGGGCAGCTGGTATCAGGGCTGCCCTCTCATTTCCTCTGTGCCCTTTGCTGCTTCTCTTCTCTTAGGAAGGAGTATATTTTCCCCCTAATATTTAGAAATTATCCCGATTTTATTTAAAGCTGCCATTTCCCATCCCCATGGTTACTCCTAATTCAACACCATAAAGAATTCGCCTTGTTGATGATGTCTAGGAAATGTCTTTGTTGAAACCTGCTCTGGCAACCCACTGACACAGGCAGGGCTCTCAGATATCTGCTCCCTCGCACACAGGTGTCATTCCTCTGGATCTTTTCAGTTCTACCACTAAACTGTATCCCATTTATTCTGGTTATCTAGAAATCCTCCCTTCCCCTCCAGCCCAGTCCACCTTTCATCCCCACCATCTGGAAGACTGCTGTTAGGCAATGCTATCTTGGTCTAATTTGTAAGAAATAATTGATTTATTACTGCTACATACCTTTCCTGATTTTCCTGGGCATGGCAGAAATAACAGGCTGTTCCAGCCTTAAAGAACTTCATATAAATTGCATTCACATACAACATATCTCAGCGATAAGGGGACCTGAGCTCAAAGGAAGCCGCATCATATCTCAACTCTCTGGAGTTTTGGGGGGGTTTATTTTAATAATATCCTGACTTCAGCATGTAGGACCCACGGTATTTGCCAAGCTTAAAACAACAGCCACAGGAGGATCCTGTCGTACGTTTTGCAACCGGTTCTCACATCAACAGAGCGCTGATCCTGCATGGAATTCATTCCACATTTTATTCATTATCTGAATGAGTTATCAAGACAGCTTCTCTGCCTGGCTGGAGGTACCAACATAGTGCAGACAGATTTTTTCCCACAGAACTCTCCGAAGCGATACTGTCAGCGTAGCTATATTTAATGGGCTCTAGCCGTGCAGTCAATCTCTCAGTGCAGAAGAAATAGTTTACAATCTCTGAAACCCTACACTCCTCTCTGCCACGGAGCAGGAAAAAGTAACATCTACCGTCATTCCTTTTGCATGTCGCTGGATCCAGGGGGAAGGGAAAGCTAATAAGACAATGAGGACATTGAAAACAATATTTGAAGAGGCAGAGCAAGGGGAAAAAAATTTAAAATAAATTAAAAAAAACCCCAGTAGTCAACATCTGCAAGCAATCTTTAACCACAGCTATAAACTGCCTTTAAATTCACATATGTCATGCCCTACTTACCTTTGCTTTAGGCTTAGAATTAGTTTAGCAATAACCTGTGATCTTCTGTATATCATTGCTCCTCCCGAATGAGGAGTTAGGACAAAGGCTGTTGCATGCAAAGAGGATTCCTCCCAAGTTAAATGCCATTAGGCAGAAAATAAGTGACATTTTGGGAAGATACAGAGGCCAGATTTACGTGCCCTCTGAGTTTTCTGTGATGTACCCCTGTGGCATGCCTGAAGGAGCTTTGTGCCACACGCATTAAGGTAAAGGTCATCTGTCCTGAAGTGATTGCTGAGAAATAAAAACTCCTATTTTCCCAATTTTTTAAAAACAAGGTCCAGTTCACGTGTATGGCAGAGAAATGTCACTCCACCCTGATGGGGGGACTGAGGTAAGCGGCAGGGTAATGGTGTGACCTTCACATCTGAAATGAAAACCTCTTGGGGTGTGGAAGAGGGGCTGGTGAGTGACGCCTGTGGAACCTGGGGCTGGGGTATGGGTCTGCTTGGCTCTACACGTGACGTAAGCACTGTGTGTGGGGGGCAGGAAATAGTCATCTTCGTGAGGTTTGGCAGGATTCAGCATTGGAACAGTGACACTGATGAAAAATAAAATGACTGGGTGACATAACACAGCAGTGACAAGACAGAGAGAGCCTTAGCTGGGAACAGCAGCAGCGCAGCCACATTGGGCAGCTCATCATGACTGAAAATGCAACACAGTTGTCTCAGGGAGAAGGTCAGGAGCTTATATAAGATGTTTTCCATCTCTGTAAGTTCAAAAACCTGTTTCCAGTGTCTTACTGTTAGGTGTGTTACTGACTTGAGAAGCGTGGAGGCCTTGAAATACAAACCTCTAAAGCTCACCGTGAAGCTCAAAGCTTTAGACCAGTGTTCATTACGGCTTTCCATGCTGGATGTGGTATGCCTGGTAAGTCCCTTGTTTAAACTCATGAACAGCATCGATTTCAGCTGCCCAACTCAAGATTTGCCCCTCTGTAAGGCACTGATACACAGTCAACTGCTCTTGGGACAGAGCTTAATTCTTAATTCTTCAGTTAGAGTGGAAAAAATCCAGAGCCTTCTTGCCCACTGTGTCCTCCTCCTCCCCCCGTTATAAAAAAAATACCAAATGTGCAGGTTATAAATAACACAAGTTATCTAACATTTCACCATATAAGGAATGAGCAGAACTGGAAATGCTGATTTCTTTTTTGCCTTTAGCATTCAAATCCAATGGACAATGTAGCAAAGTGAATACTGCCAGTAAAAAATGGCTTAGGTGTCATTCTGGTGCTCTCAGCCCATTCGCTGGTACTTCCACAGCTGAGAAACCTTAAGTGTGACATTATATTGCTAAAATATATCAGTCTCTCACCAACTTGAAAGCAAGGGAAAGAGGGCTCCTCCGCTCTTGTGTCTCGTCCCACGTAAGGGTAGGGTGTGCATTGGAAGTGACCGTGTGCTGCAGCTTATAGGATGTGTATCTACTCACCAGAGGCTATCAAGAGCTCCATAACAGCATCTTCATTGCTGCCTTTAGCTAGACGACAGATATATTAAGGGCAAGCACAGGTAGTTAGCACCTGCCACGTAGATTAATCTTGGGCTAAGGACTGAAGATAATCTAGGGCTAAAATTGGAGTATGAAGGAATTGGGTGGTTTACACCATTTTCCTCCCTTATTAAATAATGGGCATCCTCTCATACCTTTTTTCCTTGTGAACATGAGCTGATTCAGCTCTAGCAAACAGTCCCCTTCCCTCTGCGCTTCTCCTCTGAAGCCTGAGCTGGCCTCCAGTTAATTCAGATGGCATTAAGGAAAGAAGTGAAGATATGAAGCTGTTCTGAGCCTCTCTGCCTCTCTCTCTCTCTCATACAGGGGCGATATCAGCTACTGAAAAGCAGTTTTGTATCCCCTGGTAACACCAGGCTCAGGGAATGTTTCACAAATAAAAAAATCTGGCTACCTGGTTATTAACAGCCAGCACTCCCCTTGGGTTATCTCCTACCCTGTTTGCTCACAACCAGGCATGAAAACATTTCTGTAAGTAACAGAAAATAATGGAGAAATTCACTGATTTTTGGAAGCAAAGTGAGTTAGAACGATGAACCGCAGTACATGTTCTTTATGCATGTTCAGCAGCATAAGGAAACTGTGGGAAGCTAATTTGCAAGCCTGTTTACTGAATACCTGGAACAACTCCCGTTTCCCATTTAAATTAGCTACGGGAAGCCAAGAGTCTAATTTGCTTCTCCAGTACCTGCTTGTTCCACTCATTTATGTCTTTACCCTCATGCATTTTAGTAGACCACCTCTCCTGGCATTTCAGATGTTTATTGCTGCATCTATAGTCTGTAGTAGCATCTCCAGGGAAAAATAAATGCAGGCTGCTTGCACACAGGGCTGGCTGGCTCTGTACCTGCACTGCTCTATGTGGGCACAAGAAGCTATTTGGAGATCAGGAGAACAGCAGGTCAGGTTCACAACATCCAACAAATCCCTGGGCCAGTACACAGCTCTTGCAGAAGCACAGACTTTGAGGAACAGTCTCCTTTTTGCAGTTAGTGCTAAACCTGTTCCAGCCAGGACATCCCCTGTTGAAGCAGATGATATCTATGCAGTGTCACAGTAGTGGTTAACTGTAATCTGTCCTGCACACAACAGCATCTCAAAGCATCTCTCCAACCTCACCTGCTCAGGGCTAGCCCAGTCTGCGAAGAAAGCCTCCTGTGCCACCGATGTTCTCCTCTCCTGGGAAAAGGTGGGGACATGGCTTTGGGTGTGAGAATTGCTCATGGAAAATGTCCTAGGTTTAGTCCCTGTGCTCTGGTCTCCAGAGCCTGTGAGCTCCAAAGCTCTGCTGTGCGTCCCTAACCAATTACGGGCTGTGTTAACATCACGGCTTGCTTTTCCAGAGGTAGGTTTCTCAGTGGAAAGCTGTGAGAAACTTCAATAAATACTGACTGCTCTGGGAACCCTGGTCTGGGGTTTCTTCTTGCCTGTGGACACATTTATGTAATGGTTCTTCATCACCTGCAGCCTTTTCTTTACCAAAAATCAACTTGTAATACACAGGTAACACAGGCAGTGGAAGGTACCTGCCTCATGTTTAGCAATTGAGAACCTTGTTTGCTCAGGAGAGGCATTTGCAAGGGCACAGAGCATGTTGAACAGTATTTTAAATGCCTTTTGCAACCAGTGTTGGTGAAAGGCAGCCCCTCCGATTAGAGGTTGGCTTCCTGATAGAACATTAAATGCCAGTTCACCCTCATACGTGTGTTCTCTGCATTTGTACATCTGCTATCGACAAGAGAAGAAAATGCCTCTATTCTTTTCTCCACCCTCCTTCCAGAGAGGTCAGGATTTATCCCTGAATGATTACATGACCTGTTTCATGCTAATTAAATAGAAAGTGAGTAGGAACTATCGTTTATGGAGTCCTTAAGCACAGAGGTCATATTTTACATTTCAGTACAAGACTGAAGGAAATTGAAAACATTATTCCTCAGAGAACTGAGATATAAAAACACTGGGAAATATTCATGTAAGCAGAGCATACAGAAATATCTTTCATTTATGTTCCCATTTGTTAAAACAAAACAGGACTTTTTTAAGCAAATGATGAAAATTGAATACTTTCCTCACAGTAGAAATATCACTGGTATTGCTCTCATAGGCAGAGTAACCACCTCCCACCTCCCCCAGTCCTGGAAAACATCCTTTTATAATACAATGGAGTCAGAATTTGTCCCAGTAGGTGACCTGTCTTCTTAAAGCCATTGTAATTTGCTCAGCGTTCCTCTTTAAAGTAATAATTTAAAGTAGGGTTGGAAAAAAAGAGCTGTCATTCTTTGAGTATCAATGTCTGATCCACTGTTTTGACTCTTTTAAGCACATATCATTATGTCTTCCTCAAATACCATAGATCGTGAATGAGATGCCTAACCAGTAGTTAAGAGCAGCATATTTTTAAAGCAGTGCTGAGCACCAAGTTGTTCAATGGAGTTCAATAAAAAAAAATCCAGCCCAGCAGCTAACAACCTGCAGCTGCTTCTTTTGCTTCCTTGATGATTTAGGATTAATTTTACAAGCTTTATTACATTACATGATCTCACCCTCTCCATTCTCCAGGTGGATGAAAACACCCTCATTGAAATGATCTTCCCGTGAAGCCACAGAACTGTTTGGTGAGGAAGAAGGAGGCATAGGTGGTAAATGTTTCTGGGACTGAATCACCTCACTGTTGATGCTACTGCTAAATTAAATTACAGTTCCTATGGAACCTGCCTGGAGAGAATAATTTTAAAGCAACTCTCATGGTAATCAGTGGAAGGAAACCTTAGGATCAATCAAAGTACTGCTGGAGAAGGTGAATTATGGGGAGACTTTATCTTTAATTGACTTTGGATACAGTTATAGCTAAAATCCCCTTCTTACCTGAGGTATTAGTTGACATATATGAACAAGGGATTCAGCAGAAGGAGTTTGGGGGAGGGAGAAACAACCCACAAACGCTACATAAAATAGCCAAAGCCATTTATCTTGGAGACAGTCATTAAAGAAAGACCAGAAAGCTCCTTTGTCCAGTGGATGGTCCCAGCGAGCTTTGGGATATCAGTGCAGCCCCCCATTTCCTCCCCACAGAGCAAACAACCGAGGGTGTTTTCAACAAGAACACAGAGTCGAGTGAAGCCATTATGGTGGAATTTCACAGAGTTTGGAAAACTAGGCTGTCCTTCCTCCAAATGTGGGAAACACTAGCTCAGCCATACTATCCTCCGTGGCACCTTCTTGGAGGATTGAGAATGTACCTATCAAAATCCCTTCGATTTCATGGTTTTTCACTGGCTACTGATACCAGTGAAGTGCTTCAGGAATCCTTCCATGCCCAAAGCAGCTGTTTTGCACCTGGTTTTATGGGAAACTGTGAAATGAGATTTTCTCAAGATTTTTTGGGGGTTGAGGGTGGGACAAGACCTGATGAATTTAAAACAACTCTATGAAGCTTTATTACTCAAGGAAAATCATATATTTTGGAAGAATTCATTACTAGAAGTCTAATGAACTATCAGGACCTCGTATTTCATGTTTCAACCTTTTACTGATTTCCAATAAATATTTTTAATCAGGAAGGCTGACTACAGTGACTAATCTTGGAAAAATCTTTCATACCAAGAGTGAGCCACAAAGAACTTGCTTTTCTGTACATAAACACCTCTCAGAGAATAAACATAACACAATAAGCTGATTTTTCAGTTATACAAAA
Organism: Porphyrio hochstetteri; assembly: GCA_020800305.1. Taxonomy (NCBI): domain Eukaryota; kingdom Metazoa; phylum Chordata; class Aves; order Gruiformes; family Rallidae; genus Porphyrio; species Porphyrio hochstetteri. The sequence goes on from CM036920.1 coordinate 15,114,157, forward strand.
TACTGTGCTACGGCTGCTGGAAATTTTTCCATGAAGATGGAAACTGGATTGTTAGTTGAACATTTTTATTAGTATCTACTTCAGTTACATTTCCATTTTCTGTTAGAAAACCGATATTTTTTTGGCGGAAGGTTCTTCCCTCCTCCAGCTCCCAATGCAAAAATGTCCAACCATTTTCTACTAAACAGGTTTTTTGGCTTTCAGGTTTCCAAGAAACGAGGCAAATATATCCACTGTATCCCTTGCCTAAGCCACTTGATTTTACTACAGCACTGGGTAGGTTCACAGCTCAGTAGAACAATAGTGTGCAATGCATGCCAGCAGATATGCAGGGAAATCATGTCTCTGCCCCCACAGCTTGCAGTCTGCAGAGGAGAAAGGGAGAGGAAGGGGAAGGAGGGAAGATGTGCATAAGCAAACCTTTAGGTAGGTTTTATGAGCACAGACGTTCTTTCCTGCGTGAGAGCTGCAGTGAGAATATGTGCCTTGGGGTGAAGTTTGAATGAGGATGATATGGGTGAGGTAGGTGGAAAAATAAGGGTGGAAAGGAGAGAAGAAAATGTGTGAAAGGGAGAAAGAGGGGAGAGATCAGAACAGGGCAAAAAAACCCCAAAATGAGGCGGGTGATAGTAAGTGGTGGGGAGACCTGAACAGATAAGAAGGAGCAGGACAGAGGGGACCCCACAGTTGGTCTCACTGCAAGGAGGAGAGCAAAGCCTGGGGTTGCAGAGTGAAGGGGGTAGCAGGGGACTGGACCTGTGCTTCTCCCCATGGCTGCTGCCTTTCTGTGTGTAGTGGTCAGCCAGCTCTGTGTCACCCTTGTCATCTACCGCTGGGACAGCTGTGTTGGTCCTGGAGCTTTGCCCCATGGCAGATCAGTGAATTGGGGGGCTGAGAGCTCTTGGTGGGCTCCCTGGGGGGAGCAGAGAACAGTGTGTGACGTGATTAAACTGGTAGTTGCAGATGAAGTATTTACTGCAGTGGAAAAAGATACACAGATGCATTTCATTCTACTATAAAACAGGTAACAGGCAGCACGGCCGAGCAAGCCAGGCGATCCTATTACATTTCAAAAGGTAGCTCCAAGGATTCATCTTCCCCACACTCCACGCTCCCATATGTTGTGTGAATGAGATGGCTTTACTGAAGCTACTATCTCCTATTGGCAAGATGGGCATATTCCAGGAAAGCCATTAAGTGAAATGTCTGAGCCTGATGCCGATGGTATTTTTCCTCCCCCTTAACCCCCAAAAGCAAACTAACTTTCTTCTCTCTGGCTGTCTTGTGTATTAGCACAGATGAAAATTTTACTGATATGAATTATATAAACCCACTAGAGAGGCTGTTCTGCAGTAGCACAGAATTGGGAGGCTCTATTGTAACACAAAAGAACATCATGGATGAATGAATAAAACAGAACAGAAAATCATTAACAGTCCGCAGGCCATAATTTATTCATATTTGCTTATGTTTCTCTTCTGATTCTGACTAGACATAAATTAGATGAACCTGTCCAGCCATATCATGGATCCCAGGGAGAAATGCAACTTAAAAATTGATGACAGAAGTGCCTCCTCTTTGGCAGTCTCCACTGGCTTTAGGAGGGTGACAGACATCCAAATGGTGTAAGATGTTGCCACCCTTCTGGTAGCAGAAGACAGCATGATTGGTCAGGTAGTCCCCTCCAGTGGCCCTCTCCACTGCCTTGTTCATACTGCTCAGACATGGTGGAGCAGTGGGGTGAGGAAGAAATGAAGCTGAGGAGAAGACCCTCACCTGGCATGTCCTGCGGTCCTTGAGGTCTAGAGGTCTGGTCCCAAATCTTTAACACCCCCTTGCAGAGCGCAGGAAGCCTGAGCAGACTCTCATGAGTAATGGTGGAGGAAAGCCCCGTCCCAGGTGGGTGTTTGGGCAGGCTGCTCCATGTGTACCCGGCCTGCAGGAGGAAGCAGAAATACCAGGAATTCTCCTTGGAGCAATGATGAGCCAAGTAGCAGAAACACCCAGCTTTAAGCCATCTCCCTGTCGTTGGTTCTGGGGAAAGGTGCAGCCCTGGCTCTCATCAACACTCACTGTGAGAAGCCATCACACTGTTCCCCAGCTGTCCCCAAGTCCCGTTTGCTCAAACACCACTTAGACACCCCATGAAAGGCCTGCTCCTCCATAAATATTTCCCCTTTCGGGAGGAGAGCCCACCCAAGTCTGGCCAGACGGTGCAAATTTGCTCTGTGCTCGGCTGTCTGAGTCAGATACAAGAAAAAAATCATTGTGCTCATGAAAGTCCTTTTTGTCTTGTGTGTGGGAGTGGGGGGGCCCTGCTGGCATTTTGATGAGCTTGTCTGTTTTCTCCCTGAAGTTCTCATTTGTGTGCCACGCTCTGCTGATAAGCTGGGGATGCTTCTGAGATGCCTCGTATGGCCACAGTCCCGTTCGTTTCCTGCTCCATGGCCAGACACGAGCGACCACCCATCTTTGCAGAAGATCTCTTGCTTGGAAGGGGTTTGGGATTTGGGATTTTATTCCCAGTCTGGCTAAAACAAACAACCCCTTCTTTCCCCAAAAGGAGAGATGAGCACAGATCAGTGGAAAGGTGGCTCACAGGGCTCCACGGGGGAAGGAGGTGTGTTCCATATTCATTGTCCTTCCCCTGTACAGGAGGACAGCTGTGACTTGTGAGTGATAAATGTGCAATTAGTTCTGGGTCATGAGAACCAAAATGCAAATCTGCTTTTTCTGAGTGTAAAGTGCTTCCCAGGGACTTTTTATGTTCACTGGATGCTTTAGTTAGTTGGGTAGGGCCACTGAGGAGAACCTGGGTTTTATTTTAGGTGAACATGCTGCCACGAACACGGCTGAAGTTAAGACTGATGGCATCTTCAGCTTTCTGACTGACCCACCCTAAGTCTGCTGAAAGAAACAAGGGGAGCATATGTGAGGGGAGAACTGAAGTGAAACTTGAGCTGAGCTACGGAGTGGTTTCATGTCACCATCCCCTCCGCTGAGGTGGTCAGAAAAGGATGTCAGTGCCAGTGACACTCTCCAGATAAACCTCTGCTCCTTTCCCTGGACCAAAGCCAAAGGCTGAGAGGGAAAGCCAAGAAGCCATCAACGCTGTGGCCCTGCCAGTAGCCACGGAGCTGGGCACAGGCAGGACACCACGAGATGGGATGGACAGAGAAGAATTCATGTTGGTAACCACCGCTCACTTCACATTTTAAATGAAAGGTAGCTGGCAGGTTTACCAATGAGTTTGACATTTGGCTGGGGGATCTCAGTCCCTATAAACATATTTGTAGTTGTGCTAGTGACAAAGTCAACCTCCTCCTCTATCAGCAGGCTAGTAACGGTGGAGGAGCAGCCAGCTCGAGCTGTTCTGGGAGCTGAATGGAAGGAGAGGGTCGCCCAGAGGGTTCAGGTCAGCAGCTGCCTCTGTTATTGAGGGCAGGATGAGGTCAGGGCAAGGAAACAAGAGATGTTGCTAAGGTAAAACTTGGATGATTACGTTGTTTTGGTGATAATTGGCATGTAGAGTCCTAATTGCTTTGGGCGACTGATGACATTATTCAGAGCGGCACAGGGAGCCAGCACCCTGGTTCTCGTGGACTTTGAAATGTGGCACAGAACGTTGGGGTGTTCCCAGCTGCTGATCTGTTCAGTGAGGCAGTCCTGATTTCCAGGCCTCTTCGGAAAGTAGGTCTTGAGATCTGAGATTAACATTTCCCGAGACATCTAAATAACTTAGGGGCTTATTTTCTAGAATTAACATTTTTTTAGCAACAACAGTTACAGCTTGGATGATAGTTTATTGCTTTTGATTAAGAAGTTGCCTAGGTAAGTCCTCCAAAAAGCCATGCAGCTATCATTCCCAACCACTACTGGATTTCCAAGGGGTTCTGCTATAATATCCTCTATCTGGGCTCTGTGGTTCCCCAACCCCAGGGAGCAAGAGGCCACCCTTCTTTTCTTGATGGCTACATGGACAGAGTCCCAAATTTTTCTCTCCTGAAGTCTGAGGTCATGGTACAGAAGAGGCTGAGAACGACTGGTCTATATTTATAATTTCCTATTTTGTGCCAATCCTGTTATCATTCTCCTAATATACAGCACTTTTATCTTCCCAGGGGTCTACTTCCTTTGACATGCTTTCTTGGGCTTTTTTTCCTCCTTCACATTTTTGCACTGACATCATCTAATCGAAAATAAACTTTTACATTTTGTTTTTGTATAAAACCGGCATTTTTGAAGCAAGATATTGCTACATTTCCTAGGACTTAATTGTATTTAGGTCTGATTGTTCTTTATTTAAAGTCCATAGCTAAATTCCTGTTGACCCAATAAGAGCAAGTTCTGTAAAGGAAAAAAAAAAAGATTTATAGGATTATGAAAAGAAAGGAATAATACAGAGGCTTTTGCTAAAATGAAAAGGGGTAATTAACCAATTGGATTGGGTTTGCACGCCCTATTTCTCTATCAGGTATTATGATTGTTTCAATACATTTCCCTTATTCATTTCTAATTCCCTGCTGAGCCAATAATATTTCCAAAAATACTTAGGCAGAGAGTGAATTCATTGGTGTCCTACTAAACGATGGCTTGCCTGTATTTTTATGATCCAGTCACAGTAGGAAGGATAGCACCATTAAAAAAAAAGATGCTGAAATCGATGTAATTGTTCCCCTGTAATATCTAGGGCAGAGAGAGCAAACCACACAGTACAGAAACCTCCTGGGAGAGTCAGGTGAAGGAGCAGGAAACCAAAACACAGCAATGCCCTGCTGTGCTGGCAGTGACAACTGCTGCGAGGACCTCTGACATCACCAGTCACTCCCAGAAATGCAGTCAGTAAATATCTATGATGAAATCATTGCTGAATCACGGCAATAAAAGCATCCCCTTTGGCCTCATCGGGGCAGATAGAAGCTGAGCAGAGCTATGTGGTTCTGGTCTACACCAGTTTGCCAGTAAGCAGGTTGACATGAATGAAATCGCTGTGAAAGGGTACTCAGAGACATCAGTGACTGTGTGAGACATCAGCTGTGTGGCTGTAGGAGCAGTCAGATGGTTTGCTACCTAATAACCAGTGTGGGATTACAGAATCACAGAATCACACAGAATTATCAAGGTTGGAAAAGACCTAGAAGATCATCGAGTCCAACCATTCACCTATTACTACTAGCTCCCACTAAACCATATCCCTCAATACAACATCCAGTCTTTCCTTGAACACCCCCAGGGTTGGTGACTCCACCACCTCCCTGGGCAGTGCATTCCAGTGCCTGACTACCCTTTCTGAGAAGTAGTGCTTCCTAATGTTGAGCCTGAATCTCCCCTGGCGCAGCTTGCTACCATTCCCTCTAGTTCTGTCACTGCCTACACGGGAGAAGAGGCCGACCCCCAGCTCACCACAACCTCCCTTCATGAAGTTATAGAGAGCTATAAGGTCTCCCCTTAGCCTCCTCTTCTCCAGGCTGAACAATCCCAGCTTCCTCAGACGCTCCTCGTAAGGCCTGTGTTCCAGACCCCTCACCAGCTTAGTAGCCCTCCTCTGAACGCGTTCCAGAGCCTCAATGTCTTTCCTGTAGTGAGGGGCCCAAAACTGAACACAGTACTCGAGATGCGGCCTCACAAGTGCTGAGTACAGGGGGACAATTACCTCCCTGCTCCTACTAGTAACACTATTTTTGATGCAAGCCAGGATGCCGTTGGCCTTCTTGGCCACCCGCGCACACTGTCGGCTCATGTTCAGCCGTGCATCAATCAGTACCCCCAGGTCCATTTCCTCCACACAGTCCTCCAGCCACTCCGCCCCAAGCCTATAGCGCTGCCTGGGGTTGTTGTGGCCAAAGTGCAGGACTCGGCATTTGCTCTTGTTGAACCTCATGCCATTGGCTTCAGCCCAGCTCTCCAGCCTGTCCAGATCCCTCTGTAGGGCCTCGCTACCCCCAGGCAGATCCACACTCCCAGCCAATTTAGTGTCATCTGCAAACTTACTGAGGGTGGACTCAATGCCCTCATCTAGGTCATCAATAAAGATATTGAAGAGGACAGGCCCCAGCACCGACCCCTGGGGAACACCACTCGTGACCGGTCGCCAGCTGGATTTAACTCCATTTACTACCACTCTCTGAGCCCGGCCCTCCAGCCAGCTCCTTACCCAGCCGAGGGTGTACCCATCCAAGCCACGGGCTGCCAGCTTCTGCAGGAGAATACTGTGGGAGACAGTGTCAAAGGCTTTGCTGAAGTCTAGGTAGACCACATCAACAGCCTTTCCCTCATCCAGCAGATGGGTCACTAGATCATAGAAGGAGATCAGGTTGGTCAAACAGGACCTGCCCTTCATGAACCCATGCTGGCTAGGCCTGATCCCCCGGCCATCCCGCACATACCGCATGATCTCCCTCAAGACTATCTGTTCCATAACCTTCCCTGGAACCGAGGTCAGGCTAACAGGCCTGTAGTTCCCCGGATCCTCCTTACAACCTTTCTTGTAAATGGGAGTCACATTGGCAAGCCTCCAGTCTTCTGGGACCTCACCAGTCAGCAAGGAGGACTGATAGATAATGGAAAGCGGCTCGGCTACCACCTCTGCCAGTAATTAAACAGAAAACCTTTGGAAAATGCCTAGATGGGGAATAAGCATCAATTTTCCATTACAGAGGAATTAATTAGGAGACCTCTCTCGCCCACTTCACTTGTGAATCTGGAACTCGTCATTCTTTGTGTGAAGTGCTGTCACCTCCAAGGTGTTTCAGCATCACGGTGGGTCCCCCCAGGTCTCCACTCATTGCCCTGACACGAGTGCTTTGCAACAACAGAAGCGAGCGGGCTTCAAACAGTTTCAGCCTGAAATACAACCCTTGCATCAGAGGCCCTGTGTTGCAAAGGAGACACCTCATTGCCCAATGTCCTTAGTGACCCTCAACTGTTAGAGAGTTGTAGCAATACCCAGTGTTTGGAGGCCTGGGCTGGCAGCTGGACCCAGCACTGATTTACCCTTCCTGTGTGCAGGGGTAGGTCTACTGGGCTCTTTTGATCTGAATTTCCAGTTTTTTCTCCAGTAGCATCAGCCATGTTTGGATTACTGGGACAGAGCATAGCCCTAAGGACAGAGCTGCTCCTCACCCTGGGCTGAGCATTTCTGCTTTTATTTTATTTTATCCAGGAGGGATGCTGTGGGAAGTTAGTATTAAAGCCACGTCAGTGGTTCACTGAACTCCCCGGCAAGTCCTTCCAGCAGCCTCTGTTTATTCCTTGTGAAGGTGCTCGCACATGGAAGGCCATTAAGTTTCAAGATGCCAACACCAAAAAGGCCTTTCCAAATCATCTGTAGGTAGGCCACCCTTTTGCTCTCCTTCCTTCTCCCACCCCTTGCCATTCCTTAAGCCTCTGGAGGAATGACACAGTGAAAGACTGTATGGCGAACAAGCAAGGAGGCAGCTTCCAACCTGCTGTGAGGTGCACAATAGCTGGAGGCTGAAAAGACATTCCTGATTCTTCTAGGAAGAGAGTCTCATGTGAGCTCTCAAAATAGGACTTCAGCAAGCCAGAGCTGAATTTCATCCCAGTCCCACTCTCTGCTGGAGAAGGAAAAACTCAGTATTATTAATGTAAGGGGTGAGGTTAGCTCAGGAGCCTGTGCCAGCAGCGGCTGAAATCCCTGCTGCATGCTTTGGAGAGCTGGAGGATGATGGTCACAGGACAGGGTAGGTGCCCAAGTCTATTGAGTTTCAGCTGGAACCAAATGGCTAATGTGCCCTTGGAAATCCCAGCCTGCAATCCCTCCCTGCTGCAGTTACAACAGCACAAAGACAATGTGGTAATGTCTGCTGCGTTACAGAATCTCTTTATCTGGGGGGAAAGTGGGGGGGAAGTCCTGTCAGACTAATCAGGGAATTAGCAGTGTTACAAAAGTACTCCTCACAAACGCTGAAACGCAGACATGACTCAGATTAATTTTCAGATCAGGAAACTTATCTTTCTGGTGTGCAGCACCAGCCTGTAAGAGAGGTTTCTGGCCTTAATACGGATTAGTTTGGTGGCACTTGGCAGAGAAACAGAGCTTTTTCTTTAAAAAAAAAACCCCAAACTATTATTATTTCAAAATCTCCTGGAAAGGATTTAGCAGCCTTTTGGAAACATCACATTTTCTCTATTTTGGGGAGATTTTTGACCTTTCTTAAAGACGTTAATTGTCCAGGATTATCACATCTGATTTCTTTAAATACCCATAAGAGGAAAAACTCACAAAGAAAATGAAAGGTTAGTGAACTTTGCTTTATTTTGCTCACAATGCGAACTTTCAAACGATTGGAAAATAATTTCCTTCTATTTTGAATGATACAAGTTAAAGATAGGAATGACCTATTAGATCACTGTGAGCGTTTCCTCGACAATGCCGTTCTGTTCCACTCATCGGAAGAAAGGAACACAAATTTCGGAGGCTGAGGAGGTTCCAAGGGCCGATAGCGGTGTATGGAGACCCTCATCGTAGAGGAAGACCTCAGCCAACTCAGCAGGGACCGGATGCCTTCACCACCCGCCTTCTGTTTGGTGGCCTTATGAAATGAATGAGTTGCGTCTGTCCAATGCAGAGTGACCGGGGATGAATAGCACACAAAACACGACTATGACTGCTCCATTTATTGGTCGTTTTGGCAGCATGGCTGAATAGCAAATGGATGTGGAAACTGCTCAGAGACTCCCAAACAGGGACCTAGCTATGTGGAGAAACCTGCACTTCCTTCACCCTTTGACATTTTATTATTAACTACTAATTTTGAAATGCATAGTCCATTTGATGAGCACAAAGAGAGCTGGCTTAGCACAACAATCATCTTGTTGGTTAAAAACACCCATCTATTCTCCAGCACTTGCGTGACAAAAATTGTTTTCCACAATGTTTCCTGGGCACAGCTTAGCTGGAGGATAATTTTCATAGCAGCTTTTAATTCCCCCTCCCCCCTCTAAACCAGTATTACACTGGTAGAATGTAGTTTAGATGGCAGGAAAAGCTTGTTCTTGTCCGGTTTGGAAGTAATCACGGAAAAGTTTCTTAGCATATCTCAAAACTGGAACAAATTGCTGCTCTGCACTGTGCAGCTCCTGCCCGCTGGCTCTCCAGCAGCTCTTTGGGGCAATCTCATTGAGCTTTAGGATTTTCCATGGACAGTGTTCCCCGCAGTTTAAAGGTCATTAAACAGTATCAGAAGGTTTTGCTTTCTCTACATCTCTACAGACACAAGTACTGCTATCCTGTTTCACATTTATCCTGAGCCTTTGTGGCACTTTGTCCTGGGCTGTCTCAGTGTGACTGTGTGGCAGAGGTGATGTACAAGGCACCTACCGCAGGCTGCCAGCCCAATGCACTCCAGAAGCTGTGATGGCACCTCCTCAGTGAGCTGTGTTAGGTGGTCAAGCACTAATAATGTTTACCTTTGTAAAGCTGAGCTGCATCCCATAACAAAGAGCAGAGACCGATTTCTTCTTCTCACAGATCCAGAATGAAATCCTCCTTCTCTTATGAGATGGGAGAGAGGAGTTGGATACCATCCCAAGTGTGCCACGGGTAGGGAGCATTGGGTGGGAGCTGAGCTGTCATAAGCTACCCGTTACAGCCAAATGCAAGAGTTGCAGAAGTTGCTGTTTCCTTATCAGGGGTGTGAATGCTACAGGCAGAGTTTGGATATGACATACATCCAAAATGCCATAAGATGTAAAGTGGCTGAGGTCATTTGGGCATCATTTTGTCACTGGGAATGTCTATTGGGTTGAATGAGGGAGTGAAGTGGAAAAGAGGAGGAAATCTGCTGACTGCAGCCCTGTGTCCTTGTCCAGGTGGCCCACCAGATGGGACATGGGCACGCTGACTCTGCACATCCCTCACATGGCTTCCACCGTGGAGCTATCTCTTCCTTGGAGGCTATCACTTCCTTGGAGGCATCACTGCTTGCCCCAAGATGGGCAGCTCTCCATGCCATAGCAGACATGGCTGGTGTAGAGCTTTTCTCAGCAGCTTGACGAGCAAGTTGATGCCAATGTATCTACTAGCTTGTCCTCCCTGGTGGCCAGATCCAGGTCATGATTGAGAGAAGAAACAGATCTGCATGTGCTGAACCCCACGAGAACTGCAAAGCTACAGGAACTGAGAAACTGAGGGCTCCAGCCTCCTGCCATCTCAGGTACTATCTAAATATCACCCCCCACACTGGTTTAGGAATTAGGTTCTCTCTGTCCCCTCTCAGTCTGTCTGTCTTGAGGGACCAGTGTCACAAAGACACTGCGATAAGGCAGTTAGCTGAGCTCCTCTGGAGCTGTAAGTCCTGTGGGCTGACAGTCTGTATTTGCTCTGAGGCTGAGAAGACATCTCCACATGTTATCTGGTGCATCTGACAGCCTTTGGTGGTAGTCCCCTGTTATTGTGGGGTTAACACGACACAGATGCACATGTATTTCTGCGTTGGTAATGCCTCCTTAAAAGACTGACTCGGATGGAAGAAAACCCCTTAATGACAGACAAACCTTTCAGCCTGTGTGTGCCCATTTACATGCCTGAATGGAAGTGCCTGGTGACTTTTGAGATGTCCTTGAAAACTTTGGCCAAATTATTCCTTAAAAGGCCTTATAAAGAATTCAGTCTGACCTGGACTTTTCCCAGCATGGTCTTAGCCACAGAGCGTTTCATTCTCTCAAAATAGGTAGAATTCGATTGGTCCTCCTGTATTTCTGGAATTATGCACACCCTGGAGAAACCCTTCTGCTTCCTAGGTTTTGAGAACACTGGTCTCTAATAAATTTCTGCTATATTTATCTCATCATGTGTATTTTCTCCTTGCTGTTCTTTGCCCTGACACAAGTTCCTTTCGGGTGGGTCAATGCTGTGAGCTGTCTCGCTTTCCCTCTGTTTTCCCAGCGTTTCTTCTTGAAATGATATGCCAGATCATGCATTTCACCTTGGCATTTGGCAGCCCCTTCCCCTCTTATCTTGCATTCACGAGCTTTTAGAAATGTCCTGCAGTAGCCTCCCCCTGACTGCTGGGTGTCTAAGCCTTTTAATAGTTCTGCTAAGTTTAATTTTACTTGATTTTGCTGCTTTGTTTTTATATGCATGCCAGACAGCTCATCCCCTCAAGAATGTCCTGAAGGCATCCTCTGCCATAATAAATAACAGGAGTGATAGTTAAAGTATACATATATAAATAACGCTTGCTCTAGTGAGTGAGTTTGCCTTGCAAATCTGACAATGTGACTGGAGCCCTGCACCTCTGCATTCAAACCCTCGCTGTACAGTGAAATGAACTGGAATGTGCTGTCACGATTTTCTTTGATAATGTCTGGCTTATAATTTACTTTTGGCTGAAGCAATCAGTGAGGGAAATCCATTTGAATAGCTTTGTAAGGACGCTTTATTTTTCTGGTGCTGCAGACTGCAAGTTTCACACTCAGAGACTAAATCCCTTTCGTATCGTCCAGGTCCTGGGGAGAGACATTTATTTAAAAGTAGCTGAAATGAAGCACAGAAACAAACTGTAAGTGATTTTTGGCATTAGAAGTGCAGTGACTGTAAAGCAGTGGCTCAGCTCCATATTTTAATAGGCTTTAATGTATCAATTATAGTGCTGAGTAGTAATTAGGGCTATACAGCAAAATGCAGAGTGACCTCTAAACCGTTCCAAAGTTGTGGGAGCTGGTGGGAAGGAGGATTTGGGAGCAGGCTGAGTTCTGGTAATCATACCACGGGGTGCAAAGGAGAAAATGGCACTGCTGAAAGTTGAATTTTGTTTCAGCAGAGCAGGCGAGCCTTGCCGACCCTCTGAAGGTGAATTCTCCCCGCAACATGAAGTTAAGTAAATGGGCTGAGACGTGGGCAACTCTCCTGGGACCAGAAGCACCAGCGTGCTCGTCCTACCAGCCTTTAACAGCCTCTTCCTGCCCCATTAAATGAAATGCATCTGAAAGTCCTGTGCTGCTTGACTGTGCTCAGCTGCTCAGGGAGCCTCCAGGGAGGGGGGGGTGAAAGCTGAGAGCTGGGGAATGCTGCTTCCCATTTCAGCATGGCCTAAAGACACCCCTAAAATTACACGGTACAAAGGGATGTCCGGCCTCCAGATATGTTCCTTCCACCCTGTGCTCAGCTGGGGAAGCTGTGCTGATTCTGGCTCAGGAAAATTTCAGAGGACGGGGGCACTGCAGCTTCTTAATAATAATAATTATTAGAAGAGGAATGCAAGCCATGAAATTACAAGTTCTCTGCTCAGATTGCCCTGGAGACAGAGTGAAATGGGCAGCGTTACCATGGATGTTTGGTCATAGGGATGGCAGCCTCTGTCCAGGCGAGGCTGCCTGGTCAGTCCCATAGTCCCGAAGGAGCTAAGCCCCAGGGATTCTCGTTTTCAAGGTGGAGCCAAAGCCACAAAACACTTCTTCAACATTTGTAGCCAGTGATCAATTGTAAGCTAAAGAAATATTTATTTTAAAATGTAAACCGAGCAGTGTGAAAATTTTGCTGGGGATATTCCTCTTGATGTTACTATTTTGATATGCCTAAGTTCACTGGTATAAATAGGGTGCAGTTGTCATCACATTTAACTAAAAAAAGCCCTCCTCAGTTGACAGCATAGGTATCATAAAGTCACGTCACCCCTTACTAAGTAATTTTCACTCGAGCTGCATGCAAGCCTCCGAATGACAATTCTGCCTTCCTGGCCTTGCCTGGCATATAATTTAGGAGCCAGGGAAGGCTTTCAGAAGCAAAGATTTGTAGGCTTGACATAGAGCACCGATGAATCATCTACTTGAAAACTTTATCCACCATAGTTGAAAACAAAACTCACGCACAAGCCAAAAAGGCAAAGCGGGGCCCCTGGATGTGACATGGCTCGGCTCGCCGCCAGCAGGCTGCAGCAATCTCCTCGCATGGTTGGACACAGGCCAACAAGTGTCCTTCATGAGGGTGGATGGAATGAAACGTTCGCAAGAACTAATTTATTCGTGTGAGATCCCACTGAGAGAGAAAAGGATGGACTCTGCTCACGATGAGCGGGTGGAAAGTTTATCCCATTTTAGGACTCGGCTGTGTCTATCCAGCTAAGTACTTATATGGGCTCCATTACTGTCCTGCCTGAGCGTGGCCTAGTCCTTAATGCGTTTGTTTCTGTGGGTAGGAAGGTCTGATATTTGTGCCTCAGACAGTGAAGACACGAGGGGCAATGCAGTGTTACACCCCACGCTGAGAGAATGGGTATTAGTATTCCCAGACTCAACATCAGGACAAGTCAGGAGGTTTCACTTGAGTGTATCTGAGCATAAAAAAGGAGAGGAGAGTCGGTCTGTACGAGGGTAGGGAGAACTGCCAAGACTCAACTGGATAAGTAACACGTAGTAAATGCTTAGAGTCACCTTGCCAGACAAATATTTGCCTTTCACTTTGAATGGAGACCAAATCGTGTTCTAACTAGTAGGACCAAGAAATTCCACACATTTTAGTAAGTTGAGTGTCCTGCAGAAACTCCCATGGTAAGTGTCTGAGGGCAGACTTTGGGGGTTTGCTGGACAGCCAGAAGAAAAAAAATAACAACTCAAGAAGATATTTCAGTGTAGGAAAAAAAATCAGAGGGAATATTGGAAGCTGAGAACAGTGTGGAAAAAAGCTTTGCAAATGTGTGTGGCTAAATTCATCACTACCCTTGGTGGATAGACTTCATATTTAGCAATGGTTGGAGGGGTGGAATCCAGGAGCTGAAGAGGTCAAAGTCTCTGGGGAAGCACTGGAGGGGAACTGTGTCTCCTCCCTAAATCAGATTAACTCTGAAAAATATGTTATGGGAAGAATTAAAATCTAGAGTAAAGACCACATTCCCTGGACATTTCCCGTCATTTCTAAGAACCGTGTAAACTTGTTTCTCTTGTTCAGTGAACCAAATGCAGGAGACCATGGTGAACAAAGGACAGCAGTTCCTTTTGTGACAGATGTGACCTTGGTGTCATTATTTAAGGACTACACTTAGGGGCAATACTCATTGTTTTTGGGTCATTTGATCTGTCTGCTGTAACAGCTTTTTATGACCAATTTTTGGAAATAACTGATTTTATCAGCTCTTACTAGGTTGTTACTAGGTGAGCAGCTCTGGTTGGGCTTCAAAGCAACTAATAATGAAAATATAAAAATTAAAGAGGGAGGAGGGCTGAGATGGGCCTGATGCTTGAGCTCTGGGCTAGCCAAGAGCAGAATTCAGGCACCGCATGTGATCCCTGTTCGATGCAGACTTCTCTTCTACAAGAGAAGTTGCTTCTAACTGAGCCAGAAATGACGCCTCCACGATTTCCCATGGGAAACCTGGGATCCAGAGCTCTCTGCATTCAGTAGAAATCTTTCCATTGACTTTGATGGCCTTTGGACTAGACCCTGTATTTCCATGGCATTTCTGGGACATGTGTCTGAAATTCACTTGATTTCCTGAAGCTTTCTCATGCATTATTCTGGCTAATAGGTTTTACTGCCATTAATATAGCATGGCACATGGCTAAGAAGTTCTCCAGTTTTCAGTCAGTAGGAAACACTGCCTGATAATCTGCCTAATTTGCCTTTCCAGTTTCATCCTACTACACCTCTCTATATCCCCTTGGGCCCCTGTGATTCCTCTGCTTTCTAGCACCTGTACAGTCATGTTTTGGTACCTTGTACCATGTATGTAAACATGGAGAAACTTAATTAAAATGAACAACTATATCAAATTGTTTCACAATATACAATCTAAGTACTTATGTTCCCTTCAAAGGCCTATCTGAACCACTTGAATAAAGCACTGTTTAGCAGCTATTAATTAAGAGATGTTTATACAATACTTTGAACATGTAAAATGGTGTTTCCAAGTGTATCATGAACATTGTTATCACTGTTACACAAAAATCAGGAATGTACTGAACTTCTGTGAATCCCTCCCAATTACCAAAGACTTTGTGAATTGAGGAGAATCAGTCACGACAAACTAACAGATAGTCTTTCTTCCAAGTGGGTTGGCCTTTTGTCTCCAGAAATGGTATAAAGTGGGGGGGTTTTTTGTTTTTTGGGGTGTTTTTTTGGTTGGGTTTTTTTTTTACCATCTTGTTTATTTAAGCACATTTGTCAAAACCTACTGCAGAATGGTTATTCTAGCTTGAAGAAATCCTTCCGGGTCAGAAAGCCTTTTGGATGGCTCAGATCCAACTGCTCTCCCTTCCCATTCCTCCCTTTTAAGTCCTGAAAGTCTGGGCTGAATTCCTGAAACCAGTTGGAGTGTAGCTCTTCTTTTGTTCCCCGCTGCCAACTGCAGAAAGCTACGTTCACCCATTTCTGTAGTCACCAGCTTTCAAATCCCTAAGTCCCATTGCTTCCTTTGAATGGCCAGATGCAAAGCCATGCTTTAAACCTAGGGACGAATTTACAGAGCTTTTCACTTGTGGTGTTGGATGGACTGCTGTGCTGTCTCTGATTTCAAGGAAGAATGCCTTAAGCAGCCTGTCTGTTTCTTAAGACCATCAGAGAGAGGTAAGGCTAAAACTTGCAATGCAACATCTGGAAAGCCCAGATCACTCTCTAATATAGAAGTACTATTTCCATCCTTGAGGTTTGAACACTACAAATATAGTTCTGTTGTCTAATTAATTCAGTTTAAAGGGCTGTCTTCTGTTTCCAAGATATATACGTTTCTTATAAAACATAGTTTTAATGGAGAACTGCTTTAAGTGCTGTAGGGCTACTGAGGTTTTTTGCACTTGAAGGTGGGAGATGTTTGGTTAATTTCTGTCCTCTTACTATTCATCAGTGAATTAAATTACTGTTCTGCTTACGGATAGAAGTACAATCCCATTCATTAATCATATTGAGATTTTTAAACCTGCACTAGTCTGTTACGACTTGTTCTTCGTAAGGTGGGACAATATTTCTTTCATCAAAATGGCTTGATGCTTATAAACATGTTCTCATTATGTTTTCTTGGAATTAATCAATTTCATTATGTTGAGTTTGGGATCTACATCTGACGTGGATCTGGATTGTGAGCATCTGCCATGTTCCCTTCAGACATCACCCATAAAAATAATGGTGTTTTCAGGAGTACTCTTTTTTTTTGGACTAATCGTGTTCCTTTTGAAGTCAGCTGGAGTTGTCCCCTTCCTTCAGTGGTGTAGATTTCAGGTGAATCTGAGCACTTCTCAAACCCTTAAAGTTTTGGCAAAATTTTGAAAAAAGCCTAAGGAAAAAGGTCTAAATGAGGTGTCATTTATTTTAGTATAAGCAGTAGTTATCCCCAGTTTGTTATTTTTTTCACTTTTAAAAAAAAATTATTATTTTGGTTTTTTTCCCTGTTTTCCTTAAAACAGAGGCTTAGTGAGCATCTGGGATGAAAAGTGATTAAACTTCAAGGCAGTCTGCTGTCGGAGGTTTGGGCTTTTTTACATGAGAAAATCCTTCAGAAAGCTGCTGAATCCTTTCCAGGCTCCAAAAGACAATGGTCTTACCTACAGAAGCCCCCGCCTTCTGCAGAAACTAAGACAATCTTTTTGATTAGAAACCCTTTGAGAGGGTAATCTTCATCTCATTAGTTCAACCACAGTTGCTTCCATCTCAGCTTTATTCACAAGGATGAAGTCTTGAGGTCCTTAACTCAGAGTTTAGTCAGGTCAGAGAAACCTTTTTCCTGACAAATGGCCCTGGGATGTGGCCTGTCACTGACTCCTGATCTTCCACTTGAAACCAAGTGAAATCATACTTTCAGTGCTGTTCAATGTTAAGGATAGTCCACGGGGAAATGGCTGTAAATGAAGGAAGAAGCTCTTTATCCACCAACACATCATCAATGTTACCAAATTCCATATTTTAGCAAGCCCAACCTTAAGACATGGTCAGGCAGCATCCAGAAACACGCTACCTACCAGTTCTCATGTTTCTTGCCCTTGGTTTTTCTTTGGTTTAAATGCTATGGGGTCAGCAGCACAGGCAATGCAAGGGGATGCAATTCTTGGAAGCCAGGGAGCCAAAAATAAATTAATTTCCCACAGACAATTGAGCCTGTCAATGTTTATGAATTTTACTAATTGCAACACTGCAGGCCCCTAGCTGAGATCAGTAGCTGCCACTGCCGGCAGGTACAAGGAGTGAGTTTCCCCTTACTTCCCTGCTCAGAATTGGCTGTCTGGCTGCAGGGAGGTGTCTAGACTCCTGTGATAACCTGTAGAGAGAAGCTTGCCTCCAGAAGCCAACTCACCGTATCCAACCTGCAACTGAGGTGTGACAAATCACCCTCTGGCAGTTCCTAAGTCTCTCCATCGATGACAGGGGAAGCCCAGATGGGTAGACACCTCCGTGTTAGGCAGCTGAAGCTGGATGGAATGGATCCCACCCAGGCTGCTGACACATTGCTAATTGCAGTGACAAAAGGTGCTGCAAATAAACATATATTTTAAATAGCCACCTCAGGCACTGCAAGGTGGGAGATGGGGTATGGGGTGTAGGTTTGGGGAGTTGCCCTGCCCTGAGCTGGTGTGGTTGGAGACCACACTGGGAATGCCTAATTGACCTTATTCAAAGTCAGCATGGCCATGTCACCGTATTGTGAGCCTAGCTGCTGAGACTCACCTTCAGAGACTGTTTCTCACATCTGCAGTGGAGTATGACAGCAAGAAGTGAGGGAAGGAGCAAAAAGCCCATGTACCTGGAGGTGTCAGTGGCAGCGACATCCAGATCCCCCAGCTGTAACCATCAGAAAAGGCTTTGGCTTTGCCAAAGTTGCAACACAGAAATGCTGCTGCAACCATGAAACGTGTTTGCAACCAAACTCAAGGGCTCCCAGGATGACAACTCTCATCTTGATCTTTCCCACACAGAGCTTCTAAGTGGCTTGGCTGCAAACAGCTTATCCAGCCGATGCGTAATTAAAAAGCCATTTTCATTCATTTCACAGGCAGCCTACAGATTTCTCAAGTGTCCATTGATTACAGACTATCACTGATGGACCGTTAAACTTGGCCCCAGGCTTTACTTCTGCGCCTGACTTTTTGTTAAGCACATGAATTTCGAGAACTGTCTGTCAATAATTACAAGGAATGGAGTCTTGGCTCTTTTATTCTGGGAGCTGCCCTGCTGCTGGAAAATGAAATCTAGCAGAAACATACTACTGCAAGAGCGTTCAACATTGTGACACTGCTTGGCATGAGAGATAGCTCTTTTCTGACAAGTTAAATGCTAATTTTTATTGAAGGTAGCAGTAAAATGCGAAATTGGTCTCTGCACTTCACTTGTGCAAGAAACTAGGAAGAAAGCCGCCAGCAATTGCTGTTTCAACACTATAAACTTTACTTTACAACATGCTGCTGAACCAGAGGAAACCCTTTGATTATTAGAAATCCATGTGGGTTGCTGATCACTGGGGAAAATATGTTATTTTCTCCCTTCACAGAGAGACAAATATTTATCTGTGGGGAGCTGAAGCAGTAATTATCATAGCTATTGCAATGTGGGAGTGGAGTAAGTCTGGGCCAGTGGTCCAAGATTTTAATCAATCAATGGCAATGCCTCCTGCAGAAGGAATAAATTTTAAAGGAACCATCAGAACCCAGAAGTTTGCTATCTGAACCTGCCCCAAAGTCCTCTGAAATCAGGGAGCAGTGTGTTAGTGGGTGCATCTGCTCCGTGCAGCTCCGGCACCCGGGTTTCTGCTTGGGTGGTCAGCAAAACCCAGGGATACTTACCCAAAGTGTGCCTAAGCTGCTCATTCCCCCCATTAATTTTACTTAGCGGTTTGATAATTCACAGTGAATATTCGTATCTCATCTGGCAGGTCTCCAAATACAATGAGATGAGCCTAGAAAATGGAGACAGTAAATAAATACAGGGTGAGAAAGACAGGACTCCTTTTATAAAGCTTCTGCGCTGTTAGAAACATCATTTAGGTTTATCTTCATAGGCATGAGGAGTTAAAAACTTAGAGTTTCTTCTATTTTAAGGAAAAAAATGCTGATCCTCATGCAATCACTTGTCTCCAGGGAGACCATTTAAGAAAAACAAAATACCAAGAGATGAGGGACAATTCACAAGAGGTAGAAGTGATGAACTTGTGTTAGAAATATTGATTGGCGTTTTTGGAATTTAATTTTCTGCTCAGCACTACCAAGGCCTTAGGTACAGAAAGGTGCTCTCTCACTCGTTTTATCTATAAAGCTCTCCCCCTCACCACATCCTGTAGAAGCACTCAGGGTGTTGTATGGTAATTAAAAGGTGATATTAATATTTCCTGACATGTACTCTGAAACATTTCCAATCAGTTTTCTGTAACTACCACACACATTAAAAAAAAAAAAATAGAAGGAAAAAGAAAAGGAGTACGGTATAAACTGAGAAAGGAAATGATTTTGAAGGTGGTTCTGTATTGGAGCCTGCAGAGATTCCTCTGACTTTCTGCTTGACTCTCCTTTTTTATCCGCAAAAAGTAAATCATCTTGGTTTCCCTGTCTGCTCTGTCTTTTAGACCAAGACAGCTAAAATCTCCAGATGCTGATGTTTTTCAGGCTTGTTTCCCATTTGGAGCCTCATGGGCAAATTACCCTGTCATTCAAAGATCTTCTGTAAGAAAATAGGGGAATTTATTCCTCAGAGCTTTCCCCAGACTTTGTCCTGTCCCAAGCACCAGCATCTGAGAGGCCTGATTTAAAGTGCAGCAGTAATTTTATTGTGCTTCTGTTGTGACTTCTTGTCATGTAGGCTATAGGTGAGGTGGCCTGCAGGGTGTTTACATCTCTCTGCCTTCCCGAAGGAGAGACCAATGTCTCTCAGAGCATCGCTCTGTACAGAGAGCCTGGTTATAAAATAAGGACACAAACCCAAATTGGTGAAACACCCATCCTTGCACAAGGTCCTAATGGTGGGTAGTGTGATTGAAAAGGTTTTCTGCTGTAGGAGTTGAGTTTATGCAACTGGTTGGGGTCTTCTGCTCCTCACACTTGCATCTTCTCTGGTGTTTTTCTTGCTATGCTGTTTGGTTACTGCTGCCCTCCCTTCCTCCAGACTCTCCATGGGACCTGCATGACATCTACCTGCCACCAGTTTGCAGGCAGAACGATGCCAAGATGAGAAGAATAACTGCTAGGAGAGACGTCTTGGCTCAACGGGCCTGAGGACAGGTTTGGTTACAGAAATGTGCAAACCTGGACGCAAAAACAGACCCACCTGAGCTGCTGGCTTTGTCCCACGCTTCAGGGAATGACTGAGATCTTGCTGTTGTCAGCATGAAGAGACTTTGGAGGAACAGGATATTTAGAGAGGTGTCAGGCTATGTCCTACGGCATTCAGGGTGTTTTATAGACACGAACATTGTCTCATTGGACTGACTGACTTTCTAATGCGGCAACACCCATTAATTACAGGAGAAATTTGAGTTTTAAATTTAAATTCAGGGGGTTTATCCAAGTGCTGACATTGTTATAGGATTTTCTACATACCAAAGTTCAAAAGGAGGACCAGAAGGATGGGTCCACACACCAGTCCAGTGTCTTGAACCCAGCAGCGGCTGGTACTGAAAGTTTCAGTGATGGGAGGGCTCTGAGTGTGGGCTGCAGTCAGGTTACCTGCACTCCCCTGCCATTTCCTTGTGGGTTGCATCTTGATTTCTAGCTATTAGGAGCTGGCTCAAGCCCTAAAGAAGGATGCTGAGTAATCACAGAATGATTTCTCCTCTTGGTATTATTTTTGACTCTCTCTGGATATCCTCAGAAATATCCAGCCTTGTTTTCGATACAGTTAAACCCTCTGTGTCTGTCTGTGGCAGTGAAGTCCATAAATTAATTGCTCCTGGACTTAAGTTATCTTCCCTTTTATTGGTTTTGGATTTGGTGCTTTTCCATTGCATTGGATGTCACCTTGTTCTCCTGTGGCAGCAACGCAGAGGGCAAAGCACCTACTGAACACTGGCTGTTTTACAGGTATCAGAGACACCCATGCAGGGTTGATCCGAATCTTTCCCATCTCTTCTATTCACCTGGGAGTTTTAGCCATTCCTTGAATATTGTCTTCCCTTCCCTGAATGCCTCTTTCTTCTGAACTCAGTGCTGCATATTTGGTTTCTGCTCTACCATGCTTCATCCCATCAATCCCAACTCCACGCCTCACCAAAGCACTCGGGCCCACAGTGAACTTTAAACTCAGACCATGCTGAAGCACTCCACTTAACAGAGATCAGATTATTCATGTGCTTAGAGATAAGCATTTGGTTAAGTACTTTGCTGAATTCAGGCCTAAACACACACATTAAATTCATCAGCTGGGACCCTTGACAATTTTTACCACAAAGGTGCCTATCTATCTCCATTGACTGTAAAGGGAGTCTGGGCAAACTGTTTAAACTAGATAGCTGCTCTTTGGACAGCTACAACTAGGTGAGAGGAATCCCACCCTCTGTATCTACCTACAGTGTCAGGGACCGATCCCCGCTGGGGACCTTCCATATTACTGTGAGGCAATTAATGAGAATCAAAAATGGTGATGAGCCTAGAATATTGTGGGGAGTGATATATGGCTGCCTGCCCTTGGCAGAATGGACCTGAATTCTGCTCTGCAGCAACACTGGGCAGTTTTTAAATGATCCCCTGGAAAAGATGAGATTTTGAAGCCCGTGTGCTTTGACATGAGCTATCCTTCTGAAGAATTCCCCAGAAGACTTTCTGCCTTGACTTAGTGGCTCAGAGTTACAGAGATTGAGCTGAAATGTGACTTTAATGTTATCTAAGCTTTTGTTTTTTTCAGTTTTGACCATTAAACTCAGTCAGGAGTGATGCTGGGCTTCTGCCAGACCTGCCAGTGGCACAAACATATGAGCCATTACATACACAGTAACTCAAGAGCATTTCAAATGCTGATGTGCCTGCAGACTTGCCATCTCCGTAATGTAAAAAGCAACTGAGAGCTGCCAGCCATGTACTTAGAGACCTAGATTTCATGAAGCATCCCTGTGTGAGAGAGGGTGGGTCTGTGCTGATTGAGGTTTGTACCTTAAAGCCCAGGCTGTGGGTCCAGAGCAGGTTGATGGAAGGGATGTGCCCAGATTTGCACACTGGCTACAGGGTGATAGGCCACACTTATGAAGCAGCTGGATTCTGTGAGCTGCTTTTTTCCTCAAGTGACAGCAAGGGAAAAAAAACATAATAAAAGTATCCCAAACCAAGACACGGTGAATGATTCCCTGCCTGCATCCATTCTGGCTGATATCAGTTCCCTTGAGAGATGTTGTAGCCCAAGCTCTGATTACCCAATCCAGACTTTGCCTGGAACAGCCTGATTTACCACCAACAGAAGAGGCCAATTCTGGTGTAAAGAAAAGGAAGTTTCCAAAGACTTCTCCTGAGTTAATCACTTCAAAGTGACATATCTCATTAAGCTTCCAAAGCTATGTCACAGCTTTGGGCTGGTGCCTTCACCTAGGGCTGCTCACCAGCTCACTTTTGGGTAGGGCTATTAATCAGCAGTCTACAGCCAGGCAAGCAATCCAAGCCACGGCTTTGAAGCCATGGTGCAAAGGGCCATAAATCAAACACAAAGCTGTCTTACGTGGGGACATGCCTGCAAGGTGCAGAGGAGCCAGGCCTTGCTGCACGGCTGTTTCTATCCTGGCCATGCCCTGCTTGCAAAGGCCTGGTCTGTCATATCACAATAGAGAGGGAGCCTGAGTTTTGTGGGGGTTTTTTGCAAGCCTCGGACCTCAGTGGAGCCAGGGAACATGGGTGCCACTCTATTGATCAGTTGTCCTTGCTTTCCATGTCTGTCCTGTTGTACCAAAAGCCCCTAGTCTCCAAACAGGAACCTTCCCTTTTCTGCGAGCAACAGTGACATCACAAATCTAAAGATAATGCTATTCACCCTGCTCATCTCAGACAGAAGGACTTCTCTACATCTTCATCAAGTGGTTACCCACACAAACCAGCTTGCATCTGAGATGGTATTTGGCTCTCCAGTAAAGATGGCCCTTCTATGATGCTCATGTTCCCTTATTACTTGTCACTATTAAAAATGGCAAACCTTGGAGTGGAAAGACTTGGGGTTTCCACCATGCAACGGTTCATTTGAAAATAAAAATGAATCAGAAACTCACAGTTTTTGAAGCCAAGAACATTATGTTGGCACTGGCGCCTAGGAAGGGAATTTGGGAAATCTCTCCTGGGCTGGAGTGCTTCCTGGCCAATCTGCAGGATTCCTCTGTATTCCCCACTGGGTCCTGCTCCAGACACAAACGGGGTCATTTGACAGTGGAGGATTGGATTGCTTGATCTGTGACCTAGGGAAGAAAGAGCTCGTGTCCTGACAATGTGTTTGAGCAGCACAGACTGGGCAATACATTGAGGTATTAAGCTGTGTGAGAAACGGAATGTCATAATTACTCAGATTTAGGGGGGAAAAAAAAAATTAGCAAGGGAAAAATTAAACTCCCCTCTCCCCCACCAAAAAGCATGTCATTTTTAAACCGTGCCTCTGAAGTGTTAGTTTGCTTTTGGCATTTTTCCCCTTTATCTGCAGCTCTCAAATAAGCCATAATGACAGCATAAGTTGCATGTTACTTCATGTACTGCCTTGCAGAGCGCTGGAATTCCTTAGGTGTCTTAAATTATGGGCTCCTTTACGACAAATGACTTCTATTCTGCCTGATATTTACTAATACGCTGTGAACAGCACATATATTGGATAGAATTCATATCGTTATTGCAGAGACATTCATTCGTCTACGCACGGATAAAGCTTCACGTGTTTTATTGAAAACGGATTTAACAGTCTAATGAACTCTCACATGGGACAAATGCAATGAAAATACTTCTAGGTCTCTAAGTCAGAACAAGCAAAACTAGCTATACAAAGTACAGGGGAATCTCTACCAAACCTTTACCCCTCATTTAAACACAAACCTGAATGAAAGAGTTTCTGATATTAAGGTTCTTAAAGTTTCCTTTAATTTTTCTTCTTGGATACTTCTTCTTAATTTAATGGAAAAGTCTGACAAAAGCTTTTTTCAACATATTTTCATTGGGCTGGGATCAGAATTTATTAGAAATAATGCAAGGGAGAAAAAAAATAGAATCTGGGGAGTTTTGGTTAAACAACTTCTATTACTGGGCTGAACCTCTCTGGCCTATAATGTGTTTTGTCATTTACACTTTTGGAAACTGGGAAAGCAGGAATATTTCTCTGATGCAATAGAACTTTATACCTACTTTGCACATGTCTAAATGAGCACAGGAGGGACAGATTGGTGGGAGTTTGGCCTGTGGATCTTACACAGTCTGGACCACTAAGCTTTTTTGCTGATTCCCAGAGTGAGGAATGATTTCTCTGACATTTTTTCCCACCTTTCAGTGCTGAAATTCTTATGAGAAATCCAAAGCTGCTATTTTTGGCAATCATGAATAGTATATTTTTTGGTACCTTTATTATTTTTTTTTAATTGCCACAACAGCTGCATGGTCCTTGGCACTATTGGGATGTTTCAAGCACTATAAAAGAAGTCTGTAAACTAACGAAAAGGGCCCTTAGTGTCCCCAAAAGCATGGTCACACAGAGTATTGAGCCCTGAGAGATCACACACTTGACACTTCCGCTGATACGAAGCCAAATTCTGCCCTCATCAAAACTGGGTTATGTACATGAAAAACAAACCAGACCTGCAGCTTTCATGCAGAAGTGAATGACCCATAAGACCTGAAGGATCTTTGCAAGCTTGAGCCCCTGGGCACTACTTCTAGATGCATTCTTTTGGAGTTCGATGCTGGTTCAGTAACACTGAATGTGATACCAGCTGGATGGAGTTGCCAGCCATGTCTCTAAGATCTCAGGCCATGAAAAATGATGGGGTTTTTTTTTCTATCCCTACATATTTATTTCAAATAAAAGAAACCAATGGGCCTTCAGCACATTGTTTGAATGGGAATTGCTTATGTGCTATCCTTTGCTGGCTTGGGGCTGAGTGGGAATCTCAGGGACTTGTCATTAGTGGGTATTGACATTTTCTGAGGTATTTGTAGGTGAGCTTTTATTAACAGCTCTGTCCTTCAATAGTGGTTAATAAATCACTGTTGAATTTGCAGGCACTCTCAGGAGAGATAGGAAGCCAATTGGGCTCTGAAAGATTACTCTTCTATTTGTTTAGCCATTGGCTCTCTGCTTGTAACTGATAGGTTTAAGAGCTGGGAACGTTGCATTTCCCTGTATGCTTTAGTTGACTTGTAAGAGACAGTTGTTTGTGTTTAATAAACGAGAGGATGATGAGGGGCTGGCTAAACGTGATGGGGTTGTTTTTATCTGCAGAGGTTAGGGATGGGAATTCCTCAAGTAGGCAAAGCTGCTGGCTTCTGGCAATGAGTAACTGTTTTGTCTTGGATGCAACCTGAGCTCGTCAGGGCTCTCGCTTCCTTTCACACATGCACACACTCCCTCCTGGGCCTGCTCCAGATCTGTGCGGTTGCTTAAGAAGGAGCTAAACTCTTTCTTCTCTTCACTTGCCCTAGAAGTCCCAAAGCCTGTGTATCTGTGAACCCCCCACGGCTCCATAGCACACCTGACTGCACCAGAAAATGTGCAAAAACTGCCAATGGAAATGTGCTAAATGTGTGAAAAGGGGGAAGACACGGGGAAAGTGAAGACCTGTCTGAGGGAGCACTTGGGTTTAGTGAAGTGTCAAAATGGACTGGGCAAGTTTAAAGGACAGATTTGTGTTCATGTTTGGTAAACACAGGAGCAATTACATGCAGTTTGCTGCGGCAGTAAACAGACAGTAGGTATGTGGGTGTAAATAGCGGTGTGGCCTTGGCTCTCTGTGTCTTGACTGCCCATAGGAGGGATCATATGTGAGTACCTAGCCAAATAAATTGCTAGGGAAAATTATTACAAGGAGGACACGTGTTTTTTCTGAAAGTCTGCAGCTAAGTGCACATCACAGGAACCATTTCAGTTCAAAAACTCTACTGCCAGTGCTGGGATTCCAAGCAACATCTGTCTGCTCGGTTCTTGCAGATTTGTATTTATGGTACCTTTTAGCTGAGGTGACATTTGCATCGGGCTGGATGATCCCCAGGGGTGACATCCAACCTCAACTTTGATTCTAGGGCCCCTCTCTTGGACATCACCGTAGTGTGATGTGGTTTGAATTGGCAAGTTGTCTTCAGTTCAGCTCGTCTGCCAATGTGCCATCTTGCATAGGTGTTGTTTTTTGATAGCGTGTAATCTAAAAATAATTATGTGGATGTAATGATTAGAAGTGGGTCAAAGAGCCTGGGATGTGAATTGTGCCATGGGAGCGTTTGGAGCTAGCACATTAGCTGGTAGCTCCCCAAAGGCTCTTTGAGCAAACAGGCAGTAACTGCAGAAAGATTGATAGTCTGGCAGTCAAAGTGGCCAGCGGTCAAAAATTGTCCCCTATCATTATTGGTGGAAAGAAATGGTTTGAGTTATGCTGGGCTGCCTTAATTGTAATCTGTCTTAATGAGGAGCAAATGCATAGTGTGAAAAATGAAATAAACCAGCTTCTTTTCCCTTAGGGTTGTACAAAAAAGATTATTTCCCAGTGGAAAGCAGATGTCTAATTGCCCAAGACCAGAAGCAGAGGAACACATGGCCTGTCTATCTATGCACATTGCAGCTGCGTGTGCTGCATACTAAAGCTGCTGTGTTACAGCTGGTGGCTGCAAACTGTGTGTTCATGAGGTAACTGTGAACGTTATCATACTGTCTGGGAAGCCAGACCCACCTGGTACAGGGGTGAACAGGGAAGGGAATGTAATTCTTGCCATTATTACCTGCATAGAAAGATGAGAACTAGTCCAGTATGATGCCAGAGGCTCCTTCTGCTTCCAAGTTCAAAGCAATAGCCCTAGCGCCCTGTTCCAAATTGTTTCTTGAAACCTCTCTCCCATCCCACCAGTGCTTCATGGGCCTCTTGTGAATCTGCCTGGACGCAGGGCCCTGCACCCAGCCAGGGCTGCGTTGCAGTGGCACCGTAGCTCTTCCACCATCAGGAACCTCCTGTGGGTCTGCAGGACAGGGGAGCAGCGCTGCCCCACTCACAACATGCACTGAAGCAGGCGAAGGAGAAGGAACTTATTTGAGATGAGCAGCAGGGCCAGAGCTCAGAAAATCCTACATCAGCTACAATTAGTTTTAGGAGTTTGCTGCTGAGTTAACTTGGCAGCTGAGCTGCAATCACGGCTGTCACTGTGTGCAATGGGCCACCCCAGGCAGAGCCAGTGTAGCACTTACCCTGGCAGGACCTTCACACCAACATATTCCCCTTTATTTCTTCTGCATCTGTCAGGGCAGGGAAGGGATGGCAAGTCTCTTCACTTTCAGTGCAGCTGGCGATGGCATTACAAGGAGTGAAGGGACCTCTGAGTAGAGATTAACACCTGTTTCCAACAACCAGCCTCTCAACTAGCAACTTCCTTCCACAAAAGCTGACTTCAATTCTTTCCACCTCCCTTTTTTTTGTGATTTTTGTTTCTAGCAGTGCACAGTTTTGTTGGTGGCAGAGGCTTTTGTGTTGCAGGAAAGCAACTTGTCTCCCACATGCCCCGGGAAGTCTCTCAAAAGAACAAGCAGACTTGCTATCCCTTGGAAGCTTCTCCAAGATGAAAGAGCCAGGACACTTTGGATGTCATCATGACACATGGTTTGTGAAACGAGATCTCTGAACTTCAGGTCCAACATACACAGAACTCCCCAAAACTCCCATTTAGGAAAAAAAATACATATAAATAAATCTGTTTCAATCTGTTTGATGAGGAAGCTGGCTATTTTTATTTGAAAAGTGTGTCCAGCTTGCTTGGGTCTGAACTGCTGGGAGAGCCTCAGGAAAAAAGGCAACAGGAAGAGGGGAAAAAAAAAAGCAAGGGCTTGTGAAAGCCACAAATGAGGGAAAATATTCAATTATTTCTGGTTACAGAGCTTATTTTTATTAATGCATAGTCTGAATAGCTGGTTGCCATGATACAGGGCAGTTGAAGAGAAGGTGCAGAGTAAGGAGGGGAGCAGGACTCACAGTCCTCTGGGGAAGTATAAGGGTTTTATGGTTTTACAGTACCTGACCCCTAAAGTCTTATGCTTTGTGTTGCCTTTGATGGATGGACGTACAACTCTCTGCAGAAGAGAGATGCCATCGGCACTGCTCTGGCACACAGCTTGATAACTGCCCTCCCAGTTTCCCAGCGAATAATAGTGATAATTAGTACTGGGTTTAATACAAATAACATCAAACCCACTGGAGAGCAGTGGGTGTTGTAAAGAGCATCTACTTCTGGACGTGCTTAGCAGGGTGGTCACGCAAAGAAAATGGTGATGGGAAGGGAAAAATGTCTCAAGGAGCTAATGAGAGCACTGCCCTGCCATGCTTTAATGACACACACATTGTTCCTGAAACAATAGGATGCTTTGGCTGGCATCCTACTAAGCTTATTCCTGTCCCTTTTAATCCTCAGGTGGCATTAATGGCAAGGAAGGCAACTCCTTCTGGCATGCCATTTCTGTGTAGGTGAGAATCTGGCCATGGGCTTGGAAAATTCATCAAAGCTAGCCTGTACACTCATAATCAGCTGTATCTGGAAATGAAGGCAGTGGCAAAGAAGGAAGTTTCACAAATAATGGATGTTGATGCCTCACTTCCGCAACAGGAGAGAGAGAGAGAGCAGCAGAGCCTCAGTGTCTTTCTGCTCCCTCCCAAGGTCACAGCTTGTGCCAGCTCATCACCACAGCCCTTCTCTTTTAGCTCTCCAGCGAGCTGGTCATCTCAGAGGTTGCTCAGATCTCTCCTACCCTTTCATGGGCAGTTTTTCTGCAGCACAAAGCAATACACTGCACTGTGAGGAGGCCCTTCTGAGCTGCAAAGCTCTTGGGCATTCACCGAAGCCTCCAAATATCTAGTAGTGACAAGGAAAGCATTGCAGTGAGTCCTCAGAAGTCCTGTCTCACAGTAAATGAGATTGCAAGCCCAGAGGCAAGAGGAACCTCACAGCAGAGCTGCCCATGGAATGCTTTGTCCATCTCACTGTATAGACCTGGTGAAAGCCACTTTGAGTGAGCTGAACAGAGCTCATGGTCAGTTTGGAGGGTCAGGCCACCTGTGGCTTTCTTGTGTCCTCTATGTGCTCCCATTCATCTCTTTTCCTTGGCTGAAAAGTCCCTTTCTACCTGTGCACTCAGGATTTGGCCCAACACAGATTAGGATATGAACATTTATGGTTCCATCATGTATCTCCTCACCTCCTGGTGTTGTTTGGAGGAGAACTCTTTGAGGCTATTTTGCACACACAGGAGTAAATAAAATAGCAGATACATTTTGGTTCTAAAGGCCAACCAATATCCCTTTATCTCTGTTGCTGTCTTGCACTGTTTCACTGCTGCCCTCAGGCCTTTGCAGCTCTGTCCCTTGGCAAGCTTTGGCTGCAGCCAGCAGACCTTGCTGGGCTTGCATTTCCCTACCAGTGCAACATCTCTCCCAGCGAAACCAGGGCACAGCAATCCTCTTCTGAGTGTGACCTTTGCTGTCAGCTTCTCCCCAGTGAACATACTTGCAAACTCGATTTCCTGCTGGTGCAGCACTAAGTTTTCAGCGTGGGGGTTTCTGCCTGGTGCTGCTTTGCAGCGTGAAGCTGATGGGAGCTCATGGCTCAGGACAGGCAGCGACTCTGCCAGGTTAAACCTTACACACAGGATGTCCACCCATGGCAACAGAAATAGCTCTGCAGACCAGAGACTCATTTCTTCTCCTCTTCCCCAGCAATGGCAAGATGATCTCTACACCCATCAGATAAGCACCCAGAAACCACAAATGCCACAGCCCTGTCTGCACAGAACGATCAGATATTTCTGCACCTCTGTGTTCCCCTGCTGCTATCAGGAAGGGTAGAGCAAGGCAATTTTGCTGACGAGCTCAACTCACTGTGCAATTAACCAGCTTAGCCTGACACCTTGCATTCATTTGCATATGTTTACATGAATTAGGCAAGTACTAACACTGAAGCTAGCGCCCAGACGTTTGTATTTATACAAACACACCCACCTTTGATAGAAAGGTCATTATTTTCAGCATGGACTTTGTCTCTCTTTCCTTTGATTACATGTATCTCCTCATATAGAGCCTTCTAAATTATTTATAGAATATGCCTAGGTCCTTATGATACTTCTAAACGAAGCACAGAATCAAACATTGTCTCAGATATTTTAAAACACACCAGCTCCATTGCTGTTTGATAATTGCTAATTAGCAGATAAATGTTTCATACTCCCACATTTTTTATCCTCCAGATACAGCAAAACAAACAGATTAACAGAGGAAACCTGAGGACTGCAATATCTGTTTTATGATAAGAGCATTTAGTAACTTAATCCCTACTATGCTCAGCTCTCCAAGACAATGTACTGGTGGTTATATGATACAGAATAATGAACCAGCACAGAGGTACATTTGTGATGTCCTCTGGTTAGACAGAGAACTGAGATTTAGACTGCCTGGGTTTTGTCCCTGGGTTTTCTACTACTTGGAATGAATTGTCTAAGGCAGTATAACAACATTTTTATATGATTTGCACTGTAAAAAAGGAGAAAATACATAAAAACTTGTCAGATGTGCAACTGGGTGTATCATTGCCCAGGAGTGCTGTCGTTATTAGACTATCAGAGTAATCTAATGCAAAAGCCTAGCATCAAAAATAATGCTAATTAGCAGTAATGTGGGATATCAAATAATCATCTTCAGGTGACAAATACAGGAAATCTGAGACATACTGAGAAGGGAGCAGGACTTCTTTAGTTGCTACTTAGGACTAAATTACCTAATAAAAACAGGATGTGGTTGTATGATACTGAGTCATAGATTCACTGCGAGACGCTGTGCTATATTAGAAGATGAAGTAAAAAGGTATTTTGAGTCTCTCTGGCTAGAAGTAAATCTCTTATCTAAAAAACCACATACATTATGGTTTCAGATATCTGCATTTTTGTTTTAGCCTAATTCTTGATTATTGCAGAGGAGGTATTTGTTTAGCACAGGTCTCTTCCCAAAGCATCACCTTTTAAATTCTCCAGCTTGCAGCAACACACTTTCTATTTTGGCAAGATGAATCTCCTGGTATCTGCATACCTCTCCTGTTCCTTCCTTCCTGTAATTAGGGCTAAATCTGCTCCAGGACCTGTTCTTTTGTAGAAGGCACCATTTTTAGAGCAATACATCATTGGCAAGTCATGACACTAACAGATCCTGGGAGAGGGCTGCCACTCCAAAGAGATACACTATCACCTTGATCCCTGCTAGACACAGCTCAGTGAAGAGCTCCATCAGTTGGTGAAGCAGCAGGAATAAACTCATTTTAGCTATAAGGATGCAGGTGTAACCTGCTAATCAACTTAATAGCCTCAACATGGTATCTCTGCTTTACCATTTCCTATTTCCCATCAACATTCCCTGTAACTGTGTTTTCATTTCAGGCATTTGAGATGGGTAATTATTCCCACCATCCCCAAAATATTTACATGCACCTGAAAACAAATCACTTCTGGTTTTGCATTTCCCATCCCTTTGCTTTCCATGAACTTTGATGTGGTGGTTTTGCACTGACACAAGTGTTTGTGGAGTGCAGACATCAGAAGGAGTTGTGTCTGTGGCTGCATTCACAGGACTGAGGATTCACTTGTTATGGCAGTGCTCCCCTCAGTCTAAGCACTTGCCCACCGAGAGGTTTGTGCATCAGATACTGATCCCAGCCCTGCTGAGCTGCAGATGAGAAGCCAATGGCTGCAGAAACTGCTGCTTCATAGGTAAATCTGGTCCCCAAAATTTGTCTGTCTTTATTCAAGGTGGAGTTCAGCTGATCAAGATACTGAAAATAGACCACACAACAAAATTGACCCATTCACCAGTGTAGAATATTCCCCCCAAACCAGAAGGCATTAAAAACATTCAAAACAGGACTGAAGAAACTCAAATAAATAAATGTGAAAAGACCCACTGGTCTGCTCATCATGTAATAATGGTTCTGGTGCTTTAATGTTGTTATTATGGGGGCAATTCAGAATCCCTAGATGCACATCTTAAAAGGTAGTTGCTTAAGGAGCTCAGTCTGAGTGACGAAATTACACACCCAAAGCTGCCAACCTGCTGGCAAACTTGGCCTGATCTTTAGTTACCCAGTACCCTCTTGAGGAACTGGATGCTGGAAAGTGAGACCATTCCCAGGTTATGATAATATTTCCCCTTCTTATTGGTACCCGGAAGGAAATCTGAGGGATTAACATATCAGTTGTGCTGTCAGGATGACACAGGGTTTTTGAATTTTAGGTGTTTCAAATATTGGCATAGAATGAGAGCTCTTGGCTCAGAGCTGTTGTGCTATTCTGGCTTAAAAACAATTAAAATACATAATAATAAAAAAGGGGGTACAAAAGCAAATCAAATCAGATTTAATGCAAGATTAACATCTGACTTTTGTGCTTCCTCACACCCAGCAGTTGTTCTCCAGCTTGTCTGGAAGCTGAACCCCAAGACACAAGCACAGTCTTTCCAGGTGGGAGTGTTACTGTGGGCTCATCCTAGCATGGCTAGCTGGCAGATGGAGGGCACGAGGTGACCCTGGTACGAGCTCCTGCACAAGGGGAAGTTTTTTCTAACATGTATACAAATTTTGGAAATGTGTGGAAATTACGGCCCCAGATCTGTTTCTTATAATAAAACAGAGGTAAAGCAAATTGGTAGTTATGCTAAGTTTGTTGGTGTATAAAGGAAATGTGAGCTACAGGTGCAAAACCCCATGTCCCTTGTTCACTGCCACCATTGCAGACAGGATGTCAGTGGGGCTGTGTCTCACATGCCCTCAAAACAGCTACTAGAAAATTCACCATCTGGTTTTATTTTATTTTTTAAAAATTTTATCCCACTCATCTTCCCCCCCTTCCCCCCCCCCGAATAAGGGAGAGAGGGTTGAGGGTCAGTTCCCCAGTCCTTGCTTCTGAGGAGCTGTGCTGGTGCTGCTGGGAGCCACTGTGACAGCTGTAGTCATCTGAATGCTGCTCTGAGGTGGCTGCCTCAGTTTCCTGCCTTTTGGGGATCTTTGAATTGTCTTGGTCTTCTGGTTACCAGCTAAAATAGCCTCAATTAGAAGATATGATTGTGTCCTCTCTGGTCCTGCCATGTGTCTTGCTTCTCCACCAGCTGCATTGCCCTGCTGTCCGTCCATGCATCCATCCATGCATCCATGCATCCATCCATATCCATGCATGCATCCATCCATCCTTCCATGGCAGCAGCCTGAGCTCAGCCACCTCCTCGGGAAGCACCACACTTGTATTGTTCTCAGCTGAGCTCAGAGCATGTTCGGAAGCAACACCCAGAGCCGGGATTTCCTCCGTGTCAGCACACAGAGGGACTCTCCGCTGACTCATTGGACCTGTCCCAGAAATAGCAGGTTCAGAATAGAACCCTTCTTGCCCTTTTTGTCCTGGAGAACAATGTCTCACACTTTTTTTTCCCCCCTAACTATGAAAAAAACCCTTTTTCGTTTCCAACTTGGCAGAGTTAGGCTGGAAGGGCTCAGCTCAGGGCTCAGAGCACCTGACTGTATGCTTTAAAAGGAGAGGAGCTAATCACTGGGACTATTTACTCTGTTCTCAGCAGGGTGCTCTGCTTTTTTTTTCTGGGGAGGCAGAAACTTAAAATGGAAAGAAATTCAAGCAAAAACCCCTCTCTTCCCAGCCTGGGTTTTTTTTTTTTTCCTAATATTTTTGCAGGCCACTTCTAAAAAGAGGGACAGCACCATGAATGAATCTAACAGGAAGGAAAAGAATCCTTATGGAAGTGTAGGACTCCTCACACAACTGAAGTGCCCATGGGTTTTGGGAATGTTTGATTATTTTCTGTTATTATTTATAAAATGCCTAAACATTCATCAAGTCCACCTCCAAAAGAGCCAGACTGTTCTATCTATAGCTAAGTGTCAGCACTACACAAATCCAGCAGCCAGATCTCCGTGGGTGAGCAGCTGCTGGTCATCCCTGTACCAGCTCAGTTCCTCTTGAGTTACAAAGGAGTCCTCAGGGAACCAAATCAGCTGTGGGACCCCAACCTGCCAGCCCTCCTGTTCCTAGCACCCACCACTCATGCAGCCCAGCTCCTCTACAAGCTGGCAGCGCTCTGATTTTGGGAAGGAATCTGCTGGATTTTAGCCACTTACCATCTGTAAAGACCCTATCCAAACTGCACTCCTTCATCTGAAGACTGGCTGGGTTGCTGGGCTAAGCCATGCACTCTCTACACATTGGGTAGGCATCTTAATAAGCTCAGAGATAATTTTCAGACCTTAATTTCTGAAGCTGTTCTGAAAATCCAGGTCTTTCAATGCCATGTGGGAACACTTCCAGGGAGCCAGGCTGTTTTGTCACTGGAGATGGTGACTACCACCCAGTGAATGGAGAGCAGAGGAAACCATGCTCCAATGAAAAGCAATTTTGAACACCAGAGAAGTGTATTTAAATATACACCTCCCCTAACAGCAGGGAGGTGAGATTCAAATGAGCTGGTTTTTAGAGAGAAAATCCCAAATCTTCCTCTTTAAAGTACACGTTGAGGTTTTGAAAGCTTTCCCCTTCCCCCTCCTCCCTGCCCATCTCTACAGTAAGTACAATTGTTAGACAAGGCAGGTCTTTGTGCTCCGAATTTAATACATAGTTTTTGACCCATGGAATGATAAGCTGGAAAATAAATGGCTGGATTTTCCCCAGCGTTGAAGAACGCCTTTCAGATTGACTTGGGAACTTGCCTATTCTCGCCTGCCCACCTGGCTTTCACTTTGATATCCCTAACATTATCATAACTTTTATTGTCTTTTCATGTCAGTCAAGCCTTCCTCACTAAATTACTTTCATTTATACATCCTCTGCTGCTATTTGGTCTCATCATCATCTAAGATTTAAGGTGAAAAAGTTTCTTCTATTTGACAGGGTGGGAGGTGGAAATTACTATGTGAACAGTAAACTACAGGTTACATAAATAATATGTCATTGTATATCACCCTGTGGAGCCTTAAATCAATTCATTAGTTTGTATAAAGCTTTTGTGTGCTTTTTAACTGCATCATATCCAAGGTGATTGCACATTTGCTCTTAGTTAATTTTTTTTACATCTTCAGCTTTCAGGGGTTTTATATAGTTACACTGAGTGTGTTTCTAAAGACTGTTTTTCTTTCTTTTGAGGCTTGGTTTATGTCTTTTCCTCCACTTCTCAACACATCCCTAGCCCGAGGCCAAAGTGTGCATTTCGTTCATGGAAGGTAGACACAGGGATATTCTTCACCGTGCAGGGAGTGAAAGGCAAGCTGAGATATGCTGGATTAATGAAAGAGGTAGTGAAAAGCAGCTGGTTGATTCATAGCAAGCCATTCACTGCCTTTCATGCTGCTTCATAGCAAGGAAAAAAAACCCTATAGACTGAAGTGTACAGATGATTTATCCCGATGCCAAGGAGCCTCCTACCCTTTTCATGGGCTAAACTTTCTTTTACAGACATGCCAGGAAAGATTGCTTTTTGGTTGAAATTCAGGAGATTAAGGCAACCCAGGAAAAAGTTGTTTTAGAAGAGGTCAGTCAGTAGAATAATACATTTTTTTATTAGTCTATAGTGAAAAGCCTAAGAAGTTGCTAGTTTGGGGGAAAGGAGGAAGAGAAAGACAACCTGTTATTACATCGTGAGTAACTGCCCATGTTACTGCTCTAGCCTGACTGCAGAGTGAAAGCAGACATTGCTTTGATACAATGATCAATTTTACTATTCCAGATGAGATTTTTTGCTTTCAGCTTTCTGCAGATCTCTTCTGCTCAGTAAATCAAGAACTGCACAAAGGTCCTTTACAATGTAGACTTGATGTGCAATAATATTATCCTGAGACAATATTCCAACAGTCATGAAACAGGCATCAAGAGCACTGCTCCTTGCTTCAAAACCCTGCAAGAAATCAAGATCTTTCAAACAGAGCCAAATTCTAACCAAGGGTGGCTGTTTAAAGCTGAGTTACTAAAAGCCTTGGCTGGGCCTGGACTTTTGTTTTAAGTGTTTGCACTATTAAATATTAATATAGGTCAAATAACTGAACCCCCTGAGCAGATGGAATCTGTGCAATGAAAACAAACACACCATCCAACATGAGCCAATGTTACCCACAATGTTACTGGATAAATATGCAAACACAGAGCCCAATTTCCCTGAACAAGTTTTCATACTGGTGTTCTGGGAGAACCAGAAGGAAAACACAAAAATTAAACAATAGGCACAACACTGAAACTTTGAAGACCTGATCCAAGGCTCATTGACTTAAGGGAGCTTTGTCTCTACCACCTTGAAGGGCTTGCAGTGCTGTGAAGCCTGAAACACACACAAGGAATCACAAAGTGGTGCCACATACAGAAGGCAGCGTCAGGTTTGGTGACAATTATGAACTTAAGAGCTTGGCTACCAGGATTAAAAGAAAAATGTGGAGCAGATCTGATCATTTTTTACTGACATCTGCATTATTTTGCCATGGGGCTCCCAATTTTTGCAGTGGTCCTGACTGCAGCTTGACCCAAGCAGGCAAGCTCTGCGTGTTGGCTTTGGAGCCTGGAATTGTGGCTTGCATGGTGGATGATGGCTGCTGCTGAGAAATACAGGACATCACAAAATCATAGAATTATAGACTGGTTTGGGTCAGAAGGGACTGTAAAGAGCATCTAGTCCCACCCCCTGCCGTGGGCAGGGACATCCTCCACTAGCCCAGGTTGCCCAAAGCCCCATCCAACCTGGCCTTAAACCATCCACAGTTTTTCTGGAGAACCTGTTCCAGTGCCTCACCAGCCTCATGATAAACAATTTATTCCTAACATCTAATTTAAATCTACCCTTGGCAGTTCAAAGCCATTACCCCTTGCCCTATCCCTCAATGCCCTTACAAAATTCCTTCTCCAGCTTTCTTGTAGACCTCATTAAGTGCTGGCAGGCTGCTATGAGGGCACAGAGATAAGACTGAAAGAACAGTTCAGGTTGCTCAAAGTATTTAAAATATTAAGTAGAAATATTAAAAATGGTAATTAAAAACATTCAAATAGAAAAAGCAATAGTTTTTGTTCTGAAAAAAAATAATTTGTTCAAGAAAAGTCCATGTGATAGAAACTTTCCTTGTAATTTAACTTTTTAATATAATCTTTCCATCCTGGTGAAATCTATGTTTAAGGGGTTTTTTTATCATTTCTTGTATTTTGATTAAATATTTTATCCAGGTTTTCTAATGATGTGCACCATCCTTGTGTCTGCTGCTTCAAATGTAACCCAAACAGCCCAAATACAGCACATTAGCGTGCTGATGTGAATGAGACAATGCACGCCTGGCTTAAGCCCAAGTCCTCAGCCCTTCCAAAGCACACTGATTGGAGTCGTAACCATCCAGCTAAATTGAAGCTGGTAATTAAAAATATGCAAAATGGTTTGGAAATAATGTGAATCTCTCTGAATGTGGATTTTGAATATGGGTGTCTCTCACATGGGTAAAGTGGATAATTGCCTGCCTATCCTGCTTCTATTCATTGCAAATAATTGAGTTGTTGTCAAACACTTCTAGCAGTGCCTATCACAATAAATATGAGAAGACAGAGGGGTTCTTTGAATAATCTCATTTTTGTGGCTGAGGAAGCTGTTTCTTTTGTATTTGCCTAGGGAATGGCATAGCAACAGGAAGTAAGGAAGAAAGAATGGAGAAAGCACTGCAGTGTTTGCTTTATTTCTTCATTTTGTATCGCCACATCACCAGAAGACTCCATCCCTACACCTGTGTCTCTCCAGGGACTTCTTTTGTGTAAAACCCCATGGCTCATCCATCACTGGAGTGGTAGTATGAGCCAGGGGGATGGGGATGGTGGGGTAGGGACCGGGAATGAGCAGTGTACATGGGGAGCTTTGCACAGTACCCCAAACAAGACACCTGTGAGCCGTGGGCTACTTGCCAAGGAAGCCAGGCATGTTTGGGTAATGACTGAGTGAACACCTCAGGTTGCAAAATTCCACTGGTGTGACTGAAACCCCACTGGAGCACAAGGAAAGCTTGCTTGTATGTGACCAACTCAGGCTGTCTCTCTCAGGGCGGGTGTTGCTACCTCTGAACATGCTCTGGTGCTGCTGTGAGTTTTGCTTTTGTGCTTGGACCTGCAGAATAGGAGGTCTCAGCTGACATTTCTCACTGCAGCAGCTCCTGCCATCATCCCTCCCCTACAGACAGCTGTGGCTTTGCTTCTCCAACAGCCGTAACACATCCCTCAGCAGGCCCTGCCACCACCATGCCTTGTCCTCAGCGTTTCCTAAGCCCCATCTCCCTGCGCTGTCACCGCTGCCCATATGCTGCTGCAGTTCCCATCTTTTCATCCTTCCCTTCCTTTGACAGGCAAATTCCTCGCTGGCTTCAGCAGCTCTTTGAAGTTTCCTTTGTGGTGCTGCCTTGGGGGGCGGTTATCGTGTTTTGCACACTTGGACTTGAGCTCAGAGCCACACAGATGACACAGGTTGGGTAGCTGGAGCATTTAAAAGGCAGAGACGATGCTCCCAGAGATCTGGAGAAGACAGGTGTATTGTTTTGCCTCTGTTTGAGACTCGCTGGCACGCAGCATGGGTGGAAACTGCCTGATGTCTCCAAACAGCCACAGCAGGTAACACGGGCTCTGTCCTGTGTGGTCCCCAGAGAAACCCTGATGTTCCTCCCTCCCTGCCTCTTTCTTAGCTCACTTTTGAATTCTAGTTTTGCTCTGAGGTATCTGTTCTCCAGCCTCTCTCAGTCTTTTTCATATAATTTCTTAAATGATAAAGCAGGCTGAGCGTGAGAAACAGCCCCAGAAAGAATCACTTTCCCTCTCCATCCTCAGGTTTGCCTGAGAAACAGGTTCCTGCCTGGAGTATTTCTGGACACAAAAATCCCCTTTTTCCATTCAGATTTTGACACTTCTTCTCCCACAATTAATGCAACAGAGAGGTTAACCCGGAGATGGTGCAGCAGAAATCTGTTGTGTGCTGCAGCAACTGGAACAAACCTTTGATATCTGGGAGCTCATTCAGCTGTCGTCTTCAAAGGGCTCTCACTGCCAGAGAAGCTTTTGCCACAGTAATAATGCAGCAGTCTGAGGGCCTGGAGATGGTTTTGTCTGTGCCACAGTGCTTTTGTATAGAGTAAGATGCACTTGGGACCTATTACAGTCCCTGGCAATTAGACAGAGCGCAGCATCTCCAAAACACCATTGTCCATACAAATTAATTAATCAATCCTATACCCCTCAGATAAGAGTTGCTCCTCGTGTTTTGATGGCAGGGCAGGCCAATCAGACCTTGCCTATGGCCACCAGCTCTTGGCGTGTTAGCAGCCCAAGGCTGCTGGGAAGAGGAAGGGTCCAAGTGGCAGGGGGCTGAGGGGACCTTTCACCTGGGCACCTCAATTCCTGGAGGCCAAGTGACTTCTATAAGCCACACAACAAGTGCATGGCACCGGCAGCCCTGGAGTTCAACTAGTGATGCCTGGCTGCAAGCAACATCCCACAATATCTCTTTCCATACCATAATTGTGTGTTTTAATAAATTCCCCTGGGGACATGTGCCATATAAAACGTGTAAGTCAAACAAACCGGAAAGCAGCCCAGCTTTGCGCTGTCATTTATATTGGAAGAGCAGGCATGTTAAATCCCTTTTTCCACAAATCCCTTTCAATAAATCAGTTCTGGAGCAATGCAGCTGTTTGTCGGGTGCTTCGGTGGTGCTGTGCTTCTCAATGACTCTCTGTGCAAAGAGACGTTCTCCAGAGTTATGCTAAAATAGACTGAGCAGTTTTGGGAAAGAGAGGTGTGTGTCCAAATCACTGGAGTGAATGAGTTCATTCTATGTACCAGGGGAAGGCACGGCAGGCAAAGGGTGGCTAAAATTATCGGCCAGGTAATTTCCAAATGTTCTTGGCTTGGTGCACAAGCAGGTGTAAATCTGCTGGATGCATTAGAGGTGAGAGCAAGTCAGATGTAAAGCAAGAGCCTCTGAGAAGCCCTGGGTGAGACCTGGGAGGACAGACTAACTCCTGCTCATTAACCTAACTGTGCTTGGGAGCTTGCTGGCGACACCTGCTTGGTGGGAGTACTGGCAGGTACGAGGCATGGGGCACAACCCCCCGAAATGATCCACGCACGAGGTGTCCCGGATGGTGCAGAGCACACTGGCAGCAGTTTACATCACTGGATAAAGGCACATCAAGGAAAGAGTGGAATGGAGGTGATGAGAAAATTTGGCAGCCTGGTGTCATCAAAGTGTCTTGTGCTGGCTCCTTTCTATCAAATAACCCATCGTGGATGCTGAGCTGGAAAGCTCCATCCCCCTCCCTACTGCCCTCCCTCCCCTTGGTTTTGCAAGGCTTATCTTTTCACATGGTGGAGGAGAGTCACAGGATTTTAATTTGGTTACAAATGATATGGGAACATTATCATCCCCTATTAACACCCTTCAGGGTAAAACATTTTGGTTGCCACTTGGCCCTTTAGCTTGGCTTAGAGGTGTTAGAGCAAGAGGGAGAAGGAGCCAAAGAACCCCCAACTAAACCCTGCAGGATTTTGGTGAACTTCCATTTTCTTTTCTCATTTCTGAACCATAAGGCCTATTCAGTCACGTAACTACACAAATTAAAAACTCAACTCGGCAAAAATCACCCCAGAGTCCTTTATTGGCATCTTTCCTGGAATGCCAGCTGTTAGAGCGAAGCAGAGAGGCCAGGCTCTGCTGATTTCCCTACCCTTGCAGATACCTGCTCCAGATTTGTTTTTTGAAGAAATAATTTAGCATACAGGTGGTTTTTGGGTTGAAAGTCACTGGTTTTTTGTAGATTGCCAAGACTGATGCGACATCAGTTTTGGATCCAACTGCCAGCATCAGGGAACTGAACTCAGGTTTTCGCAAAGGATGCGGTTTGAAGTCCATCTTTGAATTCAATTGCAGGTATTTTGGGACAGGAATAAAAACCAAGAACTGTTTTCCTCTGAACTGCAGATCAAATAAGTTCTGTATCATGAATGGTGATTAGCAGAACTGATTTTATTATGACAAAAAAAAACCCCAACCCAGCAACGAAAAGCGCCAGCATCAAAGCCTGTGAACATTTTCTAGGTTTGCACATTGGAAGATACACATATTTTTAAATGTTAGACATTTAAAGGGTTGGCAGATTCCTGATGTACAGCAGAACACAGTAAATCGCTTTGGATTCATGGGGGCACACTCCCCCATAATGCCACTGTACATTAATTAGCTGCATAGCAGATATCTCTGCCTGAAAGTTGTATTTTTGTTTCTCCACAGTGCACTTAGAATTACTGGGGCATGGTGATTGATTCCCTTTACTGAAAGCTTCTATCACCTAACATGTAAGCAAGAAAATCAGCCCTAATTGAGAGAGAGAGGAAGTTATCGGGGGAAGCATGAGAGATAACAATGATAAATTGAAAGAAGGGTGGTTCTAACTGACAAAAGAACTTAAAAAGAAGAAAGGAAGTTCACTGTGAGGACTGTCCCCAACAGAACACGTTTCCCAGAGAGGTTGTGTTTGGAGGGTTGGGCTGGACAAAGCCTTGGGCAGCCTGTGCTGAATTCAGCCTTGTTCCTGCTCTGAGCAGGAGGCTGGACAAGGTATCTCCTGACGTCCCTTCCAAGATGAAGGGTTCTGTGCTTCTGCAATAAAGTGCCAGGAGTCTGCTTTAGCCACTTAGAAACAAATGGCCAGGTTTCCAGCTTTCTCTTGCTGGGAGTTCATCCACTTTTTGCAGAAGGTTTGGGAGCTAAAGTCATCAGCAGATGACCCTGCCTGTACTCCTACACACCTCTCCCCAGCTCTGCACAAGCGCTCTGTTTACTACTCCTTCCAGGCCATGCAACAGCAGCACATCCACAGTGATGGGAGAGACTGTTGCTAGTACATGTAACAACAGCAAGGGTTTTTTTACCTCCAGTGTCATGTTTACTTTGACAGGGACATCTCCAAACCATCAGCTCAATCTTTACTGTCAAGCTTGTGCCAAGGGGTGACTTAGTTCCGCTCTGGAACTAAAAATTTTGGGTGCACTGTATAGGTTATCTTGGAACAGGCCATCTGTGCATGCAGCTAGGTCCCATGTCTGTCACAAGATGGTCCAGGAGGCCTTGCAAACACCTACTTGACATGATGGACAGCAGGTGGACTAAGGTGAACTTCAGCAAGCTACTTTAGTGGAAAGTTCAGGAGTTTCTGCAAACAGCTTGTTCTCAACCACCCATCTCAAACCTCCACTCCCTTGGAGAGAAGTGGGTGGCCATGCAGATCCATCAACATGCACAAAGCATGGCTTTTGCTGCAGAGGCTGCAGAACCATGAAGTAACCACTCAAACCACTCAGTTTCTTTTGTTCTCTGCCCAACTTTTCATTCTAGAAGTGCTGATGGGCTGCATTTGGCAGATAATAGGCAATCTGAGTATTTGTTTCTGAGCACCACTGCCGTAATGCTATTGTTGCTGTTGAATGAGGATGTGGGTAAATTCCAGCAGGGAATGTACAATATAACTCTGTGTTAGTAATTACTGATTTGATTTCCAGGTGCTCTATAGCCGACTACTGTAGCTTCACGTTGATGTAAGCTTTCCAGCTTTCCTTGTGAGCTAATCGTGGAACATGCATACCAAAAATCAGCCATGAAAAACATGGAAATCACCAGGTCTTCAATCCTTCTCTTTTGTTCAAAACTCTGTTAAAAAGGTGGAGTTGTGTGGCCACAACTAGGACAAGACTAGTAATTCTGTGCATGTGCATGCTCAAGTCAACATATAAAGAAAACACAGGTAAGTTAGGAAGACCTGGATTCTGACCAGTGCAGCACAAAGTGCTGAGGGAAGGAGGATGCACAAGTCTCAGTCTCTCTGTGTCCACTATGCTTATGCAAAAGCCTGGTGCCACACACTAGCAGAACTGATCATGGTGAGGACATTTAGTGCTGGTGGACAAGGATGGCCACAACCATCCCCTCATCCACTTCTTTAGAAAGGCTTTGGCACAACAGCTTTTAAAAAGAAAGAAAACTTCTGTTGTGGATCCAGACCAAGCCAGTGCTTTGCAGTGATTGCTGCCTGTGCCTTGTGCTATGAACCCTTCTTTCAATAGGCAGCACTGTCAGCACCACCAAAATGGCACAAAGATTCCACAAGTACACAGCAAAATGGTATGGAATCATTTTCTCATACCTCAGGATACTTTTTCCCACCGAATCTCTCTACCACTTTTAAAGTGACTCTATACATTTAATGAGTACTCTCTCCTTTGCAGCTGCTCTGGGTAGAAATGCAGATAAAATTAAATGGGAGGAGATCCTTAATGCTGATGAAAACAAATCTGAAATTCACTTGAGCAGCCTGACACAGCCAAAAGGGATGCACCAAGTCCCCCTGCTAATGCTGCACCAGCGTGAGCCTAAAACCCAGAAAGGTGACCCATCCCAGAGGCACTTTACGCTGACCGCTGCAAATAGAGGCCAGCTAAGACACACGGCAGTGACACACAGCCAAGAAGTAGCTGGTCCCTGCAGAGCCCTGGTGCCGTCCCAGATAGAAACCCAAGCCTGGCTTCTCCCTGAGCGTCTGCTCTGCTCCACTGCCACCCCCTACGGCTGCAGGAGAAGTGCTGCTCTCTGCGGCCAGGTTTGTGTTGTGTTTGGCACGCAACAGGGCCCTGAAAATAATCTCTTGTATTAGCTGAAACCCTCTCATGCCAACTTCGTGATCCCTCTGACATATTTGCTGCCAGCGTTTGGTGTCAGTGTGCTGGCCCGTGGCTCAAAGCAGTCACATTTTTAATGCTGCACAATGCGTACCTTCTCTCTGTGTGTCCGTCCCTCTTTTGTGGATGAGCAGGACTCAGGGAATTTGGCTGGATCATCACTTTCCCCAGTAAAGACTGGGGACCGATGGAGAGAATGATCTGTTTCCCCCCGCGGTGTGTACCAAAATGGCATGTGGTAAGTCTCATTCTGATTTCTCAGATGCTGGATAACAGCCACCCCCTCTGCTCCTCCAACCCCATACAA
This sequence comes from Porphyrio hochstetteri, assembly GCA_020800305.1. Lineage (NCBI taxonomy): Eukaryota > Metazoa > Chordata > Aves > Gruiformes > Rallidae > Porphyrio > Porphyrio hochstetteri. Next base: position 15,158,280 of record CM036920.1, read on the forward strand.
ACTCTTTGGGACTGTCAGTTCTCCAAGGCCTTATTTGAACAATTCACTGAGGAACTGGATGGGATAAGGTGATCTAAAACCACAGTGAAATTCTCCAACCCCCCCCCCAGGAAGGTTATTACTACTGTCCTTTACCATATTAAGAAGCAACTCCAGCCTGTAGAACAACAGTATTAAAATATTAAAGAGAATTAAACAGGCATCCTTATTAAAAATAAACTTATAATCATCTGAGTGCACCTTGAAGTAAAACCTGAGGAGGTGTAGGAAAGCAAATGGTTTAATGTCCTCCTGCAATCTTCTGCTCCCAGGGGCCAATTTTGACTCCATTTTTAGAGAAACCAACCTTTTTGCCTAGGTGGGTTTTGCTTTCCATTTGAAAGGATCACAGCAGAGAGAAATGGAAGGTGGCACAAAGCCATGAGGAGCATCAGTGACCAGAGAGCACTGTCCAGACAGCATTGGGCATGCACCTGCAGAGCAACCCAGGCCATTCACCAGCTGCAGAATGAAACAGCATTTGTGTTCTTCTTTAACTAAGCCCACTTTCCTGTAATTGAGCTTATCACTGAATATTTTGGTACAACAGATTAAATATCTCAGGTGGCATTTCACTGATACACTGAAAACAGTGTCAGAAAAATTCTTCTGAGTCAGCATCTCAGCTGTCCTTTGTAGGGTTGGCATTTTCCTATTGCTTTGCCTCCTGAATTAAGAGATCAATCTTAATTTTGCCCACAGATGGGGAAGTTTTGCTATTTCCATTTTGTCTACATGCACAAAATAAAAGCAAATTGTAATTTATTTTTCTTTGTGTGGACCAAATGAGTTTGGGTTCTTTCACTTTTCCTCTGGCATTCTTTCCTGTTGACAGCATGATTTGCACAAAATTACATTCTGTTGATAAAAATGTGCTGAAATGCCTTTCAGTTCCATTGACTGAATGATTTGCAGTAAGAGTTTTGACAAAATGCATGTTGTCAACAGAATGAGATGGGGTGGGTGGAAGGAAGAGCACGCCTCTGACATAGGGAGCGAGCGGTTCCACTCTCACTTGGTTTGTTAACAACTCTGCTCTGAGGCTATTAGAAAGGATTTTGTGGGATTCAGAGAAGACAATAGTTACTTTGGAAAATCTCCTTTGCACAGATACATCTGGCAGGGAGGAAAGGCATAAAGAAAGTTAATGGGTGCAGAATTTGGCCAGGGATCATTGCGAGTGCTGTTCTACTTCTTCAGATGTCTTTCTATCCATATAAATTTCCTCCATTACGTTTACAGATTTCCTCATTCAGCTTTTAAGGGAATACTTGTACTGGAAATGAATGAGACAGGGAAAAGAAGTGTGGTAAAATTTATGAAAACATCTGTTGGAAGTTCTGAGAAAGATGCTTTTGTTTTAATCATCTAAGGAAGATTGATGGATTTTATCAGAGCTAAGTACCGAAGAGTCCCAAATGGGCTCTTTATCCCAAAGGCAAAGCACTTAAGCATATGCCTAATTTTAAGCACGTGAATAATGGCCTCATTGACTCCAGTGGAAAACTCAAGTGCTACAAGCTGAGTATCTTGGATGCTGAGATGCTTTGGATTAGTGTTAAAATCATGACCAAACCGTACCAAAAAATAATCTTGAGCATAACCACACAAAATTCTTACAGTTAGAACCAAATTCTTTTGGTAAAATGAATCACATTAGGTACATGCAGCTTGCTTGAATACAGTCAGATACATTAGGATGGACAGTTACTGATAAACCAAGAGAAATACTTATTTATTCAAGGAGATTTACTTGATAACCCTTAGCTGTGGTAACACGCAGAGGATCAACCTGATGGGTAAGGAAAAAATCTGTTGTTTGTAGTGATATTGCTTCATTTTATCCAAATTTGTTTGTTACACAATATTTTTGTTGCTCTAAGTCGATTCTGAACGGAACCTTAGCACCTTTTTTATTTTTCCCCCCCGAGCTGTTTTCTCACAGCAGCATCCTTTTGTTGAGCACCAAGTCTGGCTGTCAGTCAGAGAGGAGGAAGAAGAACCAGCATCAGACCTGAGCTCTCTTTCAAGAGTTGTTCTGTAGGTGTGGTAATGAGCTGTGGTTTCTTCTGGGAATTCAGGTTGGGAATTCACTTGTAGATGGTGCTGAATTTCCACTGCAATGTCCAGCTCAATTTTCTTTAAAGGTTGCTATGGGTATCAGAATATGGTGCCAAAGTACCTTAAACCACTATTCCAGATGATTATTCTCATTTCATGATGTAAATGCCTTAATTCCACACCCACATGAAAATCCCACCGGCAGCAGCTGGATCAGGGGAATAAACAACAGTGCTTCATGTGCATGTACTGAGTTCATTTCACTCTGCTGTCAAAACCAATTTCTGATCAAACAATGAATATATCAAACCAGAGGAAATGCCTGTGCAAAATGCTGCTTACATGGGGACAAGCTCCCTGTGCCTGGATGTGCTGGGGCACTGCAGGAGCTGAGGGGCAAAGTAGACTCAGATGGACAGGCTGGAGGAGGCAGGAGACAGCCTGCACCTTGAGTTAGAGTAGGCTTTGGATTACTTTGATGTTTTTTGCCCTAAAAGAGCTGATTTTTAGGACTCCCAGTTTGACATAGTGTTTAACCTGGAAGCTGTGGTAATGAGCTCAGGAAGGACCAGACATGTAAGTTAAGAGCATCTTCATGGCACCTATCATCTCTTCCATTCTGATGAGGAGGAAAATGTTCATGATCTTTTCAGACAGGCATTATCCAGGTGATCAAATCCTATGATTCTCGACTCCTTCCACACTTGCACCTCGTGGCTATTGATTCCTATTTTTGGAAAGCCTCAATGTACATCGCACATGCCCCTTCTGAATGGAAATGCTGTTTAATGGCATTTAACAGTGCAGGAGTCACAGCTGCAAAACAAAATGTGTTACAGAAACTTTGGACATTGCTTTGCTTTGGTCATGAAAAAGCTTTTTCTATTTTGCTTGAATGATACCATGGTTATTTTAGCTCTTAAGTAGTAATTGACATTCCAAATAAACAAGAGCTGGGAGAGCAGACTTGTCCTTGGACTTGGGATGGGATGGTGTTTTAAGAAGTTATACACATCTTCCTGCTTAAAATGGCATGTCCTTAGGGCTGGCACTACCTGTTGGGCAAATGTGGGTGCCTGTCTCAGGAAAGCAGAAGTCCAGGTGGATCGCTGTCCATGAACTCCTGAGGAAGTCAGCTGAAGGGAAGGATATAATGCAGGTGCTATTATCAAATACATTTCCTAGAAGGAAATTTGCATGGCAAAGAAACCCAAGCCCCAAAAAACAAACAAAAAACCAACCAAACAAAACCCTATCCCAAAACCCTTTGGGTTTTCCAAAGCTCTGGAGATGAGTGAGAGTTGTAGAACTGAAGTGAGATGCAGAACCTTAGTCAAATTACTCCTAAGGGTGTCAGCTATAAGATGCCAAGAGAAGTCCATCAAACCAAAGTTTACATTTGAATGTAAAACACAGCCAGGCAGATTTTGCTGGAAGAGGGGCAGCACTGGGGTACAGTAACCAAGCACAGAACTGGGGCTTACCTAACCATAGAAAAGGATAGAGCCTGTCAGAGCATTTTCTAATTCTGTGTCTATTATCTGAGAGTAGAGCAGATGACAAATCTGTTAGTTCAGAGTGTTGACACAATACACTTTTATCACTTTTTGTCAACAGAACATAATTGTGTTCAGATTATCCTGTCACAGGGGAATAGCCATAAGATCATGCTGTCCATAAAAATAAATGTCATGTTCTATTTCTGGGAAAAGCAGAGGGAAAGAGGAAAAGCAATGCAAGTAAAGAAAAAGCTTGTACCAACTCTGTTCTTTGGCCAGAGTTTTAGTTACACAGACGCTGTGATAGAGCAGTTGGTCACCCAAATCTGGCTCCCTCAGGCCCCTGTGATAGACGCCAGGCTCCTGTGCTTCTAATGTGTTTCCCTCCCACCCCATCGAATCCAAACACTTCTTCCAGCAACCATCTGTAACCAATGCCAACTACGAATCACAAGCAGTGAATCAAGAGCAGGAATTACAGAAACCCACCAAAGAGAGAGAGTAAATGTTCTGCAGGGCTGGGACATGGTCAGGGAGTGGAGTGCTGAGCCTGAGGACAACACCAAGATGACAAGGAGCTTTGCAGTTCAAGGGTTCAGGTTATCTCCCTTTGTTGTAGGACTTCAGGGGCCACCTTGCCAAAACCCCGAAGCTGACCCCTTTGGGGAGAATCAGTGGGGTTATCACCTTCTCTCTGCTGAGCTGGATGCCTTCTGCCCATGGGAGGGAAGGCACTGGAATTGCACTGTTCTCTGTTCCCACAGAAAGTCATTCCACCTCAGGCATCCCTTTCCTGGACAAAAATGCAAACTCAGCTGCAGAAACATGTTGCATTTTTCAAGATTAAGCAAAGTGAGAACTAGTATTTCTAATAAAGCAGATGGAAATATTCAGTTGGCTTGCTTCTAATGGAAATACAATTTGCCCATCCATCATCTTTTCTTGTGACACTCTGGAGACAGCTGTGAGTGGAAATCTGAGGGCTGAAGGGGTTTCGGGCAGGTAGTGGGTGTTTGTGCACAGCAGACAAAGGGGATTAGTCAGTATGGGGAGGAACCAGCATCACTTTGTGCTCCCTTGTGGTCCACCACAGGTGCAGTCCCTCCTGATTTCCTGTAGCAATTACAGTATGAATCACAGCAATGAATCCAGAGTTTAAAATAGAAACATATTCTCGGGGGGCAGAAACAAACAGAAAAACAAAGTCCTTTGTCAAAATCCAAACACCATCTCCCTTGGCCCAGATTTTCTTTTCTCATAAAGTCACACCGCCTCTCACACCTTCCCTTCACTTTTTGACATGCTGCTTTTTACCAACTGAGAGACCCAGAGGGTGTTGGGGCTGTAGAAGCCTGAGACAAGAAATAATGAATCTCCACTGAGAGCAACGTGCTGCCTCATATCACTCAGCGTTGCATCAATAGCCTGATGGAGTCAGGAGAGGTGACTGAGGAGGAAACAGGAACTCGCTTGAGATGCTTAATGATGGAAACTGAGGTATTTCAAATCTCTGGTGCCTGCTCGCTACGCAGGCTGCTCAGAGGCGTTCAGTGTGATTACAGCACCCAGACAGAAGAGTTTTATCTCCTGTGCTCTCGGTGCCACTTTCATGGCAATTTAGGGAATGATCACAGAGAGATGAATCGCTGATTAGTTAACACACGCAGCCTTCGTGTGTTCTGTTCACACAAAGCTTTGAACTCCTGGAAGCTGTCGTACTGGGAAGATGTCTGTCCCAGAGGTAACTAGGATTCTATTGCTGTCTCTGTTATTTACCAAGTGACACTGTACATAAGCTTTGTGCATGACACGGAGGCTCTCCAGCTACATCTCAAGTTAGCTGCAGAGGAGGTGCTCATTAAAGCAAGAGGCTGTTGGGAGAAAGCATCTGCCATTCTCCTCTAAACGCTGTCAGCTTTGAAAAAGAGGGATTGATCCCATATCTAAGCCTGAAGCCTAGCAGGGATGCAGTTTGGGTTTGAGTTTTCACTCCTGCAGCCCCCCCAAAAGGCGTTTAGAGTGAGATCTGGAGTGAGGACTGACCCTGGCAGCTTCCCACGGATTGGGTATGAGCAGGGGACCAAATTGACTGTCCTCTCTGCATCACCCAGCCTAAATCTCCTCCCTGGCCCTGCTGTGTCTCTTTACAGTGCCATCACACACTGGTGGATCCTGGTCTTTACCATTTTCCAACTGCACCAAAGTTGCTTGGTGAGATAATTTTTTTACTTGCACAACTGGAACAAAGTAGGAAGAGTATAAAAAGCTTCAAAAAGTCCCCAAACCTGAAGAATTAGCAAATCCTATAGCTAAGGAACAGTATGCATCGCTCTAAATGGTTTGCAGGGGGCACACAGCCATAGCAGGGAGGACAGCAGGCTGCAACCCACTGCTTCCAGTACATTCTTCTAACTGATTAGGTCCCTTATCCTGTCCTAGCATCTCAGTGCACTACCATTTAGCAGGAGACCCGACCTTGGAGCTTCACTCTGTGATTTGTATAAAATTTTTTGTTTGGTTTCCCCACAGTTTCCATCAGCTCCAAAGCTAATGGTCTGATTCCTCCTCAATTTGGGTGCTGATGTGTTCGTATGAAAGGGTGGGAAAATGCCCATAAGCACTGCTAGATACCCAGAGAAATGCTGCTGGTGGTGAGGATTCTGTGAGTAAGTAGCTGAGAATTAAACTGATGTTTCAAAGGGAGAAGGGGGTAAGATGCTGTCTGGTCACAGCTGTCCAGCCACTCAGACGAGGCACAGAGGGTTTCTCAGGAGGAGCAAGCAGGAGGCAGGCACTGAAATATGTTTCCCTCTTTGCTCCTGGAGAGTCTAAATGAGATCACAGTGGAGTAGCAGCGACAGATGTTCTCTCCAACCACTGTGTCAACACCCAAAAAATCGGTGTGACAGGCAGGTATCACCCCCCAAGGTATCATATTTGACAAAGTGGCCCTAGAGCAGGTGGGTAGCTTCTGATCATTGTTTTTGCTCCAGGACGGGTGAGAAGAGCCCCAGATCTCAGGAGCTGCGTTCAGGGCTGGCTGCCATCTGATCCTGATGAATTATGACGGAGTCTTAGATGTAGCCCTCACATTGACACGGGACGGGAATGTCGTTAGGCAGATCACGCAGCTCAACGGAGAGACATAAAAAGTCTATGAAGATTTGAGAGCACAATAGCATAACTGTTATATATTGAGAAGAAAAGTAACATTCCTTATCTAATCTCTTGCTTTCTCATTAATTAATTTCCTTTTAATGAATGAAACAAACAGGCCTGGCTTTCCATTAAGTTAAGCTTACTGGAAATTTTTAAAGAAAACTTTAGCTCCAGTAGCTGAATGCAATGCCTTATTTTTGCATAATCTGTTGTGCTGAGGGCTAAAGTACATCACTTCTGTTAAAGATCAGGGGCTTTAAAAATAAGGCATCAACATCTCTCTCTAATTTCACAGTCAGCATTGTCCTTCTCACCTAATTTCACAGATTCACAGAATCATAGGGGTTGGAAGGGACCTCCAGAGCTCATTGAGTCCAACCCCCCTGCCAAAGCAGGGTCCTTAGGACAGGTCATACAAGGAGGTGTCCAGACGGGTCTGGAATATCTCCAGAGAAGGAGACTCCACACCCCCTGGGCAGCCTGTCCCAGGGCTCCCTCACTCTCACTGGGTAAAAGTTCCTCCCCATGTTGGTGCGGAACTTCCTATGCTCTAACTTGCAGCCATTGCCCCTTGTCCTGTCCCCACAGACACTGAAAAGGGGCTGGCCATTCCCCCCTGCATACCATACTTACAATATTTATAAACATTAATAAGGTCCCCCCTTAGTCTTCTTCTCTCCAGGCTGAACAGCCCCAGCTCACTCAGCCTTTCCTCACAGGGGAGATGCTCCAGGCCCTTCATCATCTCTGTAGCCTACTCTGTTCTCTCTCCAGGAGATCCCTGGCTTTTTTATACCAGGGAGCCCAGAATTTCTCTCTTTATTAAAAAAGACTGATTAGTTGTGCCTACTTGGTATGAAGCACAACTTCTCTTTATGAAGACTCCAGTAAACCCCAGTAAATGGGGAGAGGGAAGAGATTAATAAATGATTCTGCTTGACACCTTGGCTCGTAATACGAACGTCAACACAGCCGCAGCTGAGTGAGACACGTATGTGCCTTAAGCCTGTTCGGATTCAGCTTCTTGCCAAGGACATAGTTCACTTGTGGGACCTATGTGACTTAAGAATATGTTAAGTGTTTCAGTGATTTGGTACCAGACCACTAAATGCCCTTCACAAGTAGCTGAGTAAGTATGTGCAGTTATTTGTCAGATAAAGGGAATTCACAGCTGCAGGGTTGGTTGCTGTGCTATCAGCTCTGCTGATCTTCAAGTGCTGCATAGACTGACGGACACTGAAGGAGTCTGATAATCTGTCTCTGCATTTATCCACTCAGACTTTGCTTTGTGAGTCCTGCCTAGCTTGCTTTGATATCAAAGAAGAAAAAAAGCAACGCTGCTCAGCTGATTTGTGAGTTCCAGAAGGGAATGAAGTGCTCTGACACGATGGGCTCCAGCATTGGCCAAGCATGCTGTGGTAGGGCAGATAGAAACATGAGCTAAGCATGTCAAGCAAAGGTGTGAGCATCTGCAGATGTGGTTGAGCATTTTAGTAACCATCTTTCCAATGAAGATGTCAAGGATCACCTAGGGTTTTCTGGGGATGATGACTACGGTGCTTGGCCAGCCCCTTTTCAGTGTCTGTGGGGACAGGACAAGGGGCAATGGCTGCAAGTTGGAGCACAGGAATTTCTGCACCAACATGGGGAAGAACTTTTACACAGTGAGGGTGACAGAGCTGCCCAGGGAGGTGGTGGAGTCTCCTCTGGAGATATTCAAGACTCATCTGGACGCCTATCTGTGCAATATGAGCTGGGGAGCTGCTTTGGCAGGGAGGTTGGACCTGATGATCTCTCGAGGTCCCTTCCAACTCCTATGATTCTGTCATTCTGTGAAAAATAAGACCTGCTTTTGATGCAGCAAAGAGATCTGATGTTCTGGAGCTGTTCTGAAGAACTCGAGGAAAACTTTGCAAACTTATGGAATCGACTGGAATCTTACCATTTCACCAATGACATTGCTTTGCCTGTGGAAGTCATCCCAAGCTGTGCTTTTAACATCTTTTTTTCCTCTCTAGTGACTACATATGCAGCCCCAGCATTAAGTATGCAAAGGGCCTTGCTGGGCAGCTGTAGGTGGTCCTGCTGCTTGTTAAACATGACAGTTGAATGTGTGGATGCACAGTAAATGAGTGCAGCTCATCGTAGCCTTTAGAAAACTAATTGGCTACTAAGCTTTTGAAGGGTCAAATACATTAGTATCTAGCCCCACTCTGCTCTTTGAACAGCAAGTGGTTAGGAGCAAGCCTGATTAGCATGCCTCTTCACTGTCCTCCACTTCTGATATATACATATGAATGACCTTTTGCTGCAGTGTGTGTGTGAAATGGATAGAGAAAGGCACAAACCCTATAAATAGCTTGCAGAGTTAAAGGTTGTACTCAAAACAAAGCCCATAATGTTTTTAAAGTAAATAATTAGGGCTAGCTTTGTGGGTCTGCACTTTATAGTTGGAGTTGAAGCAGATGAAAAGCATCAGCTTTGATTTTTCACTTCAAATGTGAGCCATAGGCAAACTTCAATGCAACACATTCTTGTCCAGGTTCGTTCATTCTGTCAGTGGATGAAAATCCATCAGGGTTATTTTTGCAGAAGTTCTTTCTCATAGTTGCAGGCTTCCTTGCTGAATGATGCATTACTGATCAATCCCATAGTTTCAGAAATGGGTGTTTTGGGGTATCCCCCTGTCTTAACAGGACAGACAGCAGTAACAACACTAGGTGAAATTATTTATTTATGTGTTTTCTGAAAAGATGGAAGCAAACCTGAACTGGCTCCAGGAGTGCTTGTAATTCTCCTTGCTTCAGTTTTGAAAACCATTTCTCGTGGCCTGGCTGCAACTGGATGAACTGCTGTTTTGAACCTCCCCCAGAACTCAGATAGATACTTATTTATTATTTAAATCCAAGCTAAGAATGGGAAACTCTTAAAATTCCCCAAAGCTCTCCTCTAAAAATAAAGATCCATTAGTTCATCCTGAAGAAATCCTTAATTGTTCCCCCAAGTGAAATCAGACTCCTAATTTCTATCTCCCTGAGTTTCCTTCTTGGCTTTCTTTGACTGAGGGTGCAGTGTTTTTGTCTCGTTCTCCCAGTGACATTCAAGTGTTAAAGCCAAACTTTGGGAAGCCATACGGAGGGCAATGTTGGTTCTTGATGTAATTCACATAGTAGCCTGGAATGACCCCCATCCACTCATAGTGACTTGTGTTTGTTTTGGCCAGTGCCTAGAGCTCCACTTTTCCCCCCTCTATCTGGAAGATATCTTGCATATCCTCCCTGTTTATGATCATACTCGCCTCTGAGGTTTCCTCTTCAGCACTGCTATCCATCTTTCAGATTAGACACAAACCCAAGGTCCTGAATGCTCTTAGTCATTGAAGATCTGATGGCACTTTTCACAAAAGGAGATGACTAACCTCCATGTCCTGGCCACAGACCAACTTGGCTAATTACACTCTGCCTACCAGAAATTCCTCCCTCCCTTTCAATGGCCATGTTGTTTTTCACTTTCTGTCCCAAACAGCTAGTGAATAGATGCTGTTTTTCACCCCATGCTGCAGTTCAGTAGTGAATGGCACTTTAGGCTGGTAGCACTGCTTTCAGCTTGTAAAAGTCATTGGGTCTTGGGGGCATGCTGAGGTGCTACATCTGTATTTTCAGGAGGGGTGCCTGTAGAGTGATGGTTCCCCACTGCTCCACACCTTGCTGTGGAAGCGTCCTGTGCCAGTCCCCCATTTTTCCTCACTAGTTACTATAAACTGCAGCTATCCTTACCTCCTTAACATTTTATTGAATGATTCCAGTATAATTTTCCCTTCTTGCTTTTCTTGATGCCTTTAGAAAGAGGCACTGGGATGGGTGCTTAGCTACTCTGAACCTGCCTGTGGACTGGGAGGAGGTATGTGTGTTGCCAGCTGCTGAGAAACCTGGCCAAGGACTTCTCCCATATATGGGAGAACTTCAAAATTTAATGAGTACTATTAATTCTGCTTGTCTTCTGGTTGGTTTTTAGTTTAGAACTAACTAAACAGATGACTGAATTTTTCTCAAAGTGGGATCCAAAAGGATCCAGGAGACAGGAGACTGCGGTGAGACTTGTCAGGTAGGAGGGCTGCCCCTGCCAAGCCTCACTCCAACTACAGAGCACTCTCTCATCCTCACCCTATTGCCACCTTAAGGATATGTACAGACCTCAGCTTTCCCTCAATCAGAACCGATGTGGTGCAAGACAAAGGATATCAGGTCATGCCAAGATGCATGTGGGAAGGGTAGAGAGGATGTGTGAAGCACCAAGAATTATATGCCCAGGGATAATCAGATCTGTACCATCTTTTCTATCCTTTTCTCTTCTATTTGATCACGATTTGCCAAAATCAACAACCCTGATTTCAATACAGGTGCCTTTGTTCCCAGAAATGGTCTGAATGAAACCTGGGATTATGAATTCTTTCCCACAGTCACACTGAACCTTGGGAAGCTTTCCATGCAGTGGGTAATCCTTTTATTATTTATTTTTGCTTGCTCTGTTTGCTGTTGTTAGCTTCCCCTACCCAGCTTTGATACTGCTGTTGCAGTATTCTGTTCTGCTGCACCATGGTGTGAGAGGGGGGCAATACCCATTACAGATGGATCTTGTAAATGGGCCTTTGATTGCTAATGTGCCTTGGAAGGTCCAACCCAAATAATATCCGAGATGTTAGTATTACAAATGCTGTATGGAGGGGCTGCCAGCAGAGTTGAAATTTGGGATCAAGGCTGAAACAGAAAAGGTCTTGGAAATCTGCATGTTGCCTTCCACACAAGCCCTTCAGGCACATTCAAACGTTGAATATGAGAACGAAGTATGAAAATTGGAGTAAAGAAAAAAATCGCCCCAGTTTCACTTTACCTTTAAGACTTGAATCTCAGCCCAAGATCACAAATAGGTCCTCCGAGGTTTATAGACTTAAAATGAGACCCTGGGCACTGTTTTGAGTAAACCTGGACTAATTGATGGCTTAGCATTAAAAAAATACATGAAATCTGTGGCTCTGCTCAATGTGAAGGCCGATGAAGCTTGTTAAAAAGGAAAGGTGGTTAATCACATACCTGAGAAGCAAGTCCCTCTTAGGGAGGTTTTTTGGGACAAGTCGTGTCACATCTCTGTATATCAGATCAGCCTTTCCATCGGTGATGACAGGATGGGAGGACTTACCTGCCCTACCTGCCTGCCTTATTTGCAAAATAGTTTGAAAATCCCCAGGGATGGTGTAATAAGTGTTAAAATTGCTTTATTCAAAGTCACTCAAAGTTTTGGTCTTTGGAGGGGGAGGAAATCTTACCTTTCCTACAGTGAAGAGGCAACAGCTGACCTATTAGTCTGTGTCCTATATATAGTGATCCATCAACACCAGGATCAATTTCCTGAAGGTCACCAGCTCTTTCGAATCCTGCCATCCTCTTTGAATTCAGATAGCATGGATTTGGCCTGTCTCTTCCTCACCTGCATTTTCCCTTCTTTCTCTTCTGATTAACACAAGCATTGCAGCTTTAAGATTTTAAGACCTTTCCCAGATGGAAAAGGTCATTTGTCTTTCGCTACTCAACACTTCCTTCATGAGTTCATTTAAACATTGCCAGACATCAGAAGAACAGAACTCAGCTGTAGGGTTATCTATGTCTTATTGCCTTTTGTGTAGGTGGCAAAACTGATCTAGAACAAAACTGTTTGGTTCCCATAGCAATTTACAACATGTAGCTACCATAATACTGTACTCTTCCCACTCCTTATCTACACCTGTTATTTCTTCCTTTGCCACCCAGCTAAGAGCCATAATGCTGACACTATTTTGAATGTCATTAAGCAGGCTATTCCCTGAGTTTCATGCAGTTTCTCACTGCTCTCACTAAGGACAGGATGTACTTTTAATCTAAGTAGTAAAAAGCAAACACTTTATTAATCAGCCACTTCCAGTTGGAGTCGCAATGAAAAGTTAATTAAAGGAGCGGAATGAGGGGATATTACAGTGCATCTACTAATCTCAGTGCATTATTTATATGAAATCAGTCATCAAAATTAGTCATGTGCATTATCTTGCTGTGTGTGGTCTGGTGTGTTTGTTTCCATTCAGCTCCACTGGATACAGTTTGAGATACACATTTGATGTGCTACGCAGTTAGATCATATTTTGGAAGTTTATTATGCTCTCTATCGCTCTGTATCTGCAGGCTCAGCACCAAGGGACCATTAAAAGCTTTCTGCTGAACTTTGCCGCATGTCTGAGATGAGGCAAGTGACAAAAGTCATCCTTTCCCATAAGTTAGCAGGCACAGCTGCCGAAAGGTCCAACGGCGTGGTGCTGGCTGCCCGGGATGTCACCTCGCAGCCTTTTCCATGCTTCGGCGTGCTGGGTGCTGGCGGTGCATCTGGCAGCACACTGCTGGGACAGTGCTTGCAAGCAGAGCGGTGGCCCCGAGACCCTGGGGACAACAGTGGCTCTGGTGAGAACAAGGGCCCTGTTGTCCTCCCTGGCAGTGGCAGTGGAGGAACATTGCTTGCGCCCGGACCCGCGCCAGCCTACAGAGCGTTGATGCTGTGGCAGGGAGCAAGATGCCTCTGACTCTGCTGTTAGATGCTGGAAAATGCTTATCCAGTGAAGGTCTCATATCTCCTGCTTTTTTTAACAGCTTCTCCCACATTAGGATGCACACTGGGAAGAATCAAGGCTAACAAAGTGATTTCAGATTCTTCCTTCATTCCGGGTGGCCATCGAGCTGCTCCTTCTCTCCCGCAGAGGAAGCAGATAGAGTTACGAATTTCAGGCAAGGAGACCAGTTTAATGATCCCTCCTTAAGGTCACTGTCAGTGCTGTTGCATAAATTCACCTACTAGGGGCTGCTGTGAGAGCGGTGCCGTGGCTGGAGATGGAGGGGTGTAGCGTTACAAAGCAGCGCATGGAAGCTGCCCACTTAAATCACTGAAGCATTTTAATTGGCATTCCCGTTCTGTGGGCTGCCTGTAACAGCCAGCACCTCTAATGCCCATCATGGGGTCTCTCCATGCGACCAGCTTGTGCTGCAGCGACTGCACAGTCCCTGAGAGATGTATCCGAAAATTTCGGCTGTTTGCTGCGTAGGGGCAAGTGTAAATCCACAGCCACTTGCTCGAGCACAGCACATAGCTGTGAGAAAGTTCAGCTTCAATGGGGAGAGCACAGTTAAGAAATAAGCAGCTATGTTGGCTGTAGACTGCCCAGGACACTGAGCTTTCCCCCAGAAGCATTGGGAGAACTTGCCTGCTCGTTTTGGGGAGCAGGGGAAGTAATGCGGGGAGGTGGGGGATTATTCCAGCTGTACATCTTCCCTGTGGTGTCTAGTCACCTCTCCTCATTCAAATCTACAGCACTGTGAAACTGGTGAAGGGCTTCTTGGTTTTCACAGCAGCATCTACACTTTCATAACGTGGCAATTATTTCATTGCCTCCAGCTTTCCTCTGCAACAGCAAGCAGGCAAATGCTTCTTCACCATCACAGTGCTTTTCTGACTTGTAGGCACCTTAAAAGCTGATATAAGGATGTGACAGGGAATTAATCTTGCAGTCCCAGACCAGATCTATTGATCCCACAGGATGAGGACCTGTGCTCTGTGCTCTTAAGCATCTTCTCTTAGGTACACAGCTTCTCATCCAACCATAACAACAGGGAAATTGTGTTTCAGCTGCAAGAGGAGAAGAGAGCAAACCCCAGGAAAGGGCATGGTCAAAGTCTAAAATGTATTTTAGACAGAGATAGAGATACATTTCATCTCTCTGTATATATTTTGGAAATTTGTTATCTTGAAGCAAATGAACACCTATACTGGAGATGCACTATCCTCATGAGGGATTCAAAGCAGCTTAAGAAACCTAACAAGTCCTGAGAGCCAGATACAGGCACCCTCGCTCCTGTCAGGTAGTGCCTCTCTCTGTGAGCAGTCTCACTTTTTCCACAGGTTTATGTCCTTTAGATGTCTCACAATCTAGATTATTTTATGTATTTTATAACCTTTTCTCATTAGCTTTCTGGTTACAGTGATTGAGAACCGGGTCAGAGGCAAGATTTGTCCTATATTCCAGAATGAACTATAGCAGTAAGTATGAAGTGGATATCTCCTGGTCAAGGTTACATCCCCCCCGACTTCTCTCATAAGATATTAATAAGGAAGAGGCATTATCACATTCCATTTAACAGGTGTATAGAAGAAGGGGAAATCTCATAATCATTTAATACCTTCTTCAGTAACATCCTTCATCAGCCTTTTGCTAATGATGAAGCTGAAGCCATATTCTATTTTGTTTTCCATTTAAAGCTGAAGAAGAACTTCAGGAGGCACAAACAGCAATTTATTTTCTAGGTTTTGCTTTCTTCATGCAGAGGAATGCCAAGGTAACCTCACAGGTTTTCATTTAAAAACAAGAGTTCAGAAGAAAAAATACCATGGCTTTAGACCACTGTCTCTGTTAGTTTATTAAAATATTAGTCTTGTAGGTGTGTTAGATTGATTTGCCTTCCGTGGTGTTTAAAAATAGTCGTGAGAATAATGGGTTTCATCAAAAATCATTAACTGGGACATTACTTTCATTTTTTAACCACAGAACAAAGTGTCAGTGCCAGATTAAACAAGCCAGAAAGCATTTGGAGTGCACACAAATAGCTAGCAATTTTTATATATACCTTAACCATGGAAAATCCTGAAAGATATTAGCCATCTTCTACTGCAGATTGGTCAGAATCCCCAAGAAAGGTCAGATTGTTCGAAGTGGCTGGTATTTGTACCAGCTGACATGAAAAGGCTCAGTTATTTATAGTGGTTTGCCTGCGTCCCCACAATGCTAGGGGACTGAATGAGATTGCAGAGATGAAAGGACCCTTCAGTCTGACAACTGCAAATAGCTGTAGCTCAGCAAACTTCTAAATTATGGCAGGAGAGTTGCCCAGCTTAAGCACAGGTTTAAACTGAGCTCACATAGGGACGTACTTTTTGGATGGGGTGTGTTTTAGTTTCATAATGTTAAACTCTCTGTGTAGTGCAATCCAAGCTTTAGGGCTTCCCTTCCAAGTTTTCCTTATGAGTTCTGTCGTCTTTATCTGGTTATGTCAGCTAGCCACAGCGATGGGGTTGTTTTTTTTAGCTATAGGACTTGGACAGGGAAAGCAGAAACTGGGGTCATATGAGGAGAGTGGTGGGACTGGGAAGAAATGTTGATCCAAGTTCATCGGGGTGAACGCTCACCCTTTTGCTGAGTATTTGGTAGGCGACTGACCCACCAGAGATCAAGAGGGAGAAAAAGAAGACATTTCTGATGAAAAGGAAAACATTGATAACACTTATGGGAGAAGATAAAAGGAGTGACCATGGCCAAAAGGAAAAAAAGCTCCTGTAAACCAGCATGAAGGAGCCCTGTCCCAAAGCAAGCCACCCATGGCTACCAGTTTTACTAGATCTGTCAGGTCAAGGGAGAAAAGGGGATTTCTGCTTACCAGCAGGTCCCAAATCAGCAGGGAATGAAAGAAATGGAAAGTCAGCCCAAGCAGCAAAATGGGAGAAAAGAGGCCCTTTTAGTCAGTTCGACCCCGTGGGAAAATTCCCATTTTGCACCAGGAGCAGCAAAGCCCAGAACAGCCATGCTGTTGTTTCTTTATGTCAGTGCTGTGGTTTGATGTGGGATGCCCTTTGGAGCACGGCTGATCATGCCAAACATGAACGGGGTGTTATCTTTGAACAGCTCATGAGCCTCCCTCTACAGATAGCCTGGAAACAGCCCCGATGACTGGCCCAAATCCTAAAGCCTCCCTTTGCTCCGATAACTCCCTATAGCAAGAGGGACAGAGGAAATTACTGATATTCACTCATCTATTTATATTTAGACAAAAGATTAAACAACTTGGAACTGTAATGATGTGTCCATGGCGCAGCTCCTGCAAGCATGTAAGCACTTGCAAAAGTTTTTCTGCATAGGCTGAGCTGGAAATGGATTGAAGACTGTGGAATTTTTCCAACAGAATGTAGTTATTTAGTGAAGGAAAGTTATGACCAAACCGATTATTTTTTTTCAGGGGGAGTTTCCTGATAACCACCATTTTTATGAAGACAAAAGATGGCATTTTAACTCCAAAATTCCTGTTGAATTTGTGGGTTTTGTAAAACTCTAAACAACTCAGTGGAAGTGAAGCATTGTGACCTGGTGAAGATTGCAGGTGTGTTGAAACATATCTTCCCCATACCATGTTCTGATGCTATCAAAGCAAAAATCACTCAGGATTTCCATCTCACAGGAGATCTCAGATTTTCCTGGTCTTTTTCCTGTAAGGTATGAAAAAAAAATATATAAGAAGATAGTAATGTCCCTGGGTTCCATGGGAGATTCCAGGTTTCAAACAACTTTGCTAAATATCCCTCAACTGTTGACTGGCTCTGGCCCAGTGCCAAGGTAGGCACCTGAGAAATTTTATTGAATTGCCATGTTATTCCATGTTCCCTTCTCCCTTCTTTCTTTGAGTAGACACTTTCTTGCAAACAGCACACATTTTGTCAGGTGAGGAGGAAACATGAGAAGCAACATGTCTTCTCCTGCTGTGCCCTTCCCTGTGACATGGAGTGGCACAAGCAGCCTTTGGCTGGTCCCTTGGAAATGCTTTGCTTTTCACTCTCATGTTATTTTTGTCATGCTAGCTAGACAGAGCAGTAACTTGTGTTTACTTGGTTTTGAGGGATATCTCCAAGAAGCAATTTCTGACCGCTGATGGCTGCTCTAAGAAGAGCTTTTAAAGAATTTTGGTGTTAAGAGAAGACATAATTAGCATTTGGTTTCCAGATAGCATTTCATGCCATCTTATGGGAGGCTTACACAGGGAGGACTGCCTTCCTTGCATTACTTTGTGTTTGTAAGATAGTCATTATGGTCTTAGTATAGTTCCCAGCTTCACTTTCCCTTCACCTTCCTCCAGAGTCCAAAACCCAGATGAATAGCCTGTGCCTGGGATATTAAATATATGGAAATGAAGAGCGACAGCTCTCACACCATGGGACACTTTCTCTACCAGACCCATCTCTGCAGAACAACAGAGAACATTCTCCAGGAGGGTCTGAAAGGGTGGCATGAATGAATTCACTTCAGGAACACAGAGTCATTACAGATGTCCTCAATTTTTTCTCCAAACGCCTGGAATTTTAAAATATAAATACACAGCAAAATCACACTGAACCAGCAATTTAGAAATCCAATCTAATGATTCAAGTTTGCCCCTGGCCTTGCAAAACACAAGGCCACAGCAGAACTTTCTTCCCCAAGAAGAGATGAAGGAAGAGATTGGTGACAGATGTTAATTAGGCTGTAAAAATTACCTCTGGAAAGATCTCAGACAAGATGGGGAGCCTCCCAGTATACATTTCTTCCCTTGGAGCTTTCTTGGGAGTCCTACAATTATCATGGAGCCTGGCTATGAAGCGTGCAGTGTAAGAGAGGTGGCATTAAGGAGTGCCTGTTTTCTTACCTGGTTATTTCCCTCCTTGTTTTCTGCAGTATATACTTTATGTTAATTGTAGGAATACATCTGTCCTCAGAGTTTATCAGATTTGATGAGATAAGCAATTGCCATCAAAGCCTATTTTGAGCTATGAGCTCCTAAGTAAATCAATGTTACATGAATTAAGATTGCTTTGAGATTGTCTCTGTAACATTTCAGCTGCCCGTATCTGGAAGGAGTTTCTGATCAAAGCTCTTTCTCAAAGGTGGCTGTAGGAATTTTCTCCTGCAGCTTATGAACTCTGTGGCCATTCCATCTCAAACGAGCTTTAATCACCGGGGCTTTAATGGCATCAATTTTATGGTGTTTCAGAAGTGAAATGGTTTATACTCTGGTGATAAGGACCACATAGGAGCCAATAAAAAATAAAGCACAATTCCACAGCAGGGAATAGACTCTTTTACAGATTTTTATGGATGATTCTTAACCTTTTCCACCAACAGCGAAGAGAGAAAATGTATTAATAGCCAATTATGTCATCTTTATTTTCAATCATTTTACCTGTTGCTCCTGCCTTTGACTTTGCCATTTTTATGCACATATTCAACCACAGTTCTGTCCGTTTGAATATGAAAACTGCTGAGCACACTTCCACCTACCACAGAACCTACCTTTTTTGGAGACCACCTATAGAGAATCTTTTCACTGACTGCAGAGGACAGCTGCCTCCACAACACAAGTCCTACCACAAGGTCCGCACGGTTTGGAGTGATTGGCATTCTCCTCTCACAAGATGGCCACAATGGAGGATAAATATGGAAGGGTGGTCTTGCATGTTAGAGCTGAAGTAAACATGTGGTAGCGCTGGGGTAGGCGAAGACTGCCAGTATGTACAGGAATAACTTCAATTATCCAGTGCTGCTCAGCTCTGGGCCTCTAGAAGAATAAATATTTACTACTCTAAATGAAATGTATCTGTCACAGGAGTGTTTATTACAGTCTATCTTGGATAGGTTAGGATAGGCTAAAAATGATACAATTGTCAAGTTCCTGAACTAGAAGCTTTCTTCCATGTAGAGAGGTGCTTTTTTGAAGTTCTATCGCCTGCTAAAATCTTCCTCTCTGTTAGACTTGGTCTCATCTGTAAAGCTCAGGTCTATCTCACTGGAAATGCAGTTCTCTCTGCAGGCATTGGGGTCCAGGGCAGAGCCTAATAACTGACTCCTCTGTAGCCCTAAGTCCTGCCCTTGCCTTTGCCACCAGCCTGTGGTGTGAAGATGGGCAAACTGTTTGTCTCCCGTGGCTGTGTCAATATTACAGCTGAAGCAACAGCCAAGCATCTGCTCAAGACCAAATTTACTCAAGAAATTTGGGTGTGGGTGAAAATGAGCCCAAAACACAGGAAAAAA
The DNA here is from genome assembly GCA_020800305.1 of Porphyrio hochstetteri. Classification (NCBI taxonomy): domain Eukaryota; kingdom Metazoa; phylum Chordata; class Aves; order Gruiformes; family Rallidae; genus Porphyrio; species Porphyrio hochstetteri. The sequence goes on from CM036920.1 coordinate 15,177,933, forward strand.
GACAAATCTGCACTCTGACTTCTTCTGCTTGCATGGTGGAATGACTCTAGGAGCTACTACAAAGCAAGTAATAATACCACAACTTTTAACAGTTTCATTTTAGTTTGCTTGAAGGAGCTGATCTGACCTAGTCTCAGTCTGGACAAGCCTCTGTCATGTGAAGGTTGCTTTGATTTATGCCTGCACTTAACAGGATCCAGGTGGCCCAAGGAGAGCGCTAAGTCGTCCTTGCTCCCCACTCCTGATGATTGCAGGGCGTTTCTCAGTTGTATCCAGGTCACTCCAGCAGCAATACAATGTTGGTCATTCCATAACGTTGTAAATCAGGCCGCACAACCGCACATTTGGAACAGTTGATGCTGCCTCAGGCAGCGCTGCAGACGGGACAGCGTTTGCTTTGAACTGAATTAAAACGAGAAATAAAAACGCTGCTTTTGACAGCAGCTTAATTTTAAATAGATGGCATATTAAATACTGTTTATTAGGGCAACGGGTTAATTATGCAACCTCTTTCCATTGCATCTGAAGGGACTGAATCACGCCAGTCTGTTGTGCTTCACATTTGTCAGGGCTGGCTTTCTTTTTTGGCTGAGCAGTTACCCCTTTGCAATATTTTGATACACATCACGATGTTTTTGTCTGTAAAGCCACTTTATCAGACCAACATTCTCAGACAACCTTTGGGCCAAGTGGGTTTCTGAAGCTTGGCAGCACAGGCGGCTTTCTATTTACCATCTTCCTAAAAATAAAAGTTGTTGTAGTGAGCATAATTAATTGTACTCAAGAAATGTGCTGGTTTACTTCTACCACAACTTCCTTAACCCTTTTGCTAGTTTGGCTACTTCTGTAACCCACAAATTGTTGTGCTGCCATGAAGTGAGTATTTTTTTTTAACAACCAACAAGAGTCTCATGGGGAAGCTCTTTGTGATGGGCAAACTGCACTCTGATTTTCTTGCCAAATATGTTCTTGCTTATTAGAATCAAAATCTAGTTGATATATCTGGTCATAGGATTACAAAATTCTCTCTCACAGGACCAAAAAGAAAAAGAAGCTGTTTTAAAAATAGCATTAAAGAAATGGAAGCCAATAAGGACACCTGAAAATCATATGGCTACAGGCCATCACATTGAATATATACTTTTTAAAACAATCTAGAGAGTTTTTCTTGAGTACCAGGAGCAGTAACAGAGTGTTTGTGTTCATACACATGTGTGTGCGCACATGTACATACACACACTAAGCCTTTTGACCCTTTTGTGGGGTACCTCTCTTTTTAGGAGTGCAAAGTACATTAAAAAGGCTTCATTTTTACTGGCTAGAGCTCAGTATATTTTCACAAACCAACTTGTATCAGAATTTGGCCCTGAATAGCTTTTTTTTTCCCCCAATGATACATAATAAATCTTCCATCTGAACGATTTTCAGACACGCTCCTACTTGACTCAGGAGTAGTATTCATTGGAAAAAAACTTTGATGGAGAAGGGTTTTTTTCCCCCCATCAGTAAAATGCAGTAGCGTTAAAATAATAATAATAAAAAGGCAGTTTGTGAGCTCATGTTGCTTTTGGGGAAATTTCATTTCAAAAAAAGTGATAAAAAAGTTTCAATAATGTTGAAACCTCCTAAATTAGCTCCATACTTGGAAAAAACCCAGATATATTATTTTCTTTTGAAATTGTGTCATTGGTTTATAAAAATTGATACTACATTATATTTTAATTTAAAGTAGAGAAAAGCCATGAGTGAAACACAACTTTTCATTTCTACCAAAGCAAAAGTTTTACACGTAAAAGGAAATAAATTCTGTTCTGCTCTGAAAGAATTGCTGCAATCCCCATATATCTATGGAAAGAAATTTCAATTCCCTGCTTCATTTTGTACAGGAGCAAAGCTATCAGTGGTGAAAACAATCCCCCAAAAGAAAACAATGTGTTGACCCATCAAACAATCAACTTATTTCCCTGAGCACTACAGTCTTTCGATTTCCAGCTTCACTTGCTTTGATTTGCTATGCCAGAGTTTGTATTTCATGGAAAGTTTTTTCCTCTTCCAGATTCAAGATCTGGTGGCTGAGATTTCAGAGAGCACATCAATCCATTCCCTTCTCTTGCCTTCAACGTGTTCTCCTCAGGTTTGCTGTATAAAACTATGTGTAATACCAATGAGCAAGGAATCACTCTATTCATAGGCGCATCCACAAGACTTTCTAAATTTTGTGGAAGTGAAAATGTGCATTGGAGGGGTGACATTTCCTCCCAGGATCACAACCTGCGGTTCCTAACTACAATTAAGAATGCTTTTGTTCCCATTTTGTTACAAGAACTTGCTCTACATTATATAACAAGCAAGGAACAGTGGGTCACCAACAAAATGTCCTTGTCAGAGGCAGCATACTTATGGAGAGACACTGCAGGGGAAAGTCCTGAGGGCAGCAGAACAGGTCTTACCTTGTTGATCACTCTCCTCATCAAACTACTGGCTACAGTGTGCTGGGGAATCTCTTATGTTAGTTTTGGGTAAAAATGGGGAATAAATAACTGGTGATTCCTGTGACATCTTGCTCCAAGTCAGTAGACTTCTTCCATGTACAGAAAACTGGTGTGACTGCACTAGTGTGGAGTTCCAAGAGTTCCTTCACTAGGAAGAAGCAATAAACATTGGCTTGTATGTGAGGCAAAGGGGTTTTCTTTCTTTTTCTTGAGGAGTGATATATCATTGGGAACAAAAGTGGAATATGTTCATCCAAGGATGGCATAAAAAAGTTTTTGGAGAAAGCTACAGTACTCAATTTCATTGCTCAAGTCACATAAACTACATTGTTGGGGTTTTGAATAGGAGATGTAGGATGGCTTCCAAGTTGAAATGACTGAGAACTTTAATATCACTGTCATTAAAAAAAAAAGCCTCTACGTCCTATGATTGTGGATGCCTCTCTGCTTAAAAAGAAAAGCCTCTACATCCTGTGATTGTGGATGCCTCTCTGCTTTAGGGCGCTATGCTTATTGAAAGATATCAGTCTTCATAAAATGCAAAACAATTAGGTAGCCTCTTTCTGGAGAAAAAAAATAGAGAATTTTCCTTGAAAGATCTCAACCTCCAATTGTCCCCTGTAGGTAGGTGTAGAATAGTCCTCTCTACACCTTCAATTTTCCCGTCATCTCTAGTAGAAAACAGAACACCATCACATGGAAGGACAGAGCACAAATGAGGGCTCTGTGGTGAAAGAGAAGCCCAGACATCAAGATCAGCTTGCACCAAGTGAAGTTTCTGCTTGTGCCACCTAGGTAACTTAAAGCTAGTATGCCTTTTTCAGTGCCTGGAGTTGGATCTCAGTGGTGTACAACGCAATGCATTCAACACATGCCTCATTCTCCTCCAGTTCTCTCCTAAATAATTCAGAGAGGATGAAACTCCTCCACTTGCCACCTGAGAGAGAGAGATGGTTTTCTTTGCCAGTGTTTTAAGATGGACAGAGACAGAAGATAGAGAAAGAGAAGTCTACACCTTTAATCTAGCAAAAATGCTACAGCCAGAGAAGTGTTAATGCTAGGAGAGACCGAGCCAGGAAGACACATACTGAAGCCAGCACTGCTGATCTGCACTGCAGTCCTCTCTGATCCTCTTATCTGTGGTAGATGGAGGAAAGGTAGTGCTCATAAAATGACCCATTTTCCAGCTGCACCTTCATTTGATTGTGCCAATAAACCCAGATTCTGAGGGGTGACGTGTTTTTCTGTTTACTTGTTTGTACTCAATCCTCCCAGTCTTCCCAAAACTACTTCACAGGGAGAATTTCAAGGGCAAAGTGTTCGATTTTTCCAAGTACTGGAGTTTTCTGTGATCCTGCTCCAGTTTGAAGTGGTGTCAGTGGATGCTTTGAAACATTCCCTTTTTTGTGTGCTTTCCCATTCTGCTTTGGCAACAGACTGGCTTTAAAAATCCAGAAACGATCCTTCCAGTTGTTGTTTTTGGGCACACAATGCAAGCATTGTGCATTGATTAAATGGAGCAGATTCCAGTTGTTTACACTTCTTCATGTGGCATTGTTAGGCTTAAGCAATTTGTCTGCTGATAGCCCCATATTAGGAGTTCTCATTTGCAGTCTAACTGGAAGATATGATCAGAAACAGATCCGTGGTAGTCCACACATCATTGCCAGCTATGTGGAGTGATAGACAGCCTCATAAAAAGGCCACAGGGTGAGCTGAGCCAGAGATCTTCTGCTGGTCAGAGTGACACTGTTGTGTATGAATGACTCACGTTTGTCGTGAAGGCAAGCACGAAAATGTGTCAGATGGCATCTGAAGAGAAGGTAGATAAGGAGAAAGATGTGACAGCACTTCCAGCTGCATTTTCTTTCTTGGACTTTGTAGCCTCTGAGCTGAAATGTATTTGACTGCTCTAAGACATAGCAATAATAATAGCAATAATAATAAGCCCTTAAGGCATTTCAGGTGTGTTGGTGTTGGTTACCTGCTTTGAACTCCTGATTCTGCTTCTTTCTGCAGAGGAGGACATGCTGCAAGCAAGGGCAACTTGATACGGCTTTCGCTTTGGAAAAGCTTTGAGCTTCCCAGTTTCGGGGAGCTGTCTATGAAGCTACACACACGGTGTAATTAAAAGCTTATGTGGCTGAGGTAGACAAATAGGGGGAGGTTTTATTTGAAAAGAGCACTTGCTGCATTTTAGAGAGGCTTTTAGCTGAGGGACGTTTTGATTTGCCACATCCCACAGATGTTTGCACCTTCACGCTGACCTGCAGACAGGCTGCACCGACTCCTGCTCCCAGCCCTTTCTGACACTGGATCAGTCTTGCTGCACTCCTATTTACATTTTATAAACTTAAATTCTGGTCCACACCAACATGCCTTGCCTGTTATGAGACCCTGCTCTGCAGCCCACGGTGAAGGCAGCTCACCTTGAGCTTTCAGGCTCAAGAGTGTTGACCTTGATCTGCAGGAGGCCAGGCTGCTTGAGCAGAGCAATCTTTTCTGGGGGAAAATCACCCTCTGTAACTTTGTAATAGAGATTTCCTTCTTTAGTTCCATTTTTACAGCTCATTATGTGTGTAAACCCACTTATTTTAAATACTACTGTTGCCTTTCATGTTACTGTTTAATAAGTTCTGCCTTCTGTGTGCTAGCAGAAGTAGCATGCAACACCACTCAACAATATTGGCCGCTGGTGTCATTCCACATCGAGCTGACACAAGCAGCTATGGCTACAGCATCCCGTCTCCTCCTCCTTGTGTTTGGCAAAATTACAAGAAGTTGGTAACAAGGCCTTGCAATGGTCTCTACTGGAATTTTCCATGCTGGGTGTATTCCTCTGGCTGAATATTTTGGGGAATGTTCTAGCAAAAATAGTTCCATTATTTTAAAGGGATGAAACATGAGGGAAAAATAATTTGAACAACTTTAAAACACTTTTTGCAGCTACTTTATCCAGAAGTTTGCAGTGATGTTTTGCTTTGGAGTAGGAGCTTGAAAATTAGCTGAGGAGGTCACCAGAGGACCAGAATATGGCTTTTAAATGGACAACATTTGAAATCACTGAGTGTTGCTTGTTCTGCACATTCTCAGACTGTGAAACTTTGGAGGACACAATAGTGGTCTCAAAGACAGTAGCTTCAACAATCAGACCATGCATTTGCAAGTGCTCTTCGAGGTTGGTGAAGACTATCTAATATGGGTAAATGAACAAGGAGTCTTTCTCTGTCTTAATTTACTCTGTAGAACTGGAAATTAAATGAAGACACCAATGAGAAGCCAGAGACAGTCTGGGATGCAGCAGCATAGGATACAGATTGGATGGGGTAATAGGCCTTTGGGATGCCATTGTATCCCCTTCCAAATTTGGAGGCCAGTTTTTCCTCTTCTGTCTGCCACTCTGTAGACTGTCTGGCAATGAATTTACCTCACCCTCACATCAGGGCTCCTCCACAGATGAAAATATTTCATATATACTGATAGCAGTTCCTCTTTTAGTTCAAATAATAGAGTTATTCCTTGTTCTCTCAGAGTCCAGTCTTGCTGGTTAGGTAGATGAAACTCAATCGGTTTCCACCTGTGGGAAGCCCTGTATTTTTCATTTTTCTTCTTACAAAATAATCCAGGGGTATTTTGTTAGCAAATGTTAGAAGAACTGAATTGTAGTGTCTGGCATTTTGGCCTCCAGCACTATTTGAGAATGATATTGAGGAAATGAATCATGGCTTGTGCTGAAGAAGGCTGTTGTTAGCCAGGCCATTGTCTCACACATCCCAGGAGCTGGAACACAGACAGTAAATGAGGCAGGGACCTTGGTGAAGAGCACAGATGATGGTGAGGTTGAAGGGCCTAAATCCCTGCCCAGAATAATTGATTTTTCTCCTGGAGTCTGTCAGGGAGCTCTGATGTGATGCTAGATAAATAACTTAGAGCAAACTATCGATATGACTTCACACATGGTGAATTCCTCCTTCCCTAAATTTCCCTGATACACAGAAGGACCCAACCTTTCAAAAAAAAAAAAAAAAAGAGAGAATCTCAGCTAGATGTGGAACAATGAGGTATGTATCTGTACATTTCTACTTTTGCCCTATCAAAGTGCAGGATATGTAGCTAGTCAGCCCCTGTGTGACTCACATTAGAAAATATGACAAGTTTGGGCTTAATCCTTCTGGGCCTTATCTCAGAGGGGTGTTGTAAAGATTAACTGATGCTCGTGGAATATTCTTAAATTGTAGTAGCAATATAATTAGGAACTCAAAGAATATATGAACACAGCTTGGTTCAGTACAATGCTTGGATATAGGGAACAGTAGATAAGACCTGAAAACACTGTTGTAATTATGAGGTTACAAAAGAATACAAACCACACACGGGTTCAGTCAGCCCCAACCACCCTTTGTGCTAAATAAAGTAAGAGAAAATAGGCTGTGTCGAGATAATTCATAAAAGCCCTTTAATGGTCACACAAAAGGGCAAACAATTGCACATGAGACTTCAGTGGACATTTCCTACTGTGCAAGTATGAGGTCTGCCAGCCTTAACTTTTGGTGGTATAAAACTCTGTGTGTGGGGGGGTGTTATTATATAAAATGTATGGATTTCTCTCCAAGCAGTGTGAAACACCTCAAGGTGACCTGAATCTTTTGGCACACAGAAGCCGCTCCCATGTGGTGTTGTTCCACAACACCAGGATCAACAGCCCCCAGGCACTACAAACCTGTGCCTATGCTTTAACCGAGGTGGGGAGGAGCCCCTTGGACTATGGTCCTGTGAACCATTGGTACCCAAGGCTTTTTAAGGAAATTTTTCTCCCTTCATGGAAGAACCATAACTCTGGAGCTGGATGACTCTCCTGTAGCTGGCCAGAGCAATGCAGAACAACTTTGGGAGAGGACAAAGAAGGACTATTAGAAGATGGCACTTTAGAAGGATTGGCATGATCTGAAGAGGGTTTAGGAAGGCCTTTTCAGAAAATCACTGGAATTTATTTTCCATTGCTAGACTTCCTTGTCCTACACTCTTCATTCACCATGAGCCAAAACAGACCAGAATACTAACCCTCAAATTATTGGCAATTTGTTCAGCTCTCTAGAAAAATGCCTCCAATAAACACGAACGCAGCGAGTCAGTGTAGCATTAAATCAAACCTTAAAAGATGAAAAATGCTTCTTTCCCTGTTTTATCTGAAGCCAAAAAGGATATTGCTTTACATTTTTTCGAAATAGAAGTGCATAGCTTTACTGCTGCCTTCCAGCATCGAGAGATGTTCCCCCCGGTAAGAGCTCATTAATTTGAGAGTAGGCTTGATTAGACTAGAACTGAACAAGACCGAAACATTTCATTTCATTCTTTCACGCTAATCTCTTGGCAGAACAAACCCTCTTTTGCCCGTTGCCCCCACTCAAAACACAAACAAAAATAAGGGCTTCCCCCCATCCTTCTTCAAAATCGGTATGGACCACAAAATAGCCTGAAGGGCCCTTTTGTTATTACCATAAAATGCATCCCACAAGTGAATAAAATAGCTGTTGGTAGCTCAGGTCTATGGGATACTAGTAATCCTATATAATTGCCAACTTGTGGGGTGATCGGTGAAAGAAACCTTAAAGCCTTTTTATTTTATCTTAGTAATGATGAGGGAGTTACCCAAAACATATGAATGCACCTCTCCTCCTTTAGACCATCAAAGGTTCAACAATGAATTCCTTTCTTTGAGAAAGCTGGGCTTTAGTCTGCCATGAAACTCAATCCATGGCCCTCTAATTAATTTTGCTAAATAGATTAGCCAATTGGGGTTGCTGCTTCAGAGGGAAGCAACCTCCAAAACAAGTTTTTCCCCATTCTCAAGGTGAGATGTTTTGCTCACAGGACATCCTTTCAAGTGCACTGGAGTACTTTTAGACTGGATTAGCTGAGGCAAATGGATTAGTCTTTGTAGGTATTAGAACCAAGGGCCTTTAAGAAAGGAAAACAAGGTGCCTAGTTTCACCAGTATGCCACTAAAAGCTACTTAGTGCAAACATCCGTAAAACTGTCAAGAATGAGGACTTGTAAAAGCAACTGTAAGCACATCCTCAAGCTAATTGTAAGACACACATTTACACAGAAATATGCAAACGGCAAACACAGGTTGAATAGGGACCATCACCCAGCATCCGACCTTAGGGAGCACGAAGACTTTTTACCGGTGTCTGAAGGACAATTGAAACGCTGCAGCATCTGCTAATTTTTCTTCCTAGCAGCTCATTTGATTAAGGCATTAATCCTTTCACAAAAGTAACCCCAAATGACACTCCTCTTTACTGACTTTCAGAAGGTCCAACCCTGGAAAGTGCTAAGCTTTACAGAAATGGGGACTCCATGCATCAGAGGTGATGTGCAGCCATTCAGGGCTGGGGCTCAAATGTATTGCTTACATCTGCTTCTTGCCCAAGTGTGACACAGTAAAAGGCAGGAGGAGAATGCTTGCCTGACACTCAGAAGGTAGGAATTTAAAATACTTTTCTCCAAAATGGTTGCCTCCCTTATCCCTACAAGCATTGACTTGACTTAGCATTAATGAAAGATGTGTTCCTATTTCTATAGAAAAGTTCTACCAAAAAACCCCAGACCCAACCCCCATAATTTAGATGGATAGGCAATGCATACCACAAATAATAAAACACACATAAATACAGTTAAAATACAGTAGTTATTTGACCTGCTGCTCAAACATCCAAATGTTATTAATCGCTGTAGAGGGTTCAAATACTGAAGAAGAAACCTTGGCATGCTAAGAGGCTGTTTGAGTTGCATCCAGTGTTTTTATAACACACCTCTCCAAGTAACTGGTCCTCACATGGACAGTGCCTCAGGTCCTTTGTTGTGAAGGAGGTTGTGTTTGTTCCAGGAAAGATGCGCTTCATATGAGGAATATCTTCCTACATCACCCACCTTCAAAAGGGAGTTTTACAATCACTCAAATCCTCATAAGAAATTTTAGGAATTCTGCAAGGAACATGGAGTGCCACTTGCTACTCTTTTCCCATTTCATCCAGTTGCAGGAGTTTAATTGATTTAATTTCTGATCTCATGCTAAGGAAAGGAGTTACTGAGTCTTCTCTAGTTTTTCAGAAACTTTCCTCTTTTCTTACCAGTGACTCTGGTAATTCTTCTGCTGATTTTATGAAACAAAGAATGCTGTGAAAGCCTGTCTCATTGCCCAGTACCATGGGTAGCAGCCTTTCTTCTGAAAGGGCATGGTGATACTTTTCTTAAATGACAGCATCAAAGTTGAGAAACAGAAGAAAAGAAACCCTTGTGAAGGGTGGCTGATCCTTGGCCTTACTGAAAGGGTCCAGAACAGACCAAATAAGTAAAAGGATTAGAGTGAATGGTAAATACAAGAAATGCATTTATTAAATATAAAAATGCTTGAGAATTGTTGGGCATCAGTAAAACCTCTACCTACAAATTCAGTAAACAAACTCACACACTCTGTTTGGATGGTAATACCTCTTTATCCTTGAAAAATCTGTCTCTTCTGCCAACTGGGGGAGAGTACAGACAAATGACACACACATTTGAGAATGTGTTCAAAATATCATTTTCCTTATCAGTTTCATGAGTACTGTAGAAACTGTATAAAATCCACCCAGAGATAACCATCGGCTGTTCAGTAACACCTTCCATTCAAGGTCCAACAACTTACTACAATTACGTGCAGAATCTTACAACTCTGTGAAGAAGGGAGTCAGTTTCTCTGATGTAGATACACCCTTTTGGCAGCTACGCTAGGAACAGTGCCCTTATCCTAGGGATGACACTGGCCTTTTGTCTGCTTTCAGAGCTGAGCCTGCAACACTAAGTGGGCACAAGGGAAGCTCTAAGTAGCTAGACCCCTTCCAGAAACACTGAGATAATCTTCAGGGGTTTTATTCATACAGATATAAAATGTCAATGTGAATTGTAAATGTTGTTTTCAGAAACACAGACCACCTACACGCTGAACAGTGGGAGCCAGGCAGTTGGGATGCAATGTTCCCTGATGTAACCTGCAGATAGCACTACCATCCAGCCTACAACATCTGAAGTGGGAAAATCAGAAAAGGCCTTTGCTACCCCACAGCTTTGTACAGGACCACACTGCAGAAAGCAGAGTTGCCACCACCCACTGTTCTCTCTAGGTGTTAGAAAGATCAGTTAGCTGGAGAGTGAGCATCCTTGGTAAAAACAAGCCTGCTTTCACACAGAACTCGAAGCCACCAGAGCTCCTGGAAAGCCAGCAAAGGTTCCTTATTTACATCCCTTATCTAACATGCAAGCTATTTGTTTGTTTAAAGGACATCTTCCCAGTAATGACTTATCAGGGTTTATGTTTATTCTCAATGCTGACCTCAGTGCAAGAGGAACAGGCTTTTGGTAATACTCTGAAAACCGTGTACCAGCTAGCTTGCAGGTCAAGGAGAACAGAAGTGCCACATGCAAGCTGATGAGGAATATAAATACACCACATCAGATCTGATAATAGATCTGATCATAGCTCAGACCAGCAAGCAGGGACAAGTGATAGTAAAGTAACGTGAATGAAGGTAATGAAAACAGACTGGAAGCAGATTTAGGATGAACATAATTAGAGTTAATGTTAGCACTGAAAGCAGAGATTTGGGGGTTGGTGGTGCCTGGGGCTAGTTGACGTTTATCAGCATAGCTTGAATGTCTCTCTAAGTGGGGTTTTGTACCTGGGAAGGGATTCTGACATTTTGTTCACAATTGGACCACCTGCTCATGTCTCATCAGCTAAAAAGAGCTTAAAGGCTTCTTAACACATGGGAGGCATGGATCAGGCATGCAAAAATATTTAAGTCTTGGACGCAGCAACTCTGAGCCATAGCCAGAGGAATAGGTGACACTTATTTATGTTTTTATTCAGCATAATTAAGGCATAAATATCTAAATAAAGCCCATGCCTAGCTAGAAGCATGTGAAGAGTTTCTTCCTATGCCTAGGCTGAAAACATGCTGAAGTGCTGAGATGTGTCCAGCTTTCCCAAGCTCTTCTCTCTCCAAACTTCTCACCTACCTCTCGCCCCAGTGAAATTCTGGGATAGGGTAACACAGACCAAGGGCCCCACCACGTGTCTGATCTGATATGTCCAGTGCCAGTTCAGGGACTATGTCACAACCCAATTTTGGATTGTAATCTTCATCGTTAAAAGCCTGAATACGCACACTTGCTTTGCTGTCGGGTCTGAATGTCCAACTCAACACCCTGACTACTCCAGACCTGATGTGGTGGGCAGATACTTCTGGGATGATGAGGGCATGTGCCCCCTCACAGACCTAGTGGCACAGGCTCTTTTTTGTGACACCTGTGAGGGTGTTCGGGGCAGGATGGAGATGATCTGCTTTTGGGACCAGACTGGTTCATTTCACATTTTTCTTCTTCCAGGCTACTTCTAACTCCTTCCACCTGATGCTGCTGGGATAATATTTTTAATGAGAAACCAACTAATTTTGGAACTGATCGCTGGAAAACGGGTATAGGGTAACAATTCTCTCACCCTGGCACATTTATCAAGTGCACTACAGCCAAAATGGACAGATTTGGATATCTATTTCTGTTAAGGGTCGAACAAAAACTTCCAGTTGAACCCCTTGTGTCCCTCCCCTCCCCACTCCTTTCTCCCCCCTACACCCTTTGCCAAAGTTCAGCTCAAGTTGATGAAGAATGTATATTTTTGAATGGTAAATGCCTGGCAGGCCTAGGAACTATCTACAAGACAGGTGTGTGGCTCAGGCAGCTTCCAACTCCCTGCTTGGGACTGATAGTGCTTTTGTAAGAAAGCAGCTTCAATCCTGTCCTGGAAGAAACATTCCTGCCCTTGGGGGACAAGTGATTCATTCAGTCAATGAGGTCAGTTCTGCAGCAGATCTGCCTAAGAGAAGCTGCCAGCTCTATTGAACTTAACTCATAGTCACAAGCTGCTATGGAATTTATGTTTTCTCCTGTTTTGCAAAATGTTTGAAATGGTGACCTTGGACTGAGCTAGGGTCTAAGATGCCCTGTCCCAAGGATGGGTCGTTAATGCAGCCGGAGTGGGAGAGATGAATTCTTGGCACATGAAAGCAAACAAACCTGCAAGGGAATGAACCTCCCCAAAACTGGAAGAAGAAGGGAGAAAGGAGGATAGGATGTGAAGAGCAGCTTGAATCAACCTGCAAGGTCTGATTGCTGTTTCCCAGTGGGATCTCCTGACTGTGAGGGGGTTCCTAGCTGTTCCTTGCAGGCAGAAAAAGCATCAGGGTGATGCAGTGTCCAAGGAGGGCTTCTGGGAACACATGAGGAGAGATTAAGGATTCACTTTATAATGTCTTTATCATTATTTTTCTTTCTACCTGAGTCAAGCTAGTAATTTCACAGTTCAGGATGTGTTTAGGCACCTTCAGTCACTGTGGATTCATCTGAGTCATAAAGATGGATTAACACAAAATGCAATTTTGCTCCTCGGGAGCACAGATTACAGACACTTCTGTGTAGACAAGACAAAGGGGCATTTCATTTCCAAACAGAGGAAGTGGGAACCCCATCAAGCTTTTAATTTCTATATTTTCTTTAATATACAAGCAGCCACAGAAAAGGGTGCTGGATGAGGCTTTTAAAGCAATAGACAATTTGGGGAAAGGTTCAACCAGCTTAAGTAGCATGTTTTAGAAACTCTTCTGAGCTCTCAGTTTCTAAAATATTACTGGCAGCTCACCTTAAAAATCATGGTCTTCATTAATAGCTGTGAATTCTTCAAGAAAGAGCACAAGTTAAATATCCATGGGTCTGCTCTCCATTCACATCTTCTTGAGGTCACAAAAACCCCCAATTTATCTTCTAACAATGCTTTCCTTTTACAGTTGAAAATCTGAACTATCTGCAGGTTGCAGATCTTTCTTCTGGACTAAAATAGTTATATAACTATTGAGAATTATTTTTTAGAAGTTAGTATTGTTAAGGGGAGCAGCAATAAGCTTTAACAGAGAGGTCAATGCGATTAGAGTACCAGTGATGAAATGTCTGAGTCCTTGATTTTGTTATCAACTTTCCCCATCATCCTGAACAATCTCTAACCCAATGGCATCACAGAGGAGACAGCTGGTTTTGTTGCTTTTTGTCATTTGAATGAAATGTATTTTTTAAGAGAAGTTTTAAGAGTATTTTGAGGAATTGGAGTCTTGCTGGATAAATTGTATTTTGCTGGGCTGCCCAGAAGCTGTGTGGGACTGACAAGGTGCTTGTGAGGAAATGATATGCAACTCTGACTTTAAGAGAGGACTAAACTATTCCCAAAGCCAGGTAAACATGGTTTTGTTTTCATGAATGAAGACACTGAAGGAATATCAAATCATAAAATTACTTAAATGTGACAGAAAAAAACCAACTCAAAACCCAAAAACTCCACTTTGACAAACAGGAATTTAAGGAAGTGTTTGTCCATACAGCTCAACTTTAGTCAAGGAAAATTTCTCCAGCATCATCTTATCTGACTTCCTGGATTAATCATAACTACCTGATGGTTTTCTTGCAACAGAGATTTCATTGAAGACTTTGGCCAACCAACCTCATGAGTATAGACACTCTTGCTTAGCAAACTTACAGGGAGCAAATGAAACATTTTTAGTGATTACCCTTTAAAGAGTTAACATTTAATGTGATTTATGTATAAGGTAATTTTTCTCTTTGGTGCCATTGGAAGATCTTACAAATACTTCACACTTCTTTGCACACCCATTACTGACTGCCCTCCTCCCTTTACACCCTGGAGTAAGAAAGATGTCTCTTACAGTGTCTTATACAAGGCCAAATGTGTCAAAGGGAAAACAACTGGGTAAAAAGGAGTACAAAATTTATGGATTCATGTCCAATCTGTGGGATAAAACAAAACATGGGGGCTTCCTGGTTGAGGAAGCTGGCCAGGCTGGTTTAGGTCAGAGGAATCTTCCTCTTCCGCTTCTTTGGAAAACCCACATCTCTTGTAAGAAAGAACATAAGGTTTCCTTGTACTTTTGACCCCACTGTTATAGCTGTGAGTCTTGCTTCCTTCATCTTTTTGAGTAATGAGGACTGTCAATGTCTCTTTGTGTTATGTCCCCTGGCCAGATATAGTGTTGCGGTTGCACAGTGGTTACTCGGTCATCCTGTGCTCCTCCATTGTCTCCTAGGGTCAGGGATCGATAACTATTGATATTTTGGAATGTAATTGATATGGTCAAACCCAAGCCAAGTGACACTGAAATCTACAGCACTCTGGAAAATTCCTGTCAGAATTTGCCATTTCATCAAGATGTGAGTCACTGCAAGTCACATGTTTTGCAGAAGCCTAAAAAGAATGAAAATGGAAAAGAAAAACAGGAACTGGTTTTAGGGAAGTTTCTTTTACCCACATTTCCGGGGTAGACAACCACAAGACACTGTATGACATCAGTTTCATGTGCGGGGCCTCTACAGGTGTCTAAAAACAAGCAGTTACCTTATAAAATGAAACCTTTCAGACAAGCTTCTCATGCATACCTTCAAATTTCTTTAAATATCCCTGAATCACTAATTCTTCCACACCACTGGGGTCTGGGAATTGGCACATACACCTTACCAAGATAATGGTTTATGAGTCAAGTCTTGTGTTTCTAATGCATCTATAAAGGTCAGAATTCACAGCACAAATTAACCTAAACAAAAAATAATGTATATGGAGTTTATTCTGTTCTTCCTGCTGGTTAGTTCTCTATCAATGTGCAAGCCAATTTCACTATCATTGTGCAGGTCACACTTCCTTCTACCCTCCATGTGTCTTCCTCCAGACTCTTGCATGGTTCCAAGGATTCAGAGGGGAACTGTTGGTGGTTCAGTGTACAAAGGGATGAACCTTTGGTGGATATTGGTCTTGGTGATGCCAGTGTGGCTACCCAAAAGTGAGTTGAACAGTGCTCAAGGCCCATTTCAAGACATTTTAGGCCTTGTGGTTGCAGCTTCTCTATATTAAAATTTGAACAGTTGATGGGATTAAGCAAGTTTCAAGTCAAAAGTTCTTATATGTTTACTCACTTTATCTTCAATGACTCACATCAGTTGTACCAGGCCTGACACAACTGACCCATGATCAGCCCTGGCAATGTTTCCTGAGCTGTTTTATCAGCACAGGGCAGGAGAATTTAGTGAGGGCAGAGAGCAACACATAGCACGCTACACTTCACAGCTACCTCTGGTCCATGTCACCGTCAGCATATCTGCAAGGGAGCTTGGCATTCAGCCATGGCAGCTAGTCAGCAGCTCTGACCCACTGGAGTTCTGGCTAAAAACCTGCTGCTACTGCCCCACAGGTATGCTGGGGTCAGACAATGGTAACACCAGTATCTAAATATGACCTGCCCTTCAGGGGCATCAGCAGAATGTCACCCATCAACCTGAACACCAAAGCCTGTAGGGAGGCAGAGAAGATGCAACATTGAGAATTTCCACTCTCCTGTCAAATTTCTCACACGCTTTGTGACAAACACACTGAACCTGAAACTGCCACTCTCCTTTCTGTTCTCCCACACCCTTCCATGTCCTCAAAATGCCTGAGTTTTTCCTCCAGTAACTCTGCCAGCTCAGTTCCCGGGGACAACGCATAGGGACCTCTGAACATTGGAAATATCGATTGGCATCTGAGCCTCAGAACAACATTTCACAGATGTGTCACACAGATTTTCTATTCCCCGTAAGCTGAAAATTCAAGAAATGAAATACACAGAGAAATCGAATTGCTTTGGAAAGCAAGAACCTTTCTGATTCAAGTCAGTCACCACTCTAATTGCCTTCAGCGGTCTCTCAAGCCCAGGGCAGCCAAAGATTTGTCACTCAAACATGGAAAAGTATAGATCTTTTTCTGGAAGGTCTCCAAATTGTTCCACTCAGGTATAAACTAACGGACAGCTCAACATATTCAAGAATATTACTGGTTAGGCATATCTCTGAGACAGGGGTAGACATTTTGGTGAATACCCCATAGCTGCCTGAGTGCTCATCAGAAAATCACAGCTATTCACAGATGGGATAAGTCAGGCTCAGAGGCAGTTCAGTGAGGCAGAGAAGGAGCTCTTTGCCTCTTTGCTTGGTTCACGTCTCAATAATGTCATTTTTCAAGGAAGAAAAAACCTGTGGCCCAGCAAGAAAAGACTTCAACATTCACTGAATTTCCTGAAGAGTTTTTCCTTCTTCAAAATCCACTAACCCAGGACCATCTGACAGATTCCTACATCCCATAACCTTGTCCTGAGATTGAGCTCAGACACTAAGTCCTAAAAATAAATGAATGCATTGCCAAACGACCCTGAGTGAGCTGCACTGAAAGCAATGAGCTGAAGAGAGAAATGGTGCACACATCTTAAGCAACAAATGGAGCTCCAGGACACCAGTAAGCAGTTTGCTTTGATTTTCTCACCCACTGAAGAAAAGACATATGTCTTGAGGCTTTGCTGGAGAAGGGAAGGCAGCCTGGAAGGAAAAGGGCTGGAGGGAGGTGAGACAGTGGTGCCTCCTTTGCCCTCCAGATAAACCAGAATGAGGTCTCTGCATTGCTGAAGGATGCAGCAGAGAAGCTGCTGTTTTCTGGCATCAACAGTTTGCTTTTTCCAGAGCTACCAGAGCAGGGAAGGATCTTGGCACCCATTCAGCCCTGTGGTCAGTAGAAGGAGACTTACCTGTGATGTCTGTCCTCATTTGTTACTCAGTCCATGTAGCATGGGGCAAAATGCAGCGAAGAATTCCAAAGAGGAGCTTTGACCCTGTGCAGCCTTGGCCTCGGGCTTCAGAGACAGAAATATGCCAGTATGACCTGGTCATGACGGATGAAGATAGCCATTCCCAGATCCAAACTAAAACCTGTGTGAATGGGGAAACGTGTCCTTTCAGGGATCAGGGAACAAACCTTGGTCTTGATACAATCGGCTGAAGCGATGCCATTGACTCCTACTGGTGAGAGCTGGGAAGACTCTGCACCAGTCCAGCAAGCCAGGGTGAGAGATCCCCTGCTCTGTTAGAGTGTTTTGGGTATAGAGACCTGCAGTCCATGCTGTGCGACAGTGAGGACTGAGGCACATCGTTAGGTATGAAGGTGGAATAAAATGCATTGGTTCCTACCAAAGCATGTATCTAATGGAAATGTCCTCCTCAGAGCAAACCTACAGCAGCAGAAGAGTAGAATTTAGGAGCTGTCTGGATGACAATGGCTTTCCCAGCCATGATGTCTCAGCCACAGAAGAGAGAGCAATCAGTGCCCAATAATTTCTCCAAAATAGGGCTTAAATGTGTCTTAACAGTCCCCCCTCCCACTGATGTTTGCCTTCAGCTTTCCAGCCTCCCCCAGCACCCATCTGCATCTATATGCTCCCTGTTGCATGCCAGCGCTGTGAGGACATCCCCAAGAACCTACAGAAAACTTCTGAATGGAACTTACTGCAAAAAAACCCCCCAAAACAACCAAATAAACCCACAGTGAATGTTCCCTCTAAAAGCCAGGAAGGTTATCAACCCCAGAATTCCTCCCCCTTCTCCCCCTCCTGCCACACACACTGCTGCCCTCTCCAATCTGCGTGCCCCGTGCGAGGAAACTGGTGGCTTGGAAAAAAAAGAAGACTGAGTCATGAGGTCATACCATTATCACATTTCTATTCCAGCGCTTTCTCTCGCTGCCTACAATTATCACTCTTTTATTCTTGTACTTGGCTTCTTAGACTTTGATCTAGTCCTTTGCTTCATATCCTTTGATGCATTTTAGCTTACATTGTCTGTAACCTGACCCCTTGCCATCTAATTCCACCAACTTCTCACAACCCATATCAACCACTCTCTCCCCCCTTTCATCTTTCTTTTGTATAAATGTATATAGAGCTGTAACAAAGAAACTACAGTGTGGTTGTAGCACTTCCAAGATCTTTAGAAGTGCTGGATAAAATCTCTATGCATTTATTTTGTCCCTCACTAGCTCGTTTAAAAACATCTTTGTTTATTCCTTCTTTCCCCTAGACAGACTAAAAATGCTAAGGAAAGAAAAGCTAAATATGTATTTTTTTTTTCCCCCTGAATTTGTTATGAAATCCCTTAAAAATTATTTTTGTTGTAAGCCTATCTTCAAGTTCACTCCAATGACATTAAGACTGCAGAGACACAGTACATTTTCATCATTAAATACTGGCAGGCTTTGATTGTGTTTACTTTCATTGACGAGAAGGAAGGAAAGGCCAGTGCTTACATTGTAAATACCAATTAGTGCAGAACTACAGTGTGTGCATGTGTATTTATAAATATATATTTGGAGGAAAGAAAATAATTCGGTTTCATCAAAATAGGAAATGTGGGCAAAAATGTATGGCCATATTTGGCAGTGTCTAAGTAATGCAGGAATGGACTTGCGATTCTCAAAGGTGTTTCTGGAGGATGAAGTCTCTTTAGATCAATGAATCATAGGACTTGGTCATGTCTGAATACTTGGGAGTATTCTTAACTGCATCCTCAGGTACCAACATTTCTTTGGCAGTTGGGTCCTAAATTCCTTTAGAAATTGGATTTTGAGTTGGGTCAGTGAGGGAATTTTACACACTTTCATCCAGTACTTCTGGGTGTAAAATTAGCAGTGAGTTGGAACTGAAGGAACACAGAGAGAAAAGAGAGATAATCTTTTTTAGATGCCTCTGCATATTCAGAAACATATTTGCAATAATATTTCTCTCTCTGCATGGTAGTAATAGTAAGGGCAGAAGGAGGTAGCTGGGCACAGCTGAGCTTGGGGGAGCCAGTTGCTTTATTTTTGGCTGTTGGGAAGGAGTGAGGAAGACAGAGTGCACAGGGTTTGGATAGTCCTGGTAGCTCCCAGGCAGGTCCCATACCTTTGCTGCTGGATACTCGCATGTTCCCTGGCCACCTGGTTGCAGGTGGGATCCTGTTGAGGGCTGATATTCTGTGAGTTTCAGTTTCTGCCAAAGAACAACTCTGCTCTCCTCCTAAACCAAATCCAGCTTGGAAATCTGGGGAAAATCATGCTTTGGGCACATGCTGCTACTCCATTAATTAGATCCATGGTTTTCAGGCAGGACATTGGAACAGAACAAGATTCACAAATTCACAGAATTGTAGGGGTTGGAAGGGAGCTCCAGAGATCATCTGTATCATAGAGTCCAACCCCCCTGCCAAAGCAGGTTCCCTCTGAATGTTTTCTCCTGCCCTCCTTCCCCAATGATACTGGGCTGTGACTGCACAACATTGGGCTGCACATTTAAAAAGGATTGTGGTTTGTTATATGTATGTATATAGGAACTTTGTGTTCAGAAAGTCAATCCAGCCTCAGAATCTGATTTTTGATCTTTTTCTCTCTTGCAAGTTCTTTTCTCTGAAAAGTTGCAACTGTGAGTAATATTTCCTACAGATAGTTTGGGAATTTTCTAGCTGATAAATTCCTCTGCTGCCAGCAGTTCCCAAGGATGTCAGACAAGCAGTATTGCAGGTGCTGGGAGGAAAGAAAAAATAACAAAACCAATAAAAAGAAATATAAAGAAAACCTTGACTTCTTGAATTTTTTTTTTGTCCTGCAGTAGCCAGTTGGTTAAACACCTTTTCTTGCCATCTGATTTCAATCCCTAAAATCGTATTTTCCATAACAGTGGGCCAAATGGTTCCTGGGTAGTTTGAACACCTGTGAACCTGGCATGTTGAGCCTCTAAATAATGCAGACACTGCAGTTTGCTCTGCACCTCTTGCTTCGTATCCTTTCCTGGCTGGCAAAAACCTCTGATACCAACAGTATTTTGCAGCTGGAAAATAGGTCACCTTCAGAGTTATGTATTTATACACACATGCATGTGTGTGTCTGTGTGGGGATGTGCCCTGAAGTTGAACAAATAGTTACATTTGAAGGAGAATTCCAGTTTTGCCCTTTAGGAAAATTCCTAGAGGGATGGTGGGACTTTGATGGACATCCTGGGTTGCAAATATGGCAGGAGGCTTTGGAGGGAACCCAGGAGAAACTGCTTCCTTGGATTGGAGCCAGTAAAGAAAGAGGAGTCTGTCAATAGATTAAGGTATGGTTTCAGTTTGGTTGAGGTTTCGGGGTTTCACTGAGTGTGTGCTCATGGTCATGTGTATACGTGTGTGTACTCAAAGAGAAAAGACGTCCTTGAGATGAACTGCAAGTATTCTGCCTCTGAATAATCAATTATTTTATTTAGAGGTTTCTGTGTACAGTGGTGAACCAGCAAGTTTATTTATACTGAAGAACTTTCTCATCCATAATTGATGCCTAAATCAGCTCTGGTCTTTCCATGGCTTGCAACTCCTCTAATGTGGTCGTGTGTATGAAGCAGCTTTGAGTTCGGCATGAATGGTTTGCTTACAATCAATTATGCATGTGGTAGACACAAAGGCACCGTTTAGGGGACAAGGGGAAGCTTCTCCTTAAGTTTCTAAGCTTTCAGGGGCAAACACTTTATATCAGAGGACTCAACCACAGGGTCTTCATCTCCCCATACCTTCTCTTACAACACTTCATTCTCTATCTACTCAGGAGCTGCTGCTAATTAAGTGGCCATGAAGTCCAGGAAAGGCCCTTTGGCATAGTTTCCTAGTTAAGGAGGGATTCACTTTGGAGATCCTGCCCATAATGGGAATACATGCATTTCTTCACAAAAGGTTGTTTGGTATTGTTTATTGTTTACTCTGTGTTAGAACACCACTGCCATTTCAAAAGGAACATCATTCATGTAATGATTCGCTGCCAAATCTATCTATAGTTACGTAATACAAAACATAACCTCAGCTTTGCTTTTGGAACATGGATGAGGCTATAAATACATGGTGCATCTATGTATAAACAGTGTAATGGACTAATTGTTTCTTTCTGGAAATCATCAAGAGCTTTACATTTCATTTCAAAATAGCAAAAAGACCATAGCTCCACGTGGTGTGAACACCACCAGCACTTGTTCAGACGTGCATTTTAGCATGGTTGCTCAAACAACTTACAATTAGTTAAAGGAGTAGGAACCCAAAGGATGTGACCTCCTGCTTGAGCAAATCTGTCCAACCCCTGAGACCTTAGTCGACTTACACACACCTCAGAGCTCCTAATAAAAATCCAGCCTCTGCATAACTGATGAACATATGGAAAGTGACTGCATTTGTTTGGTATATCTTTGATCCAGGTCTGGGTTTTTTTGATTGTGCATCTATCCCTACTTTTATCTCTACAGGGAATAGTCTTGCAAGAGAAAGAGAATCTCACCAGGCAGAAGGCATTCCCTGTTTTCTAAATCCCATGGTGTTTTTTTAAGCTCCTTTCTTGGAAGGGAGCTCTTATCCTGCGCCTTAGTCCTCATGGACCAGGAGGTCAAGCAGCATGCTGAGCTCCACAAGACCACTGACGTTAAGTGCCTGTTGGCCACTTTCTTTTCCTGGTATTAGAGAGGATTGAACTGAGCTGTGGCTGCTTCACATAACTGTAGCTGAAAGGACATCTATACAGCAAAAAAAACTTCACCGCCCCAGCCATTAAATCAAGGAGTATCAGACCCTTTGATGGAAATATGAGTGTCTCTAAAGCTGGAGGTAATCGAGGACTGGATTTGACACACATGGCACTGACATCTCATAAAATGTCGTGAACACTTGACCTGAGATTTTTGAGACACAGCTGGTTCTCCAGGGTGGGATTTGTGTGGTGGTGGGAGGTTTGGGAGGTGATGGTTAATGTATCTTAAGAACTTGGTGAACCACTTATAACGCTTGGGGTGAAAATAAATAAATAAATAAAGGGGAAAAGCAGGTATTCATTTAGATGAGTTGGGTCACATATTGCAGTGTTTCTTACTCTCTGAGCCTTGCCACGTGGAATCTACCTCAAGTCTCTCTGGGGCAGTTAGTTAGTGCAAATATCCTTTTAAAATAAGGGTGGAGGGTTTTTGCATTTGAAATAACCTATTAATACTTAACAGAACTATGAATGCAGCACATTTCCAATGGCATATAGACCACTAGGCTGAGATTTTTTTCCCCTTTTAACAGATCTAGATGCCAAATTCCAATCCCAGTTATTGGTAACTTTTTATCCAAATCACTTTAACAGCTTTTAACATCTCAGTTGTAATATGGTAGATTAATATGACCATGAATTAACTGTGAGTAACATGGAATAAGAAGAGCACAGCAAACAAAATCCACCTGTCTTTATATGGTCCTCACCCTGCCAGATCACCCAAAGAAATGGGCTTAGGAGAGGATTCAGTTTTCTAAATGGGTGTGAGTTTTGTTTGCTCTCGAAAGCATCCCTGGAGCATTTCTCCCCACTAAGACCTGAGTTTTCTGCTCTGTGCTTGGCCTGAGCAGCTTGGGTGGATGCTGAGGGTTTCTGCAGGGGAATAAAAGGGGCTTGGTAAAGTTTTCTCTGCAAAACTGGAAGGAATCCGATTTTCCCCAGTGCTCAGAGCAAAGGCTGAGGCAGGTTCCACCAGCAGGAACTGGTGAGTTCAATAGCAACACAGGATGATCCTGCTTCATGTACCCCACTGCACTTCCCCATCCCTGAAGACCTGTACGTGTTTATGCTTCACAAGACCAAATGTCTCACCTTTTCCCTGGAAAATGGGACAAGCTACACAGATGTGTGTATTTCAGCCTGGTATGGGTTCTGTTTTCAAACATATTCTTCTTTGTTTCTCACCAGCAGCAGTTCATGGCACTGTGAAATGCTACCTTGCTTGGCTAGATGGCAGATAGCAAATGTTTCCATTTAGAACACCTCTGCCTTCATGCAGAAAGCAGCCTATACATGACCATTTCTATACATCTCTATTTTTAACATCTAAAAAAAAAAAAAAAAAGCAATCCCTTCTATTTTTAGGTACAGTTCACTTCTGAAGGCTGGCTGGTTCTAATAAAAAAATTCCTCACTCTCTAAAGAAAACCCTGCATTGAAATCACAAAACCAGGGGAACATCCTGTACTATTAGCAGATCTACTGAGATGAAAACCTCAGCTTGTTAGCAAGCCCTCTGTACAAAAACATGAATCCAGCCTTGAGAGGAAAAACAGGCAAGGAAGAGGCAATAACCCCAGCGAGTTTTCTACCATACCTTCACCCTGCCATGCAAAAAACAAAAACATCTTCACTAGCTGAGAAATGAGGTCAGGACCTTGGACATCTTTCAGATCTCTTTCTGTCTGGCCCACTTGTCTTAATTGGTAGTTGTGTTTCTGGTGGCTGTTTCTCTCTTGGAGATGATGCCATGCTGCTCTCTGCTGCTGGCTCCACAATCCCCATGGGCCACAGGCTTCAAAATTAATTCCAGCTTAGGGGATAGATAGCAGGTTTCCCTGCTTGAGGGGTGCTGCTTTTAGGAGGACTTGGTTGTCATTTGCAATCAGGTCATGAGAATGAGAGTCATGCATTGCTGCTCTTCCAAGTATTTTTTCTGTCTCCAGGAGGTAAATGCTGCCTTACTCCCACTTGCTCCTTGCAGAACAAGGGCTTTCCCCATGCACATTCACCATAGGCCTTATACCCAAGCCATTTGAAAAATGCTGCTTCATCCAGACAGTATTTAAGGAGCATTCTGTGGATGAACAAATGTGCAGCATCTGTGGGCTAACAACTTCATGGACTCATTGAAGGTACTTTGGGAAAGGTTTACCTGGGCCTCTGCACTCAGCCTGGAGTATTCAGGGTTCCTCAGCCTGTTTGCTTAGATATTTCACAGACAGGTTATGGAAAGATCAACTTTCCACTCCTCCAAATTTTTCAGAAGCTGCAGTTCAGGTCTCTGCTGTAGCATGGACTTTTAATGTGACTTTGGGCAGGTCACTGATGTCTGGGTTTTCAGTGTTTTCAAACTAGATCATGCAGTGAGGAAACCTAGAGGTCTTTGAAACTCCATTCTTTTTTGAGTCTCAGCTGAAAAATCTGTAAAGCTAAGATGCTGTCAGTAACCAAGCATGAACTGCAGGGAGAAACATCTTAAAGAATTTGTGAGCATCCCTGAAACTGAATGTGGAGGCACTTTGAATAGAGAGATGAAGATACAGTTTCTTGATGCACATGTTGTTCCCCAGGGTACAGAGCAAAAGACATTGTGCTTCCCTGTGTCACAGCTGCATCTCAGGGACATGAACAGGATGGGAATGTGATTGCCCTCAAAACCTGTGCAGCAGAAAGCAAGCAAAAGATCTGCTTTTCCTTTGTGTGATTGCAGCCATACATATTCATCTTCCATCAGTAAATCAGGTGCCAAGGAAGGGCACCAGGAAGAATCAGAGGGAAACCTGCTTCAGCAGCCCTGCATGCCTGGTCATGTAGGGTGAGAGGGAGAGCAAGAAAGATCAAACTGAATTAGGGAGTGCTACAGTGTCTGCATATTATGGTGACTGACGATACAGAAATACCCAAGAGAGATACCTGACCTGCCAGGTTATCACCTGAATGCCCTCTTAACTTCCAAGCCATTTTCAGACAACTAAAGTTTTCAGAAGTTAAGGAGCCCTGTGAATAGCACCTTACACTGAACATGTGTCTGGCATAATTATATCCAGTTTCTCTCTATATCTTTGCACCGTCAGCCTCATCAGTGTTTTGCTCGTGCTGCCCACCAGCTTCTTCCCCTACTGGGAGGACAAATTAGAAACATTTTATTCCTTTCAAAGGAAAGAAATCAGTGATTCTTATTTTTACAGCACGAAGCTTTGTAGCAAGGAGCAGGAAAAATGCAGCGGTCTCTTTCTTCTTGTTGTTGTTGTGTGGGTGAGAATCAAGGACACATCAAACTGTATCCCCTGACCGTCCCTATTTACACGTGTGAACGCTGACTCAATGGGGCCCTTTGTTTCCCAGACACACAGATTATTCCAATTGTGTGGAGCTTGGGTTTGTGTGTTACTGTCCACTGGGGGCTAAGAAAACACCAAGGATGTTATTCAATACCATAACTAACAGAATGGCATGAAGAAGAATTCAAGACCTGTGAGCAAAAGCAGTTTTTTCACTCTGACCCTTGGACTGCTCTGGCTTGTGTTTCAAGTGTCTGCAGTTTTATCCAGAGAAGGAAACTGCTTCTGTTACCTTCCAACTTGGTCATTTCCAAGGTGTTACATGCAGGGTTTGCAAGCACTTGATTACATGGTCGTCTGCATGATACAACATTAATAAACCAGAGACAAATAATACAGAGCACTCTTTTTAATAGCTGCTTCATTAAGGATTTAAAAAGTTAAAAATCATGCTGATATGAAACTGTCTGCCTCTGTAGCCTTGAATTTTACTTTGAAGTCATCAAGGAGTGTCCTGAAACCGGTGGGTTTGTATATCTATTTTCTGTAATGAAGAGTATAATTTTGCATTCTTGCTCTGTCCATAATTCAGACTCACCTATGGAGACTGTCACTGGCATCGTGAGGCTGAAAGCAGGCTGGGCACAGGTGGGAAGGAAGCTGCTCCAGGCATTTACCTGCTAATTTCTCCCAGGGCTTCAGGGCTGATGCTGAAAACCTGTGTGGGGAGTTGGCACTTGTGATTGAAATGGAAGTAGATAGGGGTGATGGCACCCCCACACCATGGTTTGTCGAGTCAAAGACAGGTTTGGTGACCATGAAATGCTGGCAGGTACAATGGCCTGTTTGTATGCTGGAAGGTTTTATGAATTACCTGGTTTTATACAAATCATTCTAAATTGTGTGTTGGGATGGGAGCTGAAATGGGAGGCAAGGATGTGAGACTGACAACCTTTCTGTGTTGTCCTTCTGCCTTCTGTGTAATGATGCAGCTCCATGGATGAAATAGCAGCTCTACAAACAGATGTTGGTTGAGATGCCTCACTATATGCACTGTTTCCAACCTTCCCTACTGATGGCTGTCTCCAGCAGGACTCATGGTACAAGCAGTGCAGCTCCTTTATGGCTTGTCACTGCTGGTTAATAACTGCTATGGCAAGAACAGGCACGGGTCCAAATGCTGACCATGTAAAACTGAAAGCAGGGGGGCTGGAAGCGGCGTACCTCTTGGTCTATGGAAGGAGGCATGTGCTTCCTTTGCTCTTGTACCTTCCCACTCAACAATGCTGCACGGTTGGGATCTGGTCTGGCTCGTTGCCAGCACTTTGACAGACTGGAGTGATAGAGGATGCTTGATAAGCCTTTGGAAATGTGTCTACCTGAAGGTAAGGGTTAGTGGAGGTGTTAACACTGATGCCGTATCTGACATCCACAGTACAGAGTCCTAGTTCTTGGCACCTGTGTTTTCCCATCAAGTAACACTCATTTGTTATCATATATACACACCACAGATTTACATAGCTCGTAGGGGTGAATCATGCATAATTGTGGCTTCTTACATGACAGTTCATATATTAACAAGTAACTTATTTGTGCTGTGTGCTGAATAAGTACAGCAGGAGTGTGTGGACCTCTGGTGTCGGAACCATGTTCATTATCTGGAGATAAAACAGGAATTCAGTGGTTAGAAATGAGATGAGAAAATAATTGCTGGTTTGATTTGCCTGTACCATGGGAAAGATTGCTTTGATTTATGTCTATATCTCTAGATACTTAGTGAAAATATGATAGTAACCAGGAATCAACAGTTCTTATACAGAATATAATGGAAAGTATTGAGGCAAGCTCATAGCAGTTTTCCCCACGTGCTGCAGTGCCCTTTTGGATGACAACCGGAGGCCATGAGCACAAAGCAAAGCTATTCATGATGAACTGGAGACTACTGCATGGCATATGCTTGAAGACATTTAATAGGTGGTGGTGGTATATTGGGCTGGAGTGGTCACACATAACACTGTCCTTCAGAGCGGCAAAAGAAGGGGACTTCACCTGGGTGCAGTGGTGTCTGGCACCTTGTGTGTCAGCATCAGCTCATTATGGGTTATCCTACCCAAAAATGTCCAAGAATTGTGGAAAATTATGTTCACAACAAGTCCTACACCAGTCCCACCAGGCAGTGTGGGACTCATTTCACAGGTACTCCTAAAGTTCATGTCTCCCTGGGGGCTGCAGCCCGTAGGATTCCTGTAAAAGGGCTACGAACTGATGGAGATTTTCTCTCCTGTGAGCCAAGCAGAGCAGAGCAGGCTGCCAGCACTGCTCCCCAGCCAGGTCTGACACCTTGCTCTCAAGCTCCCAGCTCACGAGGTCTGGATGTAAAGCGCAGAGGGAGGGGTGGCACAGCCCCAGCCATCTCCCCCTCTGATGAAGTGTGCAGGAAAGACACAGCGTGCAGGACATTTGGCCATGGTACAGGGGAGGGAAAAAAAGATGAATTCATTGTGAATGGAATTGCTTCCTGCAGAATGAGTAAGGGGAGACACCTCTGCACGTTGCCATTTGCTGGGTAGGGCAATTCTGGCCACAGCACATAGCATCCTGGGGAGTGGGACCCTTGGCGTGTTGAGAGTATGTTTGTTAATGGATCTCCTAGGGTTGATGGATTTAATGGGTGAAGTAAGTCTGCTTTATTTATTTTATTCTTTTGGCAGCTGCTGCAAGTGGAACTTTATGCATTTTTCTGGCTGTTACTGCTTGCCTGAGCTATTTAGCTGTTGAGCTACATTTGTTTCCTTCATGGTGGACCTTTTTTTTCACAGCAACTGCGACACATTCTGCAACAGCATGTTATGGTACACTTCCTTGTATAAAATGTTCTGTGCAGTTTTAGAAATGAACTCTGAAATGGTTATTAGGCACTGTAAGTGTGAGTAGTATTTGATCAGAAGCTCGGCAGTAGAGGCTATAAACTATTGTTATGCACAGTCTATTGACCTGTTAGCTCTGTAAGAAACAATCTGATGAGAGTTGGAGGGGGGAGCTATGAATATCTGTATGTGTGAATGCTGCAGACCTCATTTTTCCTCTCACTTTAGTATTCTCTTCTCTTCTGCTGTGGCTTCTCTTGCTTTTGACACCACCAAGGCATTTAGCTGTATTTTTGCTGATGGTTTGACACTTGTATCACACAAATTACATCTAAGTGGGATACAGCTCTCAGCCTTTAGCATGACCAGCACTTGCTCAGGTCAGTGAATCTTTTGGTAGACAAACAACTTTCCTCAATTTTAGGCCTTAAACATATCCCAGTGTCTGAGACCTTAACTGACACTTCGCATTCATTTTTTTCCTCTTCATTTCTGCAGAAATCTATGCTACTGGCTACAGCTTTTTGTACTTTGAGAACTAAAGTGACGTCCCCATGTTGATAATCTGTTAAGATCCTGTTCTGATAAAAGGCAAAACATTCCCTTTGACTTCCATATAACCATCCAAGGACCAAAATGCTCTGTGCACAGTGAATAAGAATATTAGAAGCTAAAACCTTTGCTCATATAAATCAACACAACACTACACTTGTAAAGCTTTGCTCTAGGCACAGACCTGGCCTAGAGCTATATTTCATTTTTGCTATAATCTCTCCCTATAATTCAAATCTTCTCACCTTGCAATACTCTTGCTGCTCTCTGTTGAACACCCTCCAGCTTGTCACTATCTTCATCAGTTACCTGGAATGAAGACGGGGCTGGGTGCTGCAGGCCTGCCAGCCTCTATCAGCTGCGGTTTGGCCTCTTGGCCAGGTGAGGCTGGATCAGAGCTATACACAGCCTGGTTTTCCTCTGCCTCGTGCCTGCGAGGTCTCTGCTGAAGGAAAACAGCTCTCAACAGAATCACCTTTTCTGCTACCTCATCATCTTCCAAGTTCTTATCCAGGGTGCAACGTAGCTACCCATAAATCTTGTGTTCCTATCAAGATTTCTCCCAAGAAAATCTCCCTTTTAAGATCATGACATGGTTTGTAAATACGTGAATCAGTAGATAATTTTTCTACTCCTTTTGGTAAATATCAGAATAGAGTGCATATTTATCTCAACTGTGTAGTAATATCAGCTGGCAGTCACGGTCTGTAGTATGTAACATCTCTTACCCTGCTTCAGAAAGGTTTAGAAAGCAGAGTCCCATCTATAGAGAGTTAGATGAAAAGGTAATGGCCTCTTCTGATATTATGAATGCAGTAACACCCAGAATAAAAGCTCTACTGTAAATCTGCATTTTCTCTATCAGAAAACTCAAGAAGTTTTAGGAGATGATGACCTTGTAGTGAAATAATGGTCTGAAAGACTGACTTCCCTCTGCTGTTATGCACCACTGAATGCTACTGACTTTCATAAGTTAATCATAAACTCTTGCCCTAAGTTAATTGATGTCCTCATTATGTCATACTTAACTGCAGCTTCGGAGAGTTTTTTGCCATTAGCTTCTACACCAGTCAGCCTTATGGCATCAAGTGGCAGAGACATTAAAGAGAGGATCGCCAAACCAAATTTGTCATCAGTGCAGCCACCACATCACCATTTGAATTTGCAAAGGTCAGAAGAAAACGTTCCCATCAGCCTACAGATTTCTCATGCTGCACATCTCATGAATACCACAAGTGAGAGTGATCTTCATGGGCACCTCTAGGTAGTAATTAACAGCAAACCAGCAACTGCCTACCAGTGCCAGTCAGAGTGCTACAGTTTGGGATTTAGTATCTGCAAATGTCAAAGAGCTGGGGTTTTCACAGAAAACTTTGGATTATTGAAGCTGTCTCAGAGATGTTGATGGTCTCATGATAAAGCTTCAGATCCCCAGCCTGCAGTTCCTTTGCAGGACTCTGTGTCAAAACTCAAAGACGAGACTGTGATTCCCACTGCTCGGGCTGTGAGGATTAAAGGAAAGGTGATATGTCTTTACCTGGAATGACAGGTTTTGGGGTGGGGAGTGAGAGAAGTGAGAGAAGTGAGAGAATGGGATCATGGCTATTGCAGAAAGTTACTAGTCCTTGTTTTCATAAGAGATTCATGGTTTTGGTTTTTAAAAAACCAACCCGCTTTCATTTAAACCCTCTTTCTGTAGCAGTAGTTGAAGTACTGCTATAAACTTCAGCCAGATGCACCCATCAGACAGGTATCCTCCATTCTCAGTGCTCACTGGGCCTGTCCTGCTGGGACAGCCACCAAGGAACTGCCTGCTCCAGAGCCACACTGACTGACCTTCTTGCTGATTGCTTACTTTTGCTTTTCCTGTTATATTCCCCCCCTAATCCTAGTTAAAAGATATTCAAAGGTTTGATATTTGTAAGCATTTTACCTAAGGCATGATTCCATCTTAAACCTTAATCCAAATAATCTTGGAAGCCAACTTGTCTGACTGACCTTACAAAAACATCCCCTGTGCAGCAAGACAGCACGGACACTGCAGATCAATATCCTTACAAACACCTGATGCTCACTCATCAGATTCAGCAGAGATCCTGTCCCAAGGCTTCCCAGCAGAAATTCCACATGGTTACCCCAGAGAGAGTTAAAATTGCATTTTGAGGTGTTGCATCAGGGTGCAGTCTATCACTAACACTATCTTTCAAAATTCCCAGCCTTACACATCATGATGTGTCATGTCTGGTGAAAAGCAATACTTGATTTGACTGATGTGCTGTAACTCGGGTGAACTTATTAGTCATGATGAGCCTATTAGTCATTTTGCATCTGCTTCAGCGTAGGGAGGTTCCTATGCAAGTACAAGAAGTAACTTCTGTGTATAAACTAACTAGAAATATCTTCCTTTGACAACAGGCATCTTCAATTTTGAAGTAGCTTATGGCTGAACTGGGATATTTCAACAAATGCCCCATTTATTAAGATATTCCCAATAAACTCACTGGAATAAACCCCACAAAATCAAGCTATAAATCTTTCATCAGAGACAGTTAGTAGGAAATACTTATAAACCTAGTAACATGTGAAATTGGCATCCCTGTGGTTTGAAATGCCCCACTACAAGATGAAATGTCAGCCACAAGGGTACAGGCTGTGATTTCAGCGTATCTTTGCCCAAGGGAAAATTAGGCTGAATTTCATGGATCAAGTGTTTTGCCACAAAGATTATGTGAAACAGCTGAAGGTTGAAATCCAGCCCTGCCTGGAAGACCAGATTCACTTCTGAAAACATGTTTCTGTGAATCTGGGTCTGTCATCAATGATTTTTTCCTTTTTCAAGCTTTATCCTAGACCCCTTCCCGACTCATATATCAGCAGGTACCCAGAGCAATGTGTACTACAAGCCTACTGACAGCAAACTCATTAGATGTTCCAGTGGTTCACCAGCACTGGTTAAAAGAAGAGTTATTTTTTTCATTTGATTTGCCTAGGCTTGATTTCCAAACTGGTCCTTTTTAACTGGCTGGAAGCTGAACCCTTATCACATACCAGTGGATCATGCTTTTCAGCAGCGAAGGGAAGGAAGGATAGAGGGAGGAGGCGTTGTCTGGATGTTTGGGGTGGGGTTTTTTTTGTTTTGTTTTTATTTTGGCAAAAACTCCCACAGCCTTGTCACTGAAGGGCAAAGATTTATGCAATTGTGTAGCACAAGGGTCTGCTCAGCATTGGCCTCTCCCAAGAGCTTTGTCTGCATTGCAGCTGGCACTCATGGTGAGCAATATCCCTTTTCAACTGCCCCCAAATGGAGATGACTTTGTTTCCCATGGTCAACACTCACTCTGACAGGAGCTCAGATTCTGTCTGTCCAGTGCATGGCAGGCCATTAATATTAGTCCTAGCAGAAAGCCCTGTGTGGTTTAGTATCAGGTTCTGGTGATGGCTGGTAGCAGTTCTTGAGCTGGCTTTGATATCTATAAGGCTCTGCAAAGAGGCATCTGTGCAAGACAAAACTTAGTCTGACTGTTGATAATTTTCAGAACCTTTGCAGAAAACATGCCTTGCTTGCACACCTAGGAAATCTGACAATTAATGTAAAATCATCCCCCAGCGACACCGTGCTTCTATTCCTTTTAAGATTCATTCTCTCCAGGCGTAGATCCATGTCTTACTCACTTAGGGACTGATGTAAAGCCCATTCCAGTGATTAGAAAGATTCCTATTATCTTCTCTGGCTTTAGATGGTGTCCTCCTAGTTTGATCCTGCTGTCGTTCAACTCCTTGGAAAAACTCCTGTTGATTTGAGTGATGCTGGATTAAGACTGTCTATTGTCCCGGGGAGGGCGGCACTTTGTGATGCAACCATGACCTTTGCTTTTCAAAGCTTGATCTTTAGCTCTGCCGACTTGGCAATTCCGAGTCAGCGAGACGAACTCATCCTCTCCCTCTTTTATGAGGCCATCTGGGAGGATGTTGCTCTCATAAGCACTACCTCTGCAACAGCTCCATCATTTCGAGCTGAAAATTCTCGTGCCAAATATAAATGTGGGGAAGCATCCCCCTCCAGCCTGTGATAAGTGGTTGAACCTGGCACAGCCGACAGGAGGGAGAATCTGCCAGAAAAGCTTTAGAGTGTCTAAAGAGGAGAGAACTTGGATCCTTCTGATCTTGGAATGACGTCCTCCCAAAGAGATGGAATGTGTTTTTCTCCCTGAATCGCTTGCTTATCTATTTCGGATCAGTGCCTGGATGTTCATTGCTCCTCTTGTGTAAGATGGTCTTCATATGATTGTATTGCACCCAGCTGAGGCTCAGGATTTCTTCCATAACTCTAAAAGCAATGAGCCACTGGAGTTCCTTGCTTTGCTTAACAATGAAAAACTGCTCCATCTTTTGATCTTTCCCTCATTAGGACAGGTGATGGAAGCCCTGTTTCCCTAAAGCTAACCTGACACTTTTTCCAGCTGGCATAGCAGTTACACTGGTGGAGATACGTGCAGTTTAACAGCTTTATTTGTGGAGTGTTGATGACGCACTAGTTGAACTATTAGCAGGTATTTTTGCATTTCATTTCGTTCCTTATAGTAAAGTTTCCCACCTGGACTCCTGAGGCAGGATGTGTTAAGTCTGGCAGATTACTCAGACGCTGCGCACTGTTTCAGATAACAGCTCCTCCATCTGACTTCACAGATCAGAAACGTTGTGCTTTTCTGTGGAAGTTCTAAATCTGAAAACTTAGGCTAATTTCTGGGCCCTGCCAGTGAGACCACTAACCCTCAAAAAAAGATGTTTTGTCGGGTGACAATCAAGGTGCCATTTTTAATGCTCTGTAGAGTTCCAGGTCATGATTTGAGTTCCCATTTCATCACCATAAATGCAATATCTTATTCTCATAACTATTTGAATTTTACTTGTAGGCATCCAGGCCAATCTTTCATGAGTATTTCAGTGTTTCTCATAGTAACATATGTATAAGTAATTGGGGTAAATTTAGTTTTCCCTTCTCAAGGAAATCAGAAGGGGGCTTAGTCTTTTTAGAGATTTTTTTCAGTACTTTGAGCGGTTCTTTATCCTTTCATAACACTAGATATTGAGACTCTAATGGACTTTTTGGAATGAAGCTCTTTGTAAGAGACCCAGGGTTGGAACAGGTTGGAGATTGATGGTAAAAAATGTGGGCTGTTTCACAAAAGATAGGGTTATGATTTGATTGTGTTCCAGCCAGGTTTTAAATTCATGAAGAATTGAAACTGGCATCAGCAGTTGCTCTGAATATGTAACGAGCATTGAATTTATGCATTCTCCCCATTAGTGAAGCAAATAGCCACTTGGGATGCTCAGCTGCTGCACATCAGTGTGGCATTCATAGAGGATCCTGAAATTGCCATGTGAGATTCAAAAACTATTATTAAAGATGAAAAATAATCATAAGTAATACAGTTGCTTCTCCAGTTTGGAAAAATACAAATGCAGCAGAAACAAAGTAAATATCCCTCTTCCTTCCTCCCAAAGCCAAAATTCACCAATTCAGTAAATTTCACTTTTGACAAGATTATTGCATGAATGACAAACTGACAAGTTTTGTCCCTCTTTACTTGTTCCAGCCTCACATTTGCTTGCTAATTCATGCAAAGTTTTTCTAAGAAGTGCTCCATCCTGGAGGATGTTGGCTCTTCTGTGAAAAGCAGTTTCTCAACCAACCTATTTCCTCCCTCAGACTCAATGATCCGGCAAAAGAGTGAAAAATGCTGCTTCGGCTCAGGCCAGAGGCTCTGGAAGACTGAAAGCACAATCTCCCCAGCTGGTGTGAACGCTGGCTTCCTAATGACACTCTAGCATCCTTCTCTTCCTCTGTCACCTCCTTTTTTTTCACATGCTTGCACAAGACTTATTCTTGACACAAAGTAGAAGCAATTAAGTGTGCTTAATTTAGCTAATAACAAATTATTTGCAGGGGAGCAGTGGCCTCTAATGCTTCCCATTGCAGCCATTTCTCCCTCCAGCTCTCCAAGGGACTTTAGGGTCACCACGTTATGTTCCCTGCAGTGTACTCAAGGTCCTGCATCCTCTCAGTGAGGTTGGCCCTACCTGTATGGCCCATCAGCACATTCCTGGGTTGACTCGAGAAGAACCACTTGAAAATGGCTGGAGATAGTCAGTGCCCTTCAGGAATGTGCTAAACAAGCGCTCTCCCCTGCTCTCCACAGCTGCCTGTCTGGAGATCCTGGTTTCCAGCCAGGTCAGTGGGGAACTGAAGTTCCCTTGACCTGATTTAGATCCTGCCTAACTACCCAGATTTACAGACGTGGTCCAAGCACAACATTTGATGTGTGCTCACCACAAAGGCAGGGACTGACAGTCAAGATCAGGCTGTCACAGACACATGGACCAATGTCTCATGGCTCACCTCTGCTGTGGGCAATCAGAAAACCGGGTAGCTTTTTTTTTAAAAGAAAACACGTACCTGAGATGTAGTGCTGATACCTGCCTAAGAAAGGTGGATTCATAATTATATGTGCTGATCAACTCCTTTCTTCACACATTGGCTTCTCAAACTCACCAGTGCCCTCCCTCCTTTTTTAAGTCGATCTTTCTCACCCCCTCTTTGGGCTTTGGCCATCCTGGTTAAGGGCACCTCGGACACCTTCCCTCTCATGCTGGAAGCTCTTCTGCTCAAGCATGGGCACTGTGCACGCTGCTTTAGAGCACTCAGCACATGGAAAAGGAAGAGACAGAGGAATATGGTAGTGTGCAGATGGAGTTATTGTGCCTTCAGTGATAAGCTGGGGACTGGATGGACTTACACCACACCAGGGAAGGGTCACAGCCATTTATGTGCATAAAAACTTTAGTTAAGGACTTTCTTGCTGGATTCTTCCAAGAATCTTTTCTGTAGGAGTCACAGTTTCCTTAAAGCATCCCTGTGCTTTTAAGGGGGTTATTCTCTATTGT
Organism: Porphyrio hochstetteri; assembly: GCA_020800305.1. Taxonomy (NCBI): domain Eukaryota; kingdom Metazoa; phylum Chordata; class Aves; order Gruiformes; family Rallidae; genus Porphyrio; species Porphyrio hochstetteri. The sequence continues at coordinate 15,213,604 of CM036920.1, forward strand.
ATTATTATACAGCATTTGGGGTTGGGTTTGCTTTTCATTTTTTTATATATTCATGCACTTCAGTTTGGAGACAGGCTGCCAATGCAGAGCTCCTGTTGTGCAGTTAGTGAGTAATACTTGCTTGAGAATGAAACCCACACTGAAGTGTTCTTGACAAAAACCTGGACTAAAGGAGCAGTTTTTCAGTGGCTTATTAAGCAAGAGCATTTAGCATGCAGATTCTCAACTGCCTCTTCACATTGTCTGCATCCTCCAGATAAAATGCCTGTCATTTGGAGGCATCACATGCCTTTTCAGGACCTTGGTGTGGTCTTTTACTCACCAAGTCTACTTTTTCTCATTTATAGAAGAGGAGAGATTGCACAGAAATGATTCTGCCATATTAAAAGCCAGTGTTGCATTTCCACTCCCTCCCCTTCTTACTTCTAGTGAAATGCCCATCTTTGGCCAATAGAAATTCCAGATTCCAGTGTGTTAATGGCAATATTTATTTAGTCATCAATGTCAACCTTTGTTTTTCTAAACTTGTCTTGGTCGTCAACATCCCATAGTTTTTTTCTAACCTTGTCTTGGTCGTCAACATCCCATAGTTAAAGAAATTGTTCGAAATATTTTGTGGCATCAGACAAAGCTAGGAGCAGAACAGCTTGATCAATACCTTTCAGTGATAATTTTACTCCAAACCTGCCTTTTGAACACGAACCTTCAAAATATTTTATTGGCCAAGACAAACGGTGTCTGTGCACAGTTATGTTTTTACAGTATTTTAATTCCAGTGAATCAGTACAGTAAATATTGATACACTGTTTTGCCTTCAGTATTTTTGGACTTCTGTCAAGTTAATTAAAGAGTAAATAGCAGAGTGGATACCCCAGCACACTGTCCTATTAAACACTAAGCAAGATTAGAATGTCTGATAAAAAGGTCTTTATATTACTGTAAATAAAGGAAGGACATGGTGCTACACCAGCCTTTGTTGGCATTTCCCATGTGGCTTTCTGAAGAGAACATTTACTGTGTGTTCTTTAACAGATGAGAAGGCTTCACTGCTGTGAATGTGTGCAACATACTTCTGTAACCATCTTAGCCATCCTCGGTGTTTATCTTCTCCTTTTTCACTGTGATTCCTCCAATTTACAGGGGTGGGGTTTTTTTTTTGGTTTTTTTTTTTACTTCTCCTTGCAGAACTGAAAGAGACACCCGTAGGTTGGTAACCTCCATCTGTGATGGTGTCTGCAGAGTTTGCAGCTGCTATTTATCTGCCTGCACATGGATCACTTCGCCTTCCTCCGGGATAGTCTTCAACCACACATAGAGGGAGCTGTCCTATTATCCTTATTATTGTCCTTATCCTCTTGAAGCCTTTTATGTCAACACGGCAGGGAACATCAAGCAGAGATGACTTCTCCAGATACTGCCTATCTCCCTCACGGTCCTCTTCTGCTGGCCAAGCCACAGGTATGTGCTTGCTTCGGGGGCCAAGTTAGGAAATGTGTGTGCTTCCTCTCGGGCAGGAGCAAGCAAACACCACAGAGCTCTGACAACTGGGGAAAGCTGCTGCTGCCACAACCTTCCTGGTGATCGGCACAGCAAAACATGTTGTCTGCAGCATTTTGCTTACTCAGCAACGGTGCTGGTCGGCCAGCAAATCCTGTGGGTTGCTCCAGTAGAAGTTTATGCTTTCTGACCTATTTGTTGACTTCGTTCCTGACCCTGCAGGCATCTGCTGTAAAAAAGGCATGTGACCAAAGGAGCAATTGGTATCCATCGTATTCTGTAGCTTGATTTTCAAACTTGATGACCTGGGTACCTCCATTTCTCTTTGGCATTTATCTGTGCATGTCTTCTGTGCTTATCTCTGGTACTGACTGGCTTGGGAGATTACAAAACTCCAGCTCTGGCTTTGCCTCCCTGAATTCACAAACTCCAAAGCACTTTGGTGCCAGCTTTCTGCAAACATGCTCTTTTTCCCCATACATAAAGCTCGATGATGTGATATGATTGTGCTTTTAGTGCAACTTGTGAGCAAAACTGAGGCCATATTGATACTGAATTGGCTTTTATTGACAGATACTTAAGCTCGCATTCATCACATCACAACATTCCCAAGCAAATTCTGTTCATAAAAACAGATTGAAAACTTGACCCAGATAGACTTCACAAGAAAGTTTGTTGTCACCAAGAACCGAAAACAAATCTCATGGAATATGAAACAGCCTTTTAAATAGATGGGGAGCCTGTTGGGAGTCTGCATCAGCAGAGGTTTGGATAATTGCATCACAGTACCCTGGATTACCCATATTCTGTGGAGGATGTGATATCTGGAAGGTTATCTGCTTTGCAGAGGGGTTATAATAACTTTCATATGGGTATGTAATTGGGTTGGACCCGATGATCTCTCGAGGTCCCTTCCAACCCCTACGATTCTGTGATTCTGTGATTCTGTGATTCTTTGACATACACCAGCAGATCCAGCTCTCCTATAGTAGTTGTCATTAGGTGATATATTTTACTTGTAAGCATTAGATATGAACCCCCTAAAAAGTCTGCAGATTTTAGCCCAGCCCTGAATTCCTCCTGATCTGGAAGGGAAAGCTGCCATCCAAATCCATGTTTCCCCTTGCACCCAGGAGCTTCTTCCCCATTGTTCAGAGTGAGCAAGGCAAATACTTTTGCAGGGCCTGTTTGAACACGCTGCTCTGTTCAGAAGGGAACATAAAGCACTTTGACATGGTCTTGCTATTTTCTTTTGGAACACTGGATCTGTCTGTACTCGTGTGTGTGTGTGTGTGTGTGTGTGTATCTTTTCCTCTCTTTCTTTTTCCACATGAACTAATTCAGGAGAGAGCAAGATAAGTCCTTCAGGAGAAGGAGGCACAGTGTGTGCTGGGGTGACCTTGGGGATTTTGCCTCTGTCATTGCCCTCGCCAACTCTTGATAAACAGCAAGCGAAACGGATTTACAGGCTTGCAGAAATCATTTCATTTTCTCTCATTTTATCAGCACAGATGGAAAGCAGGGCTGTATCTAATCTCAGTCCAGAATCAGCTGGAGTTGGACTGACAGTGTATAAAGACAGCAAAATCAGCAGACTTATAAATTTACTGAGCTGTAGCTTGTGCTGTGTGAGCGAGTAAGGCAGAGCTTTTCAGTAGTTTATGCTTAAGGAAGATAGAGGTACAGAGACATTTATTTTGACATTCCATTTCTTTGAAACACTCCTTCGTCCTGTACCAGATGCTAAATTTCCTGACATTTCTAGTTTAATGCTTACTCTAAAACCTTTCCTGGAAATAGAATCTAACAGGGCCAAATCCCAGGGCTCTTCCTCAGTCAAGGTACCCGGGTGTGAGCGTGTCAACATCTCACTACCGACCAGATTCAACCCAGTTTATTCCACGGATGCCTTTCAATTTTCTTCCTTCTTCTCTTTTTTTTTTTTCCCCCTCCCTTGTCCCCTGAGTTCTTTCTGCAGCATTTGAAAAATTAAAAAAAGCTCAGTGAGCCCAACTTAGTGCTTTGCAGGCAGCCAACTGCACTTCTAAACCGCCGTGCAGGTATGTGTTTGACCACATTTGGCAGTGCTTGCTGCAAAAAGGAGCTATTAAGACTGGCTGAGGACTGGGACTGAATTGCCCTCTTACCTTAGACTGTGGTTCCTGTGATTCGGGGTTAAGTGGAGGTGGATGTCAAGCATACCCGTTAGGAGTAAATTGTTGAGTTATACATTTAGTCTTTGAACTGGGTAATGAGCTGCTGCAGAGCATTCCAATGAAAATATTAAGGGGACACTTAGTGTGATGTGCAGCTTCTACATATGTTCATTCATGCACAGAAACTCAATCAGTACAATGCCTCTGCAATGTAACCAACAACTCCCAACAGCAGCAGCTTGCCTGACATACTTCTGTATGGATGAAGAATCAAGAATCATGTACATTAGAGGGAAAGATGCTTATAAGTACCAAGAAACGTCATTAGTTCTAGGGAAAAAGAAAACCTTGCTGGGTTGGTTAGCAAACACTTGAATCCTGAACAAATCAAAGCTAAATACGTGCTGGTCAGTTCTGTATTCACTGCTAAGGCTTGGATTGAAAATTAATAATTACCCCATGAGTTATATAGCAAGGTTGTTAATGTGGGGGCTCTGGGAAAACATTCCAGCCTTTGCCTTCTACACACATGGATTTAAAAACTAGGGTTAACAGGCACTGGAAATGAATACTGTGATTTGTCCACTTGCTGCCTGAAAACATCAATTAAATCCCCTCCCAACACAAACAATCAGTGCAGCTGATGGTCTTTGCGTGGCCTGGATGCTGTTAATCCAAATTCTGGTAAGATGCAAAAATAAGAAATGAGCAGCTGTGTACCCAGCTAGGAAAAATCCTGGACAGTTTCTCTGCCTGCTGCAGACTCAGACATTCATTAGATCCAGAGAGTGCTGCAGCACCAGGCATAATGTTTCGTCTGGTAGCGAGACACAGGTGATGTGGGAGACTTGGGGTCCTTTCCTTATGGACTCTCCAGCACCCTTGGATGACTTTGAAACAAAACAGCTGAGCAGGAGAACAGAGGCTGTCTGGAGTCTGGCATCCTCAGCCTCTTTTAAGTCATTAGGCTGTAGGAGCTCTAGTGCTCTTGCAATTCAAATAATACCAGTATGTTAACTTGCAAACAAAGCTTTCTGATGCTGAGGTTAAACTAACTTCCTTTCAGAAGCTTTAAAGTTTCACCTCCTCTTAAAAGAAAAACACGTCGCAAGAGCTTGAGACTTTCTGGGAAAAGCCACAATGTTTTTCTTCTTTTTTTAACTTGGTTGTATTTAGAAGAAGAGGCACGTCTTAAGAAAGATAAGCTAACAGGTGTCAAAAAGTTTCAAACTAAGGAAATACAAGTTGAAGGAGTGCTTGTGGACCCTCACATGAGTGAGTTTGTCCTTCCTGTAACATCTAACACCCTCACTGTTTGGCATTGACATTAATTTTTTTCTGTATAAATATATACAATACACTTTGTTTTTCTCCCAAGAGCTCCAGTTACTATAATACATCTCCAAGGCCATGGTGCATGTTAATGTTCCTGTGAGAAGGCATTCTCTTTAACATGACTCTGAGTCAGATTTCTGTTGCCTGCTCTAGTTCCTTTCTGGCTTTTGAGCAGCAGGTAGGAGCCAAATATCCAGCAGATCTCTCCATCTGATATTCAGGGGGGTGTTATGGGGGGAGGAGATGCTGCCGATGGGATATGGTGCAGTCGGGGAGAGCGGTGTGATGGTAGATGAATGTCAGTTGTTTCCGGAGGCGTCAGGAGGTTGTGCATGAGGCCTGATTTCACCTGAATTCACAGTGTTTTAGAACATTATTTTATTGCAAGGGAACTCGAGACCCTTCAGGCTAATGGCTTACAAACGGGAATGACCCTGGGGCTGTTGGCTGGGTCGGTGCAGGTTCTGGCTGTCAACGCCAAAGCCCTGCAGTAGTTAGTACGTGCCACTGCTGCACTCAGTGGTGGTGCTTTGGTTTTACAAGTCGATCCACCTCAACCGAGCTGTTATGCTGCTGCTGCAGTCTGCAAAACCCAGATCCAGCATGAAACCAGCCCAAAAACCAGAGGACCAGAGCTGGCACACTGGCTCTTCCTCCTCTTTTTCTGCCTGCCCCCTACACACAACAGGTTGTGAGGGGAACCTACCTTGGTGGTGAACCTTATCATACAGGTAAAGAAAAAGGCATTGCTGTGACCAGTAAAGTCTGGTGCCACCATTGTGCTCCACTTGCTGCCTTTATTCTAATTTCTCATCTTGCTGCTGGATCCTACATCAATCTGCCTTCATCAGACAGATAATAAATGTAAATCTGAAACAATCCTGGTCCCCAAGGATCCCAGTGGGAACTTTGCTTCCTTTCAGGCAGCTTCTCACCCCTAGTGTGAAATTTGGGGAATATTCATTTTCATGCTTCCCCTTTCAATAACCACAATTTTTTTTCCACTAACCTGTCAGCAAAATCACACAGCACTCATTTCTGATCTAAATTTCAGACATCTCGCCTTAAGACCTGAGGATTACATCAGCAATTAGAGCTTTAGAGACCTTTTGTCTTAAGTGATTATTACTGCAGAGTTTATTCTAAAACTTTATCTAGCCTTACCCAGCCCATATACATCTGGCCTGCATTCCAGGGATGCCATTCCTTCTCCATTGTTTCTCTTGTGTTTTCATGTAACTATTCGAATCCAGAGATGCACTCACTTTTACATTGTAGACATGGTTTTAACTGGCACAGCAAACATTTTCCCTACACTTATCTTTGGAAAAAAAATATATGTAAGAGATAATCTAATCTTAAATTTAAAGTTTAACACAAATACAGGGAGAGATGACAACTTGTGAAACTATTTCTCTCTAAGACATGCTAACACGGGTGATAGGACGGAGTACACATTATTTCTCAAATGGGGAAAAAAATGAATATTTAAGACCTACTTAGAAAGTTCTGCATTGCTGTTGACAGCAGTATTGTGTCTGAGGATGATCAAATAGAGCCCATTGAATAATTCATTAAGCGCATTTTGCAAAACTGTTCAAAATGTTTGTTTAAATTATTTATCCAGTTCTATGTGGTAAAACTCAGAGGAATGTGCCCTCCCTGAAATGCTGCAAATGTTTTACTGCATTTCCAAAATAGAACAACCTTCCTCTAACAGTTATAATAGCTTGATGCTATTTAACTCGCCTTTCGAACAGTACTTGATACTGGAATGAAACGTGATCTGTCACCACCATTTATCATGCACGGCCCAGAAATGGATGCTTGGCCCGACACAGGGAGGTAAATGGGTTGTGGAAAGGTCTGGGCTAGCACATCCAGCCCTCTAAGGGCATGAGTGAGTGAGTGAGCTTCAGACAGTAGTTGCATTAGCTCAGTAGTGCTTTCCGTTGGGCAGTGATTGATGAGGGCAGTGGGCACAGAGGTCTGGTTTTCGCCTCTAACTTTGCCCATGACCTTGACTGGTCACCTAGACATATGCTCTTAAAAAATGTTACCCAGTCTGAAGCACCCTGAACGCCCTCCAGAGACCTGATTTCCAGAAGATGTTAAAAAAAAGACCCCACGGTGATTCATTGAATCAGTGGGCTGGCAGGTACTCATCAGGTGCGTACAAAAAATGAGGTTCAGATTTCAGAGGTCCTCCCTCCTCACCCCCTGCTTGTACTTCTCTAATTTTCAGGTGATGCCTGGTGCGTTTCCAGAGAACTAACACCCCATATAAAAAATAATTTAAAGAAAAAAACCAACCCAAAAATAGGCATGCTCATTTTCTGCATGTAGCCTTCAGTAGCAGAATATCAAAGAACAGCATTAAAACAAGACTGCAGTTAAGAAATGCAAAATGCAACTAAACCTATTCCCCCTCCCCTTGTGTATCAGTATGACCTGAACTAAAAATTTATTAAAATACAGAGAAATGCATTTGGCTTGTCAACATGATGCTCTGTTTACCCCCATCTGACAGATCCCATCTCAGTCTGGCAGAAGTTTTCTTTTGCTGAGAAAAAAATAACCCCAGAAAACTGAGTGAAACTGATTGCAAAGTGGATATTAACAGGGACACACTGCTTATTTAAATCCTTTTAAAATACCACTGGATGTTCTTGCAAGTGAAAAAGAGGGCTATAAATATTTGCTGCAGAAAGAAACCAAAATAAAAATTAAATGCCTGAAATGCAGCAAGCTCTTCAATTACATAATGAGCATCATCTTTGCAGAGGGCAATTCTGAAGGGTGATAGTTTTCCCTCTTATTCCTCCTTTTTAGTTTCAGAATATCCCTGTAATTTTATTGCATTCTCTTTCTTTCTGTCTTGTGTTATACTTTCCTATATGGCTATCAGAATATATGCCTCATTAAATCAAGAACGTTCTGTAAACCACATGAGTTTGCATGAATAAGAGCTTCCCAGAGGATATTTAGCCCAATAGGAGTGGTGGAAACGTTACAAATAATGATTAGTCAGTGTGCTGCCATCTAGAAACAGACCAGCTTAACTTTTTTTCCTTTGAGTTGTTGCTTTAATATTCATCTTCATAACAATTTAATTAGCATGAGCTCCACTCAGAAGCGGTTGCAAGCCTATCCTTCCCACAGGGTGCGATGAACATCAGATTGTGCAGTCAAAAATACTCATGTTTTATTCAATTTTTATGCAGCTAACTGGCTTACAAGAGAAGTGTAGAAAAGGTTACATCTTTAGGACTTCGCTGTTCATGGTCAGACCTAGCAGCTTGTAAGCTCCTCAATTTGCTGTTTGTCTGACCAGTTCTCCTACTGGTCCTGCCTATAAATGTCTCCTGGGTTAACTTCTTTTGAATAACTGTCTAAGTACTCTAATCCTCAGTACTGCTTCGCATATTGGTTGTACATGTACATAGGAGGTAAACTTCCAAGTAAAGCCTGTGCTTTATTCACAGAATCACAAGATTGGAAAAGACCTTTAAGATCATCAAGTCCAACCATTCCCATCCTAAACTAATCCATATCCCTAAGTACCTCACCTACCCTTTTTTTAAACACATCCAGGGAAGGTGATTCAACCCCCTCCCTGGGCAGCCTGTACCAGGCCCTGACAACTCTTCCAGGGAAGAACTTTTCCCTCACATCTGCTCTGACCCTGCCCTGTGGCAGCCTGAGGCCATTTCGCCTTGTCCCATATCCTGTCCCCTGGCTGAAGAGACCATCGCCCACCTCTCTATAACCTCCTGTCAGGTAGATGTAGGCAGAAATTCTCCACCCCAGCAGTAGACTAGACATTCTGCAGGTCCTTTGACAGGGCTGAAAGCCAGCAAAAGGCAGTGGTTTCCTGGTGAGGTCTCGTACTCCTCATTGCACCACTTCCCATCGAGAAAGGAAAACAAGCTACACTGCAGATTTCACCCCCCTGCCAAAATCCGCCAAGTTAGGGCTCATGCAGGGCAATGTGGAAGTGCCTCATGCCCAGGTGTCCCCTCTGTAAATACACAGGCCAGTTTTGCTCTGTGGCATTAAATAGGGAAGAATTTAATTCCTTCCTTCATACTAAAGTTCCCAGGCTATATCCACACCACAGAGTAGCTCTATATTCCCACTGTCCTCCCACTCCCTTCAACAGTATAGTGGAATAATTTATAAGTACTACACTGCCATGAAAAAACTCTGTGTAAGGCCTTTAGGAGAGCAACAGCATAATTTTTGCTTAAAATTCCTTAAAGATCAATTAATTTCTGACTTGCCCTTCAAAGTATGTGAACTGGATCTATAGTATTTTGCTACAGGATATTTTCCCATGCTCATTTTGTTCTTGTCTTACTTACATAGAGGCACAGAAAGCAGGCTGGAAGGGACCTCATGAGGTCATCTAGTTCATCCCTCTGCCCCAGGGGAGGATTACTTGTCCTCTGAGCTCTTCTAGCAGTTAAAAAACTTGCAATAAATGGGAACTTCACAGCTTCCCTAGGCAATCTCTTCCAGTGCCAGTTATCCTTAGCACTGGAAAGTAATGCCTAGGCAGGATGTCCCCTGCTGCAACTCATGAACGTTTCTTCTTGTCCCACCTGCAAGGGAAAAGCACAAGGATTTGTGTCTTTGCGCCCTGTAGCTCTCACATACTTGAAGACTTTCTGTCTCCTTCTCTAGACTAAACAATCCTTGAACTTCAGTGGCCCTTGTTTTCAAGAACTTTGGTCATCCCCATTGTCCTCTGGACAATTGCCAATGGCCCACATCTTTCTTAAACTGTAGTGCTAAAATAGGATGAGATGTCCCAGCTGAGGCCTTCCCAGAACGATGTGGATGGAAATGATTTTGTGTGTGTGCATGTTAGGGATGAGACTCCTGGGTATTACATCTCATGAGTGCATTTGTTGTAGCAACATGGACATTCCTGACCCATGCTTAACTTCTGAGCTGCTATAAGCCTCGGGTCCTTGCATGCAGAACCAGCATGTCAAGAGTCAGTCATATAATGTATTTGTGCAATCAATTATTTATATCTAATTGCAGAAAATTCTATTTATTCTTGTTGACTTTCATCCTTTCTTGGCCGTTTCCCCAGCTTGTAAGATCTTCATGAATTTCTAGCATATTGCAAACCTTCTAGCCTGATGTCATCTCCAAATTAAATATACATATTATCTAGTCAATTGTACATGTTATTATTTAAAGTACCAGACCAGTAACAGGCTTTTAGAATATCCTAACCCTTACACTTCTTCTAAGAGTAATCTGTAGATAGGTCTTCCTGAGAACTGGTTTTCACACTTTGTGTTCCCATCTTGCATAAGTTTATTTTCAATCTGTTTCTCAAACTTGCTGATAAGAATACCACAAGACGCTGTGAAAATTTTACTGAAGTCAAGGTATATCTCCAAACAGTCTGGAAGATTTAAATCTCCTGTTTCTAATGTTTCTGTCGGACACATGATGATTTTTGGCCCTGGAATTGGTCTTCTGAGCTTAGACCAAAAGCCCTGTCCCCAGGGTGATGCCTCTGCCAAGCTGCATAAAAATGCACTTAGCTATAATTCTGCTGCTGTGTTAACATTTTAAATCCACACATTTAATAGAACTATTATTAATCTGTCCTTCCTGAAGAGAAATCATTTGCCTGATACTGAAAAGGTACTGTTGAATGCTGAAATAAGCCCTCCCCTCCCTCCTTCCTCAATACAGTCAAATGTAAGGGGTCGATTCATGGTTGTCCAGGAGTGCTGGAAACTCTCCCCAGCATCAGAACCTGCAGGGACATGGGCACGTGAGTTTAGGGGGAAGCTGTGCTGATCCATAGCAACTGGAAAATATAAAGGTGAAAGCCATCTCACAGCCAGCCTCCTAACTGAAGAGATTAATTGCACTCAGTGAGACTTATTTGATTACTTGGTCCCATGGGTAATAATGGGTTTCCTGAAGACTAAAGAGTGTAATACAGAAAAGTCAGAAAGAAATATGGGGAGATATTAAAAGGTAACTACGAAAGGGAGAAAAATATATATGAAACCACAAGGCATGTAATTAACTTAGCATGGGACTAGATTTGTTTACCTAATTATTCTATGCAGCTTCATAAAGCTCTGAAAGAAGCTCATAAGTGGCTTAAAAAAACCTTAACAGAATTCACTTTAACAAAAGGTCATTAAATCTGTGAATGAAAATCCTGGTCTTCTTAAGGTCAACAGATCCTCTTGGTTCATTCATACTGGGATCTCTCCTTATGCTGAGCTTGGAGTCCTCAGCACTTTTGGAAGTATTCACGTGGTTTATATTAGGACTTATAGCTTAGGTATCCTGAATTGCTCTCTGGAGGCTGCATTGACACTATAGGGAGCTCAGCCTTGAGTTAGACCTAAAGTTAGAATGTGTCAATGCTCTCTTCTGTGTGTACAAATCTAAAAAGAAAAATATTCCCCAACAGACCAATGCCTCTCTGAGATTATGCATTCCACAGAGAGGTGACACTGTAAACAGGAAATCAGGGAGGCAACTCATATTTCCATAGATACGGTAAATGTCAAATGGCTTGTAAAAGGTGTTATACATAACTTTGTTACTTCTGGGGGAAATAAAATTTATTGAAAAGAAGCATAGTTTGACAAGCCAAAGAATCTAAATAGAGGTTGAGTATTTTATACAACTCTGCCAACTGTTTTCCATGTGGGAGTCTTTGACTTTCTCTGCAGTCTTTATCTCCTTGTAGTAGCAGAAGGCCTTATTACACATGGGTGATGCTGTGAGCACTTGGAAGTGCTACTGGTCAGGGAGTCCCTGAGTGAAACCAGCCTGCCTGGAAAATGCAGCACTAAATATCTGATCACACTAAATATCTGATTGCATCTCTGGAAATGAGACAAAAGTTAGTGATGGTGCTTAGGATGAGAACAGAAAGGAACATAATCTTACAAGCTGTATTGCAGAGGAGAGAAGACTTTAAGCAAAGAAAACTGAGGCTGAGGGATGTCTGAGTTGACAGGAAAGCCCTGTGCAGGTGGAGAGACTGGAAGCACCCTTGAGGACTCTGACCAAGGAATGCTAAAGGGTGATAAGGAAACCTAGGGCTTGCAGGTGCACTGGGGAGTTCGGATGTTTTGTTAGATCTGCATATTTCTTGTAGTGTCTGGCTCGCAGCAGAATTGTGTTACAAAGTCCAGGTGTTACGTGCTTCAGCTGCTACCTGCATCTGGAGAGGTGAGCTGTGAACCAGGGAGCCTGCAATACCCCTGACCTGCGAAGGGTTGGTAACCAGCACCTGGGGGTGCCTGGGAGGGAGGGGGTGTCACTGGGCTTTGTGTGGCACCCCTGCATCAAGACTCAACTTCTGCCAAGGGGAATGGAGCCTGTTGCAGAGGCAATGCCAGCGACACCGACTGAGGATGTCTCTAGAGTCACTGGGTTGCTGGTCTCAGCCTGGAAACCATCAGTGAAACCATCTGTGCAAACGCAGGGTGCTAAATCCTTCACATAACCCCTCTTTTTCATTGCTAAAAAAAAAAACCCCAAACCCTCCTCTTCCCTCTTACTTGGAGGAGACAGGACGTGTTTGTATGCACACGTGCAGGAGATGGGAAGGTCCAAAGGACACAACATCAGTACCGCCCAAATGAGCATCAGCACAGCAGGAGACCCATCGTGCTGCCAACTGTGCTGAAACCCGCTGTCAGGGACTGTTCGACCAGAATAATGCCTTGGCAGCAGGCTGACTGTTTTGTCAACACTTCTCCTTGCTGAGGCTGAGGTTACTCAAATCTGGCCTTGCCCCATTTTTCATATCAATATCAACACCAGCCTTTCTCTCCTTCCCCTTTCCCTCCTGCTTCTGCCCAGGGTGAATGTGGTCAGTATAACTAGCTGGAAAGCCCCTCCTGGGTCACTCACTGGTGAGCTGATCAAAGCAGCATCTGATGATGGCCAGGAATTGGTGATGGGCAGAAGGAAGGCTTAGTTTTTGGAGGAAAACTCAGTCTCTCTTCAAATTGAAAGAATTGTGAATTTTGGCCCGTGACTAGGAGTGTGGAATCAAGTCCTCCAAGAGACAGGGAGTTTGTATGATGCAGTTTAAGGATAAGGAAAAAAAAAAAAAGAAGAAAAAAGAATGACAGGCCTAATTCATGCCCTTCCAAAATTATTACTATTTTTCAGCTGGGGAAGGAGGAGACAGGATGTGGTAGAAAAACATTTACAGGAGTTTGGCGTGTAAAAACCTGAATGATGGATTAACAGCTTATGCCAGATTTTACCTGCCTTTAAGCAGGTAACATTTATTAAAGCTCAACAAGCTCCTGCTTGCCTAGAGCTATACTTTTCTTCTCCAGATGAGTGAAGCCAAAGAACCTTGTGCAGCCTTCATTAGCTCCAACTTTCTCTCCAGTGTTTTCTTCTGCAAGTTTAATTTCACTTGGGAAAGTGCTGGTGCTTGGGAAGGATATATTTAAATGATATATCCTTTTTTCCCTACAGGTTTGGTTCTGGGGTGTTTTTTTGAGGGGGGGACCTGAGCTCTGTGGGACGCATGGCCGGCGGAGCTGCATGCATGCAGTCACAAGGCTAAGGGCAGGAGCTGGAATGCAGAGGATAAAGCAGAATGTAAATCCATTCAGCGCAGTAATTTAAGGTGTGGGAGGTCTCCTCTTATGCATAGAAAGGTCCTGTCAGTAAATGGAGCAGGAATCTTTGGCCTGCAAAACAGAGCTGCCTTTTGAATCCCTGGTCTCCCCTCTGCATTGTGTGCCTGAAAAAGACACATAAAGCAGCTCTTTCCCCCTCTCCCTGCTTTTGCTAAACGTCTACAAAACAGATCAGGATTGCAAATGGCTACTGTATATATGGGTAACAGCACAGCCTTTCCCGCTGCGTTGGGAGTCAATGGTTCCTTTCCTGCCTTTCTTGGCATGTCCCGTGCTATCTCTCATAGGAATGGAAGTTTATCCTCCATGTCTTGCCTAATTTTCCCCTCCATGATTTTAGTTTTCCCACGGTAAGATTAAGCTATTCTATATACCATCAGTCCCATAATAGTCAGTGAACTTTAGGTGAACTCTAACATCTAGACTCAAGTCATTGCATTATCCTAATAAGTTCATTGGGTAGCTGAGTGTTTTAATATTAATCTCCCCACTAACTGCCTATGTACACTGCACAGACTTTTGGACAAATGGCTCTCTCCTCGGAGCACAGGGCGTCGGAAAAGGCCAACTCACTCTGAACGTGGCACAAAGTGATTTAGTAACATACCCCTGGAGTAAAGTGGAATTTGTCATCTGAACCAAAAATGAAACCGTGAGTAACTCCAGCTTTTGCAGGCCTGGATGAGCAAGGAGCAGGGTCTGGCCTCTCATAGGATGAGGGAGACCTTGCACTGCGGTTTTAAGGATGTTTCCCTTCACTCCTGTTCTGCAAGCCATTGATTTGGCACCCTTTCTTTTTCATTCCATAAAGCAGACGTTGGCGTCCTCTGTTTCCTGAAAATGACATTTGAAATCACTCCCAACTCAGTAAAAAACACAAATACAGGAGAGACTTCTTGGTTGGTACTGCTTAGGCCCTTTCTTCTGGGGGTGTGGTAGCTACATGCTACTGAGACTCTCCACTAACTCAACTCTGCAGACAAGGTCCCTTTATGAGTCGGCTCATGTGAGAAGTGAATAGTTTATCTGGCAAACAGGACAGTTTCTCACACACCTCTGCCACCGCTTGTGCCTTCTCCTCCTTCCCTCCAGTCCAGCTGAAAGAAGGCAATGGGTGGAAATGCATCAGACCCAGCGCTGGCTCTCCCATATCCCCATCGCGAGCTCATTGCTGAAAGGATGGTTTGAGACACAACCTTTCCTGTCATCCTGACCCAGGGTAAATATTTGCACAAGAGGGAAATGAGTGGGTCTGGAGAGGTAGCCGTGCCATTTGACCCACTCAATGTGGGGAGCTCCAGCAGCAAGTGCTCCTCCTCTGAGATGGGTAGGCAAGAGCCAAGCGCTACCTGTTAACAAGCCAGTTTGAAACCAAAGCCCTTTGTTCTACCTTGCCTTTAGAAACCTCCAGTATGGACTCTGGGACTTTGTATCCATCCATGTGAAGAACTCAGCCTCCACAAATGTGGAAGGTTACATTTCAGCCAGCCAAGGAGTGGCATTGCTTTATAAATATTGTGGAAAAGCCCAAAATTTAGATAAAGGTCCAGGAAGCTATTCGGGTCTGATCCAAGATCCACTTAAGCCAATGGGTTGTAGGGGTTTTGAGGGGGGGTTTTGTTTTGTTTTGTTTTTTTAATTGGTTTCAATGAGCTTTGGATCTGGTTGTCTGCAGTAGCTACTGCAAACCAGCTCCTGAATGAAAGTTGGATGAAGAATTTCCTGCCTGCCCTGTTTTGGTGAAGCAGCAAAGGAGGAGGGGGAACATTGCTTTTAAAGAGATAACTATATTAAAACCCATTTGGCTTCAGATGAAAGACAGCACAAGCCTATCATTTTAAGTACGTGCAGGACTTAGCAATTGCACTGAAAACATTGGCAGGAGCTAAACTCACACAAAATTGCAAAAATATCTTTACTGCTAAAATGCAGCTTTAAAAAATACAGTGGAAGGAGGTAAAAAAGGTTATGCAGTGTAATTCCAAAAAACATGGGAATTCTTCCTGGAATTAAAGAACATTATCTGTGGACAATTTAGTTAAAGACTATTTATGCTCATTCTTGGGTGGAATAAAGAAGTTTAACTCCAATTCTCACAGAATATGGGCTTGTGATGCTGTGTGATGATGAGCAACAGTATCTGGCACTTGGTTCATATATATTTCTTGCCCCATGATCCTTCATGTGAGATTTGTATCTGCCATCACAGTAACTCATTTTATGTCATGTAGAAAGCAGAAATAAGCCATGGGAGGGCCTGTATTTTTCATTGGTGGAAACATTAGAATTGGTCAAGACAGTGTAGATGTTCTTCATTACCTACCTGAAGGAAGGTCTAATTTCCCTATTTCCCTGTAACTCCATGCCACCAGCCTGTACAGAAACATCCTCTAAAAAGTCCTACCAAGTTTGGATGTCAGCTTTGTTGTGTTTGTTGTGCACAGAGCTTAGGCCTTCTTATTCTAGAGGAAGCTTCATTTTTTTGCCAGTTTAGTTCAATCCCTCTGCATCGATCACTGACTTGAGCCAATCAGAACTGCAGAGGTCTGGTTTCTGCCCATGCCCAGGAGTCATGGGATGTATTTCTCTGGAGAAGAGTCTTTCTGCACAACAATGTGAATAAACATGAGCAGAAGTAGGATAGATGTCAGTTTAAAAATATACCACATCCTTACAGCTCCATATTGTGAACATTACAGCAGTGCAACCACAGCTTTTGTTATGCTGGGTGAAGCAGATATAAGGATGCTTATGAGTTCAAGTTAATCTTAGAAAGTCTGAATGGCAGCATCTTGAATATCTCCTCAGATTTGGCTCTTCCAACTCCATCTCCAGGCAGCCATGCCTGCACGAGTGTCCTAGTGCCATGTGCCACCACTGTCCTGTGTCACCCAGGCAACGGTCGAGTTGCACAAGGGCACATTGTTTCTCCTTTCCTGTAATGGGGTCCAGGAGGAAGGAGAGGAAGTGACTAACATTGCTTGGTGCACTCCAGCTAAAGGCTTAAGAGCGTAATAAGCCAAGAATTGCCAATTTGGGTAGTTCCAGCTCTCACCGGCCATATAGAGCCATATCCTGTTCCTGATGGTGGGTGGAGGCAGAAGCTCAACAGGGACTAGAAGCAGCATGGCTTTATGGAGATGTGTCTCCATGGATGTTCTCCCAAGTGCAGCGGCAACCAGGATTTCCTGAGCTGGAGGGTGCTGAGCATCTTGTTCAGGTCTCTATGAGTGCAGGACGAGCAAACCCTGCGAGGAAATCTGGGTAGGTGCATTGTTCTACGTGGGCTGGAACAGGAAAGCCAACAACTTTCCTGGAATTAAAATATAAATGAACACACTGCTTATAAAACATACTTCCCAGATAAGTCATTTGTAAAGCCTAGAGAAGTTTATGACATATAAGGCAATCTGTACTGAGGCAACTGTGAGAAATGCAATTAGCTAATTGGCAATGTTTCTCCTAATTGCTACTTTAGTAAAAGAGCGATACCAGTTAGAAAGGACACGGAGCTTGGCTGAGAACAAACTGGATCATCCCCAAGAGAGTTATTTAGGGTAGGAAGTAGGAGTTCCCTGGTCTCCAGTGTCATTATATGTTTAGAGCAAAGCCTGCTACAAACCACCGCAGAGCGAAGCTGCTCCTCTGCTCTTGCTTTGACACCCAGGGAAGCTACCAGCACCTGGGCACAGAGGTGAAGCATGTTATCATCGTCCAAAGGGAACAAGCCAGGAGAAGTGAAGGAGAAAACATCCAGAACTCAGAAAGCAAAAGTTGCTTTTAATCCAGGTTTAACCTTGATTTCCTCTTATCTGGGAATATTCCTGCCTTGAACAAGCGTGCTATTCCCAGTGTCTGTCTATCCCCCAGACTCTGCAGCTCAGACTACATACCTAAATGGAGAAGTGGTATTAAAGTGTTCCTTGCAATAACTCACCAGGGAGGTTTCCTTGCGGTAGGCATCAAAAGGGAACATTCAAAGGCACCAACAGGAAGATAGCTGATCTCTAGGCCGTTTTATTGCTTGTAAAACTTTATTGGAGGTAGAAAGAGCAGGGATAGATAATGTTTTCACTGTGAAATCATAGAGCATTATCTTAGTGTCAAAACAAAAATGAGTTCATTTCTCCCCAGATTAGCACTTGGTACCAGCTGGAGCAGTATCTAGCACCTCATGAGGATACTATTGCTTTTATTTTTTAGTTAAAGAATTCCCTTTTAAATAGCGTCTTCTGGAATTTACAGACCACCTATGTCTGGAATGCTTGCACAGAAGTTATAAATAAAATTATTTGCTAAAAATGTTTCCTAGTACAAACAGGCCGGGTTTACCAATGTAAACATGCTATATGTATTCACACATATTTTAAGTCGGTCACTGTGGTTCGTTTAACGTTTGCTTGCAAGATAACATGGCGTGAGTACAGTATGTATTTCTAACATTTTCATAGTGTGGAGAGGCAGTTAAAGACTGGGACACTAATGAAATAATGAGCTTTAATCCTCCTTTCACTTATCTACCCGTGTACTCATCTAAGCACCTTACATTCATGAAGATTGTAGCCAGCCAAGAGTGTCATGGGATGGGGCACTTATTTTCTGGTGGGGAAACCAAAAGTGAGCAGACAAGACCCATGCAGGGTTCATGTTGCTCAGCTAGGAGCTGAAATGAAGTTCTCATCTTCCCGGCACTGTGTGCCTTGCAGAGCATATTATGTCTGTTGTAGGTCTGTCTATGGTAAGTAGCATCTTCTTTTGGGGCTTCAGGCATGGAATGTTTATCTTCTAGGATATATTTCTGATGAGGGCTTTTCTTTGCTTCTTTACTCTGCTGTACAGTTCAGAAGACAGAGAGGAATTGCTAGATGTAAATGACTGAAGGGGAAAGTTTCCTTGATCTGTTGGACTTCTTTGTTTTCATTTATTGGTATCCTTACCAGAGTGCTGTAAAAAAGTCATAATAAACTATAATTGTGGAAGCAACTGGTCCTAGGTAACATTTTGAATCTGTAAAAACACGTATTCTTCCAGCTCAGTGTCATTTTTGTGAGACTATGTACAACCAAGAAATAATAGCACATCTAAGAACCATAGGTACCTAGTGCTGCTATCTAAAATAAGGCAAGGGTGCTTTATCAGGGGAGTCCATGTTTAATTAGGTATGACCCACATGGTTTTTCAAGATCTGGAGCTGAAAATGGACACCTAAGGAAAAGCAGAGTGGTGAAAATTGATTTTTTTTTTTCCCCCAAAAAGAATGCCACACATGATTTCCTTAATTTACTGAAACTGGTTGCATTGCATACCAAATTAATTTGCACAGGCTTATGAGGGACTATTCCTTCTCTTTAAATAGGAAAAAATTACAATGATTAGATATGTTTACTCTTGAAACTTACTAAGTTGATGTTGTAGGAGAGATAATAGTACATATACAAACCCATGTGTTTTTTCCCCTTTTTAATTAATTTTCTTCTTTGTGCTGCCTTGCTCAAGCCTGTATCTCCAGTCTTGCAAGGGCTTTAAGGAATACAATTAGCTTTACTTAGGAGATCCACCACTGACTAAAAGTTGGACCTAGTTTAGCCATGATCACTTAGAAAAGAAAAGCTTAATAATAATCAGTACACTGTGTTAACACTCTCAGGCTTTGCACAGACTCCAGAGTCCAAAGGGTGTGTGGCCATCTCCTACTTATGGCATGGTTTCCCTCCATATCCCTGCATTTTTCTCTCAGCCACCATCTGCTGAACGCGCTCAGTGAAACGCCCGCCCTGCAGTGCGTTACTTCCCTAAATAGCAAGCATTTCAGACAGCATTTTTTGCCCTTCCCCACCTCCCTAAGAAATGAGCTTTTAAGAAACGCACCTAATTTTATTTGCCTCGTGCATACAGTAAAACTGGGAAGGATTTATTTGTTCCTGGTTGAATCAGTGGATACCGAAGACGATGCAGCTTTGCTGGTTTTCACTAGCTGAGGATCTGGCTTGATGCAACCACATTTCACATGCCAATAAAACTAAAAGGTGGCCAGCTGGTTTATTCCAACCATGACTTTTTTTTTCCCCTTTATTTCTTTTCTTCTTTTTTTTTTTTGGAGGAATTTTGCAATATGTGATTTGTAAAATTTACTTTTATATGTAATTAGGATAGCAAGGAACATTTTCTGAACTGTAACTCTTCCTCTAATTTTGATTTTCTAGGCAAATCTAGCCAAGTCATAGCAAAGAACTCAGCATCAGAAGAAAGTTACTGCAGCAAAGCTGTAATCAATGTCATTAAAATAATGCCAATTTTTAGGAGCAGAAATGCATAGGAATTTCTTCCTAAATCTTGAAAGAAATATATTTCTAAGAAGCTGGAGGACACAAAATAAATTTTAAACATATTTATAGAGGACTTTTAGGCTAACACTGAAAACAGTTTAAGAGTCTGAGTTCCTTATATGAATAAAATCCATTCAGCATACACAGCATGCCTTACTGCACAGGAAAATGATCCTTAATACATCACATGTTAGTTTTCCTTTGGAAAGAGACGAAAGAGGTTGAGGGCAAAGCATATATATTGTAGTAACACACAGACAGGGCTACTCACTGACTTATGCAGCATGTTCACTGGTCTGTTTGTTTGTAGGGTCAAGAAAACAAAACGTGGTGTGTTTCAGAAATAATGTAGATGTCATAGACCATGGTAGAAAGGCAGCTTCTAACTCCACAAAGGAAGAAGTGCGTGAGATGTATGAGATCCTCCTGATGGGACAGCCCCAGGTATGGAGCCAAGGCCAGCATGGTATAGCCATGACCCACGTAGGCAGAGAAGACCCGCAGTGGGTCAAACCAAAAGGACCACCTTGCTCACCACTGTGTCCTGCAAGGGCAGAGCAGGGCGGTATCCTTCCTTGGTTCTCCTCCAGGTTTTGGCTGAGCTGAAGCTTTGGGACCACTGAACTGCAGGCAGCCTGCAGAACTTTGTGTTTAACAGCCAGCAGCACACAGACCCTCTGTTAGCACACAGAATTACCTTCAGGGTCTACAGCCCTCACTGCTTTGTGTGGTGCTAGGGACTTGTTTCTATATTTGATTATTAGTGCAGAGGAACTCTGTCCATGCTGAACTTTTGTCCTGATCCAAGGAAAATAACTCCTGAGCTGTAATTTGATTTAAACAGAACACAAGAGGCTCTGCAACAAAACGTTTCAAAGATTTCCCTGGGAGGCATTTTCAAGACAAGCCCAGCTGTGAACATCCAATGACTTAATGTTTGAAGAGATTAAAACGTGTGTGCCCATAAGAGATAAGCCCTGATGTTGCTTCGGATAGGGTCTCAGGCAGTGTGGTCAAGTTGCTGAGCTTTGTGTTCATAAACTAGGAGGCACATCTGAAGCTGGAGGTGAAGAGCAGCTCCATGAAGCCCACGTAGGAGTCTATGCATCAACTAGGAGTCATCTGTAGTGTGAAAGATCACAGTCCTCATGGGATCTATGCCAGTTTCTGATAACCAAGCTCCATTTGATCTCAGCTTTCGCTGACATCAGAACAGAATGATTCCCCCCAAAATGAACAGTTTTGAACGATAGGCATAGACACAGAGAAAATACATATTTTCCAGAATGCTATTAAGTCTTTGGGCATACAGAGACCTTCCTCTTCCCTTCTGAGCCATTACAATCCATTCAGTCAAGACCTCAGGATCAAAAGCTGTAAGTAATTAGGCACTGACCGAAACAAAGCATATTGCTGCTGTGTCTATTGTGTCAGCAGCAGTGACATTAATGCAGAAGGATCCACCAGAAAAGCTGATATGGTCAATAAGTCATGAACTAAGACACTTTCTTCTTTCATAATTGCCTCTTTATGTTAGGAATTTGCATTTTAATAACTCACTAATTATTTATTTACTCACTATGGGCCATGGTACACAATTTAAGGTGAAACATATGTAATTAGGAAGTCTATAAATTTTCTGTTATATGTAAGTAATAGTTACTGGTCTGTTTCAGGGCTCTTTTTGAGGAAGATTGCAAAAGTATTTGCAAACCTAATCTAATCTAAATCATTTTGATGTGTGCTCATGTCATTGTGCCTCTCTTCTGCCAGCCACTCTGATGGGCAGACCTTGGGCTGTCAGTCTGGCCTGTTATCCTCAATTGACTGTCCCTGCTATTGTCGTCCTAACCCAACCTTATAACACTGCCTGAAATACTCTCACTTGTGGTTGAACTAATGATAATTGTGAGCTCTTTGGCATCAGATACATTCTGCCTTAGTGCTCCTTCAGTGTCTGGAAATGCCAGTTTCTGGTGTCAGGGGCCTCCAGTCACTTCCACAATTTCTAGAAATAGCCGTGACCTGCTTTTTTGCACCATTTCTATCCTTCCAGGCTAACCTGAGCTCCTAGACACAGAACTCTATTGAAGCATGAAGCTTTTTAGTGCTTACTGCTTGGTAACTTCGCTTTTCCTATTTAATTACAGGTTTCATGTTTAGAGTACGAAGAAGAACATCTTGTAAAGGCACCTTTTCATGTGCAGACAGACCATAAAAATGTAGGTAGGGGCTACTTTTCCACAGAGGGTGCTCCTGTGGCATTCAGAAATGCTTTGCTGCCCTGCTATCAAGTGGACCTGTTTAGAAAAGAAAGAAAAAGAACCCCCTCAAGTACAACCAACTCCTACTCGGTTACCTCAGACCAGACACTATTTGGTCGTGTGGGACCAAATGTCAAGCTAGACAAAGAAGGCAAGTATATAGTGAGTTGGGCTATTGTGGAGAAAGAGAAGGAATACAAACAATGTGGAGAACAGTGACATTTCTATCAGTCCAGTGGGTGCAACACGCCCACTTGCTTACTTTGAAAAGCTTGTGGGGTGCACGTTCTTGTAGTTAGCGTGGCTGTTATTAAAATCCACTGCGGCATATATGAGCCATTAGCTTTCTTATTGTTAATAACTGCAATTTTGTGAGTCAATCTAGAGGAAAATAGTTTAATTAAAAGTTGCCCTAATTAGTGTGTTATTGCACCAAATAAAGAGGATAACACATTAATGTTCCTCTGAAGCATACTTCTTTTTTCACTTCTCCCCTTCTATTGAAAGATTTAGCATTTGACTGACTCAGTAAATTACTGATTCATTAATTTATGCTTGGAGAGTGAGAAAGTTACTTTCAATAGAATAAAATCTACAACATACTGATGTAAGAGTCTCCCTGTGAGATTCCTCATACAGGAAACCCATCCATTTCTCCCAGTTTGGAGCACCAGATAAACTTGGCCCGCAAAGGCTTGAGAATTGTTTATTCTTCTTCCAGATAGGGTAGATGGTGCTTCTCATACATCAGCCAAAGTGGGAAGCTGGGGAGGAGGTAGGATGAATGTACAGGATATGAAAGCTAATATTTATTCTTTAACACAGGACCAGGAACCACCTGGCAATATAAGGTCAAATGTGCAGAGAGCCAGGGAGATTTCTACTCCAATCACATTGACTCTCTTAAAAAATATATAGTTATCTATCCATCCATCCATCCATCCATCCATCTATCTATCATCTATCTATGTATTTCATGGGATCAACATCTTTACTCTTACACTATAAAGGAGTTCATCCCACTAATCCCATTAGGCAGATGATATACCTGCCAGCTTTCCGGGGAGAGTTTAATCACCACTCCTATTGTTCCACTCCTTTTAATTGCTTAGGAGACAAGAGGTAGATGGTTCTACCAGCCAGTACACTCAGGCACTGAAATTTGAGACTTAATTAGGTCCTCACACCTTTGGTCCAAAGCAACTTGGAAGTATTAAACCACTAAGGTACTTAAGCTGATGACTCACGTAAGTCATGTTCTTCCTTTGCAATAAGGGCTCACCTACCACACAAATACAGCACAAGCAAGGCATCTAGCAGAGCTGTTACTTGACGAGATTAGAAAACACTTAAAACATGCAGGGTGGATTGGATATGTCTAGCTTGAATTTCCTCCCATCTGTAATAAATACATAAATTTTTTCCCCCATTTTTTCTTTCTGAAAACTTTTCAAAACTTTTCAAACGAGGGCTCCAGAATTTAAAAATAAACATGAATGTGCTTGGAAAAAAGCTAGACAAGTTTGGGAATGTTTTTCTACCACAGACCTCTGTTTACTGAACAGCATCCAGCCCCAGTGAGCTTGGAGTACCAGTTCCAGTGTTCTGGTTTGTTTGCCAGGCACCTCGTTAACAATTTAGTCAAGTCAGTGAAGATAATACATCTTCCCTTGATTTCATGTATTCAACCACAGGGTGATGTGCTCAAAGGTCAGTTGTTTTGAAGTGCTTGTATATTTTGTGTGATTTTCCTTTTAGTAAAGGTACCAGTCTACTCCATATAAGAAACCTGACTGTATTTTCTTAGGCACACTTTAAAAGGTTGTGCTGACATGGGATTATATGAGTCTTCATTTTTTGTTTAACACCATTTCTATTTGATTAGTAGCTTTCATAACCTGGTGGTCAAACCATGCAAGACTAAGCCCTGTCCTACATCTAGACCACATTTGAAATCAGAAAGGCAAAGTGGTCTGCATGTTGCAAAGTAAAAAAATTGAATACACATGAAACCCTGTGCAGGTCCAACAATAACTGAAGGGGATTTTATCTCAGCAAGGTCCTGCAATGGGGTGAAAAGGTCTCTCTACCTCAGAGCAGAGGACAGGGCTGTTGCTGCTGCTGGACTTGCTGGAGGATGGGTGGTGAGCTCCTGTGGGTAAATGCCAATCACACCCCAGGGAGGGCAGGGGTTGGGAGGTGAGTGGTGGCGAGTCTGGGTTTATTCCTTGGACACAGCACACGTCCCCAGACTGGACTGGAAGTCTCCTGGAGACTTGGCTGTGAAGATGTTACAGACTGGTCAGTGCCACTGGTTAAGTGGTTTGTACCAGCTCATGCATGAAATCCCAGTGGGTTTTGAATGTTTTGGTCCCCATTCAGTGAATTTAACTGTGAAGCCATCCTCTTCTCTCAGGCAGCCCAGAGCTCACTGCACACGTGAGGTGCTGCTCTGTTTGCAAAATATTCACAAACACTGAAAGGACTGATGGAAGTGTGTCAGAAAGTGTGATGGAAAAAGAACATCACACTACTGAAGAAAAGCCAGTTTATCAACAGAGCAGACTTAGAAGGACAAAAATTCTGCTTGTTTCATTTCCCCTGACCATTTCTGTGCATCATGTAAGCTCATCAAGGAAACACATAATCAGTTAAAGTTTAATGCCCTGTGGTTCATGAAAGAATACAAAAACTGTACAAATATATTTTAAAATTGTAAAAAATATTTCCAACTTTCCCTAAAGTTCTGTTTCCCAATAAGGTCATAGCAGAGGTTTGGTCATGCAATGAGATTTATAAAGGCTCTTAAAAGTGCTGGGCTAAGGACAAAAATGGCCAGGGACTGATGGAGAACTTGAGGCAGCTGCAACATAAACCATTTTGATCCAGAGAATTTGTTGTCTTCACGACAAGAGATAAAATTAAAATTTTGACCACTACCTCAGCAAAGCCCCAAAACACCCCTTCTCCTTGGAGTCTCCTGTCTGATATACCTCAAAAGAGGAACCTCTTTGAAGATGCATCAGTGAAGAAAGCTGTGGCACTTCTTATCATGGCTGGGCTCTGCTTCCAAGGCAAGGGAAATTCCAGTGAAACTTCAAGATCCATCAAGGTGGTTTAGCTCTTATTCATCACCCTTTTGGCATCCAGGCTTGAAGTTCTTAATGTCATTAGTGCTCGGGAAACAATTTTCATCCCCCTCAGCTTCACATCCAGCCCCTGGTAGAGCACAAGACTTTATGATCAAGAAGGGGGGCTTTACTGAAAACTTCCCTATTTGTATGTAAGGGCTCAGCTTGTGATTTTACAGAATATAAATGTCTCATGCATGGCAAACAGAGCCAGAGCAGAGATCCACAATAAAAACCACTGAAAAAAGACAATGCAAAATGCAAGCTATTGTGGCAGAAGTAACATCTCCTACACCAGCAACGTATGGTCAGTCACTGGAATGCCTGCTGACATTTTAACATCAAACTTCTAATTTCACTTTTCTGTAAAGTCACCAGCATCTGGTGCATTATTATGTAACTCAGTAGAGATTTGTTAAACACACTCCCCCTGCCAAAGGATATATTCTTCTTCCCCCTTTTGACACTTGCATCCTCCACAGTTTCCAACCATCATTTGGTAAACTTGGTTGAAATGTACCAGTGGGACTAATCACCCCTTTTTACACCCCGCCATCCTCACAATTTATAGTCAGAGTCTCTGGTGCTTTCAGTCTGAAACTTCCCTTTGCTGTCCTACAAATCCTAATGAACTCGGACTTATCTCATAAGAGACACCTAGAGATTTCACTCCAAAAGAACAAGCTTCTGACAATAGGTCAGGTTAAGGATGGTCAGCCATTGCAGGTGACTGTAATGGTAGAAAAAGATAAAGATGAAACAGATGACAGGGCTGAGCTGTGTTTCTTTCCACTGGAGTATGATGGGGGGTAGCAATCAGAAAAAAAATCAAGGTAACTGTCATGAGGAAAACTGGAGGGAATAACTGATATAAACTCAATTTATTGAGTTTCACTTATAAAATACTGTAGCAGATGCTAAAGGTGTCACTTTGATTTGGATTTAAGTAGGTCAGAAGGATTTACTGAGAGTAGCATTCAGAAATATTGCTGTAGCCTATAGGAACAACATAAACCAGTTTCCAGGAGAGCACAGCCCACCTAGAACTGAGGTTTCATTTTGGGCTGTGATGAAAATAAATACTGGAGTCATGATATTGATTTAGGATTAGCTTTGCTACAAAGATGAAAAGGTCTTGGATCCAGGATGGGTCAGTAAGCATCAACTCAAACTAAAACCATGGTCAGAGTCTTAGACACTGTGTCTAAAGCCATGTGACATCTTTGGACCTGAAATCTGAGCCAGGGCTGATGTGGGGGGTATAAAATCCTTGTCACTTGGATAAGCAATGAAAGATTCCTTCTGCCTGACTCCCTATGACCCCTCCTCTCAAGATTCACCCTTGCTTTACTCAAACTGCATGAGAGCATCTCTGCTGCCCTGCAGACTGAAGCCTCGTGTGCTATTGATGCACAGCTCTGCCCTTCCTCTCCCTGATGCAGCAAGACCAGTTTTAATCCCCGCTTTATACCAGTTGCATTAGCTAAATTAGGGACCCCCACAATTAAATTAGCAACAAACAAAAGCTAGCTGCATTGTAAATAAACACTTTCTCTGACAAACTCACTGGCAGCACACTCCTGCGATGGGGAAACCCTCCTTGACTTCCCCTCTCCTCACCACCTCCTTCTTTGCTTCAGGGTTTGGGAAGATTGGTAGGAACCTCAGAATGGAGGTATCATTTCCTCACATTGGCATTGTCATGAGGAAAGGTCTTCCTTAGCATGAGACAAGACAAATACAAGAGTCTGGCTGACGTGAATAACCAAAGCAGAACAGGAGAGTTTGTGGCCTCCTCAGCTTCTATCTCTTTTGGCTTGCACAAGTCTTGCAAGGATTTGGGCTCTTACATTATACATGACTCCCAAAGACTTTTTTATATGGTATCTACCACCGTGGTGAGTGAAATATAAACCCTGTAGCTTTCAGTATTATCTGAAATGGTGCTGGTGACAGCTGGTGCCAAAGCAGAAGTCGCGAGTGGACCCAGCAGCTCAAAACTTGGTCTTGACTGAGACAGAGATGGCAGGATGTTAACAACATTCAGATCTTGTCTCTTCCTCACAGGAAGTAAAGCTGATTTAATTATCACATGTTCTTTATGAAAAAGGGGAAAGTTATAACTATACAGTTATATGTCTGGAACCCTCCCTAAATAATGCAGTCATGTAGTATCTATCTTGATACAAACACAGCTGATTTGGCTGTAGAAGAAAGGAAATTAAGATAATTAACAGAAAATATAAGGAAAGGAAAAGAAAGAAGCTGTCTTTTATAGCCCTATACTCCTACCCTTTCTACAACAACCCATACTCATGGTGTTTATAGGAGTTATCTGCACAAGGATAAATCGAATCAGAAAAATCACAAAGTTAAACATATACCTGCTAACAGGGAAGGTCTATATGTATCTGTAATGGATGTAGCGAGGGAACTGTGCAATTTACTTGAACCGTGGAGTGATTTGAAACAGCTTGCTCAGAGCTTCTGAGTGCTTTTCCAGCAGCATGGCATCTTTCCTTAATAAGAAAACTTGTATCATCCCATAATATGTCTTCAGGATCTTCTCCATTATACCACACTCCACGGTTTTAATACTTCCATTTACATACCTCAGAAGACTTGATGTAAGGCTGTGGAAGTTAAAGCTATTCTTTTCACTCCCTTCCCCAGGGTTTAAATCAGGCCCTAGCTATCTTCAGCTCCCTCCCATTTGCTTTCATAGCATATTTGATTTTTCGTTACTTCCTTCTGTGTTCCAAACCCAGCTAATGTGGAAATCTCTGCTTCCCCACTCAGGGGAGACCCACCTTCTGGGACTTTATCGTAGCTGGAAATGATTCTTTGGATTATTCAGAAACCTTTCTGTAAATACACTCCTGACAGATGCCTGCATAATTAAGAGTCCTTCATGAATACATGATCTTGTGGCTTAGGATAAAGTATCAATCGATGTATAAAATATTCCAAAATCCAACTGGACTGAAGAGTATGTCCAATAAGTTTCTCTTTGTTTTTTACTCCTGGCATTATATTCAGATAAATTCATCCTAACCCTGTTAAATGATGTTTCCTTCTTAGGAGATTGTGCTCTTCAAAACCTGTAGTGCTGGTACTAAGAAGCATCCAGAGAGCTTTGACTTCTACCCTCTACTGCAGGGCATACATAACTTGCTCATTTAATAATGATTTTTAAATGTTTAAAATCTAAACAAAACAACAAGTTCCTACACTTGTCTTCAGGTGTGATTTATTCCTTTTTCATGATGAGACTGGCCTAACAATTATACAAGCCCTTGGGCTAGTATACATGAGCATTAAAGTGAATTGTGACATGATCGGACTGCTAAGGAAAGCCACAGTTATCTTGCAAAAATGGGTCCAAATTATATTCCCCTGTAACTGATTGCAACCCTATAGAAGTCAGCAGAGTTACCTTCCTGCAGGCTTCGCTCCACGCAACCTAATGTAAACTTGGGGTCTTAGAGTTGTCATACTGGTGCTCTCAGCTGCCAAGACGCTGAAACAAGATGCTAATTGTTCAGATTTACATTGTGAGGGCACCCCTAACACCTTGGGGAACAATGGGTAGGAGAGAAGACATGACTTGAATACACAGATTTAAAATATGTCGTTTCCGGATGCAGAGCATAAAGGGGGAAAGAGAAAGAATTCTACAGCTACAATAGTTTGACCAAAGATCAGAGAAGTTAATGAGAGTCTTTCCATTTTTCTTTCAGTGAGATTTAGATCAGATCCCTTTGGGGAGTCATAATGAAGTTTATTTCCATTATAAATATACAGTTGATATGTCAGATTATACTACCATCATGAGAAAAAGATTACACACAGAGTCACAGCCCAGCTGAATTTCACATGAAAGAAAATTACATTAAATTACTATTGCCAAGTTCTAAAGGGACTGACATTTGACAAGGAAAACATTCAGACTTCTTAGATACCATCACTAAACTTTATTCTTTCTGTGGTGGTAAGTCTACTGCATTGACTAATGAGCAATCTGTCCCTTTTAAAGATCAATCCTTGCTGAGCTTTTTCTGTATATTCTTCCTGATCTTAGTGAATATTTTAATGGGAGGAAAACATAAAAGAGATAGTTTTGCTCCAAAATAGTCAACTGCTGTTGGAGATTGGGTAGATGTACTAGTTGCAACTAACTCATTTTAAGGTAAAAATTGTTTGTTGTCTCCCTGGATTTCTTAATTCAATGACTAATTTGATTTGTAAATTAGCTTCTTTTTTTCTTTTTCTCTAGTGAAGACAAAACATTGGTGCAAAGGTCATATCTTTTTTACAGTCATAAATTAGACTGACTGATTTATGACTTTCATTCTTTGTATTGTATATATATAAACAATATCCTACTTCAGAAGGAACCACAACTTTTCTGAAGACCTCTGTACTTAAAAAATGAACAAAACCAACCAACATGTTGTTAATTACACAGAAAATTGATGTGGAAAAGAACCTTTGACAATATTTACATCGGAATCTGTTCTTGCCCTTTTGAAAAATGAAGTGATCAACACACTTTCATCAAGTACTCAAAATTCATAATTCTCAACCATTTCTACTCATTATAAACATAATTTGGCTTTGGTGGGTGGAATTCTCATTAGGCTCTGAGCTGGTTGACATGTTTTGATAATTGAAAAAAAAAAAGTCCAAATCTCTGCAATGTGAAAACAAGCACATTTGTTTATTTTCCCAAATGACCCTACTGAAATTCTCTCCTGAAATTAAAAACATTCTAATGTATACTGATAAGTTTCACATGTCCCTAATTTTGAGGCATATCATTAATTTTGATTCTAAATTACTAAGCTCTTCCTATTTTTCATATTCTCCCATTACTGTATGTACTGACAGGTTGGAAAAAGGACATAACAGAATTAAGTCTAAGATGAAAATTACAGCAAAGAGATGGAGTCTTTTTTATCTATGTTTCCTGAAGTCTTCGATGGTGACTAGATGCCTACAGATAAAACATTTTTTAATAAAGGAGTCAGAAAACTCTGTAGTTGAAATGACATTGAGTGAGTCATATGGTAGATCAAACCAGATCATCTAACAAAATCTTCAGTCGTTAGGATATACATCCTTCTGAATACAGTTAATGATATTTTTCAAGAGCTAAAGTCCAGATCTCCATAAATCAGTTATTTCACTGGGAAGAGGAGCTTCAGGGTATCAACATGTTGTTTTAAAAAAACCCTAAATGTTAGAGATGACCTAGTATAATGTGACAGAAATTCTGACTCCACTGAGCCCAGAAGGGAGTTTGAATTCAGTGGGACCATGCTACCACCCATTGTGTCAATGGGAAAGTTGCCAGTTTAAAATGAGAGGAATTTATATATGATATTTAAGTTCAGGAGGCAAAATAGAAATGATATTCCAGTCCCCCATCTTGCCTCAAACCACCACCACCACCTCAGACCACCATCACCTCAGACCACCATCACTTCAAACCACCACCACCCCAAACCAATGATACGGGCCAAAAAGGAGAGTGACATCAAATTTACTGGTCTGTCTCAGCACAAGAAACATGTGAGGCGAGTCTCAGCACAAGACATGTGTGAGGCAGGAAGATTTTTTTCTTCTGAAATATAAAATGGGTAACTAAGGGAGTGGGAAATTGCACACATTGGACAAAACAAAGTTCATCAGTGGTTTCGGATCATCACAGAACAGTTGGAAGTTGGGAGGGACCTCTGGAGTCCATGTCCAACTCACCTGCTCGAGCAGGATTGCCTAAAGCAGGTTGTCCAGGAATATGTCCAGATGGTTCCATTTCACAGAAACATCCATCTGTCCAGTCTTCACCATCAAAATTCAGTGGCGATGTCCTCAGACCTTTCCTCTAGGTGCAAACCCTTCTCCAGCTCTCTCAGTACTGCTGTTTCTTATTCACCCATGGATCTTGCAACAGAAATTACTCAACATGTGGGTAGCTAATAAACCCATGGTCATTATGAAAGTCAGGGCAGATCATAACTCTAATTACAGGAAACAGGAGGAAGAGCAGGGGGACTTTCACTGTGTTTTATTGTAATTTAAGTAGGCTTCTAAGATATGAGAAGCCAGCAATCGTGTCAGAGGTTACGAGGAGTTTTCGTGCAATCGCAAATCCATATTTCTCTGTCCTAACACACAGTCTGGGAGAAGGGCAGCCAGAGGTAAGTGGCAGAACCAGGAGGAGGAAGAGAGCTGTTAACCAGCTCTGGTTTGTCTCTCTCTCTTATCAGATCGTAACTCCACAGTAGCAGCTTCCACAGCAAACTCCTTTTAGCCCTTCCAGATTAACTTTCAAGCCTGACTCCCTGGAGATGGGGAATTTCAGACACAGGAGGGCAGCTAGCGAGGCAGAGGAGAGGTTCTTCCTGGCTGCAATGAACTGCATGGGATCCCCCTATGCCATAGCTTGGTTTCCATCTTGTACAACCCTGTACGTGCCCTGATGAGATGGACTAGGTTAATTTGTCATTTCTTATTCAGAAAAACCTGACAAAGATCAAGATCATGCTGTGAATGTTTGATGGGCACCTGTCTGTGTTTTTTCTAATTGGTAAGATGTCCTCTGCTGGATACTTATTTCAAACTGCTATAAAATCAATCCCCACTCAAATATTTCATGCTGGTAGACATCCTGAAGAGTGTCATTGAAGGAACACTGAAGTAATTTGGGATACTACTTGGCATAAAAACCCACAATTGCTCTGCTGAGATTATTCCAGTTTTACATCCACTTATGAAACTACAACAGAAATCTGGCCACTGGTAAGATTTGAATTATTATTTTAATTTATTTTTTTTGCTTGTCAGCCAGCTTTTCCAACATTTTAGATGATATTTCCTGTTTTAATCCATCCAGGGATGGATTGCCTTTCTTTTTTTTTTCTTCTCCTTGCGGTTCCCAGGGCAGAAGGAAGAAAATGGGCATCAGTTTAGATTGTCTCTGCCAGGAAATATATAATAATGCTGTCATTCTTAAGAAAACTCTGCAGCAGCAGGCTCAGACAGCTACAAAGTAAAGCACATGCATGGATTTGTCATCCTGCCTTACACTTAAACAACATTGGTTTCTTTGTCAATTGTGAGGAAACAAGGGGGAAAACCCCTTGGAGGTGAGCCACACATTTATTTGTTCCTGAGCTCTGATAGCAATGTTGGCTGCAACACAATCCTTTTTTTAGAGAGGAGAAGTGAGCATCTGTGCAACTTGTTTAGAAAAGTCAACAGATCTGTTTGACAAATGCATTTTCTTGACACAAGCTGACTTGCAACATCCAAGGACAGGATGTATGTGACCATGTAAATCCTATGTTCATGACAGATCATGAGTGCTGCTCTCTGTTCCCTCCAGCTCTACTTCTGGTATTAAGAAGCCATCGAGTTTGGGAATGATGTATGGACCAGAGGTGCCCTACCACACTACTGACACAGAGTGAAGCAAACCTTGGTGACTAGGTGGGCAGAAACATCCCTTTTGCTCTTCTGCATCAACATCCACCATCATGTTTCTATTTAAAACAATGATTTTGTAAGACTGGGTCTGTGATCAATTTTAACTTTGTTACAGGTCTTGCTGACAGGGGACATGTCTGACCTTACGCTACCTCCTTCTTTTTCATTCTATTCAGGGTATGAAGAGGTTCATAGTGAACTTTATCTTGTAGCCAAGCAGACACTAGATATATGGATCTAAAGTCCCACCAGTTCCTACAGGGCCTGTTTTTGGTGTGACAGTGGGAAGATGTCTTCAAAACTCCCATTATTTGGTGTTGTAGATCATTCAGTATTTTGGACTTCAGCAAATACTTGGGAGACACCATAAAAATATTTGTTTCTACCTGCAAAGAGAAATAATTTTTTTCCTGGTAGATTCTTTTCTCAGGCTATGTGTGAGAAACAAAGTCCAGTCCTGAAAGATACCAATTAGGTGGTTGGATTCCCCATCCTTACCAGTACCAGAGTCTAGGCCATCCCAGGATCTAAGCAGTGCTCTGACAACTTTGTGACATGGACTAGTGGTGGCTTAGAAACATGCTTTACTGGTCTTCATAAGAGAAGAAGCATCATCCTGATGCAGGAGCACATGATCAGCACCACAGGAACTGTACTTACACTGAGACATACACACAACTTGAGTGCTTCATGAGGGGGATGGTAGTATTTTTAATGCCTCCTGGAAAGCACATGTTAAGAGGTTGGGTAACTCAATATGAATTGTAAAACGTACATCTGTCTCAACCCCTGATGAGAAAGTGCCTCCGAACCACTCCAATAAAACACTGGCAACCCCTATTACTGGTTTATGCTGCCTTCAGATAATGACATACTGACTATAATAGCTACCTTGCTGTTTAAATCAATATAGCTGCAGCTCATGGTGTATAAACATGAACACTGGTAATACTGCTGCTATGAGTCCTGATGACACAAGACATTTTCCAAAATGAATGTCACAAGGGGCGGATGAAATCTGGTTGAGTGACACACTTCCATACACACTAGCACATACTTTGCCTCAAATAGAGCTACTCCTTTTTAAAGAAAGTGTCTGCAAGGAAGGGAGGAAATCCTCCTCCCTCCTTCCTTTTTGGTTCATTAAGAAGCCCTGAGATTTCCCCGCTGTCCCGCTTGCTTCTAGAAATCCAGCTCCTATTCAAGTCACAGGCAGTGCTGAACATCTACTTCCAGACCTCTTCTGTAAAGGGAGACTTCTGTGCAGTGCCATGCTGGATCCCAACAACAAAAGGTGACTAACAAAACAAATGCACACATAGCTCAGAGAACATTTGATGGAGCAGACTGGCTCTTTTGCTCTTGCTTATTCACCACAGATGTCCCCAGCAAGAGTGCCTGGAGCTACCAGAGAACCCTGTAAAGAAGCTGAGGCCAATTGCCAACACTTAAGCATAATTCAGGTCATCTCATCCTGAAAAAGAGCCCAGGACAAACTGCATCAAGCACCAACTCTTCTGCTTGCCCAGCCTTTCCTGAACTCCCAAACACCATGTCACTGGAACATGCTCTGTATCTCCTCTCCAGGAGATGCTGTGGTGCTCCAGAGCTCCCTCCCATCAGTTTCACAGCTAGTAATACCCCCATTTAATAGATTAAAATAAACAATCCCAATCAAGAATTAATAACTAATTGATGTTTAGAAAGCCCAGCAAAACCATTATACAGCTAAGGAGCTTTTTATAGCTTATGTTTGAAAAAAAATTCACACATGAATAATATTTACCTTCTAGTCTCCCCTATCCCCTGATAAGTCTCAGTGAGAGAAACATACCTTTCCACCTCTCTTCTATTTCAGATTTTCTAGCTTTCCTCATTGCTCCTGCATTTTTCCTCAAGTCCAGCTCTATTCCCATTCAGCCTCAAGGCTGGGACCCTGGAAAGTATCTTCTGAATCTTCAACAAGTATTTGTCTCCCTCATCACAGTTCTTACTCCTCTCTTCCCTTAGGAAACATAACTCACCAAAGATCAAGAGGAGTTTCATTCAAACATAGCTCTTACTTACAGCATTTCCCCCTTCTTCCCCTCCCCATCTCCACTGCATTTTTCTCAGTCTATTTTATTTTCACCAGCTGAACTATCCTCTCAAAGACAATCTTCTGACTCTGTAACTCCACCAAAGCTACCAGTTCTCCTGCTTTTGTAGGGAGAGTAAAGATCCCAGGTTTACAGCTCGTTATCATTTAATCAGTAAAAGCTGCAGTTAACAGGTTCTGCAATCTTTCAAGCTTTCCTTAATGAGGAGTACTTATGCTTGTCACAAAAATACAACCTTGGGATTATACAAGAATAAAACTTTCTTTTGTCTTTTCTTCCAGGTGTCCATATGTCTGCAACAGGGAATCCAGCCAGCTCACAGAAACTGCCTCTCCTCCAAGAACTGCATATTGAGACAAATTCCCAGCTTATTAAAAAATAGTTCTGTTATTTTGCCATCTTGTTTGTTCTGCAATTCCACTGTATTTCCTCCCCTCTCTCTCTTTCCTTCTTTATTTATTTTTTATTTTGCCTCCGGCTTTTTTTTAGGGGAAAAAAAGGAAATGGAAAAGGAAAAAAAATCCCGAAAACCAACAAACCAAACCCTCAGAAATTCTTAAATACACCTTTATTTTGGGCTTTTAGGTGTCACAGGAAAAAAACAGTTTCACTTCCAAACTTCTATAGGAATTGATAGGAAGATCCCAATATTCAGAAGTTATTTCTCCAGTGAAGAGCTGTTTGCATGAAAAAGCCCATGGAAGCTTCCAAAAAGCCTTGAAGTACATTATATAGCTTCTCTTCAGCTTCTGACAGAAGTGCCTTAACTTCACTGTTGCTCAACTCTTTTCCAAAGTAAATTAAATCAAAACTGGAATGGCTAAAACTGGAGTAAAGCTGCCCCAGAGTTTAATGTGCTCCAAACACTTGATTTAAAAGTTTAGGTTAGTTGTCTTATATTAGTTTTTCCTGAGTGATTCCTGAGACAAATTTTCAATTCAGTGGTTGTCCTTTTGGGTTTTTTTCCTACATGTTTACCTCATCTTGTAGCTTCCAGGATGTTTTTCTAGATTTTGAAGGTAAAACCCAGTTACATTGAGATCCAGGAAGCTGGTCTTTCAAAATAAAGGAAAATATACCGGTCTGTGGCTTAGCTCATAAAGACACTGAGTTGACTGTGGCAACCTATTATGTATTTTTTAATTGTTATTTTGAAGGAAATAATTGACATATACAGAGCAGAATGCCTTGTATCCTTTCTTCTTTGACTACTACAGAAGAATTCTACAATTACATTTTTTTTCCCCCTAATATATACTTGTGAAAAAATAGTAAAGGCAGAGTAATATTTGATCATGAATCATCAAGATGGCACCCAAGCTCCCTGCTCCAACCCAACAGGCAGTTGCGTAGCTCTTTGCAACTTCACTTTAATTGAATTTTGCAATGCAGTTTCACAATGCCACTTTCTACCCCTTTGTTTTTAAGAATCTGACTGCTTAACTATTTAAAAATCCCAACAAAGGAGACTTCCAGCTCTGCCTTGTTCAGAGACTTCCAGCTCTGCCCATTCCTGGCTTTTCGTAATCTTTCACCATGCTACATCTCCCTGCCCCAGGCAAAGCTATCCACACAGCTCATCCAGGGATGTTGTTTGAGTAAGGGAGTTACACCTCCCAGTCATAACACATTCTTATCCTTTTACATCATGCAGTGAACCCACAGCCTGATTCAGTCATCGACAGCCTTTGGTGTCTCTCCATTGCACAATGGTTATGGTTTGAATACGGCCTCTGCGTTCTTTTCTTGCTCTACCATAGAGGAGCTCCAAAGACTCGTGTCCTCCAGCAGCAAACCAGGCTGTTTTGGTAACTTTTCAACCTTCTCAACATGCTGTAGAGTCAAACGGTGGGAAGAGCTCGTTATGTCTTAATGGCCTGAGTGGATTCAGTAGGGCTGGGAATAGGAGTGTTTATGGAAGGAAGGAAAGGGCAAAAAAAAAAAGGGTTTTATGGAGAAGTATGATGTCACCCACATCACTGCCTATTTCTGGAACTAAGCTGTGAAACCCATGACACATTTTGACACATAAATGTTGCCAAGTAAAACTGATAATATAATTGTTAATACGGTCACAGCCAACTGTTTTTCCGATAAGGAGTTAAACTCTTCTGTGCAATATAGTGTTTGTGGAACGTAGCACTGAGTTGATTCCATGCTTTCATTGGCTCTGGGATTACTTCCTATCATATTTAAATAAAAAGACTAGATTATTGGGTACCATAAGAACAATGGATTGCTTAATGGCCTTGCGGCATTTATCTTAAGTCAATACAAAAGTTTTGAGTTCCTAAGCCTATGTCAAGGGCAGTGAAACAAGGGCTGCATTCAGTGAATTAGCCATTTGTTTATTTTTAAATGCACATTTAAGTATCCTATTTTGGGGACTTAGAAATACTTAGATGATTCAGTTAAATACATTAATTTTCAAAAAAAATTGTGTCTGTCTGAGGAACAAGCTCGGATAGAAAATATTAAAGGTTATTATGTGCAATTTGTTCTAGATAAGACTAATGATCAAACAACTTCCTCGTCTCTTTGCCATAGCAAAAATTCCCTTGTGATAGAGGTCTATTTTGTATAGCATCCTTCATAGGAACTTTGTTCCTAAAAGCTTGACAGACCTCCATAATATAATTACAGTGTTATTAGGAGTAAATTATACCAGAAAAGGAGAGATACTCTAGAAGTGTAGATATGGAAAGGAAGGGATAGGTTCAGATATGAAACAGAGAGAGACTGTAGCTCAGAGACATGAAAACTGCTGAAAGGGGCTCAGGATGTGGAGGCAAAGAATGAATGCCAGGACTCCAGGTGTGCAGGGAACGAGTGGGGGACCGAAGGGTGAAGCCTGGGCTTGAAAAGCAAGTGGAGCATCTCTGCCACCTGCAAAAACACAGACAGGCCAGAGTTTAAGACCTCTTAAGGTGTCACTTTAGGTGACCACTTAAGAGTGTCAGAGAACCAGAAGTCTGCCTGGATCTTAGACTTCAATATGCTCCTCGAAGGTTCACAATATCCTTTTTTTCCATCTTTTCGGACACTTTTAAGTATAACATTATAAAACTTATAATGTTCCATTTTTTAAACAGGTGTTTTCTAATTCTTAACTTCTGAAATTTCTGATTAAAATTAATTTTTTTTTTTCCAACTGGTCTGAAGTGGATGGCTGCAGTGCATTTGCAGCTACAGCCAATTTACTCCACTAGAGAAAGAAAAAATCAGCCTCTACTCAAGTGTTTCCTTCAAACACAGAATAATATATTTATTGCTGACCCTTCCCTCTCCCAGTGTGATAGCAGAGGGAGTGATTTTGGCCACGAACACATTGTGCTTCTGATTTCAACGGTGTCTGAAGGTCCATGAACAGTTCAGACGGGAGTTGTTTGTGTTGGTGTTATTTCCCTTTCCTTGAAAACAGTTTTTCTGCAGTGATATGAAGGCAGCAGCACGGAGGTGATGTGTGTTATCACTACAGCAGCGTGCAGAGATCATTGGAGGTTGGGGATCCACGGCCAGACCCACGTGAGAGGGCGGTAGGGTGGTGGCCCCTGTGCAGATCTCCCTCAGCTACAATGTGTTTTGCTCCCTTGGCTCATGGCACCAGCTCACTGTGTTCACATATATTTAACGCACAACCCCCCAGCAGTGGAGAGCAATCTGATGGTGTGATCAGTGAGCTCTGTCAGACCACCTTACGTGTAGCTCAGGAAAGCACATCTAAGAACCACTTGTACCTCCTTGAGCCCAATTCTTCCCCACAGCCCATCCCTTCATCTTGCCTGGCAATGCCTACAGGACAGCTCTTTTTTTCCCCACTTAATATACATAGAATCATAGAATCACAGACTAGTCTGGGTTGGAAGGGACCCCAAGGATCATAGAGTTCCAACCCCCTGCCACAGGCAGGGCCACCAACCTCCAGGCCTGAATCTACACAAGGTTGACCAGAGCCCCATCCAACCTGGCCTTGAACACCTCCAGGGACGGGGCATCCACCACCTCTCTGGGCAGCCTATTCCAGCCCCTCACCACTCTCTCCGTAAAAAACTTCCCCCTAATATCTAATTTAATCTTTCCTTCCTTTAGCTTTAATCCATTGATCCCCCTCCTGTTTCTCTGCTTCCTTCAGGAACTGGAAGGCTGCAATGAGGTCCCCCTGCAGCCTTCTCTTCTCCAGGCTGAACAAGGCCAGCTCACTCAGCCTCTCTTCAGTAGCACAGCATTTTGCTAAACTGGCAGATAAGCTTGGACTCTGTTGTCCTCCAACTCCCTGCCTGGAGCCAGAGCTTTGAGATATTTTTCTACTGTACACTGATGTATCTTTTGCATTCTTGAGTAGCAGTTTTCCAAACAATGGGCCAGGAGCTGAATGGGACCATGGAAGTTGGCTGCTAGAAGACATATACATCTTTTCTTACCAAAGACAGGACATGAATTCCAGAGGATTCAGTATTGCTGCTGACTCAGCATCAGCTCAATGCTAACCTTTACTGTGCAGCGACAGCCATTGACCAGCTAAGATCAGAGTGCAGTCTTGCCTGCTGAAGCTTGCATTTCTGTGTAATTGGTTCCTATGTTACTGAATTTACCTGGCCAAATTACATCTTAGCAGGCCCCTTGCCTTAGCAGGCCTCTTGCCTTTGGCACAGTGCCACATCTGACAGCCACATATCTCTCTTTCAATAAAGCCTGGAAGACCAAGATCACCCATCTCTGTTCTTGGGCCTCCTATCTCCTCCTTCAAGTCTAGGAGAGCTGTTGAAGGCCTTCAAGTGCTGAGTCCATAGAAAGTACTTGTTGCAAAGACTTGGGTGGAAGTTAGGCCAGGTGAAGGAAGGCCTATTACAGGGAGAAGGGTATGGTCATTTGTAAAGCTTTAATTATATATTGATTGAGGTGGATTTGTTGGGGACAACATAGCTGATGTTGTGAAGCAGAGATGGAAAACTTGCATTTACACTTTGAATATCAAGTGTTATTGCTAGTTGGGAATCAGAACATTTGCAGAAGCAGGTGCTTGTTAACTCTGATGTTCAAAGAAGGACTCTCTTCCCTACAAAAACCTCAGTTGGTAGTGAAAAGACTATTTGTACATTAATAACTGCTATGTATGTTTCAGATTCCTAATGTCTATGAAGTGTCAATTACCCAGTAAAGGAGGGGAAAAAAAAAAGGTATCATTTAAGAAGTTATATGGCCCTACACACTTGGGGATCTTTGTGTAAGCAGGCCATGCTACCCTTGTTTTCCTCTCATTATTAACCTCTTTGTACAGATAAGGACCTGAGAAGTGAAAAGATGAAATGCCATATGACAGACAAGATGGGAAACAATGGCCAAGTCATAGGGACCACTCATATTTCCTGAGGAACAAATGCCTAGAGACATTTCTAGGTGAGAGACGAATGGGTCAGGCCCTAGCAGGCCACAGAAAATGAGATAAGGGAAACATCTTAAGGACTGGGGTAAAGGTAGTGTGAACTGGTCTTGCTGTGTGATTAAATGATTCCCATCAGCAGCAGTGTCACAAACAGAAAACACACGGGCATTTCTGCCATTCCTCAGTCCTTGGCAACCTGATCTCTCCAGTACTTCTCTAGAGTCCCACCTCTCTCTGAGGCACTTGCAAAGTTCACAAAAATCGACAGGAATTAGGGGTGGTCATGCTTCCCTTTGGTCGAAACAGGTGCAGTCCCAAATATCAGTTTGACTCTACCCTCTGCCCCATCTCTGGATGGACCCCACGGCCAGTGTGGCAGTTGGCACCATGGATTCAGGATTCACCAACACCAGGGGGGTGGGAACCACAGCAGCAGCTCTCCAGGGTGGGATTTGTTGTGGATGGAGAAAGTACCTGTTTTGGCAGTAGCTGGTCTGTCTGATATGGCACTCCCCTGTCCCCAGGTCTCTGTCCTGCTCCTCTGCCAAGAGTCAACTCCATCATTTCTGTGTCCACAGCCTAAAAAACTGGATGAAGACCACTAACAGGAAAAGATAGAAGGATAGGTAGGATTGGTGGAAGATAAGATAGCATGGGTGGCCAGACTAGTGGGGGTAGGCCCCTTAATGATACTACACTGATTCTCTTTGCCCAAACACCACTAGAAAACCAGTTACCACTGGACAGCCCCAAAAGGAGCAGTTCCTTTGGCCAGGGCACATGTTGGAAGGGTACTGCTGAGCTGAGGCCACTTCCCGAGTTTCACCAACTGCCTGGCAGGAAATCTCTTCCTCCACGTGTCAGGGCAGGGTCCAATGTTTCAGTTCAAAGGCACCGGCAGCTGAACACAGGTTTCTTTTCCACGAGAGTGTGGTGATCACGTTGCTTTCTTGTGGCTACAGAGGGTGAGGGAGAAAATAACTCGATAAGTCTGCAGAATGTTTTTATTGTCATGTCAACAAAATATTTTCTGCCTCCAGACTGTGGAAGTACTTAGCATGCAGCATCCATCCAGTTTTGGAAAACACTTGAAAACCACCGACAGAATCTCACTATTCCTTTTTTTAGCTACATAATGAAAAAGCAAACAAGAAATCTGCTGATTCCCAAAACGAACTGAATTTTTTTTCTTTTTTTCTTTTTTTCTCAAGCAATTTAATTTTTTAGCTTTGATCTGATACCAGAACCCAAAGGACTTACTTGCTATTTCTAAATAATGAGTCTAATGTTTATGCTCTGAGCCTGAACTTTTCTGGTTTTGGAAAAAATGTGACTTTACATAAAAGTCCTTTGATTAACAGATCTGCAGTCAGAGGAGTTTTCGATACAATAATGAAAAGGCCTTTCAGATCGCTAACTCGAACGCTGCTCAGCACGATATTACTCAAGAAGGGGAGAAGCTGACAGAACAATCACACTATTAGTCTTTGCTTTGCCAAGTGTTGTGTTAGTCATATTCCTGGTCAAATCTCCCAGAAGTGGCTAAGAGAAGCCTTACATCACACAGAGTGATGCATGCCTGATAAACGCACCCTGACCTGGGTGGTCCGACTCTCTGCTTTTATTGTTTTTTAACCCTGTTTCATTGAGGCTTTAGGAGGTGATTGCTATACAGGGGGAAAGTGCTTGGAGGAATAACAGAGGCTATTTCCTCTCACTATGGCCCAAATTTCCCCTGCAGCAGGCTTTTCTTCCAGGCAGCATCACAGCACAAAACACAATGCTTTCTTGCTCAGGATCCCACTCCCTGCCCCACTGAGCATGCAGGCGTTGGGTAAAGGGCTGCTGTGCACCCACCCACCTCTCCCTGGGTGTTGGGACCACCCGACAACACCTGGGCTCATCCCAGCTCTCACCACGCAGTGGTGAAGGTCACCCCGCTGTCCCCAACACCGCTTTGCTAGATGTGCGATGGAAAGAGTGACTTTCACCCCTCCTAATAGGTTGAGGTTTAGAAGCTGAATGCCTGTGTTATTTATGCAGAACTGACACGTCTCTTTGTCCTGAGCCATGTGGCCCAGATTCCAGCCCTTGTATCTACAAAACATTACTCATGTGCGCGCTCCTCTTTCAAGTCCTTGATTCCAACGGGATTACTCACATGTGCATGCATACCACGACTGTGCGCCTGATTGCAGCTCATGTCTCTGCAAAGCAGGGGCAAATTCTGCTGCTTTCAG
This sequence comes from Porphyrio hochstetteri, assembly GCA_020800305.1. Lineage (NCBI taxonomy): Eukaryota > Metazoa > Chordata > Aves > Gruiformes > Rallidae > Porphyrio > Porphyrio hochstetteri. The sequence continues at coordinate 15,256,192 of CM036920.1, forward strand.
CTGGTTTACACCACTATACCAGAGAGAACAATCTGAAACTCTCAGGGAAAAGACAGATGAACATGATACCTGTTTCCCTTCCTTGTTCTCCTTCCATGCTTCCCGTTTCCACTGTCATCGGGGCAGCCTGCAGGAAGGTCTGCCCCTCTGTACCCATCAGGGCACTGCTGCATGCTAGGGGTTAAAATGAGAAGGCACTTTTTAGAGATTTATTGCTTCCCTCCTGCTATATTTGTAAAGCTCATCATTACAGACAGCCATCCCCACCCCTGCAGCTGTCTGTACATTTTTTTTTCCTCTGGTTCTAGAGTTGTACTTTACTGAAGAAATTGTAATTATTAAAACACACAAGGTCACGCTCTAGATGAACTTGGAAACAGTTCAAATATGTTTCAGGTTTGAAACTATTTAGTGGCTATGGCCAAGGGTGAGTTCATAACAAAAGAATGGTTAATTTCACACTTCAGATAACATTTCCCCCGGAAAGCGGTAAAGCATGTTGGTACAGAATTATTAAAGGTCAAAAAGACTGCAGACACATAATCAGTCATTAGTCCTGATAATTAGATATTAAAGGCAGGCTCAGGGAGGGGGCAGAGGGCTCTCTCTGAATGAGACAGTGTCTGCCCCTTGCCATTAAATCACTCTTTTAAACTTTTTTTATGTTTGGAGAGGCAATGTGACTTCCAGCGCTGGGCATCTGAAGAGCCACCCAGCAAGGGACTCTTCTCCCCCTGCTGCAGATGACACAGTTCTGGTTGCACGTCACTGCACAACATCATCAGGCCACCAGCAGAACAAAAATTTGTGAACCACACACTGAAACAGTGGCAAATAAACCACCAACACCCCTTTCCCTGAGTTACCTTCCCCTGTGCACTGGGATGGTGGCAGGAAAGCAGTGGCAGGTGCTTGCAGCCTCCCAAGCAGTCTGCATCAAAAATAATCACTGCTTTTCCTTTGCAGACTGGGACAGGGATTTTGACAAAGCAAGTTTGGAAAGACCAGACCTCCTTTATGCAGACAGCAGCCTGACATGGTTCGCTGTAAGCCTGTGTGAGATTTGTGGCTAAAGCAGGTTGATCTGTACTGGTTTCCATCCAAAACTGAGGCTCTCCCATGCAAGCCTCCCCTCCTTCATTGAACTGGATTTCAGTGTTGATATTTATTGTCAGCCCTTAAAAGAAATGACTTAAAAGACTGTTTTTCTTAAACAAAACAAAACAAATCCCTAAAACTAGCTCTGCCTTCCTGGGCACTGACATCCAAACATGAATACTGGAGGTTACAAAACCTTCCTCAGCAGTTTTCCTCTAGAAACAGCAGCAGCTCAGCCAAGGTCACCCAGCCAGCCTCAGCCATGGCCCCAGGTCCCCAGTCTCATCCTGCACTGGGGGAAAATGCACAGTGAATTTGGCTTTTGCAGCTGGAGCTGTGAAAATCTACTCAACAGGAAACCAGGAGGTGAGGGACTTCACAAGCATATCTCAGACCTGTGTGCTATCACCACCTGCACATCCCGTTGCCACAACTAGTGGGGAGTGACATCAGAGTCTGGACCATGGATTTGGGGAAATAGGTGACACCCTGGGTAGGGGGGAGGTGATGCTTTGTCTGATTTATTGCCCTAGCTGAGGGTCTTTTATTTTCTCAGCTGTGCACAAACACAGCCATGTCCAGGACTGTCTCTGAAACATGTTCTGGTGCTGGTTATCCAGCTGCACAGCAAGGAGGTCACGAGGCTGAGCCTTACCTCTGAATTCTTCTTCTTGCTCAGGTATCATATTAAAAAGATCTTGGTCATGTCTTTGTAGGGGAAAAAAAGGGGAAAAAAAAGGCCCAGCAGTGAGCATTCAATGCTAGTTTCATTTTTCATCACCATTATCAAGGTTTGGATTTGAACCTTGCAATGTCCTTATCTAAAATGAAATCAAATAAGCACTTTGTGGCAGGGGGTCCTACACTCCCTCCTCACCTAAGGGAGGTTGTGCAACGTGTAGCATTTGCCCCACTGCTGCGTGCTTGAATCAGTTCATGTTTACCTACACATAGTGTCACATGCACTTATGGCAGGTAACATATACTATCCATACGCCAAGGTTTACACCACAGCAGGGTTCCCAACCCCTGGATACAGATAAGGATGGCTCTGGGTGCAGGTACACTCAAAGACAGACATCCAAGCAAAGTGAAATACATGTGGAACCCAAAGAATACTTTTAATGACCCCGGTGTGGCACACAAAACCAAAATCAAACTGGTCCCTGCCTCTGCTTCCACCACACAAGGGATAGCCAGAATGAGCCCGAGCATTCTGTCATCCACTTACTGTGGGGTGGGGAGAGCTCAGCGGAGTCCCACGCTCGGATCTGGGAGAGCTGGCAGCCCTCTGGTTTCTCAGCAGCTTCCAGGATTTCTTTTCTTCCTGAACCTAATGGGTGAATGGCAGCAGAGTTCATGAGGATTTACAAATGAGCTCAGAGGAGCTGGTTCATGAGAATTTAAATCCTTGGCAAATAGCCCACAATAGCTGATATTTTTCTAGTTTATGGGGGACAGTGTTTTCCAGCTATGTGTATTTTTTTAATTCCCATAACCGACACATTGTTTTAATGTTAATTCCTCTTCATCCCCTTTGGAACCGTGTGCATTCTTTGGAAGGACACATGCTTCTCTCTGAAACACTCATGAGCTTTTCATGTGGGTGTCCACTCACTCCCACGTATGAAGTTTTGCTCCTCGGTGACCTAACTGGGTTGTGTGGGAGGTGGAGCTGCCACAGGTTGGCAAAATGAAATGGTGAAGCCTTTAGAAGGTGCAATAACAGCATATTAAATCAATGGTTGAAGGACCTGGCCTACCAAATAAACAAAAATAACAAAAAAGGGAGAGGAATAAGACAAAGCAAAGAACAGGTCCCTATCAGACATGTATTGATGTCCTCCTGACCTGTAGACTGCAATGATCCTGCTGCATCCACACCTCAGCATCACCCAGGCTGGATGCTGTTGTCTTTTGTAAACATTGGGGTTATTATCCACAATATTCCACCCTCATGTCATTGAAGAAGAATGTTCTCAAAATGAACCACTGAAGACTATAGGCTTTCTAATCACCAAGAGCCAAGAGTCAGCTCTCATGTAAAACCATTGCCTTGGATAGAGTTACTGCAAGGGTGATGCCCCCACCACCCCCACCCCATCTTAATCAGTACCATTTCTCTCTGATTTCTGTAATAGTTTGCAAGTCTCTCTGGGAAAAGCTCTTGTTGCTTTATTTTTATTTAATTTTTTTTTTGGCAAAAACGTGGATTCAGCAACATGAAAATGTTTTGTGAATCTGCCTCATTTCTGCTGAATTGTTCCTGCTGAGGCAAACAAACAAACAAACATGCAGAAGACCACCCTTTAAAACAGAATGCCTTGAATTTCCAGTCAGAACAAGTATCTTAAGACACACCACCATCCTTAATGCCACTTAAAATAGTAAAATTTCAGTGAAATTTTTCAAACTGGAAGGGAAAACATAACATTTTGTCTCAGGCAAGCTATTCTGTTGGTCTGAGAGTTAACTGTAAGTTTCATTTGCTTTTTCAGCTTGCTAAAATATGTAAATCTTTGTTTTCTGAGTTAATCCATTAATTTGAATATTGGTCTGTAAAATTGTAAGAGCCACAAAACAACAAAAAAATTAGTGAACAAACAGTGATCTCATCCCATTCTACACAGAAAGCTGGAAAGAGCTCAGCTGAGTCAACTGAGTCACCACAAATTCAGTGTGCAGAGGAGACGGAAGGTGAGACCACCTAGTCCAGAGAAGACCTTCAGTGATATGCTGCCTTTACAGTGCTGCTTCAGCATTCAGATTTCTCCAGTTGGGACAAGGTTCAGAATTCACCTGTACCATTTCAATATATTGATTATATACCTTGGTTTGTGAAGGTTGTACCTAATCTGATGTGTTTGATTTTTCTCCATCATGAATAATAAACAGGACTGTGTGAGTACAATGTTTCACAAGCCTTGGTCAGTCTCATCTCACTTTTACTGGACTGAATTGTAACACAACTGCTATAATCAGGGTAGTTATGTAAAATAACCCCAGGGCAGTCATTTCTCTTTCTTCCAAAATCAGGGCTGGAATTCAGCAGCAATCCCCTGATTTGAGCAAGATTGCTTTTTCAAGGATTTCCTTGCATGCCAGGAATCAATCTGAAAGCCAAGACCTCACCTTGACACACACACACACACACACAGAGACAGAGGTTTCTTTGTTAAACAATATCAAAGTTTCACTCCACTGCTTCTTCTTCCTGAAGCAATGAACCGACTCCTTAAAGGTGAAAAGTTGTACAAACTTGTACAAACAACACAATTTACAGCACAATGTGCAACGCTTTAGCCAAAGATTTCCCCTCTAACATGCACCAAGACTCCTTCAGTATCTCTTTTCTGCACCATACCCTTGGTAACTCCCCCTGGTCTGCCTTGATGGCAAGGAATTCTCAAGATTTCCAACCAGTGTAACACAAAACTTTTATTTTTTCTTTCTTTTTCTGGAATGTCATTTGGAATCTTGTGTCCACAAACTGCTCTGGAGAAACTGTGACTTTGTCTTTCACCGTCACCATTCATGGATTTTTTCAGGAGGCTGAAACCACCAAGGAAAGGGTACAAATTGATGGATCCAGAGAGAACCACGGTGTGGATCAGAAGGGGAATGCTGGCTCACTGCCAGACATCAAAGCTGCTATCACTGCATGCCTTTATATAGCCCTGCCCTCTTCAAAGAATATCCCAGCCCCTTCACAGCATAAAGGAACAAGTTTACCTTGAACTGCAAAAATACATGATGTGGGCACAAATCTGATCTTGTTTACACTGCTGAGAGGCAGGACTCTCTATGCACTCAAAATTAAACCATTATAAAAATAGTGCAATGAAAGGGCGCTCTAGCCCTGTCTATTTTGGTAAGGGCTAAAAATATCACTAGTCTGTACAACGATGGGCTACTCTTGGCTTTTAGAGGGACACCTGGGGTTCCAGTTGGGCAGGTAAAATATTGGTCAAGTTGCAAGGACAATGTACTCCCATAGGAGCTTCTTTTGTGATTTCCTAGTTTCACATCAACTAGCAGAGCATGCTGGAGACAAGCATGGCAAGGAGAAAGTGTCTTTGGAGTCCACAGTCCAATGCAAGTTAACATGGATCTACCATTTGTCTATGGTCAAGCTTGCATCAGAACAAAGTTAAGTCAGTTTAGCTCATTGAAGAGGTGCTGCTTTACATGTGAAACTAATTCAGGAGCCAAGGGAGGGAGCTACTTGCTTGCTGTGAGAAAATAAAGCTCCATTCAAGTTAATGGAGTTACACTAATTCACTTCCACGGGGATTTGCTCCTGTTCTCAGAAGTATCAGCTCACAGTAGTTAATGGGCGCTTTGGCATGGACTGAGGAAAGCCTGAGTATCGTCCTGGTTAGCAGGTGGTGATATTAAAAATAAAACCAGGGTAACATTGAACAGGTAAGCCATGATTTTAGTATTATTTAAGCCATGCAATCTGCAAGATAATTAGTTTATTAAAAATACACTGGAACTGTATATTCCAGGTACAGTCTGTGTTGTGTCAGCCTGATGACATCTAAGTGGGTTATGCACTTCGTGATTTTTCAATCCATAGTCATTCTGCTGTTATAAAGCTCCAAAATTGATCCAGTTAACTTTATCATTATCTAAAGAAATAACTTGAGTGGCTGAACAAAGTGCTCTGAACTCCATAGCTCCATCCATCATCTTGTCCTAAAGACCTTGCTGTCTTGCTTTCTTGGAACTGGCTCCTGTTCAGAAAGAGATTAAACAGCAAGTCTTCAAAAGCAAGATAAAAAGCAGAACTATGGGCTGTGCTCAGCTTTGTTCAGCAACTTCTACCTCCCTTCTTTGGAACAAGGAGGAATGGCTGGAGAAGCCAGGCTCTGCAGCCGAACAAGGCATGGGGTAGAAGAAATCACAGCGTCGGAGAGAATAGTATGCGCTGGCATGTGCTCAGCTACAACTGTGTTAACAAGCGGATGTTGTTCAGGGGAAACACAGCAATCAGGTTTATCTGCACACTGTCCCTGTTTGGGTTTCACAGCCGTGTTCCTTGTCCCTGCAGGAATTGGCTGAGACACCAGCCACTAACAATGGGAACTGCCGGGCAGCGTGCGCTCCTGGTGTCAGCCTGACCCCTCCTTCACTCATTGTCACTATGTTAACTAAACATATTTACTGTAAGGAAGTTCTAATACATCTAAACGTTTCCTGCTGCCTGAAATACTTTCTGTCCAATACAGCTGAGACAAGAGTAGAACTAAGAGAAATGCCAAAGGAAATCAGGAATTCCTAGTGCCTGATGTGATGGACAATCATAAGGTACACATGAAGGTCTTGTGTGCTGGGAAGGGATGTACCATGGAAGCTGGGATGTTGCTTCACACTGTTTGATGTATGAAAAGGGAAATATTTTGAAAAGGGTCAATTCTGTTTTCTGGAAGACCGGCAGTAATGTTTGTAAATTATATATATGCACCAATAAATCAGGTGATTGAGCTGATATAAATGACACTCAACTGTATGGTGCTGCTCAGGTCATGGGTAGCATGAAGCTGTTGTGACCCTTGTAGTCTTTCTGTCTGGGTGCAGAAATTGGGTGTACTTTGCTGACTCACAGCACTGGTGGGTGCTGAAAGGACTGTAAGGCAAAAACTCCAGGCGTATGAAGGCATTGTTGCTCAGTTCCAGGCATAATATACTTTGATGCACTAAAAAATAATAATAAAAAAATAATAATAAAAAATAGGTGTGACAGCCTAACCCTCATTTCCTTCTTGCTATATATTTTTGAGGGCTGAATTTTATCCAGCTGTCCCTGGGAAAGGATGAGGTGACTCCTACCATGTCTGCCAGGTAAGCTTCTCTCTATGTAGCAACTGATGGCTCATCTTCTTCTTGAAGGATTAACACAGGCTCCTACAGTAATGATTATAGTGTCTAAGGAGGAAATGGAGATAAGGTCTACATCTTCCTTGAATGTTTTGTTCAGTTAACTAAATGATCACCTGGCACCTGTTAAAGTGTGTTATAAGGCAATGGCCACTAAATTGCCTTACCAATTCCTTCTGCTATGTGAACACCTTCCAGCTAGACTCTCACAGCCCTTGGAGGATTCATTCAAAAACAAATACTGCACCAAGGGCACACAGAAAAATTGGGCTTGAGCAAGGACGAAATACTCCAAAGCTCCAAAGCAAAGGATGTCTCCAGGGTGTCCAAGCCCAGTAGAATCTTGCCTCTCTCTATTCCAAAAGCAGCCATAAACCCCTGAAGGCATACCCCAGAGTTTTAGCTCCTGCATACTATTTTCATGTCAGATAATTGTCAACCTGGTTAAATGAGGCAGTTTCAGCACAAGATTCCAGCACTATTCCTTTCTGGTCCTTCTTAAGCCACTTAGATTAATTGTTCAGGAAACCCAATATAGAAATACCGGTCTCTGGGGACTGCAGGCTCTGTGGCAGTCTCGAGCAGAGTACAAATAACTGGTTGTATATGGCTTAGCAGTGGGCATGAACTCTTATGCAATTCAAGTGGTCAGGAGCGGAGTATTTTACTCTTTCAGCTTAGGGCATCTGTCCAGGAATTACATATTAAAGGGTTGAGAAATGAAATCCACAAGAGTAACTGATGTGCTGTTGTTGTTGGACTTGCAGGGAAAGATTTCAGCCAAGATTTCTCCTCAGACATAGAGATCAATTTAACTGATGGCTCCTTTCTTGGAATCATCTTGCATCGGACATTGGAACTTGCAAACAGCTTTGTTTCTGAAGCAGAGCCACAGGATGGCCCGGGCAGCACACACAGGCACAGCTACTGCAAGGGAAGCTTTGTGTCCTGCATGACACAGCCACGGATGCTTGGACTAAGTGCTCAACCGAGGTGAACTGGCACAGTCCTACTTGCTTCAGTGATGCTGTTGCAGTTTTCTGTGGCTCGTTGACTCCTTCTGGGGTGCTGGGGGGAAGGAAAGGCAGAGCATGGGAGAGATGCAGTGGATGGTGATGTGCTGGGAGTTGCCTGAGATGGTGCAGCCTGGGCTGGTGGTTCATGTGTTTCCCTCCAAGCAAAGATAGGAGTTGGTGTTAGCACTGACAGCCCTGCACCATGGGGGTTGGACCCGAGGATCTCTCGAGGACCCTTCCAACCCCTATGATTCTGTGATCTGCTAATCACTCCTGGGTTTTATTCCATGGCCATTTTAAAAAGCCTGACTCAGGTGACATCTCATTTCACGTTGGTTACCCCCTGTAAGAGGATGGCAGGAAGAGGTGTGACAGCTGTACCCTAGCCAGGACGTACACAGGCACCACTAAAACAGTGGCAAAAGAGACTGGGGAGTTGCTGGGGGTTCCTGAGTGACGGTGCGACCCTCCCTGTTAATGAGAATGGGTGACAGCAGGGTTAAAGCACTTTACTGGGGGCTTTCCTGCTACATCTGCACCTGTCTACTTGCACATATCTACACGGTAGATTGAGTGCCTGGGACGTATAAATAAACCACTTCCTGGCAGGTCATTCGAGATGGTGTAGGATGGTATGTTTTTATATCATTCCTTCCAGTCCTGGAGATATGAGCTGATCTAATCACAGAAGATAAGCCACATCAGGTCTGGTCAGTATGGAGATGAGAGACCTCCAAGAAAAACACAGGTGCTCCAGGAAATGCCGCTGCTGATCCAGCGCTGCAGACGGACGCTGCATGGGGCTTCTGGAGCAGGGATGCAGCGGCAGCAAACCCCCTGGGGAGAGCCATAAATCCCTGGTACTTCTCACGGGAATGAGGTGTTAACTCGTGTGTGTGTGTGTGTGTGTGTGTGTGTGTGTGTGCGCTTGTGTGTGCTGTCATGTTGTAATTCCCACAGGAGAGAGAGCTCCTGCTCCATGTTTCATCTCTCATGCAACAAATGATGTACCAGTGCCACTACAATGAGCAGCCTTGGAGCCCTTCACCTTGGCTGTAGGGTAATTTTAAGGGGCACAAGTCTCTCAGATAACCCCCAGGATGCATAATTATTTGACTACCTAAAACATACCCTGCATCCTGTTCTTCTTTGTAGCTTGTTCGCCACCCCTCTGCACACTGTGCCCGGTGCAAACCAGCTACCCTGCCCCATCCTAGACGTGGGGGTATGTCCTCACTGGAGTTGTATTTCTGCAGAAGGAAAGATGGCAGGAGTTTATCATCACCTCTAGAAAAGATGTTGCAATATTGGTCAGTCACCACTAGCAACTGACTCTGGTTTTGTTCTTTCTTTCCTTTTTTTTTTTGAGGAATGGATGGCAAAGCAGTACTTCATCTCTCAATTCAGGCTTCATCTCTCAAGTACTGTTTTTTCATACTGTTAGTTTGGTGGTTGAGGGGTTTTTTTTGTTGTTTATTTGGGTTTTATTTGTTGTTGTTGTTTTTCTTCTGTTGGCAATTAAACTGGTGGACAAATATCTGACTTTACTGGAAGATTTAGGCAACACTTGCGTTTTGAAGTCTCCCTCGTTTACTAAAGAAAACTTGTAATGTTGCAATTTTTCCAGTTCTGAGAATACAACATTCTGTGAATTAACATTTCACAGAAGCTGCAATTCTGGATTTTGGAGGACGAAAAGGTGGGTGGGATAAAAAGAAGTGAAGAAATATTCAAAGGCATCTCAGAATTGTCTGCAGTTCTCAGCAGACGTGTGAGGATGAGAAGTGGACACAATTTCTAATAAGGGAGCTGTGACAGCTGATTTCTCCACACAGAAAAATAGAGCTATATAATGCACAAGGTAGACTGAACAGCAGCCCAGTTCGTAGTTTAAAGGGATTGGAGCTTCCAGAAAAATCTTTTGTGTCAAACCTTTACTGCTATTGCCACCATGTGGTGAGATCCGGTAAGAAAGCTCCTCTGGCTGCCACAGAATTGATTTGTTCATTATGATTTCTCTCATATCAACTGCATTTGGAGAGATTGAGAGACTGTTGTATTTTTAATAACGACAGGAATTGCAATCTTTGTTTCTGCCTTCTCAGAGAAAGCCTTGCATTGGATGCAGCAAGCTCCTCCATGCTTTAAGTCACAGCATCTGTAGTAAAGTTACTCGAAGGGCGTTGACGTTTTCAGCTGGACCCAAGCTCTGGGGATGAGGGACCCTAAAGCTTTCCCTCAACCTTCCCAGACTCTTCCTAAGCGTCTCAGGCTGTTGGTGACCCCCCCTCTAACCAGCAATGTCATGGACACTGCAACAAAAAACAATGTGTTTCCACCCAGGAGAACTCCCCTAACTCACTCTGCCTGAAAACATAAATGGGGACAGCAAGCAACCATTCCTCTGCTAACCCCCTGGCACCCGCTGTGGGGGCTCACAACCAGGCTGGAGAGTTTAAGCTGCTGTGATAACCCTCATCCCATGTGATGCTGTGTTGTACTGCTTGGATGAAAATACATTGGATGACATATAACCTGATGGAACTGAAACCACAGGGTGATTCTTGTTCCTGTGTGCAGAGGTACCTGCTTTTCTTCCCCTTAAAATAGGTCTGGTAGAGGTTTTTCAGAGAAGAGCAGAGCAGCCAGATGCCTTAATATGAATGATAACCTGTATTTTGGTTAATTCAGCAGTTTGACTAATATTTTAGTCATTGGGGTGGGGAATCCTCCTACAAGGTATGTCCCAGTTGGACTATCAGGCCCTTTTCCCCTCAACTCTCGTTCCTCCAACGATATTAAACAGATAAGCCATTACCATGCATATGATCCGTACCTATCCCCGTGCCATTTTCCTTCCAGTTAATCCTGGCCTCTTTCCTGCCTTTTTTTCACCTTAGTCATTTAAACCAGCCTGGTTTGCAACCTTTAAACTGGGGTACTTGTTTTGCCTTTTTGGGTGGCTGAAGGCCTGTCCCAAGAGCAGTTGTGGTCTGAGCCTGTATTTTCCTGTGCCATGTGTTATGTCTCAAAATAAAAATGTATTTTCCTGTGTTATGGGTTACGTCTCAGAACGAAACTATGATGTACCACATCTAACACCCCCATCCCCACAGGTGCTCTGATGTGCCTCACCTGTGCCCTACTCACAAGGCAGGTTTATTGAAACTCATTTCCAATTCAGGCTCTGCTTAATGGTTCCTTAGATAATTTTTTTTAGGTGGGAACTGAGTCCATTCCCAGTTTCCTGTCTACAGTTAGTTACCCTACATCCCCTGTCACAGTCTACTTATAGAAAGGAGCACTTCTGGTACCACTCAGCTGACCTGATTGAGAAAGCTGCATCAACAGAGACAAGTCATGATTAGGCAGCAATGAGTGTCTAGATTGCATCTTGTTTGGTAGTAGAGGAAACCCAAAGGGAAATCTTATAAGTAGACACAATACAGATGCATATATCACCATATAACATATATGTATCTGCCTCCTGTCCACTGGAATGAGCCTTTTCTTCTCCTTTGTGAGGGACATCACTGGAGATCTTGGCTGCTTCAGCTGTGGTTTAACTCAGACCAGACCACGCTGAAGCTGCCTGTCCCCTCCCTGAACAAAAACCTCCTCCAGGCATCAGCCAAGGGTGGCTCCTGAGCTGCCACGTTCCTGCCTGCCTTGGGAACAGCCTGTCCTCTTGCTGCCAGACAGCCCCAGTCACTGCCCTCCTCCTTCCCTCCTCTGAAGGGAGAGGAAGACCCTGATTGATAGACAGGGGACATGGTGGTTCTGAAGGCAGGCTGGGAAGAAGCAAGCAAAGCTAGGGGAGAAGCTGGTTGAAGTGAGAGGCTTGTGGAAATGATTGAATGAAGTGAAATACACCCCCACCCCTCCCACCTCCCCTTCAATTTTTCAGTTTGGTTAACCAGGCATGTTTTTGTTTGACTGAGTATGCGGTGTTGTCTTTTGTTTTCAGGCTATTTATCCTTCTCAAGGCTTGTGAAGTGATTTTTATGAAAAGAAAACCACTGTTTGCAAAACAAGAAGAGTTTAACTTTAGGAAGCATCAAAACATGAACTGCAAAGGTTTTCAGAATAAAAGATTTCATATAAGAAACACGGAAAGAATCTATTTCATCAAAAACTATTCTCTTGCCCTTATTCCTTTTGCTTTTTTTTTAATTTGGCTGAAAGCTTTCAGAACAGTTTTTGTCCTGTATTTTTTTTTTACTCACAGAAAAAGTGGTAATTGACTTGTTTGAAAAATGACTAGATTGGGAGGATCTAAACCCTCCCATCCTTTAAACAGGCAGACATCTGTGTTATACATGGTTATTGTTGCAACAAAAAGAAAAGAATAGGCTATGGGGATAAGAAAACTCCCCTACTATCCTTCCTTTATCTGCCTATTGATGTCTGCTGTCAGCCATGCACCATTGCTACCGTAACAGCCACCTTCCATCTCTTGCAGAGCTGCTGGTCATTTCTCAGCCGCAGCAGGTGGCTCCCCCCATCCTATCACACAGAAAATTGCTTTGCTGCCCTCCCCTTCCCCTTGCCTGATGACTCCAGAGGTGTCTTTTTCATGGCTCATGTTATGTTGCTCCTTCTGCCAACCAACAATTGAGCTTTTACCCAAACCAGCTCCCCACCCCCAAAAACTTGGGGGTGGGGGCTTGAATGTTTCTCTTTTTATTTTATCAAATATATCCATGGAACCCTCTGAGTACTTACAACAACCACAGAACCCCATCAATTTACCAAGAAAGCCTGCCACGAGTCCCATCACAAGATAATAGGGCTTTAATCACAGCAAGACTCACCCTTTTGAACCGTGCTCTTCAGCAAAAAAAAGTCCCAGGCAAACACAGTCTTTGGCACATCTACATGGAAAAACTGCAGAGTGCTCCACAGCTTGGCCTCCCAAGCACAAGTCTGAGCCCTCCCTCTGTCAGTCTGATGGGATTTTTACTACAGGATTATTTTTTTTCTTCTTTTTGGTCGCTCTGTTGTTGGGAGAGAGGGAATGTCTAGTTGCCAGCTACCAAACTGTGTGTGATGTTATCGAGTGGTCCATGAAAAACTGATGTTTCCCTGTCTATACATGGCCATGACAGAGCTGTTGCCTTCTCCAAGCTTTAGTCTTCTTCAGGATGGATTTTGGGTAGGTTATAATGACAGTTGTTGAGGTTCATGATGGAATCTCAGGTGTGGATTCTCACTTAGAAAAAAATACCTCACAATTAATTTTAGCCCAGGATCTCAGAAGTGTCGACCAAGCTAAAGGTACTATTCTCAGCAAGGAAAGCTGCTAGGGGTGATTTTAGCAGCTATCCCAGCTGAAATAACAGCAGGACTTTCTTTTTCCTCTCTACAAGCTGAATTTCAGCAGTGTAACCCCAGCATCTTCCCTCCCAGTGTAATTCACCCTGTTTTTTCTGTAAATATCTGTACGTATTAATATTAGAGACACAAAGTATGTTAAACTAACATTAAGAGTTCAATGCCAGGAAAAGGAAAAAAGTAAAAATAAAAAAAAAAATCAGCATTGAAACAATTATTTGACTTTAAATTCACTGCCTGTCTCTGGCAGGGTGCCAAAGCATATGATTACCAAGGTCACGCACTTTGATGAAGTTCCCTGGTACAGTGGGAGAGTTAAAATAACCTATTGGAGTTCCTTTTGCTGTGGGGTAATATTACAAGCATTGTTTATTTGGTATCTCTCCTGCCTCCAGCCATCCCCACTTCAGACTAGGAAGGAATCAGCTCTCATGAGGTGAACAGGGTCAAAGCTGGTGAGGTGTTGGGTGCTGAACCAGGTGAATGTTTGTGGGCAAAATCTTTTATTAGCAAAAAAAAGCAAATCCCAAAAAAAGGTGGGTGTGAGTCCCTCTGAGGGGCTTGTAAATTAAATCAAGTTTCTCAGGTGCTTCAGCCAGGAAAAGATAATAGCTGACAGTAATGATGGTTTTCAAGTCTGTTGAAAGGTGCTAGAAGGTACCTCAGGGTGGTTAATGGATGTTTGCTATTGTCTGTCACGGTAACTTTATTTATAGTTGATTAAAGCTCTTGGTTAGGGAGGTTGAATTCATACAAGCAGCTCTTGGCTGCTCCACATTGAAGCAAGGCCAATATTTATGGAAAACAGAAGATGGCAGAAAACTTTGGGGTTTGTGGTTACTACAGAATGTCCCCATTGTTTTCTTTGCTGGGGTGCTTCCCTCACCACTTGCCTTCAACGGCCAGGTTTGCTTTTGTTTCTTGACAGAACAGCTTGCCAAAACCATTGTTATCCGATTAATATCGCAGCCTCACAGCACTTTGGATGGAAAGATGAAGTGTGGATCTTCTTCCTGCTTCTTACAAAGAAAACAGCCCTGAAATCCCCATGCTGATCCCTTTTATAGAATCACAGAGTCATAGAATCATAGAATAGTCTGGGTTGGAAGGGACCCCAAGGATCACAGAGTTCCAACCCCCCTGCCACAGGCAGGGCCACCAACCTTCAGGCCTGAAGCTACACAAGGTTGCCCAGGAACCACCTGAAAATTTTTTTCTAAACTAGGGTTAGGGTTAGAGTGAATGTATTTGAGGTGAATGGTGCTGCAAAAGAGCTGGCTTTGGGTATGGCCAGAATCAAAACCTAAAGCCAGAGAGGAGTACAGAGCTTTTGGTCTCTCCCAGGAAAAGAACAGCCTCAAACCCAGGTTTTTCCTGGCTGGAGCATTGCCTTTCTTTGCATTTGCCTTGCAGAGTTGGGTTGGAGTTGGAGATGGTGTCAGGCTTTGGGAGAATCACGGAGGAGATCAGTGCTTGTGAAGGGGCTTGGCATGGGCCTTGTGGCTTCTGCCACCTCGCTGCACACTGCTAAGGGACATGTTGGATGTCCTAAGTGGTCCTCTCTGAAGACACTTTTCTTTGAGGACCATGGTGGGCTTTGCCTGGCTTCAGTTCATCCGTGGTTGGGATATACCACAGGCTCCTGGCACAATTGGGTGTGCATACATCCATCACACAGCGTGCTGACAGCAGCATCCCCTTCCTCCAGGCTGCTCCCTCCGTCTGCCCCCTGCTCTGGCACCAAACCCACAGCCCTGCAGAGCCCACCGGCCTGACTCAATACCCAAACAAATGCAAACCAGCAATGCAGAGTGACCCTGAGAGCCCAAACTGGGGGCCCTGCTTTTAATCAGAGGGTTAGTCTGAAGGAGGAGGAGAAATCCTTGCAGCCCTCCTAATTTTAACCATAGTTAGCGCCTAATTAATGAAACATTTAACTTGTCTGGGACATGGGCTTGGTGGGGGGAGAGCTACCCCAGGCCAATCAGCACTGATGTATTCTGTTTCTCTTGCACTGAGGCAGAGCATTTCTAAGTGATGTGTGTGTGATTGCTTCCAGATTCACGATTACTTCCATCCTTTTAATGCTGGATTTAAAAAAAAAAAAGAAAATACTCCAAAGCAGTTGGTTTGGCATAATCTAATTTTCTCATGTGAAACAGTTTGTAGACCAGATGACCCCAAACAATGGGAGAGTTTGTCTCAGCCTAGCTGTTCTTGCTGCAGGCAACCTTCCTCTCTGCTGCCCTCCTGTAACCAAATGTGACAACTGTCCCGTATTTGTGCCTGTCAGCTCAGCTTCAGCGCTCTGCCACAGCCAGGTCGCAGTGCTGGCAAGTGATGAACATGTTACAGCAGAGGGCCCAAACCAGACTGAATCAGAATTTTTTCCCCACTAAATAGCAAGTTTGGGAAACTCTCTCTGAGGCTAGCCAGGGGTTAAGAGAGATGACCTTGGACTTGTTAAGATACAGATTAACTCAGAGCGTTTTTAAAACGCATCTAGCTGAATTGTATCATAAATATCTCAGTTCAGACAGCTTCCCTTAGCTGGAAAACAGCGTTTCACCCAAGGAATTGCTGAGAGGCTTCCGTGAGGACTTCAGTGTCTGGGAAAAGAAAGAGCCTGAGATGTGGGAAGTCTCCAGTAAGCTCTGCTCTCAGCAATCTCCTCTGCCAGGGTGCGACCTTATTAGTGGATGGGAATTAGTCTAATAGGGAAACTAAAACAGTTATAAGGCTGAAGAACTGCATACCTATCCTGCCCCCTCCCTTTGATCCATTCCATGTAGTTACTGTGTGTGCCTTGGTTTGCTCTGGCACCTAAAACTGGGTAAGGGACCCTACTCCCAGTGCTAAATTCAGCTGGGGAGAAAGGGGCTGGACCTGGGTGCTCTGCTGCCCTTTCACACCTGGTCTGGCTTGGGTCTCTGGTGCTGTCCATGTCATCAGCAGTGGAGGGGAAATGATAGCTCAGCAAAAAGAAATAACAAATAGAAAGAGAAATAAAATACTCAAGTTGGGTTTAATTCATAATACATAATTCAGTTCAACTCTTCTGTGATCAGGGTATGAAAAAGGAAGGGGGAATTAGTGGTCCTCCCACTCCTAGCTTCTGTGTCTGTGTGTTCTGTTCTCTTTCCTTTGTGGGTTTTTTATTGGTTGGGGGTTTTTTCTTTCCTAGAAAGAGGAATGCATGGCTTGTTCTAAAGGGAAGATGTTTTGTCTTTTTGTGTGGAACCATCCCTAGATGGTGTCAGTGGGGCAAAAGGTGGCGTTATTCCCATCTTCACAGGCTGCTGATGCCAGCATTGCCACACCACATAAAACTTGATGCTGGAAGTTCTGCACATGATGAAATGGGGTCACACAAGAGCAGGTTCAGCGAAGCAGGTGATATCACTCCAGCTGTCTATGGAAAATTGATAGGACAGCTCCCTGGTTTATTGTACAGTTCCTTTTTCTTCCCAGTCTCTGGGTGTAAGCAGTGCATGGGTACAGACCCCACAGGAGGAATCTACGCATGCTGGTCCTGAGCTGACAAATCCAAGGGTGTCAATCAGTGCTGGAGAAGTCAAGGAAACCATTTTCCAAATTTTTTTTTAAAAAATGAAGTCCAGTGATGATTAACTTGGGAAATCTCATGGAAGCATTTCAGTGACCAAAACGTTTCACCTGAGATGATCCAGGGGTGAAGATGGAGCAGGAAGGAATTTTTCATCACCTTGAGCTGACTGGATGCCAACACCATAACACACTTGTGGCCAAACAAACTCATCCCTGATGGGTAGTGATGCGGCTTGCTTCCCAGTGGGGCACTCCCCTCCCCACCTACAATGGGACCTTAACCTCTGCAGCATTTCTCTCCCTGTTTGTGTTATCCTTGCCATTTGCACTGGCCCACAGGGCAAAACCATGGCCACAAACAGGTAAGAGAGCTTCCATCTCTATTTCATCTGTGTGACAGCCGGATTGTAGGAAGAATTCCCAAAAGTTGATGGTTTCAGAGGTCCCTCTCCATCCACCACTTCATTATTCATGTCCTTGAGATTTACCCTAGCCAAACATCTTTTTGTGTTTGTCTTTGTAGTTTATTTTGCAATCCTTCCAATTAGCATACGAGGGAATGACATGGTGAATATTAATATGATTTTCATTTATTTTGAGAGACAATAGCCATGTGAATCAGCAGGGCTCCACTAATCTACGCTGAAGATTTCAGAGCTGTTGAAGCTAGTTTAAAAGGCTTGGGAACTAGTGGCTGTGTAGTAGCTCATTATGTACTCATTACAATTCCATCCTTGAAGGTGGGGAGTATTGAACATTTGATTAGAGCACTGTATATAAATAGGACAAATGTAGCTGAAAAATCTGTGAAGTGTAATCTTAGATGAAGAGAAAAAGCCAATAGTAAAAAAAAAGCCTCAGACGGAGAGTCAGGCTTAACGTTAGCATCGTTAGCTCTTCCCAGCAAAACACATCCTGGTGTTTATCAGAAGGCCATTCCTGCGTGGGGATGTGGTCCATGGCTGGCAGCATTGCTTCAGATTACAAAGACATTTTTACACTTCCTTCTGAGGACAAAGCACAGAGCCGTGGGAGCTGGTTGGAGGTCAGGGTGGTCTTAATCTCCTTCTGCATCTTTCCCTCTCTGCCCTCTTCTGAGGACCTAATTTAGATAGCCACAGCAGACTGTCCCCAGGGCTTAGTGAGTACCAGCACCGTTCGGATCTCCCACCCTGCTTTCAGAGCCACAGCAGCATGTGGAGCACATCATCCTCTGTCCCCATGCTCTCTGCCTTTTCCCCATTTCCTTCAGCCTCCACAGGCTTCTTTGGGAGCAGAAGGAAGGGCAGAAGATTCAACCACCTGAGTGTGAAGGTGCTGCCTTTATTTGCTGCCTTCTTAGCTAACCTGTGTCTAACCTGTGCCCATCATGGGCTGTGCCCTGGGTGGCAAAGGACAGCAGGAGTTGCAGAGAGTGATTCACATGTGTCCTGGAGCCTAAAATTTCACATATAGGCCAAGATCTGTTGGAGGCTAACTGAAACACTAGGAAATGTCTCGTTACGTTCATGAGGCATCTGGAAGGAAATATAAAAAGCAGGTAAGGAATGAGTTTTCTCTCATCCTAATCTGTGTGCACAGAGATATAGAGAGACAGACAATAAAATCTCCTTTTTAACGCCAATCAGGCAGTGGCTCAGCACTTCAAGCCTAGAGGAGCTAATGGGCATATCCACATGGGAAGGTGCTGCTCAGCCCATCTCTGTTGCTGACAGTGATGAGCTGCCAAGAGTCCTGTTACCTCAGAATAAAGAACTTCTGGGGCATTTTAAAGTTGATGGAGTCTTGCATGTCTTAGTCTCACTGGAAGCATTCTGGATACCTGTGTGGATCGACGCCCTTCCTTAGGGAATTTGGGGAAAAGCATTCCCACAGTTGGCTCTGCTAAATTAAGCAGGAATAATACGAATTGTGACCTTCTACCTGACTGATCAAACTCCCACAGATTCCTTGCTAAACTGTGTAATTTCTGGTTCTCTCTAGGAGAGAAATACGATGTAAAGGCTGTGCCAGGGACTCTGCAGTGTTTGGAAGAGTAGAGTACACCCAGCCTTGGCAGCCCTCAGCACCCTGCCCACCCAAGTGACTGCTAGTGATAAGCTTGGTAGCTTCCATTTTGGGCTCCTAGCAACCTGGGAGTGATGCTCCTGTTCTTGAGGACTTGGTTTTTGCACTCTCTTTGGATAGATAAAGCAGGAAAGGTTGGGTTTATTTGTTTGTTTTCTGAGGTCTGGTGACCTGAGTGTCATTTGCACCGAGTGAAGAATTCCCTGGCCTCACATTTCTTTCATGAGGAGCAATGGAAAGAAACATTTCTATGACTGATCATAATGATCTTTTCCATGCTGCTTTGGCATTGGTTGCTGTATTCCATTCTGATCTAATTTGTGGCATTTCCTCCTCATATTTGTTGTTTTCTATTACATATTTAAATATGATGCATCCATAATACAGAAAATATGTTCTATACTTCTGAGCACATTTACACAAAGGCTAATTCTTCTGCTGTAATTTGAAAAACATGAATCAAAACCAAAAATTAAAAGGAGCAACTGCCTTAAACGTATTTAAGGTAATGGCATACTTTCAGGAAAAAAACAAGAGCATATTCATTTTCATATTAAATCAAATGTACCCTGGAAGAAGATCTGGATATTAATATTCTCTTATTTTAAAATCAGTGGCATATCACAACTTAAACAGAATGAGGTAATCAATCTTTACATGGTTATATAAATAAAACAAACTACTTAATTTGTTTTAAGTTGTGAAGAACGGGGCTCCTAACAGGAATCGAGTGCATTTGTGAATTTATGTAACAAACATATCAGTACCAACAGCAAATTACATCTCAATCAATGTTAAAAGGCATCTGACATTTCCCTTTGATTTATGGATTAACCTTTACAGTTAATACAGTCTAGCATTTATTGTTTTCATCAGTTTGTGGTTTGGGAGCAACCCCAGAGCTCATTGCAGGGAACTGACTAAATTAATAGCTTTTCCCACCACGATCAACCAACTAATGAAAAAGGTCTATTTTGCACAGCTGGTGGATGCTAATATTTAAACAAATGAAATAAACCCTTGTGAAGGACAAATGAGTCTCGGGTCCTGATTCTGCTCAGGGAAGTTAGTTACCTGGGGAAACCAAGGTGTGTCTATTGACCGGGGTTAAACCTGGCTAAAATGTAATGTATTAAACCCAAAGTGACAGGAAAATGGTCCCGAAGCAGCAGCCAGAGGAATAGATTTTATTTCACCATCAATTTGGAAGCAAAAGGAGAAAGTTTGCATCCCTCATTGTCTGAGATGTTCTCTCCTTGGCATGGAAAAGATTGGGAAAAAAACTTCACAGGTGGTTTTGCCAAGTTTTGCTCCCATTAATACTGTTCAGATGCTGAGGATTTATGTATTAGGATGACAAAGCATTAAGCAATTATCTGCATCACTTTGTGGGAATAAATCAAACACAAAAGAGCTTTCTTGAATAAAGCATAACACTGCCTTAAAATAACCCAGCTAGTCCTTCAAATTACCCTGATTGAGGACTAATTATTTTAACAAGGAAAACATTATGCAACTTCAACTGATTTTAGTGATGAAAAGTCATTTAATGGGGGGACTTTTCATTTCAAGCATCATTTTACACACATTTAATCAACATGAAATTCCCATTAAATGTAGTATTGCAAGCAAAGGGCGATTAGTACCTGTTTGAGGTGCTAATCACACAGTCTGGCTCCACGTGGGCCATGGAGAAGAAATTACAAGTTTGCCCAATTGCCAAATACACTCATCTTCCACTTTGTCATGATCAAAGAAAGTCTGAGATGAAGAGCTTGGAGAAAACATGCAGATTTGGTTACATTTGTACAAGTTCTCTGAGTCTCTCTTTTTTCATCCCAGAGACCTCACGGTAGCAGTGAAATTCTCACTCTGCCCCATTTGGAGGAAGGAAAAGTTCACCCAGAAAAGTCCCTCTCATCATATTTTGGCATGCCAGCTTCCTCACTCTCTCAAATATTCATTTTTCTTAACGTTCAAGGAAGATTCCCAAGCCTTACAAAGTAGGGCTCCTTATAGCTGAGCTTTTGTTTGGATTGCAAACATCTGGCATTGTGAAGAAACAGAATTGTGAGAAGTGTCCTCATTGCCTCTAATACTGGCCCCAGCACCTTACACCTCCAGCAGTGGTTGCAAGACAGAGGATCTCCATAGTTGTGGTGCACTTTTATCTGTTGTATTCACACTCACAGCCAGGTTTTGCTGTGACTTAGTCATACGTGCAAAGCCCCCAGGGGCTTCTGAAGGACAGAGAAGGGCAGAGCTCATTAGTTAAAGCTCTTTTCCCACAAACCCAAACAACTTTCCCACTTCTGCTGAACTTTTCTTCTGAAAAGGTTGGCCTGTGAAGAAGCCATGATCCATGACAATCCACTTTTTCTCAGCCTCTGTGTAATGGATGGCCATGGATCATTACTTCAGGATGGCACCAAGACGAGGTCTGTAGCAAATGCTAAGTAACGAGCTTGTTTTGGCCTGGGAAATTTCTCTGAAGGCAAAATCAAAGCTTCTTTCCCGTTGAGCCTGTATAATTGGGATATTGAGTACACCCCCACTCTGAGCAGGGTTCAGAATACTGCAAGAAGAGCCAGGATGGATTCTCCAGGTTGTTTTGCATCCACTGTGGCAAAATTATTTGAAGCTTCTGCATAGATTCCTTGGATTTGAAACAATATCCTGGCAGTACAGCCATCCTTAGAAGACATGGTTCCACAATCTGTTGCCATGCCATCAGCCCCAGTGCTAGAGACTCCTCTTGAAATTATAGAGGAGTCCTCTGCTCATTTTTACTGGCAACACAAGTTATTTTGTGGACCTTTTTGGAAAGATCTGGGTGTAAAATGCTTCCACTTGCTGCTACAAAGGCACAAAGTTTGCTAATACAGGTGGCAGCATGAGTTACCATGGGATGGAAGTTGGAAAGTTTCTTTCATTTAGCTGGAGACATGGGTCTGCTTTACCACATTTTGAAAATGAGGAACAAGGAGTTTATTTAAAAAGGAAAGTAGCAGCCCTTGTAAACCAATCTGAGTACTCCTTGTATTTTTGGGGAGCCACGTGAAAGGGGGAGAGCTGGTGGGTTTTATATGTTTCTATCACAACTCAGTCCTCTGCAAAAGATCTCTGTGGCAGCTTGGCAGTGGCAGGGTGGATGGAATGTTCAAGCACTGGAGAAGACCAAAGCAGGGCCAGGAGAGGTGGCAACAGATGAAGAGAATGCAGAAGGTCAATAACAAGCTTGCTGAGAGAGTGTATTTCTAACAACACGCTTTGAGAAGGTGAACTCTCTGTACTGCCTTGCAAACTGGGATGTGGAGACACAGACAGGTAAAATAACTTGCCCCAAGGCGTTGCCCATGTTGGAGACAAAATAGACCTGGATCTCTGGAGCCAGAAGCTTTTCTTCTTCAGCTATTCAGAGAAAAGGCTGAAATACAGAAGGAAAAAAAAAAGAGTGTTCTTGGCTGTAGTTTAAAAAAGAAACATAGAATTTCCTGCTATCTTGAACAAGTGCATTATAATCAGACTATGGTTAAATCTAATAAAGGAGTCCATGTGCCACCACCAGCAATACTCCTTTCATAATTGCCTCCAGCTATTGCTACTAGTAGTTCAGATTGCAATTTCTTGTACCGTATGTCAATATAACTGGATCACAAGCGAGGAAACAGGAAGCCTGCTAATCAATTTTGGGAGCTATGCAGTCATTTAGCTTGTGAGTTCAGCACTTGGAAAAATTTTAAACTTCATCTCCAGCAATTGCAACCCAGAATTAAGAGGGAGGTATCAATTTCAGATGTGCTGTACACGTGTCCACATGCCTGTAGAGCCCAGTACACAGGAAACTCATTGGCTAATAGGAATATGTCTTGCAGGAATGAATTGCAGTTGGATTTGCAGCCCATGTATAGTCTTTGCTCTCCAAATTCAGCTTGTGCTGTTGTTGTAGGATGAATGATTCAGATTCAGCCAAGCTTAGGAGTAAAGAGAAAAGATCCTGTGCATGAAGGTATATTCATTTCTTCCCTCTGACATGAATGTCTGGTGTAAGTAGCAAGCTGCAGCTTCATGATGCTGTGGCAGAGACCCTCTGTGGTTATTCATTTTGTGCTACAGAGCATCCACTGGAAGGACAAGTGAGTCTCCTCTCAAACAAACATCAGTCACACAGGGAGTGTTTCAGGGGAGAGAGCCTCGTCGCAGAACCTCCTCTGCCAGTGTTGGTGGACATGCTGGTGGTGTTGACACCTACTTCTGCCACTGTCCCCATCACGGGTGGGGATGGTGCGTGGATTGCCCAGCACGTGGGCAACAAATGCCTCATGAGGAGAAGATCCTATGCAGTTTTCAACAATGCAGAATGTGCTACCACACCAAGGAACTCAGGCTCAGGCACAAATTGGGTGGTGGTCTCCAGAGATGAGGTCATCTGCTCCTTGCACATCTTCCCCAGCTCCCTGTGTCCCTTCTGCTGCAGGTGGATAGGAAGGGACATGGGAGAAAGCAGGATGCTGGGCTAGGAGCAGTTGATGTGGCTTGTCCCCTCCATTCACTGAGGGGAGACAAGTCAGATGAGACCAGGCTAAGGGTGACCTTTGAGGTATACATGTCCTGTGTGGCAAAGATTTCCCCAGGTGTCCATGAAACAACACAGGAGACCATGTCAGTGGAAAATAGATGTTTATGATCCTGGATATGAGATTTCCTTTCTGGAAAATAGCTCCACCTCTGCCATGTCAAGGTAGGAGTGAATCAGCAGAATGCCCATCATGAATCTGTAGAGGGATTTTGGCATCAGTCATTCCTTCACAGAGCACTGGTGGGAAACCAGGTTCCCCAAGTACTCTACTGCCCTGGGGAGCCGGACGCCTTCCCACTGCGGCCAGCCCTGATCCCAGCTCTTCTCCAGTTGCTCCCCAGTGCATGGGTGAGGATCAGCAGTGAGGAAGCACTCGGAGGACTAAATCAGGCCCTCCTTCTCCCTCCACCTGACCCTCCCAGCCTGACCTGGTGCAGGAGCAGACAGCTACTGTCTTTGGGCCATTACTTTGGTTGACAAATCCATCAAGTCCTACCTCAGCAAACCCCTTTGGAAGCACATGCCTGGCTCTGTGCTTTCCAGCCAGTCCATGCTTCCCTTGGTTTCAGGCACTGGGAAGCAGGAAGAGCCAAGCTTCCTCTTGACTTCAGGATCAGAACCTAAACCAGATTAAAATGTTGCTGCTTGAATTTTAAAACGTTGTTTTCCATGGCATGATTATGTGACCTACCTTTGTTTATTATAAATCTAATACCACAAGTTACAGTTCAATGAATTCACATTTTATTTGAAATTTTTGTCTGAAGTAGCCTAGAGCTCTTCAAGAAACAATTGCACAAAACCATATGAGAGCTGCTAATTTATAATCTGCAGCATCACGGCACAACTAGCTTTTCATTTGCTTAAAAGGAAATGGTTACTTGGAACAACAAAGCAAACCATGTGTCCGTAGTTTATATTAAATGCCCTTGGTATTTATTAGGAATACACAATGTATCAAATTGAAAATATTTATTTTCCTGTAATTTCAACAACAGCAAAATAAAATAGAAAGTAATACGGTCTCATCCCTTTGCCAAACTGTAGCAGATCTTGGGAAGTTTTCCTGTTGAAAGACAATTTGAGATCCCAAGCCTGGATATTAGCTCAGTGTAACTTGTTTATTTGAGTGTGTATACCAGCCCCAGAACAGAGGTGCTCTCAAAGAACATACAAACATCTTTGCACCAGGAATCTCACCCCAGATGCCAACATCTGGTTCTGCTGTGTTCAGCCCTTGGGCTTTGAGGAACTTCTTCCCTATTTGGACACATTTCCCATTGAATTCAGGAAGTATTTTGTCTGGCTGAAACACAGAGCCAAAGAGACCTGTGGAAACAAGCTGCTATTTTGTCTTGAGAAGACACCAAGTAACTGCTAGAAGGTATTTAATTTTCTCTGCAGTCCACATGGCCTTTAATCTGATTAAACTCTGGTCCTGGCAACAGAAGATGAAGTTTTGGTCCCTCGAACCTGATGGCAAAACTCCCATTCATTTCATGAGAGTCAGGATTCAACTCGTGAAGCCAGTCCCAGATGCTCCAATGCAGAACGATGTTATGGGCTGATTAGTACTGAAATGCCTCCCAGGGGTTGATAATTGCTCGTATAGCCCTCAGCCTCAGAAAAGCCTGAGATAGATTAATCACAAAACACAGCTCATTGCACCTGTTATTTTCCACATTCACTTTTATGGAAAGAACTGGTTCTGTTCCCCTCTCAGAGAGGCCATGCTGGAAGGGGAGGATGGCAGCAGAGGATGCTGCTTGCAGTCAATACTAGCACAGCGTAACGCCTCGAGGCAAGGAGGGGAAGATGGGGAGCAATTCTGATGTAGGAATAAATATCTGTGGCTCGAAACATCCAACAGGATTTTCAGCTAGAGCAGGTCTTGCTTGGGACAGATGGCTAATGGTCAGTGGAGCCTTTGGGCTCAGGAGGAAAGTTGATTCTATCCTAATTATTTTCCCAGACAAAAGAAAACATGACAGCGTTTCCCCATTAGCAACTATGGAAACAGCAGCTTCTGGGGGACAGTTAGATTCCATGCATGGGGCTGTAAGGCCAAGTGCTGTTATTGACACAAGTTTTTAATGGCAGAGAGAAGGAGTAGCATTGTTATAGCTAGATTTTTTAATCACAGCCACTGATACCACTATGAAAATTGAACAAGCCTCCAAGCCTATCATGTCTTCATTGTGTCTTCAACTGAGAGGGAGCAGCTTTCACACAGCTATTGTGTGAAGCCTTAGCAACAAGAAAACTGGACTGAGCTGCACCACACAGGCTGGTGAGTCGAAGAGCATTTTGGTATCTGATTTCCAACCTGCTTGGAGCAAAAGAAGATGGCTTGTGTCTGAGGTAAACGCTGGGGATGCACAACAGCAGCTCGATGCTGAAGTGCAAAGCATTTTCTGGATACTCCAGCAGAATGACAACCCCCAAAAGATGAAAGGTTGTGCCCATTGCAGCACACTGCCAACCCCTGCTATGAAGTGACAATGAACACACAGAGAAACACCCATGACAAAAAGAAAGTTGGTTGCTCTTACTGCAACTTCCAGCTTTCTTCTCCGACTGTGCTCTGCAAGGGCTATTTTCAGTTTCATAATTATGGTGAGAAACATGGTGTGTTTTGATTCCTAATTTAGCCTGTTTATCCTGAGAGATTCCAGGATCTTCATTTGAAAGATAAATTCAAACCTTGTTTTTCCTTTGCAGCTCACATTCCATAACAAAAACATCGCATGCCATACTTCGTTACAGGGCTTGGAAGACCTTCACGACCATAAATTTAGGAACTTGTGGAACACAATGGACTTCAGGATGGAAACAAGCCAGTTGGCCTATCTGGTCAGGTCCATATCCCTTCTGTTTGAATTAACAGCTGGATTTCACAGTGGGAGAAATCCGGCAGTTCTTTCTCAGGCAAAATTCTCACAGTTGGATTTGCCTCCAACCGTTGTAGCTAGGGTGGGAGGGAGCACAACTTACTTTGTTATTTTATGTTAGCTCTCTGGGTAAAAAAAATTCCAGTGCAATTTCCATAGGACTTGGACCTACCCTATTCTTTAATTTAATGACCCTAAGTGCAATGAGAAAGACATTCCCAGTAAAACAGAGACAGAGGGTACGCACTAGGTTCTTTGTGCATCGCAGTGCATATGGTACCCATGTTCTGGAGAAAGCAATTGGAAGCTGGATGCCAAGCCAAAATAAAGAGGAGGACCATTTGTTGCTGTGAGAATGCTATCGAGGAGAGGAGTTGCTGGCACGGCTTAGCAGACGGCGTGAGTAGGGACGTTGGGCATAATACGCAAAGTTTGGTGTCACACACGCTATTTCAAAAGTAATTGTATGAAAGTTAATGGATTTGCAAGGATTTGTACCTGCACAGCAGGGAGAAGAATGCACCCCAGAGGAGACAGAGGGGAGAGGCTAGCTTTAATGAGTAGGGATGGATTTCCACAGTTTGGGTTGGGATCTGAAGTGCTGATCGCAGACAGGGATTTGTGTTACACTGCCAGAGGTGACGATTAAAGCCCTGTTTGCTTCAGGGTGTGTGGGTTTGGTTCCCTCTTTCACCTAAGCTTGAGGGTAGTGGAACCCTGGGAAGATGCTGCCCTTGGTTTACAGCACAGGGTTAGTACAGACTTGATACACAGCCCCAAGAGCCTTTGCATTGTACTGGTCACTGAGTCCCAGCCAGCTCTGTACTGCTGGAAGACATGTAGCAGAGCTTTTTCTACAAGGTTTGTCCACTCCAAACTCCTTCCCCTCCCATTGCGTCCCCTCTACCAGTACAGGGTGGAGAGGACACACAGGATTTGGATTTGAAAAGGCAATCACTACCCAAAAGGGAAACCCTCTGTCACCAGAAAATGGCCCAAACCTAGAGTCAGCTTTGAGGGAGCACACAGATGGCTCCACATCTGAAGAAAAAACCCGTTGTGGGGCTGAGGAAGGTTGTGACAATCCAAGCACCAAGACAAAGTGCAAAGTGAAGCACAGCATGGGGAAAGCCATCTCTCCAGAGTGTTTTGACCTTCAAATGCTCCTTGAGCACAGCTTCTGTTTGTACAGGGAGTTAATGGGTGTCAACTAATAAGATCTATCTGATTGGCAGAAGAAAAAGGTGGAACTTGGCTCTACTGACAAAGAAAAGGTTTGTTTTAAGTTATCTTAATTTGCATTAATGCTTCCATGATGAGGAGGAGGTTCTGCTGAGGGAGATGCTCCCAGAGGTCAACCACGGTCCTACTTTGGGTATTTTCTGGCCTCTCTTCACTGGTGGTGGGGAAAAAACAGTGCTTCATCCTTGCCCAAGTACCTTGAATTTTATTATGAGGCAGAGCATCATCTTGCTGTGCAAAAACCATTTCTGTGACAATGACAAAAGCCGAAGAAATGAAATGGTCAGAAGCCACATCACTGCAGAATAACCTGGCATAGCTCCATCAAAATCTTTGTTTTATCATGGGAAGCCTTCCTTTAAAAGGATAAATAAACAAAGCACCCCAGTGTCCCTCTGTGAGTCTGAACCTAGCTGCTCCCCAGAAAGAAACCTTTCATCTTTCCTTTGCAAAGGTATTTACAATCCTAAAAGGAGAGGACAAAAGGCTTGTTCTCCCCCTGCCTTGCTCACCAGCCCAGCAGGGAGAAGCTGCTCTCCTGTGCTTTCCTCCTGCCTCATCCCAAACTAGCGACAGGCAATGTCAGCCCCCCAGGGAAGCACCTTTTTTGGGGTGAGGGAATCCACAGCTCATTCTGGGTCTCTCTTTGCAGTCAGGAAGACCCCTCAAGAAGAGGAACTGTGCCAAACATCAATTCTTTGTCTCACATTGGCTGCTGTGCACATCCTAACCAGCCCAGCGATGGTCTTGGTGGGGTGCAGACCCCTGCTCTGCACTGCTCAGCCCTGGTCTCAGCTCAGCTTTAACCCATGTGCTGAACCAGTGGTGTCTGGAGAACATCCACCTACTTCAACACAGGGTAAAGAGGGAGGGATGTTCCCATGAGGTTTTCTTTTTTCTTTGGTTATAGCTCTATGTAAGTGGCTGACAGGCTGTAATGGAGCTAAAGAAATAGCTCTAGACTCAGAGTGCAGGGATAAAAAGGAAAAAAACCCTAGACTTTTCCCCCTTTCCCTCAGAAAAGGTAATTTACGTAAATTTATCCACGACCAGCACACGGCAATAGCTCACAACTTTGTTAATGGAAACCTGGTGATCCATAACACTTGTGTGGGAGACATTTGCTCGGGGGTAATACAATATTAATGTTAATATCAATGATCGATCAGAGGATTTGCAAGAAAGGCATAAAGTATTTAATTATAATTACATTGGGAATGGCTTTGTAATGGCTACGACATTTGAATAAGGTCACGTCTAGCCCTCACCCCTGTTATGTTGTTCTATATTAAATGCCATTCACTTTAAGTGCTGGAAACCTTTCTGGAGTCCTCAGAATATAATATACTGGGTAAATTGAAATATGTCCCTTCATTTTTTGAAATATGATTGATATCCTTTGCAAAACAAATGTTAACACCTATTTGTACACAAATTTCTTTGATTATATGTTAGGGAAACTCAAGTATGACAGTCTCTCCTAGCAGGCACTTTACTGTGAGCAAAGGACATGGCTATTTGTGAATATTAATTCATCTTACTGGGCACAGCTTTGGATCTCTGCTGTAAATCCACCTGGGTGTGTTTCTGCCTTTCCTATTACATTTGTCCTATACTCCTTAGCAGCCAGGACTCTATGTCTGTGGGTCTCAGAGCTCACTGTGTTCACCCAGGTAAGGGAGGAACTTCTGCAGTCATTGAGTTACCTTTTGCTCACAGCATCAACAAAGAACACATTAGAAGAGGCGTATCCACACGTTTCACAGCAAAAAATATGTATTTCAGGTATACTGCAGGTGTGTACTGTAACTATCAGCTGAACAGCAGCATCGCTGTCTTTAACACAGCCAAGGAAAGGTCTGCACATAAAGCATGATTATATCACCGTGGGTAGGATCCCAGAGGGGCACACACACCAACCCACATGTGAGAGCATGCATACACTGAAGCACTAAATGAGGAGGACATGCTCTTCCCACACCTATTTACTACCGAGCATAAATACTAAAGGAGCAAATTCTTGTCCCTCTTCAAAGGAGAATCCATCTGTCCAGTGACCATGGAGGTTTCCTTCTTTTTCTAACACTGTTGGAAACAGCAGATCATTCGGGTCGAACGAGTCAAATTTTGCTCTCAGATGATCACCCAGAATAACCACTGATGCGCAGAGAATTGAGAGCCCCCACTTGAAGGCAGAATTTGGTCACAAGAAATCATCCCTTCAAAGTCTGGAAGACACACAGCGGTGGAACTGACACTGTGTGTCCATTTTGTCTTTTCTGGAGAAGCAGCGAAGACTTCCACGTGCTGTGGAAATTCCTGGAGATAACAAGTTTTATAGCTTTCCCAAAAAAAAGGAGCATTTATTACCAATCAGTGTGAAATACCACTGATGGTAAATTTTAAGTATATGGCAGGCGTTTCAGCATCGTGACAACATATATCATGCATTTTTACAACATATAAGTGCAGCAATATTGCTTCCTTTCTCAGTAACAATATATAAGAATATATAGTATAAATGTACAGCATATATTAGACACAATGTAAAATAACTTAGTGAAATGTCAAAGCTTCTGCATAAAAATTCAAGTCGTGCCCTAGCATACCTCTAGCACAGTTTTGCTCAATCTTATACCTTCATTTACCTTTAGTTCATGTTGCAAAGATAATTTTATCTCTGTGTGTGTAATTGCTTAAAACCACCAGAATCCTTCTCTTCTCTTCTTCTGTCTAAAGTAGGTGAAGACTGGAGTGGCCAAGCCAAAGCCAAGATTTCGTGGAGTCGTTACCAGCGCTGCTGTTAGATACTAGGAAGCAACTGGTCATGAGCAAGCTGTGTAAAAGCATTTTCTCAAATGTCTGCTACAGTTCATCATTAATGCTTGTTACAGTTCATTGTCCATGGGGTTCTGTTCTCAAATACCCCATCACATGCCAACAGCAATGAAATGTCTTCAGAAACGGAGCTCATGATCTGACACTGCTGTCCGTACGTTATGAATTTCACCAGCTTTGCTGAAATCATATCAAGTACCACGTTGGTAATTGCTTGCAAGGAGGATCAATAAAAATCTATTTAATAGGAATATACAACTTGTCTCAAAGCAGGTAGGTGGAATTCTGGCTTTGGTCAACACTGGGTACAGCTTCTTGCAGAGCTGGGTCTCCCTTCATCCTCTCTAAATGAAATGTGTTCAAGGACTTTCCTGCAGCATCTCAGGAAGCTTTCTGAGAGTACAAAGGGAGAGGTTTGTTGCTTTTTTTATAAATCAAGGCCTTATGGCTCTGTGACATTACCCCTCAAAGTCTACCAGAGTTCAACAGCCCTGCAATTAGCTTTCTTGGAATTATTTTGAATACAATTTCACTTCAATAGTTTAAACAGCTCTGCCCTGAATATCAATAAAAATATACTTTAAACACTTATTGACAACTACATTTCCTAATTAATGATGAACCAAAGCTGCACAACAGTTTGAAACTTGATGTTAAAGTAAAAAAGAAGGAAAGACAGAGTGATTTTCTGTGATTCCTTTTAAGAAAAACAAACACACACACACACCCCCCGCCTTACATTCTCAGTCAGTGTAAGTTGATGGAATTACACTGGTTTAGATCAGCTTAAGTTCTGACCTATATACTTCAGTGGAATTAATCCTGATTTCCACCAGTGAAAGTGGACTCCAATTCACTTTGCCTTAAATAAAGCAACGGCTGACAAGCAAGTCTCTTTTCTGTTGGATTCTGCTGGAGAAAGGAAATTCTTTGTGGAATTAAACGATGTCCATGACAGTTTAGAAAAGGAAGCCACAATTTCATGACTTTCAGCGTAGGAAAAAAACCCCAATATTGGTAAATTATTTATGCTTTAACCTTATCAAAGTTCTTTGGGTGCAGGCAGAGTATCAGCTGGTGAATAGGGAACCCTTTCTGTGTACTGCTGAGGAAGACAACGAGGAGGCAGGCGGCTGATTTTCAGTGACATGAGGCTGCTGAACACGCTGCAACTCAGACTTTGCTACCACGAATAAATAACATCACATTGTCCAGAACTGGAGATTAATTTGCTGGGCCTCCAGTAGATGACATTTGTTTTCTTGCATGTTATATTGAGATCTCAGGACAGGCAAAGGGTCAGGGGCTGAAAGAATGTAATCGATGCTGAATTTAATTTCAGAATCCGATTTTGCTAAGGAGGAATTGCTCAGGCTCTGCCTGTTGGTCACGCTGTTCGGAGCAAACCCACGAGGCTCCAGGAGTCCCGATTCAATCCTTCCCTGTTTACTTTCCAAAGAGGAAACGTTGT
This sequence comes from Porphyrio hochstetteri, assembly GCA_020800305.1. NCBI lineage: Eukaryota > Metazoa > Chordata > Aves > Gruiformes > Rallidae > Porphyrio > Porphyrio hochstetteri. The sequence continues at coordinate 15,288,178 of CM036920.1, forward strand.
TTAAAGCAGAGTCCATGGAAGACATATCAGGGGATGAAGGACTTTTCCCTCTGCTTGGTCGCTGCTCCTTATGTTGTTCCCTTTTCACGTTCCTCCTTCTCCGTCTTCGCCTGTAATTCCCATTTTCAAAGAGATCCAGCATGGATTCGCATCCTGTTGCAAAGCTCCAATAGTTTCCTTTCCCCTTCTCATTCCCTTCTGTTCTGGGAACCTGTATTTATTTAAAGGCAGTTCAGTATTTGTATGTGTTACAGATGCTGCTGCTGAACATCTGCATTCATTTACATTGCAAAGTGGTGTAAACACGTATGACAAGGCTTTTAAGCCTATTCCCTTTCATTATAGGAATAGGATGTAAGAGACTCCATCCTTTTCAATTTGTTATCTATTAGCACGCATCAGACAAGGACATACCCTTTATCTGTATAATTGACGACTCAGAGAGATTTAAAGTGATTCACAGCTCAGCTGTTTGTTTCCCTCCTTTCCCAGTGATGAGATTATCCCTGCATATATTTTTGTAGCCATGCACAGCATGTGTGTAAATACACAGTTACTGATCTTACCTTTACAAAACAACTGTTAAGCGATAAGTTATGTCGGATGGAGTTCTGCCAGGCTCTTTGATTCGATCTGTAGTAAGGAAATTTCTTCATTATAAAGTCATAAATGCCAGAGAGGGTGACTTTATTTGAAGGACTTTGCTGGATGGCCATTGCAATTAAGGCAATGTAGCTGAAAAAAGGAAAACTTGCTGTTACACCATCGCCTTAACTCACATAGCTCAGTTTTTAGGACCACATGGGTACATGTGTACCTGTATCCTGCTTCCAAAAGTTCTCCTGGCAGATCTATGCCCTGACCTGAGACATCCCAGGGATAAGCTCCAAGCCCAGGGGTGATACGCAGGTGTTATGTCCAGGCAATGGGATCCCAACCCCGTGTTTGCCCTGGCATTCAGCAGACAGTGCCCAGGTACGGATTACAGGGAGATCACCCACCTCTCAAACCCTGTCAGAAAAGTTTCCCTGAGCTGGAAGGCTGCAGTGAGACAGACCAGGCACAGAGACACTGCCACTGGAGACCTTGCCTGCTCCTGGAAGGGACTTTAGCTGCCCCTGTGAACATCTACACCCCACGTCTTCCCCCCCAGCCACCCTGGGGATTATCTGCATCCGATTCACTCATTGGCACATTGCACGTTTAATTCCCCTTCTCCTGGGGCTCTCAAAGGTCAGAAGAGACCATCTGAGGTCTGGTAGCTCCACGGCATGCCAGAGTTGCTGTGACCCCGCACAGGAGGAAACAAATTGTGATCACTTCAGACATCGGGGATTGAGGGGAGGGGGGAATCTGCACGCTGCAGTGCCTGGACCGGGGCCAGACCCACTGTGCACCCATGGGGAGAGGTCCCACGCTCCCCCGAGAGCTGTGATCCCACCATGCCAGAGCTCAGAAACCTCCCCAGAGGTTGGGGGGGGGGGACAGACTTGGAAAAACTTCCTCTTACCTGTACGCCGGTCTGGTGAATTTCTTCTCTTCGTCAGAACTACAAGTAGGATAATCGTCCCCATCATAATTAAAGCAGTTATAGGGGTACTGCGTGTTGTCAAACATTGTCCTGCTCCTTGCTCAGCTCCTGTGGAGTGAGAGAGATGGAGTGATGTTTCTCAGAGCCTGGACTCCCTCCTCCCTTCTTCCCTCCCCTCTGTCTGTCTCGTTCCCTCTCTCCCCCCTCCTCACGCTCCCTCTCCTCCGTGCACACACACTCTCTGATGGGGTGGGGGTTGTTTTTGCAATTCTGGTGTCCCAGACAGCCCGTCGGTTGGGATTTTTGGTTGGTTTTTTTTTATTTTAGGGTGGGAGGGTGGGTGTGGGGGGGGATGATGTTATTGTTGTTATTGCCGTCGCTTCCAATGGGGTGCCGGAGCCAGGCGACTGGTGACTGATGGAGCGGGCGAATTGGGGGTGAACCTTTGAACCGGGGTGTGCACCGCCGGTAGCTCCGCTCAGCTCCCTGGGTGGTCTGGGCTGGAGAGGGGCCAGCGCTGCCCCCGCCACATCCACAACGTGACAAAAGCAAACAGCATGATGTTAATAAATCATGCTTCAAGGTCTCTACTTGGAAATTAAACTTTGAGAACAGAGTGCAGCTTCCCCCCCTCTCTGCCCCCCCAGCCCCTGAGCCCTCCCCCGTTGTATTTCTCTCTCCCCAGTGAAGCAGGGTGGCTTTCTTATTTATTTATTTTTAGAAACCAGACATACAATAAACAGACGTTCCAGGCACTAATGCACGCTTGTCCTGATCTGCAATCTATAATACAGTATAATAGACATAAATTATATTTCCATGACTAAAGGAAAATGTGTATGTTCAAAGAAAGTAGAACAGAGGGATATGAGGGACTACTGTCAAGCAGAAAAGTAAAAGGAAAATAGCTGTAGGCAGGAGAGCTGCCTGTGTGGGCTTTGATCTGAAGGATGAATTAGACTAATAGCCCTGTGTGTTGGCATCCAATACTGTAACAATTTAATAGTTTTTCAATGCTTTGGAGTGTTTTCCAACAAGTGATGTAAACCAAAGGCATCATGCACCGTTTCAAGGAGGGGGGGACTAAGAAGGTGTATGCCACATGATAATTAAATTATTTGAAGACAGCTCTGTCCCAGGAACTAGCCCCAGGAGGAAATGAGGATTGGAAAAGAGAAAGCAAATTGGTGTGCAGAGAGGTACCTGGGTGGAAATATAAAAGCAGAACCAGTAGCAATGCAAGTTTTGTTTTCTGTAGCATCTTTCATACAAAGTATGTCCCCAAACCCCTTTTGGAGTGAAAGGATTCAATTAGGGGAAAATTCACCCAAGTGATAAAGAGCCTTTTAAAGTGATGCTTGAGTGGCTCTTGGAGTTTTGACAAAGGTGGACGTAAGAAGGCTTTTTCTGTGGAGTATAACAATACATTATAGCAGGAAGTAGAAGGAAATACATGGCATGAAAAAGTAGATACAAGAGGTGTTTTCTGTATGAAGCCAGAGCAGATACCCAAACTAAAAATTATCTCAACTCTAAAATACATCAATAGGCATATGCATGAGGCATCTGCTGCAGAGGTCTTAATACAAAGGGTCAGCTCCTGCTGCCTAAGGCGTTAGCAGGGCTTTAATATTGAGTAAGATAGGGCAGATTTGGTGGTGGAGAATGAAATGTCTGATCTTCATTCATACTCTGCCCAGCTGGACTGAGAGTCTAAAGCAAGAAGCAGCTGTGACACAGACTTGGGAAGATTTTTGAGATCCTTGAGCCATGAGTAAGTGTCCAATTTGATTTTTAGGAGTGGTTCTTCTCTTTGGAGGTCTATCACCTCACTGAAATCCCAGTAATTCAAACAAACAGCCTTGCTTCTGGTTTATAACAATTTTTAAGCCACATAACTGGGTTAGCTGACTCTGATTTTACAGAACCTGTGAGTGCCCTTTTCTTTCAGCTCTTCATACCCTGTTCATGGAAACTGCCTTGCTAAGAAAGCCCAACAATGCACTTTGCCCCAGATCCTCACATGCATTTACAGACAGTATGTAACACATAAAGTTGTCTGTAACCAGAACTGGAGCAAGTGAGTGTAGTGTCATACCTTCAGCAATGTCATTTACCTCAGTCCCTGTATTTCCTTGCAGTGGTGTCACCAGCTCACCCACGCCTGGTACATCTGTAACATGCTGGCGGTTGGCTCGTGGCTCTGTGCACGAGCTTGCACCCACCTTATCTCTCACACATTTCAGTGGAAAATAACACTGAGATTAAATTTCCCTTCTCAGCAGATGGAGGTGGGTCAGGACAACTGGTGCTGGTGTCCTTGAGCAGCATCTCAGGAGCGAGGTGGGGCCATGGGTGGGTGCAGGGGCAGCTCGGCAAGATACACAGGAATCCCCTGCCGTGGCCATGTGTGTATCACATAATCTATGGATAATAACAATAACATTATTATTAATAATAATACTATTATAATTGGTGGATATTATTATTATTATTATTATTATTATTATTATTATTATTATTATTATTATTATTATTATTATTATTATTATTATTATTATTCCTGCTAGCCACCAGTGGGCCTGAGGACTTAATTTCTGGCTCTGTAAATACTGCCAGATTCACCTGCTGCAAATTCACAGGGACCACAATTAAAGCACAGACAATCTGTGAGTCCTACCAGATCAGAAACTAATGATATATTATCTCTCATAAACTTGCTTCTGAAATCCAGATACACAAACCTCTCTGACTATCTCTACAGGTATTTTTTCAAAGCCTGCATGTTGATATTTTATCCTCAAGTCAATGTTTATTGTCCAATTATAACCCTTGGGGAAAGAAATATTCATAAAGAAGTGCTAACATGCTCTTAGATGTACCATGGCAGAGCTAGCAGGTGCCATGCTTGTGGTGGCAAAACATGTTGCACAATAGCTTTTCCCCAGCATCTGTGCAGCCATTATAGTTTAACTAGAGGAACTATAACTCATCCCTGTCATTACCATAAAAGCATAATTTTGCCAGGCTAGTGTTTTCTTATGTTGTATATTTTCAGAACACAAAGTTGTAAACTGTTTGATTTGAGATTGTAAATAGGCAGTAAAAGTGCTGGGGAAGATTTGCCTGGGTTGTTGTTTTGTTTTGTTTTGTTTTTTTAACATTGATATTAAAAAGTTATTTGCAATGTTTGTAATTATGAGAGATGATGAAAGTTGTACATGAAATTCAGGCCAGTCGTAAATCCCAGCAGGGATGAATTACAAAAGAATAACACTGGACACCTGAGTGTGTATGAGGCCATGCTGATACCCCAGTGCTCTTACTGGTGTAGGTTGGTGCTTCCCAGCAGCAGGAGTTTTCCTGTTCCCTCACTGACTTGGGAGCTGGAGCACTTTAGGACTTTATCCCAAAACTTTTACATTTATGATAGAATCACAGAACAGTTTGGGTTGGAGGGGACCTTTTAAAGACCATCTAGTCCAACTCCCCACATCTTTCAGTAGATAAGGCTGGGCCAGGGAGGAGTTTAGGTGGTGCTTTCTTATCCATTCCATGTGTGGAGCTGGTGCCCATCACCACAACTCTCCAGAGCACTGGGGAGTTCTTTTTTCTAACATTATCTCCCTTTCCCAGAGTATAGCAAAACCTTTTCTAGTGAGAAGCTCTCAAAGAAGTGGAGTGACAGTCACCAAGTGGGTGAGAAGCCAGGAGCTGTGGAGAAAGCCTGCAGGTCTGTGAGACCAGCTCCTGGAAACACCTAGTAGAGCTGTTCACACTGACTTGGAGGCTTGACTGTGAGTAATATCGCATGAATTAGCACCACAATATACTATTTCTCCTTTGTTTCCATGGGGTCATGGCTTCAAAGACAATGGAGGGACAACATGGGCAGGTTGCTAGCTTTTAGACATTTATTAAGTAAAATTCTTGGGGTTTTTTCACACATTTTCTACTTGAAACCAAAAATGATGTAAAGAGAATTAAAAAGCTTTACCAAGAATTTTAAAAAAAGGTTAGTTTAGATTGGACAAAATACTTGGGGTTCACCTAAAAGGGTTATCAAAATGTTACTTGCTGTTCTTGGTTTGCCCAACACTTTTCTGCAGGAGGGATGCTGGCAGCTCCAAGGCCACCTCCCAGTTTCTCGATTCAATACGGATACATGAGGCAGAGGTTCAGAGTTTGCCTCCTTTGATTTGGTATTCCTCTTCTTAGTGGCACAAAATCAAACCTTCCTCTGTGGCTTTCTAGATAGATGGGATAAAACACAGTGAGGCTGGGCAAGGTTGCACAGATCTGGTCTTTTTGTTGGTGGGTTTGTATCTCCCCAGCTGTGAAATTCTTCAAAAATCACTGATCCCTGAGGCTTTTGGAGATGAGTAGGAAGAGCTGGAGGGTTTGAGGAGGGTATAAATGGAGAAGTGATGCCTCTGCTTTGCCACATAGTGCACCTCTTGGGCCAGCACAACAATCATGTCTTGCCTCAGTCCACACTTGTTTACCAAAAACGGACAGTATCTTGGCACAGCTGCCATACCTCATCCATCTTTGGCCACTTCTCATTTCAGCTATGTGCAAAATCACTTGGCTATAGGCCTCACTTCATACATTGTTTGAATTCTGCACCAGACACAGCTAATAGCTCAGGCCAGGAAACTTGTTCCAGATGTTAATTAACTCCCTCGGCATTAACTGGAATCACACAATTAAGGCCTGATTATTTATAAAACCATTTCGTCCAGAGAATTAGGAGAATGAACATAAACATCCTGGCTCACACTTTCACACAAATGCCCATGTGCTGTTAAACTGTGGAAACTGGCACAACTTGTCCCACACATTTATTTTCAACCATCATCATTATTCCAGAGGAGAAAGGACAACAGTCAGCCAGGCGTGGAGGAGCAAGGCTGAAGCAAAGAAGCACGTTCCCAGCCAAGCTAAGGTCAACTGCTGTGGCACCAACAGGCCACAGAGGTGCCTATCAACTATCCCACAGGTGATGTGACTCTCCTTCTGCTGTAAATCTAAATGACAGAGCAGTCTCAATTTACCCAGTCATAAATTGCAATATTTAGGATTTTGGGAGCTACTCAGGGACTGGAGGAGCTGGCCAGGGTCTGTGGTGCTTGGTCTGCTCTGTATCATGTGCTTGTTGGTTTAAGGGACTTCTGGGGGTCACACAAGCACTTGACAGATCCAGGATGCAGCACATCCAAACCCATCCCTCCCATCTGCCTTGCACACAGCCAGTGAGCCAGGGACCTTCTCTTCTGATCTGATGTTACAAAATGGACAAAGATAAGGCAAGCAAATGCAAAGTCCGAACAATTTTTGCCCAAGCTGACTGAACACACGGGTCCTGTAAGCACAAAGGTAACCACTCCATGGTGATACGGGCTTCTTGATGGAGGAGGAGGTGGGCTCGGAGCTGCTGGAGCACGTGCACAGCTTGTCTATGTCACCCCTGTCTACAACCACCAGAGACAGTCACTGCGAGGAGCCGTGACCCTCCAGGGACTATCTGCATCAAATCTGAACCAAGGGCCCATTTGAATCAAGAGCCCCTTGATTCTTCCCTTGAACAGGCCTGGGAGGTGTAGGGGAATGTTGAGCTGGGACCCACTGCTGAGGGTTATTTACCATCTCCTTCTGTGCTCCATTGGCACCTTTAGTGTTACCAATCCTACACCTGGGGAGAACTGAAGGGATAAGGAGAGGCTGGGCTGTTGTGTTTTGCTGATTTTATTTTCATTTGAAAGCAGTAATTCATTCCAGTTCCCTTACTCATCACTCTCACCCACACACAAGTCTTCTGGGAGCTGCATGAACAATCACAAAGCAACGCAGATCAAACTGGCAGGACAAAAGTAACTGGAAGCTGGGCCCTAAGTGAGCACTGTTACTGAGGGAGGGGATGGCAGCAGGGACTCCATGTTCATTCACAATGGGGCTGTGGGATTGCCTCTCTCCATCTCCTCCATCGACCAGTTTCCCTTCAGATACAATCCTTCCTATTTTCTCCATAACCAACTTGTGGCTGCATAAACCTCCTAGGATCTTCTGGTTTTCCACAATACCCATTTTTAAAACGAGATCACACTTTGTGAGATGTTTTCTACCTTTTAATTCCCAAACGGTAGCACTATTTCTCCATTGCTGGTATGATTTCTCTTCCCCATATCCCACCCCTCCTAACTTGTAGATGTGACTCAATGTATTTCTCCCAGTGAGTTCAATTGTCAAGGCTTTTCTTCATTCCAGAAAAAAAATGAAATCCTAATGTTTTGATAATACCAGCTAATCTACTCGACTTCTTTCCAGGATAAACACTTGATGGTTAATGTGTCAGAGACATCTGATTGTATTTTCCTCAATGCCAGACATAAGCCCCCTTCTCTTCCTCTGAATTAGAATAATCGTTCACAGTTCATCATTTATCATCCTTCAAGTATTTGGCTATCTATCACATGAAAGCAACCCTCAGCAGAGAACAGTCAGCTAACATTGTATTTTGAGGTTTCTGCTGATAGCTCCTTAAAGAGGTGTAAACTCCCTGCTTGCTTTTTTCCATCCTTTTCATCTCCTGAGAGGCTTTCCTGTGCACAGCAGAGTCTTAAGAGAAATAAGCTTTGATCTCTGCCACCTGAAGTGCATTCTCCCCATCAGTAGTTTCAGGTGAAAATATTTGTAGTGTAACACTGGTGCTGGGTTCTGCTGTCTTTAGGGAGGTTGGGAGCTTTGCTGTGAGTCTGTGTGTGAAGTCCTGTTTTATGTTTGAACCAGGTAGGTGTGATAAAAGGGATATGTATAAAAATGCAAACCAGCTTTGTTTCTGCTTCTTCTCAGTAAGTTTTGACCTTAGATTAGTTTTGTTCATCAGCGTTTCAGCTTGATCAGTTGGAGGTGTCTTTGGGATTTAAGAGTGTCGGAAGCCAACTAAAGAGGTTCTCACTTCCCTTGTGCTTGGTGTGTGGCTGCCTTCCCTTAGACACCTGAATTTAACAAAATGAAGCCTTTAGGAGCCCCAGGACTTCAATAGAAGCTCAACTCCTTCCCATTCATCTGGCTTTGAGGTGTCTGTACAGGTAAGTTCTCAGTAAATGGTGTATCTTGATGAAGAGTTGGTGATTGCCTTACTTGAGAGTCAAGCCCTTTGTTTCTTCTGTCTAACCTATTTTTGCAGTAGTGTGTCAGATTGGGTGTGGAAGCAGAGGGGTGGTTGTTTCCAAGCATACCTCTCAGTTAATGAGTATTTCTGAGAGGAGTTTGCTTTTCTTTAGTATCTTCCTTATTTTCCAAGTTGTCAATAAATTCCTCCAAATAATTCTCAGGCCTTCAGGTTTTAGATATATGAGTCCTAACTCTTGAGCTCTGGATGGAACACTTCTGTGGCAATAACAGAAGATAACTTACACATATTTAACTGCCGGTGTGAATTGCTAGGCAATGAAACTTCAAGGATTTGGGGCCTCAGTATTTGGCTGTATGCTTGAAAGCTAACAAGTAGGATCTCAGAAATCACAGGGGAGCAAAGTCAGTGCTCTTACCATGTAAAAGATATTCCCAAATCTAGCTGCTTATGTGCTCATCCTCTCTAATACTTGTGAACAGTCCCCAAAATGAGCAAGCCCAATGTCTCTCCTTAGAGCTGTGACCCAGCTGTGTGGTGAATATAATATTTGGTGAGGTATTTTGCAGTGTGAAGCTTTGGAAGCACCAGAACCAGGTTTGTGCTCTGTTTGCTTCCCACACAACAGCCTGCAGCTGGGACTACAAGGGCTTCCAAACAACCCAGCAATGTACTTGTAAAATAGAGCCACAAGCAAAGGAGCTGTCTCAGCAGTGGCTGCTTGGGGTGAAGGGGGGATGGGGGGGGGAATTACATGGCTGGTGACGGAGGCAGTGACGTGACCCAGGGAACAACGAGGCACGTGTCTGTGTCTAACTGCAGATCCTGCTGTTAGTGGTAGCCACAAGTAGGAATTTCAGTGTTGCTGTTTGTAGACTGGTCTGTAAAGGGGTCATCAGTGGGTGGAGGTGAGACATGGGGATGATTTCAACTGTTTTTTCTGTGTAGCTGCCTGGGAGTCTTGAGAAATTGGGGATTTTGGTGGCTTTTTTATTTTTCCTCTTTAATATAAGTCAATTTGGGGGAAAAAAAATTTAAAATGCCCTGAGACTACTGAGGAATGAGCTGCCCTTCCAAAATATGTACTGCTGCTGCACAGCACACAGCATCCATCTGAAAGGAAGCAACGATACAAGGTAGTGCAGGAGGTTTTAACCCAACCAAACAACACTGCTCATGCTGAAATGAGCAGCAGAGGTCTGCAGCAGAAGCATCCCCACTATGTCAGCTGTCTTTCCCAATACGATGTCCCACAGCAGGAGAATAAGCATGGCTCTTTGCTGATGTAGCCGGTCTTGGCAGTGCTTGGTGGTATTTATTCAGCATACTCAGGAGAGACCTGAAGCCTCCTCTTACCTGGCATTGAGTTCTGGGCTGCTAAAAGCATTTACTACTGCAGAAGCAGCCCACAAACAGAAACAACCTGGATAATTGATCAGATGTGGAGAGATTTAGGGGTAGAATTAGGATTTCTAGGAAGTGGGACGTAAAGCAGCCAAATTAGGGTTCTCTGCCTATTTTAATTTACATTCTGGTGTGTACTTTAGAGATATCTGCTGTCAGGGCATCACTGCGTGCTGGCAGTTGAGAAAACTGGAGCATGGTAGTTTTACAGGTCATACAATGTGCTGTTCACAGAATTGTAGGGGTGGGAAGTGACCTCAAGAAATCATTGAGTCCAACTATTCTGCAGTAACTAAGCTTGGGCAGGGGACAATAATTCTTGTTCAGTTTATTTAAGAAGTAAAAATCAGACACAGGATGAGAAGACCATGGAATGGCAGTCTGAATTGTGAACTCTTATTTGCATTTTGAAATAGAACTCAGCAGAAATCTCAGATCCCCATAACTCTAAATTTGGAGCATGCAGAATTCATCCCTGTCTCCTTGTGGTTAAGGGCCTACATATCTCTTGCTAGCTTTTTCTTCTAAAAAAAGACATTGCAACAACTTATGTTTGTTTGTTTGGTGCAGGGTTGAACAGCACCAAGCAGAGAGCCAGAGATGTATTTAAGAGCCGTTCCCCCAGAATACGGGTGGGGATGGACATGTTCTTGATTAAAACTTCGAGTTTAGAAGATTGTTTCCCAAGGTTATTTTTGGTTGCTAGAGTCTGGATCTGAAGCTTGTCTCCTGGCTCCAGCCCCAACGCATTCATATCTGATCTGGTCAATTTAGAACTTAATCTTTATTTGGAAGCAAAGGAGAGCAACCATTCACAGATTTCAAGGGGTGTCCTGATCTTACTTAGGACAGAGTGAAGCTGGTTGAGCAATCCAAGTCTTACAAACGTGTCCATCTAGCAGCTTGTTACCATATGAGGGGTAGATTGGGGAACTTCAGAATCTCCTTGAGGTGTCTAGGGAAAGGATGTCACCTTTGTTTAAGAGTACCTATCTGAAAAGGCTTTCTCATCCTGTTGCCCTGCTTGTGCACTGACTGCCCCATGCAATGGTGTTCAATGGCATAAGCTGTGCTGTGATGGAAGGGGAAATGATGACCTGTTGGAATGGGAAATGAGGATCATGGGGACAGACTCAGTAGCTTCACATCAAGAAGCTCCTACTCCCCTCCATCTGCAAAGGAAAGGCAATCCATAGGTCATGTGGAAGGCAAAACATGACATATATGAGTGATTATCCATCCAGCAGTTATTTAACATGACTCAAAGGGGCTGAAAATGCTCAGTATTCAGAAGAAATAACTAACTGGTCTGTTCCTAGGAAGCTAATCCAGTGGAACTTATGAAATCATTGTCAGCCCTGCATTACATGAGGTCATCAGCAGCAACTTGGCTTCAAGTTGTGATATCAAAATACACTCAGAAACTGGCAGAACTGCAATGCAGGAGCAGGATGTCACCACATCTTTGCTCCCAGAAAAGGTTTGTTTCTGTCCTGGGCCACAGCATCAGGATGCTCCCAGTGGAGCACCAGGACTTGGCAGGATGCAGGGACCTGGTGTGGAAACCCAGAGCCTGCTGCACTGCTGCTCCCCTCTGCCTGGCACAGGGCAGGGGTCCCTGCCAGCTTTGCCCTCTCTGTGCTTGTCTGGTTACCTGAACATACTCCTGCAAGTTTGACTAAGGGGAAAGCACAGCATAGGCCATGCTGAGCAAGAGCAGAGGCTCCCTTGCTGTGTGTTCCTTTGGGATCAGCTGCTGCTCACTGCTCAGGATCAAATCCCCCTTCATCCCTCGGAGCAAAAGACCCCAGATGCTCCCTGCTCAGTTTTGTTACACCAGAGCACAGATAAAATCATTGGAGAGACAGTTTCCAGGCACAGCTGCCTAAAAACTTTGTGGTGCATACTCATACCTTTCCTCCTCAGCAGGCCAAGCAGCAAAGGCTTTTTGTGCAAAACCCATTTAAAGATTGAACTCTGCTCCTGTGCTGTGCTATCCTCCCTGAGGACAGGAGGAGGGTAAAGGTTCTGCAAAGATGAGGATGATGCTAAAAATCATTAAACTGCAAAATGAGGGCAACTATCACTGTTCTGGCCGTTTAATTTGCTCATTTTCTTCCTGCTTGTCCAACCCCTTGCTGTTAGGCTGGCTGTGTTAGAGAGGAGAATTACATGAAAACATCATCTGTGTGAGGATATTTGAGCATTGGATGGTTTCTTGCTTCAATCTCTAGGCTTATTTCAAGTAATTTTTGCAGCAGTTCAGAATTTTGATTTTATTAATGATTTATTTATTATCTGGAGGGAAAGATGAGCTCAGACTCATCTCTTGATGGATGCCTGAGACATCACACGGACCTGCATGTTGGGGGCAGAAATCTGCAGCTCTGTTGAGCTTCTCTGCTCCCTTGGCATCATTCCCTGCTGTTTGTAGCAGCAGCCTGGTCCTCCCTGAGCTGTGTAGCACCTTGTTCTGGTGTCCATCAACTGATAACGCAACAAGTCAATAAGGAAATGATTTCCCCACAGCACAACTAGATGGCCACCTGTCTAGTGACGCGGTCCAGGGACTGGGAACAGATTTTTCCTCTTTGAAAGATAAATATTCCCCAGCTGTGATGGTGTTTAGGAGCGGGTTTTGCTGCACAGATGACCTCAGTTCTAGCTAAAATTTCATGGATCACTACGTACCCTGGCAAAAACATTCACCTGCCTCTAAACAGTGCATTGATTATTACAGTGATATGTGCTAATAACCTAATAATAAACTGATTAATGGCTTGGTAAATCAGTTGAACAAGAGGTCACTATCAAGCTTAATATGAATTTAATAAGAGCATGAATGTAACTGCTGGCTCCAGGTGGGGGTCTGCTCAGCTATGGGAGGGACACACTTAGCTGCAGCGAGCGTTCACGCTGAGGAGGTGAGGATGGGTGTTATAAAAGAAGCATGAGGAAGAAAGGGAAGAGGTCTGGCTGCATCGTGCTGCAGACAGGCCTTTTGTTGGGTTACGGGCTGGCTGCAGTAACAGAGGGTGTGAGGAAGAGCCGAAGGTTTGTGCCTGTGCGCCTGGGTTTGTGCTGCTCCACAGCCATTCTCGTGGGGCCAGGAACACCTCTGCGGCCTGCGAGCATCCCTGCAGCAGCGGCGGCGGCTGCGAGCATCCCTCCGGGAGGCACCGCGGAGCCCGGCGAGCCGGGGCTGGTGATGCTGCCGCTGCCCTCTAGATGGAGCAGTCTGATAAGAAATAATGAGGAAAGACCGAAATTCGCTTTGTTTGGGGTCTCTCCCTCCTTTTGTGGGCAGAGAAGGGTTTTAAATGCGTTTACAAGAGGGCATAATGCCAACGGCTGGGAACGGGAACACCGAGCTGCTGGTAATTCCCTCAAGTGTTGGGATGAGAGCCAGACCCAGGGTGGAATATGTGTTTTTCCTAAAACCTGGCACACTGTACAGTGTTGTACCTTGAGATATTTTTATTGCATGTTAAGTTTCTACACAAACCATTCAGTTTGGGGGTTTTTTTATATTTATTTTTATTATTTTTAAATCCAAGAGTTTGTTGGGAGACACGGAGCGTTTCTGAGATCAGACTGGGGAATATCACAGAGCTCAGTTAAGAGGCTGAGTTGGATGGCTTTGGGTATTTATAGCCTGGAACCACAGGTTGCTGACTGCAAGTTTTAGTGAACAAAACCAGTAGTGTGTGTGTGTGCCATGCTGCAAAGGAGAGGTTTCTCCAAGGTGGTCACTGTCAAGTGGAACTTGCTGACTGAACGTGAGCCAGCAGTGTGCTCAGGTGGCCAGGAAGGCCAACAGCATCCTGGCTTTTATCAGAAATAGTGTGGCCAGTAGGTCTGGGGAAGTGATTGTGCCCCTGTACTGGGCATTGGTGAGGCTGCACCTCGAGTACTGTGTCCAGTTCTGGGCTCCTCACCATAAGAAGGACATTGAGGTCCTGGAGCAAATCCAGAGAAGGGCAACCAGGCTGGGGAAAGGGCTGGAGGGCAAATCCTCTGAGGAGCGGCTGAGGGAGCTGGGGGTGTTCAGCCTGGAGAAGAGGAGGATGAGGGGAGACCTTATCACTACCTACACTGACCTGACAGGAAGGTGCAGAGAGGTGGGCGATGGTCTCTTCAGCCAGGGGACAGGAGATGGGATGAGGGGAAATGGCCTCAAGCTGCACCAGGGCAGGGTCAGAGCAGATGTTAGGAAAAAGTTCCTCACTGAAAGAGTTGTCAGGACATGGAACAGGCTGCCCAGGGATTCACTGTCCCTGTGTGTGTTTTTAAAAAGGGTAGATGAGGTGCTCAGGGATATGGTTTAGCATAGGGCAGGAACGGTTGGACTCGATGATCTTAAAGGTCTTTTCCAACTTTGTAATTCTGTGAGTTGACTGGGGGGAGAGGGGGTAGGGGGAAGAAGATGTGAATAAAACCATGCCAATTCTTAAAATAAAGAAAGTCCACTTGAGACAGAGGACAGAAATTTGAGGTAAAAGCCTATTTTCATTTCGCTGATGAAATAAATACACCAGCAAGAGTGGGGGGAAAAAAGCCACCTACACCACATGGGAAAGAGCATGTGTACAATGGGCAGCAGCTAACATGGGCTGGAGATCATTTGGTCCAGAAAATTAATGTGAGGAGAAGAAATATATATATATATATATATATATATATCTCCAAAAACCAGAGCAGGAAGGGTTAAGGAAAATAAAAAAGGGTATTTGTTTTGAAGCAAAAACACATCCTAGCAACATCATAAGCCTAATATTAGGTGGAGATACTGAATCTGACACGGCCATGGGAAAGGGAGAGGTATCCAATAGATACCCTCTCTATTTGGAAAGCAGCTCTTTTCTCACAGGAGCTTGGCTGGTAGCTCCTGGTCCATTCAGCTGGGAAAATGTTGGGCATCATCTGCTAGTGAGAAAATCAGGCTTAATTATTCTCGCCATTAACCGTCCCAGAAGAGCCAGCCAAGGAAATCTCTGGCCCATGAGAATTCATTTTTGGGCAGCTTGAGCTTGATAAAGTCCAGGACTGGAAGGATGCTACTGCTCTGTCAGGGCTTGAGTGGGGCCAGCCATTCCCACTGGTGGGACCTCTTGTGATCTGAGAGGTGGAAGTGAATCCTATGAAGACAAAATGTGTGGATGGGACTATATCTACTGCTAAACGAATAGAAACCAGATTTTCTAGGTAAGGCCTAAGTGTACAAAGTTAGTAATTGCCCAGATGGGGTCTGATTGATGGACTGGAGAGTAGGTAGGTAGGAATGGGTTGTTTTGCTTCTGCTCAAGCACCTGTGACACCAGTGATGGGACTGTGAAGGGTTTGGGAGCACTGATGGGAGCTCAGGAGAGACTGGCACTGGTGAATGGAAGGAGCTTAGCTGGAGGGAGGGTTGCAAGGCTTTGTGACTGTAGTTTGTACGTAACACAGTGAAAAAAGAGCAAAAAATATGGCATGTTCAGGCTGGAGCAAAGGCACCCATGTTAAACAGGGGCTCCTGGAGAAGATGCTGCCAAGGGAAGCAGGTTGCTCTTCCATTTCCTCGTGGCTTCAGATCAACTGTAGCTGCCCTTCAGCTAGCTGCTTTGGTCGGATAACTCCTGGGCTCAATGCAAGAATACCTGGTACTATGCTGACATCAGGCTTAGACCAGGTCTAAGGTCCCCTCCTGGCCTTTAACTCTGAAGAAATGAAAATTGCCTCTGAAGAAAGATTGATGGAGACAATGTGAGAGAGGAAAGGATAAGCTGGGGATTTTCTTTTCCTCCCCTTGTTCACATAACTTGAATTTAGTTGCTGCTTATCTCAGGGTTGGTAGGTCTCTCACTCTGCAAAAGGAAGCAGTATTGGTGTTTGCAAAGGCAAGATGTTTTAAAGGACATTCAGCACCTGTATTTGAGGACATCCAGAACCAGCTCTGACCCAGCTGCCATTGGGGTGCAACACAGCTGTGTTGGCACAGCCACACCGAAAGGTTCCTTCCCAGGGGTTTAAGCAATTCATTGTGTCCTGAAAGGTAAACACGTCCCCTCCAACACCTGGCAGGTCAACGTGCCACTGCTGAGGATGGAGACATCAAACCTGAGTCTGTGCCCAGGTCTGGGGAGCCAGACAAACCGTTTGCCTGTGAGTGTCCCTTAGTGGGGTTGGTCACATCCACACCAGCAACCAGCCTGCCCAGCAAAGCAGCAAAATAAGAGCTCTGGTGCTGGAAATTCATCTGTAGGAGTTTGTCTGGGTTTTTAAAAAATACTTTTTAGTCTTTACATTCTCTTCTTGGTGTATAATTGCTATTTACAGTGAATTCTTCCTCTCCTGCCCTTTGAAGTGACCTTTGCTCAGACCTTGTGGCCTCTTCTCCAGGCTGCAAGGGAGACAGCATGACTGGACCAGCTGGGACTTCTTCAGATCAGGGAATGTGGTGGCAAAAAGAATGTGGCTGGTTTTTGCAATAGACTGTAAGCTCCAGTCCAGTGGGTTTTTAAAAGTATTATCAGAAGTGAAAGGCTACATTTAAAAATGTACAAGCAGGGACTTTCAGCACTGCATGCCTTCATTCATAATTAACCAGTGCTCATTTCTAAAGAAGATTTGATATTTTTACAAGGTAAATGTACTTTAAAACCTTTCTTTACTTTGCAGTGAATGTGCTATTAAGTGAACTTACAGAAAAGGAGGAGAAGGAAGCAAGGTTTAGAATAGGGTCACCTAGATAGCCCTGAATTGATTGTAATTTTCATGTAATTGAGCTGTGATTGGGAAGTGTTACTGCTCCTGTTGATAGTACAGCCATGGGTTTGATGCTGGCAGAGTGACTTGCTGAAAAGATCTCCAAATTCTTGGCTGGTCTTTACCAGCCCTACCTGCATCTTCATGCCTGAAGCAAAGGAGCTGCTTGGCGTAGATGATGTCATTCTCCTCTGTCCCTGATGTGCCAGAGCCCAATATTGCTGAAACCAGACTAACAGACCTGTCTGGCCTGAAAGTGGCACATGAGTGTCCTAATACTTAGACCAACCCCCAAGACCTGTTGAAGGTAGGAGGGAGAGGTCTGCAGATGCTAAACTAGACTTGGCATGGAGTAAATTGTCCACTGAGTAGAAGACAATTTTCCCAGTAAACCAAACAAAAAGGTAACTCCAAGTCCCTGCCTCCTGTCCACAACCACAGGGTCTGGCTTTGCTTGACTTCGGTGATGTGCTCGGTCTGGGCTTGCTGGTTCCTGCAGGCTGAGAGGGATTTGCTTGTGCTGTTTACTTTCCTCCCATGGAGCAAAGATGCAGGCTGAAGTTGTCCAAGTTTTAAATGATGTCCAAGTTTTAAATGATCTTCCAGTGCATGCCCTTGGAAGCAGAGAGAAGGGTGTGCTATAACTCACTGGGGAAGATTTATAGCACGTCGCAGGTCACTGAAGGCTGGGAGCTGAGCAAGCAAGCCCTTGAGACACTGGGGCAGCCATGGAGTCACAGCAGTTCAGGCCCAGTGGTGCAATATAGCTGTTCACACTGCAGCTAAGCTGCCCCAAGACAAGAGTATGGGCATACTTGATTAAGCTCTCTTGTGAAGACACACTAGATTGTTCTGCCACAGACAGTGACTTCAAACAAATCAGAGAACAGGACTGCAGTTCAGGCACAAGCTGGGTCTGATGTGCGATGTTGTAAGTGCTACTGGCATGACAGATGGGTGCTGCTGCACCTTGAGGATCAGCTCAAAAATAACTGGATTCTGAGCCATGAAGGCAGAAGGACTCTAGTGCAGGGCATGAGGTCCTCTGAAGTGAGGATGCTCTGTGCTGACAGCAGCAAACTGTACTTGAGTCCATCATGCTCAGGCTCTTGTTGGCACTGTGCTCCCACCTGTAGATGGTCTGTTTGCCCAGCCCCAGTGTTGGTAAGAGCATAGATCTGGGCTGGGAGGAGGACAGGGAAGATGTTTACTCTAACAAGAGGTGCCCACCACTCCAGTAATTGGGAACAAAGCACTTTAAAGCCATTTCCCTGCACCTATTATATAGGCACAGTGTGAGGTGCAGCCATTAATCAGACAAGCTGCTGGAGATAACTACTAATTGAGAGCAGCCTGGCTCCCTGAAGTTTCCCTCCCTCTTCCTGCCCATGCTGGAATACATAATTTGTTCTGCATGCTGGTGTTAGGGAGCAGGTTGTGGCAGGTTGTGGTTTTCCCCTTCTGCTCTGTGGGAGATGGGAGGAGTGGATAAGCAGTGTTTATCCAATAATAAACGGTGTGGGTGCTGCGTGTTCAGATTCCAGTTCTGCAGGAAGAGGTAAGGGTTGGGTGGCAGATAGGAAGTGATGGGAGAACTTCCATGCACATCTGACTTTGATTGTCCAAATTGATGGCCACCAGCTCACCAAAGCACTACCAGTATAAAGAATGTTTCCAGCTGGTGTCAGAAAAATCACCATGATCCACTTGTTTGCTTAATGGAAGATTGTGTTGCCATATCCAGCACTTCAACATAAGGAAGAGGGTTTTTTGTGCCAGCAATCCCCTTGAAAGCTGGGAGCCACTTGTGGGTGACAGTGCTGCTCCGTATCAGAGCTCCAGACAAGGACTAGCTGAGACTAGATAGAGAAATGAAGGGAAAAAAGGTAATCTCACATATGGCTGGATGAATTGGAGAGAAAATTTATGGAAAGCCCTGGAGTGGCAGCACAGTGAAACTGGAGTAAGAAGAATGAGTGCCCCAGATATACGACACCATACTCAGCAATCTTCAGACAAGGTCGCTGCTACCCTGAACGTGGTGAATGAGCACCTGCTGCTTTATTTTCTAGCCACAATCAGCATTTTCATCCTCATTTTAATTTTCCACCAAAGGATGTGTTTTCCCCCCACTGTGCACACGTACAAAGGGTGCTGTTAAAAACTGCACTAACTCAAGATCAACCACGAGAGACTTTTGATTTTGCATACCCCTCTTCAGCACTCTTATCCTTGTGGCTGGCTCAGGTGGCTGAAGAGAGGCATGAGCAGCTTGGGCTCCTTCCTACAAAAGTGGATGGGACAGTGACAGTTCCCAGTGTTCATGTGGAAGGGGGCAGGGAACCATCGCTGGTTGGACCTGAGACAACACACTTTCTGGGGTGTTCCTGCTTGGGTTTGGTCCCAGCAAATTTTTATTATCCCAAGGGAAGTATTTCTGGGGAAAAAGCAAGGAGAAAACCTTCTCTCCCAAACAAGGCCATGTGGGGACAGCCTCTGCCTAAGCTTGTTCCTCTGTAATCCTCAACTGGATCTGCCTTCTTTTTTTTTCCCCTGTGCCACCCAGCTCTTCATCCTTTGGGAGCTGCCTAGGACCCAGCGATGAAAGCCTGCTTCGTACCCTCAAAGGATCAAATCCATGTGGCCTGATTGATGTCTGTATCTATTAATTGTTTTCCCTCTCATTTTCTGATTTCCTACTGATATCACAGAAGGCCTTGAAGAAAGCAATCTTTGATGGAGAACAGCAAATTTCAGAAGACCTCTTCCCACCTCCATGTTTGTGGCTAATTAGAAGACTGAGTATAAATGGCTCACAAAGCGGCTTATTAATGTAGTTTTCCTTCCATTACCTAAAATACTTAATCTCTCTGTGCATTTCAGACATTCCAGGCTCCTTGCCATGCAAAAGACAGAGCTGACCCTCTCTATGCCTGTTGCCCATGTCTTGCCAACTGGGTTTTTTTAGGCAACATCAAATTTTTAGCATCTACTGCGTGGATGAGTCCTGGTGTTTACGTGTGTATCTTCCATGTGCATTAGCGAGTGAGAAGAGATTAACCCACACACTTTCCAAGGCAGACAGGTCCTGTGAATTTCCATAGATGGACAAATTGAGGCAAAAAAAAAAAAAATGAAGTGACATCATGAGATCACAGGAGGAATCAAGATGAATTCTGGAACCAGAGGTTCTCCAGACAGTACCTTTTGGCTCCAGATGAAGGTACACATTAATTGTGGAATGGGACCTTATCTGAGTCAGGTTGAGTTTTTCAACTTTTAACACAGCCAGAGCTAGGAATTCAGTAGAAAAAGCCCTTTGAGTCACAATATACAGAAAACTTGTATTCAGGACAGATGGTATTTTCTAAAAGTAGCTGTTTACTCCTAGAATTACTCTTCTTCCTTCCTGTGGCATTTCTTCCTCATTCTGTGGTTCTTCTGCCCACAAGCTTGTCTTTTTCAGCATATTTCTGGTGGCAAATTTAATGATCTTTCCTTAAAAAAAAAAAAACCCAGCTATAAAAATCCTCTCTCCCTGTCTTTGTCTCCTTACCTTCGCGTTTCTCTCTGGCAATATCCTGTCCTAATTATGGATAAATGTACAATAGTTATTTTGGAATATGTCTTTTGTCTTCATATAGGAGGTATTATTAGCAGTTTGGTTCGTCTTGCATTTTTGTTCAGCTAAATGTCACACTCCATGTGTGTTGTTGCCTTTGTTTCCATCTGAGTAAGGGAACTGGGAATAGATAGCAAGAAATAAATATATCTTCTTTCATTTTCTTTTAGAGAACTGCTTTCAGCTGCACTCCCCTCTTCTCCTTCCTCCCTTCGTAGAGGACAGCAGTCTGTTTCAGATGTCTGCCACTGTGACCTCTCCCTTCTGAAAAATCCCATCTGTTTTTATGCCACTGTGCAAACCAAGAGCGACCAGGATCTGGCCCAGCTGACCCAACAGGAACCGCACACAGGGCTTGACCCAAATCATTAGACAAATGGGGCAGAACTAGACCCAGCTGGTACCTTGAAGGTGCCATTCAGCTTTGTAATCCTCTGACAGGACTCAGCTTTTGTGTTCCACAGTCACAGTTGTGAGATTTTCTCTTATTTAAGCCATATTTTCTTTCACTTTGGACAATGGCGACTTGCCACTGGCACCATACTCATTAAACTGCCTCCACGTCCATGGCAGCATTCAGAAGTGTGCTGCTCATTAAGTCTTGGAAAGCAGACAACCTTTCCTCTTGTACGTTGGAGAGGATGAAAACACTTGCAAAAGTCTTCCTTACAGAAATAAAAATAGCCCCAGAAGCACAGCATTATTTTTTCCCTTCCTAATCCGGGTAGGTTGCTCTGCTAATGATTGCAACTAATATTGTCTTACGTTATTTCTGGATATATATATATATACGATAACCCCAGAATAATTTAACAGAGATTCTTCTCTTCATATAATTAACGAACATTCTTGCTCTGGTGTCTCATTGGTATGCATCACCCTGGTTTCAATGCTTATTTCAGAAATAAAATGAGACATAGATGCTGAATTTTGCACCACTCACAATGCTGAACGTTGCTTTGCCTGCTCCTGTCTTTTAAGTCTACACTTGATATAAAATTAAAGACATCCCCTCTTCCCCAATTATGGAGTTGCACTTATTTTAGGGATAATGGAACTGCAAATGTAGTTATTATTAACTTGTTGCTTGAGAGGGGGAGGAAAAAAGTAGGAGAATTACTGTTGGTACTGCAAAAGGAATATGGAAAAAGTGCTGGCTTCAGATTACAGGTAAAATGGGGCTGAAAAAAGGGAGCCAAGTGGAATTCTGCAGTGCCAAAGTGTTTGCAACTAATCCCTGCTCACCAAAGCTTGGAAAGCAGATTCTCAGCTGATAGGGATTACATAGCACCCTGGCATAGGCAGGCAGTGGCTCCTTTGCTCTGGCAAAGTACTTGTCTGGAAGGGAAGAGCTCATCTCTGCAGGAGATGGAGCTCTCTCTGAGGTTACAGACCATGCTCCCACAGAAGAAAGGGGCTGTGGGAAGAAGCCCTGCTGCTTGCTGCTTTGATCCCAAGGTGGAAGCACAACCGCTCAGGCTTTGCCTTCTCCAGTGGGATCAGAGTAACGGGATTAGCTAAAAGGGTGTTGGGGGGGAACAAATCCCCAGACAAAATGCTTACTCTGATACGTGCAGGCTGCATTGGCAGAGTAAAACCACTCGTGAGGGAGGTGAGTCACACAGGGCAGTGCTGGGAAGCGCCTGGATGCTCTGGCAGTGGCTGCACCATCCCTGCTCCAGCCCCTCTGCTGAGCAGGCTGGGTACAGCTAGGCAAGGACAGGGAAATAACAGCTTTGCTTAAAATGCTGTGAGGCTGCTTTTCAGGAAAAAGAAGCTGTGTTCACAGACACTTTCAGCATTTTCTTATTGTTATTTCCCCCCTCCCAGTGAAAGAAAGCCTCCTTGCCTTGCTGTTCATTTGACATTTGGTCCTTGGTGTGTGATTTTTCATAACCCCCTTATTTACTTTTCCTGCTTTCTCAGCAGGTGTGGGGATTGGGATTTCAAGAGAACACAAATCCTAACTTTACTGTTAATTAAAAAGAATTTTGAATGTATGTTAGTACGTTCCTGCTGCTGAATTTCCATTGGAAGACATTGTGTCTCTCCCTTGCCTGGGTGGGACGATTCTCCAGGTCTTTTTCCCAATGTCTCTGGCCTTGTTTGGATGTAGCCTTCTATCTTCTCCTCTGTTCTATCTGTTGCTGAAGTGAAAGCTTATGAATTCTCCACTGAATCAGTTGCCTTAGACCCAGTCAGGTTTTCACTGTCACATAGAGCCTGTCATGTAGAACTTGAGCAGGCTTTACTGCTACTTGCAGGGTAGGAATGAGCAGTTTCTTCCATTCACAAGCACCAAGCACATTCCTGCAGTCAGGCACAGACCCGTGGCCTCATGAGCAGCACTGATTTCCACTATTGTTCATGTTCGTGCCAAAGATTAATGTCTTTGCCTACAGCAGCCTATTTATCTGATTTATTTCTGTGTGTGAAAGGGACCCTACCCAGGGCTCTAGCTCCGTGCAAGGACATCTAATTATCAGTTCATCATCTTTGTGTGATTAAATGATAGTTAGGATGAACAGCCCCCTTTGTATTATGTCCTCTGATCTTTTGTCTTGCTATCAACACATACTTAGCAGGGGCTGTGCAGCAGCCCAGCCCTTGTCTGAGAGCAAAGCCAGCGGAAGGCAACAAGAGGCTTTTTAGTGACTTCAGGGGACCTTGGATCCAGCCTCTGATATGAAGCTGGTAGTGATAATAATTTGCTTTTTCAATCACAGGAAACTTCATGCTTCTAGATGCATCCAGCTCAAACAAATACATATTCAAGTGAGAGCACGCCATAGGTGGGAAGATAAATATAATTGCACCCAATTTTGCACTTGCACTTGTCCTCTAGAAGCTAAAATGAGATTTTTAATATACTTATTATGAATATGTGCATCTGCTCTGCCATTTGTACATAATGAGCACATTCCTGATACTTAAAGAATTAGCTTCCTCTCTCTAAGCGATAGGCAAAATGAGGCATGCTGTTATTCATGTATTTATTTATTCATTCATTATTTTTTGCCTGAGGCATACTGGGCAATCCATCTTGTTCCCAGGAAAACCCCAGGGGATATGGAGAAGGCTCAGCATTCAGCTCTGAACTCAATTATCACGAATCTCATCCTATAAATTAGAACATGTTGCAGAGAGAGAAGAAAATGTAGCTCCCCATAGCACACTGCCTGAAAGAGAGAGAGGAAAAATGCTTTCGGACAGTTGCCTCAAGAGATGCAGGGAAAAGGGGATTATCCAGGCTGCCCCAGATCCACGCTGCAGGAAGACAATGGGCTGCTAGCAGTACTTCCAAACACAGTTTGCCACATCATGGTTTCAGATACTGCACAAAGTCCGAAGCAGCAGTGATAAACGTGGGCAGTGCACATCAACCTCCACTCAAGGATCTGGAGCTCCAACATGATCCTTCCCTGAAAGGAAAGCAACTTTTCTCACTCGAGCGAACCAAATCATGAGCTTTTATTTCCCCCTTCAATGACTCAGAGGATAGGTCTAAAAATACTTTCTTTCCCAAAGTAATTCAGATGCTAGAAAGCCATCAGGAGAGCACCTACAGGGTTATTCCTGTGGCATGGCTACAGTCAGGTCTAAGTGACCACTTCCACAGTCTTCTAAAACCTCACAGGGTGCCACAACACCTCTGAATGCTGTGGTGAGGCCACTTCTCCAGGAAAAATGTCACCAGCTTATAGGTTTTGAGATGTCTGGTACCACCAAACTCCCCACATGCTAACAGATTGGTATGGCTGATATTTTCCTTCAAGTGATGTTCGTAAGCAGATGTGATTTGTAACCAGGGTGATTGTTGTAGCCCTCTTAACGACTTCATTTACAGCGGAAGCAAGACACTCACTTGTGCCTGGTAATAGGGGAACAGGGTGTGCAGACTGTGCCAATGCAGCACAAAAGCTTTGGAAGAAGGAGCTGCTCTTTCAAACTGACCTTGGTGCATTGCTGGCCCTTTAATGCCTTTGCTCTATTCAAACAGCGGATCCATTTAAACATCTTTCCCTGTTTTATATAACTTCTTAAACTTCTTTGGGTTCTCACTTAAGCTGAACAATGTCTGTGGCCTTCATCGCAGTGAGAGTCAGCTGTTCCTGCTATTTAAGGCTGAAAAGTGAATGATAGGCCTCAGATGACCAAACAGACAGATAACCCACAACTCTGTATTGTCCTGGCTTAGATGAATCTCCACCAAGGGGTTGGAAGGCTGATGAATAAGCAAGCAGCTTTTCACCCAGCTGAAATGATGCCTGACCAGTCAGTCCACTGCAATTTCTAGCAATGCAGGGGAATGTGTGAGAAATGGGTGCTCAGGCTGCTGTGGGATGCTGTTAGACAGGCAACATACCTGTGAGTTGTCAGCACTCACCTTCTGAATCACCCAGTCTGGGGTGAAAAGTGTGGAGACCTGGGACATGAATGTCTGAACCTGTTAAAGTGCTAATCGAGTGTGACAGGCTGGAGGGAGGATGCTGTAGTAAGAGTGAGGATGTGAGATGCTCTCATACATACACAGCAGTCTCCCAGCTGGTTGGTAATCTCTTTGTAGACTACACAGGACTGTATAGTCCATAATATTTTCTTCTGATTCTTCAGCCTCCCTCCTTGGCAGGAAACATTTATTTTCACCTATTGCAAAACTGAGTCCCATGTAAATAGCTGAGGGGTTACTCTTTAACTAGGAACCACATATGCTGTGACCAGGTCAAAAAAAGCACTGGTACAACCATTAAGGTCTTTTAATTTTTAACATTCTTCTTTCCAGGGAGTTTCTCAGAAGCTCAGGCAAGCAGCTCTTGGGAAAAAAAACCCACTATGGGAACTGCACATCCTGAAAGCTACAAAAACTATTTTTCCACTGGACCTGTCATTCAGATGTGAGTCATGACACAGGTTTTCTAACTTTATCTTGGCTTCTTGGAGAGATCTTCCTTCCAATCCTTGCATCAAGCCTGAAGATAGCCAAGAGGCTCCTCTTGCTTATCCTGTTCTTAACTGTTAGGAGCCTGCAGGACAGCAAGGAATTGGGGGTCTCAGGTAGCTGAACTTGTAGCTGGTTTTTTTTACTTCATAGGTTGCCGACAATGGGACAATGGCCTAGCAGCTACCATGGCAGAACCACCCCCTCCGAGTGCGTTAGTGGTAGAGCAACTGAATTATCACACAGGCACCTGTAAAAGTCTACTTAGAAGTGTCACAAAGTGAGGGCTCTGTAGGCATAACCAATGTAAGGAACCTGCAAACAGTCGAGTCTAAAGGCCACTACAAGCCTTTAAATGAAGCTCCAATTACAATGCAAAGACTTGGCTACAGATGCCTCAATTTGTAAATAATTTTGGAGCTTATTAGAGTAAAAAGGAATCTACTAAAATGGAAATCCAGTGCAGATCAGTGAAGCAGACAGCTAGAAATATAGAGAAAAGATAATAATAAAAAATTATTTAAGCTTATAGCTAAAGAAGCCACGAGAAAGTCAGAGAGACTATTCATCTGTAAATGGGGCAGTGAAAGAAGATAATGGGCCTAACTTGTGTAAAACTATCTTGGGCTTCCCTCATTAGGAAGTAGTTGCTTAAAAAGATCAGCAGAAAGGGTTCTGATTTGGTCTGGAAAACAATGGGAACTTCACTCAATGGACTAACCAGAAAAGCCTTTTATAGTCACTATTTATAAAGTGCTGCCTGTGACAAGGATTCCTGGTGGTATTCTAAGAGGTTGCACACACTGTAATGGTGAAGGACTAAGAAAGATACGCTAGAAGAAAAGCCACTTGCGATTTTGGATAGCCTGATTTGCTTAGTTTATAAATCAGAAGAGGATTTGTCCTCTGCTTCCGAAGCTCGGCCTGAGATCAGAGCAGTACGTGCTGCTCCTGCCCTGGGTGCCAGTGTCTGCAAGAAAGGATTTGACCATCAACTTGCCTTTGTCATTTTGGGTTTGTTTCCGCCCACATCTTGGGCTTCCTCAGCTGCATTGCTTATGTTTTGCTGACAGCTTTAACTTTTATTCATCGTTTAGTTGTGCTGAAGGATTCAGAAGACACACGCAGATCGTAGGCCTCGCTCGATTTATGGCACCTTCTGCAGGCATCCAGGTGCTCCAGAGAGCAATGTGGGTGTACACAGATCCCTCCATTTCAGCAGACTACAACATCCACCTCCGGGGTGACACACAGTGACACATAGCTGGTGTCAGCACAGCACCAGCAGTTGGAGGGGTGAGATTTTAAATTGTCTGGGCTCGGGGTGGGATCGATCTGAAGTCACCCCGGGATGTATTCTGGAGATATGTCAGGGTCAACTAAAGCATGTAGGTGGTTTTGTACATATGTCTATCAATCAGTGAGCACCTTTCTGGAAGAAATGGCAGAAGACTTTGTGTGGGGATCCTAATATCATTCATTACTGCGGCCAAGGCACAACATGACCCAGATTCCCACGTTCATAGAAGTGGCGAGTGCTCTGATCTGACACCTCCAATTTGGAGATACTCTGCTTTAGCTCAAGCTGCCAATTCCATCTGCAAGCTGTTGGGCTTGGGCCTGTATTTGAGCAACACTGAAGGCATAACACATGCTACTTCTGTCAGGGGATGGAGCTGATTGCTTGTGAAGGTCGCTTGAGTGAGAGGAGCTAATCCCAGTACTTTGTATAGTGGATCGGGTACAACCGTGGGCATTTCCCCCCATTCTGCTCAAAGTCCACTTACTACTTCGTGTTAACCACCTCAGAGTCACATAGCTGGAAAACCTAGGAAAGTTTTTAATATCTCTAAAAAGAAGGAGCAGCAAGACAGCATGAATTCCAACAGCTCGTGAAGACAATACCTAGATTAAAACTTTTGCTCTGACCTTGCATTAGAGGAAGCAGTGCTAGTACTGCCGAATCAATACCCACCTTTTTGCTTATGCTTCATTTCTACCCACGACCAGAGTTGGTCTGACCTCAGTTCTCAGGTCTCTTGACCCACAGAATTGAATTGCTTTTAATTTTTTTCTAGACAGCCCCCAAAAGCATTGGATTGGTATTTTGCTGATGCAAATGTAGAAGCAAGCAAATAATTCAGTTTGATCTGGTCACAGGCTGAGTTATGGCTGGAGGCTACCTATGAATCATTTTTAGCATAAAAATACATTCTCAAGAAATCCAGCAGCTTCTAACTAGCAGTAACTTGATATTCCTTGTGAAAACTTGTCCCAGGCAACTCAACATTTCCCTCAACCTCTCAATTTGCAGTTTATAAAGAGTCTTCCTTTCCATATTGAGCCCCAAATATTTTAGTAAACAACCACCGGCAACAAAGTCTGTAGAAACAACTGGTATCTTGAATAATTTCTGGAAAATGGATTTTGCAGTCATACATTCAGCACCAGAGCAAAGTTTACTCCACCAGGATGCAAATTATCAAGGTTCTATTACAGGTCCAGCTCCAGCTGGAAACTCTGCGCTCTTAGGCTGGGGCCACACAAGCCATGATGCCGGGACAGTCCAGGTGGAATCTGGATATGTTAAGGGGATGATGCTGTTGCTGTGACAGAAGAGAGCAGGATGTCCCCCTCAGACCTATAGGTACTGCTACAGACCCAGTAGCAGAAACCCTAATATCATTTGGACACTCCTCCCTTGTAACACCCACATAAGACAAGTTCATGTTCAGTTCAGCACCCGAAGGCAACAACCACGCTGAAATCCCAGGTTCTCTCCTCCTACACGTGCCTCTTACCATTGCTTACATTGCAACCTCCTTCAGGCTGGCAGCCTGAGCAGACATCGTGGGCTCTGCCCGGAACTGCTGACCATAACAGAGATACCTAATTCAAACAATGAGAGCTTTTATCCTTTAATTTGTGTGAATTTCCTTTGATGCTTGAGGAACAGAAGTACAGCAAAACAAAGCAAGGCTCTCGTCTGTATTACTCAAAATACAGCAAGCAATTCAAGGCTGTCCAGTACAGTTGCAATTAGGTGCTTTTAGAAGGATATTATTTATTTTTATCTGTGATTTATTGTGCATATTTGCTGTGGGGAACATGCTGCAGGTCTCTTGGTACGTTACTGTCTGGGTGCTGGTGCTACACACCTGCTCTTGAGATCTGGAGACAAACCGATGGGATTCTGACTTTTATTTATCTTCTTAAAAGTGAATCTTTTTGTCTGGTAGGTATGTAGGACTCCTAAAGAGATGTTACACCGCATCATGCTAATCCTCCTTAGTTCATGGATTACTGACCTGATGCACAATGACAGCCCTTTCAGAGCCATCGTCTCACACTGCAGTAATCTGCTGTCACACGTGCGTGCCGAAGCACACAACCTCTGCACACCAAACCCACCGTGTCCACCCTACAAGACCCCCAAGAACAAGCTGGAGCTGGGCAAAGGCACCTTCAAATCGTACCCACCACTGAGACGGCTCAGAAAGCTCTCACTGCATGTGGAAGGATGCCCCCAGGAGAGCAACATCCTTTCCCTAAAGGTTCTCAAAACCCCACGAGGATTTCAGAGGAAATTCAGGACAGCTGCTAGCTCTGTCTTGGGCCAACACAGGCACACCCTAAAAGTGGATGTTTACCCCTCCCTGGCTGTACAGAGCTATTCTCAAGGCTGTGTCAGCCCCAACAACTGGAAGCCACAGCCACAAGTTCACTCGCCAGCTCCAGTTCCCAGTCTGTCATGCCCACTCACCCCTTCCCACATGGAAAAGAAACAGGGGCACAAGGCAAAAAGTCTTTTCCCTTCCCAAATACCTAGAAAATTAATACGAGTCAAAGCTCCAACTACCCAGCAGCACAAATGTAAACACACATGCAAACACACCGAAGCTTCCTGGTAGATAACGAGAAGCACTTCCACAGCCTTTTTAATTAATTATCCCTTCCAACTGCAATATCCTCCAGATCAAGGCTGTGTCCTCAGCTCCCCCAGCCACACAGAGGCCCGAATCCAGCTCGTGCCATTCACTCTCAGAGCACCCGCAGTGTATTTAGCCTTGCCCCTGCTCCGTTTAATTCACCCCAGTGTCTCACCCGAGGCACAGAGGAAACCTCTCCCAGCTTTTAGCTAACATGTCCTTTCTTTCAAGGGGCCTGAATGTTTCATGCCAAAGAAAAGCCTTCCCTTCAGCTCTTCTGCATGTCCAGTTTAGGGCTGGAAACACAT
This sequence comes from Porphyrio hochstetteri, assembly GCA_020800305.1. Taxonomy (NCBI): domain Eukaryota; kingdom Metazoa; phylum Chordata; class Aves; order Gruiformes; family Rallidae; genus Porphyrio; species Porphyrio hochstetteri. The sequence continues at coordinate 15,317,793 of CM036920.1, forward strand.
GTCTAGAAAGCTCTAGCACGGAGTTGGCAAGGGGAAGCATCAATGTTCAGGCAGGGAAAGAAACTGGAAATCCTACAGAGCTTTTACCATCTGGCAAGGATGAGTTCCCTTTGGTTAATTGGTCTATAGAAACACTATTAATTCTGCTAACAGAAGTTCAGGATTGGGTTCACAACACTAAGTTTATATCCCCAACAACACCAGGCACTTTCTGTAGAGACCTTCAGCTTGAGCCACCCTGCCAGGAGCTCCTGACCTACAAATCCAGCTTCTAACAAACAAAGACTTTGACTGCATCTGCTCCTCTCTGAGCCGAGAGGCTGCCAAGCACTGCTTTCTGCAGGAAAACCAGTCTGCAGACCCACAGAGCCCCTGGCCGACCTGGCCTGGGAGCAGAAAGCAGGGCTGCCCCAGCTAGGTGATTTTATAGCCCCTGCCTGCTGTCCTGGCATGATCCCACAGTGACAAAAAGCTGCACCTGCAGGAAAACCACAGCCAGGCACTGAGGATAAAGGAGGGATACCAGCATCCATTTCATCTTTCTACAGTCCCGTGCCTTGGTGTTCTTTTTTTTTTGGTTAATGGGGAGAGGGAGCTGTGGTGCAAACACTGTGTTACTGAGAACTCCCCTGCTACTGCAAGTGGGTCTTGGAAACTGGGAAAAAGCCATGGGTTAACACAGAAATCTGCCAAGTTCATTGTATGTTGCATAATCTGAGATGCTGCCTTTGTATGTCACATACTTGAGAGTCACAAGAATTTGAAATGGGCAATAAAATAATAAAAGGTGGTTTGGGTTTTTATTTTTGGGATAATATATCGACCTAAAAAGTGACTGAGACTACATATCAGCTCTTTCTCTCTTATATAATTGTAACACGTTGAAATGCCTACATTTTAGTTGATCTGGCTGCAAGCTTTGTAAGTCTATGTTTATAAATCCCTGAGAAGAAAGACATAACATGAAACAAATGACAGCTTTGAATTACAGTTGTGATGAATATTGTCATAATAAATTCTCTCCTCACCTAAAAGAGCGACGAGGGATTCCTTCTGTACCACACCATCAAATACAGCTGCTTGTTCAATTTATAGCTTGCTTTTGGGCTGAAAAGTCCCCACCTGCATTACATGGACTCAGCTGAACACAATTCAAAACTACGTGGTTAAGAATACCATGTTTCTAGATAATTTAGGCTACGTTCTGGGTTGTACAAGGGCTTTTGCTACCCAAGTCAGCAGTACTGATGTATCTAAATCCTCTGGGCAGCCTGGCAAGCCATAATCTTTTAAGAGGTGTTTCTCTAGAGCTCGTTACTGCAGCTATTATTGCAGGAGGAAGGGATGCTGAAATGATAGGAAAAACCATGGAAGATTAGCTCTTTTCACCATGGTCCTTACCAGAGCTGTAACATGTATTAATCACCAATTCCTTACTCAGCTCAGTTTGCTGGTGCTGCAAAAGGGGATGGTGATTTAAACGAATACCTGGCTGCTGTGCACAGCTCTGCTCCAAGTAAGATTTCCAGTGACAAACGAATCCTTTTAGACCCAAGGGCTACACGTTTTTGCCATATCTTTATTGCACTTTTACCACGTTGCAAACAATTCCACAAAAATGCTGCAAAAGTAAGCCTAGAGCTGCTGACAGCAGCTTTTTACCCATATATGTATATATTTACACAAAACTATCAAAAGCAAAGTTGAAAAGCAGCAGCTCGGCTATGATAGTCTAGAAAGATAAGAGCTGCCACCTCCTTATGGACAAATAGTACAACTTGTCATTTTACATCACTTTGTAAAACCAACATTCAAGTATTCCTGTCAATGCACAATTAGTGAAAGTCCCTTCTGGTAACCACTGTATTTATTATTATTATTATTAATTTTTCTTTGCCTTTAAAAGTTCATAATGCCTTAACCCTTTAAATGCTGAGTAGCTGGGCGAGGGTAGGGGGGGAAGCATTCAATTTAAATAAGATACAGTGGATTAGAGCACTTAAAGGGTTAACACAAATTACTAAGTGGACTGTCACCACAAATAAAGTGTGAGTCACAAAACTATGCCGTCCCTCTTAGTTAAATTTGGTAGGTAGGTCCAGGGTTTTATAGATATACCATATATAAATACAAAATATTAAGTAAAGGCCTCCTTTCTATACAAAAAGGTCAGGAGGTGTTTTGCTATCAGACTTTTGTCTGTCAACGATCTGAGTATTTTCTGAATCTGTTCATAATCTCTCTTTAGGAACTAATGAAAAGCATCACGTTAGACTTATTTTCTTAATGAGCTATTCCTTTGCAGAGTCTACGCTTTACCTACTTTGGGAACAATTATATCTCAGTTCTGAATTCACTGAATTCACAAAGTGGCATACACAGTCTTTTGCAAGACTTTTTTGTTTGTTTGTTTACTTTTCTTTTTCCTCTTCTTTTCTTTTTCCACTTTGAATCTTCTTTACTTGGCTGGTAGAAACGTAGTCTTGCGATTTCACTACCTCTCGGTCGTAACAGTGTTAACATCAGTGTTAAAGTCATTTTCAACCACATTGTCATAACCATCCTTTTCTATACAGTCACTAACAGCCTTGAGGACGATCCGCAGCCGCCTGTCCATCGCCTCCAAGTGAGGCTGGTAGAGAATGGGAGCTATTTTATCTTTTAGTAAAGATTCCTTCATCAAGAGGCTGAGCTTGTATTCCTCCTTGGCTAACAATTGTAATCGCAGATAGGTAGACTTCCTTATTCTGAGAGGAAAAGGAGAAAAAAAATAAGGAAAAATCAGTATTTTCATCACTATTGATCTTGCCAGGGGTAGAAGGCTTATAGTTGGCATGGCAATAATGGTGTGAGAACCTTATTATGTGGCCTGAAGTGATGAGAAGCAGGCACTGTCACAGTCCTAACGAGCAGCAGTGATCTTTGGGAGCCCTTAAGGTGCAGAGGGTTTGGAGCACAGCTCCATGCCCAAGTGTGCACAGCTTTCACGGTCCTTGGCTGGATAAGGCACCTACTGGACCTGGCGCAGCGCTCGTGGGGTCCTGTCCATCTTGGCAGTGACACATACGATGCCCACGGCATCGAGCTGGGCTGCGGGTGCCAGCTCGCCCTGCAGCCATGCCCAGAGCCTGCGCAGACACCGGGCTCACCCTGTGTCTTAGTCCTGCAGAGCTGAGACTCTAAATATCGCCTCTCCCATCTGAAAATCCTGGCCCTGGTGAAAGCTGTTGTGAAGCACCTGAATGAGCTGGGGGGAAATTTTGCCACTTGACTTCTGTGGAGTGTGTATTTTGTCTTTATAAAGCCTCTCTCACAACAGGCTCCCTGGGCAGGATCATAACATCTCTGTCTCTCCATGGCATGCAATAAAAGATCCACACAAACGTTTCAGTCTGATGAATGGAAACTACTGTGTAAGATGGGAAATGACTCTGAAGATGAAACATACCTGCAGCACTGGTTTAAAGGCACCAATATGGAAAGTTCATCATGGGAATATTTTCCAAACCTAAGGATAACAGCAAGGACATGACAAAGCTGTTTTAAAGACTCACTTTTTTTTCTTTTCTTTCCCCCAGAAAGATTATTAAAGGTATTTACCCTCTTCCATTATCTAAGTGGATAATAAATGTTTCATTTCCAAACTTCTCAAAGGTTTCATAGTGATGTCGATCCATGTTACCTACAGAATAAAGAGAGATAAGACTGCATGTACCATATGGCTCAGGATGCTACTGCAGTGGTACCACTGAACAGCTCTTTGGGCACCCACGGCAGGGAGACGTGTGATCTGCTTTTTAAGGCCAACATGCAGAGTACTGGTGCCAAGCTGTGAATTTTGTCTTCATGGCAGGGGTCTTGAGCCACTTATAGATGCCACATATGGCTCCCGAGCTGTGACTTGGCCTCTGCTGCTGCAGCCTAATGCAGAAATCTCAGCAGCAGCAGTGCCAGAGCTGTCCACGCTGGCATGTGGCCGAGGATCAAGCCTGTATGTTGGCACCTTACAGGTGTATTAGCTGCAGCAGAACAGGCTTCATATAAAACTGTCTCAGTGTTAATCACTGAGGAGGCTTAGAGTAGGTCACTATTACCTGCTTGTTAATAACTATTTTATTCCAATCAGGTTATATAAACAGAAAGAAACAAAACTTCCTGATACAAACCACAGCTGCCTTTCTGACAACACACTACCTCTTTGTTTTACCTCCCTGATGGGCTGAAAACAATGTGCCAAGAATGAACAGTCCCTGCACACAGGAACCATACTACAATGGCAAAGCACTCACTAAAGCAAACTGTGAAGTCCTTCGCTGTTGTGAAGGAGACTTGCCTGACCTGCATTCATCATCACTCTGCATTTCTGAACATCTTTATTCCTTTAATCTGCACTAATGGGAATACATAACCATGTAAATCTGCATTTTCTCAATCATCTCCAACGGCACACACAGTAAATGCAGCTTCAACCAAGCTTTAGCAAACTGCTGAGCTGTGCAGAGCGGTGTAGAAAGAAATGGTTCTTATTCTAATTAAATGTTGCATTTAATTTTGAAAGAGATGAAACATACCCATTAGGAAATCAAAAACTGTCATATCCATTATATCCAGAATTCTGGTCCCACTGTCGTACGGGGGTGTTTGTTTAACCTCTTCACAATAATCTGGATCAACTTCCCATCTGGAAAAAACACAATATTTTGATATTTTGTGTGACACACAAAGCTTACTGAGTATTACAAAAAAAAAAAAGAAATTATTTTGCAAAGATTTGGTTCTATCATGTTTGATTGAGGGCAGGGTCAGGTAGAGGCAGCAAATCCTTCAGGCTGCTCCCAGTAATGCAGGCACCCACAAAAGATTGTGACTGATGAAAAAGGAAGAAAACCACAGGATTGAAAACTATCTGGCTAATAGCTTCAGGATTGAGGAGACCAGCTGCACCATCAGTCGTAGGATGAAAACATCTCAGGCTTGTGCAGCGCTGCTGGTAGCAGGGAATCTTTTCCCCCCATCTTGAGACAGGTCCCTGCTGCATCCCACCCAAACCAGTGGAGGTATCTGTGCCACATGGGAATTATGCCATGGAAGGTCCTTCCAGGTTCAGGACTTGGAAGCTGGAGCTCCTTGGAAGCGTAAGTACTCTGTCCCTTCCCAGGAGCCGTCCTGCTGAGGAAATGCAGATGCTCTCCTAAGCCCCAGCACTTTACATAAGGGAAGGGCCATCTCTGTGGCACTGCTTCATCTTCCTATTGCCCTTTGCAGCTGGAGAATCCTTTGCTCACCACTACTTACTCTGCTTTCTTACGCTTGTGGTAGGAACGTCTCCAAGGGTTTCTCCAGGTTTTCCTTTTAGCTAAAGACAAATCAGGTAGGAAAGCAGCCAGAGACCCCTCGATCTGGTCTGGTTTTCCACACAGGGCGTGCTCTGTTGAGCAGTAGTAGGAACATTCCCCATAGAAGCAGATGTTGTTGGCTGGCAAATAAACATAAAAAAAGAGTTTTAAAACCTACCCTTAAATTAGTGTTTGGGAATTCATCAAGGCAGTGATGTATGTATGAGCAGAAAGAAATCTCAGACCCAAAACCCCGTTACCACACATAGTTTTCTTCTACCAAAACCACTAGAAAGACAGTGGCTGGGATCATGCCCTGTGCTGAGCTCTCTGTGGCTGTTTCCAGTCTATTTATATTCAAAAAATCCAACGTGGGTTGTTTGGGTTGGGTTTTTTTTTAAATCCTTTCCCTTCTCATTTTCCCAGACTGACACAACCTTTGGGATGTATTTGTTACCCCAGGCTGGAACCTCAAATCCCACAGCAGAACAAGTGGCACGTGCCTAAAATTAAGTCACCTTTTGAAATCTTGGCTGGTTTCTTTAAGAACAGACAACAACATTTTCATTTACTTAGTTGCTGGTATGAGAAGAACTGGCAGCTTCACCAAGGAGGATTGTTTACTGTGAAGACTCGTGGGGGTGTGTGTAGAAGGGGGAAATAGCACAGATGTAGCTCTGTCAGCACACATCCCAAACACAAATTCCTTCTTCCACACATCACATTACTCCAACAACCACACAAAAAAATTACCTGCAGCAGGTTTTGGAGCGAGTGTTACCTTAAAACCTCCCCAGAGCTGCCAACATGTATTTCTGTACCGACAGGAACACCCACCCCTTTACAAGAACCCCCTTCCCATGAGAATTCACTGGAGGTGGGAGGGAACAGCTCATACCCAAACCCCGCCACCATTAGACTATGAACAAGAACAGCAGCACAATGCTCTGTTCTTCTAGTTGCTGTGCTACAACTCTTCTGACATTGCTTTATGCACATAAAATATCATTAGAGGAAGACTGTGCCCTTTCCTTATGGTAATGCACGAAGTGGAGAAGTCACGTTGTTTCCCAGCTCCCCACAAGGCCTCTAAATTCAAATATTGCTTCTGAGCTACTCTCCCTTTGGGCAGGCTCAGCACAGATGGGGTAGGAAGGGCTGAAGAAACAAGGGGAGGTGATTTTCTGCCTGCTACAGAAGACCACGTGGCTCAGAGAGGTAAGCTGGTGGCTCTGCATCGCGGTGATGCCCTGCAGCACGCTGCCCTGCACATCACCGTGACAGCCTCCCAGTCCAGACCCAACCTACGCTGCCACTGGGCAATGCAAGGGAGACGGTAAGTCAAGAGGACAAGGAGCAATATGGAGATAACTAACAGGAGGCAACAGGGCAAGGAGCTGCAACTGGGTAAGGAAAAGGAGAATGTGGAAGAGAAATAAGGTCTTGTGATGTTTTTCATTGTATTAATTAACCGTATTATCTGAGACCAACTGCTAACCTTGGAATTACATCACCTAATTGGACTAAAGGGCTGCTGTGTTACTACTTGACAGTTTGTCTCAGCTCTTCATTTCCAAGTCTCTACTGATGGCCATTATATTTGTCCATTAGGTCATGATTACTTTACTCTGGACACAGCCCTTTTAAAAACCCCCTGTTGTGACTGACTCACAAGAGCCACCCATCTCTCTGTGCTCAGGGACAACTCCAACCCAAATATTCATTTACATTCACAGGGTTGGCTCATACCAGTTAAATACATCCTGACTCAGTCCAGAAATATTTACCCTCTGGTCAAAACCCTGGCTGACAATTACTGAAAGGAAAGTACTGCAGGGAAGAGAAAATGAAGAACAGAAATTACAGAAGGAAAGGAGCACTCAGCCTGTCTATACTTTTAATTTTGCATTTAAAGTGCAAAATGTCCTTTCTTAAAAATTATTGTCAAAGCTTTTTCTTACATATATGGCATACTTAGTCCGTCAGCATTCTACTTAAAGAAAATGTGGTTTGAGACGCCCCATGAGCTAAGAAGTGACCCTGTCCTTGACCGATAAGCCACTCAACTTGGCTGTTTCCTATGGACCGTGTGCTGCTCATCATGATATGTCTATTAACTTCTAAACAGAACCCCCCCACACTCATTTTTCCTTCTCACATTTCTGAAAGTGAAGTTTTGAAACTCTTTTTACCAATTGTATGGGATAAAAACCAATCAGAGTTAGGGAAACTGGGTTGGAAGGGACTCTGGAGGCCTCTTGTCCAAGCTACATCTTCAGGCCAGAGCTAACATCAGAGTCAGATCAGTGTTGCCTTCTCTTGTCCAGGTTAAACAAATCTGAAACCCTCAGCTTCTCGTTGAACATCAGATGCACCAGCTTCAGGAAAATCTAGGTGGCTCTCATTCAGATTCACTCATTTCCTTGGTCTAAAACCAAATGTAAAGTCAACATCTAGACTAAACTAACCTTAGGCAAGTCCAGGGCATGCTGCCCTGCATTCTACAACCTCTCACGAGTTTTCTTTTCAAAACCACTGTCGCAGCGTGGACGTGGCAGAGCTTCTGCAGCGCAAACACAGGTGCCTCAACTTCGCCTTTGATCATCCTGGCAAAACCAGGAGGGCTTCATGCTTCCTTGTGAACCTCTTCCATAATTCAGGAGGCAAGTGAAAAGCTGTCCAAGCACCTGTGGGCTGCGATGCCAGCTGCAGACGGTCTGCAAACAGAAGGGCCATACTGGGCCGTGAGGAAGGTTGGGAATATTCTCCACCAATAAAAACTGTGATGTATACCCTTACCAAAAAATCGTTGCAGAATAAGTATTTCAAGGGGTTCCAGGCTGCCAGGAGGGATGATTTACAAGAAATCACGTACAGATGCTGTTTGCTGCAGGCTAGCACAGAAGAGTTAGCAGATGTGAAGCAATCCCTTACTTCCCCTGTGTCTGGGAAGGCAAGGCTCTCCCCAGGACTGCAGTGAGGGTTTACGTTTCCAACGATCTGAACCTGCACTGGGGCTTGTGCTTTGGTTCAGCTGTGTCAGCATCATCTGCTCATCTGGGGAGGGAGGGAACTGAGGCAGATTTATCTTGATCACTTGAGACAACTTATCTTCCAGGGTTTCTATGACCTGACTTCCACCTGGCAGCAGGAAACTGATGCTTGGTTATCTGCCACCGTAACTGTTTTGTAAAGAGCAAGAGACCCAGCGATGCCTCTCCCACACTATCACAGCCTCTGCTGCTCACTATGTAAATCTGACCTTTCAGAAAAGGAATTCTATTAAACACGGCATTTTGCACAGTGGGAAGATAAATACTGTGTTTAATAGTTTGCTTCTGAATTTAACTTTGGGAACAATGAAACCCTGGTCTGTATTGTCAACGAAAGCAACCGGGACTAATCATTTGACAGTAATCACACATTCGTATCCAGATCAATCTTGAGGAAAGCTCTGGGGCTACGGCAGCGATGGCACTTGGGTGCTGCCTGCCCCATGCTGGGCTGTCCATCTCTATTCTTGCTGGGCTCCTCTGGCTATTGATTTTCCCACAGAGCCCCACAGAATCACAAGGTTGGAAAAGACCTTTGAGATCATCAAGTCCAACTGTTCCCATCCTATGCTAAACCAGATCCCTAAGTACCTCATCTACCCTTTTTTTTTAAACACACCCAGGGTTAGTGACTCAACCACCTTCACCTGCAACTGGAGTCCAGTCCTCTGAGTGACGGGAGGATGGTAGGATGCATCCTGTCATTAAGACAGCAAACTTGTGGTAAAACCACAAGTGTGTTTCTCGATGAGAAGTTACTTTTGATGGCAAAGCTTTTTCTGCTGGTTGTTATTCTCCTTGTGGGCTCAGGTACTTAGGTCCACCTCTCCTGTGTGATTTCTGAGGATGGTGGAGGTGAAAGGATGCTGTATCTCAATTTACTATTAATGAAATTAACTGCCCTGCTTGATACAGAATAGAAATCCTGCTATGTCTACCCTTGTTATGTGCAGATGAAGCAGCCTGCACTACCTGGGGAAACATTCATTTTTAACATTTCTTAAAAACGTTGGGAAAAAGGAAAAAAAGAGGTACCAAATATAGAAAAACATGGTTCTCATTTAAGACTTCAAGGTGCCGTAGCAAGCCTCTCTCTAAGTAGGTGACCCACATTCTGCACAGCAGGCTGAGGGTGAATTTCCAGCTCGAGACACGAGCCTGATGCTCTGCCGGCAATCTCACACTACAAGCAGGGTTTGGCTTTTCAAAGGCAAAAATCAAAGGGAAAGGGGAGATGAGGCCTAATTGGAGTGTGGTCCTTCTCCAATTAAAATTTATCAGCCTGTATGTTCCTTTCTCACATGATGCAAGCGTTTCTGCACAGACCCCCACCCCTAAGCACGCTGGCAAAAGAAGCAACCGGCAGGAATTTGTGCTCCTGTGGAGTGGGTAGAAACAGCGGCTGCAGCAGAGCTGGTAAAGCAGAAAGGGAGGGATGTGCTGATACTTGCTGAGATGTTCCAACCCTGTGAATCTGAAACATTGAAACTCCTTCTTCATTAAAACCCAGAACTGTTTCCCCAGAGCGCTAGAGAGGGAAGAGAATCCCAAGCGGTGCTGCCAATGTCGGGTTTTCATTATCTGAGGATGAATGGATACGATTCGTAATGAAATCCATGCAAAAATCATGGTCTGGTGATCGAAACTCCAACTAATTACAACAATTAAGAACCAGAGTGTCTGTGTACTCATCTGCACATTTTCTGTGCGCCATCCTGATAGCTGAACAGTAATTCTGCTCGGGAAGAAAAGGAACAAGTGTGGAGATACCTTAAAGCAAATTGCTTGGCAGAGCAATTCTTTTCTTGAGATCTGCATGATGATTAATAAGAGGACATTTAGGAAGCCTGTGCAACTGGAGTACTGGAAAGAATCCTGAATATTTACTAAAGCCATGCATGAAAAGATCTTTCTTTTACCTGCTCAAAATAATAGCTAATTCAGAATTGCTATTGTTTGCTGAGAGGGAGAAAAAAATAAATCCATAATCCCTTGGAATTGGTTAATATGAACAAAAACATAGTGCTTACTAGCCGTGTAACATTGATTTCTTTAAGCTGCTGCCTCAATTACTTCCAAAACGAAGGCTGACATCATTAATATGTCTCTTTTTTCCTAGCAAATTACCATTCACTTGTAAGAGTAACAGGGCTACCGCAGTCTGCCCTACTGCAAAGGATGTAAAATTAATTTAAATAATTACTGACCTAATTCCATTTCTCGTGTTCAGCCCAAACTGCCTGGAAGTGCACTTTTCTGCAATCTGCTTTCTCCCTGAACGCAGCCTAATGCACGGACCGACCTGTCTGCTCACAGCCATTTCCATCCCCAATGAAGAAGCGATGCCGCTCTGCAGCATGCTCTGAAGCCACGACTGCCTGCACCTTCCTGGCCCTCATGGGACATGTGAGATGGCCCAGGTGTGGAAATGCAGTGAGGTTTCTTCCAACACACCCCCTTGCTGGTCCAGGGAATAACATGGGGTATGATGAGCATCATCAGTATTTGCCCTCTGCAGGTTTCCACTGCAAAGAGTGGTCTCCCAGCCCCAGGGGAAGGGCTTTCTATAAAATCAATTACATTTAGTACTCATTTAATTTTAAGAGATGTATAGGGGTGCATGGAGAGGGGTATATTTCCATTGTGTCCCCAGGACTGTTAATTGTTACTGAGCACTGCTGGGGATGGGGATATAGAGACACCACCACAAGAATCCGAGAGGGGCCTTGACAGCCCTTAATGTGGGTGCACAGCCTGGTTTTTATGAGTACCTGTATGCTATGCCTCAATCTCTCAGCTTTGTAACCAGCTCTCCTTCCAAACCAGCAGACTTGTGTGTCCCTCATCTATCAGCCTCATCCCATCTTCCCCAGGCTGCCTGTTCCCTCTCCATCCTCCCCTCAACAGGGCTCATCCCTGCACCCTTCTCTTTTAACCTTTCCACCCCCCAATCTGTTGCTTGAGCTGACTGCAAGGCTTGTGAATTTGTTTCTAAATGCTTAATTTAGAACCCTTATTACTTTTTCATTAAGCATTAATTAATGCCTGCCTTCTAAGGTCAGCACAAAATACAAGATGGAGGTTGGGCATATGTTAATGAGAATCTGACTAATTAAACCAGGGACTTGTAGGGAAGAACTCTGACAAGTAACCAACATGATTTAAGCAAAGTATATTGATTTAGGAAATGTAAAATTGAAAGAAAAATTAATTGCTTAAGCATTTCATTCTCCAGAAAAGCCTGATTCATAGTTAATCAAATATTTTAATTGAATTTATCTGAGGCCTCTAAATAAATTTGAATAAAGGATTATGCTTGGATCATCCCTTGGATGACTGGAATTTCATAATGACAAGATAAAGATCTTCATCCGAAGCGGCAGCCTTAACTCTGCATTGCCATGCTCTGGCTGCTGTAAGCTGCTCAGTACTTAAGTGCAGTTTTGTAATTCTCAGGAATCACTCAAGTTCACCCCTAAGCCTTGATATATAACCTGGGAAGAGTGAAAAGCAAGCAAACCTACTAATCCATCTTAACCGCTAAAAATGGGAGTAAAATGGCTTATATTTCAAATGAGCCCAAGTACCTTGTGCACACAAACAGTCACAAAATGGTTTTGCCATCTTTCACCTGTGATTGTTTGCCTGCAGAAAAATCCAGTGAAGAAAAGGAGGCACAAAAGCCTGGCTGGAGCACGTGGAAACTTCTCTGCTCAGTGAACACTGTCACCGTATACTGTCACCACGGGCTGTCACCACTGTCACCACAACTGTGCATGTAGAGCTGGAGCGCTCGTAACGCGGGGTTGGGATGGAACCTCTAGTAATTATGTAACGCGTTTTTACAAGCAGAGTCACTGGAATAAATGATTGTCTGTTCAGCTGTGTCCTGCAGAGCTGAACATAAATATGAAGTTAAAAATAACAGCCACAATAATGACTTTATTGGTGATCGCAAAAGTGTGATAAACACTGTAAGAGAGGAAGCTCTACAGTGACAGGGCTCTGATTTCTAGCTAACAGGAATGAATTACAGTTACGTTGGGAGGAGCTGTAATTAAGTCTTTGGATCTTGACTTTAGGGATCTGGGATAAACAGCTTCTGGCCATTCACACACAGAGCAAGGGAGAGATCTCCAGAGATTTCTGCTCCAGATTGCCTGTTACACAAGTCACAGCCCGAGTTCAGCAAAGCATGTTTGGGCACAGCTGAAATAACAGGAGTTATGCTCACTGGAACACAGCTACATGCTTGGGATTGAACGTTTCCTGATCTATTCCTTCTCTAAGAATATATCTCAGCATGTGTTTTCATGCTTTGACTCTCAGTCTTTTATTTCTCTACCTCAGCAGCCTAGATGTGCACAGAGATGGTACCACTTTCCCTCCCTTTCCTGATCTTTACCTATTCCAGCTGCAGATTGTGGCAAGCACGGCACAGTTTTCCCCCATGTTTGCAAAATTCCCACCCTGTGGATCTCCATCCCTGGCTGGAGCCACCAGATGTTGTGAAAGAGTGAAGAGTAATAGAGAGCGGTATCAGTTCCTGGAGTCAGCCCTCAAAGCCAAACCGAGGACCATGAACAGTCTGGGTCACTTCTACCCTGGCCTCTGCCCACTGGAGAGTCTGAGCTGGAAGCAGGACACACTGCACATCTATTTGTTAGATTTTTTTTCAAACTCCTGTTGCAATAAAACCTGAAGCCCATGACTCTGAGAAAATGAGCTTTTGGTCCTCCAGTCAAAACTGAGAAATACACTCTCCTGACCAACAGAAGTGATGGATCATATTGAGGTAGGGAATAAAAAATAGTCAAAATAACTAATGGGCTAAGTAATAACATTTTGGGTAAACTGAGAGCAACAGAAGACGCTGCTTCAGAAACTGCTCTACATAAACCATTTGTTGAACACGTTGCTTTTGTGAACATAAAAGCCTGTCTCTGCGGGTAATCTGTCAAGGGGAAAAGGCACTCAATTCAAAACAATAAAGTTTTCTTTGTAGGCTATGTCTCCACATTTATTTTTATTCAAAGGTCTAGAAGACAGTTCTATTAGAAATAGCTGAGCAATTAAGCAATCTACATATCGTTCCCTTAAGTAGATGTTCGGCAGGATAGAAAGAATACGGTGTTATTTGCAAGACTACCTGGTGAGATGAAAAACGTTCTCCAGAGTTTCTTGTCACGAGTCACATCTCGTATTTCCCTCGTCATGTTAACCAGTCTGCCTGCAACTGGTGGCACGCGACGAAAATCCAGGATCCTGGAAGAGAAAGAGACAGTTTATGGAAAGGATTAAAATATAATGATAGTGACAGGTTTTAGGAAGGTTCATTACGCTCTGAAGGCAAATTTATCTGTGGTCTTCAAGTAGTGTAAAAAACCCACCAACATTAAACCGGATAATCCTTCGTATAATACATTACAAACTATGTCCTGAATATCATCAGCCCCGATTTGTCTGCACAGTATGGAGCAGATGCAAAATACAGAAGAGTATGGGGACACATTGTTCCATGGAAAAAGTGAAGATACCTAAAAATCTAGAAATAAGAGACTGTAGAAACTTATTTTTAAATGACTTTGTTCTACCTCAGGATTGTTATAACATGCACTGTGCTCACCGTTTTTAAGTGACTTGAGCAATGGGATTTCAGCCTCTTTCTTCCATAAACACCATCTAAGAGAAACTTTCCCTCCTGACAGCCTTAGCATTTGTTTGATTTATTTGCTTCTGCTCTTCTCTGGTTTAATACCCTTATACCAACCTAAACAATCTCCCTGAGACTAAAAATTTCCCCACAGGCAAAGGCTGGATGAAGAACCTTTGTCGGCCCCAAACTTCCCTGCCTTAGTAGATCATTAAAAACTCCCTACGAAGCACTGCTATTAGATGCAGCAAGACAGCAATGTCCCCATACAAAGTCTCCCCATAGGTGGTATTTTTATGTCCACTGTCTGCTGATAAGGTTTTCTACATTGGGTAGCAACTACTTTTTCTGCTTAGTGTGTGGATATCTAACAAACCTCCCCACAGGAACTCCATTAAGGTTTTTTTTTTTTCCTAAGGCACCATCTGCTTAAAATGGCAATATGAAATATGAAGCAGAAGGAATCACCACCAAGGTCAACAAAGGTAAAACATGGAAGATCCTTGACGGATCTGACCAGGATGGCTCTTAACGGCATATCTACCTTGTGATGCCCTCTGACGGGTTCCCTTACCCTAACCATCAACCCAGAAGACAGCAATAGTACATGCACCCCAAATAATTTGTGGCCCTAAAGCTTCAAGCTTTTGAAAGGATTTTTCTTGGTGCTTCAGGTCTGAAAGATGCTTCAGCTCTCACTCAGCCTGTGAAATGCCATGGTTTCTAGCCATTCTGTTAATAATTCATAAATAATTATTAATTTTCACTCTTGATCTGGGCAGGCTGAGGGCTGCAATCCTTTCCCAGTCTTGGGGTACCACCACACCCTTCACTAGCTTTGCCTGGGGGGTCGTTTCCAGCTAACAGGACTGTGGGATGACCCCCAGTGTCCCCAGCTCCCACTAACTCATGGCCTAAATATGCTCCTCTTAAGGGACGGCCCCAGCTTTCTGCTGTGGAACCAGAACTCCTTCCCCATCTCAGTTATTCCCCCAGGCACGCTCACACCATTCCCCATGTCTCTCTTGGATTTGCATGCCTTGGAGCTAATTGGGGTGAGCCAGATGCCCTCCGCACTTCTGCGATAGAGTGTCTGGGAGATGGGTCCTCTCCATATGCGCCTCGAGATCGCAGGGGAAATTCATTTCTCAGCTTCTCTTCAATATCATTTCTCTTTCTTTTTGAGCATTACCTACTGCCACGTTTCTCATTCCCAGAGCAAGTCACTTTTCCTAATTATTAATCTACCTTTTCATCATCTGCCGTTTCATCTATTCATGGCATTTCCCCACCTTTGTTCCATCTCCCCCTTTTTTAAAAGTCATTCAGTTCCAGGGCTGGCCAAGTGCAGAAACTTATCACAATATTTCCTCTTCCCTTTTAATGCAAATCCCTTTTACTTGCCTGTCCAAATGAAACGCTGCTATTTCTGCATTATGCCTTTCATAGTCTGAGAAATAAAAAAAGTCAGGCGGGGTTTCTTGTTCCCTGGTCTGTCTGCAAAGGAAAACAAGGAGAGGGTTTTAATGAAGGGTTAGCATTTCTAGAGAGCAGTACTCAGTCATCAGCACGTTCTTCGGGAGTTCGGCATTGTTTGCTTAATGGAAGGCCTTTAAATACTTCATGTGTGTGTTATTTGCCATGTAGCCTTCATTTTGTCTTCTTTTTTAAACCACTGCAACAAAAACGTATGAATTGGAGACTGGTGCACGCAGGCTGCTGTCACAGAAGCATAGAATCACAGACTGGTCTGGGTTGGAAGGGACCCCAAGAATCATAGAATTCCAACTCCCTGCCACAGGCAGGGCCACCAACCTCCAGGCCTGGATCTACACAAGGTTGCCCAGGGCCCCATCCAACCTGGCCTTGAACACCCCCAGGGATGGGGCACCCACCCCCTCTCTGGGCAGCCTGTTCCAGCACCTCACCACTCTCTCTGGAAATAACTTCCCCCTAATATCCAATTGAAACCTTCCTTCCTTTAGTTTTAATCCATCCCCCTTGTCCTGCCATTCTCTACCCTTTTAACAAGTCAATTCCCCTCCTGTTTCTCTGCTCCCTTCAGGGACGGGAAGGCTGCAATGAGGTCCCCCCACAGCCTTCTCTTCTCCAGGCTGAACAAGCCCAGCTCCTTCAGCCTCTCTTTGTAGGGGAGGTGCTCCAGCCCTCTAATCATCTTTGTGGCTCCTCTGAACCCTTCTCCAACAGTTCCACATCCTTCTTGTATTGGGGGCTCCAGCTCTGGACACAGTACTCCAGATGGGTCCTCACGAGGGCAGAGCAGAGAGGGACAATCCCCTCCCTGTAACCTGCTGGTCACCCCTCTTCTGATGGAGCCCAGGATACCGTTGCCCTTCCGAGCTGCAGGAGCACACTGCTGGCTCATGTGAAGTTTCTCATCCACCAGAAAAGCTTTTCTGTCACAAAGCAATTCCACTCAAGACTCGCGCTCTATTTAACAGGATCTGTTTTATCACTCTCAAACATTTCATTAGCGATAGCGGTGAAGACAATGTCATTTCATTAAATTATCATTAACTGTAATTATGAAATTTCCAAAAGTAATAACATTTTTCTTTCATCTCTGGCAGCAGCACAGCTCCTACCTAAACCACTGCTCTCCCTTTGTGTTCCTTAGAGCCAGAAGTGACATGTTTTTCTCCTTTCAGATGAAACGGGATCACTGCAGTTTGACGGCCACGACACATGTCATGTTTCAAAGAACATTAACAAGACCGTGCTCCAGAGAGGATGCAGAATTTGTTGTTTCTTCGGTTTAAGAACCAATAAAGAATGTCATTCTGATGGAAATGGAAAGGCTGAAGCTTCGACACCGAACTCGGCGGAAAACAGAAAGCTCTGTGTAACAGAGGAGCAAATCGCTGCTGCGCTTCAGGCCAACTTCCAGTCCTGATGGCAATTCAGGCAGTTGACCAGTACTAAATCTGGGCCCACCTCAACCTGCCTCATGCCTTACTTTTAAGTTTTAAATGGGAGATTAGCACTGCAAAGCTGTTCTGCAGAGCATCTGCAAGGGAGGACAGCTCCCCAGAAGAGGAAAACAAAGCTCCTTCTCTTTCCCTGCTGTCACAGGTGGCCAGCTGTCAGCTCGTGCGTCACCCGTGCTACACACTGGCAATTAAAATGCAGTTTCTGCACCGGGACCTTGTCGCATGAAAGGCTTTGGGGTGGTGCTGGTGCAGAAATCAAACCCCCAGAGATTTTGCAGTAAGTCCTTAATTATGGGGCTTGCTGGGAACCTGAAGCTCTGTCCACCCATCACCATGATTACTGGGATTGGTATCTATCCACCAGCCCTCCCCTATCCACACTGCTGGAGATAAGTCTCATGTTGTTTGGCTGTCTGAAGAGGACTTCTGCTGTACAACCAGCAGGGTTTGAAAGGCTGATATTGGTTCTCAGATGCTCTTTATATTAATATCTATTTCACCCTAAATTATGAACTGCCATCAGAGAGACAACATTGAGATATCTGTCGAGTATACCTCAAGGTGGGAGGGTCCAACCCTCCAGTGATGCTCTGGCCAAAACAACACTGATGGCTGTCACAGCAGTGGTCACAGGGGTGGCCAATGCTTGGCAGAAGTCCTGCTAGGGTGCTGCTGTGGCTGCCAGGGGTTCACAAGAAAACAAGCTAAAAGTGAGCCAGGCATAAAAAAACCCAGTGTTTTGCTTTGGCTCCACAGTAAAGGCAAACAGAGAAGGAGCACGCCTGCAAAGAGGAGTATGGGAAAGCCAGAGACCTACGGCATGTCACACAAGACAAGACCTAGGAGAGCTGCAACCTCGTTGCGCATAGTCCCCTCGAAAATTAAATGAGCTCTGAATATAAATTCAAAGGAAAAGATTAACATCTTTCTGTTGGGCAGAAAATGACACATTTGTATATAACTTTCCCTCCCCTCCAGATTCTGAAATACTCCATTTCTTCAAGAAATCAAAGACAGAAAGATTCATCCCAGGCTTTTACAAACTTTACGCGTTATCAGCACAGCTGATAAGTTGCAGAAAATATTACTAATTAACTAATCAATGCCATCTGCTTTTTATCTCCCAAAGACTTGAAACAAATCACGGCTGTTCCTTTACAAGAAAATCTTGCTCCAGAAAAACAGACTTAAATAAGGGCTAGATCTCAATCTTGTGAGCACAGCCATAGCCCCAGCCCAGCTCCTTTCTGCTGCCTCCTTGACACGCCGGGCAGTCAGTACATCACCGCCGGGATCATCCGGTCTCTCTAATTTCACTTTTCTATTTGCTCCCTGCCACCCCTGGCAATGGCTGGGGATATTATTCATTTGGGAGTACGTATAGATGTCCTGCAGGCTTAGGCTTGTTTGTACGTATTTCTCTCCTGTCATAATGTATTATTAAGTGGTAGCGCACCCTCCTAGAAAACCATGAACTTGGTTGTCCTAAAACCTTCCAAAATGGACACCAAATCCACAGCACAATCTAGACAATTGAAATATTGCTATTTTTTTAAACCTGACTATACATCACGGAACAACCTCACGAGTTTCTTTGGTGTTTCAAGTGCTTCCCTTTGCAGAAAAACACCCTCCAGCCACACTCTCCATGGTCCATGCCCATGTCAAACAGTTACAGCTCCCGCTTTCCTGTCTCTTGGAAATATTGGGTTATTCTGAACGTTGACTGGGAGGAGTATTTATCAAATCCTCAATCTGCTTTACATGCCTTACGTTCTTTCGCAAAGTTCTGCAGAACTTTGATGAGTGGATCCAACACAAAGCTCTCTCCTGAAATAACCTTCAAAGATCCCTTCTCCTGACTTATTCCAGCATTCCATAGAGAGAACAGGAACCTTCTCCCTTGGATCTGACTGCAGCTGGTAAGAGTTTTATTCAAACATGAACTTATTGACAATCTGATGTCTGCAGCAGCACCTCAAGAGATCCGTTGGTAAATCCTCAGCTGCAGTAAGCTGCTGTGCCACCGGCAAATGCCAGCACATGGGATGATCGTAGCCTGAGGTACAGAACTGAATTTAAAGAGCCGCATGACCCTCAAATAGCTTTGAATCAATGGAGTCAATGGGCTGTTATGAGAATGGCTTTAGCGGTGTTAAAAGGGCACCTACACTGTAATCTGTATTTTTTACTTTATCAAATGCATTTATACATGATTTTATTTTATCCATGTTAAAAAACTTGCTATTTTTCAGTATGCACAATCTAATCGATGCATTGTCTGCTCTGGTACTAATTCTTCTAATGATCTATGCTGATGTGTGTGCATAGAGATGTGGAAGACCAAACTCTGCTCTTGGCAACACGGGCGTACAGTCAGCAAGTCCTATCAGTGACTCTGGCTTTGAATAGTGGTAACTGGTCCTCAGTCTCTGGGAAAGGGGCACTCTGCATCCCTTTGAAGTCAAGTATCTTATAAAACAGCACAGGAACCGATCTATCCCATAGCATGTTCTAAATCAGAACTGCATTTTAAGTGGGGAACCCACCCCCCCAACCCTCAAGTCATGTTTGTTCTATTCCCTGATGGCTACTGAAGGTTATTTTCTAATGAAATGACACACGTAATGAGATATTTGAGGGAACACACCAGTCAGCGGGACCCTCCGCAGAAGGGCACGCTTCTGAGGGGCAGTAAATTGGAGCGATGGTCAGGGCTCCTGAGTGCCAGCAGTGACCCCTCAGAGTGTGCAGGGCACAGGGGCTGCACAGGTTGCAGACGGTGGGAGAGGATTTCTGGCGGCGGGTCTTATTTTGCAAACAGTTGGAATCTGGTGATCCTCTCTTTGGAGAAGGATTTGGCAGATATTCCTAACAGCAGGCTGGGAAGCTCTAGAGGAGAGACAGATGGAGGTCTGTTGATGCTGCGCACAGTTAAAAATTACACAGTGGCACCAGACCAATTGCAGCACGAGGAAAAGACAAGTCAGCACGGTAACAAAGTGGAGGAGAAATAAGAACTAAGGGGAAATCAGAGCCCATGAAAATGTCACCACCATGGCAGAACGCTGAGGAAACACAGGAAGCAAAGAACAGTTTTAAACAGGACAGGGACACGTTTGCGTTGACACAAGATGAGATGCGACTGCGAACTGATCTTGTGGGCAGAAAAGCAAGTCATGCTTCCAAATAGAAGAGATAAAGCTACTCTGATAAGTGAACAGTCATGAATAAACCTGGTGAGTCAGCTCCACTCCAGCTATGGTTGGGACCTGCTCAGTAGTATCTGATAATCTAACATGGTGATTTGCACACAGAAATAATTGCAAAGCTTTGAGCTTTTCTTAAATGTTTCCCTAAGCTTTTTTTGGCCAATTACTTGATCCCCAAACCCCAGCATTAATAATTTCTTGGGGTTTTTCTCCTGCCATTCACAAACCTCATCACCAGAGTGAAACTGCAGGCTCTGCAGACTCTGGCATGCCAGAAAACACCATTCTAGAAACTAAATCTTTAACACGGAAATCCAGGCTTAGTTTCCAGTAACATTCACTTACTCCTGCCCAAATTACCCACCAGGGTCGTGCATTACTCGAAAGAATCCGGCCTTCATGCCAGACTTCCTCTGCTCTGGAGGGGTCCTATTATCTGTACAACAGCCCAACCAGAGTCAAGCCCTATCCCAACAGACACGTGCTGCCCTCCTACACCACAGTCCAGAGACATTTCAGAGACACCCTTTGTGTCGAGCCTGCGTACTGAGCTAATGAAAGGATGTGCTGCTGATTTGGAAACAGCTCCTGCTATATAGGTTGCACTCCTGTTCTGACGCACAAGCAACCACAGGGATTAGGGATGGTTATGGATCACAACAACAAGCACTGCCGAAGCAGGGAGTGGGTTTGCTCAGGTTAGACCATTTTTGCAGACTGAGACCCTGCACCTCTCTGGCCAGGGAAACACAGCAGCAGCAAAAACATGAAGAGACCGTAACAGGCCAGTGAGGCATCGTAATTGCATTGTTGTGGACACTGCTACTGTAATTGGCTATCAGAACAGGCAACTGGAGATTATCTGGGCCAACCCACAGCTACAGGTCGCTATCCTTCTCCTTTGGAAACCAGCTTTCCTCTCTTCCCACAGAGTACTTAAGGTGTTTAAATACATGTCTTGGAGCCAAGTCACGGGCTCAACAGTTAATATACAGTGTTATCTAAATGATAAAATATAGTTAATACAAGACTGAAAGGCTGCCAGCCAACAGCCCACTGCTGCAGACTGGGAGGAACTTGGGGACTTCTACCTTTGTGGGGCTTTGTAGGCAGCCCCTTGCTCTGGCAAGCAACCGAAGCCCCAATGCTCCATCAAGTCCTGAGAGCCTTTCTTACAGGCATGAAATCCTCTCCCAGCTCTCTCCTATGAACTTCTTTGTACTAGTGGAAAACTCAGACTGAATGTCCGGTGTCTGCTTGCAAGATTTTCTTTCCTCTCCCGCCCGCAACCCTTGTGTCAAATTGGATTGTGCAGCAGTGGGATCTAGAGTGCCCTGAGATAATCTAAAGCTTATTATTCTAAGTGAAGGAGGCAGCCCGTGGAAAAAAACCCGATGTCTCTGAGGCAGCTGCAGTCCTTAGGAGGGTACTTAGATTTTGCATGCAGAGTCAGATGATCCAGGAGGGTTTTCTATGACTTTGGCACAGGTTAGAACAGGTGGAAAAAAATGCCACCTAATTTTATAATACATTTTAGTGGCTTAGTCAGTCCTTAGGAAGATAAATGATAGCAGCTACATCTACAGTAGCAAAGATATCTGGTGCCTATTTCTGACTCCTTATGGAGTCTTGGCAGCTGATGGCTTTGGCTTTATCAAAGCATTCTGCTGTAAAGAGCACTCCCAGGAATGATACGAGCTGTTTACAAGAGCAGAATATGGTCCAGAAAATCAGCGGCCAACCCAGGAGTGCAAAGACACGCAATTTAAATGGTTCAGAAAGGATGTTTGGCCCGTTTCATCACTAGCGTCCAAACGACAACACGAGTCTCTGCAGGATATTCAGGCTTCTCCCATTTAACTAGCAGTTCTGCAGCTAGAAAGAATGAGAGAATATTTACTGTGGCAGAAAGACAGAAATTCACACAGGGATGTGATAGCAATAGGAATAATTAGCAAACCGCCAAAAGGATAAATACCAAGATCATGCTATTGCATGCCAGCCCCGGAGTGCTTTCCTCCCGAGCAGACGAAGAGAGCTTGACAACAGCACATGCTCAAGGACCAGTTAGCTTAATATAAATCATAAACTTCTTATGCAGAGAATGACAATAAGCCTCTGAAAGAGCATTTCTATGTATAAATATCTTGTTACCTGGCACAGGAGAATAGTGTGGGGGAAGAGGGAGAGAAAATCCCCAGGGAAACAGTATATTAAGGTGGGGTTTTTTTCCCATTTCCACTTGCAGAGTCAAAGAAAAAAAGGCTCAGGAGGTCACCTAACCCATCCCCTGGCCCCAGGGCGAGATCAGTTAGACCTAAACCATTCTTGACAGACGTCGCTATAACGTGATCTTCAAAACGTCCTTTCACAATCTCACAGCTACAGCCCTCTCCTCCTTGTCCCCATGTCCTGCCTTATTCTTCTGCTACTTTCCAGCCTCGCTTTTCTTCCTCTCTCCATGGTCAAGGCAAAGCCATCACAACAAGGCTTGCTGCATCAGATCCCAGCGCCTTTCCAGGGAAGGGACACTTGCCTGTGAAAAGCACATCCCCAAGCCAAGACCTGGGAATTAAGCCTTGCCGCCTTCAGACTGCAGATCCCTCGGCTCACAGGCCCCTTCTTCACTAAGCACAACTCATTAATTTTAAATTCAATAAAAACCCAAGCAACCCAAAGCCTTGAAAGCCTGCTTTAGGCTTTCCCCTGAAAATCATCACTGTTTCTACAAGACAGTAAAGCCACCTCTGATTTCTCTATGTAGATCCGAGTGTTTGGGAAAAGGTTGTGCAAAACCAGTCCCTGGCTGGGAGCAGCACCAGGGAAAGGTTCCTGCTGTCCCAGGCTTGAGGTGTAGATATGGATTACTGTAGATAGATACCTAAAAGCAATGAGCTTTTCACCTGAGCAAAACATGAGTTACCTCAAGCAGACAGGACATGGAGGGATGAATAATCGGGGTAACTAATGTGATCCACGAATATGAAAGATTAATTTTATTCTCCACTAAAATATAAAAATAATAATAGAACCAGATGTTTTCCTGCTCTTTGGGGTTTTTTTGTTCCTTCTAGTGATCTGGATTGGGTATTAAGAACCCAAAATGTACCCTCTCTATACCGTTGCCTTCACTGACATTGTGCTGACAGTAAAGTCAAGGCATAATCTCACCAATCATCATTTCATTGTCTACCAGAACAGAAGAATAACTTTTTTTTCCCCCCATTCATTCCTTTTCACTTTCAGATACAGGAGACACGACGAGAATCTTTGATCAGCACAAAAAACACGTAAGAGTTTGATCAACTGGGGAAAAATTTCCTTCAGCAATTCAGAATATTACTCCCAGCTCTGCCTAGTAAGTAGCTGCCTGTCACCATGGGAAAAGCAAAGGGAATGGAAATATTAGTGTAAGCACATTTGTCAGGATGTCTTCCCCACCCGTGCTTTTCGGTGCGACAGCCCGCGGTCCCCTTCCTGCTCCCAGGGTACACGGTTAAAGAGGCGGGGGGGTCCAATGCTGGGGGGCGGGCAGCACTCTCAGCCTTGTCAGATCTCAGATTATTCACCGGTTGCTTGTGTTGGGGTTTAGTAATAATCAGTATTGCTGCTGTGGCTGTGATTTGGAAGATGGCTGAAAAGAAGGGAAAAGGCAATGCTGTTACAAAACAGATGAGCCAGAAAGACCAACTCCAGCGCTACCAGACTCCAGGTGGATGCGTGCAGGGGCACTTTGGGTATAGCCCAGCACAGACATCGATATCCAGTACAGCCCACTGCGCTACTGGGCACAATGTGCTCACACAAGCAGGATCATTCTCTATCATGTTTGCCTGTGTTTCCCCCCCACACCCCAAACAACCCAGAGGCGGGCACAGTGTGAGAAGGCAGGCGAGTTCAAAGCCCCTGAGGTGAGATCAGTTTTGCCAGCATTATGGGATAGACTCTGATCTTAGTTGTTTCCAGAAAGCAGCACCACTGAGTGCTGGGGTAGGAGAAATAAAGATGCTTTTCAGGGCTGCTTTTGCACAGGGCTGCTTCTGTTGTAACTAACAACACACATGGCTGCTTTTTGGCCAGAAGTGGGGATTGAAGTGTGTGTTTCCACAATTAAAAGCTCTTCAAGGTCTTCACACCTTGATTTAGAGCAGCCTACCCTCTGCACAGGTTGCTCAGCAGGGAGGTATACAGCCCATAGTGGTACACTGACCGTGCAAGAGGTGGCACATGTGTGCAGAGATCACAGGTGTGCACAGGTGTGGGTCTTGCCATGAATTCATCCTAGTCCCCCTCTCTTGGAACACTGGTGGGAAGGAGGAATGTGGGATGGGGAACAGATGAACACTGACGCCATGGTGGCTAAGTGGCAGTGCCTGTTGGCTAGAAATGTTTTTCTATCATCCAGAAAAAGCAGGGCTTTTAGAGAAAAACAAATGAGTCACGGTAGAAAGAGAAAGGCAAGCTCTTGGAAGCTCCTGTCACTAATTCACTTTGCAGATAAAGATGATTTCTTAACCCAGAAATAAGGCTTGGTTCATCTTTTGAGATAGAAACCTGACTTGACATACAGGAGTCAAAAGATTAAGAAGTACTTGACATCGTAACAAAGGAGTTCCCAGTGCCAGTGTTAACATGGTCAATGCTGTTGCCACAGCAGGGAGAAAAAAGCGTCACAGCAATTAAATAAGCAGGAGATGTCATTAATGAGGCGCTACAATGATAATTTGTGCCTTTCTTTAAGGTATATCTTCATTAAGGAACTGCATCACTATATTACTATCAGTATTTCCTGCCCCTCTATGGTTTGGATTCCTTTGTGCTCTTAAACAAGTGGCGTGAGCATTTTTGCCATGCCAAGCCCATGATATCTGTCATCTCTCCCCTTGATTTATCCCTTCAAGGCTCTGTTGTATGTTGTCTGCTAGTCATAAATTGCAAACATGAAAAATGATACAGCTGCAAAAAGTATTTTTGAAAACCAGGCAGTGCAAACAGAGCTCAGTGTGAGCCCAGGTACCCTCAGCCTTTCTTTGGGAAAAAGACTGCCAAGTATTTTCAACAGAGGTTTTTCAGTACATAATATTTGTAGCCCTGAGAGCACAGGAGAGGAAAAATATGTGTAAAATTAGAAGTCTGAAGCATTTCTTCAGCCCCGAGAATGTTATTTAATATGTCTGGGGTCATTAAGGGTAGGGATTTAATGGAACAATAACATTAAACATATTAGAAGCATAGCAGAGCTCCAATTTCTTTCAGCTTGTTGGGTTTTTTCGTTTCGCTGTACGTGATGTATGTGCCACTGGGCACAGACTGGGGATCACAATAGGTTCCAGTTCAAAATAGGTTGGGAAAAAGTAATTACTGTGAATCTGATATATTGATATGCAACTTCTTCCTTTTTATTCATGAGTTCCCTTGCCATCATTACGAGAGCCAGGAATGCTAGTAAGCCTGTCCTCAAAATCTCCCAGGAAGCAGGGAAATATTAGCCCTGTTTTTCAGCAAAAGCTGCAAAACACAGAGCTATTAAGGATTCAGCACTGCCCTAAGCAAAGCACTCTAGCCTCATTAAGCACATGCTTAACTTTGGGCACACATATAGCCAGTGAACTATGTGTGTCCTTGACAGTCAAGCATAGACTTAATACTTCCTTGCAGCTCTTTTGTGCTCAGCACTTTGCAAGAACAAGCCAGTGATAAGCACCAGATCCCCGCAGCAGCTCTGGCCGCTCACCCCGTCCCCTTCCAGACTCACAGTTGGTTTTGCCTCTTCTTCTTCCACCCACAACAACAACTACTTTGGGGAAAAGAAAACCCATGTTGTTCAGCCAAAAGTACGAAGTAGTTTGGCCGTGAACTATGGTAGAGCCCAGATGTCACCTCTCAGGTTGACACTGAGGTCTGCCAGTGTCCTGGGTGCCCTTAAGGCTCTTTCTACCCAAGCAACTGCACTGTGCAAAGCACTGCAACTCCTCTAAACAAGCAAATAAATAAATACTTTTCTTACTTGTATTGCCAGACCAAGCAGAAATAAAGCTCGATTCCTGGCTTGCATCATGTCTCCTGCACCACACAGGGAAATGCAAATGGATCTAGTAAAGCTCAGGAAACTTCATGAACTCTCATCTCCCAGAAATGCTATTTGAGCCATGTCAGGTACAGGAGGAAAAGGTGAAGGGCCACAGGCAGTAGGCATAAGCAATACAGACCCAACATTCTCCTCTGCAGCCCAAGTGGAAGAAGTTGTTTGGACTGAACACTGACACAACTAGAAGCACCACAGTGTTTGTATCTGTATTCAGCCCACTTGGTACGGGCTCCCTCTCTCAGTTCATATGTCAGTGTTTGAATTTCTCTTCTCTCCCTCTTTCTCCCACAAATGAAATGGTTGCAGTTCTTAAGATCATACAATAGGGATAAAGTCTAATACAGTCACACCTCTCTATTAGCTGTACAAGGAGGCTGTCTTTTTATCATGGCTTGGAAGAATAAATAAAAGGATGCTCAGGCTCTGGCCATGAAAGTGAAAATTTCCTTGGAGTTTCACTGGTTTGTGTTGTGGGTGACCTATATATTTGAATTTGTATATGGGTGCTCCACTTTCCCAAGTGCCACATAGTTTATGGCATGCTTCCTCCTCCCTTCCCCCCTACCCATGCAGAAGTCAAACACTTCTGGCTTTTTATTTACTGTTCACCATTCCAGAGCTACTGGATACTGAATTACAGTGAGTTAAGTGCCTGAGATTTTGCAGAGAAATAATCACCATCAAAATCATTAATAGGACAGAACCTACATGATGTGTATGTGTAGACCAATACATAAAAAAAGAGCATGAAATTCCCATTTCTACAGCGAGCTGCTTTGGCCAGCTATGGATATCAATGTCTGGATACTGTTCTCACATCCAGTACAAAATGAGCTCAGGACAGTGAAGCACCTTGTGCAATTCCCTCCTGTGAACTCTGGATCTTCTGGGTGCCGGCAGACAGCTCAGCTCAAGCCACTACACACCAGCCCCTCCCCAGAGTGCCCTGCCAAGGGGTCCTGAGGATGTGCTGGCACCCAGTTCTTGTACTGGCTCCCAGTTCTTATGCTGGTGCCCAATCTTCGTCCTGGTCAGAGGTTAGTATTCCCCAGGGCAGCTTCAAGTTTTGCTTTTCAAGCTTGTTTCAATACCAAATCCTGAGCATCTTCCATAATGATGCCACTGAGGACAGCAGACATGTGGTTATTGGGAGATAATCGCTCCCCATGGATGAGTGTTGCTAATTCCTCGGAGGTGTGATTCCCCAGTAAAGCACACACCCCCCTGAACTCTGCCTGCCGCTGCTCTTAACATCCCTTAATGTGTGGCAAAGGGTGATGTGCCTCCCTGAGCTGGAAAGGAGATGTAATTGCCTCCTTCAGACTACTTTGTGGTTACAAAAGAAATGGGTATTGCTTTGATATGGTGTGGTATTTCATTGCTCTAATAAAGCAAAGTACACAACCTCTCTCTCTTTTAATTTATCTTATTTTCAGTCCTGTCTGATTGCCACTCCTCCACAAAGGCTGCCTGACTTATTCTTTGCCCTAAGCTGGTTCTGCTGCTCATGGGTAAGCTTCCATTTTGTAATGTGGTTTTCTTCCCAACCAAAATTTTCCCGAAACATGGAATCCAGCACTTCGTTGCTTGCCATTCCCTGGGTGTGCACAGCCACCAGCCCCATCCCACTCCTAAAACCCAGCAGCTGATAAACACTGATCAGCTGAGGCTTATTTTCCTTGACAGACACGTGTCCTACCTGGGTTATTCCCATCTGCAATGCCTTACATGCTTGGGAATGTACTGACATCACTGCTTTGCCATTCCAAGCATTTCTCAAGAGGTTTCTTTCTGACCAGCAGCTGCCAAGGTGATTTACAAGTGCAAATACTCCAGGTGCTCCTAAACTTCTCTGGTACATGGGAACAGCATTTCTCAGCCTCAGAGGATGACCAAACTTTTCACTAAGAAAAACCCTGGGACTGTCTTAGTATTAACCCAAAGCTTTCACTACCTTCATTAATGTGAATTAACTGCTTCTCAACCTTGGCTGTTCATTTATTGCATATACTATTCATTTGTTCATTTATTGCATTATACTGCGGTGGGAGCTCTTTTCTGTAGGCATCTCACAGATCAATTGTGCTGCTTTACAAAATAAGGTTTATAAAAAACCCTTGAATTTCACTCTAAACTTTTCCTCTTCCAGGCTGGAAACCCCCACCGCTAATCCAGGCTTTGTGTTAAGGGCATCACATGAGTCACAAATTACATTGGAAATTACACATCAGGGTCCTTTTAGCTCGCAACCATCTGGATAAAGGGTGGGTTAATGCTCTGCAGCCCACGGGGAGTCAGTGTGTAACTTCCAGAGGAAAATCAAGCCGTATTAGCATCTCTTCCCTCTTCTGCATCTCCTCTGAGAATGAGGATTTTAACCTCCTGGCCTCTACACAAGCCCTGCTGCTGAGGGCCACAACCACAGTCCCTGCTCTCCATAGAGCATTATCCCTCTCCACCCTTAATCCTAGTTATAGACATGGCATTTTAGGAAAAAAACATGGAGGTGAGGGTTTTAAGGAACAATACTGGAAAGGAAAGTAGGTGTGGGATTTTGAAAGGGCTCAGTACTGGGCTAACTGGTGCTTCTGAAGTAAAAAAAGACCTATAGAATTCTCTGAAAAATATCCTGTATGGAAGAATATGAAGCAGAGGGATGCTAGGGAAACTGCTGCGTGGCACGACGAGGGTAAGAAGACTCTTGCTGGCTTGGCTGCTCAGGGCAATTGCTGTTGTATATAACTATCTCCTGATGTGCAATGCATTTGGTGAACTCCCATGCTCCAGGTACAGAGCAATAGTCATGCTTGGTGGATCGCAAAAACACATCCACTCAAACCTGGCGTGAAGGGAAAGGGTATGTGTGCACTCACAGGCATAGACAGGGGAACGCTTTTCCACGTGGAACACCTGTGTTCCCCTTCACAGGACTTAGAAATTAGTTTCTGCTAATTTAAACTTCAAAGCCTGCCCATGCTGAGGTTGCTCAGTAAGATAAGGGGAGATTACAGTAATAATGTATGTGAAGGTTGATAATAAAAGCAGAGCTTAGAAAAAAACCAGCCCAAGAAAAAGACAAGAGTAAGGACAAGAGAAGGGAGGAAAAGGATGCACAGGATGTGCAGTAAAACCTTTAGTGAAATGACACTCTTGCCAGAAATTTTTTTGTGGAGCTGATTTATGACATGCAGCTGCTTTTCCCTGACTGCACGGCTGGCTACTTCTCCTTGAATTTTTAACTGCCTCTAGAAGTCTACAAAATATGCAGCTTATCTGCTGTGGAGTGCGATAGATGTGTGTGTGCACAGCCCCACGTGAGTTCTGTGGGAGTCTGGTTTCAAAGAAAGGACCATGTTTTTCCTAAGGCCAAGGATGCTTGAGTATGAACAGTGAGGATAAGTATATGGCAGAGCAAAGCCATCAAGCCATTTCATATTTGAACTTCACCCTTCAGCACTTACTGGTTTTCTCTGGGTTTGTTCCAACTTTCCTTCTACTCGGTGAAAGGTCTCCCATTGAGTTCAAGGTGAACTGGATCAAGAAGGACGGAGCCAGTTCATGAACTGGGACCAACATGCCCACAGTCAAAGTTAAAGGCCAGCAAAGTCACAGGAAAACCCTCCCCTGGACTTCAGTGGAGCAGATGCAAATTAAAGTGAGTAACTAAATGGACCATCGATGACAGCAAAAACCTGTTCTTGTCCAGGTCTGGATGTGGGGGACAGAAGACATTACCTCTTCGTTTAGTGTTTAGTTTACAAACGCCCATGACATCTTCCACAGCTCTCACTAGTATCAAGGTGGATATTGCAGGATTAAGCAGGAGTAGGCGTAGAAGGGTCTTAAATTTTAATATTGGAATATCAACTCTGCCCAGAGCACACTCTATGCCTGACACTTTCAGGACCGAATCTTGGATGGAAAAAAAATACACAAGCCACCTTCTTGTGTTTTATTCCAGGTCCCTTTTGTGCCCTCCTTAGCAATCTCCAGCAGGCTGCTTTTACTAAATGCCTGAGTAAATTCCAATAAAGTTGAGTGAAGATCTTCATGTTATCACAAATATTGGTAAGAATGAAACCTGGGGGTTGTTTGTTGGTTGGGTTTTTTTTTCCTGGGCACCGTTCTCTGCGCAGCTCTCAGGCAATGATTGTATTGACAGAAATGCTCGACAGCAATATGAATGTCAAGGAAGTATTACAGGATTACTTACAGGCAGCCAGACTACACTCTGACCGAATCGGCTTATTGGTTCAAACAGAAGGGGAAACTAGAGGAAACAAAATAAAGTGGGTTCATTGCTGCAAAATGACCCGAAGGTGCAAAGCAGGATTAAGTTTGCCATTCCATTTTTTGGTGCATATATAGATCTTTTTAGTTGCATCTGTAGCTTCACCCTTTGACTTCCAGCATCGTGTACACTGGTGCCATACCATCACATCAATCGCATTATTTAAATCAGGGATTTCACCTACAAAATGATCATGCAGTCAGACAGCAGAAGATGGGATGCCCTGGGAACCTCGGGGCATCGCCACCTCCTGCTCCCACCACCCAGCTCTGGTCCAACGCTGCTAACAAGGAGCAGAGGACAGAGCAGTGCAAACATTGAAAATGAAAAACCAAACCCCTTCCATAAAGTCCCATAAAAATTAAATGCTCAATTGGTCTTAATCTTTTACACTCCAAGGAGAGGATAAGAAAAGACAACAAACCATAGCTGGCAGATATTATGCTCAGTGCTATCAGAAGGCACTAGAGAAACCTGTACAGACTAGACCAGACTAAAGCAGGCTCAGGCAGAGCTGGAAAACACACGTTCCAAAAGCTGTGCACTAGTTCAGGTCGCTTCATAGCTTGCTGGAAGGGATGGGGGAGTGATGGAGCAAGTCTGTCTCCAAGAAAGCGCATTCAGTACAATGTTCATCCCTACTCTTTACTGGACACCATCCATGAAGCCAAGGCTTCTAGGACTCATTTCCAGATACACCTTTTCCTCCCCCAACGTACAATAAGTCTTTAAACTACATCCTAAATCGGTCTGCCTTTGCAGCAGGCCAGTAAGCTCTGTGGCCAAGCAGCAGATCTATTTTTGATATGACCTTAATAGTTAAATCCTGCCATTAAGTACATGCACACAGCTCCTGGGGACATAGCAAGACTTCTCTTCATCTTGCAGCGCTGGTTTTGCTAATGATTAATGTTCAGTTTTGTAAGTTTAATGAAGACATTGTTTCCACTTATCTACAGGTCAGATGGCAATTGCAAAACAACTTACTTGTTAGATGGCTGTGGATTCCCTGCTGATACATCTGATTATTTATGCACAATGTGCATTTCCAAACAGATGACCATATTCAATTATGTGCTTCTGCCTTATTATTTCATGAGTTTTATAATGATTTTCCATTCCTTTGTTATTAGAAAGAAGGAGTAGTCACTCATGCTAATGATGTGCTGTAGCTGTGTTTTACACCTGCATCTCTAAAGTTACTGGAATTTCTTTCCAAAGGCATATCAAAGAGCAAAAGCCAGAATTTGTTGGGTTTTATCATGAAAATAAAGAGGAGAAAGCAGATTGAGGGTTTCTTTTTTTTAAAAGTGAGATTTTTTTGGGACTTTTTGACCTATTCTCAGAGATGCAGCAGAAACTTTTCCCACATGAGCCTCATGCTCAGCTGACTTCACTCCTGCACAAAGTCCCTTTGTACCAGTTACACCCAACTATGAAAACTAATCTGTTCCAACACCACCAGGCAAACACGCGCACGCACACACACACACACACACTCTCCACATGGGTACTACCTCTGAGGGATGCGAAAACCTAACCTGGGTAGCCAGAGAGCAGACACAGTTTGCTTCCAAACCAGAGCTGGTGGCTCCAACTTGGCCAAACCCATTCAAGTGCTCCGCACACACACCCAGGAGGGAAGAAGGAAAGGCACAAAGACACACAAAACTGCTTTGTGGGAATTTAAGAGTCCATCTCTGAGCTGCAACTCACTGTTCCACAATTAGATGGGCAGCCCCGTGGCATTAGGGGTTCAGCTTCTCCTCCAGGACATCGAGCATGAGGACATCAAGGTTTGAAATGAAACCCAGCCAGGAAGGTCTGCAGGACAATTTTCTTGCTTCTTTATAAACGCAACTACTACTGCAACACTATTTATCTAAAAATAACCAAGTCAGTTCTAGCTCAAACTGCCATCAGCCCAGAAATAGTTAGTTCAACTCCTTCCAGGCACATCACGTACTCGATTGCCATTTGCAACACGTACTAAAGCTGTGCTTGTGCATAAGTAATGCCTACGAGTGGTAGATGGTAAATTTTCCATCTTAACCATATGAAACACCCCTACCTTACTGAGCAAAGGGACACGACTGTGCTTCTACACACCAGCTGATCTTTGCTGTCTGGACACTCAAGAGCGGCCGCTGGTTTTGCAGAGGAGATACCTTAACATCTAAATTGCAGATTTCAATTAGCAATTGATAAATGAGTGTGTGAGGAAATTATGGGGACCTTTTATTTCCCACGGTGCCCAAAGTTTCATTTTTCATTACACTTACTGGCCGTGTGTGTTTGGAGCAGTAAGGGAGGCTCCAGAGCTCTTCTGTTCACTTTGCTTTGCACCTCCCAGCCCTGGGTTACAAATTAAGAACCCACTTTGCTGGATCATAGTTTGACTGCCATGATGCTAAGTTAAACAACAGTCTCATTCCACGCTATAATTACTGCAAACAATTTCATCTTCTGAGGTGTACTATGGAGGGATACGTATTAGCTGATGCTGCTTCTGTCACTGTTCATCACATGAATATTCTCCTTACCTGCTGTGTCTGTGTGTGCCTGAAAGAACCGTGGCATTTTTAATGGCATAATTTCCTGGGATGAACTGAAAAGCAGCACAGCATGGTCTGCATTATTTATATGCTGAGTCCTACAAATGGCAAGGAAAACACTGTAGATTTCCTGGAAATAAATACATTCATTATACAGAAGCCTTGTGCATAATAGACTATGTCACTGAAAGAATTTAATTACTACCTCAAAAGCATCTTCATTTTGCTAGGTTTGCAACAAAAAAGAGTGTCAAGACACGTTTTTATTCAAAGGCAAAAGACTCCTCACCCACCCAAAATACCCTGCGCTGATAAATCTAGAAACATGCCCTACTGTTGCTGCTAATCAGTAGAAAATTCCTAGCGTTTTTACAGCATGAAATAAATTGTAGAGCGAGCCAATTGGGAATACTAATGACAGAAGCCATAAAATATTTTGTAACATCAATTACGACTAAAGGAAAAGGACTTGCACCAGAGATCAGCAGAGTATTTTGCAACCGTGCTTCATTTAAGGCTACGATTCCTGAACATGATTTGGGAGTTGATTCGCCAAGAAGGATGTTGAAGAATATGCAATTGGCAGCTATGCAACTGTGGGCCTCCTGCAATTCAGCTGGAGCAGCAGAATTAGCTTAAGTTGGGAGGTGCAGGTCTATTGAACCTGCCTGACACATCTCCAGGCTCTAGCTGAGTTTCCCAAATCACACTGGAATCAATAATAAACAAACTGATTTTGGATAAAGCCTAACTGGTATGTTAGGTCCAGTCCAGACCCAAAAAGGTGATCTGAGGACTACGACAATCCTCTTTGTAAGGCTCGGGCTTGGTTTTACCCATTCCTTATTGTTATGCACAGGCTACCTCCCTGACCATGCTCAAGAGATTCCAGGGAAATGACTTTCTGCCTTCTGACACGCAGGATTTATCAGAGGCAGCCACTGTTCTCTGCCTGACACACTACCATATGTGGCAAAATTCGTCTCAAGTCATCACAGTGAATTTCCCCAGCTTGTTTTTAAAAACCTGCTCATGACAGTCCTTCCATCCAGATGGAATTGCCATCCTAAAAATAAGGGTACAACCAGAGGAATAAATTGAAAGAGGGGCTGTAATACAGACAAGAGTTACAGTGGGGAAAAGCAAAACCCAGGCTTGAATTTCCTTCCCTCTCCCCCATCACACAAAACTGGTCTCCTTGCCCCAAAATAAACAAATTCTGAAACAGCATGTTGGAACAAGCCTGTTTTCATCCTGATGCAGAATACATTTCCAACAGCTATACACGATGGGAAAATAATTTCCTACCCAGATGCAGCTTCCACACTCAAAGCAAGGCAACATTTGGTCACAAAGTGGTTAAATTAAATCTCTCCTCGACACCAAGGAGTTACCCGTGCTCAGCCTACAATGTTCCAGCCAAATAATGCTTTGCTAATGATGTCTGCAGTTAGATGACAAATCAGGCTATTTAAATTGCCTCAGCACATACATCCTTTACAGGCAGGGTATCCAGGTAACCATTCTAGAAAGGCTTCGAGGTGGGAGGGAGAAAGCAATAGCTAATTTCTTCAGCTAGGTGGAAAATTAATCCTGAAGAGATTTGTCTGGTTTGTTATGGTCAATTGGAAGGAAAACAATTTAAAAATAATTATTTGAAAATGTAGTTTCAAACATGTGGCTATGCGAGAAAAGGGGAAAATAATTGTCCTTCAAAAATACAACAATGGCTACGTTTATTTCTGAAAATAATTAATAATATTTTAAAGCCCCTATATGGAAGGGTTTCTGTACTGTAATACAAATTAGCATCAGAATGCTTCAGACACCACAAAAAGATCAGCTCAGAGTTTCAGCCAGTGCCACCACTCACCTTTGTGTAAGTTTAATACTAACTCAATTATCAAACACTCAATTGTCTTTTATTTCCACGCTGAAAGAAGCTCAACAGTAATTTAAAAATCCAGCTAAGGAAACATTGTTGCTGACCAGTATTGGATGCTATTAAGGCTCCACCTGAGAGATGCCTGCTCATGTCCTTGAGAGCCTTTGGAAAGGTTTGGCTACCTCGGTGAAGTTGGTTTGGGTGGAGATGGGGGACATGAGGTGACATGAGGGACACACAACCCTGGCCTGGGGTGAGACTCACTTGGGGTCTCAAAAAGGGTTTCTCTGGTGAGGAGACAGTGGAGAGGCAGGAGATGGGACAGGCACCCACCTCCTCTGCAGTCTCCAGGTTGGGAGCCCTAAATCTTTTCTTTTCTGTGGTCCCTCCCTCAGGCGTCCTGAATATTTTTGGTCAGAGAAAGGGATTCCTCCAGCTGATTCACAAACAGAAATGCTGAGACAAGAAAGCAGGCCAGGCCTGGTCCACTATGAAACCCAGGAAAGCCCGTCCACTGCGCCCGCAGATGCCCAGGAGTCCCAAGCCCCCCTGTTAGAGTCCACCCAGGGAGTGAAGGAGGGGAAAAAAGCCTTGTACCCTGCCCGCAAACCTGCCCAGGGCAGGGGACATCCTGCTCCCCTCCTCCCTTCACGCAGGAGGATACCTGGCTTCATCCCCACACCAGTCCAAGGGACAGCCACAGCATTTCACCCCACGCAGGACAGATGGATGGGACAGGGAAGGGACCACTGTGACCCACACTGTCCTTGGTGCAGCAAGCAACACGTGCTCCTCAACACCTGCCAGCTGCAAAGCCATGTCCCTTTGCCAAGGCAAGGGAAATATTCACACTCTAGAGGTGTTCCTCTTGCAATGCAGACCATTTTCAAGTATTCACCAGATCTATTAAACAGGAAAACACAAACAGTCTCTGATATTCCTTTCCTTGAAAACTATTTTGGAAAACATGACTCATTTACTTCTCTTCTAAACAGGAGAAGTAATATTTTCCAGCACTCCCTGAGGATGCATTTAACCAGAAGCTAAGCCAGATGTAGAAACGTCTGCAGAGGTTTTTGTTCCTTTCATAAAAAAAAGTTAAAAAAGAGAAAAAAAAACCCAAAAAGCAAGAGTCAAGGTATTACTGGGTTTTAAAGCACTGCTGGCCTTTTGATTACCCTTAAAATCAGATCAGATCACAGAGAAAACACAGCGTATGACCAGCTAGAGAAGGTCACATTGCAAAAGAATGCAGGTGGTCTCATTTTTTAACAGTTAACGTAATAGAAGCACAAATCTTTCAGCCACCAAAGAGGCTCTCCCGGTTTGGCAATTGCCACGTATAATATCTGATGAACTCCTATGTCTCACTGCTCAAGGATAAAATCTCAGCAGGCAGGGACTGAAGGACCAGCTACACAGTCAGAGGGGAAAAATCTTGTATTATTACAGCAGCCACTTATTTTATTCTCCAGAATTAAAACCTCTTCACAGATAAAAGTGGGGATTTTTTTTTCATCCCACAAAGTAATTTTAGATTTCTATAGAATCATTCAAAAGCAATTAAAATCCTGCTCCTGTTGATGGATTTGTATTCCTTGCTTGCAGTGATGTCAGGCTTTGAAATTCGAGGCTGTTGAGTGCAATTCTTTGGGGCTTTGGAGTCACTGCTGAGTGCCAGAAAATACCTTCCCTAAATTCACAGATATTAAATATCTTTGGTAACACCAAATTAGTTTCGAGGCCTATAGCTATTAAAATCTAGAAGATACTGCAATAAAGAATTGGTGCAATATCAAGCAATTCAATACACTGCAATTTCACCCTTTTAGTGAGGGAATTTTTAGGGGAAGGGAGAGAAGAGAGAATCCAATAATCTAGTAACAGTACAGTTAGATGAGAGGGACTAGGGAGTGTTTTCAAAGTGTCCTAATGCATCAAAAGTGAGACTTGCATTGCCACAGAGGAAAAAAAAAAAACCCAAAGAACAAAATCCTACGCAAACAAGCAAGTAAACAACACAAAAATCATCCCCTCATCCATTTAAAGGTCTGAGTTATTTAAACCAGAGAGTGAGCCTCCAGTACCACTGTTTGTTTTGGCTTCATTTTATATAACAAAGGAAATTGTTGTTAAAAATGTAATTCAGATGTCAGCAACGTGAAACCATTCCCAACTGCAAAGAAGCAAAGCTGCAGGATTAACACTGCTGTGCCCAAAATTGCAGGGGAGAGAGGAATCCTGATACAGGACACCGAATAAAAGGAATGAGCCGTGCCAAATGTAATGGGCTTTGGGCATCTCCTGCAATGGAGGTACCACTCTGATCCCTGAGGTTTTTCTCCTGCCAAAGGATGCAGCACATAATAGCAAAAGTGTAGGGTCAACAATATTGGACACAAAACCTTGCCAAAACATCAGCAAAACACTGATCAGTGATTATGACTATTGGCTTATCAGCATCACTGATGTCTCATCAAGATTGGCATCACCCCAAGAATCTGGTGTTTGTGGATAAACAGGACAATTTCTTTTCTTAGGCCACATTTAGTCTACAGAATTGGTGCATTGTTGCTCCTTGAAAGGCAAAATGCAGACAAAGTTAAAGAAAACTATAATCATGCTGCTGTCTTGACATACAAGATTGTTGGGAGGCCACCAGGCTGAAGTGGTGGAAGATATAGGCCGCCTCAAAATGATTAGAGAAAAATAAAGTCTTCAAGGACACCAGCACAGCCCAGCTCAAGTCAGGACAGGAAGAACTTGTCCCGTCTGATGCTTTTCTGGGTGCTGCTCGTCACTATAGCCCATCTTAGGCCATGGAGTGCAGAGGAGATGGCAGCACACTGGAGCTACGCTGGAGAAGCAAGAATGATTTTCTGTCCTAAATTTGGGCTGCAACCTTTCGTAGCATGGCCAGGCCAGAAGGCCTGTGACCTCCACACGCCAAGCCAGCATTATGGACCCCGTATCCTTCTCAGAACCACATCGGGCTCAGCAGGGAACACAGGGGCTGCAAGGCCGCAACAGGTTTTATTTTGCTTTTTCCACATTTCTCTTCTTCTAAACTGGGAGTAATAGACACAAACAGTCTTGCTCCTGCAGATCTAAACCACAGCTGTCAGGAAATGAAGGTGGCTGAAGGCAGGAGGGGGTTATAAAGGATTGTTCATTAGTCCTTCCTTCTTTATGAGCTTCTCCAGTCCCAAAGACAGATGGGTTTGGGAGTGGGGACTCGTGTGTTCAAAGAAACGACAGGCTCCAGGCCTGCAAGGAATTCCTTCCCCCTGTCCCTTCAGATTAGGGGTTAATTAATAACAGTTAATTAATGATGTGTCAATCATTATGAAGTGCATGCCTGTGTGAAACAAACTGCCCCTCCGGCTGATGAGCATTAAGGCCCTCCCTGGAGCTCTGTTTTGAAGAAAGCCCTTGTGACAATTTCTGTGAAGCCTGGAAGACGAGGCTTTAATCCTTTTATCTCAGGATTCACTCCTGGCAGGAGTTGGCCTCTCAGAGGAAACCACCTAGCAGGGGGAGTTCAAAACAATAAATTGCTGTGCTGGTGCCTTGAAGGTCTCTGGAGGATACAGCATAGTAACGGGTACTGGCCGTCCCAAACAAAACAGGGAACTCTGCCTGAAAGCATCTCAGAAACTAGGTTGTCCTCAGGGATGGAGGAGCAGTAACAAGGGGGAGACTGTGGGGGTACCATCTCTGCCATGAAACACCCCGTGCGTGCACCTGACACCCCATTGCCAGGCCTGCTCTTCCCGTCACGCTGTCAGGAGGGATGGGCATTTGGACATGAGCAGCGAGGAGCTCTGCTCTCACTCCCCTCTGCCAGATGAACGTCCCAGGCTCTTGGCTGCCGGGACATTCATGCCCATCTGCTTGCATGGCACCATGCCCGCTCACAAGTTGTCAGACAATTTCACGGGTGCCAAAAGAGCCTGGATTTGAATGGGTGGCCTGGATATGCTGCAAAACCCATCTCTCCTGCATGGCTTCGCCGCCTGCTCACACTGCCCCAAGCTGCGGACTGGCACTGCCCCACAGCAGAGAGCACAGGCTTCACTGCAGCTCCAGGTGAAGCATCAGTGCCCCGAGTGCTACAGAAGGACATAAAAAGCAGCTTCTGTACCAAAATACCCACTGCACACCAAGACAACTTCAAGGCACTGTGATACAATCAGCAGCACAAATGCCTGAATCTCTGGAGCAAAGGCACGGGAGGAAGAGGAACGCTCCTGGCTCCCCACGTCAGTGCCAAGTAGGTCAGGCAGAGCGAAAAAGGGCATGTTTTAGGCTAAATTCCCAGCTCCCCAGCTCCCATACCTGGGGTCAGGAGGCTGCAGGAAAAGATGGGTTTCAACTCAAAGGTCACTCTGGGAATATTAGGTAGGCAACAGGGAAAGCAGGTTCTGCCCTCCTTGGGCACCCTGATTTGATGGTGTCAGAGCCCCGAGATGTCAGGCTGGCTGCTGCTGCCGACTGAGGGGGACATGAAGGCTTTTGGTGGCACTGGGTCCATGCCGAAGGGGACAGCTGCTGCCCCCTGCCTTGCCTAGGGCTGGCACAAGCCCTCCGCATTGCACCCCATCCTTCTCAGTCTTGCAGAGAAAAAGAGGATTTTGCTTTAAGCTGTCTCTGCCATCATCAGCCCCGGGAGGCAGAGCTGGCGTTCAAACCACAGCATCGCTCTCCCCTCCTCCTGGCTGAGGCTTACTCAGGGCTCTGACACAAAACCTGGGCTTGCGACATGAAAGGCTGGAAAACCTCTGGGTTTTAGGCCCTGGGAACCATATTTTCTCCTTAATAAACCCCTAAAGAACCGAACGCAAAGAGGTTTGTCTGAAAATTTTGGTCGGATTATCGTATCACAGAGATTCGAACAGGCACAAAATACGGGGAAACACTGATACGATGGGTCAAAATTCTCTTCTTGTGTATCATGAGGTAGAATCATATGAAATACAAGTCAGTCATACTGAAAACTAAAGAAAACAATAACAATCATCGCTAGGTTTCCCCATAAATCAACAGATTGATTTAACACCTTCATTCCTTCTCTGGAGATATTCAAGACTCGTCTGGACACCTATCTGTGCAATATGTGCTAGGGAGCTGCTTTGGCAGGGGGGTTGGACCCGATGATCTCTCGAGGTCCCTTCCAACCCCTATGATTCTGTGATTCTGTGATTCTTTTGCTGCTTCATGCTAGTTTATCAAAGCTGGTCAAATCCCTGTACAGACCATCTGCATCTGCGGTCTGTGTGTTATGTTTCTGCTCTGACAGGTCTCCATGCATGGCCATGGAGTTATTTGTCCTCTGGCTGGGCGACCACCCCTGCATGAAGAATTTGGACCACCGATTAGCAAGGTTTACAAAAGAGGCTTGAAGCACTAACAGGATCAGTTGGATGCTGCTGCTGAGAACAGTATCTGGCTTATGTGCTGGCTTGGGGTATTTTATTATCCGTAGCGCATAATCCATCACTTTAAATTGCTTCTATTTACAACAGTTTTGCTGTCCCCCCCTACTCTCCAGCTCCCACACATTTTGCCGATGCTATTTACTCCGGGTTTCTGCTACTTCTTCACATGCAAATGAGTCTTTCAGGCTTTCTCACTTTTATTTACCCACATACAGAACATCACAGCGAGATGGAAAACAGTAAGTTAACAAGAAAAGTATTAATACTATAGAACCAGAGACTGGAAAAAAAATTAAAAATCAGAAATGTCCAGTGTGCCCTAAGGCTGTGTTATTAACAGCTATTATGGCTATTTTAAACACACTTTTTTTGTTTGTTTACAGCAGTGAGTCACCAACAGCACCATGCCAAGGGCGTAATTTGGACGTGCGCTGTGTGCTCCCTGCTGAGTCTCTCAGCTTTGCCAAAACCCTCCTGTCTCAACCTATGAGACACTGCTACTTCGGCCCCAAGTCCCTCCTGAATGCCACCCAGCTTTCACATCCTTGCTGACCGTGGGACTTGGTGTTGACTGAACCAGTGACCTCTGGACGTGGGTCCGCAGCCACTAGATGCGCTGATCTGTCAGAGCCATTTCGCTGCTGCTTATCTCCGGCCCCTCAGGGACAGCCAGCAGCCCCAACTCAAGAAACCTGTAGAAATGTTGAGGGCTTGAAGAAGCTGGATGTTGGAAGAGCAAAAAAAATTCAAACATATCCCCATATCCTCCAAAGTGATGGGGATGCCCGGAGCTATCCCTGTGTGAGATAAGGGCGAGGGGCACAAGGGGAGCAATTTAGCTCCATAAAACATCCAAAAATAACTCCTCCCAAGGGGGATGATGAGCATGGTGCAACTCATCTCCAGGATAAAGCTGAGCACTCTGCTCCAGAGAGAAAACGGCTTCAGCCTCTGGTTTACGCCACAACTCTTGCTCAAATAATTTCCCCTCCCTGAATTTCAGTCTCTTGAGCCTAGTTTAAGGACTATAAATTGTAGAGAAAACGGAGACAAATTCCCTTGAAATATTTCAGGGTAGCAGTATCTGCATATCCCACTGAAAACATTTTGGGCACATTTTTTTCCTGAGATTTACTAAGGATGTCTTACCTCACTGCTACACCAACGAGTCCCCGGTGTGCCAAGCCCTGTTACTTAGCAGTAAATTACAGGTTATGCATTTCATGCCAGCTCTTCCCTCGATAACGTTTGCTGCTTTTCTGCCGATATAGGGAAAGAAATAAGAAACTGAGGAACCCAAAGTGGGTCTCTGACTAAAAGACAAAGCCACAGAATTGCATTTCTTGGTGGGTAGAAAATTAAAATGAAGAAGTGGCTTGATTAAAATCAGACACTGAAGATGTGTCCTACCTAATACACTACAGTAACACAGAGGAAAAAAAAGTTAGCTGCTGCAGTAACTGGCTTTTAAAGAAAAAACAAACACCAGCATGTCTTTGTTCCTAAAGACTAATTAGCAAGATTTTCTAAGTACTTAGATAGAAGGTGGCTAATCAAGCCGAGACATTTCACTGCTGCAAAATATAACTGCCCACTCAGCTCTCCTTAAAAAGGTGGCAAAGGGCAGGTACAGTCAGTACCTGTGGCCATTTGTGTCCATGCTGAGAACAAAAATAGACATTGAGTGTCGTGTCATCATCTGCTGGAGAAACCCCAACACATGAACTGAAGAAAAATGCAAGGCTTGAAGTGTTTGTGCAGAAAGCCTCAGTCACAGAGACAGTGGGCCTGCTGTTCTATGAGCTGCGGAGCTGGAGGTGCCAAGGGGAAGTCAGAGCAGAGGGGTGTTGGGGAGAATTCCCCATGCTGGGAAGCAGGTGGGGCTGAACTCCACAGACAAGGTGACATCCAGCAAAATATGTTGTCCCAGCCTGGCTCAGAGCAGCTCCTGCCCAGCTCCAGGAGGGATAACCCAGGGCAGCTCGGCTTGGCACAGCACAACAGAGCTGGTGGCCAAAGAGAGGGAAAGAGGTTTGTTTTCCCTTTCCTGGCTGCCAGCATGGTGAAATGCTGCTGTCACAGACCTCTGCAGATCCTGATCTAAACAGACAACCTTTGAGCTACCTGGACTTTGCAGACTTTGACTCTGGGGTCATTTAATAAACATGCTTGCAGAATTTGAGAACAAATTTCTCCTGGGCTGGATGGGATTGATCAATATTTCAGCCAGCAGTTGCTGAACTGTGGCAAGGGGAAACACAGGGCATGGTGACAGGCAGAAGACTGGTTTTTGCTGCTGTCCAGGGCCATCAGTCACCTTCAATCCTGATCCAAGGCCCCTTGAAGTCACCGCAGAATTTTCCAATCTGCATAAATGAGATTTGGACTGGAGGCACTGCTGAATCCTAAACCACAGTTCGTACTGAAATACCAAAGAAGTCTGATCTGATGAACAGGATTAGTTATAAAAGAGGAAAAAACCAGTTTGTGCATGATGTTCAAAAAGTTAAAGAACTAAAATAATACACAGCATCCTCTGCTGTCCTTATTTAGGACAACATTCAGATCTCACATACTATAAATACCAAGTGATAGAATTCATCCAATTTAATTCAGATTTATTCCTGATGTAAGTACAATCAAATCTGCCTGTCAGTCTCACTCAGGTAAACATTTCAGCAGGGATTTGTTAGGTAAGAATGTAAATGCCCTTAAAAAGTCCAAAATCTCATGGATGAGGCCCACAGATGATATGACTACTGATAGCTACGTCCAGCAGCAAAGAAAGTGTTCCTTCCACACCATGTAATGAAAACACCACCCCTCACAATTTTAAAATACACCTGTATAAACTAAATACTGGGATCACCAGCTTCAACCTGTCTGACCAGCAACACCCCTTGTGCAGAGCCAGCGTTCTCTGGTGACCACTGCCGCAGCATGGCTTAGGCAGAGGGACCAAACGCTCTGTCACTGTACTTTGGCCAGCGAGTGTTCAGCTGGGCTTCATGTGGCGCATTCCATCATGCCCAAGTGTTAATCCTGGAAGGCTTCTAGCATAGCAGCTACTGTATGCACATCTCCCTTCTCTAGCTGCTCAGAGAAAACACTGCAATTTGATTTAATTGCTATGTTGACTTATAACAGTATGTTTATACTGGATGCCTGCCAGCTGAAATGCAACAGGTTTGCAAAACGTATTTCCTCAAAACAGCATGATATGGGATGTAATAAGGAAAGCAATCTCCCAGCTGCCCTGATCCTGCGGTTCATTTCAACATCTCTGACTTGGATGCAATGCTACCAGTTCGGAAGGATTACACCAGCCTAATTGATATGATAATCGGGCCTGGAGGCTGCATTTTGCAGGTACAACAGTCACACTGCAGCTTCGGAAAGGGAATACAACTGTAGGAAATTAAAGCGATTAACAGTTGTTTGTGTTATGGCGATTGTTTGGCCTATTTAATATCCCCATCAAAAGGTGCATTATTTGTTGAGAAATCCTAAAAGGAAACCAAAGGGAAACTCAAAGAACGGTTCTAATCCCTTCGTCGCTATGACATTTAAAAGCCAGCAAAAAGCTGTGCTTTGCCAATCAGAACAAAATATTATCTTCCCCATGACCTTGGCTGCTGGATTTCAAGTGCCCAAAGACCTTCAGAGCCAAAAGACATGCAATA
Source organism: Porphyrio hochstetteri (assembly GCA_020800305.1). NCBI lineage: Eukaryota > Metazoa > Chordata > Aves > Gruiformes > Rallidae > Porphyrio > Porphyrio hochstetteri. The sequence goes on from CM036920.1 coordinate 15,361,938, forward strand.
GGAAGGTTACAGAAGCTGAAAGGTGAGAGCGTTGGTTTTACTTCTGTAGAGGGCTTTGCACTAGACTGTGGCTGCCCCATTCATGTTGTGGCTGGCACTGGGATGGGTTGTGTCTCCGAGGGCTATAGGAACTAGGAGATGCTCCCAGTAGGTAGCAAGATTTCTAGGGCAATGAGTTTTGGGAGGGATAGCAGGGCAAAAAAAGACCAAAAAAAAAAAAATGGTGAGCAGTGTTTGGTGAGTTATTTCACTAGACAATTGCCTGTGATTCAAGGAGCCTGGATTTCATGACCCCAATAGTCTCTTCTGGCCTGCTACCAGCCTGATGCTAATTGGTTCTACTTTACTAAAAGACTTTAAATGTGAACTTCAGCTACCAAGAGAAACTCTTACCAATCCTGCACTGTGACTTGTGAAAACCAGAAGAAATGAGATGTTAAAAATACCCGGCAAAATCTAAAGTTGGAACAGAACTGGCTGTTATCTCCCTTTCAGTCACTAGATACCATAGTATTTCCTCAAATGGAACAAATAAACCTCAGAGATTTCATAATGAATACCCTTTCTACACATTTCCACAAAGCAGCCTATAGAACTGGGAATGAGGGATGTCATTCTTAAACATACACCACAGGGCACTTCTCTCACACCTCCAGCAACAAGGTGCCATTTTCAATTCGATCCTATTTGGCTTTTCCTTAAGAACTGTAGAAAACTCTCCCAGGCTCCTGGCACCAGTGTATGCAGCAGGGATCCTAACACTGACTCCGCTGGAGCAGCATCTTCCCCTTCAAGAATAAAGCCTTGGGAGGACAAAACCAGCGTGGTGGTTTTGTTGCTGAGCCAGCTATTTAACTCCACCAGCGAGCAGAAACAAAGGGAAACCAAATTAAACTAGAAAGCACATGTTCCTTTTGGACAAAGAAGCCAAAACCCCCTCAAAATTTATGGCTCTACACCATCCCTACCTGATAAGTCGTACAGAAAGCTATGGCTGCAGATATCAGCAATCATGTAAATAAATTTTATTATGCAGTACAATACTAGTACAGTTAGACACACTAATCACAGGAGAAGGGGAGGTTGCTATTTTTTTCCTGTCCCATATGGTAATAATTTTGTATGATTGAACTGTTATGAGCTAAATAAAACCACACATTAGCTGTGAGATACATTGCAAATACATTAAATCTTCCCTGGAGTTTCAGCAAATACTCGCTTTTTCTATGATGCATTTGGAATTAGCAAAGGAATCTACACTGGGCTATAGGATTTATAAATAGATTTGGCTTCCTCCACAATACTTTATGGGCAATTATTTCAGAAATGAAGATGCAGAGCCACAGATAAATAAAATAATTGCAGATGATCAGGCTTTATTTACCGCTATCACATTTCCCTGACTGTTAGGCTTCCCATTTGCTCCACTAGCCTGAATTAATAACCAGATGAAGAATTGTCAATTAATGCCAAACACTGAGCACAAAAGGTACCAATGGCAGGTTCTGGTTTCCCCATTTCCAAATCCTGCCCTGGCCCTGTGCTCCCTGGATCAATGCAGTGCGGATGGGGAGGCCGGGAAAGGGCAGCTGGAGTCAGATGAGCTCTGCAGGGTTTCAAAGACCCCTTGCTCTGTCTCTCCTGCAGAAGTCACTGCAAAGGTCTGGTCCCCTTCCCCTGACAGATGCCTGGATGAGTCAGGGAAGGGCTTGCATGGTCTCCTGCCTGCCACAATCCTGCTCAAACAGGTGTTAAGTCAGCTGGGAAGATGCCCGGTGCCGCTGTGTATTGCAAAAGCAGCTTCTCAGGTAGTTCAGATGAATCAAATCCTGGGAGAGACCAGCCTCATGCCAACACCTTACCCTCCAAGTACCTCATGCCTTTCAGCTTTCAGTATGTCAGATCCCTGGCAGGGTGGGAAATTCTGGATTATCAATTTTCCTTGGGATCAGCCTGAAATCCTACCCCCTGCCAAGTACTGACCGAGTGAACCAAAGTCATTTGCAGCTGGGCACTCAGTGCTATTTAGTGACTGTTCTACCTGGGGTTCATGAAGAAGGTTGCCTGCGTGAAGAGGCTTATCAGCTCAGAAGAGAGAACATAATAATTTCTGCTATTTTGTAAAGCCATAGAGCTGATGACATGGTAACAACCATGTAGGTTGCAGAGAATGGAGATGTCCTGACTATCCTCCAAGGGCTTCCTTCAGTGAGCTGATCTCAGAAGTAGCCACCCAGATAGTATTTTGTGGTTCTCAGATTAAGCAATTTAGAAAAAAATGCCCTCTACACCCATAGTCTTGATGGCCAGAGATGTCTGGCCCTGATCTAAGAGCTCTCTCTGTAGTCTCCCATCCTGGGAAGGCACAGCCAGCTTTGTGGAGCCTGGACCAGCAAAGAGGGAGCATCAGAAACAGCCCAGAAGGTGTCTAGGGTCTGAAGAAAGTCCTGCAAGAAGTCTCAGAATCACAGAATCACAGAATTATCAAGGTTGGAAAAGACCTAGAAGATCATCCAGTCCAACCATTCACCTATTACTACTAGCTCCCACTAAACCATATCCCTCAATACAACATCCAGTCTTTCCTTGAACACCCCCAGGGTTGGTGACTCCACCACCTCCCTGGGCAGTGCATTCCAGTGCCTGACTACCCTTTCTGAGAAGTAGTGCTTCCTAATGTCGAGCCTGAATCTCCCCTGGCGCAGCTTGCTACCATTCCCTCTAGTTCTGTCACTGCCTACACGGGAGAAGAGGCCGACCCCCAGCTCACTACAACCTCCCTTCAGGAAGTTATAGAGAGCTATAAGGTCTCCCCTAAGCCTCCTCTTCTCCAGGCTGAACAATCCCAGCTTCCTCAGACGCTCCTCGTAAGGCCTGTGTTCCAGACCCCTCACCAGCTTAGTAGCCCTCCTCTGAACGCGTTCCAGAGCCTCAATGTCTTTCCTGTAGTGAGGGGCCCAAAACTGAACACAGTACTCGAGATGCGGCCTCACAAGTGCTGAGTACAGGGGGACAATTACCTCCCTGCTCCTACTAGTAACACTATTTTTGATGCAAGCCAGGATGCCGTTGGCCTTCTTGGCCACCCGCGCACACTGTCGGCTCATGTTCAGCCGTGCATCAATCAGTACCCCCAGGTCCATTTCCTCCACACAGTCCTCCAGCCACTCCGCCCCAAGCCTATAGCGCTGCCTGGGGTTGTTGTGGCCAAAGTGCAGGACTCGGCATTTGCTCTTGTTGAACCTCATGCCATTGGCTTCAGCCCAGCTCTCCAGCCTGTCCAGATCCCTCTGTAGGGCCTCGCTACCCCCAGGCAGATCCACACTCCCAGCCAATTTAGTGTCATCTGCAAACTTACTGAGGGTGCACTCAATGCCCTCATCTAGGTCATCAATAAAGATATTGAAGAGGACAGGCCCCAGCACCGACCCCTGGGGAACACCACTCGTGACCGGTCGCCAGCTGGATTTAACTCCATTTACTACCACTCTCTGAGACCGGCCCTCCAGCCAGCTCCTTACCCAGCCGAGGGTGTACCCATCCAAGCCACGGGCTGCCAGCTTCTGCAGGAGAATACTGTGGGAGACAGTGTCAAAGGCTTTGCTGAAGTCTAGGTAGACCACATCAACAGCCTTTCCCTCATCCAGCAGATGGGTCACTAGATCATAGAAGGAGATCAGGTTGGTCAAACAGGACCTGCCCTTCATGAACCCATGCTGGCTAGGCCTGATCCCCCGGCCACCCCGCACATACCGCATGATCTCCCTCAAGACTATCTGTTCCATAACCTTCCCTGGAACCGAGGTCAGGCTAACAGGCCTGTAGTTCCCCGGATCCTCCTTACAACCTTTCTTGTAAATGGGAGTCACATTGGCAAGCCTCCAGTCTTCTGGGACCTCACCAGTCAGCAAGGAGGACTGATAGATAATGGAAAGCGGCTCGGCTACCACCTCTGCCAGTTCCCTCAGCACTCTCGGGTGGATCTCATCCGGCCCCATGGACTTGTGGCAGTCCAGTTGGAGTAGGAAGTCTCTGACTGTTTCTTCCAGAATCACAGGGGAGTTAGCATGCTCCCCAGCTGAGACTACCAGGTCAGAGAGAGGGGTACCCTGAGGATCTGTTTGACCTTTAAAGACAGACGTAAAGAAGGCATTCAGAACCTCCGCCTTTTCCTTATCCTCAGTGATCACATTCCCAGCCTCATCCAGTAAAGAGTGGATATTCTCCTTTGTCCTCCTCTTACTGTTAATGTACTTATAAAATAGTTTATTATTCTTTTTCACCCCAGCGGCCAGGTTAAATTCAAGCTGGGCTTTTGCCTTTCTGATTTCACCTCTACACATCCTGACAACTTCCTTGAATTCATTCTCAGTTACCCGTCCCTCCTTCCACAGGCGGTAGATTCTCTTTTTCTCACGGAGCCTCAAGAGTAACTCCCTATTCATCCACGCTGGTCTTCTTCCCCGCCGGCTCATTTTGCGGCTCAGGGGGACCGCCTGCTCCTGCGCCCTTAAGACTTCCTTCTTGAAGAGCAACCAGCTCTCTTGTACCCCTTTGTTCGCTAAGACTGAATGCCAAGGGACTCCCCCTACCAGTCTCTTGAACAAATCAAAGTCTGCCCTCTGAAAGTCCAAGGTAGCAGTTTTACTATTCCCCCTCCAAGCTCCACCATGAATTGAGAAATGTATCATTTCATGGTCACTCTGTCCAAGGCAGCCCCCAACCTTCACATCTCCTACCAGACCTTCCCTGTTCACGAACAGTAGGTCTAGCGGGGCAGTTCCTCTTGTGGGCTCTCTGACCAGCTGCATCAGGAATGCATCCTCTGTGCACTCCAAAAACCTCCTAGACTGCTTCTTCTGTGCTGTGCTGTACTCCCAGCATATGTCAGGGAAGTTGAAGTCCCCCATGAGCACAAGGGCTGATGACCGTGCAGCTCGTGCCAGCTGCTCTGAAGCTTGGTTTGGGTGGGTTTTTTGGGTTTCTTTTTTTTAATTCTAGACTGCTTATTCCTGTATAAAGAAACGATGGTGCAAACCTCTCCGAGAACTTCAACAACAGTCCCTAAGCTGGAGAAAGAGGGATCAGGAAGATTTACACTAGCTGAGCATCTGGTTCCCTGCTCCCTGTTATCAGAATGAAGACAAATGCTTGCCATCATCACTAACGCGTTCACTGATGCTCAGCCCAAACGCAGCAGCACTGCTAAGGCAAGGTATGGTGACCAGAAACACAGCTGCTGAATGCTCTAATGCTGCTCCTTCCAGTGGTGTCTGTAATGCAAAGAGCAATGGGAAAACAGGCTGTTGCTGCCTTTCCAATCAAGCAAAGGGAATGATAAAGACATCATCATTTCCTGTTATTGTCCTAGTGGATGGTAGTAATTGCTTCTACACAGGAATGTGGCTACATGTCTATTGTCATCCATCATCTTGCCAGGGCAGTATATAGTACAGTAGAGATGGTACACTCCTGATTTGACCTCATTAGCATTCCCAGAATTACAATGTCATACCAATGATAAAGATTGAGATTATCTGCATCTCAGCAAATGAAGAAGAAACAAATCACACACTACATTAAAAGCCATCAGTGCAACCATGATTCTGCCAAATACTCAAAGGCTGTTCTTGGTTTCACATGTGGGACAAGGCACAATTAAGAATTGTGCCTACATGCATCCAACTTGCAGATACAGGGGACAGACCCACGTGTTGGTGATGTGATGATCTGAGCACTGAGGAAGAGGGCAGAGAGAGGAAGGGAAGATGTTGTAGATGCTTCCTCACACCCCCTTCCCTCTGGCTGGTCAGTACTACCTCTGCTTCCTCTGTCATTCCCCAGGCAACCCATGGTCCACCAAAACCATGGAGAAATGTGCATGCCACGTGGTGGAACAACACTGAGGCCTTTGGCCTTCACACAAATGCCTCATGCTCCCTGGAAGTGCATAGGATTTCCTTCTGATTCCCAGTGCAAAGGCACCTAAGGAGGGTTACCACTCACACTTGGATGGAAGGAAAGTGGGACCAATTATTTGACCCTTCCGGCAGCCACATAAAATCAAGTCGAGCCTGTACTTGCCTGAGGTCAGACTATAGCAACATCTACAGCCAAACAGGGAATTTCCCAGTCTCCAGCCAGCATCCTACCCCTGAGCTGTGCTCCCTGCTAGAGCTCTAACACTACACCAGCACATACTCCAAACCACTCGTTCTTGGTTACTTTAGTCTTTTATGGACCATCTTAGAGGAAATTAACTCAAATTCCCTACAGTGGGAACAAAAGAAGGAAATGAATTTATTATTCCAGTGGTACCCTTGACACAGATACTGAGTAGCTTCATTAAACATTCTGCAGCCCCGAGTGTCTTTGCTAAACCCTCTACAATAACCACAGAGTCATTTTCCTTATTACAACACAAACATACAGGTCAGGATTCAGAACTCATTTACATCTGCTTTGTATCTGAATAACTTCCCTCCTCTCAGTGGGATCTGGGCAGGCGCAAAGCACGGCTGAGCAGCCCACTCCTTCCCTTCCTCTCTAGATTCATTACCTTGCAACGCCACGCTCAGACAAACTCCTTTTTACAGAGTCAGCACAGCCACAGCCAAACGACTAGTACAACCCTTTAATACAAACAACAATAAATCAACGGATTAAATTATAATTTAAGAGACAAATAGCATTTAGCTCTTCCCAAAGCTGTTGTGCTGAACCATCTCTGGTCATACTCCAGAGGAACACTGATAAAGCTCAGACCTGCACAGTACATTGACATAAGAAACACTGAAAATATCCTGTATATCTGAAAGGAGATTTCACAGAGACCCGACTGAACAACATTCCTGAGAAGACTGTACTGCATCTGAAGCCTCCTCAGTATCTCTCCAAAGACCAGACCAACAGGGCAAGGTTTCAACAGCCCCCGAAGCTCTCCATTCAGCAGCAAGCCCCAGGAACCAGACATGGCAACCTTGAGAAGTCCCACAGTGAACTTTCAACTGCTTAGAAAGCAGCAACAGGCAACCTGACCACAATTGCACTCCACACCACAGACTGTTCTTTCTTTACTTACTTCATCGGCTTGAACAGCGCTTGTCCATAGTTCTGGAACGTCATGATCAGCTTCAGCTGGGTGCCTCCTGATTTCATCGCTGGGGGGAAAAAAACCAAAATGGCTTTAAAATGTGACATGGGGACACACTTACACTCAGCTTCTGTGAAATAAAATCACCTTTCATTTGCTCTGTATCAGCTTCAGCACCGAGCACGGCCATCCAAACAGGACAACAGATTATCCAGCGGGTGGGAAGCACAGTGGAGGACCCTGAGATGCCAACTGGGACTAAAAATGGATTGCACTCCCCAACACATCTTTGTCTTCTTCAGTTGGCCACTACAGGCTCCATGAGCACCCTGACTGTACAGCATGCACAAGGACAGACCATTGGAGTCTTGTTTTCTCCAGCTTCAACAGTTTTTAGATTTCCCTTTAACAGGAAAACCTGCACTGGGAAAGGAAATGGGGTACTTCTGAAGGCAAGCGCAGCTGGGGCGTACAGGCCAACGTGCAGCAGACATCTTCTTAATTAAAAGCATGAGCAGATACTACAGCAATCCCTGATCTCTGCTGTGATGTTAATAATTGCTGCTGAGCAGCAGAGACATGTAAATGCATCTTCTCTCTGCACAACGGGTATGTATCTGAGCCCATCCATGAACTTCAAGGGGCCCCAAGGTGGCTTGTAGGCGAGAGCAGAGCTGTGCAGGGCGGGTGGCTGGCTCTGCTGGGAGGGGAGGAGGTGGCACGTGGAGGTGGCAGGGACCATGGTCTGCTCTGCACACTGAGGGCCATCGAGGCTCAAACAGAAAACGAGCTCATTTGCCAGACAGAGCTAATGGGCGCTTAAGATTGACGTGTCTTCATACCAGTCTGAACAATTTGGACAATAACATGTTAATGGCCAGATTTTGGTGCTCCTTAAGTCAGACCAATTTTCTTTTTTTAAATATAAAAATTCATGACAATGCACTTTGCTTGATGATAAGGCTACTTAAACCCAATAAATACATACTTTGGCAAACCATCTGTTTTTTTACCATCTCAATCAAAACTGCTCTGAATAAGTGAAGTGACCTATACCCCAACTCTGTAATTCACTTCTGTGCTCAGAGAGGCAGGCCACGGCAGTCGTGTCTGTGTGGATGAGTCAGTCCTTTAAAAGTGCTTCCTACGAATGATCAGATAATCAATCCCTTTCTTTACCCCTCTGACAAAACCCGTGTCAACTGGAGAACTACATAAATGTCAAGTTACCTTGCTCTGTAAATTTGGGCTTAGAGTTGCCCTTGTTCCACCCATAGAGCTTGCACTTTCTTTCTTCCCTCTAACCAATGCCATTAGCTGCACGTCCTTTTAATTACTCATCTCTGTGCCTTGTTACTGATAGGTCATCAGCTCTCTTTCAGCTCTTGTAATATATATATTTTTGCAACAAAATGCTATGCAAATCTGGTCAGTGTAATTATACTTCTCCTAGAATAAAATCCCTCCTGCCTCGCTGTTTTGCTGACCCCAGCCTTTTCCTGCATTTCCAGTTTATCCCAAAGGAAAAAATAAATAATTAGAAATTAAGGGGCACTAAGTAACTTGCACTGAACAGGTAAAGCAGAAGCACATGGTTTTCCCATACTGAACTCCCTCTCTTTTGGAGAACAGACCGGTTGAGCCACCCCTGAGGGAAGAACGTCCAGTAAGCATTTTCATTCCCAGCCCTGAGCCCGAGGGTGATGAAAAGCAGCAATCCTCCAGCTAAAAACCTGCATGGGCTGCCCTAGGACCGCCAATGGCCATGCCAAGGGCCACCCACCACTACCTTCTGCCAAAGGCATGGGGTTTGCCCAGCTCTTTAAGGTACAAATTGCATTTTCACCCCTGTTCACATGTTCTGTCTCCATTTACATCAGTAACACCAACCTCAGCACTGAAGGAGACAATTGCCTCCTTTCTGTCAGATACAACTCTGCCCACCTGCGCTGACCTCATCACAGCTGCCTGCAGACTGCTCATACCAACCACAGACCTAATGTTTTTTTCTCTAAAATCGATGTATTTTATGCTTTTTCATTCAATTCTGAGGAGCTCAGGGCTTGGAGGTTGGCTCCATCTACCCCATGAGACACATATATCCAAAAAATAGCAAAGATTTGGTAAACCCATCAGAGAAAAGGGAAGGGTAGAACCTATTTTGAGGTGCAGCTAGGACACCGAGCATTTGGGAAATCACAGCAATGCAAAGAAGAAGAAAAAAGGATGCTCCAGCATGCTTTTTTCTGAGCACAAAGTTTCAGATACACTGAGAGGACTGGTTTCTCAGCAAATTGAAGGCACTCGACAGATAATGATTTTGTTAGCAGCCAAACTCAACAATGAGTGTGTCATCACCAAGCAGGGAAATGCATGAAGAAGATTAACAATTCAGAATAATTCTTCCATGAGACACAAAGGCCTGGTTTCCTGACAGAAGGGATTGAGCTGAAGTTAAGAGAAAAACATCTCCCTGGTCTTTTTAGATCCATCTTATTGTGTTGCCTTAATTGGCTGCAATAGTAGCCTCAACCGAACACAAGTTTTGCTGGCATGTTGTCCCTCCACTGCAGCTAGGAGTAAACTTTGGACCTCCCAAAACCAGAGGGTGACATTGGTGGGCATGGTGTCCCAGAGTACCTTATGGCAGGGCACTGGAAGCCATAGGTGTTGTGGACAACAACCCATGCAGAGCTCCATATTGGCTTCCTCCCACATCATCCAAACTCGTGTGCAGATATTCCCCCTTTGGCTGTTCATCCAGGGCCAGTCAGGCTGGAGGTGACTTAAGGTCACCCTCCAAGTCCAGACCAGTGAGAGTCTAACACTGGAACCCCTGCAGAGAGGGAAGCACCTGAGCTCACACTGTTCCTCTGAATTCATGAAGACCCTTCATGCACCTCTAAACTAGGCAGACTTGGGAGCAGTCCAGGGTGCCCAAATCTTAGGGGTGACACTGCCAGAAAGGAGCAGATCCCACTAGAAATGGTTCACTCAGACCTCTAGGTCAGATTACATCCCCTACCCAAAGTCAGTGTGACATTTGTGCACTGGCTTCCTTCCCGTTTTCTGAGCTGTGTTCCCTCGGGAAGCTCCCTTTCCTGCTCAGACCTCAGGTAAACACGTCCTTCTGTCCATCAGAGCCAAACAGCAGGAACCCGGTCATCTCCCAGGAGCGTATCCAGAACAAACATTGTGTGCTTACCCAGAGATGCCCTTGTCCCTTCACCTAATGCCCACAGCAACATTTCGGGAGAACTGGTAATGCCCAGAAGCAGCATATACATTATTCCAAGAAACTGGAGGATGCTCCAGCACTGCAGCCTGTCACATCAGTGATCAGCTGGCTTAGGTATTTTTAAACAGCCCTCGCAGCATAAGGCTGTACTGACTCCAAGGGAAGCTCTAGTCACACTCTGAATTCACCTTTTTTAAGGTTTCTGAATATATTGTAACATCACAGGCCATGAACAGCTCTGTAAAAGACTTTATAAACCTGCTAGTTCCCAGCAGGTACCTCAAATCAAGTCTCATACAGCTCCTGGACGTACTGGCACAGTGTTAAAAACAAATCCCAATACAATCATGACTTTTTATCTTCAGGCAACTCGAAGTCTCTCTTTTCCCCTCAAAACAGAAGGAAATGGAAAGCAGTGTTCACCTCACCATTAACCCAGCTCAGGGCTTTGCTTTCGGGTGCAAGCAAAAATCTGCCTGATTTTAGGAGGCTTTGCAAAAAAACTCCCTGAGATATCTTTTTGCTTGAGTGTCTGTGGAATTAGAGATTTGTCCAAAGGCCAGTGAAACTGATGGGATTCCTTCTGTTTCCTCTGACAGAGTTTGGACCAAGCCTCCAAAGCTCCCTGCTCCATTTACTTCTACAAGCCTGCTGTCATGGCCACATGCCATGTCTGCTGCTTCCCCCCACCTCACCAGGACAAGACCTGAACTCCCCTCCTGATCCACAGACACCACCCAATATAAAAGATGCACTACCCATCACCTCTCAATTACCTTTTTATAACTACAGGGTTTCTGACTCTCTTCCAAAGCACCTGGTACTAGCCCCTTGTAGAGACCCACCATTGCCCAAAGGGATTTAACCCAAGAAGATTGGGAATTCGAACTGATTTGGCTTTCCAGCTCCTCTGTGGAGTTCTCTGATGGAAAGCAAGAGTCCCAACAGGACCTCTGGGCTGGGCTTTAGGGTCAGACTCCAGCAAACATTACAAAACGTGTGCAGTTACGCAAGGCGAGCGCTGAGCAGGGAGATCCAGCCACAGCCTGGGACACAGCTCATGCCTGAAACAGAGGACGTGCAGATCCATTTTGGATTCCTATTTATAGATCAAGTTTAAATCTAACAAAAACACGTTGATTGGCTCTAACAAGTAATACGCTGCCCCAGGCTGGAGACGTGGCCCCGGATGAGCTGTAAAGAACATATTTCAAAACAAATTCAAGCCCTCATCATCTCTGAATTTGTTCTTCTTCAGCCAATTCTGCTAACTCACTTTTAAAGACCCTTCTTGGGTTTAGTCAACAGCCTGAAAGACTTCTGGAGGAGAAGGGATCTGTGAAATCATTTGGAGGCTTTGTTGTACGTTTTCAGGTCCCCTCCTTTCATCCGGAATCGTACCTTAGATCAATCCATTAACTCAGGGAGGATTCGTGGTTTCCTTACACAGTAAATCAATGGTGCTGCATCTCAATGGGTTCTGCACGTTCCCACCAGCACTTTTCCCCTTCCTTCGGGTGAGATTTTTATCATTTCCTTTAGCACCAGAATTTAGGTTCAATATTTAGCATCTTGTCTTTTCCCTGGTTTTTTTCCCCCTCCCCTGACTTGAGCAGAGTCCACCTTAGCTAACTGCAGCATTTATTCACTGCGTGGGGAATCCTGCGTGCTTGCTTCCTAATGACTGCCTGTACAAACTAAAGGCATCGCAGGTTCAGAAATTAACTCAGGTAATGTTTCCAAACATTTCCCACCAAAGGATTTAAAGAACCTAAATAAATAAAACCCAACTAAACACAGGAATTAGAAAATCCTACTCCACTCACAGCAACCCCACAGCACAAGCTCCTCTGGACAGCAAGGCAAGCAAGATCAGGACCATATTATGGGCCATACTGGTTGTTAAACTGCTGACAGTGCTGCCACAATTATGCACAGACGTCTTGTAAATATGAAAGAAAACAGCTAACGATGGTTATTTATGTGTGTGATAAACAGTTATGAAAGGCAAGGGAAAGGCACGGCTGCCTGTGCGCCTGCCTCTGCCGAAAACTGGGTTTCAGTGCTCAGCGGAAAAACAATTCTCTCTGGGCTCCTATTTATGGCAGGAGGAAATTTTCAGTGAATTAAATCAAATTAAGAGCTGTCCCTTTATGCTGAACAAAATGAATAGGAAATATATACATTGATGCAGGGCACTGAATATTTTCCTCAGCTGGAAAGCTCTGGTAACCCTGTCCTTTCCAGGACCAGCTCTAGGTGTCACTGTGGGAGCTGAATGTGATGCTCTCTCCCATCCATGGATTGTTCCATTTAAACTTTAACATCAAGAAAATGTCACCTTGGTGCTCCCTGCTCTTGGGAATTGCTTCTGTCACCGTTTTCATTTTAAAATAACACTGCACGTTACAGAGTCGTGTGAGTGGTTCTGATAGATGGCAGGGGATCAATCTGGTCACCAGTCTCCTCCATAAATAATGCAGGCTGAGCAGAGAAGCCACGATGTGGCTAAGAAAGCTGTTTAGCTGCAGTTTGGATCTAATTACTGTAGGTATCAAGAACCTGCACAGCAAATCACCTAATTCTATTAGAGCCAAGGCAAACCTGAACACTAGGAAGAAACTGGATAAAGCAATATCCCATTTCATCTGATGCATGTAAGCCTGTACGTTTAATTGCCCTGCTTGCAAAAAGAAGCCTGAAGATTGGGCATTATGAAGATTTCCATTTATTTTACACTTCTAATCTGGCATCTTTGCAGCTGCCTTAAAAAAAAGAAATCAAAAAGCAAAACAACAGAAATTGAACATGAAGGGGAAAAACCCCAGACAAATTAGAGGATCTTCAGGAATATGCAAAAGAACTAACAGCCCTTTAAATGTCCTTCGGTCAAATACATTACCCGTTATTAATCAGCTTACATGCTTTTGAACCTCTCCTGCTCCTCTGCAGTAAAGCTGAACACTGGCAGGTGTTATTTTAAAACATATATTTTTAAACAGCCAAAGAATCTGCCACATAAAATTAAGAGATTCTGCACTGTGCAATAAAAAGAAAAGAAGGTCTATTAATGATATGCTCTTCCTTGCTTTGCAACCCGAGTGAAAGCTCCTGAAGTCCCACAGAGGCAGACAGTGGATGCCACCAGCAAAATTCAGATCCTGGCATCTCTACATGGCCCTTTCCATTTCGACACACTTCCTTTTAGACTGGCATTTCCATGTCAGAATCACTCCCTGTCAGCTCCCACAGCGATCCACACCAAGACCAACCAGACCTCACGTTTTAGGGTATGGAAATTACACCGACCCGTTGACAGCAACCACGGTGCTCTGTCTGTGAGTGGTCTGAGGTCCTATTGCGCTCCAAAGAGCCTTGTCCAAACACTAACAGAGAGACAGTCCCAGAGGAATTTGCTAATAACACTCATAAATCTTCCTCTTTGGGCCTGTGGCCCTTTTCCCCTCCCCACTGATCTGAAAGCTGTATCACAATCGTAATTAATGGAAACCTCACAACACATCTCTATGACACATTAGGTGAAATCATGGCCCCAGGGAAGGAAATGGCAAAGCTTCTACTACATCACCGGGGTCAGCATTGCACTCCTCATTTTTAGAATACCCATTTTGCCACTAGGTTATCCGAGGCACAGAGAGGGTAAGCAACATGCCCAGAAGCACAAGTGAAGTTCAAGCCCAGAAGACCAAGTGAAGAGCAAGTACTGAACTAGTATTTCTCATTCCTACCTCCCTCTTTCTCCCACCACCAGCTTCTACGTCCCTACATCAACCTTACCCACCACACCGCCCTGCAGAAGTGATAGACTTGACGGCTCGCCTGCTGCTGAGTTTGCAGCAAACACTGATCTCCTCCTGCATGGCCAGTGCCACTGAGCTCTCAGGTGATGGAGAGGGAAATAGGGATCGATACGCTCGGCAGCCATGCGGTACGAAACACCGCTACGGCCGATGCGCTCTGTGTAAACCTCAACAGATAAGCCAGGAGACGGCTTGGTTGAGCATCACCTCTGCAGAGACCTGGGGACAGCCTGGTCACTGCTTGGAGCGATGCTGCTCTCTGTGGGGGGTCAAGGAAGGGCACAGCCTCCATCTTCTCCTGGATGGATGCTCTCAAAGAGTGATGTTAACACACGTGCTATAAAGTGCTGGCTCAATCCTTGTTCACACATGTCACTAATATTCCAGAAACTGCTTAGCAGGGAGGGGAGAGGTCAGGGAAGGTAAGGGCTGTGTCACAGTCACCCAGGCCATGCCGGTACCGCAGCCCCATCACCCTCCAGCACAGGCAGAGCCTGCTGCTACCTGAGGGGTTACATCTGAGCTGGAGAAGGGACCGCACATGGAGTTCAAGTGCAGCTGAGTTCCTTAACAAAGCAGAGTTCTGGGGACGGTAAACCCCTCCCAGGTCAATAACAAGCCTGTGTTTGTCCCCTTTTATGAGCTTGGTGTACGCCAGACTCCTGAATCCAACGCGGGGCATGGTATCCAGGTACCACAAACTGCTTTATCCCAAATCCTGCCCCAGCAGAGCTCAGGGCAGAGCCCAGGGTCAAGTATAGCCACGAGGCAGCTCTCCAGCAGCATCCTGTGTTTTACACCTACTCCATCCGGACTGGCTAAATCTGCCCACTCCTGATGACCCAGGATCTCCCTTATTCCCGCTCAGCAGCCGCTGTGATTCATGAGATGGAAAATGCAAACCGTAGGGCTGCTCGTGCTATTCTTGCACAGGCCGTTTCCTGCTGAAGCCAGGGGAATTTTTGCCATGCAGGGTTAAAGACCTGCTGACCTCATCCCACGGTGCCAACACACCATCAGCACTTCCACAGAGCTATTTCATCCCTCAGAAACGGACTTAGCAACTTTGTGGTCAGTGCAAGTAACTTCATTTTCTGTGCGGCCCACAGAAACCACAGGCTGTGCTGGAGCTCTCCACCTCTGGAAACCATGGGCTGTGCATTTGTTTAGCATCCTGGAGCTTTCATTTGGGGCTGAGGTTTGGTTTTCTTTCCCTATGCAGCTACATTCAAGGAGACACATGTCATTAAACAGCTCTAGAGAAAAGACCCGAACTGTGTCACCTTGTTTAACCAGAGCCAAAGGTTGACACGGCTACATCCCCGTTGTGGATTTACAAGCAGAACAAACAGAGCTGAACTCTGTTCAGCAAGAGGCTGGCTTGCCTGGAGCTCCCTGCACGATGCCTGGGGAAGCTGCAGCTCCACAGAGCCCCGGAGCACCGGATGCTCCCGCAGCCATCGCTGCAGGGCTGCAGGTCAGCCACCTCTCTCCTTCCTCAGCAAGATGAACGCTGCCAGACACGGCCTTTTAAATCATAATCAGCTAATAACACAAACCTAGCTCATGCAAGGTGCTATCTGCTTTTTGCCATCCTTTTTTTCCCCTTATCACCTTTATTTTTTAAGGACTGACCAGGTCACTTCCAGCCTGACAGTGACTCAGAGATCTCTGAAATGAATGGGGTTTGCCTTGCTGGTGGATTGTTCAATTATTCAGGTAATACAGAGCTGGCAGCATCTCTTCATGTTTATCAGGGAGGGAAAACAAGCACAGGAGTCGGGAAGCAATGTTGTGGGCACGCCAGGGAGAAGCCGTGCAAAATACTCATTAATATTCAAGCAGCAACAAGATCCTGAACAATAAGTAAATAATCATTAAAAAAAAAAAGGAGACATATCAGAACATACCAACACTGGTTATCTTTTGGGAGACCAGGTCTTGTAGTAAAGCCTCAATTGCAGGGTTATGTCGGGAATACAACTCGTACCGATTAATGCCAATGTGGAATTTTAACCAGTTTGGGTAGGAGTCTATGGAGGTTTCTCCAGTTGGCAAAAATTCTTCATTTTCTTCGTTTTGCCTACCACCAAAACCAACAAACAACCACAACAACACAACAAAAAAAAAAAAAAAAAAAGGAGGAAAAAGAAATAAATGTTACAGTTTGTAACAGGCAGCGAGGTACAGGGCTTCAAAATGTGACAGCTGGGGAAGGCAAAGCACTGCAGAGGTGGGAGAAGCCCCTGGTGTGTCCTCACGCCGGCTGGATGCCAGGACCCTCCTTCTACCTGGGGCCAAAGGGGAGAGGGATTTCCACCCCTACGCTCCACACCTGATTTAAAGCCCATGGAAATCAGGAGTAAAATTTGGGAGTGACATCACCGAGCATTAGCAGAGGTCCTTATGCAGCAGAAACACAGAGCTGCAACTTCTATATTGCATTTACGTTGTATGATGTTGCTCAAAACTTTTACAAGTTTGACCCAAACCACAGCACTGCCCCGAACTTTTATTCAACGGGGAGCCTGGGCTGGAAACAGGAAGTGCAGACGTAACTTGCCCTGTCATTACCAAATTCTCCCCACTTCTCTTTTTAAAATACAGAGGATGAGCAGAGGCTGGATGGCTCTGAACCGGTCACTAAAGAGTAACTCTGGATGGTTTTGCCCTTTCCCTAGCAGTAGCATACTACCACAGAAAAGAACTGCTAAAACGACTTTAAACTCCTCAATTTCATGTTATTTCTGTGAACTTTGGCTGCAGCCACTAAGGAAAATATGTACAACAGGCAGCTTCATTGTGGGTATCAATGGTCATTTCACGCTTCACCTGGGGGGTACACTATCATGTATGTCCCATCCAGAAGCCCTCTGTGCTGTCGGTCATCTCCAGATGTTCACACATTAGTGTATCCTTTTTGGTTTGGGTTTTTTTCCAGAACTTTTTCAGGTTATTTCACCTCACGGTCAGTTTTGATTACTAGACGGAAGGGGCCTGGCCAATTCACATGCTCATGGGGTGGAAATCAGGAATATTTATCCTCTTTTTCCAAAGGTTTAGATCACGCTGGCTGCTCTGCAGCTTGACAGAGCTTTTTGCACGGTACAATGCAGCTGTTTAAACATGACAATGTCAGCGTGTTTGGAAGAGGGTGCTGTTGTATTAGACAAGGCTTTTGATTTTTCAGTTATTGAAATTTCTCAGCGCTTCTTAGAAGCCAACAGGACACTCGATTCACAGAGGCAACTCGCTGCTTTGAGGGCTGGAGAGAGCAGCGGAGGTGCTCGGACACTGGGAATTAATTGAGGGTGAAAAACGGAGCAGATGTCAGGTCCTTAAGGCAGGAATACCTGCTAGGACGGAATGCCTTTGTGATGCCACGCCTTGCCCCTCAGAAAAGTTAATGCATTCCTGCCTGGCCTCACTGCTGAGCCCTGACACCCCTGAGCGGGAGGCAGGGGGGTGCTGGGGATGGAGCCTCCTTGGGTACTCGCCCTTCTTCCCTGCGCTGTTTTGCTGGCAGCATCTGCATCTGGCTCCAGCCGGAGATGGGACATGGGGCACCGGGACCCCCTGGGCTCTGCGCTGTTCCTGCCTTCCCGTGCTCCCCCGTTTATTCTGTATTTCACAGCTCTTTCAATTGCTTGTGGGGGCTTTTCTGGGGGCACACAACCGGCCAAGCCTGTGTCCGACTCCCCTTTCTCCCGGTGACACCGATTCGCTCTGTTTAAGCCTCTGCCTTACCCCAAACCAGCCCCGATAAACCCCGCGTTATATCCAGCGGAAGGCAGCGACCCGGGGAAGCGCCGTGCCACGTTTCCACACCGCCCGCCCTGCACCCCGCCGGGCCTCCCTCTTCCCCCCCTACCCTCACCCCGGGGCGAACCGCGCCCGTCGCCAAACCGTGCCGCGTCCCCGCTTCTCCCCCCACCCCGTCCCGGTACTCACCACTCGGTCTGCTCGGCCGCCCGCGGGTTGAACCTGATGTCGCTGTTGACATTGAAGAGGAGGTCGCCGTCGGCGAGCGGGGGCAGGGCGGCGCGGTAGAGCGGGTGCTCGAAGAGGGCGGCCAGCGGGGCGGCGGCGGCGGGGGGCGGCGGGCGCGGAGCCCCGGGGGCGATCAGCCGCCGCGACCTCGCCGCCGTCGCCGCCACCGCCCCCCCGCCTTCCGCGCCGCCGCCGCCACCACCGCCACCACCGCCGCCGCCGCCCGCCGCTCGCTCCGCCGCTTCCCGCGACTGCGAGGAGAGGTTGGAGCCCGGCTCGGCGCTGAAGTCCTGCAGGATCCGCAGCGTGTGCTTGCTGGGCCAGCGCGGCGCGGCGCGGGGCGGCGCGGCGGCGGGCGGCGGGCAGGAGCAGCCGGGGCGGCCCTCGGTCCCCCGCCGCTCCAGCCGCGGCAGCAGGTCGATCATGATGTGCATGGTGCAGGCGACGAGGAACACCATGAGGATCAGCACCCGGAACTTGCGGACCAGGAGCATTTTCATGGCCGGGGCGGCTAATAAATTACCGGGGCAGGGGGCGGGAGGGGAGGCGGCGGGGTCGGTTGGGAAGGCTTTCGTGGAAAAAAGCCCGGGCGGGCGTGGGTCTTCCAGCCCCTCGCCGGGGCTTTGGCTTTCTCCTCTCGGGTCGGGAAGCCAGCGATCAAGTCAATAAAGTTACCTCCATAGGCGCCGAGAAATAAACAGGCTACAAACAATAGGTCCTCATTTCTCAGTATCATCAAGAACTTGGTTGGAGGAGGGGGAAGGATCAAAAAAAAAAATATAAAATAAAGGGGCGAGAAAAATTTAAAATTAAAAAGGAGCACCGGACCGAGCCTTTAAGATCAATAGGAAAACAATGCTAGCGGCATTGCAATATAGAAAGCCGTCTGCTCACGATTTCTCTCTTTATTACAGGGATCACAACAAATAGGGAAAGCTGGTTCGGGAAGAGAAACCGGCATCTGACACTAGCTGTGATTAAATAAAAATTTAAAAAAAACCAAAAACAAGCCCCCAAAACAAACAGGGAGGAGGGGAAGGAAGAATAATATTAAGAAAACCTGTACGGAAAGGCGACAGAAGAAAAAAAATCATCCATAATATTTGGCTGTGCTGGAAACGCTGACTCCCTTCCTTTGAATGTGACCAGTGATGCAGCAGAAGCGCTCTCCCGCTCTCTCTCGCTCCCTCTCTTCTCTCAGACTGTTTAAGAACATTGGCTGGAAAATAATTTTCTTAGAGCGGTTCCAGTTTCTTCATCCATCGCGTCCAGTGCTTGGGAGAGATTAATACGTTCAACTGAAATCAAGTCTGGGTGGCTGCTGTATCCGAGCTGGGCTTTTGCTTTGGCTTAGGTTGGTTTTTTTTGGCTGCAAAACTGTCTGATGGCACAACTGCAACATAAAGGTTAAATATGGCACAGGGAAAAAAAAAGGAAAGGGGGGGGAGAGGAGGGAGGATTAGAGGAAAGAAACTAATATAAATCAGTAGAGGTTCTTTTTAGCAAACAGGTCCCGTCTTTGATCTCTGCTGGGTCTTACAGCTCTGTCTTTTAGAGAGAGAGAGAAAGGAAGAGAGAAGGAGGGGGAGAGAAGGGAAGAGGGGGGAGAGAGATCTTTGGCAGGTGCAGAGTGAAAACCTCTTTCAGCTACACTGAATTCTGGAGACTGGTTGGACTAGTAGCTCTGCAGCTCCAGCTTTCAGTGGGTGTGTTAAATATTATGAGCGAGCCATGATTCCTGCCTTCCTCACGTCATAGTTAGGAGATTGGCTAAATAAACGCTACAGTGATAGTAACAGGAAAACCTCAACCAAAAGCGGTGTGGGTTGGGTTTTTTCTTCCCCCCCCCCACACACTCCCTCCTCTCCTCCCTCTTTCCCACCCCCCTTTTCATTCTACTGCAGCTCCAACTGGGGCAAGGAGAGGGCGTCTGTTCCACAAAGGTTTGCAAAATTAAAGAAAAAAAAAATATAAATAATAAGAGTGGTAGTGGAAGAGGGGAATCTGCTCTAATCGCGTCGCAAAGCGTGAGCGCGGTCGTTGTGCCCAGGCTGGGAGCAGCGATTCTGCTCTGTCATTGTCTGGGCTGGGGAGGGCGGCCGGCTGGCTGCTTCCCCCTCGCACCGAGCCCCTCTCCGGGGCAAGGTCAACACGGAAAGCCGCGTGTTCCGCTCCCTCCCGAGGAACAGGCTTTATTTTTTAATCCCGGATCCCGCGGGCTGTGATAATCCGTGAGCGTCCTGCGGGGTAATCTGCCCTCCCTGCTGCTGCTGCTGCTCCCTGCGCCGGCGGCGCAGCGGCTGGGTGGCCACATGGCTACTGGAACGGGTGGTCTCAGGGCCAGGGCAGCTCCCAGAGCCCAGAGAGTGCTGCTGATGGGAGGATTGTCCAGAAGAATGCTCAGAGCTGTGGATTCTGTGTTTGGGAGGGTGGTTTCCCAGTATTTTCTGGTCCTTAGATGGGCTCATGAGGTGGGACTGCGGCAGGAATGAGGGGGGTAACGTGCTTCCACCTGCCCACCACCACCTTTCCACAGAAACATCTCAACACTGATCATGCTGGCCCGTTTTTCTCTGAATTAAACAATATTAAAGTATTGTTTTCCAAAAAAAAAGGGTTTTTTCCCCCCCAGGATCCACCGAAAACTGGGATCCTCGCTCACTGGGAGCTTCTGTGGAGCCTTTTACTCCGCTGAAGCACATCCATGTGCTGTTACAGCATCGCCGTGTTTTGCACAAGGAAATCCACTGCTTTTCCAGCAGGGAAAAAAAAGACTGAAAGGAAAAAAAGAACTGCCAGAGCCATGATGACTACTCTTCCCTTGATAATGAACAAGACTTGCTGTCTTAGGGGGACCTCTTGGTGCCAGGGTTCAGACATACAGCTCCCTGTAGACGCAGCGCTTTCATTCCTGTGGAAGCCATTATGTCACCCTGCAGCTTTCATGTACAAGTGTACTAAATCATAGCAAAGTATTTTGCTATGGACCCAGGGACAAGGCTTCCTGACTTTCTCCACCTTTTCACCAAGGACAGCTGATGAGTTGGCCATGAGGACAGTAGCAGGAGTTCCTCATGTGCTGCTGCCTCCCACCACTGCTCAATAGCAGGTATGGTTGGGTCTGCTTGGGGAATGGAGCTTGGTTCATGAGCTAACTACCCCTCAATGTAGTGAGCTAAAGTTCATCTTATTTTGAACCTAATTTAGCAAGTTGGCATTTTTGATCCATCAGGCAGTTGGGGTTGCACTGGGGAGCCCACCATTGCTGGAAGGGTGCATGATACATGGTGGGGGTGCAGTGTAAATGTAGAAGACTATTTAGCTTGTTGGGGGGGGAGGGTTGCTGTCTGTGGCTGCAGCCTTTCTCCTGATGAGCTCCAGGTGCTGTCCATACAGAGCTCAGCTGGGCTGGATTATCAATCAAGCCCAAGGAGACAAAAGGAGGCAGGTGGAAGCTGCAGCCCTTATTCTAGAGTGTGGGGTGATGGAGGAGAGCAGCCAGAGTCAGTGCTCCAGGAGAGGTGAGTACGAGGTGCACAGTTCCCCAAGTATCACTTATGTTCCTTTTGGTATGGTTGGGTTTTTTTAAGGGCTCTGGGGGAGCTGTGCGTGGCACTTCATGTAAGGGTAGATATGAAGATGTGTTATGTTTTAGTGTGATGCTGTGGGGTTTGTAGGTTACAGGCTGTGGCTGCAGTGACATTTTTCTTAGTGTATGGCCTCCTAAAGCTGAAGGCTGTGGTATTAGATAGGGTGAGCCCTGACAGGTATGGTGAAGAGGAAGCTGAGAATTAGACGTCTTCTCTAACTTGTTGTTGAAGCTGGTTGAACACGTGTTACTTTGCAGTAAGAGCTTTGTGTCATATGGGTCTGAACTCTGTGTGCCAGAGTTCTGTAGTGAAACTGAGATTAGTTTTGAAATACAAGCAATTAAAAGTAGCTAATTACATGGTTTCCAAGAGGTGAAATAACAGTATTGTGAAGAAATAACTGATTTTTTGCACCTGTGTTATTTTTGTTCTCATTGGTATGGTCTTTGGTGTGTGTTGGCTGTCTGGTTTCGTGTGGCTTCATCTAAACTGTGTCAGCCTGTGAACTGGATCTCCCTGACTCCCTTGTGCGAGCTTTTTGTTCTTTGGGCCTTTCAAATGTTTGGGTTTTACCTGAAAATGGGGGGGGGGGGGGGGTTGTACCCTACTTGTAACTGACCTTTGTGGATGAATTCTGGTGGGACTTAATAAGGGGAGCTCTTCTAACACTCTGTGTTTCTTCCCTCACCTCCCTTCTGGGATTCAGAAGATCTGAGCCTCACTTGTGAAAGGCTATCCTTGATGCTTAGGGGACCTTTCCTACAGTGTGAGTAGCACCCACAGTCTAGCAAAATCAAGATGGTGAAACAGTGTCACCAGCTGGGGAACCTGCTGTGGTGATCTGCAATGGTGCCAGGGCTCTGTGGGCCTGCAGCTCTCTGCTTTGAGGTGCCCGTGGGGGCAAGGCACACCTCACCCCGTGAGCTAAATAATCAGTAGCACCTGCAAGCCTGAGTTAAAAGAAAAAACCCAGCCCATGGGGGTTTCAGTGCCCTGTTCACAGGTGTTCCTCATTCTCTGGTGATTTGGGATGAAGAGTGCTCCTAACCCAGCTGTGAGCAGCAAATGAGGGCAGCTCCTGCTGTGACCCTGCCTTGTACCTCCTGGGGGGGTTGGTTGGGCTGGTGCTATTCTCCCATGGGTGGGAGGAGGTCTCTTGGCTCTGTTGGTTCCAGGCTCCTCAAAGTTTTGGGAAATGTCTTACAAACTAGTGAACTTGAGCTGCCTTCAGTGTGAGGTTCTCTGTTTCTGCTGATGCTCTGCAGGTATATTTTTCTTTAAATTGCCTGATACCTTTCAGGCTTTGGCCTTTCCCAGCAGGGATGAGTAGATACTGCTACCTGAACTGTATTTTTCTTTTGTCTCCTTACTCAATGCAGGAAAGCAAGCTTTAAAGGAAAACAACACGATAAATCTTTGTTTCTCAACTTCTGTGTCTTCAAACACCTGTACCTATTGATATGGTCATCTGTGAAATAGGAGGCACTGGCTGGTGAGCAGTGAGTGAGCCTGTGGCTCTGCTTTGAACTAAGGAGCAATGTGTAATTCTTTCTCCTGAGCCATTTTTCCTCCATCCTGGAGACAGTAATCAGCATCAGTAGTATTTTATAGCCCCTCTGTGCCTGTAAGCTGTGCTAGTTGGTGAAGCAAGAGAATGAAGCCAAATCCAGCTTTCTCTCTCCTGGGTGAGCTCCATCTCTAGCACATATCAATGCAAGGAGGATACTGGCCTTCTTGCTTTTCCCATTGATCATTCCCATGAATAGGTGCAAGAGTACAACCCTGATCTTGTTTTGGAGCCAGTGCAGCTTGGGTGTGAGTGAAGGAGCTTCTCCTGCCTCTCCAATCATCTGTTTGTCACTTACCCTCTGTTCCGAATCTTGTGTTTGCATTCCTGATGGTGGTCCTCTGGGGCTGTCAGGGAGCCTGATGTTTGAGCCACGCTGGAGATGGGAACCTGAATATCTGCTGGGTTGGGAGGGCTGAGCTGGCCTGTGGTCAGGAGGCCACAGACTGTAGGTGTGTGAAGCCAGTGCGATAAGTCAGGAGCTGGGCTGCAGGTCAGGATAGCCTGGAAATTGGGTGGCAGGTACAAGATAAGGGGCAGACATGATAGACAGGCTCAGGGACTGGATTTAAGGGCTACTAAGGCTGGTGCAACTTCCCAGGATGACCTTACTGCTGACTCTGGGCAAGTGTGAGCTAGATGAGGGAGAGATCTCTTGTGCTTGTACTGGAATTTGGGGGGTGTTTGACCCCACCCCTAGTAAGGCATGTTTTCCTACTGCAAGGGAAGAAATGGGGGTTTGTGTCCAGCCAGCTGGACTTCAGCTTTACCTCCCTGTCTCTGTACCTTGACCCCCATGTGTCTTGGCCCCTTTGCTTTCCATGCAAGCATAGCATTTGAAGGCAAGTTGCCTTCCCCTGGTTTCAAGCACTTGTGCTCCAGTCCTGGAGTTGATGGGGGGTAAGTGCTGACTGTTGGTCACTTCTTTCTTCACACAGGCTTTGAACCCCAGAGCTGGGGTGCATAGAGCTGTGGGCTTTTTGTAATAATGCCCAATTTGGGTAGTTTCAATTCTTTTAATTGCTGAGGTCTTGGGCTCAGTAAGGAGAATGTAAATACTTCTCTTTATCTGAACTGTCTTCATATGGAATTCCAGCACGTGGCCAACAGCTTCTTGTTCCTGTGCTGTGCATTGGACCAGTGTTACCCCTGTAATTGCTGACATTATGTAAACAAGTTCACAATGGAATATTATGGCATTAATGAGTTATTGCCTACATCTCACTCCAGTAATTTCAATGAAATCAAGACCCTTACACCAAGTCTTTATTTTTCTTTTTTGTCCATTGAATTAAAATCTTTCCTTGGTTTTCTTGGAAGTATTTGAATGCTGTTGGAAATGTCACATTGAATGACTACAATCACAAGCCAAGATTGCTTTGGATCTAACAGGCTTTTTAATTTGGTATTACAAATTAGCTCTAAGCACATTTTCCTTGCGTGTTCTACCTTCTCTTTAATAACACAATTGAGAATTCAGGAGTGGTTGTTGTCGTAGATCCTGGCATTTCTTCATTGTTTTGTGCATGAATTAATAGCTTATCTGCTGGCAAAATCTGTGTAGATGTTTATTTTCCCCATTTTTCTCTGCCTGCCTTGCTGAGCAGCAACAATGGTCAGTGTATGTGATAATGTATTCAGGTAAATAAATGAAGCATGGTTTTGGGTGAGTAAACATACCCAGCTATTATTTTCTGTTATAACGGTTTATGGCTTTCTGATGTAAAGCCTGAATGCAGCAGGGCAAAACTGTAAGTCAGGCCTGATTGCATGCTTTCAATCAGTGTAGTATTTTATATTGTTACTTCTAATGGAAAAATGAGTGTTCCTTTCTGAAAAGTTCTATCTGAGATGCTGGGAGTCCTGAGGGCATTGCATGCCTAGCCTGGCCCCTGTGGTGATGCTGCCTGGGGTGCTCCTCCTGCTCTCCCTCTCTTTCCTCCCTCTGAAGATTCATGTGCTGACCCAGTCTGTCGGTGCTTTGCCTTATAAACACAGATCACGCTGGCAATCTAATGGGTGTACTGCATATTAACCTCCCATGCTGTGAAAATCACCTTTATTGCTAAGGAACATGCTTGGTACTGAACAGAAGACTATTCCATAAGCTTGGCTTTGTGGCCAATTCCTTGTTGGTGTATGAAAGATCAGCACTACCTGTTTGAAGCAGTGTGTTAATGTATTTTAAATAATAAACCATGCCAAAGTTGACATGGTTGCCTTCCAGCCCAGGACTTTATTGGCTGTGTGATATTTTTTAACAAAACCTGCCCCAATCTCCTCCCCCCAATCAAACAGGCAGTGTGACCAGACATTCCTTCCTGTAATGGCTTTGCTAAGGTTGACTGGAGGGGCATTGACCTGCAAGCTTGTGCTAAACAGTGATGAAAGGAGTTGTGTCCTTGGCTTCCTCCATCACCAGCAGACCTGGCTGGTACTGTCAAATCAGAGCTGGGCAAAGGGTTGTGCGCCCTGGAAAGGCATTACCATCCTCAGCTGATCTCAGAGCCAAAGCTCCTGGCTCCAGCCTTGTGCTTTGGGTGTTCCCATTCTTTAATTTAGGATACAACATTCCAGATGATTCAGAAACCCTGGGGATTGCTTGATAAACCTGTTGAAAGAGGAGAACTCATTATTACATTAAGGCAGTGCACCAGAAGGCTGTTTCCTGCCTGTTGGTTACTCCTCAGCTGTTGCTGCCGCAGATCAAGGGTTAGCTCCTCAGCTGGTATCAGCTGGCTGTGGTTTCAATGAAATGCTGTCTAATTTTATCAGCTGAGGTCTGCAATGCTTAATTCTTCCACTGGCTGGAACAAAGAGCTGCCTGGCAATGCAAGAACAGACCCAGTTATTGTTGTTGCTGGAGTGATGTGATTGGCCTGTGGTGGGATTGCATTTGCTCTAGTCATTCAAGTGAGGTAGCAATCTTGCATGCAGCCACATTACAGAGGGGCTGAGAAACTACCTTCTCGAGTGGTGGGGTGTCATGAAGAGAATTAGCTGTTAGGAGGTTGTATTCTTAGCTGAAAATGATTATTTAAATTAAGTCAAAACAAATTATCTTGGTGTGCATGACAAAAGCACTGGCTGGTTGAGTTATCCTAACTTCATCTGCCTGTAATAACTGACTCCTTTAAAAAGCACTGTGATCAAATAACCTGTATTCCTTGTGGACTTTCTGAGTTCAGGTAATAGTGTATGAATCTTTTTTAAAGTGTATAAAACATGGCTTGCATCAAATCCTTTTGCAGATTCATTGAAATCGATGAAGCTCCGTTGATTTATGCCCAGAGAAAATGTGTCCTGATGCTAAAACAAGAAACAGTTACACATACACACAGGGAGCTTCTGCATGCTGCAGTGTGCAGAGCCACACACAGACCCATTTGAGTGCACAGAGAGACATGACTGCACACACACAGGAACAGGTTTAACTGTACACTGAAGAGGCTCTTCTGGGAATTCTTTTTTTGTTGCTGCCTAATTTTGACTTGCATGGATGTTTTGAGTTTTTAACTTGAGCTTTTTTTTTAACCCCCCTCTTGGCTGGCTAAATTTTCATCAGATAATTTACAAATAAAAACCTGAGGAAGTAAGAGCAAACCACAGCGATGGTGGTTGAAGCATGCCACAGCCTGAAATAGAAATTAAAATACTAATAAAAACCCCTCTTGGGAGAGTCTTACAACTAGGTGGTGTAACTGAACAGGCTGCAAATTATTTTGTACCCTGGAGACACCATGACTCTGCCCAGTTTGGATGCTCCCTGGCTACGTGATGCTGGAAAGTTGTTTTAGTTCTGTTCCCTCACCCGATAGGAAGGATGCCCCAGAGCATGTTGAGATCTATTAATAAAAGGCATGACAGGAGAGACACAATGATGGTATTCTAGGTATCACTTCTCTGACAAATAATTCAGACTCCTGACTTCAACTCCACAAGAAACTTGAGCTCTTAAGCGTTTTCTGTATAGGGAGGCTTGAAACAGCAGGGCTTCAGGTGACTCGAGTCACAAAACTTGTTACATGTAGTAGTGTCCTTATCCATGTAAGGACAATGTGATGTGACTGGAAGTGTGAAGCAAAGTGAGTCTCTTTAATGAGAGGGGGGCTTGTGAGAGCTCTCTTGCACATTTTTCCCCAGTCCCCTCTTTTCTTCTCTCCTATGTTTTTCTTTCATCCTGACCTTAAGCTGGTTTTCCTGAACACTGTTCTGACACAATCACAGATCCACTGCTTGTGACTTGGAATTACAGGCACTGAAAGCTCTGGCCATGGAGGATTCCTGGGCAATAGTTGTCACTTAAACATCCTTCTTTTCCCAACAGCCAACAATATTTTCGTTGTCTAATGAAGCCTTGCCATAAATCTCACTGCAGGCTTAGAGAGAGGCAGGTGCTTACAAAGGATCTTGAGTTTCCAGCAGCCCTGCTTTCCCACCTCATGTGTTGCTCAGTAGGTCATAGCAAAAGCATAATTTTGTAAAAATTTGTCCTCTGTGTTCTGAATCCCTAAACAATGTGTAAGTTGATTTATTAGCTTGCCATGAGATTCCTTTCTAATGAATTGCTGCTTGCCCTGTGGCTTGGACCTCTCCTTGCCTGATGCTGCTGGGGCATCCTGGTGCTGCTCTAACCCTGCTGGGGCAGCAGCTCTGATCACACTTCTGCTCCCTTCCTATTACACACCCTTGGTATCTGAATGAAACCATTCTAGCCTGAGTTCAGGTGGGGACAAAGCTTGTTTGGCCTTTCCCTCAGTGAGGAGGAGTCTGCTGTTGATTTTCCATGGTTGGTGGTGAGGGTCTGTGGTGTTCTTCTCCCTCCCTTGCTTCCTATCTGCTGGATAGGGTTTCCTAGAACTGTTTTGTTGTCTGTAACTTCCATTCTTGAGCCTAAATCTGTCTGTTTTTTTTCACAGTCTCACTTTCTTGGGCTGTTCTATTGATATGTGGCAATAGTGAACTCCAGACATTAAATACAGTTATTTTGCATTTGCTGTAAGGTAGAAGGGTGTGTGTAGTCCTCACGGTAAAGCAGCTGTGCTCTTACAAGGATGATGTATGACTATGGGAGTGTGTCAGGGTGCTGGGGGCAGGCTTTTTTTCTGGCTCTTTAATTTCTTGTCAGGTCTTGGGTTTCTACAAGGGATGGGCTCAAACACTTGAGACAGCTTAGGTGCCTGAGCTGGAAGCATAATTGCCATAGACTCGCTTGTAAGTTAGACCTAATTGCCTCTGGGGTTGTCCTTTAGTTGAGAGACACCAACACAGACTTCCATATATGGGTTGGAGTAATAAGACTTGATTTATCTGCTCTGTCTCCTCAGAGGGGGAATGCCCTGAGACAGGGCCTATCCTTTATTCTGTGTTTGTACAGCAAGAGAGCGGTGTCCTCGGGTGGGATACAGGTTAGGAGAAGGATGGGGACAATGCATAAGCACTGTGCCTGTAATCCAGTGGTGAAAGCAGTTGCTCACTTCCCTTCTCTGCTGGAAGATAAAAACTTTGGGCAGTTGCCAAGGGATGTGTCAAGGTTCCAGCTCTGGGGTGGGCTGTGAGCGTGAGTGTCAGACACATGAAGTGAAAGTGGTTTCAAGTGCAGGCTTTTTCCTTTCCCTGCTGCTTTGAAGACTGAGGGAACTTAAAAAGGGGGAAAAAAGGTTTCCATGGAAATTTTTGCAACCAAAGGAGCGAATATTAGCGTGCTCTTTGTTCTGTGTTCTTCATAACTGGTAGAAGTCACAGTGTAAAGGGACCTAACTGCTGAGTGACCTTTGACAAGACCAGATAGGAAGGCTTTGTTGTTGTTGTCAATGATGGTGATTCTTTCTTCAAGGTAAGAAGTCTTTTTCAGTGAAGTGATTCATTGGCTTTAACTGAAACTTTGAGACAGGGACACAGTGACAAGATAGAGATTGCTGGGAGTAACAAGGCTCAGTCAATTATTGACTAGTCCATCTCAGCACCTTTGTTTTCTTTGCTGACAAAATATCACAACCTTTGTATATAGAGCTGAGCCTGCAGGAACCAAGCATTGACCGTTCCGGGTGGCACTGAGAAATGACCATTTTCTTGTTAGAAAGGGAATTGAATTCTCTCCTTGCAAAGCTTTTCCTATTATCTTTTAGATTAGTGTCCTGTACATGGCTGTCTGCTCTGATTTCTGTCCTTTCTCATAGCAAAACATGCAGAATAGGTACAAGCCAGCACAGTAGCTGCTGTTGTGTAAAATATTTCAGAAATGGAAGTAAAGCAAGCTTGAGCAGGGCTAGTGTGGCCCAGAGCTCAGCTGGGACCCCTTAGATGTGACTGCATACAAATGCTGATATGGTGACTCATATTTATATGAATCCTTCTTCAGATGGCACGTCTGCTGTTTCTACTGGAGCTAATAGTTTCAAGAGCACAAGGGGGTTGTAGTAACAGTGGCTGTGAAGCTCTGCAAGGCTTAGTTTTCTGTGTGAAGGTATACATCTCCATCTCTCTGGCTGTCTTCAGTTGCAGGTGATGCTCTTCTGACAGGCTAGTCAGGGCACAGGGACTGGATTTCTCTGCCTTCTGCATAGGTGTTACTACTTTCAGCACTGATGCAGCCAGAAAAAGCTGAAAGTGCTAAAGCTTGAGACTTCCACCATGCTCCTGGAGCTCCCTGCCTTGAACTGGTAGGGAAGAGGCTGTTACAGCTGGGTTGGTTCCCCTCAGCTTGAGGTGGCAGCAAAACCTGGCTGTGGTCCTCAGTTGCTTGCTGAAGCCAACAGAAGGTCTAATTGTGGATCTTCAGCTTGGCAGTTTGATATTCAAGGGCTGAACAGACTGAATTGAAAGGCTGGTGAAGCCCTTGTGCATTGTGTTGTCACTGGGAGTAGAAGTCCTGCTCAGCTTATAGTGGGGACCCTGTGCATAAACACCAGTGTGAGCAGAGGTCCTGCTTAGCTCACTAATGGTCAACACTTTGCTGGACTAAGTTCTGCAGGGCCCATATTCAAATTATTGGAGACCTTCATATAATTTAAGGCCACAAATACCTTTTTGCTTATTATCCATAAAATGCACTTTAGAATTTCAGTCTACAAATGGAAAGGAGTTGGGTAAGTCAAGTTCTAGGAGTAATAAAGTGAAAATTCAACTTAATATTTGTATTTAGTTGAGATGTGGAGTGATGCATTGAGGTTTCTGGTATCTGATTGCTTCTGTGCCACAGATAACAAATAAGCCAGCAAGAAAAATTGCATGAGAAGCAAAGAAGTAGCAAATAAAAAAAAATGCTTCAAAGCCAGCACATTGAAACTGGTGGGGTTTTAAAAAAAAAAGCTTTTGGAAAGAAACATTAAAAGGATAAACATCAAAGGAAGAACAAAAGGAAGTGGGGACAAATAAGTTAAAGAACAAAATTATGAAGCAAAAGAACAAAATGTCCTATACAGAAGGACTGAAAATGAAGGACATGAAGAAATAAAACAAGGGAATTATGAAGAATAAGATGTAGCTTTGAGTATCATTTGCAGAGGTGCTCACAGTCTGATATGAACACTTGCTTTATACTTTCTATTTTATTTTTTCATTTATTTTATTATTCCTTAACCCAGAGAAGGTAATTATAGGTTTGTTCTAATAATTACAGATAGCCTGTGCCTTCTACCTCTAGTCTCTAGGGATAATGTGGAAAAAACACTGGGTAGCCAGGAACTGCTTGGATGCTCTGCTTTGTATTGCTGGCAGGGGGGCTGCAGGGGACACAGGGCAGAGCACTAGTATGTGCTTGAGCTTGGGTCAGTCTTGGGGTGTGTGTCACAGCTGGGTGAAAGCTGTGTGAGGGTGGGGAGGAGGCTGCTTTCCCCAGGGAGCTGTCCATGTGTGACTTCTGTCTGCCACCTCTAGAGAGGTGCAGAGGAATGCATGAGGTGCCACAGACCAGTTGAGTCCATGGGGAAACACTAAGGAGGATGCCACTTCCCAGCCTCATGGCATGTAGCTGTTAGTAGAAAACTTGATGTGGAGATTGGGGTATGAATTGGGGCCAAGAGGTCCTTCTGTGCAGCTGCTCCCAGTGTGCTCCCCCTGCACTGATGCTCAGGGCATGGTGACAGCAGCACTGGGGTAAGGGATGAGGCTCACTCTGGCTGTATGGTCTGTTAACAGATGTCCAAGCATGCTCCAGGGTGAACCCATTACAGAGGCAGCACAAGTCAGAGCTTAATCACTCTATTTTCCACCTGCTTTTTTGTTATAAACCTGTGGTAAAATGGGAGGGAAATGGCCAGTGGATCCTGAGGGTCCAGCCAGATCCAAACTTGTTTCCCTGTAAAGGGTTTAGGAGGAACCATCTGAACCTCCCCTGCCACCCTCAGTCTGGCATTTCAGTTTAGTCTCAGAAGGGAGACATCAGCATTGCTGTGAAACAGTTGAGGAGGGGTAAGGATGCTGGAAGGCACTGAAATACCAGTATCCTCACCTTGAGGGGAAATGCTGGCAGTTTGTATGCCCCAGTAGCATGTTTTCCACCATTAAACTTACAGAGGCTGTGTTCCTGTGCAGCACCACTCTCACTCTCTCATCCGCTCTTTCATTGCGGTGGCAGCAAGAAATGGGTGAAGACTGCAAATGTGCTCCTGTTTGTACCCCACAGTAAGTGCCATCTCAAGTAATTTAGTTCTTCATTTACTGGCACCTGACAGCCAGAGGGGCTGAGAAACAAACAGCAGAGAAGGAGAGAAAAAAGGACTGAGGCTTAGAGAGGTGAGATGTGTGGCAGTGGCAATCGCCTCTGAAGTCTTTTAATGGAAAGGTCCGTGGAAAATGATTTTCACCTTTTCTTTGCTCTCCAGACCCCAGTGTTCAAAGGGCAGGCAGTGCCTCCAATCACTCTGGGTGGATCCTCCAGAAATACTGTGCTTTTGGCTTGGGCAGGAGTGAGAAATCTTGCCCTGGGTGCTGAACATGCACATTTGCATTCTTGAAACCCAAGCTGAACTTTTATTTGGTCTTTGAGTCATAATTCAAAAAAAAAAAAAGAATTTAAATGCTGGAATCACAGTTGTGGAGAAAAGCAGCAGAAACAGCTTTCTGGCACAAACATATGTGAGCCATATTTCTCCAACAATAATTTCCCATGGAAGCTTAACCTCTGAAGGATGCTAAAGTTAAATTGAACTGTAGATTTTGTAACATAAGATCATATTGTCAGTCTGGCAAGTTTGACCACTATAAAGTGGTAACACAATATGAAAGAAAGGGTACACCCATCTTGAGAGCAAAAAAAAAAAAACCCCAAGGAGCTCCTCCCAAAGTCTGCATTAATGCTGCCATCCCTGTGTGACTGTGGCCATGTCATTTAATTTCATTGCATCATCTGAAAATGGGTGTGAAATTAGTACCATATGCATCTGGCATATAAAGGCCAGGGGAATAAATTGTGGTGAGAGAAGATCTCATTGTCCTAAAAGAGGGGAAAAAACCATCTGATATTGTGCACACTGGAAACAAGTGTAACTTCTCATCTGCTGGGTGATGTGGTGAGTGCTTGGAGTGAGGGATCCCAATGGCATCCCTACATGGTGGCTTGCTGTGGGAGGGAGATGAGCTTTCTAGCTCACCCCACTGAGGACTGTTCCCTAATTGCAGTGTGTTGGGGCCTTACACGTGCATGTGGCTGGGATGGCCTGGCCAGCCAGATGTGCCTTTGCTCACAAGGCAATTCCTGTTATTATTAGCAAAGCTCCATCTGGGTCGGTTGCGTAAGCCGCAGGGTGTCAGGCCGTCTTCCCCTGGACAGGTTATGTAACTGTCAGAAATCACACACACCATTCAGATTTCACCTTTTTCTGAACATCTGGCTGTTAGTGGTTTAGGCCTGCTGACTTTGTAAGGATCCCAGTTAGAGAGAGGTCTCTGCATGTGCAGGCATGGAAAATGAGTGCTGGAACGTTGCCAAGACACTGACCTTGGAATTAATTTTCAAATTCCAGTGAACATCTTCATATCTTCTCCACTCAGCTCAAAGTTTCAGTAAGTGTTGTGGGGTATTAAATTCAGTACCTGCTTGGGAGCTTCCCCCTCCTCAGGGGCTGTGTTGGAATTGGCAGTGAGGGTGGCACTGGAGCCCTGCCATGATGTCACCTGAAGCCAGTAGAGGGGAAGAGCCTAGTTGACTTCAGTGGGCTTTGGAGTGAGCTCGTAAGTCTGCTAGCAAGGTCCTCCAGTGCCCTTGCAGTGTTTTAATTTCCTGCCTTTGCTGGTCTGGGATAGTCAAATCCTGCTGACTTTTGGTGCACGCTGATCATCTTCTGTTTTTCACCAGGGAAGCAAGACTGGGGACAAGCTCTGCTGGAGAGTTGTCAGGGAAGTGACTGCAGCTTTTAATTTGCTTGACTCGCTGGCTGAGGGCCATGTTGGCAGATATTTTGGTAGCTCGTTATTGTTGGAGGCTTTTCTTGATGTGTGTTCTTTAAAGCTGTGTTCAAGGTATCTGGTACACCCTGATCTCTGTCCATTTTGGAGCCAGCTGCGGGGTCCCCTTCTCTAGCAGGCAAAGTCAATGGGGTTGTATGTCGCAGCAGCATGGAAGCATAAAGAGAGGCTTCACTGCCTTGTTCTTAAATGTATTTAAGCCCAGGGACTTTGAGGAAATGAGAAGATAAGTATGAGGGTCTGTTCCTTCAAAGCCCCCCCCCCCCGCGTTTTTAACTGCATTTCTAATTATTGTGGCAGATAAATGCAATACATGCACCCCTTGCATAAAGCAGCATCATTTTGTGCTCAGTCCATGTGTTTCCTGTAGAAGTCTGGATGGCAGCCAGATCAGTAAAGGACTGATTTTTTTTTTAATGGAAATCAGAAACACAACAGATGTACTATATGCTGAAAAGAGTTATAAAGATAACTGTTTGCAATCTCTGTGCTCGCCTTTAAACAAAGTACATGATATCCAGAGCAGTTGTTGTTTAGCATATAGAGACTTTAATATTAAATAATTATCTCCACTATTTCTAAGGGTTTGAAGTTAATAACCAATTTCATGGATGGGATATCTACTAACATCTTAAGCATCCTCTCTGTCCTCAAACCTCCTGACTGCTATGAGCTGTGAAAATATTTACAACCACTTGCAAGATATGATAACTTTTGTAAAAAGATGTGCAGATGCCTAATAGAAGTTAGTTCCCATGCCTGCCTTACAGGAGAGCTGGGTATTTGTTTGGTTTATCTCTGGGAAAACTGAGAAGTTAATTCTGGGTCATACAGCAAATGGGGTTTTTTTAATGCTGGTGCCTCTTTCTTATGACTGGTACTGCTGCTTTCTCATTACAAATCAGAATAACTAGTTCAGCATTACATGGAAGATTGGCTGCATCTGGCAAAACTGGATTAATTCCAACATGCTGCATAACTCCAGACTGACTGCAATCCTTGTGAGAAAAGGATTTGTCTGTAAGAGTTAATTTAAGTGCTGTCCCAGTGTGTACATCTTCCAGTGTGCTTGGCCTCATTGCAGCTGTCAAATGACTAGGGAGCCTTTACGTAAATTACTTTGACAATACACATTTGTAAGCTGGTGTAAAGAAAACATTTTCTCCCTTTATGAATGTTATATAGTTGAAGACCTTCATCTCCACATCACATGCTTTAATATACAACTGTTTTAAATATAAGTCTCCCTGTAAGATATTCCATGTAGACTCAGCAGTAAGTTTTAGGGAATGGTTCATCATGCTACCTGAAAGGCTGACTTTTTTAGAGGGTTTTTACCTATTTCTGCCAAATTCCATGCAGCACATTTTTGATTCAATATGCTGCTCCTGTTTAAGGAAAAAAGTTGGGTTTTTTAAAGTACTAAAAAAAACCCCTTTGAAAGGCCATGAGACTCTAGTGATGAGTTGTGCTGGAGAAACCAATGTTATATCTTTCATCATTTGTCTGGTGTCCTTGCCAAACTTTAATTTAGCAGTGCACAGTAGTGCACCAAAGTGAGTCATGAATTCTTCAGTATAATTACCACACAGTGCAAACCCCATGCTATAGAAGTCTGAACCTTTTCCTGTCTGTCTTTTTTTTCCCCCCTTCTTGCTTTTCAAATACCATATGCTTTGCAGGAAAGCTGTGCATTGCATCACAGCTTCAACCCTGTTCTGAGCAGATACAATTAAAAGCAAAATTTTGAGTTAATAATTGAAGTTCTTTTCTGTGGGATGGGTACAAAAGGGGGGAAAAAAAGGGTTTGGATTTTTTCAGCTAGAATGTGATTTTTAGTGGAAGCAGCATGGTAGAGAGAGCCACTTTAGTGTTATAGGACTTGCTGTGTCCTAGGGAACCTGCTTTGGTGGGGGGGTGGACTGGATCTCTAGAGGTCCCATCCAACCTCTAAAACTCTGACTCTAATTAAATGCTGTGAATGAGTCCTGTTGACATCTTAAAACTCTTTTTTTTCCTTGAACTGATTTTTACATTTTCATATCTGCCTTGCCCGTGTGCTTTAGCAAGTGATCCTTATGCGTCAGGGGTTTGCCAAGGGCAGTTGGGAAGCCTGTGCATTCATTTGGGGTCCAACCCCCATGATGAACTCAATCACAGGAGGCTCCCAATGACTTTGTGTGTGCTATCAGTGAGCTGAAGGTATGCCTGCAATCAGGGGTTTCAAAGTGACTACTGTATCCAAATTCATGTGTGTTTAAGCTCTTTCATTGAGGTTGACTAATTGTTTTACCTGTTACAAGGGCTCATATTTTAAAAGATCATCATGAAAGACAAAATTCTTTACAAAGTCACAAACAAATGAAGCCTTTCTTCAGAAATAGCTGCTCCAAGCTGGTTTTGAAACGTCATCTTCCAAGTTTCTGCATATGACTGACTAAACAGGCATCTGGAGTAGGTAAGAACTTCAGCACAACTTCTCCAAGGCATGGGGGACTTGGGTGTCTCCCGACTGTGCAAGGTGATGAATCCTGTTTGCAAATATGCTAACTTGACCATGTTGATGTTAAATATGTATTTGAATTATTCCTGTGTTGAGGGACAGCAGCAGCACTGGTGCTGAGCTACAACAGGTCTGAGGGATTTAGCTTCCTTCAGCTGCTCCCAGGATGCTCAGTTCTGTGCTGTACCCTTTCTAGGTGTTGTGAAAAACTTGTTTCCTGAGCTCTTAACTGCATAAACTTGCTTCCTGCAGGAGGCATGGGAAACTGTGGTTGCATTTCTGAAGGCATAGCTACGTTTCACACAGCTGCTGCAGAAGTACTGCAGTTGCAGGGTCCAACCTTGTGACCCTCCCCACCTCATTCTTAGTATTTCCCTATTTGACAGGGAAATGTGTCCTTTTTTAGGCATAGGTCTATTCAGCAGCTATGGTTATTTTCTAACTGTGACCATGGGAAAATACAGTGACAAAAGAAGTCACAAACTCCCCTTGTGTTTCTGGAAACTTCTTTCCTAGTTACTGGTTTAGTTGCCATATCTCAGTTCTGGTGTGTGGCTCAGCCCTTGGTATGTGGAAAGAGGGTTTTGTGTTTGGGATGTGTGCTGACAGAGTTATACTTGAGCTTGTTTCATGCTTGGATAATGGCAATTAAAGGAGAGGGCTTGCTCATGTGAGGACTTGCTTGGGGTTGTACAGAAGCAGGGGCACTCACATGTCACTGTGGTCAACCTGCACAACCAGCAAAGCTCTCAACCATCCTTCCTCAGTAACTGCATTAACTGAACTCCATAGTCTGGCACGTTCCCAGACATGTCATTTCTTTCCCTTTCATAACTGTGTTTATGGGAGTATGCTGTGGTCAGAAGTTAATTCTCCAGCCATGCTGAATTAGGTGTCTTGGTGTTTTTTGGCTGAAATGGACTGTCGGAACTGCAGCCTTGCTGTGTTGGGAGCATAGAAGGAGGTGAGGATACTACATGCTATTCCTCTTCTGGGAAGCTGAGTAAGTTAGCACTGTTCTTCAGGTTTTGGAGATGTTAGGCTGATCTGTTTACATGATCTGCTCTCTTCAGTTGCTGCAGCACCAGTGGTGTGTCTCCTGATTAATTTTTTTGTAGCTATATAGATGCATGAAGATTTTCAAAATTAAAATACTTTCTAGAAGAGTCCATAGCCTGAGTGTACATCAAGAGGAGATAACAGCAACTGATAGAACATACTTAGTGTGAAAGACAGCATAATTATGTGAGAGGCTGGTGTGATCATCTGGGGCAGGTGAACAAATCGATTGTTTCCATGAGAGCATGATGGATGGAAAACTGAGGGGAGAGCTGCTGGGAAAGCTTATACCAGAGATGAGACATGGTGGATCAAATCCAACAGGACACTTGAGGCACTGGGACAGCACAAACAGACCCTGTCCTGCTCACTGGGATTATAATAGCTGCCTTGGAGAGATGGGTTCAGTCAGATTGCTGCATTACTCTGATTTTTGTCAATTAAAGTCTGATGCAATTAGATAAAGCCCTTGCCTCTGCGTGCTTGACACTGCAAGATGCTGAGGAGGCTGGCCCTGATCCAGCAAAGCACTTAAGTGATTCCATTAGCTTAAATGGCACTACCTGTATGCTTAAAATTAAGCATGTGCTTAAGTGCTTTGTTGGGTTGATGCCAGCGTGTGCAATGGGTGGCAAGATCGGCTTCGTAGTGATCACTGGAGTCTTGCTTTGGTGTTGACATGCAGGAGGTCTGTATGGTTTTGTTTATTGCCTCCTTAGGCCTGCTCTTCAGGTTCTGATTTTGATTAAAAATAAGCAACTGCATTAATTGCCCCTAAGAAGTCTTCCTCCTGTGATTTTCACAATGCATGGTATCAGAAACTGTTTGCCCAGGGTAACGCTGGACTGAGCTGTTCCAGTTAACGGTGCTAAAGTGTTTGGGGCACTTAAACACAGAGGCTGATGCCTTGTAACCTGTGCATGTTGTTTGGGAGCAGCTGAAGAGTATTATTGGAAGTGGCTGATCTTCTTGATTGAAGGAAGGCTGTGTAGCCAGATGCCTAATGATGTTCTTGGATTAAGTGGAGCTGTAGTCTGTGTATAATTGTGGTAAAACTATATCATAAAATGCTATAATTATTATTACTTGGTTTATATACTGCTCTTAAAAAAAACCCAGAGGCATTGTTAATTCAGAAGTAAGCACATCCACTAAGTCTGGAAAGTTAGAGGTCAGAGGTGCAAGAGTCTGTGGAGAAACCTGAAAATATTTACCCTAAATTAAAAGAAAGAGCTTGGGAAGGACCTCAGGAGGTCACTTAGTTCATCTGTCTCTTTAAGCCACCTGCACCCCAGTCTCCCTAAGCTATCTGTTCCAGGACATAACAGTCTTTACCATTAGAAAGTATTTCCTGATGTCCGAATTGAATTTCCCTGGCTGTAATTTTATCTCATTATTTCTTGTCTAACCTACCAGGCACATGAAGAGATTATTCCCTTCCCATCTGCAGCATCCTTTCAGAGCAGGCTCAGGACAGGGCTGAACTGCTTTTCCTCCATGTGAGTCTCCCTTACTGCATGGGGTGTTTTGCAGATTTTTCCACTTCCCCCACTTCTATCCCTCCAGGATCTTGCTCTGGGTAACCTCCTGTGAGGGACTGCACAGGGAGGTGAGATTCTTCTCTTAGGGCTTTAAGCAAGGGAAAAGTCTGGTAGCCAGAAGAAATTCTGTGTCTGCCTTGTGTCTCATCAGAGGGTGTTGGAGTGCTGGGTCCCCAGATGTTACAGAATCACTTAGGTTGGAAGAGACCTTTAAGATCACTGAGTCCAGCCACAGCCTGATGCTGCCCAGCCCACCTCCAGACCTGTCCTCAAGCACAACATCCACTTGCCTTTTAAACCCCTCCAGGGATGGTGACTCCACCACCCCACTGGGAAGCCTGTGCCAATACTTGGCAATCCTTTCAGTACAGAAATTCTTCCTGATAACCAACCTGAATCTCCCCTGGTGAAATCCAAAACCACTTCCTCTGTCATATCACTTCTTACCTGGGAGGAGACCAGCCCTGACATCTATACACCCCTCCTTGCAGGTAGCTGTAGAGCGATAAGGTCTCCCCTCAGCCTCCTTTTCCAACAGTCCTCTACTAAACAATATCCCTGAGCATCTCATTTACCCATCTTTTAAATCCATCCAGGGTTCATGACTCAACCCCCTCCCCGGGCAGCCTGTTCCAATGCCCGATAACCTTTTCAGTGCAGATTTTTTTCCTAATGTCTAATCTGAACCTGCCCAGGGCTATTCCCCCTTGTCCTGTTGCCTGCCACTTGGTGCAAGCCTGGGTGACTTACTGAGATGGCTTTTTTATTAAAGAAACATCTATTTTGGAAACATCTAATTTCCTTATCAGTAACAGAGGAGAGAAAGCTGTGGTGGAACGCAGCTGTTGGGGCAAGGCCTGTGTTTTCCCTGGGAAGACTGGTGGTGGGTTTATATTCTTGCTCCTTCCCTGTGACTGCCACCATGCTCCTCACAAAGGGTGCTCAGTTCTGATGCTGAATTTTGGTTCTGTTGAGTGGCAGACAAAAGGTGAGACTGGCTCAGACTTGTTGCTGTTCCTGCAAGCCTTGGCTGGTCAGCCCTTCAGGAGAGACCTGGAGGCTTGGGATGGGTGTAAAACAGAAGATGAAGGAAAGGGAACCACTCCTGAATTCCTCTGCACTGCTTTAGCTCAAATCAGGAAGGCCCATTTCAGGCTTGGGATGTCTCAGTTACTACTTGGTGACTAAATATCTGAAGTATGGGATGCAGGGGGAAATGGCCAGCCCCTTTTCAGTGGTCTGTGGGGACAGGACAAGGGGCAATGGCTGCAAGTTGGAGCATAGGAAGTTCTGCACCAACATGTGGAGGACCTTTTACACAGTGAGGATGAGGGAGCCCTGGGACAGGCTGCCCAGGGGGTGTGGAGTCTCCTTCTCTGGAGATATTCCAGACCCATCTGGACACTGACCTGTGTGACCTGTCCTAGGGACCCTGCTTTGGGCAGGGGGTTGGACCCGATGATCTCTTGAGATCCCTTCCAACCCCTGTGATTCTGTGATAGCCCTGTCCTTGCATTTGGGAACACATTAGGGTGTACACAGTTTCCCCCCAGCTGCCTCTACCAGTATTAGCAAGAGCTTTTTTCCAGCAGTATCTCTGAGGACAGCCTGAGAAGACCAGGAACTGAGCAGGCAGCTCTGGCATTGCATGCTTTTACTGAGCAACCCTTTCCTACTCACGCTGCTCTCTTTATTATTCCTGAAGCATCTGAGGAAACTCCTGCACTGCCTGGCCCTGCCTCCCCTGCAGCTCTGATAACCCTCCCATGTTGACAGATGATACTCACGTGGGTGCAAAGCCGGTTATATTTACACTCTCCCAGAAGGCTCAGTGCAGTTGTCACAACTTGTCAGTGGTCAGGACCGAACAGTTCGTGGTTGGTGTAAAGATACTCTTTCTGTTACAGAATTTGGCATGTTTAAAAAGGAACTTGGGGGACTGTGATTATTAAGATGTAATCAAATGCATTAAGGCAACGATTTCCTTTGCCATTAATAATGAGAAACCTGGCAATATAATCTTCCCTTCATTCTCTTCTTTCACTTTTGTGGTGAGAAATGAAATGAAAGCAATCAGGAGCTCCAGGAGCCTTTTTGCACGGTGTATTTTTGTTGTCATAAAAATCATAAAATAAGTACTTCTGTCGTGTAACTTTAATGGAAATATTTTCTCCAGGAGAAACTTTTATCACAGCTCCTAAGTGTTCCCACAAATGAGAATTAGGTTCTTAATTCACTGAGGTACCTTGGCAAAGTATCCCTTAACCCTCACTTAGAATATATGTTTCCCTCTCAGGTAGTCTGGGTTCGCTCTGTTTCCTATATGGGATATTTATTTGTTTACTGAAGCTCATGCAATTTACTCTAAATCCTCCCTAAGAGTTAAGGGATTATGGAATGATGGGTTATAGCAATAATTTTTAGATCATATTTAATATCTTAAATACTTTTCTACTACAGCAGGTTAAATAGTCACCAGCCTTTACCTTATAAAGCCTCATTTAAACCTCATACTCCAAGGTAAATGTTGTAGAAATTACCATTTAACGTTTTTGTTTGACATGGGTTTACAATGTTTTTTCAACAGAGAAATGAGGCAAACTGAGTCGAAACGGTTGAGTTCCATTATCTTTGATTCTGCTCTTTTTTAAAAACTGATAATCTCTTCACAGTTTGTGTAATGACTCCCTTGAGTTTGTTAACCTTTGTAATTATACCACTTAATTTTTCATCTGTCTCTTAAATCAATTTATATAGTAGATTCAAGAGAATTTCTTCATATTCTGGACTAAGCACTCTGTTCCTACTACAATCTAGAGTTAATTAAACCTCCAAGGTTGAGGTCCTCTGAGCTTTGCCAATGCTGGTCTTAGACTGGTCTGGCTGTAATAACACAAACTGGTGTTTTCTACTGGGAGACCTTCAAGGTGAAGTGGAAGCTCTCAGGTAATTCAGTCAAGTGGAGGTATGCTTCTAATCTTGCTTCCCAAAGAGATGAAGTGTATGAAAGGAAGGTGCAGACTAACAGAGGTAACCCAAAAGTTGTCAGTCATGAACATGAAGACCCCATTTGTTTCAGTGGTTGTGGAGCTATCTACTGAATCAGGACAAATGAGACTCACTGGATCAGCTTTCAGAGCTGATAGAGGATGTGGACAAACCTGCTCTAGATCAACCTGACTGCTCTTCACAGTGCTAATGTGCATGCAGGTACTCAGCTAGGCAAGGTGGGCTTGCTTGAAGGGGAGACCCACCTTCTGTCTCCTAGGTGAATGAGATCTGAGTGGTGGCTTTTTCTGACTCTTCTAGTTGGTTAGAAACAGAAGGCTTGAGAAGAAATCTGAAGCTTCAAGGTGGTTTGGGTTTTGACTTCTGAAAC
Organism: Porphyrio hochstetteri; assembly: GCA_020800305.1. Classification (NCBI taxonomy): domain Eukaryota; kingdom Metazoa; phylum Chordata; class Aves; order Gruiformes; family Rallidae; genus Porphyrio; species Porphyrio hochstetteri. Next base: position 15,404,126 of record CM036920.1, read on the forward strand.
ACTAAGTGAACCATAGGTGGAAATGAGGGAATGAGTTTTATGATTAAGAAATATGGGAGGAGACTTCAGGCCATTGAGTGAATAACTGTTTCTTCAAATCAGACTTTTGGCTACAGAAGGGTGTATTTCCAAAAATAGATATAAAAATGCCTTTGTCAGGAATTGGGCATGTACGTGACTAACATCTTTCCACTGTGTCACAAGGCAACTGTGAAATCCAGTTCTGCAAACAAGTCTAAAACAAGGGGTTTTCATCATCGTGTGAAGCCCTACAATCCATACAATCAGGATTTGGAATGTCTTGTGCTATGCTGCTAGGATGATTTTCCTCACAGTTTGAGTTGCTTCACAGCATTTAATACCACAGGTAGTTGCATATGTACTGCCATTAAGGGAGCTTCACTTCCAGCCAGGAAGTGTCTTCAGAAACATGAATGGAACCCAAAAATTGCCTTATGGGAATAAAACTTCAGTAAGTGGTAAAGATGTAAATCTCCTAGCTTTCAAATCCTGTTTTCCTTGAGCTCACATGTCCTAGAAGAACAGTGCAGGACTGAGATGCCCTGTTGGGTTGGATCTGAACCTTCTACTGGGTTTGGAACAGTTGTTCTTAGCACCTTTTCTGCTTTGGCTCTTGCAGCAGAACTCTTTCCTCCTGGCTGCTTGGGTGACAAGGCTTGCCAGTGCAGGGCAGAAGTTTTGTAGTACCTGCTTTTTTGACTGTTATTTACTCAAAGGCAATTAGGAAGTGAGAAATGGTGGAAAGAGCTGGAAAACTATTATGGCTTATGGAAACTTGTTCTTACAGAGGCTGGGGAAGTGGCCTTTGCTCAGGCTGCTGAACTAGACTCAGGGCAAATACACAAAGCTAGGTTTGAGCTAGCATAGCTGCAGTGTTTGCCTTAATGCCGTTAGGGAAACAGCTGTAAAACCTGGTTTTAGGCTGAATGAGAAAAGTCCTTGATATACAACCAGGCCTCTACTTCTGTGCTGTTAGCTTGCTCTGTGACCATCCTTTGGCAAGGATTTATTGTGGCACCTCTGCCAAAGTGAAGGTGCTTAAACCCTAAGAACACAGTGTGGGATCTCAGCGCCTTCTTGTTGACTCCTCTTGTTCTGAGGAGGTGAGAGCATGGGCTTTAGTCCTTCAACAGGAGCATCCTGCTGTGTACACAGCATGCAATATGCTAAAGCCCCTTAGTCAAGGAGAAGCTGGTGTCTTTCCTGTGGCATTTTGCTTTGGACCTGTGTGCTGAGGGTCCTCAAAGCTGCCAGCATCTCTTTTATGAAGTGCTGAGCTCCTGTTAGCCTGGGGAAGAGCTCTGACTTCTCCCACTAATCCCTCCTGAGGCAATGCCATGCTTAAAAAGAAACATATGGAAATAGGCCTGTTCCCAGCAGCTTCCTCACTGCTGCCTTTCCACTGGTGCCAAGTTCACAGTGGCAGGGAGACCTTGCTTATCTCCCTGTGTGCTGCTGTGATCTCCTGTTTCTATGGTGCTGTCAGGATGGCTCCTCCAAGTGAATTATCTGTTTCCAGTGATAAATCCCATGATGCAGCTTTACTTTCCAGCAATGGATGAGTCCTGGAAACAAGTTGGCTGGTCCTTGAGATGACAAAGGCCACCTCCTAAGGAGAGAGCACCCTGTGCAGGGGCCAGGGATGTGTTTGCTTCCCATTCCCCAGCTTAGTAGGTTGTGTCACTGCAGAGCTGTGACTGGTTTTCTGCCCCTCCTGAGTTGAGAGAAGCTTTCCTGCTTTCCTCTCTTGTTCTTTCCAAGGTAGCCCTGTTGCATCTTGCCTGCCAGACCAGTATTGCTCTGGGCTCTGCTCCCACTTTGCTCCTTGCCTCTGCTATGGCTGACTCAGCTTTCCCAGCTGCAGGTCTTTGGAGATGCTCTAGAGGTGGAGTGGGAATTGCAAGGGGATTATTTAAGAAGGCATCCCAACTAATATGGGTGGTGAGTCCGTGTCACTAGATCTCTGCTTTCAGTTGCCAATATAGGGAAAAGCTTTCTTAGAGCACAGGCCAGTCTTGTCCCCATCAGCCCTTCTTGGAGGGTAGCAGAGATGTCATGCCCTCCTCTTTTCAATGCTGGACTAGGGGGTGGGCTTTGTGCAGTCCCTTTCTTCCTTTACCCTCTGTCCTCCCCTTAAAACCCCATGAATTATAGGTGTCCCTTCGGTAGAGGGGCAAAAGAAAGGTGCCTCTTGTTAATTGCTGCATAGAAAATAAGCAGCAGTGCTTTGAGGAAAAATTTATCTTCCAGAGCCTTGGCTTGTACTTTAGTCATACTTTGTTAACCAGACAGAGCTCATCACTTACACATAAAACCCTTCCAGAGAATATACAAGTAAGGAGAATACATGTATAATGAAATAACAAGTCTTGGCACTTCCTACAGACACAGCCAAACATTCGGCTGTGATCAGTTTTATTAAGGAGAGAAGCTGCTAGAAACGATAGTGGCCCAAATAATTGATGAGAGAAGGATTTGATCTCTGGCTGGTGGCTGTAATAAATTTCTCTTGTTGTCTCAGTTCATTTACTGCAGGTAGGGGCCCCGTGTGGTGATTAAAGCAGCAAAATATTTTAGGTCCAACAGAATGTAACAGTTTTCCCAGCGAACTGGGCAAGAATAGATCTGTGGGTAGATAAATGGAAGAGGACCTGCTTTTATTTGAAGTCTGAATTAAATGAGAGCATGGTTATTTTTGTTCCTCGTCCCTTGCCAGGTGACAGTGAAGCAAAATGATATTTCTGGGGCTATTGTACAGCCTATGTCCTGCCTTTTCATTAGCACCTTGTGATGCAGCAGGGGAAAGGAGATGCCTTTCCTTGGTGTGACATCCAGGTGGGGAGATGCCTGGGCAGGAGGACAGGCAGATGAAGCAGTGCTGTGGAGAGGAGGAGGAAGGCTTGTCATGCCTCCTCCTGGGTTGCTTTTCCCTGAGTTCCTGGCCTCCCTCCATGCACACGGGGCCTGCTGGGCAGGACAGGGAGCAGATTGCCATGGGATGGCCCTTGCCTAGAGAGGGGTGATGCCTGCTGGGTGCCCACACAGGCCTGCCCCTTGTGTTCCCTCCCATCATGTTATGTACAAGCATATCCATGCTCTGCTCTAGAGGTGAGGCTGGTTTTGGGGGTGGGGGGGATTAGGTAGCCTGGTTTGGAGTCACATTTTCCCCCTGTGTTAGAAGCAGGCAGAGAAAACCCATTGCCTTTCATCAGGGCAATATAAGGTCGGAAAGCACCTCTGGGACCAGAAATGAGCAGTCACCAATAACTCATTTAATCCATGCAAGAAAATGAGTAAATAACAGCGCTGTCCTTAAGCAAGAGTAATGTTTAATGTCTCCTTTAACGTTTCGTGAGTGCTGATAATTCTTTTTATATAATTTAACATGCTGGGCTCTCCAATCCCTGGAGTTCTTCCCAGATGGGATGGTGAGCATGAGAGAAGGCAAGCTGTCACAGCCATCAGCGTGTCGTTAGAGTTAACCCTGGAGTTGTCAAATGATGCCTGTTTGCTGCTGAAAAGCTCTGTATTAGCACGAGGCTGCAAAACTGTAACATTTATCACCAGTGAGTATTATTTGAAAAGATCATTTAGTATCTGTCAGGGCTGCTGTAATATTTTTTTGGCCAAAGAATTTAAGTGTGAAGATGTGTGTGTGCACGCCTGCACTTCTGATTAATTGTAATTGTAATCTCACATAATGCACTCTCAGCTTAACATTTTTAAAGTAAGGGTAGGTTGGTTGATTCCTGAAATTAATTATAATTCAGATTTTGGAGTGTGAAAAGGATAGAGAGCTTTCTTATAAACCCTTTAGACACAGCTAGAATTTGGACTGATTTATTAGGCACTTCTACTATGCTCTGCTGCTCATGTCATGAAATCTTTAGGATTTTATTGTGAGAAAATGGCTCCTTTTCACAAATTTGATGCGAGGAGAAAATGGAATTGGGATTTTAATTACACTTTGATAAAGGAAGACAGTCAGAGCTGTAGCGCTCAGTACACCTGGTGAATTGATTCTCTGGTGTCCCTAATTCTGAAAGAATAAGAAACCTTATATCTGCATAAATACCTGTGTGAAAGTTTTAAAAATATAAAAGCTAAAATATGCTGGGATAGCTCGTTTGCCTTCTCTTGCAGGAATAAATTAGCAAAGTCAAAACACTTCCTAGCACTTCAGCAGGAGTCGTCTTTCGGTGGCTCTTTAGGTGTTAAACTTATTAATGCATTTCTCTGGGAAGATTAAATTGTCTTCAAGTTCTCCTGACACCGTGGCAGCAGAGATATTAACTTCTGAATTCAACAAATGCCCCAAATAAAGGTCTGCTCTGGAGAGGATGCTGTGCAATTACAGCTGTCTGCAGGAGGAGTTATTGGGGAACAGCCGTGACAGTATGAGGACTGCTGTCTTAGTCTGAATTACCTTTCATGTGTAGACACTGTCACTTTATCACACTTAATCTTTAATATTAATGAAGAAATTTCCCAGCTAAGGCTTGCAATATAGTAATATCTTCATGCTCACAAGTCCAGAAGATGGAGGGGGGGAAAAAATGTAGTGAGATGCTGTCTGGGCTCTTGTAGAGTAACACAGATGTGTGATTTGGATCTAAGGAAATGTTTGTAGCAGGGTGATGGGTATCAGCTTATCTCCATCGGGTGTCAGAGCCTTGCTGGGAGCTGCAAGCAGTTTGTTACAGAAGAACAATGGGACTTCTTTCATTAAGCTCTTCCCTGTTAGCTAAGAAAGATAAGGAAGCCTCCTCCCCCACTTGACTCACACAGGAGATAAGATAAAGATCTATCCATGAGATAAAACTGAAGTACAGCAGGAGCTTGGAAGAGCCATTTTCTTGGAGACAAACCTTAGCAGGCACCAGTTTGAGGAAGAAAATAGACATTGATTTATACTGTGTTATAGAGGAATTATGTTTCTGGTAGTAAAAGCGAATCCCGGTTGTTGGCTCCAGATGTATTTTCTGTTGGAGACTGGGTTGTAACAAAGGCATCATCCCCAGGTTGTAATTCTCCCCTCCGGAGTTTTTAGAGGCTGGAGAAGTTCATGTTGCTTGCTCTGAGAGAGCCTTCATGCCCTGTTAACATGCATGGCAATCACTTGCAGAAATCGCTGACCTTAGCAGGCTGCCAGGCTTGTCTTGTGTGGACGAATATTTCTTGAATTTCTGTTTGTGGAGAGGACAAAAAGACTTTTCACAAGTTTATCATTCTGGATACAACCTAATGGCTGTTGGAACAGCATCCCCAGTCATTAGGATAACTCAAAACCAAGCAGGAGGGTTTACTTTCCTTGGAACACTCCCCCTTCAAAGCAGTGGCAGAGCAAAGACATTGTCCATTTTTTTTCTCCCTTGCAGAACTTATTTTCTTTTTCCTCTTAATTATCTGCACTGCTGGTCTCTGTATTATCTGCCATGCTTGCTCTCATGAATATAGATTTAGGGACTGTGGGAAGGCATTTTCCCTTGCTTTCAGCAATACAGTCGGTGTGATGTGTGATGCTCTAATAGCATATATGGGTCAGATTGTGTTGGGAGTTTGCATGATGAGCTTTGACTGAAGGCCCTAGGGACAAATAACCCAAATACAGGCCTGTACTCCTCTAGTAACTTGGTGGTAATACACTGCTCATTACACGAGTGCTTAGGTACCTATACTTTCATGATTAATGTTATGCAGAATATAATTTAGGTTTTCCACTGTCTGCTACCTCAGGGACTGTTTTCCTCTTGGGTGAATAAATTCTTTTGTTTGCATTGAATATGCAGTTGCAATTTTCATGTCATCCAAATCCTTGGTGTCTTCTCCACCACCTTCCCCTTCATATAGGCTCTCTGCCCATTCTCTAGAGAGCAAGAATTTGCATCCTGAAACCCAGAGTAAACTTCAGAGCAAAAACATCTTTAACTCTAGACCTTAAACAGAAAAGCACATAAAAAAACTCTAAGCAGCTGGATATTGAGACCTTGTTAAAAAAATTGCCCAAAGATGCTTTAATGGAAAGGAATACATGAACTGAAGGGGTCTTCCATGTTGTTCAACACTTGACTGAGGCAGAGACTTGAGTACAAGAGGTATTTGCTCTTGGTCAGGTTGGAGGTGCCATGTTTTAGAGCTGTCCATGTGCTGGAGTCCCTCATGGGGAGGAATCTGGGCTCTCAGCAGCTGGCTGGCAGCCAGAGGTCCATCCTGCCATGAGAAATGGGACATGTGAGCTCCAGGCTTGCTGAAACCAGGTAATTAATCAGAGGATGACAGTGAAAATGAAATGGAAAGGTATTCAGGTATGATCACCTGGTACCTTCCAAAAATGGACTTTCTAATAGAAAAGTGGCAGAATATGCTGGCAATAAAAATCTAGAGATTAAGTGCATTCATTTAATCAATTAAGATCAATTAGTGGAATCAAAGGCACTGTACTGGTTGCAGCTAATGCAGAGTTTAAAGCATTTTTTCACAAGTAATTAAAAAATTGGCTCAGTTTACTATTTCAAGTCTGTGTCCCATGTTTGTAGTAAGCACTCTAAACAATAAAACAGTATTATGAGTTATTTAATATTTATCACCAGTCTTTCTTAGTTGCTTGAGTAAAATTGTGCTGTACTTAAACAAGAATTCTTCTCTAATTCTAAATAGCTAATTTCCACCACCTTCTTGTGACCTCTCTTTAAAGCTGTCTCACAACAGTATCCACCCACATCTTCTCTCACTGAAAAGTGATCAGAATTATATATTTTTCCCTTCTAAAAGAAATCTCTCCTTAAATGCTGAGCTTCACTTCATACTTCTGTGAAGTAGTAATTTTTCCTACACTTTTTTGTTTGATTTTTGGAGAAAAGCCATAATGGAGACACTTAACTGCCTCCTCTTCCTGTAATAGCTTGTTTGCACAGAGAGCCAACTGAGGCTCTCCTGACAAATGAATTTTTATGGGTGTGAGCTGTATTTCCCTTAGGGGTGTGTGTGGTCAAGCTGTACCAGCACATCCTTCCTAATAAAAGCCAGTCCTAGGCTGAGAGGAATAATCCACCCTGGGACAAGCACTCATGTTGGTGTAAGGGCCCCTACAGCAGGCAGCGGGTGTTGAGTGGTGTGTGGCTGTTGTGTGAACACAGGCTCCAAGGACGCTTCATCCCTCTAAGGACCCATTAAAGCATTTCCCATCTTTCTGGCTGTATCAAATAAAAGTTTGGCTTGCTGAGATGTTTTCACATGACTCTTGGCTTTCAGACCTGGACTCCACCCTGTTCTGAGGGTGATGATTTAAATGCAAATATAAAATTATATTGAATGCAGCTGAAAAGTGTGTGAGCTCTGAGCAGAGCTCTCTTCCACCTGTCCAAACAGAACATCTCATGCAGACCTCTGCCCCATGCTGGGTCCAAGAGGTGAATCTTCCTGGCCCTGAGCACTGCCTGTTCCCAGGCTCTGAGGGCTCAAGCAGCTCTGGCCTGGTGCTGGCTGGGGAGGGCGGCTGGATGTGTGGATCTTGGAAGAATCCCTCAGAGGTGGGTTGGTGCCACCTACCACATGCTGAGGTGGGTCCTGCTAAAACAGACTGCACCAGGAAAGGGAATAATGGTCACATACTCTCTGCCCAAGAAGGAAACAGTGCTGCCCACCACCATGTTTTGTAAGCTTTTAACCCAGTACTGCCTGTCCCTTTGTTTCCTTGGATCCTGATGCTCTGAGGGTAGAAATCTGCTTCCAACTCCTGAGTAACACAGGAAGAGCTTTACCCTCACCAGAAAGTACAGCAAAAACGTTGTGGAAAACAAGCTGTCAGCAACAGATTACTGTGTGACCAGAACTGCAATGCTGGCTTTTTTTGTCTGGTTCAGGCTTGAGCACTTGGTAGTGCTGCTTGCTCAGAGGAAAGTTTCCTTTCGGTTCATGACCTAAAACTGGGTGGGGGGAATGTGTAATCTACCTTCCATAAAGCAGGGTAGTTCCTAATGAGTTGCAAACAATGAGTAGAGAAGCTATTCTTTACTTTTCTAAAAATAAATTTCCATAAAACTGAGTTTCCACCCACCCAAACTGATAAAACAAACAAAAAACCCCACAAAAGCTTGTAAACAAAACATGAGAGAGGATTTCTCAATGTCTTTGAGGAGGGGAAGAGACAGCAGTGAAGTATGTGGCAGCCTACAGCAAAACCCCACATGGACAGCAATGCATCCTTGATGCACAGTAAAAAATCCACCCAAACCCCCCAAGGTAGTTCTGAGTGGTGTGAAACCCTGCTGCAGAACTAAGTAACTGTTTAGATGGGCTTTTCCTAAAGGGCAACTGAGACTTCTGCTCATCTCCAAAAAAAGTCAGTTTAAACTGTATCTGCTTTGTGTTGGAGCACATGCATCTTGTTTGAAACCCTTGCTCACAATGTGAGGATGGGATCAAGCTGCAGCTTGGTCAACTCAAGCCTCAGATCCCACTCTTCTGCAGACAAGCTGTGTTGGTGGAGCAAAGAAAGGAAAAAAGAAAATGAGGGTAGGGGGAGCATACAGAGATGAGACTGCAGCACCCCTGTGTTGTGGCAGTATGTGCAGAGCAAAAAAGGGGTGAGTGAGGTCTGCTTATTCAGCTGCAGATGTTCAGCTGATCGGTGCCTCTGACAGGATGACAGTTGAGTGTGGGGATGCTCACTGAGTGTGTTCCTCCTGGGGACTGAATTCCACCAGAATCAAAACTTTTTGTGCAATCATGTTTAGTAAATTTGTTGTGGAGGGAGAGGGAAAAGAGATGAGACAATTACAGCAGCGTTGGGATGGTCTGTGTCTGCAGTAGTAAAACAAGAAACTTCAGTTCCCCTTAAGGGAAATTCTATGACAGTAGGAAAAGTAGAATTTGAAACTGTCAAAAATAAGTAATTCGTGCAGAAATCAAATGTTTTGATATATTCAAAGCAATCACTTCCTCAAACTTTTACTGCAAGGGATTTTGAGATGATGGTGTCTTGTCCTAATGTGGAAAAGAAAGTGTCTGGACACATTGTCTGTGAAATAAGATGCTCCGTTGTGACCCAGATAAAATTCCAGTGGTCTGAGCACAGCTGTGATTTAGTGGATATGGTTTTAAGTCCCTTCATTAACACAGACTTCCTTAGGTTATATTCAAATACTTCAGTCTTTTCACACCTCATTTATATATGCGGAAATGATCAGGACTGGGTAGATCATAGAGCTCTAGATGAGGGGATCTAAAGATTTCAGGTAGAGCTGAATTACCAGACATGTAATTCTATAACAAGTAGGGTGAATTGTCAGTCCTGGGAAGCAAGGCTGGATGTGGGGGTTTGGGTGGGTGGTTTGGTGTGTGGGCATGGTTTGGCACAGATGGGAAAAGTCTCTCAGTAGCTGGCTGGGCCTCTGAAGTGCAAGAAGTGGAGAGGGGAACCTTAATGTCTTGGGTTTTTCATCTAAAACATGCACTGGATAAAATCCTATTCTGTATGAACACGTTTCCTCATCTTTCATCTGTATTAAAAGTAAGCATAGATATGTCCTAGCTTTCAAGGAGCATGTACAGTAATCAGGCTTATGTTGTTTTCATATTAACACAGAAATTAATAACTAATAATGAAGCCTGCTGTTCTTTGTTCCCTTCCTGCAAGAGGGGTAAAGCAGATGGTGCTGTAGTGCTCTTGTATTGACTGCTGTGTGCAAACACCATCAGTGTGTGTGTGACAGTGTCTGCATTACTTCCTCCCAGAGATAAAGACAATTCTTGGTGTTTGCTCTGTCTCACAGCTGTACATCACCGGACCTTCTTGTGGTCTCCAGGCCCACAACTAGCTGCTCAGTCTTCACCCCACCAAAGTTGATGGGAATATTAGACAGTTGGCTTGCTGGAAGTTACCTTCTGAGCATCTCAGTGCTCCTCTCAGGCAGCACCTTGGAAGTTTCATACAGCAGTTGGCTACAGCTGGGGTGTCTGCGGTTCATCCCTCTGCATAGTGCTGCCAGAGGACCCCAGCAGGGACTCGTTTCCTTTCTTTAAGTGTCATCATGAAAAGGAATCTCTTAACCTTGAATTGCTCCCTCCAATGGTGTTTCTCCCCAGTAAATAGATGGATGGACCCAGACACTGGAGAAAATACTTCACTGCATTGTTCCAATTTGATTACAACATGATCTATTCTGGGAACAACGACCATAATGTTTGTGCATATTTATGAGGATGGCGAGAGGCCCAACAGGAAGCGTGATGTGACTCCCCAGAGCAGGGCAGCCCTCCAAGTTAGTGTATATTAACTCACGTATGCTGTGGGGGGAGGGAGGGGGGGTAGGAGCAGCAGCCGGTGGGAGTGAATTGGATACGTGTGGGAAAGAGGTGTATTTCCACTCCTGCTGCTGAGACTCTTCTGTTTCCACTCCTCCTCCAGGCTCTGTTAGAGCTCAGCAGCCCTGTTTGTCCAGACATGTCCCAGGTTGGGCGTTTGAGGATGAGCAGCCGTGCGGTGAGAGTGTTAGAGCTGGCAGGGCTGCCTGCCCAAAAGCCTGCCCACGCCAGCAGCATGAGCACTGAGCCACAGCCTGGGGACATGCTGCCTGAGCCCCTCCACAGGGGAACTGTCTGATGCAGATTTGTCAGGCAGACTGTGGGTGTGCACTCTGACCTGCTGGTACACTCCACCCAAAGAGCTTCAGTTTGTTTTTCCCCTCTTAAAAGTGCTGAGTAGAAGCACAGCTGCTGTGGCTCTGAAGTCTCCTGTATGATGCCTGGGCTGGGGGGCAGTAAGCTCCATTGTAAGGTCCAGCCCTTGCTGCCATCACACTGTGCCAGGTACCTTGGCTGTGCAGTGGGTGTCCTGATGTGAATCTTGATGCTCAGCAGTTGCCTGTGGTTGGTTTTGATGACTTTCTCCTGTCCTGTCATACCCTTCAAATTGCTGAGAGTCATGATGGCAGCCATGTGTGCAGGTAGGGGACAAGCAAGTGCCCCATTGATTCATGTCCCTTGCAACTGCAAGAGGGGATGGGGTTCTACAGAACCTATAAATGCCTTGGGTCCTACAGAACCTGTAAATGCCTGTAGTGACACCATGGATAGGTGTAATGCCTGAAATCAGGCTCTGGACCTTGTTTAGAGAAGCCACTCTTTGAGGACTGTGTTTTCTCAACGTGATGCTTAGTGAATCTGTAAAAAATTTAGGAAGACTGTGGAGTTGTTTGCCAGGATTTGTGAACTGCCACAGTTTTGGGCCAGTTTTACAACTCCCTTCAGTGTTTTTATCATGTGTTATAGTAAAAGTGGGATTACAGCATTTCCTTATTAACTAAGTAGAGGTATCAATAAAGAAGAAAGGACTGCTTTTACTGGTGCAGATAAGCCTCCAACCTCAAATAGCTGACAGCATTTATTCTGGGAGCAATAACCAAGCCAGCAATAAAATGGGTGCAAGGTTGCACCTAGTTGTATCAAGTACTTAGCCATGCTTTTAAAGGCAGTCTCAAGCAGATGCTACCTGGGAATCCCTGTGTGCCTGGGTTCAGAGGGAGCAGTGTAAAGTGCAGTGAAGATGTGGGAAGTACCCTAAGGGCTAATAGAGAAGAACCCACACACTATGGTTATCACCTGTCCTAAGGGCATTCTGCTCTGTTCTTTACAGCAATATCCAAATCAAACCCTTTGCTTGTAACCTGCAGCACTGTGCCTCTGCTTTTGCTGATCTCTGTGGTGAGAGGGCATTAATAAAACTTGGCTCCTCTCCCTTGATGTTGATCCTCTGAGCATTTCCTTCTCTGAGAGGCAGGGAAAAGCAGGGTGGCCTCATGGGCTCCAATGACCCTTCCCTAGCAGCAAGCCTTAATGTAATTAGTCTCCACTGGTGCCTATGACAGTGATGCTTTCCTGTCCATATAGCTCCACAAATGTGCTGTGGGCAGCAGGGATGCCTGGCTTGCCCTGACAGAGAGGAGAGAGGGTGTTTAGGATATGTCCATGCTGCATGACACAGCTTGCCAAGGCAAGCAGAAGTGGCTCTAAGGTAACAAAACAAGCTCCCATAGTCACAGGGATGGCTCTAACTAGTTTCCAAGGGCTTTTGGCAAACAGCATGTCCAGCATGGACTGCTTGAGTCTGATTGCTCTGCCTCGCATGCAGTGAGATGAAGCCCAGCCCAGGGCACTCCATGGGGTGGGGCACCCACCTTTGCTGTCACCAGAGACCCCCAGGGAGGCTGGAAGGGACACAGTGGTCGCTGGCACCACACACACGTTTCCCTGCAGCTCTGGGATGTGTTTCTGATCCTCCACAGATCTTAGTTGATGCTTGCAAATCCCACTGGAGGAAGATGAGTCTTGGGGAGAGGCCTCCAGCGGTGGAACAAATTATGTGAGGATCCAGACAAGTCCTAACCTGACACTTTTCAAAGTGAAATGCCAGACCTGCTGATTGGTGATTGCTCTTACCCTGTAACAGCAGCTGAAGCACAAACAGCATCGTTTGCTGTGGATGATGACAAGGAGAGAAGGGGGGGATGGAATGAGAAAGAAGTATTGAATCAAGCTGCAGAGGGAAACAAGCTTCTCCATAGACAATTTTGATGAAACTATTAATTTTGTGTGTAGTGCTGAGAAATTATCATGATACATCCACTGTCCGTGCCAGAGCTAGAGAGCTAATTACATCAGATACAAGGGAAGATGTAATTATCTCCCCTTCCTCAGCAGTGCTTGTGGCCACCACCAGAGCAGGACAACAGGAGGGCTTCCTGCAGCCCACCACAATGGAGTGGAGAAAGGAGGCTGCCAGGATGATTTGGGCTACCTCCTGCAGAGAGGTTTGGGAATTTTGGGTCCGTTTTATGCAGCCCCTCATGGATATTTCTCCTCTTTCACCCAGCTGAGCCAAACAACCAGCCAACAGGCTTGGTGAGGTTATTCCTTGTGAGACTGGATCTGTAATTGGGGAGTTCCCAGAGACACCTCCAAGCATTACCCAAACCTTGCAGAATTAACTTCTGCATAAAACCCCTTAAAGGATATATATGGGGGGAAAGATTGCATTCCAATGCAGCCAAAGACCATGGCCTCTTTAAATGTTATTAAGTCAATAATTAAGTGAATTTGGAGTGTGAACTGTGTATCCACTTTAAATGGATTAATGATATGAGAATTCATACAAAATTGCTGTGTTGATTTTATGTTAATGGCTGTTTGAATATAAGCTGAACTATTAACCAAGGATAAGTGGAACTAATGTGCCAGCATTACTATAGGAATATAATTGAAAGGATGGTCTGCAATTTGCAAAGGGCCTCATTTCTCTGGAGTGGGTTGGGGGGGACAAAGGCTTCCTTGGACACACTGGGGGGATGGAAGGATGCCTAAAAAGAAGCCTGAATGACTGAAAAGCCCCAGGGAGGGGTATAATTCAGCTGTCAATAGTGACATTGGAGGCACAGGGCAGGGTATCTAGTTTAAGATCACTAGTTTGTGCTTTAACTCTCTCAGGATATTCCCAAGAGTTCTGTGTTTTATGACAGTAGCTGTGGAGCAAATATTCCCAAGATCCTGGAGATAAATTTGTGCTGAAAGCTGCATTTTACACGAGACAGCGTTATCCAGTCCTGTGTGCACCACAGCAGGGACAGGGAAGCTGCTCCAAAAGCACAGGAAGAGTTGTGCTGGCTGGTGGAAGGAGGAACCATGGGTAAGAATGGCATGAAAATGAGTAGAAGGAAATGTAAGCTGGCTGACAGTGTGTTTTTTCCAAACAGCAGTCTAGTGAATCATTTAAATATAAGCTGGTTAAAAGCCCTCAGGAAAACACTACAGAGTATTCCTACTTTGGCAGGCAGTTGACTAGGATGACCTAATAAGTCTTCCCAGCCCTCAGTTCTTGAGGGCTATGGTTAACATAAAGATGGGATTGAAGTGGCTGCTGAATGACCTTCTTTGTTCTCAGCCTTTTTATCAACCCCCTCACACACCTTCCCAGGCAGCATCCAAGGTGTGGTGTGGGCAGCCCACAAAGGCAGGAGCAATTTGGGTTACCCAGGGATCTTGAAGCCCTGAGTTTCCCCTCACTTATGGCTCTTGTGCTACTGTGGTGGTTCTTGATTTGTGCAAGCTGGGCTCAAATCAGGCTTGAGGAGTTTGATGCTGGTAGTTGTGTATTATGTTGTGATGGTATCATGGCACTCCTCTGCAATAAACCAGCTTTGGAGTTGCAAGTGTGGGATTAAGGTGAATCACAGGGGTTGGAAGGGACCTTGAGAGATCATCAGGTCCAACCCCCCTGCCAAAGCAGCTCCCTAACTCATATTGCACAGATAGGCGTCCAGATGGGTCTTGAGTATCTCCAGAGATGGAGACTCCACACCCCCTGGGCAGCCTGTCCCAGGGCTCTGTCACCCTCACTGTGTCATGAACTTGCTAACTGAATGTAGAGAGTGGATTGCTTTCTGATGGATTGGTGGGTCAACAGGCTCAGTGGGATGTCTCCCAAGGGATGGGCTGGGCAAGGAAGAGGCAGGAGCAGTGGTGGCAAAGGGAGCAGCGTTCCCACATTTAGCAATGGCAAACTGATGGTTCTGCTTGGGTATGCCATGTAACATCATGCTTAGTTTGCCTATTGGAAATTTAAGATTAAGGTGATTCCTTTGTACATGGATTTTGGAGTCACTGCTCTTTCTATAGATGAGTGCATCCACATCTGCCTCCCCAAGGACTGGCTTTTAAAACTATTGGATTTAAGGTGACCTCAGGTTTTGAGGTGAAGCTGCAAGTTCTTGGTTGCTCTTATGATTGCTAGTGACTCAGAGGATACCAAAGGGACCTGGTTGAATGCCCAGTTGTCTATAAAAGCTATTGATTCTAGTCTCTAATGAGGCTTACATCAGGCTCTGTAGGTTTGGACATAAAGCCAGCAATGCTTTGTCAAAAATAATTGTGCTCAGGATTTATGGACAACATGATAAACAGAGGAAAGGGTAGGTGATTAAAAGTGGTGTTCATAATGCACTGCTGCTGATATTTAAAGAAAATGTAAATAAATCCTTAATCATGTTTTTCATCCTTTTGAGGCTTGCCTGCCAGGACTACAAACAAACAATAACAGCATATAGATGTTAGTGAAATAAGCTGCATGATTAGCTAATCCTATCTAACTGAGGCATAATGATAAACTGGGTTGTACATATTTTGTAGCTTATTGCTATTAGTGTGACTGTTTCAAGGTCAGAATTTTTATTCCTCTAACTTCATAAAAATGAATGCTTGGGAGAGATTAAAGTTATTTTCTACTATAGATTACAGGAAATACCAATATTCATTCCTTAGAGAATGAAAAATGCATGAAAAATGCAACACATCTTACAGTTTTTGGGTGAAGTTCTTCCACCATTATTACTTTGGGTCTGGCTATTAATATACCAAATCCTGGGGTTTCAGTTCACTGGGAGCCAAATCGCCACACCCCCAGAATATTTAATTCACTTAGAAGTCTACATCTTTGTGTGCAAACTTACATTTGCAAATGTGCATATTTACATGTTCAATCTGTCAAAACCCTTCTCCCAGTAATATTTATATATATGTACACATAACCAAGCTATAGGGCTGAGCTCTCTGGGCTTCTCTCCTTTTCTCTGGGCCACAGCTCAGCATAGCAGAGCATAATTCTCCATTCATACTGGGATGAACACTTCATAGTGCTGCATTCTGATACATTTACTCATCTTCCTTGAACACCACTTTATTTTGTTGGTAGTCCAATCTAGTAATGGACACACCAGTAATCTATTTTGCACTTGCAGAGCAATATACCACTTGACAGATGGAAGGTTATGTGAGTAGCTATTCATAAAGGAGAGGAGGGATGACTGTGGGTCAGCCCAGGAGCAGAAGTGGGAACTTCCACCTGGATGAGGAGCTTGGCAGGGTTGAGCTTGCCAGTGGAGAAGGTTGGGAACAGCTTCCCATTGCAAGTCTACTACTTTTTTCAGAACCAGAGCTTATCTAGCCTTTCACTGCCAGACATATGGGCAGCCCTTAATGAGGCTTACATTATTGCTACTTAATATGCAAGTTGTTTTAAAGCAAGTGAAACTTGCAGTGGTAATGAACGCTTAAGCAAAACACATTTTTCTTCCCTGGCCCATTACTATCCAGAGATGGCAAATGATTTTTCTCAAAGATAATGCTCAGATAAGCTGTTAATGCCCCCTCCCATGCAAAAAATTTATCAGGCCTTCTAAAACTAGGAGGCTGGCTTTGAGACCACAGTATCTGAAAGGAAAATACAAAGGCTGGTAACCTTTCCACTTGCCTTGGCACCCACAGGATATGTGCCAGTTATGGGTTGTTGTGGTTTTCTCCAAAGTCACTGGAACTAAACAGTTGTGTTGTGTGTTCTGAAGTTAAGTTATCAGTCAGTTAATGCTTGCAGCAGGTAATGCTTTCAGAAAGGTGCCAAGTATAGCAGGACTCATGGTGTGTCCACTGGCCAGTGATCATGGTACAGGTCAGCAAGGGAATGTTCACCTGCAGAATATTCTGCCATGATGTCTTTGGGCAGAGCCACTTCCTTTTCGAGCAATGGCCCCATTGCCTAACTGGGTCATAGCATCACCCACTGGTTTGGGTGGGAAGGGACCACAAAGACCACCTAGTCCCAACTCCCTGCCATGGGAAGGGACACTCTCTACTAGACGAGGTTGCTCAAAATGGTGTCCTGTGATCTAACTGGTGTCCAAGCAGCTCAGAGCAAAAGGTGACATGCACACCATCTCCTTCCCACCCCTAAAAATGCAGTGGCTCTGTCACAAGTCTCTTCAGAGCCGAAGCTGGTCTCCCTTGATGAAGCTTCTTTTTTTATGGAAGCCTGGCTGCAACCCCCTTTCCAAATACCTGAGAAGTAACCCCTCATTCATTTGCAAGCTGTTATGTTTTGAAGAGCAGGGATACTGTGGATGCACCCACTGTGCACACACCTCATGGCACCTGGGAAGAAACCCAGCTTGGACACTGGGGAAACTGCAAGATGATGCATAACTTCCTACTCTGGGTTCAAAGCTGGTTACATATATACTCCCCTTTTTTTTCCCTAAGAATGGTATTTCCTTGACACTAAGCTGATTCTAGTTGCAGTCCTGCAGGAACCAAAGGAAAGGCAGCCTCAGCCATGTGTGTGGGGACCTGCTTTGCAGGAAGGTGCTTTTGCTTCTTGCCAGAACATCTTATCTCATCCTGGGGGAAACAGCCAAAGCAGCTGTCCAGCCTCCAGGAGGTTCTTTGGAGGGGTATTTTCTTAAGGGAGGGCAAACATCATCTTTTTCTCTTCTTCGTCTTTCCAGTTAGGACCTTGCTCCTTCCCTTCCCCACCATCCTGATTGTCCTGTTCCTCACCCAGTTACAGACAGGCCCTTTGCAAGCACCTGAAAAAAAATGGCTTGAGTTGCCATTCTGCCTCCAGATACAGGGAGTTCGTATTCCCAGTTTCTTTAATAACATAGACGGTTAAATTAGAATAGTACTAAGGGGCAGTTTAGTGTGGATGGAAAAACAAACTGTGGCAGCTTCAAAAGATAAATATCTTGTCAGGTTTTTGTGTATTACTGTGTAATCTTAAAAATCACACTTAAAATGACTAAATTGGGCCCTTGTTCTGAATAGTGGGTCTTTAGGGTAAGATCATAAAGTCTAGAAAATTGCCATTAATAAAAATTGAGAGGAGCTAGCTGGGTTTCTCATGTCACTGCATGTTCCTGGCAGCCAAAAGCTGAAGAACGCTCAAAAATCCAAAGATTCAAGATAAAAATCATGTGAGTTGGCAGCACAAGTCTCCCTGAGAGATCCTGCACCTCCTTTGGAGAGCAAAATTACACCACTGAAGAATTAATCATGGGAGAGGATGGGGATGAATAAATGGAAAGGGGTTTTGCAATGGCTGAGAGGAGGCTGACTCACGCCTCGCTGCAGCTCTGGTGCATGTCCTGTCGTGCTGCTTCATTCAGGGCTCTGGACATGTCTGAGATGAAGGCATGCTGCATGTCCTGTCTTCAGAGAATCAGCAGAATCGGTGTTCTCTGCCTGGGTCAGGGAGATTAAACAGTTTCTTATCAGGAGAGCGGCGCGGCAGCGGGGAGGTGAAATCTCTACACAACCGTGGTGCAGGAAATTGTTGTTTTTCTTCCCTCAATAAAGGGAAAAGCCAATTTTCATCTTCATCCAGCCTAGGTAATATTTCTGAAGTTAGTTAAACTCATGTTTGTGACTGCTGAGTTATACTTAGTCTGTCAGACCCTATTGATTTCCAATGATCAGCATTTTGTTGCAATATTAAGTGCATTATAGCTGCTCAAATAGTAGTTTCCCAGGCTCTGTTCTCTGGTTGACCTGTGAATGATTTACAAACTGCTTCTGGTTTCTGAGCTTACCATTAGGTGCTGGGCCATGTAGTTATTTGGAAATGTGTGTGATTCAAGCAAATCATTGACAGCATGTGAAGTGTTCCTGTACAAAGGGAGATGTTGGAAAGCACAAAGGATACACGAGCGACAAAAGACTCGGAAAGCACAGCTTCAACCTCCCATGTTACCATCTTCTAGATGATTTAGTTATTATTTCTGGGGTGTAATCAGTCACATTGTTTTTTACATAGCAATTTGATGGTTGTGACCATCCCCCAACAGGAAAGTGATATGAAAGGAAGAACAGATGGTGAGTCAGACCACTACCAGCCAGGCAAAGCTCGTGGTTTGCTCCTTGGGATCCTGGATTGATTCCCTTCTCCCCCTCAATTAGAGCTGATACTATGACCAGGGACATAGAATGAGTTGTGACTGTCATCAGCAAAAACAAGGGGCTGTGAGCTCCCCGGGGTGGAAGAGAAGAGGTTTCCAAGAGTACTTCACATATCTGTAGTAAAGGAGTTGAAGCAGAGACTTGGCTATTTGACAGATCATATTTTCCCCATCTACTACTTTTGAGAAGATAATGCCCAAGGTTACTCCAAACTGACACCTTGGATGTAGCTTGGCCCCGAGTCCTTCATTTGGAGGAAGGTTGATCCAAAGTGTGGTGCTCTGACTGTGACTCCACTGTGTTCTTGTTTCAAATACACCTTAAGCACAAGTATGGAGTGGGATATTTTTACTTTCTGACTATAGTGCTAGAAAGAGAAAGAGTTAGCTGTAAATGCCCAGCATGGGTGGGAGAGGGATGGAGTACAACATGTTTGTACTTGTCAGGAAAGTTTTGGAATCAGAATGTACTTCTTGCTACTCTCATGAATATTGAACTATTTGGAAATACAATCAATTACAATCAGTAGAGTACTCGGAGGAAAACTGAGTTCAAAAAACCCCTCTTACCCAAAAAAAGCATTTCTTGGCAGAAGCATACCGTCTGTGGCCTGTAGGTCGCAGCAGAGTGTATGCTTTTCATTAGGAACTACCGCTTCATCCTTTGTTTTCCCAAAGTGGAATTCCCCAGAGAGATAAACCAGGTCCTGTTGGGCTGTACCGCTCAAAATAACCAGCCTTGACCTTGCTGGCCAGACAAGAGGAAGTTGTTTCTTTAGGTTCTTGCTACATGGGTGTGAACTCTGTGGAGTGGTTCAAACCATGTGAATCTGTGCCATGTGGTCCAGCCGCCCAGCGCCTTCCCATCATGATGGGAAAGACTAAGACATACTGTGGGGAAAGACTAAGACTAAGCAAAGCTGAGGAATAACTGGTCCTGGAGGTCCCATCCCATGTCAAGTAAACTCCTCCATTTTTTTCATGCACTTTAGATCCAAAATTTGCACAAGTCCACATAGCTGCCTGCTAAGCTCATGTATCATATAGCACTGGAGGCACACAAAGAATGTGACACCACGCACGGTGCTGCAGTGAGGACCTGCTCCATGTTAATACGATCCCATCATGTGCTACAGAAATGAAAAACTTTAGCAGATGGCACTGCTGTAACTCTTTCTAGCTGCAAAAGTAGGAATAAACCATTTCGTACATCAAGTTCATTCCCTTCATTGATTACTCACAAAATATTAAATACAGGTAAGGAAAAACTACAAAACAAGATCATATGGATGTTTCAATGACAAAGTGTTCTGGCTTTCACCAGAAAATGCTGAGAAGAATCCAGCACTTTGTAAAGCTAGTCATAAACATATAAAAATATATGTATGCCAATGGAGATTATTGACTGAACAATCTCCTTTTCGGTGGAAAATATGTTTTACCAATATTTACACCGATCTGCTTGAAATACTCAGGGCAGAATGGGAACACCAGTCAAAACTCTGATAATTTTAAAGCTTGTTTTCAACTGGCTGAAAACCAGAAGTTGTCATGTGCTGCTTTTAAAGAAAAAGCAGTGTCTGTTTCTTCAGAGATTCATTTGGTTTAAGGCCAAGGAAAGGACCATTAGATCACTTACCCTGACATTTTGTTTAATGAAGGCCAGTTACTCCTATATTTAGCCTGAGAACTTATATTTGGTTAATCTTTTTTCTTGAAAAGCCACTACTAGCATCTAGTTTTGATATGTTTTTGCTGAGAACTGCAGAATCCACCATTTTGTTAGTATTTTCTACGAGTGACGATAACTTTCCCTATTAAAACATGTTCTTAATTGCTCATGTAAAGTTATATTGGCTTCACATTTCAGACTTTGCTTCTTGTGCTTTGCTCCTTCAGATGAAAGGGTCACTGACACCCAGAATTTTCTTCTTGTGTGTGTACAAACACCCTCCAATTAAGTAACTTCCTTTTTCTTGCTGGTTAATTAAACCGGTTGAGGTAGATGAATTCTGTAAATCATATGTAAAAATTTTAGTAAAGTACTTTAGACTTCTTTAGTCCAACTCTCAGCAGCCTTAAAATGCAAGTGCTAAACCAGGTTCACTTTGCTGGGGCTGCTTGCAGAGGTAACAGTCCCACCCATCCCTCTTTCCCCCAACTCTCTTCTAGTGTATCCAAAGGTCAAGTTTGCTTAGTTGTGTTTTGACTTCTTTTCCTAGAATGAGGGTTTATATTCATTTGTTTAACTCTGTCCCAAACTGCTGCTTTCCATGTAGTTGCCCTTGCTGCAAGGATGGCCTGCGTTCCTCATTGATGTGAAACGTGTCATTTGGCTGGGTTAAAATGCATCTTAAGTGCCCCAAATGGCTAAATAACACACGCTGCTCTCCATGATTAACCTCTTCTTTCCTGCTGCCCATTCCTGCATGGCAGATTGCTGAAACTTTGCAACCACTGACTGGTTGGCCTGCAACCATATCATGCTCCTCTCCATCTCCCTTCTGCAGATGTTCCATCATGTTTTTATAGCCAGTGTGTTGTGTTCTGCTGAGCTCTGACTCACCACGCTGTGTTGCATCTATGCAGTTATCTTTATCAACCAGACTTGTAATCTCATCAAAGAATGACATCAGATTTATGATGCCTCTCTTCCATAAAACCATGATTACTGGGTTCATTATATTGCTATAAATTATTATTTTAATTAACTGTATTAATTGAAGTTTTTAATCAGCTTCCCATTGTGTTGCCTAGCATTGTTGCTGGCCAGCTGGCTGACACTTCAGCCCCATTTTTGGCCATTGGCACTGCACTAGCTGTCCTTCAGTGTTCAGGAATTTCCTTTATATTGGCACATTTATTGAAAAACTAATTTCAACAGGCTCAGTCTTTTTTGGCCCAGACACTTAATGTCACTGGTGTTCTCTGTGCCTTTCTGCAGTGGCAACAGCTTTCCTATCAAGTGTTGGGAGGGGGAACTGCTGTCACAGGGCTGTCAACCACAAATTCTTCTATGTCATGGCAACTTTGTGTTAAGCTGGCAGATATTATCACCTTTGAGCTTATCTGTCATGATGGAGCCATTGTTTTAGTTCTAATTCTCATTGTATGGATAAAAATCAGATGGGAGAAGCCTTTTTCCTGAAACTTCAGGACAGGTATGTGTGATACCAGCAGCTCCAGAAGTCATCTCTTGCGTGTATTGCCCCATCCCTGGGGGAGGTGTTCAAGGCCAGATTGGATGGGCACTGGGCAACTTTGTGTAGCTCCAGGCCTGGAGGTTGATGGCCCTGCCTCTGTGGCAGGGGGTTGGAACACTGTGATCCTTGTGGTCCCTTCCAGTCCAGCCCAGTCTGTGATTCTATGATAGACTTCTGTAGTTCTGCCCTAGTCAGCGAGACAGTGAAGTACTATAACTTATCCCATGTGCAGCTTGAGGCTAGCATTAGTCCAAAGACCTAAAACCCCAGGAATCTGCCAATGACATCTGCAGACTGATATCCATTACTACACCAGCAGGAGCAAGGAGACTCTATCCCTGGGGATCAGTTTCAGGTTTGTGTGGGTTACAATGGAGACTTGCATGGTGTGACGTTTCCATGTGAGCAGCACTAAAAACACCCTTAGGCACACTAAGTCTTCCAAACAGAGCTTGTATTTAACATGGTGTTATGAAAAACTCTGGACGTGTGTTCCGCTCAGATTGTATTTTACAAGGGCACTCTGCAAAGTGCAGCATTCTATATTTTTTATCATTTATCTTTAGGAAAATAAATAGAAGTCCTTATGATAATTAAGTATCTGTCTGTTATTCCTAAGGCAGGCAGGGTTATATGCCAGAAGAATAAAACTACTTACTGTTGCTGGATATTTAGATCTGATGATCAAGCGGCCTGTTCAAGGCAACATATATTCTAGTTTATATGACTAAAGGAGAAGGAAAATCATGATGAAAGAACACAGCTTGTGTCCAACTCCCAGACATGATGGAAAATAAATTAAATGCACAATTGTCCAGATTGCACAAATGATCCATCCATCTACAGATTAATATATCTTTTTCCCTCTTGGAAGAGCAGTTGATGTTGTGGTAGACTTGCAAATGGATCTCACACAGAATTTGTGATTGAAATCAGCTCTGGGAGTGGGAGTGAATAATTTTGTCCAAGAAGCAGGTAATTTGGTACAGGTCTAAAAATCTCAGCCTTGGGAATAAGCAGAGGTCTTGCCAGAAAAACTTCCTCCCATTGTCCATTCTTCTGTGAAGACCTCAACAGGAGAATCGTATGTATAAGCAATGGATGCTCTGGTTTGCACTGTGTTCATTGTTTTAAATCAAGCTAGCAAAGTTCAGAATCTTGGCTGGAAAGTTGTGATGTAAGAAACACTTACTAAATGTGCCTGCAAACCCATCTCTTGTCGTCCACATTTGCATACCCAGAGGTTAGCTCAAATAATTGACAATAATGTTGAGCATATCTTATTTAAGCTATAATTATTTTACTCACATATGTCACTGAGCATAAGTGTTTTCTCAGTGCGTTAAGATTCCTCCTACAGATAGGGAGCCACAGAAATGTCTTTCCAATGTGGGCTCAGGAGTAGTTGGAAGAAGCTGCAGCTGAACAGAGGCTGGGATATGCACAGCTGTTCTTATTTCCAGCTGTTTTTTGTAGTTCTCTGGGTGGAGCAGATGTTGAAAGCTGCTCCCTCATTAAATATGTAATAGTGTACTTTATGACCTAATATATTTTCCAGTCCTGGGGCCTGATCCAGAGTCCACTTAGCTCTCTGAACAGGCTTCCAGTGGCACCAGTAGAGCTCTATCAAATTCTTAATGAACCAGTACAAGCGGGAGGTAATTTAGGGCCATTATCTTTGTAGGGTTGCATATGGTTCAGTGATGCTCTAAGATTTGCCTCCAGAGCTGTCTCCCTGCTGCTCTGCTCACTTTCACTAGCAGTTTTTCACCACCCTTCAGGGATTTCTGTACAACAACCCAGGTCTCTTACACTGTCTGAGGCTACTTGCCACTGAGTCGCGGACATCATACTCTCTTGCCTCCTTGGCAGGCTTCCCTGGGAAAGCTCCAGGCCCAGCAGCGGTTGATAATGTCTGGTGACATTTTGTGGCACTCCTTCAGTCTTGTCATGCTTTTCTGTGTATGCATTGTCAACCACAGCCTCCTAATTGTGACTTGATATTTGAGTTCATTGGCAAAGGTTGTTCGCTTACGGGTTAGTGTATCCACTTCAGTGGGCTCAGTGGAGTGACAGAGAGGATGCACCAGAGCTTTTTGTGATGAGAACGCTGCAAATCCCGTAATGAGAGGTTAACTTCAGTGTAGGCTGAATTTGGGGCACAGGGAATGTAAGTGAGCACATGAACCAGGCTGATGAAAACATACCAAGGCTGAAAAGAGAGGGGAGGGTAAGATTTGGTGCTCACCCCTGCACTTGCAACTATGTCCTGGTTGGGCCCTATCTCTTCTTCCTTAGGTTTGCCAAAAAATTAAGATTCAATAAATAGGATCCACCAAGTTGGGCTTATTCAGTCTGGAGAAGAGAAGGCTGTGGGGGGACCTCATTGCAGCCTTTCAGTCCCTGAAGGGAGCAGAGAAACAGGAGGGGATTCAACTTTTTAAAAGGATAGAGAATGGCAGGACAAGGGGGAATGGATTAATGCTAAAGGAGGGGAGGGTTAGATGATGTATTGGGGGAAGTTTTTTACAGAGTGGTGAGGGGCTGGAACAGGCTGCCCAGAGAGGTGGTGGATGCCCTGTCCCTGGGGGTGTTCAAGGCCAGGTTGGATGGGGCCCTGGGCAACCTTGTGTAGATCCAGGCCTGGAGGTTGGTGGCCTTGCTTGTGGCAGGGGGTTGGAACTCTAATCCTTGGGGTCCCTTCCAACCCAGACCAGTCTATGGTTTTTTAAGTTTTGTGGACTTTGCCAGCAAGTTTGGTGTGTTGCTTGTGTATGTGCACTTGAACAAGCAAATACTGCTTTGCCTCTTTTGCAGAAGAGGAGATTGCACTGGCTTTTTCCTGCTTTGGATAGGATCCAAAACGGCTAAAGCAATTTCCAGACTAGCATGGATGTGCCAAGTACATATATATATACATCACTGGTTTGATGTGGTTATGCTGGGGACTCCAGATATTTCACACCTACTGGGTGTTTCTGGGAAATGTTGTTTCCACTGCTGCAATTTCTTGTTTTTGCTCTTGTTTGTGCTTGTCACATTAGATCAAATGAGGGTAATGACTGGGGGGATAGCCACACTTCCCAGGGATTTGAGGGTTTAAATGCTTGAAAGCTATTAGCAGACGTGCTCTGCTGTTGAATACATTGAAGCCTTTTGCTGCAGGGGATCGTCCTAAAGGCTGTGAGAAAACAACAGCTCAGTATTTTGACAACATCAGCTCAACTTTGTTTTAGCTAGAATAGGCTTTTCTGATCCCAATGTAGGTCATGGCTGCAAGATAATTTGTTCCATGTGCTGTTATGATGTAGGATACTTTCAGAAAAACAGGGTTCTCCCGGGGTGAGAAAAAATTATGTTTACTAAGCAGTTATAGCCCACTTTATTTTTTCTTTTTTCTCTCCCAAATCTCCCTTGTGCTTTCCCATGCTTTGCCCTCCTCCCTCTCCAGCCTGATTCCACATGGCTGGTGTGACCGGTTTCATTCCCTGCGCTCTCCAAACTGCTGGCATGAAGGCAGAGAACAGCCTCATCCCATCCATCAGGACCTGCATCTCCTCTGCAGCTCCTCCACCTGTATTTGAACTTGCAAGCTGGAGCAGGGCCTGCATGCTCCCCTCTTGCCAAGCACTTGGAGACTGGTGGATCCTGGTCTAGGTGGCATTAATCATGGGCACGGACCCCTGACAAACCTACCCCAGGGCCTCTTCAGCTCTGGTGGGCATAGGGAGGAGAGATCTCCTAAGGCTTCTGGCTTTACCTGAACTTTACCCAGATGTGGATGAGGAAGGTGCTTCTTTGCTCTGTCTGGGCTGCAGGCACACCTCCTGTCTGCTCTGTGCTGGAGGGGTGGCACAGGGTGGACTGATGTACCTGGGCAGAGCATTACCATGGCTATTGGTAAAATTATACTCTTCTACTCTGTAGAAGCTTCTGAGGCAGGTTGGTGATGACAGAGGGTGTTGTGTACTGCCTCCCCAGCGCTGTGGTGGTGAACGTGCTCTGATATCACACATGTGCAGAAGAATGAGAAACCCAACTCGCGTCACCAGAGATGAAAGCTCTGTAATCATGACTGCAATCTCAGAACAATTAATCATCCACCTACCTTCAGTCACCAGACTCATTTTCCTATTTTGTCTCTAACTTCTGCAGATATAAAAACTACTGGGGCAGAGGAGGTGGGGTGGGATCCCAGCTCCATACTGCCAACAAGTTGATCACAGTGGGAAAGCAAGCACAGAAAACAGCTGGGGTAGCTTGACAGACTTTGTCCAAGTCCCCTGCTGCTTCTGTGCAAAACTTCACCTCCCATTTTATGAGTGCTCTGTGTGCCTGAAAAGGCTCTTTCTGGAAACTTGAACTAAGCCAGTTCAGCCACTTTGGAGGCTGTAGAGTGTGGAGAAAGAATAACTTTTCTGTACTTATATATATCTATATACACACACACGGAGGTTGAGCTTCTGTCTATATAAAACTTTGACTTTTGTTTTAGAGTCATTCTAAAATCCTACAAGACAAAAGTGTTACAGTATGAGCCCCCACTGTGGGGGGTGGGGGGAAATAGTGAAAGTGTAGAGAAAGTCATTGAAAGTTTAAGCCTCTTACTTCGGAGAGTCTCCTTCAGTTTCTAAACCAGCCACATAAAGGTGGTGGGATGCTGTAGTGCTGGGTGCTTTGTGGATGGACCATGCAGTAAAAAAGGCAGTGCAGGATCATGTTTTCCCTCTTTGGCTTGTAAGTTTGTTGATCTGTGTTTTCCAGGAGAACTTTATTTCACATAAGAGGCCAGGCCTTTGGTTCTTAGAGTGATGGAGCTCCACCTAAGTCAATAGATCAGGTTTGTGGTAGTTAAAGGTGGCACTGAGCCTATGATGCTGCTGGATGAAGCAAAGTGTTTAGATGCTCTAAAACAAAATGACAATTTATTAACTGTTAAAATCTGGCAAAAGTTTGAAGTAAACTAAATCAGTGTGCAAAAGGAGAATCGTGTCACTTCCCCCTTGGTGTGAAAATGTAGTTTTACAGGCAAAGGGAGTGTGTGACCTGCAGTGAGAGACACAGGGTGACTTATTGGGGAGGGGGAGAACTATGAGAAAATGTAAATATTTATAAAAAAGGAAAATAGTCTCTAAAATGATTTTGCATTTGAGGCACACGGATACTATCACCAAGAATAATATATAGAGAAAGCAAAAAATAATTAAATTCCACTTATAGGGACTTTGAAATAATCTGATAAAACATGTGTGGCTATTCTACAGTTTTGAGTTCAGGAAAATGTATCTCAAGATTACATTAGTGACAACTTCTCATGCCTATGCCCAGCTACTGCTTCCCCCCCCAATAGATCCGTCTCGTGTTGGACCCAGAATTCCATTGCTTAGCAAGGCAGACTCCCATCACACTCGGGGCTAAATTCTCTTCTCATTTACATGGAAATGGGAGGACTGGAGGATGCTGTACACAGGTTACAATGTCAGACTTCCAATCAGATCCTCAAAATTAAAAAGCAGTTTGATAAAACCAATTTTCCAGCTGAAAACACAGTACTTCTGATAGCTGTAATATTTGTAAGTGATTTCTGACCCAGCTTTCATACATAAATGTCCTTGCTGCACAGGCATTTTCCTTTCTCTTTTCAGTGCCTATTTGCAGCTTCTCTTGGAGATGTAAAATATTATCATGTAAATGCTAGTTTTCTTGGAAAGCAAATCCACTGGGATTTTTAATTAGAATATCTTTGTGAACATCTGAACCAAACTGTAGTGACTCTGAAGTCTTGAAGCGATGCCGAACAGTACAGCTTACACTTCTATTTCATGCTTTGCTGTTGGAACTACTTGGTGAAGATAGTATTTCAAAGCACACAGCCCGGTCACATAAAAGTTCTTGCAACTGTGAGAAAGTGAGTGAGCTTGAAATATATACAAAATCCTTCTTTGGAAGAAGGAGCAGGGCAAAACGTGCAATGAGAAATTATATTCTATGGAAAAAAAAAACCCCTTTAATTTATTATGAGTGCGCTTTTCAGATTGCAGTGTCAAGGTCCTTTGTGTTTATGAACATTTTCTGCACTCACCTAATAACTGAGAGTCAAGGAGAATCTATCAAATTAATTTTAGTTTTGGCTGGAGAGTTAGACTTTTTAAAGAATGCTAATGATTTTGTCCAGACATTAATAAATCTGCAGTAAAACCCAGCATGCGAGAGACAAATGAAGGGACATTTTTGTCCTTCGTTCCCTTTCTCTTCTTGGAAGGCTGGAAATATTTATCTGTACTGCTGGTCCTAGGGATGGATTTTTTTGAGTGCACAGTCCAAGACCCGAATGCTCAGTGCAGGTTAGAGGAACAAATCCAAATGGGGATTGTTGCCCTTTGTCTGCAGGGAGATGCTATTGTCCAATGGACACAGGAAAGACTGGAAATCTGAGAGCATAGCATCAGCTTGGCAGAGCAGAAATAAAGCTCTGGGGGGTGTACCTGGGTCTGCATGGATCCTCATTTATAGCCAGTTTTACAGAGCATCTTCTACCTGTTCCCAATGATGCTTATCTGTGGGTCTGGTGCAGCCTGGCTGGTTTCAGGAGCTTTTCCCTAACTGCAAAGCAACCCCAGCACCCTGGCTGGGCTGCAATACCTGTCCCTGTGATGTGTCCAGGCAGAAATCCATTTAACTGAGCCTGAACATCTTCAACTCCCCTTTGCCTCACTTGTAGCTGAAGACATTCATCATCTTGCAGAGGATCCTGAATGTTTCCTGTAATCCTGAATGAGGATAAACAGTGAAGCTGACTTTCAGGTTGTTTTGGCTGTGGTTGTGTGTTCTGATTTTATTTTCTTTAACAGTGGATGTGAATCCCAAAATACAGTTTACTTTCTTGTTACAACCTCTGCAGGGAAAAGTGTAATTAACTTAGTTTGGGACTACTTATTTAGCCTCTCTGAAGTACTAGTGCATTCCCCAGAGCATTAAGAAATGAATGGTGGTGTCCAGCCTATTGCCATAGCAGCTCTGTGAGGGTTGGTGATACACAACACACCGGCGCCTTCCAGCAATCCCTCTGTAGGTTAATAATGAAACCAGAGCTGTATAAGTCTCGGGCTGATACAATATGCAGAGATACAGTGAAGCCTGGACAAACATTTAGAGTGAAGGAAAGGAGTGGCCAGAAGCCAAAAGCCCAGCTTTTCTCCATTTTCATTTCCTCACAACGTCCATTGCTCTCTCCTGCAGTGTCACATGCTTGGATTGAGTGCTGAGTATCTGTTTCTGCTATCACTAGTGGATAAATTCCTAAGGAACTGCATCAAGACAGCATGTGAGTTTTTTTGGGTGGCATCATACAAGAAGCTTCTTGCAAACTCTATCTCGGTTTAGGTGACTAAAGGGTTAATAGTGAGACATGGCAAAGAAAGCAAGCCCTGGGATTTGAAGTCTGGAAAATGGACCTGAGTAATATTTTATATTTAAGATCTGGAGTGCTATTTCTCTTAAAATGGGCTATGGGTGGGGTTTAGGAATCTTTTTCTGGACTCCAGCTCTTTCTATAATGTGTTTTCTCCCCATAGATACAGCACATATTCTCTGCTGATGCCTGGAACCAGAAGTCTGTGTAGCTGTATAAAAGAAATGCTGCAAAGAGGCTCTACCCTTTAGGGATGCTCTCGCCCACCAAGAAGCAGGAGAGAATTCCCACCACTCTTTCTACTCCTATAAGAATTCATGCAAATGAGCTGAGCAGGAATTTTCTAGAGAGATACTTTTTCAGAAGAAAAGATAAACCCTGAAGGCAGAGGAATTTGTCTTTTTGCAGTTTTTATTGGGAAAAAACATTTGCCTTGTGAGTTATAGACTTGTGCTGCCTTGATAAACACACACGTATGGTCTGGCCAGTGGTGCAATAATGACATGTCATCTCATTGTCTTGTGAATAAGCAACAGATCTCTGAGTATCAGTGAGAAGAACCAGATGATTCTCTTTTTGGCTCCTTCATGCTAGTGAAAATTTCCTTACTTGAGCATCTTTAATAGGCATTTTGATACTTTCATGTAAATTGTTTATAGGGTTTTCTTAATGCTTTGAATAAATACACAGAGGAAAGGAACCCTTATCTGGTACTGGTTGATACTGCAAGAATTTTTCCCTCCTAGATAACACAGATTGGACCCAAACTGTCTTGTGGGTCTTCACTTGAGAGAACCAGCGTTCAGTCAGCATGCCAAGCTGCACATCTGGCTAGCAGGTTAATGCCTTGGTAGGAAAAGGCACGTTCTGTTCCAATTTATAATGTACAGCAAATGCTTGTTAGATTTAGGGAAAAAATACCAAACAAAAAAATCCCCCAAAATCCACCCAAACACACATAGAATAGAAAACTTTGATTTATTTTTCTATGGAAACCATAATTCTACATGATAAAACCAATAAAAAAATCAAGCTGGTAAGGATTTCTGGTGATGGGATAACCCTAGGTTTTTTGTTCTGAATATAAATTGATACATTAAAATGTGCTCACAAGAGCTGCAGCTTTAGTGTGAGTAGCCAAGAATAAGGAACTCGGCTTCATAAAATGACACCTAATATGAAAGCTGTCTGAAAGACATCGCTCAATATATACTCCAAAAAGACCCATTTGCTTTTGAAGAGAAGGAATGGGTAAAAAAGACTGCTCCAGTAGCTTGTTGTTCAAAACTGGGTTTGTACATCCACATTTCAAAGCTGGAGTGTTTTATTTATAAGGCCAGTCAAGCCAATTCCAATGAAAATTAGCTTTTGCTGCTTTTATTTTCCTTTATGGAACATTATGGGACATGAAAAACCTGAAGCTGGTGGAATCATTCATTCTTGCTCCAGAGAAAACTCCTGGTGAGCTTATTGCCCTGTATGTTCAGTTACAAACTCAAAACCAGGAATTTACCTCCTTTCCCTAACTATGGATGTACTTACAGCTTTGCTTTTAGTTACACTAGTACATCAGGAGTAGTTCTACCAGCTGTGGTGAGACTACTCTGTATCTACCCCTCACTCTGTATAGTGAAGCCAAGATTTTGATAAACAGAATGTTAAATGATACAGATTGAATCCCCATTAACCCATTCTCATGGAACTTGTGCTGATGTGATGTCAGAATGTTCCAGGGATATACAAACCGAATTTGAAATGATGGAAGCCTCCTGGGAGATCAGAGCTGAAAGCAAAGTGTAATTTTTTTTCTGATGGAGGTAAAGCTGGCTTGAAACTAATTGTATTAGGCTCCATACCCTTCCTGCTGCAGCAGCTGAGGATATGAACGTTTTAAATTAGCAAAGGCAATTTCTTAGTGGAAATGAGCCTTGGTGGCCTGTTAGACAGGTAGGGAGAATAAGCTCAGCACATTTCATGAGTGTAGGAGGCTGGGGTAGAGAAGAGAAACCCTGTTAGTGCCCAGTTAAAAGAATGGCTGTATCATGAATTCAGTGCTTATTAGAGGATCCAGAGGGACTCCTAGTGCAGAGATGCAAATCCAGGGGAAATGAGGTCCCTGAATTCTCGTGCTGAAGGCACTGCTGCTTTTGTGGAGGTGTTCTCAAATGTGAATGGTGAGAAATTGGTCTCACTTATATTTCTGTAAATCAAGAATAACCCCAAAGCAAGGAGCTGTCATCGTCATTCTTAGGTATTTCAACAGCTCCCATGGCCTCACAATCTGAGTGCTTTCTGTATCTATGTGGATCAGTTATTGCCTGTGAGCTGGGAGATGCTAATGTCCTTGTCACAGACTGCATCTGAGACACAGAGCAGAGCCTTGTTTCCTAACAAGATTTAAATCTATAACTTGTATTGGTTTCACTACAAATCAAGGGGCTTTAGATGCTCTGTACTAGGCAGTTGTCTCCATAAAATATGTGTTGGAGGATGGAATTGAGCTGACATGTTTTGCATCCATGGTTACCTCTTTAATCACAGAGCCTACTTCCCTGGCTGGGGAAGACCGTGGCTCTTCTTCACTGTGTAATAGCCTGCAGAGCTGGTGTGGGGGGTAGATGGGAAAAGGGAGGGAGAGGGGGGAAAAGGTGCTCCTATTTTCACTTTATCATTCTGGGAGGTGATCAGATGCTGCAGTATTCTTCAGGAGCTGGGTAAATAATGGAACTCATCGTCCGATGGCAGTTGCTCATTTGCAGTGTCTCACTTCAGGGCGTTGTTTCATTCCTCTGTTTCCAGAGAAAATTCCTCCTGGGATGATGATGAAAAACTAGTCACAAATCAACACAACTCAGAATATATGAGAATCATAAAATATCACAGAATAAAGCAAACAATACAAAAGCCCTGTGCTTTCATCGTGCAGGGAAAGACCTCCAGAACACCAAGGAATTTTGGAACTATTTCAGAGACTCAGAAATCATGCAGCTTGGACATTTTTCCATCAAGGCTTTTCCTTCTCTTTCCTCTCTCCCCCCCTATGAATCACTTGGAAAAAGAATACATTACCTGGAAACACAGCAGGAGTCTTGGCCTTAGTATAGGAGAGCAGATTGTAATGAGTATCATACTAAAGGAGAGGGAATAGAGAGCATCAGCAGCCAAAAAAAGACACACAATTTGTGGGATATGATGTAACTCTGAGAAGATGTCAGCGATGGGGTGGAAATAAAACAATGTCAGTCACTGAATTAATTATTCTCCTATAAAAACAATTTGTTAGGCGATGTGCTGCACAGCTGTATGGAGGTTTGGCTGTCACACAGGGAAGTGGCCATCTCACACTGCCCCAGGGCATGCTGGCTGGGCTGGTGAGGTGCTGAATGTCTGGTGGCAGGGCAGGCAGCCTCTTGGAGTGGAGGCAAGATTGCCATTTCCATTATAAACCCTTGATATTGAAGAGCTTATAAACCCAGCCAGGAAATTTTGCTTTAGGCTGAAACTAAGCTGACAAGGTCTCAGCACAAGAGCACATGTATCCAGTGGGGAATACTCGTCATTGTGCTGAGAACAAGGGTTGACTTAATGAATGAGAGGAGGTAAGGCCGTGATTATTCTCTTAGAGGGAAGAAGAACAAGCAGAGCATTAGGATGTACACCGTACCAATTCATGTGACTTTTTGGGAGCACAGATAAGTGTTATTTCAGTAATAGAGATACCTGCAAGGCAACAGAGCTGTAGCTCTGCCTCGTGGAGTCCAGGTTAATGCACTGATTGGCACTCTGAAATGTCTGATAAGTCCTTACTGTGCCCAGGCCTGAAAACTTCTGTCTCCACCTTCAAAGCTGGACTCACTCAACCTCTCTGTCACTTTCAACTGCATAAAATTCACAGCAGTGAAAACTTCACATTCCATAGATGGTGAAAGGTAGAAGGAAAGAATCCCCCCACAAGTGTCCACAAAACAAAAACCATCATCACATCTTGCTGTCACAAACATCCTTTAGTAGCTGTAGGAAAACTGTCAATAGATGGGGTTGGATAGTGAGTTGCCTGAAGCTACTGGAGGTCTGTAATGATGCTCTAGTACTTTTTTTACAAATAATTTGAAAACAAATCTGTGTTCTTAATCATGACCTTTAGGCTGACAGCACTTCCCATCCTAACAGTCAGCATTCATGAAAAACTAGCTGGTAACTGGAGAAGAGTTGAAACAGAGACAGGAGTGGATATTCAGTTGGGTGGGCAGAATGGGTGTGAAGTTTCTATCTGTGTCTCTTCTAAGCTATCAGTTTTTCTTCTCTGCAAAAATTTAGCCTGGAGAGGTGGGTTCAGAGGGTCACACTGTCAGTCCCCTTGCTGAGTGTTTGGTTTGTGCTGTTAGTGGACGCTTGGGGCTTGCCAAATGTCATGACTCTAAAATGAACTACTGCAGGCACAGCTGTAATATTTTACAGCAAAAAAAACCCCATCACCAAAACCTTCCAGAGCCACTTTTCTTAGAGTTTCTATATTCTGAGCTTGCATTCTAAGTGAATAGGGAAGCTGATAGCCAAAACGGTCATCTACTTTGGCTAGGATTTTCAGGGAAGCAGCATCACTGGTTATTGGCAATTAGAGATTGCTGTTGGAGCTGTGACTTACAGAACAAGGAGCTGAACAAGTCACTGTCATGAAAATGAAGCATTGGAGTTGCAGCTCTTTGACTACCCCTAAGAGCTGCTCCTTACCAGCTGCCCAGTAAATGAGTGATACATCCTCCAAGAAGTGAACTTTCATCTATGCAGGCAATGTTGTAGCAAATAACCCACAGGTTCACACCTAGGGTAACCCCTGCCCATACCCTTTGAAGATGCCAGCTTCTGACATGCTACACAGATACCATGGACTTAGATACATACTCTCAGCTTGTGGAGACTTTAGTCAGCACATCACCATGTTCTTTCACCAAAAGCTCCTTTGAAATTTTAAGCAGAGGCAGGTCCTTACACCAAGGAGCGTTTCACCCTTTTGTAACCATCCCATGTTTCATTACATTCCCAAGGGTGAGACTGTGTGACTCACTTGCACCTTCCTTGGATGAGTGGTCAAACACAAGTTCAAATGCTGGAGGTGAAAACCGGTTTTGCTAATCCCCTGTCCTGCTTGGACTTGAAAGAAGAGCTTTCTGGAACTCGTTAGCTTGCACACGTAAGGGGTTCCTCTTTTGCTTGTGTGTAGCCTGAGAGATAATGCATGTAACTCTGATTTTATGCCCTGCTGTTTGCTTTACTGAATGGTGCCATGCAAAGCAATTGTATTTGAACTCAGTAGAGCACACATTTATGTGTGTTTTTACACATGTTTTGGAGTCCTTGGTGAAATGTGCTTCAGTATTTGCCAATTAGTTATCTAAAACCATCTTGGAACTTTTTTGAAGGATTGCTAGCAACAAAGCTCATTTTACCCCTGCACGTATTTCAGTTCATGGTTTGTGAACACCCATCATTTAGGCTTGGTCTATATATCTCTATATCTCCCCTATGAGGAAAGGCTGAGTGAGCTGGGACTGTTCAGCCTAGAGAAGACTAAGGGGGAACCTTATTAATGTTTATAAATATCTGAAGTATGGGATGCAGGGGGAATTGGCCAGCCCCTTTTCAGTGTCTGTGGGGACAGGACAAGGGGTGGTGGCTGCAAGCTGGAGCATAGGAAGTTGTGCACCAACATGCAGAAGAGCTTTTACATGGTGAGGGTGAGGGAGTCCTGGGACAGGCTGCCCAGGGGGGTGTGGAGTCTCCTTCTCTGGAGATATTCCAGAGACATCTGGGTGCCTATCTGTGCAATATGAGGTAGGGAGCTGCTTTGGCAGAGGGTTAGGACTCGATGATCTCTGGAGGTCCCTTTCCAACCCCAATGATTCTGTATATCCTTCAACAGCTTTTGTCCCAAGAGGTCCCTATAAATCATGTCACTAGTTCTGTCATGCTGGGGTTGATCCCTGAGGAATGTTATGGCCCCGGGTGGGATATCCTGATGCTTACAGCACCCAAAAGCACATCTGCAGTTACACTTGCACAAAACACAGGGGGCAATGGGGCTGCTTGCTTGAAGATGTTCACCTCCCCATGGGTGACATTTGGGCCAGGCTGCACATTAGGTTAATGCTGAAACCACAGGGAATAAATGTCAGTCAGCTCCAGTGGCGTGTCCTAAATGGAAACACTGTTTTTAAATGGAGCATCAGTTATTCCATCTTAGGAAAGGACAGAGGGTAAATACTCATGTGAACAATGGCTCATCTGAAATAGTATCAAAGGTTCTTTTCTGACAGATGTGCAAAATGCCTCTATCCCCTCCCCCAAACACAAATATTTCAAGGTTATAAATGGTGAGAAAATATCTGGAGAGTGAGATATTGCAAATAAATTTTAATCTATAAATGTCTCTCTTTAAAGGCATGGTCCAAGCTCTCCATTTTATCTTCCTGACAAAGCAAAACAGCTCAATTTTGAACTTGCTCACATTGATTTTACATCAGGGAATTCCACCAATTTCTGGGAAATTATTGACCTAAGCGAGATCAAAATCCATCCTTTTCTTTCTTTTCCTTCAAAATTCTTTTTCATCTATTGATTATGGTTGTGTGATGTGGCTTATTGACTCCGAGCTAATAATGACCAAGTGCTTTGGGACAAACCAAACTAGCTTAATGGGCCACAACACCAGAATTGTTCCCTGTAATGACTCAGAAATTAATTAAACTAATCATTCCCATGTAACCATGTACCTGGAAGCATCTAGTATTGTTTTCTACCTGACTATGGTATTTAAGACCATGCAAGTTACAGCGATGGAAAAATATGAAGGGATCATCCACCTCATATCTGTAAGTGGGGTCAACACACAGTGACACTCAATGTAATCCTAATGGCATTGAGTCTCTGTGGAGTGCAGTTCAGATTAAGCCAACCAAATGTGATAGCAGTTTCTTACCCTTGTTTTTTCTCTTTTTTCTTTCCTGGGGTCAGATGGTTCGTGTTTATGAAAGGGCATCCTTCTTCTTGATCACTTAGAGGCAGCAATCTGTTCTTACAGTGTTTACAAGTCTTCAGTGTTTTCAAGCCAAGTGTTTTAAATATATATATATATATCAGTCTTGATTTCCTTAGTGAGCACATCCAGATGTAGGATAAACGGCTGTAGCTTGTTCTTCCCAACCCAAAGGGAGAATGTTACAGATTAATTGTGTGCAGTGACGTGGATGCTTGCTGAATGGCATGCAGGAGCTTGCAGGGCAAACCAGAGTCCAAAATCAGATCTGAAAGGTGCTAAAGGCAGATGCAGCCCTGTCTTGATGGGAGAGTGAAGGTGTCTTGAGGCCGTATTACTGCTACTGTGTGAAGTGGTGGCACTGATGGTGGGCTAGACCCCCTCCTTAATGCCTTTTCATAAGTCCACATACATATGCTGGTTTTTATGAGGCTAAAGAGACTTTCTTCTCTGCTCTGACTTGTGTCCATTTAAGTTCACCATCTTACCAAGTTACTCCCAATTCACACAGGCTACAGTAAGCTTCAGGCTCCTCCCATGTTTTTGTAAGAATTATTTTTTTGTGGAATCCTTCTTCTGTAATTACACAGGAGCCTCTGGAGACTGTGCTTCACTGCCAGGAGATGAAATTCCAGAGGAGAAGACATTTGAAATTAAAGAGGGAAAGCAGAATGGCGTGAGGTGTGGTCACTCTGGGGGGAGGGAAAGCCAAGTCTGGCAGTTGTTTCTGTTTGGAAGTTCAGTTGGTTGCAGCTGATAGCAGTCATATGCACAAGGTTTCATAAGAAGTCATCAGGCTCATTCACTTTGTCCGCTCTGGTGCCTGGAGGCCTCACTGGAGATTGGCAGGGAATGGGTTAAGTGCTGCTCTTGAGCAGAACGGGGGTGCAGCTGCATGCCCTAAGCCCCTGGGGTGTCAGGGCAGGGGCAGCTGTCAGGAATAAGGGATTCCCTTACACATAAAATGAGTTTGCTCCAGGAAGCCTGCTTGAGTGAACCTGGGGTGTGTGGAAGCTGGATTTGGTGAGGATTTGGGATAGAGAGAAAAAAACCCAAACCAAAAACGGTAGTTGGGTTTTTCCCCCTCCTGATTTCTTTTTTTTCCCCCTTATGGGGGTGGTTGGCATTAGGTAAAGTTGCAGTCTGTTTTTGGAAGTTGCCTTTTCTGCAGTGCTCTAAGCCTAGTTGCCTCATTTTTGAAGGGGGGCTACTTGGATGCTGATTCTTGAGAGCTCTATTTGCTTCCTCCATCTGTGCCTTTGCCACAAAAGAACAAATGAAATGGGGAGAAGATGTCTCAGGAGATAAAACCAGGGAAGGGAATGGGAGGAAAAGGAAGAACTACTGGTAAATCTGAGCTGTGTTAAGGTATCTTAACAGAAAGCCTTATACAAAAACGCCTCCAGCCCCTCAGATTTCTGTTTTTTAATATGTGGTCCCTGTTGTTTCCCCAGAGCAGGGCTGAGTCCTGGTAGCAAGACCTCACTGTGACCCATCTGTGTTTTGTGTGTCCTGTGGGGATGGAGGCTGGTGTCCACCTGGCTGCTCATTCCTGCAAGTAGAAAGCAGATTTCCAGAAGTGTTTTGGTATCACAGAGCTTTGTAAGGGATGGATAAATACTCGGAATTGCTGGGAGAAAGGCTGTATTCTAACTCTTCTGGCCAGATACAGCCTCTGCTGTGAAAGACTCTGCACAATATAAAGGAAGAGTGAGCAACCATGGCTTATTTTTTTGTCTCTTGGAAGCAGCAATGACTGTATAGGGCTCATTAATTATCGATGCACACCTTTAAAAGGGAAACAGGGAGATTCTTTGTCTCTGCTGAACAGCTCCACAGAAGGAAACAGATGCTGTGTGTCTCTGTTTAATCCCACCCTGGGGTGGATGCCCGGGAAACGGGCTGAGCATTGTGTCTGTCTGTCTGGTGTGCTGTAGGCACAGGCCAGCTGTGGATTAGTCCTGGCACAGAAATAGAGAATAATTAGGCTTTGGATGGCCTGATAAAGCCCTAGACCACCCTTGCCTTCCTCTGCATTACACGCAGGTCTGCATTTCATCTGATGCTAAAGCAGAAAGACGCTCCAGTGGCTGAAGTTTTAAAATGAGCTTATGGTTGGATAAGCAGTGGGGTGCTGCTAGCATAAGAGGAGTGGTGGAGTCTCTATCCTGTTGGGTTCTGTGATGTGCTCGGGCACAGAATGATGCACTCAGCCAGCCTCAGCTCGTGAAGGTCACTCAGGGCTGCTCATTAGGAAGCAAAGATGAAAATGCTGTTACAGCCCTTAATTCAAGGGCACTAGATGAGACTGGAATCGATTGTTCAATAATGCTGAAGATAATAAAATTGAGATCTCTTAGTGCCTGCCTGGGCTAGCCAGGACACTACCAGAGCAGAGCTTTAGCTGTGCTTGCAGGGAAGAAAACTCTTTGGC
The DNA here is from genome assembly GCA_020800305.1 of Porphyrio hochstetteri. Lineage (NCBI taxonomy): Eukaryota > Metazoa > Chordata > Aves > Gruiformes > Rallidae > Porphyrio > Porphyrio hochstetteri. The sequence goes on from CM036920.1 coordinate 15,443,004, forward strand.
TTGCTGTAAGCCTTTCTTCAGTAAGTCCTGCTGATCATCTTGGGTGTCTGTCTCGATGCAGGCACTTCTCAAGTCCAAGGGGTGTAAGTAATTTTGCAGGGGGAGCCTGTATCTCAGGTTAGGCAGGGCAAGCACTCAGGGTGGGTGAGCTGGAGGAATTAAAAGCAAAGGCTTTGCATATTTCTGTCTTCAAACATGTCTTAACTCTCCTGCAATGACCAAAGACCTGTTTTAATTTCCCTGCTCATAGATGTGATTCACTTTTAGAAACAAAAGGAGAAATCTTATTTTTACTCTTAAATCTTAAATTGCAATTATCAAAGCTAATGCAAGGACTGGTTTGCCCAGCTCTCAGGGATAATGAGCATTATCCCTTTTGCTTTGAAGATTCCAGTTAAGTTACTTAAATACAAGGAAAAACTGTTTCTGCTGTCTTTTAACCCTATTTAGAAAAAAAATTAAAGAGCATTCAGTTTAATATGGCATTAATTCATTTTAAGCCAATTTTACATAAGCCATTTTAAACTTTAAAATCTCTTTTTTTGGAACAAATGATCTATCACAGCTGCTGTACTGACACACTCCAAGACCAATTTATGTTCCATCTTTCTCTGCCTGGCAAAAGCCTCTCTGGTACCATCCATGCGTTGTGGCCATAAATTAATGCATGAAAAGCTTGTTTTATTGATGTTGCTGTTTACTGATGATGTTACTTTTCTCCAGGGGCGGTGTGTGTATGTAAAAATCACAGCAGGGTTATATCTGAAGAGATGGGCTTGGGTGTAACAGAAAAATGACCCAACATTTAAGCCAACACCAAGAGATCAAGCCTTGTGACTTGTGGGAAGCTGGCTTTGATTAAAATGCTATTCATACAGCATTAGCAGCACACATTGCCTCCTCTGCCAAGTAGTTTCCTTTGTTGCCAGCTTTGCTGTGCTGCTTACTGTATTGGTGTCACTGAACTGTGCTTAATTAGCTGGAACTCATATGTATATTCAAACTTTTGATTGTACAGTGATGTTGCACAGGGAGCTGGTGTGAGTGGTTTACTCCTGATTTATGCTCCTTTTCCGATGCTGTTAGATCCAGATCACTTACTCGGTAAATGCAAACACGATGCACCCAAGCCCTTGAGGTTCTGAATGACTACTTCAGATGAATGTGAATGAGGTGGCAGGAAGAGTGGCTCTTGGGTCCTACAAGCAGAGGTCAGTAAGACAACACTCATCAGCCATGTCCATCTTTAGCCAAAGGGTATTTCAGACAATACTCAGGTGTGTCATGAACAGGTCCCAAGGGGAAGGAACGAGAATAACTTCTTGTCCTGTTAAAATGGTGGAAAGTCTTCCTGTCCCATCCAAATGGCTGGGCTGTCCCAGGCAGTCTGGTTTGGTCAGAGGCAGGAGTTTATAACACAGTCTGTGATAGGCAACTCTAATATGTTTCTCTGTGATTAGCTGAGGTGATTTCCCTGAAACAAGATCAGAAATGTCATCAGGTTCAAGCCTGTATAATTTCACTTGATTTTCTCCACCGCTTTCCTTTCAAGCTGTGTTTGGACAGAGGGGAAGATGTGTTAATTTTTTTCCTCATTTTGATCAAGAGCATGGCAGGGGAAAGCCATCACTGTGCATTTTATGTTTCCATATGAAAGAGGTAAAGGCACCCACACAAAAATAGCGAGTGACCATCCCCTTCTAGTTATGCTTACTGTTGCCGGATGCAGAGCCAGGGATGCTCCTGGCCTCACAGTCCCCCATCCCAGGCTGCAAACTGCTGCAGGACCAAGCTGCCTGGCTGCTTCTACTTCGCAGCCACCATCTGGGATCCACCACAAAACATAGCCAGCAAGGAGTTAAAAGCATGCAGCAAATAATGCTTCCCTTATTTTTCTCTTTCATTCCCCTCCTCCTCCCATGTGCCTTTTATTTTTGTCTTGAGCTAAGTAGAAATGTTTTGTGGTTTGGGTTTTTTTCCCCTCCTTTGGCTGAGCTTATGTTGTTATTTGATTTTTATAAGATCCTCAGGTACCTAATGAAATTGCCACATGCTCAAGGGAAAACAAGTTTCATAACAGAATGACAATAAAATGTTGCTAAAGTCCTCCAGGATAGAGGAGGGATTAGACAAAGAAAATGCAGAATAACGTAGATATTAGCTTAAAGACAAGAAAGGGTTCCTAGTCCACTGACATACCAGAATCCAACAGAAGTAGTCATAATTATTAATAACAAAAGGCTGGTCTATTATAACAGCTCCATTCAAACTAAAACACATGTGAAGCTTGTGCTCTAGTGAGTGTCTTTTGGTGATAGGTCTAGTCTAAACCTAATCTGCTGAAATACAGACAGGATAGGAACAATGCTTTCTCTGGGGATCAACAACTTTGTCCCTGAACAGACTGCCTTATATAAACACCTATAATTGAGTTAAAATTCATGCAGACAGCTTGGATTAAAAAGAAACAAATATCAAGCAAATAAACAAAAGTCATGAGCAACAGGGGCTGGTAAAGCCATTGTGGGGAAAAAATACACTTTGAAGCATATGCCAGTGTATACTAAATCAAGAAAATTAATATTAAACAGTGCAGGTCACAGTAACGAGCATATGTTCCACCTTCTGAGAAAGTAGATAGAAATCCTCCTTTCAGCAGTGGACATCTTGTTTAGTGTGTTCTTTAATCTTACTATTTAAACAAAAAAAAGAAGCTAAAGTGTTAGGGAAGGTATTCAGCACCACTTTGGCCTTTGCTTTCCTAAACACTGCACAGAAAAATGCTTCTTGCTTGGAGCGTGCAGTGCTTTCAGCCAGCACTAATTTATTCAGCTGGGAATAGAGGTGATTTATCCAAAAGACTTAGATAGCTGTAGTTACGTGGGTATGCTTTAACTCGGTAAAGATAGTCGTGAGAACACGTTGGAAGGGAAGAAATAGTTGAGGCTCTTAGCTCATCAGAAGGGACAAAAGCCTTGTTTCAGGGCTGATGCAATGGGCTTGGAAGAGCCTCGACTGTTCTGCTGGGTGGCAGAGGGGCAAAATCCCTTCCCCACCAGGGAGAAGGTGCTCAGCCTTGCAGAAGGAATCTCTGTTGGGTTTTTTCCCCTTTGTTAAAGGTTCTGGGAATGGTTGTGAGACATCCTCGAGGCTTGACAGGACTGACTTGAGCCTTCTATTTTTAGGGTAGGGTTTGAGTTTGTGGGTACCATGCTTGGGTAGCCTCTGCTGCCTATCAGGTCAGCTTTAATGTGGGCATTTCAAGAGATGCTCCCTACCTTTAGGTGTAGGGAAGTGGAGGAAATCTGTAGGAAGCTTTCCAAGTTAGTGGAAGAACATGGGGAAAAAGGTAACTGGCTCTGAAATCAGGGATGTGGGCTGAAGGAGCTTGCTGAGGTCAGACATGTGTTTTTCTGACACAAGTACCTGCTTGGGTTTTTTTTCTGCTGTGTTCAAAGAAATCGAACTGTGTTTGCAAATAAATGAGATGATACCAAGCACACACCTGATGGGTACTTGGTGTCTGTTACAGAACTTAAAAATAAAATCTTCTGAGGCCTAATTATAACAGCTCAGTTAATACACTTGAAAGGAAGAAAGTTTAGCAACTGTTTGAGTGACTTCCTATGTAAAGTGCTTTCTCTTTCAGAACTTCTGTTCAGTGGATTTTCATAAATCTTCCTGTTCAGAGCCATTGCAGTGAGCCTGACCAGGCAGAAAGATGACTACCTCTGAACCATCAGCATCTTGGTAGAGATTTTGCCAACCTCTAGTTCTTGACCTTATCTCAAGACACTATTAGTGACCTTTGGACAAGACTTTACTGTGACTCAAACCATGGTTTATATCGTCTGTGAGAGCTCTGTGAAATAAGACTGAGAAGAAAAATTCAGCTAACCTTGATTTCAAAAAGCATTCTCTAGGGTCTTGGTATTTAGCTCAGTTTTGAGTTGCAGCACTGCTTACTTGTGTTCGAAAAGTTATTTTTGGTTGCTTTCTGTGCTTCATTATAATTCTGAAAATGACTAATTTGATGTGACATTTACTAATGTAGTATGATCAGACATAATTTGATCTTATTAACTTAGATCGTACCATATTAGCAAACATCGGATTCTATTTGAGAAATTTACACATGCTGCAAATGTGGATACACCTTGAAATCATACTGTATTAGTATAATTTGTCAGCTTAATGCTGTATTTGCTAAAGAATGTCAGAATATACTGCAATTTATAGCTACCTACTTATATATATGCAAAGATTCAGGTTGGCTGTGCTGTTGTCATATAGTTTTATTGCTTAAAAACCCAGCTCCCTCAGTGATACAAGACCACTGCTGTTCAAATACCTGATGTCGTGCTGCTCTTTAGAAAGACTTTCACTGCCCTGTGTATAGGTGTTTGGAATCTACATTAGCTGAGTGGGCAAGGAGTTATCCCCCCACCCTGTCCAAGTGTGGTGATGACCAACGTGGCCTGAGAAGTTTGTGTGAACTAGAAAGCAACAGATAATGAAGCAGTGTGGCTGTATCGGCTCTAAATCATTACATTAACCTGGGTGATACTGCTCTTTGTTTTCCTGCTAGGCACCAAGCAATTTTTTTTTTAAAGACTAAATATTTGTTGATGTTATTTATTGAAGGAATGGAAAGGCTAGTTGGTTTTTATAACCTTGTGTAGTTGAGATAACTCTCATGTTCACTTTTTCGCTTCTCCTGGAGCTGTGATTTCTCTTTGCCAAGCCAGGCTGTAACTAGAAGCTTATCTCCTGTGTTCCTATGGGAGACCCTGTTTCCCTGGTATTTTTTTGGGTGGGGTTTTTTGTTTGTTTGGGGGGTGGGAGGTGGTTGTGGGGTTTTTTTTTGGTGAGGGAGAGGATGGTTTTTCCTGATGTTGAGCAGTACTGCTATTGCTGCTAAGGACACTCAGTGAGCAGAATGGACAAATTGAGCATTCCTACAAAGGCTAGGAAGTGGTTTTGAGTCAGCAGTTGTATTAGATGTCAGTTGTGTTCTCTGGGAATAATGTGCCCCTTGTCATTTTTGTGTAACTTCTTCATGTGGCACCACAGATTCCCCATAGAGAATAAGGACAAAGGTATTTGGACAGTTCTACATCTTCCAGACCAGATGTCTCTTGTATCCAGATTAGGGTGATGGAAGTGCATGGTAACACTTGAAGGTATGAACCCCATTTTATGAAGGTGAGGTCAGTGAGTGTGTGCCTGACCATGCAAAGTGTCCTTATGGACTTGCAGCCTCCTCTGGGGCCCCTGTAACGTTGCATGTGTGCTCTCCAACAGTGTTAGGGGCTGGCTTGTGGTTTGCATGAGTCAGGATTTGCATTTCAAGTGCCCTCCAAGCTTTTGACTTAAAAGTAGAAGAGGGAATGAGCAATATCTAAACAGCCCCTGGAGCTCCTGCTTTCCAAATGGTTTTCCCCATGTCTAGATGCATTCTGGTGTCATTACAGTAGGAAAGAGGACATGTAGGTGGAGAGAGGAAGACGACAAATACTTGGGTTTCACTGGCCAGCAACCACAGTGAGTGCTGGGGTTGAAAGCGTGGCAGGATGGGAGGGACAGGGTATGGGCTCAGCACCAAAGCAGCTGGTGGTACAGGATGCCTAGCAGAAAAAGTGCTGTTTCCCAATTGAAGTGGAAAGAATTAAAACAAATAGTTTATAAAACAACTGTAAAAGCTCTGGGTCTGACTGCTGTGACACTGGCATCTGCTGCACTAGAATGAGCCAGGATGTGCTTTGCACACACCAAACTGTCAGGCTGAGCCTTGCTCAATTGAAAGGGAATTGCTGGTGCACACCTGAGTCTGTGAGCATCAAAGGATGAGGGCTGAAGCTTAAGTCTTCAGCTTCAGACTGCAGACCATGAGTGATATGTGTATTTTGACTTGGTTTTTGTCTGTCAGAATACCCAGGAGCTGTAAAAAAAAAAAAAAAAAAACAAAACCCCAAACCAGCCAAAAAAACAGAGTTCATTTTTCCAAATCTCTGAATCTTGAATGTAACCTGATTTAGATGTCAAGTTATCCCTTTGAGGGCTTTTGTAAAAATTACCTCAATAAGATTATTAGAAAACCCTCACTAAACTGTTAACAACTTACTAAATAAAAATGAGCAAAGGACCTACAACAAAAAGGTTGGTTGAGCTCTTCTCTCTGACAATGATTTTGAAATAATATATTCAGCTTTAACCAGACAGGGATTTTGATCCCAAACTGATAGCATTCCATCTTTCCCAATGGTTTGTTCTCTTTTGTGTTATTTTTTCATGCTCCAGTTGGAAAATAACAATCAAAAGCAATTCCAGGCTTTAAATTCCTTTTGTTTCCACTAGATTGTTCCTAACACTGAACAAATCCAGTCAGTTGTCAGCCTGAGTTTCTGTTACTCTAGTGCTTTACTTCTCCAAAGGCAACACTGCCTCCTGCTCTGCTCTTCAGATATTTGACAAATGTGATGCTGGGACTTTATTTCAATAGATGGAAACGGGGGGAGGGGGTTGCAGGCAGTTTCTGTGTTTCCAAGTATACCCAAAGACAAGTAAGAGGTCTTGAATCTAAACTGCCTTCACCATATTGTTCAGTGATGCAGACATGTTAAGGAGATGTTTGTATGAAATATCTTTGTCATTTTATCACATAATCACACATGGAATAACTCAAGAATTTTTGCCTGTAGGAAATTCCACAGAGGAACAGAAATCAGCAAGAACTTGCCTCTGATTTACACCAATTCTCTGAACGGCCTTTTCAGTAGAACCTTGTATTTGTTCCTGACTTTCCATTATATATAGTTTCCAAGTGTCTTTATAGGTATTGCATTTGTGTGCTTCTTCAGACTGAGGGATGTATTTTAGGTGGAACAGCTACTTCAATTTAAGTCAGAGTGCACTGTTTCATTGCAGATTAGGGGGCTTGTGGAAGTTAAGTTTTGACCACTTTCTGTATTGTTTTTTAAGATAAAGGTTCTGGTATATTTGTATATGTGGACAAACACTGTCAGCTACAGTGTAGCTAAGAAGGGCAGAAGTTCAGGAGGGATCTCGCTTGGTTTTTGTTCTGGATATTCTTGCTCTAGAGGAGTGGATTATAATTTAATGTGCATGTACACATACAAATATATTGAACAGATTTATAAACATAATGTATAATTTTCATTATATTTGTAACTGCTTTCTGAGGGCGTGTTTTTTTCCAGTCCCTTGGGTTGGGTGTTTCTCAGTGTCAGATGAATGATTGCAAAATCCAGGTTAGGCTGACCCTTTAGCTTCCAGACCTTGCCAGGACAGCTGGCATGACTCCTTCTCAGGGAGGAGCAGGATTGTGTTGTATTTCAGCTCTTCTAATGAAATGTAAAGCGGTTCTCTGGTCAGTGTCTAGCTGGCTGCTTCTAATCTATGAATAAAAATAGCAGACTCCACTACTTATGTTTAGATCAGATAGATGAAAGAATGTACTCAGAGAAGCAGAAGCTCTCTAAGCTCACTTTAGTCTCTAGACCTGCTTTGACTAAGCCTTGCCATTCTAAAGAAATCTATTCTTTCTCCCAGATCAAGTGGTATGTAGTGGCACATGTTGCTCTGGAGCAAGCTGGTAGTATCTCCATCACATAATATCTGGAGCTTTTCCTGGCGTGATGCATCAAGCACCCATGCCTATGTGCTCACTTAACTCTCTAGCTTGAAGTGTGTGGCTTCTTGCCATTCAATTGCCCTGCACTCCCCTTAGGAGTGTAACAGCAGGTCCCACAGCAGCGGGATGTATCCAAGAGCAGTGTAGATATCATCTGCTTTTCACATGTAGGCCTGTTTCCTTCCCCAGGTCAGAGATCAGGAGCATTGTGTGAGGCAGAACAGTTGTTCCAGAGCTCCAGGTGAGGAATTAATGCCAGAGGCATGGACTTACCATGGGGGATGGTGATGTCATTCAGGAGGGCCACGTGTTACCTCCATATGTGTTTGTCTCAGCACTGTAGGACCAGGAATCCTTACTGCAGAGGGTTAGTGTGGTCAAGGCTAAATTATTCTCCTGTCTCTGAGTTAATGATTGACCAAAGTGACCAGAGACCAAAGTGAAGGGAGTATTCTCTAACTGGATCTCTGATTAGCTCTGCAAGCATTATAAGGCTTTTTCCATGAGATCTATAGGACCTTTCCAGAAAAAAGTGTCCAGTAATTAAAAAAGACTATTTTATCCAGAAATTTAAATGTGTTTTTTTGGAGGGGGTTGAGTAGCATCAGATTAAGTCATCAAAGTTAATAAATCTGCACTGTTAATGGAATATAAAATATAGCAAATTATGAACATAAGAGCTATTTTTTTTCTTAAAATAATACAAGTGCCCTGTGAATTTCATCATGGGATTAGTTGTTCATCTGCTAGTAGCTCAATGGAGAGAGCATATTCTCCCAGAATTTTTATTCCATCAGCTTTTATAGCTGTGATGTGCTGTTAAATAAAAAACAGGTGGTGGAATGGAGTTAGGTCATTAGATAACAGACCTGTGGACTATTAACTGGACTCTTGCAGCCAAACCTCTCCAGATTCATATTTAAATGCTGCTAGTGTCCATTTAAATACCATTTTAAATTAAATCCGACCCATAGCTGGTACATGACAATGAGCAAGTAGGGTTGGGATTTGGTAATTAATTATATGTATTGAATGGGCAGCCATGTGGAACAGTGCTGAATTATAAAACCTCCACTTTGAACTGTGGTTCTTTGTCTTGTGCTGCATGCAGAAGTGTCTTCAACTAAACTTCACTTTGTCAAAAATAAATAGGAGATGATGGGCCAGAGTATTTCTTTTAAAACCAGTGTTTGCTTTTAAGCAATGATGTAATCTTATTTGCCTCATGTGGTAGCATCTGAATTATCATCTGTGTAGAAACCACCTGAGTGGTTTGGAAGAATCTTCAGTCTTCAGGTTAAGAAGTAAGATTGCTTTCTTTTTCATGGCATGGAGTGAGGAGAGCCCTCTTCCCCCACAACTACACCCTTAGATTTAAGTACTGTAACATGTTCCAACATTGTACTACTCGCTGGTGGTAGTGGCAATGATGTAAGGGCTGGAAGGATTTGTGTAGTGTTACACCTAGCTAACCCTATTCGAGCCTGGCTGCGTGCAGATCTGCACTTGATTGCAACTTGTAGTAAGGTGGGAGCAGTGCCCTGTATCCCCACACTGCCATTTGTGTAGAGTAGCGTTCCACCAGCCACTCCTAATCTCTTGGCTTGGAGCTCGGAGCTCACTTCTGTTACTAGCTGTGGAAATCCCAAATGTGGGCTTGGGTCAGTGAGGGGGGGGCACAGCGTTCCCCATGGGGTGTAGAGATTAAACCACCCCGCTGCCATCTCTGCTACAAGAGAGTAAGGGCAGAAGCAAAGCGGAATGAATCTGCTGTTCCATTCATCTGCCCTTTCTGGCGTTATAGGACTCTGTTTCTACGCCCCTTCTTCAATTCCTCCCCTCCTTTCTGCTCCTCCAAAGTCACTACTGGCAGGGAAAGTGGGATAGGAACTCTGATTCCTTTTGATGCAATTAAATTAATTCCACCTCTATAGAAAAGTCAAGGGGACTTTATGGACTGGCTTCTTTTGAAGCTGCATTCGCTCAGTTGTTAAATTCGGCACTCCTCCTGCCAGGCAAGGCACTGGAAGGCCCCTTGCTTTGTAGTGCTGCAATCTTTAAACAGTTCTTCGTTGCTCTTAGCACTTTGAAAATGGACTTCTGTAACTTGCTATTTGCTGGGCTGAAAAAAAATCAGATTCTTTGTCTGAGAACTGCAATTCCCTTACAGTAAAGGTACTGCTTTGCCTCAGTACAACATTCCTGTGTTACAAGAAAGACAGTGGATGGAAATTAAGTGGTGAGTGATCTAGAGTTTCTGTAGTAAGCTGTGATCAGAACCTTCTTTTCTTTTTCTTTAAATTTGACCTAAATATTTCTAACTGGCTGCAGGGGAAAATCTGGTAGAAGTAGAATTCAGTCACAGGCTTTTTTTTTTCCTTTTAGAGATGCATCTTGTTTGTGCAGCCGCTCGGTGATCGAAACCCTACACACTCAATACCAGATTTTAAGTCAAGTTTGAGCTGTTCTCTCTCATGTACACTTAGCTACCTCTGTTGATACAGGATGCATAGTACCATTTGAAGGCAAACAGCACATTGTGCTATCCAACTTTTACCAGGAAGGGGCATTCTCTGGATAATCCCAGTGTCAAACATAATGCTGAATACACACAGTTGTGTTTGTGTTTCCTCCATGTAACGTTGCAGCCCCATCAGGATTAAAATAATGGCATTTTGGTGCTATCCATATAATTACATATAATATTCCAGGGCTGGTTTGGAGGACAGTGATATTGAGCACTCCTTCACTTTCTTAATGCCTTCAGAGAACTACAGAGGTGTCTATCACTGGAGCAATGGGTATGTTGAGGGGTCTGGAGAACACGACCTCTAAGGAAAGACAAAAATAGAGGTTCTCTTGCCTAGGAAGAAAAAAAGGCAAGGAGAGATCTCTAGCTGTACAGAGCTGTTGTGAAGGAGGAAGGTGGTTACTTGTTCATGTCTACAATGAATAAACCTGGAGATAGTACAGGCAGTTAAAGTGAGGAAGCCTTTAAGTGAGGCAGTAGGAAAAGTATCATGTGCAGGAAGGGCTGCTGAGGGATGTCCCATCTGAGAGAACCAATGGACTCTTTCTCCTTAGAAGTAGTCAACATTAGATTACAGGTGACAAAGGTGATTTATGCTTCATTGCTGTACCTGTATGACTCCTGTGACCTCTCCAGGTGCCTGATGGTCCTATAATTCTGTTGTTCTAGCAGCAAAGGAGGAATGTGAATGACATACCAGTTTTACAACAGCACAGGCGCTGACTTTTTCCTCCAAGGTCATGGACAATGAAAAGGGGAACGTTGAACCAAAAGTGATCCCCTGCTTCAGTGAGTCTGAAACTCACAGGCTGTTTTAATAACAACCTGTTATTGAAACACTGACCTACTTAATCAGTCTGGTGATCTTTATAGAGTGGATCTCTAAATAAATATATCCATTGTAGATGCTAACCATGAGACAGATGATTGGTGAGGTAGTAGAAAAGAAACATTTATAATGTCAAGCCCTCTATTCACTGGTCACTGCTGAAGCCAGCAGAATTACTGGCATAAGAAAGAGCATTCCTCTGCAGAACTTTTCACATGCAAATGTCTAATTCCTGGCTTTATCACAGGAGCTTTAAAATACAGTGAACCAGTCAATGTATTCTCCTTTTAGAGAAGTACATGATGATAAATGCTATTCACTTGAAATTATCTTTTTTAAAGATCACTACAGCTGGAAAGAATGCAATGTGATTCTACCTAATCTTGGATGTTTAATATTATGCAAGTGAGGCTTTTCATGGGTGCTGGCTTCTTTATTTTTATGGTGTACGTTCATTAAAATCAATCCAATGTAAATATCATAAACACTTTTCAGAGGTAGATTTTCTTATATGCAGATATTATAAGGTGGTTTTGGACTTGACAGGGTCAAATGTGACATTACCTATGCAATGCTATACAGATGGGGAGAGGCATGTTTAGGATTCGTGGCCACTTTGATTTCAGTGAATTCCTGTTTATTAGAAGTTGAATAAAGGAAGAAGGATTGTGGGAGGCCTATTCTAGCAGGGACAAGGTAAAGATCACTGTGGCTCTCTTCATGGATTAATCCATTAGTCTCTATTCTTCATGTTTCCAGGCCATGAATGCTACAATCCATTTTAATGAGAATTGTGTTTCAAGTACCAACTAACATGAATTTTTGGTATAGTAAGAGTTCATGTGTCTCTTGTGGGCAGCACAATCTCTTCCATTTTAGAAGCAAATATATTCAAAAATTGTGGCCTATCTTAATCTAAATTCAAAGCTGAGAGGTAGGTCCTGATCAAAATTAAATTGCTTTTCTGAATGAATGGCAGTTGTAATCATTATTTAGTGCTGAAATTGGCTGGTTCATTCACAGAAATTAAAGTTTAAAAGAGGCTTCTGTAGAATCTCTTCAGGAAACTGAACATTCTCTCTTAAAAAAAAAAGTGGAAGCATTAATGGCAAGCTAATGAAGTAAATATAAAAAATACCTTTCTGATTTGAAATTGGATTTGCTTGTTATGATCTAGAAAGCTGGTTTGTCCTACACCACCTTCTAAATGAACACTGCCTTGAGCTATTTTTCTGCTCACATAGACCATCCCAATAACAGCAAAGCAATTCAAACATTATTTATTGTATCTTGATGACCTATTTTGAAAATTAACTGTTCTTTCATGTGGGAAACTGAGTCATAGAGAAATAAAATGTGCTGGTCACAGCTGTATTGGAATCGAGTGCAGATGTCCTGAAGCCCAGGGTGTGAGATGATATGTGGAAAAACAAAATGTGATTCAAGGCCAAGCTAAAAAAAATATTGGATCCTAATCTCTGTCTTGACTTTCTGCTCTCCTTCTAATCCTAATTTCTGCTCTCTGCTCCTGGTCTGTAGCCACCATGAACAGGAGAAGGGCTAGGGCTTTTGTTGAGGTGTTTGAGTGCTGTAAATAATTCAGAACTTTACTTCTGCTTCGCCCACGTTTGTTCAGTCATTACTTGGGAACATCTAAAAACAATAATGAGGGTGGTGATTAGTTTCTGGGGCAACTGCATGAATTACAATGAGGCTTGACTGGGTTCAAGGTGCCTGCAAAGTTTCACAAATGGAGCCCTTGAACTGCTTTTTCTTCATGTGGGTGCTTTGTGGTGTATCCTGGACTCCTGCCCACATGGTCTTCTCCACCTCTGCTATTTCTGTGTTACTGCTGTTCTAATGCTTCAGGAAAATTAGGGGTTTTAACAGACAACCCTATGGGATATGTCTAAGACTTTGGTTAAGGACTGGAGAGATGTGTGCATTCACATCTGTCTGCAAGACTACTCTGAAATATGCACGTTTCCAGGATAAACTGAACACATGAGGTGTAGGTCCTTTAGCCATGGCTGAGAGGAAGGATGGAGCTGTTCCTGGTGTGTAATATTGGGCGTTGATTCACTTGGCACAGTGAGCTTGTGTGTCTGTCCTGGGGATGGGGTAGCACAGCCTCTGGGCACTACCCATGAGCTCACCAAAGAAGTGGGTGCTTGTGTATCTCAGACCATGGAAAAAATTGTTGGGAGAGCATTAATGCAAGAGAAAAAGCCTTTTTAGGGGGGCTGGGGGGTGTCACAGCAGCTCTGTGAACCCTACATGTGTTTGCTAACTAACCTCAACACACAGGCTGCTGGAGGCTTGTGGAAGGAAAATGAGAAGCGCCTTGCAGATGGTATGCCTCAGCCAAGCTCATTCCCTGAAACTTGGCTGCTGCAGAATGACAGCTCTCAAGGTCATGGCAAAGACATGTGAAACTGCATGGAAATAAACCCAAACTGTAATCCCTGACAGGTTGTGCAGAAGGCTCTGGTTGTATAAGAAACTCGAGGTAACGTGATAACTTTCTGTAAGGCAGAAAATCCTTGCTGGTGTGAGCAAAGCTTCTGAAATAATCTCTTCCTCTCTGCTTTTCTTCTCCTTTCTGCTCTCATTTCAATAGCCATTAGATGATGTGTTACCCACTGGCTTCAATCCACTGCAGGGATCCCTGCGACGAAGGGCAGGCATTCCCACAGCAATTCTGGAGGGTTTAGGGGAGCTTGTTCATTCTGAAGCTTTTCTCCCTTTCCCTGTGGCAGTCCTTTGCCTGGTGCTCTTGCAGACACAGTCTGCTCTTAGTGTGTTTACTGATTTCCAGCTTTTCCACTGGCAGCACAAATTCAATCAGAATTTCATAGCAGTTCAGCAACCCACAGCAAAAGTAAAGGCCAATAATATTGGAATATGATAATAGCCCTGTGCTCAGGCTTGCAAAATTTGCTGTAGCAGCTTGTGTGCTGTTACTTAAAATCTCTTACCCTAACCAAGCAGGGTAAAAAAATACCTCTGTCCTCAGAGCTTTTTAAACCTAGATTAGGCAAACATCTGCTAGGAATAGATTTGACGTTGATTTGGGGCTGAGGACACATTTAGGTAACTTCTCAAGCACTACTTTCCTATGATTTCATGTATCTTCAGCAGGAAACAAAGAGTTTCCTCTATCATTTGTTGATGGTGTAAATAGATATCTCCCACTTAACTCCATGTATGAGTGTGGCTGTTTTTAAGCACTGTGCAAGGGAGTGGAACCGTTCCCTCAGCTCCTGGATGTGGCCCAAGAGATTTGCCCATGAGGCTCCAGTTCTTTCCCAGCATTGAGGCTGGTTTCTATGAAGCATCCTGGAGAAGTGGTGGCCCTGCACTGCCTCTTGCCCCTCCAGGAGCCTGTCCTTCCTGCACCGTTGCTGTTTCAGGGGGCTGCTGTCAGGCTGATGGTGGTCACACAGTCTCTGTGGGAACAGAAACAAGATCGGAGACAGTGGCTTGTATCAACTGACACATGGTGCTCTGGCCAGAGTCAACAGGATGCCCACGCTGGCCCAGAAGTGTGCAGCACTGCTGGCCTCTGCTGCAGGAGCACTGATGGTGCATCTGAAGGATGAGTGCCCAGCGTTTGGGCGCTGCAGGACCATCAGTTGCCTCCAGAGCCCTGCCTTAGGAGAGGGCCATCGGTACACTGCCAGGTTGCTGGACATGAGCTTCAAGCTTTTGTCCCATGCCCTGACTTGAAAGTGCAAATACAGCCAAGCAACTGCCTGACTACTAAAATCAACCTCCCAGCAAGGCAGCATGGTGTCTTGCTGTCTGCAGACCGTTGTACCTTGGTGTCTGGTGGCACTTCCACAATCTCCCTGAGTTGTCTGGGCTCAGGGAGACTGTAGTTTGTCCAAAACTACTCCTCTCCTCCACAGCACAGAGCCTGTACTGCCAAAGAGGAGGTTAGGCAATTGCCTCCCTTCATCCCTTGGGTCTTCTGGAGGGAGCAGTTTCTGGGTTAGCAAGATGATGCATAGTGTTTTGCATGCAGCAGATAAACTGGCTTGCAGAGCATCCTTCAGTGTGCCTGCAGATGGGTGGAGGTAGGTCTGTCAGGCTGGTAGGGCAGGAAGATGCCCTCGGTCGTGTCTGAGAGTATTGCTGCTTGGAAGTATTAGAGGCTTGGGAGGGGAAAAGAGATGGACCAGAGGAATTGGGAATATTCTCTCAAGCAGAAGGTGTGCAGCTTGCCCAGGGATGCAGCAGCCAAAGGTAGTTACCATCTTGCTGATGACAGCAGCAGGTACAGCTCCTTCTGGCTGTTGGCTGTGTTGGGCCAGTGGTGTTTTGAAGAGCATCGTGTGGCTCTGTGGAAAATTGGCCCCATTAGTTGTTGTGCTTAGACTGCTGTCCACGCTAGGCAAAGCCAGAATATTGGGCTGAGGTGGGGAAGGGGCTCAGGTCAGTCCTGGCTGAGGGCTCTTCTGTGCTTGCCCTGGTGCTCCGTGTTTTCCTGTCATTACCAGGGCTGTGTTCAGCTGAGGATCTGCCTGAGCTTAGGGTTATGTGAATGCAGCACCCTTTATCCTGGAAGGAAAAATGCATTATTGTTAAGCTATTATTGATCTTGTTAATTATAGTAATTGATCTGGCATTAACTTTGCACTAGAGCTGTAACCTGTGAGTTTGCAGCTAGAAGCTAATGCTGGCTCAAACCCTGTGAAACACCAAGTGGATGGGGATTTCATTTCTTGGTAGACCACCAAAGATTTGAACAGGGCTGAAAAATAACTGGTTCACCTGCCTGTGTTTATAGAATTGCTGAAAACCTGAAGCTATTCTATAAAATAAAGGGATCTCATGTTCCCTTAATGAATATTTTAGCGATTCATGTGTAATTATTTGAACTTTCTAAATGGTAAATTATACTGCTACAAATTTCTCCTTTCTAGTCATACAGGAGCTTCATGGTATTTTAGAGTGCATTAACTCCCCTGAAAATCCCCTGCTCATTCCTGTGCAATTTATTCTCCTGTTTTCTGTAATGAGTTAATCTATTTTGAATGAAGTTGAGTTGCTTGCTGTATAACTGCACTGTAAAAGCTGCTTCCAGTTCCCATATCAGCTGGCTGGCACAGCCCCACATCCAGCTCCCCAGTAAAATTGCTGCTTCGTGCTCAGGTCTGCACAGGGATACGTGCATAGGTCTTAACCTTACTGGGATTGTTGAGAACAAAGACAGACAAACCTGACAGTTGGTCTTCAAAGCTTTGCCAGCTTGGGGAAAATCTGCATGTGCAAATTGCCTTTAAAACCTTTGCTGAAGTTATTCAGTGTTTACACTGCCCAGCTGCAGACCAGGCTCCTGTTGTGCTCACTGCGTCCCAGACCCAGGAGGAAGTTCTGTTCTATAGATTCTACATGTTTCAAGTCTTAAGGAAATCTTTCCTACTGACATTTTGGGGAGCAGAGGGGACTTATTCAAAGGTCACTTCCTAGAGCAAATCCAGATTCCTAGGCAGGTGATGTATGTGCTGCATCCTTGATGTTCTTGTTATTGGAAAATGATCCGAAGCTAAGGTAAATGACACAGACCCTGGCGTCCTACCTGCAAGGCATGTAGGGTGCTTGGAATATATAAGCATTTCTGCTAATGATAAGCCATCATTCTAAATGCTGCAAACAGCTGCAGGTGCTTTATTATTCAAGACAAATCACTGCCTTCATTTGTTTCCATCAGAAACCAACTTAGAGAGCACATCTCTGAGGATGGGAAATGAAATAAGTGACTCTTTTGACAAAAATTACATATTACTGTAGCTTTGGCATTATCAAGATCTGGTTTATCGGGGTAACAAAATTATGTGGTTTTAATAACAGGCTGAGATATTTTTAGTTTGGAGGAAGTATTTTTGAGAAACATGAAGAAAGAAAAGGGCATGATACAGGAGGGGGGAAAAAAAGTGCTGCTAGAAAGTTTTCCTTTTTCAGTATGAACAGGGAGCTTGGCTTTTGAAACTAGGAAAGAAACCAAATAATGGACCCGTATTTTGCTACCGGATGCTTAAGCTGGCATCTTGGTCTTGACATGTCTGCTGAATTTTCTAAAGCACAATTCCAGGTCAACAAAGCACAGGAGGGCTGTGCTCAGCTCAGCTTTCAGATGTGTGCTTGAAGTGTTTTGTTCAGCCCTGGCCTGCAGTCTGATTTCTAGCTCCCATCTTTACCAGGTACCAAGTACCTTGAATACCCCAGTGAATAGCAATTAATGACACTCAACTAATTCAAATGCTGGGATAAATTGCAGCATCTCCCAAAGGTGGCTATTAGAGCTAATCAGAAAATGCTGTACTTCCTGCAGAAAATGTCAACTTCTTGTTTTTGTAAACCAAAAGCAATCAGAATAAGTTCTTTCTGCAAGGAAAGCTCCTTTAAAATAAAACTGCATACTTTTCATAAATATTCTCTTTGGTCAAACCCCCAGATTTCTGTCAAAAGGTTTTTGGCTGAGTTTAATGATTATTACTAATACTGCCAAATGCTGTGATCCAGTTGCAAGGAATTTTAATAGAGGCTCATTTTGAGAACTGCATCCCTTCAAACTGAGTCTGCAGTTAAGGATATTATGGCTTGTGAGATTTTGGGGAGAAGTATTGCAAAGCAGAATGTCAGTGTTTGAAAAGGATGACACTACAAAAACCTCTTGAGGCATGAAATTTATGACCATCTATACCACAGGAGACTTGAGTCACAGGCAATATTTCAGTGCAAACAAATCAAATGTGATTATTTCTCTGAACTTGAACCAGATTTAGATGTATTTCAGGTCTGGCATGAGTTCAGTTCTTGCTTTGGTAAAACTGTGAGGCTAAATGACTTAAAAGATGCCTATGAGTTTGGCACAGAGAACTGAAGCGCGTAAGCAGGTGCTGCTGTTGAACCCCAACTACATTTTTAAAGTGCTACAGCTTCCATTTTATATTAAAGGAGTTGAAATAAATATTACTACTGCATTAAGAAATCTCTGGCTGTTTCTGAATTTCAGCTTTTCTCCATTTTCTATTTCAATAACTTATTTCTGCTGCTTCAGATTGGATATCCAGAAGGTATAATTGCATTCTTATTTAGTATCATTAATATTTCTAATTACTTCTGGGACAATATTTAATTGCTAACGAGTCTTGCCTATCACTACACATTTCTAGAGTAAGTTAAGTTAAACTTGCAAAAGGTATAGTGGATAGTAATTTAGCATCCTGGGAATGCCATTTAACAGCATTAAATATACTACATTGTGTGTAATCACAGAAATAAAATTGCAGGCTTCAAAAATTAATCTAAGCCAAGTCTTCATGCTGCTTTCCAGGATACTGTATTTATAAGGGAGATGTCTTTTTGACCATTCCACCAGACTCTTTTCTAGGGAAAAATGAGCATTAAAACTTTCCCGTCAGCCAGTAAACAAATCCAGAAGCCTCAGACTTCACCTCTGGCTTCAACAGGACTAGTCCTAATGTAAATGGGAAAAAAGTTTCACCTGTGTTGTTGAACTATTTGGTATCTGAGGTTGTTTGAACAATTCCCTGGACATTACAAGCTTGAAAGATTGATCTTTCCCAATAATTATCTCCATCGATGACACTACCTTCATAAAGAGATCTGCCTGGCAGAAAGGCAGTAGCTTTAGTCCAAGCTTTTTTAATGAATATGCCAAAAATTCACTGAAGCCAGCAGCCCTGAGGAGCAGTTGCCAACAGAGAACGACACCATAAAGTGGGTGAAGAAAGGAGAGCACCAACATGCGAGGCTCTGGCTGATGGCTGCCAGGCAGCCGTGCAGCCTATGTCTCGTCCACGCATTGGACAATGTTTCTGTGGAATTTGTCTGCCTTTTTTTTTAACAAGACAATTATCAGTCTTTCTGGGCATGGCTGGGCAAGGCAGTGTGTTGGTTTGCTGCCAGCATTGAACGCTAATCGCTTGCTGCCTGCCATCCTTGTGTTGGCAGGTGTGAAGCCAGGCTGGGTTTTTGTGGAGGGCAGCGCAGCAGTGCCCTGAATGTGGCACAGTCGGACGTGATTTTGGGTAATGTGGCTGTTTGTTTGGGGTTCATGGTTCCTCCTATTGCCTGCCTGCTTCCAGGTGTCAGAGGGGAAGCTCTGCTGTGTGTGCTTTAGTGATTTTCTGGGAGAGAAGGAATTCCTAAGGGGGAAAGGAGAGGTATGGCTTTTAAAGCTCAGCTTTCCCTGTCCAAAAGCTACACATTTCCTGTAGTGTCATAAAATAATCCAAATCAAATGAACTCAAAGCCAGCTCAACTTTTGTCCAGCTAGCTTATACTGGCTAAACTGTGCAATGAAAATTAATTCACTCCCAATTTAGTCTTGGGTTTCTGCCCCTCTGAGTGAGTTGACCCTGATTTCAGCAAAGAGATTATTTATTCTTAGGTATTCACTGCATAGATCTTGTAAATAAAGCTTGTAAATTGTTTGCTCTGACTATTTGCTACTTGTGAGATGTGGATGTATTATTATGTTTAATCAGGGCATACTTGGAGAAAGTATTTTTTATGAATAATGGCTTTATCCAAATATAATGAATATGATTCTTGTGAATTCTGTGGATTTTGGATTAGGTCTGAAATGAATGGCATATAGAAAGCGGCAGTGAGGATTTATTTCAGTGTATGCATTGAGTTTTCTTTTTAATTTCTTCACCTCAAGATACTGTCATATCTTGCACCTTCTTACAGTTGTGTCTGGTTCCTGTTTGTAACTTTACTACTGGCTTTCAAAAATAACCCAGAAGTCAAGAGACTGTTAAAATTTAGAATACAGAATTTATGATGCAGCTGGCCAGGCTGTGACATCATAGTGGTGCCTGTTATGGGCAGTTTTGTCTGAGCCATCAGATGGGTAAATGCATAATATTGAGAAGTATATAGAGGAGTTTTCTTATAACAGATGGATTGGTGTCTTACTTGAGATGAAAACAGTGACACTGGGAAACATCAGTCAGCCTCAAGAAGTAAGGTGCACTCCGTTTTCAGTTGCTTGTAGTTTGGACAAACTTCTATCAGCTTGTAGAGGAAACTGTTGGCTTTGCCAACAACTCCTTCCTGTTCTTTATTTTACATCTAGGATGCAGTAGACAGAACAGTTTGGGGTATAATACCCAGGGTTTGGGGTGGTTTGGGTTTTTATTTCCCTTTTGCTAGGGAGAATTTGCATTTACTTATGCCATGGATTAAAAATGTCATGGCAAAGCACTGTTTCAATCAACAGTTTTAATGACTTGTGATTATTCATAGCTTTCTGAAAATGTCATAAGCAGTTCCACTTCATGTGATCACGTATGCTTTCTAAGCAAATACCGATGAACTGTCTTGATTCAGTTTCCTGCAGGAGAGTTACAGGCTTCTGAGTTGAGAAGGAAAATGATATTTGAGATATGGAGAAAAGTACATGTCCAAAGAGATTAATCATTAAATAAATGCAGGTATCTAGTCTTCAAAGCTGTCATCCCAGGATTTAATCTATATTGCTTTAACTACTCTGATCTGAAAAATGCCTATTTTGCTTTTCTGTATGAAATGTGGTATAGATCCTAAGTGTAAGGGGTCTTCCTCCTTAAATGTTACAACAGGCTGAACACTGGCAAAAATGCTGCATTAATGCCTTCAAAATACATTTAGGGTCTAAAGGGTGGTTATCTCTGGCCTGGGTGTGAGTACCTCAAGCTATCCACCGGTGATACCGAGCGATACTGCTTACACCAGGCTAAGATTGTATAAAACAGACTGTCATCTCTGAACTAAAGATTACTCCTGTCATCTGCTATATATAATAAAGGAGGGTGACAGCAGTCAGACTGCTGTGGAGTGATGAGCTGAGAGGGAGAAAGACCGCAGAACATCATCTGTGTGGCAGTGACACTTTAACCCTTCTTTGTTTGAAAGGCACTCAGTCAGAGAGGGAGACAAGTAGGTGGGAGGAGTGGCAGGACTTGTGGTCACTTCTGGAGAGCTCCCTAATTCTGCCTCCTGGGAGCTGAGGATGATGAATTAAATGTCACCAGCTGCATGCAGTATGTTGTCAGGAGTGCCAAAAAGAGCTGCTAAATGATCTAATCGCTCCCCAGGGTCCATGGGAGCCTCAGCATCAAACTGCACCCTGTGCCGCACTGAGCTTGCGGACACCTATTCCTAAATGTTAAGGGAGAAAATTTAATCTCTTAGTTGGTTAAATATTTTGCTTGCACACTTCAGGGAGCAGCAGCTTTTCTGAACAGCCTACTTTGCACCAGGGTGGCTTTATTCAGGTTGCTATGCTTAGAAGATCATCTAAAAGTGCTTCACTTCCACAATAACTTCTTCCCTGTGGGACTGAAACCTGCTCTGTTTAACGATGATGAAGCGGAAATGCTTTTTTGTGTAAAACAAATAATAATAATAATAATAAACATAGAACCAGCCTCAGCAGCCTTTAGGGCAGTCGTGTTGTATCCCAGCTGTATTGTTTCTATTCAAATCTCAACACTTACTGTGGGAGTCGCATCCTAGAACAATCCTGTGGAAAATACCTCTCTCTGCCTCATCAGAGTAAGCTGTAGTAAGAGAAGGCGTTTCTTTTTGATGAAAGAAGTCTCATACCAGCCCAAGGCAGGAGTAAAAATACACGACCTCTGGCTAGATATCCTAGGAAAATGGTATGGGTGAGAGTACCCTGGCAGGATTCTGTGTGTGTGCCAACTTGTTACTCTGTACTGCTGTAAAGCATGGGCAGTTGTTGCTGGAAAGCTATAGGGAGAAGAATGTCACCAACGTTCAGTATGTTTATAAATAGTATGGATACCTGCAGATGATGCACCTAGCTCCTGCGAGCTTCGCCTGAGTGTTTCAGCCTAATTAAACACAAGGATGTCTCTTATATTTTCAGTGCAGGTTTTGCTAAGGATTCTTGACAGCTATTGTGGTGTAAGGGTTAGATGTCTAGATGGTGGGAAAATAGATATCTCAGCCCTGGTTACATAAGCCCTTAGAAAGGTTACATTTCATTGCTTTTCACATTTCATCCAGTTCTTACTGTAGAAACGCAGTGCTTTAGAAAAATCATTATGCAGATCAAGAAACATGAGCGTGTTGCTACCATAGGAGGAAAAATATAAATGATTAAATCTTGTGCTACCTCTTTCACAGCCCTAATCTCATTAATATAAAGCAATTTTAGAGATGGAGAAGAGCCGATAACAGCATTGGACTCGTGAGATATTTCTGTTTTCCATCCATCAGGCAGGTAATTGTGGGAGTTATGACTTTGTTAGGCAAAAACGTACAGCTCTAAAGAACCGATAACTGAGCATCTCTGCTCAGCAGACAATGGAGCGGCATCCGGTAATTGAATACATCAATAAGCTTTCACATCTCGTATAACTTCAGTGCCCTGGACAGGATAGCATTAGACATAATCATATTTTGATCAGGAGAAAATAGAAGTTGGATGAAATAATATCAATTTTATTTACAGGGCAGAGAAGAAGCCATCCAGTCTGTGACAGAAAAATGATTTTTTTATCTGGCTTTGATCTGGCTCTGGGCTTTGATTTGGTGGCAAATGGGTCTATAACTCATTTACACCAGCTGCCAGGCTTTTTGAAAGCACAGAACATTAAGCAGAATCCTGCTTCAAGGAATAAATATACAATCAACATAATAAATGGTGACAAAACAACCCCGGCTCATTCTTTACAGTTTTAAGTCACTACAGCCTACACAGAACACGATAGATACTCAGCTCAAAACCCACATATTGATCTGTGACCCCCTTGGGCCAAAGAGCATCTTTTGTGTAAGATGTTAGTAAGAGCTTAAGGGAGCTGGTGGGATTGGGGGTGGTTTTGTTTGAGTTCTTATTTGCAACAACGCTTGCAGTGTGTGGTAAGAAGAGGAAGGATTATTGGGGAAGAATGGGAGGGAGAGCAGAAGAAGGCTTGTTTATGCTCCACTGAAACAGACTGCTCTTCACGGCAAGGTTGGCAGCCTGCGCGCTCTGGTCGGGACTGTCAAAGGAGACAGGCAGTGCGGGGCGGCGCGGGGAGGAAGGCGATAGCGCCTCTGTTCAAATGGGATTAGAGCTGGCATTGAGCAAGAGAAACGCTGTCTGCTTGCCAAAGCCCGAGTGTTTTTCTTCCTAGCATGGGAAGGGCAGTGAAGGAACGTGGTCTGAATTTTCCTTGCCAGACCTGGTGCTTTCAGGGTGCTGCACCCGCTGCTCTCTGGCCTGGGGTGTGATGGTGCACAGTCCATGTAGGGCTGTGTCTGTAGCTGGTGTTCTTCAGGCCGTATGCTATATAGAAAACTCTGCTCTGAGCCCAGACCACCCTTTCGGCAGCCCCATCAGCCTGGCTCGCTTTCTGCCAGTCCTCCGCTCCGAGAGGTGCATGCTCTCTTCAAGACACTTGAAGCCTACTTATATAATGATGCACTTAGCCAAGATCTGTATTGTGCACTTCTGTGTGGATAAAATGAGTGTCGTGATGCTGCTTTGCAGGGCTGTCTGCTGGACAGTAAATGGCTGGTGGTTAGCTGCTGAGAGAGCACTGACGGCTTGACCAGCAGTCTTCAGGCTGGGAGGCACGTATTGAGCGAGGGCTTCTTCTGAGGTTGTTGGTGGATTTGTTTCTTACACAAAGGTTTGTAAATTGAGGTTGTTGGGTTTTTTAAAAAGCTGTGCGTTTTACTCTCTGCTGAAACCAAACAGTGGGGTCTTGCAGGAGGCAGTTGCTGAATGATGGAGTCAGGCGAATGCTAAGAAAGGCACACTTTTAATTTAACTTTATCCCTGATGATAAGCTTTCAGGTGGAACAAAAGGCTTCTGTGGCTCCTAGTCAAGACAGAGCCAAAGAGGCTCTATCTGAGCCAGGCTGTGCCCTTAAGCCAGAGAACTTCATTAAGGTCATGAGCAGGAATTCAAAATGAAGTTTGATGGCCCGTGTTACATAGCTCTGACTAGAGGATCCTCTTAGAACGTGTCTCTCTGCATTAAAGCATATTTAATGATGTAAACATAATATCAGGGTTATATGTTCCTCTGCTTTAGAGTTACAATAATTGGACTACATCCATTTTCTCTCTTCTTGCTCTCATCTCGGTTTCATTCTAGTCTGAGATGCAGATCATTGTCTTATGATACAGATTTGCCTTGGCACATTCTAGGGAGGGAAGTAGTTCAATTACTTGAGCTGGTTTGGATAGGCAATATAACTTTCTATGATGTTTTTCCTCCCCACAGTTCCTGATTTTTTTCAGTGAGAGGGTTTTTTTTTTCAGTAGGAAGGTTTTCTTTCAATAAGAAGTTCTATTTCAAGTAATTGGCAAGAGGCAAATCAGGGTTTAAATTTTGGAATAATAATGGGGATAAAATTATTATTATCAAATTATTATTCAAGGGATGAATTTTTTTAATATGGTTAGAAGTCCCATGGGTGACAAGCTCTGGAAGTGAGTTTGCTGTCCCTGCAGCCAGCTTGACCCCTTCAGAGAAGAGCCTCATCCAGCCTAAAAAAGGCCAGAAATTACTTTTTGATTGAGGTTTCTTGTCTCCTTCAGGGTAGATTGTGGTATTCTGATATGTAAAGTGTGGCAAATGAAGCTTTCAACCCTGTATTTAAAAAAAAAAAATCACTCCAACCTGTTTTCCTGAATCCCCAAAGACAGTTATCAGAACTAAGGAAGCATTTGCTTTCAGTGAGCACCAGCGGAGTCTGGGACAGTATCTCAGATCCCACTGTATGACCTGTAAAAACACTCATTCAGCAGACAAAATGCATTAAGTCCATTAAGATCATCCTGTCTGAGGTGTAGCTTCTGCTGCTGGTGGGTGTTGCAATGCAAGGGTAATTAATTATAGTGCTGGTCTGGCACATCTCTGCTTAAATTATAATGTATTAGCTACTGTAAACTCCTTGGGTCCCACCGCAGAGGTGGCGTTGCAAAACAATGATTCAGACTTTTCCAGAGCAGTGTGAGTAGGTGATAAAAACTTGATTTGAGAGTCCCATTAGCAGAAGTGCATTTTAACTGTACATGCTGAAAAGCAACGTGCTACTTGGGTAGTTTAATACCAAGTATTTTTCAAGGTATTTTAATATAGTGGGAAGCCTCTCCCTTTTAAAGAGTAACTGGAATGTTAATAGACAATGAAATCTTGGCTCTGAATCAGTCTATCACACCAAGGCTCTTGGATTCATTCGTTATCCATCTACAACTTTGTTCTTATCAATAAAATTTTTCTCAATAACATATGCTCACTTCTTACATTGAAAATACAAAGATACAGCAAAACAGTTGTACCAGGCTTTCTACCTGTCAGGATGTCCTTTCATCTCATTAATCTGTGCAAGAGATTAATTGGCTTCAGAATATCCTGGGGATAAAAAGAAATGTCAGCTGTGTTATCGTGGGCTAGGCAAGGGATAGCTCACAGTGATTTATGAAGACGTGTGTTCCCACAGTCCCCTCGCGCTCCAGCATACAGGGGTGATGCTGCTGAATTTTGAGTTCCCACAAAAGGGAAAGACTTTATCTCAGCCATAAGATAAGCCCCATGTCTTTCTTCAAGCAAAATCTTTGGCTTTGTTGTTTGGATTCTTAAAAATAACCCGCCACAACGAGCCCTTGAGTCTTGAAAAAATAGTGCTGTAAACCAGGAGGGACGAAGCGCTCTGTGCATGGTGATGGAAAGCTGGACTTGGCTGCCAAAGCAGAAAGAACAGGTCATCCCTCCCTATCCTGATGGGATGGGGCTTCTCCTCATGACTGTGTTAGTTTCTCACTTGGTCCCCATGGTGGGAATTCGTGGCAGATGTTGGATTAAGGTTTGAATTTGAGGGAACAGGTCCTGAAGACCCCTGCCTCACTGACCAAGCAGGGAGTCATTTTAATTTGGGGACAGCAATAAGTAACGATGCTGGAGTTTTAGGTGTGAGAAGGGGAGGGTATCCATGGGAGTCTTAGACACATTGCCTGCTTTGCCTTGAGTCCTCAGCCAAGTCGCACACAGCAGCAGAGCCAGCCAGACACACGTACACCGATCCCAGAAGTGCTGCAGGGACTTAGTGTTCATCTACAGAGAGTACCTTAGAGCTTGTAATAGCCAAGATTAAATAGCATCAATTTAAACAACGCAAATAATCCCCATGAATAAAATTCACTTTAAATAAACTTCAGAGGCTTTTTATTTTTTTTCCCCCGTGTGCATGGGGTTTTTTCTTAAATAATGGAAAAAAATCAGGATGTGTGGTTTAAAAGCTGGATTCTAGCTCAGATAATTACAAAATTTCTGACCACTTTTGCAATGTAATGAACGTGCTTTCTGAGCCTGACAGTTTATATTCTGAGTTTAAAATGGCTTGAAATTAAAACTTAAAATAGAACATTAAGCAAGGAAATAAATCTTAACAATGGTAATATTAATATTGCATTGAGACTGGTTAAGAAATCACAGAGCTGTGGACACAATTAATAGTTTTAGTAGCTTCATTAATACTGGTTTCAGGCTGAATATTACACCGATGTTTTTTTCTCACATCTCTGGTAATGTGTTTTATCAAGGTACCAGCATTTATTCCTGCTGTACGTGGTCTAATATATAAATCAGCTGAACTTTTAAAATTCATTTTGGTTGGAATGTTGATAATGTGACAGGCCAATCATCAGCTCTGCTTAGAGATTTATTCTGTTAGATTACTTTCATGTTATTGAATCACCTAATTTTTCCCATTGAAGTGAGTAAGTTTGAACAAACTGGGGGTTTTAACTTTCTGTCCACATGAGATGATACAAGTGCTCTTAATCTACTCATTCAATTTAGTCTCTACTTAGTCTACAGGTGCTTCAGCCTGGAGGGTAAAACTAAGTATTTTACTAACTTTCTACTTAAGCATTAAAGGGTTCATTTTAATAAACCAAACAAGATCCTTAAAAATAAAAATCCAGTTGCAATTCTAGTTTTATCCTTATTACTCATTCCCATTGCTGCTTTAAGGTTTTTCCCTTTTTGTTCAACTCCTAGCAAAGTCATGCTGCTTTATCCTTGTTGACTGCAGAAAAAATAAATCACAAAAATCCAGACTGCTTTGAGCAGAAAGTAGGCCAAAAACTCTTTCTGAAAGAACAGACCTTGCACCTCTTAAAATCTGTTACCATTTGAAACTTTGGAAGATACTTATACACATTTATTTATTTATTTATACAAGTGACAGGCAATTGAGGGGCACCTGATGACAGAGCTGAAGTATGAGTCCTCTCTAAGCAGATGTCACTAGTCCATTTGGGGAAAACAGGGCAACATTTTTCAAAGGATATGTTCCCTGGGATCTTAGGAGCTACAGAAACATTAGGGAGTCTTTAGAATAGGAAAAAATATCCAATTCTGTCCTTATATGTATTTACTGGGGAAGGAAAAAGCCTACAAACTTAGCTAGGAGTTGGAGTTAGAATCTTCCTTATCACATAAAGGCAAGGTTTATCAGAGGGGGAGTTTTAGCTAGACACATCTCAAATGAGGTTCATCTCTTTACAAACAAGTCGGTGCCCCTCCCATACTGTTCAAAGATCCCACTGAACTCCTCGATATGTTGTCTTGTGCCAGTTCAGAGGGAAAAGGGCTTTTCATCTCCAGTCTGTGGATTTCCCTTCTGAGGCACAAACAGCCACCCCTGTTCTTGTTTAACTGCGACTTAACTGGTCATGCAAACAGTTAAGAATTAAAATAAGCCCCCTTCTATTACTTTTAATTACATTTTCCCATACCTGGAACAGAAAAATAAAATATCCAACTATTTTGACCCTGATGTTAATTGTTTTCAATAAAAACTGTACCACCTGTCAACAGCAGCAGAAAACATATGCTCAGTACAATAACATGCAAGCCAAGTGCTACACAGCTCATCTTCCAAAGCTAGCCTTGTATGATTAATATCTTTCTAATGAACATATAGAAAACACTGCTACAGAATATGGCTTTAGTTCTCAGAAGAAAATATTTGCTATCTGGAGTGAAAAATGCGTTCTCCATACATAAGCAGTCCACAAATTATTTGTGTACATGAGTCTGGAAATGAAAAGTTGTCTTGTTTTTATGGTGAAAAGCCTGTTTACCAGGATTTAAATCTTTGTCTCTCTTCTTATAAATGGGAATAATTGTCAAGGATGTCTGTGAAGCTAGGATTTCATTCTTCTCCAAAATCCTTCAAAAGTGGTTCTCTTTATGTACCTTTTTACCCAGAGGCTTGAAGTAGAACAACTTTATTATGTGCTTATGACTAGATAACATCTAGAAGCATGTGTGCTAGGTCGGTCACCTGCCTCTGGAAGGGAAAACCAGGGTTCAGTTCCCACTTGCACAGCAAGAGCATTTTGGCCAGAGGAAAATAATTTCACATGCATCCTTCTCCTTCATCAGCAAGGATGAAACCTTGCAGAGGAATTGAACTTCCCCTAAGTGTATTAAATACAGGATCACTGCTTCAAGAAATGAAACTCTTAGCTCTCACAGCATAAAAACATTTTTCTTGGTTGTTCTTGTCCTAGTTTTTGAGGCTGAGTAGGGAAAGGGCTGTCAGGGAAAGGCAGTAATGGAAGAAGTGGAATAGCAAAGTACATAGGAAAAGAAAAGCACAGATTGCTAGACTGTCAAGTCTTGAAAGCTGTGCTAACTTATGTGCTAGTATAGCACTGGGTGCACTGGGGTTTAGGTATTAATTTAAGGGATCTTTTAATTCCAGGACGGTCTGATAATAAGCATGAGATTTCTCTTATTCCTGTTGCCATCACCAGTGTCTGTCTCTGCTGAGATGCTCCGACAAAGTGAGCGTGTATTTGCAGAAGCAGCCAGACCCTATAGATATAATAGTGGCTGGGAAAGGGACTTTTCTGCTCTGTACAGTGTGGGATTGTGTGCACTCCTGTGGTAGTCACTGCAGTGGTCTGTAAGGCCTCCATCTCTTGGGGAGTCGTGGCCCTTATGGTTGACACCTGAATAGCCTCTTGTGGCAATGTAAGAAAGGGGATGTGTGATAGTAATCAATAAAGCTGCATTCCTGGAGGGTATTTTTGAGCAACACCAAGTGAATTTTCAGTAGTAATAAACAATTGCTCCACTATCTGTCAGAGTGTGGATGTCATTGTTCTAATTAGGGAACAAACCCAAGAATTCTTCTGGCAGTTATACTGGAATTCTGAATGCTGAGGTAAAAACACATTCCCAAATTTATGTTGTTTGGTTAATTAAGGTTTTGAACAGCATATGTTGATGGACATCAGCAGCACGTGCAGGAATAGCACTCTGTTGGGGTGCACATCTTATTTTGGTGCTGATCAAAGTACATCTTGTGTAGCAAGTACTAAAACATAAGGTGTTATTCAGGCTTCAAAGCAAGCATTGACTGGCCAAGTTCATTCTTTACTTTGTGTCATAAATTACATTTTTCAAAGTCCTAATTAAGTTTCTTAGGGTTTTTTTTTACCCTAACTGTGGAAGAGGCTGACTCCAGGTACATGCAGTTGCCACCATGGCTCATTTCTTATGCACTGATCTGCGTCCTTGTAATGGCACAGTCTGAAAGGATCTCACACTGCTGCATTACACAACTCTGTTAAAATGCCTACTAAGTAATTCATAAAACACATTGCCCACATTTACTAAAAAGTTAATGGAAATTTAGGTCTATAATAGTAGAGACCCTGTATGTTACCCTTTACTTAACACATTCCCTGCAGGGACCTTCTCTAGGTGTTTATGTGAGACAAGGGGAGATGGATTTGGTTTTGGTAGGCATCAGGTAATTCCCTCTTTTGTTTTCTTTGGGGTGTTTTTTGGTCCCTCAGATTTTTTTTCCAAGAGTAAGAAATACTGAATTTGCAAGACCTCTTGCTTCCTGTTGTCTCAACCTATCAAACTTCAGAAGCCTGAATACGTAGAGTTGATTATTTCTTTAAAGAGTTAGTAAAGAGAAGCACTTACTGGCTTATATCAATCAATCTACACCTTCATTCCAAAACCAGAAAAAGCCCCGTCCTGGGTAAATGCATATTGCTGTGCATGATTCTATGATGTGTTCAACTGTGATGCTATTTGAGGCCAACTAACCCTAGGATTTAACCCCAGAAAATGCCACGTGGTACTGAGGTTATTTCCGTTCTGCTTATGGCACAGACTCAAAGGCTGCGTGACTTCAACTGTCCTTGTTTGCCACCCAAGCTTCAGAAACCTATTTGTACTTCATGTTGGAAGCCTAAGAGAGGGAACTGTAATCGCTTAATCCTGGATTAAGCATCTTCCATATCTCTAGGATGACATCCCATGTTAGCACTGAGGCAGTGAACTTTGTCAGCTTACCCCTGAGGGACAGCTTGGCACTTTGTCTCTTCGTGCAGTTGTCCAAAACTACATTTAAATGTCCCCCTTCCTGAAGCAGCCTTGTATTTGCTGGCAGACTCAAGAAATCTCCTGACATCTGTGGCTCAAAAGCTTTCTGTGTTTACCGTATAGACGATGGAACTGACCTTTATCCACCTAATATGAGCACCTGTAATACTTCTAATGAAACAGATATTGCAACAAGCAATGACCTGGCTCAACAGAAAATGTTCTGATGGGAGATAATGTCCCATTTTTCGATTTCATCCCATTTTGTACCCAAATTCCTTGGAGATCATGCAAAAGGCTAAGAAATGGTGGTTTATTTAGGAATGGATATGGAGAGAAGTCCACTCTCTGGGTGTGAATACCACAGATGCCACAAGCCAGGAAACAGCTCTGAGAAGGAAAAGTCAAAGAAGGGAAACCACACTAAACAAGGGGGGGAGGGGGAAGAAAAAGAGAGAGAATGTGTTTATATTTCTCCTTAAAATCAACATAATGTAGCAGTGGTTTGTCCAGCAAGCAATTAAAAAAAAAAAACCAAAAATCCGATTTCTTTAAAGCCAACTGTGAAAAGCTTTTATGAATTGTTCTTTGTGTGTTTAAGTTCTCCTGCTCTGCAATATTCTTCATGTCCTACATAGTGGTATTTTCTGGTGCCTGAATCGATATTTTTTCAGTGATCAAGTGCTTTTGCTATGAAAAGGCTTTTAGTACTGTTATGAAGCAGTCAATAACCATGACTGACCTTTAAAAACTCACGGGCCTTTACTCCAGCCACTTTGAAAAAGTGAATCTATATAATCTACTTGTGTTTCTGGGCAAGTTGGCTTTAAAAAGGACATGTAAACAGCAGCAGTTTTGGTGGAGCCTCTTGTTCAGAATAGGCAGGTTTTGTTGGAGTACCATGGTTGTCCTGTGCAGAAGCTGATGGTTGTTGGGTGATGAAAGTCTGGCAAAGCTCTGTTCCTGTTGCTCCTAAACCCACAACCCCGTTGCAATGCTTTATTTTGAAAACTAAATTTGCTAAGCAGTTCTGAAAGGATTTCTGACTGTTCATGGAATATTCTGCTTTGATTATACTTGAAGACTTTGTTTTGGGGGGTTTAAGAATTTCCTTGTCAGCCTCCCCAGCAGAGAGAGCAGAGTTATAATGAGGTCCCTGCCCTGAAAAATCTTTGAGGCCTTTTCTACGTATTCTTCACTTCACCCTCCATACTTGTGTCTTGCTTGTAGATGTGGATAATTCTTTATCATGGACAGCAGCTATGTTTTCTGAGAAAAATACTTTGTGATGGCTGCCTCTTCCAGCAATAGCACACTTCTGCAAGGGGCCTTGTATAAATAAGGGTTGGGGGGGTTCTTTGCCAGTGAAATGCTGATTTATTGATGCTGAAGGCATCATGCTTGAAAACAGCTTATTTAAATAATATTTCACACACGGTGGCAGGTACACAAGTAAAAGGGAATCATCACATTAAATATTAGCAGTGGGTGTGTTGTAGCTTATGCCTCCTGTAAAATCAGATTCATGTTCTGCTCAGCATAGAAGAGGCATCTCCTTGCAGAGAGTCTATTGATTAATGGTCTGCTAGCCTGCCATTTACAAGTGGTGGCTTTGCTGCAGCTATATCTGCTGGGTTTGTTTTCAAGATATAATTAGAGAGAATAAAATCTTACTGGTGACATTACTGAAGCGATGGCATTTTCCACACTCTCCTTTCAAAGCGGCAATAACTAATTGATACCTCGTTATTAGATTATTATGAAGGATGGAATATAGTATGAATTGCAACTATAAACCTACAGCATCATCATCTAGTTCAATAGGTGATAAACCCTCTGTTTAATTACTTTAATGTGACAGATAATAAATATATGGTGTGGCTCATTTCTATCAAAGATGATCATGCAAATGAGCTTTCTTGGAGGAAAGGATTATTTTTTTTGGCTACTTCTTTTAGAAAAGTTATCCTTTTTGCTTTTGTTTGTGCAAGTTGCTGGATATAACACCATGAGCTTAAGCAGGAGCTGTGCTTTCAGAGCGTGTTCAGAAGTAAGTTACTTGCATCCAAACTTAATACAGTTATTTTTCTGCTGCTGTTTTGTAAGTTCACGTCAAAACTTTATATCTGATTTACCTGTATAAATCTCTGAAAAGCAGAATTACAGGAGTCAGGAAAGGCATCTTTAAAGGGCTTCCTATGGTGACTGTTGCTAAGGAAACCTTCATATTGCACCAGGTTTTGAAATGCCGGTAGCATCTGAAATACACAGCTGAATCTCATCCGTTCAGCCCAAAATTAAGGGTGACAGGTAAGGTGGTATAAGTCATCGTGTGTCCCAGTTATGGAGAAATAACAGATAGGAGTTGGATGCAAAAAATACACAGGGACTCATGATTTGAGATGCTAGATGCTTTATACTCTTGAGATTTTTAGTTTGAGTGGAGGAAAGCTGCCTGAGTTTACCAGATGATATATCAACCTAGACATGAGCGACTAGCTAGGGGTCATATCAACATCTGGGTACAAATGGAGCTTAGGTGCAAATTAGTGCATGTTATTAATTAATGCTGTAGTAGAATTATGCAGCAGAACTAAGGAAGGTTCCCAAAAGCGGGGCAATTTGCACAGATGTTAGTAGTGACGTAAGATGTTTTGGCTGAGGGCTGGCCATTTGACACTTGAATTGGTTTTTATTCCCTTCTCCTCCCATTTATCTGCTTATCTGAGATGTATATCTTGTACAGGAATAGGGGTGACATGGGGGGGGGCTACATGTTACCCTCATTTTGCATGCAGATGAAAAGCAAAGAGCCTCAGCTCCTAGGGATGGCTCCTGCTTTCCTCCAGGCAGCACTTTCTCCCATGAGCTTGCCATAGACTTTTAAAACCTGGCTGATGGGCAGAGGCCAGCATACCTGCTCCAGGGCTGCGCTGTCATTGCTGGCCACAGAGCATCCTCTAAAGACAGAAAATTCTTGAAACAGAGAACTACAATTGAAATGATCTTTGTGCTGTCCTCCTGCATCCCACCTCTGTAGAGCCTGAGCACCAGCAAGTCAAAACAGGTCCAGAAAGGCAGAGGGTTTCAGCAGCTGCTTAGAAAGAACAAGACTGTTTAGTTGTGTAAAACACTTGTACTTCTGAGTCCACTGTGACTTGCAATTACAAGAAATCTGTTTAAAACTAGCCTTGGTAACTTAGCAAGGGATAAAACACCTACTTGCATGTTCTTTCAATATGTAAACTAAGTAGACCAGGCACTAAAACCTCTCCTGTTTGGAGAGGTAATGGTTGCATCTGATGGGAAAATGACTGTCAGAGAGAACCTATTCTTAAAAAGTTTCAAGTGTACTTCTAAAGTCATAATCCACAAAACTGGGTCAAAAACTGTTTCCAGAGTGTCTGTAGACCAGGTTTATTGATCACTGGGAAGTTTAATACCATGGAGAAGGAAATAACATCTCTTCAACAAGGGGGATAGCAGTTTGGGTTCTTCAGAAAATGCTTTTTGCCCGATGCTTCCCCCTGAAATATCCAAACTGTTTCTGTAGCGATGATGTGTGTGTGCAAAGTGCACTGCTAGAGCCTGTCTAGAGACTCAGGTTGCCGAGCACATGTTGCTGCTCACAAGGATAAATGGCAATAAAAGCTATCTTACAACATCCTAACTAATTGTATGTGTATTTATCTTTCCTGTTTCACTACTTTTTTTTTAATGTCAGTTTATATAAACAAGCACAGAGATAAAATTCCTGACAGCTGAGAAGTGTGGCAAATTCTCAAATATATTTACACTACACAAACATTGAAACGCATGTAATATGAATATAAATTTCAGGGTCGTGCTAAGTAAATGATTGTCGCTGCTTTGCAGGATGTAGCAACAAATTTCAGGCTCTGTGCAGAGAAAGCATGTTTATCTCTTGGATGTCTAAGTAGCCATTTATCTGTGTAAGTAGCTGACTTTGTGCTCATGCAAATCAGGTGCAAAATCAGTGTTTTCCATGCCTATCGTGGTTTCTCACTTTAAAGGCTCAGCTTTTTTGCCTTTTTGCAGAAGCAAAGCTCATATTTTTTTTATACCAGTAGTAATCAAACTAATATTTTTACTACTTCTAGGAACAGTGCATTTTTTTCCCCCTGTCTGTTGCCAGCGTTCCTCTGTGCTGGTATTTCTCTACTTGAGAAAAGCTAAAAATAAGTTGCAAGACTGATCTGACTGTGAAAAACTTGTTGCCCAGGCAACCCCATCTTTTTCCCAACTTCGGGGCTTCAGCTGTCTAATGGTTCCAATAGGTAAAACCATAAAGGCGTCACCGTTTCATCCTACGGGAACTCCCCTCGTTGGGAACACGTTTTAATTCAGAATTATGATGCAAATGAACCTGGTTTTCCTTTTGGGGGAAAAATGGTGGGATTTTGTTTTGAGGGGTGAAGAAAGCAAGAAGTCGGTGGTTGTTTCTAAAGCAAAATGGAAGTGATAGTTAACTGGCTGAGGAGTTGGAGGGTGGGAATTTTAGTTTTCTGCTGTATAGGGGGGGATGCCTGAAGCTTTTGGAGTCATGAGGCTGGACTGTGCAGGCTCTGTCTCCAGCTCAGAGCAGCCCGAGTGGTTTGCATTGGCTATGTGCATTCTGGTAGTAAACTGCAAGGGATTTCTCAAGCCATCTCTTATGGGAGCTTCCCTGCTTTCCCTAAAACTTCCTTGCAATAACAGTTTTCAGAAAACTCATTAGATCTTCTCCCACTTCCAAAAACTTAGTCAGAAAGCAAGCTTGAGAAATGCTGCAGATTACATTCTGATTCCCAAAGCACCGTGGATTTATGCCATGAGAAATCAGCCACAGGCTCTCAGACGTCACCATCAATGAGAAAATGCCCATTTGACTTCATGGGAACTAGATGGGCCAGAATCCACCAGTTCCAGCTGGTGCACAGAGCTACACTTTTAGTAAAGGCAAATACTGGCAGTTGAGGCATCAAGAATCCTGCCCTTTTTTTTTCTGGAAGTAGATAAAAGAAACAAGATCAATACAGCATGTAACATGTCCTGAGAACTTACTAGCTAGTTATCCACCTTATTAACAGCAAGAATGAAATAAAGCTCAATTTAATTCTGCATAGTTTATTCAAAGTGAATAAATGAGCGGGCAAAGATTGCTGTGTTTATACATATTTCATAGAGGCTTTTGATAAAAAGCAGAACTAACCATTTAAGTTTAATTGCATCCAAATAAAGAACTATTTCCCACGGCTACTGAATAATACAACATTGTTTTTGTTCTACTGTGTTCAAAAACAAAGGCATTTCATAGTAGCTTGGGAGGTAAGATGTACAAGCCTTTATTTATATGTACTGGGGAGGGTGGGCAGGAGGAAAGTAATTACAATGTGCTGTTTCAGACAAGACTTGCTAAGTGTCAGAGATACCAGGAGATAAATGTGACTTGAAATGAGAACATCAGATAAAGGGGCTTTAAAGAGTTAATGTTCCTGCCTCTTCAGTGGCTGCATTAAGGTTTGTGCAACCAGAGGCAGTTACGATTTTTTGTATTGATAGCTTGTACTATGAAGTATGAAATTCCCCCAAGAATCGCT
The DNA here is from genome assembly GCA_020800305.1 of Porphyrio hochstetteri. NCBI lineage: Eukaryota > Metazoa > Chordata > Aves > Gruiformes > Rallidae > Porphyrio > Porphyrio hochstetteri. Next base: position 15,479,020 of record CM036920.1, read on the forward strand.
CTATACAGCGTTGGTACGAGTCTCTACACTGTTAGGTCCTCCTGGGAGCTGCAGTCGTTGCTAACAAGGCATCAAGAAGTGAAACACTGAAAAAATGGGTTACACACACGCTTTCCATAAGACCAGGAAAACAAACAGGATGTTAGAAATCTGTGCCATTTCCATGAACCTCAGTGTATCTCGGGACACAGGAACGTGCTTGCTTTCATTGCTTACTTATGCTGTTTGATACTCAAGGATCTGAACGCTGAAGCTGTCTTACAGGGGCTACTGGTAATGAGATGATAATTTTTTAAGCAGAAGGGAGAGAAGGGATGTGGGAGAACACTCTTGCCCTGTCTTCTCTTTGGTAAGGGAAAGTTTTTGTACTTCAAGGTCAACTGTTGAACCAGCAAAGCCAAGATTGTCAGGATGAGCAGCATGTGTGTTTTATGGCTGTGCCTGAGTGTCCTGGAGTAGGAAACGCAGAGGGTGAGACAGTTACGGGGCTGAGATTTCAGCCTGAAGACAATTAGGGATACAAGGTGAAGACTGAGAGCTCTGACCTGCTCCCTCTTCTCTTTGATGCCTGCATGCTGGGTGTCACCGCCCCAGCTGCAGAGGTGGCAGAGGGAACTGTGTCCCCCCTGCCAGGCACTTGTGTTGGGCCCCTCCTATTAAATCAAGATCTTGCTGCTTTTGGCTCGCACTGGCCATGCAAGTGCTGAGCCTGAAAAGCAGATGTGGAGCCAGTTTTCCTGTTCCTGTAAGGAAAGCAGTGGGCTCTGGAGCTGATGCCCCATCCAGCCACCGCTGCTGCCTACAGGAGGGCTGGGAGCCTGCTCATTAGCTTTGAGTGCTAATCATGAGCATCACAGCCCAGCTACTGCACAAGGGCAGGTGAATATGATGCTAAAGCCCGCTGGGACCTTGGGGTTGACTGAGTCTGCCCAACACTAAGCAGATCTGACTCAGGAGCCACATAATCATGTTGTCTTGGTGCAGTCACAGAGACTGAGCCATGCTGAGAGCCTGGGATTAGCAGCCCAAGCCCAGCAAGGTGCCAAGTGACCTACATTTTTATATATATATTTATATTTGTACATATAAAGCACCTATCACCACATCAGTAAACATTCTTTGGAACCACTCTGACAGAGGTAAGAACAGGCAGGAGGCTGCCTGTCAGTACCTCAGCTGCTGCTTCCAAATGATTTAAAAACAAAAAAAAGGCCACAAGACTGTGCTGCCAGCTTGCTTGGCTGGTGTTTAATACTGCTACTCTGTCAGGGTTGGAGGGAGACCTATTGTGAACGGGACATGTACATGGTGTCTGCTTTGGAGATGGCTTGTGCTCTGCAGGCACAGACCAACCAACTTCTCTTGTGATTAGGGGCTGTGTACAGTCCTGTTCCTTAGTTTCTCTGCACTGTGTGTATTTCTCTTTCCTTTTTTAAACCACACTGGATATTGTGACTGTTATTCCCCTGCTTTGCAAACATTTTTCTGGTCATTCACTTGAGTAAACCAAAGCCCAGTGAAATCATTGTTTGTAACTGTCCATTTGGCTGCTCTGTTAGATGCCAACAATGTGGTGTATGTTGGACTGGGGACTGCAGCTAAAATCTGGGGGGAAAAAAAACCCAACCCAAAAGACTTCTATTCCTCACAGAAAACATCTGGTGCTTTGGGCTGACCTATTGAGAATGGCAGCAGGCTCTATTCACATAGTAGCTTCAGCTGGAGATAAATTATCCTCTTGCAGAAAGACTCTTAATTAAAAGGTGACAGAAATTTTACTTGCAAAGTCCAAAGTGAGTCCTATGGCATAATAAAGCATGCTCACTGCTAAAATGGAACAGATTGCCTGTAACATGGCAAACGGTGTTTAAAAAACCCACCAGCACTACAACTGCTTAATGAAAAGTATTTTTAACACCGTGTTTGCTTCTGGAAATATTGATTAGTGCATCAGTTCTTACAAAAGGGCAGAAGAGAAATGGAGAGATAAACACTGTTCGTGTTTCATCTGGGTTTCCCCACAGCAGTACACAAACGTGAGCTGGGCAGTCAGCAGCCTGGTGCAAACACCAATGATGCTCACAGCCAGAGCAGCTCAGCCCCACTGAAGCCCCTGTGTTTCGTTGTGCGAGGTGACTTTGTTTCAGAAACTTCTGTGGTCATGCTGATTTTCTTTCCCTGGCAGTATGTTTAAAGAAAATTAAGGCTAAATAATAGATTTTTTTTTTTCTTGACATTATTATTCTATCAGATCTGTCCTGATTTACGAGAAAAGCTGTCCTTCACACATCTACCAGAAGGCTCACAGCACACTGCAGAGTATTTCTGTCCAAATAACATTAGTTAGGTTACAATAACGTGCAAAGATGTAGGAGGACTCAGCTTGGGAGAGCTACCCCCAGAATCCATAATTTAAATTGCATTTCAGTCAGCGTAGGGTTTGTTGAGCAGCAGTGAGAAATGGGCTCAGGAAAACAATAAAACATCAGTGGCTTCGAGGAGGTTGAGAGAGACTTGCAACAACCACAGTTCTCAACTAATGACATATTCTGCCTTTTAATATTAAACAATATAAACTGTCTTCCTCATCTTGCTTTGAGTCCAGCTATTGTCATGTCTGTTCCTTAAATTCAGTGCATCACCCGACACGTGCTGAGCCAAATTCTTATAAAGCAGCTGCGTGCTGGTGGCTGCCCACGACGGTGGGGTTGGGCCTTCAGAAGGCAGAAGTTGCTCTCAGACTGACTTGTGTGATGATATGCAGTGAGGTCAGTCTCATTGTGCCAGTATAATTGCATGAATTTCAGTAGTTACATTGGTTTTCAATTTCTTCTAGATCCAAGTCTTGAAATTCTTGTTTCTAAACCAATTTTGTTAAAAGCAGAGGTACCTTTCTTGGACAGAAGATAGAGTATGGTCCAGTCAGCTGTCTAGAAATCTAGAGATTGCCATAATTCAGTCCTCAGCCCAATTAAAGAGAGGACTTTATTCTATTTTCAGTATTTTTAATTCACTTCTGATGCACTCTGAGTTGGTGGTTGTCTGAAGAGCAAAATATGTTGGCACCAGGTTCAACCCCCAGCCATCTGAGTAGCTACCCCTATTTTTAGCAGGTGCAAATGGGTCAACCTCTGAAGCCTCTGATTCAAATGGGTTTAAAACATAGCTTAGAAGTATTAATTTTTCCACAGGGTAGCAATCCATTCCCATCTGAGAGATGGATTTTACTCATAGAAACTGGAAAGAATAGTAAATAAAACCATTTTAGAGAAACAGCTCTGACCAGCCCCAGGGGACATTTTACTTCAAGTGTGACTGAATTCTTTGCCATTATCTGAATGACCCTAAAATGTAGAAATTAGCATTAAAGAAATTACAGAACCAAAGAAGGATCATGTGCCTGTGGTCTCACAGGCACAAACTGTTGTCGTGTTACTCATTACCAACTACTATCTTTTGTCTTACTGGTTCTTCATTTAGGGGTGATGTATAATCTGTCTTCCAAGGATGAGGACAGGGCAATAAAAGGAGCATTGTTTTGCTTCCTTTGGGCTCTTGTTTGGTTTGTGGGCAACGTGGCTGCGTTCAGGCTGAGGACTGAGTGCACACACTTGATTTTCTCACAGAAACCTTGATCCCTTTAAAGGTTTTCCAGGTTGCACAGAAATGCAGAAACTACTGATTTGAGGAAGGCATCAGAAAGCTCAGCTTTCTATCTGCATAAAGTTCAGGATGCTGTATCTGTGTAAGTAGCAGCTGCCAGCCTTTGCAGTGTCTTAGGAATGGGGGGAATACTGGCACCCTAAACTGTTTTATCCAACAAATGGTTATATTGTTTAATTTACACAGCAGACTTAAAGAGCATTTCAAACCAATGAAAGCCTTGCATGGAGAAATGTTGGCAGTGCTTTGTTGTATTTTTTTTTCCTCTTTGTATCTGCTTCATGCCCACAATCCTACAGTATTCCCGTTTGTTGCTCCGGAGTGGTCTTTCTCCCCAGATCTTTACCATTTTCCAACTGAAGATCATCTTGATTTCACATGTTCCTACCATCCAGTTACCACCAGTTCCAGCAGCTTTGATGGGTATCACAGGTACAGTTCAGAGTAGCCAGATCTGAAATATTTGCCAGGAGTATTCTTCAGGTGCTGTGGTCCATATCCTGACAAATCAGTGTTGGATTAACACCGTGTACTTAATGTAGCTGCTCTTCTGATGGACTGCTCACATCTCTCCATTCTGGACTGCGCTGTGCTGCTTTTAATTCTTTCCTCTCCTTTTCTGCTGAATATGAGATCACTCTGTGCTGTTTTCTTTTCTATGCCAGCTGTAAGCTTTGGCCCAGGGCTCTGTGGCTGATGGGAGCCGGCGCTCAGATGGGCTGTCTAACCCCACTGAACTGAAGATACTGTAATATTCTAGCTTGAAGCAGGAGGAATTTCAGTGATGTAAGAAACAGCACTGCACGTATGAAAGCACAGCCTGGTTAGAGCTCCTGAGTCCCCCTGGGACCCTTCAGAATAAACGTGCTGCTCTTTACGGCCGCACTTGCTGAGGCAGCCCACGAGGATGCTGAAGGAACACGTAAGAGCTCGCAGGAGCTGAGGGCTGGAAGTGCTCTCTCTGGGTTTGTGAACGCCCTGAGAACGTTTAGTTATATTTTCAGTTAATAGTTAGGATGTTCTTTGACTTCAGAGTATGAATCCCGTTAGATTTCCTTGGAAAAGGAATCGGTTCTCTCAGGCAACATAAAGCTTTCACGGCGTGTGTGTAGTCAGGGGGCTCCATCCAGCTCCTGGCTGGTGTTTGAGTAGATTCTTTATTGCTTGTTTGCATGGTCCTTCAGCTGCTGCTCCTTAAAACAGTCCATGTAGCAACTGCACAAAGGCTTCTCAGCATCATGGAGTACTGCAGAGGATTTGGGCTTTTCACAGAAAGCTTCAGTAAGCCAGATGGAAGATTTTGGTCTTCAGATGCCAGTGGTTGTTAAGCCAGTGGCTCTGGTTCAGATTCAGATTGTTCTGAGCAAAATGTTAGCATCTCATCTAAATAGAGAAGACAGTGAAAAGCCTATCTCCTTCAGCAATGACCAGGCTTCCTATGGGGAAGGTGTAGTTTGTTTGTATGGAAGCTTTTAAAATCTGGCATTTGGGATAGGGTTTGATGTCAACTCTGCTGTACCTGCTATTGTTACTACTTCATCTCACAAACTGCTGTAAATCCAGTGCATACATTTAGAAATATAAATAACCAAAATCCTGTCCCCCATGCAGCCCCTTCTTTTTCAGTGGGTATTCAGAGGATGAACACCTCGACAGTGAACCAGGAGTTACAGGTGTTGAGGGAGCTTCCAGCCTGGCAGAGTAACCAGAGGAAGCTTGAGGCTGTGGGATGGAAGATCCTTATGGGTTTAGCCTGGTGGTTCACTGAACATAACAGAACCACCTCAGACCTAAGTGATTTTGATTCCTGTAAGCATGAAGGGATGATGTCTCCAGGCCAGCAAAGTATGTGTCTTTAATTGACTTCAATGGGGCTACTCAATTTTTTTTTAAAGTTAAATACAGGGTTCTCTCACAGCAGACATTAAGCTCATGGTTTGAGCTTGCTCTGCTGTGAGAGGAGTTTGGTGGGCTTTTTTTGGTCCCTGCCTACGTGTCTCATGTGTAACTGGAAAAATCTTCTGCAGTTGCAGACCTGCCTGACTCCACCACAGCCTCACTGCTCTGCCAAATTGTGCACCTCTTGCAGTATTGTCTTTCTCTGCATGTACAAATACAAAACAAGATGAAACCAGTAAAGTCATTTTCATGTGTGACCTAATACGGTTTCCACAGAGGCACTAATGCTCTTTCCTCCCTCACACCATATGAGTTCCTAATGAGACATTAATGAGACATTAATTGCTTATGCAAATTTAGAGTAGTAGACAATGAGAGTTTCTGTACCAAGAGTTTAAGGGCCATATAACTACTCTGGATGTTCACATAATTCCCATTAACATTAATTGGAGTTTTAAGCAGATCGGAGGCTGGTATCTTCAAAAGTTATAAAATAAACCACAGAATACTAATAGGCCAACTTGTAGCCATGTATCTTTCTTATAAGCACTTTGTTTTTTATGCTGGTTGCTAGCAAGTCATCTAGTGTTAAAATGCTCCAGATGGCATTGGAAGTAGTTTGATACAAAAGAATTATTTTCACTTAATATGTCAGGAACATGAAACTTTATCCCACATGATTATAAATAAAATACTGAGGCCATATATTTTAACCCCTTGGAAACTTCTGTGGAGTGTTTTAAACTTTTTAGACTGATAAAGTGGGTACAGGAAAAGGTGCCAAAGTTGCATTTCTAAAAGTAACTCATGGAGATGTTGAAAGGTATTAATTCAGTGACTCTAGTCAGGGTCTGCTGAGGAGGAACTGAGAACAGTGACTAAAACCCTTTGACCAACCAACTATTTGACACATATGCTGGTAGCTCCAAGGCTATCTAGGTTGTCTGCCTTAATAATGTCTCCCGTCTCATTTCCATCTCTCCCCTCTCTTGCTGCTCCCGTGTCATATTATTTAACACATTCCTTGCAGCCCGCTTCCCGTGCAGCTCAGTGCACCCTGGTCTGTAAGAGCAATAACGCCTCTGCTTGGAGCTTGTTTTTGCCATGACAGATTGACAGACAATCCCTGTTCACTCCCTGCTGAGAAGCCTCATTTGGCCTGTTTAATGCCACATCTTTTTAGGGTGAGCACTGGGAGTTCTTTGCACCACTCCACTGAGTACTAACTCTGTGTCTACATCCCCATCATGTGGGAACGCCAGAGTCGATGAATTCAGCGAGCAAGGCACCAGCTCTTATGTATTTATGAATACTCATGTGTTGTTATAAGCCTCTGGCCACCCAGGAGATTTTGCAGTTGTCACAGGATCATTATAACAGTAGAAATCCAAACTTCAGGTTGTGACAGTGTGCTGCTCCCCCACCGCTTGTCATCAACGCACAGTGATTGGCACCTCGCCCTCGCTCACCTTGCAGACAGGGCATTTGCCAACCTCACCAGTCCATCTTGCCTCTTACAGCCAGTCCATTCCACTTTAAACAGCTTCATCTGATTCCCAGCCGCTCGTTAGGCCCTGCCATGCTGTCACTGTGGGAACAGAGGTGTCACCAGGAACCTGAGGCATTCGTGGGGGTCAATTAAAATGACCTGCAGCACTAGGGGAGTTAAACAGGAGGTTTAGTGAATACATAAGATAATAAGCTATAATTGCCTGCAAATAATAAAAAATGTCTGAAATAAGGTTATGTGTCAGTTAAATTACTGGAGCAGGTTAAATTCTGAGTGAAGGAGAGCGCTTGGCAGCACAATCAAAACATCTCACCTTCAGTGGTGCTTTCATTTAGAACAGCAAAATAGTGGATTTGCCTCATGTTTCAGTGCAGTTGAGAGTTCTTAGAGCAAGAAGATATGGCCATTAACTGTTATTTTCTTAATAATAGCATCCCATTGTTAAGAGAAATGCCAACCCCAGTTGCATTCAAAGCACTAGAAATCTAAAGTTAAGGCAGCATAAAACTCGTTCTCATTGCTTTCAGATGGTAATGTATGGCAATTCTTCATTTTGCAATCCTAGCATGTACTTACTGTGTTAAATGAGGTGAAATAGAAAAGGGAAGAATCAAAAAAAAAAAAAAGATATCTGAGGAAGTACAGTACCCTCCCTGGTACACTTCGGGCAGCATCAAACAAAGGAAGGGTGAGAAGCTGTGATATGATGAATGAGCTTTTCCGTGGCATTAAGGCAGAGGAGTACTTTGTGACCAAATATATGTATAACTAATAATAATAGTATTAGCAAGTTTAGGGATTTTTTTTATTTTACAGTATAGAACATTTTGTAACCGGTAAAGGAAGAAGCTGTCAAGGTTTGGACTGCTGTGCAAGGGGGGAGACTTGCTCTGAGGCTCTCAGTCTATAGCTGTTCTTTTTTAATTCAGCAGTACAAATTAATGGGAAAGTGATAATGACATGTTCACCTGACCTGTGTTTGATAGCCTTAAAGTACATTCCACCTCCAAAATATGGGACACTCTCAAATCATGTGTTTTCTTGGTTTTCAGTGAGGAAAGCTGGCAGGACAGGGAAGTGTTTCTATTCCTAATCACGACAAATCAATCCTTTCTCTTGGTAAACTGCTGAGACATCTTTTCTATCTAATGCAGTTACAGAGAATGATGGGAGAAAAGTAAATTGGAGGGGGGAAAAAGAAAAGTTTCACATTTACTCTGAGGAGAACATTACAGTGAGTTGGGTAATGACAGAACAGCCCTACAAGGTGCCAGCTCCTGAGGAGCTGCACAGTAGAGTTCTATTAAAAGCAAAAGAAAAATGAGGAGTTTGTCCTGGATCTATGAAAATTCATTCATCAGGGAGAGGATTAAGCCAGACGGCTCACAAACATCATCCAAGTCCTTAGAACATGCTGTAACCACCGACAGCAAGTTTCAAAGGCTTCATCCCTTTAGTTCTGGGGTTACCTTGATGCCACACATGCTGGATGCCTCCCTGCTGCTTAATCACCAAAACTTTACATCAGAAATGACAACTCCAGCTAGGGAGGAGATAAGGAATGAGATGTGTTTAAAAGAGGATCACAGTGTTTTAACTTTCCTCTTATCCTGATGCTGTGGATCACTCAGTTGGCATCCAACCTCTGAACCTGGGTGGGCAGAGAGGTGTGGTAGAAAGACAGTCAGGAAAGAGTTGAGTGCCAGCTCTTCTGCCTTTCTCCTGCCTCTACCCAGCTAAAACCAGTCCCTCTGACGTGCCCAATGTGGGTAATGCCTTTGCAATGTGGGTTTCCTTGCTACAAGCCATTATTTCCAGGCTCTGCAGGGGCACTTTGATTTTTCTTAGTGAATGCTTAAGGTCTCTCCCCTTTTCCAGATTTCAGTCTGGGGGGAAAATAACCCCCCACACAGGCGTTTTCTAACTCAGGGAGACTTAGAGGGTTCTGTGCTGGCATCTTACATGTCTGTCTTACTCCCTGCTCCCACCTCCTAAAAATATTTCCTTTGTGACAGCAGGTTTCACTGGGATAGTCCCCTTTAAGTTCCCAAGGTTTTAATATTTTAAGAATGAAAGGGGAAAGAAATTTTGCATTTTTCCCAGAATAAGTACAGAAAATGGCTAAAAGGTGATGAACAGTTATTAAAACGTTGAAGAGAGATGAGCATGATTTGACGCTATTCACAGGTTTAAAGGTCAGATTGCAACAAAAAACCAGGATGAGTATTAGAATCAAAAATAGATTTAATGGCCCTTGTGAGAATTCAGAATTCAAACTATCATTGATCACTCCTGTTGTTGTTCTTGTTATTAGTTGCCTGAAGAAAAAAAGCAGTATGAGCAGTCTCCAGGGAAAAAAATAGCCTCTGCCTCTCCTTTTTGTCCTTCCAAAGCATGCCTTGGATGTCTCTCTCAGCAAACCCTTTCTCCTTTCATTAGGCATCACTCTCCCCAAAACACAGGCGTGTTCCTAGCTGGCACCAGCCCTGTCCAGCGTGCATCCCTCCTTACAGTGACAAGTCCCTTAGCAGCTCCGCTGGGCTGAGCCACTAGCAGGGTGGTACTGAGAGTATCACCAAGAGCCACCTGTGAGTGAGCTGCAATTTCTTCATCACTCAGCCTCCTGCCTTGGCTTTATACCTCCTACAAGGCTCAGGAAATTGATTTAATTTACTTTTTAGGCAGATAAGTATTCCATTAGAGCTTACTCTGACCTTTGCACACAGCAAGGTATTTGCTTTTGCTAATTCTAGCATCATTAGCAGTGCATAAGTTTTGAAGTCTTCTTAGACCAAAAAGCAGTAATGGTTATCTGCTATACTTGTTTAATGAGTCATAAAATGAAATAGCAGATGATTTGTTCTGCATACAATTAATCCAATAGTTAAGTAATGGCCAAGACTGTTGAAAAGGGACAATGAATCTGGTAACCTAGACAACGACTCAAAGTATTGGCTTTACTAATCACAATCAATTAGACTTTTTTCACCTAAGTTAAAAATAAAAGGGGGAAAAAAAAGTTTTAGCTTTTTTGCTTCCTTTGTGAAGTTTCAATATCACTTATGCTTGCCTCTGTCATCCTGAGGAATGCTGGCCACATTGGTCCTTGTTTATTTTAATCATGTTAAAAGGGTTAAGCCAAAGACTCAACGGGCGTATAGCGGAGCACAGAATGCAGCAGGGTGATTTTATCCCACTAATGAAAAATTGTTGAACAAGATTAGGTGCAAGTAGGCACTCAAGTCTGATTCCATGATGTGCCTGCATTAGGGGTGTGTGTAGGCAGGAAAGGCAAATTAAAGTGAGAAAAACTAAATCAGGTCCGCAAAGTATTACTAGTAATAAGTAGCAGTATTCCTAATGTTATTGATCCTATATGTTTTATGAGCTTCATTCCCAGGATAGAATCCCATCATTAAAGGCATTGTACAAAGGCAGTTATTGAAAAGAAGAGTTTGACACGAAAAAGGTTTAACGCCCTATGCATGTGCATAAACTTGGTGGTAGCTGTTTCTGTTGTGGATATGCTGCTGACCTGGATGTTGATGCAACTGGCTTCTGTTGAGCCGGTTTGTGGTGACATAGTGCTCCTTGTAGCTGGATTCAAGATGCTAAGGGGGGTGTGCTAGTCAAAAGGTGTATTTCAGCAGCTAAATATTAGTATAGCCATGACTATTATAGAAGTGAATGAATTTACCACAGATGGAAACTTAAATACACCATGTTCCTGGCTGAGAAGGAAGATTGTGACACACCACCCCCCCTCAAATCCATAAGGTGCCTCTCCAAAATTGTCGCTAAATTGTGCACGTTTGCAAAGCTGGTGGAAATTTATTAAGCAAAGGAATACATAAATACCCAAACAGCTGGATGCAGACAAAAATTGGTTCCTCTTGTCTGGTGATGCTTTATTGCCATTTTTATTTTAACTGATTGAATTTAACAAACCTGTCGTCGTATGCCCCATATAAACGACAATTTGATTCAGACTTTAATTGTGTAAGTTTCAATAGCTGTGTAAATATTTTAAGGTTTGAAAATTACATTTTTCATAACTGTGTCAGAAGAATTAGATTCAAGTATTGCTCAATGTTACAACAATGCAGGATATATAAAGGAAAACTAATAGACTACATTTGTTCTCTGGAGAAGAGCATTTGCTGTGAAGGCAGATGATTACTTCTCAGAAACTATTTTTAATAAAAAAACTGTAGAAAATATTGCTGTGTGTTTCAGCATCACTCCACCCTCATACTGTATGTGACTTTACTATCATAAAATTCCTCCGTTCCTCTCACTCTCTAATCCTGCATCTTGGCTTTTTTAAAGGCCTCTATCATATCAGTCTCTTCATTCAGCCTGGGATATCTCAGCAGCTTTTGCACCTTGTTTGTCTGCATAATGTGCTATGTTAGTTGTTTCAGCCACAATACCACATGAAGGATTGTTTTTCACTAGGTACATTTTAGATCACCACTGATCTCATTGAGTCCTCTAAGGCCACGCTTTCGTTTCATGGAAATTTCAGCAACAGTGGAGGTTGAGGAAGTATTACACAATATACCCCAAGGATGCTATTGCGAGCATACTCAGGGACTGGGTGAAAAGGCATCAAGTTTGGGAACTCTGGGGCCAGAGATATCAATCCATGGGTTTTCACTTAGTTGACAGAATTTACTAAAACGATCTTTGATTCCTAGAAATGAATGTTAGAATAACATCACAGTATTTTTTTCTGCTGGAGCAACTAATAAGAATAATTGCTTTTATAGTTTTCATCAATTCCATTAATCAATTTTTTGTTCTCTCTTTCATATTCATCCAATTTTTTGCAAATTGGAGTTTTTTTACTAGAGCAAATGCTGTATTTATAAGATGGGAAGATGCTCAGCCTTGATAACGAGCCAACCTCTTAAAACCATCCAACTGTGCGACCAAGAGGGCAACAGCGAATCTCACAACTTGTCAATGGAAGCTGTGAATATGTCTTCATCTGAGTAACGGCTTGGGTGTGGCCTGCCTCTATGACAGAGAGATTTATGCTGTGTTTGAAACAGGACGTGAGTTTGTGTGGAGCTGAAATATCTCTCTCTCTTTCAGTTACTCTTTGTGTGCTTGTGTAGCAGTTTATAGATCCAGTAAAGTTTTCAGTGTTGTGTCTGGTGTCCAAGAGCTAGAACTGTTGTCATGCCCTCTTCTCTATTGTCAGCTGCAAAAGCTTTAAAAGTTAATGTCCACTGAAATTGTTCTGGTTTTACTACCACCTAACTCTAATTTGTTCTGATTCATACCCTTGTAAAGCCTGATGAAAACCAAGAGCAATATTTTAACTTCATCTGGAACGGTTTGTGGACATAGACATACAAGAAGGTGTGTTCCAGTGCCTTGTATCACCGGGCAGGAGTTGTTTAAGTGAAATGAAAAATGGGTGCAGTTGTTCACCCCAAGTGTAAATGGATTTGTTTTGAGGGGAGATCTCTCAAGAGATGCTGGATTTTGAATGCAGGTTACTCTGTATTTTTATTTAAAGAGAAGATTTGTGCACAGGTGTCAGGTTTTGAATCGCTTTTCTGTCTGGGTTACACCAGGGCTCATTCTGTAGATGGCAGCCCCTGAAACTGTTGGACAGTTGGATGGATATGTCTCTGGGTCTTTAGTCTTTCATACTCTACTGATGCTTTCAAACTACCATCACTGCAAGTTTTCTTTTGCATATAATACTTTAAAATTACATATTCTCCAGGAGTCCTATAAATGTATTTCAATTAGCATCTGGATAGACAGCTCTTGAAAGGTTACTGGGATCTGCTTCTACCTTTGGTCTTTCAAACTTGTCTCTTCACTTCCTACTACTTCTTTTCCACTGTCTCAAGGTTAGATTATAAAATTCATCAGCATAGGGGAATTTAAATTTTCTATTTTACTTGGATTTTTTCCATTTGGACAACTGGTTTTTGAAATAGTGGGAAATCTTCTATTGAGACATCCTTGGGGTAGATGCTGGCAGGAGCAGAAAGCTGATGATTGGTCTTAAGAGGATATGGATCACTGAACTCTGAAAAATATTTGGCATAGGGCTTGGTTTCACATCTTCAGGGTGTTTGGTGCTCATAAGGCTCACACAGAATCTTGTGCAGACCTGGGTTATGATACCTTTCATCTCAGGGTTGGGGTGAGAGGCTGGAAGGGCAGAGGGACCTGGTGTGAATAAGAAGGTTAAGTAGAGGGCTGGAGTTGTCTCCTTTACTCCCTTGGTGGCTGTGCTCAGTGTGAGGTTGGTGTTCCCCTCAGCTGCAGCTGAAATGCTAGGTGTGTTGCTGGGTACAGGAGTGCCTGCCAGACTAGGGAGAAGGGGACATGGGGAAACAGCGCAGACTTGGGGTTTTGGAAGACATGGATTGCTCTGCTGTAATTAATGGTGTCCCACTCTAATGTGTGCAAAGGAGTTGCCAAAGAGGAAGATCCGCAAGCTACTGGCTCCTGTTCAGATGTGGCTTTTCACTTTCTATTGCTCTTTATACCAAGCTCCTGTGTTTTCCAGTACTACAGGTTGTTGCATGTCCTGCCTCCCTTACTTCTGACCTAAAATATTTCCAGCAGCTGCTCCACTTATATTCCTGCATGTGCTGGCACTGCTGTGTGGTACCCCTGCCCTGGGAGCAGGAGACCCCCAGGCAATTGCAGGCTTGCCTCATGACAGTGGCAAAAGGAAGAGAGAATCTGCAGACTTGTCTGCTCTCTTCCACAGAATCACGAGGTTGGAAAAGACTTTTAAGATCAAGTCCAACAGTCTATGGGCTGCAATCAAATATACCAAAGATTTTGCATCTCTGCTGATTTTTGCTTCTTCAAGTCCAGCCCCACATTCCCCTGCTAAGGAATTCATAATGTAATTGTATCAATAACTGTTTAAATCTTCTACTTATGTCTTTATGTTTGCCGTGAATCACAAAGGCAGTCTCATGGATTAGACTATCCTTGTCCTTATTGACCTGGTCTGTTGGCTTTAAGAGGTTCTGAATTTGCCTTGCTGGCTTTATTCAGGCAGTGTTTGGAGAAATTATTTTGCAATCTGAAGTTGCATAATGGATATGAAAAACATTGCACATCTCCTGTAAAAGAAAGATCAGGAAGTCTGTCACAAGGCCAGTTACTGCACATTTTAAAGGTTTATGAAGCTGCTAGGTATGTGATAAACGCTAGGAGAAGCACTGGCTTCACGGGAGTGTGAGGGAAATTCTTCCCTGGAGGAATTTTACAGGGTTCCCAAAGGCATGCCGTGACTTTCCAGCAAAGATTATTGTGAAACATTTGTGTTGGGATCAAGTTGTGTTTTTTCAGCTGGGAATCTATCTTGTAATGTTGAAATGCAACCCGCAGTCAACACTGACACTCAGTACATCTACTTTATGAGTCTATCATGAGACATAAACAATCTGTATACTCCCCTTTGTTTTTCTTTAAAGGTCATTTCCTTTGCTTTTGCTCGAGCAGACTGTCCTAACCCACTGAAAAATCTGGGACAGGGAGCTCTAAATTGCTTGGGTGGGTTCCGTTGGAGGCTCCTCTCCAGGACCAGAGGTCTGGTCCAAGACCAGAGGTCTCCTTGGTGTCCTCGTAGTGAGCAAGGGACCTTGCTGCAGCTGGAGGCAGAGGCAGGGAACACTGGGATTTCTTTGAAATAACTCTCCTGTGGGACAGCCACAGACAAAAATGCTTCTTATGACTCCCAGATTCCTGGGTTGGGGGGTTTGGAGCTGGAATCTAGCCTGTAGATGCATAAGGGAAACTTCAGCCTAGTGACCAGCAGTGGGGCTCTGCCTCTGGCCGCTTCTGGGAGAGGCCGTCTGTGGGGTGGCCACTCCATCTAGACAGGGCGAGCGAGGGAGGTGCCTTCCTCCTGGGCCATGCTTTGAGTGAGGTAGATGAGACAGACAGCCTGTTGCCACCCGCTGTTGAAAAGCAACCAGAAGTGTGTGTGAAGAGACTGTTTTCTTCATTGCTCAGATGGCAGCAGAGCCTCGGGAGGAGTCAGGTAGAAATGTTGAAAGGGAAGTAGAGCTCCCTCAGATACAGGTGAGTGTTGCAAGGGGATCCTGTTGCAGGATAACCAGATAAAGGTACGATTTCCCTCTCTACTCTGCCCTTGCGAGGCCCCAGCTGCAGTACTGTGTCCAGATCCGGGGCCCCCAATACAAGGAAGATGTGCAACTGTTGGAGAGGGTTCAGAGAAGGCCACGAAGATGATTAGAGGGCTGGAGCACCTCCCCTATGAAGAGAAGCTGAGGGAGCTGGGCTTGTTCAGCCTGGAGAAGAGAAGGCTGTAGGGGGAACTCATTGTAGTCTTCCAGTCCCTGAAGGGACCCGAGAAACAGGAGGGGAATCAGCTTGTTAAAAGCCAGACAATGGCAGGACAAGGGGGATGGAGTGAAACTGAAGGAGGGAAGGTTTAGATTAGATATTAGGGGGAAGTTCTTCAGAGAGTGGTGAGGGGCTGGAACAGGCTGCCCAGAGAGGGGGTGGGTGCCCCATCCCTGGGGGTGTTCAAGGCCAGGTTGAATGGGGCCCTGGGCAACCTTGTGTAGCTCCAGGCCTGGAGGTTGGTGGCCCTGCCTGTGGCAGGGGGTTGGAACTCTATGATTCTTGGGGTCCCTTCTAACCCAGCCCAGTCTGTGATTCTATGATTTCAGCCTTTTTTCCCAGTTTTGCTGCTGGAGGTTGTGTTGGAGCAACTGTGTGAAGTTGCAGGGCTGTGGAGAGCACTTGCTGCAGAGGTTATCCGGTTTTAAATGAAGTTTTGGGATCTGAGGTAACTGCAGTGCTGGTGCTGGATTGTTTCTGTGCCCACTTCAGCGATATTCTTTGAACTGTGCAATTTTCAAATTCTTCCCTGCATAATAACAGGGGTAGCATGGGACAGAGATGGTGCCGTAGGCTGATGGCAGCAGACAAGTGGAATTGTAGCTTTCATTGTTTGTGCTCTTGATGCTGTTTGTAAGGTCCTTCTTGAGAACAGCAGCACTGACATTGTGCCAGACAAATACTCCTCTCTAAAAGAGGTGCTGGTAATGGGCTGAAAACTTACTTCTGCATCCTTCCAAGCTCCTCCTGTTTAAGAGCTTTCCTTGCTGTGTTCTTTGCTGCCTGCTCCTTCCATGCATTTTGAGTTAAGCAACTTGAATATTCAAAGATTGGGATGAGCAAAAAAGAAACTTGTTTCTTTCCATGTGAAAATGAAAGGGGAAGTTAAACCAGCCTTTCCATGGTGCCAGTACACATTTCAGCAAAGCATCCGTGGTATATATGCCCGATTACCTTCCTGCAGAATCATCTTTATGAAATTGTTGATATTAAAATTCAATATACTGTTTTGACTAAGCATTGCTGGGGATAACACAATCTCTTGTTATTCCCTTTTCAGCACAGAAATAGCTCATGGTATGGATATGCAGATTTTTAACGTAGCAATGAGATTGTAAAATGGATCTATTTTTCAGCTATCACAGAAATTAGCAGGCCCAGTGAATTATGTCTCATTGCTACTTTTTTCTCACTTTGGTTTTTTTTAAAGGCTTTTCCAGTGCCAACTCATATCTTATGTCAACTATGAGATACAGGGAAATAGTCACATGAAAAATTGTGTCCACCAACCTAAAGCTTTGCTCTGCAAATTTAATCTTTAAAGCCACCGCAGCTATGGGGTAAACACTCTGTGCTCTATGTGCTGCCTGGCAGTACAAGAGGGCAAGGAGCAAGAGGAATTTTCAGTGGATAAATAGGGAATAGCAGCACTTCACCTCCTCAGCAATGGGCTTGGAGCCCTGTGCACAGTGTGGAGCAGCCCTGGGCTGCCCTATGTTGCTGCAGGCAATGTGCAGGAGCGGCACCTCTCTACAGCATGCTGGTGCCTTGCTTTCTGCTAGTCTGCTTCCTTCTGTGCACCTGGTAACCCTAATTTAGGAAGGACCTGAAATGAGATCTGCTCAAGTGTGCTTATTGCTCGCCGGTGAGAGGGATGGAGGAGAGCAAAGTGCTCTGCAGTGTGACCTGTGTGTCCGTGGTATGTCCCCAGTTGAACGCCTGTGGTTTAGACCATTTCCAAATGCTCAGGGATGCTGGCTGTAAATCAAACACAGTGGGCTGTGTTCACCCCGGCTGCTGCTGGTGTTTGTGCCCCTCACAGGTGCCTAGTGTTGACACTTTGCTCAGGATGCCAAAAGCTCCCGGCAACTCTTACAAGGAATTAATTTTCTTGTTGAAACCAGGAGGTTTATGTTTCTTTGAAGATACAGAAAAGGGAAGAGAGAAACAGGTGCCCATGCTGCTCTGCAGCTCGCTGGCCAGCTGGTGTTGACGTTGCAGGCCAGTGTGCAGACGGTCCCGGGGAGCAGCGCTGCATGCAGATAGTGATGTGAATCTGCACACAACTGGAAGCTGTGATTTTTCCCAGTGAATCATCCTTAAATACCTTTACTAAATAGCCTTGTGCTAAGCTGGGAAGGTTCACTGTTGTTGGTTAACTACCAGAAGTCTCCATTTCCTGCGTGGAAAATGGTTTCCAGCTATTTACTGCAGCTCTCATATACAAATGACTCAAATTATTGTGTTCTGTGGGAAATTGTGCAGCCTTTAAAATTACCCTTGCTCTTGGAGTACTGCGGTTCTGTCTTTCTCATGAAGCTCCATATGGACCTGTCAGTACAAAATCCAAGCAGGATTCACTTCTTGTGCCCTTTCTGCATGGCAGATGGGTTTGGGGGCCAAAAGCCCTTCCATCCACCACACCGACTCCCAGCTCCCCAAAGCCCACAACTGAGTTGGGGCTTCAGTTACTGCCCAGACTTTCCTATCTGGAAATTTTGGGACACAGGTGAGCTCAACCTCTGCTGTTTTACTCCAGAGAGCCCCAGAACAGAGGTGCAGCATCTCTCCACTGCTGGAAGGTTGCAGTTGAGGGACAAGAATGCAGAGAAGCATCCGACCCTCGCTTTATATCCTAAAATATAAATCACTACAGAGGAAGACAGGTAGCAGAGCTGAATTACCAATTGCAAACATTTGATCTGTCAGAGGAAACATCTAGCATTTCATAAAAATGCATTTTAGATGTTTTTCTTTCCAGGTCAAACATTGCATTATATCACCACGTATTTGAAGCATCTGCTTCCAAAAGCTTATGTTTTGATAACATAGTTTAAAAACAACTGAAACCCCCCAAACCATTAGTCCTGGGTCAATTATATGGTGTTTGTGAAGATTTGGAAAAATAAACCAAAAAAAGGAATGTTACCTCAGTAGATCTCATGGATGCTTACTGTGGCTCTTAGTGACAAGGGTTAACCAATTTAGTAAGCTGGGTCTGACAGAGCTTTGCAGAATAAGTCTCTCGGTGCTTTAGGACTAAATGCTTCTGGGAACTCAAAAGATTGATTTTTGTTTGCCTTTTGATTAAGAGAACAGGATTTGGACATGAAAATCCAATTAGATGATTGCTGGGGGTGGGAGGGAGGCAGGGAGAGAGGGAAATGAATGGCATACAAATCTCTTGCACACAGACCTTGTTCTGAAATCTGGACTACATCTCCACTGGCTTTCAATTAATTGTAAAGCAGCTGTTCTTCTCTCTCTGTGCATCGAAACAAAAAAATAATCACAAAGTTTTAGGGTTGCCAGGTGATAATAGCAAACAGTCACAAAAAGAAAACTTGAAACCACTGAAAATAAATAACAGGAGTCTTAAAAAAGTGAGAGAAAGCAGTATTTTGTTATCTCCAGTATTTCTTGCAGTTAAGTATCTTCAACAGTCTTACGTGCCTTACTATCAATAAGCCTTGCACAAACCCCATCTGTCTGTCATTCATAAAATGAGATGTTACCATTTTGCAGAACCATAAACCACATTGGGAGTTTATCCAAAACACAGATGATAAAAGTCAAAGTATAATGATCCAAACACTTTCTAAGTGAAAGACTATTTGAAGCAGCTGTTTTCCTTTATTATTAGAGATAATTATACTGTCACAACAGCAGAATATTAACTTTTTTCATGTCTGGTTCACCTGCTTATGGAGTGCTATCCAACTGCAGACACGGCAGATGCAGCATGCCAAGAGTGATGGTGAGCAATAAGGCTCTCTACAAATCTAACCCATCCAAGAGCTAGCAGCGACTTGTGGGATATATTTTAAGAGGAGAAAACTTGCAGTGGACCCCTAGGACTCTGTCCTTGCTTCGTCATTTCCTTTTCCATGTGGTGCCTTGGGATGAAGTACGCTGTTTTTCTTTGTCCACCGCACCTTTTTTTGGTGTTTACTTCAGCAAATTCTTCTTCAGCCAACAAAGCACCAACCTGTTGGAATGCTGCTTGGTCTAATGAGTCAATAGACTCATCAGTGTCTTCACGGAGTAACTCGTAACAGCAATACAATACTTGCTATTTCTATATTTATAATGTAGATTTAGGAGAAAATGGACAAGGGAATTTGATGTCTGTTGAGAGCTGTGTGACTGCATGCAAAAAATGACTTCCTGGTGGAACTTCAGGAACTATTTTACAGTGATAGATAAAAAGGCAGCTGAAGTACAGTTTTAGTACATGAAAGACAAATGCATATGTGAAGGAACCATTCCAGTTTTGCATCTATCCAGTTAGGATACAAGTCAGGTAGAACTTTTCACCAGTGAGACCTGAGCATTGCTGTGTTCTGCTCAATTAAAATGTATCGAGTTTTACACCAAGTTCCTTTGATTTTAGGAAAATTGGCTGTGTTTCTCTTTTAGTGTGCCTTCAAAACTTTCTGTGGTTATTGAGCTTGCAACATTATCTCTTATCTGGGGAATGCTAACCATGATAAACAAGGAAATAATCAGGGCCAAATGTGAGTTTTGGCACTTGTTTTGGATTTTCAACATTTGGTACATTAGGGATGTGTGCAGATCAAATCCTGGAGACTCTGTAAACATTGTACTCCAGAAGCTAATATATATTCTGAAGCTTTTATTTTCCTTTGTGAACATAACCTGGCTGCCAGTGATTAGTGGTTGTTATGATTTCGTCTAGAAACCACTAACTGCAGTTAAAAAAAAGGTAATAAATTCACATATAGCAAAGTATGTTAACAAAACCAGTAACTGTTTAAAGGCAGCACTTATCTTTCTCAGCTCTAACTGATTTTTTTTCCTCTATACATCCACATAAATGTGTGTATGTGTATGGATCACCTGGGGCATGTTACCATGGCCTGAGCCTGGCAGAGGGATGCTGTCTGGCCGCTCTGTGTGACAATAGAGAAGGTCACCAGTGAACTGCCTGGAAAATTAATTTACTGAAATCAGTAGTTTTCTTTTATCCCTGTTTTGAAAAAGGCTAAAGCCATCTGGACCCTACTAGCAAGGAAGAGGCCAGACAAGAACTGCCTTTAACACAAGCGAAAAATTACACAGTTCTCTCAGGTACATAATTTGTCTGGTGTGACTTGGAGAAGCCTCTGAAATACTTCTCTGTGTTCCTTTATGAAATGAGGATTAAAAGTTGAGCTGTGTTGGCAAGTGGCTTTGTGTGACCTGCATGATACTTAGTGCAGATACTTAAAATACTGTTTGAGGTGAATTGGGGCAGTTATGACTCAATAAGATGAAATACTTATTTCCTCAGACTGTCTGGCTGCTTTCATGAAGAATGTGTAAAATGAAATAGAAAAAACTAAAAAATCCCCACCCAGACCAAACCCAAGCTACTGTCAACACAGTGAACAACGTTGTTGGTGAGGTATTATTACACTGAGAGCACCCAGACTGTGCATTCCCCCCTCCCCATTTCTGAGCAGAGGGAAGCGACAGTCTACTGGAGACCTTTCACAAGGAACATGAGAGTAACAGACCATCTGGGTGTTATGCCCTCAGCAGCACCAGCTGAAAGCTTGTGTGTGTGTGTTAGTTTTGTGACCACAGTGTCTTCTAGGCAGCATCTGGATCCCGATAGAACCTGATCTGCTTTTCAACTTACTGCTAGACTATGCTCTGAGGAGGAAAAAAGGCAAAAAAAATGCATGTAGAAGGGTTGTATTTATACAAAAGCAACATTTGTTTTATTGTCATTTGCATGCGGTGAGGAGGCTAACTTATCTATAAGAAGTCATCATTATTTTACTGAATCAGCTCTTAATTGATCGTGTTTTGCAGTATTAGGTTCATTTTTCTCTTTTTCCTTGTCATCTCTTCCACAAGTCAATAATCTATCCTCTGATTTTTAAAAGACTGCAAATCACTGCACTTGTTATTTACCAGTCATCTGAAACTCCCACCCGTTACTTATTCTCTTCTATGCATTTAACTCACAACTACCCAGCATATATGTCAAAACAGTTTTTCACATTTTCTTTTAACAGCAGCTATTAATTGCTGTAATTCTACACATTCAAAAAAAGCCTTGAAGGTATAAACTGAGACTTACTCACGTTTGCTGTGTACGTGGCAGATTGTACTGACATCTTGGCAACAAAATTAATTGAATCTATTTCTGAAGTGTTTTTCACTATAGAAGGAATATCTGGATTAGAGGGATGCCTTCTGGTTAATACGATGTACTTCAAAAATTTCTGTGTTGGGTATTGCTATTATTGAAGAAATAATATCCAAAAGAATATGATCACAGAATCATAGGGGTTGGAAGGGACCTCAAGAGATTGAGTCCAACCCCCTGCCAAAGCAGGGTCGCTAGGACAGGGCGCACAGGTCGGCATCCAGACGGGGCTGGAATATCTCCAGAGAAGGAGACTCCACACCCCCCTGGGCAGCCTGTCCCAGGGCTCCCTCACCCTCACTGTGAAGAAGTTCTTCCACATATTGGTGTGGAACTTCCTGTGCTCCAACTTGAGGCCATCACCCCTTGTCCTGTCCCCACAGATCACTGAGGAGAGGCTGCCCGTTTCCCCCTGTCTCCCACACTTCAGATATTTATATGATACTGATATAAGTGTTGTTATATGAATATAATGAATTAACATCTAGCAAAATAATAATTCAGATCAATATTCTACCAAGTGGCTTTTACCTGTTGAGGTTTCCAGGATCTTCAAGTGATAGATACACTTTCAGAGCTGGTTGGGGAAACGCTTCTATACGTTTCCCATCATTCCAGCTTACAAATTTCCCATTAGAGTACACAGCCTGTGTATGAGCTGATCATGCCAACCAGCACCACCTACACCCAAATCCTGGAAACGGTGTGATTTCCAGGCACTGGGAAGGTTTTGTAGCCATTCACTTTGATTTCCACCAGCACTGTCTCTCCAAGAACATGAACTTCAGTTGCTGAATCTACTGCACAACTTCAGCTCTTGTTTTTTCTATCTGTAATCGCTGGAACGCTGTGCCCAGGAAAGACATTTAGATGATGAAAGGACCCTGTCTTTTGAGTTGGCAGTATATTTAAATAGAAAGAAAGCAGAAAATTACTTTTTCTCTGCTCTGTTTGTTGTGTGTTTTCTAAGAGAGAGTTACACTAAAAGAGCATGTGCCTTAAGGCCTCAGATGAGATCAGGGCTCCATTGTGTGAGGCTCTGCAGGTGCCCACACAAGAGAAATAGGCATTTTTAAAAATTTATTTTCTTTTTCCCCCCAAAGATAAATAGTCAGACCAAAAGGAGGGAAAAAAAAGAATATATAGAGATGAAGAAACCTTCCCGTGGGGATGGTGGTAGGATTAGGAATGGAGATCATGGCACTCTTGGACACCAGCACACCCGAGGGTTGTCATGACCAAAAGAGCCAGGGAAGCCTGTGAGCCTGGCTGAGCTGGGCTTGGTTAGCAGCTCTGCCAGTTCCTCAGCTCTGCACCAGGGAAGATAACCTGGAGCTCTGCTCTGAGCCAAGACTGCTAGCAAATTTAGGCTTTCTCATGTCATTCACTCTACCTAGGATTCACACAGTTGCTGTTTCCCTTTTGCAAATACCAGTTGCCAAACTTTGTCTTTATAGGGTCCCAGAAGGAACCTGGTAGCTTTACAGGGGTTGTGGTTTCAGTGAGGATGTGTTGGGGTTGATGAGGTCTCACAAGGAATGCTACAGGGCCAAGAACTGCATGGGGATGCCCCTCTTCATGTAAGCTTGTGACTAAGTGGTGGTATTTGAGGTGGTACCACAGTTCTGTGACCATCAGTCCTGGAAGTTCTCAAGACCCAGAAGCAGTGGTTAGGATGGTTATGTGGGAGGACATTTCTCATCAAAATTGCTCATTACCAATATGTATCTAGAAACAGAGATTTTTTTTTTTTTTTAATTATGGCCACACAGCATTTTCTAGCAATAAACCATTCATCAGAAAATTGTGATACACTGTTTGTGGGATTTAGCCTTCTTAATCAGAGTGTCTTGTTCTTCCGTGTGATTCTGCAAAATGCTAAACTACTGTTTTTTTCCAAAAATCCTAAACAACAAAGAGCCAACAAAGCAAAACAACCCTGTGCTGTTTTCATTTAAATGTTTCTTAACCAAGCAGATTTCCACTAAGTAGAATCCAGAATTATTTTGTTTTAGGAAAGCAAAACAAATCCATGAGCTAAATAATCTCTCATTTTCTCCTCCATTTATTTATTTATTTTATTTATTTTAGTGACTGGGAGAAGTCCTAAGCCTTGCACTTCTACAATGGAAAGGAGGAAATGTGTTAAGCTGATAGCAATGTAATGTACTGACATTTGCATACAATAATTTATGTGCATACAATAATTTATGTACATACATTTCAGGGTAAGAGTGGAGCCAAAACATAAAAAATCCAAACTGCCTGTTAGATGTTTCTGAGACATAGATATCTTTGGATATCCAGGCCATTTGTCAGTGAGCTGAGTTCATGTATTTAATGTGCATTGAGCAGGGAATGTATGAGCCAGAGCAAAAGAATTTGCTTTCAGCAAGGAATTTGTTTCCTAATATAAGAGTTCAAATCCTGTCACCCTACTGACCATCAGACATGATCCAATTAATGGTATGTTTATTTAGTGTTCAGAAATAGTGGAAAAAAAAAAAGCACAACAAAAAAAATAGACCAAAAGGAGACAAAAGGAATCTTCTGGCCATTTTCAACATGTAAACTCTGTCTTCCACTCTGATACTCAAATAAAGTAACAGCGGATGTTTAAACAGAGATTTCAGCCCCAAACACTCCTTGCCTGTGTGTTTAATTACATTTCTGGAAGGTTACAGCTGTCCAGCAAATCTGGACTGGTTTTATAGGCTTCTTGTAATCTCTGCTTTCCCTGACCCTCCAGTCTCCGATTCAATTCAATTATTCGATACAGAACAAACCCAATCGCCGCCTCTGGAGCTGGTGCCAGCTTTGCTCCTGGACTCCCCAGGGACTGAGTGGTGCATCAAGCTTTTCCTCTTTATTTTCTCACTCTGAACTTTGCGTTACAGCTCACAGGGCTCCTAACCACACACGCTGATGAATGCCGCGCAAGGTGCAGCAAGTGCCTCCATTTGTGACCTTAACTCATCTCGGCTCTGCAAAATGCCCTGCTTGCTCATGTTTAGTAGCAGCAGATCCTCAAACACAGGTCCTCTTTGTTTCCATCAGAGCCGTGCCCTTATTTATGGTATTTACTATTTGTTTCTCTTGTGGGAAAAATCCCCACCACCCCCTGACCAGTCTCAGCATTGAATGATTTGGAGGGGTGATCTGCAGAAATAGCCAGAAGCAAATGTTAAAAAATAAAACCCCTAAAAACCTCATGCTCTGATATCTTCAGGTTAAAATCTCTGATGGGATGAAATGTATTATAACAGTTTGATGGTGTTTCTTGCCAGCAGTGAGAAATCACTGGACTGATTTCCTTTTGGGACATAAAACATACAAGGTTGATATATTATGTGCACATACTTCACGCTCACCATTATATCTGTATTTTAACACAAATACATTCACTAGTCCTCCATATATTTGTCCTCTTTATTCATTTGCCTGGGGGTTCATCACATTGTCCTGGCTCTCTCTTCTAAAGGTTCTTACAGTTTGATGGGAAGGGAAAACCCTCTTACATTAAAATCATACCTAGATCTCTGTCAGTGGTGTATGAGTTTTCTGCTGAGGTCTGAGGAAAGTTTCTCAAATACTCTATTAGCATTTTAATAACCTCCTCGCTCTGGGAAGTCTTTTTGTTTCACTGGCCAAATATGAAAATATTCTGTATTTGCAAAACACCAATTCAATGCCACTTACCCATCAGGTCTGATCTGCATCACATGGAAAGTCAGGCCATCATAAACATTAACAGGACATAAACAGCTATCAAACGATACACAAACCTCTGCTTACAAATCCTTACGCTGAGGCCTTTAAATAGTTGCACAGTTTTTCACTCTGAGTTTATATTTGAATTGCAAACGTTGGTAAATGTTGTGATGTCTCAATACCTGTAATGCAGTTTAACACCTCGCTGTAGCAGCACACACAGGCATTTTCAAAGCTACTTGATTATTATTTTTCTAATCTCCTGGGCCAATGTTCTCCCCCACACTGTCGTACTGTCAAATATTTTATACTCATGAGATCATTTTGATTCCCCTTTGCCCAAACAGAGAAAGATTGTGTTCAGTGAAAGATCAGCCAGGGAATTGCTTCTATCTGATTCCTTCTGGAAGTGGGAATGGAAGGGGAATCTCTTCAGTCCTGCAGGCACAGTTGCCCCATTTACCAGCATCAGGGCAGACGTTTCTTTTCCCCAGGCTCCTTCAGCCCTGCTGTAGTAGAAAGCCAGTGAACAGAGTGGCATTTTTGCATCTGAAGACAAAAACACCATGGGTTTTGTTGATTCAGTCTTTGGTATAAAACACATTTGTTTCTTGGAGGCTCTGAGGTGTTTCAGACCTACCCAGTTAATAAACGGTTTGATTTGTAGTCTGAGCAAGATAAGCAAATGTGGAAGGGCTGGAAATCACTTCTGCTTTCCCTGGGATCTGACAGCACAGAACCCTGTGCATGGTATGATTTAGAAGATGAATCAAAACTTTGTTTTCCTGTGTCTTTAATTTGTATGAAAAGATATAGTTTCCACAGAAAAATACAAGTCTTCCTCTTGCACTCCAATTCCCCAAGCTCAGCTCTGCTGTAGGCTATGCTCAACCTTGAATCCACAGCTGAAATACAAAGGTCCTAAAAACCATCAAAGTAACAAGTTATACTTTGCAAAAATGACAAATAACTTTGTCCTAGCTGAACATGGAAACAACTTTACAAGCAAAGCAATAAAAAAATGCATTGTTATTGCTTGAGTATATTATAACCCTCATTTGAAAAGAATCTCAGTCTGGTTTGAAATGACTCTGTGCATATGTTACAGAAAGTCTAGAGACATTTTGTTCTTTATTAATGAAGCATGAAGAAGATGGTGCTGAGCATATTTTCTTAGACATTCCTCCAGCTTCCTTATGTATGCTATATATTAAGTTTTCCCTAATTAGACTTTGGTAAATTAAAAGGCTCAAGAGGGGCAAGCACACATGATTATTTCTATAATCATATTGTTTTTTCCCCCCAAAATATTCCCTGCTGTTTGGCATGCTTTATCCTGAGATCATCCTTCTGGCAGCTGGAGACAGGAGAAAGCTTGGGAAACAAATTGATCTGTTTGTTTGCAAATATGGAAAGAATAGTGGAAAAGCATGCATGTTCTGGGGCTAAAAAAGGCCCTTTCTTGCTTATCCCTTTTTATAAATGGATGATGATGAGTCTAGGACCTCTTAAAGAGTGCAAATTTGGCCAATGCTGTGTGTCAGTGAAGGCGCCCAAGAAGGTCTGCTCCACTCTCATGCAACCAGCCCGATGGCAGGAGGATCTTGCCATGGTGGGGACTCTATTGCCATCCTCTTTCTTTCCCAAACTATCAGTTCTTCAGCATTATCTCTGTGCTCTTTGATAGGAGTTGGTCACCACTGCTGAGTCCCTTGAGACCTCTTCCTTGTTGAAAGCACCCAGAAGGCAAACACTGAGGGCTTGGCCTTAAGTCAGGAACCTAACTCATGGAAAGCTGTGCCCCTGAGGAAGCCAGCCCATTTCTACTGTTATTCCTAATGGTTTTTTGTGGTGCAATACTGAAATGATGAGAGCTTTGACATGATGCAGTTCAGGCCCAGAATTCTAGACAAGAATTATAATTTGGCAAAAAGAAATCTCTACAGCATTGTAGTTTGGGGTTTGGTTTCAAGCCTTTAGAAGCATTTGGGGTTGGAAAGGTTTTAATCTCCTCAAGGAAGAGAAATTTTTCTGCTGTACAAGCACCAGGACCGTGAACTTGGGGCAGTGACAGAAACCAGTATTGCATGGGCAGGTTTCCAGCTTTCAGGGTCTGAGGCATTGGATAAACATCAGCTGATACAGGCAGAACTTTGCAAAGGAATGGCAGTGTTAACTGGAAGGAGACAAAGTCACTTGGTCTCCAGTTCCCGGTGTTATAAATGGAGGATGTGCAGAGTCCAGTGAGCCAAGGGGCAGGAGAGGAGGTGGATGGCCAACCCCCACACCAGCAGTGCTGTCCCTTCTCTCTGTGCATTAACACTTTGGAATCACCATGTATGGTTTGAGCACTTTTCTGTCTAACGTGTAATCCCCAGAAACTCAATGCCTGTGTTTATAATTCAAACTATAATGAAAAAGGAAATTAAAGTCTTTCTAATTCATCAAAAGAATGAAAATTGCTTTGAGAAAGGGGTAAAAAAAAGAGTTTTCACTCTTTTGGGATTGGAGAAAATTAGTCCTGCAATATTTTTTCCTGCAGAAAAGGAATATTAGATATATTAACTTAATTCTTTTGTCCTTTCCTCTTCAGTGTTCTAAATTCTTTGTATTTAGGGAAAAAAAAGGTACTATTCAACTCAACCTGACTGTATTTCTCATTTTATAGCATTTTAATGCCTATTTGTTCTGCAGAATATTTTTCTCAATAAGAAAACCAGGATTCTTGCAGCTAAAAATAATTGTTCTGTAAAAGGCAACAGAAATAACACAATTGACCTTTGTGAAAAACATTCACATGTGTGAGAGGTGGGGATGCTCATGTGTATATATTTTTATATATGAAATATGTTTTAGCATTCTAATGAAGCTGGTACTTAATGTTCATCACTGCAAACCTTTATTAAATACTGTTGGCTGATCAAGATTGAAAATTATTCCCTGACAAGGGTGAAAGTTCATATTCTTAAGTGTTTGGTGGTTGAATGTGCAAGAGAATTTTAGGACTGTGGGTTTTCAAAGTTATCCTCTTCCTTTTATGCATTTCCTAGCTCTCTAATTCAAATAGTTGCTACTTTTGAGATTTTGTTATATAGAGAATATGGGAATACAGTGTCTGGCTTTGAAGAGTGGGATGCTGGTGCTCCTGAAGCATCAGGGCTGCTGCTACCTGTGGCTCAGGCACCTCTCTGTGACAGGATCCTGGAGAATTAAAATCTGCATGTACAGCGTGGTGGGAAAAGCAATTCTTATCCCTACTCAGCTGTCAACAAACTGAGACTTGACCAAGGGAAATTTGTAGGAAAACTGAGGCTAGAAGCCAGTTTTCCTGAGGCCAGGACTGATGCCTCTTCTACAGAGACTATCAGCAGCCATCAAGGACCAGTCTTGTGTGTAAATAATTCCTTCCTCAGAGAATTGGACCTGGGTGAGAAGAGACCTTCCTTCCCAAGTACCCTAATCTGATTTTGTTGTGCTGGGATTTTCGGAAGGTGAGGAAGAGTCAGGAAGGGCAGTTAGCTGTTTGCACCAGCCATTAGTAGAGGCTTTAAGAGGTCTTTATTGTTTAATAAAGCAATAGAAAGCCTCTTCAGTCTGAACACAAAGATGGTGACATGTCTCTTAGCAGATCCATAGCCAGGATCTAAGAGCGTTGAGTGGATGACCTCTACATTATGGCTGCTGAAGGAGATAATTGTGGTTGCTGGTACCCCTGGTGACAGAGGGGATGATACTGAAGGAGAACTGGGCACTAAATAAAATAAAAAGGACATGAGCTGACAGAGAAGGGTTTGGCTGTTTGACACGACAGTGGAGTGGTCCAAGGCAGGACAGGGCCCAGGCACTGGGCTGTGTGTGGCTGCTGAAGGTCCTGTCACCAGAAAGGCATGGGGCCAAGTCAGCACGTCTTGGACATAATACACAAGGCTTGATAGTGCCACTATTTTTACAAGGCAGTTTTCAGGAAACAGAGCCCAGTGATAGGGAAAAGATGAAAAGTATCATAGAAATTTAGTGCATATAATCAAAACTTTTATTTCCTCATTTTGGAGCTCTCAATTTATGACCAGAGCTGCCAGGAGGACATCAGCTCTGCACATGAAGTGACCTTTGCAAACCTGGCCTTGAAAGCTTGCTTTCAGAGGGTATGGAAGGAATTCCCCCTTTCCATGGGTAAAAGGAGGAGATAAGGATGTTCTCTGAGCAGTATTTCATCAAGAGGCTCCTCACCCAAATGCTATTTATTATTACTTATTTAGCAACTTGGGTCTCTGGCCACTCTCACTGCACAGCAGCAGGGGTGGTTGGGCAGGAGAGGGACCGACCGATGGGACTGGCACCCCCTGGTTGGCAAGAGCAGGACTGTCACTGCTCCCCTGGTCACTATCTGTGATACTCACTGAGGTTTGATTTCCTGTAGATTTGAGTCACTCCCTTCTATTGGGCTAAAGTCTTGAGTGACTCAAAGCTACAGCCAGACAACTTGGGCTCTTGTCCTTGTTCTTTAGGTTTAAGTTGTGCTCTCTTCCATGGGCCAATAATCTCTCAGGCTTTGATGCATTTTAAGCACAAGCTTAAATTTGATTGTATTTGTTCTCCACCTGAAATAATTCTGTTCTGGTGGTGGGAACCTGTCTTTTGAGCAAAGAGGAATGAACAGGGATGGAAGAATAATGCTTTTTATCACTTGTAACATTTTGGTGCTTATGCTGGTTTTTTACCCTGGCTTCTGAAACGTAGGCATCTGCATTGCCTTCATGTCTGTCTGTCTGTCAGTCCTTCAGTAATAGGATTAAGTGTAATAGCTGATTTCAGCTAGTTCCCACACCTTTGTGAAGATAGGCAGCTGACCTTAGGGAAGAAACTGTTAATTCCTGAGAGAGGAAATGGTTAATAAGCTCACTTTTTCCAGAAATGAGAGGATCCGCTCATGGTAACTAGATTACTTCAGCTCTGTTGCTCTCAGAACTATTTAATCTATTAAACAGTGCCAGTGAGGCTCTGGAGCTGTTATTCCTGACTTTTTCTCTTCCATACCTTGTGTAAATAAGCCCATCTTCTCCACTTCCACTGACATTGCATTGATGTCCACCAACTGAGGATCCAGTCATACCATTGTGGTGGGCAGCAAATATTACAGTGTTTCCCCCCGCTTCTACCCAGCCAATGTTGAAGGAAAACTCTGGGAGTCTCTCCCCATTTGGGTCCCCCAGGCTTCCCAGCAGACTTTTCCATCAGTGCTTTCTCCTTTTGA
Source organism: Porphyrio hochstetteri (assembly GCA_020800305.1). Taxonomy (NCBI): domain Eukaryota; kingdom Metazoa; phylum Chordata; class Aves; order Gruiformes; family Rallidae; genus Porphyrio; species Porphyrio hochstetteri. Next base: position 15,509,578 of record CM036920.1, read on the forward strand.
TTGGAAGGGTAACTCTTTCCATTTTGGTTTGGCAGAGACCTCACGTGTCCTTGATGTGCTGCCCAAGCCTGGAACAGTGGGATCTGCTGACAGAGGGTTTGGACGGTGCCGTGTCCCAGAGGCATTGTGAGCCAGAGCAGGTGGCTGAGGTAGGTCTGTGAGAGTGTGAGCATCTTCTGCCCTTGATAGCCCCAGTGCTAGCACTCTGTTTTTAAACACTCACTGCTGCTGTATAGAGCTTCAAAGACAAGCCAGCGCCACCAACAAAGCAAACCATGGAAATAGCTGTAATCTGTATTAGAAAACCTCTGTCTCAGGGCACCCAGGGAGCATCCCCAGCGAGCATGCTGGTGTGTGGCTGAGCTGTAGGATGCCAGCTGTGTGCTGAGAACAGGGCTCAGCAGTGCTGGCATCACCCGTGGCCTCACAGGAGATGCACGTGGGGGCAAGAGCGCTGAGGGAGGACACACCTGAAGGGATAAACCCATCTGAACAAAGCTGCTAACTTAGGAACAAATGGAGCACTGAGCTCACCTAAAGGAAACAGCCAGGGACCATATTGGCATTCAAGTGGCTATTTTTAGCTTGTATTTACTAATTGCATAGGAGCAAGAAAAGTAAGTGCAATTACAGAGACAAATGTTCTTAGTAAGTGGAATGAGCTTTTTCCTGCACTGGGTCTCCTTCAGAGGAACCTGTACATTTATATCTCGGGGTTTTTTCTGAGAACACAAGGGTAAGCTTGCTAAATAGGTAGTAATTGGTATGAAATGGGCAGCCAGTTAAAGCTGAAAGCACTTGTACCTGCTTCCCTCTTCATTATACTTCTTGCATGATGTAGATCGCAGGAGTGCAGTAGCCTGACAATTTACTTGATTAAAAGTGACATTGTAAATATAGTCAAAGGCAATTTGTATTAGAAACTATTTTTGATAAGAAGGTTGTCATCTGTAATGTTATTAGCCTTCATGAGATGAAAGACAATGAAACCCTAATTTGCATATAATTCAGCTTAGTATTTTTTAATAAGCTTTTGTGTATTATCCAGCCCTGGGTTTTGATTTGCACAGATGGAACCAAGAGCTGGAACATTTTCAGAAAATGTAAATTTAAGGTTTGTATTTTGGGCTGGTTTCACTTTTCCTTTCAACAGCATTCATGCAGGCAAGGAGAAGGAAAGCAGAGGTCAGGAAAAAAAAAGGTATCCATGGGCTATGTGATGCCCTCAGACAATGTTTAGGTCTCCTGCTGACTTCACTGTCTCTCTCCTGGCACCGGAGTTATTGAGCCAAGATGCAGAATTTATATCACTGTCTCCAAGGCTATGTTCTTATCAGTCTTTTTGCTTTTGTTGGTTTGTTTGGGGTTTTTTTTTAAAGCAAACCAAAACACTTCCCACCTTCACCCCCCCAAAAAACCCCAAAGCTGAACAACCCAAACCAAATTCATGTGCCCATCAGATACTCAGCTATTTCAGACAGCAGTCCAGGTCGTCAGCATCACAACAAAGAACTAAATATTAATCTCATTCTAGATATTCCATGTACTGTTATAGAGGTGGAAACAAGCAACATCATCATCTCAGAAAGTGGTACTTGTGAGTCTGTGCAGCAAGTGTCTTTCTGTTGCTCCCTTATCAAATTTGCTGTGTTTATTAGTCCAAGGACATTTTTTTCCCAACTGCCAGCACTTCTAATCAAATTGGGAAATATTAAAAATCAAGCTAATGGACCTGACATTGATACTCACAGCTGAGAAAGGCACTGTAAAAATCCCTTTCTCTTTCTGCTGGGTTGACTTGGCAGAGGTAAAAGGCATAAAACCTTTGTTCTGCCAGGAATATCAGGTAATTCTGTTCCACTTCTACACTCTGGAAATGCACAGCATATGTATATATGCTCAAAACTTCAGACTTCCACATCAGTAAAGAAAGAACAAATTCAGTTTTCCATGGCATGACAGGTTACTTACTCTGGAACAAATTACTGAATTGACTCATGTTGTTTCTCCACTCCCTGCAAAACCAGTCTGGGAAATTCATTGTATATAAATACACAGCAAAAATAGAAGAAAAAGCAACTGAACAAATAGTTCCTTTGTTTATATTTTAATAGATAAGCCAACATCTAAAAGATACTCAAGGAACAGATCTACAGAGTTGGTGAGGACCACTGTTACACCTTTTCCCAGCTGTAATCACACTTCAGAAGGGGCTGTTGCCCCTTTGCTGTTTTCTTTAGGGGCTCCTGTCTCTCACAGCTGGCAGTGTGAGATGGTATCCTGCTTACACACAGCCACAGGATGGGTTTGAAAGATCTTGCTCTTGGCTGTATTAACGCTTCTGATCCATGGAAGCCCTCAAATCCATAGAATTACAGAATGCTTTGAGTTGGAAGGGACCTTAAAGATCATATAGTTCCACCCCCCTTGCCATGGGCAAGGACACCCTACCCTAGATCAGGTTGCCCAAAGCCTCGATTCTTGCCATGCAAGGGATTTGCATGGGCAACTCCACCAGTGCTCAGGAAATAAGTGTTAGGTTTCTCAGTGGGACTGTAGCCCATGAAGCTGGTTTGGAGATGGGCATGGAAAGGAGAACTCCAGGCTCCTAATGGAGAAATAAACTGATTATTCCCAGAATGTAAGAACTTGAATGAAGACCCCTTGGTGAAGTATGTCTATAGACATTAGTTTGGAAAGGTTTCCCATTATACAGATTAGTCATCAGGAGCCATTCTCATTTCTTTTATTCCTCTGCTCTTTACTCTCCATGAACCTAGTCAGCACCTTCAGCAATGAAGCTGTGACCCATCACCACCTACCCAAGTAGAAGCAAAATAAAATTGAGATGCACAAGCTTTCTCCAGAGTTTCCTTGACCCCATCCTGTCTAAGCACTCATCTCATGTTGGTGGTGTTCTATGCAAGTGGCCAGGCCTGGAGGGAGAATTGGGTGCAAGCATGTGTGAATTTAGGTTGGGGTTTGGTAGGACAGGGGGGAATGGAAAAATGAGCAATGTAGGATTAAACAAATAAAAGAATGAGGAAATGCAGCAGACAGACTGAAAGCAGAGCCATGCCTCATGCTAAATACACACTTAAAATGAGTGGGGGAAAATATAAATATTACTGAGCAGCTGCTGCTGGCCAACAAATACAATGTCCTGTGAGGACAGCGATGTGCACCTCTTCAGTACATGATTCCAACATCACCACCTGTTGTGGTCAGGGAGGTTGAATTAAAACCTGAACAAGAGGAAAAAGGACTACTTAGTATACCCAGATTTCAAGGCTCTGAGGAAGGATCATATCCAAGTCATATCTGTTGGGCAGAGACCAGGAAAGAGAGTCTGTTGGCAAGGCAGCATCAGTTCCTCAATTGCCATCCCAGGGGAGATGCCTCCAGCCTTTTGGTGTAGCAGAGCAGCCTCAAAATGTCATTGCCCATGATTGCTAAAAGCTGCATGCTTCACAAGCCATCCCCTGAATTTCTGCTCTATTTTTATCTTGGCTGGTTTCTTCCTACCCCGATATGAATATTGAAACAGAGTGATAACAGTGTGAGCTGGAATATATGCTGGGAATGCTGAAAGGAGTAAAGGTGGGTTAGGAACTTGGCTAGGGAGGGAAACTCTGAGAAGTAAGGTGATGGCAAAGTAACTGGGAGAGAAGATGGTGGTGCAAAGGAAACAGAAGAGGAAAGTCAGGCTGTTCAACCCCAGAAAAGCTGATTGGCAGCAAAGAGGATGGCACAGGGTGAATTGATAATAGAAGACAACTGAGGGACTGGATTAATGGCTGAGCAAGGCAGCTCATTTTGGGCTTTGTCACAAACACAAGATGGATAGAGCATGGAAATATTTATCAGTCAGTGCATTATTTTGCGAAATCGTGAGGGAAGATGATGGACTATGGGAAGATGATTAATTAGAGGGGGCTGGAGAAGAGGAGGAAGCAGGGTAGAAGATGCTGAGTGTCAGAACCCACCTGAGGAGTGCAAGTAGAAATTAAATTAATAGGGTTGGGAAGGAGGAAGAGTTGGAAGGAGTAAGAGGAAAGTATCAAAGATATGGGAGCAGCACACTCAGATAGTCCTTGGGAACAAAACCAGTCATGGGCAGCATAACTGGAGGTGGAAGAAGGAAAAAATAGTAAATGCATGAATTGGCATGAAAATGTGGAAAGTAGAAAATAAGGGGTGAAGCTTGGAGGATATAGGAGGAGAAGGTTTTATCAGAAGAAGGTGTCCTTGGAGAAGGAGACAGGAAGCTCTCTATGGAACCCTTTTTTCCTATCTATTTGGTTTCATTTTTTAAGAAAAACAAGAAAGCAAACCAAATTTTAAAAAAAGCTTTGAAAGGTCATGGCTGCTTTAACAGAACGGCTGGGACATTATGCTAAGAAAATACCATGCCCTTGTAAGGGTATTTGGAGAAATCACAAAGGGACTTAGATTCTATAGAACAGTGGCTTGACAGTCCTATACAATGAGGAGGAAAAACCTCTTCATTTTAAAATATGGAATTTAAAAATGAGAAGCTGGCCCAGATTCCTAAGAGTACCTCCACACTGCAGGGTAGTATCTACTTCAAGAAGAGCTGAAAAGGTTTATTCAAGGGTTAGGAAAATTATGTTCCCTTTAAAGTTATTTATATTTATAACCTTAAAAATCATTAGTCACTTTAAAAAATCTTGGCTACTTTTTGTATACTACATTTTTCTTTGAGTACTTGTGTATTATGCAAAATCTACAGTGTGTTTCTGAGCCAAGGGCTTTTGGTACAAATTGAGTGGGTTCTAAACTGAAGCAGGATTATAAATAAATGTAATTTATTGCACATCTTATGCTTTCTCTCTCCCTTTCCAGCCCTTAGTCAAAAAAATTTAAAACACTGAGGATCGTGTGCTCCAGAGTTTTACAGAGGAGGACTCTTGACTCCTGCCTGAAAGGATTTCTTGCATTCCCACAGTTCCCAGCTTGTATTTGCAGGCGATGGTGCTGGGCATCTGGATCTTTGATCTTTATGGAGCCAGAAACTTTGAAGGCAGTGAATGACTTCCTATCTGCTGGAAAATCATGCCCCTTCTCACTTCATGAATCTCCAACAGACAGTGGGTTCCTTCATGGCCTTTCTGTTCATTCCATATATAATAAAGGCTCTGTTGATTTTTGAAGTTCCCGTTTATGAAGCCAGAGCATAACAAGATCTTTCTTGTAGCTTAGATCCTCCCTCTCAAAAGAGCGTGTCATTTGCACAGGAAACTCTGCAAAAGGAAAACGAGTGTCTCCCAAATTAGTACCTGTCGAGGGAGAAATGCTAATCCTCTCCATTAGCTCTGCAACCTCCAGCCAAACCCTGAGTGTGTGTGATGCCGTGATGCTGGCATGAGGGCGGTTGGGTTGATGGGGGGGGGTGTGGTTGTTTAGATTTTTTGGTCTTTTCTGTCAGGTGGACTATCCTATATTTCACAGGCTATGAAGTGGCACGGAGTAAATATTATCCAGTAGTACTAGACAAGAGATAAAACAAGAAGAAAAATCGAGAAACACACCCATTTATAAAACACACCGGGGTGAACACATGCTTGTCACACTACTGCGTGGAGGACGTGCACCTTCAGACTTTCTCAGCCATTAGAAACACCCCCTCTCTCCTCAGAATGAAGGTTCAGTTTGGAGAGTTAATGTACAGCTCGTGCATACACCCAGATGGAAGTGCAATACACTTTGATAGCCATATGGTGCAGCATGAAAGATAGTCAAGGATAAAGATTATAACAACCCAGAAATTAATTTAGTGCTGAGCTTGATCTCGATCCCACTAAAATCCAATGTAAGCTTTTTCAGTGAGGTTTGGGTCAGGTCTTTCTGGTCTTTCTGTGGTCTTTGTACGTGACTTAAGATTTTTTTTTTTTTTCAAAGGTCAGCATAGCTGAGCATAAATAATAGATGGCCTCGAAGCATTGTCTCCCTTTGAATCTGCCTCCAAATCCCCTTCTGGGATTTCAAGGTTTGTTTTTTTTTACTGCTTTGCTCTCCCAAAAACAATAATTAGATAATTCTCCTCTTGCAGTTGTAATTTGTGCTGGCAGATAATGAACAGTGAAGTGTTCCTCTGTGAATGGCCAGGTGAGACTGATGATATACATTTAAATATAAGATAAAGTACAGCAGACTATAGGCTGGCTTGGGTTCTCAGGCAGTCTGTATTCTTTGCGACCAGGAAAACAGCACTGGCTGTCTCAAAAGCAGGTAATTTTTCCCTAGGTTTTGGACCACCAGTCATTTTCAGATGACTCTGGATCCTTCCAAAGAGCAGGGTGTGGTGATAAAACACAAGCCTTTAAACACAGGAGACAGGACCATTGCACAAGTGAAAGCAATTGCCAATAAAGAGGCATTAGCTGAGTAAATATTACCACCCAGCTCCACTTTTAATTAAATGCTTTGCTAAACACATGCAAGTACTTTTATAGACACTAAATGTGCAGGGGAATGCCAACCGACTTACTGGATTTTTATTTAGTATTTCCTGTTTTCTGGGCTGAAGAGTCTTAACAGAGCTGCTTTGTTGTACTTCCTTGAGCTCTGTTGAATGTTAACGCTCACGGGCCGCGGTGCCGGTACCAAGGAGGCACATGAAAAGCGCAGCAAGGGTTGGGCAAAATGTGGTTTTGTTCTGCTCAGGGCCCTCAGCAACACCTTCTATGGGCTTGTACAGATGGAATCACTCTTCCGGTGCTTCTGCGTTAGTCCAGGGTCAAAGTCGTGGATGCCTGCCAATTCCTCTGTCTCTTTTCTTAACAGTCCCTGTATCTCTCCGTACCAGTTCATCCCCTCTGGTTGCAGCAGCCTTTTCCTTGGAGAACATCCAGCTGGTTGAGTTTTGGTCCTGCCATGCTGTGTCTGGGGACCACCACGCCTGTGCTGGTTGCAATGGCCATAGCACTGCTTTTTCCCTGAAATACCTCTTGGACACACATTCCCTCTGTGTTTTTGCCTCCTGGCTGTTTTCAGTTGGTCTGGCCCTGCCTGCCTAGCCTCCTCCAACAGGTCGAGCATTCAGAAATGGTTGCCTTGGACAGGAGCCAACTTTTTGACTAAGAAAGATCGATTTAAATGGATGTTCATCAGAGCTTAATGATCCTTGTTAGCGCTGCGCCAGGGGCAAGATCGTCTCCTGACACCTCTGTGGGTATTATCGCTCTGCAGAGGTAAAAGACAGCAGGAGAGGTCCTCATTCAAAATGGAGTTTGCAGGCTGGCACAGTCCCTGTTATTAATCACAATTCACCCGTCTGCATGCAGACAGATCACCACCTTTCACATGTTTCTACCATGAGGTGCTCAGAAGGTCATTGGTTATGCTTTCCCCTAAAGGGGCTTCAAGTTTTATTACGGGCACTTATTATTCCTGAGGTTTTCTAGATTTTATTATGGATGCTTGTAATCAGCCAGCATGCTGCCTTCTAGCTCAGTAACTAGCAGGCTTTGCTCAGGCAGCCTATTTTAAGAGAGCAGACAGCATCCCCACCACCCAAAACACACAAGCAAACTCACTGCTGTTAGGATGTAACCTGCATTTCGGGGAGTCATCTTTTCTGCTGTAATGCCAGTGTTCCAGGGAGGCTCATTAAAGCACATTTTGAAAATCTGCACAGATGCCTGAACAGGCATTAAGAACCTCAGAAAATCCAACCTTTAGTTTTGTACACGCTGTGACTTGACTTTTTGTGGTGTATGAGAAGGTGGTGAGACTAATTGCTGTCAGAGTTGAATTCATCAGAGTTCTGCAAAACACACAGCTTTGTGTATAGCGTGGCAGCCCAAAATGTTACACTCTGTGCCCAAGCACTCGCAGATTCAAGTCTCATCAAGTTCAGAACTGGCGGTCCTCTTGAACCAGTAAACTTTTCAAAGGTATTAATTTTTCCTAATTTACATATCCATACACCAGGGTCGTGCTGCCCAGTGCTCGTCAGGGGTATGTTCAACAGTACAGAAGCAGTCCATAGGTTTTGAGGACTGAAATTACTTTCTTTGAAATCTCTACCTCCCACCTTCTCTGAGTTTTTTTTGTACATCTTGCTAAAAAGAAGGTATAACAGTCCTCCTTTTTTTTTTTTTAAATCAACAGTTGAAAGTGATTTGCTCTGATTAGGCTCTCAAGAGTGCTTTATGTTACAAGATTGCTGGATTTAAAATAGCGGATGAATTTTCTGTGCCACTTAATCCCAGCAGAGTTCACATTTTGCTTTCTAATCCTGAGAGACCCTTTCTCCCTCCCGAATCTCTGCTGTCGTTCCTGCTGCTGTGATGGCGATCTAAGCACCGGGTGGGAGCTACTGGGACTTTGCAGGACTGCAGGTATTTTTGGAAAGTGAAGTCAAACCTTCATTCTTCAGAGGTGAATACATCCAAATTCCCCCTAATTAACGGTGGATGGGATTTTCAGCTATAATCTTGAGAGCTGGTGGATCAGGGATGACTCCACTGGCACAGGACGGCCCATCTCGTATGTGGCCTGGCGTGAAGCGCACTGCTGTGAGTGGCAGAGGAGAAAGCAGAAGTCCCAGAGGAAACTGCCTCTAACAGGGCAATCAGGAAGCAAAAGGAAGTTTCCCCTGTGGTTGGTAGATTTATGGTGGAGGTTGATTTAGCCCTGGGACAGTCTCATACTCAGTGGTGATGTACCCTGCCTGCCACTCCACCAGGCTCAGATGAAGCTCGTGGGGTCTGTAATTTGAAGGGAAAGCGGTGCTTCAAGCATGTGGCCTGTAAAGTCCTTTAGGATGTGACAAGTGCCAGCAGGCTTTGTTGTCCTGAAGGTTGGCAGCGCTGCCCTTTGCACCCAGCCAGCTCCAGGGAGGTTTAATTTCTTCTGATAAATGAAAGGCATTAAGAAATGTCTCCTGCGCTTTGAAGATACAACCAAGAAATTTCACTTAGTTTAAGCATGATATAATGGGGTGGTTATTCCTAGAGATTACACTCAAAATATGCCTTTCAAATGGTTTGAAACTGCACAGCATAAAAGTCACCAAAATGGCTTGGTAATAAACAGACATTTCTCACTGTACGCCAGAACAGAGAGGCTTAATTTCTCGGTGGTTAAGTAGCAGCGTTAGAGATGAGCTACCGTGTGATTTCTGTTTGCAGGGTGACTGCATTTCCAAATATATTTTTACCAAGGAAGAGCTATCTCGCCATTACTGATAAATAAATGCAAATGTTGGGAGTCATAATCTTCTTTAACCAAATAACACACAACAATTAAGTTTTAAATTATTGATGTTATAAAAGACAAAACAGCCACTAGGCACAGGAGTTTCCATGACTTCAATACCAAATAATGAAAGCTCTTTTTTTCCCCCCCATTTTTGTGGAGTGCATTATTAAAATGCAATTCTTCTTTCTTTTTTTTTTCTTTTTTTTTTCTTTTTTTTCTTTTTTTTCTTTTTTTTTCTTTTTTTTCTTTTTTTCTTTTTTTTTCTTTTTTTTTCTTTTTTTTTCTTTTTTTTTCTTTTGAACTTTGAAGTCTATTTAAGCAAGGCCATCGGGGAAAAGTTAATTAAATTGGGAAAGTTAGCTGGCATATTTACCATTTCAGGGGACCTACTGTATTTTTCCAGCAAGAGGTGAACTGGCTTTGCATCGTCAGCCCTGAACAGCAACAAAGCACAGAGGTAGAATTTGGTTACTGGGAAATAGGTACATGGCTGGGGAGGCTTATATTTTAATTTCACATTTAAAACCAGTTGATTTGAAACTGTATCTTGATAAATTGTATATTAATAAATTGTATATTGATAAATAGCTGAGAGTAGCCCCCTTGGGACTGTGTCCATGGGAGAGCATTTTCTGTACAAGAAAAAAAGAAAAAGTTTGGAGTAAAGTGGCTTTTTTTTTTTTATTTAGCAGGGAAAACTGTAGAAGGCTCAAGAGCTGGAAGCTGGAAGCACGGAGGAAAACACAGTAACTGTGCCACCGAACACTGAGGTCTGAACTCTCCATGTCTCCAGGTCTGTAACAGGAGTCCAGGCTCAATGATTGAATGGTCCCTCAGGACCGTGACCAGGATGTGAATGGGATGGGAGGAATGTGGAGCATCCAGGGTGGAATACTTTAACATTTTTGGTGCCAAGCTAGAGTTTGTGGTGGCTTGAGAAGGTGGGATTTGGGACAAAGAAGGATGGCAAGGCTGTGTCAGGGTCTCACCGTCTGCTTTTTGACAGAGATGCTGTTGCATGTCCCTTAAGCACAACCCTGCCGTTGGCAGGATCAGGCCACTTATTAGCTGCTGGCTGTCGAATGGCAAAAGCACACAGTGCCTGGAGGTAGTGGGCACAGCTTTAAACCTCTCATGAGGAGTAAGTAACATGTTTGGAATCTCTGACAAGTTTAATTTAGTGACTGTGCTACAGCCTCGATGGGGGTTTTATTTGTTGGAGACTTGTTGGGGGTTTTTGTTTGTCTTTTTTTTTTCCATAAATCTGCTAAATTATTTAGGGGCTGAATTTTAAAATTAGAAGATGAGGCATTAAAAAAGCAATGAATAATTAATGAAGAGTTCTGGGATTTCGTGGTATCAAAATGCATGTTGCAGCCTTGGAGACTCCAGTACGGAGCCACATGAGCCACTTGCTCCTCTCTGTCTGAGCCATGGTGCCCGTTGCAGCCGCAGTGGAGAACAGAGGGGTCCCTGCATCCCCCCATGCTGGGGGGGAGCCTCCTGTTACCCAAGCAGCCCAAACCACTGATCCACCCTGGATCAAGTGGCAAAAGCCATTTGAGACTGCTTCCAGCAGCATCCTGGGATTGGCAAAGCTGCTGGGGCATTCAGAGGATGCTGGAGGAGCAGGAGCCTGTGCAGAAATGGGAAGCACAGGCTGGTAGGGACTGAATCTTGGAAGGTTTCTCTGCAGAGAGGAGCAGCAGGAATTAAATACATGAGACTTTCTGGAGGACAACAGGCAGGTACCCTGTGTTTGAGCGGGATGCTGCATACCAAGGTCTGTCTGTACCTCAGTGGATCCCTTAGCAACCTTTCAAGTCAGACAAGATCTGCAGCGAGTACTAATGGCTGCAGTCAGGCTTTCTCCAGCATAATTTACCCGTGTCTAAATGTATGTAAAATAAGTTCTGATGACACTTTTTCTTATGAATTAGCAGATCTTGCTGACACAAATCAGAAACTCAATACAATATTCAGCAAGCACATTAAATCTCCTTCTAACATGCTGCATGCTGAGACACTCTTCGTTATCACCTTAAAGTACTAGAAGCTGGAGAAATGCCAGCTTCTCCCCTCTGATGGCAACAACAATGACATAGGCAGAAATAATTAGCTCCCTGCTACACAACTGGCATGGGTGATGCTGTTCTTCAAAGCATGCTTCTCTCCCTTTAGCAGCTATGCAGAAATCCTTGATAATTAATCAGCTCTTGGTGACACTGCAACACTAATAAATCCTCAAGAGCGGCGTTTAATGTGTTGTGCAGATACGCAGAGCTCGGTGTTGTCAGGACCTTTGTGCTGCAGATTGAGCCTGTGCTGGGGTAACAGTACAGCCCTGCCGAGGTCAGAGAGCTCGGTGGACTCAGCCACACTGAGGAGCTGCCTTTGCGTGCAATGTCAGAGCAGGTCCTCGTCCCTGGACCTAAGAAAAAGCGAGCCCTTTGGGTTTCCTACAGTCTTTGCCTACAGTAGTTGGGAAGAAAATACTTTCTGGCAAAGGGAGCATGTTCTAGCTCAGTGAGTTTTTGAAGGAGCTAAATTATCCCCCCAAATACAAGCTGAAACTTTCTGTCTTGAAGTTTAGAAAAATCTGACATTTTAAATTCCCTGTTTCATTATTACACACTTCTACCTCTCCTGCTTTGTTTTCCAAAGCAGGAGACCCTCAGCTCTGTGCCAGGCTGATCTCAGTGGGACACTCTGGCAAGATGTGCCAGCAGCTGGCTGGGCACTCCCCTCTAAGAGTGTGTCACACTGCCACTGAACAGGCACCGAGGGCTCACCACACACCTTGCTGTCATCCTCTATTTATTTCCCCTCAGGAATTGGTCCTTAAGGAAACACTAATTAAAGTTGTGCTCTGACAGTCTGTTTCTGGAAAGAGAGGACAATTTCTTGCTGGGATATGACCTCACTGAGTGCACATCCTAGGGCCAGCAAGTTTGTAAACTCATGTGCTAGGGGTGAGAGAGCACCCCAAGGCTACCCAAGCAGGTCTTTATGATACTAGGGCTGTTTTGTAGCACCGTGAAGTGATTCCCTTGACCATATCAAAGGAAAGAGTTAATTTTTTTTCACCAGATTACATGGCAATTACAGTCTCTATCAGAGATTAATTCCTTTCTCCATTGCAGTGCTGGAGATGCTTTCTTGCTTTTACAGCATCAATTTCTTCTGCTATTGGCAAATACAGTAGCAAAAGCAGGAAATGGTTTCAAATGTGTCCATCCTACTGACATGGACTGTAATGAGAATAGAAAGTGGGCCAGCATTAGCTCTCATAGTGTCAGTAGCATAAGCCTAAGTGCCAACCCATTTTAATTAATTATGTGCTAATAGTCTCGGGGCTGAGGCAGCCTTCAGCATACTCTATGTGTATGTTACACCCATCAGTCCTATTTTTCCTTCTTGAATAAAAATTAGTAGTAATCCTTCAACTCTGTGTGAGCCTTCTGTCACATTCCAGAAGTCAGTGCAGCATTGAGGCTTCACATGAACTTCACTGCTCCCTTAGGCCATTGCTTAGGCATTTTTAGGAGCGTTAAACACCGTTGGTATACTGCTGTGCCACAGCCAAGCTGCTCCAGAGCTGCTTTGGTTGAGGTTTACAACTACTTTGGGGTGCCAGGCAGCCAAAGCAGCAGGAGCACAGTGACAAACAGGATCCCAATAGCCAGAAATCCATGAGAAAGATTTTAATGTCAGCAGATAGATTTTCAGGTTTGGGTTTTTTTGATGTCATCTCTTTCCCCCTGGAATAGCTGTCGTGGTCTCTCAGCCAGAGGTTGATGGGAAGTCCCTTCTTGCAGTGTGGATGTAGGGATCTCCTGGGTAGGTCTCTGTGAACCCAAATATTTTGGAAGTGCCTGGACTGATCTGGTGAACCCCCACAGTATGATCAACTATAGAGTTGGATGGAGAGGAAAATCTGCAATGGTCCCTAAAACCAATGGTGGCTTCTCTGGTAGGAAAGTCCTGGAGGAAGGCAGCTCGTCATTCAAGGGAGGTTTGGAAGGATTTAGGAATTTGCTGTCTGGTTTCTGTTTTAATTGGTGTTTAGTGCTAAACATTCCCTCAACCCAGAGCGGATGGCAAATATCAAAATCAGAGTAATTAAATGATTGCAAGTACTAATGAAGCTCCTAAGTAAGCAAAGGCATTCAAATGTGATAGGCTTTAGAACCACATCAGGTCTGTCTGTCTGTGAGATTGAAGCTTAAAAACGAGATACACTTTTCTCCTAGCTCACCAAAGCACAGCTGTTTCCAGATTAAAATATCTCTTCTGCCCAGGCAGGAGAACACTGCAATACTTGGGGTATTTAGTTATATAGTAAATGCACAACGGTCATGGTTATTTTGACAATTCTCTCTCCCAATTAGTATTTATCTTGAAAATAGAGATCACAGCTTTCTGTGTAAATGCCATAAGGTAGTGTGTGCTATAACCCCGTTACTAGATTGCAGTCATAGTTTTCTCATGTAGGATCACGTACAAACAGCCCTAGAATAAATTCAGGCTCTTTTGGTGGGGCTACTTTTGGCTGTGAAGAACACAAAAAAGGCTCTGGTTTAAAATATGCCTTCCTGATCCACGTTTTCATTCCATAGCAAAAAGACCAGAGATTTTATTTTATCACATCCCTACCTCAAAGACTGCACTTTGTCCTGTGGGTACACAACCCCCGGTACTTACATTTTCTTATGAGCACATGGACCTTTCTATAGAGACAGGCACAGCATCTGCTTGAAGAGACCATGAGAAAATCCCTGCCCCGCTCATCGAGGGAGAGCTGTAATTTCATTTAAGGCTGCTCTCTTTGCTGCTCAAAATGAAGATGAGCAGAGCAGGAGGCTGACTTTGGAAGTTTCTACTGGTAAATATCAGGAGACTACTGTCCCTGTCAAAAGGGATGGATGTTTCAACAGCTAGTCAGCCAATTTCACGCTAAAATTAAAGTTGTCAGTCATCAGGTGGCCTGCTTGCTAGATAAGCGATATTACAGTTTCACATACCCAACCTTTTTCCATTGGTCAGAATTTGATGCAGAATCCTTGCTGGCATGCCTTTGACACATAAAATGTAGCAATTATTGCTAGCATTTTTATTCTCAAGGTTTTTTGGCACATTGAGCTCAGATTCCCATTTGCTTGGTTTAATACATGTAAACAATCCAATTTTTCATCAGTTCTGCTCAAGAGCTCATCAGTGACTGCATATGGGTGTAATCAAGTAAGCATCGTTTACTAAATTCAAAGCTTAGTTCTTTCATTTCCATCAGTTCCCACTTCTTAAATTTCCTAGAACAGCTCCACATTTTAAAATAGTGTTAGTCAGGATTCTTTTTTGTTTGTTTGTTTTACTGATATCTGAAATGATACTGAAATGAACCAAACTCTTATTATTTTTTTTTTTACTGCTTGAAGTGTAATTCTACTTTCCCCACATAGTTTCTTTGCAAAGCCAGATGGACAGAAATGGTCCCATGCCATGCTGAAACACTCAGTCTTATTTATACAAGAGAAATCTTGCTCCTAAACAATTCTGAAGAACGTGTTCATTATTTAGTGTCTACTGAATTTGTCATTCAACTCATTCCTGTTTCATCTTTCATCATTCTGATGTTCAGATGTACTGGAAAAGGGGAAAAAAAAAAATACCCAACCCAAACCAGCTGTAGAGCAGATGACAACAGGGATCTTGTGAGATGGATTAATTTGTCTACCATTGTTTTGCCCCCCACGATGACAGATGTTTTTCCCTCACCCTTTTTCCCTCTTCTCTCCCCAAAGTATACAGCGCTCCCTTGGGTTAAGCAGAAAAGCTGCTTGGTGGGATTGCTGGGGAGCAGAGTATGCTGCCTGCTGCTCAGCGTCAGCACTCCCAGCTGAGTTGCTGATGTTCTGTGCTCAGGATTTCATGTGTCTAAATACCCTTGATGTGCATCTCTGGAAATATTTCCATAGAAAAAATGCATTGATTTTGTCAGGAGAGTACAGCAGACTTTTTGGGGACGTGTATTTGTAGCAAGTTATCTGTGGTACATATCTGATACTACCCGTGGTACGTATCTGATATTGGTACTTTGTTCAGGCACAGCTCTTCAAACCAGCCTTTCAAAGGGCAGAAATCCCCAGTGCAGTGCTCAAAGGCTGATGCTTCAAGGCAGAGGGACTAAAACAGCTCCTGCTGCAGCGAGACATCCCAGTGGACATCACATTTCTTCCTTCCTCATTCAGTGCCCATCACTGCACCGCTCTGCCCATTGTGCCTGTGAAGACAGGCTGTTCTTTTCATTAGTGCCATGGCAAAAAGCCATTAGTCAGAACAGGGTGGCTGATTTTTTTTGAGCCCTTTGCCTCCTTTTGTCTTTCAAAGCTTTTTTTTTGCCAGGCCTCTTGTATTCCCCATGCATCATCAATCTCCAAGACCAAGAGGAAGACCATTTGGGCTGGGAAGGACTAACAAAGCAGCATAGGTTTTCTGCTCATGCTTTGGTCCCAGCCCAGAGCCTGTTCCCCAGGGACAAGGAGACATGCTGGGGAGTTTCCAGGAATTCTGCTCTCTGCCACAGATATTTTCATGTGTGCCTGGATCAGCACTGTCCTTAACTGAAATCATCCTGTCTTCAGCATGCTAATCCCATCCTTCATGGAGTTCCTTTCCCTCTCTTTGCTTTCTGCTTGTGTGTTTGCAGCTGAGTGTCCCCGTTACAGAAGGGGCATGCTGGCTTCCAGCTCCTGTCACCTCTTGGAACTGAAATACTGAACCTTTTCCCCATATTTCACTTCCTATTTCTCCTGCTTACTGCTACAAAAACACCAGGATCTCCCTCACCTGGACCCAAGCGCTTCATGATGAGAGATATCTTACAGATTACAAATTCTCTTTCCTATTGCAATTTCAATTTCCTAATTCAATTCCAACTGACTTCTGCAGTTTCATTTTTCCCCCTTGCCTGGGACAGAATGTATCCCTACTTTTACTGATCTTCTTCACCCTAAGGGGCTTGAAATTCTGATTCCAACAGCACAAGTTAAAAACAGAGTAGTAAAAATTGAGTAAAATTCCTCTTATCCTGTAGGATCTGGAGCTATAGGATCCTCTTCAGCTCACTTTGGTCATTGTTGGTCTATTTGTTTCACTGTAATTGTGAATTTCACCGTAAAATGCTTTGTTTGCTGGGCTGTCATGTGGGACTGCCGTTTCAAGGTTCACTTACAGGAGCAGTCAGGAAATTATGTTCTCTCCACAACACTCAGAGTTTCCAGCTCCAAAAGGTCATCTGTAGGAAAAGTCTGTGTGAGGAAGCAGAATAAAGGTGTGGAAACTATTATCTAAATCACTGTCACTGGTTTGTAGAGGGCACACAAGAACAGCCACCCCTGATGGTTTTAAGACGGAGGAGGAAAGACAGCCCCTAGCTCATGAGTTTCCATATTGAGCAAGAACAGTGTTGTGTCAATTAGCAGAAGTATGACATGAGCTCATCATGCTTTTCAAATTACTCATTTTCATCGGCCAGTCTGAAGGCCCCGAGTCAGCAATGTGGTAAAGTTGAAATCCTCCTCTCCCAGCAAGTCCCACCGTCCCAGTTACAGCATGGGCATCTCAAGAGCACAGCTCTAACTCATGCCTTCATTTGCTATCGTGATTAAAGAAAATAACCTGATCCCTTCGCTTCTCAAAATAACTTCAAAGAGCTTTTTGCGTGGAGAATTTCTTGTGGGGGCACACTGCAGCCCAACAGCAATGTGTTTTAAGAGTTCTCATCTCAGAAATGTGGCCGTGTTGCGGCATCATAATCACAGCAGAGCCTTTACTGTAATGTTGTAGAGGTCAGGTTTGCCTTTTAAATCCCATGTTTGTAACTCAGTAACCAGGCATTTTCTGAGTAGTTTGTCATTGCAGCAGTTCGTTCATTGAGTGATCATACAGAGAGTTAATTCAGCTTGAACACTATATTAAGGAAAAAAACATGCAGTCTACAGAGCAATAGGGTCAAAAATCCTTTTGCAGTAAAACACTAACATAGCATTTTTAATATTGCATGAGCTAATCATGTACAAACACTAATGTAAATGTAGAAAACTACCATTCTTTTATTCTGTTTCCTTCCCAGTCATTATTTATGCACCCATTGTCTTATAATTCCAGTTATTTGTTTAGTAACCATATATATTAGTAACCATAGTCATAAAAGTACCTTTACCTTTACAAGTTGTTAGGCTTGGATCCACTACAAAGTAAAAACTGAGCTTTATCTATTTATACTATCTTCTATCAATAGGCTAAGGCAGGCTTTCTCTTTTTCTGTTCTCCCTAATCTTTAGCCATGGAAAAATGTAAATTAGTAAGAAGTGGTGGTGAACAGCACAGTGGAAAGTTCTTATGCATAAACTCTTTGGAAACAATGTGACCTTAGCAAAACAGAAGTTGGAAGCATTAGGCACCCTGCAAAGAGTTTGGTTTTACAGCTGCTAAAAGGGTGGAAGAAGAGATTGCAGTCCCTGAGCTAAAGTTGTGCCATGATCCCAATTGCTCAGGACTGTGAGAACTGAAAGATCTTCCCTTACACACCCAAAACAGCATCTCAGGGCTGATAGGAACAGGCAGGGAAGTGCCTTCCACATATGGCTCTAAGTGTCTGTGAGCTGCAGGGGAACTGCTTACAAAGGAAAGCTGTTAAAGTGCTCGGGGCCAGAAGATGTTCTTGCCATGCAGACAAAGCTTAAACAACGTTAAAGAGTGTTAACATGTTAATACAGTGTAGGTTTCTTCTGAGTTTCAAATATGGCAGCGTGAGGTGGACCCACGTCCAAAGCTGTGGTGGCTGCAGTCTCTAAATGGGTAGGTCAACATCCAGGAGCTCAGAGGTAAGAGCTGGGACACTTCTGGTCTTACCAGGTGCCCATAAAACCCTGAACTCTGGCTGTGCACAGGTTGGCATTGTTCGAAGCCAAGCTGTGAGGAGGAGAGGAGAGAGGCTGTTCATTCATGGGAGCTAAAACCAGGATTGTTATTTCTGCTTTGTTTAACAAAAAGTACAGAGAATTGTTTCCTAAGGCTGTGTTAGAGCTGAGGTTTGATCAAGAAGATAGCTGGTGCTTTGAAAGCCTTGGCATTAGCAGTTACTCCTTTTCCTAAGGACTTTCTGAAAAAGTTTTCTTGCCTCATGTAATTCGCTGAGAAAGAAGGCTGTTCTCTGAAAAGCTCTCCTCTCTTTTGAAGCTTCCTAAGAAACCTTTCAGATGCACGAGACAAAAATAAGCAAGAAGGGGCAGTGATTTGTTTTCTTAAAAAGGTTTAAATTCAAGTGGAGCACCTTTTCATGTACAAAATGAAACTTCTCAATAGATAGGGACCAATTTTCACTGATTTTCAGATCTTTTTTTTCTTATTTACAAATAAAGTGAGCTAACTTTATAAAATTGCATCTTGACTTTCACAGAAAAACTTGTCTCCTACCCAAAGCTAGCTGTTATCTCAGTATGAAGACAAGGTTTTCATGTCATTCCATTCTTTGAGAAACAAGCATCAGCTCACTTTGACTCACCACTGAGTCAAAATGCCAGTTCACTTCAAAAGAAATGTGGACAGAGTCGCAGGCAGGGACACTGAGAGTTAAGCAGTGACCCCACTGTGCTCAGTCAAGCTGTGATTTTACAGCAGCAGCAACAACATGCCCACGGTAGCAGAGAACAGAAAACTCCTGAGCATCTGATCTGTGTGTGTGACTGTCTCTAAGATGTCATGCAATTTTGTGAGCAAAACAAAAATTAAGGAGGAATTTTGAGTGCTTTTATAATAAATACTTAAAAAAACCCCACCCAAAAACCCAAGTGAGCAAAAAACCCCCACACCCAATCCTACTTTTCTTCCTGATTCCAATTAAGAGCTCAGATAACTCCTGAATGGGATTTTCCTGGGTTATGATTCTGTCTCAGAGGACGGTGCTGATGGGGTACAGCTCTGCTTCACCTGAAAGTCATTTCACACTTTCATGCCAAATCGCTCCCATGCTGCTTGATGTCCATCCCTCCACCAGCACTCACAGCAGCCCACCCACCTCTTGATGTGGTCAGGGTCTTGTGATAGGGAGATCTTGGTGATACAGAGGGAACGTAACTCCGCTGAGCTGTGGCTGTGGCTCACAGATCTCCCTCCCTCACCAGCACTGCCTGGTTCCACTTCCCAGAAATTAGATCAAATAAAAGTTCAATTGTTTTGCAATGAATTGCAGCAAGGCAGCCCTGTCAGTTTAATTAGCTCTTAACTCCAAACTCGAAGCCGCTAATAAAGGTGCTCGGGAGCAGATGGTTAGTGGAAATAAAACAAGTGATGGCAGAGTTGCTTCTAACCGGGCTGAGGTGATACCATCAAAGGGAATGGTCTATGGAAAATGTCTTTGCAACTCACCAAGCCCATAACTGGCCATGCAATGCAGAGCATAGAGTGGGGAAACCAGCTGGAGAAGGTCACGTGTTGAGTTGGGCCTTGTAGAAATCACATTAGAGGGAAACTTCCTCCCATACAAAAGATCAGCTTAGGCTGGAACACAGCATAAGACTTCTTTGCCAATTTTTTAGTGGATTTTGACAACAGAGACCCTGTGCTGGCCTGCTGAACTATGCCAGATATAATCTTTAAAGACTTTAAAGGAAAGATTCCTAGATGTATGTCTCAGATAATAACAAATCTCTCAAGAAGGCTTGAATCTGCAGAAGAGGAATCAATTAAAACCACCAAATTAATGGTTGCTCAGTTATTGACGACAGCCCATGGGCTGTTTCAGGTGGGAATGAAGACAGGGACTCAGTTTCTGTCACAGCTCCATCACTGTCACAGTTTTCCATAGCTCCTGCAAGTCTGAACTATAGGCAGGGTGAGGTGAGGATGACTGAGCACTGACACGGGTTCCCCAGGGAGGTTGAGGACTCTCCATCCTTGGAGATACTCAAAAGCTGTCAGACAGAGTTCTGGACAACTGGCTCCATGTGGTCCTGCGTGGACTAGATGACCTCTAGAGCTGCCTTCCAGTGCAGAACAGGCTCAGAAATCCCTGTTCACTCCTGTAGTAATGAGCTGCTCGGTTCAGTCCTCATCTCATGAAGTGGATCTGCTTTTAGCTGGAAGGTCTGGGGCAAAACTGACCTAACATCATGCTGGCCACTGGATGGTTTGGGGAAATATGAATAAGTGTTGCTCCAAAGGAACAGAGAAGTCTTCTACTTTTACCTCTCTTCTTTCTCCCCATAGGGAATGAGGTATATCCAATCAAGTCACCTCTGTGGATGTCAGAAGAAGGTGAGTAATTAGTAATTTTTATTTGATGCATTTTCCACCTTTTTTTTCCCCCTGACCACCTGAAAGTCTACTGAGCAGATGATAACTTCCCTGGAAATGAGTCATCTAGTAAACCCTTCTGCTAACAGGTTTTGGGCTGCAGCTGATGGTACGTAGATCATTTCCAGTATTTGTTCTTCAAGATTATATGGTTTTATTAAGCTTTTCAATCTTGGGCAATACTAAGACACCCTCACTGAAGGGACAGTAAAGGATAAGTCAGATGTTTACCATGATGAATCAACCATTATGACTTTTAAAACCTTTGGTTTCTGAAAATATTTGCTCTCTGCTTGAAACACATTGTTCATGCCAACATGTTTGCTAAGAAGTTTGAAAAAAAGACAAAACAGATACAAAACAGATACAAAGGAGGAAACACACTTTCAAATGGGAGGCTTGTTCTTCTAAAAACATTTGCATGTTTGTCCCAGTCTCCAAATATGATCAATTTTTTTTATTTTACTGGGACAGACTTGCACCCCAACCAGGTTTGACGTGAATTAGTAAGAAAGACCCTTCAAAATCTGCTGCAACAGGAGAAACAACATGTTGCTGTATCCAAAACAACCAGAGGGGAATTTTCTAAAGAGATTACTCATCACTGGAGCAAAGTCTTAATTTCAAGTTCCCAGCACTGGTTTATGTTTGGGCCACAGCACCAGCTTCTCTCCCTTGTGCAACAGGAAAAGGCTTTTGCCTCCCCTGCAACTGGTGTTGGCTGAGATTTGACTCTGATTCAAACCCATGACGAGTATGTGCGTATCTGTGGGTATCAGCCCAGGGCTGCTCTGAGGGTGGTCCTGTAATACCAGCCCAGGCTGGTGACCAGCAAGAAATTGAGCCATGACTTGAGGACCAAACTATACGCCCACCACTCAGCTGTGACTTCAGTTGGCTGAACTCCTGACAACATCTATTTTGCTGGATGGGAGTAAACTAAACACAGTCTGAATTCCTGCTTAAACAGAGATGATTCAGGATCTCGCTCTGTCATAAGCTTACTGTGAACTTTCAAATATTGACTGACAGAGCCCATCTCTGGAACATGCAATAAAAACTGTAATTAAAAAGAAAAAAGGTTTTTACCTTTGTCGTTGCAGAGGGATGTCTGAAAATGTGACACTGGGGTATGTGGATGGCTGAGAAATTGAGAAATAATAATAAAAATATCAAAGTAAAGGAACCACAGGCTGTGTTAGCCTTAAAAATGTCATTACTTTAAAAAATATCAAGATGGTCAGATTCTTGAAGCAGGGTTACTGACTCTGCTCGCTTTTCTGGCAGTTGGTGTTGACAACAAGCTCACAAAGTTGTACATAATTTTAGAAAAACAAGAAAAACATCATTTAGTATGTTCCACAGCTTCTGTTGATTATTTGTGTGCTCAGAAACAAGCTACAGAGGAGTTAATGCAATTGCTACAGAGGCGAGTCCATTGTCTGCTGCTGGAACCGCTCCACTGTTCCTCACTGTGGCCCAGCTGACTCACGCTCTATCTGGAAAAGGAGAGTTTCACGTCTTTATGGCCTCACACCTCGGGTTAACTGGTGGTGCACAGCACCCTGAGCT
This sequence comes from Porphyrio hochstetteri, assembly GCA_020800305.1. Classification (NCBI taxonomy): domain Eukaryota; kingdom Metazoa; phylum Chordata; class Aves; order Gruiformes; family Rallidae; genus Porphyrio; species Porphyrio hochstetteri. Next base: position 15,531,733 of record CM036920.1, read on the forward strand.
GCTCAGGGAGTCCCCTTCCACCTCACAGTCCTAGGGGATAGCACATTTCGGGCTGGGTTTTGTTTTTCCCTTTCCCTCCTGCTCTGCCTAACCTGGGGAGCAGCCCAGCATCCGCAGGGATGGCGTGGGGGCACCTGGGGGTGCCAAGGCATGGATCGGGCACACACAAAGCAACACACTAGTGGGGAATGGTGAGGGGTGTTCATCACCCTGGGCCACCCAAGGGCTGGGAAGAGAGATCATTAAGGAGGGAGAAAAGGAAAAATACCAAGCCCTTAAATTGGGTCTCCCAGCATCCCCCCAGAGAAGCTGATGGGGTTCACTGGGGGCAGCAGCAGGGAGTTTCTTTCCCCCAGTTGTGTGAAGGGTTAGGTTTGTTTCAGTATTTCAGAGAAGCTTGCTAAACACTTTAATATCAAGGCAGGAGAACCAGCTCACTTGGGGCGATGCTATGAGTGACCTGCAGCCATATGGGCAGAAGAGACGAGCCTGACTGCTGCCTCACTACCTGGCAATCCGTGCTGCAGCGTGGGATCAGAGCCTGGTACCTGCTAGAAACAGAGCCTTTGTGGTCCACCTGCAGATTAGGAGTCCCAGCACCTCCATGCTTCAGGGGTGTGCTCCAAACTGAGCACCGGTGGAGGATCATGATGCCCAAGGTAAGAGACATATTGCCAGTATATTTGGGGTTATGATGTTACAGGTTCTGCTCTGTGTGTTGCTGGAGGATTAGCTAACGAACAAACAATTAACTGGTAATTTAAGCAATTATTTCTGCAGAAATTATTGTGCATTTATTGTTTTTATGCTGTTTTCTTGTGGCTCTGTGGCCAAGGGGTTTGGTTTTGTGGCATGGGGCCCTTGTCCCATTCTGTGAGACTGAGCCATGCCTGCACTCACGGGCTTGTGGATGCAATATGACTTTACAGGGTTTAATTTGGAAGAGCCTGTATTGATTTGCCACTTAGGAGAGGATTTATAAGTTACCCTTCTTCCTAGGAGAGATCTTTCTGTCTTAGCATGGCATCTGCTGCAGCCACACCTTCTGCAGAGGGGATAAAGATTAGTGTCTTTATGGAGAAGAGTCTCAGGGTTTCCAGGCCAAACCTCATTAGTTTTTTTCAACAGGCAGTGGAAAAAAAATATACTTATGACTTGGGTTTCTTTTATTACTTCTCTATGACTCTGGGTGCAGCAAGACCTTGCTCTGCACTTGGGGTCCTAAAGCATCACCCAAATAACCCAAGGATCATGGGGCTGCCAGGCACATCCAGAAGTCAGCAAAGTCATACCTGAAGCCAAGCTCAGCTGGGTCTGTGCTGCTCCTGGCTGATCTTTCTCTTGTCTGTCTGCAGAAACATCCTTCAGCAGAGGCTTGGGTGGTGCCTTTGGCTGGGGACGTGACATTCCAGTCCAGGTGCAGGGAGCACTAAGCCAAACTCAGCAGTTTTCCAATATCAGTGCCTGCTTCACCTAAAGTATCCAGTGGAAACAGAGGCCTTATGATGGTGTGACACTGAAGAAAAAAGAAGGTTGAGTTAAAGCCAGAAACATTATGATTATTTCTTTCTTGGAGAAAAACTATTTGAGGCAAATTTGCAAAACAGTTCCATAGAAGAAAGCTGGTCAAAACTTGGAAAGGAAAACAAAGTATTTTAGCCCATCTTGTTTTCCAGTCCAAAATACCCTGTTTTGAAATGTATCCATGATTTTTTCATTTTTTTTCCAGAGGATCAAACAAACCAAAAGTGTTTCAGCTTGAAGCTGAGCAAGAAATCTTTGATTGGCCCCAAATGATGGTGTTTTGTTGTTCAGTATTTCATTTTCCTGAGGCCAGCAACACAATCATTTGGCATCAATCAAAAAAAAGTGTTTGCAATTCTTTGCCCATTTGTGGTCTGATCCTCCCTGCTTTCCTACCAGTTTGGTCCATCACACTGTGGGACCTCCACATTTTCGGGGCTTGTGCCTTCAAGGCTACAACTGCTTTAGGATTATGAAGTTGGTGTTTCTGGACACCCAAGGCAGTGGGCCCCCCCATGCTGTCTGACTCCAACACCCAACTCGTTTTGACCATAATTCCTCCTGCACCCATCACCCAGCACAAAGGAATCTCACCCACTCATACAATAACAGTATCTCTCTTTGTTGCTGCAGCACATGGTAACTTAAGAAAAAAACAACAAAAAAAACCCTGCTTCTGAGGATTTTGTTCCACTGCAATTTAGAATAGTAGTAGTAGTAATAATAATGATGAAAACAAATATGAAGAACCAGACAGGGCCAGTGCTGGGGGCAGGCAAAGCTGCCACAACTGCTGGGCACAGCAAAGTAGCTGTGACCCAGCTGCTGCCTGCCCTGGTTAGCAGCTGTCTGCTCTGCCTGTGGAAGAGCCCTGGCAAGCCAGCACTGCTGCTTTGGAGAGGAGAAGGCTGAGGGGCATCAGTGGCTGGCAGAAGTGTGATCTCTCTTGGCCCCCTTGCCTTAGGCAGGTGAGGAAGTGTCTTGGCTCCTTGGCTGCGAAGCCTTGAGTCAAGTAAAGGAAGGGTTAATTGATTGACCCGAATGCATCTGCCTGGCCAGTGGCAAAGCTGACTGTGACATTAGTCTTCATTTACAGAGCCATGAGAGCATCCCTGAGTCACAGCAGTGTGTATTTTCCCATCCTCCAGATAAGACACAGGACAGTCAATCAAAGTTTTTCTTGATACGTGTAGCAAACTGGAGGTGTTACTTATTCCTGGCTGTTGTTTTCAGGGCCAGGGGGGAGAGTGGATTTATAATACCTCATCCAAATATCAGTGTGCTCAGTGCAGAAGTAACTAGTCAATACTCAAATACCTCAGTGTGTAACCTAGAGCAGGAGTGATGGATGTTGTTGTGCTCTGTGGTGGGGTGGAAGTGGAACAGGAAGTTGTGTGATGTGAGATATATAAGGTGCTTTTTCTCCCCTCCTTTTTGTTTTTTTCTCCTTCTTTTCTCCCCAGAAATAGCAAAATCTCAACAGATGTCAGGCATGGGCAGGGCAAACATCTGATGTCTATTTGAATTTTGGGCATAGAACTCTGTGTGTGGGTTTTTCAAAACTAGCCTATATTTGCAGAAGAACACAAGCAAAGAAAGCTTCTGGGAGTCCAGCTGGACCATTTCCCTCAGCTGGACAGACTGAACAAGATCAAATGCATGTGGACAGGATGAGAAGTCACAGGCTTAAAGTGCCTCTCAGGAAATCTAGGTTAAACCAGGAAAAACTTTCTAACAGTGAGGACAGTTGAATATTAATAGAAATTGCCATGAGAGGATGTGCACCTAGTGACACTGGAGGTTTCCAAGAACATGTTACAAAAAGGTATGTTGGGAATGATGTAGGTAGAGTTGGCCCTGAAGCAGCGTGATTTAAAATACCTCCCAAGTTCCCTTTCAGCCCAATTTCCTCTGCTTCTGCAGTGTTGCTCAGTAGTGGTTGTCAGATAAATTATAATATTTCAGTTCTGAAGTAGATGTTTTGACTTCTCTCTCCAGTGTAGTCTGAACACAGGTTTCTGTCAGAAAATGTCCATGAGCAAATAAATCTCAGAATTATTAAACAGGCAGGCAAGAGGAGCACTCTCTCTCTTTCAACACAGGGATGTTCATTGTTAAATTAAGAAAAGAAATCTAGAGTGGCTCAAAAGTTCATATCATTGAGGAGATGAGAGGGAAAGGAGAGTAAAAGTGCTGGTGTCATCAGAACAAAACCCTGAAAGAGGGAAAAGTCCTAAACAATTAAATTATACATCTAACGAGCACAAACAGACATCTACATTCAAAAGAGATTTAACCCAATTCTTCAAAGAAACAAAACCTAGCAGTAATTAGTAAGTGCTTTTATCTCTTCTGTATTAGAGTATCTAATAAAGCTGAATTCCTAGAGGTGATGTTCCTCCTCCCCAAAATATAAATCATTAGAAGATGTTGTGCGAGCCTTTTCTGCTCCAGCCCAATAAGATGCCACCAAAGTCGGACTGCATGGGCTGTGCTTATTTTGCTTATCCCAAAATCAGCTTTGACCAGACCCCAATCCTAAAGAGGAGAAAAAGAATCTCAGGGAACCTGGGACTTCTCCTTTGATGTTCCTATGAGTTATGAGTCAGGCCTTAAAATCCTGCTGGTCTCCAGTATTTTGAGAGAATACTAAAGTTTTGTAACCTCTTCACACCAGTTTCACACCAGGGCTGAGGGCAAACTCACACCACTCATGCAACAAGTATTTCAGTGGGTATTTGACTTGTCTTTCTACCTTTGAAGTTTCCAGAGCATCCCCTGACCCTGTAAATGAAACAGGAGGCTGGTGGTCCATCAGCAGAAGTACCTGATTCTTCAGCTGGGAAGAACCCAACCAAAGGCAAAGTTTTTGCAGTCTCTCTCCTTCAAGGGGAAAAAAAAAGAAGAAAGAAAATAAAAATGAATCAACATCAGAAATATAGGTCAGGGTGAAAAACTGTAACTCAGGGATTGTTTCCAAACTACTCAGGAAAAAAAATGAAGATCAATTCACATGCCAGTGCCTTTGACTTTTCAGCCCATAGATGTGATACCAGGAGCCCAAAATCTGCACACTGAGCCCACTGGGTGTTAAGCACCCAAATAAACAGTGGCAAATGTTGCCAGAAATTTTCTCCAGCCAATTCTTTCATCCCAAACATGCTCATCACTCTTCGATGGATATAGACATTTCCCAGTGGGCAGCTTTTTCTTTAGTTTCCTGTGTTTCAAGAGACTAAGTCAATCTGTTTCAGCAGAGATGCCCAGGCTCTGAGCTGTCAGCAAGGTTCATATTGGTGGCATTAATCATCTGGTAGTTGCTGTTTCTTCGTTTCCTTTTTCTACCTTGTGTTCACAGCTCTCTTTCTCTGCTTTGAAGGCAAAGATCTCTTTAACTGACCTGTACAAGCAGGAGGGATAAAGGACAGCTTCAGACTGAGCGTGGGAAGGGAGACCTGCCACTACTGCAAGGGGCCATGCTGGTCCCTTGGGGGTTTTACCTGCACTTGAAACATGGGATGGCTCCAACCATCACTGCTTGGTTTTGTTCTTTCAGGCACATACCTGGCCAAAATGGCATGTTTATTTTGTTCACTATGGTTATCCTGCAGAAGAGATGCAGCTCATTGTGATCCTTAGGCATATCTGTCTTTTTTTTCTAGTTCTACTTAATATCTTTTTTCTTACTACTGAGATAAATTCTTGAGATTAAATGAGCTGAAGTCATGTTGGGAAAGTTTATTATAATGATGATGATAAGTTCCTGTCATTAGTAACAGGGGTAATTATTAGCAGCAGCATCATTTACTGTTTACACAGGGTTGTGTGTGTACACAGTACTTTGCAAACAGGTAAAAAATCATTGCAGTTACTTTACTGAGGTAAAATCAACAAACTCAACAGCTGTGATCACTGCCCTCTGAGAATGAAATAGCATTATTGTAAATCAATATCCTCTTCCAAACCAAAATGAACCATCAGCATGGTTTCCTAGCCAAAGGCACGTCTGGGGTGAGTTGGTGAGCGGTGAATTGGGGCTGTCCCAGTGAGCCTGGCTTCAGACAGGCAGGAATCAGCAAGAGTGAGTGCCACATCCCTGAACTGTACCAGGAGCTCCTCGCTCTGTGGCCAAGGCTGGGCTCAGAAACACAGACCGAGCAGGGTTAAGCCTTCCCAAGTCTGGTATCTCCCTGAAACAAGCAGAAGGCCTGGTGAGCGGTCACCAGTCCCGCGTAGCGCGAGGCCCAGCAGTCAGAGTGGGTGCTGCCCCTCTTCACCACGTCCCTACACCTATTACACCACCTGCAGAAGGCACCATTTCTGACTCTGCTGGCCCCCTCCATAACGCTCTGCTGTTGCTGCCCTCCCATAGTTACCAGAACCAGTGCTTTAAGAAGTTGCAACTTGCTGGAATGATGTGAAAAATGAACCGTTTAGAGCACCAGTGAGTAATAGGTAATTGCAGGCTGGAGCATCTTTAATCACTTTCAACCTTAAGTACATTTTTGAAGAGCGTGGCTCATTATTACCTTGCAGATCTTGACAGAGTTGTACATTCTGGTAGCCTAGATTAGGGATGAAGAAATAATTTGGTGTATGGGGGGTACTGGTTGGCAGTTACGGTGTGGCCTGGCCCCGGGGTCTTACCTCCCTGCTCTGCTGGGGACTTCAGCATGGCCATGGAGATGTTTGTGTGAAGGGGGACTGCAGGGCTGCAGGTCCCACCATTGCAGGTCCCCTAAAATCTAGATCCTGTGAAATCTGATCTCTAAGATGCATAAATATGTAATGAGAAAAAGAGTGACCAGTAAGAGGTTGTGTAGACTCAGGGTTATTGATGTTAGCCAGCAGGAAAGGCTAAACATCAGCTTCATTGCTGTCAGGAGAAAGGCACTGTGCTTCCTCCAGGACCTCCAACCAAGAGCCCACCAAGTTCAGTTGTGATTTAGCTCTGCATTTCCTTCTATAAAATGAAGATAATTAGTGTCTTCTCATGTACACACATAAACACATTGATACAGGGAGCCCAGATGTTGCTTTAAAGTGGTGTATATGTAGACATTGAATATAAAAAGGGTGAAATGGTCCTTTTTTCCCCCCAATTAATATACACACTGCATGTTTTACAGAGCTTGGGTTCACCCTGTCCCTCTGCAATACCGAATCTAGGAGTAACCAGGCCTGGAGTGACCAGGTTTCCTTTGCAGAAGGTGCCAAGGCCCCAGAGCGATCCCCTTCTTGCCCTTTCTCAGTGACTACCCAATCTTCTCCAGTCTTCTGGCTGCTCCTTCTCCCCCAGCACACTCTCTGGTCAGCATGCTCTCAGCTAAGGTGATATTTCTGCCTGAAACTTTGAAAGCGAAGAAACCACACCACCTGCCTGCAGTGGAGAGGAGCGATGAAGCCGTGCTGCAGCCACAGGCAGATGCCATCATCCTTCACTGCCTTTTCCTGAGAGGTATGTCTGGAGCAGCAGAACATGCACAGGCTGTGTGCTGTGCTCCAACTCATCTCCATAAAACCTCTGAAGCTGCATTATAATTCCCATTCTTGCTGTTCATCTGCAAATGCCCTGAATTCATTATCAGCATGTTGATGACACTGCTTTTCCTCCCACTGCAAATATTTCCAAATACATTTTCCCATTGGATGCTCCAGACATTTCTCACCAGCAGACAGATTCCTGCTCACCCTCCTCTCATGGTAGAGAAAGCCTGAATGGGAAGGACCCCTAAGCTGAGCATCTGCCCCCCCCCGCCATATATGCTGTGTTATATACTGCACTGTGAGCTTTTGGGGAGCAAAGGGCAGACCATAGCCCAAGGCTTGGAAGAATTACGTGATTTTAAATAGGATTTATACTGCTGGAGCAGGAGAGGACAGTGTTTAAAGGACTCTGTGCACCATCAGGAACCTGGCCACGTATATGACTGGCATTTGCACGGCTAATGAGACCATTTCTATTGTAATGAGCTCATTACTATTTTTATTGCTATTGTATTTTGCATGTTTCACAAATCACGCAGGGAGCTGCTTTTTATTTCCACTTTCTCTTTTTACCTTGGAAACTCTCAGGGCAATCCCAGTGCCTGTGGAACACAGCTGAATGAATTAACCCCTGGGGAGAGACCAAGGAGGGCTGGCTGCTCTTAACTGGTCATAGCAGGAGAGAGGGAGAAAGGAGAGGGTTGAGTCACTCCTGGAAACTAATTCAGTGAGGAGTTCCCATGCTGTTCTGAAACCCTGTGACAAGACATTTTTAAGAATGTATCTCTTATTCAGGAATGTCTGCACAGAATTAGTCTGTTCCCAGGAGGATGCTTGGCATATATATTATGCTTTTTGTCAACTGTTTCTTCCAAATATTGATTTGGATCAGACTTTGTTTCTTTGCCATTTTGCAGATTTTCCTTTAATAAGCTTTGGATATGATAAGGGAAACAAGTTTTGGCTTTGCAGCAATGCTCAAGTTCCCAGTGTTGCTCAACTAGTCTGATTCATGTCCCTCGAGATTCTCCTTTCCTTTTTTGAGCTCCAAACATATGTGCAGTAGGGCAGTCCCCAGACACAGCTCTTGCTGGCTTCCAGTGATCCTGCTGGCTTGGATTGCCTTGGCTTCAGCTCCTCACCACTACCTGTTCCAGTTGGCTTCTCAGTAGCCACTGCCTCAGCTTCAACTCTCACTGAAGAGCCAGTACCCTGGAAATAATCCTCTGCTAACTTTCAGGCTACTTGGCTTCAGTGGTGCAACTCAAAGAAGGGATCAAAAGGGGGTAACTCCACCATGACCCTGTGGAAGTTTCCCGAAACCTCTGAAACACAAACAAACCATCACTGAGAATCAGCTGCTGGAAAATCATCATATTGCTGTGTCAGATTGCTGCTGCTAATAGGTGTAACTGCACCAGGTTCTGCTGGAGCAGGCAAGAGGACACATAGTGATGGAGGTGGTGGAGCCTTGCTCTGAGCTTGTGCTAAAGGGTGGAATTCCACTGATTTGATGAAGCAAGGACACAGCTGTGGGTCTGCATCACATTGTGTGTTACCCATGGTAGGCCCAGTGTGCCTTAACCTCACCACACAGCTGAGAGGTACCTGGCTTGGAAATGGCTGTCTGCCAGGTGGGATCCTTCACCAAAGTAACACAGCTTTGGCCATGAGTCAGGAAGAAAAATGTGCCTGTATCTAACTTCAGGAAAGGGTTTATCTGTGTCTGACAGCTCCAGGCCAGTTTTTTCCTTGCCTATACAATTCAGACCTATTCTGCAAAGTCATGTGTGAAGTCCAAGAATTGCCTAAGAAAATTAATTGCCACCAAAGAACACTAACTAAAAAAAAAAGTATGTGTGCACATCTGCTTGTTCTTGGAGCTACCAAGCTACATTTTGAATCTCAGGTTTGTTATTTTGTTAGTTTGAAGTTGTAACTCTCTGACAAGCTCCTTCTGTCTCACTTGTTTCCTCTGTGTCCTCTGGCTGATGAGACATCATCAGTCTTTCAAGCCCAGGGTTAGGGCTGGCCTGTTTTTAATACTCTGTAGAGTTTGGTGGCATCTGGCTGCAGTACTGCCAGCTGTTGCAGAGAAGATAAAGAAGAAAGCAAGACATCAGAGTTTAAAAAAATTAATAAAACCAGGCAACTGGGTGTGTTCAAAGACTCTGTCTCACAAATTCATATCGAAGAAAAATTGGGATGGAAAACTTCCATGCCTTTCAGATGAACCTTCTTCTATCTTGCTTGGATAGCTCACCAAGGGCACAGGAGATAGAGAAATGATATAAATATGCAGAGACAGAAGCACATGCTGCATCTCCTTCAGGAACTGAGTAATTATTTAAGTGAATCTAGAGCCTTCTTTTCCCCCAGCATCTCAGAAATGTCTCTGTGTTATTCTTTTGTGAGCTTTGTGCTGCTCAGGTGTTTTATGTTTAATAGTGTCTGGAGTGAAACAGGAGAATTAGCAAGAATTTTGCTTCTGGCAAGATTATCTATGCTGTCTGTCTTTGGCTGGATGTAACAAGTGTCATTTCTGCAGGTGTCTGAGGGTGCTCTGGGGTTTGTGACAGACTGGTGGGATTCGAGTTCCTGCTGCACAAACCAGCAGGAGTCAGCTGAGGTTGGTCCCTTCCTTAGGAAGTTGTGAGCAAGGGGAGGAAAGAGATGGAAGTATTAAACTGCTCCTGTGCAAGCAAAATCCCAAGGGAATTGCCTGAAATAATGCAAATCAGTTTCTCATCCATGGAACTGTTGCAAACTTAAAAGTGAGGGGGTTTTTTTTCTCCTTTCAGCTACTCTGAACTTCCACCTTTTGTCCCTGAATCTGGTACCTCTTGTTGGGTTCCCATCAACTCCTCAGTACTTTTGAAGCCAGTGCTGGATACCAAGGTATATTCACAGTATCCACACAGCTCATCTCTCACTGCAGGGTGATAATAGCTACAATACAGAAAATGCAACAACAAAACTTGTCCAGGCTGGGTGGGGGTATTTTTGGTGTTCTTGGTTTGGTTTTTTTCCTGGAAACCGGCAAGTTTTACATGGGACTGTGATCAGGGTTAGATCCCAGCTGGGGTCTAGAAAGATGGACATATCACAGCAGAAAACCAGTATGAAAAGAAACCATGTTAGTGGACCCCAGTTCATTTCCACTACTGCTTTGTATTACCAAAACTCCCTGAGTTCTACAGGCTTTTGGGATCAATACATCTCACGTTGCAAGTTGTACCACAGGAGATACAGAAGTGATGCAGGGGATTAAAGTGAGAGGGTGGCCAGCATATAAAACAGCCAAGAATTCCAATAACTTGATGACAGTTGAACTTCATTTTTAGAGTATGATTGACAGGTGATGATTAAGTGGTGCTGTGTCCAGTTAGCTGTGATGGACCCAGCAAAACAAAGATGAAGACACTGACAAACTGATGTCATTGCTGACTGAAGACAATATTCTGGTCCTGTATGGCATTTCTGACATGCAATGATCCAAGTGTCTCTTTTGCTCTATTTTTTTTCTATGGCTTATTTCTATTTTTTTCTGGTTCTTTTGCCTCTCAGCTTGTGACAGAAGGAGGATAAAATGTCACCCCAGGATACTTCTCTTATAGTCCCTATTGTATTTTTCTTTTTTCCTTTGAAAGAATGAAAGCATTTAAGAGAACTAAGGTATTGCTCAGGGACTGCAATAAGAGAGAGCCCAAAACCCAGGCTAGGCACTGATATCCATGAGTGCTGGGGGGAGCTGATTCTAACCACTCCTTGTGAAGATGACAGGGCAAAAAAAGCTGACAAGAAGCACTGTGTTTCTGCAGAATCATTGCCCCCAGTGTGTTTGCCCCGTTTGCTTTCTTCCCTTTCCTTGTCTGTGAAGGGAATGTTTTGTTTTCTCTGTTCCTCCAGACTGTGGTGGTGATTCAGCTGTCACACAGATTTGGATTTGGGGCAGTAGAAAATTGCTGTGCATTAATGCTTATTGCACTTGACCTGATGACCCGTTATTTTGCAGAGGATGGTTTACTGCTGGACTGGCCTAATTAATGCAGTTGTACAAGAAGTAGCAGTGTGGTTCAGGTCCTGGTTTACCTTTGTTTGTTCCTTTTCTGCAGGTCCTCAGCAATGAAGAAGTGTTGCAGTGCAGCACGTCTCTGGATTACTCTGCCACCTATGTGAAACCAGAACATCAGAGATATAAATCTTCCATAAACTTTTGGCCTTTTCAGCCAGTTTATGCATTATCCAAAATACATTCAGCAGCAAATTGCACTGGAAGCTCTTCTTTTGGCTTTTCTGCTGGTGCAATGAAAGGTGATGAGGATTGGAATTCACATTGGTGATCTGGTTGGGTTTGCTATAGGTAATTATATACAGACATGTAATGTCTTCCTCTAGAACATATCTACAGACGGTCTGCAAACAAAATTGAAGTTTACCTCCAACAGGTAAGGGTTGGTTTCTGTTAAACACTCCCATATGCACATGGGCTCTGTGTTTTGCATGCTTAATTCAGCCATCAAAATCATACATGTCTTGAGTTCCCCCAAACAAAACCACCTCTCCAAATTGACTCATACTGTGATATTAAGTCACAATGTTGCATTTCCTAGCTAGCCAACTGTGCTGTTTAATTAGGGTGCCTTTCCAAATCACCTTCAATAGCATTGTTGGAACATATGGGTTGAGATTCAGCCATACGGTCCAACCACAGAAACAAAACACATCACTAATTGTCTGAACACACAGCCAGTGTGCTCAGGCAGAGATAGGAAGACATGTCCTGTTTTGTAGGAAGCACCAATTTGTGTTTTATATAATGCATACATTTATGATGAACAGCAGCAGTTTATTGCTGGAGATGTTCAGAGTTTAAAATCCATCTACCTGCACTAGTGGCTCAATAAGCTACTTGTCTTGGGCTGTCCTGAGCTCCAAAGCATGGAGGTAGGGATGGGCAGACAGCAAAGTGTTTACTTTTCAGGGCCTTTTCTCAAGGATACAGTTTCCCTCTGTTTAAGAGTTTCAACTGAATGAATGCTGCCAGGTCTGCAAGCAACCCTTGCCTTTTCACTGATCAAACGCTACAAGCCTCTGCAAAGCATAGTCTGCACTTACTTAAAACCACACCTTGAAGTGGATGGTTTATTCAACAAGAGGAAAAAAATAAACCCTTAAGCAAATCATTTCCTTTCCTTCTTTGTGCATAGGCAACCACTTTCTTCCAACATGTAAGACCAAGAGCCTGCACTTCAGTCAGTCTGATAGGATAACAGAGCAAACAGGTAGTGATGTTGAAAGAGAAGCAGCTGTTACTTCCATGAAATTAATGGTAGTTTTGTAAAGAACATGGAGCTGTCTGAGCCACTAAGGTACATAGATCAAAACATACATTAATCTGAGTAGGTACCAGTCTAGTTTCAGGGATGATTTGTGTGCAACACACAATCAGCTTTGAGATTAAGAAGATACACATTACTTATTTATATGGCTTATGGTTATCAAAGCAGTCTGAGGGTGCTGCAGTGAGACTGTGTGTCAGTAAATGCCTATGAAAATCTTTTTCTGATTTATTAATTTGAAATAACGTCCATCTCCAGGACCATTTCTTGATAAGTACATCTTGAGTTCCCTGGTAATGATGTGAATAACAAATAACATAAACTGTTCTTCTCCACACAGGAAGAGTTAATCAGTTGTAATATCCAAGAGTTAATCTTATCTCAGAGTTGTTCATTAGACACCTTCACTTTAAACTTGTATTGGAAAGGGATCTGAAGCACTTGTCACACCTCTCAAAATCAGACCCTGAGTAAAAATGTGGGATTGCACTTGAGACGTTTGCTCTGGAAATCCCTGTGTATTCATCAAAGATTTTCCTTGCTTTAACATTGATGTCTCTATTTGGACTAAGCTGGAGGCAGTAAAAACGTCCCTATTTGAAATTCTCCAAATAGCTCCCTCTCTTTTCCTCTGCTATTAAACACAGGCAGAAGCAGAATAGGGACAAAGCAAGCAATCCAAGCTGGAAAGTTTGGCCTTTCAAGGAAGATTAAATTTTGTTTATGTGCAAGGCTGCCAACTGTCCACATTCAAAGGGCTGTGGGAGCCACCGAGACTTTGGGGCAAGAAATCTCAAATCCCCTTTTACCAGGAAAATAGATGGCATCACATGCAGACCCTGCTTGCATGGGAAGCTTGCTCCAGCCTTCAGTCTCCTGGGACAGGCAAGAAGATTTTGCATGCAGTCCTGAGAGGCAGAAAGCCCAGCAGGAACAACAGCTCCAGGAAACCAGGGATCCTCATGTCCAGGTAAAAGCTACTTTAGTTCAGTTTAACAGGAAAACACCCCCACCCTACCCCTCTTTTTCCTCATTGCCCTGGACAATCCTGAGAAACCAGGATTTTCCTACTCTTTTCTTAGGTACTTTGTCATATAAACAACCCATCTTTCTCCCTCCTGCAATCCCACTGATGAGCTTTGTTTGGCCAAGCAGGAGTTCGAGGTCTACCATGGGGCTCAGAGAGAGGAAAGAGAAAGAAACCCTTCCAGGAAAAAGCAAGCAAGCAATAGGACTTCATCCAAGGATTTCCCAGAATGCAGAAAGCATATGGTGCTTGAGTTCTGTAGCAGCTCATCTGAAGGATATCAACCTGATTATTTTTCCCAGGAAAATCTCTGTGCCAGCAGAAGGGAACGTGGAGGTAGGATACACTGGATATATTCAACCAGTTAATTACCTGTGATTCAATCCCAGTTTCTTTCAAGAGTAACTAATGTGAAGCACTCAAACCCTATTTGTGTCCTGCCATGGCACACGCTGGGCAAGTTTTTCCTGCTTTAGTTCCTTGGCCACAGGAATTCTGCAGTCCTCAACAGATGTGGGTCTTGACTTCCCATTTCAGTCACTTCATTACCCTTCCCCTGCCTTTTCAGTCGAGAGGAGCCAGGAAAGCCTTGCTGAATGGGACTAACATCTAAAACATCTCTGGGTGTTTCACAAGATCCATGGCTGTGAGCAGGATTGCAGTCAAATTAATGATAGACCCCCTCCCACCAATTTGTTTCCACAGCCTAATTCAAATTTTAACCCTATGATGCTGATCCTGTGGATTTTCTAGCTGATTTGGGGGGTTTGCAGTGATATATTTGTTCAAGGAGAATAGATTTAATCTGTAGATTCAAACTGGGATTACTGAAAAGGTCACACAGACCCCTCAACTCTGCTCACCCTCACAGCCTCTCATTTCTTTTATGACATCAGCAAAGCCTGAATTTTAATATTATTTCTTCTATTTAGGGCAGTTGCCCTATCCAGTAAGCTTGAGGGATTACAAATTCATTTCATAAAGCATTATGCAAAGATACACCAAAAATTTGACAATTTGACCCCGGCCCAAACTCTGTAAATCCACTTGAATGTAATTGTAAAATCAGGACCAGAATCTCAAGAGAAGAAAACACAACTGATGCTGGCTGACATTTTTTGGATTTTCTCCTTTTTTTGCCTGCATGAGAGATTGTGTACACAGAAACCCTGAGATAGAGGATGGCTCCTTTGCCATTTCTGGTATTTTGTACCAAACAAGATTACTCAGGAGCAATAAGAATGACCCAGGCTGTTGTCTGCTGCTAGAAACCTCTAAAGTGGGTAAGAACACAAAGTCATTCAATAATTACAAGGAAGGAAGGAAGGAAGGACCACATGGTTTAAAGTGACCAGGTAGTAATCAATTCCTGCTGTGAAAATTTTTGCCCTAGCTATACAATATGTGTAGAAAAATGAAAAATGTGTATTAAAAAACCCAACAGTATTGCTTCATAAATGGAAAAAACCCCCTAAAGTTCATTGCAAAGTGAGTAATTGTAGCCAGCGTGGTATGAAATCCCACTGGTTTAAAATAATACCTACTTTAATTGTATCAATCTTTTCAGATAATTAAGAATGTGAGAATAAACATATTTTTTCCTTTCATTACAGAGCTTTTTCCATGTATTTTGAAAACATTTTTTTATCTGCTCTGCTTCCACAGCTTTAACTTTAAAGGTTGCCTTGTTTTATCAAGATCTGGTTTTGTGGCAGCTTTTCCAGTATTCTCAGCGGTACTAACAGCGTGCACTGGCTGATCCTTCTTCAGAAACAGTAAAGGAAGTAAGTGGTGTATACACATAACCCCAAAATAATGGATACTCCTTTTGCATTTTAATTTAGCACTAATTAGCTGATATTTTCGCCTGTGTATTTAGAACACAATTCTCTGGCTGCCTGAGTAGATTTTGTCACCAGGATTCAGGAAATAAAACAATTCTCTCAACCTCAGAAAATGAGGACAACTGAATGCAATAACTGCTGCAACAAATGAAACTGTGATTTTTAAATTCAGTGATAGAGAGAATGACAATAAGCCTGAAACATCTCTGAGATGTTAAAGAGCCCAGATTGCCCATTGAGAGCTGCACACATGAAAAGACGATGACGTTCATCCTACAGAAATCAAAAATGCTGAAGTGTTGTGGATTAGGTGGAAACAAACCACCCTCTGAGAAAAGCAAGGCAGACCTTCCTCATATTCTCAGTGGCTGCCCGCTTGCCATTGATGGGGCTGGTGGCAGCATCCTAAAGGCCATTGGCACGAGGTCATCTGTGCAGGGAGTAACAGATCTCAGGGCTCTCAGCAGTATTTCCAGCTGTGAAAATGTATTTATTTATTTCACTCCTTTAAATTCATCTGCAGCAGGATTGTCCCTGCTCATAGCCAGGTCTTTCCATCCAGTACCAACAGAATTGGCTGCAGGAAGGAGCAAGGCTGATGAGAGAATCAAGAGGACAGTGTCCCAGGGCATACCACACTGCCTGTGAGTGGTTCTCTTAGCCTCAAAGAGCCAAAGGCAGGAGTAAATGCCTCACATTACCTGAGCAATAGTATGGAGGCAATACCATCATTACAGACCTCCTGTTGGATCTAGCTTTTGGTGGCTGCACTGAATAGAGAGTGTAGAAACCTTGATTTGGCTCCCAATGCCAGCAAGGGCTCTGTGTTTCACAGGAAAAAAGCTCATTCTTCCTCTATTCAGCTCCCGTGCTTAAACCACATAAAACTCTGGAGTAGGAGTGACATCCCATGATCTTGTTTTGTTTTTCTTCAGGGAGGCCACCCCTTTGGTTGAGCCCCCAGTATGACAGCAATATGAAATCATTTGCTCCAGAGAAGTGCATAGACTCAGGTGCTTGTATTTCCTTTTCTGCAGGCGTTCTGAACATTCTACTTCAAAGGATATTTTTTCCTCCTTTGAGATGAAGTAATTTCCTTAATGTTCAAATGTATTTCATATCCTCTGCTTTCTCCCCAGAAAAGCTCTCAGTAAGAGTCATGATATAAATACGGTTTGTAAATGAAACCCAGGCCTGGATCGATACCCTTCTCCGTGCTGCAGGGTAGCATAACTGAAAGATGTTCTCATAATTGTTATGAGGGCAGGGGATTGTTTCATTTATGCAAGTGAAAAGCGTTGTTAAGTCATCTGATGATAGGTGTTGACTCTGAGTTTTCTCTACTCATGGGGAAATGTCAGTATTCCTGAAGCGAATTGCAGTCAGCAGTTTCAGAGGACAGGTTATTTGCAAAATAGCCTCCCCATTATAATCCAGTGACACATAAATCTGCTGCTCCCTAACTTCCAGCACTGGCCTTTCCAAATCCAAAGTTAAATGGATTCTATCCCAAGAGCTGAATCGTCACCTAAACTGCAGCACTCGAGAGATTTGCTGTTACTGAGGAAATTGGTCTCCTACATATTTCTATTGAATAATTTCCCAAGGACCTATCTCCAGAGCATGGTAATACAGAATATTGCAATGTTGTAGCTTCTGGATACTCTAATAGACGTGTAATCTTATTTCAGAGGCAACCCCACTGCTCATAGACTCACTCGTACAGGCCAGTAATTTGCTGTACAAAGAGTCCCCCTGAAATCAATGGGAAGCCTTGTGCAGGTATTGTTTAGTATATCAAAGTATATTCACACCTCATTAGCTTATACCAATGACTTCAGCAGAGTTACTTCTTGACTCATATTACCCTAAAGCTCAGGCCCTTTTCTGGTGTATTCTTTGTGTAATAGAAAAAATGTGAAAATTGCCTTTGAGCACAGTGACTTTCCAGTACATTTCAGGCCTCCTTAGCCCATGTCCATGAAATCCTGTCTGCTTATTCACAATTACTGAACTCCATAGCTATTCATGCTTGCACTGAGCTCCTTGGTACATGCGACACCACTCCTGCTCCCCCACAGGGAGTGATCGGCCCATTTTTGTCTTAGATCAGTTTGGGTACAAGGCAAAAAAACCACTAAACTGTGTCTTTTACTTAGTGTAACCAGTGTGTATCTTTCTTACACCGTGCTGCCCATCTCCCACTTCCCTGAGCACACTGGAAACCAGCAGCAGGCACCATTTCCCCTGCTCGTGCTCTCACCAGCTTCCTTTTGATCTTACATAATTGCTTTTTTCTCCCTGAAACCTCTACAGATTTAGGGATAGGGGGTACACTTCGCTGCTGAACAGGATCGAAATAGGCATCTCTGACAGGCATGGCTGCAACTTGTCACTGGCTTTCATTTGCAGTAGAGGATGAAAACTGGGACAGAGACACGTATTTACCTTGGCAGGAGGAGTGAAGATCACCCTTCACTCTGTTGTTCCCCTCAGCAGAGGAGTTGCTAATGTGAATGGCTTTTCTTTAGCAGTGCTGTGCCACACAATTGTCACGTTCAAATGTTATCACAAATACCATTCTTGCCATACCTGGACTATCCACTCATATCAAAGAGGCTTTTCAACGCAGATCTGCAAGCAATCTCACACAGGACCTTTCCCTGACCTGTGACAAGCAAGGACACGTCTTGCCTATCGCATGCCGGGCCTTGCAATTGCCTGGGGTGTGATGCTTCAAGATCACCTTGGCCCATCCAGAAGGCCATTCCCCAGCCGTTGCGCTCTGATAAGCAAGGCCAGGGCCCTCCTGTAGCAGCCTGGCTATTTGTAGATGCACCGCATGGACTCAAACCCATGTGTATGCTCAGCTCTTACCCAGATAAAATAGCCTGTGATAAATTCCACAGTAAGAGTGGCAAAGAGAAGCAGTGTGAATAGGGTTTGGAGGACCAGATCAAATAACTCCAGAGAGCACTTGAAGCAGCCTGTCAAGACAACGCGGTCACGCATGAGTTTCAGCGGGCGCTGCAGAAGGCTCCCAGGCCTGTCTGCAGCTACTTGGAGCAAACTGTTCTCTCCCACAATGAGCACTCTTCAGGAGAAAGATGCCAAAGCAGGTCAGGTGCCAAAATCAACCCCCACTCCCTTTATTCTGCTTGCCAGATACAGCTAAATAATGCAGCACATTCATTTAGCACAGGTCTCTCTCTCTCTCTCTTACCCCGTGTTTGATCTGGTGTAATAGATGTGCTGTAGATAAAATAGGTGCAAATAGTACTTCATTGTAGTCCAGCAGTACGGGGCACTCGCAGTCATACGCTAACAATGAAAGCAGCTTTGCTCATGAACAGACTTGTGAGCAACTTAAGGAACCTAGCCATAAATCTTTTACTTGCATCAGTGTGTGTATTCTGCCCTTATATATTAGCTAAGAGTCACGCTTGTTTGAGCTGTCTCTCTTCTATTTACCATGACCGAGATCCTTTGCCGTAGCCTCACTCTAGCGTTATAGGAAGAACTGTTGGACTATCTCTCATTCAAGAACTGGGGCTGTTCAGCCTTGAGAAAAGAAGCCTGAGAGGGGATCTTATTAATGCTTATAAATATCTCAAGTGTGGGACATAGTGGGAAATAGCCAGCCTCCTTTCTATGATCTGTGGAGACAGGACAAGGGGCGATGGCCTCAAGTTGGAGCACAGGGAGTTCTGCACCAGCATGCAGAAGAACTTCTGCCCGGTGAGGATGACAGAGCCCTGGGACAGGCTGCCCAGGGGGTGTGGAGTCTCCTTCTCTGGAGACATTCCAGCCCTGTCTGGACGTCGACCTGTGCAACCTGTCCCAGGGACCCTGCTTTGGCAGAGGGGTTGGACCCGATGGGCTCTGGAGGTCCTTCCCACCCCTACAGCTCTGTGATTCAGGAACAGCAGAACACGTGAGGGCTTTCACAGCCCCGGTAAGTTGACATGATAGAAACTCTCATACCCTCCCACCCCAGCATATAATGCCACCTACAATTCACAGCTGTAAATGGAGTTTCACCACATACTGTGTAGCAAATGATAATGTGATTTTTTTTTTTTTTTCCTGCCAAAACACCTGCAATGGAGAAAAGAAATATTTCAAGGAAGATATAATAAGTAGGAAAACTTAGGATACAACCTGAATAAATACTGGTACTGTAGCCTTCTGGAGGTCTAGAGAGAACTTTTTGGTCCAAGTGCTGGCTCAGGGAGGCTTGGTGTTGTACATGGAAGTACTTTCTTGTATTTCTTGATTTCTGTATTAAGAATTAGGATATCTTATTTGCAGATAAAGAGAACTATATCAAAGATACCCGACTCCTCTATCATATTTTTTTTCTTCTTAAGGAAAACAACAAAGCTTTGCCTAATACATAGGGGCAGAAAGAAGTAGTGTTATTGAATACCTCACCATATCAATTTCCTGTTTTGTTTGATGGGATGACTATGATTTACAGGATTTCTTTATGAGACCCAATTAAATATAGAATTTATAATATTTATGCAGTTTCTGTGCCAAATATACATAGTGCTGATACAGCAGGGATCTCAAAATATCAACCACCTGCTTGGAAGGAACAGAATTATGAATACATCTCCTTAAACAATAATTCATCATACTCAGAAGCCTAAAGTTAAGCTGCTCTAGAGCCAACACAGCTGCTTTATCATCTTATTTGGGGGATACTGCTGACTTACAATGCTGGATATCATTCTTGCAATTCACATCTAAGACTGAATTCAAGGATTGAGAAGCCTAGGAAGAAGCACTGACTTTGGTATGAAAGATCCTGACTTCCAGAGGGGAATCCAGAGTTGTGAACGGCTTGTCCGTGCTTCTCATACAATGCACCAGGAAATCCAATCACTCAGATCAGGGAACCATCTAAAAATAATGCATTCACAGTGTCTGTGGGAAGCCAGGGGAATTTTTTGCATAGCTCACTGTGAACTGTAAGGAAATACTTCCCCTCCTCAAGGATCAGCAGCCTTGAACACTTCCCTGCCTCCCTCACCAACACCTTCCTCCCCACCACTCCAAAAAGATGGTTATGGAGTAGAGTCTTCCCTAACTGAGGTCAGCTGAGGTACCAGCTCAAAAGAGTCAAGAACACAGTCTCTCTTTCCCTAGGGAAGGCTGCTCTACTCAGAATAATGAAATTAATTTTAATCTGCATGACTTCCTCATGAGAGGACTTTGATCTCACATAATGTAGGTTTATGGTATTTTCTTTCCTGACAGACAGCATATAGAAGTGAGACAGACTGAAAGCTTGGAGGGGCTCCATGCAGTCTAGGACATACATCTGTGCAGCAAAAATGAATTCTCAGGACCTGAGTGGGATTCTGGGGGATAAAAAATAGCACCACAGTATGATAGTGTCTTTAAGTCCATTTTCGCTGCATGGCAGCAGAATCCTGCTGTGCCCATTCCAGACAGGTGTTAGTCTAATTGGTCCTTTATAACTTTGGTTTTACAGCATCCCTTAGCAGCCAGACTTGCTGATTAAGTGTACTTCATTAGGAGGCTTTTCCAACTCTAATTTAAACCTTTGCTACATGTGGAGCCAGCCACTGTTCTTGCCCCTTTGGTGACCAGGACAATATTTCAGAAGCACCCTCTCTGCAGACTTTTTGAGACTTAGAAGACTATTAGCATGTCTTTTTATTTCAAAGGTCTAAAAATTCACAATTGTCAGGTGGTTTTTCCTTATGAAAAGGAATTGTTTTCTTACCCTCTTTCTAATGCCTGTTGCTCTTCTGGAACCAGCAATACTTTGGCCCTTTCTGTCCCTTTTCACCAACTAAAAGTATTTCAGGACGACCACTTCTGTGAAGTGGTTATGGAAAGCTCTCTTTAGTCATTAACTGGAGGGTCATGATGCCCCATGAATGCTGCTGAACTGTTTAGATGTACCAGGATAAAAGCCTCCAGAGGAACTTAAAATAGTCAGAGTATGAGCAAGTCAAGTCTAACATCACAAATACAATCTGTTGAGAAATACCAATCCTGTCAGAGCATCCCTGCTTTACTACAGCTGCTTACAGCAAAAAGGAAAAAAAAAAAACACCCAACAAAACAAAACACAGCCATGCTTATTTTACCTCTAGCACTCTTGCCTGATTACTCAATCTCCAAGCCTTTCTCTTGGGACGATGTTCCTGACCAAGAGCTTCTCCAGCCAAGTGGTGGATTTGTAGGGCCAGCCCTGAAAGACACAGACAGCTTTAAGGGGATGATTACTGGCTAGCTTTTAAAAACCACTCTGGACCAAATAGATCAGGTCTGTTTATATTAAAGAAAATCTGTGCCATTGTAAAGGCAGTGACCACACTCTTATCTTCAGGAAATAACCTTTGGGGTTTTAACAAATAAGGACAAGGAAGAGTGTTTTCATCCAGGCTGTTAGTGCCTGAAGCATAAAAACAAACTGAGGGCTGTTTTCAGAAGCAAAAGGCAAGTCGGACTCGGGTGGGGTGAGAACACAGCAAGAAAACTTCTGATTTATTTGAGATTACAAGGAGATTTGCTTATCTCATCCAAATACCTCTTACAATCAGCATTTTCATCTCTCATCTACTGTCTCATTTTACCTTTTGCTCAGTAAAAGCAGTGCTGGAGGCTTGGTTCTAGGACGGCTCTCTGACATCCTCAGTGTCTGCCTTCCCCATTTGACTGAGGCTCCATTTCAGTGATGCAGAAAATTAATTAGGGCATTTTATTTCCTTCATATGAAGACCTAAACACTGTTTCTAAGGCTGCAAATATGGGAACTCTGTAAATGAATAAACACAAAATTAGACTCCTTCTGCATGATTTCTGAAGCTGATAGCAAAAACAACCAGGAAGAAATCCTGACACAGAATTGCTGTTGCAACCATACTGGAAGAAATTCTGCCTACCAATTAGAGAGATTACGTTGCTCAAAGTGATGCAGAGAACTAAATAATCAGGCACATATACTAACCAGATGTCACTTTATCTGACAAGAGGAAGTAGTATTCTGTAGTGAATGGAAGACGGACTGTGGGATGCCCAGTGCCTTGTGCATAAAGTTCTTTATTCCCATAAATGACTCTTCTGTGGGCTTTCCTCCAGCCTTTGCTCATGAGTAGCATTAATGCCTCCCCTGCCCTTGGTGGAAAGAGCTCTGGTGTGTGTTACAACAAGCTGTTCTGCTGGGCTGGTGGCCACAAGCACTGAGGAGGCTGTGGATGTGTACAGGTTTATGGAGCCCAGGTCCTGGGGACCCACGCTCGCCTCTCCTGCTCTGCCAATGCACCATCATGAAATATTAAACTGTCAGTAAGGGGAGAAAAAAAATATGTGGATTCAGCTCCACTCATTACAAATCTCCACAGGGCATGTCACGACAAAACTGACATGCTACTGGAGATAAAGAAGGAAATAAAGCCCCAAAAGAGATTAATAATAACAGAGACAACTAGGTATCACTGCCTGTGTGTTGCTCAACGAGCCTTTGGAAATATTAGCCATGTTCAGCTTTTCCAAAGTCATATATTTCACCAGATGAGAACCTTTGGAACATTAGTACTCTGCTACTGAAAAAATAGTTGTTTCCACCCATATCTAATACATATATGCTTGAAGCTCAAGTTGATCTAATGTGAATTCGTGCTCAACTGTGCGTGTGATGTTTGCATATAAACATCCTTTTCATGTTGTACAATACCACCCCGCTGCTATTGTGTCTTTCCTCAGCCTTAGTTATGTATCATTATGGTATTCCCCCCCCAGTAGCTGACTGGGTAACTTAAAATGCCTGCACTAAAATCCCCTGTCTTTAAATTGAGCTGAAGATGTCAAAGCATATCCATGTACAGTCCAGTTAAATTACTTTGACTGAGATGAGCTAAATAACTATAAAACGACACCTTTTTTTTCCCCTAAACAGGCAAAAGGTTTCCCAACGTGTATTGTTGGGAAGGTTAAAAACAAGCAACCCAGAGAAGCCCAGACCCTGCTCACCTGGAATCCTCTGTGTGATCCCGCCTGGGAATTGTGTCAGCCATGGCCTGGGACACAAGCGCTGCATTGCCACCAGGTTCCAGGTAGAGCACAAAAGAAAAACACATCCCTGCTCAGCTGCCCAACTCGGAGCACCTGCCTGCTCAACTCCAAACCTGTGCTGAATGCTCCCCCATCATTTTAGCCGTTACTTTGTCCTTGTCTGCTGTGAGACACGGCAACAAATCTCAGCCCATTTGAATCATAGCAGCTGCGATGACTTCAATAGAGTGATGAGTATTTATTCCAGCAGGAAGTCTTACCCAAAAATCTTTCCTAGCTGTAAGGCCACTCTTACTGCTGAACAGGATACTCCATCTCTCACTATGCTAACATTGTGGTGTGTTCTCAGCAAGCACGACTCAGTAACTCATCAACAGCACCACAGTGATAGCGGTGGCCACGACCCCTAACTCAGCCTCCTATTCCAGCTAGTAAATATTACTGCATTTTTAATGCCTCCATAGGTGCTTTCCTTAGCAGCCACAGATTTAACAGATCTGTTAAGCTCCATGAATAAGAATTGAATTCTCCAAAGGGTAAAAATATTAGTTAAGAGAAGGGTCTGTCTAGGGATGGCTTAATCTATGAAAGGCTCATTGTAGCGTGGATACTGTCCTGAATCATAAAGTGCTTTTAAATAAGAAAAGGCTAGGCAGGGGAAGAAGACAAATATTTGTATTATGTCTTTATATTCTCTTGATTAAGTAGCTAAAAAAAAAAAAAGCAGCCATTTGTGTAAGACTAATTCCATACTGTGGCAGTGGAGCATAAAGCAAAGCCAGATTTTTTTTTTAAACCTTAAAAGTTTGTGGGTTTTTTTAGAGGGGAATGATTCCATTCCACAGGTTCCTATTGAACTTCCTTGGGCTTCAACTCACCTTGCATTTCCATAACCCATTTTCATGCGCCCCAGCACATCCCCTGCCCAGCTACAGCTCCCCTCCTTGTTTTGTACAGAGGCAGATTAAGCAGAGGGGTAGGAGAGGAGAGAAAACGCATTCCTGTGCAGTAAACACAGCCCGCGGCCATCAGCTCCCCTCAGCACTGGGTGGCAATTATTTCTGTGTAATAGGCAGTCACCCGATGACCCTCTCCTTCAGCACGCAGCGCTTTCACTGGCAAATGTTAATCCCTTTGTTAGCTACTCAGCTGCACATTCATTCAGGAGGGCTAATGACTTACACTGTTCCTTCTCTGCATGATTTCAGCAGACATGTAATTAGAGGTGAACGGAGCCTTCAGAGGTACGGCAGCCACGCGAGCCAGGGGCAAAGGCAAAGTATTTGTCTAACGTTGCAATCGGCTGTTTGAGTGAATGAACCTGTGTGGTGGCTGCATCCAGAGGAGGAGAAAGTCAAAAAGGAGAAGCCAAAAACCAAAATGCAGCCTTTAAGAATAAATACAGAACTAAAATGCATCGCCTGGCGCTTGCAAAGCTCCCAGATGAAAAGGAACACATTTCAAATTATTTTTGGTCAGGGTGCCAGAGAGCACATTGTAAGATAAATGCCAGCGAGGAGCCTGTTCTTCTCACACAGCCTGAAAACTTATCTAAAGGTGAGAAGCTTTGTTTTAAAGCGCTCGAGCTCCTTAATCATTAGCAGAATAAGCGTTGAGAGCTGGAAAGCAAGAGAAAAATATGTGAAGGTGAACTGAAGAACTTTTCATGTGCCACAGCACTTAGAGGTTTGAGGTTTTTTGCTTTTTTTTTTTTTTAATGAAAGCCATTGATGTCTACAATGCCTCAGGAAATATCCTACAGCTCTTACACCAGGTGAATACGTCCGTTTGAAGTCCAAGAGATTTTTTTGCATATGTATTAATATCACAGGATGAAGTAGAAAAATATAATAGAGCACCATAGTCCTGATAGATTTTTAGATTAAAAGAAAAATACCCTCCCAGCTCTGATTTCCATGTATGGATGAACAACCAGGAAAGGCCCAGTTCACTTCCAGCTGTGCCACCTTTGCACATGAGGCCAGATCCCAGTAGGAAGGGTCAGCTGCCTGATGGCCACTTACGTCACTTTTGGTGACACACCAGTTGTTTTAAAGATCCTTTTACCATTTTCACCTCCTTGTTTCCCTGCATGCCATCATACATGGCCATCCCTTGTGGCACCACCTCCCTGCGGTGTGATGCTCAGACAGGATTTCCTTCTCTTGTCCATTCTGGAGCACGGAGTCACCTCTCTCTCTCTCTCTCTCCATATGGATTATACAAAGGTGCACTCTTGGATTGCCTTAAATCACGCCTCCTTCTATTCTCTCAGCTACAAAGCAGCCAAGTGGAATGATATTTTTATGAATTAAAATCACACACTTTCACTAGCGCTCTGAATCCGGGAGCAGAATTTCATTAAAAATGAAAAAATAATAATTAATTAATAATTGTTTTAATTCAGTCTGGGCTTATAAGCTAATATCTCTCACACAGCTGTCTAATACAATTCTAAACATAATTTCATGCTTAATGAAATATAAATGAAGCAGCTGACTGGCATGGCCCAAAGAAATCTCCCTACCAGTCAGCTGCCCTCCTAACCCCTCTACCTTTCCGGGGTGTTTTGTTGGACCTGATGATCCTTATGGGTCCCATATAGATATATAACTGAGTATATTCTATGACTCTATGATTTTAATTGAAACTTAGCTTGTGTTTTGGAAAGATGTGATGCGAAGACTGCAAGCAGCAGATAACCCATCACGTCCTCAAGGAAGTAGGGCAGCTGGTGAATTGCCATCAGAATCCAAACTGGGTGTCTCATCACTACTATAAGGCCATTTAATTTCTCCATTCCTGGCCCCAGTAGCACTTGCAGCACTGCAGGACAGGTCTCCAATGGCAGGGTGACCCAAGCAGCCTCAGGTGAGCGGACACACTCCGAGCTTTGCTCTCCTGACGCCAGCAGAGGTGTCCCCAGTGTCACCTCTGACAGCCTGGATGCAACATTTCAGTGTTTAGTGAGATGTGCCCCTTGTGCCAGCTCAGGGCAGCCTGTCCCACACCCCTGCATCCCATGTTACCTGCAATGAGAACACAGATCCATGAGCATCTCTGGTTTCACTGCAGTCCATTTCCCATCACGCCGGCAGAGATGCAATGCTTCGTTCTGGGCAGCCTTGGGTAAGACTCTGGGCACCTGATGAAGATCCTTGATTCTTGGAGTGATTTGGGATCTGCTGATAAACACAGTAAATGTATATTCCTGGCTGTTTTTTTAAAATTTATCATCTCTATCACTAATACCACTGGTGACTTTCTGAACAGCAATGTCCCTCACACTGTGACTCGCTGGCTGGCAATACCCAGAGGTGTCACTGTGAAAGCCTTGCCTGCAGTCGCAGGGCTCACAGCCACAACTGTCAAACACTTACCCATGTCCTGTGGCCATATTCCAAGTGCTTCAGTGGTGTCCTCACCGTGTGCCTACATGGTGGGAGGGAGAAGGAAAGTTAATCCCTTTGGATCAGAGCTGAATGATACGGGGATGGGGGATAACCTGCCAAACTGAGCAATGCTTGCTGTGGCTTGGGTCTGAGCAAGGCCCAAAATGTTTTATTTTGCTGGAATCTGGATATAATTGAATCAAAGTTTGTTGGAAGCTTAGCCCAGACTCGCTGCAAGCTTCACACAACACAAAACCAGGCAGCTTTGCTTGGTTCAGGTTTAATTATGAATGGTTCACTCAGCCTCAGTAATGATTCATATTCACTAACTATCCTATATATGAGATTTGACAAAAGTGTGGTTCAGATGATACACAAAGCATAATTATTTAATGATGAAGTAAAGTTGATTAGGAAGCCTTTAAGCTATTACACTCTTAGTCGGGTATTTTGCAGTCACTGAATAAATGAACATAATTTAAGTCCTAAAAGCTACGTAGCTCCTGCTGCTTTGAAAATGATATGTAGCTAACAGGTTAGGTTTCTCCCATTATAGAATTCTGTACACTACAATGGAGAGCATAAAGAATTCAATGCATTGCTGCTAAGAACAGGGAAAACTATTCTTAGTGACTATCCAGGCTAAAAACGATAGAACTCACATATCCAGTAACAATCATGAACCTGAGAAATCAAGCCTGTAAGCCTGTGGTGTGATCTGAAAACCTAACAAGCTTCCAAGAAGGATCTCTAGTTTAAAAATACATTCTTTCTTTCTGGATTTTTTTTTTTTGTCTTTGCCACGAGATGTGCAAGACTGAACAGCATGAGAACAGCATGAAAATGGCTGTGCCACTGAAGTGGTATATTTATATATTGTATAGCTGTGTTCCAATTATGAAATTGATCCATGGATTTTAAAAAAAAAAATCCCTTAAGGGTGGCTATTAATGAGATTGTCTGCTCTGAGTGCATCCAGTAATAAGATTAGGTATGCATTTATCCTGAGCAGAGATAAACCAATGACAAGTTCGTGCCAAGATAAGACAGTTTTGAAAGGCAATTAAACATGGGACATAATGTGCGTGCATATGTCTGTGGGAGGTTGCAGGATGGAAAGTTGGATTTCATCTGCAGCAGTGCTGCTGAGTGTAACAGGTAGGGAGAAACAGGCTTTTCGCTGCGGTGAGATGAGCCTTCAGCTTAAAAATCAAAATATTTGAATGTGGAATTTACAAGTCGGTTTCACAACATGTGCTGCCTGGCCCTTTTGTTTTTCCCTCCACTCATGGGAGGCTGGAAAACACCCCTGACAATTACCAGATGCCCTGTGAGATGACTCAGTCACCACACTTGGACTTCTGTTGTGTTGGTGTTCAGGCAATACAGCACCTTAATAGCATCCCAACCCCCTACAGAGCCTCTCTCACTGCTTCACTTCAGCAAACAGACAGCGATGCTCAGAGAGAAAAGATCTCACGTATTTCCCGCAGGGTTCACTGTACAATACCTGTGCCATAGTTGTGGTGTGGTATGAGGGTCACAAAAACTTTCACTGGGGATAAGACCTAGACCATTCACACAGGGCTGGAGGAGCTGCTGAAGCAGGATGGAGCTCAGCACCAATCGTCTTCACTGCATTGCTGTGAGAGCAGTTCTGTCCCCATCTTAGAGCCACTGGAACTGCCTGGTTACGCCTCGCTCTCCTACAAGACAGCTGAAATGTCTCTTAAAACCTTCTCTGTCTTTTCCAGTATTAGGAGAAGTTCATCCTCCTCACACTGGTATTACTGCTGCTGCTGCTTTGTAGCAGCTCCAGTAATTGACGTCTGCAGGGTGAAGCGGGACCAGAATCCCTCCAGAAGCAGGAACCTTTCTTGTACGTAAACAACTCAAGCTCAAATCAAAATCTGAATGACAAGGCTGATTACACAGACCTTAAAATCCCACCTCTGCTTGCCTCACTTTCTATATCTGAACTAACTAGCCAAAGCCTACGTTCCTGTGGCTGACACCCCTGGGCGCTGCTCTGGGCATGGACAAGCATCAGGTTTAAAATGTGAAGTGGGACGAGTGTTACAACCCCTTTTCTGGAGTAGTCTCTGAGGAGAAAATGGACAAGGACTGGAGTATCAAGGTGAACACTGGCATGATTCGTGCTCCCTTCATATTTTGCCCAGTCAGCTCTGTTAGCATCACTGAGAGCAGCCGTGGGGCTTCTGTAAACCACATCAGTTGGCAAAACCTTTAAACAGAAAGGTAGGAAGAGAGGGGAGAACTTCCAATGAGCACAAGTGCCTGTCTCAGGACACTCAGAAGAATCCTTAAAAGCAAGAATAACAATCATCCATGATAACAGAATATCCTCAAAAATCCTGTACTCCAGCAATACTGGCACTTCAATGATGTGTGAAAGTAAGGGAAATTGAGTGGCAGAAGTAATTCTCTGCCTTATTTTTAAAAATAAATACACCTCTCCTGTTCAACTGTCAAATATCAACATTTCTTATATTAAATTACTTAAGAAATTTGGCTATTGGACATTTTATCTGGGTATGATTGAAAGCAATAAACAAACTTTCCTTATATGTTCACAGACCTCTAAGGGATGGCTGTACATTTTAAAAATACCCACTAAATGAGTATTCTGGCTGTTAAGTGGTGACTGTATAAAGTATATGGAGAAACTGTGTGTGACTGGGGAACTCTTGAACAGAGCTCTTTGTGTTTATGAGCCTTCTGTTAAGAAGCAGCAAAAAACATATGGCATCTATTAATAAATACATTTAGCATTCTTCTTCCTGGGTAATTTATTCACAGGTAATTATTTGCTTAACTTACTTATTCAACGTGGCCCAGAATCCAGTTCTTATCTGCTGCAGAAAGCTGTTGTATTTCCACCTCTCTGCCAGCCCATCTCACTTGAGAGAAGCTGTGCATATGGCCAAGCAAAGCTGCCCCACTCCTTCTCACTCAAAAATCATTCCCAGGCCTGTCTTTCCCTTAAAAAAAACTTATTACCAATTACTAAGAAATGCAGTAAGTCCATAAGAAATATTGGATTTAGCTGCTCCTCCTGTTAGGCCGCCTGGTCCTTGGCAGGACAGCTGGCTCTTTCTTCCAAAGCCTGGCCTTTGTGTCACACATGGACACACAGCAGTGACATAAATTCTCCTTACCAGGTATTTTGAATCATCAACTTTGCTTTCCCTCTTGGGGTCCCACCTTCAGAATTTTTAAAAAAATCATCTCTCTTCTAAATCAGCATCAAGGATTTACTAGTTGGTTGCAAGATCTCTGGGCTCTTTGAAATCTCTGCTATTTTTCCTTCCTTCCGATGTCCTTCCTTCACTGCCCCCTCCTGCAATCAGGATCCCAAAGTGTGTGCTTTCTGATGAGGATTAAGCCATGACCCATGCATGATTGCAGGAAATAAGCCTTTAAAATATGCCTAAGTGCTCTGCTTGTTTGAAGTTACTGATCCTTAAAATAGATGTCTGAAAAAATGTGTAATTTCAAATGTTTCTGCAGATACTGTTCCAGTATGTGTAACAAGGAGACACATCAAGCCAAGTTACATCAGTTATGGTCCATTATATTATGAACTGAGCCAAATGAATCAAAATATACAGTAATACTTCAGATGGAAATGCAAGCCTTGTACAGTTTCTTTCCCTAGTTACCACTTACAAAGCATTGAAATATTCAGCTTGATTTGGGGGGTTTATTTTAGCTATTTACCAAAGAGCTCTCTAGTACAAAAAGTATTTTGTGTATTGTGAGAAATGATGAATAACTGTTCCCTGTTTCTGTTCTCCAACTTATTCACCATCCAAAAGCCCGCTAGGATAATCCTCTGTCCCCAACAGGTCTGATGCTCATTCAACTCACCTCATATGGACCATTTCTTTCTCCAGATCCCCTTTGATTTCCTGAGCTCCATCCTTTCTTGGTCCCTCCAGCCTTTTTCAGAGAAGATGATCACAAGTGGGGTTTAACAAGCTGGTAAGCCAAAAACTGCTATAATCAAAATTAAGAAATGCCATTATTTTATTCTTCAGCTCTTTCCATCTTATTCCTAGCATTGTTCCCCTGGCTGATCACCTCAGAGCCTTGAATTGTGGGACTACTCCAAGATGTTTCTTAAATAAGTTTTTATAGTGACCTGTAGAGACTATGAAATCAGCCAAACCAGTGCAGGAACACGGGGCAGAGACATGTTTCTTTCTCTCCTGGGTCTCAGTGCACAGAGAAGTTCTGGGGAGCTCAAGGAACCAGGAAGAAGGCAACATGATTGAGGCTTCTCCAAGAAACGTAGCCATTTTTTGTGACCTTTCTGCTCAGAGATGATGAGAATGGCTACATTTTTTTTTTCCTTTTTCAGGCCCTTTTATCCTTCTGAGATACCAGGTACCAAGTGCCACCGTTGGAAAGGAAGAGATGCCTTCGACACCCTAAGGGATGCTCTGACAGAAAGGCGTGCTTGCCAAGCTTACTGGCACAGCTCTTTCACAGTCATTTCATGTATTGAGTATATTGACAGAAGTAGAAGAATATTACTCCCTCTTCGTTAGCCTCTCAAGGTAGTTAGAACATAATTTTGCCCCATTTAATGTTACTTTAATCCTAACCAAGTCAAGATAAGGTCAGATGTTTCACCTTTACTGAAGCTCTCGGTCCTCTTATGTCTGTGTGCATACAAACCTAGGAGAAAAACATTTCAGTCATTTCCACAGCAATGATCAAAGAAAATCACAAATGCAATGGACTTCAAAGAAAAGGGCAATGGCCCAGACCTAGCTCTGAGGCAGCGTGCACAAAAAGCAGTGAGTTCTGAGCTAAATGGCTTAAAAACACTTCCCAGTTTGCAGCACTGGTTATTTAAGGGAGCACAGACTTAGGGTACATGCTGCTCACCAGTGATGACAAGAGGCCTGGCTGCAAAGCCAGTCCTATGGTGTGCTCACCTCTGGCTAGGGAAGGGAGAGTGCTGCAGGGCTCTGACTCCATAGGTCTGGGAATTAAGGGTCGAGGGAAGAACACAGTCCCAAGAAGAGAAACGGAGTGAAAAAGAGCTGCCTTACGTGTAGTCCGTAGACCATTAGGACGGATGGATGGATGACCAAGAAACTATGCTCATCTCTGGGTCTTATTCTGGGCCTGTAAAATCCTCCCCCACCCCCCCCAAGAATGTTTATATTCCCACCAGTGATGCAGAGGGAGGGAATATGGCCACTAGCTGCCCTGCATGGCAGTCCATGCTTTCCCTTCCTCAAGCTCTTCCAGGTTCAGGGCTCATAGCCCCCCACCGCAGAGACGGGAGAGGCGTGAGGCTCTGCTGCAGACTGGCTTGTATTTGATATCATCCACTGGGGTGAACAGTCCACTATTTCAATCCACTCTACTAACGTGCATCAGCCAAAGGCAATTTTCTGTAGGAGGAGGGGCAATGGGAGAAAAGGGTCATTGGTCCCACCAAGCCAGGACTGGTAAGATGGGAGGTGAAAACTCAAGGGTTTCATTTAACAGAGTTAAAGCCTCCATTTCTGCACATCATGGTGCCTGCACAATCACAGAGAAATAAATCTTGGTTAAATTTTGATGAGCTTTCGGCTGCTCTAAATAATTAACTAGGACCTCTTTCATGTGAACATGGGTGCAACTTTTCATGTTTCAAATGCTTCCTCTGCCTTAATCACCAGGGAATTGCTCAAATTATTCAGGTCACTTCGTATATTTATTTATTTTTAACGTCACTAGGCCAAACAAATTCTGACCTTCCATGCAGGGAAAGGAGAAAGCAGTTTCCTTTTGATCTCACTCCAGGTAAATCCCCAGGGGCAGTATGTGTCTCATTTCCAGTAGTTCAATAATAGAGATTGATAGATTAATCAGTTCCAATACAACTTCCAGAGTAATGGTGTGCGCTCACATCCTAAGTTCTGACATCCCCCAAGTCCAGACTGTTTCAAAGATGATAGTACAGGATAGGTTTTGAAAGACAGATGAATTAATAAGGATCCTCCTATATCCCCTCATGTCGAGCATAGGGGACCGATCCTGCTTTTGACATGCTGATTGTATGACAGGATAACTACTGAAGTCTGTCCCGCTTCAGCACCATGTAATAGCATAGAAAATGAGGTCTTAAAAACACCCATTCTGTCCCTTCATTATGTGTCAAAAAGAGAGCTTGGATGCTGCTTTATTTGTAACCCAGGCTATCTTCTGAGTATCTAAAGAGAGAATTAAATATATTAAATATTGGATTCAGTCCCCTATTGAGGGACTTTGATCTCCTATCATAAGACTCAGATGTGAAAATTGGACTCTGAAAGTAGATTAGTAAAATAGCTCCTTTGTAACCACTCCATTCTACCACTGCTCAATAAATCACAGGCTGTGCCTGAACTTGTGCAAATAACCTGAGAGCCTAAATTAGCTGTGTCCAGTCTGCAAGTCCAGTTTTCATCAAAGGGGAAAGAAGGGGCATGCAGGTGAGGTGGTAAAAACTTGACTTCGAGTCATTAATTCAGCATTGCTACGTCTGAGCCTCAACACCCCATGCTCAAAAACAGGACTACCCACATCACTCCATCTCGAAGGCATCCTGGGAAAACAAACATATCTAAAATTGCAGAGGGCTTCAAGAATATTACAGGCACAGGAGCAGACTGCAGTTTCAGCTGAATTTCTAACGAAGGTCTACCTGAGGCTTTCAAACCTGTCAATAAATCCAGGATTAATTATCTCAGTCTGTGCCATTTTGTAGCTCGTTACTTTAGGCACCAAAGCTCCTAGGCTGTTTTGGTCCTAGATGACTTACTTTCTTCTGTGGATGGTCACTGCAAACCTCTGAGCCAGTTCGTTATCTCCCAGGAAATAACCCTGGTTGTTGTTGTTGTTTAGCAGTTACCACACCCAAGTTTCCATATATGCTGCTTTCACTAATTTGTCCCCTTTTGCAGGGAAATATCTCATAACTGCTTGACTCAAAATGCAGGCTGCCTGTGAAAGAGACTCCTGAGGAGTGACAGGTTCAGAGAAGAGCTACGTGTGGAGAAGAGCACTTTAAATTGAAAGCGGGTGCTCTCATGGTTCTGCAATGAGATTGGCAGAGCTACACGTTATTAAATCTGGGGTCTTACAAGATTTTCTTCTAAAAAATGTCCTTTGGCGCTATCTGCCTCTTCAGCCAGCTTCTCTGAATCGCGCATGGGTGGACAGCCATGGGTCAGAACCCATTCATTTGTTGTTTGGTGGTGGTGTTGCCAACGCACCATAGGTACCGAATGCATCAAGAAGATCAGGAGCAGTAGGACTGGTTACAAACTGCTGCAGTTGCACTGTCTCAGCAGTTGCATTTCTTTACTCCAGCTGAGCACCAAGCCATTAAAAGCCAGGTCGGAAGCAGCATCTCACCACAGAGGCACTGTGAGGCTTTCTTCTTTTATGAGAGTGTTGCACAAGCAGCAGGTCTCTGCGAGCCATCCGCAAGCCATGCTGCTGCAGAGGCAGAGGGATGCCATGCAAAGCGAGCCAAAGAGCTGCTTTGCTTCTCCAGCAATTAATGCTGATATCAGACGTGTCCAGCTCAGTCCAGTGGCCAGACACCAAGCAGCCTCCCAGTGCTAAGGACACGTTTGGTTCTTAATCTTTGTGTGAGGCTGGTGTGACCTCAGCAGGTCACAGAGAGCATCTGAGCCTCCTCCAAGGGTTCCATCTCCCTCATCAAGATGCACTAAATGAATTTGGAAATCTGGCCTGCAATCTGCCTGTGCCACAATTCTCACTCCTCTTCTCATTGCCTCTTTTATGTCTAGTCCAGAGTAAATGTGATCCCTCCATGGCAGCTGCTATCTCATGAGCTGTGTGCTCATGGCATGACAGGACCCCCACTGTCATTTAGGAGCCACTGTGAGCTGAATAAGAAAAACAAGCTTCCCCACTATCTCAGCGTCCACAGTATCCTTCTATTCTATTTTCAGCTTCATTTCTATATATCTACATAGGACAGGTCCTCTGCTCTTTCAGTGGTCTAATGCATTGTCATGCTTTCTATTTCGATGCCTCTCAAGTGTGATTTATTAAAATGATAGGCCACACTGCAGTTTGCAACGCAGGGCTAATTCATTCCCAGTTTTAATACAGTTCCTCACATCATTTCCAGCATTTGAGAGAATATGTATTTACTTTAATCACCCTGTGCTGGATATATGACTTTTTTTTTTCCTAAGTGAAATTTCCTTTTAATGGAGGTTGGGTCACGAGAGAGCAATTATTTGAGTTATGTGCATGTTACAGAATAATTTAAAATCAACTTTCAGGTCAATCTTTTTTAATTATCTATTTTATCAACTGGTTTTGACTAGCAGTTTAAATAATTGTGTTTGCCTAATACCTGGAAATGTAATTGCTTTTAGATGGCCTTTATTCTGATCTCAGTGTCATTGTCTCCCTCTGCACACTGCACATGTTTGCACCTGTCTGCACGGTGACAGATTTGTGGTGACAGCTCCTATAACTTATTTATAAAATGGCAAATTTTAGAATTTCTTTAAATTCACAGACTGGAAATACAGAGAAACACCTGCTCGCTGCAGAAAGCTGAAGAGGATCTGCTAAGTAAAAGGGAAACCATGTGAATTTGTGAAAAGCACATTTCAAGTGAAACAAAACCCCACGGGTCATCCCTACACTGGTCCAGGTTTCAGGGAGGGCTCCACAGAGGTAATTTCTTAGCTACAAAATCTCTGTTGCTGAAGTCAGGGATCAGGATGGTTCCCAAAGGCTATATAGCATAGAAGCCCCACCTGGAGTCGAGGGGAGAAACAGTCTCCTCCCAGGTCTGTTCAGAGCAGGAGCCAAGTGGAATTGCTGTGAGCAGCATCTGGCAGAGCCCCTCCCCTGAGCCTAGCTGGGACTGAGCAGCCCCCCGTGCCCAAAGCACGTGTCTGCTTCCCCACATCTTCCTCTGTCCTGCAAGGAAAATACCTCACTGTCCTTCATTCTGCATTTAATTGAGCAAAGACTCCATCAAGCAGCCCAATATCATTTTGATCCCAACATTTTTCCCTGTGAGGGTGATGGAGCCCTGGGACAGGCTGCCTAGAGAGGCTGTGGAGTCTCCTTCTCTGGAGACATTCAAGCCCACCCGGATGCTGACCTGCGTGACCTAATCTAGGTGATCCTGCTCTGGCAGGGGGGTTGGACTAGATGATCTTTCGAGGTCCCTTCCAGCTCCTAACGCTCTGTGACTCTGTGATTAAACGTGCCAAGCCTGCCACTGTAATTGCAGTAGGAGTGTCACTATGAAGCTATCTTGTTAACATAAAAGGATTAGTTCATCAGCAGGCGGTTTCCCTAGGTAATGGACTCTGGGATGTCCAGCTGATATGCTACAGAAAGAGTAACGAGATCCTCTGATAGCAATTAGTCCTCATTCCCAGCAGTATGTGCAGGAATAAACAAGTGGTTTGCCTTGCAGGAGCCAGAAGCAGGCAGAGCAGATACTGGAGGCTCAGGCTGCCTTGCACACCCAGGTCATGGGGGCAGACCACACCAGTAAAGGACCACTAAAGGTGAGTGAACATACAAGGCATGTTCTGACCTGCTGTGACAGCAGCAGTACCCGGGCCGGGAGCAGCGGTTTGGGAAAGGCTATGTGGGGCAGGAGGTTTCTATGCATGAAAGAGTCATTACAATAAATGGCTTAAATGTAAGTATGTTTGAAAAAGGGTTATCCAGAGCAGCATGTACTCACCTCATCTCTTCTCTAGTCCTTTTGCATTTTTGGTAGCTGTAACTTATTTCAAGTCACACCAGTAGTACCATGGCTTGCTTATTTTAGAGAGTCATTCCTGGATCTGTGGCCACAACTCCACTGCCTGCTGTGAATCCTTGCAGAACAGCAACAGCAATGCTCAGTGGATGTATATTAGGACAATGAAAATAATCCACTGTACATCAGTTGATGGTGTGGTTCTGCATTTAAAAAGAAGTTAGAACATGTATCTGAATGTAGCCTACTTAGACATGCCCTTTTAAAGAGAGAGAGAACCCATTCTACACTCTGTCACGAAGTTACCTCGCAGTCACTTTGATACATAACAAAGATACTGATCAGCATCACTCAAGAAAAAAAGATACTGGTTTGAATTTAGCATCCTGAAGTCCTACTCATAGAGACAACCATTTATCAGCATCCTAACAGCCCCTTGGTTGGATGGCAGCTTCTTTTCTAATCTGGTGTATCACTTGGTATTGTCCAGGTCAGTTCTTGGTTTCACTAGGCAGCCCTGTGCAAGTTAGTAATTCCAGCCCATAATATTCTCAACTGCATCCAGGCCACCAGTGGACATCAACATTAAAGCTCTGTGCCACCTCTGATTACTGTGCTGTACCTGTCAGGCTGTTGGGCGCATGGCAAATGACCACCTCAGTGTTAGACCAAAGCTGGCCCAGACCTGGATTTTTAATGCTTCAACACTCGTAATAAAGCAATATAGCAGCACATCAATTACTATGAAATTAGCTGCAGAATTGCTGCTGGATGCAAATGTACATAGCATTGACATTTGTTTTCCTACCAAGAAAGACTTAATTTTATTTTTGAGAGTGACTAAGGTATTGGCATAGTGCTTTGTGCTTTTCAAATTGTCTCTAGTTGAAAAATGAACTATCCCTCAAGGTAAATTAAATGAGCCTTTTTCTTTGTTCTTTCAATCCTGCTAGAAGCCTGGTGCTGTTTGGCTGGAACTGCATGTAAGCCAGAGATACACAGGTTGCTTCTTTGAACATTGATTTCTTGAGAAGCATATAGACAAAGAAAAGCTAGCAGGAATAAAAATAAACAATTTAGACTATTGTCTGAAGAAATGATGGTACTTACTGTGCTCATGAAAGAATCTGACTTGGTCAGGCCACAGGATGATGCACTCAGTAGGGGAACTGCAGGAACAAGAAGGGGATATGTGAAGGATGGTGGCCAGGAGTCCCCAGAGCTAGACTTCCCCACACCTGGCATCATGCCCTTGAAAGGCAAAGTTTTGTCTCCATTTCCACCCATTCACCCTGCTTGCAGCATCAGTTTAATTGAACATCTCTGTGTTCCTGAGCAGCTCGCTCCCGTTAGACTTCACAAATACTGCAGAGCGTTTCTCCAACACAAATCCTTCTTCCTGGCATTATCTGCCTGAGAGGAGTGCAGTGCTCACGGGGTACATACAGCTCCTCCAGCCCTGAACCAGAACTGCTGGGCTGCACTCACCTTCACATACTCACCCTCGGTTCTGGAACAGAAAAGCTGCTGGTTCTGGTTGTGACACCTGCCCTGTCCTCGGCTTCTATTTGCTTTTATACTCTGTCCCTCTGGTACCATTTTCTACTTGCAAACCCATTTTCTGCTTGCTCCTGTTGGCATCCCGTTTTTCAAGGAGTGTGAACACACGTGCCTGTGCACAGATCTGTGCCCTTTCCATATCCTGCTATACGTGAGGGTATGTTTGTATTTCACTTGTAATTGCTTCCTCCCTGCTGCACTGAAAAGCTGTAAATATTCCAGTTTCTTCTAGCACATACAAGCAGTTGTGATTACAACCGTGTAGCTTCAGAGATAGCAGCTGACGCATCCATTTCTGATCACAACTTCTGTGGGAAGCCTGCCTCTCCTCCTCTGGACTTGGTAAGGAAAAATAAGGGCTCTTCAGGAAAGATAAATCTGGGCCAGCTTGTGCTTACGCAGGGATGTGCTGAGCCAGGTGAGCCTAACGTGAGGATCGAAGGTGTGTACTGTTAATATATATTATTAATATATAAACTATATATATATAAAAATATCTATTATATATACATAACATAATATATAATATAACAATGTATATGTTACATTGTTAAAATTAACATTATATATTATACCATCTATTGCTGGATGGTATGAATATATATTTTAGGTATATTAGGATTAGGAAGTTACATACCCTTTTGAAATAAAGTTTTGCCTAAATAGTAGAACGATATAATTAAAGTGAAAAACACATTCAAATGGCATTAAAAACCCAACATACTCACATGGAAAGGATTTCTTCTGTAATCATGCTTTATCTCCATATAAACAGATGTTTGTAGCACTTAGTCCTGAAACGGTGCAAATCTGAAGACCTCCGATTGCTTCGTTTTACTTTGAAGTGCAGCTGTATCAATATTTCAGTTACATCTCTATTTTCATATGAAAAGCAGCACTGCAATTAGAGACAGGTCATTTGTAAAAACCAGTTAATTGGATGAACTTCTCAATTTTCTTATTCTTGCACTCAAAGTGAACACATTGCCGTTTACAGGAATCTAACCCCAGTTTCAGGGTTTTTTTAAAAAAAGGAGCTAAAAAAAGAAGCTGGTATTTAAAATCTGACACCTGGACTGTCCTGGGAGGATGGACTTTGACTCTGAAACTCCAGAGTTGAATGAATGGATAGATAGGTTAAAAGAACAGATAACACAGATGATGGAGATTTCAAAGCAAAGATTTCTCTGACATTTAAAAGGATTTCCCCTTGCACAGCCAGTTGCAGGGCCAGGACTTCAGAAAGGAAGCTGTTCCCTGCCTACTCTGCATTTCAACAGTGCTTAATTTAGCTTAACTTCAGCCACTGGACCTGAAACTGCCTCAGGCACTTGGGATATTCTGTAAGATAAAACACAGATTTGCTTATCTATTTGCTGTAGCATTCCTTGTGTAGAATCAGGAAAATACGTGATTGAAATCAGGCTTTTCTGCTTGAAAATAATCACAAATCATGACATGCCCTGCATTTACTGCCCAGCATGAGAGCAGAACAGTGAAATGACTCCTGTGACAGGTACTTCTCGGCAGAAGGTCTCCTGGGGTCAGCACAAAGCACTCCAGAGGTGCCTCATTATTAGAAGGACCTGGGACAAGCAGCTTGGGCCAGCATGAGGAGGATGGCCGAGAGGTCAGCCTGTCCACCTCACCCTGGGGTCTTTGCC
Source organism: Porphyrio hochstetteri (assembly GCA_020800305.1). NCBI lineage: Eukaryota > Metazoa > Chordata > Aves > Gruiformes > Rallidae > Porphyrio > Porphyrio hochstetteri. The sequence continues at coordinate 15,571,409 of CM036920.1, forward strand.
TTCTGCACAGCATCTGTAAGTTCATGTACCAGCAACAGAAACCTCTGACCTGCGAGCAGTGATGGGGATCCAGGAGCTGTCAAGGTTTGGGCAAAGCCAGTGCCAACCAGAGCCAGCCCTGCGCCACAGCCTGTTTCCCCACAGAGCTCCTGCGTGGGTTTAAAACCTCTCACCCCCAAAGGCTCAGGGGAAACGGAGCCACAGCAAAGCATCCAGGACTGTTAGTGGGGGTCAGTCTCCTATTTTCTGTTCTGGCAGGCTCAGTGCAAGCCTGTCCTTCCTGCAAGATCTCAAGTCATGCCAAGAGCTGTGCAACTCTGGTGTGCACCAAACCCCTCGCATGAATAATAGCCCGTCCAGGCCCAGACAGAGCCATTATGATATATTAAGTCAATACAGCAAAGAGTCCTTCGCATTTCTGTCCTGATCTGCAGACATTAATTGCATTCAGAATAGCTCCAGGGGGCCTGCAGACTAAACACAATTTCAATGAACTATTAGAGCTTTTTCTTGGAAAGGCCCATTAAGATTGCCAAGCGAGCACTCCGGACGAGATGCCATTTGTACAAACTGTGTCACAAACAGTGGAGAGGGACTTGCAGTCTCTGGTGAAAACAGTACGTGAGGCAGTAGGCAGCAAACAGCTCTTCTGAAATCCTTCCAGGCCTCCCTGTGTCTGTGCAGTATTTGAGGTAGGGCTTAAAACTAACAGGGTACACGGACAAGTCCCACTGTAAAGCAACAAGACCTTTTGGCAGACTGAGGTGGGTTTAATAGAATGGGGCTGAGTAATCAATCCTGTTCTACCACTGTGTGTTTCACAACCATTAACTCCATCTCTGCAGAATTACCAAAAAAATTAGCTGCCACCCCTTTGGGAGGCAATATTCAAACACAAATAACTTACACGAGATGAGAGGTTTTTTTAGCGATACCAGAAAGCACTGGCACTGCTTAATCCTTTGCTGATTGAATTTAGTGTTTGGCTTTTAAAATGAGGGCACAATCAAGTCCTTACATTCCAGCAGCACAAACAGCAGGGAAATGCTCGTGGAGCGGCTTTGCTCACCGGCTGCACCAGTTTGGGTTTGCCACAGTGCATTGTGCTTAGGGATGAGAGTGTGTGCAGGGAGGAAAAGCACTGAAGTACAGGGGGACATCAGATCTGCACCATCACAGCTTTTTATACCTTTACTTTTGTGAATATGAAAATAGATTTATAGTATGTTTATAACCATGTGTGGCTAATTTCAATACGCTTCCTTGAGATGGACCCCGGGCCACCTTTGAAGAGGCATGAAGGAGGTAAATATGAAAGGGCTGAATATATAAGGGCCTGGAGTATCTCCCCTATGAGAAAAGGCTGAGTGAGCTGGGACTGTTCAGCCTAAAGAAGACTAAGGGGGAACCTTATTAATGGTTATAAATATCTGAAGTATGGGATACAGGGAGAAATGGCCAACCCCTTTTCAGTGTCTGTGGGGACAGGACAAGGGGCAATGGCTGCAAGTTGGAGCACAGGAAGTTCCAAACCAATATGGGGAAGAACTTCTACACAGTGAGGGTGACAGAGCCCTGGGACAGGCTGCCCAGGGAGTTGTGGAGTCTCCTCTGGAGATATTCAAGAGCCATCTGGATGCCTATCTGTGCAATATGAGCTAGTGAGCTGCTTTAGCAGGGGGGTTGGACCCGATGATCTCTCGAGGTCTCTTCCAACCCCTATGATTTTATGATTCTATGATCACCCAGTGGTTTCGTCTAAGACACAGGAAGGTGATGTCTCCTGCATAATGAACTGCCTGTGAGAAACTGAAATGAGGCCCTGGGATTGTTTTTGAGGCTTTAAATGAAACAAGGTTAAAAAAATACAGTGTTAGCTTTGTCACATTAAACCTGCTTTGTATTATATCTCTGCACACACTTACAATTCATTCTCTTCATCTTCACAGGCAACGTGACCTTGAACAAGAAATGTGCTGTAGGACCACAGTAGTGACAATATAAATAATACAAAACAACCCCAGATGCAGAAAAATAAAGACTAGATTAGGTTTTACTTCCATCTAAAACTTACCTTGGGTGTCCTTTAATACTTCACAGGACATGAAGAGATGTGAAAGCTGTCTCCATTCCAAACCTGCAGGAATGCAGAACAGGGTGCATAACTTCATGACGTGCAGAAGAATCTGGGTTCAGACACTGCTCTTCCCATCCCTGCTGTAATGCTGCAATGTAACAAACAGTTCAAAGGTGTCAGAATCTGTAGTGAGATGAAAGGCCAGGAGCAGTACATACAGCTTGTAAAAAAGTGGAAAACCAGATAAAGCTGTTTCCTGTCAACAGGTGGATCTGGTAGCTTTACAGCCCTCTCTTCTCTACAGTTTAATAATTTCTTCTGGATCTAATATCAGAACATGGAGATTGTGTAAACAGCCTCTCTGTTTGTGGATGAGGCAGCTTTCCTAGACGCTGGAGGGCTGGATAATCTTCAGACTGGGCACCCAGCGTTACAGAGACTGGTATTTAAAGAATCAGACACCAAGAATCTCCAGTCTTGTTCAATACTAAACAGATGCCTTTGTTTGAATCCTTGAATCCTTATTCCCACCATTAGGCACAAAGGTCTCTAAAATAATTTGGATTTGGGCATTCTGCCTTTTGCTGGTTTTGTAATTATCTTTATGAACCATACAAAAAGTTACTGAGAGCAACTTGACTTACACACCAGCTTGGATATACTGTCTACTCCTCCACAGGTACCACTTGCACAGGTATGTTCTACCCAGTTACCAGTTTGGTCAAGCATCTTTCCCTAACATTGTAGTTAATACCCATAGAAAGAACCAAGCCTGCCTCCTTCCTCTGGGCACTTGATATCTGAAGTTTTGCTGACATATTTTGGAAGAGGCAATGCTCCTTGGAGGGCAGGAGCCATGATGGGGCATGGTTGGACAAGACCAGGCTGCAGAGGCACACAGCAGGACTGAGGCATGTTTTGCCTCTGCTTCATCCCTAGGACGTTCTCTTTGCCCAGCAAGGCTGGATACAACTTTATCTGTTGATCAGGATGCTTATAGTCCAGGTATGGACTGTAGTCTCCCTGTGTTCTTCAGTCCAAATAAAGTAGATCTAAGGAAAGAAGGAAAGGCAGGAGTTGTCAGCAGCATTGGGAAGCGGAGCTCACTGCACTGTCATTGCCCCAGCCATGGCTGGAACAGAAGTCAATTCACTTGAGCAGCCTCCTACCCCACAGGCTCTCCCCTGCACCCACAGGCTGGCCGCTCTTCATTCCACCACCACTCAATACACGCTACCAGCTCCTGTAAGACACACGACTTAGCAAATGGCTGTGACCAACCCACTGCTTTTAGGGACCAGAGGGGCTGGGAGGCGGCCGTGACACTTGGGCACCATGCTGTGTTTCTGGGTATCAATGGCCGGTGCCGTCGGCCTTGTGGCCGCAGCGCTTCCCACCCTGTGTCTGCTGGGGAATTCACAGGTCAGGAGTGAGTGACCGCTCCGGCTTTCTTCCACCCACTGCACTTCACATGCTGCAGCCTGTCACTGCTGTCAGACACCAGGCCAAATTCATTCCTTTTCCTAAAAGCTAATCTCTTTATTACAGCATTTATACATAAATTAATGAAAGATCAGACTATAAAGATGTTCACTTTTGATTATTTGCCCATTTACAGGAAATTCAGTTAGAACTGTTTAGTTTTATCATCACTAGACAAAATAAGCATGACAGGATATTCTAGCCTCTGGATTATGTAGATAACACACAGAAACGTCATTTACATTTTCATTCTTTTCACAGAGCAACAAACCCATGCTTGCAAGCAAATTAAAATTCAGAACTTAATTGGATTTTTATATTCTCCTTAAACAGGTAATATTGTTTTTCTCCTTTTTATTATTGTATCTGAACACTGGATTTCATTCTGAGAGCGTGCCACTGAAGGTGAGAGGCCCTCTGTGCCAAATGGGTCGTTTAACACCGGTAAAATGTACCTTTCTTCAACATGTTTGAGGATTTAGATTCTTGAATGCCAGTATTTTGGTATTAATTGTTAAACAAGAGAAAGGCTCCAGAAAATTATTTTCTTGGGTGTATGCATGAACATCCATACGTGTGTGTGTATATATATATCTCCACACAAGCACATGCATCTATACATTTGCATGCATGTGCACAAATAGAGTTATACACATTTACATGTATATCTAGGCACGCAAATGTAGAGAAAATGTTCCAATGCTTTATCCCTGCATGCTCACAGTTTTGCTAACTTGAAAAACCCCAAACCAAACAAAGCATCTTTTGTTTGAGTCTTTCTGAGAAACCTCTATGGTATGAAAACAATGGAAATCACTCACCTTTTTTTTCCTTTCTGCTCGTCACGCGCTCTACCGAGGTGGCACACTGCCTGCTTTTAAGACCCTATTTCTGCTGTTGGTCACTAAAGTCCAAGCAGCTTCTCTGCAGCTGCAGATGACAAAGCCCAGTCTGAAGGGCATGCCCTAGCTAGGGAAAAAAAACCTTATTAGAGCAGAGTAATATCCCAGAAAAAACTTCACAAAGCTATTCATACCTTCATTGAAGAAGATAGTAAGGATGGGAATCTGGCAGGAAACAGCATTTCTACAGGTGACCAGAGGGAAAAGTCATCTTGATGAACTCCACGTTACATCACCACTACAAGCTCCCCGTGCCACAGAGGAGCACTGCAGTACCCCATGCGTAAGACCTCCCGGCATGTTTCTGGGTTTGTGGCACTGGAAAGCAAGGCTTCCCTCCTCATGAGTCATTTGCTTTTGGGAAAATACCTGAAATTATGACGATGTTGAATGATGAGAAAAGCATCTCTCAGCCAGCACCTCTGAGTGCTCCCAGCATAGAGGGAGAGCCAGTAGGTACGAGGCCATCCCTGTTGTGTCCCCAGGCAACATGGCTGTGCTTTATCCCAGGGTGGCAAAGGTCTTCTTGCAAATATACATATCCCTGTTCATCCACTGAACACTTCATGATCCTGAAGAATTCACTGAAGTGGAAGTTTTTGCATCAAAAATCCTCAGTGCTAAACAAGCACACTTGGACTAATCCCAGTTCTTTACTCCAGTTACTTCTGGTCAATGCATGTCAAGCATCACACCCACATCTGCAAACCTCCACGCTGCAAACCGGTGTGGGGTGAGGCATGAGCAGAAAGGCATCGCTCACTGGGGGCCTAATTATAAAACTGCCATTACCTTTGTGAAATATTTGACCACAAACGTCAGCTGATCAGCGGGGTAGGAGCCTTCTTGCTGAAGTATAGAATTCTCCACATTAATTCTCTGCACTTCACATTGTATCATTTTCAAATACACGACTTAAACCTGATAACTCCAGACATCTTACTGCATCTTCCGAGTTTTCCCTTCACCAGTGATGCTGGTTTCAACACCTGTCACAAGCTACAGAAGTGTGTAAATTAAAAATGTACTTTGCCTCCTCTGCACTGAACTTCCTCGCAGATTACGAGTTGCCCTTCCATCTCCCCAAGACAGAACCTCCACACGTTCACTTCAGCCAACCCCTTGCCTCATCTGAAGAGCTGCCCCTCATTTTATAAGCTGTGTTTCTTATGGATAGCAACTTGAGTTAAGGATTTGGAATTGCTTTTCAGAACTGAACCTTCTCCACCTGAACCATACCTAAGCAATAAAAAAGTCAGGAGGGAATAAGAGTCAGGGATTGGTGTTACTGGTTCTTCAAGTTTTTGTCTGGCTAGGCCGCTGTGGTCCCTGGGAGTTCAGAAGCAAGCACAAGGGTCTGTCAAAAAGCCATTTCTGTGTTATTTCTGCCCAACCTAGAGTTAAAAATTATTAAATGAACATATCATGGGAAAACCTGCTCCCACTGGGATATCAAGTCCAGCTTTGTAGACATCAAAGATTTGTCTAATTCCAATGACTTTGGCATAACTGTCCAAATTTGCCCTGCCATGCTTATTCCCCTCAGCCACACAGCACCTTCCTCTCCTGATTAGCCCAGCGCTGAACCCGGCCAGCCTCTCTCACACGTGATTTCCAGGACAGCACCGTGCAATGCAAGGGGCAAGCACGAAGTGCTCTTCCCCAGCCTCCCTGCCCGCCCTGTGGTCTGCTAAAATGTCCAGAGGACAGGGACATGAAATTTGCCCACAGGAACTGTTACAAAGAAAGTCATTTTTGATTTCAAAAGAGTTTTCTAAGCGTTTTTTTCACTCTGGGTTTTTGTTTCTGTTGTTTGTAATGAAAACATTTTGTGTTCTAGTAACAAAGCTCTCTTGAAAGCACCATCTCCTATGAAGTTTAAAAACAAAATACCATCAGTAAAAGAATTTTTCATTTGTATCTCCCATGTCCTCTGTGAGATGATAGCCAAAGACACATTTCTACCAAAAGTATTTTTGATGTATAGCTACTTAGAGTAAATAAATACACTAAAGAAAGTGCTGTTTTCCAGCATGCAATGCTGGCTTTGCTGTTGAATGCCAACAGTTCCCCCTTCCGTAAGGAAAGACACGTGAAACAGAAGGATCTATTCCTCTCCCTCTGGTCCTTACCCTTCAAAACAAACCACAGCCTTTTTCTCTGGGAGAAAACCCTTCTATCAGACTGGTTAGACTGTCGCCCTTTCCACATGGATAATAAATTGATACTTACAGGTTACAATGTGCTTACCTCCAGCTCCTGCTTCCCAGAGAAGCCGGTGAGCTACTGCCCTGTAAACACGTGACTCATTCCCAAATACGATGGGGGGTGATGGGCAGAGAGGGCCCCGCAGCCGCAATCTGACCCTATCTTCATTGCAGAGCGATTCTGGCACTTCAGCTGTATCAGTACTGCAGCCACATACCACAGGGTGGGGAAGCCACAGAACCCTGTGGGGCAGGTGCCATTTTGAAATCCCCAGCGAGCACAATGCTGCTCTGTTGTCATGATTAAAACCCCCACTACCAGTGACAGGAAGGATTTCAAAGGTCTGCTTAAATTAAACAGAAATTACAGACATACCTCTCTTGTATTTATAGCTTTCCTAATTTTTTTTAAAATACTTTCTGAGCTTATCCAGGATCTGGGTTTCTAGCTGTGGTGTGAGCAGTTAAGACCAGCTCTTTTTATTCTATGCAAGTGACTGGGCTGAGCTGCTGAGTGCTCAGCATCACCAAAACACAGTAATTCTATTCACGTAAGGTATATCCATCAGCTTTTGTCTATCCACTTTAGCTAATTACATTAATAAGACTAAGTAAAACTCAAATACTTTCTGAAAGGTAGGGACATTTATCAGGAAACCTCTGTAGGGCAGGTGGATGGCAGCGTTTCTGTTTGCCAGCTGACAGGGAGGGCTGGCAAGGGATGTACCCAATGTTATCCAGTGTGGTTCTCGCTGGCCTTCCCTGCTTTGGGACAGCTCCTACCCCCAGGGCACAAGGTAAATATTTGCCCCCAGGAGCCAGCGGCTGTCAGCGCTGCTGGGGAGCTGTTCCCCATCGCTACACCTGGCTTCTAAAAAGATTTATGGAGATGCAGAGCTGTGCAGGAGGCAGCTCGTCAACAGCACCAGCAGAAAGAGGAATTCACGGAGAGACAGCAGAGCTAAAACAGTTTAAAACGTCAAGGCAGGATGACAACCCACAGGCAGAGTTATCTCTGCAGAGTCAGGACGTTTCATGGAGGAAGCATCCCACACAAGTCATCAGGGTGGGTAGGCTGTAAACAAGCTCCTCACTGACACAGCGAAGGCACCGTACTGGCTCCTGGCTGATTTAAAGCCAGAGGACTCTGGAGTGATCTGCAGGGGTGGGTGGAACAGTAAGTGGGGCTTTAGGCCTTCACAGAAACATGGTTTGCAATTCTGGGCTCTCTGTGGCTCTCACAGGCAGTCTCTCGGCCCCTGGGTACAACTGCTGTGGAATAAACTTCTAGAAAGCTTGGATACATGCTTTTAAAAGAAACCATGCTCCTGAAGCATCATCAGCAATACCTGGGGGGAAAGAAATCCCCTATTTTCCCACTTTATTTTGGAAAACAGGTTGTTGAAATACTTTCCTTGAGCATTTAATATTGATGCTTACAGAAAAAGCAACAGCAGGAAAAGGATGCCAAGAAATACCATCTTTCATGTCACAGGTGATGATGATTCCTAGTGAAAGGGAACCTGGTGCCCTCCTCTTCAGTAAAAGGAAAAGAGAGGCATAAAATATCCTCGCTTTCTCCCACTCACTAAAATTAATTTGAAGTCATTAAATTATACCCTTGTCATTAAAACAGATGCCAACCGAGTGGCCATAAATCTATCTGCTCAAAGAGAAAAAGCAGAGGAAGTTTGGTTTAAAATAAGTGCTTTTGCACACAGATGTATTAGAGGACTTCATTCAGCTGTGTGACTTCATAGTTTTAAGGTTATTATGGCAAGAAATTTATGGCAAACACAGCTAAATACTCCAGAGTTCCTCCAGTATATTTATTTTACATCTTCCACCCTACATCCCCCAAACCAGAAAATACCATGCAACACCTCTGGCACCGAACCCCAGACATCTCAGGAACACACTGCAGGAGATGTCAGCGTTCCTAGCATCTATATAGATGTGGCCAGTTATATTAATGGGTCATTAAAATTTGCCACCTCTCTGTTGGCTGTGCAGCGAGCTGTCAGGGACGTGATGGGCTGTGTGTGACAGCACCATCACTGCAACTTCATTCCTTCTTGCAGAGATCAGTATGACACCTCAAGCCTGAACCCCCACCAAAAACTTTCTGCCTGGTAAATAGATTAATTTGTAGTAAGCTCTAAGTGCCATGGATTCTCCATATTTTATCTCCAGTCTAAAATTTCAGCTCAGTATCTCTACTGCTCAAGAGCCAGGAAAAATGTGGAACGTGCCCTTAAAGGGTTTGTTTCTATTCCTCTTGCCCATTGTTGTTTCGCCACCTCGCCGACCCACACAGCATCTTAGCAGCATCCCTGGCAGCAAGCTATAGGGAGATAATTCTAATTAGAGTTATCAAGTCCATCTTGATTTGGACATGATGCTGCACACTGCTGTGCACACTGCAACCAACACATCATCCCTCCCTCTGCCCCCCAGATGTAGCACAGCTACAAATGCTCAGCTCGGATCAAGTTCTAAAGGAAAAGAGAAGGTCACCAGCCACTTGAGGCAAATCTCCTGCTGATTCTGTGCCAAAAAGCCACTGCTTTTGCCCAGAATAAGCCCAGCTCACTAGTAGATTCACCAGCTTATACCTCTTCTCTTAAACTGGATCTCAACAAAGTAGTCACGTAGCCACCCTGTTGAGAAACTGAGTTCATTTTCTGTTGGACCTACTCTAAAAGCCTTGTCAGGAAGCAGGGAACGAGCTGGAAATAAAGCTATAAAACACATTATATCTGGGTATTCGCATACAGGGATTGACATGTAACAATAAATACACTCTTGAGTGTTATAACAATAAATACAGCCTGAAGAGGGAGAAAAACCATTTTTTTCCTATTCTTTGGACTTGTGAGATGCAGTCTTGCTTTAAACATGATGGTTTAGATTTCATTAATAAACAATATCAACATTTCTTCTCTTTCTTTTTGGAAACCAAATCAAAAGTACAGCACGATTTTGAAGTACAAGGGATTTTGATTTTCCTAATAATTCCGCTATCTAGTTGTGCTCCTTTAATTAGCTATCAGCAGCACTTAATTTATTTCTCATGTATTGTTGCCAGCTTTTTGCATATCTCTCCCAACCTGTGAAAAATCACAAAAATAGAACCTACAAAAAATTAATCTTCCTGTTCCCTGTGCAGAGATATTAAAATGGTAATTGCATTCTTTAGACCTCTAAAACCTGATTCTACTTCGAGATAGTTATCTGAAAGGCCAATGAAATTGTGAGATAGCTGTTGTTGATGCTACTTACACATTACTGGAAGTTATTGAGATCTGATAATAATCACTGCATTGTTAAAGCTTCACACAGTGAGGCCAAAGTTCATCGGTGCCTTTGATTCCTGTACTGAAGGGTGATTGTCTGGACAAATAAACTCCATTTATTAATTCTTAGCACCATACTTACCTTTATTTACTATAGCACAGGGAGAAATCTTGTCATCTCCAAGGTAATTATACTCAGCTTGCAACAGAACAAATTCTTAAACCGCGGAGCTTCGATACTGTTTCCCCACGAGCAGGTGGGTTGTGTGGCCAGATCCCGTTTCACCCTGTAACGTAATTCCCTGCCCCCCAAAAACACTGCCTGCCCTTTCCCTCCCCCAAGTCCACAGCCTGCTAGGACTTTGTGCAGTTGGTCTCTCACCCCTTGTACAGATCAGAGCAACTCTGAGGTTCAACTATTTGCTACACGCTCCATGAGGCGTTATCTCCTAATTCAGTAATAAGTCAAAGGTTACACAGAGATTACACAAAGGTTACCACTGCCTCTTACTCACTGAGCTTCTGTAGATGATGGTCTGAGGGGGGAATTTCCCAGCATGGGAAGTCATGGCAGGGCCAGCACATCCCACTGGACAGAGCAGGACGAAGATGTCCCATTCAACCCACGGCCAGTCCCATGCGTGTGATGGGTGACTTGGGATGAGCTCACCCAAAGGTGAGGGTGGATGCTTCTAGGAAGCAAGTGGGCAGAGACCAGTTGCCTCCCAACTCACAGGAGCCCACCAGCTAGAGAGCTGTGGAAGCTGCTGCCCTGTAGTGGAAGGAGGCAGCACTGATTTGAGCCTTACAAGGCTTCTCAGAGCTACTCTGCAATGTCCTATCACTCGGACATATCACCTTCACACATCAAAGCCTCCTGAAATTGAAGGATGGTGGGGTGTCATAGGAATACTTTTCTTTGTCTTTCCCCTTGCTTTTAGATCAAGTTATTTGAAGACTTTATTTTCCATACACCTGACCATAGAAACACCGAGCAAGAATTATCAAGAGCTTAGCTGGAGGCACCTCTCTTACTGTGATCCAGAGAGGCTCTTTAGGGACCACAAGTGCTCTGACCATTCATTCCAAAACCACAACCTGTGCTGAGATGGTGGAGCAAAGGTTCTGGTTTTAAAAAAAATTGAGAGAATGGAGATCTTTTGGAAATTCCATACTTTTTACTCCAGAAAAAGTGTTATCAAAGGGAGAAGGAAGTGAACAGGTTATGCTCTTAAGAACTCTCCAAGCACGTGGATTTATTTCAGTGGAGTTTAGCAAGTTCTCATGATGGGCAGCTTCCAATGCCCTGTAGTAATTGAAACCCCATTAAGAGACCCTGATGAGGGAAACTTAAAACCTAATATACAGTTTGCCCTGAATAATTTCCTCACTTCATATTTGCAGCAAATAATATAGTTCCACATGGGCTCGCTCCTTTCACTAAAAGTGTGAATTACAGTCCTGTGAATTCACCCTAACTGTCAATTAAATTAAATAAACATTGTCTGAGTGAATTAGGAAGAGAGACAAAACAATTCAATACCAGGGTTAGTTATTGAGGAGGCATTTAAATGAACATAAATTGATGCAATTAAAATAAATCTGCTTTTCACATTTCTCGAGTAGATGCCCCGTAGCCATTCCTGGAGAGCACTACAGCAGAATAAACATGGGCCAAAGCTACTGTCTTCCCTCAGATTAAACAGGAGCTTCCTGCTCTCTGGGATTTTGGAGGTAAGGCTGGAGGATGCTGCTTACTTCAATTGTTGTTAAAGGAATGTAGAAGAGAAGGTCAAAACTCAGCTTCTTGTTAAATTCAGGTTTTCTCCTTTTTACAGAAGGAAATGAGCAAATCAAGATGCTTTTCCAATATTAATCTTTGTGGGTGGCTGGGAACTAGTTGGTAGCTTCCCTGAATTCTGCTTTTGGAAGGTATTTTGCAAGTTGTGATTGAGTCATGTGTTCAGACCACATTTAAAACCAAGATCCAAGGTTAGAGAAGTAATTTTCTCCTACAAGATCTCACTTTCTGCCTTTATTTGTGTCCCTAAAACAACAGCAATAGGATCCCCAACATTTTTGGCTGTATAAGGATAGGAGATGTGAGTTATCCCTGGACCAGCAGATACCAAAGATGCCTATTAATAAACCATAGAGAACTGCAGGAAGCAGAGAGCTAAAGGAGCTCAGCTGCAATGTATTAGATAATTTAAAACTGATTCAGATTAATAAAACATGGTCAAACAATCTGTACCATTGGAGTCCCACATTCTGATGGCGACGGTGCCGAATGTGGAGCTGTACACACGCCCAGAGCTCCCATCTTAAACTGCTCTGAGCTCACCCCACAAGGCCACTGTCCTTAGCACATGGGTCCTACTGAGAAAATAAAGGTTGTCTGTCACTTCTGGTTGCACACTCCAGTTCCAGAGATTGCTCCACAAAGAGCATGTGGCTTTAGGGCATGGGTAAGGCATAAGAAAAAAAATCCCATATCAGACAGTATGGCCATAGAATCACAGAATAATGGAATTGTTTTTGTTGGAAAAGACCTTTAAGATCATCAGGTCCAACCAATAACCCAGCACTGCCAAGACTACCCCTAATCCATGTCCCCAAGCACCACAATTAAAAACCTGCAGGGATGGTGACTCAACCACTTGCCCAGGCAGCGTGTTCCAGCCATCGACAACCCTTTCAGCAAATACATTTTTTTCTAAAATCCATTCTTCTCCTCACCTTTACTTGGGCTTGTCTGGGTTCTCAAGTTGAAGTCCCGTTGCCTCTCTCAGATAAATTCCCCAAATCAGCTTCCACTTCTGGAGTCCTCCTTCATATGGCAAAATTATTCTGGCTGGAAAATAGAGAAAGGGTATTTTTTATGTGCAACAGTGTCACTGACAATTAGTGCCTTTGGCATCCCCTCTACAGAGAAGAATTTCACTCTGTGGATAAAGAGCTTAGGTCTCCAGGGCTGTCAGCCTTTAACAAACAATAAATGCATGCAACAGTGTAGAAGGGAATATAAATCAGAACGGCAACTTGAAGGGTCCTTCTTAATAACACAGAGTATGTTTATCTCTCAAGAAAAGAAGGCCCAGCAGCTAGCAAACACCACAGAATTCCCACACGCACCATGGCATTGTCTACAGCTCTTAGAAAGGTAAGACATGCTTGGATAGATGTCGGTGCTCTTAACGCTGGAGATCTGTGTGCTTAGAGAGAGGCAACAGCACGTGATCTCTCCCCAGGCAGTACAAATACTGTTCCTTATAATTGCAGGCATAAGATTTAAAAACATTTCCATTGCCTTGATGAGTCGTGTTGCAAACTGGCAGCGTACCAACCTCTGGCTTAGGCTGTGTGGCACGAAATCTGAAGTCCTTAAATCTCAATGCACAGGTCTCTCCACCCTTAGAAGATGGTGGCTTTGATAAAGGCACATATAGCTAGGAAGCAAGGGAGTTCATTTACAGAATGCTTTTAGGGTGAGGCAGTCCTGCTCTTTTCAGTGTATAAATCTCTCCTTTCTTCCCCCCTCTGTCTTGATTTTTCAAGGTTATTATTTCAATGCTTTTTCCTTGGTACCAATTCCTCTGAACTTCAGTTCACAATGACTCACAGCAGGGAGGCACAGAGAGAGCTACCACCAGAAGCCTCCTCCCTGGAGAATCTTCACAATGCTGCCTATTATTTAGCAACTTGAAACGCTGTCTTAATGGCACAACTCTCTTGAACATCCCTTTCTTCCATTTTTTCACCCCAGGGACCCAAGACATGGAGATGTATCTGCAATCCCACCCTCCCCACTGGCAAGGTGCATGAAAGTAGGGGAGCTGCCAATCTCCAGACTGCGGTTTTAAGTCCCTCCACTGGTGTAGTGGTGGGCTCCAAAGCTCGGTCTAGTCATGTATTCACCCACCAATGAAAGTCCTGAACAATTGTTAGAAGAACCCAGCACATCTTAAGGGAGTATTAAATTTGGGGTTGTTTCCCTTGGTCATCATCATTCTTTTACCCCAAAATCAGAGGTGGAATGCAGTGGAGAAGACACGCCAGATGATTTGAATGTACTTAGATTGGGTTAAAAGCTTCTCTGCTGATGCTTGGTAGACAACCTCCTCAGCTGCAGCATACCCTCCTTAGCAGAAGATCACTCTCACTGCAGTTTAAAAAGTCAGCCATCCATCCTTGCACTCCCACACAGCATTTATTCAGCAGAAGAGGGGAGATACTAGAGTTATACAAAGTTCTGGAAGGAAATCAACTCCCTTGGTGACATTAATGATGACAAAAGTACGGACCATTCTGCCTCCATGTGGGCTGTAGCACCGCAAGCTCAAACACAGGGGTTTGCAGGCTGACAACAGGGAACGGGGCCGTTACATGGTGTTAGCAAGCCCTCAAACTAACCTACCAGCCGTTTAAATCTGGCAGTGTTATCTATTGGTCCTTCTAAACTTCTCTCTCCCCAAACCCACGGCAGGTGAAATCCAATACCATGCACCGACTCACAAATCGCTATTCATTTTCAAGAAATCTTTCACCTGAATCTTTTGTTAGGAGCTTCTGAGGAAAACACCAGGTAATAGAAAGTGTAGGTCAAGTGACAAGTTGAACTGATTGCTCACAATAAACAAAGCATCTGGGGCTGCAGGATGCCATAGCTGTTTGGATGAACAGGATAATGACGCGAGCCTAAGAGTGCCTCAGAGTTACAGGCCACTACTTCTATTAAATTCACTGTGCGATGCTGCACGTGTCTCCTTGCCTCTCATTTTACTTTATTTTTTCCCCTTTGACACGTTTGCTTTTGTGTTACCTGTTTGGAAGAGAAGGTCCTCAGAAGGCAGCCTGTCTTCTTCCATAGACTCCTCCATCTCTGAGGCCTAGCACCGTCATACCTTGTTGGCATATCTAGTATCTGTCCTAACGTGCATACAATGATTATTCATAATAGTTACAATAACAGAAATAATGGCAGGTTTTACAGACTCATGGCTGGTGTAGCAATTTGTGGCAGTTCAGCCATTAGTCACATCAAGCCCAAGACAATCACGGTAACGTTCAGCCCCTGCGATGACTAGACACGGGGTGCTGGCCTACTGCTTACAGCAAAAGCTCTTGTTTACAAGGTACTGTAGGGATGGCAGTGCTGCACTATTAAAAACACATTAAATTAATTGGATTCAAAAAACCAGTCACAATAAGGAATGTGTCTCCTCCAGGACAGTATTCAAAGACAAATCCTCTTCATCACACACACACAGATGGGTCAGGTATGCTCTTGCTTCCTCTGTACCCTTCAGTGGGGTACAAGTACAGGTGTAAAAAATGGGCAGTTTTCCCCTCCTTGCCCGATCTGCTTCCGCAGTCGAAGAGTAGTGCTGATTAGAAACATCAATTTCCACCCTAAATTGATTTTTAAAAAAACCCAGAAAGGGCACAGCAGTTTGGCAAAGCTCCAAGTGAAACCACCGCAATATCGAGACACCTATCAAACCCCCCAGCTGCCCAGAGGGGTTAAGGTCTTGCTGCAGAACCTTCTCCCTCATGCCATAGAGAATTATAAATTACCTTTTTCTTAGTATGAAATCTGCCATTTTCCTGTGATCTCATGAAGTGGATCTGTATCCAGATTTCAAGCCTGGCTACATCGGAGAGGAGAGTATCACGTGCCCCAGCATCACAATACCAGCAGTCTGTTGGCAAAAGCAGCTGGAGAAGTTAAATGAACAGGGGTGAAGGAAGAATATATTCCCTTCCCTGAGGACACCATGTAAGAAATGCTTCCAGGTGAAAAGGCTGAGCACACCCACAAGCTGCTGAATGATTTCCCCCCATCCCAGCTCTTCGGGGCACTGATTTGGCATCCTAGTTCTGCTGCCACACAAGAGGAGAAAGGGCAAGTGAGCCATTTCTTCCTTCCCTCCATAAGACTCGTCTTGAAATTGTACTGCAGTGACTCTGCTCACATCTCTTTCCTCCAAGCAGACCCCTGGGCTAATCGCTCTTTGGGAGAGGCACCTCTTCCTCATGCATGAGACAGTCAACAGGAATATCTCACAAATGAATACAGACATTTCAGAAACCATTAACACATCCCTTCTGCCATAAAGCAAGGGAGAGCTTTGCTTCTGGGGTCTTGCTTTCCACTCACAGACCAATCCTGACCATATTTAAAGCATGCCACTGTGGTTGTTTTATGAGGCATTAATACAACAGATCTTGAGGATATTTATCAGCTGCTGCTGATAAGAAGCATTTCAAAATGGTTACTCAACACCCATTGCACCCTACACCACAGGAACATTTCCCAGGAGTTTATTTGTGTTTCATAGAATACGCTGACCATGTTCCCACTTTCCAATACTTCTTCCGGACACAAGGGATTATTTACCCATGCAAATATCTCATCTCATTCATTTTATTCTTTTAAAATGCTGTTTAAATAAAGCTTTTCAGGGAAATAGAGCCTGCTTCAATTTATCTTAGTTGAAACTAGGACTATAAATCTCTTCAGTTTCCTTTATTGATCTTAGACAAAATTACAAATATAAATTACAGCTGCTGCAAATTAAATGTTCTAATGACTGTGTTTGAAAGCAAATGCAATAGCATCAATAACACATTAGATAAGACACAGCAAGAACAGCATAAAGCTAAATTCACTGGTGAAATCAAAAAAATTTCTGTGGGATCCAGAAGCCATGGGATCCCTTCTACAATCAGATTGCTTGTGTGTCTCTGATTAGTTTATTAAATTAACTACACCAGATCCACAGGATTTACGGGCGGTTTAATGCACCCACCAAGAAAACTCCAGTGTCCAACTGGTTCGTTAGACACCTTTGTTTGAGGGCCTCGCCTCCACTAGAAGCATTGTTCTTGGCAGTCCTAACTTGTAAATGCACCATAAATGGCCAGTTTTGGCTAAAATTATATTGATTGTCTTTAGGAAACCAGAAAGAGTTTGTACACCAGACAGAGGCAAGAATCCAACACTGGCACGTGGAGCTGAATCACCGGATTTGAGGAGGCAATACATCCTCCTTGCAGCCCACGCTGAAATATATCTCTCCAGATTAACTGTCCCACCAGTTTTCCTCATTCAGGCTCTCACTGAAAACACTGGCCACAGGGTCATGCTCTACAAGGGCAAACATCAAGTGATGCTGCTTCAGGCACAATATGTTTCTTATGAAGGAGCTTCTATTTCACAAAGCAGCATAATCAGCAGCTTTCTACACCACTGACACTTAGACCCTTAAGCACAAAGGTATCTGTTTACCAGGTCATGAAATTGCAAGTATAACAGCAGTGACTTTCTTGCACTTGATAAAACTGTAAAATATTTCATTTTGCTGCCTACTGAGCTTTAAAAAAACCCCGACACTGGAGAGGAGACAACATTCTTGTTACCATCAAAGTTTTTCAAAATATCTACTTCTCTGCTTGTGGTCAGACACACGTTTTTCCTTCACCCTGGTTCTGCCAGTCCTTTCTGGTACAGACAGCACTGCAAGTACCTAGAAAAACTCATTCCTTTTATGCTTAAGTTGTATATGATCACAAAGCCCCTCTGAATATGTGTATCTGTGTGTGGCCACTGAGGTATTATCCTTCCCACAAACTTTATGAAATAGGCACCTTGGTAATTAGACAGCCAAGGTGATAAACACAGACCATGGGGGCTGGAAATCCTGCCAGATTTGTGGCTCACAGAACTAACTGCTTCTAAGCAGAACTCAATTGGTTTGATAGACACTGTTATTTCAGGGCCTGAGAGCCACCAAAAGTGTTGCTACTGGACATCTTGCTTGTAAACACACCAGAAAGGGCAAGCTTTGGCTGAGACTGTATTGACCATCTTTGGAAACCTGAAAGACTGCGCACTGGAACAGGGTGAGAATCCAAAACTGGCATGTGATGCTAAATCAGGAGGCCAGATCAGACAGATCTTCCTGAAAAAAATGTTCCCCAAATCTTTGTGATGATTCAGGTGGTATTTGCTGTTTTAATGATGAAATTAGTGGGCACCCCAGCTGTACTCTAGACCGCTTGCTTGACAATAAGGCTGGTAGACCTGTGGCTCCAAGGCTTCTCTGAGCAGGCACGGGTGGCCTCCGATCCAGGGACAAGGTTTATGTAAACTAAAATCTGACATTCTGTTTTACCCTTCACTGTACATCAGTTCATATTAATTTCATCCATGATTTACTTTGACCTTTAGCTGTGTTGGATATTATTTGGTACCTAAATTTAACACTTAATAAAGGAAATTTCAAGAAATATCAGCCAGCAAGCTAAATATCTGCATAGAAAAGGCAGATTTCATAGTGATCTGATAAAAATTATTGCCTTGCTGACAGCCTCCAAAGATCCTTCCTACTTCAACCTCAAGTTGCCCAAAGCAGGATTCTCCTCCTGTCTTAACACGGCAGTTTTACACTGATTCCTCCTCAAATTAGGTAATAATGCTGTATACATCTGGCTTTGGGAATATTTTTCTCCTCTTCATCAACACTACTCTGCCTGCATGCATTCATGCACGTACAAATTTCAGTGAGCTTCTTCCATGGGAACATTCTGAAAAAATCATCTGCTGGATGCAGAAGTTCAGCTGAGAGAATCATCAACATCCACCAGTAAATGCTGTAATCTTCGTGCTAAATGGCAAAGAAGCAATTACAGAGATAAGGTTAAATGCCTTGCATAGTGCCTACGAGCTGTAAGGCTTGAAATGTTTGCTCTTGGAAATGTAACTGGGTAGCACAAGGTCTAGGTAGTAGTGAGCCAGGATGGAAAGAGCTGATCCCTTATGGGGCCTGGCCCCTCTTCCCTGTGGAGATGGGAAAAGCACAGCCATTGCACTCTAAACTCTCATGGAGCTTTGCAGGCAAAGGAAACATGAAAATCTCTTTGATCATGTTTAAATATTTCAAAGAGGTGACCAGACTTTGGAAGTTTAATTACCTTAAGCCATGAGAGGGCAGGGAATGAGGGCAACAACAAAGAGAAAGAAAAGGAAGAAAAAAAGAATGAACCTTTTCCAGGACAGCGGGATGTTACTATTTATGAACCTGCAAGAGAATTAGAGCTGAAATAATTAGAGAGATTTTAATTAATGATGGTAATTCTTACGAAAGGAACCAGATTGCCAGCCCTGGAAACTGCCAGTTCTTTTTATCCACAACGTACGAACAATCTCGATAGCCTACTGCAAAGATCCCCAGCACGGGACATTATCCTGAGCTGAGAAGTCCACACTCTGATTGGGCACACATCTTGGCTTTTGCTGTAGCTGAGATTTGCAATGCAAATAGTCACACACTAAAACCATTCCTTGGCACAAGCAGAACCTTTGTCGTGAGCTAATTGATCTCCAATGACCTGAATCAGCTTATGGTGGTGACCAAGAATCACAAAACCTACTGAACTGAACACAGGTTCTCACAGAATGGCATGACTACTACATGGGTCCCAACTGGAGAAAGTCATGACATACAGGTTACCAGTTCCCTCCAGCAACAAAGCAATCTTAAAAAAAGCAACAACAAAGAAAAGATGATTAAAGACCTGCTACCTTTCATTCAGACCATGCCATTTTGGTCAACTTCCTATCACTCAGCAGTCACTGTATGGCGCTTTGCAGCACCACAGCTGTGAGGGACACAAGGCATCGTGTTTTGTGAAGAGCTGCAGGATTTGTTCCAGAGCTGGAAGGTGAGGGAGAAGGATTGTTTTTTTCAGTTGTTGTTAATAAAACTCTGGAATAATCAAACATTAGCAGAAGCCTTTTACCCTCTCCCTTTGCATCCTGTTCTTCACACCTTTGCAGCTGGATGGAGAATTCCACCCCCCAGCAGTGTTGAGCAGACTAACAGATTGGGGTACACGTCCTCTAGTAGAAGGAAAGCCGGTCTGTCTGGCCCCTGAAAATTTCATTTCCAGACCCTGTTGGCCAACCAACACACTTGGCTTAAGCTAAATGTGAAGAGTAACACCCCGCTGCAGTTCTCATCCTATGGCAAGGAAAGCAGCGATCTTCACTACTTGAGCCCAATATGAAATAGATTAAGTCACATGTATCAACTTCACTTTAACATGAGTATTTCTATTACCTGGGTCAGAGAGCCCGTGCAGCCGCTCTCCAGAACCCGCTGTTATTAATTCAGCAATTACAGCTTTATGGTGGCAGGGAATCCTCAGTGTTTGAGCTGGCACTGCAAAGCTGTAATTCTGAATGGGACATGACATGAATTACTGGATTGCTGTAATTTTTCAGCTTTTCATGCATTTTTGCTGCATATATTAAAAATACAGCAAGTAATTCACTTTTAATTATGCAAATTCAAAGACAGTAAGACAAGAGATGGATGAGTTTTTAAATGCCTGTTCTGCCTGGCCACCTGGGGTTAGCGTAGAAAATCCACCAGCTAATCAGGTAACCTGGCCCACCATGCTCCTGCTTGCCTGGGTATACACAAAATTACCTCTTCTTAGTATTCAGAACCATTACAAGAGCAGAGAGTACAGGACAGAAATTGCCAAGCAGAGGGGAAGCTGGGAAAAGACAAACCTTCTCAACCTGCCTTCCCTGCTTCTTCAGGTGTTCAAGGACAGCTGAGACATAACTGTCCTCACATCTGACATGAACATCAGGCCTCAGAGGCTTCCAGGTATCTATATGCTTTCTTATCTTCTTGACCTTAGGGCTTGGTTTTACCAGAACAGCATCCTCAGCCACTATTTCTCAAGGAAATGAAAATTAATAGCCCAACGGAGATATTACAAATGACTTTTAGCTAAAAAATCCAAGTCAGGACCATAGCATGCATCAGCTTCCATGTTCTTATTCATGGATGCCAGGTTAGATGGGGCCCTGGGCAACCTTGTGTAGATCCAGGCCTGGAGGTTGGTGGCCCTGCCTGTGGCAGGAGCATTAGAACTGTGTGATCCTTGGGGTCCCTTCCAACCCAGACCAGTTTATGATTCTGTGATTCTACAGCTCTACCTTGATCATCCTAAAGGTCTTTTCCAACTAAAACGATTCCATGATTCGTCACTGTTCCTCAGTGAAGTCTACCAGCGTTAACACGCACAGGTCTGTACACAAGTCTGTGAGTACGTTGTAGAGAAGAAATAAGTTACACTGCTCTCAAAGACGTTGTTGTTAAATTGTAAGATAGCAAGTGCAAGTAATGATGGCTTGTTAAAAGTCTAGTGGCTGTATCTAATAGCTGCAGTGTTCAGTGCGGTAATTACAGAGGCGAGAGATTGCTGAACATGTGTAAAAAAGGAAATAATTGGGGTAGCAGTAATGCAAAAGCTTCTCCAAGCCTAGAGCAATTGTTAGTTTGCCCTCCTACTGATGTGCTACTTATCCAGGATACAGTGGTTAGAAACTCTCTCCCTTTAATGAATGTTAAGGTTAGGTGTTTTCTACCCAGGAGCCCCCGAGGCTTCACATCCAGTACATCCCCAGTTCAGGACATGGGTAGAATTTCTCAAACACTTCACTGCCTTGCCCTGAAAGGATCCATCTGCCTCCTTTCCCTGGCAACCTGGGAGAACTTTCAAGCAAGGAAATTAGCAATGCAAATCTCCAGCAACCTACCGAAAAGAGAGTGTTAAAGGAGGTGCTCACAAGGCACCGCTCTACTGAGTTCTTCACATTAATATTTTTAAAGCAGGTGGAAACTTTTCATTTTCTCTAATCTCTTCATCCTCCTTTCCCACTTGGAGATGTCTCACTGCCAGTTTCAGACTTGCTTCCCTAAAGGTGATTTCGTGCAGCTTCCTCAGCCGCGTGCTGGTGTCTTTCAGCACTTTCCTGACTGCTCCTTGCATACAGTTCTGAAAGAAGAAACCTTCCTCAAGAGGAGCAGGCACTTTCAGTGGTTTTTCTGTCACATTCTTGGCATTGCTATTACAAACCTTGCTCAGATATGCTATCTGTCCTGAAACCCTGGGATTCAGCCTTATTCTTGAGCTTTTGAAACTCATCACTCTGCTTGGCATAGCTGCTGACCCAGCCAGAATCGAGCGTTACCTTCACCCTACAGCTTCTGCAGAAACCTCAGTCATGCATTAGTGATTTGCTGTCTCGACCACTGGCACTTCTTTTAGAATTGTGTTAAATCCCTGCTTTTCACAGGTGAAGCACAGAATTAGCTGACTTGTTTATCTGCTTTACTTTTACAAAGAAGTCTCTCGCTGGGCAGGGGAAAGACACAATTTCAGTCTTTACCAACACACATCGCCAGCTTGTTCCCTAATTCCACTCACGAGCCCCTGAGTGACGTCTCTCTCAGTCCCATCATGGAACACTTCTGATAAAACAACTGAGCAGGCTATTTCCCTATGAACTTGCCAGCAAAGAAATCTAAGACCATGTACCTAAAGAGCAGAGACACTGTCTTCCTGATGCCAGAGGAAAAGTACCTCTTGCTCAGTGTGAGCAGAAGAGCTTGAACATCTCCACTTCCATCCTGTTAAAGGAAAAGGTGATTCATATTTATAATCATAAGGAAAAGAAGAGCACAAAAGGGAATGCTGACAGGGCAATTAAGGATATTTATAAGAATAAAGCACAATAAATCTCTTGGCCTGAGGGAGATTACAATGGAGTCTTCCACTCTCACCCGATATCCCCATTATGTAGCGACGGTTCTTATAGCTCTCTTAACATTAACTCTGCAGTACACGTCTGCCGCCAGTACTACCAACCAAAGCCTCTACAAAGATCAGCTTGTAATGAGAATCAGTTTAACCCCATTTACTTTCTTAATGTCAGTGGTATCACAGAGATCTCTTATAACCTCGTACGTTAAGTAAAGCAGTTAATTGTGCCGCTGTACCAGGTTTAGACATAAAAGGCAGAATTAATAACAGGTTTAAAGCAAAGGCTTAGATTAGGGAGTTCTGAATGTGGAAAAAGGGTTAGTGTGAGTTAATACCAGCTCGTAAATAGAAAGCAAGGTTAATATTTGGTTAAAAGATAAGACTAGGAATGCTTTTGATTGATCTGAATTACTTAGACATATGATGAGGGGTAGAAAATAAACATTTTGATGAAAATAAGTGATAGAAACACCAAAGTGGCCCCTTTGTTTAAAGCATGGTTGTCCTGAGCAAACGTGGCTGCTAGACTAGAAACATCCATTGCCAGGCTTGCCCCAGAGGGATTCTTGGAGAGACCAAATGGACACTTGTGGGTGCATTCCTCTCATACAGTGCAGGTACCCAGGGAGCCCAGCACTAGTGTGGGTATCTACACCCAAATATGCAGTGGATGAGACAGGATGGCCTCATGCTGCTGGGACACTGGCTGGGTACAGAGCCCGGGGTTTGAGCGAAATAGTGAAATAACAGGATGCCAGTTAGGAGAAGCGTTGGAGGAACTTATGGGTACAGTGAGGTGCATAGCGCTTTTTTCAGGGGGCTGGAGAAGAGGCATGAAGCCCCTCTTGTTTTCAATGAATGTAAACCTTTCATTTCTGGGGAAAACCCAACCCATCCCAACCCATTGTGAGCCTACTGGCATCTCTGGGCACCTAAATACCTTTTCTAATACTTTATTCTTAATGATCTTAATACCTGCTTAGAGCAAGCAGGAGTGTAGGTTGGCAGGGGAAGATTAGAGACTTTCAACTCACAGTTCATTTCCCAGGCTGTTCCTGGGGCACAGCAATTATGCACCTTCCCTTACCCAGGACAGGCTGTAAAATGACTGTATTGTCCTTAAAGACTAAATCAAAGGAAGCAAAAAGGTAAGTAAACGTTTTCTACATGACTGCTGCCAGTTTAGAAAAAAGCTATTGAACACAAAATGAAAGGTATCCACAGGTACATGAACTTTTTTCCTTTCTTCATTTTTTTTAGTTTTAATGATCCGAAGCATTGTTTAAACAGCAATGCTATTACAGATTTACTTAGCTGATTTCTTTCTGAGTACACCAGAACCCTGATCCTTCTGACAATGAGTGCTACAGAAAGCAGCATTAGACAAGTTACTGTGAAACCAAAGTGTGTTTGTGCAGCAATAAAAAAGAAAGAATTGGGACAATAATGAGCAACCAAATAGTAACACAGTTAAGGGTGCTGCTTTGTAGGAGACAAGTGACTATTCTGAACTCTGAAGTGCCAGTGTAATGAATCACAAAAGCCCACTAAAATGAGAGCAAACATATAAATTTTTCTTATTTCAGAATGTACAAATACCAAAGCAATTTTGGGTTGTTAACCTCCACAGCTTGCGGACGGTATGTTCATCATTATTGTATAGCACTTCCCTCTTCAGAAATTCTCTGTATATTGGTTTTGGTGTTTCACTGAAGCATAATGTAGCCCTGAAAGGAGGCTCAATATCGGACCATGCTGAGTACCTCATTAAAAAGTGGACAATTTAAAAAAAAAAACTAGGAAAAGAAGCAATCTGACTCTATACATCTGACAATGCAGATTAGGAAGAAACACTAAAAATAGTTTGATATTTGCTTTTACATAGATTGCCTAGATAGTGCTTTCCTAAAGAGCTTCACAGCTCTAAGTTTATCTCCTCCACCTGCACTGCTGTCTCTTCTCTATGTTCCCTACCTCCACAGGGCACCTATTCCCAACTCCTCTGCTCCGAGCCCCTACAAGGACCACAGCCAAGTCTTCTGCTCAAGATGCCAACTGCCATCACCTGAATTAGCATAGAAACTCATCCGAAGAGCAGTGAGCAGCCCACAATTGTTTGGTGAGGCTGGCTGGGCACACGTAGCCACAGCAAACGCTGCACTGCCCTCTCTCCTGAGGCAGCCAAGTCACCCTTTACTTGGGATTTGAGAAATACCTTGGCTAAATTCTGCCTTCCTATACATCACCAAAAGATGACTTTCCAACAGAGAAGGCAGTCTGCAGTATCTGCCTGCTGTGGCCCCTGTGGAGAAGGTCAGAGTCACGGAGGCAGGCAGCATAAGGTACTCCAGTGCTATCCCTGGAGAAGATGTGCACCATAAATAAGTCATGTGTTATAAAATCACTTTCTAATTGCAGCTCTGACTGATGTGTACATGCATTGCTGCCATGTTTTCTCTCTCTATTTGAAGCCTTATGGCTGTGATCCTGACCCTCACTCGTACAGAGCTCATACAGAGTTCACCCCACGGCATTCCTCACACGAAGCATGAGGGAAGGTAAAAGACCAGGCACTGGACAGAGAGGGATGCACATGGCAAGAGCTTCCCTCCCAGCAAATGCCTGCTGTGTTCACTCAGTCTGGGGAAATGGATGTATTATCATTCAGGCATGGAAATGCAAGGAGCAAACCACATCTTTCTTTCTAGACCTGTTAATTACCCACAGAGAACCAGGAAATAAACAAATACTTACAATTATTCAATAGGCAATAATCTCTTTTAAGAAATACCCCAAAACATGAGCAGCCACTACTTTAGTTGGAGGAAGGGAGAAGACCATAAAGCTTAAGCAGCATTTTGCTCAGGAAATCACATCTTTCCCCATTTTCCAGCTGACACATTGCATTGCAAGTCTGTCACAGCACATTACCTGCGTGATGTGATGTAATGCAACATTGCTGATGCAACCCAATCTGATGTGTCTAATGTGATACATCAGGTACAATATTTGGGAAGATTTTCCTGAAAACAACATCCATAGAAGGGATTCTTTTCCCATCTTTGCCAATTAAAAAAGCCTTCCCAAAGAATTGCATCACCTGGAGATAATTGCTTTTTCACAGGTAATTAGCAAATACAATTAGTTGAGGGAAAGGTTTGCTTTTCAGCAACTCCTACCAAAAAAAAATAGGAAAAAGAGATGATCATAGTTGACACATAACTGCTTTCTACAGGACCAGGATAACTCACCTGAGTAGATGTTATTTACAGGGCGAGATTGTGCCACCATCAGGCTAATTTATTTTTTTCCCCACTGACAAGTGAGAATTCAGGTTTTTGAGCTCTGTGCTTACAATTTTTCATTTAGGTCCCTGAATGACAGTTATGGTCTGAGGGAAAATAACAGTAAAGCCTCCCTTCTGCCCAGAGATGCATCAAAAGTCACAAGACAATAGGGAATAAGTATCAACCTTATGAACTCTTCAGGTCACAAACTGACTGGCAGTTAAGTTTGCAAATCTCTGAAGTAGATAAACATTGAAAAAGGAATCAAATAAAGATACCTCTCTCAGCAGGCATCACGGGAAAGCGTAGTGGATTCAGAGTGACTTATTCCAGTGTAAACACAGGGCACTGCGGCTGAATTCAAGACCACCTGAAATCCTGCTCCACTTGTGCTCCCATAACCGGCATCAGCTATGGAAAACTGCTGGGTTTTCATGTACAGATGTTCAGATGAACAGTAACAATCACTAGGCATGGACTTTAGGTAGCCCACTAAAGAGGTGATGGCATTTGTTGGCAGAGGATGCTTCAGCTGAAGTGCATGCAATGGTACTGGACTGGCACCACTCCTCCTGCTGGGAAGCTGGCAGCTAAAGCTGCGAGCAAGCCCACATTCTGTGCTCTATCACTTGACCAAGCTGGGGTAAATGAGAGTTAAAATCCCCCCAGACTTTTAAAATGGGCTTTAAGGAGGGCTTTGAAGGAAGGTGGGAGCATCAGCTCCTAATGTTCTCTTCCCATTCAGACACCTGCACCCTGCTCTGCAGCACTGGAGGTGCCCTGCAAGCGAAACCTGCCTGGCCAGGAGGAGAGCAGCAGAGGACTGACACAGAGACAAAACACCAGGCCATTTCACCCGCTGCTTAGACTGATTTTTCAAGTGTAAAATGTAATTCAAATCTCCATAAAAAGCTATTTGCTCCCTAGTCTCGGGATTCTTACACCAAGTTTCAACCGTGAAATCCAATTGGGAAAAAAAAGAAGCCTTATGCTCAAGGTCTGAAAATCCTGTGAGAGCCTTTTGGTCTGAGACTCAGTTAGATCTTAAACAGCATCTGACCAGCTTTGTCTCTCCTCTCCAGAGGGATGGCGTAGTGCCTTGTCTCTAAAAGCCAGAGTCCCAAAGCCAGGCACAGCACCCCCACCAAAACGCAGATATGGATTGGCTGTTTGTGCATCCGTGGAGCTATCCTAATGAATGGATCAAAGCCAAGCTTTCTGGATTTTTAAAACCAGGCCCAAAACTCACACAGCACCTGTACAAAATCACCTCTGAAATTCACAGTCCACATAGTCCCTCAGGGCTGCTGCCCAGCTCTGGACACTGAGGGTATCATGAGTCCCTATCTATAGCTGCCCTCCCAAAAGGATATTATGGCATAGGAGTGCAAATATTTCTCACCCTTCCTAACCCACCAGTGCTTTCCTTGCTGGTTCACATTAGCAGACAGCATGAATCCTGAAAGATTTATGCCATAATATCGAGTTTCTTTTTCATTGTTTTATCTCCTCTCCTTAGCACACATGAAGTATTTTTCTCTTTTATAGAGCCTTGTATTTGAAATGAGCTTAAATTACTGAAGGATTAGCAACGGGCAAAGAGATTTTCAAAGGTTTGAAATTTGGTCTGCTTTCAGGATAAAGAGTTAGATTTGTATCTGTATTTTCCAAATCCATTGATTAGAAAAAAATTATCAAAACACTTTGATTGAAATTTCTGCTACTAGCTACCAGTGAGCTATTTCAGGAATAGCTTTTCTCAAGTTATATTTTCTAAATCAGGCAAAGTAACAGTGCAATAATTTCTGAGTATATTAATCCAGAAATAGGTCAAACGTTCCATTTTCACAATTTCTGACCCCTCAACTAGCATCGTTTCTGACAAACACCACCACAACAATTTCTGGTTACACCTGTGTAACCTTCTGGTGCCACAAGTCCCACAGGCACAGATGAAAAGAGTCAACTTTAATTTATTAAACACAAAAAAATACAAATAAATTATTATAATGTAAAGCTTGAAAATATGACCTATGTATATAGTGAAGGCTCAGACATGAGGCTTGTTATCTACAGTATCATAAGTTATATTTTATCTCTTCCTTTCAAAAAGATCTTAGATGTTTTTGAGGCTTGAAATCACTCTGAAGAGCCAAGAAGTGATTTGTGTGTTACATACAACCCAACACCACGTGTCATCTGTCAGCTGGAGCCCACTGACTGTTTTACCAGCACACAAGACAGAAGTTAAAAGAGCTTTTCCCATCCAAAACCTCTCTTTGGATTTTTTACCCCACATTTTCCCTTGTGATTTCTGAGATTATCAAGTGTGACAGCATGCTGCTCATGGAAACAACCCCAAAACCTTTTAAAACTTTTGCCTGTCCCTTCTATCAATCATTTTTTACTTTTGTTAAATGCAGCCCCTGTGGGCCTGTGCTCCACAGTGAAATCAGCCACTCCATTGGAAAAGCATGGCATAGCTCTGCTTATTTCTGGAGAGAACAAAGTTCACCTGATGGTCTACATTATGCTGTCAGAAATGATGGCATGGCTATCTACCTTCTAATTAAGAAGACTATTACATCTGAGAGGCTAGGAAACCTCACCTCTATCTGTCCAGGTATCACATCTTGCAGGGGGGAAGAAAATCTCTTTCTAGGCTGGGATTTTGTTTAGCGGTTCACTGGGAGTTAGTTATCTGCCTCAATATCAGGTAACAGCACCACCTTCTGCCAACAAGTTACCATCTCGTTAGAAAACGACACCATGGGTTTTCTCTTTACCATTTCAGCACGCTCTCAAACATTTCAGATGTGGACAGCAAACTTCAGCCCTCATCCTAAGGCTGTTGTAGAACACTCTGAAGAGACATAGATGAAATCACTGAAATTTAACAGGTTTACTTACAGAAATATGATAAATCTCAACACATCCTGCTTCAGCAAAATGCTCAGAGAGATGCTTAACTGCACGATACTTGACTAAACCCTCAAAGGTTTTTTGCTGAAGTGGGGATTGAAATGCCGCTGCAAGGTCACCAGTCTGGTTCCCTGACACCCCCGTGGCATTTTTCAAAAGGTGTAGGGGACCAGGCAGGATCTCAGTTCAGCCCCAAAACAACAATGGGGGTCTCCAAGTCACTTGGGGGGAATTTTGAGTGGTTATCCTATGAAAAAAGGAGAAAGGACAGAAACAGTGAGAGAGAACAGAGCTGCCGATCTGAGGCACAGAAGGGACAGGTCTCTCCTACCAGGAGTAAATTCACCTTGTCCCCCCTACCCCTGCAGAAGTGCAAGAAGCTCCCAGGTCGCAGGCAAGACTCCACACACCCACCCCTGCGTTTCTGTGGCACACATCACCTCTGCTTGCTCCAGCAGCCCGCAGGTACAGGCACCTGTATGCACATATGGGTACAGGTACGCTGGCAAATACACCTCCTATGATACAGAATTATATAACGTGCTGACAGCTCTGCAGCTTGCACAGCCTACTGATACATGAGTAAGAATCCACTTCAATCTTGAAATTAGAGCAGCCCCAAGCTAAAGTAAACCAGAGCAGACTGTTGGGTCAGCAAAGGCTCTCTGACCCTTCTGTGCCACCCAGCAGAACCCAAAACCCCAGGCTGGGGCAGCTGCTGGGGTGAAGAAAAGGGTGAATGGGCCGATAAGTAATGCTGAAGGTTGCAGGATGACTTGTCCCAAAACCAGCACTTGCTTCCTCAACCCCTCCTGTCCAGAGAGCAAGGAGAATAGCAAAGCCATCCTCCTGCCTCCCTGTTCTCCCCCAGCTCTGATTTTGCTTCCCCTAACAGGACCAGCCACCACCAGCCCAGCAGCGCTGGCGATAGAGACTTTAATTTCACACAGAGCATCGCGAAGCCATGGACAATCTCCGCTTTTAAACATTACAGCAGCACAGAATGCTACAACCATCCAGTGTAAAATATGTCTTCTCAATCATTTTCACTGAAATAATCAGCATTTCCAGCACTGTCAGTGGAAGCACAGGAAGGGATTAGCAACAGGCAGACTCCTGCACCTGCCAGCCACGCAGATGGATGTACCGCAAGATGCAGCGCGCGGTATTATTAAGCAAAGTAACTAACATCTGCCGTGTGCTGTTCTCTTATCCTCTCTCCCAGGGGACAAGCAAGAGGAGGGAGGGTTTGGTTATGGATTATGATCACCCAGGGTTGTTTATCACGAGTTGGAAAGTTTTTTTCCCACTAATTCTTGCAGCAAATTTGTGAGCGCTGACTGCACTGCCAGGCCGCATTCGGAAATGAGAGCAGGGCCCCGAGCAGAGAGGGCTGAGGGGGGAAATACAGGGCAATTCCAGGCAAACTACTCTAACTGCTCTCTCCAAAGCCAGTTCTTTGTTGCCAATATTGCTGTGGATGTTTTTTAATTGGATTCTGGTGCCTCCCCTAACAGCAGCAGTAATGCCTGACCACTAAGCTGGGTGGCGTAACTGGGTGACGGGACATAAGGTACAAAATGAGGGAGTTAGGCTCTGGGAAGGCAACTTCTGACTGAGCTGATACAGACAGCCCACTTCCCTTTTCCTCCATGTTTCACATCTTTTTGTCCCCATGTTTCCTCTTGAACCCTGTGCTCCTGTGAGTGATCTAGGACGCTGAGGAGGATCCACATCTGGTGTAAAGCTACTGGCACTTCCATGCTGTGAGGATGTGTGGAGCTGAGTATATTTACACCAGTCCCCGGTGGGGATGCTTCCACGTCTCCTGTACAGCTTCAAAATATTCCCATAGACTTTTAGGGGAAAACACCTCACTTCAAAGCGTGTGTAGAAAGTCAGAGCGGGGTCTTTTAAGGGCAGAAAACCTACAGGGAGGAAACAACCTCCTACATAATTCCAGCTGCCTGGAAGTTAGGCATCTGTCTTAAGGTCTCCATCTATGTTCTCTTTGTACTTTATGGGCAGTCAATGATTTCCCTGTCTCCAGCTGAAGTTAGGTGTCTGATTTGTAGACACTGAGTTTCAGGGAGATGAATCTTACACAATGCCCATAGTTACTTTTAAAAGTAAAACTGTGCTTTAATCACAGGAAACATCATCATTTCGTGATCAAATTGTTCCTCAGTGTGGGAAGCACACCTAGCTTCTGGAGCCAAGGAAGCCAGGAGAGATGGTGTCAGTGGACACAGAGGAAAAGAATAAGACACTGACGAGCCAATCAATAAACCAGTAATTAGGGCTGTTTGGCAGGTTGGGGGTGTTTTGTTTTGTGTATTTTACTTGTGGTGTTTTTTTCCTCTGGATTTGAAAGAAGTTTGCTTATCTAAGTTTTATAACCACTTAAATGAATCCCAGTTCTGTTCAAATCAATGAAAGCCTTGGTGAGACAGCTGTAATTTTATGTGCATGTGTTTTAGTAAATTAGAGGGTTTAGCCTTAAGGATTCACTTTAGTGTAATCCACTAAAAAGATAAGTAGAGACAGATGTAGTGTCTTATAAACTGCTGGACAGTTACAACTGGAACAACAGCACTCAAAGCAACTTTACAGCCCAGGCAGCAGATTTTCTGACTCCAAAAAATATTTTACATAAATAGTTGTAAATATTTTATATTTACAATGCAAAGACAGAAGGGTGCAAATAGGTAAAAAAATAAAAGCCTAAGTAATTGGTAATGGTTTTATCTTGTTCTGTTTGTGCATATCCACAGAGAAATACAATCTGTAGTATAAACCATTTAACTAAATTAAATTCTAGTTAGCATCTGGGATCCCATCAATAAGAGTCTATATTTCTGAGGAGCCACAGACTGGTGGCAGCAATAGACACATAAAGACTTTAATAGGTAAATAAATTTGTTGTTGCATTTCTCTCACTACCACAACACAGTTTAACAGAGTAATTAGTGGTTAGATACCTGAGTACAATGAAGAAAATTCTCTAATCATTAAAAATTCTCAAGAAAGAACATCCACACCATCAGGAACATTTACTTATTCTGAGGCACGTTCACTCAGCATCAGAAGTAGTTCTCACCTGGTTCCTCACTCCACATAAATCTTTCATAAAAGATTTTCATCACCATTAGAAAGTGATTCTCAGGGTCACCATCAATTTGGGATCATTTCTTATGTCCTAGCCTCTCAAATTTAAAAAAAAAGAAAGAAGCAGATTAAAAATCAATGCAGTTTGGCTATAAATCCCCCAGAGCTGGGCTGTCTCGCAGAGTCTCTCTCTGTTACTCCCAACGTCTTATTTATAAATCTCCTAACTCTTCTGAGTCCTCATGAGGGCTGTGCATTGAAGAAGTGACTATAATAAATCTAAAGAGAAAAGCCTTTATCCCAGCCTAACCAGACTTTTTATGTTGAGGGGTGTTTTATGTTCGGGTAACCACCAGTTTGACTATCCTGTTACGGGCGCCACTGCACAGATGCACACATACACACAAGGCTGAGCTCAGCAAGGAGCTGGGCACGTGGACCTAAGGCTTGTATGTGTCTGCTCATCTTTAAATGGATTAGGTGAAGCTGGATCCAAAGCTGGAGGCTTGCCAGCACGCTAGAAATTGAACCCAGATCTCCTGACATGAAACCTATAGCTTTATCTATGCAAACCCATTTTCTTCTTGTACACAGTTTGCCACTTCTGAACAGTTTGGGGACCAAATTCCCATAGAGGTGGGTGGAAGTTAAACATGAACAGGGACTGATGACAATGCAATTGTGTTTTGGAAATTACCAGGCAAAATGTATCTGGTGGTACATAGCTTTGCAATTTTAATGGCTGCACCTCAAGCTTTCTCACTATTAGGTCTCAAACTTCCAAAACACAAACTTACCCAGCTCAGCAAGAAATCTGTAAAAATCTTACACCAATTTCTTTCTGATTATAAATAATCACCAGTAACAAACATTTTTTGGAGTGGAAGAAGTGACAGTAAAGCTACACAGCAAAGAGCTCATTCCTACCCCACCAAGCATCCAGCGTTGGAGAGCAGGTGACTGGGACAGACTGGAGAGGGAAATCACGAACCAAATAGCAGCACTGAATCCACAGGATGGGCAGTCCATGAGAGTTTTGTCAGTAAGGTATGTAGCTGTAATTTGGAAAACCCTGGAAAGAAGACATTCCCATTGGAAAAAAACCCGAAAACCAAGCCAACCCCTCTTCTGCTCATAGGCAGGTGGTGAGACCTACAGGATTTCACATTTTTAGCTGTCAGGGAACAGAGCTAATGGGATGGTACTTGTTTCATACCGATAGTGTAGAACTTAACGTCCAACTCAAACAGCAGAGACTTAACACAGAGTCCACAGCAACACTCCTCCTTCCAAAACAGACTGACATCTGGCAAGCACCTGAATGGAAAAGCTACCAGCAGTTATACGTTTGCTGAAATGCTTATCATTCTCTGGGGCTTTATTTATTTTTTAACTTTTTTCTTTTTTTCCCTGAATTGGCAATAAGATTACATCTTCTTCATTGCCCTCATCGATTTGTTCCTCAGAAGCAAATGGCAGCATTTCTGAGAAATAAATAAATAACCAAATAAAATAAAGCTGAGAGGCAATCTGCATGTAAATCAGCATTAGTCATTGACATTTGAGACTTGACAATAAGCCATCCCGGTCCCAGCTGTCCCCACAAAAGCTGATCTCCTTTGTAAGACAGAGAACACTGCAAGCAAACGGAACCAAGGATGAATATAGATAAGATACAAACTCTCTTTTTTTGAAGTTTTTCCTAAACTGTCCTTTGTTCCTGAGCACCTAGGAATACTTTTACCTACTGCTGCTACCGACGTGAGCTTTGTCTTTGGTACTTTCCTTCCAAGGATGCGGTTCCCCCCAGGTCTCCCTGAAAGTGTTTAGAATATATCTGCTCACATGTGACGTTGCAGCACAGAAAAAGCAGCTGCTTAAACTGGGGAGGGTGGTCATTATTCCTTTCTCTACACCTCACTCCACCTGTAGTAAAAGCTATTTAGTTAGACTAGTGAATAATTTATCTCACTCTTGATATTCTACGGCATTTAGGCAGCATGGCTTTTACTAGAAATCAAGAGATTGGGCGTTAACACAGCTATTTCTGGGGATCGTGCATAGCCCTAGGAATATTTTATTTGGCCATGTCAAATTGCTCCACTCCAGCTCTAAGAGTATTCCTGTACCTGGGTACAGGTATGTTCCTGTGCTGCCCTGACCTTTCTCATCTACACTGCTGCAAGGCAGCGCAACCGTGAGTCCAGGGAAGGGAGGGTTTTGCCATGTCCTGTGGCAATTCCCCAAGGCCAGGGCAGGATTTCTGTTGCCACAAAGCCCTAAAAAAGTGCAGTCATTTACCTTCCCAAAAGGCAGTAGGAGATGCTGCACAGTTTGAGAACAAAACCTCTCCCAACATTTCACTTCATCTGTTACACAACAGAACAGCATGTTAACTATCCCCCCAAAGCAGTTCGGTCAAGTGTGCCAACAATTAAACACAGCCAAACCTTCCCTTCTAAGGGGGATGCTGCTCTCCTCCATACAGCCCTGATCCCACCACACTGTGAGGTATTTACTGGAAGAGCTACCCAGGTTTCATCTGGAGACTCTCCCCTTTGATGCCTCTGTTCTGTCAGTGAAACCACAGCATGTACGTGGTCTCCCATTTAGAAACACCAGCACAAGACAGAGGACAGGCACGGTTGGACTTGGTGATGTTAAAGTCTTTTCCTGTGGTTCTGTGAGAGCCTGGCTGACACTGGGCAAGGCCAGCTTCCAGGGAAGTCTTTCTAGATCCGGGATTGATTCTTTTTACTTGTGTTTTCAGTTTTGTTCTTTTTTTTTTATTAAGAATTCAGAAAACCATAGAAAGCAAATCCCTCCTCTTGAAAACCTTCATTCTAATTATGAATAAAACACCGCCAAAATTCCCAAAGCTCTAATTATGTGCATAAGTTTCAGCATAATGTAGGTTTGGTGTTGCTAAACAGAGCAATGAGGTTATGGAAGAACAAAAATATTGATTTTCTTTGACAGAGACAAGCAGGGCTCAGCTTTGGGTTCTCACAGCTTAACCCAAGCCTAATTAGCTTCATTCATTGTGGCCAAGTCTAAATACAAATAGAAGAAAAGCCTCATCAACAACCAAGAACACAATCAAAGGCTCAGAGACAGCCCCATGTTCATTTTCCTCACCCTTCCTATGCTTGTTTGCACATGGGCAACCAGAGGCCTTTAATCCCTAAAGGTGACACGCTCTGGAAGGCTGCAAAAGTCCACCCTTACAGAGAGTTCATGAAATGTCACGTAGCTGATGCTAAGAAGCCTCCCAGAAGGTGCTGCCAGTCCTCAGTTGCATGAGCTCCTGCTCTCTTCCACACGGTCACTGTTCAGGACACGAATGACCATCACCCTCTGATTGTTTCCCTCACCATTAAACGGTATCTAGAAACTAACTCCTACTGTTACTGCGATGGCCCAGGAGGTGAATAAGTTCCCATGAGGGAATTTACTGCTTTTCATTAAAAACAATATCTCTCCTCCCCTATCCCACGTTCCCAAAATCCTGCTGGCACTGTGCCCTCTGTAGTGGTTTCTGTAGCAACACTTCTGTATCAAGAAGTCAGTTACTGCAGCAGAAGAAGCATTAGTGCTTCAACATTCCAAATAAACGTTAGAACAGGATGAACGTGCCGTTCCTCCCGAGTTTTCTGCAATTGCAGCTGTCATATGGCATCAGTTCATCAACTCCAGCACACACACAGAGAACCCAACAAAGAAACTGTCTTCTTGAGTGGTGGGAAGAAGAGAAACGAGGGTATCCTTGCAGTGGGCAAGGATGATTGCTCCAGTTACAGAACTGCACAGCTCCCTGCTCAGCTGAGCATCCGAGTATCACAGGCTCCTGCCTGGCCCCTATTCCCACCCTCCCTTTGAAGAAAAGGCTTTGGCATAGCACCTCGGATCTTCCCAGCAAGGACTCAAGACAAGTCTCAGGACACCCCCCCTCTCTGTCCTGCCGTGTAACCCCTGACCAAAACCAGGAACCCGCTGCTCTGTGTAAACCCATCGGGTTGAAAATGCTTGTAGTAACTTGTGCCTTGCACTTTTTAAGAGAGGAAAAACCCCCAAACACCACGATCTGTACATAAATCACTGCCCTACCTAAAGCAATCTACACTGCTTGTCAACAAATTTTCACATTTTAAATTTTGCAGGAAGAGTTCTGCCAACATTTCCACAATGCCTTGCTCCTCCTTCCTTTTCAGCTTTATTCATGAGCAGTTCCCACCAGTCACCATTTTTAAGAGAGGTTTTTACAACACAGCATTGTTAATTTTAGCACCTATGTGTTATGCTGCTATGTCTGATAGAACCAGTGCTGCTGGCTAAATAGAGAAAATCAGATGAAAAACCATCTCCTAAGATAAACTAAATAAGTTTCTTCTGGGTCCTTGGGCTACTGACTCTCTCTTTAGCTCCTGTGTGAAACAATCTATGCAACTAACGTTACACCTTACCCATCACACAGACCACCAGCAAAGATTCAGCCTTCTGTCACAAGATATCCACTATGGGGGAAAATGCTTCACCTGTGTCCCAGATCAGACTCCCCAGCAGCCTGTAATCCTTTACTTCATTTCTGCACTACTCAGAGACATGTTCATCACCAGTCATAAATCCATGACGTTGTCATAGGGAACCCTAAGGGAATCTTTTAACAAAGCCTTGCTGGTGTTAGCAACTGATAAATTGCCATATGTTGGAATAATTCTCTCTCCACTTCATTTCCTCCTGGGACATTTCTAAAACAGCCATACCTGGCTTACCGTGGCTGTGTAATTACCTGATTATTATTAGATTAGTGGTCCTCCAGTTTGTAGCCACTGCTCTCAGCCCTGTTGTACCATCTCCTACAGCAAGATCTGGGTTGACTCCCTGCCTTAGCCTGCCTAATGTTGTAGTGAAAAAGGGATGAAATATATTCAATGAAATACCCAGGATCTGGGGCAGAAACAAAAGCTGGGGTGCTCCTTGGCACTCGAGCATCCAGCTAGGAGGTCACAGGAAAGGATCGCCATGAGGATGGGTGTTCCACACAGCCTGGCCTGCACAGGGGCTGTGAAATGCACTTCACCTGCTCTATCCCCAATACTGAAATGCCACCAAAGAGCACCTCTGAGCTCTGATTCTCTTTGCCTTGCTCCGCTTTTGGTTCCACTTCTGTTTTTAACCCAGAGTAAGTACAGCAACACCGACTGCCTGATTTCATGCCAAGGAATGAAAAATTCAGGCGCAAAATGAACTTCCCTTCTGCCTATGGACATGTGTATTACTTGTATGCAGCTTGATTTCCTTCTTTTTCAAACCCAAGACAAAAGCCTCTCATTTCAGCACCTTGTTCACTTGTCTTCCCAGCCATCTGGGTGTTGCATTTCGCAGGGTTCCCAATTTAGCTGTCCTTTATTCTCACTACACTAAGCCTCTAACACCAGAGTGACATCAGCACCAATTTCTAGTGCTAAAAAGAAAAGCAGGCAGGAACAAAACATAACTCACACTGAATAACTTCAGGCTGCTTCTGGCTCTCTCAGTCGTACACATAAACCCCTGCTCCTCACTCCTGAACTGCTGCAGGACTTTGTACATAAGAAATCAAAAGCTTTGCATTTGTCAAAGGCAAACTTCAGCAATAGCCAGCTATAAGCTGGCTGAATCAAACAGAAGCTTCCTGGCTTAGTTTGGATTGCTTATATCCACAACTTTCACTTTCCTTAATGCTGCTGACATCAGTATAATTTTGCCTTTGGAGGCATTATGTGGATGCCTTCAAGTCTGGTCAGTGAACCTTGCCACTTCAAAGGAGAACCTTCCTACGGGAAAACAAATAGGAATGTTAGGATGGGGAGGAGGAGGTAGGGTTTTCTGTTTACTCTTCATCCCACAACACAAACATCCTAAGGAAGCTGTTCGTGTTTAGCAGAGGCATTGGCTAAGGCTGCAGCACAATCGCTTCTTTTCACAGAATCACAAGGTTGGAAAAGACCTTTACGATCATCAAGTCCAACTGTTCCTGTCCTATGCTAAACCATATCCCTAAGTACCTCATCTACCCTTTTTAAAAACACATCCAGGGAAGGTGACTCAGCCCCCACCCTGAGCAGCCTGTTCCGGGCCCTGACAACTCTTTCAGTAAAAATTTTTTTCCTAACATCTGCTCTGACCCTGCCCTGGCACAGCTTGAGGCCATTTCCCCTTGTCATATTCTCCTGTTACTTGGCTGAAGAGACATCACCCACCTCTCTACACCCTCCTGTCAGGTCAGTGGAGGTGGTGATAAGGTCTCCCCTCAGCCTCCTCATCTCCAGGCTCAACACCCCCAGCTCCCTCAGCTGCTCCTCATAGGATTTGCCCTCCAGCCCCTTCACCAGCCTGGTTGCCCTTCTCTGGACAGGCTCAAGGACCTCCATGTCCTTCTTTTGGTGAGGAGCCCAGAACTGGACACAGCACTCGAGGTGTGGCCTCACCAACGCCGAGTACAGGGGCACAATCACCTCCCCAGACCTACTGGCAATACTATTTCCTACACAAGCCAAGATGCAGTTTTGTTTTGCACTAGCAAGCAAAAAAATGAGGCAAAAAAGAACCTGGTTTCTGGAAGCAAAGGTGAGTCAGAGTAAGGACACACAGAAGGGTGAGCACAGCCCCAGCACAGCTATCCCATGCCAAAGCCCAGAAGGAGCAAACCAGCTGCAAGCAAAGCCAAGCAACGAGCCAGGTTTTGATGGAGCGTCTGTTGGAGGTTTTGTGGGTTTTTTTTTTAAATTCATTTCAGAACTTGTCATCTGGGTTATGAAGCTGAAACTGAAGGGAACCTTCTCTGTTTTTTTTTCTCCTAGTAACAGCTGCTCTTCCTCGCAAACACCTGTACTACCCAGGGATTTCTGGTTACCTCTGTGGCTGCTGCCACCAGAAGTAAGAGTAAATAATTTGGTAGATTTCCAGTAGGAATTAATTAGTTTCTCTTTAAAAACAAGGACCCGTGCTTAATCTGAGAACCATTTGAACCTTTGCCTATTTTCACTGGGTTCCTTTGTCTGCCTCTGGCTGACCAGCCCAGCCTCATCTCGCTCTGAGGATCATTGCTAAATGCAAGGGGAAAAATTCCCAAACAACCCTCCCCACAGCTTCCAACATTTGCTCCTACATCGCTTTATGGATCTCCAACTGTGACCCACACCTTTACATCCCATATTATGCTTATCTCATCACTGCCCCGGAGCCAGCTTCCTCCCTGCTTTTGTACCCTCCAGAGCTCGGCGTTCACCTGCTAGGAGTAAGAAACCGCACCAGATGGACACATAGCTGGAGACAGACACACTGTGAATACAAAACCATCCTCTCTGCCCCGGCGCATCCCTGTGGCACTTACTGGGGGTACACCTGGGTATTACTGGCAGCCCAGCCAGCTGCACTGTGGGGAGGCAGGCAGCAGACCTGTGGAGTGGAGGGGAAGAAGGCAAAGGCAGTGCAGTGG
This sequence comes from Porphyrio hochstetteri, assembly GCA_020800305.1. Lineage (NCBI taxonomy): Eukaryota > Metazoa > Chordata > Aves > Gruiformes > Rallidae > Porphyrio > Porphyrio hochstetteri. Next base: position 15,610,797 of record CM036920.1, read on the forward strand.
CTCGAGATGGAGGCTTGAAAAGGCCCAGCAGTGACTGAAGGATGTGATAACTCAACTTCCCACTGTCCTCAGGATTATGGAACATCATTTAATAGCAGAAAGCAGGCAATGGGAATAAAAGATTTTTCATCCCTTTGTTTTAAATTCCAGAACTTCTTTTATGCTGTGAGTAGATGAGAAGACATTGACCTCTGTGATTCGAAGTCCATTTCTGCAAGAAAACTGAAATGGGAACTGCCATGGAGCAGTTAGAGGCTTTTTACAGTACAGATTACATTAAACAAGTTATGACCCTGCCCAGACATTGCCACAACCACCCCAGCCTCAGGATACAGCTGCCCAAGTCATCTTGGCTCCTAGACTGTTTGCTTGTAAACTCGGCAGTGGAGGTACCAGCTGTGCCATTGCTGTTGCTTTTCTTCCTTCACGTTTCTTTATTATGTTAACAGTACAACATATACAGACTCTGCACTGTTTCAAACTCATACCCTTTGTAGAATCCAATTTTTGACCAGTTTGAAGTGGAGGGCTGGCTGCCCACCTTGGAAGTCCACTGTGCAAAAGCCCAGACATGGAGGAGGAGAGCTCATACCCTTAACCCTGCAGAGTGCCTTGTCTTGCAAATCAGATGAGTACAAGGACATGGTGCCTCTGAAATACCTCAACTCCAAAATAAGAAAGTAATTAACAATTTGCCCTTGTTTGCTGAAAGCCTCTATTTTATTGCTATTGTACAGCTGCCCCTGGTAGGTGGGTGTTGGGTATCGGGAATGTACCACTGAGTGTCTTCTGAGTCCTTCCAAAATGGAGTTTGAAAGATGCTGGCAGAAAATCCACCGATCAATTCCTGGTTTGGAATCCTTTCCACGTGCTGATGGTGAGCTATTCCAGTCTTTTCATTTTAGTTTGCAACATTTCTGTAAGAGGCTTTGATTCAGACAATACCCATTACTGCTGCCTGCTGATACATACCCAGAGAGTGAAGGAGATTATATTGTATAAGCCTGAACATGAATAGCATAGGTTAGTTAGAGCAGCTCTTGGCAACAGTTCAGATACAGGAAGGGGAAAAAACCGCTGCTAATATCCACTGGACATAAATTACCAGTTTAAAACTAGCACCAGTTCATAGATTTAAATGGATTTTTAATGGACTCCAGCCTCGCGATTAAAGCAATAAGAGGATATGATTCCTCTATCCCCAGTGGCGTCGTCAGGGCTTCACTGACATGTGCCTTAGTGATTTATGGTTGACTGCCTTAATCAGAGCTCCAAGCACTGTGGGAAAATGCCCAGGCAGCAAGAGACAGATCACGCACAAGTACATGTCATTTGGCTTTCTGAGCAGTACTCACAGGTATCAGTCTGCCGGTGCTCAGACCAACCCTGCTCCCATGTCACCAAGAGCATCACTGGCACCTTTTCCTGGGCAGACAAATCACTTCTCAGCGTGGCACGCACCAGTTCCAACACCAAAATGTCAGTCATCTTGTAGGCTGCCTTTCATTTGGCTCTGTGTGTGTTCTGTAGCCCTGCCCATGTGAAATCACCATTACCACCTTCGCTCTTGCACAATGAACAAATACCAGATGCACAAGCCCAGAAAGGCAAAGAGGTCAGAGCTGCACTGGCCTCACATGGTCACTGATGCTGTGTGGAGTGGCAGTGACACGATCACGGTGCTGGCACTGATGTCATGACACAAAGACCAACAGTCTCACACTCTGCTCTGTGAGTATTTCCTTGCCAACTCCACACAGGGAGTTTTTTAGATGGTGTTTAGTGGGATGGGGTTGAGAGGAAGAGAAAATAATCATTAGAAAGGGCCTGTTACAGAAGTTGGGGTTACCAGGAGGCAGAAAGTCTCAGCAGGGGAAAAGCTGAGGGTGTAGCCCACCCAGCCCTGTAAACCGCCCAAGGAACATGGGCAAACTGCATGCTGGGAGTCATTGCTATGGGCAGTCCCTGTGTTTAATCCACTCCCTGCCCTGAAATGGTTAAATGGAAATACAGCAAATAGAGCTTCCCAGGAGTTTATCCTCGCTTTTGATGTTATAACCATTATAGCACAATCATTTTGAAGCGTTGTGATTTCTTTCAAAAATCAAAATGATTCCTACAGTGAATCTTTCTTCCCCCCCCCCACTCCCTTCCTCCCAGAGGCAGTGTGTCTTATCTTGGCTTTGTCCCTCATTGGTAAGTCAAACTGTATCTTAGATGTCACATCCTGTCACACTTATCTATGATTTCATGCATGTAGCAATGCTGGATTTTAGCTCAGAAGCTTTGCTACTGCCCCAATCTTTTCAGGTTGTGACTATGGTAACTGTTCCATAAGTTGCTTCTGTACTATCTGCTTCATTATATGGTTATTTAGGAGTTGTCTCCTTAATACACCTTAATTTATTCAATCATCACTCTGCAATTAGCCTGGAAGAATCAGGAGTGCTACCATTTTTACTTATGGGGAAATTGCTAAACCAAAGGAGTCAAAGTCTAGTTCTGGTGTCGTGAAGGCAGAACCGATGAAGGAGAGACAGCTTCAGTTTTATTAGAAACCTCTGGACTGTCCATGTCAGAGGACAAGATTTTCTCTCCTTCCACACAAACACACACAGGGTTCCCAAGTCCTGATTCTTACCATAGTTTTTTCCTGTTTTTTCTTTTATGTGGGTCCGCCCCTGAGATGGTACCAACCACCACTGCAGGCTCAGCCCCAACAGAAACTCTAATTAGTCTGATTAAACTTGACCAAAAGAATTTGGTTTAGTGCTTTCCCAACAGACCATGCAAATTAAACTCACAAACTGAATAAACTTACTCCAAATGTGTGAAATCCTGGATTTGTACAAAAGGCAATCGCTACCTAAGTGACACCAAACTAACCAAGAACATCAAAACCAGCTTATGAAACACTGTTATCGCTCCCAGAGTCCAAGGGGGATGCTCCAGCCCTGAGCCAACAGAAGACAGAGCAGCAGGCTGCACTGTGTGGCACAATGCATTACCCAACACACAGCACTACACGGCACACTGCGTTACACAGCACGCTGACATCCTGGCTCCAAGGGTGCTAAGTGGTGCCTTAGTTCAGAGAACACCTACAAAAGCCCAAGCCCTGACAAAATAACCTATGTCCATACTTTTCCAGGCTTTAATTTTGACATGAAGGGTATGTTCTTGTACATGATGCTTAGCAGATTTACGTAACGCTCCTTTTCTCTTTACTTTTTCTAGCTAAAAAGCTACGCACATGCTGCTGACCTGGTTTCACAAGTACTCCAAGGTTCCTCTGACTGCCCAAGTGGCTAAGGGATTTCCTTGCCACCACTAAGCCTGGTATCCTCATCTTCCCCCAGGAATATAAATTTAAAATGAGTTTGCTTCACTTTATCTCAGACAGAAAGAAACGTTCCAACAAACAGTATCTTGAGCTGAAATTTGAGTGCTTTGCATGTTTTACTGGAGTCGTGAAACGTTTCTCTTCCCCATAGAAGGTGTCTTGAGAGAGTGGACTGCTCCTTCATTGTCAGCTTTCCTCATGGTGAGAAAAATGCACATCAAAATATTGTGATCTTCTAGAGACAAAGTCTCTGTCATTAGTAATTAACAGGAATGCTGAGAAATACTGAGAGCTTAGTTACACAGAGATGTATCCTTTCCTACAGCAACGCTGTGGATGTCACTCCTAGGTGTATGCGCACAAGAAAAGGGTGAGAGCCTTGGCAGGGGCTGGTGAGCAGCCACCCACCCAAACCTGGAGAAGACTTTCTGCAATTCAGTCTGCAGCACCTCTAAACTCAGAGCACAGATGTGTCATCTTGGATTTCTCCCTGATGTGAAAATAGACAAGAAATATGAGAAAAACCACCCACTTTGTTTTAGCTAATAGTAGTATCATTTATGAGCAAGCTCGAAGCTCAGATTGAAAGGCTGATTGACAAGTAGCTGATCATCCTCACTTCATTGCTACAAGAGAGCACATGAGTTAATATTTCAGGCATGATCTCAGGTGGCAGTGGGTAGGCGAGGTGCTGGAATGACACTAATGCTATTCTGACAGGCTGTGACTTTCTAAGTGTGTAAGTGAAGGGTTAGGCTAAGCCATGACACTACATCCGACAGTAATGGCATCGCTGTAGATTGCAACAAGGGAAGTTTGGAACTAGTTGACTGAAACTCTTCCCTTTTCATAGGCACTTAACCTAATACACCTGCAAACCTCTGGCAGGTTCACACATCACAGGAGAGGGATAAGGATTTCGGAGTTTACCAACTTGAATGGGTCTATTACATGCTGAAAAATTGCAACTGGAGAATCTTGGAATCATCTGAAACATGAAATAAAGACTGATATCCTCTTAAAAGTTCCATACCACACAAACAAGGGACTGGGAAAAAAAAAAGGGTCTGAGATCCCCACCATGTTTATCCTCGCTCAGAGATACTCAGATTTCCCTTTCTACTGGTCCCAAGTTAATTATAATTTAATTTAACCAAGAACTCTCACAGCACCTCTGACTACTTAACTAGTGCTCTAAGTCTCAGGGCTAGAAAAAACAGCCTAAAACTTTGAGCTGAAATTTCTCCTTTTGACTTCACGGTGAATAATTCCTTCCAGCCCTACATTTGAACCCACAATGCACCAGGAAGGACCTACACAAAGACAGAGCCAAATGGCTGAGCAGTTCCTCAGCCCTGCTGAAGGCTGTGAGTCTCGTTACTCGCCTCTTATTTATAAACATCCATTTTTTTACAAGATGAATCACTGCAAAGCACAACAGCTGGTCCCAACTGGTCCCACACAGCTTCTGCACAAGGGGTATGAAAGTCTCTTTATTACAGCCTCTCAGCAATGTCCACTTACTCAGTTATACCTCCTGTGCTGCTGCTCAGGACCACGGGTCTCAGACAGACAGACTAACAGCCAAATACACCTGTTTATACCACGCAGCAGGTCTCTGCTGTTTCCAGAAGCTGCTGATACTGACTGTGCAAGACTTTTCCTGCCAAACTACAAATCCAGGGGTACTTTCCACCTTTTCACAGGCTTCTGCAATGAGAAGAGCACCAAAGAAGTCAAGCAGAGCATCTTGAACTTACACATCCCTGCGTGTACAACATGCAACACTGAAACGTTTTTAGGGACCGGGTAAGTGGAAAAAGGCATCTTGTCCTGGCAGTGGAATGAGATGCAATCTGCTGGGAGACAGAAGTACTTCAAAAGGAGCAAACCCACTAACTGGAGCATGACTCAACTTGCTACCTTTGAGTACCACCTACCAGGGGTACTTGATTGAAGCCACCAGCGTGGTTTCATTTGTCAGATACCAAGACCTGAGGCAAAAGCCAGAGGAGTAGCCAAAGGCAGCCTCAGAGAAACACAATAGGGCCATAATTTTAAGTAAGCTTATTTCAGAGTAACGCAATAGGACTGTTTTTCAGAAAAAAACATTTTATGAATATGAAGCATGTTTGCTACCCAGTAACTGCCTAGAGGGGAGTTTCTGAAATACCCTGGCTCAATGTGCTGAGTACAACTTCCCTGATTGACCCAATCACTGTCCAAACTCCGACCCAGTTGCAAATGGTACAGTACTTCATACCACTTCTGACTCAGATATATTTAGAAATGAAAATTAAATTAATAGTCAGAAACATTTTCTCACTGTGGAAGTGAAATTGCACTTGTATGGAATCTCACTTTACTGACTCTCTGCATAAGATCCATTCTCCAATCTGCTGCTGTGAGTCTGATCCCACAAGGTTTCATGAATTTACGGCACAAAAGTCATGAGAGCCACAAAGAATGGAGGTCCCAGGCTCTGCCACAGTCTCTTGAGCATCTTGGGACAAAGCAGTTAATCTTTCAGATGTTTAGTTCACCAACAGTAAAATGGAGTTACTACTCTTTTGCCTATTTTTAGTGTATTTTTTGTGAAGGAAAATGCAACCTATAATCTATATATACAGTTACTCAAAAAAACCCCAACCAACAACGAAAACAAAACCATGGAGATGCTAATTAGGTATTTAGATCCTGGTATAATAGCAATAAAAACAGATCTAAATTTATTACCAAAATCACAAGAAACCTGAGTAGTCCCAAAGTATTCCAACAGAGTGTAACTATGAGAGAAGCAGGGACAGTAATTAAAATAAGAAAATGAAACATGAATTTCAAAAGCCCATTTAAATGCAAACTCTTCAAATGTGCACAGAAGCATCCTACAGGGGTCCAGGAGATTGGCAAAGCGGATTAGTAAATGCATGCAACTGCACTGCCATGACCAGAGCATCTCATCTGCTGTGGAAATGCAAAGCCATCTGGAGTGACAAGCTGGAGAGAGTAAAGGTCCTTCAGGCCTCTGCCAAGTTTCTATAAAGTGCAATGACAATGATGAAGCAGAATATGAATCATTTAAAGCAAAACTATATTAAGAAATGAAGAAGCGTCCGCTCCCATATAAACTGAGAGGGTGAGACTAACATGGCTCATGATTCAGTATGGGTCAGATTAGATGGAGAAGCGGATCTGGGTTTTCTGCCTTAAGGACAACCTCTGAAGGGCAGAAAAATACAAACTCAGGCCCTGTCCTTGGCTGTTTATGGAAACAGGTTTCCAGTCAATACAGTGGGATCCAGAAAATCAAGGGTGAGATTTTTCTAAAGCATTTAAAAGTATTAGTGCCCAGCAATCTTCTGACTGTCTGTGCAACTCGGGCTGTCTCTCCTCCAGGACAATAAACTAACATGAACATTCCAAACTAAGTCCATGGAGAAATCTTAACTTGTTTTGGGTTTGATAGATGCCTTTTTTCATGATGATACTGGAAGAGGAAAGGTGATGGGCTCTGGAACAGTGCGGCTGCAACATTGGGACAGCCTGGAAAAGGCCTATCTCCTGAGGCAAGGCATAGAGATGAGGCTTCAGGTCACACTGAGGAGCCATTTCTCACAAGTGCCCTAAAAAACCTTCACCAGCACTTTGGGATAAACTTTTATCAGCATCCTAGGTGCTCAGCAGTCATCACAGACAGGGGTAACTTGTTACTGACATGTTCATACGTAAATGGCCGCAGTATGTGACATGCAAACCACCTCTGTGGAAGCAGTGGACACAGCTGGGAGGCTCCAAAGAGTTCTCCATACACTTCCTCCCAGAATCCAGCCCGAGAAACCAGCTGCAGTAGTTTGTCTTCACTTGGATTCAGATTGCTCCAACCAGCTTCTCTGGCACAGCAGCTGGGATCTTGCGTGCCTCTGGAAAGGAGAGCTCAGATATGGCAGGGTTGCATGGACAAGCATTTGTCTTACCTACATCCAGGTGCAAGTCCTGCAGAGCTGCTTTCCACTGGTGCTCTCTGGAAGATTTTGCAGGAACAAGGCCTTTACCACAGACCCTCTTTGTCAAACAAAGGCATGACTGAAAGGCTGCATCCAGAAAATAAACTGCAAAGAACCACCAGCACAGCTGCTGGCAGATGCAAGAGCAGCTTCACGCTGTTCCAAGTGAGACTTCCCGGTATATGGAGGAATGGACAAAATCCAGGCTGTGGGCTCTAGCTGGGACTGCTCTCCCAGGCAAAACCGTCACAGGGAGGGGGAGGATGAGGAGGGAGGCATAGGCTTTATTAAAAAACAAGTAAATTGCAATAATCAGCAGGTCCACAGCGCTGGAAGGAAAAGTCTCAGTGTGCCGTATGCAGCAGCACAGGAAAGATTGACTGCAAGAGGAAAACAAAAGTTTGGGGGAGATTGTCCTTGTGCAGAATGTAAAGAGAGTTCAGAAACCCGGTGTCAGGCAGCATCTGCACCACAAAGCCACCACACACGGCACGGCATGGCCCGGCCCACCCTCCGTAACACTGGGGCACAGAGTGAGCAGGCCAGAGAGGAGGGCGGCAAAGGCGGGACAGCAGCTGGGCATGGCTGGGACCCCAGAAGCACAGATCACATGAAGGTGGCAGCCATGGGGCCTACTGGCCCAGGCCTGGGCTGTGGGGGGAATGGGCAGCGGGTGTGCAGGGCGGCAAATGGCGAGCGCGAGGCGGGAAATGGCGAGTGCGAGGCAGGAAATGGCGAGCGCGAGGCACAGGCAGAAACAAAGCTCTCCCTCCTTCCAAATTCATTGGATTTCTCCTCCTGGTAACCTTGATGCTATGGGTATCACGGAGGAATGACTGGCTCTGGAAATTAGCACACTGAATTATTGGACCTGCTCTTGGTGTGCACCTGAAATGCATTTGATGAACAGAAATGTAGAGGGAGACATGTTCAAAATAAGGATGTCCGATACATCCCTCACGCTCATAAGCTACGCAGCAGCCTCAGGCTTTGTCCGACAGCAGCAGCCCTTCAGTACTCCAGTGTTTATGCCTGATCAGCCAACATCAGTGAGTTTAAAACAAAAGATTTTTAGTCCCTGAAAACCAGCACCCCGTATGTACTAGTGGCCAGAATGACAATGTCAGAAATGCATTTTCTGGGATTTTTTTCCTTTTTCCCTTTGGCTTGAGATCCATCAATATCTCAGTGGATGGTTTTCAGCTTTTTAAGCTCATAACAATATACTTATGTTTGTACTTCCTTGCTAAAATATGGATTTGGAATTTTTAAAAGTGCTCCTCCCACAGAAATGCCAATAGCTTTTGACACAATCATCACACTCAATCCCTTGGGGTTGTTTTGTTTTTTATAAAAAGAAATGTAATCAAAATAGATTCTCCAAATATTGGGGGAAATGGCTTTGTAATTGAAAAAGTCTTTTCAATTAAAATATTCTGAGCGGTTCCAAACCTCACATGTTTTCTGGGTTTCTCTCTCACACGGAATACAGAATCAACAAGAAAACATAAGCAATATTTTAGAGAAATTTTGACATACCTCCCCTCCCTCAAAATGTGCTCCCAGGATAGAAATATTTCAATGGCTCTTCAAACTCAAATTTAATTTGGCCACAACACAGAAGACATTGCTTTCTCTCCTCTTAAATCCTGGCTCCAACCTCCTCACAAATCACTGTCACCTGCCTGTCACTCAGAGTGGCAAGAAATACAAAGAGCATGCTCTCTTTCTAAACAATCTTCCTTTTCTGGCTTGGTAGGGATTTTTTGGGGGGTTTTTTTGAAGTCATCAGGTCAGTCCTAATTTCTTTTCGCCCGGCCAGTGTCACAGCCCTGGTGGCAGCTGGTGTTCAGAGCCACAAAGATGAGGATCCTTGGCAGAAACATAACACACTGTCCCTTGTTTCTTCTGCTTGTAAAAGAGGAGGCACGAAGTCAGGCAGGAAGCACTGCTAAAGGTGAATGATGCTGGCTGCCCTATTACAGCTCCCATTCCTTTTCTAGCATTACCAGCAATAACGGTAAAAACAGAACTTGGTAAGATGTTTCCAGGTACAAAACATTCTACACAACAACGAGGTCCTAAAGCTTCATCACAGAAACATGGTCAACCTGTCCTTACACATGGCAGCTACTGGAAGGAGAAGTGACTCCCCTCCTTTTACTGGGAAATGCTAATCTGCCTTTCTATTACCCTCCCTGGGAGGAAAGAAGTGAAAGGAAATATTTTAAGGACACTTTACATAGATACTAAACAACATGATGAGCTGTTGGGGTTGAAGCTCAGCCCTTTCTCCCCAGTGGGATGGGGGAAGTGAATGGGAAAAATACTTGCAAGTTGAGATGATTAACAAGATAATAAAATTATAACAACAAAACCAACAATAATAAAACAACTACAACAAGAACATCCTAAACCAAGTGATGCACAAACACAATTGCTCACTAAATGCAGAAGGAACACCCCCCTGCCCTGATGCCCAGTCTAGTTTGGAGGAGCAACCCAACTCCCAGCTCACTTCCCCAATGATATCCAGAGTTCTCCGGCAGGGACTATCCCTTTGGGCAGCCTGACTCTGCTCTCCCACTGCTTCTGCACCTGGCAGGGTGTGGGAAGCTGAAAGGTCCTTGGCTTAGTGTGAGCATTACAGCTACCCAGCAACAACCAAAACCTCAGCGTGTTACCAACAGTATTCTCACCCAAAACCAAAACCACAGTGCTATACCAGCTACTAGAAAGAAAAGTAACTCTACCCCAGAGGAAACCAGGACATAAGCATATAAGGAGGAAGAGAGCCTTATCTTTTCAAGAAGCCACTTCCTAACAAATTGACTTTTTTTGCTCATTTTGACCTTTCTTCTCACAATCACAGAAACCATCTCTCAGGAACTGAAGTTACTGGGATCTCAGAGAAAATGTTCTCAATTCAACCCTGTTGTCAGCTTTACCCTTTGAAAATTCAAGCAAAGCAAAAAATTCATCTGAATTTTTTTCTTTTTGTGGCTGGTGCAGAAACATGCAGTTACACCACACTCCCAAGTTCAGCTCCACTCCTGATTGTTCTGACAAGAAAGCTGCTGCAGCCAGAAGCCTCGTCAGGTCCCAGATATGGGGATAAGGATACACTAAAAACCAGAAACACATTTCACAGGAGGGATTTCAGACTTTTTGCTTTCCCCTCCCTACAGGGAATCTGCACTGAAAAACACCTTGTCTAGGATTGTATCTACTCAGCAAAATTGCATGAGATCACAGAACTTTTTTGCTGATCCCCCTGTAAAAGTGTCACTTCTCCTCGGTTCCCAAAGGTAATTAGTAAACAGAATAGTGATTTTTAAATATATTTTTCTGCTTGGCTGCTGAACCACAAGCACACTCTGCTTTACAGTGTGCTCCTGGAGACTTGCAAGCGTTATGTTTTCAGAGCTCTTCCCCAGGCGGCTGCTGTTCAGGCTTAGCGCGCTGGGTAGCCTGATGAAAAATACCCACCTGCTCCACAGCAATTCCTTGAGAAATTCTTTATTCCTCTTTACCAGGCAAGATCCAGATCTTTAGCTGGTATAAAAGAGCACCAGAATCAGTTACAGAGATGCACAAATTTATATTCATTGAGATTCTAGGATACCATCTCTTACTGTTCTAAACTCTACTCTGAATTAGAGCTGACCATTGAGGTAAGCTACAAACTAGGGTATCACAAGACAACCTCTTCTCTGAAGTGCCGGGTCCCTCTCTGAAAGCATAAAGTTCCTTCTGTATCACTTAAACAGCATTTTTCACACTGGTGAAGCCTAGCACCAGCTAAGCAATGGACATACCTGAAAAAAGCATTGTGTGGCTAGGCAGTAAGGAAAGTCAGAAAGCACGTCTGCCTTTCAGAACAGGGCAGAGTCTTCAAGACTCCTGCCCTACATCAGCCTATGAAATACATTCAGCCTCAATATTGCAGACATGAACCAAGGTTAAACTCCTTTTTCTTTTCTTTTTCAGAATTTGACCCTTTATGAGAATTAACCCCTCATCTTTATGATATCTATAATTTCTGCTGAATTAATTATTTTAAACCTGCCAAAATTTGAGGTGTTCAAAATATGTGAGGGAAAAACAATGTGATGCTGGGCACCTAGATCTCAACACAGAGAATACAACACATTCACATGCAATTTAATGATGTGATAGACATTAATCACAGAATAAGAATCAGGAAAAATTTATTTTATGCTGCTGTAAGTGCTAGCGACCAATTAAAATGATACCTGGGAAATATAGGTCATATTAGAACAGTATCTGTCAAACAGAGGTCAAACTTTAGCACTTGAACGCCTAACCTGAAGGTCACAGAACACAAAGTATACTTTTAATTAGCAATTAAAGTTACAAAACTACCATTTCTCATTTACTGTCTGTGTTTCTGTGTGCTGAACCAATGGCTGGTACCAGGTCATACCGTCCGGCTTGGTAGAAGCCTTTAGATACAGCTGTGCTTTGGAGACAAGTCATAAGCTGTTCAAAAGAGGTAGTCAGGACTTGGTATTATTTTAGAATGGTCTCCCCTGACTGGGAGGCTGACTGGTCTGTGGTAAGAAAAGAGTTGGCACAGAACATACTATACACACGAGCCAGCTTGGTTTGGACACACAACATGGAATTCTGTTTAACGTTTCTACAGTAAGAATACAAATCCCTAAAGGAAGATTTTGAAAGAGTTGGCTGCTTGCTGCTAATCACTGCATTAACCAGAAGCACTCACTCATAAAACTTTCGTGATCTGCCTACAGCATCCCATACGCCGCTTTCAACACCCAGGAGATCTCTCAACAGCTTATGTCAGGTAGCTCTGCCATGCAGGATATGATGTAAATCATCTAAATCTTGTAAAAGCAAGCTCTAGCTATGCCCTGCTTCAGGGAAATCAGTACGCATTTACAGGGACATAGGTGAATTCTGGGAGATTAAAGGTTTTAGGGGTTCAATCACCTTCCACTTGGTCCATTCATGTTGCTGCAAGTCACCCCTATCTTCCGTGATCTGCCTACAGCATCCCATACGCCGCTTTCAACACCCAGTTCTCTCAACAGCTTATGTCAGGTAGCTCTGCCATGCAGTATATGATGTAAATCATCTAAATCTTGTAAAAGTGAGCTCCAGCTACGCCCTGCTTCAGGGAAATTGGTACACATTTACGGGGGATCTTAAACCTGCAGACATCGGTGAATTCTGGGAGATGTAAGTTTTTAGGGGTTCAATCACCTCCCACTTGGTACACGGTGTTGATGCCAGTCACCCCTGGGAAGTATTTGTAAGGGAAATGCCCATGCCCATCTTCGCCGTGCACATACTCCCCTAGAACCGAGTGCCAGTACCCTGCCTGCAGCACTGAGACTCAGCCCCTCTGCCAGGAGTGCCTCAGGGAGCACCTGCCTCTTCTCACAGTGTACTCTGCTTGCTTGCCCATCTCCAAAATAAGGAGAACCACTATTTCGCACTTCTACTTGTGTTTCTACTCCTTCAGAGCTGCAGCAAGTGGCTGAAGTGCCCAAAATAGGCCCTTTTACCCTCTCTATAAACCCTGTTGACTCACAGCATGCTATATGAGCAGACACTCAAGCTAACTGGAAAAGGCAATCAAAAGGAGGGGGAGGAAAATAAAATAGAGGCTCCCTGCAAGCTGCTGCTGTCTTTCTACCATTCCAGCCTCAAGGGAGACATGGCAAAAAGTCTTCAAGGTAGCTGCACAGAGGAAAGGACAAGAAAGACCGAGTTTAAAGATCAACAAGATAGATTTAAGTTAGACGGTAAGAACATCTTACTAATATTAAGTCTAATGAAATCTTGAAATGGACTTGGAGAAAACAGGGACTCTGCATCACTAGAGGCTTTTAAGAATAGGCTGGAAACACCCTGTCATGGTGTTTCTGAAGGACTCTCCTCCTGCCATACCTCGGTGTAACTCCATGTGGCCTTCGTTATGATGGTGCTTTTCCTAGTATGCACTATTGTAAGAAGTTTGGAAGGACAATTCCATACCAATGCAAGCTTCTAACTGAGGAAAAAGAATGACACTATTAAAAAGTCTCACTGATTACTTACTCATCCACACTAGAGTGGTGACTACTGTTTTCAAGGCTAGAGTGGTAACTGAGCTCGTTCGCTCTTTCTCCAACTCCACACTAAAGCAAGAGGTCTGAGTTGTTGCACTGTTTTGTCCAGAGATGCTCTGGGTTTGTGGGACTTAGAGAAGCATCACTTTCAGAGCCCCAGAAATACACCCTCTGTGCACAGACTCGTATCATACAGGCACAATCTTGTTAGTCCCTGCACTTGAGTTTGTTCTCTCCAAAAAGCTTGCCATCAGCCGCACCGAGTCGAGGGAGTCCACACTGGAGGGCAGGTATCCAAAGGCTTGAAACCCACAGTGCTCTGGCAACCCCACATTCTTCTATGGCATCTGCACACAATGTGCTGTATCAAGCCCTTAAAGTTCTCTTGATGCCAAGTTTCTCATCTGAATGGCACTGGGACTAATAAAACGACGCAGGGTTTTTCTTCCCTTATCTCATATTGACATGATTACAGTTACTCTGTATAATTATGTGCACAGGGTAAATATGTTAATTGTATAATTGCAGCATTTAAGTGGATCCTGGCAAACACAGAACGTTCTTTGGCCAGGCAGGACACATGCTGATAGGACAGCAGGACCAGAACCACTGGCTCCTCTTATTTCCCATTATTAACACTTAGAGATAAACCCAAATATAATTTATCTATCACCCAGGTGACCCTCCCATTCACAGGCTGGATGGAGAGCACTGCTCTCATGGGAATGCATGTTAATAAAGTTCCTGTAAGAACTGCAGAAGATCTTTGTCCAGTGGTACCATCTGCATGCTGGAGTCAAGACAGCTCAAAGGATACACCAACTCTGCTTAAACTTCTCAAACCTGCAGAAGTTGGCTTGGAAATGTGAATTACTATTGGTAATTATTTCTCTTTGTAGAAAGACACACTAGGACAAATGAAACCAAAATTGTACTCGAGTGCTGAGAGGGAAAGTGAGATAGGGACACAAAAGTCTCCCCATTATGGTGTTTCATTTCTTTTTTTGAAGAAAGAAACAGGGGAAGAGATACCCTAGAAAAAGGTTTAATTCTGCCAAAAACTTGATCTGTGATGCTGGATTAATTACTTCATGTCCTTTATTATCTTTTCTCCCTCTGCACTTAGATTGACATCTGTCACCATGCATTTGAACATCAGCCAATAGATCAGGATGCTGCACTCACTTGGGTGTCCCAGTGCTGTCGTGAATTTCATTCACACGACCTTAAGAAAAGCAGCTGAGATTTGTCTGATAAAGGTAGCCATGACCTTCAGGGGAGGCAGTTGGGAAGGGATGAGAGGGAAAAGGGATTTATGTTTGTCTTTAAAAAATGACAGCATTCAGCTGGGATGAGATTCCAGTTGATTAAAAAAAAAAACCCAAAACCAAAAAGCTCCCCCCTAAATTTTTAGAAAGGAGTGGATGGAAATCACAGAATCACAGAATTGTAGGGGTTGGAAGGGACCTCGAGAGATCATCAGGTCCAACCCCCCTGCCAAAGCAGCTCCCTAGCACATATTGCAGAGATAGGCCTCCAGACGAGCCTTGAATATCTCCAGAGAAGGAGACTCCACCAGCTCCCTGGGCAGCCTTTCCCAGGGCTGTGTCACCCTCACTGGGTAAAAGTTCTTCCGCGTGTTGGTGCGGAACTTCCTGTGCTCCAGTTTACAGCCATTGCCCCTTGTCCTATCACCACAGACTGCTGCTTTGCACCTCTGTGTGTCTGCACACACCTCAAACCCATTTAAGACTGGAGCAGAGGGGGGTGCTGTCAACATCTGCAGTGCTGCAGGGAGCGCTCAGAACACCTTTCAAAACCCACATTTTTTCGGGTTCCAACACAGTGTTAAAATAAAGGTGATACCCATGAAAGCATTAATTTATGATGCAGCAGGAGACAGCCTGAAGTAAAGTGCAACTTCATACCCAGACCTGTCATTAGGACTGGGGATTTGTGCCCATTCTGACACGAGCCAAGTTCACTGGACTTGACCCTCAGTGGCAGTAGTCCTTAAGGAAAGAAGTTGCAGGCTCCACACCTATTTTGTATGCAGAACAGATACCAGGCATACTTCACCCTTCTGTGCCTGTGACGAATAGCAGTTAGTAAAGAACAGAACATTACCTCAAGGAACCTGGTTATCCAAGACTTTTCATCTTGAGGCACTCAGCTTTGAAGATCTCTAGTTGAACACTGAAATTACAGGTGCTCTGGACCTCCATGAATGAGACCTAAGTCACCTTAACCTGGCTGTATCTAGCCAGAGCCTTTTAGGACATTGGCTCCCACTGCCATGCATTGTCACGTTGGTAGTTTGTGGGTGCAGATCACCCAGTTAATGTACCCACGCTCTACACCAGCATCACAAAAGAGCTGAATCCGTTTTATATTATCACTTATACTGGGTCACACAAACCCAGTGTACTTTTTAACGCTCCACCAATTTCCCAGAGACCTGAAGTACAACACATCGGAAATAAGTCATTATAGTCCCTGGATCTGAGCCAAATTCTCTTATTGACAACACATACTATGCATTAAACCACAGATCCCTCTGTGTGACTGGCCTATTTTCATAACTCTTGGCTTACAAAGGCCCCAAAAGAAAGCACAGAGTGAAATTGCCTGGTGACCTCTTCTGCTGGCAGCCCCTGTTGCTCATCTCAACTGTGTTTGATAGAACACAGCACAGCCTTTTAAATATTTTATCTACTCAGTGATCATGGGTGAAAGAAAGGACTAACAAGAAATGACAAGTGAAATAACTACATTTCTGGACCTGACAACACTCTTCATTTTTAATTCTACCAGGGCTCTGGATAGGCATTAAGGTACAACTTTGAGAAGAGATTAAGTGAATGAGTTTAAGATTGGAATTATGTTATACCCACCCTGATCTGAGAGATCATTTGGACACAGAAAAAAAGGACAAGGACAAGGAATCTGGTGTTTCCCTACATGGCACCAAATGCTCGTTTTTCTGAGTGAATTTTCCCTTGGAAAAATGCATTCATTTCTTCCCAGTGACACCTGAACCGAAAAGAAAGAGACTACACTGATGGTAAGAAAGGTGTCTAACTAGATTAATCTAGTTGAAGTGAAAAATCCCAATAAAATATTTCTAAGAACAGCTCTGTACTCTAAATGCTGATGCTTGTGCTGTCCAGTGGATACTTCTATAGAAAATAATTACAAGAGAGTAGTACAATATTGCATTTAGATTAATATTATAATGCAGCTGTAATATTTTTCCAATTCTATGATTTCTTTAGCCCCTTATCCCAAGTAGACTTAAAGACCTGAATAACAACCAAAATGGGGGAGAGACGGGATGGACAGAACAGGGAAGAGAGAAAGATTTTCCTTCGCCTCCCAGGAAAAAATTGAGAGAGATCTTCCAGATTCGCATGGCTAAAAAGCAACTTGATAATCAAACTGGGTTATACGTATTTTGAATTTCTGTTTGCTGAAGTCCCCAATCACAAGACAGATACAGGTGACACTGAGCATCCTCTCACAGATCCCTCACAGGAAGCCTGGCCAAAGCGGTGGCTGGCATTGCATGACAAACAATTATCATGTTCTAAACTGAGTTTGGGTAGTTTGGAAGCCTGGTTTCACTGTGCTTTGGAAGAAATGTGTTAAAAAGCAAAAAGAATGAAGATTTCTTACATTGGTAGTGGGACAGACAGGTCTTAATGCTCCCCCCTCTGCTCCAGTCTTAAATGGGTTTGAGGTGTGTGCAGACACACAGAGGTGCAAAGCATTGCTCCCAAGCACCAGGTGCTGCCCAGTTCCAACTAACTCTGTCGTAAAGGTACTGAGACCCTTGGGCTTTGCACATGGCCCAAACCTGGGGTTCCTGTAACAGAGCGTGTTCGCTTGGTTGCCAGAGGCCTGTGGGCAGGCAGGCAGAATTACACCCCATGGGACCAACAGCACCCAGGCACAGCCTGTCACAGCCTGCTGAGCTACAGCATTTTGGCAAAAAAAAAGATAAAGGAACAAGCAACCAGACTTCTGGGCTATGAAGTCAGCCCACTCCTGCAACAAGGGAAAGGGCAGAGTGCTGGCTCTGGGGACACTCGCGCTGCCCCTGCAGTGATATGTATGCACCTTGCCTCCAATTCCATCAATCCATCCCCCTCTCCCCATCACTGCTCCCCACAAAGGGACAAGAAAACGATCATAAACCAATGTTATAAAATGGAAGTGCAATGTGATCAGAAATTAAGACAATGCTGCCTCAGTGGTCACGCTGAGAACAAACTACTGCTACCTCCAGCGAAGCCTGAAAGCTACCTAATGACCTGACAAAGCAAATCATTAGCAACATTTCACCCAGGTCTTAAAATATTTTCATTGCAAATGACTCTCCCATTAGATGAATGCCTGTTGCAGAAAGTAATTACCCTTTCTTTGAACTTGCATTTCAGAAATTTGAAACAACTAAAAAAAAATGACACAGAAGAATAAGCAAGTACTTTTTATGACTTCCCCCCCCGCCCCCACCTTCCCTCTCCTGGTACCACATCAGTAACAGCACCAGGGGCAGGCGAACAGCCGGAATTTCCAGCTCTAGAGTTCAAGGAGACTGCAAAAAGTGTCCTGACCAAGAGGCAGCTCTCAACAGCCGTTTCTTTCTAACAGCTCCTCTGCCATAGGTGAGCTGTCCATCAGTCCAAGTCTGCTGTCTGTGAGTCTGAGCCCAAGGCTCACAGCTCTGTGGGCAGACACAGCAGAGAGGTACCGGCTCCCCATGCAAAAACAGCAGACAGCAAAGTCAGATTCGTGCAGTTCATTCTATACACACCCCCTAACTGAAAGCTGAATATTCTAAAGGGTTTATTTGTTCTGTGTCCCGGCTGAGCTGAGTGTGAAAGCTGACAGGAGATGAAGCCACACGATCTGGGCTGACATTTACAAGTTCTTAGGCTCCCAGAAACAAGCTTCTACTTGTAACTCTGCATCAGCAAATTATTCATTTATTTCTTCTGTATGTGCATCTGATGAGACATGCAGGCTGAAATTAGGGTGAGAACTCTTCTTGTGCATGTACACGTTTGCATATATACGTATACATACACAGAGACATATTTAAAAGGAAAAGGAGAAAATTGAGCTGTCAATTAATAACAGGCTCTTAATTCTTTGTTTTAAATTCATTTTGTGATCGTTCACCCTGGGTTTGACTCACAATAAGACATCCATCTGTCTGAAGAAGATATATCCAGATGCTAGTATTAGGACAATACAAGACTGCACTATTTTAAAAGAGACTATTCTCCACACTCGGAAGTCAATACATCTCTTCTGTGAAAGAAAGCGTGTACGTGTTTCTGTGTAGGATTTTTCTGGGCTTGGGAGAAAGCTATTACAGAAGATGAATCAAAAACAAAGCAACATTTATCAGTGCTTTCTTTAAGCGAAGAGAAGGGAGAATAAAATTGGTGCTATCATAAAATATTTACATGGTTTTCTTGTAAATCGCAAGAGAGAAAATAATAGGACTGAAAAGGAAGATGATGTTCAAGACTTTGAAAGTGATTTTCATCTGTAAAGTTAGAAATGGGGAAAAAAAGAAACAGGGAAAGACTGAGAACTCTGTACATCATCTGGGGACATTCTACGTGTAGCACTGAGTACCAGGCTGCACACCCAGCCCTACCGCCAGAAACCAGCTGACACCAGACACCTCAGAGGGACAGCACAGTGCCCTCCAGCCCAACTTCCCACGATCTTAAACATCCCCTGGACCACTGGTTATTCAGCCCTCCCTCAGCAGGTACAGCAGCCCCTCTCGGTTCCTCACCCCACAGCTCCCAGGCATGCAGAGGAATGCTGGGGGTGAGCATGGCTGTGGGAACGCACAGGCAGAGACCTGTCCTGGGGCTCCCCGAGCACCTCCTGTGAGAAACTCGGTGCCTCCAGCACACACAGCACTAAATTTATAGCTTAGTGTAGCTGCCTGCCTCCTCCTCCTCATGCTGCCTAGCCCAACACATCTCCGGTCACCCTCACACATCCATCCATGTATCATGCCGCAGCACTTCACATTCCCTCCTCACTCCTGTGACCTTCTCAAGTGCTGGGGACAAGTGGCTTCAGCCCCAAAGGCAGCCAAGGCAGGTCAGGGCAACTCCAGGCTGGCAGCCTCCTCCACCCAAGCCTGGAAACACCAGCTCGGGGTCCCTGGGATATCCCCAAATTGCATCTTGAGGCACAGCTGGAAGAAAGCTCATCAGCACCACCGGCATCTTACAAATCTAACATTTATAGTGCTAGAATCATAAACAGTTTTGGGGTTTTTTAGTTGGGTTGAATTGATTTCCATGTGTTTAAAGCTAAGCACAGGTATCAGTGGGTGCAGGATCAGGGCATTAATTCAGAATTAAACCCCTTTGGATTTTAAGCAGCTTCAGCTTTCTCTGAGTATGTCTACCATTTCTCCTAATTGCACCCAGTGGAATTTTCTGAAAGTACAGCTTTATTTTGGAAGGGAGAAAAATATATTACATAGACTTTTTAAAGGTTTGAATTTAAAAAAAAAAACACACACATAGTTTGACTCAGAAAACTCTGCAAGTTTTTCTACTTTGCCACTTCCAACAGTTTTTTGTTCCCTCTAAATCCTTCTCAGAGCTGCTATTTTCAGGAAAAAAGCTGCCATATATCTGATGTAATTCAGATACCACACTGCAAAAAGTGTCTTTAAAGTGCAGATTTGGGCAAAGAACATCCTGCAGAGATTTGATGAGAAGCTTTTATACTTAAGCGATAGCCTTTGTGTTGTATACAAGGAGAAGGAAATAGCTATTCAGAGAGAAAAACAGTGATCTATTATTGCTGAAAGAAAACTCTGTCTGTGACAAAGACGATCAGGCGCACAAAAAGCAGAGTGGATCACTGACACCTCTCTCCTGCCAGGTAACACATACCCCACGCCACCCGCTCACTGCTGATTACAGTTTGCGCTCAGTGATGGATATTTACTTCTTCTCATCCCTTATGTCTGCTTTCCAATGCTGTTCTAAGATGATAGGACTTCATAGAGGATGAGCAGAAATTAAAATAAAGGCCACTGTAAGGACTAGAGCACTTTTGGAAGAGACTTAGTGTTTTCCAAGACTTGCATTTAATTTGAGTTGAGTGTCTCTCCGAAACGGTGCACGTGTTCTCTCCTCTCCATTATCTGTCACATCACATTTCTGCTCAACATAATGCAGCAAACCTTGGGAGCGATTTGTGGAATATATTAACATAGTTTAACGCACCGTGCATAAGATTTACATGCTAGTGCTGCAAGGAAAGGTGACAGGTCAGAATAAAATGGATGATTAAAAAAAAGTTGATTAATTTCTGTAGCGCTGTTTCAAAAAGACCTATTGGAACAGAAGACTCGCCTCACTCCTTCCGAGTATCTTAATTACACAAAATGAAAGGAACAATGCTGAAGCTGTGATCCTCCCTGCACGACCGTGCTTTACTCACCCAAAGTTAGCGGGACAATCAGTGATTTGTGTATTCTGGGGCTACTTTTCTGCTCTCATCCTACAGACCCTTGCTGGCTCCTCCAACTCAGCTCTCTCACCTTACAGCTCTCATCTCCCTTTGTTCGAGTCAGCTGAAATCAAAGCTCAGCATGCACTGAGGTGTTTTCCTCTCAAAGGATAGAATTACACATCAGAATAAATCTTTTCTCCTTGGATTGGCACTCGAGGAGAGGCACAGCAGCTTTCTCTTGAGCGTGCCCAGGCTGACTCATACCCAAATACCTGTACAGGACAAGGCACTACAGGAGGCTCTCCATCCCAGTGAGGCCGATAGGATTTTCTTCAGTGACGCTGAATTATCATCCAGCATCCTCAGCTGCTTGGGGAGGCGACAGCACTGCCACAGCCCCCAGACCTGGCTGAGATCTCCCACCTTTGCCACAATAGGAATGAACAGTACCCCAGGAAGCTACACCTCAACTGGACCCGAATCTCAGTTTCAGCTCCATTTGGATAATTGTACACAAAACACCGCTCAGGTGCCCCCGAAGCATCCATCATGGTCACCCTCCCAGGGGGTTGCTTCTTTCTGGTGGAACTAATTGACCTCTGACCTGTTTATTGCTTTACTGCCACCAATTTAGCACCAGTTTTCATCAACATCTGGTGGTCGGAAAATTGTATTTTACATTATTAGCTCTCAAATGGATAGCTAATGCTGCTTAATGGGGCAGTTATATGCTATTATAGATTCATTTTTTCTCATTTTGCTAATGAATGGAGAATCTTCATCAAATAAATATTTGCCAGTTGGCTTAATATCAGAGTCGCTAATTAAAAACAGAAAAATGCTCAATAAATGGAGAGTTGAATGGCAGCAGCAGTGAGTTTTAAAGAAGTATCATTTCTGCCACACTGTACTTGCACAGAGGCCAAATTGGCAATCGAGTGATCAATGTGAGGAAGGTTGAGCTGTATTTACATATTGTCTCAGCAAAATGCTACTGATTTATTTCTCTGGTGCCAGACACACAATATGGGCATAACTTAAATTGGCTCCTTTTCCTGGCTTTTACAAAAGAAATGGAGAATAGGAAAAAAAAAAAAAATGGAAATAAACAATCTTGGACTCGGTCCTAAAAAAAAAATCTGCTTCCCTCCACCGACCAAGCACAACTGCATCTGCATCTCACAATGGGACCGCGCAGGGATGGTGTGCGCTGGCACACAGCGTTCATGAAACATCCTTGCATAAACATGTGAATTTGGAGTAAACACATTTCAAGCTGACAAAACGCAGCCCTGAATGGAGAGCAGGCTCCCCTTCTGCAGACACAGCCCAGGGCTCGGCGCCTGGCTCAGTCTTGAGACTATTTGAGTCAAGGCTCTTAAATGAGCTCCCCCCCATCCTAAGGGCCAAACCCCTTCCTAGGGACCAAACCCCATCCCCTAAGGGCCAAACCCCATCCCCTAAGGGCCAAACCCCATCCCCTAAGGGCCAAATCCCACCCCCTAAGGGCCAAACAGGTTACATAGTGTTAAGGTTTGGGTTCTTTCACTACATACAAACACATGCACCTATCTCTTACTGATCATTTCCAGTTATACACTAACGCCTACTGGTGTCAGCTGGTAGCATTCAACACACAGATACACTTCAGTTTCTCTTACACCAAAGTCTTCCCATCCTGGTTCAAGACTCTACACAGGATCTTAGGGAGGCATCTTTACAATCAAAGCTTCTGCCTCCAAGAAGACAGGGGCACAGGTACATGTGCAGGACTGGAACTCGCTGCCAGTCCTGCTATACTCCACATACTTGCAAATAACTGAACGTTACCATCGAGTCAAATGCCACCACTCACAAGTCTCACATCCCAGAGGGATTCAAGTGGGGTTTTGGCAGAGGGCAAACACGAACACGAGTGAAACCTAACCACACTGCTTGCATACTCCTTGTATGAAAAGGTGTGCAGAGAACACAGAGAAGGTTTTTAACTCCCCCATGTGATACCTAACAAGAAGCTGTAGTTTGGATTTGAGATGTCTTCAGCATTTGGCACAGTTCACCCATGCCATGCTTTCAGCACAATCCACCTGCATCTCGAGGCAAAGCAGTAAAGACATAAAAACACAAGTTATCGTAATAGTGCCATTAAAATGCGAAGATCTCTTTATTTTTCCCAAACCAAACAATTCCTGCCGTTCCATAGAGAACATACTCTAATCCAAAGCTACTGAAGCACACAGAAGCTGTGCTGGCTCAACGTATCTATCAGCTTCACGGACCATTAAATAGCACAAATGGCACTAAATTATTTCTGAAAACATCGATACATTTCTAATACCACAGGCCCAACTCTCCTAACCTTTGGGTGCACGCTCCCCAAGCCTTGGTCCCAGCTCAGCTCCCAAGCACCTTCTTTCTCCACCTCCCGCAGCAGATACAGGTAGCTGGCAGCAGGCGCAGCCCACAGACCCCTGGATGCTGCTGCAGTTTTACTGCTGCAGTTTGAGAAAGCGATCAAGGGTGCTGACAGCATGGGATGAGCACTCCTCCAGCAGCAGCAAAGCATATCGTAAAAAGTAAACACCAAAGCCCAGGAAGTCATTATAGAAGTGTTTCTTTTTAGGTATTTTTACAGCTCTAATGCACTCTTCAGCAAAAAAAACAAACCAAAGAAAATAGGGAAAGAGGAGGAAAAAAGCTGTGTCAGGCAGGTTTGTTCTTCTGCACATTTGCAGACCCATTGACACACGCACAATAAAAGCACAGAAGAATTAGTGTTTCACTGATATGCGTTATTTGAATGTAATATAGAAGATTCACAAACCCATCACTTCTAAGAAGTCAGAATAAAACTAAAGACACAGGCCCAGCTTAATATTGCAGCCTGATGCTCAAGCAGACCAGTATTTGTCATGGCCTAAGACTAACACCTCTAGTTCTAAAATCCTTGATTCATTAATACATCCATCCATCCATCTGCTTTTACTCCTGGTACCAAATTTGCTCATAAAACCTCAAGATTTCTATTAATTTGCCTGTGTGTATTTTACATAGCGCTGCTATGTGGCCAGGAGAAGCAGGTTTGGAGAGCTAAGAGGAAAAACTCCATGGCTTTCATTTCAGCAGACACCTCTGCTTCAGTTACAGGCAATGAGAGGTTTGTAATTGCAAAACCTTCATCTTACCCAGCAACTTGTCAAAGGAGGAGCTAGTCAGACGAAGAGACCCGATGGTTCTGCGCTGTCAATACGTTCAGGCCAAATTACATCTTTGACAAGATCCTTTCTACCTGTCCAACAATATAAAACGTCATGAACGTTCTCCTCTCACGGACTGGTGTCTCATCACCTCCTTTCATGGAAACTATTCAACCATGTCAGCCCATCCTGGTGATCCCTCCCTTCTGGAAGAAATGCTCTACTCGGGGGCACCAGACTGGTTTTTTTCCCAAGTTTTAAATGAGGAACAAAGATGACATCAGTCTAAACACACTTTTATCACATGCCTTTGGGTATGCACATTAAAGATCCTTTTGTCACAAGAGCAGTAAATCTAAGTGTGGTACCCACAGCATGTGGTACAGACTGAGTTAGCTGGGGAAAGGAAACCGAAACAGAGGTTTCCCCCATGGAGCAGCAGGATCTGGCCAGAGAAAGGTCCAGGACTATGTGATTTTAAGTTACGATTAGTATGAACTTACTTCAGCTGCAGCTTCAAATAGGTGGCAACAGACACCGGCACATCGTTTCTCATGTCTGATGGAAAGTACATTTCACCCCAACCCTCTCACAGATTTCCACAGGTCTGATGTAAACCCAGGTCGATCAGCCCAAACTGGCTGAAGGGCACAACCAGACTGACTTACAGTTAAAGGGCAGCTGCTCTTGAATTTTATGATGGTGCAGAAATACCCAACTGCAATTTCTTCCTGAGTCTGGAATTTGTAATGTCTTCTCACGTGAGGCTTTTGTTGCAAACTTTCTGTGAAACAGCTGTCAAGCAGTAAAGTGAATCTCTATACTGCCCCTTTTCCAGCATCAACCAACATTTTCTTTGCAAGAAAAGAGCCTAAATTGGAAAAAAAAAAATTAAAAAATCAGCAGTATGTATTGAAACACACACCACTTTAGCCAGGAAAGATCTTTTCTTCATGGATATATAAAATACACTCTCTTGCAACAAGCTTGTAGCTTATTTATTGTTCCCAGGTCGCTACTGAAAACTCCTTAAATGTTGTTTGATGGAGTAGTGATTCTTTTCTGCCCTATCGGTGTAAACTGAATATATCTAAGAGCAGAATATACTGGCAATAAAAAAAGGTTCTTTTTGAGATCTATCAAAATAAAATATACTTGGGAGGCTTTGAAGTTAAATTTAAAAAAAAACACAAAGCACCAACTTTGGGAAATTGCCTTTCATTTCTGAGAGCACAATTTAAATTCAATCTGAGGGTTTGCACGAGACACCTCAGGTGCTCTCTGTTCCAAATTCAGTTGATTAATGCTGCCTTAAAAGATTTGCTGAAGAATCAGGCAGATGTAATTAGAGGAGAGGTTACTAATACTATACATAGATCATCAAAGGATAAGTATGCACAAAGGAGATAAAGAATCTCGATACAATTGTAATAATCTCTGCAGATTAAAAAAAAAAATTACAATCATAATTAGGAGAAAGTAATGAAAGCTTGCATGAGTATGTGATCTGCGCTCCCTCGGTATCTTATCGCTGGCAGATTGCTGGGAGGCTGAAGCCAGTGCCACCCCACACAGGGTGCGAGGGAAACACAGCAGGGACTGAAAGGAAACAGCCTCAGTGAGAGTAGGCTGCAAAACGCCGTAGGAATATTATCCCGATGGTTATGGGCTGGTTGCTGTCAGAGCTCCTGTTTGGACCTCAGTGGGAGCAAAGAGCACCCCACACACACACCCCCAAGGGCTGGTGGAAAGCAGAAGCCCTGCCAGCAACACCAGAGGATGTGCCCGTGGGTCTAGCTGGAGCGGACTTCCACAATTCATATATCATTTTCCGGAGTGCACAGGGTACTGACCAGCCCCTGAATTCCTGCGTGAGTGAAACCCTGCCTGAAGTTTATGTGCACAGAGCAAGGCTGAGTTCTGACCCCTGAAATTCTCATGGCTGGAGATGATTCAGCTTAATCAGGCTCTTACAAACAAGCCCTGACCACCCACTGGAACCACCACGCCTCGGGAGCTGGAAACGCAGGTATAAACACCACAGTGACAGTAAGACACTTTTGTATTGAAATGCAAATTTTTTCAAGGTCCTTTTTTGTTTAAATCTGCCACAATTTACTTTTTTTTTTTCTTCTTTAAACACAAAGCACCTTTAGAGACAGGCCATCATAATCCCCTTCGAGGTTGGTAATTTATGTTAAATAGGGGGTCAGACAGAGGCGGGCGAGGCTACAGCCAGACATGGAATAAATACCTTTTCAACACCAAGCTGAACCCAGTGCTTCGGTAGGGCACAAAAGACCCTGGTATCTAAAGACACTTCCATGCCTGCTGCAGTTTTCAAGAGGGCCTGTTACAGGAGGTGTTTGGCCTTTGTCTGATCTTACTGCAGAAACTCCTTCTAGAGTCAATCTTGAGACACAGGTACTTCCAGAAGGGGATTGCCCCATCTGCCTCAGGGCAGGAGGGAACTTCCATTTCTAACAACAGTTCTGCAGAAGGACTGGCTCAGGCTGGACACCAACAGTTCAGACAGCTACAGACAAATGCTGCTGTAAAACAGCATCGCATGCCTCAGATCAGTAAGGACAAACACCTCAAATATCCTGAGATGCTCAGCTGCTGCATAAAGAGATTGTAGGGTAGATATCTGGGACAGAAAAATGACGTTGAAGTACTGAACGCTGACTGCCACATCTGCTGTTTGTCATTCGGCCTTGGTAACGTTAGAAAGATCTGCAGTCAGAGTATCAATACAGACACCAATTGGAAGAAGACTTGCATGTCACAGCAACACAAGCCCCTCATTCTGGACACATGCCAGATCCCATACCAGATGTCCCCTCCCCAAAAGCAGGCACCCCTTTTCTGCTTTTGCTGGGGAATTTGAACTCTCGCAAAGAAATACAACTCGGACCTTTCTGTTGGACAAGGCCTGCTCTTGCTAATAGAGCCCAGGCAATGCACTGATGTTACCTCAAGCTGCAGAGCAGACAGCAATTTTTCCACACATTTTGCCCAGATCCAAGAACTCCAAGAGAAATGTTTTTGTTCATTTGTTTTCACGTCATGAGCATTTGTATTGACAACTCTGAAACCCCCAGAGCTACCCATCCGTGCAGTCATGGCTAGAGAAAGGCTAACAGATATTTTCATAACAAAAGACCACCACGCGTGAATGGAAGCCTGCTCTCTCATCTCTACTTGAGCTGAGGTTTGGGGAATATGTGTCTAATTGAGATGTGTGACAGAAAGGAAGCCAGCAAGAGCAAAAACCACCGCTTTCCCACTGTAGCATAGCTCTTTCTCACTGCAGCCTCCCAGATTTCTTCAGGATTTAGTTCCATGCATAATTTGAGATGGAATAAAACTGTAAAAGCTTAAGAAAAAGATCCAAGAGCTCTCACAGCATTGCATTCTCTCCAAGGACCTGCTTGCAATTTGTGCGGCCCTTGGAGCAGGCTGGGGCCCAGGGTCACCCCACCCCCAAACCGCCATTTTCCTCTCTCCTCAATCTTGAGCCTTTAATTCCACCATCTAAAACAGAGCGGCCAAGGGAGGTTGGGAGTCACTGCAGCTCAGCGGGTTGGCTGCGCTGTAGGGAAAGAGGGGCCTCCTCAAATGGAAGGAACCAGGCTTAAACATCAGCTCCACTGGCACTGCCCCGCTGAGCTGGCTCTAAAGAAAGAAGGCCAGGCTTCTTTTTTCTTTAGCAGAGAGAGGTAATAGCTTTCATTAGCTTGGTATACAGAAGCAGCCAAGTTTGCAAAGACATTACAGGCTCCAGCTACAGCACTTTGGTCTAATAAAGGATATTACTCCTGCCTACCTTTGTTTTCCTCTGCCTCTTCACCATCACTGCTGCCAAAGCCCTGTTACTGTTGGAACACCACAAGAAAGCAGCAGTGGCCTGAGTTGGCTCAAACATCAGACAAAAGTACATTGTTTTTCCCCAAGGAGCCATGACCAGCACAGGCAAGACAAGAGAAGGTCTGCAGTAGGAAGGAGGGAGGGAGAAAGGAGGCAGAGAGGACCACATCAAGGTAGCCCCAACACAGGCAAAGCTCAAACATGGGCTAAGCAGGACACACAATTGCAGTTTCACTTCAGAACATGACCTGGGTTTGGATTACAAAGGTATTTAGGTATCTGAAAGTACACTCGGCTGCCTGATTTGATTTTCAAAAGAAAATAAGTGGATTAGGGGGTAGATTTTTTATGGGATTTAGTTTCCTAAAGGGACAGAGAAGTACCCAGTGGGAGGGTATTACAACTCAATTAGGATTATAACGATGAGCTTATGTTTGTTCTTCATATTCACATAATTCAGGAGTGGTTGAAGGAATTTTGTACAAATAATCAAATTACAGCAAACCTAAAAAAAATGCTTGGTTCCTTCTGATAGAGATCAGCTGTAGGGAAGTTCAGGCCCAGCAAAATCTCAGAACATTATCAGTACCCAAAAAAAGAGGATTCAGGAAATTTTGCTGCAATAATTACCTTAAATTTAGAAATTCTAAAATGCCCAAAATAATATCAATTAACTCTTTTATTATTATCAACATCTCAATGGAACCTCAGCTTTTAGTCCATTTTTACCCTCCCTACTGATGAATATTTTACTGTGCTTGTGAAGACAACCTGTCTGGGTTTTCCAGTCTTTGTTACACTGAAAAAAACCTGTAGTGAAATCTAACAGCCCAAATATTACCTCACTTGGAAAGGATTTTGGAAGGAAAATTTACATGTCTAATCCTGCCCTTTTTCCTGAAATCCTTAATTTTTCCATATTTCTTAACAATTGCCAAATGTAAAATTCTACATCTGAAATGAATTTCTTCTTTGGCTCTTTACACATTTTCTACAAAACCCATCCCCCTCTACCAAGGGGTAACAGCATTTACCAAAACTGTTTCTTGTGCCAAAAACTTGAGCTTTAATAAGAGACCGAGGCAATCTGACAAATGTAGGGAAGCAAAACTCAGAATCAGGTTTTAAGATCTCTCTCAGCTTCCATCTAAAGCAAAACTATTACAGGCTAAGCTTTTCTTTCTTAATGAAATACAGATTAATTAGGAGCTAGCCAGCTAACAGGCTTGAACCAGGACTTTACCCCATGGCTATTTAGGAACTGTTCAGCCTGGTTATAAACTTCCATTCTGTATGTTTCTTTCTTAAAAGCTGAAAAGTAATAGCAGAACTTTTTAAATAATGCCATTTTCACTGCGGAACGGCATCAAATTCCTCCCCTGAGGCAGCTATGTTATCTCATTGAATTTAAAAACAATAAATTGAAAGTTAAAAATAAAAGAAAGGGGAAAGGGTGGAAGAAAAAGGTGCAAAGGCATTGAAGCTGTAGGAGTTCTGACAAATCATCTTGGCATATAGTCCCAGTGGTGATGAGAAATTGTTCTGTGCGTTTTATTTTTTACATGCCAGAACAGAAAATGTACTTGAGGCAAAGTTGTAGAATATGGTTAAATTAGTGGACTTATTTTATTAATGCTCATGAGCATGCCATGATGTAAAAGGATTAGTCTAATACACCACCAGTGTGGGAAAACATGACAGTACGTGTCCTAGTCCTGCAGTCTGTTACACATACTCTACTCATGTGAGTAATCATGGTCTAACATGACACCCTAAGGTTCTTGTTCGACACTTGGAGTCACATACCTTGTTTTTTCTTCCTTTAATGACTAAGCCTAGCGACCTATATTCTAGTGTATCACATCAAATCCAGCTGACTGCTCTCCATATTTTGGTCCTGCATTGAAGCATTCAGCTACATATGCCTTCTACCTTATGAATCAGATAAATGACTTGGTTTCAATTAAATATGTAAAATATACTTTACAGAGGCATTTTTTTTTTAAACAGAAACTGAATTTCACTGTCATTCATCCCCCCTCAGGCAGTATTTGAAGCCAGCAGAAGAAACCTAATGCACACAATTCTCCTGATAAGAAGAGTGAAAATTAGAAACATGGAAGTTTGTTTAAGCAGATTCAAGTATCCCTGGAAACAGGTAACTAAAGCCAGACAAACCTTGCACGCTTCAGTTCACAGTGGGTTCGTAAACCAAACTCTGTTTTTCTGTTCACAGGGTTTGGACTCTTGCCTGAAGAGTCAAGTTAGATTAATTTAAATCTCTGAATTAAAAATTCATATGTAAGACAAGGAGAGGCTGCTGTGAGGTGATGCAGGACAGAGCAGATGCAAGCAGCAGCCCAGGTTTAACTGAAAGAAGCAGGTATGCACAGCAAGTCACCAGACTTCCCACCTGTCTTTAAAGGTTTGGCAAAGGATGCACATGGAGAATAGAATCTCGTATCATCACCCCAAGTCAGGGTTGATTTGCATGCATGGATGAGACTGTTTCATGGCTTGACTTTCACGGCTAAATCCAAGTTTAGCTGTAATGTCTCTATGCTTCTGTTATATTGGCTGGTTTGTACTTTCTGAAAATTTTATTTGGGCACAAAATGCCCAAGAATGGACAAAAGCATTATGTTTTCATTTATTCTCATTTTGTTTCCGGGAGGAGAAGAAATCTCACCAATAGAATCTATTAGTCTATGTTCATACCAACACCATTAGTAAAATGTCAGTTTGATTTGAACCAGCTCTGACCTACTTCAGAAAAAATATTCCCAGGCTGCATACAGTATTTATCAGCATATACGTGCATGCACACACATACATACATCACTATCTCAGAGAACTTTTCACTAGCTGATAGACTGTGCAATGGTGTTTATGTGTGAGCATGGCTTAATTAGCTACATAATGAAAAGTGCAATGAAAATACAAAAGGGTTAGGGAGGGCCGGGCTGCAAGGGGAAACTGGATCTTGGCACATCTTGGGAATACTGAAGTTTGTATAATAAGGTCAAATTCTCACCTCACATTGATAAATAGACCATTATATAAATAAAAGATTCTCTGTGTGGTCCTTATTAGACAGCCTTGTAATTTCACTGAAGATGACAAGAATGATGAATAGTTCCTTGAGCAGCACTGAATTAGCAGCGATGCTCCACAGAGAGGGAGTTCAGGTCTGAGGTTTAGCTTGCCTTTCATAAAACACCCACCACCCTTTAAGCCACCATGGTGGAAGGATGTTTTCATAGTGACATGTTCAGGTGTTGGAGAAGCTGCCCTGAAACACAAAATATTGTCTGTGACAAGCATGTGGGTAAACATCATCATCTTTTAGTTCCCATTCCTAGCATGTGCTGAGTGTAGCAGGAGGGGTTCACTTCGGAGTGCAGATCCTGTCTGCTGAAAGCTGCAGCTCCAGGAGGAGATGATGTAGCTCAGGAGCTGGTCTGGGGAATGTAGGTTTGTCTGTCTGGAAATGCACTGACAGCAAGCTGAGCACAGTCCCATGTTTGTCATGCAGAAAGATTTAGGTCTGTACCAAAACAGGGGAAGAAATTAAGAGAGAAAGGAAAAGGCAGCAAAAGCTCAGCCACAGTAACCAGAAAACACTGTCTGGGATGAAAAGGATGAAAACATGAGGAAAAGAGCATCAGCAGGGAATCACGCCCCTAGCTACAGAGTTAAGAGCACTGCAGTGTGTGAGGGCCTTACACAGTGCTGAACACCAGCCAGCCACCGTCAGAGCTGCTGCTCATATCGGGTCAAACGAGACCCAAATGTGTTCCAACTGTGTGCAAGTCCTCTGCTGTTACCTGACCATCCGCCGGCTGCAGAAGCAAGTGTGTGCTCGACCATGCTGCTGCCCCCACCCCACAAGCTCTTCTGGATCTACCTAAAGCAATCAGTTCGCTGCTGCAGAGAGAGGTCTTTCAGTACCTGACGAAAAGTATCAAACTCTTCAGCAATTACCTCTGGTATGTGGAATTAAAATCTGCAATTCAGCTCCATTCTCACTAGCTAATTAAATGATACAGGCAGGAGGATGTGGTCTTTCCTTGGAAATATTTTCTTTCTGCCATAAGATCTCTCTCAAACTCAGATGCACTGGCTAAGATAAACATTTGACTAAGATTTAATTCTCTGGCTCTTTAATTGGTCTTTCATCTGTGTCACTGTTGCATATATATTTATATAACACATAGTCATTGACTTCTAATTAGTTTACAATGAGAACCAAGTTTCCAAGTATCCGGTACTATCGCGCTGGAGTCAGAAGGGCTAGCGAGCGCCAGGCATAAATCACTGTCTATGCCTCAGTTGCCTTCCCAAGCTGGGCATTCAAGTGCTTTTCCATTACTCCTCAAAACCTGGAAGACACCAGCAGACCACTCCGTTATGGTAAGGTGCAAGAAGACCTCACAGAAATTAGGCTACTTCTAAAATGATTTAGAAGTTTAACTATCACTTATAAATGTCATAAATAAAAGCTTTTCTGAGTTACTTTAAAAAATAAATGCACCAAATATGCCTTTGTTGGTACATACCTAGCAACCCCATTTAATTCTCTTCCCTGAGTATGCCAGATGCTAATAAGGAGCTGGTACTCATCACATAACATGGATCCAGACTTGCACTTCACCAAAACACAGAAGGCCAAGTTCCAACCCAGGATTTCACTCTATCCTACCCCAATGGCAGCAAAAAGCTGCACAGTTGAGATCTGGATCAGATTCAAAACTTTCCCAAAAATGTATCTGTGTTCACATCCTGATTTTTGATTCCAGCTCATCTCTAATTATAATTATTACACAGAATGTCAGATCTCAGGTTATGCTCTTTAAAGTTCTCCCTATAAACAATTAATTAGCTTGCTGCAGCCTTTCTATAAATAGCTTGTACATATAAATTATTCTCATCTGCTCAAACAAAATCCCTGCTCTGTTTTTTCTTCTTGCCGTTCCCCAGCGGACCGCAGCTGTTCGGCAGGCACACGTGTGTGTGCTCTACACATTCAGAGCTAAAAATAAGATTATGGGGCTAATTGACAAAGTTTCTCGTATAGAATTAATGCTTGAGAAACCAGGTTTTCCCCAGAAAACATCTAAAAGCAGCATTTTTATCAGCTTGATAACTCTGGTAGCAAGCACCCTTCCATGCCAGCTGAAACGCTGTTCAGCCAAGCAGCATGGGTTCCTGGGCTTGAGGCATCACGCTACTGTGGGACAGGATACATATGGTTACCCAGATTAGTTTTGCTGACAGGTCTTCCAAACTCATCCTATCAGCGCTGACAGGAAGGATCAGGCCAAAGCTTCCTCCAGCAAGCAGGCAGCTGCCTCTCCTCTCCGGATAGTTTCTTTGCTCCCCTCAACCTCTATAGTTGAGCTGCCCAAGTACAGTGTGCAGTCATTCCTCTGCCACGTTAGGGCTGAGTCCTGTGACGACTTAATCAAAAACATCCTCTGCCACACACAAAGGTGAGGTAGGCAGGCCACTGGCATGATCACATCAAAGACTGCAACAGTCCTAACATCCAAAGGGAACATCTGTGTGAATATTCTAGAAGCAGTTACAATAACCATCCCGCTCAGCCTCTGCGCACCTACCCGTGAGACGTGTACTAATAATCTTCATCTCAGCCCTGCACTGTGGCTGAGTAAGGAGTATTGATGAAGCACTTTGGCAGATTGCATACCAGTGCAACAAAGCGTTATGATCATTTTGAAACACTAATCTATACGTTTTTCCCTGCAATCTAGCATATGATCATCACTGCGCCCAGCCAGAGAGAAGAAAGCAGGATCACCGGGCAGTTCAGTGTTTCTCAGCATAATTCTGCTGTCACAGTGGGAACATGCCTTTGTTTTAGGGCCTTCCAGCTCAGGCAGGACTCCCTTGTTACCTTCCTCAGACCCTGCAGACAGAGCCCAGGGTGCATGGGGCCTTCCCAAGCTTGTGGCAGCTCTGCAGTTCCACCAGCCCGGTGATGTGCCACCGAGCACACTGCGCATCGCTGAACTCCACGATGCCGTCACACACTTGTGACTGCTCTGCAGGAAGACCACCGTGAAGGGTCTGGGGGAAACTTCTTTGCCAACAGTGCTTTAGGCAGCCCCTCTGTGGTCGCATGGCCGTCCAGAAAAGAGACTGGGGGGGCTCGAGTCCTGCTTTTGCCATGTTTTGTTGTGTGTCACCTGCATAAAGAATTATACCAGCTTGCATGAGGCCTTCTGAGATCACCTAAATTTAAGGAGTTAGAGCCTATTACATGAGAATACACCAGCAGATGTTAAGGATCATGTCCCATCTATTTTTTATTTGGAAAAATACAGAGTTATCATAAGCCATCAGCTGTTACCCTTCCCTCTGCAGAGCTTTTTGGTACATGTATTTTTGCTGTTCATAGCTGGGGGAAATCAACAAGGAGATTTGGAACCAAAAGACTGTCAGGCTGCAGTGGAAGGTGCTGTCAGCCATCCACGGGTGCACGCCATGTGGCAGAACTGGGGTTGTAAGGTGGTGCAGCTCCAAGCCATAAACAGAGCTGCGTCGGCATGCTGGGATGCAGCCCTGTACAAGCCCACAGGCAGGGCAGCTGGGATCCCTTCTAGCCTTGGCACTTGTCAGATGGATAAAGCTCACTCACCTCAGTGCCCCTCAAAGGAGAGGAGCTCACTGAGGGCAAACAGGGAGGTTCGGACTACTCTGAGTAAACCAGACAAGACAGAGAGAGCAGGTACCTCTGCAACCACCTGGCTATACAATCACTGCTACCCCTCATTTCTTGCCTCTCCGCATTACAGCAAAGCACTTTCCCACCACAAGGAATTTTATTTGCAAATTAATATACCACAGCCCTGTTCCTCATACACATAAAATTAACTAACCAAGCTGTCTAGCCAAGTGAAGAGCAGATTTGGGGTTGGCTTTTTCATGTTACCAAGCCTGTTGAATTTAAGGTTTGCGAAAAGTAGACTTGATGGCTCTTGCTTTGCTCTGTCCAATATTCATCAAACCACTGCAAACAGTTGTGTGGGATGTTACCAAGCGATGTTTAAAATAAATACACTCTATTTGCTACATAATAAACAGGATGAAATCCAACAGGGAATTAGATAGCCTTTTGATGCAGGCTCTGGGATCAGAGCCACGCAAAAGATTTCAAAACCTGAAGCTCAACTTCTGTCTTGTGCTAAAAGCTTCCAGGAGAAAATTTAACTGGTTATTGGCCCCTCATTCCCAAATGACTGGGGGTTTTTAGATGCACAGACTTTATTTTATTCTTTTTTAATATGTGCTGCAGATGAGTTGTTTCCAGTTAATAGAAGGGCAAGGAAATAGAGGAAAGCTGCAGTGAATACCAGGAGAGGAAACCAGGCAGAGAAAATTTTGAGGTACATTGCCAAAAAAAGATAATCCAGGAGAGTATTTCAGAAGTACTTAGTGATTGACCAGACAGAGAGGTGGTTCTCTATTTCCACAGCTTATGCAAAGAGAAATGACACCTTGATATCACAGGTAAAGAGCTGTCAGGAAGGCGGGATTTCTGACAGCACTCAAAATTGGTCTCACTGCTCCCAACACGGTCCATTATCATAACCTGAGCTTGATCAGCACTGGATACTTTGCAACTGTAATCAGCTCCTTTGAAAACACAGATTTCATTAAAGTCACTGGTTTGGGGTTTTTATCCTATTTTAATGGATCTCTGCTCATCCAGTCCCCTGGGGGTTTTATTTTATCTTTTTTTTAAACAAAGTGAACAGGATTGAACCTCACAAAGAACAAACCAGTATCTTTCAGCATCCAGCTCTGAAAAGGGTTATGAGGATGGGTTGGTTACTGACACTGGTTTCTGAAGTACATATATTAGCATTGTGTTTCAAGCAGTTTTAATGCTTTCAAACATTATTATTCCTCTGCCTTGCATTTAAGATGTCCCTGACAAGAGTTTTTCTTCTGCTTTGTCAAATTAGTTATCTTTTGACATTTTACATTTTGTATCTCACAAAGGCCCCTAAAGCAGCAATCTCTGAACTAAACACCTGTCATTATTCTATAGGTGAAAACCTAGCTTTTGCTTTTCTATTTCACATGGCAACATGAAACCACCAACTCGCCTTGTTGACTCTTAACCCCTTTTACTTCAGTTAAATGGTTTAAAGATTCACGTAATAAAGTCCCATAAAATCTCAATTATTCTTCATTTATCTATACTAAACTGTTTCAGTCAACAATTGACCTTGACTCATTATGAGCATCACTGTATCTGGTTAAATTTACTCCTGGAATTTATTGCTGCTCTTTCATCCCTGCTTTTGACCAATGCTAATCTATTCTCTTTCATTTTCCAGGCACCCTGCACAGTTCAGAACATTATTGATATTCTGGATTCATATGTTCTAATTTATTTGAGTTTTTCCTAACTGTCACTGCAGACAAAGGCAGCCTTATTGTAGACAAAGCCAACTGGAAATGGAAAAGGGCTACTTTGTTAGATTGTGTTACAAATTCCTCTCCTTCTCTTCCCCCCACCAAAGTTGCTCTATTATGTATTTTGAATTACACACCCCAGACTAAAACCTGCATGTATTCGAGCCATACCAAGCAACAGCACAAATCCCACGCAGAGAGCAGAAAAGCCACAATTAGCAGCTGTTGAATTTGTAGCAGTGGGTAATTGAAGTGGCCACATCACTGCCAGGCACGGTTTATCTTTGGGTGCAGCCACAGGGATCTGAATTAAGCAGGACCGATTTTTTTTTCTAGTTATCAACAAGGAGGATGCAACAGGCAAACGTTCAGGGTGCTTTGAGGGGCGTCACGTGGAAGCAGATCTGTGAGCACACAAAGCAGGCAGAGGGGAAGTTCAAGTAACTGAGACACTGATTACAAGACATTAAAAAAATAATAATTGTTGTGGTTGGTTCCTTTGGGGTTTTTTTGTTTGGTTGTTTTTTTAATCATTAGTTCCTGTGAGGAAGAGGCAAAGATAGGCTCACTGAACCAATCCTCTGCTCTAGAACAAATACACCATGGCTCAGTAATGGAAGGACTGCTGGTTTCCACATATCCATGTTCTATGCTACTAGAAGGAAAGTTAGGATTAATCCCACCCTCCTGCCCTCACATGCTGCTTGTGCAGAGGCCAAACTCTGTCACCTCTGCAGCCTTGGGGGGCAGACCTGGCTTTCATTTTTAACCATCAGAGCAGCAAACTTCTAGGAAAGTATTTCTTCAGCAATTAGTGTCAGTTCATTATGAAGTATCACTAAAGGAAAAGCATCAATTCTGATTTAGGAAGAAGTCTTTGAAACATTGATTTTTCCTTTCAGAAGCATTTCTATTTTTAAAGATATAATTTAATGTTACACTATATTTTTAATTAAGAGTTCAACAGCAATCCACATGTAATTACTTTAATCTATAACTCTTTGTAGGTTCTTTTCTCCTAAAATTCGTTTAGAAAAAAAAAATAATTCTTTTCTTTGCTTTCTCTGGTACAAGATAAAATTCCCATCTAGCTCTACTTGATGTTTATCTTCCTACATCTCTTATCACCACCAACCTCCAGGCAAACCCCACTCCAGTTGGGGTTTCTATGGGGTGTTATGTATCAGTACACCACACTGAGGATTTGCTGGGTACACATAGCACCAACCCAGTATGATGTTCCTCTTCTATTACATCTCACTAACACACCTACTCAAAATGAAACGGTAAATGGAAACGAATTGCCCAGCTAGGAATCAGTCAGTCATAGCTTCTCCATTTGTTCAGGGATTTTTTTTTCTTCTATTTGTTTGCCTTCCTTTTCTCCTAGCTCCTCACCTTACCAAATGAAATCATATCAGCACACGGATTCTCCTTGCAGTACTAAGACGACCTGTGAGGACATTATCTTATCTGTCCATACAAAGCTTAGCACTGTTGTGACAGGATTAAATAGTCACTAATAGAACAAAAAGGGAAAATTAACTATAAATACTGCTATCAGGTTCCCCTGCTCAGCATCTGTCATTTTTTTGCAAATACATAGTCATCCCTTTTAGTAAATTCAGAAATCAATACATTCACCTTTATCAGAATCTCTCATTTGCAATCAAGTTTATTTTCTCCATGGTAGTTTTCTTCCTCTACTATATTCCTAAAAGATTTTTCCAGTATAAAATATTTTCTATAGAAACGCTTTGACATTTGCTTTGCTATGTAGTAAACCAAGAGGCCTAAATCCAGGAGAATTCCTTAATGGTCATTTATGTCTGAGGGAAACCAGTGTTAAAGTGCAATTTTTCAAGTAAGCAACATGCTGACACTCAGTAAAGTGATACAGATTATTTTAGATAGGAGTAACTGAGCTGGGTAATTCATCTAACCTACCTGACCTGACAAGTCCTTTCATTATTTTAGAACAGTAATTGAGATGCCAGAACATGTGATGGTGATGACATAAGATGACAATATTGGTGCACTTCAACCAGCCTCCATGTCTACATCAATGAGTGATACCACAGGCTCACAGCTTAGCCACAGACAAGGTCCAGAATGGTTATCATCTTCTGCCTTTCTTTTCAGAGGATGAGACAACTCCAGGGATTACTGTATGAATTAACTTTAACTCCTTTTCTTGTCATAAGCAATGAAGTGCCCCAGGAACAGTCCTAGAATTGGCTAAGGGCCATATGCCACCACTCCCCTTTCATGTCTCCTGACTTGTTTCAGTGGGACAGGACTGCTGGCTCACTTCACCTCTTCCACTGGCTCTTTTCCCTTTGCAGACCAGGCCACCTACTCCTGTTGACAGCCAGAGAAGTGGCAGTGAGGTTCTTCCTATTCTCTTGAACTCACTCACACACCAAGGGGAGAAAAGGGCAAACATTTAGGCCATGGTTAGGTCATCTTCCTCCCTCTCCACTGCCTACACACCCAGGCTTATAGTTCTGCAGCATCTTTAAAACAGCCAAGACCCTCTGCTTCATAGGCTTCAAGTTCACCCTTCCCAAGGAGCAACCTTAGCAGCCTCCATACAGCAAAAAATCAGGTTAGACAAAGGGCATTTTGTCCTCCTCCTTTGTCTAACCAAATATTTGCTTCTGCTTTAACGAGTGCTTAAGCCTTGCATTACCAGCTTCTCTCCTAGGCTTACTTCTTGCTGCAAAATCACCTTCTGTGTGATTAGGGAGAGAACCACAACCAAAATAATACTCAGAGCATATAACAGGCCCTGTAGTTTAACACATGGATGTATAAATAATGAATGATATGGAACAGAATTAAAGCAGCAGTAAGTAGAAACACATCAACCAAGCAGTCACGGTACTGAATTGAGAAGCAGGGGGGAAGCAATAACTGTAGATAACACAGTGCAAGTGCTGGAGGGCCTACAGACCTTTCAAAGAGAGTTAACAACATCTCTAGATCTAAGACACTCACAAAGATACTTGCACAAGTAGAGCCCAAAAAGCAGCAGTTCAGCATGAAATCAGAGCTAGGTAGGTAGCATTGCAGCTTTGGAGGATTCAAGCATCTCTAGCAGCTCCCATTCTCCTCCAGAACATCACGCAGCTTTGGAAATGAGGAACAAAATCTAGAGCAAGATTTGCAACTGATATAAAGATACTATGGAGGTAATAAGGATCTACTGTAGGTATCTACAATGGAGATCCAGCTGATCTGCCCCCATTTCCCGTAAATTCTTAGCAGTGCCACAGAGGAAAGACAGCCACAGGTATTCAGAATTAACACCACACAACGTGAAAAGTTTCTTTCAAAGAGCAGCAACTGAGATCTAATGTTTCTGTAGCCATAAACACCTTTAATTAGAAAGCTTATTTCACTTACTGCACATTCAGAGAATTACACACTGGCTGCAAGCTAGTTTCATCTTCCAGTCTCATAAGACAGTAGGAGCTGCACATAAAATCAGAGAGAATTATGTCAGTGTGCTTTGCTGGAACAAGAATCACACTCTTCACAGTAAAGTGTGATTCTGGAAATATCTCCCTGCAGAGGGGTTTGGGTGCTAAAGGGATGGAAAAAGCTACTGGCAACAAACTCAGGCTATTCCTTGTCACCAGAGATCCAGGAGCTTGAGTGGGAAGCAGCAGAGCTCCAAGAAAGCCACGGACAGGTTCCTTGGTGAGACCAGTGGAGGTTTCAGCGGGCAGTGACACAGGGTTGCTGTGCTCAGTAGCTGGTTGGGAGGCCACTAAGTACAAGAATGTCATTCTACTTCTGGAGGCAGTGGGTTAGAGCAATTCCTTCCAACACCACGTAACCAGCATCAAGATTCATTAAATCAGTAAGAGGATTCTTGTGATTAATAGTTCTGATTACATCTCACACCGCCTGACTCCTCCCTGCTTTTTTCCCCACTAGACTGCAGGTTAATTTATAGAAGGAACTTTCTACTCTCATTTCCCTAAGGAAATGAGCAAAGCAGCAAATTACATGCTGGATACAGGGAGTGCCTGCAGGTTTCCTTGCAGCCTGCTAGAAAAAAATTCATCATGCTGGTCACAGCACCGCTCCTTCTTCCAGACCAGCCGACCCACCCAACACGACCTCAGAGAGGTTTCAGTCATCATCTTCCTGCTTGCATCCTTTTGTAAGGAAGAAACACATACAGAACACTCCTCTCCAGGCCCTTAAGGCCTGAGTTCCAAAATTACATCATGTCCATCCCTATTTAGATCTGAATCAGGCAGAGGTGACTCGAGATATATGCTGCTGAAATGAGCATCCAAACCGCAGCAGGTCAACAGGGGGACATGATGCAATTTGCAGCTCAGACCTTAAGGGACTGAAAATCCCATCCTAAAGCAGGATGGTTTAAAAACCAAACAAAAAACAGAAACAATTTTAAAAACCCAAACAACACCCAAGACACATACATACAGCATACAGGTTTCTAATGTACAAAGCTAAACAGAGGGAGGGGAGGTCTTGTTTTTCTTATAATTTGGAGAGAGAAAAATGAATCCTACACTATCACTTGGTTTCCACCATAGGGGTTAAAGATTTGAAGCACCCATTGCTGGAACAGCTCTCTGAAAAGAACACCAAGTTCTTCAACTTTGACAGGAGAAGTCAGTGATTGGCATTTCAAAATAAAAAGGTTGGAAAAAATATAAAACCCAAACAATAAACCTTTCACTTAGCACAGGTTTCACATTGGCTGAACTGTCACAAAGCTCTTTCTCTTCATCAGGGTGATGCCAGGTACATTCACTGTCTCTCCAGAAGCTTTAGATAACACCACAAAGGAAAAGATGAGAACTTTATTCCT
Source organism: Porphyrio hochstetteri (assembly GCA_020800305.1). Taxonomy (NCBI): domain Eukaryota; kingdom Metazoa; phylum Chordata; class Aves; order Gruiformes; family Rallidae; genus Porphyrio; species Porphyrio hochstetteri. The sequence goes on from CM036920.1 coordinate 15,652,121, forward strand.
CACTAGGGAGATTTTTAGCAGTAACTTCTCTCTACAGAGATCCTCTCAGGTGACTTCCAGGCTGACACAGCTGATTTGCACAGGATTAAAGCCTTGGTCTCTTTCTGTGAAGATGACACTTTGGGGTTTGGAACAAAAATCCTTCTTCCCATTCAATCCATTTTTGTCTCAATTTCAGATAAAAATATGTGCTGCTAGAATCTGCAAGAAGATGTCCATAAACCAGGGATGGAGACCTGAATCTGGTACAATTTCTGAATGCTGGGAAATTAGAGCTGACCAGACCAGGACAATCCCAATTTGGGACAATTTTCAATGTGGCCACAACAAACCATGGAAAATATTTTGCAAATGTTTTCTATTTTGCATCAGATCAAAACCTTGCCCTGAGCACAAAATTGGCAAAAATGTCCATTTTATGAATAAATCTGAGCTTTTCCATTACAAAGTGGGACACGAGGGTTTTAGCTGTTACGAAGCACTATGGAAAACTCAAGCCCATTTTTCATCCCAGATCAGTTGCAGTAACGAGCTTCCCCAAACTCTTTTCCTCCTCTGATTCTCACCCCTTCTCAGCAGATCCCTGAAACAGCCAAGTCTCCACAGAATAGCAAGCATACATGGCTAATGGAAGTTCTCTGGCTTAGCCAGCACTAGTAAAATCCCATTCTTCCACTCCTCCTGAAATTTAAGGAAATTATTCTTAGAAAAATGACTAACAAATGTGAGTGAGCAGTTACCTGTGTGCAGAAACAATGTTGGGCCAAATTCTTCTCTGTGCCTGTTTGCTGCTGCCATAATTCTGTCTTAAGTACAAATGACTGCACTGCTTTCACAGAACTCGCTGTAAATGCTATTTGCTGGAGGAGAAGATAAGTGGTAGCAGCTATAATTCAAAAGCAACAAAAGCTGCACACGCTCCCTAGCAACATAACAGACATGAGACAGACCTACACTTACAACTACAACAGATAGCTGGAATAGCTCAAATTGTTTATTTCCCCAAGAGCAGAGAGAAGGGGAAGAAAATACCTGGTAGCTCTTCAATGAAACATTGAGCAATCAGGTTAGGGAACGTGCTTGTTTCTCACCATGGTGGTTAAGGCTGCGGACAAGGGATTACATGGAACAACATTCCTGCAGCTCAGAGAGCATCATGGCTGAGCATTTAAACAGGGATGTGAGAGATGGGGAGTCGGAGTCGCATGTCCTCCAGCTCGGCGCATCACATCTCAGCAAATCCACAGACCATTCTGGAAGGATGCCAGCACAGAGCACTGAGGATGAACTTGAGTGTGGAAGTTTTGCCCCTTGAGGCAAGAGAGAGAATTGAAAACTTGCCAAGTCTCTAAAAAAAACACAGTTGGAAGATCCTGGAAGAAAAAGGTCTGAGTAAGAGTTTTATCCTGATACCGTCTGTCAGTGACCCAAGCCGCTGCCTAAGTGTACTCAGCAGCCTGGAAGACAGAATTATGGAAAATGTATGAGAGGGTTTTATCCCTGTAGATCTGAATTTTGCCAGGCTTGACAGTAAAATTTTCCTCTTGACAGCTATCTCAGTGGATCAGAGGACTCACATTTTGAAGCTTTTTGCCCAAACCTGGGGAATATCTAGTGTAAAGCAGGTAACAACAGACCATCCATTTAAATTTATGAACCCCAGAGTTCCACTAAATATATGGTTCCCTTCTTCAAACTATTCTAAGACACATCCCTGCAGAAATATCCTTAATGCTCCAATTCAACAAGCATTTAATTTTTGTATAACTAGTCACTAGTTCCATAGGACTGAACAGATTTAAACACACTCTGCTGAAATGAGTCCTAAAACTCTGTAATTTTGGAAAAGTTCCTTTGAACAAACCATGTATTGAGCCCACTTGAAGTGATCGTATAAACTGTAAGTCTAAAAATCCAGCAGAATTGAATGTGGCGCCTTTCAGAGCTCCTCAGAGCTCTCCCTGCCACATTCGTGCTGAGCCCTGCACCTCCTGGACTCCCACCAGAAGGCAGGAGCAGCTCTCCATTAAATACCACAATACATTATCCCAGAACAGATTTCTCCCCTCAATTCCACCATGGACAATCAGGCAACCCCAGAGATATCCCATCATCACAGTTTAGCAGAAACCAGTAATGAGAAGTTGCGGGAAGGAGTTTTCGTTGGGTACCTCACTGTGCATGAAGCATGGGAGCAGTGTTCTTGGATGGCAACAGAGGAACTGTTCTTCACATTGACCTTCTAATCCTGGAGGCTAAACCAAAGAAAGCCTTATTTGTTGCTCCACCTCCTATGGTTTCACAGACTTCTACAGAGGAAGGCTGACTTATCCTGCCCAGCACTGGTCCAACATGTGTTGAAAACACTGCTAAGGAATCACAGGTTTTGTCTGTCCCTTTTCCCCTCTGTAACCCACCAAAACACTTTCTATGCTGATCTCTAATGCACCATGTTAAACCTACCAAGGCCAACAGATGCTTCCTGACTCCCAAAATTATCAGCAGGGCTGGGAGGAGAAGAAAACACTGGGGCAAAGAGGGAGGGTGTCACACAGCATGCATGGATCTGATTAGAGCACAGAGGCGCTGGCAGAGCCAGGCTGGAGGGAATATCAGCACCTCCTGTGCCCAGCCTTGCTTCCACGAGCTTGGCAGTCTTCAGCTCCGATCCTTCCCTAATCTGCAGTGTTACTAAAATATCACCAGAGGATATTTTGCTTTCCTTTCATTGCTGTCCTTTGTAGCGCAGCTCAAAGTATAAATCATAAAGCAGCATGGAAATCACATTTCCTCCCTGCCTCTGGAATGATTTCATTGTATCTCTTTCTGTTTGGCCTGTGAAACAGCTAATGTGCTTCTCTTATTTTCCATCCCTTTAGGATTTTAGGTTAACCTGTACCACTGACCTCTTTATAACTAAATGCCAAACACCAAACTAAAACATAACATGGTGCCAGATTTAGAAGCTCTTGTCAGTCTGAAGAGATTAAAACCAAAACAAACCCTGCTCCCCCCAAAAAAAAGACAAAGTCTGTGGGGTTTTGCACCCCTGAGGCCAATGTTTCATATCTGAAATTCAGCCCCTTCTGCCAAAAGATGCACAAACTATTTTTTTAAAAATTTATTTTAAAGTTAGCTGGTATTTCAGATACTCAATTAAGGTGATGGCACAAATCAAATATGGGATAATCCAAACTAAGATGGAAGTTTTCAGCCTGAAAAGAAGGGGCACACAGCCACTGAAGAACCCCTGTGCTGCTTCTGCGCTGTGTGAGCAGTACCCCTGCTCCCAACCCAGGTACATCGTCTCCTTAGTGTCAGGGGACAGTCACCACATTCAGACAGACAGGCTTACAATGTCACCTGTCACAGAATGTGTCAGGTTGGAAGGGACCTTCAGAGGTCATCTAGTCCCACCCCTGCAGTGAGCAGGGACATCTTCATTAGAGCAGGTCGCTCAGGGCCCCATCAAGCCTGACCTTGAATGTCTCCAGGGATGGAGCCTCCACTATGTCTCTGGGCAACCTGTGCCAGTGATTCACCACCCTCATATTGAGGAACCTTTTCCTAATATCCAACCTAAATCTCCCCTTTTCGAGTTAAAAACCATCACTCCCTGTCCTACTGCTACACACAACGCTGATGTGAGCACTGGAAATCTGGCAGAATTGTTATTTTGTGTCTGACCAGATCACAGTTGGTGAGGTGTAAGCTGGCCAAAGCGCCTCACACGCGTCATTAAATACATTCTTTACTAGCACTAAATAATATTCAATTTAAACAAGGAAATAAGAGTAGGAGAAGTAGAAGTTCAATATAATAAATCGATTTTAAAATTTTAATTCTACAAGTGATTAGCAAAAATTCTCAGAGAGCAGGATGAAGGAGCCCTTTCAGAAACAGTTGAGCCTGTTAACTTGGTGCCCTCCTGGCAGGTGAACAGGCTTCAGAAGACCAGGTCCATGGTGCAAGGGTGGCATTAGGAAAGGGACAGACATACAAAAAGTGAAGTGAGTGGGATTCAGAGATTCCACCTTTCTTTCCAGTGGTGTCTTTTAAAACACTTGTATGATGCAGAAGTAATTTCTTTGGAAATGGGGTGCCATATGAAATGAAAGCATTTGGAATCCATAGTGAAAGAGGTTATTCCTAGTAGGAATTGTGAATCTATTTTATCTCGTTACTCCTAAATACACTAGCTTCCTTCTTGTTATAGTCACTTGCAGCAAGATGTTCAAAGGCATCCCGATAATTGATGTCCTGACCCATCCTAGCTGCAACCCTTTAAATTTCACCACGATTTCCTCTACAGGGATTAAATCAGGAGATGCACTCCAAGGCACTCACTCCATATTTCTGCATCTTCTAAGAATGACCTTTGATTTGTTGATTTTCACTTGCTTAAACACATCCTGGAACACATTTTGCAAACTGAATTAATTTTCATTTGCACTTTACTGTTTATGTTCAACTGGGCCAGTGCTCTAACTTTCCTTGTAAAGGCTGCCTTCTAAAATTGAAACTTCAAGTTTAAATCATTTGGTGTAATGTCTGTGAATTGTGCATAATGATTGTTATTAGGAGTCATCATCTGGGGAAAAATACTAAATACATAAAACCACGAGAATTCACAGTAATTCAAAATATAATTTTCTTCCTAGAGGATCTAATTTTAGCTACTAAAAGACCATCACAGCAGTAGTACTAATGTTTTCATTGTATATGACCTAAACTGTTGTTCAGAAAAACCCCAGGCAACTCACTTAAAAGCTCAATTGCTCTCCTCAGATCAAAACGGAAAGAGCCAAACCTAGTCGAAAAGTGAGCAGGGCTCTGTGGTACATGCTACCTGCCAACAGAGCTCTCAGGCTCTATTCCCTCCAAAGATCGGTTTCTTCACCAAAGGCAGAGATATTCCCATTTCCTCAGCAGCCTGCACAGCAGGTTTCTTAGTGCCTGCAGTGCCTACATACCACTCACATCCTGGTGGAGAGCAACAGAGAACCTGAGCCTGAAGACCATCCCCTTACACTCTTCCACTTCCTGCCATGCTTCCTCTCAGCAATCACCAGAGCTGAAACATTGCTCAGGACAGAGTAGTCTTAGAAAACCCAACTAACACTTCAGAGGACTCAAAACTCCAGAATCGTCTCCCTGGCTTGGCATCACCACAATGTCAGTAGAAGCTTTTATCTCCCATTCACATGCTCTTCAGATGTTATGACTTAAGAGAGATTTTCGGAGTCACATCTTAGCAAGCAAAATATTTACAGCATGCTCTCCCTTTTCCAAATACAAAGTGACTCCTGAAGCCAGAGTTGAGAGGCAGGAACATATAGTGCCTAATATTTTCGTTCAGGCTGTACGGTTCCCTTTGCATACACATGTCAGTGTGTCTGTGCCCGCACGGGGAAACACGAAACAGGCACTTTCTCAGGCAGGAAGATCAGCTATGACTTACCTCCCAACGTTACAGATGGGACATGTGGAGCAGCAAGTCCCCATAATTACACCGGCCGACTCCCGAAGCGGGGTGCTGCACTGACTGCAGAGCCTGTCACATCCAAGGCAGCACCTGCACTGCCTCTAACGGTGCCCCGTGCTTGCAGGAGCAGACAACCACACCTGCACATTTGAAGACCTTTGAGGGTCCCCGACCCAATTTACTGCTCCCTCTCACTTCATGGGCATGACTTGAGGAGCCTACAACTCAGTAACGGTCACAGCGCCTGCTGAATTGCTTTCTCCACTTGCAGAAGTCCAGCAGCCCACAGCACCCTGTCCCTAACCCTGACTAGATTGAGGGGTGCAACACAACAACAGGAGGTAAACCTGTAACCAGGGATTTTCTGGGCCTGTATCGCTGTTCCCAAGAAGGAACTGGGTATGGATACCTAAGGCAAAGCCTCCAGGCAGTGCCTGATCTGCAGTTAGCATCCCTGTCCTGATCACAGGATACCTGCACAGTGATTCGAGACAGCCTGACCCCGCAGAGAGCAACGAGGGCACCTATCTCAGGTACTTAACACAGATGGAGAGCTCGCTTTGAGCTGTAAACATGCTGGAAGGGCTCAACTTTACTCAGCCTGTGAAAATTTCATCACATAACCACAGCTTCAGTATCAGTTTATAGCAGCAGAGGAGTATCAGTCATGTGCTTACCTTAGGCTGGCATTATTTCCATTATAAATGTATAAAGCATATGAGCAGTTTGCTCTTTACCTTGTATCCATTTGAAAAATAAAGCTTGCATTTTTGTTATTTTATGGATTTTTAAGAGCTAGAATGAGCAGTGTTTACACGAACTGAATATAAAATCAATTCTATCTTGATTACATTTGACTTCAATGAGTACTAAGTGATGCTTCTTCCATTTAATCAGGGAACAGTGTTGTAGCTACACTATTTGCATTTTAATAAAAATTCTCTCAAGAACCAACCAAAAAGGCAGCAGCACAGCTAAATGCTTCGAAATTAGGGATTCATCTTCCTTGATGAACAGTGAGATTTAACTCATTTAGATGCTATTTTGTTCTTAATTTTTAGGCTTATTTAATAAATAGAACCAGGTTGAAAAATTGCAAGGTTCATGCATTCCTTCAAAACAATTTAAAAACCTTCCCTATGCTGAGGTTTCCTATCTTTTCCTGTGTGTATACGAGTGTTTACACCTACACAAGCACACCCTTACACACGCACATCCCAGCACGTTTTCCTGTGAGCAGCAGCACACTTCCCTGATGGACTGGATCAAATCCCTGAAAGCAGCAGAATATTTGAGCTGCCAGAGAAGTAATACAGGGCATTGTTACTCTCAAACGTTTATAACAGGTGAAGTATGAATTCACAGAACGTAGCATGCGACTTATTTTACCTCACAACAAGCAGAATACAGTGGGTTGGGTTTCAGTGTCTTAAAAAAATCCTAAAGTGGGCCAAAACTAGCCCTGATATAATTCCAGGAGTTTTAATGGGATGGTGCTAGGGATGAATTTGTAGCAGCTACTAAAATGGTATCATTCTCTCTCACACAGCATATAGTGAGCAGTCAGGAAGAGCGAGCAGTGAGAGCACAAGCAGCAATGAATTTCCAAACATGCCTTTCCCAAATTCCCTGTTAAATTACAAAGTCCTGTTAAAACTGAAGACTGGAAAATTTCTATTACCCAGCCCCTTCCCAGCAATCTGCAGGTTTGCCAGGAAAGCATGTGGAATCTGTATCATGATGATTACAATTCAGATTCTTCGGGAGAACAAGGGGAGAGGTGCTGATTTCTGGTTGAAAGGCCACAGAAACACAGAAAGCAGCGAGGGGCGGAGCAGCAGGTCTGTGTAACGGGTGACTGCACGCTCCCCCCGCGAGGGAGCTGTGGTTTGGGAGGCTATTTAAGGGCTCTGAGTGCCCGTTTCCATTACAATTAGTGCTCTGTTCCCCTAGGTAGCTCTGGAAATCTCAGCGTAGGTGTACACATAAACTACGTTATTACCAAATCCTAAAACAGCTCAAGGAACATTAAATTTTATGTGCCCTGTTCTCAGCTGACGTTACTCAGCAAAGCCCTGCTGAGGTCATTAAAGTGCTGGGGATGGCTATCAAAGGGTCTGACCTGAAGCTTTCACCTGTTACTCTTTTTTTTTTTGGTCGAGTTTGTACACTCTGGATCAATAGCTTTCATTACCAATAATGATCATTTGCAGATTCTTCACAACAACTGCAAATTAATTAGATGTTGCAAGAGTTCAATTGATTCACTCTCACATCACTGAATTACTGATCTGCAGCTCAGCAGCAGCACCACCAGCAGAAGCTGTTAGCACTCAGCATGGTGGACTTTCTCTGGAACAGTCTCACAAATACTGAAATCTCTCTTGCACCTTAATGAAACAAAAGCAAAATGCTTGCAGTGCTCCTTTCTGGTTAGGATCTGCACAGCTTGCTGCCAGGTAAAGGAGAACAGCCCCATCAGTCTCACAGTCCTGGCGAGTGCTTCAGCTGGAGGGAAGCAAGGTGGATACCTGGCTCTTCATCACACGGTGCTGCTACTATTTGGTGTCCATGCCCTCACTCCAAAATTGGGCTGCAAACGCTCCTGCTCTATTGGGAGCAGGGTTGTGGTGTCCTAATCGTGTCCCCATCCCCAGCAGATGTGGAGATTTAACTTTTTTTGGAAGGCAGAGGCCAAAAGCACAATCATTTACTGCAGACAGCGAGGAGAAGAGGCAGTGGGCAGTGCCTCTGAACTGCACCTTTTCATCACTCCAGGCTATCTTACCTCATACAGTTTGAGCTCCCTTCCCAAGCCAGCCACACGTCTCACCCTGGCACTGTCGCTGCAGGTAATCTGTTGGGAAGGACTATGAAGCGCCCTGAGAGCACAGAGGGAGCGTGTGTCTACAGAAAGCTGAGTTCAGTGCCTTCAGCTCAAAGGCAACTGCACCTGCTGAGGAAAGGAGCTGAAAGAAGAGGTCAGAGCTGGGAGTTTCTTCTCAGACTTGGCAGCATCTTAGTCTGACAGCTGTGATTCAGCATCATTGTTACCAATAAAACACAAAAAACTGTTACAGCATTTTGCCTCTATGGAAATTAAAACAAGGTGTAACATTTTGTAGTACTAATCCTTCCTCGCTGATACCGTCTTGGGAAAGCATGACTGCTTTGGAAAGATGTCTCTGGCATTAAAACTAGACAGGACCCGACTCATCATTGTTTAATCCAACTATTTTTACACAAGCTTTGTTCCAGCAGTTAACAATTTCTGATTTTTTCTGATTATGACGCCTGTTTAAAACAGCGACATTTAATTTAATCAGCAAGTTCAAGCTCCAAACCTTGTCTTTTTAATTAAACACAATGGAAAGCCTGTAAAAAAAATTACTCCAGCACTAAAAGGAATTCCGGAGAAACTAAAAGCGTGCCAAAAATTTATAGGTGTTTATTCCTACACTGACACCATTATTTATTATTTGTATTTTTAAATCCCAATACCTTGCATAACTGCTGCCTCTGACAGTACATCTTTTGTACTGGCCACAGGTTAGTATCTGGGAGCAGAAGCTTCCCAGTCTGAAGGCAGCTATCACACCTCACAGTAGCTGAGGGTCCGGCCCTGCCAGCACCGACCCTGACCCGCTCGCAGCTCTCCAGCCCACACTGGTTTCAGTTACAGCACTTAAAGCTGGCAGAGGTCTGGAGATGGCATTACAGCAGTGAGAGTAAGGGATCAATCATTCCATTGTCCCGCTACAGCCATACCCTAGCAGTTCAGGAAACAGCATGAGAAGAGCCCCAGAAAAGGGACACTTGTTTGTGCCCACAGGAGAAGCCACAAGCTCAGGGGCTGCAGCACACGGACCCCACACAGGGGTCACACAACACACTCTGCTCCATGCCCCAGGCAGTCACCTTTACAGCCCTCCCCTGTTGCTTCAGCATACAGAAAAGACCTGTGCGCACTCAACTTTTTGTATTACTGGCATGCCTTCCTCCTTTCATTTCTCAGCATCTCCACGTAACCAAAACTAGAACTTCACTTTTGCCTTTCATTCAGTACAAAGGCCATAAAGAAACCCAGAACGAAACAGGGATTGACTGCCACCTCCCTAGAAATGCTGGGGAACGCTGGAGACCATTTGTGAGCCACGGTCATATCCTTCACCTCAAAGAGATGTGACACATCCCTGGAGTATCAACAAGAGACCCTCCAGCCAGCATATATCCATGGCCACCCCTGGTGCTGGAGCTTTACAAACTCATCACAGCATTCAGGAGGACCACAGCAGTGGCCACAGATGTCTGTAGCAGCCTTGCCATGGGTAGGACTCCCACCACTGTTGTGCTTTCACCATCTCCTCTCTTTTTGTACACCATTCCCACAGATGTTGTGTGAAGAAAACATGAAGCCGTTTTATCTACCATAGAGCTGTGCTCCACTGAGCCTACTGATGATGTTAACGACCCTGCTGGCTTCTTACTATTCCACTTCTTTATGCCCTACATGCAGCATTGCTATGGCAACATGCATCTGATGCTCTAAAGCCTTCGTTTGGATATAGAATACCTTGTTTGTTTCTGAAGCATGGCAAGTTCTTCTAAGTCATTCTGGATGCCATTCCTGGAAGGACATACACCATGAGCAGACAATAGTGAAAGCAGCACTGCTTATCTACATTTTCTGTATTTTTCCCCAAAATAAGGCTTGACTTCTCTTGAGCTACATCATCTTGGTGAACTATCTCTCTTCACTGGATCTCTCTCAGTCGTCTATCCCTGAACAAGGCATGTAAACTCACACTGAGAGTGGCTTGCACGCCATGTCTTGCAATATGACATGAAAAGGTTTCTTCTTCCTTGCACACTCACAAAGGCCATAATCATCCCTAAAATAAAAGCCTTCAGCTATGTTTTAATTTTTACACTCCAAAAAACATTAGTGAAATTAATAAGAGTAAATTAATTTCAAGTTAAGGTCACTGTTTTTAATTTTTTTCACCAGTGTTTTTAAAGCTCTGTCTGATAATTGGATATTGATTCCAGTGCCCTAACAAATTGACCCATCAAATGGTTTTGCCTCTTTCTTGATTTCCCTCCATTAAGGCATTGATGATGATAGTTTTAATTATTTTGGAACATTCCTATTTCAGAAGGCAGAAGAATCACAATCTTTACTGAGCCCTTTCTTTACAACAGGCCAAATCAAAAGAATGTAATTACTTCCATGCTGACCAACACCATAATGGATTTTACTTCAGTTCCTACCATGAAACACTTCACTGTAATTAACAGACCAGAAACTGATGGTATGAAGCACATGATTCATTGCTGTACAATCCAGTTGCTTATCTTGATGGCAGTACCACAATCTCAAGATGAGCCATAATCTCCATGATACACTCAGGCTGACCAGAAGTGATGCTGAGAAGGCCCAAAAAAAAGTCAGGTAGAGGCTATATTGTGCTTCAGGTGCTGTAATGGGCACGCAGATCCACACAACTAGAGCAAGTTTTCATATTCTCTTATTTCCCCAGTGGGAATACGTCAGAATAGACATGATCTTACCATGTTAAGAAAGCCCCAGGGGTGGTTGTTTGGGAAGAGGAATTTGGTCCCCACACAGCAAGAGCCTTGGTAACACGCAGCAGGAGTCTTGCCTTACACCTACACAACGCGGGACTCTAGTACTGAACAGGAGTAAGTCTGAAATATGAAGGGGTATTAGCAAATAACGAGTCTTGAAAGTCTCTATTCCCTAACATCTGTCATCTTTGACTGCTACAGCTACACTGCATTTCCTTTTTCTGATGATAACTTCAAGTACCTCCACAGTTACAATGCTAGCTACAATGTGTGTCAGTCACCGCTTGGAGACTCTTACTTAGAATGTTCTGAGAGCTGTGGGGCATCAAGGGACAACCAACCATTTGGCTCACTCCCTGTACTGAAGAGGGATAAATATCCCAGACATTGGGGTTTTCCCTGACTTTGATGGCATTCTAAACCAAAAGAGACAAACCTGAGTAACCTTGGGATACACTGGGTTTTCAAGGCACTCTACTGCTCACAATCCTGACTGTTCAGTGTGAGGAGCCTGACCATGCCCATGCCAAGGTGCCAGCTTTTCTACAAGTAAATCAAGAACTTACCCAATTCCCTAGAGAGGAGGGCCACCAGATCAAGTCACAGCAGCCAGCACTGCTTTCCCTGGCTCTTTCCCTGAGCATTCCTCACCCTTCCGTGGTGAAAACAGAAGTGTGACGTGTACAGACACAGCAGGCTCAGTCACCCAGTATTCACACTGCTGCCCCAGTTAGCTTTGCCAACTCCTACAGACTTGTATAGACATAAGGAACCTCCTTAGTTGCAGCACCATGAAACAAAACATGTTAATTCCCCTAAATTTTTGTTCCTTACCTCAGTCTTCACAAACTAATTATTATAAATTATACATTATCTATATAAATACATTAAAACTCCAACTTCCATTACAAATCCTATTCTTGCAGAATACTTATAATTTAAATAATATAAATCCCTGCAATCAGGTTCACTGTAATCCTTTTGACAAGCCTAATTTGGAGCAGCAGCGAAGGGAGTGTTGTAGCAGCGATATGAAGTCATTAGGCAGCAGAGGGGCCTTTGCCATGGAAGGTAACTGTGGTGCTCACAGGATCCATCCCGCTGCAGAGAGGTGATGGCTCCAGGATGCTGCCAGGAACATGCAATTAAACACACACTGTTAATCTTACTTCAGTGTGCTGGGGCTGGCTGGCTTTCCATACTGCTTGCACAACACACACACACCTTTGGTGTGCCTGTGCTCTACACAGAGTAGGACAGGACAGCAAGAGCCCATATCTCTGGAGGACACTTGTGCACAGCTTTAACCATCCGCTTGTAAGACACCCCTTTGTAAGAGATACAGCTTGCTGCAGCATGTGGGACACAGGATAGGGAGGATTAACTAGTTTTCATATATTTTTTGTCCAAGTTTAACTGTCCTTTGCCTGAGCTTACATTGCAAAATGTTGTCTCAAACCTGCTAATTGGGTCAGGGGAAAGGAAGATGCAGGACAGTGACTACAAACAACTTCCCTGTATCCAACAGCAAAAGGCATCTACCAGAGAAAATCCAATTTCAGACCAGTTCAAATCTGAAGCAAGTTTTACTGACTCACACCAGAGTTTTACTTCCAGACTAGAAATAGGAACAAGCATCAAACAGGCTGAAGTATTTCCTGGCAGCCGGAGATGTTCTGTTGATGGTTCATTTTGTTCCAGGAAAGCATTACAAACCTGTTAGCAAAGAACAAGAAGTTCATCACGGCAGGTCTCTGGAGGACCACACTTTGTGGGGACAGCCAAGCTCACAGCAAGGTTCAAGAAAAATGTTGTTCTGCAGCCACAGTGTTTTGTTCAGAGAAAAAAAATGCTAAAGAAAATATAAGTCCTCAAAATGTTGTGATTGAGCGACCAGATGGCTCCAGACACGTTTGCATTATGAACCTTAATTGTACATTAACTCAATAATTAAACAAAAACCCTGTATGTGGCAGGGAGCTCCTTCTTAAAGGAACTTCTGCCTTGGGAATTGAGCCAGTTTAACAACAAAAAAAGCCCTGAAACAACAAAATTCCAACCAGAAGCACAAGCTCTGCAGGGTCAGTGAAGTGCCTGAGGAGGGGAGAGTCGCAAACACCCCCCAGCAGTATCACTGCCACGCTGGCCATGTGCAGCCAGAGTGGCAGCAAACACCAGGAAACGCTTAATGGAAGGATCTGTTCATCCCCTCTTACTGCCCAACACAAGTGAAAGCCTCGGATACCATGAGTGGAACAACATGAAAACACAAAATAATTCACTTGGGAATTTGGCAGAGGGAGCCAGCAGCAGGGGAGCATCTGTCTCCCAGGTGCCTGCACTGCCGAAGGGCTGCAAAGCTCTGGGACAAAAACCAACCACGTGCAAACACCTTGACAGCTCTCAGCCACACTCAGGCCAAAATGGCACGGAGCTGCCTGGGAGCCACACTGGAGCTGAACCCTCTTTCGGTTTTTCCCCAGACCCACGTGGCTGCCAGCCTCAAGATACCTCCCCAACGGGGCCCTGCAGATTTAGCACCCGCTCAGAGGCTTCCGCGGCATGCTGCCTTGCAGGAGGGGTTAGCACACCTTGATAGCTGCCTTTTAAATGGCTTCCAAAGAACAGAGCAAGAATAGGAGATACTCATTCTCTTACAGCTCAACTGAGGACAGGACAGAAGGATTATGGCGACCCAGTGTGACTTTAGGAGATGGTTATGCAGCTGATAAGCACCATGAGGCCGAAAGATGCAATAGAGAAGAAAAAATAAACGAAAAAACAACCAAAAAACGCACCCACCCACCCTGCGGCACCTTAGCAGAGCCAAGCCTACCTGACAGTTACCAGGCTAGAAACCCAGTCCAGTGCTCAAGAGAGAGGGTAACTCTGCATCCAACAAGTATTAATAATGGGATTGGCAATTGCTGACTGATATTTCTTCCATGCATACACAAGGATGAGAGATTAAAGAGACTTTCACACGTGAATGGTAGCTTTCTATCCTTTGTATACACAAAGTGTTTGCTTTCTGAAGTGGAGAAACACACTTTCTCCAGCACAACACAGAGTGGTTCGTGCAATGTAGATAAAAATCAAGATGCCACATCAATTTGCCTAAGCAGAGTTGTACTGATATATCTGGGTTCACATCCAAGCTCTGCCATAGACTAGCTACATAACCCCAGGCGAGACAGCTCCTTTCTCTACTTCTCAGATCCAGAAAAGTAATTTTTCGTCTGTCTTTTATCTGTTCTCCATTTAGCTCTTTGGGGAAGCCGCTGCTGCAATCAGCCTTTGTGTAACACAGAACATAAAAGATTCAGTCGTGGTTTAAACACTACTGTAATACAAATAATAAACAATCATCATTAAGTCATTAATTTGCTTAACAGTCTCGTTTTTCTCTCTGTGCAAACACACTTTCTGAGTTGGAAGAGGTTTCTTTCAGCAGGGAGGTAAATTTTTACTCTCTTGTAAATGGAAAGATCATGTTCCAGTGTATTCATAGTAATGAATAATACTAATGAATAATAACAACAACAGCAGCAGCAGCAATTTGATAAATTCCTCAACAAGCACCATGAATCTTCCCTGCAAGTCATGCCACATCCTAACAGCCAGTTCCGTTCAGAGGACTTGGAGCAATTGGAGAGCTAGCTTAGATGCCATTTAGGTTTTACTGATAATGGAATGTTGCAACCTAAACACACTAATTGTAGTATTGTTTCCAGTGTGTATGTTATTAAATATGCATGAATCTCCTCTCCTCAGGGACAGCTGTTGTGGCCAGGGCATCCTGTAACACCGCAGTGGCAGCTACCAGAGGAATTGTTTCTTGCCGTGAGGAGGAGTGAGTATTCTGACTGAGAAAGGATTCCTGAGATCAAATATTGTATTTTATTGTGATTTGAGGGGATTAAGGAAGTCGCATCCCCCACCAGAGACTTTATTTCTGGCAGGTAAGAATATTGCACTTACTTTAAGCATGAGGGAATATTTAAGAGCTCTGGCAGGGAGCAAGCACATCTCCAGAAACCCCAGGTTTTGTCCACATCTCCTGGTTATGCCACACAACACAACTCACCATGCACAGCCCTGGGAACCAGCACTCAGCTCAGCTGGCAGAGCAATTTTCCCTAACAAGAAACAGGTAACCAGGAGGAAGAGGCAGCCACACTTCACACTGCAGCTCCTGTGCATTCATAATCCCACCACACTGTGCTCCTGTGACAGCTCAGTGCACAGGGGCTCCGAGAGAACCAGGGTAACAGCACAGCTCCCAGAAACAGAGATGGAAACTTTCCTTAAGCTCCCTAATTTATACATCTGTTATGAACATACAAGCTTTCATTCTACTCTGCATTAGGGCAGCCTCATTATCCTTGTTACATCTCCCACATGGCTACAGGTGAGCACCATGAAGGGCATCGTGAAGTTCAGCTTCCCTCTCCTCACACCAGCTCTCCAACACAGGCTTAGTGCTCTACTCCTGGCACATGTCCTCCCTTTTTGGGTTTGTCTCCATGTTGCTGCACGAACCAAAATATCTTTTTGTATCTTGTTCTTTCCTTGGTGTTCAAAGCCAAGCTCTGCAAAATCCCCACTGTTCTCCAGTCACACGGACACAGACACACAAAACACATGTAAGCCACACATAAATCACGTAAATCATGTAACGGGCAGAGAACAGAAAACGGCCACGAGCTGCTTGCCCAGCCCAGCTCCCATACACACAGTGTCTGTTCCCTCTTCCACCACCTCCCCATCCCTGCTGCAGCAGCTCCCTGGCACAGGCAAGGATGGCATCACCCAGGCTCACAAAGCATGTCTCAGTGGCAGGACACAGGGTTGACACTCTAAGGAGAAGATCTAGATGTCCCAAATACAATGGAGAGCTTTGAAATAAAGGCTGTCATCATTTACAAGTACTGTAACACAGTGGGAATTAAAGACCTTCAATTTTCATTAGACTCTTAAAGCGGTCTCTGTACAGAGGAAGGCATGAAGCCAGAACACCATGGTGTTTCTAGTACCAGTTTGAACCTTCACCTAGCTGGTTGAGCTCAATCCGTGAGTTCCAGTGACCCAGTGCATGCTGGCCACATGCCAGGCATGGGAGACATGGCAGAGAGGAAGCAGAGACAGTTCTTCCAGACAGAAGCCCATCTTTGTTAGTTAGTCCCCAACATATTCAAGGAAACTTCCATCTCAAGTGAACTACCGTAACTAGAGCTCAGGAACTGGCTGGTAGTGAGGTTTCAATTAGCAGTATTTTAAGGCACAGAGATGAGTAGCAGTGTTATCTGCATTACTGCTTTGGGGCGAGTCTTTTAATTAGCTTTGAAGAAGAAGAAACCCCACAGAAGGGTAACAAAACCCTTAGCTCACTGCACATGACGAGGGCAGAGGCACTCTCTGCCACAGCTTTTTCTGCAGCCAGAGGTGGATCCCTGGAAGGGTGACAAGCTGCAGACTGGGAGTGCTCAAGCTCACAGCCATAAGCAAAGGACAGGATTAAATTGTGGGAGAAGAGTGTGGTAAGTAGTTCTTCACCCCACTGGATCAGATATTTACACCCACATCCCACACCTTTCCCTGGGTTCCTCGAGCCACATGTTCCACCTTTCAGCTGTCAGCTCTTCACTCTGCCACCAGCACCTAGTTTTCCTGATCAACTGCAGAAGCAGCTAGTGGAGTTCAAACCAATCCCCCTGTATGCACCACAGCCAATCCAGCTTGCTCCAGCTCCTCCCACCTGACTTGTTTGGATTCTGAGAAGTGCAAATCACAGTGGGAAAGCAGATTTGTCCTGTGGGGTATCTGCACGTGCAGTTTGGAGAAGAAAACAGGAGTGAAGACCTGTTCTGTCCTTCATTCCCATACACACTTCCAGACATCTAACACTCTGCTTCCTCTGCTGCCTTCCAACCTGGGCTCCAAAGTATTCGCTTTGCTCCCATCAGTTTATGCCACACTCACACCCAGTGCTGCTCCGGTCCCATGAGATTTCAGACCCTGAGCTCAAACTGGGCAGATTTAAGATGTCTCTGGTGAGACACCGAGGGCTGCAGCTGTTCTTCTGGAGGAAGAAACCAAACAAGTGTCTGACTGATTGAAAACCAACCCAAACACTGAACAGGGATAGAGAAAAGATGCCCACTCTCAGCTAACTGGGACAGTGTGTGCTAAGAGAGCAACAGCCCTCCCAGCCCTTCGCTCATCCATTCTCTGCTGAGGCAGAAGAGGGTTATTTCGTATTTAATGTCAGCCAGTTAAAAATTATTACCATCCATAAACATGCACTTCCCAAAGACAAATAATGCTAACACTGCTGAAAGAGCATTGATTCCATAAAATGATCAGAAGGGAATGCTTAATTCTTTCCTGAGGAAAGGAAAAAAATTGGCAATACCACAGATTTCGATCGTTTTGAAGAAGAAAAGCCTTCGTGTCAATTCGAGGTCTTCCTTCTTTCACAGCCTGATCCATATCCTTTAGTCAGTTTGCTAGAGCTTCTCATAAATCCCTTTCGAAATGTAACACAAACTACCCTTTTTTATTAAGCATTTTAATTCCAATGTGAATTCTGTATCCTCCAAGGCAGCCATACACATGCAGTGCATTGTGTGTCTCCTGGGTGCTTCTAATAATTACTTTACCATACACAAAAGCCATAATCAGCAATAATTCCAGCCCATGATCTGACCCCAAGTTACCATTTTCCAATGCAAGTCTCCACGTTACTGTGTATGTTGATGTAAAGTTTGATTCTTTTGAATAAGCATGAGAATTGTCAAGAAGTTTGTTGGAGAGAAGCCTCATTACTGGGGGGAAAGCAGGAGCTTGGCTAGGAACAGGCATGTGCAGCGTGCTGTCTTGGTCCATGCAGCAATCCTGGAGGATTCAGGCTGCATCTCCAAGAGAGCTGGGCAGAGGTGCACACTGTTGTTGACCACAGTTTCTTTCAGACAGGCAGAAGTACTGCTCTGCAAAGAAAAGCATTCACCTCTGTGGAGTTAGATTTCTCCCATCTTCAGAGCAACTGAATTTAAATCTCCAAGCACCCAAAGAACAAGAGCCTCTGTTTCAGGATCAGCACAGGAATTCATCAAGAAGAGCCAGGTCAGGGCACAGAGGAGGCAAGAGCCAGTATGGCAGGGTACCTGTATCTGATTTCTTGAAAGTACCAGCAGTCAGGAGGTCAGCAATATTTGGCTGGGGGATATTGGGAGGTGTGTGTTTTGGGAAAGGAACAGGGACTAGCACAGCCAGTTTCCAATGTTTTGCACTCTATCATAGTCTATAGCTAAAACCAAAAACACATGGGGTCAACCCCTTTCCAAATAATTAGGAAAAAGATGTTTCCTCCCCAAAACCAGAGGACCACATCACAGTCCAAATCAGTACAAGCAGCTCCTTGAACACCAATATATAAAGAGCAGAGGTGGGGTATGCGTGGAAGAGACTCCAATCTGTGATTTAGGCAGAGAGAACTCATGCTGCCAGAGTTAAATTGTCCTTGCAATTGCTAAGAAACTATGGATGACAAAACCTTAACTCAGAAAAGATGCATCTAACACAGATAATTCTATATTAGAATTCATCTGTGTGATAAGGAGTAAATTGATCACAAAGAAGGTATTATCTGAAGGAGAAGTGATCATGACTTGATTGCATTTTTCAAGTGCAAACAGAAGACTCTTTACTTTGCCAAAACTACTAATTTATATGCCTGCTGCTTAAAAAGGATCGATTTCTTGAGGCTGGGGGAGGACAGCAGGGAGTAGAAGAGCCAAACCAGTTGGGAGAAAGAATTTTAGAAGAAAAATGTAACAGTAATTGGGAACAGCTTAAGAACATTTTTCTGGATGTCCAGAAAAGCCACCGTCTAAGTAAGCTGCTAAAAAACCAAGTTGGCTTAGGGGGAAGTAGAACCTGGTATAACACACACATGTAACAAGTGGTTTAATACAGACAATAATACAGAGATTGTTAGAAACATACAGCAAAGCCAGAGATTTCTCCTGTTGGGCTGCATTAAAAAAATAAAGGCCAAGAGAAGGAAAATTTCAGCTATAAAAAAGGAACTGTATAGTGATATTCTTCATACACATCAAGTGGTCAAAGGAAAACCACAGAAAAGGACAATGTTTTCAGCAAACACAGTGCCTCTGCGTGAGGGAAAGTTGGGCAATACACTCAGAGCTGATGATAATGATGACAAATACCGTATTTCACCAGCAGACAACAAAAGCACTAAGCAAAAGCTAGTGTACTAGAAGGAGGTATTTTAAGATCAGCAAAATTAACAATACTCCTGCATACAAGAGTATTAAACTAGGTGGTCTGAATGTAGGAGACCACCTCCTATGGACTACTCAGTAAACTCTCCCAGAGGGCTGACAAACACTGAAGTTGCTCCAATATTTAACATTAAACAAAAAACACACCTATATTCCTGGTACACCCAGCCACCTCTTTTGGCAAGGTTTGCCTGTTCCTGCTTTCAAAAATAAATACAGAGTTGTGCGGAAGCACCTGATTCACATGGAAGAGAACACCCTTCTGTCTTCTGTGTCATGGGACACCTTGAACAACCACTTCCCTTTTCTTCAAGCTTCCCCATCTAAAAAGCAGCTTTTTGAATGGGCACTGAGAGACCTCCCATTGAGAAGCTCACACTGAAAGTTAGGCTGTCTTGCTGTACTGGTGCCTCTTGAGTAGAGGACTAACTGGCATATAAACACCACCTGCATGTTTACCAACAGGTAAATACGAACTGGGCTCCTACAAACACAAACATCTACCAGGGCCCAAGTAAGACCGATATTTGGATCTCCAAACATGACATAGTAACTATCCCCAGCAACCTCTGCTTTGGGCAGGAACACTTCCTTATGGCATAAAAATACTGCCCAGACTTATTGGCACTTCTGAGGAATAAACACGATGCCAATCCAAAAACAAAGTTCATGCCAATAGATCCAATTCCATTCACTTTGTACCAGTTTTCTGAGGATTTGATCAATACTTGGGTTTGCATCAACTAAGAACTCGTCTTCTAGATTAAGCTCAGGCAGCTCCCCAGGTGGAGTTAACTCAGTTTTGTAACTAAAACCATATCCAGAAAATCTGATGCTAATGGAAATATTCCACCTTTCACTGGAGACCCTCACCTCCCCTCCTCTCAAAGCTACCATTTTTCCATCATTGCTAAGTACTACCTGTCAAGAAAGAGTAGCATTTGATTGAGATGCGGAGGCATCAATAAAATAATTGCTGATGTCAGATAGCATTCTTTGCCTAGCATTCATTCCCTCGTCTGACTTAATTAACAATGCCTGCACATCAGATTAAATCAGCTCTTTTTTATTTACCTGATGTCTTCAGACAGTTTCATGAGTGTGACATGGGGTTCCTTTATTATTTCTTCCAGAGTATTCGGCAGGCAAAGGGCACGGACTCAGCTTGAGACTGAGACCCCAGAGTCCCTGCTGGTAGAACGGAGGAATGCTGAGGCAGATGGTGTTTGAGCCAGTCTGAATTTACAGAGGCTTCAGAGATACTGCTTATGTGACAGAGGAATTAGAAAGCAACTTATTAGAAGTGCCACTGCACAGAGAAAGACAATAAAACCTAGCAAATTAGATTATATAACATTAGGGGCATACAAAGAAGAGTCGGGACTGACATATGAACCATCTCCTTAGGAGAAATTGTTGTGCTTTTTCAGAACTGAATGGACAATAAAACGTGTGCTTTTAAAATCACACTTAGAAGAGCTGAATAAAGCTTCCCTCCAGCATAACTTCCACTTAGAGCAGCTGAGGACGTCGGAGGTAGAAAGCAGGGCAAAACAGAAGCCCCACTTCCATGCTCATCTCTGTTCCCACCAGAATGAGAAGGGCAGGTTTTGCCCTGCAAAGCGCTTCAGGCAGTAACCTCGCTTATACCCATGCAAACACAAAATGACTCCTCTGATGCTAACAAAATCATTCCAGATCCATACTCTTACATGCAAGATCGAGTGTTGGGACTGTGCTGCCTTTGCCCAGCAAAAACACACAGGCAAATAGCTGATACAGCAAAGTAGAGTGTTTTCCCAATCGCCTTACACAGTGTAAACACAAACTAGGAAGTTTACTCTGAAATTTGCTACTTAATTTCTCATTTCAAAAGGCAGCTTAAACCAGTGGCTCTAGCCAACAGGCCAGGTAATCAGAAAGGCAACTAACACTGATGTCTAAGTAATCTGGAAGAGCCTCCCTCTATGAGGCTCCAGTTAAAACCCAGCAAGAAATCCTGTGGTCCCATAGAAGCAGCTAAGGACAATGTTTATTTGAGACATGCTACTACCCAAGCAACCCAGTCCTCCTAAAAATATCCCATGGGAGAGTTGTTAGAATCTAATTTGGGTCTGTGACTAACACGCATACGTTGCAGTCACTTTGCTCATGCTTCAGAGGCTTCTGAGTCCATACCTCATACAGGGCAATGGTGAAGCCTAAATAACTCTACAGGTTCATTTATCTTCTTTAGAAAACCTGGACACCTGGCTGCACCGTGTCAGTGTTCATTTTATTTTAAAAGAGGGAAAAGAAAAAAAAATGAAGAAAAGTACTGAGGTTTATTCCTTATAGTAATGTTCAAAGGTGGCAAACGAACTTCTGAAGTGTTTCTAACAGCTCTGCTGTGACAGAGACACTACAAGTCTCCTCCTTTTGTCTCGAGGGCTGAATTCCACTCACATTTGTCAGGAAAACCTCTGATGCAGTGACACCCTCATCCATTTTATAACAGGTAATATTGGCCACTGAAGCATTCACCCTGGCTCTTTGCAGAGCTCCTACAGCCTGCTGCTTACCTTACTACTGCTGAAGGAATTGGGAGAAGCTTCCCAGGCATCAGTGAAATTACATCAATCCAAGAGAAACCAGAATCAGAACTGTGGCCTCATCGTGCCGCTTACAATTTATGCCATCCACCAGCTCGTTAAACGTCGGCGAGTTTACGGCCTATTAAAGTTAATGGAAAGTGCTTCAGACTTCCAACAGACTCTTGGTCTCAGTTTACTGCTTCAATTCCTTTACTCCAGTCGGAGCAGCTACAGCCTTCGACTTGGAAATCCCAGCCCAGGTCCCCACAAGTCACCCTTCCAGCCAAGCCTGCTGAAGCCCACTAGGTTATGGCACCACACTACAGCTCCAGGGTGGCTGTTTAAGCAGGTTACAGGCCCCGTGCTTGCTACAACCCAAAGTTTCACTTTTGGAGGTAACATTAATTCAAGCCCCATACTCTCCCCACCCCTCTGCCTTTTGCAGTTTTAAAGGAAGCCTGAGGGTAGTGCTTTTCCTTATTATGACAGGCTGAGTTCTCAGCATCTGTTTAAACAAAACAGAACAAAGGGATTATCTGTTGCTATGCAACTAATAAAAAATGATGCATTTTTAATAGCCAAGACCAGAAAAAGCAGCTGCCATACTGGCTCAGAAATTTTCAAGAGAAAAAGAAAGGGTTAAATGCCTTAAGTTAAGTCACTTTTCAATAGAGGGAAACAAATCTTTTATGACCGTTATAATATAATCCTATGGCTGCTTTCAGCAAGGTCTCCCAGTAGGTACAGGAATTGTTGTCCTTACACAAATAGGCTGGATTTTCACTCCCCTGACCTTGCTGTGTTTGCTGGGCCTGTTTCTTTCCGTATCATTAAAACACTTGACCTTTCAGTCTGTGGGATGGAAGCTGAAGAGCAGGACAGGCCACCTCCTGATCTCAACACCTGGAGCTCTTCAGAGAGCAGTGAGTTTTCATACGTTGCTCATCTCTCACTCAGACATACCCAGATAAAACAGAGACCACAAGAAAAACATCAGAAAAAGTCTAGAGAAGGATCAAAGGAATCCCTGGTCTCCCTTGCAGGAAGTACTCTGATTATACAGATTGGGCACAGTGTCTAGCAAACTCTTAAAGGAATGAATTTAAAGATGACAACACACCTAGTATAGGTTGTACAACCTCACCGATGACTGCAGAGCACGCCAGTGGGTAGTCAGGGCATTTGAGCATAGGCAGCATTATGTACAGCAGAGTTAAAGATCTTCAAGACAACCAGAGTTACAGGGAAGGTTTAAAGCAAATGTGCTCTCAGTATCCCTAAACACCTTTCCAAGTCTCAGCATAGCTACCTATCTTAGGAGCTCCATAGTGACACAAAAATAAGAAAAACCCTTTTTGATTATTAACCCACCTGTAGAAGCAGAAAAAGCCTTGCTGCAGCCCGTTTTTAGAAGATTAAACTGTTCCCAGGAGAAGAAAAAAAAAGTGCTAAAGCCCTTGGCTGCAAAAATCATTCTCCAGAGGATTTCAACAGAAGTCTGGAGTGTCTGGGAAATTAAGCTGTTTAGAACAGTATAAGACCTTATACAGAATTTTTTCCTGCTGCGCATTATCTGTAAGAGCTAAATTGCTGTCACACCCAAGGCTGCTGCCAGGGACACAGCTCAGACCCCACCTCACACAAGGGTCTGAGCTGTACACATTTACATCATCTGGGGAATCCAGGAGGACAAAAAGGCTTCATCACCCTCCTGGTCTCTGAAGGCAGCTACCTTCAAGGATTTCCCAGAGAGATTTCTATCTTCTAATAAATAACTTCAAATTACAGTCTTGACCTTAGCAGCATAAAAGGCCACAGAACTAACCAGTAAACGAGTCACTTCTGGTCTTCCCAAATCTTGCCAACCTGTGATCAGTAGATCTGGGTTTGCATTCAGAAGAAACTGAAGAGGAAGCTTTCATAATCCCTTCCTGGGCCATGCTCAAAGCAGAATGGAGCCAGCAGGAGCTTTGTTTTAAGGTTTAGCTTCCCTTGGATCAAATCCATACTGGCTAGTTTTGAGCATCCTTCCCTCCAGACATCTAGCTCAGGTAGCATCACTTTGGAAAAGCCTGGACACATTGCAAATCCTCCTTCTGGTTTTTATGGTACCAGTGAACACTTGTCTGGAGTTGAAGCCAAACAGCTTTAAGGCTAACTCATCCTGGCATGTTTGTGTCTTCAGTGCCATAGAAGTTTTGTTTCAAGCAGTTAATGATATAACAATAGAGGCTTATGTCTCTGCTGCTGTTTTCCTGTTGTTAACCACACTCCCTGGTGTGAGAGTGATGGATCAAGGCAACAGGAAATAGTCTTCCACGGGAAACGAAGAGTGACGTGGTGCAAAATATTTAGGTCTCAATAGGCAATTATATTGATTACAATCAAGCAAACGAGTAAGATCTATTGATTCTTTTATCTTTTGTGTCACATTAAAGAAGTGATCTGTTCTTATCAAGATGATGAATTTATTTTTTTAGATTGGTAATCACCATCACCAAGCACCTTTTGGCAGCTTCAGAGATCATGATACAATTAGGAAACATTGAAGGAACAAATGATCTCTCATTAATACATAATGATCATCATTAATACAAATGCTATTTAAAGTTAATTTAGAAGAATGGCTACATTAAGATAACTGTGTTGCTCCAATTAAAGGGCACAAACATTCTCTACTCAACCTGCTCCAAGGTAAGTTGCTCTCAACCTTGGGTGAAACTTCTGCAGAATTGTGGTTTCAGTTTTTCCTGTCTTCACTTAGCAACTTACTGCCTTCAGTTTTACTAAGAGAAGGGAGGAAAATAAAGAGAAGCATCTTCATGATATCTGTGTCATGTCTCATTCAGAGCTAGAAATTAAATAAAAGGAACTCAAAGCAATTTGGGAGGGCCATTCTTTCACATAAAATGTGAATCACCAATATTTTTTAACTGGTTCTAGCAGTTGGCTTCCTTCTGACATGGCAGACTTCATCTGCTGTGTAGAGGACAGTACTGACCATCAACAGAACGGGAACAGCAGAAAGAGTAGGAGCAGCAGGCTCTAGGCAGCACTCAATGCACTTTAAAGAAAAAATAGTTGTTTAAAGTTGACAGACAAAAAAATGCCACCTGTTACTGTCAGTGTTCACTATAAGTTTTAATAAGAAATTCATGATGCTCACAGACTATAATCATACCTCAGCTACAGCCCACAGGAATCTTGCGCTAGGCAAAAACAGCACCAGAAGACATTCTCATGGCTTTGGCCACAGGAACAGGAAGAATACTTCCCAAATCATACAGCTATCAACCTTAAAGGACACGATCCAAAGGTGACAGGATTTAGGAAAGTCTTTACTTCCACTTACTTCAGGTCAGGCCCTAAAGAGACCTTGCCCTTATCCTCTTTATTTGGCAGACAGCTGGAAAGGATCTGCTTGGTGCAGATCACCTCACTGCTTACTGCTGATCCTACTGTCCACACTAGAATGTCCTCAGGAGCCACAAAACTAAGTTTCCCCAAGTATGTTGTGGTGGTTGGTTTTTGTTGTGTTTTAGGTCTCCCTTCTAAAAATCCTCTTGAATATATTCAGTAGGTTTTTCTATGCAGTTCTGAACTTTCATGCAACTTCACAGAATTTGTTAAACATCCTTTAATTAATTTTAAGTGCATTGTTCTCATCAATCGACAGGCAATTAGTCCCCTCTAGAGACAAAAAAAATAATCATTCCCTTTATCTGCTCTTAGTGGCTACTCACAGAGACATCAGGCTCATTGGACAGAGTCTCATCGCTGTACCAGAGCACAGTTCAGCCCTGTGTTCCTACACTGATAAGGCTTCAGGTTAAGAGTCACTCAGGTGAAAATAGTGCAGATGTTTTAGTTTGAACACCTGCCTCTTTGGAGACTTTTCAAAGCCTTCCTTCAATTTATTAGAGGATAATTCCTGCCAGAGCTTGAAATGCTTTCTCCTGGCAGACCCGGAGCTTTCTGGCCTACACACCACTGACTGAAGCCCAATCGAGTTCCGCGCTGCGGGTTCGGAGGCTCGTGAATATCAATGAGCAAACTCTGCTCCCGAGCTGTGTGTACATTTCTGCTCTGCAGACTCGCTGCTCTGGGGGCACGAGGAGCCTGCAAGCAAATACACCAGAGAATTTGGTGCTAAAATTAGTTTGCATTGTAACAAATCACTTTAGTCTTTTCTTGTGGAAAATTGCTGTATGCTTAGTATGTTTAGAGAAGGGATTTTCAATCTTTTGATTTATGGACCCTAAAAAAATATTCCCACAAGAGTGTGGAACGTTCACATCTGTGGAGTCTGCATTCACTTGGTAAAAAAAATCTGTAGTGTTGGCTAAATTATTTTTCTCCCCACTTACCCCCCCCAACCAAAAAAAAACATCCAGTCTCAATTTAAAGACTTCAAGGGATGATGAATCACTCACCATGGCTGCATGATTGAGTGCTTAATTATATTCTCTGTTCAGTTCTAGCTTCTTCATTATTTGAATGCCTTTACTTTCACTCAGTCTTCATTACTTTGTGGCCCTAATGCTGTTGTCCCCCCATACGCCAACCTGTTCCTGGCCTTGCAGACAGTAAGCAGTTATGTCCATGCAGTTGTCTCCATAATGGAATCTTTGAAGAAATTTAGACTTTAACTTCTAAATGCAGAGTATCACTATGGTCAACTGTGGCACCATATGGCCCTACTTCAACAGGGGCTTGGATCAGAAGACCTCAAGAAATTCCTTCTGACATCAACCGTTCTGTAATTCCATACACACATATTCTTCCCATGAAGCTAACGGGTACTTGACTTATAATCCTTTGCACTGAACACAGTTAACACTTAGACCTGGAAAACTGATGGATCTTACAGGCAATGACATTAAAGTCAGTAATATTTCTTTGCTTGGCAAATCTGGATCGGTAACGAGGGTGGAACGTGAATAGTCTGTAGCTGCATGTACCCTTGCAGAGGTAAGTATCCTTAAAAGTTCCTTCAACCATCTCTAAAATACATATAAACAACTTTTGGTTTAGCATGCAGATGTCTGTTCAAAGCTGGTATATGATGAAGTCATGGTTTGGTTTTGGTCTGTTAGGAAGAATCTGGGGGATAGGAATCGATCTATCAGCAGAGGCTCTCCTAAGTTTGCCCCTCAATTCAGTGCAAACAAGGTCAGACATGCTGAACTGTAGGACTGCAGAAGTCCAGAAACAGAAAGTTCACATGGACTAAAGGCAGGTTTTATATTAGTACAAGAACTCTGCTGTTTGCTGAGACACGTGGCCATAACACTGCCAAAGTTATCCAGGAGAGCTGCACCCAACAATTATGCTCTGAACCTACCACACAAATCACCATACAGCCAATTCTCTCTTTATCTCCTGGTTTGAAAAGTTTATGTAGATTTAATTAAGTGGAAGCAGCAGTAGAAGAGCAACAAGAATGTTTCACATTTTGACCATTCTGTTCCACCCAAGCACCACTGTAAACCCCACGTCAGATCCACCACACAGTAACTGAAAGCAACCATTCTGAAACACACTTACTGGTCACAAAGTAGACTTTACTTAGGCCTGTGTTGGAGACAGGGGGGTATTATCCACACTGTTAGTATGACCCAACTTTCACCACGTATCTAGAGAAGGCTCTGTTACCAAATCGCCTTGGAAGGGATTACAAAAGAGCACAAAACTTGAGGATGCTGAGGGATCAAGGGGGCTTTCCAAGATTTGGATCTTTATTTACAAGGCAATTTGGTTGCTTGAGTGCAAATGGCTTCCAACTTAATCAAATTACAAGGCACAGAGCTTTAGCATTCTAGTTCAGGTAAGCAGAAGTCACAGTGACTTCAACAATAAGCTTAAAGTGCTAGTCATAAATCACAACCATCGATTATTGTTCTAGTTGGTGTCTATTAAAAGTCCATACTTTACACTGAGCACATTTACCCAAATACAGTACAGGAACCTAGTAAACCCAAAGAATTTAGGAAGGGAAAAGATCATACTTAATTGTCCATAAAAATTTTAGCCAACTGCAGGTGTACTCAATTAACATCTCATTAAAAAAACCTCTTGAACTTCAAATAAGCCATCAGCCTTGTATAGTGTAAATGAAGGGTATAATTGATAGCCACAGCAGTGCTAGGTTAAGTGCTTTAATAACACTCTGGCTCTCCAGAGAAAGTCAGCTCTGTTTCATCAATATAAAGAATCCACGCCAAAGAAGTTTCATAGTTTAAAGGAGTTTTCTGTAGCTGCAGCAGAATAAAGGCAATAAAGTCAGGAGAAACTCAGCATAATGCAGCAGGAGCTTTTTCTGCTTGCTTCTGGAATATCTGCCTTTATTTAGACTGTTTTGAAAGCAAAAATACAGCACACACCTTGTTTTCCTCACTAGGGTAATGGGCACGGGTTATCCATACAGCATGAAATACCAAGGCATTTCCAAACCTGTGGCCCCAGTTCTGATCCCGCTTATGGATTTGTCTTTGCCAGGGGCAGATTTGTGAGGCTGATTTAGGATGCACTGATCCTACTCACTAGCAACTGGCCCAGCACAGGGCTCTTGTTTCCAGAGCACCTGGACCTGTAGGCAGATAAATTCCCTTCAGCAGAATTACTTCTGAAGTGTCAGAGATCAGGATCTCATCCTCCCTGCTCCATCCAACCAACCCTGAACTTTGGGAAGGTTTGAGTGTAGAGCAATGCCATAAATCTAGGCCCCTGGTGCACTGATTGATGAGCCACGGAGGAGAAAAATATAACAAGCTATTTGATCCCTGGCCTTTTGCTCACTGTTATTGCTCTGACCTTTGCACAGCAGAGACTAACTAGGTGCAGCAGCTGTAAAAGAGCATCCATTTTCCATATGATCGTATTTTCTGTCCTTGAGGGGAAAGAAGAACTGCACAGTTCTGCTGTACTTTGAAGAGGACAAGTACCTCCAGCCTCCTGCACTCCAATTCCAAGAGCTCACCAACCCCAGAGTTCACAGCCAAGTCAGTTCTCTGGAGCTGGTGGGTCTGACAGTCCGCAGGTCACTTGGTATCTGGGAACTACTTCTAGTGTGCTCCATAAAAGATAATTAACCAAAGTAATTCTCCACTCAGTTTAAATTTGGTCTGCACCCTTCCTGAAAATACTCTGAAATCCTCAGATTGAGAGAGCTTAAAACTAGGGATTGATCCCAGGGTGATTGTCCATCCTAGTATCTGTCTCCTTACTGAGCTTCTAATACCATACAGAAAGTGGTGATTACGCCCTTGGTTTTCTCCTTTGCCTTTCCTGTATAGCTCAATGCATCATCAGCCTCATTAAGTATCCCTGTGTCCTCTGCTCCTACTCAGGCTCTGCCCTGCTACATACAATAACCTCCAGGCTGGAGTTCCACACGCCCTGTGCTCTGCAAGTCCCACTGACCCTTTTAGATGAGGCATATTTGATTAAAGCATTCACACTACCTTCCCTCTCCTCACCCCCTGGTCACTGAACAGGTACTTCTGCAGTTCCCTGGAATTCAGGTCTGTTTAATCACAGGGAAGGTTCTCCAGCTCTCTCACAAGCACAGGCTAACACAGCTTTTGCTTTGTGAACAGGGAATCTCAAAGGAATATTCAAACAACCAACTCTCAAGGTGCATCATTCTTCAGAAGAGGTGGATCTATGCCAGCTCTGTCCCTTCCATCCTGGGAATGGCTGTGGAGATAATTTCACACTTACTCCATTGTGCTTTGTGACCACGCTGGGCTCTGTAGCCGCCTGTCTTGGACACAAAGCAACATGCTTCCCATACCTTTATGGTCCAAAATGACATAATCTTATTACTGAAAGTGAAAATGCCATCTCTAGGAGTGATATTCTTTCAAACAAGTCATGACAAACTTGATTTTAAAGTGTTCACCGCTTTGGACTTTGCATTTTATATTAAAATGGGTCCACCCCAAAGGACCCTTGTGGAAACAGTGCTTCTTACACTGCACAGGATGCAATCCCCAATCAAAATACACTGGCTGCAGGAAAAGATCCCGTCATGAAAAATATTAAGTATCAAAGCCTCTGATGTTCAGCTCCTCCATGATTTTCCTCAAATCTAACATTGCAGCATTCAGAAGCTGTGGGTGAAATCATTAAAACCATACAATTAATTGAAAGAGAAATCAAAAAAATACAGTGGGTTTTCCACACCTATGGACTCCCACTGATTGTACTGTGGTGACTGGCAACAAGCAGGGATCTTGAGTTAACAGAAAGCCTCCCAGAATGGGAATACATTTTGGATCAGTCCCAAACCCTGCTCTGAAAATCAGCACACCACCACAGCAGCTGCAGGAGATGAGACTCTCGGGAGGCAAAAAGTCTTTCAGCACTTTCAGGCTCAGTGCAGAACATCTCCTGCCTTCTCACTTTTTCATTTCTACTAGGAAGGATCATCACATGGATGAAAGGCAGAAAGATTTACTGGCTTTGACCATGTACTTTATCATATTTTGATCATCCTATGGCAAAGAGGAACTGTACCTCCAAAGTGCCAGTCACATCATGGGAATGAAATTGTGCTCATTTCAGCTGTCACAACTCCGTATCTCCTGGGAGACAGTACTATTATTTTTCCTGCTGAACGTAGCCTCTCTGTTGTTTCAGGCTTTAAACACACACACAACGTGGGGAATAAACAAGAGGAGTTTGAGACATGCACAGGCTCGCAGGGCTGTGGTTGCATTGGCATCAGAGGGACACGGTGGGATGGCTCCTGTGGCTGGAGTGATGGGATGGCAGGGTACAGGCTCTTTTGGAAGGGAGGACAACAAGGGGTGTCACCCTGTATGCCAACAACCAGATGGAGTGCATGGAGCTCCACCAGGACAAGGGTGAGGAGCTGACCAAGAGTTTATGAGCCAGGATTAAAGGGAGGGCAGGGACAGGTGACACTACAATGGGGGTCCTGCTGCAGGCTGCCTGACCAGGAAGACAGAGCAGATGAGGCCCTCTATAGACAGCAAGGACAAGATGACAGATTCTGAAGCTGCCCAGCTGCACTTACATGCAAGTCTAACACTGTTCAGAAACCCCTAACTCAAAGGAGAAGTTCTGTAGGCAAAAACCCCAAACCACACCCCACACAAACCCTGTTTCAGCAGCACTGCCCTTCAAGACACAAACCATGCAAGCAGTTCATTAGATCAGAAGTCTGACCACCAGTTCCATCAGAGTTCAGATGCTGGGCTTAAAATTTTAGGCAAAGTCTTTGATGAAGCTATAATTAATTTGATACCAAACCCATGAGTAATCCCAGTGTCAGATTAAAAAGGTAAAAAATGAAGGCAGAACTTCAACAGGAATTCTGGAGATGCAAGCTGCAAAGGAAATCCTGGTCTTTAATTTTTAATATATGAGAATGACTCAATTCTGCTGCTCAGCCAGAAGTTCAAGGAGAGATTTAATACCTACAGTTTAGGTATTAAATCAGTCTTGGAAACCTTTCAGTTGAGCCATTTGAAACTGGTCTGGAAAAAAGCATTAGAGAAAAACTGCAGGGAACAATTTTCCATGGTAAAAATGAATAAATTATTATAGTAGTCTTAATTTTGTCTTCCTGAGACATATGAAAGGAAAAAAACCCAAACACAACTCGGTTCAAAACTACCTGGTTGGTAACCCCAAGACATTGGCTCCTGAAATTTTTACTACTGAATTTTTGGGAAAAAGAATCACATCATTTCCATTTGTCACAACAACAGTTGTTTCTACTCTCAGCACTTTGACTTATGTTGGGTACTGATTCTCTCCAAGAGTCTGACACATTCAAGATTAAAGAAATTGTGCTTTAATTTAAAATAATCTTTTCCTAGACAGTGACACAGGTGGTATTCTGGACCTGGGAAGAAACCAAGACAAAAGCCTTCACTAAAATCCTCCTCCATGATTTTACTCCAAGTTCTCCACAACTCTCCTGTGCCACTGTCAAATACTGACATGTCTCACCCAGAGAGCAGGCTGAGCCTTATTAAGCTCAGCCTCCTCCCCTGCATTTTAGAGATATATGCACTTGCACACACACACTGGACCACCCTTCTTAACCCTTCAATCATCTCAGCTGGCTGCTTTCCACCCAGTGTAACCACAGCTCCATCATCAAAAGGCAGGCTGGGAGATGGGGGAGAGGACAAGGCAGGTTATGGAATTAAACACTAGTGGCTTTTAGGCTCCCTAATTCAATGCATAGGGTACTGCATCTGCATAACTGATTTGAAAGACTTTGGGTCATACACTTTATTAAAGCCTAAATGAGAGCAGTGATGAGTGGCATGTTTTTGACAGACAAGGTTCCTCAGGGTAATCATTAGGGGTGTCCACTGAGAGCAGAACTGAAAGCATGCCCTTTGTTCCAGAAACAGACAGTTTCTTCCCTGAATCCCCTTGAAGGAGGATTGGCTGGTTGGCATTAAATGTCACCGCTTGCAATTAAGATCATTTTAACTACAACGGAACTCATTACTCCATTTAAGGCACCGTCCCAGCCTTGGGGTCCCTCTACTTAACTGAAACTACACCCACATGAATTACTAGCCTTTTACAGCTCTACCAGGTAATTGGTAGTACCAGTTTAATGAGGGGTATACCACTTCTCTCTGCCTCAGGTAAGGCCTGACATCACTGCTGAGTCTCACAGGACTGTGGAGCCTCCAAGTCATCCCTTCCAGAGGGCTCACCATCTAGTGCTTCATTACACCAGCTCCAGCATGCCAGTGACTCCATCACAAAACCTCCAGGAAGCCTGGCAGCAGCACATCACTCCTCTCTGCTTCACAATCCTGAGTGCAGGAGCCCTTTAAAGAGCCCAGGCCATGGGCTGTTGAACCCCACGTTATCAACAAAGTAAGCTACTTCTGCCTAGAGCTGCGTTACCATCAGTTGAGACCAAGCATCGTGGCATCTGTTTAGCTTAGTAATGATGCTCACTGAGATGGACTATCACCTCTAAGTCAAATTAGGTCTCCACATCACTTTTCACAGGTAGTTTTATGGAGCCATCACATGACTGAGCCACAGCTGTAGTTTCCCCTGGTTCCCACAACAGTAGGTGGACAGGAGGAGCAGGGAGGAGTCCTCCAGACAGCAAAGCAAGCAGGAGTCTGACGGGGTCATGGACCTAATTGAGCCTTTATAGGCAGTGCCCGTACTCCACTGCAAGACCTCCAGTCACAACCAGCCCCCGCACAGAGCCAGAACACCACACTACCTGCCAGGAGGCATGCAGGGCTGAATTCAGCTCTTCTGATCTGTTATTTCAAAAGTAACCAACAGAGTTCAAGCAGAATGGGGGGGTCTGGTCAGTGATGAAGGCATCCATATCTCCTCTGTATGCTACACAGCATCATAGAGGACACAATGTGAGCAAGGTAACAATCATCACTCTGCAGTCAGGAAAACTCTGAGAGCAAGAAGGGATCTGGTCAAGACATCTTAGAAAATCCCTCCCACACTAATTAGACATTTTTGAAAAGCAGTTTGGTAGGACATGTAGTAGAGATCAGAGCAGCTTAAGCAGGCTTGTCATCGCCAAAACTGCTGCTGATCTTTGCTCGCCTACAGGCAGACCACACTGGAAAGCAACTGGCCTTCACACCATCTTCCTAAGGTGCTTCTACCCTGCTGCTAATCAAGGTTAAGCAGAGAAGGAAGATTTTTCCAGGCAAACAGAAGCAGGGGGGTAGAAAAAAAGGACAAAGAGGGATACCTTTCTTCAGCCAGTTTTTAAAATTATTAAATAACTGTTCTGCCTCTGGCCATAGAAAGCCTAATATGGCTTTAAAGTTCTCACTAAGGCTTCATAGACAGAGGATTAAGTTCTCTGAACACAACATGGTGTAGGAAGAAGCCATCAAGCCCTGGCAGGAACGGAGCAGCCTAAGGGCAGCTCTAGCCTGATCCATGGCAAGTCTCAGGAAGAGTCTTACTTAAGAGGAAGTTCAAAACTTCCATCATCCACTCTGCCTGCTCTGATAGAAGAGCCCAGAGCTGGGCTGGCTGTTCTCATGGCAGCTGGGAATTCTGCTCAGGAGGAAAATTTCCTTTTGGAGGTACATATGCAAACCAGGACATAGATGGCACATGCTGTCACCTACCCTTCTCATTCATTACACTGGTACTTTGAGGGAAAGAACACAGGTTGTGAGCACTTAAAGGCATAACTCCATTTCCAAATTTCCTTCTTCCACACCCAAGAGATGTGTCCTGTTCTTTTCTCTGTGCCCAACCAGTCAGGAGAAAAGGCCCTTCTGAAAACTCCTGGCACAGCACTCTGATTAGGATCTGAAACGGGTTTTTCCTGTCCAAGTTGGCACATACAGCAAGGAAACATGAAGCAGTCTAAGGCATAAGCAGTCTGCCAGGAGAACAAGTCAAGGATTTTGTGATTCACAGCCTATCAATAATTAATGGCAATTTAAATCATCATTCCCCCTTTTAAATCCCAGCACACACTGCTTTATATTTTATGCAGAAAAATAAGTTTTGGACATTGGTTTTAGCTACTTAAAGCCAGAGAATTTAGTACAGGTTCTAAGAAGACCCAAAATGCAAAGTCACTCATGCAAAACTATGTGCCTCATTGTTTCCTCTTGTTTTGACCTGTTCCAAGGACCACTGAGCTTAGCAAGGGATTGGTCCAGAAAGTTTCCTCCATTCAGGCTAAATTCCTTTGAAGCTACTGGGAGTCAGCACATGGACAGGCAGGTACAGTCATCATAAAAAAGTAGAGTCAGTCCCAGAGATGTCAGAAAAGGGAAAAAATAAAACTCCAACAAACTAAAGCACTAGCTAAAACCTAAACATGAGTACAGCAGGGAACTAGTAAGGAACTCTGTATACCTTTCATTTACACACAAGCATTTAAATGGCTGGGTAATGGGGAGGGGGTGTTGTGTCCAAGGTCCAAAGTTCCAGAAAGCATCTCCCTAAAAAACTGTTTGCTCCCAGCACCAAAGAGCAGCAGGGAACCCCACGAGGCTGTTTACAGTTCAGCTGTAAGCCAGAATCAATGCAGCTGCATTCCTATACCCAGCTGAGGTGAACATTGATCATACAATATTCACTGCTGAAGAGAGGTCATTAAGAAGGTGCTTTGCCTCTCATCTGTCTCTTATTTACAGTTCCTTGAAGTATTTCAGTCTGACTGTAATTAGTAAAGCAGGTATATTATACATTAACTATTGGAGTTCATCAAGCAAAGCACAGCACTGGAGAATACGTCCCTTTTTCAGGTCTTTTAAAGCCTGGAGTTAGTCAGAAGCAGCCCTGGAAGATCCCAGTGGCCTTCTGCCCTGGCTGGTAAGGTGCTAGTTAGGGCATTACCTTATGGAAGATAAGCTGGTGGATTCTTTGTACACAATCTCTCCTAGTAGATACACGACTGGAGAGGCAGCTGGCTTTAACAGCAATGATCAAAAAGTGTTATTTTTCTGAAGTTAGAGCACTAGTTTGTGTTGCAGCATCAATACACTCCTAACACCTATGGATTACACCATTACAAGAACACTGTACCTAAAGATCTATTTTGATTTCTTGCTGTACCTTGTGATAGCAGAGGTCCAGTGCTGGCTGCCCTCTTCTGCACACCATGTCAGTTCTCCCCTTTGAAAAATATTGTGTCCTCATCCATATGATCAACCACCACCACAGCTCTGGCTTGGCAACATGGGTCATCACAGATCATGTTTCCTTGTTTTATTCATCATCTTTGAATTAAGAAGTTCTAGTCTTGT
Organism: Porphyrio hochstetteri; assembly: GCA_020800305.1. Taxonomy (NCBI): domain Eukaryota; kingdom Metazoa; phylum Chordata; class Aves; order Gruiformes; family Rallidae; genus Porphyrio; species Porphyrio hochstetteri. The sequence continues at coordinate 15,687,840 of CM036920.1, forward strand.
AAAAATAATTTCCTGTAGAGCACGTCTTATCACAGGAAATTAACACCAATAGTCCTTCTCCCTACTCAGGATCCATAAAAATCATTTTCCCTGGCAGCATGGAGGGATTAGGCATGTTTTCAGAATAAACATATGGCACTATATGTCTATTTACAGACAGTAATTGCCTGCCTCAGTATCTCCTCAAAGTTAACAAGGAAGTTAAACACAGGCAGGTTCCAAGCCCTTTTTTACAGGGGTGGGATGTGGAGACACAGGAGGAAGAAATGAAGAGCAAAATCCAAAAGGCTCATGTGCTTCTCAAGTAAAACACAAGGAATTTTTCTAACCCTTTCAGCACCTCAAGGTTTTGATTTAAAACTTATTCATGAGTGTGCTGCAACATGGCTGCATGAAAATACATGAACATCCCCAACTTACATGGCCACCCTGACCATGGCACTAAGCACCATCCCACACTCCAGAGCTGTGCTTAAACAATTCAGCAAAGGCTTAACAATTCTATATAAAACACTGGGCACCTACAGATGGGTCTTAGGCTACAGACATACACCAGGTCCTCATGAACACGAGTAATTTCTTTCATAACCTTCCAGCTTAAAAGGAAAAAGAATAAAGTGCAAAGCATCAGCTGCTGTCAGAGATTCAGTCAATGCCCATATTGATGGAGTGGCAGGATTAGATCAGGGTTCAGTTTAGCTGTAAGCTTCATTAAAATTAACAAGGAACTGATTCATTCAACCACATGCCCAAGAAATTCACCTTCACTCCTCCCAAGCTGGACAGTGAAAGACATGACTGTTCAACTCAACTTATGAGGCATATTGAAAATATTCAGGTGGGAAACTACCCCCACAGTGAGAAACACTGGAGGCAGGGGGGGAAAAAAGCAAATCCTTCATTTTTAATATGCCCAGATTTCAGGAGAAGCAGAATTCTCTGTGGCTTAAATCAGGAAAGCACAAACAGAGCAAAGCCCTTGGAGTTGCCTATACAAGCTTCAAGAATCATCTTTCAACAAACTGCTGCCCCTGAAGCAAGGGAGTCAAATTCTGGCCTTCAACTTTTGCCCAGGAAATCAGAAATCACCGCTTAAGACTTGAACTGGGTTGAGAATAAAATAATTCCTGTAACTACTTGTTTGGATTAAAGCAGCTGCTACTGCAGCTAGATCTCGTGAAGTATGCAAGAGTGATGGCAGAGAGAGAAAAGCCCAAGTTCTCAGAGTTCAAACAGAGCAGTTCCAATGCAAAGGAATGCCAGTTTATCCCAGAGAGATACTTGGTCCCATTGGTCCAGTTTAATTGCAAGACATCTGTGTTGGGGGTAAACACCTTCAAAGATAGTCATGTGGCTTCCTTAATGTACCCTGCCTTCAGTGGGCAGACTCCTACAGCCTGCCTACAGAAATAATAAATGGGCCAGAAAAGCAAAAAAGTAATCAGGAGGTTAGCCTGGACAGCAAGTCAGAGGCAACAGGAGCATTAAAAATACCCCAGAAACCAGGGAAAGTTGGCATCTCTGTCAATACTACTAATTACCTCCATTTCCATAAGTCTTTTCCCCAAATCTATTATCAGCCACAGAAAGTGAAATGGATTCTCAGCAAAGCCATCAGTGTTACTATCTACAGAACTAATGAAATTACCGATTGATAGGACAGCACAGCCTCTGCCCATGCAGCCACCAACCCCTGTTCACTCTGGTCCTGCTCACCCAGAGGGTGAAGTACAGTCACAGTACCAACCTGAGCACATGTTCCTAACATGGAACTGTGTGCTGACCTGCACTGCTCTCGCATCCAGCCTGCTGACATCACCAGCCTGCTCAGCTGCTGCTTTTAAGAGCAAAATACAAGGAGAATAACCTCACCTGCCTCCAAGTCAGGAAAGTTTTGCTTCTGGTTTCAGCAGAAGTGAAAACCCACATGTTCAGTCTTAAAAATCAGTATGCTTCTTGTGGATCATCTCATTATATGGGAATAGAACGAAACAATCCTTATCTGAGAGAGAGCAGAGTCCTCAAAGACTCACAAGCCTTCCTGGTTCATCAATGCAGGCATACAAGTGGGCTATAGAAGACCCAGAGGTACACCAAAACAAGGAGCTCTCACTCTCACGAGCTTTGTCCACCACCTGCCTCCACTCCCCCTGTGCTGTCCTTCCTCTCCCCTGCCCCAGTGCATACAATGGAGATCACACACCAACATGCAACACCTTAGCGCCAGTGTTTAGGATTTACCAGGGCAGAAGGACAGTGATGTTTTGCAACACAAACACAGACACAGATTAAGTTACTCTTTACTTAAATTATGTTAGAAAAGTGATGAAAGCCCCTCAGCTCGATTCTTTGATGTGTTGTACACATCAAAACCCCAGCAGATTGAAAATAAAGAGCTGGAATCAGAATACAAGACAGGCATGGCTAATTCTTTCAACTAGAAAAAGGATGATGAATTAAGTTTGCCTTTAACGGGACAGTCATGGTTCGAACACAAAACAAAGATCCCAACTCTGCCTGGGTGTAACAGATGATAATTCTTTGGTTTCACTAGGCAATTAATTTTTTTTAAAGTCCTGGGGAAGTCCCTGTGTACAGTGCAGAGACTCCCTAGCATACATACAGAAGAACAGAAATGAAGTATTTCATGCGGCTTCTGCAATTTAAGATCCTCACACTGATACCAAATACAGCATGTCATTCACTTAACATTATCAACTCTCATCATACCAGCAGCCTCAGCTGAACTTTTCCCTAACAATTGACAGCTGAGGATATTACACATCATCACTCAGATTGCAACAGTCAGTCCTGGCCCATGAGTCACAACTTATGAAACGGTCAGGCTGCTGGAAGATGTTCTCACCTTCTCAAAAGGAACCACTGGAATAAAAGGAGCATTCAGTATAGCAGGCATCACTATTTAAAGAGAGCAAATACAGATTCTTAAGACACACCAACAGTGGTTTTACTGTAAAAGCCCAAGGCAGAGCACAGTAACCTCATCACAGCACCTGCAGAGATGGGGTCAGGAGACATCTATCACAGAGCAGAGAAGATACTGGAAAGCAGCTATCACTCATTACATCTATTTCAACTCCCAGGGAAAGGAGAGCCAAGCAAAAAAGCTGCCATCCAAAACAGCTGCAGCACTGGGCAGGTCATTTCCACAGCAGCAGTGGTCTGCATGGCCATACAGAACCCATTCCTAACAGCCCTAGGGCAAGGGCACAGCTTTATGTTATGGCAGAGCTGTCAGCAGTCTTAGGAAGTCTAAAGTGTTTGTACCCCAGCAGGAAGATAAAAGTGACCTATTTCTTCAGTTTGCTCACTGCAGATGAGACTACACAACTCCAGTGGCAACAAAGGAATCTGGTCTCTCTTCAGTCCAGTGGGGAAAAAAAATAGACAAAGTTTCAATAAAAGACATTTCAAAAAAAAAAAAAAAAAAAAAAAAAAAAAAAAAAAATCAAGCTCTACCAGCTCTTCTTATTTAAATATGACAGACTCTGAAGAAGCCTGCAGCAAGCAGGTCATTTCTCGGACAGCAAAGCATTTTTTTTCCTTACAAACCTTGTGCATTAAGGGAAGAAACTGTCCCAGGGAGAGTAACAGACCAATGCCTCCAAGAACTGCATTCTTTACTCCTTATGAAAGTGTTGGTTTGACCTCATCCATCTACAAAACCCAAAAGTAGTCTGTGTTTCAGAGATTAAATTACCTGAAGCTGCACACAAGTGACTTCTCTGGAAAAAAAAAAAATCAGGTTCTTCCCAATGCAAGCTCCATGTATAACATTGTAACACAGACTTCCCTGGGTTTATTGGGTCATTTCAAGACCCCTGGGTTTCCCTACAGAAGGAACTTACTTCACACTGGACTGGACCATGTTACATACTGAGTAACCAGCAAGTCACATCCCTGGTGTAGCTCTGGGTCTCCCCGCTGGGGATCCCATGGCACCTCACCCCGCTGACAGTCTGTGACTCAGCTGGGGTCTCAGTGAGTGTTCATCTCATGTGCCATGTATCAGACAGTGAGAGCAGTAGCATGGGACACAAATCCTTTATCCCTGAGCATGTCATAGTGAGGACCATGGGGCTGAACACAGGTGTCTCTGAGCACAGTCTGCAGGCAGCAGCAGCTTTAGGAGCACATGCTGGAGAGCAGTACAAGGCTGGCCCTGCCAGCCAGAATTTAAACAGCAAAGTGACATAACCCAACCTAACTTAGTAGGGAACACAAAGGTAAAATCCTGCTCCTAATTCAAGTGTGGCAGCTTGCAGGGCAGCAGCTAGAACACTATCAAGCTATTTGAGAAACCCATGCCTTTATACAGGTAGTAGCCCATGCCAACTCCATACAGCCTCACAGAGTTTCCAGCAGAAGCATGGACACTCTCATAGTCTTTTAAAAGCACTTTTCAGTGTAAATTTCACTTCAAAGTTCACTGCAAATTAGTTTTTTGATGCAGTTGAGTTCTGTCCTTTTCTCTCACATCCTTCATAGAGAAAGCCCTACATCAAATCATAAAGCCACTTCAAATTATAACACCACTAGATGCCATTTCTCACCTCGTGAGATCAGCAGCATCCTCTACTAAATGCTTGTTTTATATTTACCTCCTGCATGTTGACACTTCATCATGATTCCAGGTAGCAGTGCATTTAAAAGACAACATTATACATCAGACTTTTATCAAGCATGGCCAATTATGCAAATTCCTCCTAAATTTATTTTTAAAGAAAAGGAAGATTGATTGCAGAGATTTACCATTTACACAGACAGTGATTTAGGAGGGTATTTCAATTGCTAATGCACCTAACAAAGATGTGGGATTTGTTTGTAAACTTCAGGCCTACAAAATTGAATGTCAACACCAGGTAATTATCATGTCCTATCCAAAATGCTAAATTTAATCGAAATACTCTTTGTAGTAAATCAACAGTCAGCATTAGTCTTAATGAAAGTTGATTATTATGCTGCCTGTAAGTAAAAAGTAAGTACTAGTCACATAAGTAACATACCTCAAGCAAAAACAATGCATAATTTCTCATCACTGTCATACTTCTCATGCCAAACAATGGCATCACATTTGATTGACTTCATAGATGTTGGTGCTTAGGGCACAGGTATCAAACTTATTTGGATGAGGGCCAGATTCCATATTTAATTATGGCCTGTGGGCTCGAGCATTAATTCAGGACAGCATCCTGCCTTCAGCACCCATTCTCCTAGAGAAGGGACCACAGTCTTATTGCAATAAGTGATTAACTATTTGTTCAGCAACTCTTTATGATGTTCACCTAGAAAACTTTCAATACTGCTTCTAGACCTTTTCTCCTTTGCCTCATCTCTCATTTTTTCCACTCTCTTCCATCTTTGCCTCAATCCTTTGTCTTCCCTTTCCCTGTTCTCACCTTCTGAGAACGCTTCAGACACTAGAAATGTGTGCCTTGGGGTCAATTCCAGCAATTTCACTCTTAAGCACACACCACACTGCTGTAAGCCAGTTTCTCACCTCTGTGATACATTCTTACACCACACTAGCTCAGACATAAGACAAATCTATGCTTTGCACAATGTATTTCCCATTTGTATTCACTAACCTTTCTCAGGTGTCAATATCACAAAGCAGCACAGTTTACAGCAAAATAACATGGGAATGACCCTATGTCCTAGTTCCTCCATTTCCACAACAGTCAAATCCTACCTGAATACAAACCTGCCTTTCCTGGCATATTCCAATTTCATCCTATGTTTTGAGTCTCCTATCAGGAAAGAATGCTGTTTAAATTGTGAGGAATCACAAACATTTATGCTGAAACTCAAGATGATTTTTGCTTTACAGTGACTCACAGGAGCTGTTATTTCATTGCTGATTCCTGTTTCTCTTTACAGTGTGGTTAGTGGGAGATCTCTCTGATGATAGACTATGAAAACTTTCAAATCATCCAGTAAAATTAATGTTGTGCAAATCTTGATGTACAGTTTGCAACTCCCAAGAGTCTTCTGGTTTGTCCTGCACTTGTGTCAGAACACAGGAGCTAAAACCTAACCTACATAGTTCTTGCCTGAAGTGGATGGGAAGATAGATCCCTTTTGCAAGATAACCATTTTACACGTAAGAAATCGTCTCACAATCATATCTCTAAAGTCATCTAAAGATCTTTTGTCATGGCTGGAATATCTAGTTTCTTATCTGCTGGAAGAAAAAGGCTAGGCAGGGTCTTGTGATTCTTACACAGCTACAACATCCATTTGAAAGCAAAGTATTAAACGCCAGCTTGCAAATTACATCAGAGAGAGAGAGACTGCTGAGTTAGGAAAACACTGGGGGGATCAGAAGAATGCTTCTGGTTTCCACTAGGAAGTCTCAAAATACTGTAATAATAGTTAGACTCTGTTTCTTAAATTATTAGATCATAACACATAAACAAGTAGCAACACTTTAAGGCACAACATTTGCATTTGTTCTACCATAATGAATATATTTGCCCCCGAGACCAAACACCAGAAAACTCCTGCACTGTAATTGGTTTAATACAGATATTCTGGGAAGTAAGATGATTGTAAGCTTGAATAGAAAAAAAATAAATCAAAACATACAGTTCAATAGCTGCATCATTTATGTCAGCATAAAAAGTTCCCCCAGAAATTTTTCATTTGCTTTCATACTGGGTTTATTTCCTGAAAGCATGAAGCTATAAGGATGGTCTGTGTTAATCATGTTCTAAGCTGATTTACTATGATAACACCATCACTTATTAAAATAAATAGTTCTATGGTCTTTGAAAGTTACCCTTTATAAAGTAAGCCAGTTTTAAAACAAAGCAGTTAAGAGTTATGTAGCTGTTGGGATCAGAGGGGACCTGGATTTCCATCCTGCCTCTACTGACAACAGCAGCATCTTCCTCAGTGAGGCCTACTTGCTGGGACTGGCAAACACACTCGGGTTGCAATCCATTGCCCTCAGAGTTACATGCTGCTCTCCATCCTTGTCTCTCCCTTCCCACTAATGCTGTGTCCAGGTTTGATCCTTCTACCACTCCAGGACCACGTCCTACAAGCTCCCTGTGCATTCTGTGCCCAACTGTGGTTTATGCACACGGCTCTTCCCACTGCTCACCATAAACAAGGAATCTGCTCATACTCAAAAGAGTTTATTCTCCCAGTAGGAATAAGACATAAAGGAAAGGCAATATTAAAGCAGTGGTAACATATGACTCTTGCTCAGAGATTACTGTCTCCTGGGGATTACCAAGGCAGCCTTAATTTTCCAAGAGACCAGAGAAGTGCCTGCACATCTAGGACAGCTCCCACCAGGACTCCCTGTTGGTAATTAAGAGGGCTTTCTTACCCACCTCAAGAGATGGACCGACTCCTTTCACAGCAGTGACTGCTCAGGTTTTTCTCCTCCTCACCCAAAGCGAGATAAATTCAGAACCAGTCTAGAAACTCAAGGCCCCTCTGGTCCACAATAAGCACGTGCCATCTCAGGCCCACCTTTCTCCTCCAGTCCTGTCTCTCAAGACCCCAACTCACTCTCCTGTACAGCAAACACCCAGTACCCAGCCCAGAGCACTATTTCCTGATCGTTACCTACTCGCACCACAATTGTCCCAGAACCATTCCTGTTCCTCACGCCTCCACTGAAAGGCTTGAGCCCCAAACCTTCCCCTTCTGTAAAATGAGATTATAGAAAAGAGAAGTGTGACAGCTCTGTGTTCCAAGTGCTGCATTTTAAATAAGGACATCAAGCAGGGGAAAGCCAAGAAAAAGTCATTTTAACAGATTAAGACTTTGCTGCAGCTGCTGGTTTTGTCTAAACCACAAAAGAAGCTGCAAAAGAAATAGGTGGGGATGCAATGCCATGGGTGTTGGCAAAAATACCCAAGCACTGTGGTTTGATAAGGACATCATCCCCATCTCACTTCTTTTCCCCCAAACTTTAGTATCTTCTGATACCAGCATCATCTTTCAGCCTGTGTATCACCTTCCCAGACTGTGCTTATTGCAGCACATAATGCAAAACATTTGCCTTCTGTTTGCCCGTAAGCAAAGGTCAATTTTAATGATGGACATGAGAACTAAGATTTTGCCAGAGGGTTTGAGTTCCCAGCTCCGTTTGACTTCCAGGCAGTTGTAACCCCTTTGAAATTCACAGCATATTTACCATTTCAAATACCATTTCTAATATTCTTTAAACAAAAGTAATCATACAAAAAACCTCAAAACTAAACCAAATCCATGTCAAATAATTTATGCCGTTCTCAAAAAAAGTGGAAACTCAGTGAAAGTATGAATAATTGAATAGGACTTTGTTTCCTAAAGTCTTGTGGAATATTTCCTTTGTCTGAGACTCCCTGGGGCCCGTGCTACTGCAAACGCTGTCAGTTAAAGCACTCCCATTTCCATGAGCTGCCTCAGAAGCAATGGCATATTTATTGCTGTTGTCACATACCCTATTCTGAAAGTATCAATTGCTGAATACTTGTCTCATTGGTGCCACTTGGTTTAGGATATCTGAAGGACCACGGGGTAAGGCATGACAGCAGCAACCAAAGGAGCGGTCAGTGGCATTGGAACTGGAACAAAGGGGGGAAAGGCAAAGAAAAGAATTCTCTTGCAAAGATTTCCTTACAGGAAGCATGCAAGAACCAGTCTGAGCACTTTTGGGTTCCACAAGAACACAGGCAGCTTCAGCAGCTGCATTAGTACTGTAGGCAGAGGGAAGGCTCACTGCAGCCTTGGCTTCATCACTGAGCACAGCGCTCCATGGCACAGGAGCGCCCCATTACAGCACAAGGGCTTAAACAGATTCAACCCTCCTACGAAAATAAGCTTTAAGAATATGAACTTTTACTCTGGGATGCTTACAGTACCATGAGACAGCCCTGACCTGCTTCTCACCACAGCACGTAGCCATACAACCTGGTCTGTAACAGGTCTGAAAGCCACAGGGCTCCAGCTGCAGGGACACTTTATTTAAGTTAACATTTATGCTGCGTAAGCCTTCAACAGGAAACAGTACTAAAGAAACCTCAGCTCCCCAGCAGTCACAGCTCGGACACATAGAAATTCGCTCCAGTTGTATCAAAGAGGAATGAACCCTTTGGCCACAGTGACAGAGGCTGTTGGGCAGGTGCCTGTTTCCAGGGACTTCAGCAAGAGGGGGAAGAAAAAAGGAAATTGCTTTAGTTCCACTGGTGAAAAGGGTACTGACCATCAGACAAGGCTTTTTTCTGTTTTTAAAGAAATACAGAAAGTATTCCTCTTCTTTTCCCCACTCAGTTCTCTTTCCCTGATTAGAGGGGAAGGATTTCCACAGTGTGATTTCTGAAATTCAGGAGTGATTACACACAGTATGACCTAGAAGCATTACATAAGCACAGATCTAGTCTCCAGGTTTTACATTTGTCACTAAAACAAAGTCAAGTATTCCTGAGCCATTTCTACTGCAGTCCTGTTTCAAAGGTGACATTTCTCTTAGAAATTAATTTTTACTTTGGAGAACAGACAGTTTCCTCCTATGGCAATAGTGTTTTCTGAAGGTCTGAGTTTTGAAGGCAAAAATAATCCCAGCAGTCTTTCAGCAGAAGCTTCTGTTTTATGCTGTCTCATCTCCATCAGTAATAGTCACATCAACTACAGAGCTGTTTTTCCCAAGTTTGACTTTGTTTGGCTTTTCAAGCAGCAGCTCCTACCAGCATGCCACAGACACTTCTTTTAACAAAGCCCTCAACTAGTATTGATATTTAAAGGGGAGAAGAGGAGATTGTAAAAATGAAGAACATGAAAGAATTGTTATTACCTTAGTGTAAGCAGCTATACATCATTACTTAGCTTAACAAATGAACTATAAAAAAAAGATAGTTATAGCAGTAAACACATTTTGTGAAACAATTTTACATACCTTAGTCACAGCCCTCTGGATAGAGCATGAATTTAGATTATGGAAATATAACTTACTCCTGAGTACTCCCTAAATGTCTCCAGGAAAACAAAATGTATGTGTCTCCAGCATTATTGACAGAGTTATTATTAAATATTATATGGAAGTAGCTGTAAGCAATCTAGTATGACAGCAGCTCCCATATAAAAAGGGCTGTACACAGGAAAAAACAACGCCAATTGAAGGAGCACTCTGACATAGCACACTCCTTTTATCTTTAATGCAGGATTTGGCCTCGATCTTACAAATTACTCAAGCATACACTGAGGTGAGTACTCAGAGTTCACTGCCTTTCAGTGACACAGGAATGGAGCAGAGCACTATCAGACCCAAGGAGGGTACGAAAGGCACTGGACTATCTTGCACTGGTTGGTGCAGGGACCAGCGATGCTCCTGGAAGATACAGCAGATTATGTTTTTATTTTGCAAGGTGCAGGTGAAGCAGAAACCCAGTGGGCATCAGGAAATGCTCCTCAAAAAAAGGCCAACTGTTGCCATGGTTTATCCCATGTGAGGCAGCGCTTCCCAGGGTCTGCTGCCTTCAGTATCAGTACGAGCTAGGTTTTAAGAGCTGCCTTCCCCCAACATAGCGCCGATACAACCATGTATATAACCACCATATAGCAGCACGCTGCTGCTCAGATAGGTATGAAATGCCTGCGGTTTGATGACCCCCCCGCTCTTGATTTACACCATGAGAAGCTCATACATACATACATACTGCGAGCTGCTTTGCAGATTGTTGCTGTTAGTAAGGCAGCAAGAGACCCTGCCATTTGACAAATTAACAGAGCATCATGCTTCCAGTGGCCCTCTCCCCTTCATGCACACACTGAGGCTTTGCTCCTTTGGGCTTCTGCACCTCAGAGAAAGGCAGGCAGAGCAGTCCTGGGTGCTGCTCACCTGCTTTCACCCTGGGAGGAAGCTGTAAAGAATGGAATTAAAGAAGTTCCCCCTCCTGCACATCAAGTTTAATCATTTCTGCTCTGCTGATCCCTGCCTGGCCCTCAGATAAAAGTATCATTGATACACAGTAAGTTGGTGAAATACCCCAGGGACTAAGCCTGGGTTGGAATGAAGAGTTTCTCCCTGAGAGCTTTGGCAGGATCTCTGGTGACACCGGCCAGTCAAAATTGCCCAAATTATTCAAAACTCATCCCACTTTCCAGTGAGTCCTGATGAAGAATTATTGTTACAAGTTTAAATGCATTCCAGACTAGTCCCATCTGTTTGCAACAAATTTACGAACAAAAGGGACGTTCCATGAATAACTTATTCACTACAAGTTACATCCCCATTGCTTTTTATTAGTTTGGATAAAACACACACTTTCATCTATTTCACTTCCAAACCCTTTGGACAGATTAACCTTTTCACTCAATGTATTTTGATTAACCTGTGACAAATCCTGACCAACCAGGCAGCCTTTATGCTCAGAAATCGGTACCTATTGGAGCCTGTATATAACAATCCAGGTTTCATTTCTTTGCTGAGCACAACCAATTCCATCTCCACAATGCCATCACTGGTAATAGACATTTAATAGGCTGGGTTTCTCCAATAAGTTATATCTTTGAAATAAATCTTGCTGACTCTAATGCTTATAGAAATACTAGCTAGGTGTGCTGTGAGACACTTCTAATTTCTACATCCCAACACAGCCTTTCCAATTTTGTGGCAAAGAAGCCTTCCTGAACAATATCGAACAGAGTCAATCAGATTATTGCATTAAGGAGTCTGTATCTGGCTGTGTAGGGCAGCCCAGGTTTCTCCTGATTCTAAACCAGCAGAACTAGCCAGAGTCCCCATCTCTGTAACCTCTACTTTTAACACCCCTGTCAAAACACGAAGCATTACAGTCCTGTTGTTACAGGGAAATACATAGCAAGTTTAATCAAGCCTAAACCAATGTTCATTTATCTATGGCCTAAGTGTGTGACAATTAAGGTCCAAGGAAACGCACAGGGCTTCGCTGAATGAGCTTCACTGTAGCAAGCAATAAAAGATGAAGCTTAGCTCTGCCCAAAAGCCACCTCTGCCCTGGCTGCACACACACCAACTGTAGGTAAAAGGACTTATTCACTCAGCAAAGTAGAGTCCAAAGCCCCACCAAGTCCTGGGAGGACAAGCAGGAACATCACCAGCTCAACAACGTCACAATGCTGTTGCCACCAAAAATCTTTTGAAATTCTTTATCATCTGATAAGGTATCAGGCCTCATTACAAAACCTAACCACACTAACCCCAAGTGTTACAAACACTTGAAAACCTGACTCTCTGATCATTTATATTCAGGCTGAGAGCCTATGGACCCATCCACCATATTTTCCTTAAGTAACTCATCACAAGTGCATACAATCACTCATAAACACATCAGTACCTGTGCTTTCTTACTTCATCTATAGCATAGCCCATCTAGAATGAACACTTCGAATCAATCAGGTATAAGCAGCAACTGCCTTGCTCCAGCTACAATATGCATTAGATAAAATTATTCGATATATATCAATTATTTTTGAAGAATAGAAACATGGTTATTGCAGAGCACACCAGCACAGAAACATCCTGCTCTGTTTCTTAGATGGCATACACCAGGACAGCACCCATCATCATTGTTCTAGCCAACACTATACCAGTATAAGGCTGTATCTGTGGGTGATGGTATCTCCTTCTCTAGCAATACCTCCAGTGATTCAGGCTTGCCATGTCATCATTGTATTTAGTACCTAGCATTTCAGAGGTAACTAATTAATTCTCTCTCCTCATGGACAGTAAATATTAGGAGGGAAGGAACTATGGCATAACTCACACATCTGCTCTATTTCATAGCATTTCAGCTGTTCACCCATATGGGCTGCCTCATTTTTATAAGGAATTACTCAATATTAGAGATTCACACACTGGAACATTCCATACGCTTTTGCTCATGATGATTATAATTAGATGTGTGCACCAAATTGATGCTCGTGAAACCCTGAACAAATAACCTGCATAGCCCTTCAAGAGCTTCACATTTTAATATATCCTAATTTATGTTTGGAGTGCTAAAACACTAATACCAAGGAGTAACTGGCTGGCATTTAAAAATCCTATTAAACTAAAATATGTTAACATAAACCTGTGTTAGCCAGTTGTTATCTAGAACATTTTATTCGTTGTTCCTCTTCCCCTTCCCTCTGTTTTATTTGGGGTTTTATTCTTTTTTTAAGTTTGGAACTTAAGGCAACAAAACCAATTCCCTGTTTGGGAAACATCTTGCCATGTTGTTGGCATCTCTGGAATGGTTTTATTTATTTTCCCCAAAACCAAACAGCTTAGTACTTTCATCACCCAGACATACTTTCAGTACCACAGTTCAACCTTTCTCCCCCAACTGATGGCTTGGCAAAGCCTCTGCCCCACAATACCCACATAGTCACTGTTTGGGAAGGCGCTGGAGCACATTGCAGCTCCATCCCAATCTCATTCCGACCCACGGCGACTCCTCTTCTCTCTCAGCGCGAGAAGAAAAACACATCAACCAACAACCCGAGCCAAATCACACAGAAACTCTCAGAGTGGTCACAGGAACCACAGAGAACTGAAATTCACACAGCACCAAAAATATTTTTCCATGAAACTTTAGCTGTGTGGTCTTAAAAGTGAGAGACTAGCAGGCTTTCCTGGAACACCCTGCCTGCCAACTCATGCACAGGGCTCTGAAGTGCTGCCAGCTCCCATCCTTAACTCTTACCTAGATCAGTCACTACGCCCAGTGGAGCATTTCTGTGATAGCTTCTAGAGAATGTTAATCTCTAGTGCTTTTTCAAAAAGAAATATAAACATAAAAGGAAAAAACTTATTTTTCACTCCTTTAAATCTACTTTTTAAAACTTCACAGCATTACAGAGCAAGGGAGAAGAAGGAGCAGGATGGGCACTGGGTTTAGGTAGATCAAGGGCAGCTTCAACTGGGGACACACTTCTCTCTTTCAGTACCCAGTCATGGTTTTGTTAAAGTCAACAGAAATAAAACTAATGCCTGTAATAGCAGCACTTTAATGACACTTTAATAAAACTACTCCTTTAAGATTAAATCAGTCCCCTGGTCTCCCATTGCTGAGTCTCAGTAGATAACACTCAGGAGATGCTGCTCGAAGTTCTTTGAGGAATCAACAGCCTCTCATGGATGGTTAGATGCACCTCCCTCCCTTCCCCTGAGCTGCTTACAAGCCCAGCGCCCTCATTAGCAGAGTGGCTTCCCTCCACTACCACCCAGGAGAGGGAGAAGGGACCTCCTGGAAGCGCCCTTCTCATTACCAGCTGTAATGACTGTGATAAAGCTTAACAGGGACAAAAGGTCATCTTTGGAAACAGAATATTATCTTTACAAGTGGTGACAATTCACATGTACATTTAATACTGTTCTCTCCCTTTCCTCCAAACGACCGCCTTCGTTCCATCAAACTCAAAGTAGAGCCCATTCTTAGTTAGACACCACATACTAGGGATGCTTCTCCCCAAGAATGGAGAAAAACTTGGGATTTTCTCCCAGGGTAGGACTTCCCAGACCTCTTCAGCTGTCAAAGTCAAAACAGTCAAAATTCACTTGGAAGAACTGGCAACATTACCACGGGGAAGGGTAAAATCGTACGTAAATCTGTTCAGCTGATCTCTGAGCAGGGCTGTTTCTCCCAGTCCTCTCTCAGGTCACATCCCAGATCTCCTAAAGTTCTACTTGTTCTTCAGACTGCTGGCATGGGCACACCATCGACCCATTCACTCTCTGAGCAAAACCAGCAGTTACAAGCAGGTGGCCACAAAAATCCTATCTTAGAAGTAAGAAAAAAAGGTCACTACTTACAAACATTTTAATAATGCTTCATATTAAGCCTGTTTTGAGTACTGTCTCTACATGTTTATCCCTTCCAAACCTTTACAGCAATTATATTTAGCATTTTGTGTGGCTACATACACAGGAGGAACACAGATGACAGTCATGGTTGCTAAACATGCCTCACAACAGCAATAGCCAGTTATATTCACAGGATTCCTATGTTTTCAGGTATAAAACAGAAGCCTACAGCATCAAGACCAGACATCTGTATCAAAGAAAAAGAACACTCAAAAGCAGAACGATCCACTACTATATCCTAACATGGAACACCCACCTTTTTTTAAAAACAAAGCCTCAAGAGTGTATCAATTGAAATTAAGTGTACCCAGCTGAACAGACTGAGAAACTTCTCCTTAAGGATGCCTACTAAAAACTAGAGAAGCTTTCTGCAAGAGCAGTTTAAAGGATAAAACAAAAGAAAGACCAAGAGTTGGACTTGATGATCCTTATGGGTCCCTTCCAACTCAGTATACTCTACTAAATCAGAGATTCACCCATAAAGTCTCCTATAACCTTTCAGACACAGCTTGCTAACAGGCCAGTTGTTCTGTTCACGTGTCCCTCCTATTCTCACAGCAGGATCATGACAGGTACACAAATTAATATTTTTACCCTGGAGAAATCACCATACACTCAACCCAACAGTCCTAATGCCATCTCCTCAGCAGTAGCCTGGGAGTCTTATGTGATGACAAGTGACAGGCAACAGAAGACAACCCTCCCACCACCCCCTTTGCTAAAAATCAGAGATGACTCCTCGCCTGGTGAAGGGACTTTTTGTTTCAGTGACCACTAAAAATACATGAACAGAAAGAAAAATAATGTCTTGATGCATACTGGGCAGCTGAATGTTGGATGGGAGAGTGATAGCACCTGGTAAGCATCCTGAGAAATAATAATTTCAAAGCTATTAGAAACATAAACCCTTTCTTTGCATTTTAAGGGAAAAAACTTGTTTGGGCTTGGTGGGGTTTTTTTAAGGGGTCAGGGAAATTGAAATTCTGCTCAGTGCTTAATGTAACCACAAGTGCACCACCTTCTGTATTAGTTAGCTTCTGGTTGGGGTAATGAGCATATTGATGGGTTTTGTTGGCTCGCCAGTGAATCCCTGTGTTTTAAAGATGTAAGAGAAACAGCTGGTAGCCACTCCACAGCAGGGAATTCATCTGTGTGTTATCCACAGCATCACATCCCTCTCACGAGCGCAAGCTCCAAACAAACAGTACATCAAAGACTTTAGGGAGGCTGAAGGTAATTTGTGATGCTTCATATTCTCAGTGAACAGTCTCCAGCAATTATTTCTGGAAGAAAGAATAAAAGTTTCATAGTAATCGGGTAGTTCAATAGGTTTAGGAGTCTGAGCATAGAAAAGAATATGGGAACCAGTCAACCCCCAACCATAATTTTTTTTTTAATATATATGTATATTATATGCATATGTGTGTGCATGCATGTGTGATAACACTTATATTTTTTCCACAAGAATCATGGCTTGCAGTATCTCACAAAAACCTAAAAGCTTTTAAATTTTAATGCTTAATCTCATACTGGTGTTTAGGTTCCTGTAAGAGGTTCTGGACGTGACGTGAATTTCAGCAGCATAAAATTGCCAAAAGGCTTTTACCTGCTTCAGAAAGAAATAACAGAGCTATTATTGTCTAATAAACAACATGCCCATAGCCCAGTAGCTCCTCTGAATGGAATTAATGTCCCAGAGGAATCTGATTCAGCATCATTTTTAGATGACATCTGCAATTCTGCTCATCAATGAAATAAATCTTGATTTTATTTTTCTTTTTAACCAAGAGATATTTAATTGAATTTAATTAAATCACTCCACATTCAAGAGAGGTTTTAATACCAAAGTGCTCTTTGATGAGGTTCATAAAGTAGTGCTAGCCCAAAGCAGTAGGTGATGGCCCCAGCTTTCAGGTACGCACAGCAATTTCCACATCAGCAGGAACCTGAATAACGTTCAGGAACAGTATGTTGAAAGGCTTTTCTTTTAATTATTGTCTTTTCAGTTCAGGTGAATGATACATATTAATTTCTCTGATTAAAATTATTGCATATAATTATGATCCCACTAAGAACAGCACCACTGCTGCCACTTTTATTCTGACTTCAGCTACAGCAAAGTCTTCCTAACTTGTACTTTGCTAGTCAGTAATTGTCACCAAAAGACTCATACAATTTTCCCCAGACTAACTCAATAGCATCCATTTAACACACACAAATCTCTCCCCAGGTTTAAAGGGGAGATCTAAAACCTTAGTGCTGCTCTGGGCTCATACATACGAACGCAGGGAGGAGAAGCCTTCAAAGTAGCTGCAACCAGATCTTTGTTACTGCAGAAGTGGATTCTCTCTCTATATAGATATATATATATATATATATGACTGGGGAAGTAGACCTCTCAGATGTGTGTTATGCACTCCAAACGGGCTCTTACTCTGAAGAGTAAGAGACTCCGAAGTCTGACATCGATGTCACCAACAGAGAAACCCCCAGTGTTGCTTCAGGGAATACGTAGAGACTATACCCCAACCCAGACAGCGTTTAGCTCATTCAGAGTAGAGCAATAAGACTAACTTCAAATATATTTTAAATCCTATTTTCAATGCAGGTCACCACATAAGGACATAAGAACAGAAACTGAACAGTGATACAGAATGAAGGGTAAGTACAGATAGGTGACATCTCCACTTTGTGCCAGATCTGTTGGTGTATGGGGCCAGGATTTGTATTGGTGATGAAATTAGTGATATTTAACAGAAAAACCTGAGCATTTCCAGAGAAACACAGAAGATGGGTTTAAGTTTAGATTACTGCTACTGGAGTCTGATTTCCAGAGCAACACAGTGCTTACGTTGTTCAGTATCACTGCTCTTAGGAAGACAAAAATGGCTTTTGATCTGCTTTGCATCCATTAACCTGCTAGCTGCACATTCAGAGTAGATGTGTTTATTGCTTTCCAGACACCCAGGGCAGGCTGCAAAGCCCATGGCAGCATTCCTGCTGACGTCCTACCTGCAAGGACAGAGTCCCTCACAAGAGGTACAGGAACAAGGCTGCCAGGCTACAGTCTCAGTCACCTCTGAAATACCATAAGGTCAGATCAAGAAACAACCAAAATCGGGGTAACAGTCCCCAGCTTGGCAAATAACTTGTCCATTTCAGAAGCCTTCCTAAATTCTGGATTATTTTAGTCAAGCCTGCCTGTACCTTTAAATTCTTCTTAGCAAAAGCAGCTTTCCTGTTCTGGTTTTGTTTTACCTTATTTTTCTTGTAGCACATATTTACTAAAGAAACTGTAGGTACAAGGGCAAATGAAGCAAGTTTAGGGGAAACTGCCTCATACAAGGACAGTTACTGCCAGTAAATAGCAGTTTAGTGAGCTTGGAATACAGGACTATATGCAATACTCAGGAAGTTTGGCTCTATGTGACAAATTGCATCATAGCAGCATATTTTCAACTAAAAATCCCAACATGGGCCTTCACCATACATCAACAAAACTCAAGAGAAGGATAACATTTGGGATTCAGTTCAGCTCTCCCATCCTGTTTCTGTTCGGAGCTACGATATAACAACTTTGAAACTACTCATCCATTCCCAGCTTAGGGCTATTTTCCTACAATGCTGGTTTTATGGCAGCACTAAAGTCTCCGTGTACGAGCAGCTTCCACTAGTGTTGAGCTTTTATTATCCAGTGAAGTGCTGATACACAGAATTACTGTAGGTTTAGCACCTGCTCCGTTGGCACTGCTGTAGCTGAAGCAGGTCTGAGTCTGTAGACTGGGGAAATTGAGAGAAGTAATACAACAGGTTTGATTGATTTAAGCACCAAGCTGATTTCAGCCATGGTAAACTAATACATTCCCTCTTCCCTACCCAAAACCAGGTTTGTTTCCTAAATTGAGTTTCAGACTTCAGCACTAGTATGCGCCAACTGCAGAGCAATTTTACTCTTTGCTGCTTTTCAATGGACAATAATTTCCTAGGTTTAACATTAAGTCAACCACATCCATGTCTGGTTTTGGTCACACAGTCCTTCACTTCCAGAACTACATTTATTAATTGCTGTGACAGTTTTATAATCAGACATTTCAAGAAGTATTTTTATTTATACTCCCTGAAAAAGGCTGTGGCATTAATATTAGAAGTGAGAAAAGTACTCTTCCATTAATTGAATAATTACTGCTGCCACCAGAATCTTTGGGAACTGTTGTTACCATAAGGATCAAATGAGAGACATTTCAGCATGCTATATATAACCAGTTACTTTTAGAGATTTAAGGAAAAACTGTTAACATGAACATGTGGAGAACAGGGTTAAAGTTTTCAAGAATGTCCTCGTGGTCCAAGAACTCAAAATATTTGTTATTTCTAAACTTAAAATTCCAATAGCTTTACTTCATGAAGAACAGATCAAAATCCAAGGAAATAAAAACTCCCAAATAATATGATCCTCAAATTAAGTTCATAGAATCACAGATTGACCTGGGTTGGAAGGGATCCCAAAGATCAGAGAGTTCCAACCCCCCTGCCACAGCTACATTGAGTTGATTAAGATCACCATAATAAAGCATGGATTTTTTTTTTTTTTTTTTTTAAAGCTGGATTTCCTTCACACAAGGTTAGCAGCACCACAAAGATCCAGTAGTGATGCCTAGATAAAGAGCCCTAAGCAAGTGAAAAATGCTGTAATACCTTGCATCCACAGTCCACAAGAGTTTTGGAGGAAAAGAGCTCCAAGTCCAGGCTGGAGGGTTAGTGACAGGAGGGTGACCACTAAACCACCTCCTGTACAAGGGCAGCTGCTCTACAGCTGTAGGTACCTTCAGGTGGCACTTCTCCTGGAGCACAGCTCTCAGAAGAATAAAGGTGCCTGGGCCAGGCATTACAGGGAACATTTAGATTTCTGCTTAACTGTCCCCCTACTCCCACCCAAATGTTCCTAGATAATCCTTTTGTACATTATTTAGCGCAGGACCTTTGGAGCAGAGACTCATGAGGGTAGGAAAGCAGGACCTTAGCTTTTCTTTCTGTTTAAATAATAACTTTCAGCTCCTTGAAACCCTTTTGTTAGTTTAAAACGTCTGGGAGAAGCTACTCAAGCAGTTTGTTCCTAGAACTAAACAGAATTAAAAACAAATAAGCCTCAGAGCTGAGTGCAGAGCTCACAAGGGTTTATCCAGATCTGAGACCATGCCCGCTCGAGCCATGCCTGGTGTGGCAAGCGTGGTGAGGTGGGGCTTGCTGACCCTTCTTCCAGCAGCACCATATGAGGGGCCAGCGCAGCCCCCATCAGAAGAGGACAGTGTTAGAGCAGCTGGGACACCCTGCCACAGGCACCGAGTACTCAGCTCCCTAAAACACAAAGTGCTTTCCTGACTGTAAAAATATTATCCTTGCTTTAACGACCAGGAATAGAAGCGATACCGTGTGGGAAGACTGTGGCAAGGCAAAGCCCCAGAGCACATCAAGGACGCGTGCACATTGCTGCCAAGCAATAAGGCAGCGCCGTAATCAAAGAGGCATCTTCCCTCAGCCTGAGGCTTTGGTTCCTGAGTGCTGGAGCCATTACTGTAACCGGCACCGTAAGGATTTATGGACAGACCCCAGTGCTGTTCTCTTGCCATAACAAAGGCAGTAAAACTCTTCCTGCTCTCCACTGACTTGGGCATTTATCCCTGACAGAGACATAAATCAAATCCTGCAAAACCCGTACGACTAGAGATGCCAGGCACCATACCCATATCATTCTTTATAAGTGGCAGAGCTGCCAAATTATTATCCTACCCAGCACCGTTCCAGTGCTGCACTGGGATTAGCAGGAGGCAGATATGCATCTGCATTCCAGCATATTTTTTTGCTTTCCTGTTTTTTAAACTGTACAGAACTCTTCCTCTAGCTTTATTAAATAAAACGTACATGTAGGGGAAATAAAAGTACAGATGCATCATCTGAATACACAAATACAGTTTCCACAGAGGACTCTGAATCAGGTTTCTTCTGCTGTTATAATTTACAATTACTTATCACATTAGCTCCTAATTGTCTTTTCAGAGTGCACTCAATTACAAAATTAGAATCCTTATCTTCCTGTAACAGCCACCTTCTAGACAGATCTCCATAAAATGTGCAAATTGACTAGAAGACTATTTTTTCTTATACTGTTCCTGTTCATCAAAAGGTTGTCCTAAATCAAAGCTAAGCGTGCTTTTGTTTTTCTGGGAAAGAAAGCAAACCAGCTGCTTTCTGGAACTGGCTTCTCAGCCATTTGCTTATACAGAGGCCAGGTGGTGTCAGGGATTTTTTTTTTTTTTGCTATTTCACAATTTTTTTCTTTTCTTTTTTATTTTAAGACCAACCTTTAGCAGTAAGGCATTCTTACAGAGCATCCTTTAACAGACAGCAATAGCTCGCTCTGAATGAGGCAGGAGGAAACATCTCTCATTTCACCCTTTCCTTTTCTCTGTTTAAAAACCAGGTGTGAAGTCTCAATGTTTTGTTCAGCCTCATTGTTTTGGGGATGTGACCATCCACTCTGAACAGGCTGAAACAATTAGCAAAATCCCTTCCTCCTTTGACTGAAGCATTAATACAGACTCCAAAAGCCCAGATACCATTAACTCATGCTGAGCAGGAGGGTAAAGCACACCAAAAAGGCTAAATCTTCCCCCAGGTAATCCAATGGGGTGAGACACAAAGCCTGCTGCAGCCCAGAGCTGAACGCTTTTCAGCTGTAATCCTGTCTCAAATACACTCTATGTATTGTGATCTAGAAAATAAAATCCAGGCACCTTTCAAATCTGCCAGGATCAAATCTATGTTTCATCCAGAGCAGGAAAGCTTTGACATCCTACAAATTCAAATGGTAATAGCCTGTGAAAAAGGACAGTTAAATATTAATGACTGTTTAATAACAAGCCTCATCCATTCACAGTGCCATTTATTTGCCTCCTCCACACGTTCCAGACTGTGGTATTTGTTCTCCTCTTAGAAAGCTGAGCAAGGCTTTGCCACACCAATTCACAGAACAGTTATAATGTGGTGAGTCTTTGATGTCACTCACTATGCAGACACACACCAGCACACTGGGACATGAGGAGCTGGACACTAACACTGCATCACGTAAGAGACTGAATGAGCCTGGAGATTAACACATTGGCATTAGTGCACATTGGCACTGATCTTCCTGATGTGGGGACACCCTGGTTGTTGCTCTGCTTCTCTCCTCGACTAGTCCCTCACAGCCCTGATGGAGACATCCTTGTTCTCACAGACAGGCACAAGGCTGAGTATGTCCATGCACTAACAAGATTAACACGTTTAATTGTGGAACTGAGACTCCCATCACCTCTGCTCAAAGGTACTTGTCGCCTCACCCCAGTGTGGAGTAGAAAAGAGGGTTTCTATCTTGGGGAAGTTCCTCTGGCTGCAGGCAAAGAGTGGAAACAGCCACTGAAAAGAGCCCGCACTGAAAGCTCCCAAGTTGACACCACAGTGCAAACAGGGTGTTGTATTGCCTCTAGATTTAAGGTTTAACCTCCAAGCAGCACCAACTTCTCATCACCTATTTTCAGTTGCTTATCTCTGAAGCTTCCCACAGACAAATGGTATTTTGGGAAAGATTAGAATAAAGACAGCCAAGTTCTTTATGAGCCAGTTCAGTTATTGGGAGTGTCTTACATGACTCTATGAACAGTGGTCTTAACAGGGAGGAAGTGATGAAAAGGGGTTTTTAGCATGGCACATGTAACTAAGTACATAATTCTGGCATTGTGCATCACAAGAAAGGCGTGAGAAGGATGGATGGAGCTTACACCAGAACTGCAGGCCTAAGCGACAAGAAGTACATTGGAAAGCACAGAAAATTCTGGTTTTGAACATCAAATTTCCAGTAGCTTTCTGATGCAAACCACTAAAAAAAAAAAGGAGAAGCCCAGAGTTTTGTATGGGCAGCCCTTCATAACAGAGACATTCAATCCACTTCCCTGTCTTTATTTTCCATGACACTTTTGTAATTTTCATAATATCAAGGTAGCTGCATAATTTTGCATCCATTTAAAATAAGTGGTTAATCATTATTAATTCTACTGGTATTCTCTGTGCTAACAGTAACCATTATTAACCTATTTGACAATATTGTGGATTCCTTTGGCATTAATGTGATTGTAATATGTAAATCCATAGGAATTCAATTGTAAATTACCATTATTCAATGCACTTAGCTCCAGTGCATAATTCCGCAATTTGTGCAGAAGAAAATTACATGCTGACTCATGAGACATAACTTTTCAGGGCTTCATAAGACCAAATGTGAACAATTTGTACCTATAATTACATTAAAATGGAAGTGAAATACATAATGCAGCTACAGCACGTAGCAAGAAACACACCACTTCCATCCTTAAAGGAAAAGGCTTAACGGGAAGCGAGCTATTTGCACAAGCTCCTCAAGCAACAGAGATTTACTTAAACACCAGTAGTATGTCAGCCTTAATCTAAAGTGTATTAAAGGGGAAGTTGTGACAATTTGATTTCTAACCATATTACTTTTAAAATCTAAAATAAAACCCCTCAAGGGCCAGCTGCAAAGGCAGTAGCTGGCACTGGGGTATATTAGATGACATCCCAGACAAAATCCTGACCTTCTCACATCTTTCTTAAAGTCCAAGGGGCTTCACAGGAGAAGAACAATTTTAACTCACTCTCAGCCTGAAACAGTGAGAATTTGGGTCTCAGGTCTACACCCTACTCACTTAAGAATTGATCTGATTATTTCTATGGGCTTTGTACGAAGCAAGGGGAAGAAGTCAGACAATACATGGCATTAAAATGTCAATCATGTCCAGGCAAGATTTCATCCTCTGCTCTCAAAAGCATCATTGAGTTCAAACAGAGCTCTGAGAAATGATCAGAATTTTATCTGCACACTGCAAAGGGACTGATCTTTTAGAGTTATTCACCTGAGTAATTTCATCGATGTTTAAATTTAATAGAATTGCTCACATATACATTGGAGGTTTGCAGGTTAGTAGCCAGTGAAAACCTTTGTATCAATGAAGTTCAGATAAGAATTCAAGAAAAGAAAAAAATTTTGCTCCAGACTGCGTATCTGCTTAGAATTGGGCTGAAAATTTGATGAGATGAGGCTTTTATGATCTGCTCAATTCATCCAGAAGTATTGCAAGAACAGTTTGCAATTATGAAGACCAGAATATTCAGTTCACAGCTCTGCTCTTCTGGGCACCAGGTTCTCTTGACATTCTGGAAACAGCGGAAATTTAGAGGGAGAAATTTTTGAGGATTTTTAGGGCCAACTCATGAACCCACCTCCAGAGGAAAGTTAAAATGCATCTGTCAGGAACCAGGTTTCAGAAGACAGAGTTGGGTTTCCAAGTCAAATACTTTCATCTTTGAGCCATCAAGGACTGAAGTCTGGTCAGGTTCTTAACAAAAAGCCACTTTCTTTAGCTAGTAACGTCACTTGAGTAATTCCTTCCTCTTCCTGCATTTATTCAGTTTCTCGTGGTGGTTTTTCAAGCTCTTGGCAGTTAGATTACCAAATCAGACAGGGAACATGAAGTGATGCCTCTCCTCTGAGAATACAGGCAACAGCCCCTTGCTGTCAAGGCGGCTTTAGCACCTTTTCTTAAGGGAACAGAGTGTGCAGCCTCACCACAAATGTGTTTTCTGACCCCCATAACATGAAAAAGGGCAACACAAAGGTCACCAAAAACTTTTAGAGAGAGAGATCTATCTATTTCTAGGAGCACGGGACTCTATTCAAAATATTTGATGGCCAAAATAGCAGCAGGCTAAAAGCAAAGATATGATTGACATGTTCTTCCATGCATCTACAGGCATTTTTCTGACTAATAAAACTACCCCTTTGCTCCTTTATTTGAACTATCTTCTGTTCTTTTTCTAAAGAAAAGTAAGAATTCAAGAACACATTCTCCTGATGACACAAGGATTGAAGATGATCTCTACTGAATCTGAAGAGGTGCAGGACAACTGCACCTTATACCACAAGTGATCAGATAGAGAGTAAAGCATTCTTTTCCTCAAAGGAGAGAGTCACTTTGACACATTTCTCATCCAGAAAAATAGACTCAATTCACCTAAAACTGCTGAAATACTAGTGTTGTTTTCTTTCTTAAAGCATCTTTTCCTTCTGATGTGTTAGTGTAAAACTAAAAATCATTTTAAAAAGGAAAGAGACACCCAAAAAACCCACAAGCTTTAAATGTGTTTTAAAACCTTCTACCTGGCAGAATAAAAAGCTTTCCCCCACACTCCAATTAATTCAGTTTGTGATTTCCATTTCTCATGGTGGTTTCTGAAATTCAGTGGAAGAAAACACCCAGCTGTCAGTGCCATTGTGCTAGATCTGAAGCCTCCATGACAGTGGCCTGAAGGGTTTGGAGAGAGGAGTTCCTCAAACCACTGTTGAGCTCCACAAGTATTGGGACTTACTCATTGCTATAAGGTTTCATCCTCTGCAAAGGTTGGGGAAACAAGGGAGGTGCAGCCCAGCATCACTGATCACCACAGAGGCCAGTCCCACAGGGCTGGATTAACATCACAACTCGTGCTCTTTCCATCCTCCTGCGGGCACTGCGTGTACATGGATCAATACCTGCATCCTCCAGGTCACAGAAATCCACGTTCCACCTTCCTGTCTCTGCATCCAATCCAGTGATTAAAAGAGAGCAGGGGCTAAGTGATCTCATTATACAAATAGGATAAAATTATGTTCAGTACCTTCCTAAATTAATCCTGCGTTTCAGGGTAGCGTTACTTGTGCTGCAGCAGATATTCAGCACCCTTACATCTATCAACACCGTTGTAATGAATGTTAAAATGTACTTTGCCTTTTCTGCAGCAACATTCTGCTTTGCTCTGCTCTTTTCTCTTTTAATGATGTGGGGACCTCAGGTGTTCTTCAACCTTTTGTAGTCAACAAAGCTCCAAGTCCACAATCAGCTCAAAACCTTTCTGTTCAGCCTGCAGCTACAGCTGTCCAAGTGAGATTTTTGTCATTTTGGACTCAAGCTTTTTTTGAATTATTGATGCCAAAAGGCAGTTATACAGTATTTAGTAGATTTAGCTACCTCCAGACTCTGTAAAGTTTTAATCCTTCCTCTCCCATTTACAGCAACAGATGCATACCCACAAGAAAAACTGAGCAGCTTAATATTTCTCTTCAAACTGCATCTATTATTTGGCATCGCTGCAGCGTGACAGGGAGGGGAGGGAGTGGTATAACACAGCATCTCTGCAAGAGACATGGAGTGTGCTGCCCAGAGAACAAAACATTTGACATATGTAAGAAATAGAAGGGTAAGAAATTCCCCAGAGTGCTCAGGGAGGACAACACATGGGCTCCTGTATCTCTGCTGATCCCCTTCTGGTATCACAGGGTTTCAGCTGAAGAAGGAGGGCTTCAGCAGGCCTGGGAGCAGCACTACCCACACGGCAGTGGTGAGGTGCTGACCAAGAGCCCAGCGAGGTCTCTGCGACTACGTTGAAAGCTGGAAATAATAAAGCTGAATTGCAGATTTTTTCAATGCACACACATTTTGCCAAAGGGAATAATCTTCCCCAAGAACTAGCAGCTCTTCTGGGTTTCACTTCAATAGCCTCAACGGGAGGCTTTTACCATGCTCCATTTTTGCAATGGGGGGGGAAGTCAGCAACAGCCGTCTGAGCCTGCTGACATCATGGTGAGCCTTACATCATGTGTCAATGGTTTAATGAAAAGCATCAGCTCGTTTTAAATACAGATCACTGCATACACCTGAAGTGTTACCTTCCTGAAGCAGCAGAGGAGTATTTTTTTCCTGCCCTATTAGATTTCAACTTGCAGAACACAGATTCTGTTTATATTTCGAGGTTGGCATAAGCCTTCCTTTCCAGCTGCCTGGAAGAAACGTGTGTCACAGATCAGCCTTAGTTTTTGAGGGTATTTGGGTTTTTTTAAATCTCTACCCATCCTTACTGTAAGCATTCTTAGGAAGAAACCCAAGTGACTCTGCAGCACTTGACATCACAGACTGGGGCTATCAGGCACACAAAGCACACCATTCAGTCCTGGGCCACTACCCTTACACGTCCCCTCACTGTTAGCCCATTCAGCTCTTAAGAGGGCTGGATTTGATCATCTGAAATGGGCCAACAAGCTTTAGTCAGAGATGAGCCCTATCTCCTGCCAAACACCTTCTGAAAGGGTGCTTGAGCCTTAAAAGGCAAAGGAAATGAGTGGAGAAGGGTCTGCTCCTGGAATACAAGATCTACTTTTGAAGAGCAAAATAATCATTTGCACAAGATCAATATCAAAAGGACGTTCAAGTGTGACTCACCTCTGGCAATGCCTATCTAACTAGGGAACAGGCAACAGAAAGGCTAAATCTCATGACACAAAAAAACCAAACTGTGGGAAGAGTTAAAGGAGAAATCTAATTTCTTCTGCAGCACTGCCAGGTTGAAATCAGCTATGACTGTATCCTTCTGCAAATAAAAAATATGCACAGGAAAAGACAAGAGAGAGGGCTAATACAATCCATTCATTCACATAAATGGAATTTATGTGGTTCTTTGCTTCACTGAAACCAGTTGGGCTTCCTCGCTGAAGGAAGCGGAGTCCAGCTGAACTCAGACTGCTTTCCCCATGGTTCAAACATGAATAATACATGTGCCTCTGACAGCTTCTCCCAGTCACACAACTGTGTGTCCTCATTTATTAGGACACAGAGGTTTGAGCTGGGACTGGGAGTCAAAAGCCACAGGGGTCTAGGGCTAATTACCCTGTTAAAACAGGCCCAAGAGCCCAAAGGAAGATTAACTTCTCTGCTTGAAATGAAGATCTGCTTGTAATTATCTTCAGTGTTGTTTCCTACTTCACTTGTTCGTCTTCCAGTATATTTTCAATTACATCCAAAAAGTACAATAAAGCATCATTTTATTGCTAAGGCAAGCACTCCAAAATTAAGAATTGCCAGAATTAGAATTGCCCACACAGCTTCAGTTTGGCCCCACTGTATATAGACATGGTTTTAATTACATGATCACACAATATTT
The DNA here is from genome assembly GCA_020800305.1 of Porphyrio hochstetteri. Classification (NCBI taxonomy): domain Eukaryota; kingdom Metazoa; phylum Chordata; class Aves; order Gruiformes; family Rallidae; genus Porphyrio; species Porphyrio hochstetteri. Next base: position 15,715,765 of record CM036920.1, read on the forward strand.
TATCCACAGGACCCTTGATTAAGTTGCATTCTAAACACACTGTTGGGGACTTCAGGGCTATTAGGAAAAAATAAATCTTAGTTTTAAATACCAGCTCATCCATAGTTCTGAAAAGCAACTAAAGATAGTATTAAACTTCATGTTTCTGTAGATTTGGAGAAAGGCAGTTATGACTTACACAAGATGGTCACCCACCAACGTGAGAGAGCAGATAGAACAGAGAATTCATACTGTTCTGCAACGTATCTACAGGCTCTGCAGCATCACTTGATGAAAAACCATCACGTGAGAACTTAGGAACTCAAGTCTCTTTTTCATCCTACAGAACAGGTAGCCACCTAGAGTGGACTAGGAAGACACACTCAAAGCTTCACACAAGGCTAGTTAGCTTCTGACTACACCACCAAGGAAGTGGCAACTTAAGAGTGAAATCATCAATGCCAAGAAGCATGAATGCTTCAGATGCTCCTTGGCAGTTATTCCAGTGCCTTTCTAACTGCAGGCAGCACAAGATGATACTGGTTTGACTTTGGTCAGGCAGAGGGGATTGAGGAAGCAGCTGTGGAATTCAATTTACACTGTAACCCAAAAAGTTGATTTATCAGCACAGGCCCTTAATGGATACCTGTAAGTAACAAGGTCTGGGGTTTTTATTACTCACAACTCTTACATAAGAGGGCTTGACATTCCAGATACATGGAGGATGCTCAAATTGGTAGGTTAAACTCTTTATTGCTTCCCCACTCTGCTTAAGGGGAAAGTGCCAGGTCTGGTCTCAGAGCACAGCCGGTGTTCCAGCATCGCGTGGCCCACAGACAAGTGACAGCACACTGTATTACACACAGTCCTCAGGAGTCTGCAGGTCACCCTCCTTCCAACAGCGACCAAACACATGGAAAAGAGTTATTTTCCAAGCTCAGCTTTATAACAAGACAGAGCTGTGCTGCAGCTTTGGCTCTCCAGCAAGGCAGGGCCAACAAGCAATGCTGCTCACGCTGCTGGGATGAGAAGGGCAGAAGCACAAGGTTGACTCAGAAAATCCCATCTGACTTTCACTCCTCCCCACTGTCCTCTTCCATTAAGCAATGTGTTTTTAAAACCTAACCACTCAACATTCTGTCTCCTTTTTACACCAGCACATGTATTCATTGTAGCAGGAAACACCCCCCTAGAACCAAAATACATATACATCATCTTTTGTTTTGCATGGGGACGTGGCATAAACACTTGGACAACTTGTATAAACGACAATAAAAACCCTGAATGCAAGTTTCTCATCTAGAGCTGATCAAAATGCCAGCTGGATCATTTACTACTGGCCACAAGAATTTCCTTGCTTAACTGCAGAGGAGTCCACACTGTTCCCTCTTCTGAAATAAGTCTTGGGCAGATATTTATAACCTGTGGTATACTGTCTACGTGCCTAGGGTCTTCTTGGTTTGTTTTACTAGTATCGTTAAATATTGTTTTCTCTGTTCATAAAACATCTAAGAAAGACTCTCAGAACTGTAAGTAAAGAGGGTAGAACCTTGTTTTCTTTTCAGCCCACAAACCACTTGTTTGCACTTTATGCAGAGGAACAGGAGAGGTTTCTAACGACAAACAAACAGTGAAATTACAAGGGAACATCAAGAACAGCAATTGCTAGTGATAGAGGAATAGATAGTCTTCCTAAGGTAATATTTAGATTGCACTTATAAAATACAAAGACTACTGTAAAATTGTATTTTTAAGTATGTCATTTCAAAGAGAAGTGTTTGAATAGTTAACAAAACACATTGAAAGTGTTGCAATTATGCATCTATACAAGACACAAGAGTTCTATACTTAACCCACACTCAGATAACTTTGTATTCTATGTTCTAGTTTAGACATATAACAACATAAATTTCCTCCCACAATGCTCAAATAAGAGCTCCAAAATTCAGGGAAAAGTAGAAGAAAGGCCAAAACAGAGCTTTCCATTTGGATTCAATTCCAATTACACTCTTCTGGGCAGTTTCCTCCCTATTATTTTTAATTAGCTCCTCTGACACCACAACTCTCACACAATAGTGAGGGTGGTTTGGTTTTTTATTTTTCTCTAAGAAGTCCTCATTAAAAAAACCCACCAAGTATGATGAGCACACTCCACTGACAACAACTAAATATTCCCAGGGCTATGAACATCTTTCAGCCTTACAAGAACCCAGGCAGACCAATGGGGACTGCAAAGAAAAAATAATAATTAAAAAAATCACCACTTCCAGAAGCAAAGCAGCTGATTTCTAGGAACTCATAGCTACTCACCTGTCCCACCCCACAGGGTCAGATTCCAACCCTGCAAGCAAGGGGCCTGAAGAGAAACTCCCCTTAATGACAGGTCTCTGAAAGGAAGCCAGTCAATTCAAGGCAGCCCTTCGCAGCAATCTCCATGACATTGTATTTGGAATTAGCAGCAGTAAATCTACAGCCATAGCCAATTTATATGGTAGCTAATTCTCAGCTAATTGGATTCTGCCATATCTTCTGCTAGAAGCAGTACATCCTATGAAGTACACCTCTGACACGCGTTCCTGTTAAGTTTAGAAAGGGCTGTTTCTGTGACAGGAGCCCACGGCACCTCCCAGCTCAGCGTGTAGATGTCAGGGTGGGGAGTTGCACACTCCACAAAGACTTGACTTCTACTGCATGCAGCAGTGCTAAGTGTGGTGGTTCAGCCTCAACCAGGGGTTGAGCACCACATGCTGCTCACTCGCTCTCAGAGAGCAAACAGCCAGAGCCTCCATGGGTTGGGATAGGGACAGTTACTGACAAAGGCACCGTGAAAGGGGAACAGTAACAGCCTGTGGCAAATTACACTCACACCCGCTGATAACACAGAGTACCTTACAGACCCAAGGATAACACAGTGCTGCAGGACAGCAAGGATGGCCACGCTTGGACTGCCCTGGAGGCACCCAGGAGCACCCCTCCCTGACCAGCTCCTTTTATGGGGAAGGGATGTTAGGTCGTGTGGAATACAGCCTGGGCTAACTCAGATCACCTGGGCTAACTCAGATCACCTGGGCTAACTCAGATCACCTGGGCTGGCTGCTTGTGGCAGTGAACTCTGGCCTGGCCAGAGCCACGACACTAAAGCAAACCTTCTGTAACAGAGTATTTACTTCCTAAATACAGTATTCGATAGGATCAGCAATGAATAAAGCCCCATACATTAAACAAAAGGGAGTGAAGGAGCAACATTACTAAAGGCCCATACTGGTATCTGTTTGTTTCAGCCCACTACTCTCCTTCGTATTAGTGAACACCTTGCTCTGTAGCATTACTCCAATGTTTCTATGCTGTTCCTGGGGTTCAGAGAGATGGCATCACTACTTTATGTTGTACAACAAACTTCCCCTTACTGGACTGTAGATGATAAATAATAATTCTGAGGCTGGGCAGCCAGGTGCTGAGGAGCAGGTACACATACAGCTGCATGGAAAACAGCAGCTGGTTGGGGAGGGAAGGAAGAGGAGGATATCCTTTTCTGTATGATAACTTCTGAGTTTTAAGAGGTAGAGGGAGGATGAAAGAAAAATCAGTATAGTATCCTGTACTTAGAAAGCTATAGCCTATAACAACAGTGAGTGTCCTTGTATTACTCTTACCAAATTGTCACTTAATTAATTACACTGCTACAAGAGGAACCATGTTCAACTGCACTCCCTTCACACCTAGCACACAGCAGCTTGAGAACTCACATGAGGGTCTGATTGAATCAATAGGAAGGTTAATACTATCCTGAGGGAGTTCTGATCATGTTACCACAGGATAAATGATTCTGAACTGGCACATGACTTTCCCACGTTAGTAGACGAATAAAATGAATAGTTAAAAAGAAGCAAGAGGGAATACTTCAGGTAAAGCTATGCAGTATTTTATTTCTGGCCAAGAGCTGGCTACTCTGACAAGGGCTGTTTCTTTCCTCCATCCCCCCATCGAAACCTAAGTTCTGCCCTGTGTGTTGAATCACGTCATTTATACCCTGTGCCTTCCAGGGAGTAAAAGCTCACAGCACTAAAACAGGAGAAAGATTAGTATTTCCATATTTTGAAAGTTAAGCAGAGCTTAGCAAAAGAAAAACTCCACAGCATCAGCATAAAACTTCCCTGAAGGGAAGAACTGAGAGGGAACATGCTTTGCCTCTCCAAAGGCAGCCAGATTCTTAACCCACAGCCCGATTTCCTTCCTAACTTGAAATGAAGACAGGGTTGGTATTACAGCCAGCACTAGATACAGAGTTTTGAGCCTCAAATCAAAGAGCTACAGCAAACTTGTTTCCACTGCTTGCATAACTGGAACCCTCTATATTGGAGGAACTCATTATTTTCATGTACTGCAGTATTGGCAAAGCTGGCAGAGCAACGTGCTGGCCATTTTGTACCTAGAATTAAGTCATCAAATTTACATCACAAAGAATAAATGTGTTTTAAACAGTTTAATTCCCTCTCTCACCAAGGCAGCAGACAGTATGAGAAGCACCCACTGCAGTTCCTTCAATTGTTTGTGAAGACTGGAAGGGGAAAAACCATAAATCCACTAATTAACAGAGGAACAGCAATATGTGGAATCTGGCCCCCACTGCCACCAACGGGACTTTTGCCAGGCAAGTTCACCCACTGAGTTAAACAATAGTTGTTGGAAAAAATGTGAATAGCGCCATTTGGAGATTGGAGTGAGAAAACAAAGTCACTTGGCAGTTAATTGTGGTGGAACAGGATGACAGAGCAATGAAACAGAGGATATTTACCTGGCATACAGAGTTGTGCAACAGTAACACTGCCATCACTGTGAAGCTATAGTAAAGATTAGTTTACCTGCGTAGTCTTACTGCTTCAGAAAACACTTGGCAAGAACTCACAGAGCTTAACTGTAGGAGTAAAGGCTTTAGATAAGTATTTCATCTTGTAGTTTTAGCTTCATATAAAAGGCAGAAGGCAAAGAACAGCTACAGATCAAATCAGGGGTCATCATCAAGGAAGGCTCCATTCCACAAGCACATACCAAAGCGTGAGCAAACACACCCTTCTCAAATGCTCAGCCCCTAACTGCACCAAGCCATCAACCCTCCTCACCATCCTCTTTGCAGGGTTGGGGAGGTCTCACAACAGCAACAGCAGCTCACTTACCTTTAGCAGACCAACTGCTCCCAGCACCAGCATGAAGTCACTTTTCTGATCCAAAGCAACGTAGAAGAGCTTTATAGGAAGACATACGTCTTTCCCAAGCAAGCTGCCTCCTATTTTACTCTCAACTCTTGTGAAGCAGATGCTTATAATCCACTCCAGTGGTTTAACTACATCGCAGATGTGCCCAATCTCAAGGTTACTCATTTTCCCTTTCTCTCTCACAGAAAGCAAGAACAAGGAGCTGATCCCTCCTGGGACAAAGCAGATTTCCACACTAGGAAATGCTTTTTCACCCAGGCTTGTCTCAGCCCAAGACCTTTTGCTGAACTCCCAGGTTCCCCTAGAGCACCAAACCCCTCCCCACAGCCCAGGTGCCTTCTCCACCCTTCAGGGCTTCTGATGGGGGATAACAAACACCTGGCCCTGGGTTGCTCCCCGCACAAGGGCAGTAACCCCCCCCTGACCTCTCCTCATAAGCTTTAGCAACATGGATCTCCTTGCTACATCACACTTCTCTGTAACAGGATTCATGTTACAAAATCTCTGCCCTCCTGCTAATTACCATGATTGCATTCTGTCTTTATTGCCACCTGCTGTGAATCAGACTGATTCAGCTGATGACACTGTGCTGCTAAATACCAGGTACAGAGGTAGGCTCTGACCTCAACACTCTGGAGATAATCAGAAACCTGGAAGATAATTAAACACATTTTTTTTTTCTCCAAAATATAGCAGAGATTTTGTAACATGAATCCTGTTACAGCCACTCATTCTTTCAGTGGAGCTAACAGCAAGTTTTCCATAATACGTGTGAGTAAGCCATAAATAATTGGTGCTTTATAGCATGCTGTGACAAAAGCCCAGTGCTTCAAAGAGGGACTTCAGAAGTGATGAAGGTCCAGGCAGAGTCTGCCTCTCCAAGGGATGACATTGCAGGCCTACCTCCCACTCCAGTCTCCCAGACACCTCCCAGATGGACTGGGCAGGAAACCCAAGGTATCCCAGATGATAGACCAGCTTCATTCTAACAATGGATGGAGCCAAAGCTATAAAGCATCATGCCGTTTTACAAGGCACCAAAGGGTTTGCAATGAAGTTCCTGGGTTTGGCGTCATCAACAGTGATGAAACACTAACACCAGGAGTGGAAATTTGCCCATGCCAGGAAATGGCAAAGACATTTTTTCCAACAGAGCACTTCAGAAGGAATCCAGACTCTTGGTTTACAATCCTCATCTTAGTTTGGTTCTGAGATTTCTTTCTCAAGAACCAAATAATCTATCCAGCTGCACTACAGGACACAAATAAGAAGACCAAACGGTGGGATAAGACAATATTGTAGGGTCACAGCCTCTGTTGAAAGGCCACTCAATGGGACATGTTTGGAAGGCAATTCAACAGGAATGGAAAAAAACCCATGATTAATAATTGATTTTTTAATGTTTAATGTTAGACATTTTATTTGTGTTTCTGCAAAAACACCTGTTTTGTTTTAATATTCTGCCTCTGATAAGCTCCTTCATAAATATTTCCACTTTGCAGTATAAAAAATTTAAGCTCTTAATTAAACTGTCAATGGTGTTTTATGGCAATAAACACATTGAAATAAATGACAGCATTTAACTAAATGTGCACATATTTATTGGGATGATCACTGCTGATGTTCATGGGGTAATGTGAAAGATAGTAGTGTCTTCATAATGCTCACAAGAAAGACTTTCTAATCACTGGGCTCTGAAGATTATTAGTTAAAACCAGCACTGCTGATGGCAAAAGAGAAGGAGAACAGAGCAGAGGAGGAAAGGGATTGACTGACACTCTGCAGTGTGAATGTTTAAGCAGTTCTGGGTAGCAAAATGCTGCCTTGTATTACTCAATAGACCTTTCCCTCCTTGACCTCAGATATTTTCAAAAGCAGAGCCCCAGTTCTTTGCATACTTATTTCTAATGTATTATAGACTTTGGAATTATTTTTTAAGACCTATGAGGGTTCTGGAGAAGTTTGGTGTAATGGGGAAGATTATTTTGTTACTGAAGTTCTTGTCTATATGTACAGAAATTTCTTCACATAAAGATGCAAGAATTACATTTTTAAAAATTATTCAGTATTAAAACTCCCAATGTTTTCATACATGTTACCTGTACACTGAAATCACTGAGCTGGAGAGAGTGGCTTTGAGGGGGACCAGCTGTCAGATGAAGGTGTACAGTAGAAGGTACAAGGTAACCTCAGAGCATTTCAAAGACATTTCTTAGGAGCAGGAGCACTTACCTCTGTATAAATTAAAAACAAGGTTTCACTTGCATTTAAATATGTTTCATCCTTGAGATGTACATGAGAACGCTCTTAAGAGTTGCATTGGATGTGAAGAGTTAAACTTTATGGATGCTAAAAAAAAAAAAAGCAGCTGCAATCTGTACTTACTATCAGGAAAACATACAGAGGAACGATATATGGTCCTGCTTCACTAGGTAAGCCTACTTCTGTTCTTCCAGCGACAAGAGACTGCTGCAGTGTTGTGCAGACATCAGGGAGAGGGACTGCAGCTGCACTGCAGATGGGGAGGTGCTGGAAGTTTACAGTTAGTTTGCACTCTGAAAATTTTCTAGCCATAACACAACCGAAAAGAGAAAGGACTCCTCCTCCCCTGCCACTGCCCCTCTCTTTGCACCCCCTTTCCCCCTCCAGCCAAGCTCTACTGGGACTATCCATCATAAAGCAGATGAGAAACCTTTAACCTTATGTTCCAGCTAATCTAAACATTTCCTAAGGCCATTTTATGTTGCTTTGTTTTGTTCAATGGCAAGGTAATTAACAGCAAGGACAGGTACACACACAGTCCTCTTTCTAATTCACATACTGCCCCAGAGATCAACCCCATAAACACCTCCTGTGAAGTACTACATGCCTTTGACTCCTACAGTGTAGGGAGCATTCAGACCATGCGAGTGGTGGCAGTGCTCCCCAGTATCTAGCCCCTAGGGCAGCGGTGTGATGGGAGGTGCTAACACCATTCCCAGTCTCCTCTGTACACCTGATAACTAGCAGTTATTTTCATTATCCTGCTGTTGTTTCAGGAAAAGGAAAGACAATGCTGTGAACCAACAGTCCATACATGAAGCAAATCAAGTTTCTATTACAGTTTGGTCTACCTTGATCCATTAGGAATATCATCCAGTCTGTGTGTAGATACCTAAACAAGTGGAGCAGCCAAGGGCACTTTGTGTTTCATTAACAAATCTCACTGAAACATCCTGAAATACTCTAATTGGCCAATGCTGCACAGCCCACTCCTTAAATTTTATTTTTGGTTCATAATAAGCCAGTTTCTCCTGACTACTGGGGTGTGCAAGTCAGGTAGTAACCCAGGCCCTACAACCTCCTCTTCACCTACCTGGGAAGTTCTTCCATCTGGTTAAGGGCAGAGACTGACCTGGCCAGGCAGCTGCTCTGGATGACAGCAGTAGTCGACACTGAAGTGAAACAGGCAGGTAAATTAATAAGGAGTTTAAACCTAAGAAATGCTATCACAAATCAACCTTTTTTTCTAGTAGAAATTGAAATTAAAAAAAACAACCCTCCAACTGTGTAAGCTTTGCCAACTCTCTTCCCACAATGCCAGAGGAAATCATTCTCTTATGGGTAACGGTCTTGTACATCTTCTCCTTCCCATCAGCAACCTCTGTGTTTTAAACGCAGCGTCAGGCACCGTGTGCAAGCTGTATCACAAGGTTATAAACCACACCCTCTCCCACCCTAAACTCAGGTCGCATTTGCAGAACACTCCTGAGGGAACAAGGGTATCTTAGGAGACCACAGCTGAATGTGTTCCAGCAGCAGGACTAATTAAGGCTGTTGATGATCTAGGTAGAATCCCCACAGACTACTGAAAATGTATTTACTCTTTCCTAAAACTTTCAGTGAAAATCAACATCCAAGTAATTATTTCGGAGCCCATGAAGTCACAATGACACAGGGGAAGAATTCAGCCCACACTGTTAGCATTTCTTGTTAGGCTTCAAGGAATCATCCTCCTTTTCTGACCTGCACCTGCTCCTTGTTCCACTTTTATTTGTTGGGGGGGAGTTGAAAAGGAAACGCTCTGCAGTTCAGTTTTGATGTGAAAATCTCTCTTGCTAACTAGTTCCTAGTGGCTGTTTTGCATGGCTCCAGCATGGACACTAATGTCCATCTTTGAAGCAAAAGTTATTTAGATCATTTTAGGATTTAAGCAGAGCACAGCTGGGGCAGGGTAAAGGTTGAAGTAATCTTCCAAAGCCCTTTTTAAAGATTAGATATTCGTTTTCTATTCCTGTTCTGCAGATAACCACAGCAGAGAGTGAGGGAGGAACTCGCCCATGCTTGGCTGAGCTCCTCGCTAATAAGGACGCTGCTATCTGGATGATCTTGCTCCCTTTCTCTCTCATGCTGAGAGGGAAGGACACCACAACAAACATGAAAAGATAAAACACTCCAACACTTCATAAAGCATAACTGCTTTTTTGTTAATCAGTAGCTATCACTGGGGTATAAATCTGTGAGGTTTGCATTCAGGACTGGAAGGAGCCTTGCTGTCAAGATCCAGCCATAAGACTGAAGACCGAAGTGTCTTCCAGACCCACCACAAACTGCCTGTGTGATACTGGGTGAAATACTTAATGAGTGTGCTTCAGTAGCCTGTTGTTCAAAGCAAGCTTCCCACCTCTTAAACATCTTAGATATTTCAAACTGCAGGACAGGGACATCTCGCTGTGGGTTTTTACAGTAACAACCATAATGGGCTTCTGATCATTGGGTAAGTGCTGCCTTCAAAGAAATAATCACGTTGCACATAGGGCACAGAACTAGGACAGAGAGCTACTCAAGGTTTTGTGGTTTAATATTTCACATTCATCACAAGAGTAGATGTTTGGGCATCTAAATCAACATCGGGGGGTTGGACCCGATGATCTCTCGAGGTCCCTTCCAACCCCTACAATTCTGTGATTCTGTGAACTAGACTTTTTAAGATGAGAAACAGAAAACAACTTCCCAGCTTTTAATACTCAATAGGGTATATCACATCCAAAGACAACCAGCAGTGCAAGTGAGACAGCAATGGCAGCTGGGCCAGCAGCTAGGAACATAGCTCCATATGGGGTTTACTGCCTTCTAGTCCTGCATGACAGCCAAAAACTCAGTTACCAACACTGAATTCCTACAGATTTCGTTCATTCAAGGCGCTCACAGACATCATTTTTATTCTGTCTTGGTTATCTATGAACTTTTTTGGGGGACATAAACCAAGTAAGGACTGGGGGGGACTCATATTCTAAGAATAGGGACTGTGCAGCTGCCCATTAAAAGAAAAGAAAAGAAAGTTGGAAGTCCATTAAAACGGTCAACAAAATGCACTGTGGACAAACCAACATAAAATGGAAGCCATGGAAATTTGTCCTCCAGTAGGTGTTCTGAAGCAGAACAAACAGGCCATGCTGTCCTACGTGAGGCATTGCCCTGTACTGCTTTGCACAGGTTATAATTGTGCTTCTGAGATACTGCATTAGGTACTGCACGTACCCACTAATTCCAGCGGGGGGGGGGAATACTTTTCCTGATTCCTACACTTCTACTTAGTGCTTCCCCCTGCTAGGCAGGAGAGGATGTGTAGGAGTTAGCAATCCCCAAACCAATGTTTGCTCTTAATTAAATCCTTCCCCTGCACCTTGTTCAGGACCTGGCAGGATGAGGCTCTCCAAAATGCATGTGCAGGCCATGCCATGAGGAAGCGGGGTTTATACCACACAGCAGAGGGGATAAATCAGGTTCATAAAACATGTTATTTCCAGCTGTGATGTTATACATACTGCTTTTGAGAAGCAGCAGGAGCTGTTTCCTTTCCCCACACAGCTGCTTGCAATATGCAGCAAAGTGGTTTAAATGCCTGAGAAGGCACTAAGGGTGTTTTAAGAAACAGTAAAAGAATTTTTTAAGAGAGGAGACTGGAAGAGGAGTGTTAAGCAATAAAGACATCTCCTTGCTAGGTATGAGAACCTCAGCTGCCAAAATTGTTCCTTGTCACCAAGGAGTACTCTTCTCAGAGTAGTCTGTGGTACTCTGGAGTAAATTTATTGCATCTTTGCTACAGCTTTGCCTTCTGGGGAATCTGCTTCCTGAAATAAAAACCACAGAATGGGGATAGAGGATGCTAGTCACCATGGGTGCATTAACAGACACACGCCATCCAAGCATGTGTTCCAGCAGAGGTAACAGGAACTGCTCTCCACCTTCAGAGAAGATCACCTTTCGTTCTGCTGATGAGGCAGTCTTATTTCCCCTTTAGTTTCCACTAGCTGAGCTTTTTTGGAGAAAACATCCTGCTCTGAGGATGCCTTTTTGTGCTGAGTAGGTTTTAGAAAGCAGCTGAATCTTCTCAGCTGGCAATTCCCCTGCTACTTGCTGTAGCACTCCTCTTGTCCTTTGTGCTGAGGCTCTCCAATAAACAGGACAAGGAAATAGCCTGGGCAGCAAGGAGCCCCTTAGCTGCTGGGGAGATTCTCATGTTTGTCTTATGTTTGTGACTGGCAAGCCACCAGCTTGCTCTCAGAGGAACTTAATAGAGCTGAAATAGGGCTGAGCTGCCAATCTCATCCAAGTCTGTCCTCACACGGTGACAATGAAGGACCAAACCCAGACAGCCAAAGCAAAAGTCTTCCTGTGCTCTGTGCTAGACCAGGAGGGCTGGTGCTAAAGATCTCAGAGCCACAAGTCCAGGTGGGAGATTTTCTAAGACCTCTCAAGAGCCTGATGAGCTTCTAGATCAGATTTATTATATCTTTGCAATCATCTGCTCTTTTCATCTCAATATGATTTGTTTAAATAAACAACCAGCATGGCTTCAAGTGTCATTTCACCCATTACATGTGCAGCTAGACAGCTGAAGAGGCAGGAAAGGGAATAATAGAAAACTGATGAGGAGAGGAGAAAATAATAAATAAGACTAAAAGAAAGAATGAGCACCCTTAGGGTTATAGTCAGCATCCAGCTGAGAGGTCTGTGGATACAGAAAAGATTATTTACATTGAACTATGAATTTTAAAAGTAATATTATATAAGCCTTCCAGCTTTAACAATTAAAGAGAAAAGTAATTATAAGAGTTACCCAAATGGTAAATGATTTGAAAATAACCAAACTATTTCTCTCTCCCTAGTGGAATGTTTTGCACGACAAAAAGAACGAGTTTCTGAAAGATGGGTAGGGGAGTTTTATCAGTCATTTTAAAATGCAAATATTTTAATAGGTTTCTTTTAATATATATGATAATGAGCTTATAGATGAGACACAAACCACAGGCCAAGTAAGCAGATGTCTTGTCAACAAGGTCTAGAATTTAGAATCATTAGGGCTCTTTTAAGAAACATACTTACCCTGACATAAAACTGAAGCATATTATAATATTTCAAATTCACACTGCTCTGTGTGACATTTTTTCCTCATTAAAATGAAGAATGACACAGCCAGAGAGAGGCCCATCTTTCCTGCTTTGTATTTGTAGTTCAAAAGATGTCTCTAGCAAATTGTCCCAGAGAGACAAAATATTAAGCACCTTGAGTGCTGTTCTGCATGCAATTAATTTCACAGCCTTTGAAAGTTTTTAATGCCTTGTGGTGACCAGTGAAATAATAATTAGTTGCTGTTCATTGTTCCCTTCTTGTTCACTCTCTTTTCCGCAGCCTGTCAAACCCTGTTTAACTCTCCTTGTTTTTCTAGGTGTCAATTCCTTTCCACTGTGCAGCTTTCAGGATGGAATTCCTGAACCTCTTGTTTGCCTTCACCTTTGAAAGGCCAAGAATCAGACAGACCTGAGCAAAGGAAGCTCAAGGAACAACAACCATCACACGGTGTTTCCGAAACCACAGCGAGTAAACAATACACACCATCATTAAGCAAATACCATAAAAATTAGGTATTAGTTACCTATTGGGTTGGGGGTTTGCCAATCCACTGAAATCAATAGGAGGTCTCCTTCCACCCTAGGAAAGTAGGAAAGTTCTATCAAACTTTAAGTTTTCTTTTAAACACATTCCTTTCCTCCTTTAGTGCACCCATACGTCTAGCCAAAGGCAAATTCCAGCCTTTGACTCTTAGAAAGTAGTGACATTTACCCCAAACACATAGAGTATGTTCCTTGTGACTAAACACTGCTGAGAAGCCTGCAGTGCCTTGGATAAAAGGGGGGGGAAAAAAGAAAAAGAAAAAAAAGGACACGGTTATTTGTCTTAAAATCTCAGGAAAACCATAATTACAGAGTGTTGTAAACACCACTACTGGGACAAACAGGAATCTGCAGCATGACCTAAGCTTTCAACACAGTGACTTTAACACTAAATTTTACAGCAGAAGAGGCCAACTTTCAGATCATGCCTTTGAGTTAATGAGTTGGGTATTTTAAGGATAACTCTGAAATCAAAGTGTATTCAAAGAACTAAGCAGGAATCCTCAGTGCAGTTGCACACTGAAGATCTGAGTGAGCACACATTCATCCCAAGAGACCCCATAATGTTTCTGAGATATATAACCACCAGTGGATTTACTCAACCAGCAGCCTCAGCTGAGACCTTGTCACCTTCTGCGCCACACAGGGAAGTTGGAGAACTCAGAATCCTGGCGTCAGGTGGGACTCCTGTGGCCAAGGCAGATATAATTGAAATTAAGGACTCTGGCTGGCTTTAGATCACAGGAATCTGAACTTCTGAAGTGCTGGGAAACAGACTGAAAGCCAAGCAGTAAGAAAACATCACAGTTTGAAAAGGTGCTTTTTATAATAGGTTTCCCAGGAGGGCAGGAAAACTTCACCATTTTTCTAGATGATAAATTTGGGGAAAAATATTGAAAATAGCAGGCACTGTACTTTTCCCCTTTATTTTTCCTTTAAAGTGTTAGAATTCCAAGAACAGTTTTGGGATTGGTTTTGTTTTGTTTTTTTTTCTACAACAAGTTAATATGCAGGATAGCTACATAACCCTTTACAGAATATTGTATGATTTCTTGTCAAAAGTATCAGTTTCCTTTACCTCAGTCTTGCTATTAAATACCAGGGATGAATGGAAAAGCACCTCAAGAGAGGAACTGGGATGCTAAAAATTGGGAGTTGTGCCTGAATAATCTGCCACTTCTACTTTTGTGACCACCAGATTCCCTTCTATGCATTCAGGAAAAGATCAAGCAAGGTATGAAATATTTCCCAGCCCTTTTTGTTGTTTGGTTAGCCTTAGTGGAAAATATCCTGGTTTTCAAAGGTTTTATTTCTTCTCTAACTGCAATATGTTCCTGTGAAATTTTTAGCAGAGATTTTATGGTTGTATAATAGAAAAAAAAAATTGCTTGGGAATTGCAGTTATTGAGCACAAGAAAAAAAGAAATCACTTTCCAATAACAATCCCCACATGTAACTTCAGTATGAACTTTTCAATTAAAGAGGCAGAAATGTAATAAGAGAGCATTCTGTGTTTACACAGCACACACAAGGGTAGGGAGCGAAATGAATTCCTGTGCTGGGCTTCCCACAGACTGAGGAAACTAGTTTCATTTTAGCACTTCACAACACATCCATTTCCAGAGCACACTGAACCCAAAGAGAAGAATAACTATCACATCATCCCAGGGTTAAAGCGTGAATTAAGTTCTTTCAGGGGAAGGCTCAGCAGGAGCATACAAAGAGCCTACGAGCTGATGGGAAGGTTATACAGTAAAGGGCAAACCTAGACAGAGCTCAACATTATCTTCTGATAGTAACACAGACCTTTGTCCTTGTCCAACTGATATAAACTCTCCCTCAACGTTGTACCATGGGTATACAGGGAAGCTGCCCCTCCATAGTGTGTCACAGCATGGGCAGCTGTGAAGTCCCAGGTAAGTCCAGCAGCTCTTTTTTTTTGGTAAACTTTTGCTGAATGGTTAACACAGTTTTAAATCATTCACTTACAGATGTGCCATTGGCCTTTCCAGTGGTAGAAGAGAGGTGAAGTCAACCACTAAAAGATGCTGCTTTCTCTGCCACATGTGCTTTCTGGTCCAGTTAATGCAGCTCACTCACCAGACCTGGCACACGGATACTACAAAGTCAGTGGGCAGAGCACATGCTGTAGAGGAGATAGGAGATCACCAAACCAGAACCTCTGGAGGTCAGGTTGAATTCCTATGCAGTATTATTTATTTATTATGGGGTAGACAAGGACTACGTGTGGTGTCACAGAAAAAAGAACATATCTAGGAAGCCTGTAGTGATATAGACTATTTCTAACAGATGGTGTTTTATTTTCCTGTAGCATTCAATGAATTCTCAACAGTAATAGAGCAATAGTAATGAGGTAAACATTTCGGAGGTCTTATTAAGAGCAAAGCAGTGTGCTCAAGGCACTTTATGAACACTGCATCCTTTTCCTTCCATCCATTTTCTACCTTGATTTGGAAAAAATAATCCCTTGTTTGTCAATTTGAAACACTAAAGCACTTACGTGCCTGGCATTAAGAGTAACTGGTAGATATGAACCATCGTATTGCTACAGATGCACAGCAAGAGGCTACATGTATAGCATGAGGATTGATGGTTTGAGAAATAGTCCACATTGCTTTGCTTTCATATATAGCAAAGGTATTTTCCATCTCCTTCATAATATACACTAAAATATTTTGTAATAAAACCTCCTGGAAAACACATAAAAGTCATTAGACATCAAATGGAATAGAAATGTAATGAATTCCCAACCTAAAATCCTGCATGGAGGACTCACACACCATAAATCCTCATCTTCCAGTCACTCTAATGAAGCTCATATTTTAAACCACAAGATTCTGCAACCTTACACAGTAAAGGTTGTACATCTGCCATAAGATCATAGAGGGACAAGACTGACATTTACAAGTAAAAGGAAAAATCAGGCTGAAATTCGGACTCAAATGGGCTTGGTCCTGTTATCAAAGAAATGGTAATGGAAGAGCTTGGGCTACATTAGAACATAACATTTCTTAGAATCTTTTCCTAAATAATTTTCTCAATTGCTGTGAGGCCCTTGATCTAGTCCCATAGTTCCATTTTGGTGTTCATCACAAATTACAATGATGATTATAGCTAGGATTTTCAAAGGAATACACCAGTACAGTAAATGCTGAAATCCACTGTTACTGAAGTCTATTTGTCTCATTCCAGATCTTTAGATCTTTGTCTGCTTTTGACAGACAAGACTAGAATGATGCTGTACAGGGGCAGAGCAGCTCCTGTGCTCAGGAGTACACAAGACAAGACAGAGGTAGGTCATTATCTAAGGGAAATACAATGCCTTGTCTAGGCTCACATAAGCCTAGGTTATCAAGAACAACTTGATGCTCAGGTCTCTTGCATGTCAATATACTACCTTAACTATAAACTCTTAACTTGTGAACACTGACAACTGTAATCTGTGAAAAAACAAAGAAATCTGTATTATTTTGTTGTATCTGTATAGGAAAAAAAAATAGCTATGGACTGTACTGCTAACGGACATGGGAAATGAATTCCAAACCAGTATCTGCCTGGTCTGAAAAAAAAACCCAAACCCAAAGCCTCCGAAGTTTTCTGGACATAAGATAAGGTATTGCTTTAAAAAGGAAGCTTTAAGCTGCTGTATTTGGCATTCAATAACACAATATTTGACATATTTTCCTTCAACATACACAGCTGTATGTGATGAATTAGTGGGATACAGCTACCAGCATGACTCTCAAGGTTAAGGGCTGAAGGAGTAAAGTTCGCTCCTGTTCTTCAGATGAAAAGTGTGGTTAGCTAAGAAAAAAAGTGAAGGTGAGAGTGCACAATGGAGCTATGCTTCAAGAAAATGCTGACAGCTAGTAGTGGAGCCACAAAGAGGCATGTGGATGGCTGTACTCATTGCTAGTATCTTAATCCAATCTCAAAGATAAATACACATAGTCTTTATCTTTTAACATGCTACTTCAGAAGCACAATGCCATTTACTATTGCTAGAGAAAGAATTCTGTTCTGGGGAACACTTAAGAATGAAAAATAAAAATAGAAATAATCATTCAAGAGAAAGTCAAATTTACTTTGGAAATGGCCCATTTATTTCATCATAAAACTAGACCTCAAAGAATCCACATGCCAACAGCCTGGGATGGCTAAGCTGCAGTTCGGGAGTTTACTTCAGACCAAGGTGGGTGAGGACTAGAATCCCTGGATCTGGTGATCAGTTGCTTGAAACTTGGTTTTCTGAATTCCTTATCCATGATGGGAAATCTCATACACCTGCCTGGACTCTGCCTGGTAAAGCTGACCCAGAAGTAGAGCCCAACAGTCAGTAAACCCTTAGAAAATCAAGAAGCCTGCTAACCAAAAGCTTACGGGCTGGTCATGTTTGATGCTTGCTCTCCTCAGAACAGAACAAACTCCATAAAACATTTTGATTTCCACATGACAGAGGAACAGAAAGCCATTGAGGGAATCAGAACGGCTACAAGCCACTAAGTTGTGGCCTCAGAGGAAAGACAAAATAAGGCCTAGCATGAATTGGGAAAGTAAATTTCCAGAAATTAGAGGGACACATTAACAGGGTTTACAGGATGTTTTGCAGCATTATTGTTAATACTGTTCATTCTTCTCCCAGATAGCTGAGGACAAGCTGGAGGTGGTGAAGGAATGGTCTGTAAGGATGATGGGAACACAGACCTCAGGCTTGTTTAGCTTTGCAGATTGAAGGCTGAGAGAGAATGTAATTGCCTTCTATAAATATTCCCAGGGGAGTAAGCATTATGGAAGCAGAAGAATTATTTAAACTAAAGGACACTGTTGGCATAAGAACAAACTAGTGTACTATTTAGGCAGAAAATTAAAGAGGATTGTCCAGAAGGAAGATTCAGAACAATCAATATCAGCAATTGGAGACAAGCAATCCAACTAAAGACCTGAGTGAAAAACTTACCTCCCAGACCTCAGTTTCAACAGATACTGCAATTTTTAGCCATGTCTCAATAAGATGTTCATAGCTTCACAAAACCAAAGTGCTACTTTTAATGAAAAGCCTTAAAGCTTTCCAAATTCCTTTCTCCCATACAACTCAGTCAAAACAATTTCTAAATTTTTTCCCCCAAGCTGCAGTTTTTGATGAATAAATAATAAAATATGAGAGAAAGGCACAGGAACAGATACAGCTATAAAGAAGGGCATGTTGGCTTCAATACAACCGAAAGCTCTTTGTTCTCAGTAAATTCTCAAAACCCCTTTTACAGACAATAGCCTCTGTCTGGAGTTGGTGTGCAACAAAAAGAGATAAAAATAAAAATTAAGGGGGGTGGGAAAAGAGGAAAAAAAACATGACCCCATCTATTTACAGAACTCACATAACAATAAAATCACAAGCACTTGTTTAGTAACATCACAAATTCCAGTTGAAAATGCACATTTTATCCAATTTCTGAAGTACAGTCTCTTCAAATTATTCTTTTTTTGTGTATGAGTTTTGTCCTTGGTGACTGAAACTTGTTTCCTGCTTCAAATACCAGCTAATGCCCTTACACTTCATGGTGAATGTGAATTTCAAACCAGCATTCATCTTGTCCTTTAACACACCACTGAGTACATGGTTTAACGGAAGGAAAGTCCTGACTGACATCTGAGTCCCTATAGCTCCCAGTATGATTCAGAGCCATCCATCGCCCAAGGGAGGCAGGGCAGAGAAGGGATTCCAGTTAGTATTTAAATCCAAATCCTTTCCTTCCTTCCTTGTGGCTTACATTTGAGATGAGTATATTGAGTTACTTCTGAATACATAACTAAAGAACCTGCTTATATTTTAGCCCTATCTTGATCCAGGGTCCCCTTTTAAATTCAGGTAACCAACACTTTAACAGACTTTCTTAGACAATTTGGTATCTGACAAGGTGACAACATGTGTCTGACTCCAGGACTAGGGTTCAGCAGGTCATTCTTGGAGAAGACAGAACAGGCAAATGCTTTAGGAGACAGGCTGCTAAGGGAAGGACAGAAGTCCTGCCTTTAGGGAATTTGAAGGTGGCTGCTGCTGGGGAAGAGCTGTCACCAGAGCAGTGGTCTCCAGAGCTCTTCTTCCACCTTTGACAAAAAGCTGTCTCTCCTGAGCTGGGCTGTCCCATTTCTGGAGCCAGCCCAGCAACCGCAGCAGTGGTAGAAAAGCTCTGTCTTAAACTCCTAACAACCCCTAAAGAGGCTCATCACTCCTACTATGAACTTCCCACCACACACATAACCTGCCAAAGTGCAGGTTCTCTGTAGGGTGACGTGTAGGGTGCATACCATCACATTTCAATATCCATAAAACTTTCAGGGAGTTATTTGCTTTCCACTTATTAATGTTAACACTGGCTTTATTTATTTAATCCTGCAAATGTTTATACTCCTGTGAAAGCAAATTATTCTATCTCAGGGCCAGCACACAGAGTAACACACCTAAGGAAGCAAACTGGCCCTACTGAGCATATTTTTGTTCTTGTGGTTTTGTTTCAGTTGTAACTCACTGAATAAAATGTTCTGGGCCACACTGACTAATGTACAAAGAAGGTATTAACCACCTCAGTAATCAACAATTCACCTCCCAGCCCTCACAAGTGACCTTCCATAATCCATGGAGTGAGGAGCCAACGGCCCACAGCCTGAACCAAAGCTGCAGCAAAGTCCCACGGCCGACAACATGGGATGAGACTCCTCTGGATCATAAAAATCAGCCCACATCACTTAATTGACGTTAGTGACCAATGTGGCACCACTTCACTCAGTACAGGAACCTCACCAAATGGTTCTGGCCTCTGGAAACCTTTAATGACCTTTTAAGAAAAATGGCTTTGCTGCAGGGTTTATTCCCAGTGCACTGAGCCTGAAGAACACGTGAGTATTGGACAGGCTGCACCATGTACATGAGGCTGCGGAACTGTGAACAGGTCTGTGTCCCTCAGAGCATGAGGAAGGGTACAGGTAACAGTTCCAGGGGTCTTCACATTAGTATTCTGTCTGATACCAAAAAAGTGAGATTCATATTTAATCACTCACCTCCATCATTTTAAAACATAGGTGTGTTTTAAACCTCTGATTTAGGGTGATCTCTTGGGGTCCCCAAACAAAAAAAAAAACCCCAAATCAACAAACCCAAACCCCAGTATGTGAATTTGGGCTGTTTACCAGAAGTATACCCATGTAAGATACACAAGCAAGTATTTTCTGGGTGGCATTGTAATTACATGAGGCAGACCTGGCTTTCAGAGGGATTTGATGCAGAGTTGTTTTGTATTCCAATTGCAATAGCTGAGTGCCATCCAAAACGCCACTAAGCTGAAAGAGGCAGGAAAACAAAAGCATCTCCTTTGTCCCAGATGAATTCAACTTCGTTAGTTTTGGCAGCTTTTCAAAGATCAGAAAAAAATATTTGTTTGATCTTTCCCTTCTTTCCACTTAAGGTCAATGATTAAAACAGGATCAGCTCAGTGACTACACCTCCAGTTCACAGTCTGTTGGATAAACTTACTAAGTACCATTTTGACAGCTGTGGGGAAAAAATAGAAAGATACCAAGACATTTTATAACAGCTTTACAGAATGGGGAAGATTGTTGCTTTCTCAGGTAGTTAAAAGCCTGGACCATGAGGCAGAACAATTCTGTTCTCATCTCTCTCTGCAACATACTTCTTGTCACCCAGGAAGTGTTGCACACTAAAATTTTCAGAGACATATGTCACAGGCTTGACACACAAACCAAACACAGAGCCCAGTAAGTAAAACCATCTGCAGAACAGCTTAGGATCAGAATGTTTCCCTGGTGGCAGGAATGCATGGAAATAGGAAAAAAGGGTTCTTCATGAAATAAGCAACCAGTCTTGGCTAAACAGTTGGACATGCTTATCCTACCATTACTCAAAGTGGGGGTTTTCAGGGCCCAGATTGATACATCAGTCCTTGAAATGCACTGGGTTTTGAATTCCTCTTTGAATTGCTACTGCTGCTATTAAAAAACCAACCAACTAGACTAAAAAAGCTAATCCTAAAGATGTATGTTTAGATAATGTGAAGCTTGAAGAGAATATTCACCTGCTTGCAACCCTATTTGTGTAATTCTCTACAAACACTTTAGCAGCCAGCACTAGGGACTGGGAAACCATCCTGTCACCAACTTCAGAGATTTAAGGATTAGACTGAATCCTCTAAGACTATTAAAACAAAAACCCAAACAACTTTTCCTCTGCTCTTGTAATGGACTAATTCCATTTAGAAAATCTTCCTCAAAAGAAACATAATCTTTTATTCAGTAATTAATAACAAAGTAATTAATAACAAAGCATTACAGCAGTGGGAAATACTGCCCAGGTGGACCTTAGAGTGGTAATGTTTTGCTGGGTTCCTTACAATATTTCAAGGGAAAAAAAAAATATGGTCTCTTGTTCAAATATTGAACAATAATGAGCAATTCATTCAGTCTTGTTAGGATTTCAAATACTTATCCCAGACCATCATCAGCCTCTGATAGAGAACCAATGTCTGTTTGGTAAAAGGAATAATTTTAATTCTGATAGAACTAAAACCACAGAATGATATTTTTTTTTCATTTAAAAACTGAATTTCCATGCTTGAGCTTTGGTTCAAATGCTGTGTACAAGTCTTGTGGAAGTATCTCCACAGAGGCAATGTTTCCTTACACTTGTACCCAAACTGACTGGAAGAGACTTCTTGGCTCACAAGGCTGATTTTAGACAACTGGTGGCAATCAAATCCTTGGAATAAACCCACTGATTTTCTACAGTGAATTCCCTAACCTCATTCAGGTCTGGAAGGTGTTCAAACATGACAATGGTTAGAGAGTTTTCCTTCCACTGAGAGACCAAGCTGATGCTGAAGGAGCCTGTAAAAGCATTCAACCCAGTCAGTGTTAATACTTCTTTTTCTTTCCTTTCTGAGATCTGTCCATTTGTTACAGCAGCAGGCTTTCAGCAACGTTCAAGAACAACTAATTCAGCCAAGCTGATGTGAAAGAGCTCCTGCAGGTAGGTAAAGAAGAGGCTGCACCTGCAAGTCATTGTGTTTTTTGCTCTTAAAGACTTTTGACCCAAGAAAAGCAGTTTATTAGTTATGGGAAAACATCCAAGGACATGATATATCTCATTTTGTTTGGGTTCTGTTGGCTTTCAGAGAATTCTCTGTTCAAACAGTCAGCTTATATTAATTTAAATGATCTGAAGTACTGACTGCAGATTTGAGAAAACCATGTCCCAGCCTCAGAAGAGCCTTGTTTTGTTTGATACACAGCAGCACAGTAACCTTTTATATAGCTTTGCCAAAGTGAGAGTTTCAGTGTATGAAGCATCAGCTCCAGTTTCAAATTAGTGCCTCTAGCATGCAGTAAAGGTAGTTGAAATCTTTAGGGATATCTGGCAATGCTTCCAGAAATTGCTCCTGCTGTTTTGACCGCAGTGTCAATATGATGGAGCAGCTTCCCATTTTGCTCCTGTATTGAGTGAACTGTAGGACTTACCAGCATTTCTGATACACTGCAAAAGAGTTACATGCCAATTATCACTACATTAGGAATAAACTTGATGAATACATCACATCAGGTATCCCTTTCACCAATCCCAAAGTTATCTGCTTTCTAAACACATGAAAATCCAACTTATCCCCAGCTACAAGAAGCTCCATGGCTTGGGCTGAAATTCAAGGCACAGGAATTGGAATTTTCTGTGGATTAGTAGAGAAGAACCAGAGGGCTGGGCTGTCTCAGGCCAGTTTAAAACAATGAAGTTCTGTGTCCTTACTGTATCTGCATACCTTACAGGGATGCTCAGTTCTCACCAAAAATAGAGAGAACGTGGAAGTCACAGTGACACAGCTGAGTTTGCCCCTCTCTATGAAGGGCTTATTTGAAAACACACAGATATTTCCTGCTATTTTAATAATGTTGACAGAAACAATGTCTGATAAAAAACCAGATACCTGCTGTAACTGATCCTGTACTTAACCTCTGTGTTCAGAAGAGAAAATGTGGAAAAGAATCAATGCAGAGAGCCTCTAATTAATTTTTTCCTCTTGTTAGGAAAATGGAGGTTAACACGGTAGCCAAGCAGAGCTCAAATTTCTAAGCATTTCTGTTTCCAAAGAGAAACTATAAGTACTTATCAAGCAGCAATCTCAGTGAAAACCCTTCTATTATTTGGAGGATTTTAAAAGACTGCATTTTGCACAGTGTAATACAGACAAATTAGTGAAAATATATGCAAATAATACTAATGTCCCCTAAAGATGTTTTACATTTTGTCACTGATTACATTTGTATATCTTTATGACTTCTTATATACTACACAATTTCACTGAGATAAAATTAATTTTCCAACCAAATGGGTTTTTTTTAAATCATAGGAAGCTATTAGTATTTGTATTTTTTAATCTTTATGGCTCACAGCCTTTAAATGACCATTTAAAAATTGCTGATTGGATGAAGACCACAGAATCCACTATGATGTGTCAAGAAAATCTGTTAAAAATGGATATAATAGTAACTCTTATTCTTTGTATCACATTTAGAGTAGGAAAAGTATCTTCTTTACTCTTCCCTTCAAGAGTTATGAGGACAGGCTGGGAGATGAACCATATATGAATTACATCCTTGGCACTGGTGCTGTAGCCTTACTGGACTGGCCTAAGATCATCTAGATGAAAAGCTTCAAGATTAACCACAAATTTTCTGGTTGATGCTTTCATGAATGAAGACCAGTGTCGAGTTAAGAAAGCAATAGTCAACATCACCACCCCACCTTTATGTTAAGTATAACTCCAGCTCCACATGAATCTCTGAGATTACCAATATCTGCTGCCACACTCAGATTTCATTACTGTCTGGTTCCATCACTGGAATGGAACAAATACAGATCCTTAGCAAGCTTATTTTAACCTTCAGGTTTTATCTCCTCACACAAAGAATTTGGGAGTTCTGGAATGAAGGATGGCACAGGTAAGGAGAGACTCCAGTTTCCTGGCCGTTCTGTGTCCTTGGTTTATTGCACAATGGGGTGGAGAATGTTGGAGCTCTTCTTTTGCTGGCTAAATGGAAGCTATTCACAAGGTCCCTGTAGCGGAACATTTAGGAAACATCACGGGCTCCTCATTAGTGTAAATGCCAATATCCAGCTCAGCCACTAATGTAACAGAGTCAAAAACTTTTAGTAAGAAGGATGGAGAAAAAGGAGAGAATCAATTTTTTTTCTTTTTAATTTCTGCTTCATTTAATTTCAACATTGAACATCTCTCATCTGTGAAGAGAATACTGAGTGAAAACCCCAGCACTGGGCTGTACACATAGATCAATCCAGCAAACCACATGCTCATTTACACTCTGCTTGGAAGGTCTTTCCTGAGCTCAGAACTGCACAGATGTCACTGGGGGTAAGCCCACACTCAGCCTACCCTGTCTGTGAAACACACACAGGTTCTTCCTTCACCCACAGAATGTAAATGCAGAGTAGGACCAGCAAGGTCAATGTGAACAGAGAGTTTTAGACACAGCCTGCACGTTCGGGCTCAGCTTTCGGAGAGCTGGCGCTACCGGAGGGCGCAGCAGAAGTTACTCGGGAATCAAGCAGTGCTTGTTAAGACTGACCAAACTCACTCTTGTTCCCTCAAGGAAAATTATGGATGGCAGAGAGCTTTTCATCTCATTTAAAGACAGCATTGCAGTGTCAAGTCCTTTGAGGGCAAAGATAGGTAGAGAATATGGATGATGAACTAAGATTTCACATCTTACCAGATGCTGAACATCTCACTCTTTGTGCTGGGCCACTTGTGAGAAACACAGATCTTTGTAACAAATACATGGTGCCTACACCACTGATCTGTGCTTGCCTTTTCATTTCTTCCTCAGTCTTTGCTTAGAGGATATTGCTTCCCAAATTTTTAACCTTGCAGGTTTCTTTGGGCCAAATCGTAGTCACATTAGTAACACAACCAATGTCCTTCACGTCTTCTATAATCGAATTCTCCTGTTTGCAGACAGCTGGCAAAATTTTTATGCAATGAAATGGTAGCTGAGCTGTGCAAAACAATTTTGGGAAGCCCCACACAACAGAGGATATATCTCTTCCTAGAAAATAGCTCTACTGATTTCTCTTGGCCAAGACAACCCCTGGAGTCCAGTTAAGTAAAATATTTTTCTTCAATAGCTGTCTATTTTTCTTTATGCTGTGTTTTAAATTGGGAGGGAGTGGGATTCGTATTTATTTAGGAACCATGTAGAAAATATGAAAAACAGGGATATAAATGAAGTACTTTTCCCTAAGAAAAACAATGTCTATGTAAAACATCCCGTAAGTTCCCTTTTACTTGTGTTCCAGTGCAGAGGTTCAGCAAGATTATTCCCTGGCATGAATACAGAACTAATGCCAAAATATTTATCCAGCCCATAACTCACAGACCCATTTCAGCAGCTAATCACAATCACTCTTTTTGGATTGCTTTGACAACAAATTTGACAACAGCACCGTGGAGCTCAAGAAAAAGAAACATTTTGCACATTCCTTGTTGGCTCAACTTCATTTTTCAAAAACCAAACAAATGAAAAATGTACAGTGAGTGCTTTCTCCTGCATGTGTGTCCATCACACTAGTTTTTCCCCTGTTAAAAATGTGATCAGTGCTTTTAATCAGGGGAGAGTTTTAACATCAGAACACACTGAAGAAGGAGAAAGCTGTATTTGCAAGCAGTTGCATTGTGAAGCAGTTAGGGAGATTGCTTCTGAGTTTGGAACACGCCAACAAAGCCCAAGCAACTGTTAATTTTTGTAAACCAAAATTAGTAGACTGATTATTCTCTAGTTTTACAATGAGTCTAGTTAAATACAGCAAAGTACTCAAGACAATTCTGAAGAGATGTAAATATCTCTATAATTGCTGGCATAATGCCACTGATTTTAATGTAACTTAAAGAAAAATCTATGCAGCTCGGAGCACAGCTGAACCTCTGGATTAGGACAAATTTAACTACCCTTGTTTGAGACCTCAAACGATTCGAAGAAGTTACATACACCAACAAAATATCATTTCCACTTAGAATTTTGTGGGTGGGTTTTTTGGGGGGAGGTAGTGTTGCTGTTGCAGAACTTTAACAGAAATGAGAAGTAACACAGAACCTCACCCATCATCACCAGCGGTACCCTAGATATAGCTGACATGCTCTCTGGAACTGAAGATGACTCCAGGTTCATATCTGTGTCTTGCTTCCTTCTGCCTTAGAACAGAGACTTAAGTCTGTGCTGTTCTGCTCTCCAGAACAGAGGGACTCCCCTGTAGCATCATCTGAGTTCGTAATGCATTAACTGATTCAGCCCACTGGACTATTCCTAGTCCAGTGATCAGGGAGCTCCCATGGGACACAGAATACACAAAACAAGTGCAGCTTTGCCCTTTGCACTTTCTTCCCACCAAAGTCTCCCATGCGTTTTTTGTTAGCTCATTTTAGATTAGACCCTGATCCCCTACTGGGTACCTTTAGAAGAGGTTTCTGAAGATGAGGAAATATTTTGAGACCTCTCCCCATTCACTGAAGATGCTGTGTAGAATGAGAATCTTGTCACTAGGAAACATTTAAAGAAATATCAAAGTTACAGCTCCTAGCCTTAAGAAAAAGGAAACAAAGAAATGAGAGCCGTAGCTAAACAAGATTTTCTTAACCTTGAAATTCCCCTCACCAAGCCATATGCTGCAGTTTCTCAAAGGGTATTGTTGCAGCATGGGGAGAACAATGAGTATTAGTTGAATAATCAGGATAGATTATCAAAATATATAAAATCAAAGTCTGTACCCTACAGCAAGTCATAAAGAAAAGCAGCCATCTGGAGCTTAAGAAATGTTTCTAGCTCTGTCAGTAAGACTTTATAATAAACACACAATATAAGCTGCTAATTAAAAAAGCTACAACTAAGCATTCTCCCTCTCTCCAGGGATTTTTTTTTTCCATACATGCTTTAACATTCAGAATTGTGATCTTCATCAAAAGATCTTTAAGCCTTTGGGGCTACAGGAGACTGACTACGGGGTCCTTGATTTCCCTTATTCACATCTCTTACACCTAGAACAACTCCAGACCGATAAGCACTGAATGTGACTTCAGTCCTTTCCCAGTTCTTGTTTCCTTGATGATTTCCAGAACCTTCTACATGGCATTTTGAAACTAACAAAAGCAGAAAATCAACTGGAAACTCGGACAGGGAGCACGACTGCAGGTTCCTGAACCAGGCATGTGCTCTCCTGAGGTTCTCAATCCCTATGATTCTAAGGAATGGAACAGCAAACAGCAAAGGAGATTATTGATTGGACATAGAGGATAGCCAGAAAGCAAGCTATTGAAGGGTAAATAAGCTAAACAAAATACAATAAAAATCTATAAAATTATTTTCTGTTTTCATTTAGAATAGAGGGGGAAATGCACACTTTTTTTACCTGAGTGGGAAATTTTGCTTCTGCTGTTACTGGTGATGCTGAGGTTTTGTATTTAACTTCTACTCAGGAACAGACTTTGAAGAACTACATAATCCTGAGTAATACAAGCTGTTCTTGTTGCATTTAGAGCTTTCAGTATGAGCAATCATCTTCATAAAAATGTACACAAAGAATCAGGCTAGCATCCTTGCTCTTCTGACTGATACTAAGCTTAGGAGCACCTAGCATGCTCTTCCAGCCAAGCTTCTTTTCACTACTTACCTAAACAAATGTTTTCTTTCTTCTTCACAGAAAAAAATCACATCAGCATTTGCTTCCTGTTCAGCTTCCTGCTCTCCTTTACAAATCAAAGTACCTCCAAGAGCTTCAAAGGTCTCTGCTTCTTCAGCTGCAGCATTTTAAAGCAGCCTGTGCTAGAACAACCTCTAGACAGAGCAGTCACTGCTTACACCAAGATCAGGACTCAAAAGACCTGAGTAAGTAACCTGCATTTGGTCTGTGACTAATCAGCAGGTTCTCCAGCCTGACAAGGTAACACAGGCAGGAGCAGCCAGTAACTGACTCCAACACCACAAATCAGGATTCTGTACTGAGGTGACAGACAGCTGCTGAAATACAGTTTTCAGAAGTCACTGGTTTAACAGCTGGCTTTTGTGTGCTTTTGCTTTCAAATACCCAACGATGCTCTTCCTAAACTCAACAGGAGAGGAAGAGATTTAATCATGGTAGCAAATTGGATTATACAGTCTTCCTAAATCAGAAAACTGACAAGGTTGCTGAAGGGATTTCAGACTTGGTTACTCCTTAGGCTCTGTTTATATACATGTGCTCAGGGAGGTGTGTCCCACACCCCACACGCAGAGCTTGCATTCCCACAGCGTTCATCTCCAGTGTAAAAGCACACTGGGACACAGCACAGAGCAGGGTTGCCCTCCCACACCATGGTCCAGCTTTAAAAAAGACCAACCATGGTGAACTGAACATGGAGTGGATGCAGAGATGCCTTTGTTCCCTCATCCACGTGCAACACATAGGATTACAAACCAGAGAGTAGCAGCACCAGAGGGACATCTGGGACTGCTCAAAGCCATCTTAAAGGTGGCTTGCAGAGTTTTCCACCCTTCTACCAACAGAGCTCAGCAGAGGAATTTTGAAGGGCCAGTTCCATACTTCCCAGCACATACACAGAAAAGGAGGCATATAAATGTATGCTACAGTCATACATTAATTTATACATACATATTTCTAGGTTGTTCTAACCCAGAAGGTGCACCCTCCCTCCTGGCTAACACACCAGCCATGTCCACCAGAATGGGACACAGCACAAGTAGCAGCCCTTCTCACAGTTAGGTATGGTAAACCTTTGGTGCCATAAGAATTGCTGTTCCCAGAGTTTTCTGCGGATAAAGGTTCTCCATGATGTATTCAGGTTTCCAACTCAGGATCTAGTTTAAAAAAACCCCACCAACAAACCAAAACCATACAAAAACCACCTACTTTGCTTCACATGATGAAAGGTGCCCTACTTACTGAGCAGACAAGTTACTTTTTGCTCTTTTGATTTCCTGCAGGCCAGGATGTA
Organism: Porphyrio hochstetteri; assembly: GCA_020800305.1. Lineage (NCBI taxonomy): Eukaryota > Metazoa > Chordata > Aves > Gruiformes > Rallidae > Porphyrio > Porphyrio hochstetteri. Next base: position 15,744,973 of record CM036920.1, read on the forward strand.
CAGATGGCTTTTTGAGAAAAAAAAAAAAAAAATAAGAAGAAGAGATGACACTGAAGTACAGAAGAGATTATCAGGGTCACTAGCTTGTACTCCTGGGGTCTGGTTGAAGGATTCCTGCTTCTTAAAACTGTGAGTAGCGAGAGATGATGGACTCATCACTCAATGAGAAGTGAGTTACGACTTTGCAGCATGAACTTCCTTGGCTGCTTTCCATTGCCTTGGCTCGTCAGGATGTGAAGGCTCATGGGAAAGAGCTGCTTTGATGTTCCCCTGAATTTTTCCGTGGAACATATTAGACATGAGGTATATCAGACACAAGTTCAAAGCATCTGGGTTAAATTCACAGTTGGTATTGATGATTTTCTGCACTGCTTCAGGTGGCATTTTAAGCAGGTTATTTAATGTGCTAATAAGCATATAACCAAGACTATCTGACTAGGAACAATAGGTATTTTGTAAAAAGATGTAAAACATGGAGTGACACTAAACTTGACAGATATTAGACTAAGATGCACACAGAATTATCTAAGGACAGTTGAGTAGTGTGCTAGCATCTTCATTATGCAAAGAAGACAACAGAAGTTGTGCTAACAATACAGAAATGTAGCAAGAGCTGCCAAAACACGTGTCATGTGAGATGCAGGACATCAAACATCTGGCATGAAATGTCCTTGAACAAAGCAACTGCAATGCAATAAGGAGAAAAAATCCTTTACCAAACCAGCACAGAAAGGCACCGTATTCACCAGAACCAGCAAGGAACAAGCCACTGTCCTGGTAAGCAACTGATGATCTCTGGCCCCAACACACTAATCAGATGTATGAGCATGGCTCATTTTGCTGACTTCGTTGTGGATTAATTCAGTGAGATTCCATGGATCTGCCTACATGAATATACCAACACACTGAACGTCAGCACAGATCACAAAGCCTGAGAACAAAACACCCTAAAACAGCCCAAAGAGACATACAGACATTGCATTAGCAGAATCAAACACATCAGCAGAAATCCTGCTGCTGCAGCTTACCAACTGACCCTTCTCTTCTGGTTTGTGAAGTTCCACTAAAATACAAACTTCCTCTGTTTTTTCTATGCCACAGAAACACAGACCCAAAAGAGAACTTCATGTGGGACACCATGGGCCAAGTTCTGCTGCCAGTGTCAAATTCAGTGACAAACTTCCCCTGGGCTTAGAGATGGGGAAATAGAATCCCTGAAATAATATGAAGGGATAATAGATCTCTTTAAAAACAATAGTGTAACTTTCACTTGCAAAGCAGACAACTTCCAAGAGAGGCATTGATGTTGAAAGCAGAATAGAGTGTTTAAACATTTCTCTGTGTAACTGGAGCCTTAGACAGAACCACTACAACTCTCCAGAAGGCAGGAGGGGGAGGTTGTTCTTTCTTCATCTGAAAGGTGATTTCATGCTTCAGGAAGTAAAGAAAGTTTGTGCACTGACAATATAAATGCAGATGCCTCCCATAATGATTGACACCAGAGGTCGTGCAAGTGGAGTTTCATTTCTACTCTCAGTAGATCATGCAGCCAAGCGAATTAACGTCTCCTTAGGAATTAGAAAGTCAAAGTTTTGACAGCTCTGCCTTCCCCCCCTTCAGTTCAGAAGGCCTCCTTGAGGTCTGATCTGCTCCTCACAATTATCTTTTTTAATAGACAATATGAAAGCTGGTGACACTCAAAGTGTACTGTCAGACAGAGGCAAATTTCTTTCCCTGCAAAGGACATAAGTGGCAATGAAAGCAACTGACTATTACGTGCAGCAAGCAGCGCAACACTGTCACAGAGAAGTATTAATTTCATAGAGCTGTCGGAAATCTGTCTCCGTCCCAACCCTAAATGTACATCTCAGAATGAGAGACCTTTTCTAGCTTTTATCTGGAAGAATAATGCTGTTCATGTAGAAGATAAGCAAAATATATTCCTAACAAGTTGCTTTAGCAATTTGTGCTCTCTTACCAAAGAAGGAATTTTCCAGTACAATAGAAAAGCTATTGAGCTACAACCCAAATATTGTGACAAACAGTAAAAACTGCAGCTCAGCATTTTCCCCTGCTGTGTATACTCAGGCAGTTGCCTAACTTCTTGAATAAAAGTATACAAAATATGGCACAGTGCTGGAATATCAATAGGGTAACAGTAACTCTTCTGTGGGGTTTCTTTGCCTGATGGCAGGTTGATTTGGCCCTTGCAGTCAATTCTGTAAAATTTGAAGTAAAATTATACATTATTCAGCCAGCTTTATTTAAAAATAAATAATAAATTACTTAACCTTGACCAACATGTGATTCTGATTACAAAGAGAAAGTCTACACAGAGAAAAGGGAGAGCTGCTTAGAAAGAACATTCAAGTGAACAGACATTTAGCCAATGCACGATCCCCTATCTTACTCCTCAGCTTCATTCACTGCTGCTTCCTGACCGTCACTGTTCAGGAGCTACACAGTGCAAGAGAGAGCAAGATACAGCTCAGTTGTGCTGGTGTCCCTCTGCAATTCTGGGGATTATATATTACCCCATGGCAGGTAATGCTGACTGCTTTCAGAGGTGATTTCTTGATGGTGAAGTCAGAGCAAACTCGGACTGACAGCAGAAAATCACCACAGCAAATAGACTAGACTGGTCTCCAGCAGGAATTGTAAGCATGTAGCATTGCTCACTGTGTAACTTCTTACCCAGTGTAACACTTGGTACATCACTGGCTCCCAAGCATTTGAGCTAATATGATTGTGAAGCTGCAGTAACCTACCCCACTGAGGATCTGATCCTGTTTGCCTCTTGGACAGTGTCCAAGAGTTCCAGCGGCCTATCTGGGAACTCTCCAAACATTTGTGTCCCTGGATAGAATATAAATAGACAAGAAGGAACATAAAAACATTCTCCCAAAGCCAATTTGGAAATACTTCTTAAGACACTCTTGAAGCACTGATCACTGTCCAGCTGACCTAGACAGCAGACTTCTCAAAGATGTCATTCTCTTAAAGATAAAAACATCTTCCATTTCACACTGACCAGGATTCTTGAGATGATAGATAATGATTTGACATATCTCTATTTTTATTGCATTTCTCCCCTTCCCCTGTAACTTTTTCTCATGCTCTTTTCAATCAGACATTATTTGAAGCCTGTATATGCCACATTCAATGGGACACATCCACCTTTCAGCTGGGGTATAAGTTTGTATGATGAAAGGAGCAGTTCTAGCCTGACTGAGAATGTGACCATACACATGCAGAGGCAGATGGTGGGGGATCAAGCTTCTCTTCCAACTTTTCTAAACTTTTTAATGACCTCTCTTTGCAGCAGTGATTTCCCACATGAAAGGCACAACATTTGGTGCTGTGTCCCTTGAAGCTCACCAAAGAAAACAAAACATGCACATAATCGTCATACCTGAAAAAGGAAGGACAGAATTTTGCACTACTTGGTACTTCTAACACTGGTCAGAGGAACTGACCTACAAACAGTCCCAGTACAGTACCTAGAGCCACGGCCACGGGAAGTATTTTCAGTAACAGCATTCACTGTGTGAGCCACGAAGAGCCAGTCCCAAACCAGGGACCATCAGACCTTTATTCAGGGACCAGCTGACCAGCCCAACTCAGGGGCCCAGATCTTCACAACAGAATCCAAACTGGATCTTTAGAGTATCACATAGGTAGCTGGTACTTCTACTTATGCAGACAAAGACATGTTGTGTATATATCTTCTACACTTTTGTCTTCAGGGAGGATGGTGGGGAACAAGAGGAACAAAGCAAAAATAAAAGGAAACAAAATGGCTCTATAAAACACTCTACAGGAAAAAAAAATTGACTAGGATTAACCTCCCCAAATCATCAGCCTCCACTGCAGCTGAGCACCCTGTGTCTGAACAATAAAACCAGTAAATGTTATTTATGTGTATAATATTGATCCCTTCATCCTGTAAAATCTTAGGGCTCCTCACAAGCACTAGGCAACAGAAATCCATGGATCACAGCAGCCACTGAAACAATGCAACAATTCCCAGCAGCTTAAGGCATTACTAAACCAAGAAAACACCAAATTATCAATTTTAGGGAATTGACAAAAGCACCAGGCGAGAGAATCAGCTAAAAACTTTCTAACTCTGATGTCATTTTTTTTTCCTTTTCCTTCTTTCATGTTCCTCTCTTTTGTTCCTCATTAACAGTCTTCAGTAAGATTCAAAATCAGACTCTGCTCCTTTGGTTTTCCCAGGGCACAAATAGAGAACATGATTGATGTCCCGACCACTTGCTTATAGCAAAATACTACCCTTCTGTCTTGCTAATTTTGATCTGAGATGGAAAAACCCCAAATTATTAACTCCTTCCTTTCCAGAAGGAAGGAAAAAAACCAGCAACAAGGTTGAGGAAAGTGGCTCATCAGATAATAGAGCTTCTGTAGAAGTGACACCAACTGCAAAGTCTGCAAGGGCAACACCACTTTGATTGGGTATCAGCTACCAAGCTCTGCACAGCAGCATTTCAGCAGGTCCTTCTTGGCAGCAATGTCCTCTGGCAGTTGTACAGATTTCCTTCCAAACTCTGTAGAAGCCCCTCAGTTGAAAGTGTTTTGGAGTTGGAAAATGCTTTAGGCTTTGACAGGGAAAATTGTCATCAAAGAGTATGCCAGCATCTCATTCTGTGCATTGGTGCCACAGGCTAAAGGAGGCCAGCAAAGCTGCAGGTTCATTCAGGAGACATTAAGAAAAAAGGAGCTCATGAGAGCAGGAACCTTGTCAATAATTAGGCTGTTACTCATCATTCCTGTGCTCAGAGACATGTTGTTTCTCTTGTAAGAGAAAAGTTGCATTTTATGTATGGTTTCTATATCCCAGAGCTTTCACAGCTTAGGGCAGATCAATTTTAAGACACTGAAAAAGCATGTTTTACAGCAAGCCCATCATACATGAAAGACAGGAGCATGCAGAGCCATCTGGACATATGTGAGAGTTTAGGCACAGAGGTCCACTCCTGACCCAAACTTACCCTGGGTTCAGGAAAACATATTTAGTGAATTTACTTTCACTACTTTCTTCTTGCACATACACAGAACTTAATTACAGCTGCATGGAAACAAGTTTGGTAGTGAGTCCTCTCCCAGTGCCTGGACATATCTGAATTACACTCAACCAAGAGACTCAATGGATCTTCAAGCCCTTCCATATGCTAAGCACTGAGCTTTGCAATTAGGGTGCTCTGGGAGGTTACTAACCGCCTGTTCCACCTGCTGGAGATGACCCAGGTTTGCACAGAATACAGAAACAGTCACTCAGGCAGAGCACAGAATGCTTCTCCAGATCAGCAGTTAGCCTGTGCTCCCAGAAGAGGAGAGACTACAGTTAAGCCTGATAGACAGAAGACAAAACCTAAGGCCTGGATCTGAAAGCGCTACGACCCCTCAGCTAGAAAGGGGCTCCATTACCTTCTCTGACAAACTACTGCAAATTTGGTTACAAGATAATATCTTTACTCCCTGATTACAGTGCTGACTGATGCATAGCCTTGGGATGACCAGAATCACATCATCTACAAAATCCAGGCCATTTCGCTTGTCTTGATAATCATCCATATTTGGCAGGCATCCATTTTTCACTATGATGGGATGGATTCTCCTCAAAGACTAAAGAAGTGAATGGAAGAAGAAAAACCCTTCCACCAGTTAAATCCTTCAATTTATTTTTTTTTCTCCCCAGCAGACTTTAGGAAAGAACAGAGACTGAAGAGGGAAGGAGCAATAGCCACGAGCAAATTCATGTTCCCATATTCTTGCAGGATGCAAGATGACCGGGGGACTGTAGAAATTAGATATGGAATATACCCACCTTCCAAAATCCAGGTGGGTATTTTTCCCTGAATAGTTTTGCAGTCTGCATTTAGGAAGTTTTTAGCTGAGCTTCCCCCATGTTTTGTGCGTTTCCAACCTCACACAGCCACCATGTGGAGACTCAAGTCTGAGGGTAGAGCTGGAGATGCCCCCACCAGAAACTAGTCCCTTTTCTTTTTTCCTTTTTTTTATATGACTGAGCCACTGAGACTCTGAAACAAGCTTTTATTGCAGCACAGTGAAACCTAGTGACAGATGGTAATAATCACTTAAAAATAAATCTCCTTTATGCAACCAGCTTTTACATTCATTGAAGAAATCAGTAAATCTACAATATCTTTGTGTGTTGTGCAATGCAGAAGCAGCACTGCAGGGCAACTTTCTTAAGAAGCTAATGTTCACTTACCTATCCTTACCCTTAGATACAATGGGCAAAGTCTCAGTTCTTACAAAGTCAATGACAAAACTTCTCTCCTCTTTCAGTGAGGACCAGGATTCCATCTAAAAAACCCACCCAGCATCAATAATATTAAATTAAAACATCCATTAAAATACCTCAAACTCTGAGGAGGTGCAGCTCATGAACTAATTGTTGTGGCTAGAGCTGTAAAATGGACCAGCATAGAACAATGTAAACCTCTCAGGGTATACTAGTCATATCACCTGTGACTACCTGTGATGTTGCATCTGCACCTGGGTATGACAAACTTTCTTGCAACTTATTAAACTCTACAGCATAAGGTGCGTGGGGAGGAAGTCAGTGTATTTCAAGTTATTTATCCAGTTCAGACTTAGGAATCAGCAATTTATAGTAAAGAAACCTTACAGATGAATTAATGGAATAACCCTGAAGACACACACCCTGTCTGGAAACTAGGTCTAGCTAAAATACATCACATTTCAGCAACCAAATGTAAGTGGCTCTATGAAGAGGGAGTCATTTTCTTTGTTTTGCAGGTGGTGACACTGGGGCTTACAAAGGCAGTTGCAGAGAAGCAACAGGACAAACTCCTGACTTCTCTCTACTGGGCCACATGATGTTTAATAATCATACACTACTAGAAGTGGGTATTTGCTGCCCTTTGTCTCTAGCAGGACTGCCATGGACTGAGGCAATCTTCTCCTTCCTTTCCACACAATGAAAACAAGTTAACAGAAACAAAAATAGACTAATGAAGTAAAAGATAAGGCATCTAATCAAGATACTAGTGTAATTAATGCTTTTCATATCTCCTTCTCAGTCCCTACACAATTTCCTGGAGGTTATGGAAAGTAACAGAGGTGAGAAAATGTTTCATCCTAAAATATTAGGAATTAAGGTCATTATTAGCTCATTATTTAAAAACCAAGTTGCCAAGTTATATTGGAACTTCTTACAATTGAGAAGTTGCATTATCTTATCCTACAGAGGGAACCCTCACTTAAAGCTGAAAAAATACTATTATTACAACTATCACCTTCTGCTGCAAATAGTGACAGAGTCTGGTATCACGAGGACTTTACTAGCCCACTTTCAGGAGCAAGAACCTGTAGCCAAGCACTGTAAAGATACCAATATGGGAAGTACTTGTGAGGTGAAGAGTAAGGTGTCTTTAGACCCCAAGTCACTGGGACAGGAACCACCTTGTTTGCTTCAGTATTGTTCAATCCTTCAGTAGGGAAGTCTGCTAGGTACCTCTGCCAGCGTCTAATGTCACAAGAACAATCAATATAGAAGGCAAAAGGAGAAGATAATTAAAGATTTCACTAAGTGCAAGAAAGCCTCTGTGTAGTGTGATCCTTTACATTGCTTTTTACCCTCTCAGGGGAAGAGATGAAAGGCCCAGTGCCTGAAGCATTTCAAGGTAGTCTACATAAAGCATGAGAAAGGGACAGGGAGTAAGTCAGTGCAGACAAAAACCAAAGCCCAAAACAACAACGTCTAAGGATAAGGTGAAAGTGAAAAGTCTGTTCCCACAGTCCAGAGTCCAGCAAGAAGATGATGCAGCCAACTGAAACACAAAAAGAAAATAAGCTCAGCAAAACTGATAAAGCCAAGGCCAGGGTAAAGCAGTTATTGCAAAAACAAACACTGTGTCCTCCTTCCCTCTGTGAAACTAAAAGCCTGTCAATACCTAATGATATACGAATGCACAAGCATTTACCCACACTTGACACTTTCCTACATGCATGCAACACTGATGGCAACACAAGCAATGAGCATCAAAAACCACCAGCAAGCAGCTAAAGGAAGATACTACTAACCCTGGTGTGACCCACAGGTTTTCTTCCATTCCTGAAACCTCTCTCCTTCCTCCCCCTTTGCTTTTGCTAACCCTGCTATGGTGTACATCACTCACTCAGGCAATAGGGCTCAAATATATAGGGCAATGTGTCTTTACTATCAAAACAGGTGAAAGAAACAAAAATATTCTGGATGAAAATCTCTACCCCCTTGAAAAAAGCAGCAGGAGGGAAATACCTTTAAAAACACAGCAGATAAAATTTCCAGGGAGTAAGTTTTCCTTAATTCCCCACATCTATGATTCTCCAGTACTGTCTTTGAAACAGTTTGTTTGCAAGAGGGTAACAATCCTGTCAGAGATGATTCTCCCTTCACAAGTTTTCTGTGTATTTTAGTAAGAAGATTCACTCTGCTCCTTCAAGGAGCATTCAGGAACCACGTAGTCACTTCAAAAAATGTTTTAAAAACAATTATATTCTGTAAGCAGCCAGTAGCTAAATTTCTAACTCAGCCTCCTGGCACTATTACATACTACCATGCAGCCTTTTTAAAAAACTAGAAATAAAAACACAGTAGGGCATATTCTAAGGAGGCACATACTCTATTACAAGGTACTGTTTATTTCAAAGCCTCCAGTATAAGGTCAAAACAGTATTTGAAAGAGAATGATAGATGGGGCTCTGGACTGGAGCATGAGATGTCAATTCTGTCCCGCCTCTGGCATTAACCAACTCACAGTGCTCCAACAAAGGGGAAAATACACCCAAACAAGCCTCACAAAGCACCTATAGAATAGTGCAGTGAGGGATGTGCAAAGAGGAAAAGTTCTTCCCTGGCCTCTGTGGCAAGCAGCTTATATCCTCAAGTGTGACATTCCATGGACCTTTTTTAGCTTGCATAACCACAAATTGCATAGTTGTCCATAAAAACAGCCTGGACATATAATGGAAAATCCTATATGGGGGTTCAGCAGAGGCTTAATGGGATTTCAAAAGGAATTTCTATGTAAATAGAGATGAAATGAAAATATGTTAAATATATCAAACTCGCTGCATGGCTTGGTGGTTGTATTTTTTACTTATTAAAGGTGCAATCCTGCTAAGTGCTACACACTCACCTCAGACTCAGCCCATTCTTAATCCTAACTAGCTAACATAGGCATATATGTATGTTTAGTGCAGCCAGGTCAGAAACACCAGCATTATGTGGGACTGAACCCTAGGAAACTGGCTCAGCCTATTGTGTTTGTTTCTGCCCAGCTAAAAACAAAACCCTGCAAGAAAAGGCCAAATTCAGAGGGGATAGAACAGAAGCCTATGGAAATCATGCCATGTTGGTGGGTCTTAAGTATGTATCACATCAAAAGAGATGATCTCCTCCAAAAGTCTGTCTGAAAAAGGCTTCCAGGAGTCTTTGAGGCAGAGGAGTTCATCAGGGTGCACAGAGCCCAAGGCACCGGTTAGCAGTTATTCAACCATAGCTAATGAAATATTAGGTGCATATATGAATTTAGCTAGACTATAGGCACCCTCATCCAACTCTGTAGTGTAAAACTCAGCTGCGCTGCTCCTTAAACCCTACAGCTGAACTTCCTTATGTCAGATCTGCCCAGATGGAGGTCAGCCTCCATGAAAGCAGAGCAGAGCACCTCAGCATCCATATACAGATCACACTAGATAATCATCAGATGAACAGTTTGGAGATTACACCATAGGGTTTCTTTCCCCTCCTCCAAATAATTTCTAACTATGAAGCCACAGAAGCACATTCTCTTTTGTGCTGCTTCTTTTCCTACTGCTGTTCTTCATCGAGAGAGTGAAGAACACCTTCCTCCACCTCAGCAGAAAAAGCCTCATTTAAAGGAGCTCCCCTAAGGCTGAAAGAAGAGGGTTTGAGCTCTGCTAGGCTGTTACAGGCACTAAGTATGGCTAGCTCTTTCCTTAAGTTTACAGTGTGGCAGCAATTGGGATTAAAAAGCAAGAGTAAGTCCTGCTGAGTTGTCTGGAAGGTTTGTTCTTCAGACTTGTGACAAAGTAAAGGTTTCAGAAGAAGAACCCCAGGTGGACAGCAATGCTACCCTGCAGAGCAAGACTCACTCAGTACTCATCTTTAGGATCTCATGGGGAGAGTCTATGCTCCTCAGCACCATGAAGGGAACTGCTCATACATCCAAGGGTCAGGCACCTCCAGTGATCTCACCCAAAGGCAGGAATTCACAGAATTCTCTTTTCTTCTTTAAATGTAATTGCTGGGAGCATTTACAGCCTGCTCTAACTAAGCACAGAAGGCAAATGGCATTGCAAGCTGTGTGTGTGCGTTTGCACTGCAGAGGAGCAACAAGCAGACTGGCAAGTTTTTCCTATGCGATCTTGAAATGGAATAACATTGATGCCACATGCATTATGCAAAAGTGGATGGATTGATTAGTGGGTCACACACTTCCAAAGACCCATTATACAGCTTCCTTTAAATAATTCAGAACAGGATAATGTATTACTACGGCAAAACTAACCAGGATCATCTCACTACTCAGAAGTTTCACTGTGTACTTCACTGCAAAACGAAAAGCTAAGCAGGTTCTCACTGCCTTTGGGGCATTGCCCTCAGCTTCACGGGCACTGTCATATTCCTTCAGACACATCCCCATACAGCCCTGCCAAGCGCTGGCTTCCCAGTGCCGTGGCTTTACTCAGTACAGCCTCTTTGCTTCCTCATGGATTTGGCAGCCATTCGTTTGCTAGTCTGAGCAGGCAGTGCAAAGATTTGTTTTTCTAAGCACTTCCCAAAGATTCAGGGTTAGGTTTTGTGCTTTATTTCTTGGCAATAGCACCCCACGTCCCAAAAAAAACAAGCAGTTGACAACAGAGAAAATATTTCAGTTTGCTATTTTTTTAACCAGAGCCAGCCATCAAGCCCTGAGCAGTTATGTTCTAATTCAGCTACTCACATAGTGTCCTCTTCACATCAGGTTTGCTAAAAGGTTCAAGTGTTGCCAAGTTTTAAGCAGGGTATGTAGCAGCCCAAGGAACCGCACTATTTAAAGCTCAGAAGACAGAGCTATTACCCAGCACCTTCCTGACGCCAGGAGGTTTAAGGAAGCCAGTGCACATGAAAAAGTGACCCCACTTGTCACTTCAGCAACATTTTTATGAAGGCACAAAATTGAACAGCACATTCTGCATCTTCCTAAAAGCTATTTAGAGGCAGGCTAAATAAGTACTGCCATTTTTAAAGATAATTCCTTCAGAAACACAGGCTGTGTTTTGAAAGAATCCATCTAGCTATAAAAGTACAAGAACAATGAATCACCTGCATTTCACTAACCAACAGGTCTCAAAGCACAACAGGAAAGCAAAATTACGTGGGTACACCTTACATCTAAAGAGACTAATGTGACCTCTGTTAGCTAACAAGATTTAGAGGGATTGAAAAGACTTGCTGTATTTTAGAAGATATATGTCAATGTTGAGAAGAGTTGGCTTCTGTCTTTCACTTCTGTTTCTCAATGAGCTTTTTTTGAACTTATTGTGTACCAGTGTTTCTCATCACCTCCTAATCAGATTGTTATCACCTTATACAGAAATAAAATACCAGGAGAAATCAATAGTCAGAGCATAGGGTGAGGTAGGGGTCAGCCCTGGTAAGTGATACGTTGGCCTTATTTGTATCATGGCATGAGATCAACTTCAAGCAGTGAATACAAAGAGTCAAATAATGGACTCATAAGGGAAAAACTATTTGATTTAATTCAATTCAGCTGAGCAAGTTGCATTAATTGCTTTAATAACTACAACTGGCTGAAGTTTCCAATTTCCCATCACTACTTTGGAAGTCTAGGAAAAAAGGCCAAATAAATTGTTTGGATGGGTTTGGACAACTTTCTCTCTACTTTTCATCCAGCTCTGCAGAACATAATACTTAAATGACAGCTGCTCTTTTTCCTTTCTTCTAACAAATCAAGTGCAAAGATACACATGGCTGGAGTCTGTATGGGTCACCCTTTCCTCTGGGGACTTTTCTGCATGTGTAATAACCTGTGAGTAAAGCGTTTCCCATGGTTGGGAAGCATACAAAGGATACTTCCAAGGTTCCATCAGAATCTATTTTGATGAAGCACGTATGAACTTACATACCTTGGACATGTCCACCATTCCATCAAATGTGGCTGAAACCAATGCCTAGGTTCAAAAGTTACGAGGCAAGGAGTGAAGTCTCTCCCATAGGCACTCAGAACATGATGTAATCACATTTCCTTAAGGATACACCAAAGACCGACTTTACAATTACATTGCATGTATAACACCTGCCTACATCAGCCATAGGAGACTCCTGAGACCTGATGGGGGTTTTCTGCGGCACCACTGAAACAGCTTTTCCCAAACACAGTTGTGCTGAAAGCATTTTCATTACTAACCCCGAGCAATCTGTTGTTAATATGCACTGCTGCAAGGAGACAGCTTCCTAAGGGACTGCATTTAACTGTAACAGCAACACACCCCTGAGAGAGCACGCTGAAGACTATCTCACAAGTTGCTTCACTGAATCATTTCTAAGATGTTCTTTTCATCTAGTTTTGGGGTCTTTTCTGAAGAAGAAAGCTCTTTTCAACACAAAGAAAATAAACATAACCCCACCTCTCTGCCTGCCTGCTTTGTCTCACCAGTGACAACAAAACAGAGCAGCCACAGGCCATCGCTGTGTTGTGTTTCCTCTTACAGAAAAACATCGCTGCAAACAGCAGACACACAGCACTCAATCAATAATTCCTCCTCTTCCTTTTAAAAATTTCGCCTTGAATTTGCACTCATAATTACACCATCCACTTTAACAGATGTTTTGCTCCTGTACTCTGCACGGGTTCTCACTGTTCAGCAGGAGAACAAGGGACAGAGCACCCTCACCGTGCCACAGCGAGATCGGGTTCAGAGTGAAATTAGATTTGCCCGTTATCCTCCTGCTCCCCTCTGTGCTATGATGCATGTGCTCATTTCCACAATGCAAAAGGCAGCTCTCCCTGCATGAAAATCAATTTGATTGTAGGACTTTACAGAGCCATGCTGGAGGACTTAAACTTTTTACAATTTGTACTCCAGAAGCAGGAGCCAAGTCAAAACTCCCTTCTGCATCCCTTCTACTTAACCCTTGGTGTCTGCCTGCATATGGATGTGCCCATTTCCAGGTGAAGAAACTTCAGCTCAAGACTGCTCGCACTTCCAGAGGCTCAGCATGCAACAGTATAATTCCTCATGCTTCTTCATTTCAAAATGAATTTTTGTTTAGAAAATTAAGTACAGAAAAAAAAAACCCAACAACTCAGGACTTAACAATAAAATCCTGTTATGGAAACAAAATATTCAGTTGACCAGAAGCAATTGTTTTATTACTATTTCCAGTCTAAGAACAACAAAACCTCCAGTTGTTTGGGGCCTTTTTGTCCTGTGTACAGACAGGTTTTTTCAGGATTTTTCCCAAAACATGAAAATGGGTTCCCATCCCCTCTGAAACATTACCTTTTCTGTATTTTTAAAGTTAAGCAGGTGCATAAAGCCGATTGATTTCCAACATGACCTGAGCACAGGCAGTATGCCTTGATGAAACGCACCCAAAATGCTTTCTTACAAGCATCCCGTGATTATGGAGTACACAGGCTAAATCACAGTGAAATGACTGATGAACAAGTTAGCCACCAGCTTTACAAAGACAAACAAAAGGTCAGTGTGAATTCCAGAGGCCTTTTATGAACTGTAATTAATTATGTGTTACTTGATTCTGGTTACTTTTGGGAAACTGAATGCTACAGTGCCCATAATCACATATTTCATGTCATTCGCCTTTTAATTAAACTGCTCCTCTTGTAAGGGTACTGTTTTCTGCCCTCTGATCTCAGCTTCTCTACTCTCCAACCGGCCATGCCATGTGCTGCTCTGTGCAGCTATACACAGGGAAAAGATGATGCCACTTCCCAAAGCGTATTTGGTATTTTGACATTGGATGAAAAGCCAGTGTTTGGAAACTCAGCCTCAGAGGGAACGGAGTCCCAGGTGTGGGCAACTTCAACTGAAGTTTTTCAGCCAACTCTAATACAAAACACAGCTGGACTTCTCCTTTTCTGTCAGCAGGAAGTGATAATCAAAATCTGAGCTGACAGAAACCTGTCAGGCAAATGAGAGAGAAAGATGGGGAGTTTAAGCTCATTAACCTCAGTGGTTCATGGAATAAATTTGGGTAAGACAACAGAACTAGCAACTTGTCGCGAGTAGTCAGCTTTTGAAATCACTGTAGACAGTCACATCCATAGCTGGTTCACAGCCTAAAAATGCAAGCTCTAAGTCAGACCTTCCTATCCTACCATAACCCTCCCAATTGTTGTGTTGCCAGCAATCAAAATAAGATCATGACTCAGCTCAACCACTGTGGTGTCTGCCATCGGACTATCCTCCCAATAATACCAATAACCTGATTTAAGAATGCAAGCCTCTCCTTTCCTTACTTGTTTGAATAAAGGAAAGTCCCCACTGGAAAGCAGGAGGATGATGAAGACATGAGAGAGTTGAACGATCACTTACACATACAAAGAGGCATTCAAAATTGAGGTGCTATATGGGAGGCTTGATTTTCATCTTATACCAGTTCTAAACAGTAGTGATCTTTAATATTAGCAGGGACCTTCCAGGCAGATGACAGATGGAGCAAGTCTATGCAGTGGGGTGCTACGTAGAATTTGGGCAGCATGTCCAACATTTGGTGGCATGTCCAACAATCACCAAAATCCACTGGCTTCATTTCCCACTGCAAACTGGCCTCATGGTGAGCAGATCCCCATTCCCTGCAAGACCCCTTGGGAGCACCTAAGGGTCATGTAGTACTGAAGTCTGCAGCTCCGGCCCAGTTACAGTTTTGAGACACTTTATTCAGCTGTGTCAAGGGCTGATGCTAGAGGAGAAAAGCCAGTTAGCTGGTAGAGGCCCATTATAGTTAAGGAGAAAAATAGCACTGTGGGAACAGTGCCAGCAGAGGAGATTGGCGCTCATACAGATTTGGCCTGAGAATGTCAAGTAGTTTCTCTCACCTCCCCATCTATAATGCTGAAATGAGTGTTACCAGAATTAAAGGGATGCTGTGAAGCTAAATCTGCACAGGTTCTAAAGCACTTAGAGGTCTTCAGCTGGAAGGCATGGCAGAAATGAAACACTTTTTTATTATTTTTCTCACTCACTCAAAGAAATATCTGGGAGGAAAGTCAACATTTTATAGAACTTAAAAAAACACGAGAAGCCTGACTCATTTCCCATTCAGGTCAAAAGGGCATTTTCCACTGGCTGCCATGTGGGCAAGATTTAGACTAAGAGGCCTGTAAGGATTCCTTATAAACAAGGTCCTTAAGGCAACGTACAAATAGGTGGCTGCTGGTTGCTTTGGCTCTCACCCATCTTTCACCATGGAGACAAGACGAGGAGGAAGATAATGAATCTGTCCAGAGATAAATGTCCACATACTAATTTATTTGCTGCAGTTAACACCAAGAGCAACAATGACTGGTGATTTTTTGGACTGAATTTTGTGGGCTCCTCAAGTAGAATTGGAAAGACAACACAGGCTCATCTCTGTCTACAAAGAAGCTCCACGGCTCCAGAGAGATGAACACTTCAAATCAATTCTCTACAGTATCTTCAAGTACCATACTTGCACCTCATGGTACTTAATTGTTTTAACTCACTTTAGCTGATTTCAGAAGTCTGGTGAACTGGAGGATATGTTTACATTTCAGATGCAAGTTTATTTCCCAAACATTGTTCTGCCAGCAGTGGAAACAGAAGCCCTGCTTTCTGGAAGGAGGCCAACCTCTCAGTACTTGAACTCCATTCACAAAGTGCTAAAGGAAGTTCAGCCACTGCATATATTTGCTTTGAATAGCTTTGCTGCTGTTTCAGCTGGGAAAGACTCTACACGATTTGAGTATATATCAAATTAACATAGTCTGCATTGTCCTGAAAAGATACCACTGCCCTGCCACACGCATTGTTCTGCCGCATTACCTAGGGAGCTGTTCTGCCTGAAGAAACATTCCTGCCTCCTACTTAGCTCCTACTTTAGCTAACGCTAAAAATACCACTAGTTGTTACAATGGTATTAATTATTCCTTCTTCACCTCCATTGTTCACCTACTGAAATGACAAAGCAGCATCTCAGCGCAGAACATGCATCACCTATGTAGAATGGGATCCTCAAGGGTTCTCCAAACACCTCCCAACATGAAGATGTCAGAAAAACTACCCTGGATCACACCAAAAGCCCACCTGGTTCTGTTCCCTAGACAGGGTGGGTGAAAGGTGACAGGCAGCACACTCAAGGAAGGCCCAGCCAGGGGCAGAAAAGCAGAATAGGCAGCTAGCATCAGTCATCTCTGGGGGGAGCAGCAGAGTCAAGGCTGGAGATGGAGGTGAATGAGTTGGGACATTTACATGCTGCAGAATGAGGACCCCGTGCCAACATGCTGTCACGTAGTGGAAGTAGTCCTGTGAAGCGCTCCTTCTCCCAGAAAACACCACCCTCACTGGGATACTGACCCAGCAGGTACAGGACACACAGCAGGGAGAAAGCATAGCCTCCACCTCCTGGGTGCAGACAAGCAGAACTATTCCTCCAAAGAAACTGTGACCAGCACCAGCTCATCAAACCCAAAGACTTCCCACCACTTCACCTCCTCTCCTTCCCTCTCCCTTTACCTTGCTTGGATGTAACACTATGGCTCAGTGTTGCTCACATAGTATTTTTGCTAAATAATTACCATTTTTAAAAGTCACTAATAGCAGGCAGCTTAGTGTCAGGGTAAGCATGCAATGGTGTTTGCATGGACTACTGCCCAGCCTTGAAAAAGCAGCAGCTCAGCAGCAGAATCTCTGAGCTTAGGAGCCCTTTCGTTCATGAATTTACCCAGTCTCTTCCCAGTCCTGTGCAGGCACCTAAATACATCTTAGAGTATGTCTGTGTGACCAGTCATGATACATGGAAGCTCAGTAGCAGGCTTTTTTCAAAAAAAAGATTCCTCTGCACCCTGAACTAGGCAAAATGTCCCACTCAGGTCTCCCTTCACAAGGGGAAACCACACAGAGATCTTGAATATCACAGCAAGCAGAGCCACTCGCTGGGACATCACCACTCAATGCAGCATGGCCATACCCACAGGCTGGTTCCCTTCTCCAGTTTCTATGATCCTCTGTAGTAACCTAATTCTTACTTCAGTCTGAGGTAAGGCATACAGGAATGCTATTGCTGGTACAAAAAACATACTCTGAAACAAGCCCAAAATATCTCGTTAAAAACATTTCAGGACTTCCAACCTGCATTCCAGTTCTCCTGTAGTTCACTGTAAATTAAGTCTGCCTATGAATTCTGCTACTTTAATGATTCATGGCTACAGGATCTGTGTCTTGAATGTAGGTGAGAGAAAAGGATAAGTGATGAAAAGGAAAACACACATAACATTTTTCAGTGTCTAAAGTTTTAATCACTGGGAAACAAAAAATAAATGAGCTATGGGCATTGTCTAATTGCAATAAATTTTGAGAAATGAGTAGTGTCCAGAGAAACCCAATTAAGTTTAATAATTTTGTGCATCAGAGACTGGGAAGATGGGGGAGGGGGATACATCTAACAAGTTACTGAAGAATATAAAGTTTTCAACTGCAAAAAGCCATGTTTAAATTAATATGACACATGGTGCTACTTCTGGCTGCCTTTCTAACTGATTCTTCTTGTTAAATCAAGAGGAACTTGTGCACAATAAGCAGGACTGCTGAGAGGCCATCTCCTACACGGAGATAACAGTTAACTTCAGCCAGACACACAGTGGCTTATTCATAAAAGAACAGTCTCTTCTTTAATTTACTGGGGCTTTGCTCATGGGTTTTCTAGTTTAAGGCCCAATGTAACAGCAAGCAAAGACCAAGGGATCACCCTACTCTCCAAAACCCATAACCATCAAAAAATCTAACCACTACTTGGCTCACACGCATTATTTTCCCCCAAGCAAACCCAAGAGCAACTGCTC
Source organism: Porphyrio hochstetteri (assembly GCA_020800305.1). Taxonomy (NCBI): domain Eukaryota; kingdom Metazoa; phylum Chordata; class Aves; order Gruiformes; family Rallidae; genus Porphyrio; species Porphyrio hochstetteri. The sequence continues at coordinate 15,763,098 of CM036920.1, forward strand.
ATGATGCAATAAAAGAAGAGAGCCAGGTACTTTTTTCTATTTGATGATTACTATTCATACACACCACAGTAAATATCAGGCCAACAAAAAGACTGGCTTACATGAAAGCATTACCCAAGCCAAGGAATTCTTGAAATACCCACTGCTGAATGTGAAACACTTGATTTCACCAGGTTCCACACCACAGCCTCGATTTTCAAATCACTTCTGAACTCAAAACTGAACTAAGGTGGCATGAGAGGTATAAAACAGCAGGATTCCTTTCCGTGGAGACAGATCAAAAGCTTCTGAGCACAAAGTTTGTCTATAGTATTAAAATGAGCAAGTCGAGTTTGTTAATCCTTTTAGCCAGTCTCCTCACTCTCCAGAGTTTATCTTTTATTATTAAAAATGTAAAAAGTAAATTTTTATCTTTTAGAATTCTGATGAACATAAAGAAAAGCAGAGTGTAACAATTCAGAAGTGTCAAAACACATCTGGAATATCACTCAGGAACAAACTGCCCTGCTGAACTCCGTGAGGTATCCAGTGATGACAAATTGTATGTCAGCACTTGTGATCCTTTCATCCCTTGCACAGCAAAGGGAAGGAAACTCTGATATCATGAGACCAGAACTGACAATCAGGAAATCTTGTCAAGTTTTATCAGTCTAACTGCCCCATTTACTGACCCCAGTAACACAAAGTGGCACTGAGTACCCCATGGAAGATCATTCACTGTACCTTTATTTGGGAAAGTAACATGGACATTTCACTTTACCCTGGGCAAGCTGGGGAGCTTGGCACAATTCAAGGAAACGGCACCTTCACAGAAGAGAGCTGCGTTTGTGGACACAGAAAACAGCACAAAGATACTTTGAACCTCTCCAGCACTGAGCAGGTGCCAAAGCTCATTTCAGCATTTCAGGCAGGGATTCTTCGTGCAGGGGAAAAAACCCTGAAAAAGATTCCTGTCCTGCCCTTGGCCAACTTGGCAAGGATTTCACATCTAGAGAATGCATTTGGTCCTTCCTGAATACTTTCTAACATGTCTGTGTGAAGATAACACCACAGGCAGTAGTCAGTTATGATCAAAAGTAGTTAAACAGTGTAAATTTGCTTTATTTTCCCACTTTACAGAAGAAATAGCTGAGAGCACCTTTTCAGCACATAGTACAACATGCTAGTGTTCCCACCTCAGAGCCTGAAGGACCTCATATAGATCACTTTCTTAGCAGAATGTCACCAATAAATCACTACAAATCATAAATCACTACAAACCTGTAATTCAAACTGGCCTACTTCAAAAGTTATCAACAATCTTTCCAAGAAAAAAAATAACCCACAAGAAAAGCCACCAACAAAAGCCACACATGGCAATAAAGAGAAACCTAAAATTAAACTCCAACCGTTTCTGTCACAGTGAGAAACTGGAAAGCAGAAAGCCCAGGAAGAACAACTCTTTCTCAGTAGTAAACCATTAGATCTGGGTGCATCGCAGAGGCATCCGAGCCACAGTATCTCAGTATCTCTAGACCAGAAGGGTGATAGCAATTAAAACAGGACAGAGAAAGTGGCTTTTAATGATGTAGAGTCATCTTCACATCACAGAGAACATGATGCTTTCTTTGTACTTACCTGTTTATGAAATGCTCCAGGTGAAGCAACTATCATAAGGAAAAATTAAAATCAAAAAACATGTTGGTGGTGTTATGCAAACAAACATTCACTGACCTAGAGGAAATAAACAGGAATCTTTCTTTCCAAGAAAAATCACGTATTACTTTCCTCCTTCCACTGGATTGTGCTGTACATGTAATGTTGGCAGTGGAGCCCACACTACTCCTCTTTGTCAGGTCATGTCCTTTTTCTGCATTTACATCAGAGAAACAAAAATTGTTCAGTGTCTTAGTATCTACTTATTCAAGATCCATGAGTTCAGACTGTATTTAGGTGTTTTTAAGCAAAACTGTATATTAGGAGGCTTTATACCACCACAGCTAATTAAAACCAATATTTTTGAAAGACTCCAGGATTCTCTTCATGTGTGGGAAAGTCCAGACCTGAGAAAAAAGTGGATGTCCGGTCAGTTTAGGATGCTAACAAAGGTAAGAAGAGACAAGAGGAGCCAATTTCTTTTTGATGCAGCATGGACAAGGTATGCTGTGGTTTTTCTCAGCTAAAATTAGAGACATTCCTTAACTACTCTTTTCTTTACCATTATGGTCTGTGGTAATTATTTGGCATATAGGATGAACCTTGTGTTTGCATGTGGGTTCAAACACATGACAACAAGAGGGGAAGTTCCTTATTGTTCAGCAAATTTTCTGCTTCCTATTGTTGTTCAGTGCTGGATTTTAATTGTGCAAGTTGCAGTATCTTAACCATTATTCACTTCACCTTTTATTTTATAGCTTCTGTTATGAGTTAAGGGAAAACATTCCTTTCACTGAAGTAGCAGCAAACCTGCAGCTCCTGAAACTGCAAGATAAGAATTCTCACCTGACTACTCCTAACAAATGAGACATGCCTCGCAGAATTCACCCACTTTATTCCAGGAAGAGAAAAATGTGTGAACTGGGAGACAGAAACAGAAAATGCTGGGTGACCTTGGGCAAGTCACTTCACTTCTTTGTTTCTCTTCATTGCTGTTTTCCTTACTAACTTTGCTCTGTCCTGCCCAATTAAAGGCATCTGAAGCAGCAGTGCTCTTTGCATTGTCAGCATGTCCAGCCAGTAAGGTGCTGAACTCACCTGGATACAACAGTAATAAGTAATAACCACGACAACAATTTACAAGCAATGCCCTCTGCATTTCTAATACTCTTAAGAAGTGTTTCAATAACTTACTACAGCACATGTGTAAGTTCACCTTTACAACAGGAAGCTTCTCTTAACTCTTGTCAGCTTTAATAGAACTTAAAGGCTTAGATTTTCATGCTGACAATTTCTCCTGGAAGGCTGTTACAGAAGTCTACTGCTCCACTGGTCTGAGAAAAACTCTTCTAATTACAAACCCAAATGCCCTCTTGGGCAACTCTCACCTTCTGCTCTTACACCAGCAAGGTCTCCTCTAATGTTTGTGCATGTGTGGTATTTAGAGAGACAAATCACCACTCTTCCAGGCCTATGTTTTATTAGGTGAAAGAGGCCAAACTCTCCTCTGAGTTATATGTTAAGCCTCCATTAGAACCTCTGCTTTGAGCTCTAATCCATCACCCACGCAATCATTATAACCTACTTTTGGACTTAAGCTCTTATTAAACTAAGTGAAAAACCTTTCAGTTCTCTACTGGCAGGGTGACCAACCCCAGGTCTCCATACACTTCTCCCCAAAATAGAAGAAAGGGAACTGTGTCCTTGCTCCTGAAACCCATTGCTCAGTGCTGTCCTTACCTGCCAGCACTCAGCACCCACCACAGGAAGGGAGGAGAGAGAACAAGCTCCCCATTCAGGACACGCTCTCTTCCTTCCAGCTTGGGATTGTCTGCATATATCTGCATAACTATGTTAACTGGGTCTAGAGTACAGAAGTTGTTGGGGTTAATGCCATGAAAAAAAGCACAAGGAGCCAAAAAAGAAACTTCAGCTTAGAAGAAAACACTGTAACGGGCTATATATTTGGAGTAGGAAGGATGACTTTCAAATGCCCATTGGAAAGAAATGTATAATAAGATCTTTTCTTTCTCTATCCTTTCTATTGACAGCGTATCACTTTCAAACATCCTAATTTTGCTGGGTGAAAATGTATGCCCTCTTTAATACAGATAAGTCATTTGCCATACATAAGCCTTGTTCATTTAGGATTAATGTTGCTGAAGTAATTAAAGTGACCTTAGGCAAAACACATGACTACAGCTTCGTACTGAAGTCCTACTGGTTATCTGTAGGGCTAACTTCAGTCCAGTGGTATTAACAGTTGGGTTAGCTTTAGCTTTACAGCTTCAGAGATCTCCAAAACCCACTTTTAAATAAAGGTCTTCAACTAAATTTCCCAAAGACAAATGAATGTCAGTTGGTTGTTCCCAACTGCTAGCTGTGAGAAGCACAAACCCTTCAGTTTCAGTAAGGCTTGAGGAGCCAAAGATCATGGAGAGAAGCCAAGGATGCAGAAATCATGATTATTATCATATGGTTCCCCTCTAATTTCAACAGCCACCAAGAAAGGTAAACAGCAAATGAGTCAGTGGATGGAGGTGGCACTTAAATTGCTGTAAGATAGGTACTGTCACATGCATTAACTCTGAATTTGGTATTAACTTCTTTGTCTCTAAACAAAAGCTCAAAATAACTCTCCACTATACTGCAGACCAGCACTTTCAATATGAGAGAATTGTTTAGCAAGCAACTGCTGCCAGATTAATAATTTATCAAGTAGAAACGATGGTTATTTTCATATGGCTTCTCTAGTTTTAAAAAAAAATCAGCTACTGTAGGGGTGAGGATATAACATATAAAAGGTTGGTTTCTTCCCTAATACTTTGGGTTGGTGGTCATTAAAAATGCTTTTCATGCACACAGCCAAAGATCAAAGTATTAATGGAGACAATTACAGAGGACAACTTGAGAGCACCACAGCAATCAGTTGCTAACGCTAGAAAGTTTATTGTAAAATGGTGTTTATTGCAAATTATTTTGACCTCCAGGATAGCAGCCAGCATTACTGTACCTTTCCCCAGGAACAGGATCACTGTTTCAAAGAATTTCCTGAAAACTGACAAAACATCAGCTTTGTGCAGTTCTTCAGCTGATACAAAGAAATACATTCAATAAAATACTTCCTTTATTTGCATGTGGTTTGTTCAAAGCCAGCTGCCAGTGTAAGTGTCACCGCCTTCTCTCCTGTTCATTAAATCTGTGTTCATTCACTGCATACAGCACCTCTATTCACCTTCTTGGTGTCAACAAAGCTAAAGAGGGTTGGACTGACCTCAAAAGGAAGCTACATTATTATAAATTTCAAAGCAGGGGTATTTCAAAGCCTATTCCCTAGGGTCACTTCTGACACAAATTCCAGACATTCACGTTGAATTTTGTAAGCCACTGCTATTCAAACACAGCCCGGTTCAAAAGCAGCATCCCGTTACGTGGTATGTGTGCTATTTCTGATACAGAACTGATTATTAAAAGAAACTTACCCAGCGATGCAGGACAGAGCAAGAACCAGCATTGTTCACTTTTGCAATTAAAGAGAAAAAGGGGTTTCATCTTTTCCAGCAGTTGCCCGTATAGATGAAGGGAAACAAGGATCTGGGGTACGGGATACTGGGTATCCAGCACCTCATGGGCTGACTGGCTGCAGAAAGTGAGGTGAAACCAGAATGAATCCTCACTGCACAGAGTTCACTGCTCAGGAGAACATTTGTGAGAGTGTATTTTTGGAAATACACAATGCAGCACCTCTCAAACTAGCACTGCTGAAGCAGTGAAGTCCTCTCCAGGCATGCAGACATACACCCTCTACACAGCCCAGAGCCCCTGCTCACGGCACAAAACCAACTGCTGCCCCAGGCCCAGAGCAAGACAAAACCACCTTGCCTCAGTGGGCCAGTTCTGATCTGCATCTGAAATGCTCTGACCAGGCTTCACAGCCACCCACTGCACTGCCCTAACACAAGCACGAGTAGATCCTGAAGCTGTGACAATCATTCCTAGTCCCCTTCAAATTCTTTATTAATATACAGGCATAATTAAACTGCTCTAACATAAAGACACAGGCTTGTTTCTCACTTACAATTTCCCCTGAAGAATCTTGGAAAAATTGCTGCCCACAGAGAACACCACACTTGCTTTGCTTTACTTCTTTGTTTTTCCCCTCCACCATCTGACTTTAACACACAGGACATGTAACAGTGCCTGGGGCATCATCCCTGACTCCAACAGTCTCCAGGCAATCTGCAGCCTCTGTGGTTGTGTTACAGGTGAGAGATGAGCAATAATAAAGGAACATTACAGTGTAGAACCTATAGGGATTTTGCAAAGAGATCAAGTAAATAACTTTCATCAGAAGCTTTAGAAGGAAAAAACCCTCCCTGCTAAGCTTCATCTCATCAGATTTCAGGCTTGAATAAAATGTAGAGAGTGAAACCAAAGCTTGTCCAAAGCTCATCTGGGTTTTCAGTTTTGCAGCAAAGTCATAACTCAGCCAAGACTGGTCGAAAGCCCAAAACATACTCAGAAACATTGGACCCACTTTGAAAGCACCCTGAGCTGATGGATGAGTTTGTGGCTACATTTTGGTGAAATTTATTTCTGTACAGTTTCATCTGTTCAAGAATGGTAGTGAAATTACTTGATTTACACTTGCACATCGTTGTACCGAATATATTTATACAGCTGCAAGGTTTAAATGTGGATATTGCTGGTAACATGAGGGAAAATACCTTGCAATGAGTATTTCCTGTTAAGCAGATTATTTTCTAACTTCATTGCATTGTCACATAAGAAATTGCAGGTCAGGATGCCATTAGTTTAGGCACTGCAAAAGCACCAATATAGGAATTTCAATAATTCTCCATTAGGTCAGCAACTGCTATTGCAAACCTGCTCATCATGGGTCAGTGTCTTATAAATGAGAGGTTTGGGGGGGTTTCTTGGGGGGGGTAATTTGTACTGGAAAGCTTACAGCCTAAATAGATGTTTGTGTTCTGTATTTTTTGTTCTTTTCGCCTTACAAAACTTTGCTAAACATTGTTCTGATTGCCCAATGCAAAAAGAGTTTCAAAATATGTATAAAAGTAGAATTCATTCTGAAAAAGAAGTGGTAAGAGTTTGTTGGGGATCCTCCCTGCCTTGCTTATCTGCCTTATGATTTTTAAGGAGTCTGAAATCAAACTTCAACATATCACACTGCCTAGTGAATACAGGCTCATCTTTCAGGAGATGAATGTGCTGACAACAACATAACTTCCCTTGACAGAAATAGGTGTGCAACAAATCCCTAGAAATCATACTGCAAATATATCCCTAAGAATCCTTCAGCTTTCCTAAAGCAGAGTGGAAACTAGAGATATGCTTAAAATCCCCAAAGTAATGTGTCTTGTCAGCAAACAGGCTAAACTGCTGCTTCACAGGTAATACAGGTAAAGTACCCTCAAAATGACTGCACCAGCAACAAAGAAGCAGCAATTTTTCTGACTTATGTCACATCACATCAAAGCAGGTCAGATGATGCATTTTGTGGGCTTGTTTCACATATGACCCTACAAAATCACATGTCAAATGATGGATAAGGTGATTTCTCAGGAAGCAGTATGCTCCAGGTAAAGCCAGGATTAAAGTGAAGGGCCATCGTCAGCAAAGGAAGAAATATGTGACAAGATAAGATTTTCATCCCTCAGGCATGGCACTATGTCAATAAATGGTCAGAAATGATACAAAATAACAGGAGGAATGAGAAGAGTTATCAAAACAGAAAATACCTGTCCTTTCTCCTCAGTTTGGCTTGGAGTGGAAACAATGCTCAACCAAAGAATATTTTGATCTAAATATTACTAATCCAGTGTAGATGCCAGATGTAGATCTACAACAGCCTGTGGCTATACCCTTCACACCAAGGAGAAACCACAACAGGAGTAGGGCAATGTTTGTAGGAAGTTGCTCCGTTTCCATTGCACAAATGCAGTTTGTGAATCAGACCTCCAGCCAACTTTCACTCCCTTTTAGGCTCTAGAGCATTATGCCCTTCAAAAGCACACTTCAGGCTGAGCCAGTAAAGTTTAGAGGCACACAAAACCTTTACATTTAAAACACTGAACAAGAAATGGTGGCCTTTTTTTTTCAGGCTCTGACCTAACAACAAACACCTGGGCTGTTTTAACTATCAAAGCCATGCAAATTAAATTAATTATTGTTCTAAAAATTAGCATCTCTCTTCATTTCGGTACACAAGGGCAATACCCTCTTCTAGTTCTGTGAACCAACAGCTAATTATCTTCCTTCTACTTGGATAAAACTGTGTTTTCATACAAGGGAATGGAAGCATAAATCTAATGTCTGAGAAAAGCAGATTCAACCTAATAAAACACTAAAGGAACAAGGGCTGCAGTTTAAATCAGTGCTTCTCTCTCAGTCATTGCGATATACTCTGTCATCATTCACTCTAACATGATGATGTTGCCAAGATGAAGCACTATCTTACCAGCAATTACCTCAGTTATAGGGTCAAACTATTCAGAACTTCTTAACAGTTTCTCATCTTTAAGATACCACATTTTAAAACTAGATCTTTCACATAGATAATAGACCTGCACAGGAGCCAAGAGCCTGAAATTCCTCCTTCACATCCCTTCCACGGGTCAGCAGCTGAGGAGGAGAAGTTGACAGGGGCAGGGGAAAGGCAGACCCTGGATTATATATATCCTTTCACTAGACATGAAGGGGCACATTCACTTTTGGGACCGTGACAGGACATTCATCATCCTGTTCCTTGTCCTGGAGAGAAAGGAGAGACAATAATTGCTAGTAAAAGCAGCAGCTTAGAGCACAAGGGGCTACCGCTCAAGGTTCAGGTGACAAGTGTCCTCTCATTCAAGGTACGATCTAACCCACAGTATTCACTCGGCAGTCGTGTTTGCTTCCAGAATGAGACAGGTGACTCTTGCCTGAGTCTGCAGGAAGCTACATGCCACACTACCAGTGCCTCAGGTGTACATGTATGCTGGTTACCAACTCAGAGTAAGCAAAGAAAAATTAAGCATATATCATACACATGAGCACGCACACAGAGCCAGGATTACAATGACATAGGTATTGGACAGACATAATTGTTTCTCCAAAGGAGAGAGTAACCTAAGTCACTTATTAAAAACACAGAAGGGCAAATTATTTTTTTATTACTTCCTATACTAAGGCCTTTCCCATTGTTCTACTGGGTCTGTTTCATGTGAATGTGCAAAGAAACTGAAAATACTTACCTGCTTCTCGATGCCAAGGTGAATTTAATCAGAAAGCTAATTGCTTTCACTTTCCTGTTATAAACTGTTCAATTTGCTGTAGAGATTACCTGGGTGAAAATTTTCTGCCAGCAATGAAGTCCAAAAGGAAATGGTCTGTGTTGTTTCTTGGAAGAAAATTGCCTTTAGAAAAATCCTCTTTCTTTGCTAGGGTACCAAGGAGGGATGTGGTTGAGGGAAGAGATATATAGCTTTTGAGATTAATCATTATGATGAATGAGAAAAAAGCTGAAGGCTATAAAAGATCTCCATAGTCTATCACCACTTAGTATCCAATGATTATCCCAGTAGCTGCCATCTTTCCTGTTTCTACGTAGATTCCCTTCCTGCCAACCTTGGCCTCCAAAGAACTGATGTATAATAACCAGCTCTCTGCTCAGAGGTCTTAAACTGCTGGCAGCTGCAAGAAATATGAATTACAACCAAAATACCATATTAAACTATTTTCAAACACCTTAGCCACCCATAGAATATTCCCTGTTTAACAAATAAGTAAGAACTGCTTAAAAAAAATTCTTTGAAATGAAATACTGACATTATTTTTTAACTGTAGAGTCAGCATTCGATACAGCTGTAGAAAAAAATGCACTCATGTCACAGTATCTCATTATTTCTTCTGATGTGTTATCACATCTTTATGGAGCAGTGCTGGTTTCAGTCATGAAATGTAGATCTGGAGCAGTGCTGCGTCTGCTTAAGTAGAGGCTAAGCATATACCACACATATAAATACTTGTAGTGCAGCCACTTTGGGGGAGGATTTGAGATGACGTTTGAAAAAGCACCGAAGTCTCTAATGCTGCCCTCAAACATGATTTTCACAGCTCTATAATTTTGTTGAAGTATTTTTTTTCTCCTAAAACATTTTGTTACATACCATGTGGAAGACGGTGATCATTAAGCTGCGTGTTAAGGAAACCCACACAGCTCATAGAGCCCGTCAACACATGTCTCAAAGAGTTACGAGCCCCAGATCTCACATCAGCAGTTCCACTGGGCAGTGAACACCACGAGCACGTCTCACAGTGCATCCAGATACCCGTGCTTCAGCAGGAGCGATCATGCCACTTCGACTGACACTTTATAAAGCAAGCAACACTGGATTTCACCCAGAGAAGCCACTGTTAAACCCCCTGATTCATGTTTTCTTTCTAGGAGGAGGATTCCCACTGCCTTCTACAGCAGCATGCTCTAATGGTTAATCACTTGGGCTGTTAAACAAAACCTGCATCTTGTTTATAATAAATCTGGACTTAACATCAGTTCAAAGAAAGGGAAATGGAAGACAGTGCCAAGATACTTGTGAGGGAAGCAAACAAGCAAGAGGCAGTCTGGCTGCCTCAGCAGAATCTAATTTTCTTTTATTAAAAACAGAGAATTAGAGGTAATTCAACTGCAGCATTATCTAACTGCAATGGCAAGATGAGGATGGCTAACGAACATCCATTGTGCCAGACCTAAGTGGCCATGCTGTTCAAGGAGAAATGAAACTGTGAATTGAGTAGGGTCTATGAAGTCAAGTGCAGGAATAAGTAGAACTGAGAGCTAATTGAATGCAAGCTCCAATCTAATGAAAAGACAGATAATTGGAGGTAATGAAGAGCCTATCAGGGATAGGAACAGAAGGTTACACAGGCACTCCTCCTGTACTTTGTTGAATGAGGGTTCCACAGTGCTGAAAAACACCAGCAGCAATAAGGTGAATCACAACCCTGATGCTCTTGGGCCTGTAAGTCACACACACTCTGACTGTCACGCAGGGATTTTAAGTGGCTCGAGCTGACTTGCAGAGGAAGCAACAATGAAAGCAACAACAGCACACCGTCAACAGACTGAAGGAGGAGTATTTTTGATATCAGTAATCCCCACTGACCAGCAGACTGCTGTTGTCAGCTGACAGTGCTCTGCCACCTCCACAGAAGCAGTGTCCTGTTGGGAGAAGAGAGAGAAAAATACTGGGGGTGAATAAACAAACAGAGAGGAAAGCTGATAAAACAGGGGAACAGCATGTACACAACAGACATGAGAAGCATTTTCCCAGCACAGAGAAAGCGAAATCTTCCAGAAATCTTACAAAAGCAGGAAAACCAGGAGTTAAGAAAGGATGCCAATGTAGGGGCACTGTTAAAGCCAAAACACAGCCATAACCACTGACCAAGCTGTGAGCAGCAGAGGGTTTCAGGACCCTTGAAATAGTTCTACAAGGATGAACCCTCCTATAAGCCTCAAAGAAGTGGAATGACCCATTCAGTCTGTTGACAGGAGAATAGGTGGAGTTGTCTAACAGTGAGAGGGGCTTAGGGGAAGCACCACGGAACCCCCTGGAAACTGAAAGGAGGGTTTGTTCTGTTACCGAAATAGATACCTCATCTGAGGAAATTACTGTGAATGACAAGCTAGAGGGTGACATATAAAGACATCTTTTAGTTACAAAGGGTTTATGAGACTATATTTATGCCCTACTTATGAGCATCTCTCAGAAAGCTACTGTCAGAAATGGTCTCGTTATACCACTGCCAAACAGGACCACAATAGCAGAGTTACTATCCAGAGTCTAAAAAACCTGAGTAGGTGCAAAAGACAGCAGGTCTTCAGAGAACAGATGGGGGCAAAATGACAGGAACAGGAGCACAATTTAGACTTTAAAGCCCTGTGAAGCTAAGAGAAAGACTATTCATTTATTTCAATGGACTTGGGATCAGGCCCCTCACTTCTGAGGAGCTTTGAAGTTGAAAAGCCTTAGATGAGCACTCAAAAGTCTTATCAACAGAAAAATGTGGCTAAAGAGATGTATATGAGTGTCTTTTTAATTTGCTTGAAAAGGTCAGAAGATGGAGAAGAACGTCAGCACATAGGAGGTAATTTAACGGGATTTGAGGGGAACACTTCAGGCACAAAGTGCAGATAACACATGAAAAAGGACTTCAACATTTCTCATAACAGTTCGTTCACTATAAACTCAACAGGACTATCTAAGAACTGGTCAAAAAGCAGATGAAGCTAAATCAGGGTGTTTTTCTAACTTATGAACACCCTGAATGTTTTCTACCTTACCATAAATCAGGGTGAAATATTTTATGTGGTTTCTTTGGCAGAAATGCTGGTTTAACCAACTTTTCCTATGGTGTCTGCCCCAGCAGTTCCTTGTCATCCCAACATCAGTCATATGCCACACGAACGTGTTTTTTCCCATGTGAGACACAAGCTCCTACCTGAGGTTTACAGACATTAATAATCTCAGGAAGGCCTCCTTGAATCCTTTGCACCATCCTTCATGCCTTGGAACTCGTGGAATAATGCACACACCAATTAGGTGAGTTATTAAAGAAATACAACAGAATTTGCAGCTGAAGAGTGAATTAGCATCTTTCAAACTGTACATGCAGTAGAAAGAAGTAGGTATAAATAAATACAGATATCTAAATAGCAAACAGCAGTGAACATCTCATGCTCTGAAAAATATGGTTCTCATCTCAGTGCAGGGATATTTACTCCTTTATTCTCCGGGAAAACTTTGGTCATACCTCTATTATAGCTGTGCTACCCTTAAAGAAGCAAATAAAAATCACAATCACCATGTAAACCAAAGTAGATTCCAGAACAGAAGGTCATTCCTACTACCTCACCCCAAACTGGTACCCCGCTGATGTCAGCTAATGCATCTTCTCCCTTTCAACCAGCCAGGAGGTTCAGGCACGAGTCAGCTGGCAGGCAGTAACTCATGGAGCTAAGGCAATCACTTGTGACTGTGCAGCAAGATGCATTTCCCTATCACAGATAAACCTTCAATCATAGAACAACTGTTCACCAAGTGCATCTAGGTGGTGTGTTCAGAACTCCTCCAAGGAGTGCAAAGGTTTCCAGAAGTCCCGGATGTCTGTAAGTGCTGGCGACTCAGCTGTGTCTCAGCTATACCACAAACCATGCCATAAGGAGACCAAAAGCTAACAAACCTTTACCAGGTAGGTCTTCTCATGTAGTCGCTGCTTTACAACAGGCAATGAACTCAGTGTAGAGCTCACCTTACCTCCCCACTCCTCAAAACTCAAACATTTAGCAAAGCAAATCAAGATGGGTAGAGGGCTTAAAATGTAAGAAGGTTTTCAGACTGAAATACAACTCTACGGGCAAATCTAAGCATTGCTGCCTGTCAAACCTTGCTCCATGGGTGAGCTGCTGCAAAAGGATGATGTTTACCTCTACACAAATCTCTGCTGAACGTTCCCATATGGTACATACTGAGTGAGAAGTGACAAAAGCGATGGGTAACTCACACTGCACCTTCTTCAAGGGTCTCTGCAGTCTGGAGCTAATTGCACATCCTGCAGATACACTTCATGGGTTTAGAACTTTTTTTTTCTCCTGCCTTTTTTGAGTAAAAAAGAAAGCAATTAAGGCCACAGTCACACTATGTTTTCATTTCAGCTAATTTATCTAAGTTAAATTAGCTGCTATTCAGTTGAATAGGAAATAGCATTGACACCATAAAAAGTGCAAAATAACTACAGACTCTGGGCTAATAATGGTAGAAAGCAATTTCTGTGGGTCTGGAATTTATAGTCCCTAAAACAGGGGGAAATAGCAACTGACTACCTAAAATGTGTCAGCAAATCACTGTCTAGGTAACTTCCCATTGTTTTATTTACCATGTCTGGGTGGAATTTACGGTTGTGGCACCATTCACTTATAATCAGCATGCCATATTTATTATACACCAAGCCTTGCCAAACATTCTGCCTTGGAAAAGCAGAACAGTTGCTCTTTGAGGCTAAAAAGGAAAAGATGAGGAACACCAACCTCTTCCTAGAGATGAGATGTGGTTAGCTGTAGGCCTGGCATTACAGAATGGGTATTTTTGATACATGGGGATTTTTAAATACACTTAATACATGTAGACAGAGAATCCAGAAGGAGAAAACAGAACTCCTAGACTCCAAAAAAAACTCAAAAGCCCATCAACACCATTCTGTCTCATTAGGCTGTAAATATAGCACAAGGTGCCAAGTACACTTGCAGGGAGCTTGAATGACTCCTGTCAAGCCACATTCCTGGACCACTTTGATAGCACCTTTCCCGAGGTTTCTGCTCCTTCCATTTTCTCCCCACTCTTCAGTGCTGCCTGTCTTCCTCCTGGGCTCGTACACCAACATATATTCAGCAGTCCTAGTCACCTGGGGAGACTGAGAAAGCTGAAAGTGCTATAAACCAGTCCCTCTTCTAGCAAAGAAGCCAAGAGTGTGCAGATCAGCCAGTAATAGAGTATTTCTGTGCCTTATAATCGGAGACTTATGAGATTTTAACTGCAGTCAAAGAAAGCTTTAAGACATGAAGGTAAATTTTTTGCTGTGGAGTTATTCCAACCACAACAGCACTTTCCTGCAGATCTGTGATTCTTTCTCCCCACAGTGTCTGGTCCCTTCAAGAGCTCTCTTACAGCTTTCTCTGCTGACATGGCTGTAAGTAAAAAAGTCAGCAGATGAAAAAATTCTGCAGCTAGTGTTATTCAGTCACAAATGGAGAGAAGGCTTCCCCACATAGGCAAGGCTATGTCACAATAAGAAAACTTCATTTGCTGTGAAGGCTTACAAGAGAAGAGAATACTGTCTAAGGAAAGGAAGTGAGCATCAACTCAGCTCTCATGTAGTCAGTTGTAAATCTCTCACTTGCACTGCCAAATCATTTCCATTGCAGAAACAGATTTGTGCTGGGAAGACCAAACCTGGACACTGCACCACATCTGCTGTACCTTATCTTGTGAGTAACTGTAAGAGTGTCTGTAACATCTATGCTTTCAGTAGCATGTGACTAGGAATGCCTTAGACCAAGCAGACAATGGAGTTGGCAACAGCCAGGTTCTTCAATTTTCAAAACAGCATCTCCATACTTCCTCCTACAGTCACTCCCACTGGAAGTGCTCCCTGTAAGATGCTACCAGACCATCCCACTGACCTGAGTTTAACGAAGCAACTAGAACAGTCCTTCAAACCTCTGACAGCAGGAAGGGGATAAATTCAAGAGATGCTCAAGTCCCTCATCAGCCCTCCCATGTGGATGCCAGGTGCGTATAAGCAAACATCCAGGCACTGTGGCAAAACTGAGGGTATGATGTCACAGCTGAAGCAAAACCATTTTCCTTAGTGAATGGCACATATTTTATACAAATAGTGAGTGAAGCCTAGAGGGAAAGAGGTAAATAGAAAACAGTGGGAACTATTTGCAATAGACACCCCTCCCACAGCCCCATCTCCAGTCACTGGGAGGGTAAGACATTCAGGCTCACTAAGGAGGCTTTTCCACCCTCACTGCTGAGGGAGCCAGCCAGGTTTGCTCCCAGTCAGTGCCCGTGAAGGTTACTGAAGGTACTTGGCTGAAATATTTCCAAATATTTCCCTTGTACATAAACTCAAAGCCACAAACAAGTTTCTAAGCACACACCAGGGTGTTCATTCCTAATAGCACTTGCCTTCTAACAAACTAAATATCCTAGCCACAGCACTGGGCTTTATCACATCCACAGTATACAGAAGTGAGCCAGGGACCATACACCCTGTTCCAAGCTATTATCTCCTCACCTAGAAGTTGAAAACAAGCTAGAGAAATGCCTTCTACACCCCAAAACCTCACCACAGCAATGGACTCCCACTGTTTACTTCAGACAGAGTTTGAAGGTATGCTTACTGTTTACAGGGAAAATGGCAAAGTTCAGAAGGTTCCTCAGCCCCCACACACCTAAAATTACCCTGTTTCCTGCAGTTTGGTCAGATGAGGGATGAATGGTAGTTCTTTCCAGCAGTTCTATTTTCATCCTAGCATCATTTTTTTGGCAGTAAAATACGTCAAAATTGGAAACCATCCTGTGTCAAATGACATTTAATTTGCCCTAAACAAAGGAGCAGAGAACTTGTTCACCTTTCCCTCTTCCTTCTGCACATCTTGTCCTTACAAAGGGTCAGGAACACAGACTTGTGCTCACTTATATTAACTGAGTATCCAGCCCATAAATGTACCCTGTTACCTCCCTTTCGAGCGTTGACCCAAACCTGAGCTGTCACTCACACCTGAAAGAGAAACAGATGCTGGAGACAAGGCCCTTTTTCATGCAATCCTGCTTTTTCCCTTTTTTCTTTCAAATAAAAGGGGACTAATCCCCAATTTTCTTGCAAGAAGAATGTCTCCCCTCTTATTTCTCAAAGGCCTAATCCCAATGGTGGTAATGCTTGTTCTGACCATCTCCTCAGCTTTCCTGGTCTTGCTTCCCTCCCTCAAATTCTACTCCTCATGTCCAGCACCCCCAATCTCTCTCTTTGCCCTATTAATCCAAGGAAATGCCTCAATCCAACCAGACTAACTTCGCTGCTGTGCTTTACCATTTTATGCTTTTGGCAGCAGCCTCTATTGTTTCAGCCCTCACTAAATAAAGATGTTTTTAACTGCTCCCTCATTTAGCTTGAATGGAATTTCAGTTGTTATGCCCACCAGTTTGAAAGAGGCTCACAGCAATATTCACATTTATTAGCTGGAACCAATAACAAACTAAACACTTGTCATTTTGCACTGCAGCTCTGATCCTATTTTCTTTCTTCCTCAAAGAAGCTATTAAAAAAAATAATCAGATGTTAGAAAGAAAAGTTCAGTAATGGCTCATGAATAGTGATGTTTTTATTATAGGAGAGGTTTGAGGTGTGTTGTGTTGTTTTGTTTTCCCTGCACACCTTTTCTTATTGTCATTGAAATGGTTGACTGCTTTTTCCATTGTATTAATGTATTTTTTATTCATTTCTCAGATGTCTATCAGAAGGCATCCATGATGCTGCCAAACCAGAATAAAACTGGCCAAGAAAGAATAAACAGAAAAGAAGGAGGAGAAAAAAGTAAGATCCTCAGAAGAGGCCACCATATATTGGAGATCACCAGATCCAAAGCATTCCCTGCTCTACCACAGACCCCTTCACTGACTATGGACAAGTCACATCAATCTACTTATTTTCATCATTCCATGGATATCACTCATTCCATTTTACCACCCAATTTGTCTTCCACAAGAAACAAACAAAAATTTTGGGGGAAGGAAGAGTGGAGAGCTTACCCACAGCCAGGGTTCAGTAGGAAACACCACATATCTTTCTGCCCCACACATCGCTGCATCAAAATTGAAAAGTTCCACATTAGTATCCCAATTTGGTAACTAATTTTCCATTTCTGTAATAACTCTGTGCTGCTGGAAAAGCAGAGGCAGGGTGGGAAGGGGAACACTTCTTCCTGGAACTCAAAACTGGGAATAGAACTCAAAGCAAAGTGAAAAAGTCAAATAGCTAATGTAAAGGTGGATTTTTAAAGTTGATCTCTCACGTTCTAGCCAAGGTAGTTTTACTTTACTTGACAGCATTTCCTTCCCTTCTTTATCTCTCTTCTTTTCACCTATGAAGTTGGCAGAACTGGGAATACTTCCCCTGAATAACTGTCCAAATGTCTCCCAGAAGTATTTAGAGCAAGAAATACTATACATTAATTAGTTTTGTTTAGTTAGGCATGAGAGGAATATTCCTGGCTTGACATATTATATTTGTTCTCAGTGGAAAAGAGGCTGCTCCTGGAAATGGTAAACAAATTGTTTGTTTTCTTAGGAACCAGAGCCACATATGCCCCTACCAATCTGCTGGAAGTACACACTGTGCCCCAGTTCTTACTCGATGGCTCCGGAGGAAACCAGCAGCATGCAAGGAAATGAAACAGTAGTCAAAATAGAAAATAAACGTTCTTCCTGCGGTATACAGTGTAGTTAGGCAGCACATGTAATTATACAAATGCGGAGATGAGGAAAGCCCAGGGATAAGAATAGGCCAACAGCGTAGGATAATTCATAGGCAGTGGCCTGAGGGATGTGTGAGACATAGAAAAAGAGTTCAATAAAAAATATGCTTCACAGACCTCATCTTTCAGATGCTAGCATTCCCTTTTGCCCGTGAAAAGCTGTGGATGTACATTCTCCCGCACACTGGAAGAGCCTGTGCTTGCATGTGTTAGCATCTGTGCATGAACTAGCACTTGTTCCTTAAAATACCCTTAGACACCATCAGAATTTACAGGTCCCAACACGTTGCTTTGATCCAAATCAGATTCTCAGCACACAAGCAGAAGAGACTATGGAAAACAACTACTTTGTTCCAGCAAAGAAAGGATGGACTCTTGCACAGAGCTGTTCAAGAAGGCTGGGTAAAAGTTTACCGGCAAATATGCAAAATTATAACTCATTTAAGCATAAGCATTTCCAGTCCATGCCAAAAAATGAGACTGGAAGTGTTAATGTTACCCTGCCTAGAGCTAAGTCTCACTGTCTTAGGTTTTTCTAAGAGACCTATTACACTGGTATCTAAGTACCAGCAATGAAAACACCATTCTCAAATAATTTGAACAATTCTAAAGCCAATTTTCTTGTCAGTTCTACACAGAATGAATGTTCTTCTATAGAACCCATAGAAAAATAAGGTTCCTTTAAAAGCATGGAATTTATACTGTGCAAAAGGCCTTTTGCCTCTTGCACACAAAAGTAGGCCAGCTCACATCTCGGTGGCCAGCAAGAGAGTCTAGGAGGAGAAAAAGAAATAAAATTAACCCCCCCTCAGTTCCTATCTCTGGCATTTCTGCAGAAGGTGAGGGGTTTATCTCAAGCAAGAAGAATTTCCATCCACTGTCCTTGTCTGACTGACACAAATAAGCTCTCAAATACAAAGTGCACTAGAAGCACTTGATCTGGTCTGGCTCCCCAGTTCCCTGCATATCAACAGAAGACATTCAGAGTGTCATCTAAAAGCCAGACTAAACCCACAGCACAGGAGTTTCCCTGAGGAAATCACCACAGTCCTTCAAGCAACACTGTGGTCTCACCATCAGGTTACAGCACATAAAAAGATTACCACTCAAGCATGTGGTCAGGGCAAATTTCAACCCTGGACTGCCTTGCAAAGGATGGACCTTGCAAAGGATGGAAAGAAGAGGCAAGATGTCCTAACATGGAAATACAGGCTCATGAAACCTTTCCAGAGTAAGGCTGACCTGGCTCTCTCATTACAGCTGCCAATTCTGCAATTTTATGTCTCAAATAAAAACTGGGTATATCTTCATGAGTGGTATTCACTTTGGTCCCTACTAGGGCATCGTGAGGACTTTTCTTTGATCGCTCCAACCGTGTCTCTCTCTAACCTGCCACGGTTTTTAATTTAAAGGAATGTATTTTGAACTCATTGTGTCTGGAAACATCTGACACAGATTAAGCTGTAACATAGCCTGGCAGCTGGCTGGAAAAGATCAAACCAACCTGCTGCCTCAGCCACTGCTCCCGTGGGTGACGTGATCTTAGCACCTGTTGCCATGGGACTCTACTCACAAAAAAGGATGAATGAAATCCCTCAACATGCTTCATATCTCTGAACTGGCACTCTGGCAAGAGGCAGCTCAATCACATGCTGGGAATCTGATCAGTCACCCTCCAGACCCGTGCAGGGCCCCACAGAAGTCAGCGAGACTTCGCACAGGCCCTCAGGCCCTGCCTTTCAAACCAAACAGGCTCTGGGAGGAAGGCAGCTGTCCTACTGTTTAGAATAATACCATACAGGCTTCAAGAGAGCAGCGGTGTGACGTTAGTGGGCCCTGGAAACATGAGTTCATCTATTATTATGGCCATTAGGCTGAAGACACCTGGCTGAGAGGCAGCAGGGGAAAGGAGGCAAACACAGAAAGAGGGGAAAAACTGCATGGAGATTATCATTAGTACACGGAAGAACCAGTATTGTAAGGTGTTTTGTCATGTGTCTGAGGTATAGAACAGCTGCTTAGCTAATAGCATTATACAGGATCATGACAGAAAAGAGCATTAGCAATATTATAGTGTAGGAAAGAAAAGAATTATGGGCTGCATGTTTTTTTCCTAAAGACTAATATAATGAAAAGGGTTCTGCTGAAGCCACTAAGGCACCCTTCAAATCACATATATTATAAATCAGTAAAGCCCTGAGGCATCATGTTTATATAGACACTTAAATTTAAAATAAAAATACTCAATCTTCGTTTCTGAGTAGAGATTCAATTACTTTGAGCTTTAGAGTCTGAATAATATGAAGCATAAAACTAAGTTTTGTCCCCAAGGTATCTCTCACTTGGGCACCATTTAAATCACCTAGTTGCATGAAGCAGACAAAGCAAATTAAGCCAAAAAGGCAACAAAATTAGTCTTTTATCTGTGAAATCTGATGCAAAGTGTGAAATAGAGAAACACGCAAAAAGCGCTTGGGGTATGAAGGATCACGAAGCCCTCATCAGCTGCACTTCTACCTTTTCCTTAATTCTATAAAGCTCTCCACAGAAAGGCAGGAAATACTTCATTACTGCAACTATTTGACAAGCTGGTCTTAATACCCTCTCACGGTCTAGGTGAATCAGTGCCAGACTAGTGCATAATGAAATTTCAAACATAATGCAATATGGGGTTATTACGATGACAGCTAGAAAGTTCATTGAGACTGTTCTCTGTTCTGTAACTGCAAGTTCTTTTTTTCCCTTTTTTTTTCCTTTTCCTTTTTTAATCAAATTAGACATTTGCCAGTAAAGCCTTGATTCTAGAGGTGAGAGGAGGAGCACACCGTGCTCCTACTACCTCAGATTAGCTCAGCTGAGTTCAGCGGAGTCCTGCACAGAGAAGTGCACCACCAGCAAGTTAAAGGAAAGCAGCCACAGGATCTGAACCTCCCTCAAAGTCTCTGTTTGCAGAGCTGGGGGTTCCTTCAGTACCCGTCAGATGTTGCTATATCAGCATGGTATAAATCCAACTGCTCCCTTACCCACCTCTTTTACAGCAAAGGTTCAGCTACTGCATTGTCACCTGGGCAATTCTGCTACACTTGCATGAGTAACTTTTGTAGCTGTGACTGGAGGGCGAGGAAAATGGTAGAACATTTTTCACTAGTGACACTAAACCACATAAAGTCCAGTAGCCAGGCTCCTAAATTTCAACAAGGCTTCCACAACCGTTAAAATAAAGTCAGATCACCATGGAACCAGCCAAAGTTATGGGTTTGAAAGGGTTCTCGGACTGGTACCTGCCTGCTCCACAGCCGAATGCAGATTCACTTACCTGAGTACAACAGCATCCTGCGTCACTTTACACATCCCTGCCAACTACATTAGATCCCCCTAGATTGTTGAAGACTTACTTTCCTCGGCCAGCCAATTCCTTTTCATTCTGCAACTACTTTCTAAAGCTTTTCTATTTCTAAATTATCAAATTGACTTCCTCACTGGAAATAAAAATCCTGAAAGTAACTGCCTTTTCATCAACCCACACACGTGACTAAGAATAATTGCAAAAGCCCAAACTTTCCATCAAGATAAATATTCACCACATGGCAGCTGTGGTTGGAGCAATGCAGTTGTTCTCACAAGGATGGGGCAAACCTGTGTACAGCATTACCTCTGCATCTCTGCACACCCGTGAGCTCTTTCAATAAGCATTATAAAATCCAAGTGTGGTCTGGCATATGCTGAGGTTGAGAACCCACACCACCACTAGAGAATGCTGGCCTGGGCTCAACACGTATAAAGAAACATATTGCCCACCAGGTAAAATGAGTTCCTGAGGATTTAGGGGAGGGAGGAGTAATAAAAAGCAATGGACAGTTCTGCCCAGATGGGCTTGCAGGCACTGCCCAAGACAGCAGGTCTGGTGGCTCTGGGAGCTGGCAAGCAGGATGCAAACTGCAACATGTCCCTGTGATGTGGCCAGTACCCACCAGGCTCAGATAAATCCACACAAATATTGATTGCCAGGGACCTGAAGTAGAAAATAAGTGCAAGACTTTGTTCTTAGGCATAACTCAAGAGTTTTGCAACCAACTTTTTGCACTACACCAGCACACTGCAATGATTGGAGAGGAACTCTCTGTGCGGCGCTCCCAAGCTGTAAAGGATTCTGCTAACAGTCCTCTGAGGCTAGCTGAATGTCACTTTATACTGCTTCAGAGGGGCAAAGCAGCCTTACCTGGACCAAAAGCATGGCCTTTGGGTCTCCAGAGATAAAAGGCCAGAGCGCTAAACCTCTCTGTCTTGCCAGCTGCTATGAAGAGTCATTTAATTTAACCAAACTCATTTAAAAGAGCTTGATCGAGAACAGGACTGGATTATTTAATAACAAAATGAAACTATTCCTCTGGGTTGGATGACATGCCAACATTCTTGCAAGAAAGAGAAATGGTAAAATGTTTAATAAAATTCACAGCACTTTATTCAGATAAAAGTTAGAGGACGCTCAATTTATGGGTGATGTTTAGCTCAAAGCAGCAATAAAAATCAGGTCAGTAAGCATTTCTTTTTCCTAACTTGGAAAAAATACTCTGACTAAACGAAGAATCACCCTAAACTCCATATAGGCAGAAAAAGGAATCCCCTGAGAGAAAGGCACCCACTGAAAAAAACCCCAACTGAACAGCATAAGGAGGCTTTCTGTTAGATAACTAGAAAATGTCAAAATACAGCAAATTACTCATGTGGTATCTGTAAATGAAACGTTGTCTTGGAAAATAGGAAGACTGAGTTAAAAATAAGTCAGGAAGTCATTCCCTAGCAAAGAAGCTGGTCTTTTTAATTCCACACACTGAGCACCATCATCAGCCAGCATGCACGTCTAATTGGATTGAATGGAATGAATGCTTCAAACTTCAGAAAATTCTGGAAGAAGGAAATAGCAAAAAAAGTGAAGGAGCTTTAGAAAAGAGCTGAGAACTTGTTGCTGAGTAGCCATGAAGATTTGTCTTGATAATGGGGGAGAAAGAAGGTGTAGTGGATTTTAATGCAGAACTCATCACTGGAGCACGTTCATCTTTCATGCTCCTCAAGCACTTTCTAACAAGCCACCAAAAAAGCCAGAGTGAACTGTAGTCAATACTTCACTTAATATGGAAGAAAAACTTCTGTGATCTTAAATGGCAGCAAAGTGAGCCCCAGGTCCTTTGGGTCCTGTGTAATGGTTTGCTCTTTATCCTGCTAGCAGAATTACATTTAGCTCCCACTCTGTATGGGACTGAATGTACCCACAATAAGAAACGTCCCTCTGGCCTGGAGAGGTGACAGACTGGAGCTGGGGGAGAGAAAGCTGTGTGAAGGACAGGATTTCCCTATTCTACAACTGAAAACCATGGCACAGACAGATCCAATGAGTTGCCCGTTCTGGTATAGTCAGAAATGAAATCCCAGTCTTCACAGCTTCTTGCCAGTGCTTTAGCCTTAAACTTATCATTTCACTGTTAAAAAACCCAGAAGAATCGAGCCCTGCCATATCCTAGCAGTGAGCTAAAGCATCCCATTCACATGACAGGCAGACCAAGGAAATGGATAGAATTAAAAGCAGTGAGATCTGTCAGAGGCTCATTTCTTTTGAAAGGCAGGTCACTGATTTAGGTGCTCAACTCAAGAACCCACTCAAAAACTCTCAACCCCAGAACTCGCTCTCAGGGCACTCTTATTACTGCAGTGTTTTGCTCTGCCGCTGTACAACCCTACTGTATTTAATTACACCATCACTCTCTTCAGACATTCCCCTGGTTCCTAGGGTGGAATTACTTGAAACTTATTTAGTAAATACCCAATGCCAAGGAGTAATCTATTCCATTTGAGCTGGAAGCAGAATAGCCAAATAGGAACATGACTCAAGGCTCCTCTGACTAAAGAGAAAGAGAACAAGGAGATGGAGAAAACCACAAAGGGAAACTTTCTGGTTCACCTGTAACAAACACAAGCTTATTTATGAAACAGGTTGTTTGAGAAGATTTCATGCCAAGTGCTAGCAGGCAGCTGCCTCGTATTAAGAGTCAGGCTGTAAGTGCAGTTATAATGAAGATGAGGAACAGTCCAACCACGCATTTACCTGGCTGGGAAGTTACTGCTTTCCCTTCTGCCTGGACCACAGACATAATTGTCTTGAAATGCACATGCGTGGAGGCACAGGTCCAGACTCATGTGTTCTTCCTCCCTGAAGTCATAACCATGCCAGACGCCACATCCCTTGAACTACTGTATTTATCAAAAACATTCTCCCATAACAAAAACCATCAGTTAAGTTTTTGGGCTGGGATTTTTTTTTAAGCACCACAGAGTAAACAATGAGAATTAGAAGACTGAACCCAGCATAAACACAGAGGTGGATAGACCAGTGCCTGGCAGTAATCCCAGTATGAGAGAAGCCTCCCTGGCTTTCTGGGAACCACCCTGGGGTTTGTTTGCACCAGACTTGAAATTTTGTACACAGGCCCTAAATCCTGCAGTTCTCATTAAATTGCCAGGGATAATTGCTGATCAGGTTCACTAGGCAAAGTTTCCCACTTACGGTATTTTTATTTTTAAGAAAGTAAAGTGAAAGGAGGATACGGATGGATTACAATCAGCCATCATACAGAACAAAACCATTCTCTGTCTGGTTTGCCTCCTGCTGTTATCCAGTGGACTTCACAGTTTACTGAACAGTCCCTCAACACCATTAGGGTAATCTGTGCTTGAAATCAGACATTCAAAGTGTTGCCCTCCAACTTGAGCTGCAGTTTTGGCAAGTAAAGTACATAAATTGCTGAAGAAAGCAACACTGCAGAACTGGGGCACTAAATCCCAATACCAACTCTGAGGTAAAGGCAATGTAAAGTCTGCTGGTTACAGATGGCACAAGTTTCTTTATGGAAAGCCTGAATTGACATTGGTTTGTCTTAGGGTGATGATGTGTGGCTATTTATTTAGTGATGCCATTAAATACAAAGCAACACACCAGAATACAGCATGCAATCGGTTCACAGGTACCAAGTCTGGCTCTCTGTGTCCTAAAATGTCAGGAATCAAAACAAGATATTAGCTTTGGTTTAATCCGGATCCCAGACACGACACAGTAAAGCTGTTACTTGCAGATGTGTCTTCTGAAGAGAAACAACCAAAAAGCTTTATATATAATGCCCCCATTCACTATTAGTCCCCATGTGTTCATGAAACGAGTCTTGAGTCTGCCAAAAAACTGGAAGATGCCCCACTTAGCCCGAATTTGAACCTGCAGCAGGCAGAATGTTCCTACTCAATACAGCCACCACCCCTGAAAACTTTCCAACTCACTGATTACATTTCTACTCTGGGAACAACAAAGGGACAAACAACAATAGGCAGCTAGGCTAGAGAAAAATTACCAGTGATAAAATACGACAGGTGATCACTCTAATGGTCCAAGCTGTCTTGGCTACCACTTCTCTCCCATTGTTCAAACCCTCAGGAAGATTTATTAAGGAAGCTGTAACACCGAGTCCTTGAAAGGCCAAGATGAGCCAGTGGAAGAGATTTGGTGCAATAATCAGAAAGAAAGGGCAATAAAAATATCTAGGTGGGGAAAGGAGAGCAATTTTCACTCGAGTATCAACTTCAACATTGAACAGCACTAGAATTTAGGCATGTAGGAATCACTGATTTCTTTATAAATGTTCACAGCTTGAGTGTCCCATGTCAAATGTAACACTTGTCTCCTGCATGGGGAGTCCCATGTCGGCGATGTTGCTCCACAGTCACTCAGAGCCAAGGTGTCAGAGACGGCTGCTTGGTTCCATGCGCTGCAGTGTGCCCTCTGAAAACTGGCTCCAAATGGGTCAGACCTGAGTTAGATAAGAGGTATTTCCCAAAAGTACAAAAGAAAGAACCACTTCTACACACTTGAAACCTAAATAACCTCAGGGTCAAGCAAACCATCTCATCTGGATTCAAGGACACTGGTTTAGAATGAAGCTTCCTGAAGTCTCATATTCTATTTATAAAGAAGGGAGCTTGTGAAGTTAGCTTTCACTGAGATATAGGTTAAGAGTTGAATATAAATTCAATACTACTTATTATATTTCCCTTTTTGGTGCAAGGCTATCAGAACATCTACACTTCAGTATGGAAAATCTGTTTCATTTTGATATAATTCAGTATAGATCCAGAAATTAATATTTAAGCATAGAAGTTAAACAACACAACTAAAATCACAAATTCAAAATTAGTTAAAATCAGTATTTCAATTAAAGCTATTTTATTAGAATTGCTATTCTGGTACTGTCATAACAAGAAGTGGTAGAACTGACCTGACACTTTTTAATTTCCAAACAGCAGGAAATGCTGCTATTTCAGATTTTCATTTGAGATTGGAATTTTGTTCTGAAATAACAGAAGCTTTAATAAAAGAGAAGCTCTTACTCCTGAATAGGCAGGATTCACTTTTTTCTTGGGTAAGCAACATGTGCATGACTATCACATTGTTCTGCTTTTCCAAAGGCCAATTCTGACATCAGGTGTACACTATGACACAGTCACACTCACAACTTTGCCCTGACACAGAAGGAACCCTGAGCTACTTCAATTAGCACAACCTTGTGAAAATGTACTCAGTAAATATTTTCAAGACAAATATGAGCAGCAGAACTGTGCAAACAGTGCTTATCCATCCTCAGTCATGGAACAGAGTGGAAATATCTGTAATGAAAGAGAAGACACTGAGTATAAGGTTGGACTTGTATATACGTGTGCCATTCTTGCATTTAAGAGCTCCACTGTAAATACACAACACTATGGAAGTGGTTAGCATTTTTCTGGTAAGTTGACTCACTCTTGTGTCAACATTTCCAGAAAAGACCTCAACTCCAGCTCAATAAACTGCCACAGTGTATGAAGACATACATTGCATCAGTTCCACAAAAAGATACTTGCATTAAAGAACACACTGAAAGACAAATCTAAATGACCCAATATTTTCCAGTAGTTATAACCCATAGAAACATCTATTGGGTTTTATATTCTGGGGATTATTTATTTATTAATTTGATGGCTGGATTTTCACTACCATACATTATGTAGTATGTCCCTTTGTGATAAGCTTGTAATAGGTTATTTACAGTCAGAAAAGAACTCATAGCCCTGGAACTTCAGAAAGCTGTCTTGATCCTTTAATCCAGCTGACTTCTCCATGTTGTGAAGTTATCTTTACCAGATGGACTCTGACAACACTCCCTGTGGATTTTAGTTATTTATTTCTGCTGGAGAAAGGGTCACCCAAGCAAAACCCTCCGCTTACTCCTTCTAACAATGCAATGGCCAAATCCCAGAGCAGGAGATTTCCACAAAGCCTTATGAAGCACTTGACCAATGACTAGTCTTACCCTGCAACTCCTGCACACAACAGACAATACCTTATTCATCAAGTAGGGCTATCTATTTCATGGCTCCACATGTAAAATAAAGCACTGTGCAGGCAGGTAGTGAGTTTTCAGCAGAGAGTGACCTGACATTTTAGGAGAACATTTCTAAAGAGAAGAGGAAAAAATCAATCTCCAGAAGGCAACCCGTCTTTATGATTAAAAACAAACCTTGGTTGGTATTTGTGTCTATACTACATCAACTACGAAAACTGTGTCTGTGTCGAGAACTGCCTACAAGTGCTGCAATTTAATCATCTCAAAAAAACCACAGGTCAAAACATGCCCAGTTAAGTAAAGTGGGGTAAAACATCAAATACCCTTCACCCATTTCCTTTGGTCAGTCCCGGAAACAAACCAGCAGCAAGAGCTGTAATGTCCACAGGCCACTTCCTCTCTCCCAGGTTTCCCCGTCAGCTCCCCTGACCACACAAAGAGCCACGACATTATCTGCGTACATCTATTTAAGTCTATCTTTGGAAATAATAAACTAGAACTCACTTGATTAGTTTGTTCCTCACAAACACCATAATTAGGCTAAGACATATTTCCTGGCTTTGACAGATGAAGTACATGGCATGTCTGAAAGCAATAGCTACAAAACAATCATGGTCACAGTTTACAAAAATGTACCTCAGAGGAAAATGACATTGATGGCTACCAAATGAAAATGATACAGGCCTGATTTGTCTCTCAGCTGGAAGCATTTAACAGGAGGAGTGGATTTTTAACTAGAGTCTCCATTTGTGGGAAACAGGAGGGAGAAGTGGGAACACAACACTAGTTTATGAAGACAATATACCAAAAGCTACTGGTGCTAAGCAGTGATACAGTAATAAATTTTTTTTTTTTAAAATCCCATACAAACAAGAAAACACCACCACCAAATAGAAGAGCAATAAACAACCCGTCCTCCCATATGATATATTAGGTGTGGTAGGCTTGAAATTCCTTTACAGAATTTATAAAAACTAATCCTTTCAAGAAAACGTGCCCACTGCTTTCTGTATTTCCATAAAGGAATAGTCTCTTTGGCATTTGGGTTTGGAACAGAGACAGAATTTCTTCATTACTTTGAGATTAAGAAAACAAAAGGGTCAGTTTATAAGTTTTGTGGAATAATTAACAGAAACTTGCTAAGTAAGTTTGTCATATCGGTAACAGTACTACCCAGTGATCTAGTTCTGCCAAGACAGCACAAGAATGTCCAGAAGTCAAAGAATGAAGATTTTTGCTGGAAGCCAGTGAGCTTTTGACCTGGTACCTACAGGTTTCCTGGCTCTACAGGAAAATGTACATATTAATGTACATTCAGAGAAGAGCTTAAACGGATTATGGACTCCAGGACAAGAGTCTCATATTGACTCCTCTCTAACACAAAGTCCCATTTCTCTGCTCAATAGTTTATCCTCTGGTGTTCACAGGATTGGTCCTTCTTCCTAGTGACTACACAGTTTGTAAGTCAATTGGCTGATCGGTTAAAGGAAAATTAAGTAAAGTAGCATGAGCAGGAATAATTTGGAACTAAAAAAATTACTCATTTTCCAAAACAATGGCAGTGCTTCAGCTAACTATGCAAGATGTGAATGACAAAGGGCAAAACCATCCAAAGAAAGGTTGTGTGTGCACATGATGTTATTCTGTAGAATGCCCACTCATTGTTTTTAATTTAAGAAACGCAGAAGCTACTGGTTATCAATGTATAAAGAGCATCTTCTTTACATTCAAAACACAAATGAACATGAGGTCTAAAACACAGAGCCTTCCAGATTGCAGGCTGCCATTCTCACCCTCTTGCTTCTAAAGCCATTTATGCTCAGCAAATCTTAAATTATTGGGATTTAAGGATAAAGCCAAGCCACAAGTAAGTGCTAAAAGCAGTGAGCTGAAAGCCTTTTCTCTTCTCCTGAAGGATTAGAAAATGGTTTTGCATGCCATTTTATGCCATTTCCCAGAAACATGTTGTGATGTTGTCCACCAGATCCTTTCTCTTCCACAACTTCTTCCCTTTCATACAACTGCTAAGTCTCCCACATTGTTTTTTTGACAGTACTACTTTTGTTATTTTTAAACACACATTTCATTTGTCATCCTTCGTGTTACAACCTGCTTAGGTGAGTAGACTTGGGAAACTTTCATAGGCATCAGGGCACGTGGCCTTAGCTCCCTTAGAAGCCTAGGTAAATTGAGCTCAGCCCCAGTGACTTTCAAGGAGTTCAAGGAAACACAGCTCTTAAGCAATCAAAATTTAGATTCACAAACGTATTTAAGTGCTAGAATTAAAAGCACCTTGTTTCCTAATTAAAGTTCAGAGACTGCTTGGACACTTCTTGTTAGCCACACCGCGTGCCTCAGTGAGGTCGACTCCTCCTGATAGATCCAGCAGCAGAAAGCGCCCTGGTGCCAAGCACAGCTATGCTGGAGCAAGGTAAATGTCCAGCCAGACATATCCATGAAAGACGCCCTTACTCACTTCAAGGAGTGATTGCTTGTGGACACAGTCCCAGTGCAGGTACATGAGCAAGATGCAAGATGCTCACCAGCATAAAATACTCACAGCCTCGTGCTTGGCACTGGCTGCAGAGCCTCAGGGACCTGGCTCAGGCCACCAGCACATACAGAGTGTCACACCAAGGTCAGCGTTGTGGGAGACTTGACTCAGCCTTTAGTGAAAGAGCAGCCTCTTAATTCATGTTGAAGGCTGCTAAAGGTCACCGACACAAGACTTCTGCTTTAAACCTCTCACAGAGCAAAGGGGATCTTGTTCCCTCGCTCAGCGCCTGGGCTCAGCCCAGGGACCACAGCGAGCGAAGCTGACATGCAAACAAGCAGGCTGCTGGTTTCAACTTTATACTAACTGTGGGGACCATCATGAGTGATTAAATGGCCTAACTTCATTTCTAAGGATGACTGGACATCGAATTTTGAGTTGGGAAACACTGAGCAGTCTAAAGAAGTCTGAAAAAGAAGTATTTGCAGTAACAAAATGAGACAAACACACAAGCAGTCTCAACCTGGGAAGGCAGACTCTTTAGCAATCTGACAGAAAAACGCAGATATTGCTTCCTCCTCTCAGTAGGAAAATAATATTCTTTTTAAATATGCCCCAGAATTGCTGCTCTAAAACACTCAAATAACCATAGTTAAAATGCTCCTCTCCACAGATCTGACACTGAGCAAGGCAGGATTGTTCTCGCTCAGGTTAGAAGAAAAAAAAAAGAAAAACAGACAGAAAAAGAGAAATTGCCAAAAGATGAAGATGGCTTTCCAGATTAGCTACAAATCTATAAAAAGCCCCACTTAAAACAGAGACTAGATGTATAGGGGGGGAAAGGTAAGCATGGAGTGAAACAGCCCCACAGGAAAACCCTCACTCACCTTGCAACCTGCACATGGTACAGACAGAAATACAACTACTTACATACTTGCTTTTGCCATTCAGGAAATCTGATTGACCATTTCTTAGTCAATCTACTGATACAAGGAGAGTTCAAAATACTGTTTATCTTCATATTACATATGAACTTTATTGTATACAAATGTTTGATGAAAATCGTGAAGAAAAACAACCAGCAGAGCCAGGGAGTAGCTCACAGGACAGACAGACAGCAGTATGTCAGTGCTGGCAGTCCCAAGCCTAGCCCTCCTGACTCCCATCTGAGTGATGCACCTGCGCAGTGCCGGACAGGCCTGGGGTTTAGGATTTGTGCAGGTCTGGAAGGAACATGAGGAAAAAGGAAAGTGGAAGGAACCCTTCCAAACCACTACCATCCTGCTTGAGATTTAACCGAAAATCACAAGCCTTCAGCTCAAAGGAAAAGCAACCAAACTTATGCTACTATCATCTTTCATGCCCTCACATCACATTTGTGAGACTGAGCCTGTACATTACACAGTAGCCAGGAGCATCCTTCCTATCTTCTTAAGGCTAGGCCACGAAAGAGGAGCACAGCCTCAGAGCATCACTATTTGACTGCAGTGCTTTGAACAGAGGCCAGTCTGACCCCATGATCCAGCCAAGGGACTAACAAACACTTATGCTATGCATGTACTCCCCCCCAAATCACGTTAGGTTAACTTCAGGTGCAGTGGTTCACACCTTCAAAGACCAGTAAACTATACATACATTCTGAACTCTTCAGAATTCAGAGTACCACCACTGCAATCTGAAGGCACAACCCACCACACTCAATCATGTAAGCGAACCCTTACATCCACAGATTGCCCCAAAGGAGTAAAGGGAACTGCATGACAGAAGACACCAGGCCTGAGACTTAGATCACACACAGCCCTAGCTCAGACAGTTGTTAATTTTTCAAGTGTCACAAGGGTGAAAAGAAACATCCCTTTTGTGCAGACAAGCAGCAGAAGGTTATAAACTGTTCTGTTATACAACTACAATCAACACGCATCAGATGTGTGAAGCGGAGTGGCATTTCTCATAACAATTAGCCCAATGGTGATTGCAAATACTGCAATTGCCAGAAACAGGAACAATAGTGAGTCAGAGCTTCTACTGCTGTGTATTGGCAGCTGGCACTCCCAGTGCAAAGCGACAGGCGTAATGATATGCTCTCAAACTTCTCACTGTGTGTAGCAGTCACTCTTGCCTCCTTTACAGCTTTTACCTACTCAGGGCCACAGAGTTACTGGTGTGTCAGATACAGGTATCACTAAGCTCTGCTGACAGACACGAAGGATATCCAGGACAATGATGCTATCTGGACCTCCCATGAGGCAAGAAAGAATCCCAGCAGAGTGAATTTAAGAGTATAAGGACTGCACAGCAGTGGGATGTGACTGCCACAGGACAGAGAAGAGAAACACTATTGAATGAATACTGCTGCTGTTCCTAGTGCCAGCACTGAATATGTGCTCCACTGGGGATACAGGTAACCTTCAGGCCTTTTTTAATCTCTCCCAGGTCTCTGCCTGCCAAAGAGGAAAATTCCGTCCTGCTGGGAGATTACATGCAGAAAAAGATCCTCTCTAGTCTCTTCCTTTGCCCCCTGCACACCAGTGGGATGGAGAGGAAGGCTGAGGCAGAGATCAGGAAATCTTTGGTCTGCTACTCCATTCCATTTTGTAAGTTTCTCGTGTTGCAAAGTTACTTTTCAGTTCTCTAAACTGATGAGTAGCTAAGGCTTGGATTTGCAGAACCACTGAGCATCCACAGCTTGGATCAGATATTTGAAAACAGTAGTTTTGATAGCCTTGTCAAAACGTTGCAGCCTGTTAACAAATTTCATTAACCTTCTAGGTCTGGAGGTTGTTGCATTGCTGTTTCTGTTGAAGCAATGATTTTACCTCCCCTAACAAAGTTTCTCTTCCTCATCCTACCTGCTCCATGTAGAAGGTTCCTTACCGAAAAGAGCTTTGAATATCAAGGCCTCACACTAAGCCCTCAAGCTGAATCTGTGGGTGAACCTGGAAATATTTGGATCCAGATACTTTGCATGATGATATTAAAGTGGTCACCAGAAACAGGTGGTGTTACCAAGAGAGTGCTGGCCCATTTGCTACTTTTCACTCTGTTCTTCAGCTTCAACATGAAATTTTTCATTTCTTTCCTCTCCTTCCACTTCCCCACATTAGCAGAGAACTACACATTTTAAGACCAGATGGGCATTTAGTGCAACCACTGATTTCAAAGAAGCTAGTGTGACTTGCTAGCTGGTACAACATGTTTTACACCTCTTTTTAAGTATCTGGCACACCAGGGAGTGCTCAATGCTGGGAGTTTGATTCGCTAAGACACTGCTTCTGATTTGAGAGAAAGGAACAATTACAACCCTGTGAGAAGATTTTGTTTCTTTATCTTCTGTTTATGTGCTTTTCACAAAAGGAAGAGCCTTACATTCTCAGACAGTACAAGGCTAATGACTGCTACTGCCTTGCATTATTCAATAGGAAGTACACAATTAGATTCATATGTTCAATTTGGTGTTTGCATTAGCATCAGTTTATTGTAAAATATAATTACATGAAGTTGTAAGTATGCTCTCATCTTTTCTTAGCTCAAAACTGAGGGCAACACTACCATTTCAGAAGAAGGGTCACAGCTCTCTACCAAAGCACAGCAGAACTCCTGCTTAAGCAAATTCCCAGGGCACATTCCAGTATAGGTGTTCTGAAAAAATATCTGTAATACCTGATCCAAAAGGCAAAAGGCTACCTTTGAGCACTGAGGAACAGCAGAGTGGCACATAGTATGACAAAAGTTGCAACAATACATTGGCATTACTGTTCTACTTCCTCGCAAGCGAGTGTGAGGACAGGAGCAGGAAGGAGCCTTTGCCCTTGGTCAGACAGAGGTTTCCATCCAGTGCCTTGTCACCCAGCTCCTCTCAGTAATCCTTGCCAGCTCACATCAGTTTTCTAACTCAGGTTGTCCACCTGTGAAACGGGTGACACAGTGACACTGCTCCTGTCTGAAACACTGCGAGTCTAACTATTGAATGGTGAAGATGAGTGTGAGGGTGATCGCAGGCCTGGGTTCTGTGGGTCTGGCCAGCCAGCCTCCCCGCCCTCATGCATCACTCAGGTCGCATGTCCCGGCTGTACATTATCCTCCCTGACATAAAGCAGGATCTATCTCCCCCTTGTGGTCCCCTGAAAAGAGCATCCCAGCAACACGGGTTACTCGGGCAACCCGGTCTTCTTCCTCCTCACTCCCTACCAAAGGCCACTAATCATATCAGCACTGCCATAAAGTGGCTAGCCTCCAAACAACTGTGCTGGAAAGAGCACCTTCCCCTTTGGCTGTCTCCTTGTCATGCGTTGCCCTGCTGCTCTGCTGTGAAGGGGCAGATAGAACTGTGCCATGGGACACTGATGGCTCTGACACCATAGTCCTAAGTTTGTGGCTTCCTATAGGTCTAATTCATTACAATAACTTGGCACACCGAGTCTGCAGTATGAAGCTCCTATCCCAGAGTAAATATAGTGAATTTCAGACTAAAAGAGTGGAGATTCAGGAGGCAAGCTTCTCCACAGGGAAATCATACCCGAGGTCCAACAAGAGACCCTACTGATTTTCCCAGAGCACTCGGGCAGTGACTGCAGACCCAGCCATCGGTGCAGACTGAATTGCTCATCATTCCAGCCTTCACACCAGGACACCCTGCAAAGCCTGCAGGAAGCTGTTGATTGCTATAAAACCACTGGGACTTTTGTCAATTTGCAGCAAAACTTTCTGCTCATTGAGTGCAGAAACAAGACAGAGATGAGAAGGGAAAGAAGACTGGAGATGTGTAATGTCCTTCAACTCCATTGCTAGGAAATAGCCCTATTCAGGAATTATTAGAGGGACTATTACAGGGCTGAGATAGCTCATTAACCAAAGGTGC
This sequence comes from Porphyrio hochstetteri, assembly GCA_020800305.1. Taxonomy (NCBI): domain Eukaryota; kingdom Metazoa; phylum Chordata; class Aves; order Gruiformes; family Rallidae; genus Porphyrio; species Porphyrio hochstetteri. Next base: position 15,797,612 of record CM036920.1, read on the forward strand.
ATGGGTCTGACCCTCTCCTCAGATCTCTTTTCCAAGTTACTCTGTCCACTTGTTGAAAAGCAACACAGTGCTCTCTTCATCCCCTGCTCATGCTGGTGTCCATGATCCCCTCAGAGATTGCCAGCACTTGAAAAGAAAAAGAAGAGGAAAAAACTTCAGGAATGCTCCTGTCTGTGTCCTAGTGCTGGCCTTATTGAGTCAAAAACGAAGAGGTTCCCCCCCACCCCGCATCCCAAAGAGCCTTTTAAAGGTAGTTCCAGAAAGACAGATGGATAATGTGTATTTTCCTTTCTGTGCTTTGGAGAACATGTTTCATAAAATAGTAGATATAAGGTCTTTATTTGAAGGACTGTAAATAAAAGGACATCTGAAATAAAATCTGAGAGGAACATGTATTATATCATAAATACATTTTCTTTTAGGTACACAATAGCTAAAGGCCTCCCAGAAGAGACCTGCATTTCATCTAGTCTGTCAGCCAAAATTTTACACACAAGAACATCATTCCATATCTGGGATCAAACTATTTCCATTTTTGCTTTGATAAATTCCTTCTGCCTCTAACCAGGATGAATAATAAGCGCAGGAGTAATTACAGCCAAACATGAATATTCTTGTAAGGACAGAGGAAACAACCCATGGTTTATTAAAACCAAGGTAAAAAAAGTCTGTCTTAATTTCAGTGAAATCAAAGCTAGCTCAGGTATCCTATTTGGACATCAAGTCTCAAATTTGACACAAAAAACCCTGCTACTTATTTCCTGTCCATTCCCAACTCATTTCCAACTTTTGTCTATGGAGAGCAGATCAAAAGGGATACTATAAAAGCAACCTGTCCAACCTGTTCCTTTCTGTTCTTGGCATGTGATAGCAAAATACAGAACAGAAACACCGCCCCTTGGGATTCAGAACACATCTACCCATCTATGCATGACTTTGAGATGTAGGTGAATTAGCACGGCTAATAAGAGGATCTAGGTGCAGAAGCCTCCTCTCCACACACATCATTCACACAGCGCGTTCCCACCGGTGTGTCACTCTATACAGACAGAGCTTGTAAGCATCTCCTCATGAAAGACTGCATCTCCTAATAATGACTAATAAAGCTCCTGAAGGCCATCTCCCATCACCGACCAGGCTGCTAAATTCAAACCTGACTCCAGCATTTAGATGCTTTCCACCTGAACAGCAACAGCAGAGACCAATGAGATGCATCTCCTGCCTTTCTTTCTTGTGAAGATAAAAACTTTGCTGGAATGAAATCTTAACAAAACCTAGTACAAAATCCTGCCCCTAATGAGGCAATGGGAGCTTTGCCATCAGCATGCACTGGAGAACTGCCAGGAACTAATTTCCACTGCCTGACTCCAAGCACACTGGAATCAGTGGGAGCCCTCCTGCTTATTCCAGTGTGTACAGCCTGAAGTCCCTAACAATTTGCTTTGTATTAATTGCCTTGCTGAGGCCTGTTTGAGTTCACCCCTGCACAGTACGCAATGAACTGCAGAATTCCTACTCTTGTAGTAAATTTCTCCAAAGCCATTTACAGAATGTTCTCTGATTTTCTTTGTTGTCACAAATTGCAGAAAAGAAGAGAGCCTAATAAATACTGTAATTTAAATCAATATTTGCTCTTCACTCTAAAAATCACTGGAAAAACTGTTCAGAGTTCTTCAACATCTTTGTTTAAGAAAAATGAGACTTTTTTTTTAATCTTTTCACCCAGGTGATTAAAGTATATTAAACCCATATTATTTGTTGGGCCAAACTCCAGAAAGGACTTATCATTTAGGTTGTTTTAAATCCTTCTCAGACTTTGACTATTTAATATAGTTGAAAATGTTTTCTATACAGCTCTCCTGCTGCTTTCAGTCGAAGTTTACTAATCATTTTGCAACTAAGACAATGGGCATTTGTAGAGCCACAAGCTTAACGCACCAAAGTCTTGATTCAGAAAATCTCTAAGTAAGCAACTTCAGGCATTTGCTACAGTACAGTATACACCTAGGGTTCTCAGAGAGAAGAAAATTACTTTCTACACTCATTATGAGATGAAGTATTGCTGTAGATATCAGTGGATGTTTCAAGAACACTGCAATAAGCACCCATTTTTCACTCACAGCGTTGGTATCTAAGCAAAAAACTGAAAACAGTTGAGGTAACAGTCAGGCAGAAGCCTACAGACCCACTAGCAGAATGAAACCCCAGTAGTATTTTAATCAGTTATATGATTAAATATGCAAAGCAGACATTCTCATCAGTTCAGTAATGAATGACAAAATGGATTATAAGAGAGCATAGACACCAGCCTATTTTCCTATTACTCCAGCTTTTCCTTTTTAAAACAGATAGGACAGACCAACTGATTAAAATCCCTTTAATTTCCTCTTCTTTTAATGTCAATTAAACTTCTCTAACATGAAGGGAACATAGGGAAAGGCACAAAGCAACAATGCAATACTAATTACCTAGCAAGGGAACAAGATGATAATGATTAACCATGAAATTTTTTATCTAGAATAAAAGGATTTTGAATGAAAGAGAATTTTGATTGGCCTGTGTGCGTGTGGCTTATTGATACTGACTGAAGGAGTCCTGCCCAGGCCACTCTGGGTACAGAGGTGCTGTTGGGGTACAGTTGCATCATTATCGCTTTTCACAAAACAAAATTCCTATTTTCTGGTTGATTGTGCATTTGATCTGCATAATCACCCCACAGCTATGCAAAGCTCCATGCTCTGAGCAGCTGACAGCAACATTTAATCCAAGGTCAGTGATTTCCTTTAATTATTGTAATTTTATTTTCTTTTTTTCAATCAGCCATACACTCTGCATGGTTCTCTGCTCTCCCTGCTGGAACAGATATGTTTCCCCAGCTTACTTAAAAGAAAATCTAAAAACCCTTCAACAACCCTGGGCAAACTCTTCAGCAAATGACCCTACCTGTCCCAAAGGTGCACTGGAGAAGTGAACACACCTAGAAAGGAGGAAGGTTTTAGCCAGTTTTCACATGGCTACCCTTCCTGCCTGGCTACCAGCACCCCCCCTTTACAGGCCTTATGCCATTGCCTCAGAGGACTCTGGGCCAGGCTGCCTACTGCTGCAGGAGTTACTGAAACAACGTGGAACCATCTAGGTTTTCCCTCTCATTCCTTCCTCTAAAGCAGGCCTGAAAAGAGAAAAGCAAATGAGTGTTGCTATTCCAGCTCTGCTTCTCTTAAACTGACGGCTCCTGGAGTTCTCCCTCGAGAGCCATTCTCCCCCTGTAGCAGCCAGGAGCCTTCCCCCAGCAAGCGGAGAACATCTCATCGTACCTCCCCCATTGCTAAGCTATTATACCCACTTTATCACTGCCAGGGCTCCTGCCTGAGAGGTGGCAGCAGATGGGCCCTAAAGGGAGGTAAATGCATTTCCCAGCTCTATTGCCTCCCATGTGAGTTCCCATTTGGAGACCCCAACACAGCCAGAGATGGGTGCTGTGAAAAGCAGCTCCCTTGTGCTCTACAGGGCTCCTGCGGAGGGGCACCATGCTGGGACAGGCAGAAGGAGAGAGTTCTCTCTCTCAGAGTTTATTCAACCCAGCATACACTTATTATTTCCTCAACAGGAAGCCCCTTCCAGTTATCATTATAATAATGCATGTCTCCATGGATACATAGTTTCCTTTATAATAATTCACGCATGAAAAGGCAAGAAAAACAGACAGTAGAGAAAGCACTGAGCTCTCTTATTTTATTTTTGTTTCAGTCTCAGTGAATAGGAATTCACTTCATGTTTTAGGAGTCATTAGGAGCCTAAAGACTGTAGCAGCTTTTAAAAAATTGGCCACTTAAATCTGAGTTGCAGTGACGTTACTGGTGAGACTGAGTAAAGATGGCCCTGCATAAGAATGAGCAAGTCCCTTCGCAGAGTTAACCATGCAGCAAGCACAAGGAGACAAACCAGAAAGGCCCACCATGCGATCACAGCTCATGGGGCAATGCACTCGGTCTGCACAAGTACCCTCACGTTTCTCCAGCTGGCAGGGATCCCAGTGCTGGAAGCAGATGGTGTTTCAGTAATCCACAGGGCAGCAAATGCACATTCAGCCAAGACAGGTAGCTGAGGCAGCTTGACGCCATCATCCTTCTTTCTCCCAGATCCAAAACCAGAAAAGAAACAGCCACGTACAACTTAAACCAACTCAAATCTACTTAAATTGCTGTACTGGCTGCTACAGAGTCAAAGGGCTGACCAGCCAGGAAACCTGCTAGAGAAAGCAAGCCAGGAGAATCCAGGCCTCCAGGTGATGGATTTTTAAAATGCCTTCAGAACTCTCATCCCCTGAGTCCGACCCCTTCTTGATTTCAGAGAGAAGATCCAATCCCTTTTCAAATTCTAATTAACCGTGCCCATCTAATACATAAGAAATACTCTCTCACCACAGCTCTGCCACCCAGATGTTACAGCACGGGCACTTTGAAGTGGGAACCCTGTGTAGAACTGAAGGAGCAGGATGTGAAATAACATTATTTCATGCAGGGCAGTAGTTTCACAGACTCTGCAAGTTGGCTTAAGCTAAAACAGGCACCAGAAGAGGCAGTCCTGCCCTCTCCCCAGGTTCAGTTGCTTGCTCCCAACTCCACTTAGTCCTGCTGAGACGTATCTGCATGGCCGGGCAGGGAAGTGGATCAGGGAACTTTCTGAATGAAAACAATGTAGTTCACTAAAGAGGGCAAGTCTGGAATGGGAACATGTATTTGGGGCATAGGGAGGGTTAACTGCTGCAGTTGGCAGTACTGCCTGCTTATGCTGGCTCAAAGTGCATGTGAAACTATGCTATCATTTAAACAATTAATGGCATTGTTACAGAAATGCTAGCTCTTGGGCAAACCCCTCTGTCCTGACTGCTCCCCCACTGAAGCAGTGTAACAGTTATTGTGAAATAAGCAGGTTCTTGAGTGATACAAACCTTATGGTGAATTCCGGCCCAGAAAGCGATGACAAGAAAGAAGGCGCTATATTGTTAGTCTTTAATTAGTCTGTAAAAAGCTTTTTTCTGAAGGAGACAGATGAGCTTTGTTTCTACATGTGTGTGTGTAGGGCTGGGTGCAATGCACACAGCTGGGTGGGCTACAAAGTCCCTACTGTATCACAAGGCAGGAATTAATGTGGTGGTTACAGCCTCTCTGCTCAGCCTGTTTGTAAATTCATGTGCTGTAGCTACATGCTCCCGCAGTGGTAAAGCAGAAATCTGCACAAATGAAAGATCAGCTTCCAACAAGAGCCTGAGCAGAGCTAATGAGGGCTTTGATCCTACAATCGGATCCATGCAAACATGCTCCATCCATGCCCGGAGGTCTGTTATGCAGAAAAACAGTTGGACTTTCACCACAGGCAACCACTACAAAAGCTTGGGCTCCATCCAAATGGCCATCAGGAATCTCCATGGGTGTATGCTAGGGAAAGAGTGTTTCTCATCTTAATTGATATATTAAGATTAGTTTCTCAAACTGAGCAGACCAGGCAGGAATCAAAACACAAAGTTTCCCAATCCCAGTAAAGATGGGAGCATGCACTGCTGGAAGCTACCTGCGCAGAACTGCACCAAGGAGACAGGACAAGGAAGGTGATGTGGGTTTTGTTAATGTCTTAATTTTATTTTATTTAGCTACACTAGTATGAAGTGATGTATGGTTGCTATCCATTCCCTTCAAATTTCAAATTCAAGTATTTCCAGAAGCCAGGGTTCCACAGATTTCAGGGGGTCCCATTTGGATAGGGATGTGTCAGACTGAACCCATCTAGAACATTACTTTATCTGAACCCCTGCATGGCTGAACGAGAAGACTAACTTTCAAAACAAGAAATCACAGGCCAGAGCTTTCTGGGGCTATAAGCAATCAAACCAAGACAGCAGTAGAAACAGGTGGGAAAAATATCAATGGGGCAAGGAAAATTACTTAAGTACTACATTTAAATTTCACAAGCATCAATTTTACAATGCCTAGAAATAACATAGCTGGGTTTTCTTCAATGCTACTTTAGACCTGCTGACAGAATCTCTGGAATTTGACAGACATGGAAACCAAAGCTAAGCACTCCAATTTGTTCCCTGGTCAGTTGCTTTAGAACACTCAGAACATAAAATATTTAGTTGCAAAACGACCAGAGTAAACAGCTTGCTTACCTCAGCCTCCTTTATCTTTTAATTCATTCTGAGGAGAAAGTAATTTGTTTGCTGCTTTTATTTTCAGTTATTAAGATTTTTATTTCCAAAAAGTTCTTTTATGAATATGCAAATATACCTGGACATTTTATCTACTATATTGTTATAATATTCAAATGAATAATGAAGTTAACATTATAATAAAAGCAAGATAATTTAGTGCCTGGGAAATCTTATGCTTTGTTTTTGACAGAGTTAAACCAGTGATGACAACTGATATTGTTTCTAATTCGCCTGGCAGTATTTTGTATATTGTGAAAGACCTAAAATAAGCCTAAGGAAAGGGAAGGAAAAATATGACCTGAATACACCCTGCATTTAAAAATGCGGTTAAATAACTGGAAACTTAAAGATATTTTCTCAAGTAACAGACAAAGTAAAACACAGTTGTGAAAAGCACAACATTGCTTTTATTTTAAAAAAAAGAAACCAACCAACAAAACCAACCAACCCATCCTCCCAACTAAAACCAAAACCTGGAAAAATCAGCCCTGTTTCAAGGAGACTGGCTACAGTTTACAGCTTGATGCCCAACATTTTATTTTGCTGCTGTTTCTTAGATTTAGAGATTGAAATACCTATTCTGCTGATCAAGTCTGTAAAAGGATGAGCAAGAAGACATGGAGATTTTCACTTGAAATCTCTGACCCAAATCACAGACAGTAACGATGACAAATGGGCACTTTTGAATATCTGTATAGAAACATCCATAAAATGAGCTAGCAGTTTTATTTCTGTTCCTCCTTTATAAGTCTCCACATCATCAAAGCCATCCACTGTTACTGGCATTAATCGGCACCTGTCTCAACAGAGAAGATGAGGATTGAAGAGGTCCAGGACTGATCAGCCCTCACTGCCCTTTTGCGTTGATTTTATTGCTTCAGAGCCAAGGTATGTTGACAACATCACCAGCACCATTACCTGCTGTACCACATTCTGCAGGTAAATGGAAGAGCATCTCATTTTTCAGCTTGGCCCCCTTCCTAACTCCCAGCTAGAGAAGAAAAGAGTGAAGAAATACAAAAGAGGAAGAGCTTTTTCAAATTGAGTGACTCCTGAAATCTTGGTAGAAGGCTTGCTAACAGCCCATGTTTTTGTGCTCAGTACCAGCACTGCATGCTTTTTGCCCCTCTGATGGTCCTGCAGCAGCAATTAGCTAGCAAGCACTTCTGAGCTGTAACAGCCATCAGTGCTAAAAATGTAAAAACAAAAGACTGGACTGAAAAAGCTACATACATTTTAATTTCAGGAAGATATCTGAAGAAAGTATTTACCAAACATAATTTTTAGGTATCAACTAAGGGGAAGTTAGAAGTACATTCTAGTAACATGGTACAGGCACATTATTTTACAGAGCACCGTTTACTGAACACACTCCCTCATAGAAAAGAGGCTGATACAGTCTGAGACATGATAAAGACTCTTATGCAAGATGTTGATGGTGCAAAGTTATTGAAGTTAGAAGCTAAAGTTTGGAACCCGTCAAGGTATCTAAACACTTACTGGCTCCCTAGGTGACTGGAACACCAAGGGGGAAAAAAGAACAAAAAGTCAGGAACTTAAGAGAAACCAGTACAAGCCAGGAGTGAACAGAAAAAAGAAGAAAAATCTTGTGGAACTCTTAAACCCTCTTTCCCCTGCAAAATGAACCATTTCCCACAGACAACTTGTAACAGCCCTAATACAGGTGGATATTATTGGCACTACAGTAATAACACTCTAGCTACAGCTGCTATACTTCATTCCCAGTGACCTAAAGCAGCTTCATTTATTACAGAATTTTTCAGAGAAATAAGAATAGATCCAAGCCTGCTGCAATCAATGGAAATACTTCCAAGAGCTTGAGAGGGCTCTGAATCAGGCTTATATTTCACAGCAAGTACAGGCCTTTGCTTCATCAGATTCACGAATACAATTCCTGACTGACTTACAAAACATTCCTCTAGAGCAAACCGAAACTCACCTAAATTAAAAAGACAACGAAAACTCAAGTGACTAAAAAGAAGCCGTTCTGTTACTGTGTGCCATTCACCAAGGGAAATCACCACTGCAGGATGCATCTCTGGCTCTACACCTACAGCCCCAAGGAGAGACTGGGGAGGGGCACAGCACTGGCACGCCGCTGCTGCCCACAAGCTGGCTGGCACTGCACTTGCAGCCTCCTGATCTGCAGCGTAAGGGCCTGGTGCCAGAGCTTCCTGCGGCCATGCAGACACAGCCACTGAGGCAAGAAACTATACTAAAGAGCTGAACAGTTTACCATACTATTTTGAAAACTCCTCTTATGATTTTAGATAGGAGAAAAAAAAATATTTGGTTTTATTTACCAGAAGGAATCACCAAACTCTGGGGTATGGATTGTACCTTATAGATAATAAAAGAATTTCCCCCAGTATTTATCCTTACAGGATAACCACAGATTGGTTTCTTCTATATCCCACTGCCACAACAAATATTGGTCAGTACAGAGTAACCTCCTGCAAAACCAACCAGCACCCACAAACAGCAGACTCCATTTGGTACACTGGGAACACAAACCTGGGCTTGGGAAACAGCAGTTCCCATCCTTCTAAGGTCTGCACAGCTGAGTTACTTTCACTATTTTTCTCTCACACTGATTTTATTTTTTTTTTTTCTTTTTACAGCATTAAAACATACTACTCTTCCACCCCAAGAAACATGAGAATGAACACAACTCTTATTTCCAAAGACACAAAGCTTCCAGAGTCAGCACCCTGGTTTGCATTTTCGGTGCTATTTTTTGCATTTCCTAATTACACAGCAAACAAACTTCTGCTGGGTTTAAATGACCCGTTTTCAACCACTCCCAATATGTAGGACAAAAAAAGCATAATATCTTATTAGTATGTAGACATGACCAATCCTTTTAAGAGAAAGATCCCTCTCATAAATTGAGTTACAGCAAAATGCTTACCCAAAACAAACATGTTATAGTTTAGCTATCAATATCCTTGCACTTACTTAAGAAAAACAATCCCTTACAGCATCAGTAATAAGCTCAAAGCTTCACTCTGCCGTGACCTTATTTCCTTCTAGTCAATATAATCAACATAAAATTCTATGTGCAAGAATAATGCAAGATGGGCAGGCACCAGAGATCCAAAGTTGTATGTTGGGAGACCAATCCTATAATGTGTTGGAAACAATTCTGTGTACAACTGTCTTTTCTTTCTCATTACTCAGGAAGAGTGGCTCTATGTGCATGGATACACAGCACAGGTAGAGCGATCACCTCAGTCAAGGTGCAGAAAAAGCTCCAGGAAAGAAAAAGAAATGCTGTGATCTGTGGAAAGTCTTTTCATAGGCCCAGTGCCAAACCTGGCTGGTAACTATTATCCACAGCCTATTCTTCCCTTTCCCTCAAACGTTGCTTTACAGAAGAAATATTTCTTTGATGGCATTAGTGATAATAAAATGTCAGGTGCTAGATACTGGGTGAGAAAACCGCCCAATTTATTTAGGGGCTGAAACAATATTGCTGAAATGTTTTGGGGGCATTCAGAAAACAAAACTTCATCATCAGTTTGTATCCTTTTCTCTCAAAGGTGTTCACACACTGCTTGGCTTGGAACAGCAGCCGTGCAGGGCAGGACTGCAGAAACCAAAACTCACTGGAAGCGATAGCCAAGGAGTGCAACCTTAACTGCACAGGGCTGCACAAAGTGTATTATAAAGCACCTCCTTAAGAGGGAAGAGATGAGCTGCGGCTGTCTCTCTCTATATGCCTGGGTTGATGACATCTAGAGACCACCAAGGACTTTTAGATCCCTTTATTTTATACACACCACCTCTTCTTAAAAAAAAAAAATCTTTAATATTTCTGAGCGCAAATAAGATTTTTGCAACAGACTGTAACGCCTTGGTGCCTTCTAGAATCTGAAAGCATGGTGAAGAGTAAAGAGCTTGATGGGAACAACAGCCAAGTGAAAAAACTAAGGGATCTCAGCCTTTCTGCACTCTAGAAACAAGTTCTCTCAAGCACAGCTCTTCCCAGTTCCCTGCTGCTCTGTGTGTTGTCTTCCTCCAAGAAAGACAACCTTACAACCACACAAGCAGCAGACAGATGGCTTGTCCAGATAGGTTCTCATCTCCACCCACAAGAATTCCCCCAACACAGACTAAGGGTCACGTTCAACATTCATTCACATCAGTGAAACTCCACTGATTTTGGGTGAGCAGAGAAATTTGTTCATATAACAACTTTACACCCAAGATCAAGGCCACTATAAATAGACTGTCTGGGTATCTGATTAATGGTAGGCACCATCTGATCTTAATTAGGAGTCAATCTGTTAACTCCATGTATTGAGAGGCTCACCTCCTTCCCTTGCTTTGACATATGCACCATATGGTTCATTTTCCAACTGGGAAACCTGCTCTATAAACCAATAGCAGCTCTCCCAGGTGAAATGCTGTGTTTACAGTTCTATGACATAACATAGCTAAATTACTTACATGACCAAAAACTGAATATGGAGAAAGCTTTCATCTATTTTCAGGTACACAACAGCCTATTTTATCGATTTCACATTATCTTTTTCAGCAGGCATTTGAATCTGTTAACCTGCTCACCAATGTTCATAAACAGAGACAGAATGAGAAGTTTCCCCATCCCCTCTAAATACTAAAACACAGGTAAACATGCTCAGGATTGAATTAAGTCTTGAAAGTCACTGTATTGCAAAGTTCTCACTGCTGTAGATGGAAACAGAAGGTTTATGAAACATCCCTATCATTTTTCTTGCTGAATACAAAGCAGAGTCTCACTTACGCATCCATGTTTAGAGGCTCTATCAGCACAGGAGAACAGGTTGTTTCCTCTGAAGGACAGTATGGAACTAGTCTCTATCCATTTACCTTAAAGTACTGAAATTAAATGGCTAAAGTTAGATTGCTACCTGATTGTTCCTTCTCTTGCTCACCAAATAAATTACACCGGTGTGAACACTCCGCATATGTTTCTTTAATAACTAAATTTATTTAAAAGTACAAGTGATTTCCAAAGGGATCCAAATTGCTGAAGTAGCTGTCCAGTGATTTAAAGTCTGATTGTCACCCCAAACACAAATCCAGCCTGGCTTTCTGGTTGGAGCTGCCCCATGTTTGAAATGCAAAATGCTAAGACAATTTCTGAACTTTAAAAAGTTTACAAAGTGACAAAAGTCTCTTACTCCTCCCATTAAAAAATGGGCTTTTGCATATACATATGTATAGGAAAGAACAGTTTTTAATGTATTTCAACATTGTGAAAGCTGCACATTGAAAAGAGAAATGAAAACATATCTTCCTGAACAAAGTACTTGTCTTTTCTGGTCACTGCTGCCATGATTCCTGCACTAGAAATATCCATTCTGGCTGGGACAGAAGTAAGTTCCCTCTTCTGATCTAGTACTGTTACCAAGATTGTTAATTAGTGAGTAACTTGCACCATGAATGTTTCTCTCCAGAAACTGCATGGAAACGATAAAACATTTAATTCAAACTAATGAGCACTTTTCAGAGAACAGTAATTTTGGATTCTTACAGAAACATTGCTCCTCAATATAAGGAAGGGCAGTGGGATTTCTCTCTAAAGCACCTGCTGCACACAGTGAAATGTTAACCTCACGGTAAATTTGCCAAACAGCCTACAAGGGGTTAGAACTCACACTCCTGGCTACCATAGAGATATTTAGTATATTTAAGGACCTCTAATCTCAGGTGACAGAGAGAAATTATCAGCGCACTCCCCTGCCTAGAGAGACTGCAGCCAGAGTTTGCCAGGTGAACTGTGTTATTCTGCATTACTGAGGGGTTTTCTGTTCAAATGATAAACTGTGCTCAGTGACATTTTCTGTCATGGTCTTTTGCACTAAACTGAGCTCTGAAGAAATCAGCTCAGCAGTAGCATTTGGAAGAGGGTTAAGTTGCACAGAGAACGAAGACACAAATTACAGCTGAAAAGCTTTTATCTGTAAGTACCTGTCTATATCTGCAAAGCTGCAGAAAAGTTGACCAAGAGCAGCAAGAACTCTTCTACCAGCTGCCTGAAAAGAGGAGGCACCAGGATGCCTTGCCTATAAACCACAGTGTTATGGAGGTATGCAAACCAGGGAGCACTGAGAGAGAAGGAAAAGATATTTTTGAAGTTCTGCCTCTTGTACCAGCTCCCTGCACTACCTGCGGTTCCATGGCGTGTGTTTTTCTAACCACCTTTCGGTGATATTCCTTAATTACACAGCACAGTAATGAAATACACTCCAAATCAGTCGGAAATCTGCAAAGCAAATAGACTGTATACAGCACATGGGGAGAAAGGAATCGGCTCAGCTCGCACTATTCAAACAAAAATAACACGCATTTCCAGGAGCTCTACCACTGCCAGGCTGCAGCACGGCAAGGTTTTCAAGTTAAATCATTGCATAATATGATGGTAATGAGTTTCTCAGCAATCATTATGTCTCTGTCAGATGGTAATAAAATGGAGTATTTGTATCTCTTCTTGGTGTGCTTGGAGAATATGCAGATATGCCAGTCCTCATTATATCTTGATAGAAACAAAACCCATTAGCGCAGGTGCTATACGTTTTAATGAGGAAGACATGTAGAAACTAATCCAGGTCAATTATAATGAAATGGTTACACCTAGCTGAAACTGATAAAAATCTAATTACATCCATATCAATAGACTGTTTCATAGATGCATGCTGCTGATCTACTCATGATAGGAGTGTATAATCGGCTTTCAACTAAATGACTCCAGGTAATTTGTAGGTAAGGAATGATGTTTGCATGGTAGGTGCTGGTTTTCAAGTGTGTATCAATATGTAATAGGAGATTAATCCATTGGGGGAAAAATATTTTTAAACTGTTTTGTTTCTTACAGTCAAGAGAAGAGGCTGCCAAGAAAACAACAGATCTTATTCTGCTGGTAAGTTATAATAGAAGCAGTTTGCAGCTTTATACAAGGCACTGATCCTAAAATATAAGAGTCAGAACTGAAACCGTAATTACCATTTTCAGGGCAAAATATCCAGACATCAACATCTTCACTCTTTTCAACTGTACTACAAATAATTTAGCAAGTGGCCACATTTGGCTGTGCCAAGCTTATCCAGGGCTTGTCCATCCCAAGCCCAATCTGGGACAGAGTGGAGGATGGCTAGCTGCTAAGTACAAGATAGGAAAAGCACACTAACCCCAGGCAGGGAGGATATAGGACAACATATTTCTTAACTAGCATCAACCCATTCATGACACTCACCATGTGCCCAGGAACCCCAAATTTAAGCTTTGGAGAAGGGAATCAGCCTGCCCTCAGTAGTCATGAGGCTTGCCTTGCTGTATTTTCGTAGCTCTGTTTCAGCAGGCCTGCAATCTGCTCAAGCCATCATCTGTTTAAGTCTACCAGCCTGAGAGGATAAATGTCTCCAGGCAAAGCTTGATGTTAGCCTCCATGAGCAGTAACCAGACTATGTTTTGTCTTCAAGAGGCCACGTGGAGGTGTGAAACGCTAATTATTTTATTTTTTTTATGACTAACATCCTGAAAGGAAATACAAGCTCTATGAGACCACTCCAAATGAACTCCAGATGAAATCTCCCACTAGCTCCAATCCCCACTGACTTCAGTGGATGCTTTGAACAGGCACAAAGAATAAAAGTCTGATAGCTCAGAGACTGAAAACATTTTCACATATATGGCTGGTCCATTTGCTCCTGAAAGCAGTGGAATTACACATGTAACATGGAAGTATAAGCATTTTTCCCCAATCACTGCCATATGCACTAGATAAAACAGTTGTAGAGCCTCCTGCCTTCGACAGTTCTCTGTACTAGAAGAGTCACAGAATTGCTTTCCTCCAGTTAGCCATTTATGTACTTCTTTTACTTGCTTTTATCCTTCTTTAGGTCTTTTTTCCTACAGAGAAGTTGCTTTAAATTTGTATTTTCAGATCTTTTACCTGCTATGCTTCAGAGAGTTACAATGTTAAAAAAATATTTATTCTTTCCATTCGGCTCACAAACTTATGCCTGACATGAAAGGGCACCAGATCTATTTCTGCCATTTATATAGCATCTAAATAGAACCCTTTTCCTTCTGCAGCATAACTGAGAATTTACTAAGAGGGCCTTCAGGTTTCTGCAGGCATGCTATGTACCATTTCCCTAAAGCATAATGATGGGGAAAAGAATTGCAATCAAGTTTACGTATTTCTTTGGAAATGGGTTATCTGAAATTCAAATTCACATTAAATAATAATAATTATTGAAGTAATAAAAATTCTATTTTGCATAAGGGAATTTGCTAAACAGGAATTTAAAAGTCATTTTTCAAAGTGGCTACAAATAACAGTTTCAAGGAAGGCATGTTTATTTTCTCATATACATGGATTTGTGTTTTCTCACACTGAAATCCTACAGCTTGTTTTTGGAAATCCTGTCTTCATCTCAGAAGATCCGTCCTCTTTTCACTCAGGAGGTCCCCACAGCTTAGTGTGGGACCAACTCGTGGGTTCCCAATGCAGCTCCACACCAGCCATGAATCCAAACAGAGCCGGTGGGTCACAAGTGTCATGTCCAGATAGAAAGCAGCCTGGGCACACTGTGTTTAGCCCTTCCCATCATTACGAGTGCAAGGAGTGGAAAGACCAAGGGGAATAGCTACAGAGATGAAGAGAAGTCCTGTGCTACCAAGTGATTCAGTACCAAGCCAGCATTTAAATGGTTGCTCTATTTGCAAACAAGGACAACGCTTGGGTGTCCCTCAGACTGTGGGCAGTTCTAATCTCTCTCTCACAGAAACCAACTCTCTGGCCAAGAACATGTCATATTAACATCTCTGACCCAAATTCTTCTTGCTTGCAAGTGTTATACAGGGGCCATATTACAGGGACAACAGACTAAATAAATCTTAGTTGTGCTGAACATGAACTGTTGCCATTTGGGTGTCCATCAAACAATGTCCTACGTCAACAGAAACATATGAAGATCACAACACACATTTAACAAATTGCTCTCTCCCCTGAAATATTAACCTTCATTTGCTCAGTAGTAATCACAGTTGTAACAATCCTCTTTCTGTGCCTCTGTCTTTCTACCTCCTAAAACTGCCAGAAAAGGACAAAAGCAGGCTTTCTGCCCCAGTTGAACAGGTAGCCAAATCCCTGCCACAGTATGAACATGAAAAGCGCTACCATATAAGAGTTCACACTGCGTACAGCAGAGAGAGCTATAGGTGAGACAAAAGTGAAGCCATGCTTATATATGCTCTCATTTGCTGCTTATATATTCTCTCAAATTAACACGAGATAACCTGTAGCTGGCCTACTGCGTATTATGCTGGTTTGCAATTTAATGTCTGACCTGGGGCTCTGCATGTCACTGGCTGAGATTAGCTCATGTCATTACACAATACCCGACAGTCTCTGTAGAGCCAGAGCTGTAGTGGCAAAGCTTAGCACAAAACCTGATAAATACATCATTTATAAATTTCATCAATCAGTAAAGAGCCTCACAGATCTACTCAATACCTTATTTTATCCAGTCTGGTCAACCCCTATATAAATTAGGAGAGGCTCTTTGTCTTTTCCACCATTATTATTTATTTTAAAAGAGCTTATTTAGAAGTTATCAAGAATCCATACACACTTATTCACCAGTGTAATTGCCTGGAAACTTTTTAGCCTTTCTGGTGTGACATTTCTCACCTTGAAAGGGACATTTGCATTGAGAGTTGAAAACAATTTTAAAACTCAAGGCTGAGAACACCTAGGATTGCTATTACTCATCTTTACCAGGCACTGACAGCTTTAAACCTCCTGAGTACTGAGATAGCTATGTAATTTCCTGCGGGAGTCAACTATTGTGCAACACCATTGTTTTCATGTGATAGCACTTTCAAATCATTAGTCCACAGAATTCTATACATACCTGTAAACAGGTATGATTTATAGCTTGTAGGACAGAAAAATCAGACTTAAAATATTACATTTTAAGAGGGAAAAAAAAAATTGTACTAAAAAGCCCCTCCGGATTTCTGAGGAAAATGAATCAACACTTCATTATTTATACTGGGATATATGAGGAGGGATGAGTAAAACCCCCATTATGGTGAGCAGTATGCAAATATAGAAAATTACCCCTCTTTCATAAACAGCTTAAGCTCTACACATAAAGATACCTATTTGAGCCATCACAAGGGACTGAGAATACAAAAATCTAAGTATAATTAATGATATAAAAAATGAAATTGGATCCATAACCTTGTTTATTTCCATTTCTTTTTCTTAAAAAAAAAATTCTCTCTAGCACATCTCAAGAAAAAGGATCTTACAGACTACTTAGAATTTAAATAAGTTTCCTGTAGCTACCAAGGCTGGATCCCTGTGTGATCTGGGATAACGTCTTACAAACTTTGCAAAGAGGACAACAGGTTTTGGTGCAAAATCATGAAAGAAAGAAAACTGGTACAGATGTTAGACAATAAAAAATGTTTTAAGAAACCAAACTGCCTTTCTAACAGACTTAACTAAATGAAGAATAAACATGAGACTTCAGAATTGCATCACTGTGATTAATAAGTGGTACCTAATAAACTAAAGTTCTCAAGGAGCCTCACTGCAAACATAAAACAGAGATGCCAAGAGGTAATTCTCAAGGACAAACTAAAACTCAACCCTCCCTAAATCTTGCCAATACTCAGGAGATGTTTCAAAGCCTGCCCCATTTAAATCTCAATTTAACTAGATTATTATAATCCACCCTGTTTACTATGTTCTCCTTCACTTCCAAGCCATCATCTCTATCCCTGGAGTTAAAGGCCCAATCCGTGCGGCACCCAGTGGCTCTGCCACAGAACTCTAGATACTGTTACCACTGATAATCCATAGCAAGTATTAAACAGCTTACAGTGAACCATCCCAACTTTCCTCATCTCCTTCATTTTTATCTATGTACCACACAAATACTCACATTCAGTGTCAGAACACAACTTAGTTAATGTTAATTTGTCTACTTAGCGCTGCACTCAGGAAGTGTGAGGATTCATCATTTTCTGGATGAATCTTTTCAAACCCTGTCTGTCTTTGCTAACTGTATCTCAGTCCAAAAACCTATTTTTTTATCCACATCAAATTCATAATCTCAAAATAACTCACTGTCTTTAATTTTAACATCACAGTGGTCTAGTCCCCCATCACTGTAGCAGAATCACGATTATTTTTATTGGGTAGACCCAAGGGAATGCAACACCAAAGCACAACACAGCTCAGTGACACGCAGCAATGACTTGAGGTTCCTTAAAATATCATCTGCAAATCAGCTGCTGCCATAAACTATCAACAGCATAGTATGGGAAAACAACTTTTCTATTTGCTTGATGTTTTCAAAAATAAAAATACATCGTTTGGTATTAGGCTGACATGGAACAGAACAGTTGTAAAGTTGAGAACACCTTAATTGTACCCACCAATAAAGTTACAATTCACTTTTTTTTTTTAGTTCAACCAGAAACAGATTTTTACTGCTTTTAAAAGTTAGAAAATAAAGTTTTCAAAATAAAAACTTTTTACATTTTAAAAAGTCAAAACATTTAATTTGAAAATGGTTTTAAAAGAACAACCATTATATTGCTTTCTGAAAACAAAACAATTTCATAAAATTTGAAAGAACCAATGAGATTCCTTGATGTCTCTGGCTCTGTGTTACTCACCAGTTTCTGCTGACATTTTGACCTTGTGTGGTAGAACTTTATCCCCAAGTATTTTAACATGTGTCATTAATACTTGGAGTGGGTGAACTCTGACTCCATACAGGGCATGGTTGTGGAGTGATACCACACCTGAAGCCCGACTGAAGCAAGTACTGAAAGGTACATGACCGTGACTTCATGTTATCAAGTGGACATCCACAGACCAGAAAGTAGAGTAGTACATTATTCCATATCAATATCAAAACTCTTCTGGAAGAATTCTTAGGATACTCAACAGACTGGTGATAAGAAACTGAGCCACAGTGTATTCTGCTAATAACAGCACCCTCGTCTGAAGATTAGTTTGTCTAAAGGGCAAGAAATTGGTCAAACGCCCACCAGTCTTTTTCCTATCTATCCTACATAATGCAGAAGAAAAAAATATTCCCCTTTGCTGCTATAATCAAAGTAATTGTGTTTCACATCAAAACCATTTATCTATTGCATGGATCAAAGGATTAAATTGTATAGGAGTACTTTGCCCAACACTCTGTTCCTGTGGTAGCATTCAGCTGCCATTAATCTCCATACCATTGACACAGTATATTGATAAAATGGTTCTCCCGTTATGGCTTGTCTGTTTGTGATGTATACAAAATTAAAGTAACAAAAATAAGATTCCTAGGTCTTTTTCTCCGAGGTTAACTCTTCAGCCAGCTTCATTAACATGCCATGTATCTCCTGCTCAAAAATTGTTTCCTTCTTGCAGAGAAGATAATGGAAATGCATTCCTATTTAACCTGTACGTTCACAGGACACTGAAAGGCAGCCACACAAAAGGGAGAAGAAAGGGCTATGCCTGCT
Source organism: Porphyrio hochstetteri (assembly GCA_020800305.1). Classification (NCBI taxonomy): domain Eukaryota; kingdom Metazoa; phylum Chordata; class Aves; order Gruiformes; family Rallidae; genus Porphyrio; species Porphyrio hochstetteri. Next base: position 15,816,375 of record CM036920.1, read on the forward strand.
CCCAGCTGTGGTACAGTGAAGTCAAACAAGTCATTAATGTCTTGACCAGCCATGAGTTAAACCAACTTTCCACTGAGATGACCAATGAGACCTAGGAGTGTCTGCAGTGCACAGTAGAAACCCTCACCCACGAACTGCATTCATGCACCACAGGGAAGCCATGGCTGTGTTAATGCACCCAGATCTCAGAGGGGCCCACACGGCAATACCAGCTTCAGCTCTAAGACAGTTACAGCCAAATTGCCCTGTTTCTCTGCCTGAGCTGAAGCCCTACCCTTCGTCAGGTTGAATTAGGTTGGGCAGATCATCCAGTTGACAATATTACATTACTCCTGAGTCTGGAGGTGGCTCAGGGATCTCACACTGTGTTGTTCAGGGCAAAATGGATGTGCTGTAGTTTATAGACAAGAAGATGGTTAATCTAAGTATGAACTGCAGCTATCTAGAAGCCCAGGGGAAAAATCAGAAAATGGTCAAAGTCACTGCTGAAAGAGTAAAAAGCCACTAGGAAACAAATCGTGCCGCAACAAACCCCAAGACGTCTCCTTATCTGGGCTGGTGGCTACAGAACAAGATATACTGCTTCTAACCTGCAAAAGACTCATTTTGCTGCTGCATTTATTGACACGTTAAATCTCTGTGCTACCACAGCTAAACATCTATTCTCTTTTCTGTATTTGGCTTCAAGGCAGGCCAAGTTTTAGAAATATACCCAAAAGGAAAAAGATTAGAGATATCCACTTCTAGGCAAGAAGCATTAATTTAAATTTTGATTGTTCACTGACTACACAAATTCACCCTTCACGTTGTTCAGGAATCCATATCTGAATGGAGCTTGAGTGAAAGGAATCTGCACTGGGAGTCAGTAAACTAGGTAGTACTAGTACTGATGAACAAGGTGATATCCATGAGATTGCAATACATTCTAAGCTAAAGGAGCAGGTGCAGTGAGGCCCAGGCACATCCCATGCAATCACCTATCCTATGTTAAAAATCAAGCCAACTATAACCAAATATACTGTGTTCTCTGATAGTGAAAGTACTGCTCCTCTGTTGGAACAAGTTTGTGCACAGTCATGAGAGGGTTTAGAACAGTTTCAAAATTTAAGTGGTTGAGCTAAGCTGCCCTCGCAGATGGCACAAAATTCCACTGCTGCTGTGGAACTTCCTTGTGCCCATCTCTCAACACAATGCAAGTAAGATTTTAGTGCTATCAACTGTCCATTATCACTGTGCTCATTACCCTTAATACACAGCCATGCATCCATGTTCACAACAGTCTACAGCCTGATAAACTGTGCATGGAGGGCCACCATCAACTGCAGGACTCTTGCTCTTCATAAACAGAGACACAGTTCACAATGCTGACTCCTAAAAAAATCCACGACTGACCCTGATGTTAGCAACCACAACCAGTTACAGAAGGTGAAGTGCTTTTCACCTCTGATCTGTTGTTTCAGGCTCTCTGCAAATTCAGGCAGACATCACCGCATTAGGTTACATATACTGACAGTTCCCCTAAGAACATATGGATAAAAATCCCTCCCCTTCTTTATCCCCTAATAAGAAGAGGTACATCCACATATCTCCTGTTCCAAGTAACTTCCTAGTTCTCTGCCGCTTTTGCTTCAAGTATTGTTGACTTAGTCTAAGCAAATATGTTAAGCTAATTTAGTATTACTGCCTAATGATCACGAAAGAGGAAAATAGAAGTGTCCCAATCACTCCTTTATTAATCTTTTTATATTTTGCAGGGCATGTGTTGGTATGTTTCTGCTGTTGTTTAAGAATACGATGCCTTTAAGGTTTATTTTGTATCTTCATGTTTCTGCTCTTTTGTGATTAAATGCATAAAAGCAAGTGGAATAATAATTATGCAATTTATGTTCATACGCTTCCTCCCACTGGCACGCTGCTTCTTGACTGAAATTGTATTTGATTCATGAGCAGCTACCTATTAAAGATGGGGGGGACAGATACTGCAAATCCCTAAAAGCAATCACGAAATAATCTTCCAGCTACACCACTGATGTCAGGTCCATTTGCACATTCTTATCACTGATTCATGTTCTGTAATCTATCGCTTCAGCTGACAGCATTTATCCCTGCTACTTCTGAATAATATTAAAAGCATGTATAGAGGTGAATCATACAAGTCTAAGTGTGCAGTTCTCACCATTGATTCAGGAAAAATAGGAACATGATTAACCAAATCTACACATACAGAGAGAAAAATTTTGCAACTGAGACAATTAACTTGTGTGTTCGTGTTGTTTCCCGCTCTAGAAAAAGTATTATAACTTGAAAGTGCTAAAGTAGCTTGTATACATTAAATGGGAAAAAGGTAAAAGGGGCTCCTGGGTGATGAGACTTGCCACAGCTGAACAGCAACATCCTACGTACAAAGCAAGGATGCCTAAAGCCACGAGCCTCCCAGTGTGCCAAGCACTGCCCAAGCTTTTCCCTTTATGGAAAAGGCAAGGAGTAACAGGGAAATCAAAAGCAGACAGGAGCCAAGTAACCAACAAGACAAAGCAAGTCAATGGCAGGACAAGAAATAGAAAACAGATCCCAACATTTTCCAGCCTGTGCCCTAGCTAGTGGGCATCAATTTCCCCCAAGCCATCAGATGTAGGCATTGTAAACTAAGTTACAATTCATTCAGCTGCAATCCTCCAAGACCAAACTCCCAGTCACTGGACAATACCAATTCTTCATTTAGAATTAATTCTGCCTAAATTAAAGGGAGATTTTTTAAGGCTGTGATCCGACGAAGCTACTTTGTTCTTTAGCAAATTCAAGACTACTTGACTAAATTACATTTCATTAATATTTATTTTCTTGCAAAGCTGCAAAAGAAAAACTGAATCTTTCCAAAATCACCAGATCAAAACCAGGTAGCAGATGGTCAGAGGAAGGGCCCCTCCTATTTCAGTCCCTCAGTGTCTTTCTGTAGTAAGTTTTTGGGTCTAAATCCTTTTCAGAATACCAAAGACCCCAATGTCTACTTTGATGTTTGGCTGAAAGGACTGGACTGTCAGAGCTGTGGAAGGCTGCATGGCAACTCTCGTGCTATACTGTCTTTAATTCACAGGTTAAGGATTAAATTATTGCCCCACTGCAGTCAATTAACAACCTCTCATAGAACATTCTGAAGGTTTTCAATTTAGTATCTATAGCCAAACTCAACAATTAAGACTATGTCTTTGCAGCAGGGTTGGTTTTAAGTTACCTATTGTCAGGTTGGCTCCTACAAAACTAGTCTAGGTCATCTGAATGCCAGGTAATTCTGAAGCCATGGGATTCTGTGGGCAAGTGAAACACTATGCCAACCGACAGCCTCGAAGCAGCTAGCTTGAATTGAAAGCATCACCACAAGAGGAAAGTGTGATTCCTTAGAGAATCCTGATTCTGGGCAGCGCTCAAATGAAAGTTGAGAGCCAGCACTAAAGATGAGCTATTTGCATAAAGAATTGGGAAAACCTTTTCCAAGATACCATTCATACATTTGTCCACACATTCTTGCCCACAGAGAAAACCAGATACAAACCACACTCAGCAATACACAGTAACTGCTTTCCAGAAGGTCAGAATCCCATACACCTGCCCAACACTTCTACCAAGAGTTTATATGCAGTAGTGGAAAAATACTACTTTCTCTCCAGAAGTTTCCAAAGGCTGAAGCAAGAACGCCTCTCACACAGGATGTGTACAGCTCCACATCTGGAAGCCAGATGATACAACCTGCCAGGCAAATTCATCTGACCCCACTTACTTTTTTATTGCAATCCTGCCACCTCCTATGTATCTGTGCATGTCCATACATTCAGTCTCCACTACTTTTTGCCCAATATGTAGTAAAAGGGACAAGAGGAGGGTAAAAGGGCTATGGGAGATCACAGGATTTTGGACACTGTTCCACAAAAGTGTCTCAAAAACTCATTTAATCCCAACAAAATTGAGTTTGGACCACCGAGATCGCAGTACCGTGACAACAAAGGTGAGATTATTTTAACTGAGAACAGCATTTTCCACTCATGTGCTACAAAGTAAGAATGTTTTACTCCACCACCACCCCCCCACCTCCTAAGTATCAAATCTTCCCTTCCCCTGCCACTTACTTCACAGTGGAAAGTGTGCACCACTCACAGAATTAGACAAGGAATCCTGAAGTCCTCACTCCCAGTTCTCTACAGAATCTCACAAAGACAGAAAGTAGTCCCTTTGTATGCTCAATCTAGAAAAACAAACAAATAGAATAAAATAGCATAGAGTTAATTGTAGGAGATGTTAAAAAATAGCCTTTACAATAATGCATGCACTTAATTTACTGAATTCTGATGTGGCATCAGTCCCTACTTGAGAATTGCTTTTTTTTTGTTACAGAAAGGAATGGAGACAGCTATTACACAATGAAACAACACTGCAGTGACACCACCAGACCTCAATTAAAAGTTCTGTGCCACTTGTATTGCTTCAAGGGATGGTTAAGCAATACTGACCCACTGCAAAGTGGTTTATGAATTGCTACTGAGGAGAACTCTTGCTGAATAGGCAGAATTGGTTCTTTAATGCCAGCTTCTTATAAACAGCAGCAAGGAGAGGAGAAAGACAATAATTAATGTGTTAGTATCAAGAGAAACAAAGAGCCTGCAAAGGTCTCCAGCCTTTTCCAGATAACAGACTGAGAAAGCTGCTTTAATACAGCTGGTACTGTGACGGTTCACGGAAGCTGGAATGAGGGTATGCAGTGGTTGACTGATTAAGGTACAATCCTGACAGCATCTTAGAGCCTGGATAAATATTCTTTCCTAAAATAAAATGAGGCTGCAGGCAGTAAGTGAGGCCTGGTATTAGGACACAGGGCACATGAATTTTAAAAGCCAAAACTAATATCACTTCTGAATATTACAAATGTCTAATACCATGTTCAGAAGCACAAGAAACAGGTGTATTGGAAATGGGATTTTATCAGCACTTCATTATGATAGCTGATTGCTGGGACAGTTGGGAGTTTTCTTCCAAAATTAAATGGCAAAATACGTATATGTACAAAATACTGAAGAGTTTTGCACTGTTGAACACCCCAATAAGTAAACTGCTTCTCCCCTTGTAAACCCAGACTACACTGCCAAAGCACCTAATTTCTTTCAAGCAGCATGGTGTGGTCTTTCAGGACTAGACAAGGTCAGCACAAGTTTCATAGCTTACTAAAAAATGATTTTTTCCAAGAGCGTATTAACCACATGTGGTGCTTCAGCAGAGTCTGAGGGGAAAATATCACCTAATGCAGAAGAAAAAAAGGTAACTGCTTTTTGTAGCACCAGAATCTCCCTTAATGAGCTGCCATGACAATGTCTTCAAAGTCCTGGCTGCGGTACAAGAACCAGCTAAACAAAGTTACCACAGCTAAAAACATTTGCCAGGCTGCTTCCTCTCTTCAGCAGAACACTCTGGACTGGGGTAATCTCACTCAATTTAATTTACTGCCAATTAACATAAAACTTTAATTACTCACTCTGTTACTGAGGGGGAAAAAAACCCAAACAAACCAACAAACCCGAACAATGAAACAAACCCTTAGGAAAGCACCTTTCTTTACGCTTCACCAACCTCTAATTCCCTCTGTTTGGCAGCCGATTTTACACAATTCCTGCCAGCCCCGGGGCAGCACAAAATGGTGCCTCTCGGCCAGCCGGAGCTCCTTCTCCTCCTTCGTGACGCTGCTCTGCCTCACACAGGTGTTCCGCGGCCGTTGCTGCCCCTGGGTACTGGGTGGAGGCGCCTCCTGCTCGCCTTCCGACCGGCTGGGACCGGTTTGCGCCGGCTGGGACCGGTTGGGGCCGGCACGGGGCAGCGGGCAGCCTACTCCCCTCAGGGCGCTGCTTCAGCCCCTGAGGCTTGCAGCCTGTGCGTTCACACACGTGGGGTTTTCTGTGGGGTAACTGAAAGAAATTGAATGATTTCTAAAGGAAAAGATTAGATCGTAACAGCGAGGGGAGAAGTTTGAAAGCGGAGAAGGAACGCAAGGTGGCCGGCACAGAAATCACATTTCTCTGCTCTTTTGAAACTCTCAGGGAAAAGCAATGCTAATTTAGAGAAATGAAAAGGCTGCAGTCAGGAGATGAAATTCTAAGTTAACAATTTCCTAGACTTTTTTTTTTCCCCCCTGCATTTCAGGAAATCCTCCTTTAAAAGAAATCCCATGCAGCACTACCTGCCTTTTGACTAACACCCCCTGAGTGCCTGCAAACGTGGGCGCCAAGGACCCCAACACACCATGTTTCACGTGTGCTCTCTTGAACCTCCATAACATGAAACGCACCCACAGCAAGCTGATTAAAAGCTCCTGTGAGTGTGAATTCTTCTCCCTGAATAGGTTTCTACACCACAAAAGAACATTTCATATATCGCGTTTGCAACAGATCGGAGCCTTAAAAGCAACTTTATTCTACTGCCATTACGAAACAGAGCTTTCATTGTCTGCTGCTGAAACGCTTTGAGTCATCTTCTTCCAGTAATAACTAATCTCTTGCTTGCTCTCTTTGTATCTGACAATTCACAGACAGCCCAATTACAGGAGAGGAAAGCAGCATCCCAGTTTCAGAGGGGGGGACTCTAACATCCAACTAATGTTAAATGATTTTGGTTTGGAGTATAATTCACATAAGCTTCTTAGTTACTAACATTTCTGTCACTCAAGCAACCTACCATAAAGCCCACTTCACACCAACACAGGTATGTGTGTGAAAGTCTACTGACATGTACATCTCTCTGCATTTCATACAGGCTTAAAATATGTCTGGCACAACTTTGGTGTCAAGGACTTGTCACTAGTTACCCACATGAAGATTCAGCCAAATCTGTCCAGGACTCTACAAAGTAAAAAAAAACCAAACCAAAAAGACAACAGGAGGAATTTTAGGAACACCATAATGCCCATGAACACAATTTCAGAGACAACTTTAAATTTGTTCTCTCTTAATTCTCAAGCGTTTGATTATAGAGAGTAATAACATGAGCTTTTTTTGGTGCAGTATCTAATCTGAGGGAAGAAACCTTAAAGGGAATACTTAGAGTGAATTGACAATTAATGTATTTCACTTTCAAGTATCTGCTCAACAAGATGCATACTGAGCATGTATCTGAACTAATGAGACAGAGGGAACCCTTATCTCCAATCATAAAAAATTAAATGCAGCCAAGATGTGTGCTGTGTGTTCCTGAAGATAATCAGGAGCTTCACATACTGTACTATGTCAAACCACTTACCTGGTAACAGACCGCTGCTGATCAGACAAGATACTGCCAGTTTCCTCCAGACACTGAAGAATGCTCATGTAGCACTAAAACCTTTCAGGATTTACCTCCTTGGAGCCAGTAGTAAAACTCTGGAGCAAGGCTGTGTAATCCATCTCACAAAGTAAGGTAAATCCAGACCATATATTCATGAAAGATGAGCACCAAGTATTAACATCTGCACAGTAACACCGTCAGGGACCTCATTAAAATAGCTTTTTCCCTATTAGCACTGTTCCCTCACATCCCGAGTTGTCTTTTAGGAGTAGACTTGAATAAACAAGAGAGGTGTCACAAATCTAAAAACAACAGTTTGTCTCTCTCAACTTACATTCTCATTTTTCCATGATGATTTCTATCCTGAACAGAAAAGTTGCTGATTATCTGATGGTTTCCTTTCAGGGAATGCTGTCACCTCTCAGAGCTGGACATTTCTAAGACATGCAAATGATTAAGGAAAAAATACCACAACTCCTCTGATGCAGCGTGTGTCATTATTTCACAGCTACAAATGTTACAATCTTCAATAAAAGGAAGCCAACAATTCTCTTCAAGTCATGCAAGCACTAAACTCAGTTGTGAATGACTGCCTATAGAGCATGTTGTGACACATGCAGGAAGTGTTATGTTTTAGAAGAAGGTTCAGATTCTTCTTGCCAACATGATTTTGATACAGAAGCAAGACTTTGCCAGGAAAAGATACATTTGTTTTCCAAATCCTTACATACCTCTTGCCACTCACATATTTGAGCTTCCACTTGTATTTACTGGCATACAGCACGACTCAAGCTATCACCCTCTCTTCCATGTATAAGGAGCACACAAACCAAGCATGGGAGTAAAGGGAGCCATGCAAGGAAACAGAACAGTAATCTAGAATAAAAAGTATCAGATGAGAAGTAACAAACTTCCTCCCAGCCATATCCCATAGCAAATCCTTTGATCAATGTAAGAACAATGTCAAGCAGAAAGGCTGGGTGTCCTTGATCAAAATGCCTGCACCTCAAGACCACAAACCAACCAGCCTTACCTGTCCCTGTGTGGCTTTGGTTCAGGTCAACCTGCTGGCTATTCTTCTAAGCTTTGTGGGGCTGAATGCTTACCATCTGTTTCTGTGGGACCTTACCTGTCCCTGGCTCTTCTGGACCCACAGAAGAACTAAGTAGGCACCTCAGAAAGTCATGGCTTGCTTGATGAGACTCCCTTTGCTCTTGCTAAGGTCCTCAGATCAATCAATGGGAAAGGCAGAAGTGATTCAGCTGGAGAAAGCTCTGGTCTGTGTCGCCTGAGAAAGAACTAAAAGACACTTGCATAGGAAATCCTTTAACTGCAATAATTTCAGAGACACATAATGAATTACTGCAGTTGCAGTTTAAGGCAGCAAACAAGTATTTCCAATTCACTTTTTATTCCAAAACTTATAGGATTAGATTACTACAACTCCTATAAAGAATAAGCTGAATTTATCACTGTTCCTTAATATCATGTTGTATTTTACAATGAAAATGGAATGTTCATTTATTTTCCAGGCGTTTTATCTACAACATTTTTCCATAAATACATTATTGCATATTTACTCTTCATCTGTGAGAGCTAAGGGTAAAGCTTTCCTTTTCATTTACAAGTCAATATCATCTTAGCTTTCAAAACTACATTTTATTTTTCCTGCTGTATTGTAGGTATATCCCAAGGGGGGGGGATGAATATAAGTTGGAGCACAAGATACCTTCATTTTTAGTACTAGATCTACTTGTTACTCACCGAAAAGAACAGGGGCAAACTAACCTAGCAAAATTACACATTCTCCTATATACTGTTTAATTGACACATATTGCAACATCTATGCATAACTAATATCCAAAAATATTCTGTAGTAACAACCAGAGGCTTCATGCCCAGGACAACACGGGAATATCCCACCCGAAAGGTAATGAAAACTGGGCAAATAACCGATACCTGAGGTCCACCTGACCTGACAAAGTGATGCCTCCCAGCCACACGTACACACAAACCTCTTTAACACTTAGCCTTCAAATGGGTGTAAATCCATCGATTTAACGAAACAATTTTGAGTTCACATTACAGTCAGGGCTGGAAACTCTGTGTATTTCTATATGTACTTGTACATACATAGATAGTCCTTTCTGTCCACCAGCCTCACTTCTGTCTGCGCTGGGTCTCCAGGGCTGCTTACGGTGCTGGCAGAACTGTGGTCGAAGAGGAGCAGCAGAGAAGGACACGTACCCCTGGCAGATTGCTGATGCTCAAGTTCATATCAACTGACTGGTCCTGCTAACAGCTGTGAAGATGAAGGGAACAGGTCTTTTTGCAACTCTTAAGAGCTCCATGGAAAGCACACGGTGCTTTGGTTTTACACAATGACTCGACTGCAGTCATACCCACCACAAGCCTTGACCTGCAGGTAACCAGTGAGTCAGGTTCATCTGTTAACTTGCAGGTGAGCTCACCCACCCAGAAGTCACCAGATTGGCTTTTAGATATTCCCTTGTCTCACAGACTGTACGCTACTGAAGAGTGGTGATTAACTTCAATTTTTCCTCTCAGGATATTCTGACATCTCTGAAGAACCTCTTGACCGCTTAGAGACCGCTTTTTAGAGAAAAAACAACGACAGACAAACCGACCCATCCTTGGCTCTGGCAACTGACTCATCCTTTGCTATGGCAATCAAGCTCACCTTTGTTTCTGTGGGAACAGCAGAAATACCCATAGAGTTCATCTACAGATACAATCTTGACCTCTAAACAATTACTTAAAAGCTGAATTTCTTGTAGATACAAACCAGATTATTCTGTCCAAAGACACATTTAGAAAAGAGATGGTTAACACATTCATTGACTGGCTGGGAAGAGCAACTGCACACTGAGTAAAGACATTCTTGTCATGTACATACCTCCTATTTGCAGCTCTTCTGTGAGCAAATTCAACACTATGTGTAAGAGCAGCGTACCCCTATCTCATCAATACAGCCACTGCCCTTAAACATACAAGCTGGCTTCATGTATTAAAGATTACACCAGCTTTTGGGTCTTTTCTCCTTAGTCCCTAGTATTATGTTAAAATTACTGTAAATAAAATGAATACCACAGAGAGTTTTATAAAATATTTATTTGGAAAAAAATCACTCTGTACAAATTTAACATTCTCAACACCAGAGGTTTATAAAAACGCTAACACAACAGAAGGACAAGGGGAACATTAAACTGATCTTTTCTTAAATTACAAACAGATTCATTCTAAAGAAGCTGTTGGAATTCTAAACATTTTTTAAAAAAAAGAGAGAGAACTTAGTAAGATTTTACCTTTTTAAATCTATTACAGCCAAATACATGTATCAAAGGATGACGTTTTCCATCCTTTTTATAGACTTCCCCTCCAAAAACACTGTCCACAACTAAACCAAATACCCCTAAATGGTTTACACTTTTACTGTACATAGATTGTGCTCCAAGAAAAGCCAGCACAATTTTAACATCATCATTTTCTCAGTGCCTAGCAAGAAGTCACCTTTATACATTTGGTACAAAATTCTCTGTACAAACCAACTTTCCTCATGTAAATTTTAAGTAAACTTTAACAAGAAGTTCTTACTTGTACCTTCAATTTGATATAACGAAGGGACAGTGATTAAGTAAAATTTCACAAAATAAAATTCAGTAACTGGGAATACTGTGGGTTGGGGTTTTTTTAATTAATTACCATTATATAAAAAAAAATATATACTGCAGATGTTTAGGAATGGCAGACCCTAAATCTAACAGTTGTAGTTTAATAGCCCTCATCATAAAATAAGATCTTTCTATACATTACTTAAGTTTCCCCTCTTCATTTTATGCTATTTGTGAATGCCGTTGTTGCATATTAAACAACTTTTTTTTTTTTTAACAGGAGAAAACGTCCTCTCGTGAATTTAAAACCAGGAAAATTGTCATACTCCTTTAAACAACATTAAAATGAAAACTGGCAAAATGCAGTGTGACAGGTAAGCCATGGTCTGGAAAGCTTTTTTCACATTTTCTTAACACAATATATGGCTCACACCACAAAGAGCAGCAGAAAAAGCTATTGAAAAATATCACGTTACAGCCAGGGGTGCCAGGCAGGATCCATACGACAGAGATTATCCAAGCTATTTGCAGCTGCTACCAGAGTGTTGACTTTGCTTTCTCCTCCTTCAAACTGAGCAAGATTATGCAGTCGAGTCATGATAGCAGTAACAGCTTTTTGAACAAGGGAAACCAGCTGCTGGCTGTCCATATTTTCGGGCTGCCCAGCTGCTGAGAGCGGGGAGGAAGTATCCTCTTGTGTTTTTTTGTGCCACGCAATTATTTCGTCCCGTAGCACAGTCTTTAGGATGCCATCAACCTATATCACAGAGAAAAATCAGATTATTACATTTAATCCAAAGAACCATTAGGGATTATAGGGTCGTAACAAGATTTGCCAGGGGCATTTTGACACTTTTGGCCCTGCTTTGCAACCTCAGGCTTCTCAGGATGAGTGTGGCTTCCAACTGCCTGCGCCATTTCTTCTCAAGGATTTTCATTCCTAAAAAGCTTTCATTATGGAAAATGACATGGTAAGTCTAATTGGACAGACATCATTTAGATGTTGAATTTACTAGCTGTGCCTGAAAATTGGTCTTCATGTACAGACATGGCTTTTTAAGGTTAGATGAGGAATTTAAAAAAAAAAGAAAAAAGAAAAAACACTTTAACACAGCTTTCTGTATTACAGACAAAGAAAAAAAAAATCACTTTAAGGTATCTTCCTAGCTCACACCACAGCTACAGTTCATTCTGTGCTGTGGCATTCTGGTGAAAATTGTCTGCCTAAGTGCAAGACAGCTCCTTTTTGGAAAGCACTGGAACTTAAAAGGAAGCTAGACAATCTCTTTAGCAAGCTACACCTGCTAAGAGCTAGAATCCATCAAAGCAACAGTGTATCATTAACATTCTATTCTGCTAACAAAGGACTCTCAGATTATTAGGAAGATCTATTCACAGATTATGATGAAGATTCTGAACGATACTGTACTCCTCATTTTACTATTTACCACTGCCAGAATTTGTAAGAATTTATCAGACTAGAGCACTGAAACAATCATCCTGAATTAACATGCTTGGTCAAAAAATTAAAGGTCTAATCACACTATCTTCCTCCTAATTCTTCCCAAAAAGGCAAAGTGCAAACGGTTCAGCTCCCCAAAACCATATGGTTCCGTTTCTATCTTAACCAGAATCTGCTGTTTGGTTTATAAATTGCCAAATAAAACACCTCTGCAAGCAACCTTTCAAAAGGTATACACACCTTAAAGTTGGGCTGTGCGAAGCAGCGAGCCACTGCGATCATGGAGGCGGTCAGGGGACCCGACACCCCGATGGTGGTGAGGAATTCGGAAATGTTTGGGGTCAGCCGGAAGGGAACCGGGCGATTGGCATCCAAATCTCCAGTGGCATCGTTAATGTCAAAGCGAAAGTAAGCTACATTTAGCTTACCAGTATCCTGCATTTAAAAGCAAGATGAACAAAACTAATTAAATGAATGGATTTTCATTAACAAAACCAAAAGAAGTTGCACCTCTGTTTACTGTGAATACTCGGAGTACAAATACTGCTCTTTCAGTCAGTTTTAGAGCAAAAAAGTTAAAAGTAAAGGCATGTACAAAGCCAGGCATGTATTTCTCTCAAAATCTCTTAATACGCATTACAGCAATGGCAAACTCAAGGAACGGCTCCTTCTGCCACACAGTCTGCAGGGAGTCATGCTGACGGACAGATCTCTAGTCTCTACGCATCCCAGCTCTGGGTAAGAGTTCTCTTAGGCATTGCTTGCTCCAGGTAACCAACCGAATGCTTATCTAGAGGGATTAAAGAACCTTAATTGCTATACAGACTACAGCACTCCACCCATTAAAATGGCATTAAGACTTTAATATATACCACCTTTGCCCTACTGAGGTGGCAAGCCTCATTTTAAATGTTGGGTTAAACCGGAAAAATCCCTATTAATAGGAGCTGTACCTTGACGTGATGGCAATGCTGAAGAGAGAACAGTATCTGCAAGAGGGTATTCCCCTTTAAGAGCATGAAGCTCTACTTTTTATTTTTTCCAATCTGTTTGACACAGAGATGTTCAAAGCACTGTATCTGAAGGACTAAAAAGAGACTCATCAGTCATTTACATGAGCATTTCCAATATCTAATAACGATTTTACAAAGTTCTGAATCCTCAGCACAGAAGGTAGAGCCGATGTCCACGGGGACCGTGGTTTAAATTGCTACCTATGTGATGTGCAGTCACATCTAAATGAAAAGCCTACTGAAATGCACTCTTAATTACACACAGCCAATTACCATTTTGACTCATATCACAAGTACAGTCCAGAATCCCGTTTGATCAAAGACGACAGCGTGCGTCTAGAACAAACTAAAGTGTACCTGGGCGATCTGCAGCATTTCAGGGTTGAGTCTGTTTAAATGAAAGATGAATTCTGCAAAGCCAATTAGGGCCAACTGAATAGTGAACATCTTCCGGAAAGTCCAGTAATCCGTAGCGTTGGGGAACGTGTGTAAAGCCCACTCCTTGAGCATACTGCGTGGCACCATGTTACTCTGAACTTCTTTAAGTATATCTCTGAGAACCTACATGTGAAAAACATTAGTTGAAAGAGATCATCTGTAATTCACTCCTTAGCAACGGACAAATACACCAAAAGCAACTACCCAACTTTTCCTCTCCCCTGCTGTGTCCCATTTAAGGAAAAATGGATGCTTTCCATCCAACAGAGTTTCCTGACTCTAATTATTGTGTTAGCTCATCCTCTGCACAGCTACAAAACACTCTTTAAAAAGATGACATTTCTAATCAAGCCCTGTAAGCATGAGCACTGCAAACAGGCACATCAGAAAACCCGAGACTGCAAAGTTATAACCTGACTGGCAATACCTTCAAGTCTCTCAAGACAATCAGAAGTGAGCAACTGAGACACGCAACTCAAGATGCTGCACTTCCTTGTGGGAAACTAACAGAACATACTTCACTGTTTTTCAGCTTCAGTGCAAGCTGGATGTGCATTTTGCAGCAATAAAACAACCTGCAGCAATAAATCCTTTATTTTAGCATAATGCCATGCTTTGAAATCATACACTGGCCCTATGAAGCACGCAACCTATGCTCTCTGCACCACAGGAAAGGATTTTTATTACACATGATAGGGAAAGACACTGGGTAATTTGTATCATGTATTATTACAGTAATATTATCTCAAAAACACAAAAAGATTAAAGCCGAGAGCTGTATTCCACTGGATCTGTAAGTGAACACTGTGCAAGAGCTTTTTCCCTAGATGTAAACAACTACCAAAATATTTAATTACTAGAGCACAAACTGGCCTGATCAATTAGAAAAAGAAATACAGTCAGGATCTGTTCTGTTACACCAGAAAGCACGATAGTCGTACTCACTTCAATTAAATGGCTTTTAAAGAGTTTCATAACCTGAAGGAAAAACTCTCAAAATAGAAACAGATGTTACGTAACACTTCTGTTTATTCTGTAACACAGGAAGGCTGAAAAGAGTTCCTCTAAATGATGCCTGTGATACGTGTCTACCATGTATTTTCTAACAGCTGTATCTGAAACGGGACTGGCATTTTGTGTAAGAATTTGCACTAAACTTTAAGATAAAACCCATAAAATAACCTTATTTGTCACAATGGGATGTTTGATGGAGGTTACAGAGAGAGGCAGCTTTGTCCTACCGAGAATCATCATTTATTAGGGTTAAGATTACTTGCTTCTATTGAACTTAGATGAAATAAATCCACTGGCAATTTTAGGAGACACATTAGAAGAATACAGGGAAGCCGCCTGCATCACGTACCATGCTGTAACTGCTTATGTAAATTAGGAATGCTGATTCCCATGTTATCAGTTAATTATTTTCAAAGCACTATATGAAAAGGCCAAAAAGTAATCAATGCCTTCCCTGTTTTCAGTTGCAATTACCTAGAACAACTTCGAGTACAACAAATGCAGCTTTTTGAAGCTTTACAAAATAACACAAAAAACCAAAGAGATTTAAGAGTTCCCAAGAACACATCAAGGAAAACAAAAAACCCACCAAAAAACCAAACACCAGCTCTGCAAAGTATCTTGTCTCACATCTAATACGAGGTGAATGGTCAGGGCTTTGGGGGGACGGACCTCAAGAAAAGCCTTTGATTAAAATTCATTATGTATTGGAATACCTGATGGCTTGCTTGAGTCCCCCGTGCTTGGACAGTCGCTAGCCTGTCATAGTAACGGGAAATGGGGTTGTCGTGCTCAATGCCTTTCTTGGCACAGCGCTGCTTATAGATCTCCACCAAGGACAGCGAAGAGGGGTTGTCTTCAACCAGACGCATCTGTGGAGAAACTGCTACGACACGCGGGACTAGGAGAGAACGGGATCGGGGGCAGAGGGAGCAAAACAAAGCAAAAGAGTTAATCCATAAACCAAGTACTAAGAGAAGAATTAGCACGCGTGTATCAGCCCCTAAAACACCACTGTGATAATCAACTGAAGCGTATCAGGAGGAAATTTTTATTACTACACTCATAACTAATTCACAAGCTCAGTTAAAATGAAAGCAAGCAGGAGAGCAGATTTTTATCTTAACAAACATCTCAACTATATTAGCAAGAAAATTCTTCCTACTTCTCTTTATCTGCAGAAAAAGGGGGATATTTTGTTCAGATGCAAATGGGTTTGTAGTATCTGATTACATGACACTGGCATTATGTCAATAAAAATTACTCTGAGAAACGAAACTACTGAACTCAATGGGCTATTTAAAGTGTTCAGAGAAACTGAGAGAAAAAAATCTGAACACAGTGGAGGAATAGAAGTTTAAATGACACTATGTGAAAATAACACAGGGAAGACACAGCAACATATTCAGTAAGAAAACTGAAGCCACTGAGCTCTTCCCTGACGAGAAGGAAACTTGCAAAAACCTCATTTGCATTTTCAAGGTGCTCAACAGATGCAGCATCCTGCAGAAGCTGACAGAGCCCCACCGCCACACTGCCTGACTCTGGCTCACCTGTCCACTAACACCCTGTGTGCTGTCTGACAGCGACCTCCAGTTATACCAGACCTGTTTTCTCAGCATTTCCCTCAGCAGCTGGAATAATTAACCTCAGAAATATAGGGAAGAGTTGTTTAAATGCAGTTGAATTGTTTGATGTAATTTCTTCAATCGTAAAGAAGAAAATGCATTCTGCAGAAGGAAGGGGTGTTAATGAGCTACTTCTTCTGGTCTGCTTCTATTAACCTCTGGCAGCAGAGAAAGGGATGTTCTTCAGGTTCTTTCGAATAGCATCAAACCACAAGCACAGAATCATTTCCAAAACCACTACAGTTTAAAAACAGCTCTTTGAAGGAAAGCACGTTACTTTACTAGTCATGTTATACAGAGGATACATTTCTGTACCAGTGGTATTTCTGCCATTCTGGCCTCAGAGTGAGGCAAAATTGACTTTACATATGTAGAGATACTATATTTACCTTTTCCTACAACATATCTTTCAGCTTGTGCATTTGGGTCTTTGTAAAGTTAGAATTCAAATGCATTTCTAGTTCTGTGCGAGCACCTTACATTGTCCAGCCACCTAAGCTCATGGCAGCAACTCCAGGTTAACAGACACCATTAGCCCAAAGAGGAGGGCAGATTAAAAAAATCACTCTTTTCTAAAACCAGATCTCAGCACTTTTGAAAAGGAGAATAGCAAAGTACCAGCTTTGTCTTAAGCGTCTTTGACTCAAGTTTCCCTTATCCATAATATATATCCCACTCCCCAGCCAAGGACGATTAGTACTGAGTACTGCAATGTGCAGAACTCAGTTGTATGATGTTTATGATTCACTGACCTTCTGAAATGGAAAGTATTTATATATTATTAAGAAGTAACTGCAGAGCCGTAAGCTGGAACTTGCCAACAGACTCAGTATGGGGGAAATGCAAGAGTTTAACTATTGAAATACTAATGCAAATGCATTAAAATCACAAGCAGATCAAGTATGTTGCCAGGTGAGATCAATATTCTGTTTCTCATCTCACGAATCAATTCTTTATCATGACACATGAAAAAGGCAAGATACATAAGGAAAGAGAAAGAATTAAGACTGTGTGTTCAGCCTTCATTCCCTGTTTCTGTTTTGAAATGCCTAAATACATGACATGAGTTTGTTGGTAATTCATAAAACTAAATCACACCCATCTCTTTAATGCTCCTCACAAAGGCCTCCCTACCACTGTGTTGGGTAATTCTCTAATGGTCAGGCACTGCCAGGTGATGGTGTCGGCAAAGTGCACCCTCCAAACCCAGTTACCTTTCACAGGATGACAGGAGTACACCCAGCAGAAGTCCTGCCTCTAATATCGAGATTATGAATGGATTTTATTTGGCAACAACTAGCAGGTCGGTATATATTCCTGAAGGCTAATATCACCATGGATATATAAAGTTAATATCTCTGTAATTTTTGAAGTGTCTCATATCAGAGAATTTAGAAACTCTGTATCACATTCCAAGCTCTATCAGAAAAAAAAAAATCTTTCTTATTCTGTGTTATGCGGAAGAGGCAAAGGAAATTCAATATATATATTGTAACTTGGGGAGAGAAAACTTTCATTCTGTCCTTCCCCAGTTGGGTCTAAATGCTCATTCTGAAGTACACTTACCCATTTCCATAGCAACAGATGGAATGGCCATGCTTCTGCCTTATATATATTATACACAATAGAATTTTATACCATAAACGATGCATGTAAACTCTTCTAAAAACACCCTGGATCACATGCAATCAACTTTACTTCATCAGAGTAGTGCTACAATGCCAGAAAAAACTAATCACCCAGACAGATGTGAATTTGCCTTCTGAATATTCAAAAACTGCAGTGATTAGTAGTGGTCAAAAACTTTAGCAATTTTAATTTTGGAGTGTAACATGTATTTAAAATCATGTAAAATCTCTCTTTTCAGTACCTGTAAAAAACAAATGCCTTTTTGTGGTTTCCTTCCTTTTCTCCAAGCAGGGGTTCAGAAGGCGGAGGAGCTGCAGCACCCGCTCTTCTCTGCGGGACTCCGTCAGGCACGCGTCATTCATGACCAGATACGGGTAAATCTTCCCGTTATGGCCTCGGATATAGAGTCTTCTAGCTGCAGTGTTGTGTTTCTGAACTATCTCCACTCTGGGCATAAACCTATCAGGAAGAAATGGATATTAAAGCACCTGAGTTAATCTCCTCTGATATTAAATCACAACGTAAAAAACCCAAATCAAACATAAACCAAAACCAAAACCACCACAGAAATCAGGTAGTGCAACAGGATTACAAGGTACATTTCTATTATCTAGCTAGCCCATAACTTCTACTTTGTAGTCAAAAAGCTCTTCTGTTTGAATTTATTTTAAGAAAACACAGTTCTCGAGCAAAATGAATCCTTAGCTCAGACCTTTATCACTATTCTGAAGAACAGCACCTCTACTGACTACAACAGAATTAATCTCAACTTGTGTCAATGTAAAGGTAAAACAAATACACTCTTCCTGTAACAGCTGCTTAATGAGGTAAATGTGTAAGGATACTGAAGGAGGACAAAATAAGAGAAAGGCGTTATACTGAAGTATGACCCAGTATATATAGTTTAAATATGTGAAGTGTATACAACATCTGCTTTTGCAGACTATAAGATGTTTTTTCTGTTTTCAGAATTATGAGACTACCACAGGTGTTTGTAGGTTACCTTGCTATCTTGATGTAGTAATGTGTTGGCTTTGGCATAAGGAATTCTCCAGGTATCTCTACTTCTGCAGTTTGAGCTGAAAAATTACTTAGAAAGCGGCACTTCTCCTCTATGAGGAAGAACTTTGGAAGTTGTTTAGTTTTTGCCTCCAGAATTTTGATCCATTTCTTCAGTTTCGAGATAAGATTGTGAAGTTTCATTGACCCTGGGACACTGAAGTCAAAGTCTAAAGGAAAAAATAAATAAATAAATACACATCCTCAGCATTCCAAGTTGTATACAGGGTATTTAACTATCAAGTGTTTGAAGTCTGCATCTTCAAAGAGGTTCTTTCAGCCATGTGCCCTCAAGCAAAATACTTTTGGGAGTCCCACATACAGCACACACACTTGTCTCCAATACTGGTCAAAGGGAAAGTTACCACCATCAGCAACTCAGACCCAAAAAAGAGAGTCCAGGAGAGAAACTGGGCAGCCTGTGAGCCTGAAAGACAAACTGGCCAGTTTGGACAAACATAGAAGAGACAGGAGAATCATTAAGGCTGAGACAGAGCATGACTGGCGTAGGATCATACAACAACACTGCAACTGAATGCCAGAGGAGAGCAAATCATACAATCCCATCGTGCAAACTAAAGACTCACAGAGCTGTACTGCCTTTAAAAGCCATCATTTCATCTCTACAGCCAATCTTTTAGCAATGACCTAAAGTTATGTATAACTTACACCTGTCAGCATCTGCTGCCTCTCTGCTGTATGCAGCTCTAAAATACTCTCTAAAATACTTATTCAGTAAGTAACAAACTTCCCAAGATGTTCCTGTTTCACAGCCATGGAACATTAGAAAAAGCATACTGTGAAAATTTTAAATACTATCACTGTATTTAAGTGCCTAAATAGCAGTGATACCAATCCATCAGCTATCAGGTCAGAGGAAAAGTAAGCCTATTCCACAGCCTAGCACCATAATCTTCTGCCTGCTTCATTACAAGTGATTTATTTATTTAAATCAGTGGAAGCTTTTTACTTTTTAAAAGGGATGAAACAGCCAATGTAGAACCTGTGAGCAAGGTCAGGACAAGTAGTAAAATTGCTGTTAGTATTATTCTCCTATTCTGAGCTGCAAGAAAACTCTCTGTGTGTTCTTTCCAGGCTGAGGTAACAGCTGCCTGCTGCCAGCAGAGGTTCGAACAGATCCCACAGCCTAAGGACAAATGACAACATCACAGGAACAGCCTGCCCTTCCCTTCGGAACCTAATGGTGCTGAGCGTGGAATGCTCTCCCCTGGCCCACGCCTAAGTGAAAGAAGAACCTTCTCAAGGTCAGTACATGGCCTTCAATGCACTGTGCAGATAATTCTCTAACAGAAATCACTGCGGTACCCATGCTTTCTAGGCCAGCAAACACACATCTTCTCAACGCTGCTTTGCTATGGTGTCAGAACACAGCAAATGAACAAAGAAAGAAATGTGCTTGAATTTCCCAAAAGAGGGAAAATTAATAAACCCATAAACAAATGAAATTGTGGTTCAGCATTTGAGTACAACCAGAGATCAAAACATAATCGAGTTAAGATGAAAAACTCATTAGTTACAGCATCCCAAACTGTGCAAGTTAACTAATAGACTTGAACTTTTAAAAAACATTAGTAAACAGGGTCTAGAAGAGGCCAGTTTAAGTTCAACACGTTACAACTGAAAAAGCAACAGGAGAGAGGCACAGAGAATGTTTCAGTATTTCTGAGACTTGGAGCCAGAGCAGAACAAGGGAACCTTCATTATGGTTCTGTACAACAGAAAATTAACACCAGCTCAAAAATTACTTTGCAACTCATTGCAGAGCCTACATTTCAGCACATTACATACATACAGTATTTTCCTAACTTGACAAAAGCCAAAACTCATCCCAAACCATGACTGCTGCTCAGAGGGGACATCAATTTGACCACTTAAATGTGCTACAGGAATTTATCTGCGTGTATGTTAACAGTGAAATATCTACATGTGCACAGCAATTACTGCTTTATAAAGTTTTTCCAATCCAAATAAAAAACACTCAAAACTCTGATTATTCACAACTCACTCCTACAAACAAGCTTAGAACATCAGTCTTCACACAATTCTGGGCATACATTCTTGTTCTCAGAGTTCTCTTCTTTCCATACCCAGGATGCTATTAGTAGCTAAAACAATGCAACCCATGATTCATTTTGCTATTCTGTTACTGAAATAAACCATCAGGGAACACACAACCCAATGTATTGCACTGTGCATCCACACTGATATACTAAAAGCTTTCTGCTGAAGTCTTAAGTCTACTAGCCTAAAATTGAGCAAGAAAACCAGCACATACTAAATCCCTCCACTTGTGTAAGAAAAAAAGACTATAATGAAAAATAGAGTTTCATATTTCTGGATGTTAGAAATTCGTGTAACTCTGTAATATTCCTTTTCTTTTTCTACTGGTACGGGCAGTGCATCTACTGCAGCATCACTGTGAAACACTCGTATTATAATCCCAAGCCTACCCTCTAGTGAGCGCTGGGAGTACATCATTTCATGGAAGTGACAAAATTATTGAATCATTTTATCTCCTGAATCCCTGTAGTGCAGGAAAGTATCCCCAAATTGCAACTAGTTTTGTGCTAATGAGAATCAGGAAAGCAGTAAAACTATGCATCAATATATACTCCTTACAAAAAAAAGTCATCCAGTTCTCCCTGAGAATCTCTCTTGTTTGTTCAAACGCTGATTTCAGGATGTTTGTTGTTTTGTTTCCCAGTGGCAGATGGGAAAAACAGAGAACAATTAGTGGTTCTGCTCACATCACAGAGAGCCCATCTGAGAAGAAATACCACTTTGGCTGGAAGAAAGGGAAATACAAGACCAGACAATATTTGTGTACAGAGTCTCTCTGCTTTACAGATTTCCTAATCTATATATATAGGTTTTTTGTTTCAAACACATCCGCATTTTCAGTACTCACTAATAAAACACATCCTTCTCAAGCTAACACGTGCTGGTCTGAAATACCTACACTACTTACATCACCTTTTCCTAAGCAGAACAGGAAGTTTACGTTCTTATCTCTAATGGAGATACTCACAGCAGACTGGACACAGGCTGCAACTGGAGAAGCTTGCTCTGTTCTCAGCGCTGCTGAAGATTTTGCAGTGTGATACATCTATTTCAAACATGCTCATTCAAAAACTGCTACCTGAACCCACCCAGCCCAGCATAACTGGCAAGTTCATAGCATCCCACACTGGTTTGGGTTGGAAAGGACCTCAGAGCCCCCCGGTGTCACCGCTGCCATGGGCAGGGACAGCCCCACCAGCCCAGGGTGCCCCAAATCTCATCCAACCCGGCTTTGAACCCTGTCAGGGATCCAGGGGCAGCCCCAGCTTCTCTGGACACCCTGTGCCAGGTCTTCAACACCCTCAGGGAAGAGAATTTTTTTCCTAGTACCTAATCTAAAACTCCCCTCCCTCAGTTTAAAGCCATTTGCCTTGTCACTCCCTGCCCTTGTAAACTGCTCTTGCCACTCTCAATGAGAGGACAGACAGAGGCACAATCCTTCTTCAGCAGACAGACCTAAAAATTCCTGATGGTTCTGAACACAAGTAGATAAAGTGCAATACTTTTTGAATGAGGGCTGTACTATCGCTTCACATGGAGCAGCACAAAAAAAGAATACACCTGAGTTAGCAAAATTAGAGTATCAACCCCCCTGTCCACCCAAACACCTTGACCTACAGAGCATGGATACAGCAATAGAAAGCAAAGAAAACCCCTCCAAACTAAGACTTAACAAGTAAAAACAAGTAAACACTTAACAAATAACAAGTAAAAACTCCCTTCTGCTACACTGGCAGAAGATAATTCTAATGAGTTAAAAGGAACAGGCAGTGAAGGCTTTTAGAGCAAGCAACAGTCCATTTGTCAGATTTCAGAGATTCTTCTGACCACAGACACAGCCTGATTATACTGAGAGTTCATGACCCAGTGATTTCAGCTAAAATGCCAGGAGACCCATCTTGTGAGGTGCCACTTCAGACCAAAATTTAAGTTTAGCTTCACAAAGCAGTTCAAATCCTTAATACATCTAATACTGAAGAAGATCCAAGCATTCTCCAAGAGAGAACAGTCCTGCTTTCGAAGTTACTCTGCAGCTTTTACACACTCTGTACTTTCCCAAAGATTCTGTTTTACACATCTCAAGAACTTTTGGAAAGCACCAACAAACATGAAAAAATCCCAGGGACAGGTAAGCAGAAACATGAAGCAGGACTCGTGGTTTATCACACAGCTCCAGAAAACCAACACTGCAAAGACCAGACCAAGGTCAAACCTGATGCTGACTCCCAGCTCTTGATCTGGATTTTCTGCATAACATCCTGTTATCTCAAACTTTGAAGGGAAGTTATGAGCGAGCTACTGAAGTGATGTTATGCTCACTACTAAGAAAAGAAAAGAGAAATAAAAACCCTTTAAAAACCCTGAAAATTAGCAATGGAGCTCTTCCCCCTCTCCCCACACTTCAGGGAAACAATAGGACTTCAAGAAGCTTCCTTCTGATTAGAGTTTCCACCAGCAGTACAGAATTCATTGTGCTGGGTGCCAAAACTCTCAAGAAAATTATATTAAGGGTAGAGTTTGGAATCTTTCATTTGTATTCAGCTTCAGTGGCAAGATGGCTGCAGAAAGCAGCTCGATCCAAACTCTGAACTATCATCTGCCCACAAAAGAGCAATTGAGGCAGTTTTTCTCCTTTCACTGCTGAGAGCTCTCAAAGGCAGCGTTTCTCAGCATCTGCCCATTCATTGATGTCAAAGGTTTAGCAGAAAAGGAGAGAAGGAACAAAGAACAGATGGTCAAAGAAGTGCACATTTGAAGTTCCAGGAGAGGAAAAAAAAAGTCAAAGAAGAATTTGGTTTTAAAACACATAATGTTAGGATGGAAAAAGTTGACCTATCAAAGCTCCAACAGTCCAGATGGGTTGCAGACAAAGCATTTAGAATGTAAGAAATGGTGTGAGAGTCCCCAGGGTCTCCAAAGAGGAATCTAGATGCAGCTCAGATGTTGGTGGAAGAGATTATGCAACCAAGAAGAGTTGAAAGTGTCTGTAAAAACATAGCTGTCAACATTAATCTGGAAATAACTGAAGAAAACAGTTTGCTCCAAGGCAGCTCCTCAGCTTGGATACTTCTGAAAGGGAAGGCAACCACTGTAATTATCTGTCGGTCATCTAAACACAACTGGTGCTGAGAATCAGGAAAACAAACACACATGGGTGTTCCAGTGTGACAAAAGGACACGGGAGGCATGATTTACAAATGGGTTCTCAGGTGTTAAAACAGCCTTTACCACCTTTAGTACAGTAATCATAATCCTATTCATTTATTTATGTACATTCTACTGTTATCCCAAACCCACAAACCTTATTTTCATTTTCTGCATAATGAATTAAATGGCAAAAATATCCATCAGTTTAATTTCTTCTCTTTTTCCACCCTTTGTTTGTGAATTAAAACACTGGATTTATTAGATGAAAATAAAATCAAATCTAGCACTGAGCAAAATAATTATTTTAATCCTGCAGACATTGGTGTTTAATCAAATTGAAAAATAAAACATGAACTCTGCATCCAAAAAAAAAAAACAGAGAGAAAGTAATTACTTATTATTAAATGGAATTTCACCAAGAAACACTTCACATGTTCTGACTTCCCATGTTATTTATGTCTGGGCCAATGCTGTTGTTCATTATTCTATAGGTTTATAAATGCTGTGATTAACTGGCAAACCTCAAATGCCATTTATACAGAGACATGCAAAAAATACACAACAGCATATGAAAACTGAAAATATTCTCCATTCTTTAACTGAAGCCTGCAACTAAATTGAAATTAAACTTTAATTGTTTCTCTAGAAATGGGCTGAAACATTAGTTTCCATTTGCAACCCGAGCCTGGGGGTGTATTCAGCTTCCCTTTACACCTCCTGAAACCCTAAATGCCTCTACCACTCAGAGGAAAGAAACAAAGAGGTACTATAACAGACCAAAAATAACTCAAAACCAACAAAACCTGGGTATATTGACAACTGTAAAAGCAATTTAAAAAATTATTATACTACTATTGTAATGTAAATACAGCTAAGCCATTATTAAAAATGAAAAACAAGTCTAAACTCATTAAATGTATTTTTCCCCCTGAAAGCTTATGTCAGAGATACACAAAATGCTTCTACTTCCATTACCCTCCCTAGTACACTTCATCCATTAAAAATGTAATCACATGGATCAGGACATTCATTATCTGCTGTCATGCAAGTGCAGTGCCTCAGAAAGGCCATCATGCCACACGCAGCGTGCCCAAGATACTCAGGTCATATCTACAAGTGAGTTACTTCCACAAGATTCCCATCAGTTCACATGTTTTCACAACGTTATCAATAAAACGCTTGAAAAACCACCACAAGTCTACTTGCCAGCCTCAAATACTCAGGATCTGTGCTGACCTCAAGTAATTTTAAGTTGAGGCAACTTTGTGTAACTTATAATTCTAATGAGAGTAACTTCTCAAGGCAAGATTCGCTTCTGCAGAGGAACCAGCTTGATGTGGAAAGCGGGTGGCTTTTTAAATCATTATAAAAGCCAAGATGGTGAGAGCTTTAACTCATGCCAGAATCATCTAAGGCAGAGTCCCAGTAGGGTAAAGAGAAAAGCAGATTCAGAAAGAGATGAAAACCCAGCTCTTCACAAAGACTCACTCTTTCTGGATTTGAACAACTACTGAATTGAATTGTGCCTAAAAAAGAAAATCAACCCAAAGTAAAAAACCCCAACTGCATTTAACTACTCATTTTTGTCTAATCCTACAGTTACCTTTAAAGAAAAAAACATTGTTGTTTAGATTGGAATCTGCAAAACTCAAAGTCCTGGCAATCCCCAACAGTGAGGCCAATCAGCATCACGTTCTGAGATACAAAGCTGTGTGGCCACACCACTCTTCACCAAATACATCAAACCCACATGCCACGATACACAAGCTTTTCCTGGAATTTTAAATCAACATCAGATACTCAAGCATGTAACTCCTCTGATAAAGAGAAAACAAGTAAAGCAAAAAAGCTACTTAAATATCGTTTTTATGAGATCTGATTAAAGTTATCGATTCAATTTACCTAATAATTATGTAAACTTCTGTAATTGGATTTTCATAGTCTAGTTAGCCAAAACCAGAGTAATCCACCACATCAGAAGTAGGCTGGTTTGAAAGACTTCACACAATATTGTCAGTCTGGAGTTCTGGGGTGAACGTTTCATTAAATTCTACCATAAACCAGACACCACTGCTCTCCCTCATCTGTACCAGGCAGTTCTCTGGGAGTGGCAAAAATCTTGTAGTGAAGTAATCTGATTTATCTTTAAACACAAATGTGATCTGCCCACAAGTTTAGGTAACAAAAATACAACAACAAACTCATTGTTGAGGTCAGTTTTTCACTTGAAATATCTTTATGACTTCACAGAAGACTGCAACAGAAGAACTGGGTCAGGTTTGTTGAATAACAGAAAGGTTTCCTGCATTTTCTCTCAGGAAAAAATAGAGAAAGAATTAAAAAAGAACACCACATTCACAGTTGAACTTTGATGAGGAAGTTTCTCAGAAGATTAAAAGTAATATTAAAAAAAAAAAAACCAAAGCATTTAAAACATTTACCTGTTGTAAATTGCCCTTTTAACTTCTGGAACACGGGGTCTTGAGCTGTTGCCTGTGCTCTCCTTGCTAGTGACTCTGAGGCTGCACTAGAGAACATGGTGGACACGTTAGAGACATTCTCAAGACCTACTCCAAAAGTGCTGACTAACTTCTTGACAAAATTTAGTGTGTGAGGAGTGATTTTGGCATCTGAAACGGCTCCACTTTTCTCAAAGGCAACGGAATAGCACTTTGCCAAGCCCTGCTGCAGCTGCCTGAGGACCTAAGGGATGAAAAACCGAGAAGACAAACAGTCAGGAAGATGAGGCCTTTTGCTTTGACACTGCATTTTATAAAGTCACTCCCTCAGAAATATTTATTTAAAACTGTATTTTTCAAGTGCATCAGAGGGTCAATGAGAATGACAGCACTGATTATTATTAGCACACAGCTGAGCCACCTGGGCAGTGGAAATGCCGCATCACAAAGCGAATCCTGCTCTTTCAACAGCAGCGAAGTTTTAGATTCTTAACATAACCAAAAATAGGGAAACTGTGGGATGTGAGGAATCCTTCCTCAAACAAACACCGTGCTAAGCAGGCAGAACAGAATGGCCTGACACTCTGAAAGGCAAATAATAAAACAGAGCGGCACGTCCATCCGCTCGCTGTTTAATTCCAACTTTGGAGAACAATCACCACCTGTCACAGACCACCAGATCAAAGGGGAAACTGGTAACTGTGACTTAGGGTAAGAATATAAATTTTTGGTTAATACAAGCAACAGCTTAAATACTAGAGCCACTCATCAAGTTATTTAGTTTTTGGGAAACCTCTGTATTACTTCCAGAAATAACCAAGATCCTGAAAACTCCAATTGGACCAACCAGTTCTACACATAAATCAGCTTACTAATCAACACAAATAGCTATGTTTAAAAATAATTCTAGATAAATATTTAGCATTTCCACTTTCACCTAAGGAAAAGTTCTTAAAGCCAAATACCTCTTCATGCCAGTTCTCTCTGAACCAGACCATCTGATCTACAATGCCTTCCAGAGAAGACAGCAGTGTTGGATGTAACTCTCGCTGCATGTGCATGATCCTGCTGCATCGCCACATCGGTGCGGTGGCTCGGATTGGCCCAGGATCCGAGGCAGAGTGGGACTGATTTCCAACTGAACTTGGCTGCTGTTGCCCAGAATCTGGAAAATAAAAACACACACACAACCAAAACCAACAAAAGTAAATTACCCTTCATAAACTCGATACGTGCCTGCATGAAATAAAGTAAATTGTTCCAAGAATATGCTTTACATATTAATCAGGGATTATTTACTGAATTTGAGAATGTTTGAGAACTACTGGGTTTTAGAAAGAAAACTGCTCCAAATGCTCTTCAGTGGTACACAGTTCCCAAAGTTAGAACAATACACTCTTCAAAAACACAAGGAGGTGCAGCCATAGCTTTTACACCACCAAACCATGCCTTTGAAGTAACTGATCTTGTTTCATATAGGATCAAATAATTGAAATCGTGGGGGGTTCCCCCCCCTCCCTTTTCAAGAGATCTTTGGTACATAACTGACAAATAAACACCCTGGTGCCAACCCCATACAGATGCTGTAGAGTGTATCTTCTAGCACAACTCAGCTCTTGCATTACAACTACTCCAGGCAGTGACTAAGCCCAGAGTTGTGCTTTGGGATGACCCCACTGCTCCACAGAACCCACCCATATGGCAGGAACTGGTCATCACTGAATGTGCACGTGGCAACAGCAAGAATCTGGCATGTGCCAAATGTCTCTGGATATGACTGTATGGAAATATTGGGGTATATGGGCATTATTTAACTCATACCCTTCAAAACCTTATGCAGAAATTTAGTGAACTGATTTCCAGGTGAAAAGGGCAATTAAATAAACAAACTTGCAGTGAAGAATACAGAACAGAAGGGAGTGTTCTTCAACCAGCTCTCCTGGGGTTTCCGTGAGATTACAAGGGACAAAAGAACAATAACATTCTGTAGACTCATTTGACATTAACAACTCTGAGGAGGATCTGTTCTTGGAAAAAAGGTGGTGTGCAAGTCGTTCAATGTTCTCCCCGCCTCCCAAACACTTCTGCAAAGCCAAACTCCATTTTATTTTGTGTAAACTTCCTCATTTTACTTGAAAATTCACCAGTTATCATGGAGATGTTAAAGTACAGCTTACTCAGACAGAGCAGTGAGTTACATGACTTCATCTCTTAAATTATTCTTGAAAGTTTGACTCATTTGAAAACAAGCTGAATGTTTGCATGGTTCATGCTTCTAAAGTGAAACCTCTTAGAAAACTATGACGCTCTTTTGTATTTGTAATCCAAGAATTTTCTACCTCTTCACCAATTTTTACAGATAAAGAAGGTGTGATTCTTAAAATTAAGGTCACATTAGAATAAAGGAGATGAAACTCTTCTTGATGGATATTTTATTCAAGAAAATTTAAGACAGCAAGCCACCTGTAGATTTAACTTCACAGAAACAAATGGATGCAAGCAAACTTTATCAACATTTTTTTTACCTACCCCTGATAAGCTAGAATGTGTTTTCTAGAGACTCTATCTTCCCAGTAAAACCAGCCAAAACTCAAAATTATCCCTAAGTTAGACAAAGCCCAAACAATTTGATCATTATCAAGCTCACCACTTTTGTAGCGCTCTCGTTGTTCTATCTTCAAGGTCAAATAGAGGGTCCTTATAGGGAAGTAGACAGCTTGGGGATAGACTCTTCCCACCTGTTTGGAGAAATACGTATATCCCAGTTAAGGAAAAGTGACTGTGGGTCAAATCAACACGTATGGATTCTCTTTGTATACGAGTGCAATTCAATAATCATCAGCTCCTTGTTTTAAATAACAGCTTATGGAAAACTAGTAGTTTTCAGGAACATCCAAAGAGGATGAAAGGTAACTCCCTATGCACAGTGTTAGGGCATTACCTGATTAGGGCTTCCAGATCCCATTGCCTAATAAACCTGAAAGCAGCACAATGCCAGAGTACCAGCTGGGCCAGCTCACAGCTCCTGCTCACATGCATAATGGAAGAAAAACAGACCTAATGACAGCAGCTCGTCTTTAAATGAGACCACAACTCCCAGCAAAACCCGGGATACTCGATATGAAGGCCCATTAGAGACTAACTTTACTCCACTTAATTGTGGCACTTAATGTCAGAGGATACCAACTTCACACAAAAATAAATTAAAAAAAAAAAAAGATTTTATGGCTTCTGTTAAAAAAAATAATGGCTGAAGCAATGCAACTATTCAGCATCCCCTTTCCAATCTGTCAGTCCCAGTATCTGCTACAGGAAAGAAACAATGGGTTGAAGTACTACTCACATTAGAGCCCATCTTAAGACATGATTAGACTTTTCCAGGCACAATTTTACTAAATCATGGATTCTTTCTGCATCCTAATGGGTAAGTGGTAGAAATTTTGCAATGGTATTTCATGTTCAATAGTACAGCATGTCTGACAGATTACTAGCCTCACACACACATGCTTCGTGCTGTAATTCAAGAGTATACATTATTGTAAATAATTGGAAGGTTTAGGTTCTAGTACCTCTGCAAACTTGACTTTAAATCAGTAACACAGAAAATTTGGCGTTTCTTATTTATATTCCTTCTACAGACCTGAAGTTTAAACACAGATATCTACAATATTTATAAGCCCAAGCTCCAACTGCAGCAGGACTTCCAAGTCAGCAGTCACTTCTAAAAACTTTAAACAGGTCTCAACAAACAAAAAGTGTCTAGAGCTCACAGAAGTGAGGTTTTTCTGCCTGCTGACAGACAGCTGAGGACACTGGTGCTGCAAGACAATGCCAAGCCACACACACCAGGAATTTTGCCTTCCCTACTCTGCTTTCTTATGCTGTTTGGGCATGTGGTGGTCAGAGAAGGCAGGACACAGGCACAGGCACACACAACCTTACTGAGATACATGTACACAAGTATCAGTGCACATGCAAACACACATGGACATACCCTCTCTCTACAAAAATACACATATTCAGAGCTTTGAAAGATCAAGTGTGAGGGACAGGATAAAAGGAGCTGGGTATCAGAGAGTATCTTGAGCTGGGAGGGACCCACATGAATCATCAAGTCTGCATCTCAAAAATCAAGAGTGGAGGGAAGGAAAGCAGAAGAATACAGGGGGAATTCAGCACAACAGCTGCCCTCTGCCACTTCCAAGGAAACAGCAGACAGAAGTGAGCTGGGTACAGGCTAAGGCCAGAGCTTCCTATTGTCACCAGGGCATTATGGAGCTTCACAGTTGTTTTACATTAACGTGAACAACCAAACATCTGAATGCTTCCAGGTGAGCTGGGCAGACCACGAGCTGTTAACATCTCTGAAAGCACAATGTTGAACCCCATTTGCACTAAGCCATAAAAAAACAGCACCTAAACCCACATTAGCAGAACGAAATCACTTTATATTGGCACACAGGTATATGGCCTATTCTTAGATTCTGTCTGCTTCAGAGCAGACAGCGATAGGCAGCAGACTTAAAGTCCCAAAGCAAGTCTTCTCAAAGCTCCTGTCTGTTGGTTCAGAGGTACAAATCCAGGAAGTTTCCTCATCTAACTCCTAAACCTTATCCTTGAATGTCTAATCCTTTGTCATGCTAAACTGTAAGTGAAAATTTACAAAGCTCCAGTAAAGATTTCTGATGCAGACAGCTTTTTAAAAATCACATCTAATAAAAACCAAAGCACTAATGAAACAGCTTGCCCTTCAGTCACTAAAGCTAGCAATTCTTTATGCCTACTCCTATGTTACAAGCATTTAACTATGTTTTTCAAAATGTGTCTTATAATGTTCATAAAAAAGTGATAAATAGAGTTCCAGAGGGAAAAAAGCTCTAATGCCTCATGCACATATGGCATTCGATTTCACCGGATTTCATCTAAGTAATACTCACTTGGAAATGTGAAATATTCTGCTTATAGCAGGTTTAGATCATCAACAGTTGCAACCAACTATTTTTAAGGCTTGGCATTTTGAAAAATATTTGTATCTCATCTTGAAAACAAAGGTTACAGATCATAAAGAATCCATGATTATCTTTGTCACCTGACTAATGAGGTTCAGGAGGAGTTTGCCCTCTGAGCCAACCAGGCACGTCAACAGCTGTGGAATCCAGGCCAGCCACTGAATGGGTGGGACACCGATACAGTACTTGTCCACTGCATCTGCCAACGTGTTCTTATCATCATCGAAACTCAGGAGCCAAAGAACCTAGAGGAGAATTTCAAGACAACATCTCAGGGCTTGAAATTCAAGACACATCAATCATGATGCACAAAACCCCACAGATGTGTTATTAATATGACAGCAGAGTCCTTGCAAGTGGTAAAGTTGCCACAGACACAAGAATGCACTCATTCTGCCTGGCCAGTGTAATTTTTACTTCTTTAAATATTATTTCTAAGGATGCAAAAAATAAATGTAAGTGTACTACTCACTATGAAACAAGATGAAAAAAACCCCAAACTATGAACACAACTGCATTTCACAAATGCCTTGAGTTTTTGGCTAGGGGAGGTGTGGTGTGGAAAACACAGCATGTTTACAGAACCTAAAGCCTACTATTCAGATAAACTAACTTTCATGCAAGAACCTGAGTATTTCTTTGGGCATTTCTAATTATTTTAACTATCCATCCTTAATAATACATTTTCTACACTTTAATTTAAATGCAAATATATTAAGCACTAAGTAAAAATCACTAACAGATATACAGCCAGATAGGGAGAGTAATACACTTCAGGGTGCTATGGAGGCCACTCTTAATCTAAAAAAAAAGGTATTTTCTGTGTTTGTTTCATGTTTGAAATAGATTGCCCTCCACAGTCTGCTATCACTTTTAGATGTTCTTCATGAGAGAGATTAAAGTAAACATCTCCAAACTGAGAAATACTTAATACAAAGAGCTTTGGCTGAAATTCTGTTGAATTAAGAGTAAAAATTTACAGAAAGTGCTTATTTAGAATAAAATGCCACACTGAGGTAAAAGTTCAGATGAGTTACCCATAGCAGACATGAAATTAGGTTATAAAAAGTATCTGAGCTACACACAGTGACCCAACAGTACCCAGATGCAGAGTTTGAGCCTAAATTAAAGCTTTCCATCAGGTATTTCTCTAACCCCACTAATTTGGGCACTGAACATTATCCCCAGCCTTTTCTGAAGGGGTGGAGCTCCAATCCTGTTTTAAACATCTCCATCTTACCTTTGCTAAGTATTTTCTGGACTTGCTCTCATTCTGATGGCGACAGGCGTGCAGGTAGCAAGTAATAGCAGAGACACCCAGGTGAAGCTGCCTCTCCTTCACAAAGATATTCTCCAGGTAATCACCCCACATGGCCCATGCTTTCACCAGCACATCGTGCATTTGCACAGCTGCAGAGAAAGCTTTATTTGCTTCTTCAGACCTGCATTGTGACAAGTAAGAATACTGGTTTTATACTACAAAAAGGTTGCTAAATTATCTAAGAGTTGCTTAGATATTCAGCTCCTTTCTGAATTCTCTATGCTATTTTTTCCATTAAGCTCTTTAGTGAGTTCTTACACCTGTTTTGTCTTAGCTTTGCTCAAAGTTCAGCACCTGGGAATGCAACTGCTTTGTAATGGAAACAAGTATGTCAACATCTAAGATCTCTGGAGATTCCCTGAAAAAATACCTCAAAACCTTTCAGCACACAGCAACCCAAGCAGTGGAGCACGATACTGGGAAACAAACAGGTTGAAACATAAGAAAAGCAGAAGCAAACTGCATTAAAAAGCTCTTCTCCACTGAGCAAAAGGCAGAGTAAAAAAAAGCAACACTGGGAAGATGTTACACTAGCTATCCTTTGGAGGACTACATCTGCCTTACCTGTTCTCCCACCAGCGTCATGAAAAAATTTACAATCAGCGTTACCTGGCAGGTCAGTTCCTCATCCTACAGCCTTAAACAGTTTACTTCTCAACAGGAAAAGAGAAGGAACATGAAGGTTGATCACACAGCTCTTGGTAACAGAAGTTACCTCTTCTCTAGGTTTCCTCATGTGTTCCTAGTTCAAGATCTGGCATGATTCACCCCAATGTACACACACACAGAGCCCCTGAATCTATAATTTTTCAGGCTTAAAAACAAAGGGTGAGAACACTCCCATTAATGATTAATGTTACTGAAATGAAGAAACTTTTAAAGCATTCCAAGATTCTTTACTAATAGAAAGCACTTCACCTCCCCCTTATAGAAAAGCTTCAAAATAATCTGTACAAAGGTAACGTAATGCTTGTTTGACTAATTTTTTTTATTTAATATTTTTATATAAAAAAATGCAGTTGTTTGGAGAACTACAGTGATAAAGGTCAACTATAGAGGCAAAGCTGTAAAGAGGAAAACAAATTTGTCTGTCAAAGTACATATGAGTTTCTATGTTAAAGGAGTATGTTACTTGCTTCCAGAGGCTTTCTGCACCCTGCATCGAGGTTCTGAAGTGAGCTACCACAGCACCAGCCTGATAGATGACTTTGCATTGCTACTTCCCCTCTACATACAGGGGACTTCTCAGTCAGTTTTCTTTTCTCCTTCTGTACAATCCATCATTCCTGACACCAGAGATGACTTTTTAAAACCAGTTTGTATCACCTTGCTCAGCAAACGGGCAGCACAGGGAGATGCAAGAGCAGAGGTGACTTTTTTAGCTGACACAGGGGTAAGCAGTAGCCACCCAGGGTTCCACACCACCGTTCCTGTGACCTTCCTACACCCCGACCTCCAGTGCTGTGCTAAAAAAATACCTGTATGTTTTTTGGTAAGATTAAGAAACTGTAAGTACATGAGAACCATGTTTTTAAAATCATGTTTATCTATTCCACCCTGAAAGCACAGTTTACCTTTACCTGCATGAATTAATTAAATAACACTTCCTTCTCTTTACACCTCAACTGAAACTAAGTTCACTTATGGGCATAAAAAAGCCCATTGCACTTTCCATCAAAGTAATTACATTCTGCCTATTTAAAATTCTCTCTTGCATCCACAGAAGACGATATTCATCATTTCCTGACTGAAATTGCTATGTGAAGTTGCAGCATACAGCTCAGAGCCTGATGGATTTCATTCCGCAGGTGTCCACACCAGAGTGGTAACGGAATGATTCCACCGATCCCCAACATGCAGTGATGCTGCCATTAAGCACCACCCATGCAGAAAGCTGTTCAAATCTGAAGGGGTTTTTCTGGCATCACCACACAGAATTTGACTGCTAAGATTTGTTTTTAAAGCCAAATTAAAGACATCTTCCTCGAAATAGTAAAATGCCTGTCAGCATAAAGCAGAAATATTACAGAGTAGCTATGTGAAAGCAAGGCTTGCACCTCAGTGTCTAATTGCTGCAACACAGGATGTCTCCAACACACACTGCATCAGTCTTTACAATTAAATTATCAGAAACAAGTGTTGCATTTCCATAGCATACAACAGATTCATCTCAGCCCTCAGAACTACGCCAGCACACATTTCCCTATGCCTTGACTGGCTGCAGCTGTTGGGACATACAGAAGTTAGAGAAACAGAGGTAGGTTCGTTTTGTTTAAGTAGCTGTAAACTTACAGACAGCTTTATTTTTTCCCCCTTGTTTTATATGTAAGAAACCTCCTTTAGTCAACTACACAACGATGTCAGTTAGACACCAGTTCTGTAAGTAAGCACTTACAGAACCAAGGAGGAGGGGGGTACGGTATCTTAAGGTGCAAAGCTTAGGACTAACTATTCTCTCTGCCTCTTCCCATCTCACCCCCTGAAATAGAGATTTTTTTAAAAAAGAACTGGTACAACTTTGCTTTAACTACTCTTTCCTACAACACTTGGAAATATGACCAACCATTTAACTTCCAACTATGAAGGAGCTCTCACATTTACTTACTTATACAGTTGTGACAAATCTTAGGCTGCTATAAACATATGGAATAACTTTCTTGCTCAAATACTGTGTTGAAATACTTCAGCTTCATTTTTGTCAGATGTGTGCTAGTGCCTCTTCCACCCAACGTACTTACTTGTTAATCTGTGCCAAGAACATTCCCTTCAGTGCATAAAACTCAGCAGTCATCTCCTTGGTGAAGTACTTCAGATTGGTCGATTCAATAACTTCAAGACCCTGTTAAACAAGCCTCGGTGAGAAAAGCATTCTAAAGTGGTAGGTTTTATTAAAATGAAAGCACCATAAAAACACAGCCAAAATATTCTCTTGGAATTTAAACAGCCTGAGTTTCTGGTATTTACCTTTCATTTTAAAAAGTCTGAACTGACAATTTTAAGCTTCCACTGGCTTATGCAAAGCCACAGATACTATAGACAACGTTCACCAGGTGATGGGTTACCTTTACAACCTTGGGTTTTATGTTTGTTATTTATATTAAATTACATTATTATGACAAGGTCTCAGTTAGCTGCCTGTACA
The DNA here is from genome assembly GCA_020800305.1 of Porphyrio hochstetteri. Lineage (NCBI taxonomy): Eukaryota > Metazoa > Chordata > Aves > Gruiformes > Rallidae > Porphyrio > Porphyrio hochstetteri. The sequence continues at coordinate 15,852,706 of CM036920.1, forward strand.
ATGATGTCAGAGGGTTTTGCCTGCAGTCACATTTTCCTGCACTTTCAACACATGATTTCAGGTCAGCGTGCCAGCGTCCCTCACTTCTGAGTCAGACACTCACAACTGACTCGACCTTCAGTTAGTCTTGCACTAGGCTTGTTTCTTCCTATTGCAATTAACAGAATTATCAAAGTCCCTTCCATTTATCTATCTTGTAAGATCTCAAAAAACCCCATTTACTTTGTACCTGGCTAATTCTGAATATATATTGACAGGTTTCAAAGAGGACAGTTGCACCTTTGACTGAGAGCATCACTTCACACAACGCTCTATGCACAGTATGACATGGCCAACAAAATTCAGACCCTGTTTCACATACAGGCAGTTGATTTAAATCAATGTATCTGATGGCCCTTGGGACACTCCAAGTTCCAACCATTCTGGAGCTAAAGCTGCCATACCTGCATACATTCATTTTTGCCCATGACCCCAGCCAGCTGAAGGTAGCATTTCACTTGCTGGCGGATCTTCTGGAAGCAATCCACGATGGGCACGGTCGGGATTGTGTGGATGCGACTCAGTATGTCCAGAGCCACGTTGACCAGCCCTTGTTTTCGAGCGATCTTTCCATACTGGATAATTGCTGATGCAGAGGCATGAACTCCCAACATTGCATTATTGGAACTAGGATCATGCTGAGAGCTATTCTCATATGCAGTTACAATGGCTAGAAATAAAACACCAAATGTTTGGCATTAGAAATTAAATTATATATATATAGCAATATCTTACACAGCAATACATATAAAAATGATGATTTAAAATAATGAGGCATTTAAATGGAAATTGAATAAAACCAAACACTTGTCAAAATCAACAATGTTCCTGTAGGCTTAAATACAAAAAAAAAATACAAAAACTTATTTCAAACTATGCATTGTCTGGAAAATTACATGATGAATGCATGCTGGACCAGGAAGTTTTACCCTGGTAATGATGTTGTCTCCACATGAAAATGCTGCTCCAGTGGGATAAATCATCTGACACAATAGGTAACCTGTTCCTCCACGTCTTTACGACAGTCTTCATATCATGTAAGCTGTTGTTCCTCCCCAGATTAGTTGGTTGCAATCCTGCATTTATTTGGGCTGCTTCTTGAAGTTCAATTATTTGCTGTGCTGCCTAGAAAACATAAAACAATATTGATATCATACAGTACAATAAGCTGGCTGATTTCACTGCTAGAAAAAGGTCTCTATGAATAATGCCACCTTTAAGTGATCAAGTGATCATTAACAAAATCTATTCATTAACAAAAAAGCAAACTGACTGAAATGCTGAATCCATCCACTGAATCCCCTGCAGAGAACTTACCCTTCTATGAATTAAACCCCACGACTTTAACAGGGCTTATCAGTATAAACTCCCTGGTCAGGACCTGACTTCTCGATAGGAATCTGACCATACTGTGTGCTCCTGAAGGTATTACTTCAACATACACTGCAAAGCCCTTTGCTCTGAGAGTTCACTTAAGTGAGGAATGCTTTTCACTGACATCTACCCCCAGATAAATGAGAGGAACAGACAATGGCAGCATTCTCAAACCTACTAAAGGCACCAGACATTTCCTTAAAACTTCAACAACCTGAAGAAAAGGCCCACAAACTTTAATGGAATTTAATTACCTGTAGTACAATAAAACCAATGTAGTATTCTCTAAGCTACTCCTTGGCAGATAACAGTTGTATTCATTGTTAATCAACCAAATAAGATAACTATTAAAGAAAAAAAAAGGCAGTCCAAATTTAGAATGAAATCTCTTGAAACAAAATAAATTAAACAAAGTAATATTTTCCTACAATCATCTCAGTATCAGCTCTCACAGTAGCTTAACCTTCATCCTACACCCATTCATCACGTAAATTTAATTTTCTCACAGGTATTTAATCACATACTATCTGATATTAAAAAAAAAGTAATTACTGCAGTGCAAATTCATGGCTGTATTTGTACCTCTGTCAGTCAGTGACTAATTTATCGTTTCTTCATGAGGGATATATACATATTAGATTATTTTAAAAGCTTGTTCTAACTGATATCTGAAAACATTTAAATACTTTATTTAGCAAAACTAATCCTTTCATGCTGCAGATACTGCCATTCTTAGGGGAGGAGAAACTTGAAATACCAGGGAAAGCTGGGCAGGAAGGAATTAATTTTGTCAAGAAGCCTTCTAGTGGTATTGTATCAGCTCAGACAAGGGAAAAGCTGCACCTATTTACTTGACAACTTCCTCTTCAATGGACAAAACTTCCATATTCATTCCCTTTACCTGATAGATCAACTTGTATTAGAATCACAGAATCACTTAGGTTGGAAGAGACCTCTAAAATCACTGAGTCCAACCACAGCCTGACCCTGCCCAGCCCACCTCCAGACCTGTCCTCAAGTACAACATCCACTCAACTTATAAACCCCTCCAGGGATGGTGACTCCACCACCCCCCTGGGCAGCCTGTGCCAATACTTGGCAATCCTTTCAGTAAAGAAAATATCCCTGATATCCAACCTAAATCTCTCCTGGTGCAATCTGAAACCATTTCCTCTGTCCTATCACTTTTTACCCAAGAGAAGAGACCAACCCCCACCTCTCTACATCCTCCTTGCAGGTAGTTCTAGAGAGGAATAAGAAAAGGAGGCCGAGGGGAGACCTTAAGACTAAAAAGCCCCAGCTCCCTCAGCCACTCCTCATAGGACTTGTGCTACAGACCCTTCACCATCTGAACATAAGGTTCATCTTCAAGAACCTTCTGGAAGCATCTCAAAACCAAATCTCATTTCTTAAAGACGAGTTTAGGCACCTACTTCCATTTGATTATACTTGGCAATAACATCTACTCTCAAAAATTCTTCTCTTACCGTTGCAAAATGAATTATTCACATAATTAAATCCAAGAAAAACAAAAGGCTGTTGATGTTTCATACTTTTCAAAAGGCAAGAGGATTCCATATTTGTTACAGTAATATATGCATAAAGTTGCAATGCCTTTTCCACCACATAATCCATGTTATTCCATCTCACATCATAATTAAATTGCATATTCTACGTTATCAGAGTTGTGGCAGCTGCTTCCCAAAAATATTTCTGGAGGTCTGAAGAAAAATGGTCTCAATTCTTACAAGTTCTTCCTGACAGGGCCAGAAACAAAATCTTTTCCCTAATTTTCCTGGTGGACTGTTTGCAAGACACACCTTTGCCAAAGAGAAAGACTCAGAGCCCAGGATTTAAACGTTCTTGCCTTGAAATTGAATTGTCAATGTTGTGTGAACAAAATAAAAGATTTCTCACACCAAAAATAAAGATGCACTCAGAGTACAGCATCTGAAAACCAGTTTACATTTCAGTAAGTGCTGGAAAACAGAATATTCTTTGCCTTGTAATATTTAATGATTTGAGAGGTACAATATGGCATGCTTAAGTAAGCACTGAGAACCTGTTTAGCAAGGATGGTAATAAAAGTCATCTTTTAGTTTCTTTATCTGAGCACACTCCTTCGCAGAGACAGAAAATAGCATGCCCCCTTCTGAGAGCAAAATGCTTTTATGATGCAGCAGCAGACAATGAGCTCTGCCTTCTAGAAATGAAGTTAAGGAAAAAAGCAACTAAGGAGAAAAACGGCACAAAAAATGCCAGCTTTGCCCATCCGCTGTGTATGCCCCAGGCTATCCAAGCAGAAAGCTACTGATCCTTCAGAAGTCATGGACTCAAGCATGGACACAAGAGTTTATTTGACCATCAGTGCTGTTAAGTCATGTGCAACATACTGCAGTAGTTTTACAGGACAGTATGAAATCCAAGTTACAAACTTCCCCCCTGTTCTAAAAGATTGTGACATAGAATTAAGCTACTTACTCTTTTTACAATATTACTAAAGGATTTCAACGCTGTGTGGAACAGAACCTGCCAAATGAGCAAGCTGGACAACAAGCAAAGCTGAAGATTGGCGCCTGAAGCTGAGGTACCCACATCAGTCTGTCTAGTAAAACCCACTCTTCCTTTGCAGCAGAACCTGTACACAATTAACTCCCTGCCCAGGAAGAACTATCTTTTAAGACCAGATTCCTTCCTACTTCCTTCCCCTAATGCAAATCAGAACATTTAGCAATAGAGAGTAGAAATGACACAGCAAAGGTAAGGCTCACATTGGCCAATATCTGTAGTATTTTTCCTAAAGGTCTCGGTGCTCATCTGAAAAGTGCTTTGCTAACTACACACTTTTACAGGTTTTGTCTCTTTGACCTTAATGATTAAGCCACAGGGATGTTCAAAACATGCTCAGTCTGTTGAGATCACTACTCCTCAAAGGAACACTTCTAAACACGTTTTCCTTACTGAGCTAACTGATTTTTAAAAATAAATAATTAATTTATTAAAATAAAATTAAGTGAATATATATAGGAGTACCTTCCAGTTGCTGAAATACCATACCACATTTAACTGAAACACTTAGGAGGTTATTTTAACATTTCTACAGTAATATACCCACCCAAAATGGGCCTCACTTCAAAGCCCACCAAGGTCTCCAAGCAGTGTGTGGCACTATGCATTAGCCCACAAGAAGAGGTGAGCCACCTGATCAGTTTTTAAATAGCTACCTGTGTGTGCTGCAGGCAGAATGGATTCAGGTAACCTAGCACAACTTTAAAGGAATCCAAAATCCAACTTTTTTTTAAAAAAAAAATACCATTATGGGGAAAAAGATGAGTACTTTACAGTAAAACATTTTATGCTCACAGTCACTGAAAGTTCTGAAACCTGCTACAGCAAAATAAGCAGCAATAAAACAGCCTTTCATTCCTACCTGGAGAAGGGGAGTATGAACGTGCGAGACCACGTGAGGCAGCCTCCGCCACTCGCGGATAGCCAAGCTGCTGGCCATCTCCACCAGCCGCTCGATGAAGTTCAGCTGCTGCTCCTCTGGGTGGCAGATGGCCAAGTACCCCCGGTACATGTTCACCTTCCAGGCCATCTCTTTCGGACAGCTCAGCTCCACCTGGCAACGAAATGGGAAGTCCAGTAACAATCACTCATCCTCAAATGCAGACTTGTACAAATTATTTTTTACAAGCCTTAGGCAAACACTCAGTGGGGTTTTTTTTTTTTTTATAAAAATCAGCTCGTTTTCTAAAAATATCAGCCTAAAATACCAGAATTTTTGTCATTAGTTTCAGATCTCTTGAAGTTATTGGCAAGAGCAGGCTAGCCAATAATCAGTGCAGTCAGCACAGGAGTAGGGGCTCCCTACAGCGTGCTGTTAGGGTCCTGTCACACTGACAGAGACAGCTGAGCAAGCTGAAAGCAGCCTTGCAACAGGAGCATGAAGTTCTGCAAACCAGCTTCACCCTCTGTAAAGAACGGAAGATGCTTCTTGGCAGCTAATGCACCTCACCTCTGAAATGCTTCAGGGGTCCCAGAACAAGCAACGTCAGCTCCTCACTGAAAAGGATCCCATCCCTGGATGTCAGTGCATTATGCTTCCTAATTGCCTAACTGTCATTACTAACTTTAAGAGATTAAACAGTTAATAATATTTAAAGTCATCTACAACTAACCTTCCTATTGTGTCAAAGTAATTTCTGAGACCAGGTGCAAGTCAGGTCATAGTGGTAAAATAATTTTTATAAATAATTTTAAACCATCTTCTATATGCCCTGGAGCAGCAGAAATACTGCAACTAACCCCAGGACAGTACTTGCACTGTCCAGCAACTAAATTCTGTGAGCATTTTACAGTAAACTTGCACTTAACTGATGCTCATTCCCTGACACTGCAGGCCTTAAATCTAGAACCTTTGGCCTTCTCTTTCTCCCACATTATATCAAACCCTTTATGGTCCAATATGCAACACAGAAATCCCTCAGCATGATCTTCCTGTCGATATACTGCACCTTAACCATTCCAGTTGTTATTTCTGTTATCTTCAACTGACTTTTACACCTGAGCCAGCAAAGAGAAACTGCCAGGTGGGAACCTCCACACTGGAAAAACCTCTCATTCTTTATTACATTATCTACTGGATCATTAAACACAACGGCAATGGAAAGCAGTCTTGGGTCCTATCAAAGGCCACTTGCCATTTTAATGGCTCGACTTTAATAGGTAGATTATTAAAAATGTTTCAGGAGAGATTTACAAAAACTGATAGGTGTTTGCCATCCTTTCTGACCTCTCCTGTGAATCACCCACAGAACTTGATAAAAAACAGCCACATTAAAGAACAGCAATAAAAGGGGAGTCACGACTACAGCAGCAGAGACTCAATTATTCTTTCACATCCTAATATTTATGCAAACGTGTCCTGACACTTTTACAAGAAAGTGGGTAGAGACACAAAAGCTGCGTTTACAGCTTCTCCTTAGTCGTTTGGTAAATGTCTCATTACTGGAAATATCTCATTTAATAAAGCTGCAGCTAAAGCGTATCAGCAGCTCTTTGTGATTGTCACTTCTGCTCAACGTGCAAATCTCTGAAGCCAGAACCTGTCAGACACCATCTAGTTCATTCTGCTCCAACTCAAGATTTATAATATATCCTGTAATACACTTCTTATTTTAGGTTTCAAAGGTTGCTCATTTATTAACAACTCTATAATCAGCCACTGAAGTTGCATACTTAAATAGGATGTAAAGTATCGATTATTTTAAGAATAACCTTTAATTAAAATGTAAGTATAACCCATGTGGTAATTTCTGTAGTATATGCAGCTTGCTACTTACAGATTTGCCTTCACATAGGCTGATAAAGGATACAAACACACCTTTAAAGACACCTATTCTGTTTGAACCATCAGTACTACAAACATTGAAAAATTCAAATTTCAAGCATTGCAAGGTTAGACACTCTTAATTTAGGCTCCATCAAAAGACAATACTACCTTTAATTAATTAAACTACTTTTACTCTCTTCACAGTCTAGCCATTCACGCAAGACATACTGATGCCATACTTCTTTTCCCTTCTGGCAAAACAAAGTGTTGCAGAAGAATAAACATACTACATTTAAAAACACAATATTTGGTCTGATTTTGAAGGAAGTGAGAGAGACACAGCACTCAGCACATTTATCATGCCAGACTAAGTTGTCAGAATGAAGCATGCTGTGCAGATCGTTTCTACACAGGAACTTAATCCAGCAGGGTACTGGAATTAAAGGATGCTCAGCACTTTTTATAATCATTTTTTACCTTTTGCAAATGTTATGAAACTACAGGCTCTCAATTTGATGTCTAACAGGTAGGTATTGGTTCAACACTGAAGCCAGTCCTGATGAAACAATAAACCCCAATCAAGTGAGAGGTTAATTCTTCTGGCTCATTCCCCGCAACATGAAAACCATAACCTAAGGCTTTGCTCAGAGCTTTGTCGGTAAAATTACAGTTTAAATATGCAAATTCATCCCCAAATTCCAAACTCTGATACCATTAGCAGAGTAATCCCAGTAATGGCACACTGCATGCAGTGGTGCAATGAAGATCAGGAAGTTTTCCACCTGTGACTTACTGCGGTAGTCTCACTTGTCAGATTTCAGTACTACATCTGGTTTATGTTCCTACACTAACTAACCACAGATGAACATCTCCACTTCCCATGAAAAGAGAGTTTATTTGCTTAAAATTAAAAAGCCCAAACCCAAACAAACAAATCAAAACAAAAAACCCACAAAGTTTTCAACCTCCTACAGAACCACGTACAACGTGATAAAGCAAACCCCGATGGGATGGTTCTTAAGCAGTGGGAAGATGCCAACAAGAGGATAAGGAGAAAGTTACCCAGATATGGCCAGCTTTTGGAGGACATTTTGATGAATTCCTTCACATCCCAGATACAATATCTACCTATGTATTTTCTGTCTCATCTTTCAGAAAGCAGGGGGTCATTTACAACCCGCTTCTCTAGACATTTAAACTTCATTAAGAGAAGAAATGTTTATGAAACTCGGCAAGAAATGTATCATCCAGATTTAAAACTTTCCAAGTGTTCCTGTCTGTGTGCAGCGTGACCCCTCCTGCCTGCAAGTTGTTCTGTAACATCCAAAGTTTCATCAAGCATTTGGCCATCGAGCATGTGGAAAGCAAAGCGCACGATGTCTCCCAAGTGAAGCCCAGGGAAGGTGCATGCTGCTCAGCAAAATTAATTACAAGGAGAACACAGTAACAAACTTCAGAATGAATCTGGAAGGTCAATAGCAGGGAAGTAGAAACAATACATATTATCCCTTACCTAGTGAAGGTGGTAGCTACCTCCCTTGCCACAGACAAGTTCCTTGAAGCCAAGTACTGTGCTGGCTTCTAAAACCATATGGAAGAGGCAGGACACAGCTACGCTACTTCAGACGAAGAATATGGCCAGAGAGGCTGTGGCATCTCAACATTTAGATATTAAAACTCCACCAGACAAGGCAACTTTATCTACTTAGGCCCTGCTCTGAAGGGAGTGTCGGACCAGATGACCTCCAGAAGTCCCTTCCTCAAGCTATTTTATGGTTCTGTAAACTCTACATTAAACTCTAAGAAATAGAATCGTTAATTTGTTACACTTCTGAGGAAGACTTGGAACATCAGAAAACTCCAAACTCAAGTTTTCTGACACCAGAGAACATCAAATAAAGAAATTACAGAAACAACTCCTACAGCAGTGCCATCTCAAAGCCTCAGCTCTCTGTCACAAACGTCTCTATCTAGAAATCTGTTCAATCATTATGGTATTTATATCTAGCACAAAACTTACCACAAATTGTCACCATTTGAGAGGAGATAAAAATAATTTTTAGCTTTACTTCTTTTCTTCAGCAAAGACTGTTCATTTACACAGCGTCGCTTCCCAAAAGCCTGCTCTTCCTTCTAAGTGCTCTTAGTGTTTTTACTTACATGCTTGCTAGTATAAAGATTATACACACACGAAATTGTTTGGGGAACACATTTGAAAGTCAATCATCTAAAAGCTAAGCGTGCTCTTGTGCTTATGCATTATTTACTTTACTTTGGCAGAATCAAAGCATTTTTCCCCCAGAGTAACCTACCCTTTCTTTAATCCCAGTGATCTTGTTGAAGCCCAATCCCCATCTCCGTCAATCGATTTGAACTCTGTCTCCTGCACAGCCAGTCTCACTGAGGCACCCCACAACATCTAATTCAATGCCTCTCTCCTCTCTGCTGCTTTTACCAAGTCCTTTACGCTTTCTCAAAGGAAATCAGTTTCTTCAACTTCCTGCTTCAGGCTACTCGCCGCGTTATCCCTGTGCCACTTCTAGTGGGATTTGTACTCCTCCAACCTCTTTCACCCACACCTCATGTTCTTCTCATTGCTTCCCAGTTCAGGCTCATCACCTGAGGTTCGTTACCTGCTCTTCCTGCCCCTCATTTCTCATTAGATCTCCACTTCCAGTCTTGACCACACCGGCTCCAGTCTCTGGTAATCCGCACATTTTACAATTCTATAATGTAACGGATATATTCCAAAATCAAATGAGCTTTATTTAAATGGAACTGAAGCAGACTCAAAGTGAGAATGAAGTTAAAAATCTAGCACTTGATTTGCAGGTGTTGTTCCTGTGAAGGTGTAAAATACAGAGACCATCCCTCCCCAATGCTGCACTGTTTGAAGTACTACTGAATGCTTGCAAGGGTTCCATTTTACACACACTCCTGTTCCAAGCATTTATTGCTTTTTAATGACTGTTTTACCATGCCCTGTATCTTTCACCTGCCCTGCCTAAATTTCTTACACAGTACAGCTTTATCAGCAGGTAGAAGAGAACCTAGTTTGGTGAAATGACATGCTTCAGTCACTAAAATACCCAGCTGGGTGCTGGGACATCAGAGAAAACTTCACATTGTCTGTGAAATGAACTGTAATGCTGCCTCGTTAGAAGGCTCATCAGTAAAATAAACAAAGAAATTAAACATGAGCATAGAAAGCCCTCACTCACCTGCACCAGAGCCTCCTTCATAGCAGTCCAGTTTGAGACCCTCCACGCACATTCCAGTACTAGGTAAGGATTGATGTGACCTTTCGATTGGCCATATTCTGTCAAAGGTTCCCACTGGTTCAATTCTTTGGAGCAACTAAGAAAAAAAAAAAAAAAAAAAAAAAAAAAAAATCAAAGCTATTCTCAATTTAGGTACAAAAAGAAAAAAAAAAAAATCAATAAAAGTGACTATAAATGTTGCGTATCACAATATTATCTGCACATTAGTTTGTCTGGAACAGCTCTGCAAGCACTGCAAAAGTGTTACCCAGATGGGAACTTTTTTTTTTAGAATTTATTACCAGTTGTAATACAGAAATCTGTGAACAGAGAAGAGCTGCCTTTTGTGTCTCCCAAAACAACCATTTTAAATAGGAAAAACAAATTTTACCTCTAGTCTGTTTCCACCAATAGCAAATTACATTTTTACAACACTTCAGGCATATCACTTCTGAGGGTCTGTTAAGGGAGTGAAAAATAACTTTTCCTATTCCCTTAAGTTTCCCCAGTATCCAAGCTAAATCCCAGGCTAAGTTTATTCTCATAACTAATGCTTTAAACCAGCTGGGTATTTTAATTCTATTGCAAGGTACAAAGAGTTGTTCTACATCAGCTTTAAAGTCTTACCGGATCCAATGGTCTTCCCAGAGCTGGTACTCAGGGAAGATGGAAGGGGAAGCGTTGTTCCGCTCGTGCTCTTTTTTAGCCTTTTCCATTGCTTTTTCATAAGTTTCCTGGGCCTAAATAAAATTCAGACCATTTTACTGTTCCATCTGCTATATATACACTGACTCACATCCTTTTCTTAAAATAAAAAAGGCAGAAGAATACTTTTTAAAAATCTAAGTTAAAGGAAAAAAAAAAAAAAAAAGATGAAGTGTGTCAAGTCACTCCTGACTACAGCCATTATTTGGTAGCTTTACAGATATCATGAAAAACTGATGGATGTGCTGAAAAATCTCACCTTATCTAGGTATTACATGGCCTGAAACCTCTCTGCAGCCACCAGAGAAGCTGTGGCCCTTTCTATTGCAGAAGACTGAAGTTATTGTGCAGAATATTCTCTTGCTGACCAGAATAGTCATCCTGACAGCAGAACTTCTCAAAACTGTTTCTAATACCAAGAGGGTACCTGCTCAAAAAAGCCATGTTGTTCATAGGCAATAGCTGTTGCTGTCTCTGGGAATTTGCAGCGTTTCTGCCACAGTCCAGCCCACATATCTTCTTCTTGGAGCAAAGAGTAGAGCTCAGCAAGGGAATCTAGGATCTCCTAGAACATTAAACACACAGATTTCTCTGCAGTCAAGCTGTCAGTACCAAGCACAACAGATAGCAAAACCACACGTCCTACTCCAAGGCAAATTGAGAGAGACATGGAAATAGACAAGTGTTTATATCAAAACTCTCTTTCAAACTCTAGAAGGCAAGCAATTAGTAACAACCAAGTCCTGAGATCAACACTAACACTCCATTACATGATAAAAACCCCCTATGCCTTGTACATTGATTCTTGCTTGTCTTCCCTGATGTAACATATCAAATCCTAGAACACAAAATTGTTTAACAAGCCAACAACTCAGTCTCTAATGTAAAAAGAAAGAGCAATGTTCAGCTTCTTCAGCTGGTCACAAACATGCCAAGGTAGATTACAGTGACATAACAGACTACTAAATACAACATCACCTGTATACAGGGAACTCAATTTTGTTCAGCTAATAATTCTTTAAGGTTCTAAACCAAACAGGCTTGATATGGGAAAGCATACTCCCTTTGAGGGAGACAGAAACAATACAGACTTCTACTCAAGATTTAAAACTAGGGGCAAAATAGTTTCATCTAGTTCTAAAGTGCTGCAGAGAATTAGTGTCAAAAGCAAATGGAAAAGAGGGAGAAAGACAGAAAAATATGAAAACATCAGCGACAGATGAAAGAAAAGCAGGAGAAGCAAGTAAGATACGGAGCAGGCACTGGTGCAAGTGTCTGTATTCACAAACAGACGACTGGAATTTCTTCACTGAATCAAAAGGTAAAAATCTACATTATTGAAAACACTTCTACAAACAAAGATTGAGAAGCCATTGTCCCCCCATACTGGTGAGACCAGCACCTCAAGTACTGTGTCCAGCTTTGGGCCCCTCACTGCAAAGACACTGAGGCCCTGGAGCGTGTCCAGAGATGGGCAGTGAAGCTGGTGAAGGGTCTGGTGCACACATCTGATGAGGAGCGGCTAAGGAAGCTGGGGTGGTTCAGCCTGGAGAAGGCTGAGGGGAGACCCCTGATCGCTCTCACAGATACCTGATAGAGGTTGTAGCCAGGTGGGCATCAGTCTCTTCTCCCAACTAAGAAGTGACAAGAGGGAAAGACCTCAAGTTGTGCCAGGAGAGGTTTAGTGTGGATATAAGGAAAATTTTCCTCACCAAAAGGGTTGGTGAAGAAAAGCCTTGAAAGAGGATGCCCAGGGAAGTAGTGGAGTCACCATCCCTGAAGGCATTTAAAAGTTGTGTGGCTCTGATGCCAAAAGACATGGCTGAGTGGTGGACTTGGCAATATTAGATTTACAGTTGGACTCAGTGATCTTAGGGGTTTTCATCCAACCTGAATGGTTCTATGATCCTGTTAGACTATGCTGCCACTGTGTTTTTCTCTTTACATCACATAAGGTATTTCAATTACTATGACACTACCTGTTGAGGAGGTGTTATGCTTTCCTGCTCATAGAACTCTGTTGTCTGTTTAGGCTTAATTTGTAGGCTCAGTCCCTTTTCAAAGGCTTGATGTTCCAGCATCAGCGTAGAACGAAACCAGAGATTGTGAGTTTTACCCAAGTACTTCAGGACACAAGGTCTGATGGGAATGGGAGGAACACACTGTGACATGGCTTCCACAAAGCAATTCAGGGCACTGGGCTGGCAATCCCGCTGGACCTGATGGCTACCACTGCACAAGAAAGGGCTTATTTCCCCTGCCAGAGCCTAGAAGAAAAAACCAGAAAGGATAGTTATCCATTCATTCAGATTCTTCAGTTAGAGAATTTAGATTTAAAATCCCCTTAATACAGGGAACAATCCTTTGATAAGTGTATTTCTCTTTGTAAACTGAAAGGCCCTATTTATCTCAACAGATGGGCTGATAGAGGTCTACAGCTTTCACTACTCACAAAGAATGGCAAACTTCTCCAAGCAAGTGAAGAAGTCACTTATCACACAAATACATTTTCCTGGAACACCCCTCATTTACAAAGAGGAATTTCTACATGAGGAGAGAGATTCTCACATGTTGCTGCCTGTCAGACAGGATTTTCCAAAGTCGTGAAAAGAGCTGGATCCAGGTCTTCTCTGCTAATGGCGTAGAAATATGACACAGCTGAACAAAGGCACTCAGCAAGGCTCCAGTCTAGAAACAGAAACAGAGAGATGGATGCAAAGTGGGAAAAATACAACTAATACTATGGATAAACAGTTCACAGTTATATAATTGTTTTAAGCAGTAACACAAATGCCTTTGCCAGCCAAAATCTCAATACTTCCCTTTCCTTTAGCAATACAGGTTACTGTAACAAGGATTTAATCTTACTTTCATGTCAGCTGAGACTGATTCATGACTGTAATCATTAAAAAAAAAAAAAAGAAGGAAAAAGGAAAGACTTTAATGACTGTCAGTAAGAATGATCATGTTATTTGGATAGAGCTGTTATGGGGATACAGAAAGTTTACATCAGTTTATAAGACATATCTATAGGGAAAAAAAAGCCAAAATAAGGTGTGAGAAAAAAAGAATGAGGGATAAAAAAAAAGCTTCTCAGGTCAGTTTGAAGATTTCAGTATTGAAATGATTTATCAGGAACCCAACAAACTGCACCAACCTTCACTTCTCGAAGAGAGTCAAGAAATTTGTCGTGGCGGTTGGTCAACATGTGCAGCTGATTGCCAATGTCCTTCTCAGAGAGTTCCTTCGTTTTTGGGGTACTGGTCTGATCTCCTGGAGCCAACTCAATGTCTATTTCAACATCCTATACAGAAGGAAACAACCCAAAGCATGTGGGTATTTTGTAAGTACTTCTGCTTTTATTCCTCAAAACTACAAAATACACATCAGATCAACTTTCTTCAGGTTTCACTATTTATTTCTGCTAGTTCTTCAGGTTCAAATACAGAATTGCTACGGCAGAGAAAAGGCTAAATGAATGAATGCAAGTCCTGAGGAGCCCAGGCATGGTTAAACACAAGATGTACTGAACAACCTGTGCACATCATCCTCAAGACCTACTGTCTAAAACTTATTTGATGAGAAACCAGGAAGAGCTGTATTCCATCAAAAAGATTGGGGTATTTTCTAGAGCATCCTCTGTAAGTTACCTCTTCTTTGGATTCACTGTTTTCCCTTTCCCGCGGCTCCTGCTTGACGTGGGTTACCATTGCGAACGCCGCTCTGTCGTGACTGTCGGCGAGGTTGATGACGTTGGTGATGGAGGGCAGCATGGCGCCCTGGCAGCTTGTCCCAATCGTCGTGTTTCTCTCACACACCGCCAGCAGGAGCTGAGACATTAAAAAGCAAGGAGAGTTTTTAAATATCCATTTCCTTGAAATATTACAGTGAAAACACCACCATGGTTTTAATTTGTCAACAAGATAAACATGGCAATAATACGTTTAAGACCTATTTATCACCTTGAGTCAAACACACTAACACATTTTCATCTTAATCCAAACACTTTTTGTCATCATTTTCAAGTTCGTGATCACGCTTTCAAGATTGACTTTCAAGCCTCTCCTAAAAATGCTGAAGAAATAGGAACCCTCTATGCCTAAATTCTGTACTTTGTACTTTTTAACGTATCGATTTAGTGACCCCATCAGCCAATGTACACAGACTCTATTACAGTGAAAGCCCTCCCAAAAAGGATGTGGGAAAAAGAAACCCACAGTGCTGGATTTTCTCTCTCTGGAAGGAGTTCTAATAGTCCTAACAGCCCAAGCTATCCTCACAGTCACTTTAGACTCATGTTTAATATTAGTCTGATAGTTCAACCAACCAAAAATGCACTTTTATTTGAATGCAATCCCACCTAACAGTTGTCATACCAGCAGAGCAGACACTCTGGTCCAATGGTGTTCTTGAAATCAGCTATCATAACAATTCTTGTTTGGTTTGGTTTTTGTATAATCACCATCACATCAAAGAGATGGATTTTCTTCAGAATTATTAACTTGGCCATTAAGCTTTTCACAAAGAAAGTAAGATTTTAAAGTTTGATATTAAAATCACTTTACAAGAATCAGCATTTCATGGTTTAGACACTGTATTTATTTTTAAGCACCACTGGAAGTGTTAGGAGCAGCATACTCAGTATTTTTAGCTTTGATACAGGTAATAGATACTACAAAGCACACGTTGCATAATGTTTCTATAGACAGACAAGGAAAACAGGGAGTAAAACACATTTCTCAAATTATAGTTGTATTTCTGACACAGTTTCCCTACCTCAATGCACTGTTTTATCCAGAAGTGATTTCCCATTGCTTCCCAGTTCTGTGAACAGGTCACATAGAGCAGACGCTCATACACACGACGTTTCATGGAGTTGTCAAAGACCTCAAAGAACTTGGCTCGGATGAGCGGCTGGGCACAGCGCAAACCCGACAGGAACGCTGGCTCAAGTTTAGCAGTAAGTTCACTACCAGACAGATTCTCATCCCTAAAATGAAGGAGAGATTAAATTAGAAAGAGAGAGGCATTACAAAAAGAAGCCTTGTAGGTTTTGTATGTAAAAATCAAGAGGTGACATCCTGTGGAAGCCCACCTGGTGTGGCATGCATCCAGGTCCAGCATTTTGAGAGAAACAGCCCAGAAAATATTGCTGCTTGTTAGAAAACTGCCCCAGAACCACTGTAAAATCTTTCAGGATAAAGTCTTATCAGAAGTGTGAAACAATTTCAGACACATCTGTATCTTGTTTGAAATGCCACATGATAATTCGTTGCTAAAAACATCTGATCACCACATCCACAGCAGCAGCAAATAGTAACTCAAAATAGTGAGAATCAGCAGCACAAAATGATATATCTGGCCCTTTTTTAAGGTAATTATTGTAATTACTTCATCGTGTTACAAACCCCACCAGTTTAGCTAGCACAGTGACTCTCCTGAAAGGATAATTTACATTTCTGGAGGAGGAGGTGTTGGGGAGGGGGAAGTCCTTCTACACTATGGATGTGAAAAAAAAAGAGATTTCAGCTGTCACCACAGTATCTATAATACAACCAGCTATGAGGATGCCCTGGTATCTTGGGAAGAAAAGAGGTTGGGAAAGTGGAGATATTTTAGTGGTATCAAAAAGAAAATCCTATTTTCAAACTGTATTCTACAAGTCAGTATTGTGGTCCCAGTGAAATTAATGATTTTGCATTTTTTGAGGGGGAATTAAAAAACCAACCTAGTCAATTCAGACCTAAAAAGATTGATAACATGTTATAAAGGTCATATATGGTACAAATTATGAACCAATAGGCTGCAATAAATGATTAATTGCTATAATTACCTATAGACATAGTTAACAAGGTCTAAGAACTGAGCATTTAATTCAAGGTCTTCTGGAAAACGCTTTTCAATGTAAGTCATCATTTTCACTAGTAAAATGGACTTCTCCCGGAGAGTAGGTGTCTATGTTAGAAAAAGACATGATTAATGTTGTCAATTCATCCTAAAACATGCAGAGAACCAGTACATTCAAAGCACACCTCAGCCATCCTTTACATCACTCACTCTCTTCTGAAGTACCGAAAACAACTTGGTAGAAGGTCATAGTTTGTAAAAAGAAAAACTCAAGTATTTATCCTGCTAATATATGCTAGAGATCTTCAAAATCATGACTAAAATGAGGTTTATATTGTTCATTGACTACAAAAATCTAACTACTAGTTTTATACAGCACAAGTTCGTCAAGTACTCAACTCTACCAAAAAATATGGTAAACTGAGGATGCCATAAAGTATTACAGGAGTAACAGGACTTAACCCAGCATTAGTCATCCTCCTCCTTAAGAATCGCTCTACCCAAAGTCATGTGAAACAGATTTTACAACTTTTACTTTAAAACAAGTTCTCAGCAAAACAGTGTCTGAGATCCAGCACCTGACAGAAGCCTGTAAAACACTAAGCATCTCTAACTCTAGCTACTTTCACAGGGGATGCAAAATACTCAAAACCTCATCGAGGGCATCTGGACATACATAAAAGATCCTCACAATTCTCACTGTCAAAAACAGATGAGCTATAACAGTGGCTTATAGTTATTTAGTATTTGAGAACAATAATAATTTATCTTTGCCATTTACCTGATTATTTACCTGATTAGCTGCCATTGGGGAATTGTTTTTCACCCACTCTTCCACTATTTTTACCACTGCACGAAGGATTTTGGCATCAGTAGATTTTTCAATGAGAGATGTTAGAATAGCCTGTATAAAGTTCTTCCTCATTTCCATGCTCATCACAGCCAGGCGAGTTTTCACAAGATCCAGGCTTAGCATTACCAGCTCACTCGTACCTGCTATGGATGCAAAAAGGGATTAGAACTGTGTATGCACCTATAGAACACAGAGTGAAGAAATCTTTGAGATAAGCTACTGTCATTTTAAAAACAGCAATGACAATGTGTTAAACTGTAAATAAATCCCTAGAAATAATCTTTTCAGAATGATTCTTTCCATCCCTAAACAACTGAGATGGACTCCTTCCAAAAAAAACCCAAATCCATTCACAATCCTGAAGGCAAGCTTGTGTGGTTTCATGTCAATAAATCTCCAGTAAAGGGTATTACAGAACCCCAGTACTGGAAAACTGCAATTCATCTTATGAAAGAAACACTCTATGATGCAGCATACCTCTTCTGTCCCACTAATTTCCTGACTTCTTATCTGTCAGGTTTAATAATTTTCCAATTGTTTTCCAGAGTTAATAAAATTTCCAAGGTTCTCATTTACCTAATGAAAATATGGGCTGGGATTCTAGTGGCAGCAATTCTTTCAAAGTATTTTCTTCAGTAGCTTTTCCATTAATAAACTGCAGTGCCCTCTGCCAGCACTGCATTTCCTTCCACAATAACATCTCATTTTTTCAGTGACTCACGACCTAATTAATGTGATGATAGACAGAACTGCACAGACTGAAAAAGATGCTATTTTAAGATAAAAACAAAAGCATCAGCTCCAACGAGTTAATTTCATAAACAGTTGTTCCAATATTATCAAATAGGAAGGAGTAAAAAAAAAAAAAGCACAGATGAAAAAAATCCAGCCCCTCTCTCCTCAACACTACAAATGCATGAAGAATTTCAGTACTTCTGTGTTTGCTGTAGCTCAGCACTGATTAAGGATTCACTGGAATGTCTGGCTTAATACTCAGGTTCATGTATTAAGCAGGTAACAGGAACTCAAAGTGCATTTTTATCCTTCACAGACATCAGTAATGATTCTTACTGACAGTGAACTATTTTTCAACATCTAATAATGCACCCAAAACTCTACAAAATCATTTAAATTCTCTTCAGGATGAAGAGATTTTAATACTTTACATCACTTTCAGCCATTAGCATATATATAATGCAATACCTGTATTTGCTTCTGCCGTTCCGGCTGTAGCCTGGGGGTTCAAGTGTTCCCTGACCATCTTCTGCAGCGATCGCATGAAAACTGAAATCAATCTGTCAATATAGCTGGGGTTGTTACTGCACGCAGACTTCAGAATCATTAAAGTACCTACAGATAAAAACAGTATTTAAGGAAGCAGAAGTTAGACTGAGCATGACCTCAGTATGGTTTTCATGGGACTACCCACATTACAAACACTAGATATCCAGACAGATTTGAAGAGATTCAATTTTAATCTAAGTCTAAGAAGTTATTTTTCCATTAATCAAGATATTATGAAGTTCTGTTTGTAAGTGTGTGATGGAGGGGAGAAAGGGAAGACACAAAGAGTGGAAGTGAGAGCAGATACTTCTCCAAGTCCTTAAAAAAATAAGGTTCATCAGGCAAAGTGAAACTACTCCTAATGGTGCACATTTGTTTTAGTAGCAAAAAGCAGTGAAACTTTTACAGGAATAGGTCTGGGTTTATTAATTAAAATAAAATTTAAATAGAACTTAGTTTTATAAACTAGAAACTTGATCAAGTTTCATAAATCAGGTATTGTGGATTGAAGAAGTGAACCCTGCTGAAACAGGTAATTCAGGCAGTTTGGGAACACACAATGCCTACACCACCACACTCTCTGCAAATTACAGTTGTTAACAATGCTTATGCTAACATAAGTCAATCCACAAACATGCAAACCAATCCATTTTAAGTATTTCCAAGCATAAATACTATTAACTCTTATAAGTACACACATCCTGTCAAATGGTACCCCACAGCCATCCCTCTCCTTCAAGCACCTAACTCAAGGAAAGCCTATACCAGCCTTTACAGAAGCATGCTTGGTTCAGTGCATGGCTGCTTCCAAAGCTTTTCTTTCTTTTCCTGCTCAAACTTGCACAAATACAGCACAGGAAGTTCAGCCTCAAAGAGGTTTAATAAGGTTTGCAGCACAGTTAGATTGCAGTGCTGCTTTTCAGCACGCTCTGGACACAGCTTAAGGAACATCTTGGTTGGTTGGTTTGTTGTAAAGCATGTCCTGACATCTGACAAACAGGCAATTCCCAAAGCGAAATTACAACTATCTGCCCAGAGCACAGAGTGGAATAGTGAAGGACATTTGCCATTTAAATCAGCACTGCTGCAAAACTCTGCGATTTCAGGTCTGCATTACCTGAAACACACCCAGACCTGGGCCAAACTATACAATTCCTATATATCTTTGTCATTCTATTATGTAGCTGAGCTCTCTACCAGTTAAGTAAAGTAACTACAAATAACAAGAAAAGAAAAACATTTCAGCTCTGAATTTTTAGCATATATGATTCTCAAGATTTCCTAACTCAAGAAAAACCAGTATTTTTGTCATTTCTTATCTAATGAGAATTCAAGACCTATAAATAAGTAAATCTTCCGACATTATTTGAAATCTGCTGATGAATGAAGCTTTAAAAACAACTGAAAAAAAGTGTAAAGCACTAACACGCAAGAATGTTTATGCATATTCCTTGACATACTCCAAAGAAGAGCCCACAGGATTGTGGTTTTTCCACTTAACAGGTTTCTAGTAACTTTTGCTTTGTATCTCAGTTAATGCGAATGCTGCACTTTGAATAGAGAAGGCTTCCATCTAGCACAGCTGCAGCTCCCCACCTCCAGCAACAGTTCCCAGTCAGCTACCGGGAGAAGACAGAACGCAAAGAACCCCCCAGTCCTTTTCTTCACAAATAACAGACACTCCCAGCTCATCTCTCAAGCCAGCTTCACATTTCCCACAGCTTCCCCTGCCTGACATCACATTTCTATTTCCTTAGGGAAAATAAAAGCTCACGACAAACAACATGCTCACAAACGGACACTCTGTGTCTACTGGAGATGTGAGAAACTCACCAAAGAGCTGAGAAGGGTTGGCATTAGTGGCCTTTTCATAATTAGTAAGTCCTTCATAAATAACCTTTCCAACGGCAGCATAAAGGCACTCCAGCTCCTCGTACTTTGAAGCTACGCTTGAGGTACCTGCAGGGTTGAGAGACTTGTGTTTACCTTTGGTAACAGCAGCCACAGAACAGGCAAGGAACCGTTACATACAGTCATCTACACCATCGTGAATATAATCCTGACAATAAAGCAAGGTAACACAAGCAGATCCCTGATTTATATAAACCTCGTTACTATACAACCAGTAAGTCTTCTCTACCACCACTTCTTCCAAGTCTTCTGTACCACTACTTCTGAGGAACTCCTTTTGATGGAAGCCCTAGATTACTGACTCTTCTTTCAGAAAATATTATCTAAATTAGTTTATATTAAGACATGACCTATTAGCTGTTGTCCTTCTTTCTACCATCTATCTCCTTTCCTTGTTTTAGCAAGACAGCAAAGCTTAACAACTACAAACCTGCAAATCTGAAGCTGAAAAATTACAACTGCAGAAATACATTAAATTTATAGCATGCATTTCTTGAACCAAAGTTATGACAGCCACAGGTTATTAAGTTTTTATGTCAATGGATAATGATGTATTCCACACCATTACTTATTTCAGCTTTTCTTTTTGTAAAGAGAGGTTGAAAGTGCAAGCTAAAATGGACCATTAAATGCAGGAATCATAAAACAGAATATTCACACATTCCAAAGAGCATCTTCCCCTTGCCCTTAATCACTTAAGTTATGCAGAAATAAAGCATAAAAGGAGGAAGAAAACACCACATACTTGGTTCTGTGGGGAAAATGCCCATCAGGCGAGAAAGCAAACTGTGGACTGCTCTCAAAACCTTGGTGTTTCCACACGTCATACAAGCAGCTACACCTCGCTGCAGGGGTTTGAAGCTGCTGAGGATGGCAGGGGGCTGCAGGACAGTTAGCAGGAAACTTAAGACCTCTAAGCCAGTGCAAATGTTGGCAAAGTTGGCCTGATTGGGTTGCTCCTAAAGAAAACACAGACAGAATGTGAGTGACAGAAGTCACACAAGTATCAAAATCTAAGTAATACAGGACGCTGTTACACCTGCTCCTAAGTATTATAACAGTTTTAAGTACTGCAACTATACAAATTCTAACCATGATATAATTTACATGCTTAACAACTTGTGCATTTCACTACAAGGAAGAAAAGATGCAGACTGTAAAATCAATATCCAGACATCACTAGCATTCAATCAACATATGTGCTAGCCAAACCTGAAGTCCCGCAGGACTAGAACGTTACCTACCACAGTCATGAGCAGCTTATCAAACCACTGCAACTTTAGTTCTGACTTGGGCCACATGTCTGGTCGTAAAGCTGTTTTCAGCAGGTTGACACAGCGGCGAGACAGCAATTCCCCAGGAGATCCAGCAGTGTTTGAGTTGTCATTTACCTGGCAATTAATCAGAGTTAACAAAATGACACCCTTTCTTAACCAACTCATTAATTTATTACACGTTCCAAGCAAGCATATAATTTCTTATTTCTGAAATGGATAAGCTTAAGTAGTTTTATCGGTGTAGTCACAGAGCATTTAACTGCATAAAAAGCTGACAACTAATAATAAACACCAGAACTGGTATCTAAACTCCTAGCTAATTACCCTAAATCACCTGTCAAAGGTGTATCAAAAAGAGTTTAATCCCATGTGCTATTACTACAAGTCTGAACATGCTGGAGATGGTTAATCTTTTCTGTTTGCAAGGTATCCACAAACATAGGCAGCTTTCTACTCAATTCATGTTTACACTTCAAGAGCACCTCTGTTCTGTGCAATGGACTGTGGTGTACAAAATCCCATGGTACTTCCCAGCTGAGTCTGCTGCAGGAGTCATAAAATGTCAGTTCTGAGTTACACCCATCTCAATTCCCCCACTCTAGAAAAGTTAATTCTTAACAGAATCTAGGGAAAGCTTTAATTCCATATGCTGCATGAAAAGTAGTAATTGCACAATGCCAACAACAGGAAGCTAAAGCACACCTCTCATGAATACTATCCATCGTTTGGGAAATGAAAACCAGCCAGGAACTGATTATCAAATTCAATTTCTTTCCTACTTAAAACATTTTACTTTTTGTACAATTGCACATTAAAGTTTCTTAACCTTTCAGCAAAAGGAAGCATCTCATAATCCAAGCATAAAAGGACTCTTATGAAAAGAGGGGTTTATGGCTTTGCATACCAATGCTGCATCAGTATTTGCATATCAGAAGAAACACGCTACCTGGCAGGCAATTCTGATCAAGAAATTCACGACTGTGTCTGTATGCTGCTTGTCAATCGGCTTGGAAAGGAGTGCATCAGCTCCTGGCAAGGACTGGCTACGTCCAAATACCTGCACGTATACAAAACACAAAGCCTGTAAGAACACTGAACAAGGGTAACAACAAGCTCACCATATTTAAAATTTTTTCTAGAAGTGTAACCTTCAATTTAGGGAGTTTCCAGTTACATGGGAAAAACAAGCACAGTAAATTGCTTAGTGAGTGCAGGGTGTGATTTCAGAGCCTCTGGACAAATCCTGAATTTTTCTTACCGCACTTATTGCTCCTGTAGCTGTCCTGAATCGTTTCACTTCTTGACCAGAATCAACAGACAATCCTCTTTTAACGACAGATGAGACAGAACTTGCTCCTTCTCCACTTGCACTTGAATCCATGTCTGAATCTGGCTGAAATGCCAGCAACATGCATGTTAAAAACACATTTAATTGTAGAACCATTCAGACTTAACCAGTTTAATACTTAAACTTCCTACCTGCTGGTCTTTAATTCTTTGCAATTCCCATTTAATAACTACTTCAGCAAGATCCACAGCTAATTTTCTTTGCTCTATGGTAACGCTGGGAGTGAAGCCCAGTCTCTGCATGGCACTAACCATGTGCTGAACCAAGTGATGCCTCACTGGATAATAAACCTGAAAAGATGGTTTCACAGTCATGTTAGCCATTAACCAACTACACAAAAACTACAGAGCCAAAATAAAGCAAAATGGTAAAATAGTCTTTAATCATAAAGTTTGCTGCATCCTGTTCAGATTGTCCCATGTTCAAATTTTGCAATTCGGAAAGTAACCAGTGCTTTGAAAAGAAAGGTTTGGCCACGATGTTCACTACTGATCTCATCTACCCAAATGAAGGAGTTTGTTTGAAG
The DNA here is from genome assembly GCA_020800305.1 of Porphyrio hochstetteri. NCBI lineage: Eukaryota > Metazoa > Chordata > Aves > Gruiformes > Rallidae > Porphyrio > Porphyrio hochstetteri. The sequence continues at coordinate 15,876,465 of CM036920.1, forward strand.
AGACAGGATTTTCCTCAAAGACTAGTCATTCCAACTTTTTGCCAATCGTTTCAGAGCTCCAACTCACATTTGAACACACTCAGGTATTTTTTCAAAAAGCACTGAGACATTGATGTCCCTTTGGATCATATTTTAATATGCATTTTCCAAACTGCTCCTATATCCTGCAGCATTCCATGTATTTAATGTTTCTCAACACGTGAGCTGGAAAGCTACCTAGTTAACCCTGCAGAATGCATCAAGTCAAACAAGGATTACTGGATTACCTTTTTTTTAAGCAATTCTTAATCAATTCTCCCCAGGTCTGTTAAAGAGGACTGCTAATGCATGTACAACGAATGAATCTGGGTCATTTTCACCTAACACTGAGTTCTACCTTCAAACATGACAAAGATTAGTAAATGGCTTGCTATTTGATTTTATTAGTTGTTTTCAGTATTAAATAAACAACTCTGCAGACAGCTGATGCCTTGTGAGGCTAAGCCATACAAATCAGACTACATTCTTTCAAATCAAACTGCAGTTTCCCTCCTTGGTATCTGCACTCCCCTGACTCCCAGAGTGAGCAGCATATGTACCTTGAAATGTTGTACAATCAGGTGCAAAATATGGACTAGCTGGGGAACTGTATGACCTTCCTCCACAATGATCTTTCGTGTCCAGTGAGTCAGCATCTGATGTCCATCCTCCATCCGAGCAGGCACAGCTGGAGTCAAAATAGCCATCGCCTGCCTGACAATAGCCCGGGCCTCCATGGCATGAGCTTTTAGAAGGCTGTGAAAAACCTTAACAGCACAGTTTTTTATCAGCACTACATATATTTACAAAATAAAGCATTTATAATGAAAGAGAAACATACATTTTCAAAACAACACATTTTTTTCCTAAAGGCCCAAAATTTGGCATATCCATGGATACGTCCATGTCCCTTTCATTCACTTCTCCTTCCTCCCTCTACACTGTCCGATTTGAAGGTTTCCTTTGGTCTCCATATTCCATCTCAACTGAAATGTCTTGTAAATGACGAAACAATATCAATTTTGTTTATTCAACAAAAAGGACTGTTCATTGCCCCATTTACCCCCTCTCTTTTCACTTACCTTCAAACTTCCTTTTATACTCTCCTATCCCCAAATAAATACCCATTAATATTTGGCTTGCTGCTTCTGTATTTTCTTTGTTGCACATGAATTAAACTGTTATTTATACATTAGGCATCCACAAGTACCGTGCACCCTCTACTCCACATTTTAAAACAAAATAAAGGACACAACCGAACTTATCAGCATCCCTTTAAATTGTATGAGTACAAGCCCACAGTCAATACCTGCAGGACTATCTTCTTGTGTATGGCAAATTTGGCAATGATGTGTGCCAAAAGCAAGTGCCCGCTGTATTTGCACGCTGGGTCCACACAGGCCTTGGACAGGAGGCAAGGCCAAGCAAAGGTCATGAGGCGCCGCAGTTTGCTGTTGCGGTTTTTGTTGTTGTCGTGGATGTGGTGTGGAGCATGTTCAACCAGCAGCGTGGCAAACTGCAAGAGGTAAATCCTGAGAGAATCCAGCATATCAGCTTGTTTTTCTGGATCAAGAACCTAGTTCCAGGGATGACCAAAAAGAAGAGGAGGAAGGTGAGAAGATGACAAAACTGAAAGAAACTAACTTTATAATAATCTACAGAAGCAAAGACTGAGTTTTTTGCTTTTTGAGTGGTCTTTCAGAAGACTAGTAACTATAAGCAGTTTTGTAATTTCGTTTAATATCCAAAAACCAACTGCTTAAGTCAGAACTCAAATGTATGAGCACATCTAGGAATTTCCAAAGTGCTAACCTATATTACAGAATCACAAGGTTGGAAGAGACCTTTAAGATCAAGTCCAACCGTTCCTGTCCTCTGCTAAACTATATCCCTAAGTACCTGATCTACTCTTTTTTTAAACACATATTAAAAACAGAAACACAAGAACCAATCAAAAAACCCACAAAACAAAAAAACCCAACTAAACAAACAAAAAAACCCACCAAAAAACCCACCTCATCTTCCACAGCATCTAACCATAAACCTGTATTTTAAAACTGGCAGTTTTAAAATAATTTTGCTTACAAAAAAGACTGGGGTTACAGCCATGTAGAAAGGAGAGGTGGGGGAAGGCTCATTACTTGGCTCAATTTTCCCAAATTGAGTCTGTTTTGCCCTTAACAGTAATTGCTAAGTGATCTCCCTGTCCTTGTCTTGACCTAGGAGCCTTTCATTGTATTTTCTGCCCCCTGCCCAAAACAGAGAGGTTTTGGCACCACCTGGCATCCAAAGGAACAACTTCCTGCCTTAAATTTTCAAACACTTTTCACACAGACAAGGACTGTTACCTTTGTTATAAAAACACTAGTGATGCTTTCTGGATTATCTCCCTCTGGATTTGGGGGTCCCAACAGCTGTTCACCTTCTCCCTTTTCAAAGCTGTACAAGAAAGCAGGATTCAGGATATGTTGCAGCACCTACAGAATATAAACAAAAACCCAGTTATATTCAACTATCAGATTCTTCTAAAGACAGTCAACATTCAAGTCATTCAATATGCAAACCTGCACGTTAGACACACTCACTGCATTAAAAAGGAAGCTATAAATAAAACCTTAAGAAACGGGTTTTTTTCCACATCTTTCTCCCTTTTAAGGGCAAAGATTCTTAGAAAGAGTGAACTCAAGTAGTCAGCACTGAAAGCAAGATGAATTGCTGTCTCTGTTTATTAGCACCCTGCTACAGGTATGATATTTTCACCTAAATGGCTCTGCCAATTATCAAACTCGTTGACATTTAAGTAAGCAAGTTTTGTTGCCCTAGTTCCCAAGAAGAAAATTAAACCTAAATACCAGGCTGCTTTGATTTAATTGCTTTAGTTACCTTGGCTTTGAGCTCATCTCCAAAGTTTGGGTCATTGAAGTCTACAAACCGGAAGAACAAAGCCCGTTTTTGGGGAATACTGTAGTTTTTAGGGATCTCTTCTTCCATGTATTCCTTTAGGAAAGTCATATTGCAGAGAAAGCGACCCGTAAACGCCCGAAGCAGCTGAAAGAGCAACTCTATATCACCGTAATTCCTTCTGTAAAAACATATAAAATAAAAAGGCTTCATGAAAAAAATATCCAACCAAACTGCCATGCTGATGACCTGATGAAGTAACTTATCTCAGTATTAAATGAGCAGAGTGCCAAGATCAGGCAGTGCCAGAGGCACAAGCTTGAAGATAATGGCAGTATTATGAAATAGATTAAACTTGCTCTTCAATACCTGCAAACCATTTTTAGTGCCCCTGTAAACCTTCACAATATTTTCATTTAAAAAAAAAATAAAGTATACAAGCTATAATAATATAACAAGGTACAATAAATGCTTTTACTTACTTGCAGTAATTCAATAAGCAATATGCTAATAGCTTGGGCTCTTTCCAATTCGTTGCTGCCATGTTCTCCTTACGGTGTCTCTCCTGAAAAGCTTCGCTCACCCATACACGTTTCAGCTGATTCACTAAGGAATGTTGATTTGCCAACCAGCATTCCTCATTCTTAACAATAATACTTATGATCTGTCAAAGCAAAACAAGACAAATGCAGAGTCAACACACAAGAGATCTGTCAGTGGAAACAACAATATTGAAGAGTCTGCTAAGGTCAATTAAGGGTTCTAAAATATTCAAGAGTCAAATAAAAGCTAGTTTAGATCAATTTTTAAAGGAACTTTAAAAAAAAAAAAATTCTGTTGCCACGTTTTCCTCTTTTAATTTAAAAAGGTTATATAGTTCATTAGAATCTCTTACCTGTGCCTAGAGAGGCTCTGACTACAAACACTTCACATTTTTACAGGTTTTTTTCCATGAGCTCCAATACATAACCACACGAATTATGTAGGCTAAAAAGCCTACAGCTAAGAAGGTTTTAAACTATCCACTCCAGAGACAAAGAATAAATTAATACCTTGATAGCCTGAAACTGAAGATCAAGACGCATTGTGGTAGTGCTTGGAGAACCAGGTCTAACAGCTGCCTGGGTACCAACGGGTAACAGCAGAGTGATAAATCGGTTCGGATTCGCTGCCAGTACATCTCGTAGAGGTTTGGCATCTTTATGTTTTAAGAAACTCTGGAGAAGGGTAAGAAATAATTTTAATAACAGCTTTTAAAAGCAAAACACTAAAAGGCTATATCATCCTGTAGCGTTTATATTCCTCACTAAAGCTGTAGAGGTTATATTTCACATAGATCAAAATAACCCCTGCAACTTCACTAATAATCTTCCTGACCTGGAAAGGTATAAAATCGACATCTCAGGACAAACAAATACAAACCAGAGAACAGTCAGAGAGAAACCGTGATTAAGGACTACAAGGTCATACAGGGAAAAAGTCTGGAAAAGACTTAAAGCTTCTCCTTCAAAAATCTGATCAACAAGAGGGCTTTTTCTGCTCCCCTCCCCACACAGCTTACCATAAACATTCTGCTCCACTGTGGATCATTTAAAGTGGCTTCCATCATGAACAGCTCCACAGTCTGAGACGGATGACGTGTCAAAAACTTTATCAGTGGTTCCCTGAATGGACTGCCAGCCTGAAAGATTCATCAAGCTTAAATTAAAAACCCAGAGCAGTGAGTATTTCCTACTAATTTACTAACACTCAAAAAAATACATTTGACTTGGCATTTATGAAGACACAACATGTTCAGAACTTCTATGACAGAATTTATTGACAATTTCAAATCTTCACTTTAAAAGGTCTAGGACAAACGTTAACACCATGTAAAAGGCTGGAAGAGCACATTTATTACATCAAATGTTCCCACACCATGATTAAACTATTCTAATTATTACATACTAATGTTTAAAAACACTATAAAGGAAAAGTATCACCAATGTTAACTTCCACTTTTACCTCAATTAGCATTGCTCGTTCTGTTTTCATAACGACTTCCAGCAGAGGTTTAACCAAGGTCTGAGGAGCTGCTGGGATCAGATGGAATAAATTTATAATTGCTGAGCAGATCTTCATTTCCTACAGGTAAAAAGAAACATGATTCAAATAAGATTATCAGCTAAGGATGTACAGTCAGTATCACACATCCTACTTTTTTCTTTCCTCTCTATGTTAGCACAGCCAGCTGCCAGCTGCGAAGGGTTAACACAGATACAGCACCTACTTACCAGGATGTATGGAGAGGACTGCCCTTGGGGAAGTCTGCCCTTCCCCCTTGTAATATTATGGTTTCATTTTGTTTTCTTTGTGGGTATGGTGGACTGTAAGAGGTAAGAGCTAAACACTGTGTGTGGGTAATGGTGATGGGGGAGTTATGGAGTGCTCACTGCACTACACCAAGAGGCTCATACATCAAACAGCCCGACCTTCCCTTCCAATTTCTCATACACACCCCACGAGCCCAGGCGTGAAGAAAAAGACAGCCAGCTTTCTCACAGCACAGCTACACGTATCTTGCAAACAGCTGGTTACTTCAAAGAAGTCAGCTCTGCTTTCCCACTAGATATCAAATTCTTCTGAAGTCCAAAATAATTCTGTGTTTTTTCTTTCATTAAGTGGTTCAAATGGGGACTATATTTCAGTTAACCAGAGGGTGGATTTTCTTCAGTAAAAAAAGGGAAAAAAACCCAAAGCACAACAAAACATCCACCCTCATCATCCCACTAAAACCAACTTCTAGTTACAGTATGCAAAAAAATATTATCAAGTGCATTGCATTCCTCAGCTGAATTTAAACACAAAGTATTAAGCCCCCCTCCTGTACCATGATCTGCACAGACACACCCCCATAAGACTACTCTCATGAAGTGCAGGACCAAGAAGACATACCACATCTTTTGAAAGCACTTAGGCCTTCACAGAAACTAAACCTCCTGCTCACCCTGGTACAAACATGCTGAACATCCTTAACAGCAACTAAACCCAAAGGACTCTGCCACAGACAAACAGAAAACAATCACAGCACTGCAGGCAAAGCACAATGCACTCTGCCCAAAACACAACAACAGAAATAACAAATCACAGTTTAAAAGAAAAGGGGGGGAATAAAAAACAAAGCAAAAAAACCCACAACAACAAAACTTCCTGGTGCCTCCACTGAGATTCTCACCTCCACCCCTTCCGTGGCAGGCTGAACCAAAACAGAAGTCACAGCATGAAAAGAAAAAGCCCATCAAAATATCAAATAAATGATCAAATCAGTATATGCTGTTCTTTGGTTGCTGTCAGAAACTGACTTTGACAGGGTTATTTTCTCATCTCAAAGAATGGAGAGAATGAGTATCTTCCATGCTCTGAATTGCTCTCCTAATCATTAGGATGAGAAGCATCCTTTTGTCTACTTTGACACTGTTTAGATATAGCTTCTCAAATATTTGTACTGAATAAAAGAGATAATAAAGATTCTTTCATCAGGGCAAGCAATATTTTAGCATCTTCAAATACAGATTTGTTTAGCACGAATTCCGTAAGCACTTCCAATGCAACTACCAACCTATACAGTCCCTCTAACAGGCTGTAACACAGAACTCCCACCATGGTGCCACTGTTCATGAGAGGGACAATCAGAGGCAACCATCTATTCAAAACCTGTTTTTTAATTCCTGGACATGACCTAAAAACCACACTGTTCCTTGGGGAGGCAGGGCAGAGAACATCATCAAAGATTTTGCTCACTGGGCCAATGAATTAGAACTTAATCACTACTTAATATGTTATGTTTTAATTTCTTCATTTATCTAAACAGCCAAGTCATGGTTTAGGAACTCAGAAGTGCTGTCATAAAACTACTCAGGCGAATTAAGAGCTTACTTATTCTGCCATCAGTGGTTGTTAATTATTATGCAGCATTTTAAACGGATGTCTGAAGTTTTTAGCTTGTCTAGAATTGCCATTTACATACAAAGACTCATTCCATTGAATTTTTGGGCTGCTTTGTTACAAAGCCTCAGTGACTGGCCACTACCTGCACCATGCTGGTGTCACACCACCAGCACCACCATCAAATGGCACCTTCAAAACTGCTGCTGGAAAACAACATGCTTTAGGTGAGTGAGTGAGTGTGAACAGTGCTGCTGGAGCCAGCAAACACAGAGCTTTCCTGATTGATTCCCTTCCCCGCTGTGGTTACATCCCCTAGGTCCAATTGCTGCACCCTGCTGCTGGGGAACAGTCCCCAGCATTGCTTCAAGAGAGTAACCTCAGATTTGGGAACCTCACTACAGTCAAGAAGAAAATCAGGGAAGTGAAAGGCTGGCTGCAGTAACCCTGCCCACCAGTTTCTCCATCCTAGTTTTCCCACATGTAGAAGATACAACTACAGCACCACCACACTGTACACATGAACACGTGCACACAACTGCCATAGCAACTGTACAAAGACCACACTGTCTGTGCCTCCTTCACCTTCCTTCAGCTTCTGTTCTTAAGAGAACGTTACAGCAACAACTGGCAGAGGGGAAGCAATATTTCAATCAGCTTTGCAGTCCCACAATTCTATATGAAAATGTTGCCATAGATTTCTCCCTCAAGATGTGACAGTAGATTCATTCTCAAGTGTCTGATGTGCCCCCCCCCAACATACACGTTTTAAACCAACACTAAAAAAAAAAGTTACATGTTTAGGAGACTAAACACACAACTACATAGAGAACATCAACAGACGACATTAAAAGCAGAAGAATTGACAATTAACTCTGATTTAGGGTCAACTAAAAACTGTTTTGAGGGTGACACACAGTGGTTTGGAAGACTGTTGCTTTAAAAAGATCTGGAAGATATCTGTAATCATCATGTTTGAGGAAGAGTGAATCCCAGAAGATTCCAAAGGTCTTAAAACTACTCAGACCTGAGTAAAATGTAACGTGTTTAACTGGAAAATGCACAGCTTTTAAGTTTAGGCAAAGGAAACAAATTAGAGAAGACCTAGATCAAACACAAAGCAATGACTAAATCCACATTTAAAAGTTCCCTTTGGAAAGACAGGAAAGAGTACTGAAAAGCCATTAAACTACGTCCATGCTTTGAGGGAAATAAGCCCATCTAATTTTATTTGAATTTGAAAAACAAATAAATTAATAAAATTAACAATTTTTCCTAGTTGCAATAACAAATCTCAACACTTAATATAAATTGCTAATAACATCTTTATAGAATTATGGGACTCCTGGTAATGTAAGTGAAACACCACCGAAGCAGGAGCTCCCTGAATGCTGTATTGCTGACAGCACACACTGGTGGTGTCACACAGACAAATAGGCTGTTTATGAATAAAACTGATCAGCTTTCCATCCCCCAGCATCGAGGCCATTGGTCTGGGTGTGAGAGAGATCTTAATGTGATCTCAACTGGTAAATGCTGAATTTATTTTTCTTCAATTAGATTTAAAACTAACTGGCATTATATTCTCATGCTGTATAATTTTCAAAGGACTACGTCACGAGCATCAAACATGTCAGGGGGGAAAAGAGGGAATTTACTGCTGAGCTCATCAGCTATTCCAATGAAGAACAGATTTCTAAGCAGAAAATCCTGAGGAAAAAAATAAAAATCAATGAGCTGTTCCACACCAGCCTGTATAGAACAGGCTCTAAAATAACCATTGTCAGGAGATAGAAAGCTCCTTTTGCTAAGTTTTATAACAAATATTCAATATACATATAAGTTCATTAGCTTATAATAAAACATCAGTGAGTAATCAGTTATGGCAACGTTTACACCTGAATGAGTTCTGTAAATCAAACACTAATACTTTTTATTTCTTGTCTCTCCACAAAGAAGCATCCATTAACTTACATTGCCATCGCTGCGCTGTCCACCTTTGTGGGTAATAACTACAACTTCCATCCATTTACGCAGGTGTTGCTATAAAGAGAGGATAATTAGTCTTGTTCTTCTAATGACACTGCCCTATTTTACCAAGTGACAACACATGCTATGAGAAAAGTCATAGTAGAGGCAAAAATGATTTTTTGAAGGAAACAATGGGAAAAAATCAGCTATTTTAATTCCCTCAGATTGAAGAGTTTATTGCTGGAAGTCCTCAAGACTTCAAGAAAGTGGGGATTGTAGAATACACATTAAAAGGCACAGAAATTTGGTCTGATACACAACGATGCTGGGCTTACACTTGCATAACGACTTGCTTGATATATATGCATTTAAATATTTAAATATCCATGGCAAAAGGATGAAGAATTCACACACACAGTTTAAAATCTGCAGATAAGGAGGGTAGTACCTTCCATCATTTCATAAAACAAGAAAACACCAAAACAGAGGAAGTAAAGCATATTTTCAAGGGTTTCCTTAGTATATGGCACTACCAGCACCTTGCCAAGGATGCCTTTGTCCAAGCAGACCTCAGCATTACCAGGCATGTCTTTGCTAGAAAAGAACATCTCTTAACTTTCTAATTTACTAGCTCTTTAGAAATTAACTCAAAATGTTTACTGATACTGACTTTCATTGGGAAACAAAAAATCGTTTCCTTCCAATACATACACTGAGTCACTACTGAATTGTCCTCTGACTTTTCAACAATAATAGTACTAGCCAAAAGAAAACCTGAATGAGCTTACCATCATCTGATCACAGAATTTATCATTAAAGGAGTTTGGAAAAAGCCTAGTGACAGATGTCAGGCGGTTCACAACGTTCAGTGTCAGACTTCGATAGTCTCCCAACATCATAAGCAATGGTCTCATGTGCGTATGAATTTGGTCAACTTCTATGGTGGCTCCTTCCAAGAACTGTAAGGAAGTACAGAATTAAGAAGCACATGAAGATGTGAGTGACTTTTATGCAAGCAAGCATCTTAAAATACACTCTGTATTTTATTTTATACTGTCAGAATGCTATAGCTTAATAATTTATTGCTGGAAATGCATACAGTGACAGGATGGATTTGGGAAGCACCTAAGTATTTCTGGCACACAGTAGGATATTCTATAAAATAATCAAGTAGGAGATCTTAATTACAGATGGATTGAAAAAACTGCCATGGTTATATATCAAATACAAAGCTATGAACAAACTACTCCAACACTGCTATTACAAACTGCCTGGGAATCTGGATGAAGGCAACAGCGTGAACTTCTGCGTTCCCATCTGTGTACGTCCTGGGTAACATAAAAGGTCAAGAGAACCTGACTGCAAGCAGCCAGAGAGAGAATTTCCTGTCCTAACCAAACATCCCATGGGCACAGATTGATCATGGGAAAAAAAATGATCAGAAATATGTGATGCCAAACACACAGGTCAGAACCACCTTTATTTGCTCCCTCTTACCTCTCAACTGTCCTGCCAGGAAGCCATAAGTGATAAGTACATTCTCTTGCATGACCAGAGTGACATGAAAAGATGTTGTCTGACCTCGAATCAGTTAATGGCCTAAACACATGTAAACCACCAGCTGTATTCCCTGCCATGTGGCAGACATCTATACATCACTACAAACAGACCATAAGCATTCTTATCATTTTCTGTATTTCGAAGAATAATATTAAAGTCTTGCTGAATCATGATTAGGCATATCTACTATGCAACAAAATCACGATGAACATCCTTTTCCCTGTGCTTCCAGCTGGTTTAACCCAGCACCCACAGGACCGGCAGTGTAGTGTGGCACCATGCAAGGTTACTAATCCTGGCCTTAAACTGCCATACTGATATACAGAGTCTAACTCCACTGTAGGGCTTACTTTACCAAAACCAGCCATGGGGTCTTTGCCACTTCTTTCAGGAATAAAGTCAAAACACAAGAAAAGCTTTTACCATAAAGCCAGGCATGCACATCTGTGAAACTGCTGGGAAGGACTGACACTATTTATTTAGAAATAAAGATATGTTTACAACGATCAGACAAGCAGAAAGACGGAAATATCAGGCAGACAGAAAGACTGAAAGACTATGTTCCTGGTCCAAGAACTTGTAATGTTTAATTTCAACCAGAAGAAATTTTTCTGGCTAAGTTCAAACCCAAAAACACCCCACATCTGACAGAAACTCCATCATACTGGTGCCACTAACAGAATGTTAACAGAGCAGCCGTTGTTTCCTGCAGATAACTTTCCCAAGAAGCTTTGTAACATGGAAGTAAACAGAGAAAACGAGCCTCAAAAGCAACATAAATTTAATACACTAACCTTTCTCATGCATGCTTCTCCTGCCTCCTGCAGTTCGTTATTTGTTGAATTAAGTGCCTTGAAAAGTGCAGCAATGATTTTCTCTCTGGACTGAGGCAAGTAATTGCAGGCAGCCAGAGCATCTGCAAATATCAAAGTAAGTTTGTTCTCTTTGTTAATTCAATATCAAAAGGGGGGGGGGGAAACCCCTAATCCTACATTACTTCTCTTCAAGTTTCTTTCATTTCATCTTAAATTACAGACAGCTAAAGCATAGCATGCTTTGCTGAAAGTAGCAAGTATCATAAAATAGTAAGAGAATGGAAATTCTATTAATAGTGCTCTGAAGTTTTCCTAGTGTTGTGTAACATAACTAGTCTGAAATATTTTGGGTTCATTTCAGAAACTAAATCCTAGTCATTAAGAAAGCAGCGATCCTTCCCCATTACTCTCCATTAAACTGTGACCTCTAGAGAGCAGTCATCAGTCTTCAAGCACTCCAGTTTTCTGCTGATCTTGGGAAGAAGCCTGCCCGTTGCTCACAAGGACACTTATCCACAGCAGATTTCGTTTAGGAAGTTTTGCTTACTTAGGGCTGCAATCCGAAGGGGTACAAGTGATGGGAGACTTTTGTAACAAGGTAGCTTCATTAAGGCAGCATCTTCAGCCTCACACAGATTCAGTAACTAGGGAAAACAAAATAAACAATCATTTTGGCAAAGCATTGTGAATCGCATTGGAAACACTATTATCAATTACCTTTTGAGTCTTGTTTCCTCAAAGAGCCAAGTTTATGCAAACACACTAATCAACCTCCAAACTTCACCAAGAGGCAAAAATTCTACTCAAAATTAGGGAACGAGTTCCCATGAAAAGCAGCAGTTGGCCAGAGTCAAGACAGCCTGTTAGCATCACTGCCAGGGAAGAGTCACGCAAAAATTAGCCATTTTGCATTTTGTTGGCCACTATCAAGCTGGTCTATTTGCAAACATCCAGCTGCTCCTACGATAAAAGAATAGGTGCACAGAAAAGCTTCCCTCCTGAGCAGTAGTAACAGTACTAAAGATACTGCAGAAAGGGGAAAGAACAGAAGGAGATTAACAGGGAAAATGAAGTCCTGAAAATGTCTTCAGTAATACTAATGGTGATGGATCACTGCCCAAAGCTCTCCTCTTTGCAGGTGAGTTTTCGGACTATCTGTATGGGCTTTGCTAGAAAACACTGAACAGACTGAAACAAAGTTATGCAACAACGTCCAGGTTGCACCTATATCCAAGACAGCTATTGAGATTCAGACTTTCACACCACCAACGCACCACTCTCCCCTTTACAGGTGTTTCTGATCATACCACTTTGGTTTTGTCTTAAGCAAAAATATAGAGGATCCTCTGCATGGACAACTACACCTCATTCCTGGCTCGCTGACTGCAATCACTGTCGGTGTCAATGACCTTCTGAATTTCTGTTTGGATCAAGGGACTAGAAAGTTTCTCCAAGTTAAATCTGGTTTTATATCAAACTGTTAGGAACTCAGAAACAATATCTGTGCTTTCATGGTACAACAAGAGATATACTCTGCATAAATATGCAAGTTAGCACAACTGGAATGGGAGCATACACCAAAGTTAATCTAATCTATTTCCCTCACTTGATAACATTCTGCTCAGCTCAGAGCTATTACACTGGAGGTAAAGGCCAACCTCAGTTCATGTTTCTAAAAGTAAAATCTTCCATTTCAGAGACAGTTTAAAATGCACAGAGGAAAAAAAATGTATTTTTAACAATGAAAGTTCTAACGCTATCATGACTCCAGTATCTACATTCAAATCCAAGAATGTAAAAAGGAAGTACCTCTGTGTAGAAAACCTTGTGTTCCACAACATTCAGATCCATTGTGAACAGCCTGGGCTGCAGGGTTGTGCAAAACGTGTTTCCCTCCATCAGGCCAATCTGGGCATTTGCAGGTTGATGCCTAAGTAAGTGCTTTTTGGGAGGAACCATGTCTTGGAGAACCTACACAACATGATTTAGATGACTGAATTAGCAGCTTACTGAAGGGACTCCACAGACCTAGCCACTAAGACATCATTAGTCACAGCTCCATTTGTTATCGTGGCTCCAGATGTACCTCTGGAGAAATCACTAAGCAAGAAGAAAAGTATTTCTCTGAACTAATTTAATTCACAGTTAGTGAAGGGACTCAGCATCTGTAATTATTAAATATTCTCTGTGACCAGAACTCCAGCACTATTAATTTCACAAAACAATTCAAAGGGTTAAGTATTTCCAATGTTCAAGCCAAGACACAAGAATATTTTAAGCTCCTAAAACATCAGAAAATCAAAAACATGCAAGTGGGGTTTTTTTCTCCATATACACCAACTTCTCAGTCTCCTCCATTTCCTCCTCTAGGAAAATTAAGCTATCAATCAGGGAGGCTTCTCTGTATGTTCCCATACTGCAATAACGTCATCTGTCTTTCCACAGGTTGTGGTTGCCCTTACAGAGTGTATATTCATTCTCTTCTCTTTCAAGAGAATAAACACTAGTAGCTTTAAGAAGTATTTAATAAAAAGTGATTTCAAACCAGCTTTGACCTTTATTGTCTCTTTCTGGACAGGGAAAGGCATAGCAACGTGTCTCATACTTTATAGAAAAACACAAAGCTGAGGCTCAAAAGATGTAGTATCTGCCTGGCCTGCCAATGTCTGACGGTAGTAGAACAAGCAGTCCATAATTTCAGGAAGTAAATCAACTTGAAGACACAATGAATACTGGCTGTGTAGCCAGGCACAGCTTGTAGAAACTCTGTAGCTCTCCAGTCACAGTGTATTTTAGAACAAAACCCAGCAAATGATGGAGAAATAACATTCACTAATGTGGCAAAATACCCAGAAAACCATTTTGTCAAGAACTTCAAACTCATTTGGACTGACAACAAGTATTTCTGTTTACCTCTTTATGTGGTTCCATAATGACTGTGACACTTTTTCCAGTGACCTGTGCAAGCACCTGCAATGAATGCATGGCCTGTTTCCTCACAGTAGAGTTTGGGGAGGTTACTTCTCGAACCAGGTCGTGTGTTACATGATGGAAAGACTTCTCCTGTGCTGCCAGAATTTCTTCTGTTTTCTCTTCATCTTTTAAAGGTGTCGCACATCTAATCAAAAGCTGTTCTAATGTGGTCTTGGCCATAGCAACTGCTCCATTGGAAACCTAAAGTATGACAGATTTTTACTGAAAAGTACAGAACACAAATCTACACACCACTCACCAACAAACCTCCACAAACAGCTAAAAACATATAAAGATTAACAGAGCACATATGCAAGCAGTCTTCCCACCAATCATTCCAAAATGGCAAGCTGCAGTACAGACCAACCCTTAGCAATGCTGTCACCATACAATCCACAACAGAGTAAAGGTCGAGCAGCTGGTTTTCCAGGTACCTGTAACTACAGACAGCTATTTGGTAAGATGAGCATCATTCAAACTGAACACAGGATGAAGGAAAAACCCAGTGTGCTTCACACAAGTGACAGTGAATCTAGTGCTCTTTCTCCGATCTGAATGCAGCCTATATGTTTCTACTCTAACAGAATCAAGTGTAATTGCAACAACTTTGGCAGAGTTACAAGTTAAAAACAGACCTCATTGCTAACTTTAGGCCTCAGTGACTAAAATTCACTCCTAACTTTGGAATGTATTGCGTCTGCAATAGTTAAATAAAAATCAAGATTAGAAAGAGTTCAATCTGTATGAATTTAAGAACAAAAGTTTGTTTCCCCCATGCTATTTGACAGAATTAATTCATTAAATACCTCTCCAGTTAGATCCATCATAACAAAGAGAAGTGCCTTCAGGAAAGTCTGCTGGTTCTGAAGGACCCAAATGAGTGGCAGTCGTTCCATGAGGAATTTAATTGATACAACACCTCCCAGTTTCGCATACCAAGCTTGTTCATAACAGCAAGCACATAAACGTTCCACAATGTAGGAAAACAAGGGAAGCTGACAAGCCTGGAAGCAAACAAAGAAACATATGGATTTGTTTTTTCAGCTCACTGGTAGCATCCCAATTCTTAGAAGCTGAAATCGCATTATTTAAATATATTTTTTTAAAAAGTAACATATAATATATATATATTACCCTTTCTTTTGAACCCAATATAATGCTTGCAACATCAAATATCACTGCCAGAGCAACCTCTCCTATTTTGCAGAGTTCCTTCTCCTCATAGGCCATGCAGATTGCTATGGCATCAATAAGCACCAGGGGATCCATGCCTTTTGACCCGTTTTCTTCACTGTGAAACATGGCTGTGCTAGGCTGGCTTCCAACCTGATAGCACTGCAGCAAAAAAGGACCTGTAATTTGTATTGGGGAAGAAAAGAGAGAGAGGAAAAAAGATAAAGCAATGGATATTTCAATACAAATAGTCTCTTGATTAGATTTTACTACTCTTCTGACTAGCTGATGGCAAAACCAGTAAGCACTGTGTCGATTTGCATATAAATGGAGTGTAAGGCATTCTTCACTCTTAGAAAGAAAGATTACATCTACTCCAGCATCTCCTTCTATGTGCTGCGAGAAGGTTTAATTAAAATGAAGAATCATAAAAGTTCAAGTTATGTTAATGTGACAGTGAAGAGTGATATGCTTATAAGAATGTCTTTACCCAACTTATTTGTCATACAGTCCAACTCCAAACAAAAAGTTTTCTTCATAGATACAAAAACACAGTGCTTTAACATTCATTTAGTTCCTCTGATCCTCCAAAACCACGAGTGGAAACACCCCAATTAAAGACCATCTGTGAAAGTAACGGTGTCTATCAAGTTCCACAAATGCTCTGGAAATATAAACCACTCCAAGCTGCAATTATTTCATGGTCATTCTACATGCATTGGTGATTGTTTTTTAAAAACTTAAGGAGTTTTTTAAAGCTTATGAGATCTTCACTGCTCAGAAGAATTAAAACATAATCCAGCCATCAAACAAAACCAGACATATCTACCCAGAAACACCTGCAATATCATTAGAAAAAGCTTCTCCACCCCTCTCCTACCAGTCCATGGGATCACTATTCCACTTGACTTACCACACTGCTGAGCCACTGCCACCATGGTGTAATGGCGGATTAAGCTGGCGACAAAGGGCAGAGCACTGGGCCTCAGATCTTTGATGACTGCTGACATGAAGGCCCCTGTCAATGCCTGTTCAAATGTTTTACGAGCTGGAGTATCCTGAGCTTTGTATCGATGGGAAATAATCACGCTGGGTATAGACTTCTCAGTAAAGCTGAAAGACAGCATTAAGGTCGTTATAACCCTAAACTGCAGCACTAGCAGCTCAATCATGAGTGCTGTCATTTTAAAGTTTGCTCTTGGTATCTCAGTACCTTCTCCACCTCCCATTTTCCCATTTTGATAGAGCTGGGCCAGTTCGCTCAGTCTCTATTAATTTTGTCAGCCACTGGTCTCAAACATGATGGATAGCTCAATTTCATCAGGAACATTTAACGCCAGTGGTTCAGAAGAAGCCACGTACCTTGCGAATAACAGGTATACAGGCATCACACCACAACTCAATTACAGAATGTCATTTGCAGGATTTTGACATTTTTCGCTTTTTTAAAATGACATTTGATTTTAATCTTGAAAGACTGAAACATTATTTATCCAATCACTGCCCAACAAAACCTATTCGTTGCAAAGCTCTATTTAGGTCAAGTCTAACCAGTCCAAATTGTAAAAGCTACTATTCTCTTGAACTCTCTTTACTATACTGCAAAACTCTAAGTCAGCACAACCTTTGTGGGAAAAGATGTCAAAGTTGTTTAAAAGCAATAAACTGATTCAGTATCAATAACTAAAATTGTAAAAGGAAAACAAAAAAAAAAAAAAAAAAAAACAATTAAAAGCCTCCCTCCCAAGAAAAACATAGGTTAGATGTGCAACTGCTATCATGTGATCACTAAATTAAACTGAATTATGCATGTCTTTTACTTCAGTGCAAAGTTAGATGTACATACAAAATATCATAATCCAAGTTAATCTTTAAAGCTCAATTAAGGACCAGACCATTCCAACTATTTACATATACTAAATCAAAATTAATTTTTTAAAAAGTTATCTGATCATATGTAACAAGTTATACATTGGAAGGGAAGAAAATTAAAGTAAGAAACTTTATCGTGTCATTGGTATTAACAGTCTAACAAAATTCCCCTTGCTATGAAGTGCTAAACAGGATGAACCAGTAGGTAAAAATCCCATGAAGAATAAATACATTGCTTAGACTAACTAGTGTCTCCAAATCAGGTTACTCTAAAGACAACTATAAATTTTACATACACATTTAGGTTTAAAGAATTGTCATACTTGGGATGCGCAAGGAGCTGGTATAATGCATGTTTATTATCATCCAGGCTCATCATAGCCACTAAAAAACACTTGATAACTTCCCATGCTTGCCTCCGATAATAGGGTTCTGTGTTAGCACTCTTTAGACAGTCCAGTGCAGTCTCAATTGCCTGGAATGAAAAACAAATGGATAGTAACTCAACACTTCTTGATATAAATATTTACAATAAAGGTGTTTAATCAAGGGAACGATATCGTTAGTACATATTAAATGTCACTTTTAAGGTATGCACAATTTGCACTGCCTAAGTTAAGAAATACAGAGAATGTCTGAGAGCAGACTTGAAATAATTATGTTATAGGCTGTGCTTTCATAAATGCAAAAGTTGTGTGGCACACACATTCATTTCCACAGTCAGAAAGCATCTGAAGTCACCAGTGAGGTGCACCTTCATTAACTCTCACCCCATTCAAGAAAGTTTTCCTCACGTTCCCTCCATCAATAATTGCTCTTCCAAATCCCTCAATACACTACAGGTATACAATGCACTTATAAACACATATAAATAGTACCCAAAAAGGTTCTAACAAATTACTTTGCCCTATTTTCCATGCAAATCAAGAGCTACATCATACATGACATGTCCTAGTAAGTAACTTCTGAACAGTTCACTAATGGAAATAGTATTTCCTTTGTAAGAAGATTTAGCCAATACATTTGAGAATAATTCAAATAATCTTTTAAAATAGGAAAGATATAAGAGAGTGATAAATCTTTGTGGAAAACTTCTATTTTTCATATGTGTGTGTATATATATATTAAATATATATATATATAAAAAAATTTTATATATATATATATAAAAAAAAAAAAATATACATATATAAAAAAAACCTCCACAGCTAGATACTTTCTCTCCTTACTCCCCTCCCCCCCAAAAAAGGAAGAAATTAAAAAAAGGAAGGAAGGAGTTAAAAAAAATGGAGACAGGCACTAAGTAAAAAAAACACATACTAATTGTTCTGAAGTGCACAAAGCAAGGAATTTAAATATTTGATCAATTCTAAGTAACACTTAACCTTTTGCACTGAAACAGGATTATGCAGAAAAGGGCTCTGCTACATAGTGGGCATTTTCCTTCTTTGAAAGGAAAACTATCTTTCCACTTACTGACCAAACTAGCTGTCATCTCATCACTATTATCTATAAAAACGAACAGTGTTACCCTTTGGAAAACTTGGATTGAATTAAACCTAGTGGAATAGGAAAACATCAGCAATTCCAGTACTCATGCACATTCGACTCATCAGCTTCAGTACAGGGGAGAACTCAGTGCAGCTATCTGCATCCTAAGAATCATTTTTCCAATCTGTTTTTAATCCTGTTGGCTGGAGGGAGCCAACGAGCCAGCTGCCTGCAGAGAAAGTTGTTTACCACATTCAGATCATACCTATTTATGAAAGTGTAATTGAAGAGGTAAGTATGAAAACTCTACAGGCCAAATTAACTGAGAACCCAGCGTCACTCAGATCCCAAGACATAGACACACAGATGAGACTGCTGCAATTAGCAAGAACCAAGCGTTTGTGCTGCATTCAGACTGTCGATTACAGCCACAAGTACAAACTGTCTTTGCAGCTCTAAGCCCCATACCCAACCCAAACAAAACCAATCACTGCAGCCATGACAATCATCATCACTGGAGAATTTCTACAGGGTTTTTGTATGCTTGAAAAAGAAAACAGGGCAGTTTGAGATTCTCCTAACCTAAGCAGTACACCAGAAGTTCAGAAGGGAAAAAACATGCACAGAAAGCCTTTACTTGTGGCAGTTTAGCTCCCTGTCCTATCACTTTCTGAGAGCAGAACAGCCTGTTTAAATCTCTTATTTTGGGGTGACATCTAAAAGAGTTTAAAGGAAAAATAAGGAAAGAGCAGGCTGGCAAGCTTCTGCTAATTTACCATGTCAAAATGAAGCAAGAAGTTAGTGCAAGTCTACCTGCCTTAGATGGAGACTTTCAACTGATGGCTACAAAGTAAAAAAGAATAAAGCACTTGGCAGGGATTTCTGAAACAATGTTTTGTACTTTACCTGCCAAATCTGACAAGTCAACATTACTCAAAACAGAAAAACTAACAAAAAGAATGTAAATGGATTTAGATTCTGTTTCTCCATTACAACATAAATTATTTAGAAATGTCTTTGGCTTTTGGAGCAATTAAAAAAAAAAAATCAGGTATGCATGAGATCTGTGAGCCTAGCTTTAATTATGTAAATTCTATACTGTTAGATATTCATTAACTCATATCTAGAACTGGCAGACATACCACGTTTTATCAAGGTTTTACAAGCAAACAAAACTCATAAAAAAATCTGTAATTAAATAAGTAAGAAAGATGGTTTCACAGCACAGAAGATAACGTGAGCTCTTACCTTTTCCATCGGGAGCTGAATGGATGCTTTACAGTCTGAAAATTCAATTGTAATACTGGGTCCTTGGATTTCTGTGACTACATACTGTAGTTTCTGTGACTCCTTTAACATCTTCCTGTTACTTCCACCAAATTTACCAAGCACACGGTAAGCCACATGAGAAATACTGTCTGCAGGATTGCGCAGCGTACGCCACAAAGCCTGGAAGTGGTTTAAATGTTACATGGTCAGACCAGTCTCACCTCAGATTTTTTCAAGTGTTAATGTAAAAAAGTCAAGTAAAACACTTACTCTTCCACCTGGGTAATCGATACTGCACAATATCTAGAAGATACTTATCTAGCTTGACTAAAAGCCAGCTCAGTTCACAACAGTTTGAGTGCCTTCTAACAAGGTTGTCCTAAATGCAGTTTTAGATTAATGCTATCAGCTAAAAATCTTTGCCACATTGAAATGTAATTTCCTGTTTATGCCTAGTATTAGATGAACAACACAGATTAATTCCCTTCAGTCTTAACTGGCCTGTTTTGGTTTTTTAATTCACAGAGAGCTGGTTTTGAAATATAAAAAGCAAATAAAGTATTGTATTTAACGTACATGCAGACACATTACTGGGGGAAAGAGCCACCTTTACAAAATTGTTCTAAATTTCAGCCCCATCTGTATATATACCATATATCTACCAATCATGATATGCTGAAAGTAATTAGCTTTTTCTTGTTTTGTTTTGAAATACCAATAGATTTTAAGCATTTTCTGTCCTGACTCAGTCATATTTTTACCACTGAGTCCCAAGTCTGAACCCCTTAACATGGGGTAGAGAAAAATTATTAATTCACTTGTATTTTTCAGAGTTTTCAGTTTAACAGCAAAACACCGACTGGCCCTTTCCACACAGATCAGTCTGGTATGGTTCTCACGACAGACTGTTGGAGTTTTAATAACCCAAGGATCACAGAAATGTTCCATAGTATTTAGGGAATCAATGACCTCTTGTGGTCTAACTAGAAATGACACGTTTTACCTGCATTAGCTCAGCTCGAACTGGCTGAATGTGATCATACAGAAAGTCTGGCTGCAAGTTATCCACACACAATTCCAGAGTTCTTAAGCCTTGGCTAACGAGGGTCTGGGATCCGTTGAGAGCCGACACCAAGGGATCCATCAGCATGGGCAGGTAGGGCAGCAAGGAGCTCAAACGCACCGGCACGGTGAGGCAGAGCTCTACAAACAAGTCTTTCATGTGTTGTTTGTGAAGGCCACTTTGCAACATATTAAGTCCTGAAAGTCATTGAGAAGCGATACACTCAAAAAGTCTGCCCACAGTATACTGTTAAAAACTGCTATTACCTAAACTTGGAAAAACCTGACTTTCTTTTAGTTCTCTAAACCTTGTATATCTGTAAGTAGCATATTTACAATGCATAATGCCATTCGTAAGTATAACTTACATCTAAGGATTTTATGCACTGAACGTTTGACTGTTTCTGTAGGTATGTACACACTCAAACAAAAATTATATCTATACCCATTTTAAAATTTAATACTAGACTCAATAAAGTGGCATTTGAATGAAAGTGAAACCCAGAAAAAGACAGATTAACTCAAACCTCAGCCATGTATCAACAGAAACAAAAATCCACCCGGAACAAGTTGTTTTTAAAATACCTGGACTCCCGAGAAGAAACATTAAATGAGTTCAAGTACATTCACTGTCCCATACAGACAAAACACATCCAATTAATTTTTTTCTCCCCACTAAGATTTCATATATTCTGTAAACCTAGCTAGCACTTTTACACTGATGTGTGTTTTGAGTAACAACTTGTAGGTAATATACATATATTTGTTAACTACAGTAATAATTGCCCCTACAGCTGAGGATGGGAAGCACAGGATTTCACATCCCTGGAATTGTTCCAATTAGCTCATCCTTAGCTTTAAGGAGGTCTCCACATTTCCCTGCTCATCCTCTGTATCTCAAAAACACAGTCCTTGCAAGCACAAACATTCAGTTCATCAACCTGATCATTATTTCCATTTCCCTTTTGCAAACCCACACTACTTGCGTTTATATTTCTCATGCACTTGCAGGTGCTCACACATGCCCTCAACTAGACAGCAAATCTGCTATGTTCTTCTGGTGCTGGCCTGGCAGCATCACTCCTCTTATTGCTCTTATGCCTCAATGCTTTATGCTGACAGTTATACATAGGAAAAAAAAAAGGAATAAAGAAAAACAGGAAAAAAGAAAAGCCATCAACCCCACAAACAAAAAATGAAAGAAACAGACACAAAACCCCCTTAAACAGCCCCACAATAGAAAGCAGAACAAGAAGCAGCAGAAATTGTGAAGCAGCCAATACTATGGAGCCTGAAGCAGCTGAGAGTAAATGAAAATAAGCCACAATTGAGATACTTAATCAACTGCTAAGCTCAAAACCAGAAGCGACTTATCAGGGTTAGGGCTTTAGTTTTGGGGGTTTAATTACATAACATAACTTTATTATTGCTATTTACATAAAAAGATCAGAAACTGGGGTGGGAAAAGAAGGTATTGTTCTACCTTGCAGTAAGTTTGGTAACAGCGGCAAGAACTCTTGATATAACAGATCATGACTGCCTCCTCCAATAGATCTGAACAGTGCTCTGAGCAGCAGGAAATAGTTATAGGGCTCTTTGGCAGTCTGTGCAAGTTCCATAGAGCTGTTCACAATCTTGTGCAAATGTGGCTATAAAAAAAAAAGTAAAGCTTGAAGATTAATAAATATGTTTCATCATCATTGCACTATACAAGAGTTCAGCATGAGACAAGTTTTTCACATCAAAAACCTTCACTGTTCCACACAGTGACACCACACGGATTTTACACCACTGTCGAAGTCAAACAGTATTTTAACAGCATCAAGAACCCAGAGCATTCTCTAATTAAGCCCTGCTTTCATATTTGCCAAATGAAAGTCTGAGTGCTACTCCAAGCAGTAACTGTATTAAGAAAAGAAACCTTCAGCTAATCTGACACAAAGGAAAGCGTTTGCTCCACAGAACCCAGGGAGCAGGATCCAGAAGTGTCAAGATGTTAAAACACTTCACAGTATTTACTCCTGATCTAACTTCATCACTAATTCTTATTTTGTCTGAATGGTAAAATTGCACTTGTAAAGCAAATTTTATAAGGTAAAAAAAAATGGGTACGGGAACTGATGACACTTCCAGAGCAGAGGACACCAACAATTTGCAGGAATCATTAAAATTATTGGGGAAAAACAAGGATTCTCACAGATCAGGGACAAACAGTGACAATTCTGGATTTTATTAACATCTAAAAGCTTTCTACATTGCAATGTAAATGCTGCAAATAGCCTTCATCATTCAAGTAAATTGTCTACCCAAGGCCCACATCATCAATCCTGCTGAAACAAAAAAAGTAAGAGAAGCATGAAGCTGTGAAGGTAGTAAAACCACACTCTAAACTGGATCTCTGACTTATAAAATCCAAATGACCTTGATTCTGGTGACAAATCAGGAGAATTTAAGGAAGATAACATGAATATTGCCTCAAATTACTTTTATCTGGCAAAGGAGTTGTCACTACTCAGTTCTACACAGAAAACTGAACTAATCCTGCTCTATCAAACCGTTAAGCACAGAAAGCATTATCACAGTTACCTGTATCAGAAGTGGTGTTTATTTTAAGGTAGAAGGAAGAGAAATGGAGAGAAATTTTGAGAGATGGGGCAGTGTTAAATTAGTATCTTAATGTTTTTTCTAGATATAGGCAGCTGCTATTTTTATGAGGGAAGAGCACTCTTGCCTCAAGCTCAGTATTTCTAAACTCACTGAATAATGAGATGATCTCATCAACATAAGCAACATCCTCAGAATACACAGACAATATGTTGTGGATAGGGTAAAAAACTGGCATTCCTTAATGCATACTCCTGAAGAACACAAACATGTTGAACTCAAGACTCACGCAGCGTTGCAGGGGACATGAGGGAACAAGATTCAGCAACGCACTAAGAGTGATTCCAGGCTCAGCAAAAGTCTTAAGTCAATATGGAAATGGGGGGGAAGAAATATGGAAGAAGGTACATGTACCCTGACCATGAAGTTACACCAGCTTACAGCAATCCTAATCAAGCCACAAGCACAGATCAGCCATTTATACTCAGGATTAGTACATCATCTTCTAGGTTCAAATACGAAGAAAACATTCACAGAAACCATCTCTTCAAAGCAAGGCAATGTATTTGGAAAAAATGGAGATGCCTCACCAGTAGTGGTTCAAACATGAAAGACTCTCAAATTCTACATTTCATTCAAAGTCAAACCAGATTTTTTTTGGTTTTAACACAAATGACCTTTACCTTCAGCATTTGTTCATTTTCAGCTGCAAATAGTGAAACTGAGCCAAAGACCAACTTGAACAGCTTGAGATACAGATTGGAGAGTTCCACATTAGAGCCCATTTCTGGCAGCCGATCCAGAAGATACTCAACCAAAATCGTTGCAAAGAGGGCAGAGGTAGTAGGGTTTGCCAAGAAGGAATTGGCAACAATCTGTAAGAGGAAACCACAAAGGAGTTAGTGTTGCTGTAATGGAAAGAACAGAGGAATAAATGCACTACCCATTTAAAACAAAAAACAAAGATAAATTATTTTCCCCATCTCCAGAGCTACCCAAGTGATTCAGGTTATCCTCAGTGGAAAACAACCATGCACATAACTTCAGTGTTCAAGTTTAAAGTTTAATTTTAAATGTGTGTTATACAACTTGCATTCTGAGAGTGTCAAGAGCCTGAACCAAAAAAAAAAAAAAAAAAACAACACACCACTCCACAACATTCAACACTTTTCAAGAATAACATCCTTACCCACCTTCCAAATTCAAGCACTCATGTTTGCATTGCTACACTTACTCTGGAAAGCTTTAGAAAACTACTTTGTAACAACGGATTTGTCAAGACTGTTTCAAATCTTGCTTGTTTCAACATCGTTATTCATAATTTCACTTCAGCCTTATGTACTTCAAGTCATAAGCTATTTTCTACAGGCCACATATTATCAATTAATAAAAACCCAAAACCAACCAACCAACCAAAACCACAGTACCTGAAGAGCATAGTTTTTTGAGATTCTCTCCACCATATAAGGAACAGTCGTCTGAAAGATTTCTTTAAAAGTTAAAGGGTTCATCATTGTGAACACTCCAGCAAAATGCTCCAGAACTTCCTTTTCCTCTTTCATTCTGACTGTCTGACAGTTTGCTACTCGAACGTAGGTCTGTCCATTTCCTGCTATTTGGACCTATGGAAATTTAGAAAACATACATATTGGTTACAGAATCTGAGTAACTTTTCCTGCATTACTCTTGAAACACTTTCTGGGAAAAACACCCAAAGTTTCACAGGTTACACATGCAAGCACCATGAATAGCAGGGTGCAAGAGCCAACAGTGACAATAAAAAAAATAACTTCATCTACATGTCATCACTACTTAGTGCAACTACAGAAGATTAAGATAGCCATGTGCATGCTTCCACTGAGAGCTAAACTACCTGAAGAAAAGACAACCCACTACATGAAAGACAACTATTTTTAGTCTGATCTGTCTGCATAAACACAGGCAATAATGGCTCTTAAGAAAAATAATTGGTTCCCTGCAAGTCATAAGTACTTGGAAATTCATAAAGTCTCCCAATAACTGTGGTCTTGAAATTAAAGATTTAATCAAAATATACTACACACTAAATTTGTCTTCTAGCTGACAAATAAACCTTATTAAAAGACCTAACACAGACTAACTAAATTAAAGTGCTATGTGGCCAGGTGACATACCTGATAAATATCTAAAGCTTGCATTGCATATTTTACCAGTTTTATATAAATTTGAGTCTCCTTAGGTTGCAATTGCTTATTGGGAATGAATTGTGCTTCTGAAAGAAGACAGAGAATAAGACAGTAGTTAACCATTAGAAATACTACTGACTGTAACCATAGAGATTAATGTAATTAAATATTAAGCAGTTTTACCACCAGGAGCTTTGCATGATGTGATTCCCCACGTGATTGTCTTGACACCACAGACCAAAGTTTTTACTAAACTTCTGCAATCTGTGACCTGAAATGTCTGTTTATCTTCTTTTTCTTTCTCCCCTTGTTTTTCAAATACAGGTACTGGTGCAGGGGCCACTGGGGTGGCTGGGGCAGGGGATGGAACAGGAACAGGAGCTGCATTTGCTGCTGTGGGTACTCCAGGTAACGTGGCTTCGACAGCCCCGAGTTCAGACTGTGGCTTGCATTTTTTGAAGATGACAGAAAGCTGGTATCGTGCTATAGTGTGAAACTTCAGAACAAAAACCTAAGGCACAGAGAGGAAAGGCAAATGTAAGAGCAGGGAGAGGGAAGTAAGAAAAAGATAGCGAATTTCTTCAAAAATAATTCTAGATTTAGTAATACTAATACTCAGCATATTGAAATCAATAAAATGTACAACTAAGTTTAATTCAAACTAAGTGTCATTCAAATGTCAGCAAATACATAAGTGTATCAAAGTAGTTTGCTTACTTTTAGCAAGTTCCAGAAGTAAAAATATTTGCTGAGAACTAGTAAAATCATCTTTTGACATCTCTACAATTCTTCTTAACTTAAAATGAAAAGCTGTTTGGATTTGGGTTTTTTTAAGACAGACAATACTTCAGTCTATAAATACTTTATAATAATAAAGTATAAAAAGCTCAAGTTTTTCAGATGTGCGTACAATGTATGTCAGAAGTGTTTAAGCTTTTATGTAGCATATCAGATTTACAAATCACTAATGAATCCTGCAGAACAGTGACACCTCCCCCCCAACATTTCTGCCTCTTGGTTGATACTAATAAGGGGCACGTTCCACGAGGTTTCAGTTTAAAGCAGAAAAAAGCAGAGGTTTATTTGGAAGACAAACCCTACTAGGAAGCTATTTCTGTGTGAGGAATCAGAATAAAGGATCCATTACAATGCAGAACCTCAAGGTTTTTCACTTGCATTTTGTACGTGGAATGAAATTAAACTGCTGTTACCCTAAGAAAAAAAAAAACCTTCAGGAGTAATTCCAAATAATCTGGAGATGACTAAAATGACTAAGTCTCTTCCCTGGTGCAGTCAGAACCATGACAATCTGTCAGTGACAGAGAAGAGTCAAACATGAAGGGGATCTACTACATTCAGAATTCCTCCATCTCCCTTTCCAAAACCAAACATGCAGCTTCCTCTGTTATGTTAAAGTATGAAAACCACTTCGATTTAGATTTCAAGATGTGCTCTCACATCCCAAAATGAGATTATTAAATCTGTACTTACCATGGAAGTGTTTTACCCTACAACTAAGTGTATCTTAATGCTGTGGCAGGAGAAACACTAGGCAAAATTTTTCCATTAACAACTTGGCTACAGCAAGCAGGCAACGTTACATCTGTACTGCACCATGAACGAAAGTTTTTCAGGTGTATCCCCCATTTTTAAAAATAACACAAAAAACCAAACACCCCAAAAAATCCTCCATATGAAGAAGATCCTTATAAAGGATCGGTTGGTGTTGACCATGTGGATGTTCCACATTTTACAGATCATGAGGACCTCCAAGATAATCCTCTTGCAGGATTGAAAAAAGTAAAAGAAACCCACCAAACCACACATAACCAGAAGGTGTTAAAAAATACCATTCATACATACCCTTACATGGGGAGAAAATGAGATTACAACTAAAATTTTCTTTTAAATTTAAACCATAAAAAAATATCCCAGCAGTTAAGCTACCCTCAGCATCACAGACATTCCTTTTCCTGAGCTGGCAAAATACCTCCACTATACTTAAGACATCACCCCAGTTGCACAGCATTTTAAAAGGCCCTTCTCTAAAGTATCTCACTGAAATACAGCACGCAGATTGTTTCTACCTATCCTCATTTCTGAAGAAAGGACAAAGTAAAACATGATTGACAACACACTATAAAACAGGCTATTCAAGTTATTATCAAATGTTTTAATACCTCCAGCATTCTCATAAGAATATCTCTACCATTTCCATTTTCCTGTTCACTTTTAGACCGGATACAGTCTACTAAATTTAGCAGAAGCTTGCAAGACATTGTCTGGATACTGCTGGGCAGGGACTCATCATCAATGTTCTTGGCAAATAACTGGACAGCGAGGGAGAGATCATTGAGTGGCAAGTGCTGACGGACGTGATGTACCAGGTCTGCCAGTGTGCTATATGCAAGAGGTCTGTCAGCAAAAACAAGAAATGAAGAAAAACATGTTGAGGACAATTAAAAATACTATTAATTGGACTTAACCAATAGTTACTGCCTGGAGCTATTTCCAAGATTCTAAATCCAAATTTTCTATTTTTATAAGCAAATCTGTAGTTCACAAAGGTTTTTCAGTTACACAAGAGAATTATACCCTGTACAATCTAATCAGTCTGTCCCACAACATTAACATTATCCCCTCTGGTCTTTCTTCCCCCACTGCTGAACATCCCCAGCACATATTTTCACCTAGACAGTTAAAAGCAAATTAGCATATTTTAAACCACATTTTAAGCAGGGTTGGCAAGCTGTTTCAGCATAACAGGTGATTCTTGATTTCAAAAGTTGTCATGAAAACTGATTAGAATTTTAAAATCAAATACCAGGTTTAAGCATCTAGTAGAGCAAATATTTCTAAGTCTACCACATGTCAATAAAGTCCACTTGACTCTTAAGCATGAGGAAACAATTCTCCTAGTTCATGTATTTTAATTGGGTCAGCAAAACAACCTAGCAGACTACTGAAGACACAGAAAGTAAATATTATCCCCAATTTTTTTTTAGTAGTGAATAAATAAAATTTTAAAGTACTTATTGACAGCACAGTTTAAATCACATTCAGATTTTACACTGGATACAAAATTTAGGCTGTTTCATGAGATAATGGGAAGATATTGAG
Organism: Porphyrio hochstetteri; assembly: GCA_020800305.1. Taxonomy (NCBI): domain Eukaryota; kingdom Metazoa; phylum Chordata; class Aves; order Gruiformes; family Rallidae; genus Porphyrio; species Porphyrio hochstetteri. Next base: position 15,905,383 of record CM036920.1, read on the forward strand.
CTGATGCCACTGTGACCACTGTTTTCAATGAAATAGTTCTTAGTCACCCATTTATCTCATTTTGCCCTACTATGCTGCATCAATGTTAAACAAGAACCACACTTTACACCAGCAGATGCCTTTCCAACATTAGAATCCAATGAAATTAGCTATTTAAAGCAAAGATTTAGGAAGCTATAGAGACACTGTTGTAAATTATTAAGAAGCCTTCAAAGAAACCAGCCCTAGCAGGCACTTAGATGCTTATTCCAAACTCTGTCATACCTCAGTGTCTCTCTGGCAGTGTATCCAGAGCCAATCAGTATGGATTCATCAAACAGCTTGTCCATACATGGTATAAATTCTATAATTTAAAATAAAAAAGAAAGAAAAAAAAGCAGCACTATAAAGACTGGCAAAGGAAACAATCAAAATAAGTTAGCTTAAAAATTAAACCATTTATATCTGAAGTGGTTTTATTATAAAATTTATTCCTGAAGCTCATAAAAGGCCGTGTCGTGTACAAGGGAACTTCCACTTAACCTCTTGTGGCCACAGACTCCATTGACACCAGCCCTTTGAGGAACACCACAGTACACAGGCAAAGCCACAGCACTGACAATAAGAGTTACAGCTGTGAAGAGGAAAAGCTGAGTTTAAAAGATGGAACAAGAGATACTTGGAAAGCCAGAAAAGCCATTTGCTCAGCGTGCCATCTTATTTATTTTAAGCCAAAACAAAAATTACACCCAGTCCCAAAGTAATCAGAAATACATACCAGTCCAAACCCAAGTAAGCAATAAGCCTTTTAAATACACAGAAATAGTTGAAAACTTCCCAGTTTATAGACATATTTTTATAAGCACTACGTACGGCTCCTCAAGTCTGTTGTCAAGATGTGCTTAGCAGCAATCAGAAGCTCCTTCCGGAGGTGCGCCGTTTCAGCTGGACAATTGGAAAGCAACTGCAACATTCCTTTTACCATTTGCTGGGAATATTTAGCCACTAACTCCTACAACAAAAATCAACATTAATACAATTATTAAGACACTGTATTTTAAAGCTTTGCTTCACATTTGTGAAATAGCAGTTAATTAAAATCCACTTGTTTCTCTTTAAGAAGTCTACTTGTGAAAATAAAATACAACAGCCATTCCACAAACACCCACAGCAGTGGAAGCAGCGTGTTTTTACTTCATATTCACATGAGAACACTCCTGAAAGGACTACCAAGTACAGCCCCATCTTCAGATCTGCCACACAAATGCTCTCCTCCCCAGCCCCTCATGCATTATGGTCCTGCTGGTCACTTGCCTGTGTAAAGTAACTACAAATCCATTGCACTGCAAGTAATGGAGTAACAAAAATGCAGCCTACCTGATAAATTCTTATGATGTAAGCCAAAAAAGACAATGTTTTGATTTGAGCAGCGATAAAATCGGCGTACAATTCCTTGTTATAAAGTTTATGTTGCCTGAAATTAAATTGAAGAGTGGTTACGATTTTGTTCCTCCTCTTTAATACCTTAATTCAGAAAACTCACAGAATATTGAAGTTACAGCACCTTGTAGTGAGGTTCTTGCTTCATAAGTGAATTACACCACCATGGGAGAGCCCAATTTCAACAAGAATTCTCAAACAATAAACTGGGATCTACTGTACACCCAAGAGATTTAATCAGTGACATATAATGGAAACGTTCAGATATGCCAACTTCTTCCCTTGCAAAACTTTGGTAACTTTAAGTCAAATAATCATTGCTACTTTTGAGATAAAAAGCAGTAAGATTGGGAGCAAAAGTCACAGAATGTAAGAGAAAAATATTTTGGGCACTATTGAATGCCAGGTTTAAGTAGTTTATGCCAAATATCATCAAGATAGCATTAAAATGCTCTTACCTTGCCTGAGCAGAAACCTGTATTATAATAGTGTTCATAATCAAGGGCACAAATTCAGCTACTACATTGTGAATGTTCAGTTTGTAGAGCTTAAAAATGGAAAGAAAACATTATCAGAGATATTCACAAGTCACACTTGGAGTCAACTTATTTGAGAGCTAATCAGAAAAAATGAAGAAATCACCACAACTTATTTTTAGACCATATTTTAATCTCAGTAGCTCATTATATTCCTTTTTACTAATATGTTAGCCAGCAGAAGTTACACAAGTCACTCAGTAATAAGAAGTATTTACATGCAAAATACTGTAGTATACTAACCTGATACATAAGAACAACAATAATAGGTAGCTCAGCCAAGACCTTTAGAGATAAAGATCCCCTGGGGATTATAGAATGCTGAAAGAAACAACACGTATTTTATAAACAGTGTAATAGAAAAAAGTATTTTAAATACATTTTAATAGTGATATACTTAGAGAGAATAACATTTAAAAAGCACAAAAACATTATGAAATATGTATCCTGTAATTACAGCTGCATAGAAAATATCTGAAAAGCTTCAATCACTTTCAACAAATAAATCTTTAAAAGAAAAAGCAAGCAAAAAGAAAGCCTATTACCTATACCCACATTTACAGTCTGGGGTACTGTGATGCACAGTGTTGTAGTAACAGAGCTGTTAGAATACTCACTGTTCTCGTTTCACTATCTTCTCGCTCTGGGTTCACTTTCACCACAATTGTTGTGATCATGCCAACCATTTCAGGAGTGGGAACTGTGTTCTCTGGAATCACCTGAGGGTTCTCAAAATACCGATTCTACAGACAAAGAGCAAAGAAAAATACAACAATGCCAGTAACAGTCAACAGGCTGTTATCTCATTAGATTTCCTCCAGGTCATTTTTCCCCACAACTGACTGCAGACAGCTTTTCCTTCTCTGCCATGACATTTACATGGCAGGACTACAGACATCCTGCTGTCTTCCACTCCCAACCCACCAAGAAACAGAAAGGCATCCCCAACCAAGGCGGCTCTTCTGCTAAAGAAAAACATCCCAACAGGCACCCTGTAGCAGCCTCCACAGAGATTGTGCACACTGGAGAACTCTACCTGCTGAGAGGTGCATCACCTCACCCTTCCTAAAAACACCCCAACATTTGGCTGCATGGACACCCCTGCAGTCAGCTGATCAGTGCTTTATTTTACACAATTACCTCGATTTTCTTATACAAATAATACTGTGCTAGAAACAGGAAGTTTTCTAATACAAAGTCTAAATTTCTCCATTTTTAGACTTTTTAAAAAGTATTTTTCTGAAAACTTTATTTACTTTCTATCATCAGGTATGTAAATAATAATCTCAGTATCTTTTCAAGATAAAATTAAGAAATTCAAAACCTTTTTTTTTTTACCATAGCAAGGGTAATTTAAGAAATAAATAACTTACCACTACTTTTGGAAGTTCCTTGTAAATCTGTTTCACGAAGTCCAAAAAATGGTGGATCTAGGAAGGAGAAAAGACAGTTTAATATAAAAATAAAATTAAAAGATAATCACAATTTATACTATATTATACTATGGTACATTTTTCATTATATTTAAAAGAATCTGCACATGATCTATTTCATTCTCTTCTACCCATTAGAATTGAACTTGAAAAGAATCTGATTTACCTATCAGCTCAACATAGTTCCAATACTGTACTGCTAGAAATAGTTACCATAAACCAACTAAGTGTTACTAGGAGAAAATCAAGAAAAGAAAACAACAGCATAAAAGTGCAATCTTCAAACAGTCCTTCATGAGCCACAGGAGAGATGGAACAGGGTAGAGGAAAAGACAGCCATGGATCGCTTTTCCAGGTTTTTCCCTTCACAAATTAAAAAGGCACCGATTCTCTTCCATTCTGTTGGAATTTTATTCCTTAATCGACTCATATGGCACACAAACACTTCGAGCAAAACCAACCAGTCTTTGTTTTTTCCCCAGAGGTGCTAGCACTGTGCAATCTTCTTTTAAAAACTTTTTAAGGTAAGAAAAAATATGGTTACCACGAGTCAGCCAACATAAAAGGACAGCAGGGAAAAAAGACAGAAAACAAACAAACTCACTTGACCAAAATAAGAATTCTGAAGAGCATGGCAGCGAGTTCTATATGATACAGCAAGATTTCTGACTTACCTCTTGAGTGATTGCTGGTCGGAACTGTTTGTGCAATTCAATGATTATTCTTAAGCAAATCAGTACATTTTCTTCATTCTCTGTCTGAAAAAAAAAGAAAAGAGACTCTGTAGTGAGCCCACTGCTCCCCACTTCAACTGCTCTGTGAGTACTGCAAAGCCCTGTGAAGTTATCTCAGCAACCTACAAGTGCCCCATTAATATAAATTTGCATGAGGAAGATGCCTCTCCTTTCACATAACTTTATTTTGAGCCCTAAGAGTATAGCTAAAGTTTTAAGAGGGGAAAAATATACCTCTAGAAATCTAAACATCACCGACAGGATATTCTTGGTATGGAGACGAAGATGCTCGTTTGTTGGTATTCTGTGAATTATTTCAAGCACAAGTTTCCGGAGTTGCTGTAAATAAATAAATTAATTAATACAAGGAAAAAGATATTGTAGAACTTTTTAAAGGCCTTCCAAGAAATAAAAATCAGTTTCAACACCTTTGCAGCATAATACTTCTGCATGCTTAAAAAGAAAAAGCCTTTTTCCTTCATGTAGACACGTTTATACACAAACACACAATGCTTCCCCTACCCACGTATTTGAGTAAGGCAAATTTAACCAATTTACAGTTGAAACATACAAGCTGTTGGACTTCAAACTATACACAGTCTTAAGCATTTAATGACACAGATACAATTCTTGCCTTTCATTCCACAGTAAAGTCAGTAATTTGTAACAACATGTCATATTTGAGTGGGAAAGCCAATTCTGTTGCATGTAGTTTTTCCTCATGTTTGACAGAACCTCAGACACGCAAAGTTTTAAAGTAACTTAATGAGAAACTGGACTGTTCGAATTTCACTGCAAATGGCAGTTCTCTTTTTAACGAAGAAGCCTATACATAAATCAGTTCATTAGGTTAATCAAGTATTTCACAGAATGAGTCATCTACTGCATACACTGTAGAAAGGTCAAAGATGCTCTACACAGTTTACCTGTGCTGGCTTCTCCTGCAGAAACTGAACTTCTCCATCCTGTAGAAAGGTGAGAAACCTAGGGATGATGTGTTCCAGGAATGTAGAATATTGAGGTGATGATGTCACATTCTAATTAAAAAATAAAAGTATTCAGACACACGTGACAGATGTTACACTGATGATATTAAGTTCATTTCAAAGTTACTATTACCCATGTTCAGTTACTTTTTAATAGATTCAGTGATTCCACATCTATTTCAGCACTAGTAACAAAAGTGAAGACAAATTAATCTCTACCAATCTCAACAGAATGCACTATAACCTCCCCAACTTTATGTCAAGAGAACGGTCCTGCTTTGGCAAAAGAAAAGGCCCTAACACCCAGTCCAACAACCGGCACTGTCAAGTGGGTAACACCATGGTGAAGCACCCAAGCTTCACTCCAAGAAGTTCCCCAAATCATCAATCCATGTTCAGTTCTACCCCTAGCTAGGGAGACATCCAGATCAAGAATTCAGCCAACAGAACTGGAACACCACAACTTTCAACAAATAGCTAACTTCTAGGGGGAAAAAAGTAAATTTACTTCAAGAGAAAAATAAGACCTGCCAAAATGTATAGCTACTGGAAGCTGAAGCAAGCAATAAAGAAAAGTTAATACCAACACTATGGAAATAGAAGATGAAAAGAAACCATCTCGTATAGCAACACACAACTATACTGACTGCAACCTCCAAAGAAAAAAGGAATCTAAAACTGTGTTAGTAGGTCATCTTGTTCCCTCAAGTATTTTCCAACAAACAGAACTGTCCTTCAGCATAAGACATTTCACTGTCTCTTCATGTAGGATCACACCACTGATCCTAGTTTGGGTTCCAAAAGAAACCTACTCCACCTGAAAAACTATCAAAACAAATACTGACCAAGTCCTTCCCTACTGAAAACAAGGGCAAAGAGATTCAACTGAGCCTTCAGGTTTAAACAGATTGCCAGACTAAGCTGTTAAAACTATTCTTTTACTCAGCTCTAAATTGGTCTAGAGATGCAGGCCAGTTTAAAGAGATACGAGACTCTACAAGGATATTTTCAGATTGTCGCTCATGGTAACAGAAAGCCCTGCTCAGTGTGTGTGCATCTAGATGCAAAACTGCCACAAACAACTATTTATTCACTTATAAACACTAAGCAAGGATTAAACCTTTGAACTTTATTTTATAATACAGCTACACCAGCTCTAAGTGTATTTTTCCACTATGTTAACCTGAACTAACCTAAAAAATTCACTGTATAGGAACTTCCATCGATACCTCAGGAACAAGTAAAACTGGCACAGCTCTCAGAATCCAGCACATGTTGGATATAACTTTCATAAAGCTTACTTTAAAATATCCAAGGACATTAAGAAGGACTAGAACATGTATTTGTGCTTCCATATCATAGACCAAGTGAGATAATGTCAAATAAAGCAGATAAGGACAGAACGTGTTAGGGTGGTAGCACTTTTTTAATGCAACAAGACTAAAAAACCTAGATACATACAGAATTACAACAATATCAAGTCCCTGAACTTGATGGTCCCTCACTATGCAAATGATGTCACTAAAGCCATCTCCAGCTCTGATGTCAGATTCTGCATCTGGCAACTACTTCACTTCCACACTACAGAACTGCTCAGAGGAACCAGAGGAACCTCTGCTTCCTGAGGGCACAGTGCATATCTGAACTAAATAAAACTAGAGAGATTTCATATCATTCAACAAACAGGAAGAAAAATCTATTATTTCACCTCTCTTTAAACGCTTACTGAATAAAGAGAATGAAAGAGCCCTATAGCCAAATATTGTCATTCTTCGATGACCTGGCTAATTCTGAAATACAAACCTAAAACAATTATTTGTAAGAATATAAATTGTAAGTCACAAGATACTAATATTAATATTTTACCCACGTAACATCAGAAAGCAAAGCAATATCTATTAAGCACAAGAAAGACTGATGTTTCAGAAGGCTGGCAGGTTTGGACTGGGGGGTAAGGGTTGTTTGGGGGTATGGTTTTCTTTTTATTTACCTCAAAATTCTCACTGACTTCTTGCATCATTTTCAATTTGGTTTCATCAGCTGAAAATGGAAATTCAGGCAAACAAATATGAAATCCCAAACTACATTATGAAAGACAACATCAGGCTCATTGATCACAGAAGCAATCAGATCTTATCAGTTCAGCTATCACCGCCCAGTTTTAAGGCGCACACACAACCCTCACAACCAACCATCACATAACTGCACACACACACATACAGAGCTCGCTCACTTTGGCTCAAGCAAGAATTATTCATCACTTTGCTTCTTCAAAACAAAACTCAAAGTGAATGCAACACTCATTTCTATCAACAGTATAAATAATACCGCAACGGCTGTGAGACAAACTACTGAAGAACTGCAGCGTCCCACAGGAAAAAGTCTCTTACGTGTATTGACATCTGTAAGAGCAGCCACAAACTGAAGGTATTTTTTCATCAGGGTGGTTTGGTCCACCACCGTAGGCCCCTGTGCTGAAACGAATGCCATCTTGGAGGAGGAACACTCAGCTTTCAGTACATAAAATCAGACCAGCACACCTACAATGAAATGTTAAGGATGTCAGTTTATTCAGCTGGTTACCAGTGACTATCTCATCCATTCTTTGCGCCTGCTGAAGAGGACACATCTTTTCCAAAAACCACAAATGTCGTGTTTAACTCGGCTTGCAAATACAACGCCCAGCATGTGCAGCCCTCGGTATCACAGGGACTCCCTCCTAGACACAAGCGGTCACCGGGCTCCTCACACCTCAGCGCTATAACGTTCACGCTTTGTCCGGTTTCGCTTCACGCAGGAGCCGGCTCGGGGATGCTCCCGGCCGGATGCCGGCCGGACAGCCCCCCCCGGCCGCAGCCCGGCGGGACGCACCCCGAGCTGTCCTGCCGCCACGAACTGCCCTTCTCGCTCGGAAAGAAACCCGAGATCAAGTTCAGCGCGAAGACCGGCGGCCTCTCTCCTCACGCCGGCGCTTTCCTGTCAGTCTTCCCGCACGGCCCGCTTCGGCCGAGACGCCCCTCTCGGCATCCGCCGCAACCAAGAGCTGGGGGTATCCGGCGAACACCCCCGCCCGCGTCCCCCCGCGGCTACCCCAGGGCCGGGGCGTTATCGGCAGAGCCCCGCGTCCCCTTACCTTCCCTTCCTTCCCCGCCTCAGGGCTGGCCGCCGCCGGGTCGCTCCCCGCTGCGAGGGCGCCATCACGCTGACCCCATCCCTGCCGAGGCGCCCGCCCTGCGAACAGGGGCAACCCGTGAGCGGCCACAATGACACTTCCTCCCGCCCCTCGGCCCTCCCGGTTCCCGGCCGCGGCCCGAGGCCTCTGAGGGCCGTGCTGCCGGGGCTCCGGCCCCTTCCTCCTCCCCGCCGTGCGCCGGTCCCGCCCCATAGGCTGCGCCGGGCCGGGCCTCGTCTGCCGCCGCGCCGCTTCGTTTCACCCCGGGCCTCACCGACTCGCTCCCGCCGCTACCCTCAACGCTTCTCACCCCACGGTTCCCCGGGCCCGGCCGGCCCCGGCCCCCCAGCTCCCTCCTTTGTTGCTCCCGGAGGCCGGCGGCAGCGCATGGGCGCAACGGAAGCGCCCGACCCCAGTTCCGGCCGCCGCCACCGCCTCCTCCCGCGCATCTCCCCGGGCGGAGGCGGGCGCTGAGGCCCGTGGCGCCGCCCGCTCCCCTCACCGCCCTCCGGTGCCAAGAGACCCGTAACCACCGGAGCCCCGCTCTCCCTCACCGGGGAGGCCTCGCCCCAGCGGGGGAGGGCCCCTGGCAGCTCCTGCCGCCGCCGGGCCGCGCTGCCTGAGGCGAGGCCGGCGAGCCCCGTCCCTCCGCTCGGCCCCGTGCTTTCCGCTAACGCAGCCGCTGCTGGGCACGACGCCGCTAACAGCGGGCGAGGAGTTACCCCGGGCGGCCGCTGTCGGTCCCCCTAGAGGGCCTGTGTCCCTCCCGCTTGGGACGCAGCGCCCCGCGAAAGCGGCGGCAGAAGCGGCTCCGCCACCCCCGAGAACCTGGAGCAGAGGGGGGGGAGCGCTGATGCGCGCTAAAGGGAAATAGAAAACGCAGGCAGGAGTAAGAAAGGGCTTCGAATAAGTACCTAAAAAACCAAACCCTGCGCTGCGCTGGCGAGAGCTCTCCTGGCTCCCCACAGGCACTTCCATCGCACGCTTGCCCCGCAGGCTCCTCACAAAGAGTCGCCAGCCCGGAGCGACTGGGTAACCGCGGCTGAGGCGCCCCAGAGCCCGAAGAGTCTCTGCCGTGCCAGCCCCAAGCCAAAACGCCCCGACGCCGGCTCAGAGCCATGCCCACCCTCCCCACAGATGGGCGGCATCAGTGCGTTTTATTTGTTTACCCTTTTAACTCGCCGGCGGTTCTGCAGCCGCCCGCTCCGCCGGCGTGACAGCCCCGCGGGAACGTCCCCCAGGAGAGGCGGGTCGGGCGCTGCCGCGGGGGAGCGTCCCGGGGGCGCGGACACGGGCGGAGGTGCCGCAGTACTGCAGGAGGCCTCGGGGGTAGCGCCCGGCCCCAGCGCTGCGAGCTCTGGCCCCTGCAGTGCCTGCCCATGGCTCCCACCGCCCCGAGCATGCTGCGGCTGACCTGCGTGGTGATGCTGCTCGGCCGCGTCGCCGCGGGGACAGGTAAGGGGCCGCCGGTCTGCGCCGTCATCGCCGCCGGGGAGCGGTTCCTGGGAGGCGGCGGGGTGAGGGGGGCAGACCTGAGCCGCTTTACTTGTACGGGTGGCGCCGGTTCCCTGCTCCGGCTTGCTAGCCCTGTCAGGGGATGGAGGCGGCGGGTCCGGGCACCCTCTCGCCTCCCCTGAAACCTGGGGCGCTGCTGCGACCTTGGTGCTTGCAGCGAAGCTGGGGCGTCCCGAGGAGCCAGGTTCTGCTTTGCACTTCCTGACCCAAAAGCTGCACTTCTGCTGCTTCTGCTTCCCAGCACAGCGGGTCCCACGGCAGCTGGGCAGTCTCTCTCTTGCTCTGGTAGCCTCGTAGTGCTGCATTTGGCAGAGAGGTCGAAAAGACAGAATAAGTCTCTGAATGGGATGAACTGCCTTGCTCTAGTGGTGACTCACTGAGTGACCTTGGGGTAGCCACTTAATCTCTAGCTGCTGCAGTTTGGGCTTCAGCCGTGGCCCTGGTTTGTAAAGCACTGTGATAACCTCCAAGGAGACGTGCTAGATAAGCCTGAGGTAGCTGCCTGGGGTTTTTTTCCCAAGTTTTGCTAAAACAAAGGAGAGGATAGCCTGAATCTTCCAGAGACCCAAAACCTCTCTGTGCCAGATTTCATCAAAGCACAAGCATTTCTCTATTAACTCAAAACACTGAACTCAAGGTTATTGCTTGTGTTGTGAAATGGGAACAGTGGAGCTGCTGCTCAGCTGTAATGTTACAGCTATTTCTCACCATCTTTTTTGCATCCAGATTTGCTCAGCACCTGCAATCTGTGGGATAAAATGTGGCCTCTAAGTAGATGCTTCAGGTTCTTCTTCCACCCCACCTGGGGTGCAGGAAAGGCAGTATGGGGGTTAGCTGACCCCAGTGCTCTCTCTGCATTACAGTGAGAAATGCAGCCTCTAAAGCTCAAAGGTGCAGGTCCCCAGTAGCAATCTGGTGGCTGCTGAGTGGAGAAGGAAGGTTCCCAGCAAGAGATCCCCCACAGCTCTGCTGCTCTGCACAGCATCGCCCCATCGCTTGCCAGACAGAGCACTGGCACAGGAGGGAACATGCTCCATGTTGGAGGCAAACAACCAGATCCTGCTCCCAGCTCTGCCCCACTTCCCAGCTCTCAGTTGTTGTCTTTTCTTTATTTGGGGTTTTGGGGGTTGGGTGGTTTGTTGGGTTCTTTTTTAACAGACTCAGGTCACTTATTCTTGTTGCACTGCTATTTTTTTGAAAAATTGAGTGTAACCTTTCCATAAAACCCAACCTCACTCACGCTCTATCCAGAGGAGTAGTTACAATAGCTGAAGTAAGCAGCTTGTGTAAACATGGCAGGGAAGATAACGGAGAGCAATGCAAAGCAGCAGGGATGGGTCAGTATCGCAGGTCCTGCACTTCTCCCACCTGCTGTTCCCAGGTGTGAAAGTCAGAAAGCAAGACCCCTGGTTTTGCCCTTCTGGAGTGCACTGATCTGCCACTAATGCATGGTACAAGTTGCATTTACAGTGGGATTTTGGGTCTTTCCCTGGAAAAGTCCAGTGGTGGACTGTAGAGAAGCTGGTGCTGAGAGGTTTTTATTCAGTTAGGAATAAACTATGTGGGGGGAGACTTGTGGGTCAACAGAGCTGCCCAATGAATCTGGTGGATGAAATCCTGCTTGAGTTTGAAAGTTCCTTTTTTTTCTAGGACACAGATTAGACCTGAGCTTCTCTTCCAGTAGCTGGAAGTTTAGTGGCGATGTTAAAATCATTAGTGACACTGAACCTACAGCCAACACCCAGCTCTGCCTGTAAAACCTCAGCAAAGTTTTTGTAATGCTTTAGTTTGAAGCTCCCTTCTGCTCTTAACGTTTCTAGGACTCGTGTTGTTCAATGCTGTTTGTTCAAACTCAGGTACACGTGCAACAGCTTTTGTTCCAGGCTTCTGAACAAGGTGAAAAAACCCAAAGCATTGGTCAAAGTCTTTGCTGGGATGAGCGTCACTGAGAGTCATATAACTACAGCTGACTAGTTAAACTGTGTAAATAAATAAATACAATAAAAATGCAATACAAAAAAGATTGAGGGGTTTTTCCTTCTGATTTCCACAGAAGATTATGGTCTGGAAATAACCAACAATGGTCCCATCACAACGGGAGCCCAAGCTACTGTTCACGCCAGTCTAAGCATAAAGAATGAGAGTGTTGCACCAAGTTTTTATCACTTCAACTGGATCTATGCTCCTCTGATTCTGATAGAGAAATCTGAGCAGCGCTTTAACTCTGTAATTAATGTGACTGGAGAATTTCCTGGGACTTTTCCTGTATCTGTCTGGGTGACTCATAGAAACTGTTGGCTGTGTCGGCCAGTGGCTAGAAATGTCACCGTGCTTCAGGTTACAGGTAAAGTGGCTTTACAACTTATGTGTCTTCAGGAATTTGGTACATGTCAGGAAGCTTGCTGGCTGTGTTAGCATCAGAAAAAATGAAAGTTTCTACCAACAGAGCTTGATTTGTGCAGGTTTTGACATCCAGCCTCCTAAAACAGTCCTTCCTGTACTGCTTCCCAGCAATTCTAGTCCTAAGGTTAGGATGGCCAGCAGCAGAGACAGTCTACTGATTTTCCCCATTGCATAACAAATTTTCATTTCTGTTTAAGTAGCTAAAACTAAACCACAAAAGCCAGCAACACAAAAGTCTCACTAAACAAACAGAACCCCCACCCCAGACATGAAGGCCATCTGTACTGCTTTGATTCTGGATCACTTGATCTAGATACCTGATGTTAATCTCAGTTCTTCTAAAAGCAATAGAAAAAAACCTGATACTGACCTCAGTCCAGGATTATTTCTCTTAGTTCTTTCAGAAGCTTTTTCATGACCCATTGTATTACCCTAAGTAAGTAACTTAAGCTCTCTGCCTCACTAACACATGCAACACCACAGAGAAATAGGTATAAAATGCACTTAACCACTTGTACTGGGACACAAGGACTTAGCACATTTTAAATACTGTTTTGATACTGGCACAGAGCGTGCTGTGAAAGTGATCTCTGCTGTCATTCTTCCTCCTCCCTACTCTGCAGAATTTATCACAGGGAATCTGACCATTGCCCAGATAGAAGACACCAGATTTATCACACGTGGTTCCAGTTCCCCTATGGGCGCCGTGACCCGGATTTCTTTCTGTCTTCATGACCCAAGTCACTACTTCAAATCAGCATCATTTGTCTACAACTGGGATTTTGGAAATGGGTAGGTGTGGTTACTTTGTCTGCTTTAATGGCTGTTCAGATGGCTCTGATTCAGGTGCTCATCTAGAGAAAAGTCCTGATTAAACATGGCCAGTTGGGACATTCTTAGCCTGTCAGCCAGGGGAATTGTGGAAACTTTGGCACAGAGGTCACTGTGTGCTCACAAAAAGGTGGTGTTTTGAAGACCCAGGTTTCTTGTTCACAGGCACGCTTATCAATGAAGTGAACTGACCCCAATGAACTGGGAAAAGTAACTTAATGTAAATTGGTTTTGTTAAACATCATTACACCTGCAGATCTCCATTAGCAGGGTCTTGGTTTTGAATAAGTGTATAATTTGACTACTTAAGGAAAGGGGAAGCAGTCTCCTTTAAGTAGCTGTTACTATGACCAGCTACCCAAATATATACCACAGCTTGGGTGAGGAGCTTTTGAAAGTAGATAGGTCTCTCCAGTAATGTGGATGTGCATGTTAACAACATCCAATAACAAAATGGAGGGGAAAAATCAACAACATAGCTCATAACCATCAGAAATAAACCCATGGGAGGTATCTAGTCCTTAAGCCACTCTGCAGTAGGGAGGACAAAAGACCTTCAGTTATTTTCCTCCTCTGAGGATGAAGATATGTTCAGTACAAATTGAAATGTAAGCTTTAGTCTTTGAAGACTCTTCTTTTTCCTTGTTTCCCCCCCACTTCAGGTAGCTTACATTCCACCTGCTGGAAAGGTAGTTTTCATCATTTACTGACTATTCCTGTTCTATTTTGTGAATTCTTTTAGCATTATCTTTAGTTTCTTTGATTCAAAATGTCTAAATATACTCTGGGTCTTATACCAGTTGTCATTTTATTGGCAATGCTGTGGGCATAAATCCTCGTTGATACGGACATGGAGCCACAGCATTGCATTGTCTATAAAGAAAATACATTCCAGCTTGTTCCTTTTTAAATGAGAAATACACAAGGACTTGTAAAATGCATTTTTGATTCTAAATCTTTTCATGTTACACACAGAGTTTATCAGATTACCAAGGAACCCTTTGTCTACTATAACTGCTCTACCATGGGGAATCGCACGGTGCATCTGAAAGTCATCGCTGAATGGGAGCAAGTGGGAAGCATCGTACATGAAAGAGAAACAGTGCAGAAAACTGGTGATTTTACCACTGCTCTGGAGCTGTTAGGTAACTATAAAACATTTTGCATATTTAAAACAGAACTTGCTCTATGTGTACTGTATAATCTAGCTTCAACGTGATCGTTCAACCTCAGCATTGTTTCAAATGCACATTATTCAATGGAGAGTTTCCATCTCTGTGTTGACTTTGCACTGTTCTAGTGCAGAAAAAAATGGGGGGAAATACATAAAATCTTTTCTTTCTTTTTTTTATTTACCCAAAGCCCCACTGTCATTTGTAAAAGTCTCACAGGCTCTTAAAACTTCAAATAAAATGTTTAAGTGATGAAGGATTTTTTATATTCAGGCTGTCTCTCCCTAAAAAATAAGCATTAGGTAAGTCTCATTGATTTGATCAGCTTCCAGAATAAATAAACAAGTAAAAAAATGTAAATTATTATTAAAGTAGTTGATCATATAGTAAAAAGAAATAAAATATTTAGCAAAGATACAAGTCTACTGGTAGGATTCCTTTTTGGATGTGAGTCAAGTATTATTTGTGTGATGTTGCAAGTAAAATCTGCAAAGTCTATGAAAACAAACCAGTTAATTTCAAGTTTCTGTGTGGAGTATGACACACTTTCTCACTTCCTCTCAGATGCTGTTAAAAGTATTAATGTAGTGGGCTCCAGAGAGACTCATGTCATGGAAAACTTGAGTTTATCTCTTCATATCAATGGCACGTAAGTAGCAAACATAACTTCCCCCAAAAGCATTGTCTATTTAAGTGGGTTTCCCCACTGTTTCCTTAAAACAGTCAGTTGCACCCCGCAGAAATGCTTCTTAAAACAAAAAGAAATTTCCTTTGAACAAAATACTGTTGAATATTCCTTTTTCCTGACTTGAAACACTGTGAAGTCTGAGAGCCTGAAAGAGCCTGCATCCTTGCAGGAAAGTAGAATCCTTCTATCTAGAGCAACTGTTGGGTTTATATCTTTGTCAAAAGTATATTATAAGAGAACTAACCATAGAAAGACAGTTGAAATCATTCCATTTTAAAACTTCCTTTTGGCTCTTTCTCCTTGACCATTTTCTCCACCGCTAAATTAAACTGTAAACTAAAGGGCAGGATGTCCTGTTGAATAGCAGCCATCCTTCACTGGCACATGGGAATAGGGGGTTTGGGGAGTGCTTTTAGCAAATGTAAGATTGCAACAAGATGAGTAAGACACAGAGTTTGCATTCAGAAGGTGAATGGCACATCTGCAGGAGTGGAAGATGGACATGACATGTGAGAAAATACAAACAGCAAAAAACCATTACAGGCAAACTTGAGATCTCTAAAGGCAGGCTTGGTTTTAGGATGGACAATGTTTGCCAGACCTGACCTTCTCATTGCAGGACTGGGACTGATGCAATAGGAGTTTATGCTACAATAGCAACGACAAAGGTTTGAGAGATGGATTATCAGACAAAGCTAGAAAATGAGCTAAACACATAAACATGCTGCTGCTTTAGCAGAGAATGTCCTCAAGAGATAAGGAACAAAATACTCCTAAGGCAGGGTAAAGAAAAGCTCTGTCTGTTGTCAGACTCAAAGTCCATAGTGTGTAAGGTGAATCCAAGCAGAATCAGTGAGAACAAGGGTCTGAAAATGTAAATAAAAAGCATCAACTAGGCATGGTGAGAAGACACATGGCTGTAAAGTGGATAGCCCCTAGATAGCTTGATAGCAAATAAAGCCTTCTTGTTCTCGTAGGGGTACAGCCACCCTTGCAGTTTATTTACCTTTTCCACCTATCAGTCCCTTGTACAGAGCTCATCTTACATTCTTTCCAGCCTGGGTTGTTGGGGGTTTTTTAATCAGAAAAGTCTTCAGTAGCACAGACAGTGATTTCTTCTGTGTGAGAACAAAGGAAAACCAACCTATACTCCCTTGGAAGTGCAGGGAAAAAATACTCCTTTGATCTTTATTGGAGGAGGCCTAGGAGTTTTCTGCACACACTGGCCTTCCCGTGACCCACGCAGGTACTCACCTCTCAGCTGAAAGCTTTGCTTTTACAGAGGCATCACAAAGAACTTTTTCTATAAACCAAACAATTGTGTGGTTAATTACTTCTCTATTTTGTACATTAACCTCATTACTTCCAAAATTGTTAGGCTATTTTAACCAGGTGACTCATCAGCTCTTAGCTGAAATTTTTGCAAACTTTTCACCTTATTTTTAGTATTTTTTTTTCCTTTTCCCCTTTGTCGTTTCAGCCCCCCACTAGCACTATGCTGGCTGATCAAGTCTGAATGCATTCCCCTGGAAGATGAGAAATGCCACCTGGTTGTGGTTAATGGCTCCTGCTACAATCTCAGCCACACCTTCAGCGACGCTGGGCAGTACTGCCTCAGCGTCAGAGTGGAGAACGGCGTCACCATGCTCCAGACATACCATGAGATAAAAGTGTGGCCAACAGGTGAGCAGCAGCTACTCACAGCACCGTGGATATTCCCACATCTGGGAACTGACAGTCTCAAACATGTCAGGGACAGTTATGGATTAACCAGCCTGCAGATGAGGTTTCTGGAAACTGGTATAGATCCCTCAAAGCATAGGCAGGGGGGAGAGAAAGGAAAGCCTATAATGTGCCTCCTGGAATTGCTCTGAGCTTCTTGCATGCTGTTGAACCCTTAGTCTCAAGAGTGTCTTGAAGCTAATGAGTTTCCTGGGAAGGCTGAGTTACTCAAATTACATATTTTTCAGTGTAAATAGTCTGGCTCTTGTAGTTAGAGAGGATAACTAGAAAAACATACACAGCTATAACACTCAAATAAGCAATCTCAATTCTGCTTTTTCATTTAGTTATGGTTTTGTTAAAAGTACTTATATATATATATATATATAGAGAGAGAGAGAGAGAAGGAGAGAGGTAAAACTTTCTAGGCCTC
The DNA here is from genome assembly GCA_020800305.1 of Porphyrio hochstetteri. Taxonomy (NCBI): domain Eukaryota; kingdom Metazoa; phylum Chordata; class Aves; order Gruiformes; family Rallidae; genus Porphyrio; species Porphyrio hochstetteri. The sequence continues at coordinate 15,922,427 of CM036920.1, forward strand.
CATTTCATTAGAGTTTTCTGTCCCCCCAGCCAGCAATCCCAGCTGCCTCTGTATGCATGCTCACACACATGACCCGAATTGGGTGCCCAAATCCTCTGAGAAACAGCCTCAGAACCCCACATTCCACTTCTGAGATTTCAGGAAGACCTGAAGTCATCTGGGATGAAAAATGTATTACATTACATAGATGTCCTTTGTTCTAAAAATACAAAAACTCCTAAAACATCATTTCCTTCTCACTGCTGCCTCTTCTCAGTGTGCTGTATCACTCCTTGTGCCCTTTCCTAGGGATCCACCCAGCTTTCTTTGTCCTGCTCTGCATCACTCTGGCTTCAGTGACGCTGGGACTGGTGCTGTACACGACCTTCCGAAGTAACACACAACAGAAAGACCTCGTGGAGGTATTCAGTTACTCTTCCTTTGGGCTGGGATAAGAATTAGGTAACTTTCAGCCAGGTTCCCTTCTTTAATCTCCAAACAGAGCAGGAGGGAGCATTCCCATTCCATGGGAAAATCTGAACGGGGCAGGCAGACACGTTAAGTGACAGGCACAGTTCTGGGTGCTTCAGAAAACTGTGTCATTCAAGTTGCCAGGGCTCTCCTGGGTGGTTTGGTCATATGCCCAGGCAGGTGTCTGTGCTGAAGTGTCCCTTCCAGAGGATGTCCCTCAGCGTGGTTACATGAAAGCAAGCAGGGAGATAGGGAGAGAGGATGCAGGATAGTAAACCAGGGTGGGTATGTTACCCGAAGTGCCACTAAATTCCCACCTGACCCGTATAAGTGACCTTTATCTCCCCAGCTCCCTTCCATCTCTGGTGTAGCTTTCACCTGCTGAATTATCATATTTGTAAGAAGCATGAACTTTTAATCAGAAGTAGAAGCTCTGATTAGAAGCTTGGCCCTTGGAAAGTACCTGATGCACTTCACATCACGCCAGTGTGGCCAACATACCTGCAGAGAGACTACCAGTGAGCAAGGAGTGCAGCAGATAAATCAGAAATCCATTGGAATCTATTGACTGGCTGAAACTGGTTGAGGACCAAGTACTATTTCTGTCTGGACACGCCTGAGCCAGTAGGACCCAAATTAAAAATGATCTCTTTGATGTTCCTTCTCCAGGTTGCTGACTTTGACTTTTCTCCACTGTCTGATAAAAACCTGTCTTCTCATTCGGAGTCAAGCTGTGGCCAAATATGTTGTGGATCATGTTTTCCTCAGTCATCTCAGGAAGCTGCCAGGGAGAGTCATGAACTTCTACATTCTTTTTACAAGCCAGTCAAAACGTACACAGTATGAAGAACACAACTGCACTTGGGTTCCACGAGTTTAAGTTCTTAGGATGAGTGAACAGCCCAGTGCTGCATGAATGGTTTGGGTTTGCTAATGCAATGAAGTTAACCACTTTAAGTCCAGCACTTGACTGATTAATTCTCTGAACTAAAAAAAAAGAATCAAACTAAAAAACAAAAAAACAAGCCCTAAACCACAGTAAAAGTAGCTTTGTATTTTAAAATTATACGGGTGCACACAGTTACAGCTGTAAATACAGCGTTTTATTTTTATGAAAGATTGTTTTATGTGCAGGTTTGCTAAACTCACTACCTCTTGTAACTTCTCTGTTCATTCTCCTGTCTGTTTCAAAGAAGAAAATGCTTCAGGCAAACTTTGCTGTCTTACAATATTACTGGAAATGGAAGTCACCAAAACTGCTGTGGAACTTGTGTTTGTTCTAATAAGGAACTGACTAGTTCAGGTTAGAAAGGCCTAGGTGCTTCCAGGGAACCAGACTACCTAATTACATTGTCTTTTTGCCCCCTGTCTTAAAAAGATCCCTTTTTTAACTTCATGGGCGTCTGGGGGACTGTTGTGGCTGGTGACCTGCTGATGGAAAGCTAGCTGCTGCTAGCTGCAGTTTGGTGGGCTCACAACACCAGCTATAAAAGACTCAACATCTCCACAATTTCATGAAATAATACAAATAGTACACCACTCTAATCCATATAAGTAGCTTCCTTTTTTCTTTCCAGGCTGTTCACGCTTTTCTTTCTTATACACTACCCAGCTAGTTATGGAAGTTCCTCTTCCAAAAAGTGCAACAACCAGTAGCTCGAAGCTGCTCAGCAAAACACTAAATTCAGATTCACAGCCCACGCTCAGGGCTGAACAAACCCTGTGCCTGTTGCAGACAGTTCTACCAGCAGCTTCCTGCTTACCCAGGCTTCACCCCCAGCCACGACACACTTCAGAGTGCCTGGGAAGCTTGTAAACAAAAGCACCTTTGTGGCCTTTTTTTATATAAAGGTAACACACCTTCCCAACCCCTGATTTAAGGACTCTGGGTACCGCGGGCTCAGGGATTGTCAAGGATGTTGTAATTTCTCAAATGCACTGATCACGACACAACTGTCTGAACATGAGAGCATTTACCATGAGGGTTTTGGGGTGCTCAGCTCACACACTCAGCTTTTACCTTTCCTCAGAGAAGCCCAGACCTTCAGTTCATTTATGAAACAAATTACATGACCTCAGAATGGCTTTGTTAATTACTAGCTACATTCCAAAAAGAGTAGGATCATCTAAGATAACAAGCGATAGTAAAGCCGAAGTTCTGTCAGAAAGCACTTGCCAGGGCAGAACCTCTTTTGGCTTTTTTTCTAAAGAGAAATTGTATTCAGAAGCAAGCTTCTTGATTAGGAATGTGGCCTTTGTATTCCTTTGCAGTGCCCTCGTGTCACTCTTCTCTGCAGTCATATTCAGTCACTGTTACAAACGTGCCCCTCCTTAGGCTAGCAGAGAAACTATTGTTTTCGTAGCTTCAATGTTATTCCTGAGATCCCAGACAGCAGAGCCACTGCCAAAGCTATGTATGGGGCTTGTTCTGGGTGGTCAGTGTAGCCTGTAAACGGCTGCATGGTCCTTGGGCACTGAAAATAACAGATTTCTGATGTGAAAAACGTGACTCAAAGTGACAGGGGCCCTGAACAGGCTGTGCAGCGGCTCTCTACAGCCAGAGGTGTAGTTGGGGCTTCTTGTTCTATTACATTTGTGACAGGTGAGTGACCCTCGCTACCATGATACACCTAAAGACAGCCCCTTGGCACACCAAGCAACAGGTGAAAGCCCTTCCTTCCCCTACGGCACTCCTAGAAAAGACAGTAACTCTGAGAGCAGAGTGGGATATAGGTACCTGAATGGGGTCGTTTGGGTTGGAGGAAGATAGTGTCACAGGAGTAAGACCTGTGCTCTGTCCTGCTTCCCATTAATACCTGGCTGATTCAAAGGGCATTGAGGGGTGTTAGGCCATGAACATCACTGCTTTGGTTTTGTGCCTCCATGCTCTCCCTAGTACATCCGAGCTGAAATACCACTGATCACACCAAACCTGGCTAAAGTGGGTATCAACCCCCAGTTAAAGAAAGAAGGACATGGAATTAGAGATAGGAAAGACAGGCTAAGAAAATCCCCAATTTCCTATTGAGGAAAACAGAGCAGACGTCCTTCAGAAGAACACTGCCTCTTATTGCTCTTATTCTCATCCTAAAATGAACAAAGGATGGCAAAGGAGTCAAATGATTCAGAAAGGTACAAAGGATAAAGTGCTGCAAAGTGGAAAGTCAACACTATCAAATAGTGGAAGTTATTATTCAAGAGCAAACTGAAAAGAACAGAGGTTAGAAAGAAAGGCATCCCTTGCAAAAAATAAGCAGTGGAGAAAGTACACTTAAAAGGGCATGTCAAGAAGCAAATTAACCAAGAAAATTTAAACAACCTTAACAAATTGAGGTATAAGTATGAGAAATATTCACACAAACGTGTTCCCAAATCCAATATGAAACTGCTTCCTGCACAGAAGGCTGATCTGTGGGTTCAATAAATGCCTCTGAAATTGAAGACAAAAGGTAATTGAGCTATTCAGGATATAGCAAGGAGATTAGTGGGACGTAACAAGGATCAGCAGGAGGATTCATTTTGTTAACCTTAGAAATCAATGACCTGGAAAAAGGCATGTTCAGCAAAATGATGAAACTCACTGATTCAAAACAAGAGTCCAGTAACTGCAAAGCCCAAGAGCGATTAAATTCAGGTGATAAGCAAGAGCATGAGCAGATAAAATGTTCATGCAATGAGAATTAATGACAAGGAAATGCATTGGAGGACAGAGGTGTTCTGGAAAGACAAGGTATAAAAACACATGGTAAAGCAAAAGAACTCCTGTTATTCTGTAATTTGTCACATAAACAATGGCACCAGTTTGTGCAGTAGATGTGGGACAAATTAGCCCTTTATCTGAACAACAGAACATAAGGCTCAGTGGCTGACTGGGCCAAGGCAGAACTCTCTGTCTTTCATCCCTGGGAAGCAGATCACACAGCCCTGCTGTGACAACAGCTCGAATTCACAAGCCCTCTATTGCCTCTGCCAGGTCCTGTATGAATGGAAATGGTTTTAGCAAGAGGAAGGTGAGGAACTTCGTATTTAAATGCTCAGCATCATTATTAGATATTCAGCCATCACTGCACCTTGACTTTGGTGAGCCACTGCCAGTTCTGAGGAAACCCAAGTGCTCTCTGCAGCTGCCACACGGCTGTTTTGGTCCCACAGCTCTCAGCTCTGACAGCTCACCCAGCACCACAAAGGTGCAGTTTTAAAACTGCAGCCACCAATTTGGGGAACACAGAAGTTCCAGAAGCTTCTTGGGCCTCATCTTTCAGAGCTGGGCGTGCTCCTCTCCAGTGTGTGTAATTCCCAAGCAGTGTGTGTAAGGAAAGCAGTCGTGGCGTATAGCAAGTTTTGTACAAAACTGACACAACTATAAGAGCAAATGATCCTTGTGCACCAGTGAAAGACTTCTCTGGTCCCACAGCTATACCAGCCAAACAAACTCCTAATGTATTCACTCACAGCAGTCCTGGAAGGCAGGGAAGGGATATTATCATCATTCTTGGCAAGAGGCAAAGGGACCTATGCAGACTTTGGGACCCATACAGAGGCAGGTGTAGATGTTGGCATAAAATTCAAGACTAAAAAGATTAAGGAACGCTGCAGACCATCTACCTACCCTTGGTCCTGTTTACAGTCCGAGGAGTGAGGTAAGCACAGCGTTCGGGCTGCCCTTCACAGACACCAGCGTGGCCATCACACCTGTAGCAGGGAGCCGGGCTCAGCAGTCTGCGGTCTGTGGGGCTGCGGTCTGTGGACTGCACAGCAGGTGTCTCCCGATGCACAGGAATATTTCCAGTGCATCCGCACCCCGCGGTGGCAGGCGAGAGCCGCTGGAACACGCTCGGGGAATGTCTCTATGCACACCTCGCTGTGGCACGTCAGCTAAACGCACAAGCAGACTCAATACAAGATGCACATTATTCACAAGTAGCGTAGTTTTGGGTGCCACCCCAAGCAGCTATGAGCAATTAATGACTCAGCCTCGATCGCTATGCAGAGAGATGCTTGTCCTATGTGGGGTGAGCCCCGAATCTCTTGCTGGAAGGTGATGGATGGACAAACAGAGCAAGTCGTGCAGGCAGTAATGCTCCTGAGAGAGAGCTCTCTGTACTTTATCCAGTGCACTGGACATGCCAACACCCCGTCCCACAGTCCCTGGGGTCAGTGGGATGCACACTGAGTGATTAGAAGCTGGCGGGGCTCAGCCCAGCCCAGCCCAGCGAATGAAGGCGGTATCGGGTTCCGTAAAGGAGGGTAACTGTGAGGTGTCAGTCTACGATGACTTATCCGAAATTAAGGAAGGCAAAGAAGAAAGCAGCCCATGGTACAAACACAGCTGAGTGTGAAAGCTTCTGGAAACCACCTGGAGATGCCCCTTGCTGCGGTGGCAGGTCTCGGAAACAGGGCAGCAGAAGCAAGAGACAGACACATTCTCATCTGACAGCTCTGTAAGCTCTCTCCTTCCTGGTAATATAAATTAGGATTCTCTCATTTAAAGCATCCTTTCAGCTACAATTTAGATACAAAATGAGAACAGACCACAGCAATAAAAGCTCTCTTATCTGATCAGCAGCAGGTACTTAATAGCAAAAAATCCCACTATGCCATAGGTGTTTAATGCCTTTTCCTGCCCTTAGTCCAGCCTTCTTTCATTATATGCTTATAACATTTGGAATTATATTTAAAAAAATTTAAAAATCCAGAAGCACTCGCTAATTAAATAGCAATGCCCTTACTTTCATTCAGGCAATCTTGATATATTACAGTCTTCCCATACTAATTAACTTCAGGCTTAATGGATTTCTCTCAGCACCCCAAGCTCTGTAACAAAACACAACACGCTCAATTTAGCAAAAACAAGCCCAGATTGAAAGTGGCCGGTTGGATTCTGCTTCAGCAAAGTGCTCAAAGTGCAAACACAGGAGGCAGAGGTGGAGGGGCAGCTGCTGGGGTGGTGGAAAGGGTCTGGAGGAAAGGAGAGCTGCCTGGCTTCAGTGGGAGAGCCCAGGTCTCAGGACCACATCAAACACCCTACAGTGAGTGCCGGCACCTGCAGAGCTTGTGTCTAATGCAAACCCCATTCCTTACCCCTCGATACGATTTTTCCCAGCTATTTTGTTTGGCAGTTCACACCTACAATGAATCCTGCGTGTCTTCTTGGGTGACAGGGCACAAACAGGGCTGGTTTATGGCAGGCAATCTGTGTGTCCCTCTGCCACCCCATGCAAGTGCCCCATGCTGGAACCCACGGCCATGCAGGCAGGTCTGCACCCTGAGCTGTCCCCAGCAGCAGCCAAGAGCAGTCCCTGGGAGGCTCTGTGTTCACATTAAGTGTTTTATCATACTTAATTAGACCATTAAAGTAAGGTATTTCTGTTATTAAATAATCTATATGCTTGTGGAGTTGATCAAGGTTATAAGAAAGGAAATTTGAGTGAAAGCGCCGCGGGAGGATAAGCGAGCTGCTAACCAAGGTGGTATCAGAAGGAGAACCACAGCCCCTGATCCTCGGCACGGAGGTGGGTCAATATTGTCCTGGAGACACCAGGGAAAGACCTGGGGGGTCTGTTACAGCCTGACCTTTGAGTCTGAAATTATTCCAGGTAGATCTACTGGTGATACATTGAGTGCTCGCGATTTTGTTCTCCCTCTAACAGCAGTAGGACAGTGCTGCTCCAGCCTGTCAAACAGCTGCAGAACTCCACTTATAGATAAAACTATTCATACCCAGTAAGATGAGTGTCTCCTGACACAGGTCCAGCTCCACCAATGGAGTGAGGCATCCATTCCCACAGGTATCTCATAGGAGTTGTACTCTGAAGCCTCCTCAAGACTGATCAGGCCATGCAGCTTGGATGGGGAGGGGAGAACTTTCAGGGGCAGGTGGGTTTGCAAGTAACCATTATTTTACTTGAGTTTTACTCTATTTTGTTCTTCCCTTTGTCTTGGTAATAAGTAGTGGGGAAAACCTGCTTGCAGACAGGAAGACACCACACAATTAAAGGTAAAGTATTCTGTTGGGTTCTGTGGGAACGAGGCCCATTTGCATAGCAGAGAATGAAAAACCAGGCGAGCGGTGCATACATTTTTTATGAACAGGAGGACCCTCAGCTATTACTAACGAAGTACAGAAGGAAAAGACAGGACTCTCAGTAGGGAAATACCATCCATTAAATGCCTCCCTGGGGATCAAACGACACTTACAATTGAGAGACACTAACTGCCTCCTACATTTCAATTGGTACCAGCAGGATGCCTATTTGTAAAGATTTGTGCTGCCTGTACTCTGTTAGTGTAAGATGCCACATAAATACCTTCTGACCTTTGCAGCAGACATTACCCTTGCCTTTTCCCACAGCCCAGCAGTCCGATTTTGCATTTTAAAGCCGTGCATCCCATGGCAGAGCGAGGCAAGAGCAGCGCTGTGAGCACACACGGGCCCACAGAAGTCAATGGACCTGCTGAACGTGTGTTCTGCATGGTTTCTGATCAGGGCTTTACCTACATCACCCTTTACAATGAGACCTCCACAGTTCTTCTCTTGTAAAAGCGTGCCTGCCTTTTGCTAAATACCTAACACCACAGATCAAAGGGCTCTTGAAATACATCCCCTGAGAAAAGCAAAGTATGAGAACTTAGAAATTCATTCATTTCCAAACTGCTCTTTGATCAGGAAAGAAAGCCCTCGGTTCCAAACACATGAGCACTTTGACAGGAACAATGACATTTCTTGGGGTATTCTGTCCCCGAGGGACACTGGGCTGTCATGGGGTCACCCTCAGGGCTGCCCAGTGCTCAGAGGCACAGCTGCTTTTTGTTACTGAAAACCCAACAGGTCCATCCCAGGACCAACTGCTGCCCCCTGGAATACGCAGTGATGTTTGCACTGGAGCTGCCCCTGGTTGTCTATTGCTGGGTGGGTGTGTATATACACACGTGGACACACATCTGTGCAATGCACACTGCTGTTCAAAAGAGAAACGCACAGTGATTCCTTCCTGCAGAGGATTTTCTGTGACTCCTATAAAAACCCCAGAACTGTAGTCACAAATAGCAGAGATTAACCAGCAATGGCAAGGTCTGCGAGGAGAGATTACAGATGCCATATCCGCAGATGTTTGCAGCCGCTGACAGTCCTGTGATTTAAAGAGCTGTTCCCCCACATCACTGCAGGACAGGAGAACACCTGCCAGAAATAATCATCCACAGATCCTGCCCTGCTCTGGAGAGCTTAGTTTGGATCAAAGGGAGCCCGTTCCGAACTTGCTGTGCCCGCTGCAGAGGTGGCCACGGTTCAGTGACAGGTGAACTGAAACCACCCTCCAGCATCAGGAACTCGTCAGGGTGTAGAACGCAGTGAGGTCACTAACAGCCGCTAAACAACAGGAATTCACCCCTTGTGCACTGCTCATTTTGAGTTGCTACGAGGTGATGAGATGTGGGTGATTTTGGGAGGGTCAGGGTGGCAGTAGGAAAGCAAGGGATACAGAGTTTTTGTTCTTAATAACCAGCATTCTGCTGGTTTTCACACCACAGGCAGAACACAGATATGCAAATTATATAAAATCAAAATAATTATTGGGGACCAACTTTCATGGAAGTAGAAATAACTCCAAGGCAAGCTTTTATATTAAAAAAAAAAAACAAATAAAACAGGAACATCAGCAACATGATGACATTACAAAGGGATTTTCTGTCCAGAAAGAGACAAAAGGTGGCACAGCATCTTTCAGGGAAATATCAAAGTGAAGCAAAAAGCACAGAAATTACGAGGCAATTCTATGGGTTTGGAATTTTCCAGGTAACATCTGTGCTTCTGCAAGCTATGCTCCAAGGAGAAAGACTGGTAATGGGGGCCTGTGTGCAACATTACAGAGTTCTCGAGAAAGGCGGGTCTCCTCCTTCACTGGCACACAGCAATCTAATCACCCTCTTGAAGGCAGAGAGCTAATGCACAGTGAGGTGGATGTGAATTCACAGCTCCTTCCTTCCTCTGTGCTCCTTTTCCAGGGAGATGCTCTCCCACACAAGGTGCCATTAGGCTCTGAGAGCTGGAGCATTCCCTGGCTTCTCCCTGTCCCCACACTGGCTGTGCCATGCTGAGCAAGCCACAGACCGTTCCCAAATGCACATCAGCCAGATCCCTGGGGCCAGCTCACACCCACCCCTCAGACAGTTTGCACTAGCCCTGCTGATGTTGCCTGAACCAGAGCAGTACATGCTCCCACAACCCCCTTCTGCCAGCCAATAGGAACGGGCAGGGCAGCAGCCTCTGGCAGAGCAGCACTGAGGAGCATCTGGATCAACAGCATCTTCCACTGGCTCAGCTGGACCTGCACAAGGACATCTGTCCAGGGCCTCACTGAGTAAACTGCTTCACACAAAGGAATTCAGGGTGTTGGCTTACGTACTCACACCCTGGCTTACTTGCTACTAGTTGTTTACACAAGCTTTGAGCCCAGGTTTCTGTTCAGGCAGCACAGTGTCTCCTGGGTACAACCAACACATGGAGGTCCCCTCACCAACCCCAGATATGTGGCTGCTGTTCTGCTGTTTATGGCAGGAACACGCTGCAGCACTTGGCAGCGCAGAGAAACCTGAAAGAAAACAGAGCCCTGTTCAACTCTATCCACAAAGGGACAGGTCTGTCATCTCACATAGCTGCCTCTCCCTCCTGTTCTACCCCAGACCTGAAGTGCCCAAATCCCACGTTAATATATCTTGGGCTGACTCCCCTGTGGTCAGCTCTGGGGTACACCACCCATGAGTCTAAAAAACATTCAACCCAGAATTGGAGGATGATGGAGTCATGGGATGGATCAGGCTGGAGGGGAGCCCAGGGGGTCTCTCAGGTTTTTAATCCACTGTTTCTGTCCATCCTGAAAGTCGTATCCCACACTAGTTGGTAATATATTCTGGGAGACTGTTGACAGCCCTACTGACATCAAGGTGACACACACCATTCTTCCCTCATCCACAAACCCTGTTGTTCCACCACAGAAGGCACTCAGGTCAGTCAGGCATGTTCAGTCTTGGTCAACTGGTGCTGACCACTCCCGAACAGCTTCTCCTCCCTGTGCTCACAACCATGTCCCAAGAGGAACTGTTACCTGATGCAATGGCTATGGAAACTTCAGACATCTTTAGGTATTCCCAGTGCAGCAGCACCAACCACAACCAAATGTACTAGCACTATGGCCACAGCATCTTGGTCTTAAAGATAGATATTACACACCAGATGAGCCACGGGCTGGCTGGTGCCAGAGTGCTCTGCCCTCTCCTAACAGAGCGGGACCTACCAGCTAAGCCAATTCAGTCATAAGATGTGATGAAACACAACGTGCAAATAGTTCATGAGCAGCACTACAACCAGCAGACAAGGCAACAAGGACATTTGACCAATTGCTTCTTCCCCAGAAGTTGCTGTTCCTTATACAACATCCCAAATTTTGATCCATACTGGGGCACATTCTTAGTGCTGTATAATTTCTAAAACAGATGGGGCTTGTTTAGTTCCAAAGCTCCTGAGCATGTCATTTTTAAATATAAATCTGGAAAATTTCCACCTAATCTATGCCTTGAAGTTCACACGATTTCTCAGCAGCTGGATCTGCTTCGCTAACTCACACACTCCACGAAGGCAGCCTGTACCTGCATGCCCACATCCGTCTTCAAGAGGGATGCAGACCCCTGGAATGCAAATGTTTCATCAGCATGCATGTAGGATAATGTTACTACTCGCAGAAGACTTTACTCAGGGTTTTAAGGCAGGCTGTGCCATTAGGGATTCACATTCCACTCTCCATCTATGCTGCACATGCCACGCTCCTGTAGAACTGTTGGAGAAATTTTTGAGAATTTACTTTCTTATTTTAAGCAAGACCATTTTTTATGTTCCTTTAGCATTGTAACCAAGTGCCTTAGTACCATCTGTTGAATTACTCACATGGAGCCATAAAAACATTCTAAAATAATCTAATACGCCTTTTATTTGCTGGTGAGTGCCACAATTTAGAATATTCCTAATTCAGACTTGACATGGCTACTAATCAACCTTCAATAGCTGTGGAAAAATAAGGATTTTTTTCTTTCTAATGATAGGCAGCACTGTAACTTCTCAAAAAATTCAATATACACGTTACCAGCCCAGCACTGAATCTCAGAAGTCATGAAGTTTTGGGGCATGATGTTGCATTGTTCAGATGTGGGAGAGCCTGCAGAGCCACAGCCACAACATCTTAAATGTGATATATTTTTCAGCCTAGAAATGCTGGAGATATATGTGGCTATATATTTTTTAAAATTGCTTCCTTTCTCCTGAAAGGGAAGAAAGATTGTTAAGTGGTTTTATTGTGGCACAGAGGGAATCACATTGGCTCTGAGAGGAAATGACATTGCAATCAAAAAGCCTTCAAGAGTGCATTGAGGATCTAGGAAGCTGCATTGAAACTACTCACTTCCCCCCACAGATTCAAGGGGGGCAAGCTTCAGGGCTCTGGAGGAGTCAGACACCAGGAGGGGAGGGAGGAAAACAAGGGCCCTCCCATTTCAGCACCTTTGAGTCCGTTTGCCTGCAAACCCACAAAACGTTCTCAAACTCATCGGTAACTACAGCTTACACCATTCTCCTCCAGCACCTCAGCACCACGTTTAATGCCAGGTTCACCATCACACCAACTGCCACAAAATCTGTCAGGAAGACAAAGAAGTGGCTTTATTTTAGGTGGCTTCAGAGGGAAACGCAAATTATACTGGATTGCTAGCTTTTGCGCCAGCAGTGCCTGGACATCTTCAGCAGCCCAGAGAGCAGCAAGGCCATGGGTGCTACTGAAAGGCAATGAAGCAGGAGGGTCCTGCTAGGGAAGACACTAGCTCTGCTTCTGCCAGTTGTCCTTCCCACTTACCAAGCTGGATTTACGAATGAGTAACACAGGAGCACAGCACTGCCAGAATTTCACTCATCTTCAGTGCACCTCTGCAGTTCTTCATTGTAGCTTTGATAACAATGCTGATAGCAAAAAAGCTTGCCAGAGCACCATGCAGCTGTATCTTTTCAGGTACTTGGAAGCATTGCAGGTCTGCCAATAACTTGGGGCAAGGAGCACAGATGCTACCCCAGGAATCCGAAGTGGGCAAGCTCTCAGTGGCTCACTCACTCTCTCACCAAAAGGGGAAAAAAAGGGTATTTCTTGTGAGAATAGAAGGCTCCTACTGAAAATGTATCTGTTATGCAAAGCTGCCATCCCTCCTTCCCTCCTAAGGGTGCTGCCTTGGGGAGAGCCACAGCCCAGGTCTGAATGTGGCCGGGTTCCTCCATGCAGGGATACATGCACCATGTCCAAGTGGTGTTGATGGGCACTGGCTCCAGAGCGCTGTCCAGGAAGAGGGACCTGCCTGGCTCTCAGTCCCTGTGAAAGGCCTGTGCTACCTGAGCCACAAGAGGAATCCCAGCAGCTCAAGCACTGGAGTGTGTTTTGCCTTTGTGTTCAGCTGGTGGCAGTGGGCTGGGCTGTGTTAACCTGTCCTACACTGGTATTTCATAAGCAAGATTGAGCAAACACCATCTCTATTTACTACTGAGTAAATAGGGACAGGTTGCAAAGCCCTCCCCAGTTTGCTGTCTAGAGGCTTCCCACAGTCCTTACATTAAACAAAGATGAGGTTTTCCATTGTTTGAAACCAGTCATGGGGAAGCTCCTCCGGCCTAAATCAGCCTGTTCCCAGTACACCTCCAACTTCTGGGCTTCAGTTTGAGATGAGGTGAGTTTTGTGTGCCCTTGCAGTTCTCCTCTCCAGTGGGAACCCGAGAAGCTGAAATACTGCCGACCAGTGTGTCCTCACAGGGTTTCAGCCCAGGCTTGAGGACTCGTGACATTCAAATGGATGAGAGGAGCTTTCAAGAAGTATCTGAACTTCGGGTTATTCTTCTGAACTGCACTCAGCCTCCAGCCCCTAAGGAGTTCACCCATCATTTTTAGAACCTTATTAACTAGAGCTTAAGGGAAATAGCTATAGATTTTATTCAGCAGGGACATTCAGCCGAGTGGAGCAATGCTCTCTGCATTCATTTCCTTTTCTGCAGTGTTTCAGCACTGCACATTATTTAGGCATCTGATCTGAACACAAATAATTGTATAATAAAAAACGGTGACTCAACAGGTTATTGCCACAATAACTCCTACACCTCCGGTGTGTGCAGAGTTAGCTCGCTGCCTACCCCACTTGGGAAGCAGACGTGGGGAATGGCATTCCCAGTCGCAGCTACTCACTGGGCACCGTTCATCACCCACTACGCAGAAGAGCTCATCGCTCAGCCAGTGTGTCTTGAGACTACAGGGCACACTCCAAACTGAAGGAGGGGAGGGGGGAAGCAGACCTCTGCTTACAACTATCAGCAAATCCTCCATGCACCTCTCCTTTGTGTTGCTTCCCCATTCTTTACTTTGCAATTAAATGCAGAGCTCACACAGGGTAAAGTAGAGCAGGAGGAAGCCCTTCTATCAACTCTTCACTGCTGTTTTCCCCTGTGGTGCCCTCTTCTATCTGACTCTGTATCCCACGGCCAGGGGGATGGGGCCATCATTTCCTACTCTTCCTTACTCATTTCTGGAAGATTCATGAAGCTAAACTTGAGAAAAGGGAGAAGGAAACCATGGATTCACTGATACGAACACTCACATCACACCTGGAAGTTTGCCATAATACACATGGGAGAACACAGACCCCGAACTCCACAAAGACACTGTGCTTTTCAAAGTCTGTATAATTAGAGCGCCTGACACCCTGCCAAGTTCACGCAAGATGAGGGAAAATCCCAAATCTTCACATTACATCTTCAGCTCCAGTTACAGCAGGCTGGAAAAGGCTGCTGTAAGACTAGAAAATAACCTAACAGCTTTTCAGTAGAGTACAGTCACCTAACTTCCCTCTCCTGTTGGAGTATCAAAGTCTCTGCAGTTTGTATTTCAAAGACAAAGAAGGAAAAACAAACAGCCAGGGAGGTGGCCAGCATGCAGAGCCAACCTGTGCAGTGCAGCAATACTCCCTTCCTCCCTCCCCAGCCACCTCAGAGGTACACCCATAGGGAACATCCCAGCCATGCAAGGAGCAGGACTGAACCCCGCATGTGCACAGCATCGCCGAAGTCACTCCTCACCCGGCCATTTCGGTTCATTTGACTTCTTAGCGCTTGTGACTCTCCTTACAGAGCTCATTACAGCTCCCTGCAACAGCAGCCACTCACCCTGTCACATCTCAGCGCCCGCCAGAGGAGGCTGCCCTTTCATCTCTGTGGTTTTTTAAGCTAAGCTTTAGCACATCAGGGGGAACATCTTTGAAATCCTCACTGATTCCCACTGGAAATGGTGCCAAGTGAAAGAATCATTTCCCACGGACATTTTCTTTCCCCAGGGCCAGAAGCAGACTCAGCTCAGCCCCGCTCACAGTGTCATCTAGAAACAAAACAAGCCCAACCCCAGCTTCCCCCCTCTCCCAACAATATTTTCTAGGTCTTTCCAGAGCCAAAATCTCTCCCATCCCTGCCCAACCAAAGGCACGCTGGTGGCAGAAGGCAGCAGCAGAGCTACTAAGGCAGCTCTGACAGCGTTTTGAAGCTCACTTAGCTTCAGCTTGGGCATTTCCCCCCACATTCTGTACCAGAGCTGGGTAAGAGGGGTTCATGGTTTGACACATGTGCTGGAGCATCCCTGGAATAGGGCAATAAATGGTGACCCCAGGCACAGGCACCGCTCTGTGCACTGCTCATTCCAGCAATGTGCAGCACTCCGGTACCGGAGCAGATCTCCCCTTGGCCCATCACCTCCATGCTTTTCCGTGGGAAGCAGCACTGGGAAGCAATATTTAGGTACAGGAAGGAGCTTTGTCTCATTATCTGTGTGGCCTTTTTGATGAATTATAAAGTGCTCATGCTGCTTGCTAAGCATGTTACAGATGCCATGCCACGGGCAGAATTCTTTTGTAGCTTTGTTTTAAGTGTAAGAAATATTTTGCAGAGGTTTGTGTGAACTGGAGAATGATCTTTGTGCAACATGGAGCCTGGGCAGTCTGGCCAGCTTGGAAACACTTGTACAACACTCATGCCAAGCATGTCCTCCAGATTTTGTTCCAGGGAACACATGACCATTCTCTCTACCACATCTACATAGCCTCAGAGTCAGACCTTTTCTTTTTTTCACAATCTTTAATTTCTCCTCTAAGCATCCCTGTGAGACAAGACATTTTATGATCCCCTTTTTTCAAAGAGAAACTTTAAGATTTTTATGGATCACACAGAGATTTAGGTACTTAAGTAGAAAGTGGAAACCTAAATCCCACTGAAATGAACCCAAGATAAGCCCTCAATAGGACTGAAATGCTTTAATACTTTGCTAAATTTCTGCCTAAGTGATTTGCCCAAGGTCATGCAGGACATTTGGAAAAACAGCTCCAAACTCCACAGCTTGCTCAATACCTACTCTGCCTGTCAAAGGGATTTTGCAAGGTCATTTGGGAAAACAAGACACACCCATTCTGTTCCCCAACCCCACTGAGCAGCAGGGTCTCTGCCTGGACAGATCAATGGTACTATTCTGCTTTCCAGCTTGTTTGGCAGTAGCCTGGAAAGCCCAGCACAGGACTCCACTGTGCCCTGCTGACATCACCTAGGGCAGGGCAGAGATTTGAGCCAAAATCCCCTGAGTTCCACCCAGTTCCTTACCCACCAGGGCAATCCTCCTCACGTCATTCCACTCCCCTCTGGGGGGTTCAGGATGAATGAATGGTGCCTTTTCCAACACCACAGAGTGTTTGATGTGGTGGGGCCTGAACTGACCCTTTCAGAGTCTCTGAACCTCCTCCACCCTCCTGGAAAAATAAAAACCTTCAGATTTTTTGTTTTAAATTCAGATCTAGTTACTGCTGAGCTCCAGAAGCAGCGTGTACACACAGGAAGCTTTATACCTCCCTGACTGGTGTCAGGCAGAAAGTAAATTATTTATGAAAGCACTCCATGTGATATTTTATTTTGGATTTAAAGAGGCAGGAGTGATGGCAAGGATAGGGTTTGGGGTTTTTTAAATAAAAAAGGTTAACATGCATTCAAACCTGAGGTTTTATTTTGCTCAGGATCCGCTTCCTGCTGAGACTGGTTGCACAGAAGCATAAATATAATCTCATCTTTATTTGCATGGATAATCCCATCCACTTCAGTGGAGAAGCTCCTGATTGCCACTGCTTTATACAGGATAAGAATCTCTCTGGTGCCAGCACTTTGGGGTTTTGCAAACACAAACCCACTTTTCCTCCCACTTGCAGCCTTCTCATTCTCCATGCATGAAATTCCTCAATCCATTCCTTAAATTAGCAGTAGCCAGACAACCTCCCCCAGGCACTGCTACACAAAATAAAATGACCTGAAATACTGTGCTGCCACAGAGGGACTTAAGATCCCAAGTACTGGAATAAAACTGACAGTTATATCCCCAAGTTTACTTCAAACCCAGTATTTCTAAGTGCCTTCAACAATATCTTCCCCTCCCTCATTGCCTTAACCCCTAAATACTATTAAAGCAACAGGAAGGACAAGAAGTGGAGCTGCATGCCACTGTACATGCACCAGGCAGGCTTTACACACACAGCAAGTGCAAGTAACACACAGCCTGGAGACAGGCTTCAGGTGTTCCACCTGGTCCCAGGCACTGGACCAATTCTAGATGGGTAATGTGATGCTCCTGGGTTGGCATCACGTGCAAAGCTTGGGCTGGCCTCACCTTTGGGTTTTAAACCTCAGAGTTGGTCAGGCTTCACCTTGCTCAGACACACAATTAATACCTAATTATTCAAGTGTTCTGGGGAAGACCTAAAAGACTGGCACCTTCTCCTGGTCATGAGCATCAGCAGTCACTGTGCTCACAAGGCTTCCTGCCCTTGACTTGACTTTGACTTTCATTTCAGAATGAGTGGTGCAACCTGCTGTGCAGAGCTTGAAATGTCCCCAGCAAAGTTATTTCTTACTACAAAGCTTCTCCAATCTCAGATGGAAGAACAGCTCCATATTTCTCAAGCTGCTTTGATAACTGGGTTATGCTGAAGTTTTCCCGAGTCCAGAGGATGTACACAAGTGCAGACTCTGCTTCACAGCAGATAAATGAACTACCAGCCTGGAAAGGGCTCTTTGAAACCCTGCAATAAGATGAGCTGCCACAGCTGGAGTATCTGTCCTTGATGGACAATCCAGCTGCATTCTCAGGACCCTGACAAAAAGCCACATTTCCTGCCCATGGGCTTCTTTGTATCCATCTGTACTGTCAACCACTGGTGTCCATCGCACTTCAGTGTCCTGATCATTTACACCCTAGAACTGAACAAGAAAACTCTTTCTTCCCCTGAGGAAAGGCTGTGATAAACTTTTATTAACTTTAATTTTGAGTTTTCACACTTTCACATCCTTTAGTGTCCACTGTGATAACTAAACTGAGACTCCTACACCCAGAGGCCCAGCGTTGACCTTCCTGCTGTTTTGTGTGGTCAAGCCAACATTTGCCCTTGTGACAATTCCAGGCCCTTTACTCCATCGAGGTGGATGTGACACTTGGTGCCAAAGCAGCCCCAGCACAGGCAGGCAGAGAATTCAGCTCTTCCTTCCCTACCCCTTAGCCAACTACCACTTCTAAAAATCACTAGCATTTAAAGATTCCTCCAGTTTTCTTCCCAATTTCTTAGTTTATTTCAGTAAGATGGTGTTTATTTCTACTGCTGTGCTCAGATCCTGAATAGGAAGATTTTGATATGTCTGCTTCCTTCTCTTCTTTCAAGCTGCAAAACGAGGATTCCTGACACATCCATGCCACCACCCCAGCAGTGAGGCCCTGTGATTCCATGTCAGGATAAAAACAAAACAGGAAAAATAGAGAGAAACTTTCCTCTACCATCTCAGCAGCTGTTTCCATAGTAATAATTCGTCTCACCAAGCTGCCAAACATCATCTCAAGGATTTTTCCAAATGCCCATAGAAGTACCAGCCATCAATAACCTTTTTCTATAAAGCCTCCCCAAATTGTCACAGACTTCTCTCTTACATTATTTGCTGCAAGCAGAAACAAAACAATGAGGGCCAGAAATAACATCTCTATTAAGATGGATGGATGGGAGGAAAGGTAGACATGAGGAAAAAAAAAGAGAGTGCCTCATCTTTGTGTGCCCAGGGCCTAAGCTTCCCAAACAGGCAGTGACGCCGACTGTCAGCTTGAGATATGTCAGTGCTGAGGCATCCGGGACCCTGAACAGGAAAAGCTGTATAGATCAAAGCCAGCTCTTCTAATTGTCTCAAGGGTCTGGCCTACAGGGCAGTGTTTTGTAGAACCAAGCTGTGGAATGAAACAATGGCATTTTTCACTGCTGGAAGTTTCTGGGCACGCAGCAGGGCACGTTGCTAAGTGGAGCAAGGGGTAGAGGAGATCTGCCACTCACCCCGTCTCTGTGTGCAGCAGAGACACAGACTGCAAACAGACACACAGTCCTGGAGGCAGAAGGGCTGAGATCCAGTTCTGCCACAGAAAACCAAACCATCAACCCGATGTTTTTTCCCCTAAGATCACAGGGATGGGAGGGTTAGAAAAACAGTGGGGTGGGCAGCAGGAGGATCCACAGCCCTGAGCAATACCTGGGGGATACACAGGGAAAATTCCTTCCAGGTTCTGAAAGTGGTGATGGCTTTAACTCTGTACGGCTGCAAGAGTGACCAGAGTTTACTGATCTGCCTCTCCAGCACACCTAGAACCATCACTGACATCCCAGCACCTACGCCTGGGTTTGCTGAACCCCTGTGATACAGCTCCTCCTGCAACAAAGAATTACAGAGGGGAGTTGCACCTCCTCACTTTGAAAAAATGCCATACATGCACCCTCCTTCTCAAGTACTCATTTTGTAATCCTTGGGAAAGTTGTTTTCCCATCAAAGTTTACTTCGTGTGAGTCCCAGGGCAGAAATATGTAGAGCTAAGTACATTCATAACACACTCCTCAGGTACAGAGCACTCTAATTTTTCTCTTACGCTCACACCACCGGCACAACAGATCCCAGACTATGACTGGAGTACCTAGCAACTAGCAAGGCACAAATAATAAATAGAAATAGTCAGCAAAGCTCTGACCTTTGCAAGAAGTTAAAGATGCTTAAGGAAAAACACTGCTGAATCCGAGCCGTGCTCAGAACCAATATCCTCCTGAGCTGTTGTCAGAAAGCATTTTTTTTTAAGCACTCCTGATATCACAGGAGTTTGTATACTGGAATTCACAGCATTACTCATTTTCGACATCATTTGAGGCACAGCTTACAGCAAACTGTCTCTGTGATCTTCATCTGACTGCCTGGGTCGGCTTTTCCCCTCAGTTCAGTCTCACCCTCCTGAAAATGTGGGAGTGCAGCGGCTCAGTCACCGGGATGGTGCATGTGGAGAAGGTCAGCAGTGCAGGCAAATGGCTAATTCCACCATATGTGCCTGGAGTTACCTGCTGGGAATGAGCAATCCCGGAAACCGAATGCACAATTAGACCTCTTGTTGCATGTTTCAGCCTCTGCTGAAAATCTATAATTAAACTGATATACTGATAATGAATAGGAGATTTCAAAAGCAGATTCAGGAACTGCAGAGACACGGAGACGGGCTTAATTCCACGAGTTTTCCCACTGGGTATTACAAAGCTGCTTCCAGTTGGCTTTGTCTAAAATGACAGAGCTGAGGAGGCTTCCAAATCTGCACGGTGGGGGCTCGCCCTGGCCCCAGCCCAGCCTCGTGGTGTGGGACCAGGCTGTACTGCCCAGCAGAGATGCTGCTTTCTGTATCCTCACAAGGGGCTGCTTGCACAATCAGAACCAGAGCTTCAAAAGGGGTCATGGAAACAGCCAATGAAACAGAAAACCAGACAATCGCAGCTTAGACAGACTAAGTATTTGCCCAATTGATAGTAAAATACTCTGTGCACCAGGGCAGGTCTTAGTTTTTGCCAGAGTGCACAGAGCTAACTGGCTCAAGGCAGCATGATTCCACGGCGGGAAACAAAAGCGTTCCATGTAAGAACACATCAAACTTCCTCAGTTCTCAAGCAGCAGGTACAAGGCTGAATCTGGTTCAAACAAGGTTGCAGTCAGCCCAAAACCTCACCTTCTGTCAAATAAACTAGTAGCAAAACCAATTATTGCCCAGCTAATTCAACTCCAGCAACAGGCTCTAAAACCACGAGTCCAAGAACTGGCAGCCAGGCTGTGCCCCCCAAGTGGGAACAGACCCGGGGTCCCTGCAGGAAAAGGCAGCTAGGAAACCAAAAATCCCTTTTAACCAGTGGGTCACACACATATATCCAGAGCTAAGTCACAGAATCACAGAATTGTAGGGGTTGGAAGGGACCTCAAGACATCATCGGGTCCAACCCCCTGCCAAAGCAGGGTCCCTAGGACAGGTCACACAGGTCAGCGTCCAGACGGGTCTGGAATCTCTCCAGAGATGGAGACTCCACACCCCCCTGGGCAGCCTGTCCCAGGGCTCTGTCACCCTCACTGTGAAAAAGTTCTTCTGCATATTGGTAAGGAACTTTCTGTGCCCCAACTTCAGGCCATTCAAGCACAGATCAATTATTCACAGGCACTTCAGCGTCCATGTAACATTAACACTGTGAGATATCATGGGTTTTGTGTTACTTTAAAGATACCACATTAGACTACAAGAAACAGTATTTGTAAACTTCAAGACAGCTTGTATGCAATACTGTTCTGTCAAAAGATCTTTCTCCATGTCAATCACACAGCTTCAGGGCTAAGAAAGTTTTTTACATATTCATTAATTAGTGCTTAGCTTTATTTGAAAAACGCATCCTTCACCATGTGTCATGTTAATATGCCAGAGCATTTTGAACATTATTGTTTTTATGCTTATTAGGCATATCCTGCTAGAAGAAAGCATTTTAAATTAGATTAAATCTTATACATGTTTAATGCGGTGTTCTCACAATTTAAAATGCTACTCTATTAAAATAGCAGAGAGAGGAATTGACTCACAGGATTGGAATGTGAAGAGAATAGATCATGAGTGAAATGAATAATAGAATAACTGAATAATCATATTACTACCTATATGAAGAGTATAAATCACAACAGTCTAACGCTGTCACAGCAGAAAAAGGGAGAGCAGGCTCTCCAGTACATAACTACATTCGTTATCTAAAATGAAAAGCAAGAGGTAAGCGTGATTAGCGTTAATGAGAGGGCACTTCAGTGCAGCTGATGCTGGGTATCAGTCCCAAAGCATACTGGAGAAGAACACTCTGAGATCCTCTTTCCAGCCCATGGAAAGTCATTCCACCCTCAATCATCCTGAAACAGCCCTGACTGCCTCTCAGCAAGGTGGAAAGAAGTCTCACGCACCTTTCTGCATCGCCAGCAGACATCCAGTGCCATCCTTCAGAGGGAGCACCCACCAGGGCCTGACAGCCCCAAGCCATTCATGGCAAGACATTCTCTGTATGGCTTTTAGTAACAAAGACAAATCATAAAGAAGTCAAACCAAAGGCTACCAACAGCAGTGGAAAGATTCCCAATGTGTCAAAAAGGGATTTGATGCAAACTCTAAGTCTCTGCAGACAACTTTACAGTACAGTTTTAAATCACCGTATTTATATATCTTTTTTTATATATATGTATATATTTGATTCATTCACTTACAGAATTGCTATGGGTGTGTATCTGAATCCATGTCTACTGCACTAGGTTAGAGATTACAGTGATAATGAGGAAAAGCCATCATTCAGGTCACATAAAAGCAGGGCGCTTCCTTCAGCCTATTTTCCAAAGCAAATACACCAGGCAGTTCATTTTCCTTATGTGGAGGATATACAACATTAAGATTCTCAGCTGAGTCCCTAGAAAACTTCAGTGGCCCTCTGCCAACGGGGGATCAGTGGAGGATGCTGAAGGTGCAATATAGAAAACTGGAATTATGGGATATGGACCCAGGACTTCCACATGGAAGAAGTTCCCCTTTAACAGCACAGCTGTGCGGACCACCCACAACCTGTTCATGATATCCATCCATCCATCCATCCCCTGATGTCTCCTGTTCTGCCACCTCATCCCTTACTCCTGAAAGAGCAGAGAACAGTCAGGGTCACATGGAAAGTGGGATTCAAATACTAATTGCTATAAAAAATACGAAGAGCTAAACAACATGTGCAGAGAGACCCACTGGCTCTTACACCATTCACCACTCTGGCAGAGTGGTGAGTACAACTCAGATACAAACCTTACAGAAGAGAGAGCTGATTAAAATGGCAACTGGCATATACAAAACAGGAGTTGCCACCACACAGGCTGTCTGCTAAT
Source organism: Porphyrio hochstetteri (assembly GCA_020800305.1). Lineage (NCBI taxonomy): Eukaryota > Metazoa > Chordata > Aves > Gruiformes > Rallidae > Porphyrio > Porphyrio hochstetteri. The sequence continues at coordinate 15,945,240 of CM036920.1, forward strand.
GAGAGAGTAACATTTGTTAGAAGTTTCTAAACTTGACCTTGTCGACATCAGACTGAAGAAAGAGGATACAAAACAGGAATAGCTGCTGGCATTAGGAGCTGGTTGTCAGCTGAATTCAGCATCAGAAGGGCTCACAGTCAATCTGCTCCGTGCTCGCTGAGCGCTCTTGGTAGGATACGTTTAGATATCTAGGGACATGCACTTCAAGAGAGGGAAGAATGCAGGGAGAGATATCACACAAATGCCAAGTAGAAGACAATAGCAGGAGACAAGTAGGGCCAGATTCTGCCTTTCCTGCTACAGCTGCGCAGTAGGAAATGAGGAGCAGAGAAGCTCCTTGGCAGCAGACCTTGTTTGTGCTTCAGGGTCCCCTGTGGATAGGGGATAATGACCTTGCTCACATCCTCTGCCACCAGAAAAATCATGGTGCCCTCCCAAATCCCAGAGAAGATGCTCAGGAGAGATACTTACAGGGGGCTGCTGCAGGAAATTATGATCATGGTGTTCAGTCTGACCATACTCAGTCACTAAAGCATCTTGGTGCATGGGCAGGTGCGGTACAGAGGAAACAAGGTTGTCTCTGTGTTGATTGGTTTAACATGAAGAACTTTCCTAGCCAGTCACCTGGAGCCCAGGGTCACTCATCCGGCCCCTGAGTGAGGCCTGACATCTGCTGCATTAAAAAAAATGTTCCCCTCAATGAAGCATTGGTGATTCAGAGCCATGACAAGGCAAAGTGACTCAATAAGGGACTGACTGGGAAGGCAAAAATCAACCTGCCATGTTCTTGCAAAGCTCGACTTTTAGCTCTGCAGCTTGCCACATAGCTCACTGGACACCCATGCAATAAGAACAAGATCATTCTGGCAGCTTGAGCTGCCAAATACTATCCCAGACTGCTGCCAGAGCAGGAGCGAATTATTCATAGCAATTGGTGCAGCAGTGGCTTTGGAAGCAGATCTGGGAGCATATGCTAGTTTTAAGCCAGCTCTCGGCATCTCACAGCAACAGGTCTCACAACTCAGCAGCCCAAACCAGAAGTTTTATCCCTGTGATAGTCTCTTCCACATATAAAATTGCCATTACAGAAGATATTCCTACTGTCAGGAGCCCTTGTTTAGTGTAGTCTCCTAAAAAGGATTATGACCAAATCCTGTTTTCCAACAGTGTAGCTGTGGGAACCTGAGGATGCAAGCATGGTTTGTAGAAGGAGGAATTATCCTTTATTATTCCAATTAATTCATGTTGGAAAAACCCCACAGATATAGCCTGAGGAACGTGGGCACTTCTTCAGGGCTGAAAAGGAAGCAACATACAGAATGAATTCACTCAGAGCTCAATTTCGTTGTGTTAACTGAGGAAAGGATAGAGCAGGAAACAGCCTCTGCAAAGACTCCGGACCACAGAGTTATAGGACATGATTCTCCAGGTGCTGTGCAAACATATTGCTAAGACTGCTGCAGATCCAGATATTGCAGTTTAATATAATACTATGCAAAACATAATAAAAGAGATATTAAAAAGCGAGGGGAGAACAGGAAGGAGAAGAGTAAACGTGACATAAGTAATTTCATACCTGAGGCTTCAAAAGGACCGTTGCCCAAAAACACAAGAACATAAAACTGACTGCAAAGAAAAAGCAGACAGGAAGAGAATTGGGGGTTCTTGGGAAAAAAAATCCTGAGATGCCCAAGAGCCACAATACCACAATTAAAAAATAAAAAGAACAAGTTTGGCTAAAAGCACATTCGCATTTGGTGCAAAGTGAAGGAGGCAATTAGGAACAAAAAGCCAATATAAAATGACTAAAAAGGAGGAAATCAATAGGAATTACTGTAAACAAAATTAGAAAAGGTGAAATATTTATGAGGAAAGATACAAAGGACAGAGAAAAAGCAACTGCAGGACTGGCTGAGAATGAGTTTAAGCAGAGCAGAACCACCTCAGCAGCACAGCAGCCACACAGCTGGCAAAGTTCTCCAGAATAATCATGCAGAAGAGGTAAAATTGTTCAATAGCTATTTCTGTTCCATATGTGAAAAGGGCAGTAGGAAAATTAAACATCTTCCAATCCTTGAGCAGCTAAAGAGGGAGTTATTTAGGAATAAACTCTTGAAGGCAGTTGAGGAGAGCCTGCACAGAGGAGCCACACTGGAGTTAGACAAGATATTTTCAATTTTTAACAAGCGTTGATATCTCAGGGAAATCCATTAGTTTTCACCAGGTTCATTTAAAGCTAAATCTGTGGTTATGTATCTAGGAACAAGAAGTGTACCTAGGCACAGCGACAGATTAAGGGGCTGTAAGCTAGAAAATGACCCTTGGGTATACAAACAAGGAAACAACAAATAAAGAGGTAAGCATAGTTCTGCTCACAGCACTCGTGAGACTGATGTTGGAATATTCTGGTACCCCAACTTCAAAATAAAGTTGGAAACCAGGAAAGGTGCAAATCCACATGATTTCTTAGAGCATCAGAGAACATGGCTGGTTTTGTAGGGCAAAGAGCTCAAACCAGAGACCAAGAGCTGCCAGTTTACAATGCACAGAGACCTAGGAGAAGGAAAGGGAAGGGCAGAAGTGGAACAGTGGTTACTAAAGGGTTCTATAATCTGGATGAGCACAACTGCTCCCTGCAGCTGTGGCAGGGTGGAGGAGGAGAAAGAGACAAGCCCGGCAGGGCTGAAAAGAAACAGGCTGCTGCCACAGAGGTTGCCCGCATCCAGCAAAGCCTGGGGGCAGCCCTTCCCTCATCCAATGGGCCTCGATTTAACAGAGAAGATTTTGGCAAGGGCAGTACCAAAATCCCAAGGAGTCCATCGATCCCCATGTACTTGCAATCAGCAGGATGTCTCTAAAAGAAAAGCTTGGATACTCCCCGAGCCCAAACCCAGGTTGGTTTTGTGCTTGCAGAGCAGGGAATCCTGGGCCCACGCAGCAGCACTGCTGCAGCTGCAAATGGCCAACCCAAAAACTAAAGGGAGGAGAACTACAGATGTACAGAAGAGGATGAGCCGTGCGTCCATCTGTGCATCTCTGTCAAACTCAACCCGAGAAAGCAGCTGGAGGCAGATGATTTCAATACAGGAAAACAAATCACAATGGATTGAAGCCACAGAAAGACCAATTTGCTATCTCCTGAACTATAAGTTAGCGGAGCAGGACACAAACAACTCTTCCCTGGGTGTCAGTGCAGCAGCATGCTGCTGCTCATTTATTGGCTTCCCGGCACCGGAGCCTCAGCCTTCACGTAGTCTCTGCCTCCTGAAGCACTCGCTGCTTCTCACCGGCATCAGGCCACAGTATTGCTCTTGCTTACAGCTCTGTCATGTTGAAGCAGCTGCATTAAGTCTGTGAGACAGGCAATAAAAAGCCACCTGAGTTACACAAGCTTAACCACACATGGAATTGGTTACAGGAAGGCAGAGGACCCCAATCATGTGCCCTTAGGAATGGGAAAACAACAAGGCTTGGCTGGGTTTCTCCGGTTAGTACGTAAGCACTTGATTCGGCAAAGAGGATGCGCAGCCTGATGTCGTAATGATCGAGCCCAGGCAGCACCACTGAGCATTGGGCTGCCTGTGATGAAACAAAAGCGAGGAGAGAGCATGTCCTCTGTGCACTGAAAATTATATTTCATGTTTCATTATTTATAGCAAAACTTTCTCACGTCCTGACAGATCCGCAGGGCATTGCTCAGAGTTGGCAGGGTTCTGCTGTACGAACACTGATACAATTACCCTTACGCAGACATCTCCCCAACAAACTCAGTCCAAGGATGAAAGACAGGGCACCTTTCAAATGTTCTACCTTGTAAAATTAAACTTGTTAGAAACTATAATCACCCTCTATGTAGTCCACGTCTACTGGATATATGTACCCCCTTCTCAGGGGTTAAACCAACATTCTTAGCAGCTGCCTCAAAACACAAATCAAATCTTGTTGACATGCTACACTGATTTGCATATGATTAAGCATAATCCTTCCCCTCCACTGCAGTTTCACTTCATAGTTTCTCTCCTGCGTGCAGGTTGCCACGAGCTGCACGTGTGACACTTTCCCTGCGGCTGCCTGCCGCTGGCAGGAGTGAGGACGGCACCGAGCTAACGAGTCCCAGGGAGATGGCGGCGTAGCTGGAGCTGCCACTTCAGCTTTGGCAGAAAGGGAAAGCATTAAAATGCTTCTGGCAACTTTTGGATCCGCTAAAATTTAGTCAGTTGGAGAGTGTTTACACAATGTTAACATCGAACCGGGCAGTTTCTGGCCCCAACACGTTATTCAATCAGTTTTGCAGCACAGTGTGTGACACGGCCACGCAGCGGGGCCAGCTTTAGGTGTTTGCTAAGTAGGGCACCTGGTGCTTTGTCTCTCTCTGCCTCCCTCCCACCCTTTCACAAGGAGATCCTGTGGTATTCACTCATAAGGCTCAGATCTGTCCAACTAAAGCCCAGCATAGCCCTTGGATGTCAGACCGGAGCGAGGAGGCGGGCTGTGGGGCAGAGCACTGGCCCTGGGGAGGAGAGGCCTGCACAATGACATGTGACAGCTTACAAGCTCAGAGCAGTTTTTTTTCCCTCCTGCTAGGAAACTAAGAGTGCAGAAGGGCAGACGAGCCCAACGAAGGGCCAACAAGCCGCACGCAGACTGCTAACGATTCACCAGCGTGTGAATGAAATGAAGGCTCATGCCAGAGCAGAGGGCACGTGGCTGCTGCTCGGCAGAAAGGCTTTACAAGAGCGAGCCCACACACCGAGGCAGCGCCGCCGCTGCGGCACAAGGTCACATGTCTGGAACAAAATAAAAGCTTCATGTTAAGTGGGAGCAAGAGGAGCTGTTCTGCATATCAAAAGCTGGATTCTAGTTTTATTTGAGGGGAAATCCAAAATAACTCCCTGGCGGACAGACCACGGTGCTATCCCGGTCTGTGGAGCGTTTCTATTGCCATAGGTAGGTTTTCTGCTGTAGCAATAGCAGAGGACCCAGCTCTGATGTAGGTCCCAATTTGCTAGCACCGAAGGTCAGGCTGCAATTGAAGCCTGGCTCTTCCGAGTGCAAACCTGGCCCCAGACACTGGGCTACCCCACAACAGGTCTCCTCTTGCACCCTGATACCCTTCCGCAGGGCAGGTAGACCTCTACCTTGGCTGTTAATAGTATTTATCTACCTTACAAAGCTGTTGTAAATCTTAATTAACATTTGTACTGCAAAATGCTTCAGGACTGTCTGGTGCCAGGCACTGCAGAAAGCCAAGCGTTCCTGTGGCAGACGGCACAGCCTAGCTTTGGCAAGCTGCACCGCTGCAGCTCAAACATCACCCAGTGCAATTCCATTGCAAGTAGGAACAACAAGATATGCAGTTTATATACACCTATTGCAGGACTACAAACTCAGATTTCCTCTGCTGCTTGCAGGCTGGTGTCTCTGCCCTGTCCTTCATACATCTGCAAGTACTTTTATGATACGGCTTCATAAATAATGACTTTCAGTCCCTGCACTACCCAGCAGAAAGCCTTGAGCTGAATGGTATATATATCTGGAGCCTTCTGCTGTCCATAACTCCCGAGACTGTAACAGCAAGAAAAGTGGAAAGCTGCTTAACAGAGACCGGAGAGTCACAAAATTGATTCAGGGTTGGAAAATTGTATCATTCACCCCTTCCATTACTGCCAAGGACGGCGCCGAATATTGAAAGGTACCTCTAGATGCCATTTAAGGGGCCTGTATAAACCTCCATGGAAATAATCTCTCCGAGGACAGACATGGAGAATTCACACAGATCTCTCTATTTTCCCATCAAACCAGCAAAGGGGAGCACTTTCAGCAGGGGTCCTTTCTATGCCACCACAAAGCATTTTACCTGAAAAAAGCAAGTATCAGCATAGGCCTGAACTTGGAAGCTCTACAAAGTCTGACATGTTTACAGTTCAAACAGAAAGCCAGCTTAAAAACACAGAGATGGATTCTGGTGAATCATCCATCTGTACCCAGCTCTGACGTGTAAACTTGAACTTTTTTTTTCATGTTGGAGCTTTTTATTATTTTTTTTTTTTTCCTATCAGTCTTTTGAGGGGAAAAATGAAGAGCTGAGAGAGAGAAATGTGATTCATTTTTACTAGAGAGAAGCAATAAAGCTCTTGTAAAGTGTGGTCGCCCCTGTGCTCCATTTCAATAACAGCAATAACATCTAACCTGCTGCTCCTGCTGCCATGCTCTTGCCCTTCACATGCTAAGCTCCTTATTTTTAATCGCAGGCTCCTATCACACTTATAAGGCCATGGAAATTGTATTTTTTTTTCTTCTCTTCTGGGTTTTTTTCTTTTTCTTTTTGATCATTTGCAATGATAAAGTGAAAAGCATTCGGTGAGTCACTGATAGATCATCATCTCTTCCATATGCAATAGGCAGCTGCTGCTGGGAGATGGATCCCTGCAGGAACTGCTCTCTGGCAGCTCTGCTTTAGGAAGCCTGCTGCACGCTGGTCTTTTTCCTATTGATTCCTGGTTTGCAGTATGTGAAAGGGAAGCGTTAGAACAGGGCAGTCACTGGGTAAGTCAGTGATAATGCTGTTTCAGTGCTGCAGGTTCTGTCCAGCGGTGCTAACTACAGTACGCCGCTGCACCAGGCTCCATCCTGCCCTACCTGCACCTGAGTCCTGGTCCTGATCTGGCTGCAAAACATAAGTCAAATAAATAAAGAGCTCTGACCACAGGCTCACTGCAGGGCAGTGCTTTCTGGCAGGGGTCCACTTTCACCATGGTTTAGCCATGTCTCATCCCAAAAGAGCCGACAGGAACAAGATGTAGACTCTTTTAAATCACTGCATCCACTCCACCTACACACATCACAAGTGAAAACTGGCCCTAGCAAACCCAAAGCACTCCAGATTACCACCAGCAACTGGCTAAACAACTTTGTTATCCTTGCTGGAAGCTACAAATACACCAGTCTCAGGAGCATCACTGAAGCTGGGAGAAACCTGGAACACCGAGAACCCCACTGCTGGAAACTGGTTATGTCCTTTCTGTTTGCCTTCCTCTCCAGCATTTCAGGTAGAGACATCACTGCTGTTTCCAGAGGTGTTTATCAAAGGGGCCAAATTATTTCCATGGTTAATGCTGATGTTCCAAGGTGCTACATTGCTCCTCTGTAAAATCCCTTTCTCAGCATTGCTCAAGCTCATGCAGTCTGGCACTAGACACTTTGTCAAAAGCATTGTGCAAATGTATTAATCCTCAAGCTGATTCACTCTGAGCAAGTGCCTGGAGGAAAGGCAGTGACTATGGGAAGGAAAGCTGAGATTCCTGTTCAAAAAGCAGCTGTTTTTCAAGCCATGGGGCATCAAGCAACCGTTCTCTATTTGTGGTTTCTAGGCCACTGCGCTTCTGTTTCAGTTCCTTGTATGACTTTACATACTTCTCTTAAATATTTTGGGTTTGAGCTGTCTAGAGATTAATATTTATAGTATGAACAAAATCACAGTATCGTGAATATCACAGAATCACAGAATCACAGAATTGTAGGGGTTGGAAGGGACCTCGAGAGATCATCGGGTCCAACCCCCCCGCCAAAGCAGGCTCCCTAGCTCATATTGCTCAGATAGGCATCCAGGCGGGTCTTGAATATCTCCAGTGAAGGAGACTCCACCACCTCCCTGGGCAGCCTATTCCAGTGCTCAGTCACCCTCACTGTGAAAAAGTTCTTCCGCATGTTGGTGCGGAACTTCCTATGCTCCAACTTGCAGCCATTACCCCTTGTCCTATCCCCACAGACCACTGAAAAGGGGCTGGCTGATTCCCCCTGCATCCCCTGCTTCAGATAATTATAAACTTTGATTAGGTCCCCCCTTAGTCTTCTCACGGCTGAACAGTCCCAGCTTACTCAGCCTTTCCTCATAGGGGAGATGCTCTAGGCCCTTAATCATCCTCGTAGCCCTTCTTTGGACTCTTTCCAGGAGATCCCTGTCCTTTTTATACCAAGGAGCCCAGAACTGGACACAATACTCCAGGTGGGGCCTGACCAGGGCAGAGTAGAGAGGGAGGATCACCTCCTTTGACCTGCTGGCTACACTCCTCCTGATGCATCCCAGGATCCCATTGGCTCTCTTGGCCACCGAGGCACACTGCTGGCTCATGGCCAACCTGTCATCTACCAGGACCCCCAGGTCCTTCTCCACTGAGCTCTTCTCCAGCAGGTCATCCCCCAGCCTGTACTGATACAAACAGTTGTTCCTTCCCAGGTGCAAGACTTTACACTTGCTTTTGTTGAACTTCATCTGGTTTCTCCCTGCCCAGCTCTCCAGCCTGTCCAGGTCTCTCTGGATGGCAGCGCAGTGCTCCTGCGTGTCAGCCACTCCTCCCAGCTTTGTATCATCGGCGTACTTGCTGAGGGTGGATGTTATTCCCTCATCAAGATCGTCAATGAAGATATTAAACAGGACTGGACCCAACACTGAGCCCTGGGGAACACCGCTGGTAACAGGCCTCCAGTCAGATTCTACTCCACGAATCACAACCCTCTGGGTTCGGTCCGACAGCCAATTCTCAACCCACCTCACTGTCCACTCATCTATCCCATGCTTTCTCAGCTTTGCTATCAGGATGTCATGGGAGACAGTATCAAAGGCCTTGCTGAAGTCAAGGTAGATGACATCCACTGCTCTCCCTCCATCTACCCAGCCTGTCATGAGATCGTAGAAGGCTATGAGGTTGGTCGAGCACGATTTCCCCTTAGTGAATCCATGCTGACTACTCCTCATGACCTTCTTCTCTTCCAATTGCTTGGAGATGGCATCCAGAACAAGCTGTTCCATTACCTTTCCAGGGGCAGAGGTGAGGCTGACTGGCCTATAGTTACTAGGTTCCTCCTTCTTGCCCTTTTTAAAGACTGGAGTGACATTGGCTATCCTCCAGTCTTCAGGCACTTCTCCTGTCCTCCAAGACCTGTCGAAGATGATAGAGAGCGGCTCAGCAATCACCTCCGCCAGCTCCCTCAGCACACGTGGATGTAACCCATCTGGGCCCATGGATTTGTGTGCATTAATCCCTTTGAGCCGCTCCTGGACCTCCCCTACTTGAACCAGAGGGAAATTCTTCATTTCCCAATCAGTCCTACTCTCATCCAGTGTCTGTGGGTCCCGGGGGGCCTTTGAAGTGAAGACCGAAGCAAAGGCGGCATTCAATATCTCCACTTTCTCAGCATCCCCCGTAACCAGGACACCCTCCTTATTCAGCAAGGGACCTACATTATCCCTGGACATCCTCTTACTGTTCACGTGTCTAAAAAACCCCTTTTTATTATCCTTTATGTCCCTTGCCAGCTTAATTTCCAAGAGGGCTTTAGCCTTTGCATCCCTACAGGCCCTGACCACATTCCTGTATTCTTCCCAGGTGCTCAGACCCTTTTTCCACGATTCATAGATCTTCTGCTTCTCTTTGAGTTTGCTCAATAGCTCCCTGTTCATCCATGCAGGTCTTCTGCCTCTCTTTCCCCATTTCCTCCTCAAAGGGATGCATCGTTCCTGTGCTTGGAAGAAGTGCTGTTTGAATGCTAGCCAGCTCTCGCAGGCTCCCATTCCTTCAAACAGCGTAGCCCACGGGATAGCCCCCATTAAGTGGCGGAGGAGATCAAAGTTAGCTCTACCAAAATTCAGGGTAGGTATCCTACTTTTTGGCTTGCTTCTTCCACCCAGGATCATGAACTGAACCATTTCATGGTCGCTTTGCCCTAAGCTGCCCCCGACCTTCACTTCCCTAACAAGTCCATCCTTGTTAGTGAAAACAAGGTCCAGCAGCCGCCCTCCCCTTGTGGGCTCCTGCACCATCTGTAGCAGGAAATTGTCTTCAACACACTGCAGAAATTGTCTGGACTGCATACGACTGGCCGTATTGCTTGCCCAGCAAATATCTGGGTAGTTGAAGTCCCCCATAAGGATCAGTGCCCGGGAACTTGAGGCTACTTCTAACTGTTTATGGAATGCGTTATCTACCTGCTCCTCTTGATCAGGGGGCCTATAGCACACTCCCACAACAATGTCCCCCATACCGGTTTGCCCCTTGATTTTAACCCACAAGCACTCGACAGAAGGTTCATCCTTCCCCAGGTGGAGCTCAACACATTCTAGGTGCTCTCTCACATAAAGAGCAACTCCTCCACCTCGCTTCCCTAGCCTGTCTTTCCTAAAAAGCACATAGCCATCCATGACAGTGTGCCAGTCGTCCAGGTTGTCCCACCACGTCTCTGTGATTGCGATGAGATCATGGCCCTGCGACCGCACAAAGATCTCTAGTTCTTCTTGTTTGTTCCCCGTGCTACGTGCATTTGTGTAAAGACAGTTCAGTGGTGAAGCAGATGTAGGTATCCTCAACGGCCCACAGCGAGATTTCTGACAGGGGACTGGCAAAAGTGGCTCCACGGAGGAGTACTCAGGGCAGTCCACAGAATTTTCCCTACTCTCACGTGGAAAAACGTCCCCAAGTCCACGACTGTGCTGTTGGTATTTACCTCTTCCCACCGTCAACTCCCGTGGTGTCTCCCGAAGCCTAACCCTGGCAGCCGCCTTAATATCCCCTTCCCCCTTCCTAACTAGTTTAAAGCACGATCGATGAGCCCTGCTATCTCCTGGGCGAGGATCCGCTTTCCTTTATAGGACAGGTGAGCCCCATTAGCAGTACTCATGCCAGGAGCAGAGTACACCATCCCTTGGTTAAAGAATCCAAAGTTCTTGCGCCGGCACCAGCCTTTTAACCACACATTCAACTCGTGGGTTATCCTGTCCTGCTCTGAGCCCCTCCTCCCACAAGTGGGGATAGAGCAGAATATTATTTGGGCTCCCCCCCCCTCAACAGAGCGCCCCAGGTCCCGGAATTCCCTTTTGACAGCTTGCAGGCTACACTTTGTGATTGCGTCCCTGCCTGCTTGAACTATCAGTAAGGGATAATAGTCAGTGGATCTTACCAGGCCTGGTAGCCTTCTGGTAATATCCCTGACCCGGGCTCCAGGGAGGCAACACACCTCCCTGCGTGTAGGGTCTGGCCTACATATAGGCCCTTCTGTCCCTCTGAGAAGGGAATCTCCTACTACAACTACCTTCCTCTCTTGCCTAACAGAGGCAGTCTCAAGGCGTGCAGATGACCGCCTCACTCTAGGCCTCCGCTTTCTCTGAGGCAGAGGGGCTCCATTCATCTCCTCAGGTACCTCCTCCTCAACTGTCAGGGCCCCAAACCTGTTGCTCAGGGACACCTGAGGGGGTGGGGTAGGTAGGCAGGGGGAGTGCCTACGACGCCGAGTCGGGACTGTCTTCCAGGCCTCCTCGGGGTTTGGGTCACTCCCATTAACCTGGCACGGGCAGTGAGGGGGGACCATCTTCAGGTGTGAGGTGTCATCCCGACTGTCTTCCTTTTGGGACGCCAGGGAGCTACTCCACCAGTCAATCTCTCGCTCGCAGTCCCTGATCACCCGCAGTCTTTCAACCTCTTCCTTTAGTTGTACCACCAAAGCAAGCAGGTCATCGACCTGCTCACACCTCAGACAGGCTAGGTGTTTGCCTCTTATCCCAGGCAACTGCAGGCTCTGGCATTCCCTGCAGCCTGAGACCTGGACCGCAGCATCCCTAGGCAGGCCCTCCATCGGGGTTGCCCGAGATTTGCAGGGGGAACCTCTGCGCCTGGTGGAGACCATGGTTAGCTGAGCACACAGCAGACAGGGAACCCTCAGATCGCCCTTTTGTACTCTGCGAGCCGGTCCTCTGAGTATACCCCCTCAGCAAACTAGGAGGGGAGGCTTGCTCGGCCTGCTTGCTCTGCCTGCGCGAACTGCCTCGCTAACTGCCGCGCCACGCCCTTCTGACGCGCCACGCCCTGTTTGCCCGTCCTGGTCGCCGCGCTCCGGGTCGCCGCGCTCCCAGAGGCCTCTCTTGTATGGAGAGGGATAATTCCTGTCGCCCTTAGCTCCGCCCCTGATGAGTCACCGCTCCGGGCAGTGCAGGGGACGAACAATGGCTGTTAATGGGTGCTGATGGCCACTGATGGGTGCACCTCTGCCTCTCTCCTTTTGATCTTAGGTGCTTTTTGTTAGTTGCCCTCGCGGATCTATGTCCGGGGGTTGTTGCTCGCAGAAAGGGGGTCCCTCGACGGAGTCTCCCGCTTCAGAGCGGTTTATGAGTATTAAGCACCAGTGACAAATTTATCTGATTTCTGGTAATAAATACTATCTTTGGAAAGTTAACTGCCATGGCTTTTTATCAGCGTCTGCTTTGTTTCCGAGGACTCAGCACATTGGTGTACAAGCTGGAGAACTCAGAGGTCCACATTCTCCTTTGGCAAAACCAGTGGATCCTCAGAGTAAGTGGAATCGATCTAACCTTCCTAAATTTCTTCTCACACTATTCCCTGACAGTCTGTATCTTATTGGGAATAATATCTTCACTTCTCCAGCTCTGGTATGCAGGCTTTGCCACAGCACACGTGCTTCAGACATCTCTCAGACTCCCTCTTGTGTTAATGTATGCTGCAGTAGCTTCTTGGCAGGCTCTCACCTAGCACAGGCTCTGTATTCCAGTTTTCTCCCTCACTGAGCACAGGACTTTGTACTCCTGGAAATCTTCTGAGGATTTAAAGAAACAATTGCTGACCAACTGTGTTTCCTTTAAACTTGAACTCTGAATTCATTCTAGTGCTGCCCAAAGATTTGTTTCCCAAGATGAAGAGTCGGTCACTTCTCTGCAGACATGAACACACATACCTGTAACCAAGGAGGTGATGAAGCTCCTCCTCCATCTCCCACCACAAATACTCTCCATTCCTTGCACCGTGTTGAGTTTCCTTAGTTGGGAGGAGGTTTGTAGCAGCCATGGGAGACCACTGGGTGCTCAGAGTTACACATGCAGAGATTCTTTGTGAAGACTCAGAAGTACCTTTCCCATCCCTCTTAGTTTACGTTACATTGAAGCTATTTGGGGTTTTTTTTCAATCTGAGCTAATCAATTTCTTACATAACTGATATTTATGCATTTTTCAACCCTCTCTAACTCTGTGTATCCTGTTGTCAATTCTACACGATCCTGGAGAGATTTCCTCCCCACTGCCACCACCACCTGTCCCCTCCAATTAGTGTCAATTGCAGTGAAAATTTTTTGTGATATTGAAACTATATTAAGACACATGTACATCTGTTTGGAAAGGCAGATTTTCATTCTGCAGGAAAAGCTGCCATTTCAAAATCTGTTTTTATTTTCAATTGGAACATCAAGGCAGAATTTTTATTTACCTGCAGAATGAGAATTCTGATAAAATAATTTATCAACTAGAAATATTTCAAAAGTGTCAAAACTCCACAAAATAACATGGCTATTATTAAAGGTTCAAAGTATGTAATTAATTGTTTAAAATATGAATTGGGATAAAATGCATGAAATTAAGAAAATACAAAAACCTGATTTATATTTATTCTGGTTTTTCCTTATCTGATTTCTTGGCCAAATATCAACACCCAATATCACTCTCCTCATTACAACCTATCAAAAGGACAAGCTGCATTTCACATCTTTCAGAGGAATAACTAGAATTAAAGGTTAAAATGAAAAATGAAGGAATTTGATTCTAGTTTTGGCTCAGAGTCTGAGCAGTCTCCACAACAGCAATAGGTGCTACAAGCACTTGGATACACATGCAACATGTAGTAATACCTGTAGCATCTCTTAGTAACTTAACTCTTACATATGAAATGTCAACAAAAAGATGGGCAGATAATGTTCAGGTAAACTTTCTTCCTGCTTCCATATTTTGGTTTGATTCCACTGATCAGGAATTCATTTGGTTCTTCAGGGTCTGAAGCAGCAAGTAACTTGACAGTGATCTAAGGAACAGACATCACAGTGTTCTCAGCTACCAGATGTGTGTCACGTTTCACTCTTCTAAAGGACACCATCAACCAGAAACCCCACACATCACACTGAGCATCACCCTATTCACAGCCAACTCACTTAAGAAACAGAGTGGCCATTAGTCCTTCATCCACCCCAGATTGCTTACTGGATTTTCTACAGTATTTTTAGCACACAAATATTCAGGTGAATGAATTCCTGTCTCTTAAGATTTATTCCTTCACTAAGAAATTAAAGTAAGGTAATTAGAGGAAGTGAGAAAGCTTTTAAAAATGGTTAATTGAAAAGCTAGTTACCACCACCACAATGAATTGCCTAATTAAAACATTATCATGCACAGAACTAAGGAAATCAGTTCATGCCAGCCTACAAAGAGACTTTCATCTTTGATAGCTGTGCCTGCTGAGAAGGAGGAAGGGACTGCCACTGTTACCAATGTGACAGGAGAAGCATCCATCTCGTTTTAAAAGCAGTAAGCCCAGGGATGTCTTGCTCTCATACACAAATTCTTCCCTACATACCCCCAGTTAATATTGAGACCGTGCCTATGTTCTGTCAATAGCTCCCTTCATCAGCACAAACAAATAATTAAGGTATTCTTTTCAGTAATGTATTTCTTAAGGGCCCAGCAATGAGACAGTTGTGACTCCAGAAATATCTGCAAACCATGCAAATTAATGTAATGGGACATCTCTTGGTTTGATTAGTGATACCAGGGGACACACACATCCTGCCAGTGTTACTGAGCTGGGGATTTTCCTTCTAAGAATCCAAACAATCACAGGCATCATTTGGAGCTCAGAGAGGGAACTGAAACACTTTTCCCTCTCTCTAAGGTTTTCATGCATTGCTGTTTTTAAAAAGTCATGTTTCAGAAAGAAGTGTTTTCAGTGCCTGCCAATCAATTTCAGCTTCCTCCCAAAGCTGATAAAACTTCTATTTAGGAAAACTGGAGAACTTAAATATTACTTCATGGTTAACAGGCTCCTTTTACTTCATGCTCTTATTTAAGCCAGATGTTGCCTATACAGAGACCAGGAGGTGGTCCAGAGCTGGTTAACTAGAAGGTATGTCTATTCAGAACTGTGTATCTGAGTGGGAAATTACTGCCAGATACTACAGATTCATACACCCAGCTGCTTTCAAGTCCCTTGTTCTTCCTTCCCAAACCTTACAGCTTTTACCATGACTGATGTACTCAGCAAACTTCTTTTCCACCACCAAGACCACTTAGAACTCTCAGTGAGTGTTTCAAAGAATACTGGAAAAAGAAAAGCATCCTCTATATTGCCCATGAGGAAAGTTTGAGCTGTAAGATAGGAAGAAGAAAAATAAACTGAAAAAAAAAAAAAAAAAAAGTGCAAGATGTTCGGGTGCAGCCAGCTGGTTATGGAATCTACAGGAATCTGAGACAAGGAAATCATGTCAGTAAGTCAGCTTGTTATTGTAGATGTTAAATGCTACAGCATTGCTCTACCCTTAGTTATTTTTTTTATATTCATCTGCCCTGTTTTATGATTAAATGCAGCATCCTGTGATTTTCTGTGCTGTCAATTAAAGCTTATTCTTCCAGGCACTCTGACTGGGGAAGAATAGATCTGCCACAGCTTTCCATCATTTGTTTCTGGATGTTTATGGTCAGAGTTAGCAGGTTAGTTAAACTGCCTAAATCATACCATGGAAATCATTGCTTCTGGTCGCTGTGCTTCTCAGCCAGAGCTGCTGGCCAGGGGCTGGACTGGGCTGGGGCAGCTCCGAGTGCTTCCAGCCAACAGCCAGGGTCTCTCCACCCCTACTGATGTCTCTTCAAGCAACATTAACTTTGTTTTGATTATTAATGGAGCTTTTCTAAGCTTGGACCCGTCATCAAGCTGAACTGGTTGTGAATTACACAGCACCTCTGTTCTGAACTCTGCCTCTGATTTGTTCAAGGCCACAGAATATCTAAGAAGAGAAGAACCAAGTAAGAGCAGCACAGGAAGGAGAAGACACACAGACCAGCAATTACAATTGAACTGCAAATCATGTATTGTGCCAAGGTTAAACAGAAAACAATGGCAATGCAAAGAGGAAGAGTGCACACTTAAAGAACACTGCCCCAGCTGAATGATGCTCATGCAGTCCTGAGGCCTTCAGCTCAGTATGGATCTCTGGAAATAAGATCAGACTGAAAAGAGGGGGGAAGGAAAAGCCTTAAAAAAGCCTTTACGCTACAATGCAGCAGAGACTTACATCTGCAGAGGGGCTTGTAAATGAATAACAGGAACCATGGGCTGGTCTTGGCCTGGCAACACGAACAGATGCATCACCACTCCAAAAGCTTCCCTACCCTGTGCCTCAAACGCAAGTCACAGCTCTCACATGAGAGATCACCGGCCCTTCAGCACCCAGAGATTCCAATTATCACCCAGCGTTCCAGCACACAGCAATATGACAGGAGGAAATGACTGACCCCTCTATCCTGACGTGACAGAAAATGCTTCTTCTCAGTGCTGGTGGCTGCAGACCCGCTGTGCAGACTGGTGGAGTGCCCGTATTATTCTTACGCCAGCCAAGAAGTCAACATCTCAGCTGTTACATGAATCTCTGCCAAGTACTTCATCCAATCTCCTCTAGTAATTCATGAATATGCAGCAGCCAAATCTCTTTTCCCTCTGACATTATGAGGTGACAGCAAAGGAAAACAGGGGTTTGCTCTTATCATAAGACTCTTCACAGAAAAAACAGAACGAAACTAGGGATGCCCTTGGACAGGGTTGAACATTTCATTAAATTTTGTTTCTACTACAACTCAGTTCCTACTAAATGAAAAAGAAATTAAAAGAACTTCAACTTCTGTTCAAATGGGAATTAAAAATATTCCTGTGTGATGTGTGCAAAGACATTGAGAAGAAGAATGATCTTATGGCAAAGATGCAGACTGCATCTGCAGAAAGCAGAATTAATTCCCTGCCCTGTAAAATACCATATATATCATGCTGGGTCTGATCCAGAAACCTTTGAGAATAGGAGGAACCTGCATATCTACCAGGAAAGAATATAACTTTAGATTTCAGCATTCCTCTCCTTGCCCTGGTGCAAGTGCTTTTATTAGGAGGAAATTAAAGCATTAAAATGTAAAAAAAAAATACAGTACAAATAAAATTCTGCTCTTTTTTCCCTGAGTAATTCTAAGTAAATGATGAGATCATTCTCACTTGCTAATTGGTTTTTAAAAAAAGAAAAAAATCTAATTACAATGGACCCTCACCAATTCACATAGTGCTCAGGATAACCATTACAAATTACTTGCTAATTTGCAAAATTCAGCAAGGAAACTCATAGAAAAAAGCATCAGAAAATGTACTTGCTTCATTTAGATTGTCAACTGTAGTTTATGGTTTCTTCAATTATTTACAGTGGGATAATACTTCCTATTATACAAACTAATGTATCACATTACACTGTGCAAGAATAATGAAATCTTAATTTTGTAAGAAATTTCTGCTAGAAGGGTGCTATTAATATGTAAAAGGAGAAGTGTGTGTCTATCAGTGAGTTTAAGGGGGGATATCATGGAGCACATCTTCAAATGGGGGCTGGAAGAACAAACTCAGTATCCAGCACAAAAGCCAAATTTCCAGGTATCCCCATGCTGAAGAGAGGCCATCAGCCTTCTTGTACAGGCTGATTTTCCCTTCTCTCCTGGTTTCAGCTGGCATACAGCTGCTTTTCTTTCCAGTAGCCAGTATAGTGCTGTGGTTTGGATTTGGATGAGAATACTGATGGTAGCACACTGGTGTTTCAGTTGTTGCTGGTGGGGGGTGGTGAGCAGCTGCAAGGTGCCCAATTACTGGCTGGGCTTAAACCTTAGAGGTAACTAAGAGCAGTAAAAATTATGAGAGCCAACAAAGAGGGATGTTAGGTCGTAGTCTGAAGTACAAAGACATATCTTATTTACCTTGAGGATTTTTAGGAAGCTTTTATAAGTGGAATGTGTCTGTAGATTCTCATCGTCCAAGACACAGTGTCAAATCTGACTTGAACCTGGAAACTTTAATTATTGGGAAGTAGGAAAAGCCCAAGACCCTGGAGAGAGCTGTTGATTTGTGCATCCACCCTGGCTGAGAGGCTGGTGGGATTTTTTTTTAGTTGGTTGGTTTTTTACACTCTCCTTCTTACACCCACAAAAAACCCAAACCCAAATAGTTCCTGGGAAGACCCAGTGGAAACTGAAGTTGCTCACACTCAAGTTTCTTAGAAGCTTCATTCATCCTGAGAACTAATTATACAAGTGTAGTCAGGAGCATTAAGGCAGATTAAATCCCTGAAGGGTCATGGACATATTCCTTTATAATATCCCCATAAAAACTAGCCAGAGCAAACCCAAGATAGAGAAACAGATGTTCAGTCTCCAGTTACAGAAATTTATCTCTCCTTCAGCTGTTCCACAGTTCTCACACACACATTTCAATGAAGGCATCTCTTGCACCTAACTCCTTGTCCTTCTACTCACTTGTTTACCCAGAAGGAGACAAAGCCAGCACTTTGGAATATCAAAAGAAAACATTTAGACTTTTCCTCTCTTTCTTGTCTGGCAAAAAGCTATTTCTAAATAATGTGAGTAACCCAGATCCACATGGATTCACAGAATGCCATAGGTTGGAAGGGACCTTCAGAGGCCATCTAGTCCAACCCCACCCACGAAGCAGGGACATCTTCACTGCATCAAGTTGCTGAGAAATTTTCCCTGCATGTAGCAGGAAAAACAATATTGGTAGCTGAGATTTTACCAAAAAGGCTTCTGAAGTTATTTAATATTCACCTCCTCTGTGAACACAGAGAGGCACTTCTCAGGCACCGCAGCAGTACAGTGACGGTACAATGGCACAGGGAGAAAACGTGACCCAGCATTGCTGTTCTTACAAGGGGTGGGACATCAAAATTATGCAAAACAGCAGCACTATATTTCCTTCCCTTTTCAAGCCTTGATTTGCATTAAGTGATGACAGCTTGAGGAAAGCACACAGCAAGTGTCTCACTAACCACGTTTAACCAGTGAGCAGCAGTGCGATGGGGTGGTAAGAAGAGGCTTAACTAAAAGTTATGGCATAGTAGAATTGTCATTTGCTTCCCTGGAGTAAGAACAGAGAATTTCAGATCCATAACACTGGAATAAAAATAACAGACCAGACAGAAACAGAGTTGCAGATGATTTGTTGACAAAAATGGTGCTTTAACAACAGGAGTAGTTGGATTCTCCTACTACTCCAGAGCAGCCCAAGATACAGACTGTTAGTTTGGAAGATGAGTGGTTAGCTTTTAATTTCTCTCAGTACAAAATGACACCAGTTAAATCTGAGTATTAAACCCTTGGTCAGAAGGTATGCAAGTTGCACCAAAACAGTAACAGAAAACCCTCTGAAACTGCTTTAGGGCAAACATCTGGGCCAAAGTGTGGGAGGACTGTGCTAACCCAGAAAGACTTGGCAGCTCGTGGGGGGAGCACGGAAACAGGTTGGTAGTGGAGCATCAAGTCAAACAAGAGTAAGTCTCTGGATGGTCAGGAGCAGATCTGTCAAGTTAAATGCTGTTTCAGCACAGCCAAGAGCAATTCCTAAAGGTTAGCACCACATCTCCCTCCCTGTCAAGGACCCTCAGGTCACAGCGGTTACAGAGCCTTGGGGCAAGGAGTGAACTCATCCCTGATGACCTCATCTACTTGTGAGGGATTCTACATAGGAGGAAAAAGAAAATATAAATAAATAAATCAAAGCAGATAGGAGTCAGCAAGAACTGATCAGATTAGGATTGAGTCGTGGTGCCTGGATCAGGAACCAAACCCATTCTAAATTACAAGAAGAGTGGAGACCGTTCTCTTCCATTCACAACCAGAGCATCTGGCTTTGTAACATTGGCAACAGAGTTGGGGAACAATGTGGCACTCCAGCAATCCCTGTGTTAATGAGGGATGGCGACACTTCATGTGTAAGATCTGACTGAGAGGTAGAAAAAAGACTATCTCACTCCAGCTGGCTTTTCATTCCACTGCTCCTTCCTGATAAGGCTTACTCACTTCTACCTTCATTCCAGACGGCAGCTGAAACAAAAGCTGATGCTGCATAATTGTCATGGCTGGCACACAGGGGTGGCAGCAGCCTGCTGGGTCACTCTGGAGATGCTACACCCCAAGAGACACAAAGCAAAGGCACGTGCCTGCCCAAGAGTCTTCTACCCGTGGCTGCTTTCTTCTAGAAAAGTAACTATAGTTGAGAAATTGAAAGGTAAAGGTTAGCAGAGGTTGATTAGATACCCATTTAAAGAAAGGAGGGCAGAGGGTTCATCTGTTCAGTACCCGCCATGTGATTTCTGTCCCAATTTCTTTAAATATTTTAATTTTCTATTGACGTAAATGTTTCATAAAAGATTCAATAACTGAAGGGCAGTTACTGAATTAAGGGCAGACAATGCACAGAAGTCTGGAGTACTCATATGAAGCAACTGTCCTTCTCTGAGTACTTCCTCAGAGAAGAATAGTTCTCTGTAAGTAGACATGTCTACCTACATCTTGTAGGTAGACATTTCTACCTACAATTCCTGCTGCACCTGTGTCCTTAACCCTTCACAACAGTTTTACCATGGACACCCCTACCTGCCAATCTCCCCTGATCACAGCAACTAATCACCTATCACTTATTCACCCTCATAAGGAAAACTGGTCCTGTCTTGAAGAGCGAAAAAAGACAGACTGGACCTCAGATGCTACACAAGCAGGTGGGTAGGAACCTCATGGCTGGAGACACGATCCCCAGCTCAGCACTGCACAGACACACACCACAGACACACACCACGACTGAACCAGATATCCAGGTAGACAGAGCAAGCTCATCTATGGGGCTTCCACACAGGGGCTGTGAAGGCTCCTTATTACCCCTCATCTTCCCATTTTTTGTTCCTTTGTTACCCAGGGGGGTCAGTTCCTCACACCTATCCCCCCCCAGCTTTTGTACAAAATTGAGTAAAAACAATACTCCCTTTCATTAAACTTGCTTTTATTTTCAAGCACTTCCCTGTTGCAAGTTTGCAGCGTGTTTCTCCCTCTTTCTCCTCTCACATAAATCTTTCAGAAACAGCAGAAGACTGTTGAGAGGGTGACATATTACTGTCCAGTCGCTTTGTTCTTTGTGGATTTTTTTTATCACTTATTTCATTTTGCTGCAAACAGCACCTTTGTACCTTGGACAAATTCAATAACCATGACTCAATCTCCAACCCATACTGAGCTGTCTTCTGTTTCATCTTGCCTATTAAAATCAGCAGATAGCGTTTGATGAGTGGAGAGGGGCCTGGTTCCAGCTACAGAAACTCTAACCTAGTGGAGGGATGCACAGGAGCCATCAAAGAGCCGCTGTGTCACGTAGGGCCGCGCGCGTCAGTCTCTGTGCCTTTCAAGACCAGCCTTTTCTTTGTCACTCTTCCCACCTCTGGTCTCCACGAAGCCTCTTTCCATAATTATGCATCCCCTTTTAACTCTTCTTTCATCAGTTGGGGAGGATGACTCTTCCTGCCTGGTGATTTCACAGCGCGCTGTCCCCCGGCGCCGGTCGTGTCACTTGCCTAAGTGACAGGAGTGGCATTTCACGAGAGCACGGGCCTGTTCTGCACAGTAAATGTCAGCAGTGGGGCAGCGCCAGGAGGGGGGAAAGAGCTCTACAGCTTTTATTACCCAGAGCCATCATCCTTTCAACAGCAGTCAAAGGGGTACCCGAGGGCTCTCGGTTTCACAGAGGTGATTATTTCTGCTGGATTCAGGCCCAGATACCTTTTTTTTTTTTTTTAATTATTTTTTTCCTCTTTTTCTAGTGAGAGGGAGTGGGGGGAAGAGGTCAAACCCAAACTGTGCAGGTGCTGCAGAGAAGCCCTGGCCATGGACTTGCAGGGGCTTGCACAGAGGCTTGTAATCCCAGAATCTTAGGGGTTGGAAGGGACCTCAGGAGA
This sequence comes from Porphyrio hochstetteri, assembly GCA_020800305.1. Taxonomy (NCBI): domain Eukaryota; kingdom Metazoa; phylum Chordata; class Aves; order Gruiformes; family Rallidae; genus Porphyrio; species Porphyrio hochstetteri. The sequence continues at coordinate 15,967,096 of CM036920.1, forward strand.
TCAATGAGTCCAACCCCCTGCCAAAGCAGGGTCCCTAGGACACGGCACACAGGTCAGCGTCCAGATGGGGCTGGAATATCTCCAGAGAAGAAGACTCCACACCCCCTGGGCAGCCTGTCCCAGGGCTCCCTCACCCTCAGTGTAAAAGTTCCTCCACATGTTGGTTTGGAACTTCCTGTGCTCCAATTTACAGCCATTGCCCCTTGTCCTGTCCCCACAGACCACTGAGAAGAGGCTGCCCATTTCCCCCGTGTCCCACACTTGAGATATTTATAAACTCTAATAAGATCCCCTCTTAGCCTTCTTTTCTCAAGGCTGAACAGCCCCAGTTCTTTCAGCCTTTCCTTGTAGGGAAGATGCTCCAGGCCTTTAATCATTTTCGTAGCCTCCGCTGGAATGCCACACACCCGTGTTCTCAGCCAACATCATCGTCTCTCTCCAAAAGCAACACCTTGCAGACACCCCAATATTGCCTTTCAGCATATTTAACCACATGGACACTAGCAGGCCTTACAGTGCTTTTCCAAAACCCTCCCCTTGGTTCCTTTTCTCATCTAAGTGTCCCAGGAGGTTGGGGGATCATACAGCCATGTGGCTAACAGACACTGATCAGCATTTACTACTCAGCCACGTGCTTGCACAGAGCACTAGTGAGCAGAGCCCTTGGAGAGGGAAGCGCAGCAGCCCAGACCCAGCGCCCACAACACACACATTCACAGCGACACTACACACCACCGTGGTAGCCAACACCCAAGCTTCAGCAGCAATTACACAGTCACATACTTCACATCTTAGGCCAATGCTAATTTAGATTGATTAATCATCCTTCCTGTTTAAATAGCCTAATTTAGTCTTCAGTGTTCACAAAGCCCCACCACGCACTTGCAGGAAAAAAATACATGTTATTTTGGTTCATGTGTAATGATAATAGAGAAAGTCTAAACTTCATATCAGTTCTGTCTGCAAGTGACACCTTTACATTTAAAAAGCCCACAGAAGATTTAAATATGTAAATACATGGAGTTAGAGCACTAGAGAGGAGCTGGAAAAACACACTGAAGGAAGCTGCATTTAAACAAACCACCAGCATTTTATATACTTTACTACAAATTCTCTATCTAAAGGACAGATATATGTAGTAGCAGATAAATACTGGATGAGTTCAGGTGTTTAGATTCCCTGGCTGGGCAGGAAGAGGTGAGTAAAGCCTTCAAATCCTGCTTCAGATACAGGTAAATATCATTTAATTATACACTCATCAATATTCCTGCTTCAGAGGAAGAGATTTTGATTATCACAAAGGCGTATCAGATGAGTTGCAGTAGGATCTGGGCACTCCCTCTGAGGTTCAGTGGCCATATCAATGGTGCAATTGATCAGAGTTGGGTTTTTTTAAAGAACTCTCTCATCACAGGCAGCTCAACACAAAAATGGTACAGCCTTAATTTTCATGGGCCCATTGGGTTGTGCAGACTTCCTGCTGCTCGTGGCTACACAGGGTTTGGGTCTAGAGTTGACAAAAATCAAACAATCCAGATGGATTTTTTAATGTGTTTTTAAAAAAGGGTAGATGAGGTACTTAGGGATATGGTTTAGCATAGGACAGGAACAGTTGGACTCATGATCTTAAAGGTCTTTTCCAACCTTGTGATTCTGTGGTGTCAACAGGGGGAAGAGGCCAGAACTGTCTGTTTCTGGAACAGGCTGCCCAGATAGGCTGTGGAGTCTCCTTCTCTGGAGACATTCAAACCCACCTGGATGTGTTCCTGTGGTATTCAGTCTGGGTGATCCTGCTCTGGCAGGGGGTTGGACTAGATGATCCTTCAAGGTCCCTTCCAACTCCTAACGCTCTGTGTCAGTTTATAACCTCCAAGACCTTTGCTGTGGGCAGGAGACAGGTGAGGCAGCAGCAGCCCAGCTGCCAGAACAGAGCACCATCTCTCCAAGCCCCAGTTAAGCCACCATTTCATTTAGGGAAAGAATGTTTAATGTTTGTACGTACACAATATCAGTTACTTCTGTTGTATTAGCAGTGCAGCTTTGCAGCTTTACAAATAATGGTGATAGACAACATTAGGTGAAGCTTTTCCAAGCACAGCTCTAATGAAAGGATAAAGAAAGGATAAAAATTGGACACCCCACCCCCCCAAAAATATTAATGTATTCAAAAAAGTCTCCCAGTCAGTGAAATCTCTGTAACAAAGGTGTACTAGCTAAGCATTTGTTTATGCAAGCCTAATATATATTCAAGATATAACAGGTGTCTCTCTTGAATTATAAATACTATTTAGAAATCCAGCAAAAGGTATGTCCTTCAGTGGCCTAGCAAGTTGTTGTTATGGTACCCTAAATATTGCAGAAAATATTCCACAAAAGAGTAATCAAACACTACTTGATCCTCTGATTCTTATTCCTTCTCAATGCTTGTGCCTAAGATTTTACATCAGACGCCTAATGCTGCAGCTGGAGTATTTCTAGAGCTCTGCAAAGACTTTGAGTCCTTTCAAAAGGCATCAGAAAACATACAGTTTATGCATCTAATTTCTAAGAATGTGCCCAAGAACTGCTGCAGTATGTAAAGGGATGGGGGGGAGGACAAAGAGGCAGCTAACCAGGCACAAAATGAAACAGGAAAACAGGCTGGGTTAGTAGGAAGGGGAAGGTCAGGGAAAGTCAGGCTGCTACCCAACAGGAAAGAATGTCTCCGTAAGTGATGCTGAGCTGACCAAAGCGGTTACTGGCCCTTCTGCCTCAGCCCTCACTAAAAAGGTTAATTGTGATCAGAAGGATAACAAAATTGATTCTGGCTCAGAGAGATGAGTGCATGAACTATGACAGAAATCAGAAGAGATGGGAGAATGCTTGGCTCGGGTGAAGGTTTCTGTATCTGTTGGTCAAGGGAAAAAAATAATGGAAGGGCTACTGAGGGAACTGGCTGTGTGGGGTTTGGAGCAGAAGCTGAGATTAGTGAGAATCTAGATTGCTAGAAAATAAGCAAGGGAGGATCCAGGGATTTAGATGTCATTCTGCATGCAGGGAAATACTGAAATAAATAAACTGCAGGAAATCAGAAGGTGATGTGAAGATGAGTAACAGCCAACATGGACTCCTGAATAACAAATGTAATGTCCTTTTCTCTGGTGTTGTTTTGACAGCTCATAAGCAACCCTGGGAAATACAGTCTAGGTCTGCTTACTGGGGCCTGGTCAAGAAAACCAGTGAACAATATCCAGTTGGACTGGGAGGATGCACTGAGAAGCTCTTTAGCAGATGCTGCCATTCTGTTGCAAACGGATACCTCAGAGCAAGAAATACTTCCAGGCATGGATTCCCTGTCAGCACTCAAGAGCTCAGGAACACTTCATTAACGGGTAAATGTGCTTTCAGATTAATTGTCTGTCTTGTTTTAGCTGTTTGACTTCTCTCAAGGCCTGCATTTATGTCTTCATTTGTGAGTTTATTAGACACACGGGGAAGAGTTACAGGGAGAGAGCTCAGTACCAAAGCTTCCCTTCACACAGGGAGACAACGTTCATCATCTCTAACACACACACAGTGTTTCAGTCATGCATAGGAATGTTTTCAAACATGTGATGTCACACGATGGCCTCTGCTTTGATGTAGGCCTCTTAACTAACTTTCCTCGTTAAGGGAGGCAGAGCAGGCCATGAAAGTCCAAAAGCTATCACAGAAGTTTGCCATACAGCCACTTCTCCAAAACAACTTCATCTGTTCTCATCCTCACATGATCTCTGGGGTTGTTGAGCCCTCAATTCCTAACAGCTTTAGTATGGGCTCAGGACACTCGGCAGCTCCCAGACCTCGGGGTATGTCACTCATAAGCCATAGACTCCCTGTGCAGCGCTGGTGAGTTACCTGCAAAGTGTACCATCCTATTTGCAACATGGCTCAAAAGCCCTGTTGAATATTTAACTCCATTTATTTTTCTATTTGGGTATTTAGGATTAGCTACACGTTACAGGCTTTCAAAAAATCTCATCCGTGAGATAAACTTTTCACAGTGCAAACTGCTCATCTCTGAGGGTTGGCTATTTTTGCTTGGGTTTGTTTTTTTTTAAATCCAGCTTCTGTGATGAACTAGCATTTCCTCCATTAAGAAAATTAACTGAATAGTTTAAAAGAAATTTGGAATATTTATACTTCAGTTTCCCTACAGTACAATTTAACACACATCCCTATAATTCAGCCATCCTCTAGACCCGTTTTAGAATCTTTTTCTCTCCACTATGCAACATTTTACAACCCTTGATACATTTCCTTTTGTTATATGGATACTTAATTTTTATTTATTCCCTCTCAGAAGGAAAATGATAACTCAGGGTGCCTTTTCATCATTCACCATGGCTTCTTTACACTAAACGTGCTCTGTTTGTACAGCCTGTATCTGTGAATTCCTGCCCTCACCATGTTCTTCCAGGTCGATGCAATTGCTCTCCCTGAACTTTTGAAGGCCAATTTTATCTGTCCTCAAAGTCTCAAGCTCCTTTCCTTCTTTCACAGGTTTTCACATAAAATGACTCAGAACCGTGGAACGAGCAGAACTTCCAGGTTTCATTATAACACCTTGCCAAACATGAACAGGCTGCCTCCAAAATGCTCCTAGGAGTAGAGAAACAACTAAAGGCTGCAAGGCAAAGGAAGCTTTATGGATGGCAGAGGTAGGCTGGAATGGATACTGGGCAGCTTGAAAGCAAAAAGTATTTTCAATAGATAGTAAAATAAATTCAAACAGGTCTCTGAATACTGATCTCTCTCATTTCTAGCACGACATGCAGAAACTAGTTCTATTTTATTACACAGCAAGGATTTTCACATAATTAGATTAGGTTTTTTTCTGTATTCAAACTTCCTACTAATTGGTAGTGCTGAATATTCCTAAATGAATAGCATCAATTTTCTTTATATTTATCAGGACACAATCATGTGTTTTATGCTGGGAACATTCCTTCTGCAAAATAAATGAAGTCCCAGGCACAGGTTAATGGAAGCTTCACCACTGACTTCAAAGGAACCAGAATTTTACCCACAGATCTAATGCAGAATCCTCAGAGGTTAATGAGAGTCTTTCCACTGGCATCAGCATGGTTCAAACAAGGGTAAGAGTTGCTCTAATTCACTGCTTTAGACCCTGATGAAAACACTTAAGCATTTCTCTCAGTGTATGTATGCTTCAGTGCTTTCCTAATTTGGGCCATGTTTATCAGCAATAGGGGAAGGAACCTTCCTTTTCTTTCAACCATCTTTACTTTGCTCTGTGGGCTGAATATGAGGAGTGGATTCTGGCCATGGTATGTTTTTGTAAGGTTAGTTAAACAGACATCTGGGAACTTTCATTCACAAGTATTTAATCTTCTAAGAAATTCCTCTCAACTTCGTTATCCAGTTTCTAGCACCCTAATTCCTGGAATACATAATTATTTATGCTAATAACTTATCCCTTGATTATTTCTTTTAGAAGGAATTCTTGCAGAACTGTCAAGACCATGTAAGAATTAGCATTAATTACCCTGAGGCGTTTCAGACCAGCACTCTATTAAAAACAATGATGAGTTTTGAGTAAAACCTATGAGACTTATACATGGGCCATTAGATATAAAAGTCTTAAAATCATCGTTCTCCCCCTCCCATCCAGCACCCAATTAATAGAATGTTTTCAAGATTCAAGGCAGACAGCACTGACTAGGAAAAGTTACCATGCTTAATGCTGAGCATGCAAAAAGTAGAACTGAACCCCAAAATACTGTCATATGAAAATTAGGTTTGGATCTCACTGTCACCACGCAAGTGAAATTGCCAATCTCTTCTTATGTGTAGGACAGTAGCAACAAGAAGTCCACGTCACAACTGGGAAATCTGCTTTACCAAGTACTTTCGTACAGAAATCCATATTCTTATTGTTTTTGACCAATACAGACAAGATAAAGGACCGTGATCTGTTTGCTACAAAGGTGACTCAAGGCATAAAGAGATCAAGTGACCCTCTGTAGTTTGCACAGGAAGACCCAGGCTGAATGAGAATGCAAATCTTCAAACCCCTTCCTAAACACTTTTAATCATAATAGCACCCATCTTCAACCATTTTGGTGCCAAAAGCGTGCAAGAATAAGCCTGCCCAGTAGCTGTAAGAGACCAAATACTGGAAATACCACTGAAAAGGCAGAGCCAAGTCATAAAATCAGCAGAGAACGATGCACGCTCACTCCCAGGGCAGCACCTGTGGTGTTTGCTCTGATGGTAGGCACAATCTCTTCCTATAATTTCTGGTTTTTTCTAAGCCTCCAATGTTCTAGGTATCTTTTAGAAGATACCTAGGGCTTGGGCACTGTACCACACTGCTTGGGCACATCAGACTATTGATACAGTTCAATTGCATGACACAGAAGTGGGGAGCTTTGCAAAGGCAGCATGGCACACAGCGTTTATTCATTCCCAAACCAAAGCAGAAAGTGCAGAGAGAAGCTCAGCAGTGCCTGGAGACACAGCTTCCATGAACAAAAAGCCTCCACTCAGCCAGGAGATGTGATTTTGTCCCAGCAAAAGGCAACAACCCCCAGCTCCAGCAGAGTCCACAAGCAGAGCAGACGGTGCCTTTCCCAAGGCAGCAGGGCCCCGTTCCTGCCCTGTATTCAAACCCTGCCCAGGCTGCTGAGTCCCCAGGTAATAATCTTCTGCCTATTGCAATTGTCCTTTTAATTCCCAGCAGAAAAGGATTTAAATGGCAGTAGTGACAATCTCTGTATAGAGCATTTCTGAAGCTCAGGAGACTTCTCAGCATAAAACCAGAGCAAAGAAATCTCTAAAGAGAAAAACAATGCAAAAATTCTACTGCAAACATCACGCTTTCACCTCTCTGGTTCTGCCACAGAGAGTGGCAGGTGAGGCACTGGCAGCCATGGGAAGAGTTTCACTACTAGAGGAGATAAGAGAAGATAAGGGAGTTCATCCCAGGGATCAGCAACTTGTACTGAAAACATGGAACTTCAAGAAGAGTTTGGATGACTCATCTCCATCTCACCAGGTCACATCTCATGGTGTGACCTTTGACAAGAGCTCCTAGACACTCCTGAACCCCAGAGACAGAAGTGCAAGTCACAGTCAGCGACTGCACGACGTAGTGAAGTCAGTGAAGCGACTACTCCCGGGACAGGTAAGGCACTGGGGTTACACTGCATTGGTCACGCTGCTGAGCGTAAGTTGGTTTTGTTTTAATTTAGAGAAACTATCACACTTATTCCGTTGAGCAGGAGGGAGAAGCATTTCTGCCCTACTCTAACCTTATATAGTGATAGGCAAAAAACATAGCCATATGTCTGGGGGAGGCAGTTGGTAGCACGTGGGCTGTGCTGAGTGAGTATTTTACTGGATTTGTGAAGTCCTTGGGATGCTAGGCTCTTTGGGCCCCATCCAGTAAGAAATAATTGGAGAAGAACCCAAGTGCAGCTCAAAAACTATTTTTTTTGGAGCTTTGGTAGTACAGAAGTGATGTTTGGGGACTTTTATTCATTTTTCTAGATCCAGGTCTTTCCAGGGATCCGTGCAATATTCCAAAGGAGTTGAAGACAAACAGTTCAAACCGCTAGAACATGACAACCCTGTTTCTAAATATAATGCCAATTATGATGAATGTGGCAACATTTGGAACAGAGATATGGTCACAGAAATATTTTCCAGAAGCTGGAGGAAATGCAAGCTTTAGAGGAGCAGTATTTATCTCTGTGCAACGAAAAATGGTATGTTTTATAGTTATTGGCCTCCAGCTATAGATACTTTTGAGTATGGGGGCCTCAGCCATGGTGACATGAGGCCTTGAGTGAGGCAGCTCAGGGCTGGCCATGCATGTCCCCATGGGAATGGCTGCACCAGCCTCTTTGAACGGCACCATAAGAGCCACGTGCGCCCAGTGAGGTGCTGCTGCTGCTGCTGCTGGTTCCCAAGCTAAGCAAGCTGGGGAGCCCAGATGTAGTAAATCAAACACAGAGTACTCCACGCACTGGCAGAGCAGAGCTGCTAAGCATGCCAACAAACACACTTCCATCTCGAACCGCTGGGATTTTGTGCTTTGCAAGCACAGATTACACATGTGGGGAAAGCATTATTCTTTCATTCAAAGACATTTTTCAATAATTAATGAATAAGGCTAAATTCTCTGCGTGTAATGAAAAGGAAGTGTCATTTAAGCAGACAGCTAATTGTTTTACAGTGTCACCAGCCAGCTCTTCTTTGTGCCCGTTGCAGCCTGACTTCAGGTATATTTTCTGGTCAGCCCATCTATTTATTTTTCTCATAATACAGCTCTGCAAAGATTTACATAATAGCATGAATGTTGGCTGGTAACATAAGCCCTCTGTTTCACTGCAATACCTCAAGCAATTCGCTGACAATATTTTTCTGCAAAATTAGATATGGAATTTGGAGCAAAAACCTGCTGCCTTGACAGACACAAATTCCCTTGTTACTGAACAAAGGGTTCCTCTTTATTTTGTGGCAATAATGAACCAAGAAGCTTTAAGGGAGGGAAATAACAGTGGAAGATTAACAATGATGAATCAATTTGGAAAAACTCCAGCAGAACTGAAGCTTCCTTCCCCTCCCTCCCCGACCCCTTCCAGTATTATTAATGCAAAACAAAATGAAACAAAAAGTCTACAGAAAAAGGCTAAGAACTCCCCCAGGAAGATCTGAAACAATGAGACCAAAACAGAGGATGTGAGGATGCACAGCTCCGAGCAGGAGGGAAATGCCCAGGTGGATTTCAAAGCTGAGAGTGATCTTCAGACAGCTAGAGAGAACATTTCAAGCACACGAGGCAGAGACCTCAGCTGGAAGAGCTCAGTGTGCCACAAAGTGCCTTTGCTTCCTTTAGAAGATCTGGAGGATCCATGAAAGGTGGTGGAGCAGGACAGGGGCACAAGAGCTCAGCCCAACTCTCTGGAGTACTGAACTGCTACTTATGAAAAGGAAAATGGGACTTTGGGAAAAAATCCAACCAAACAAAGAGAAAAACCCCAACTGGTCAACATTTCCCTTTTCTAGCTGACATACACCAGCAGAGTTTCCATTTAAATTCACTGTAAAGACACAAAGGTGACTTGTGGGTTTTTTACTGGGCACCAAGTTACCTGTCTGTACTTCATACTTCTACAGAAACCCAGGCAAGATACACAGAAACACAACTGGCACAGGTATGAGCGATGGTACTGCACCAAAACTGAAGAGGAGGTTTGGCAGAGCAGAGCCAGGGCTGTGAAAATGAATGACAGACACATTCTTTGTCCCTCTGCACATCCCATGGGAGAAGAAATTACTGTGGAGATCACCACTAGAGGAACCACAGCACAACTCTCTCCTCTTTTCCCACTGCAGTGTACAGTGTCCTGTGATTTACAGTCTTTGTTTTGCTCTTTTCCCCCCCATCTCTCTCACAGCCTGGTGATCCCCTTGTCTCCCTCTCAGCAAAGCCATCTCCTCCTGATGGACCCTCCATCTGCATCATGCAGTTTCAAAATTAACCCTTTGTTCTTGTCTGTGGAAACTAATTTAGGGCCCATTTTCCTCCTAAGAGTTGCCTTTTAGCAGAATTCAGAGCCACCTCACAGCTTCAGGACAGAAAGGAAGCTGAACTCTTCAAGCCAGAACGCAATGCTACTTGCTTTGAAATATGTTCTGTTTGGAGAATATTCTCCCCTCAGGAAAATATGTCAAAATAGTTAAACTCAGGAAGAATCATCATAGAATTGTTGGAAGGGTCCTTTTAGATCATGAAGTTCAACCATCACCCTTAACCTGCCAACCACCTCTAAATCCCCACAGCTTGAGCTGGGATAAAGCAGTGGTGTTCAGCCAGCTCTCCTGCCAAGGCTCTGTTTACTCCAATCACATGCTCCTGATAATAAAGGAACTGAGCCTTCAGGAACAGATGCTTTTCTTACTCCACATGACATCTCAGATTAGAGCTTTTAAATACACCCATCTTGTACCTGCCCTCCAAAGCTCCTCTGCTTACACCTGTCAAATCCTCAGATCGAGTTCTCAGGTGATGGGGAAATGGAAATCACAGGGTCAGGCAGGTTTGGATACCAACAAAGTTTCACTCAAGGTTTGTCCATGAGTGCCCACCGTCACTCAGACCCACACAGGTCTCTCACCAGAACAGCCAGACAAAAGCTGGAATAATTGTCCCTTCATTTAGCAAGGCTCACACATTTTTATGAGCTTTCCAAAATGTAGATGCTACTCAAAAAGCAGTACCTGTTTGCATCTGAGGATGCTTTGGAATGCCTTCAAAGGAAGTGGAAGGCAGAGAAGAGAGGGGAAACAAAAGGAAAACATAACCATTTCAAGATGCGTCCACAGGCTGCCACTACAGTATCGTTCTTCCAGTGCCAGCATCATACATTGGCTTTGCTAACTGTGATTGTGTATTACACAGGTTGTATCTGAAGGAATTATATCCTAACAGTGGAGCGGGGCTCCTGCATCACTAGTTCTGATTTCACCACACTCATTCATTTATGCTGTGACTTCAGCAAATGCACTCAACTTCTGTAGGGATATTAAAAATATTTGAAGCAAATGATAATGGAGCCATTTCTATTACCAGAGATTTCCTCCAGAACACGTTCTAAAATGTAAGTATTTATTGCACTTGCTGTAAAAGGCTTTAGCTAAAATGAACAAATAGACCAATTATTGCACCAAGTTTTCATTGCCCAAGCACCTGCTAAGCTGTTAGTGTTTCGATGGCAAATTTGTTCTGTGTAATTCCAGTAAGATCCTTCCACCCACAGAACTAATACCCCAATATTATTATTTAACTAGTTATTACTGTTGCTCACGGTCATGGATATTTAAACAAGATTATATAATTACATTCCCTTTAATTAATTGTGACCAAACATGTAGTATAGATACCAAGATACCCAGCTAAAGCCTAATGAAACACTCGCTGCCCAATCATGTAGCTGCTGTGGAGTTAAATCACACAATCACACACAGAATCACAAGGCTGGAAAAGACCTTTGAAGATCATATAGTGCAGAGCGTTTCGCTGAGCACACAGCTGAAAACTAAAGCTCTATAAACATGAGGCACACAGGATAAAACAGGAAATTAATGCTACAGACGGTTGCATGAACATATCACTGGGATGTGTGTAGTCAGAAAAATGCCCAAGCCAACTGCTTGCTAGCAAACAGTGAGGAAAACAAGTGAGGGAAATGAGGAACCTGTCCTGAGCCTGCTGAAACTCTGAAAGAGCATCAGGAAAAAGGGCAATTTTCTGTGTCTTTCTCTGCTGCTCCTCGTTCCAGAGCTCTGCTTCCTCCTGTGACGGTCAGGGGATCAAGGAACAGCAAACATGCAGCCACACAGATATCATGGGATAACCAACTCATCTGTTTGGGTTATCTGGGAAGTCTCCAAACAGTAGCACAGTAGGATTAAGATAGGAAAAGGCTTGGCATAAACCACAGCTAATTAGAAACATGGCAGGAAGAGCCAGCCCTACATAATTAACTTGCTGAAATCCACAGCACCCGAGTGCTATGAGCCTCAGTCCTACAGCTCCTCAGCTTACACCCATCAGAGTGAGAGGGCATGATCCTGTTGTGGTTGCTTTCTCTTTGTGCAGGAGACAACTGCAAGAAGTCAAACCAAATCAGATCTTTCAAACAAGACCCTAGAAGTCGCCTGGCATACAGATTAAAAGGTGAAAAAAGGAAAAACAAAACCCAAGAGCTGCCAGCACTGATGAGGTTTGTCTCAGGAGCGGCACGCTCTGTGCAAGGTGGCCAGCCTAAGGACTGCTCTGAGTGGTGGTACCCAAATTAACAACAAAAGAAGGTAGATGAGCTCCTGTAAAAAGGGCTGACACGTTTGTGAGGCATCAAGGTAGCAAAAAACATTGAGCTGTGACAATTTGGGGCAAAGACAAAGATGAATGAAAATTGCACTCTGAAGTTCTAGCTTTCTGCAGGTGAATTTCTGCTCACCCTCCACAAGTGTTCCCCAGACAATCCTCAGCAGCACACCCAGCTCGTTTACCCAGGAGTCATTTGTCAAAGTTGGGAGCTCAGGGCTGAAGAGAGACCTACAGTAAAGGCAAAGAAACAGCACCTCTGGACAGCTATCTATACACAAGATTCCTGGGTGCTTTGTTTATTTATTTAATGCAGATATGAGCCCACTACGTGTCAGGAGACAAATGGAACATGACAGACCCTCCTCCAGACTGCAATTAAAAGCTTTTCACACCTATACTGGTGAAAGATGTGCTGGCATCGACCATCCGCACGTCAGTGCGGTTCACACACGCAGGCTTGCATGCACAGACTATACAGTGTCAGAATAAAAGTGTCTCGAGCCTCCTACATTAAACAGAGCTTCTGAACTACCCCTGGCTAAAGGCAGGGCAATACCAGTTTCAAGTTCTCTGCTACAGGCTGCCTTTAATTCTAGTCCTTCAGCAAGTTCCCTGCAGTCGCCCGCACTCTGAAATGCGTGGCGTGTTCCTGAGAGTCTTTCAGCTCAGCTGTACTGGCTCCTACTGCATCCAAAATAGAACCTGAAGTAACAGAACCTAAAAAGATATAAACCTCCTTTATTGTGTCTACTTGACTATATTAGCAGATGGCCATGCCTGGGACTATAAAATTCATAACAAATATTCTCTCTACAAGGGGGAGGAGTGCCTTTCAAGATCCACAGCGTTAAAACAAATAGCTTCAGCATCCCACCAGCACCAATGCCTTTGGTAGGAACGTTATCTCAGAGAGCTTTGAAGAGGCTGATTTCCCCATGCTCCACTCCTACCCCAGCTCACAGCATCAGCACACTCGCTGTATCCCAGAGCATCGTTTAACTTGTTACAAAAGAAACTGGCTCTCCCCTGCACACGAGGAAGGAGACACGTGGCTCTTCCTGCCTGTGGCAGCTGCACATCCCCACCTTGAGTACATACACACGCTTGTGAGGACCGACCCTGGGACGCTGGTGCTGGCAGGACAGAGGGGACATCACTGGGGGACAAGCTGGGAGTTGGCTTTCAGCTGCTGTTCAGTTTATCACCAGCTCTCACTGCTGCTGTGCAGGATGTGCCCTCAAAGGAAAAAGGGGCAGCTGCTTCTGCGTGGAAGCACGTTCAGCATCAGGCACAAAGTGTTTGTAAAAATAGTACAGACTTCTCCTGGCTCACACCAGGCACAGGCAGGGTCCTCTCAAGAGAGGCTTCGGGTTTAGTGCCTACAGCATCACATCTCTGGGCAATGCTGGTAGCAGGTACCAAGCCTGAGACCATTCTAACAAGTGAGATGCATTGTTAGCAAAGGCCAAAGCAGGGCTGGGCAGCACTGGCAGCAGCTGAGGGTACGGGGAGAGTGGGGAGACCAGCACAGCTTGGAAAGAATTCACCTTTCTTCATAAAGTGTTAGTGGAGACACTGTGAACTGGGTTCCTCTTTCCCCAGCTCTGTATAAAACACACTGAAAACCCTCTCTGTGATGTAGTGGCTACACAATTATTTTGGCTATCAGGAATAAATTAATTTAGAGATACCATTACTTCAGTTAGTAGCTGTACTTGGAGCTTCACTCATTCATTCTACTCTAAATACCATGTTCCTTCTGACTGTGTCTCCCACAGCCCGTCCCGTTTCCATCAGCTGGAGGGAGAACATGCTCAGGGAACACAAGGTGTGGGGCAGAGGTGTACAAAAAATAAAGCACCGAAGCTGCAAGGCCTTCAGGGGATTTCAGGGTTTTGCTGAAGGGTTCTGGGAATCATAGACAGTCTTGAGTGGAAGGGATCCATAAGGATCATCTCGTCCAGGTCCCTGCTCCCTGCAGGACTACCCAAAACTAAACCATTGACTAAAAGTGTTGTCCAGATCCTCCTTGAACTTTGGCAGGCTCTGACAGCGAGCTTTGGCTTTTTAAAATTGCATTTATTTAATTCAAAACACAACCACCACCTTTTTTTGCAGGGGAGAGGGAGCATTTCCTAAGCAAACACATTTCTGAGGAAGAACTACAATGCTTATGTGATCCTACAGAGAGCAGGAGAGACAAAGCCAGACCTCCTCGACCCCTCAAAGCTGACAATCCACAGGTAAGACTTTCTTTACAAGGTTCTTCAGCACCAGGTTCAGTGTATTATCAAAACCACAAACACCCACTTTGATGGGTTATTTCAAACCCATATCAATGCCCACGTACCTCTCTGTGCAAGAGCACAGCTTCCTCATCCAGCCAAGTAAGCCCTAAGGGCTATTATATTATGAATTGACCTTTGAGTGCCAGGAGAAATGTTACTGTCATTCTTTTCAGGCGTGTTTGTTTTTTCCAGCAGGGACAAGGGAGGGAGAAAAATCCATTCTAAAGCAGTAAGCTGTTTTCACAATATGAATGCATCTTGATGAATGGAATTTTCATTACAAATGTGTCTGACCTTTAGTAAATAGTCCTGCTCCTTTAAAAGCCTGCTCTGATATCTATTAAAGACAAGAGAAAGACCTGCAGAGATTTCAGCTGTAGTTGCATTGGACACAAAAAAAATTAGCTAGCGTTGCCTCTTCTGCTTACTATTTAAGACATTTTCATTAAATTTTAATATATTCTTAAACTTTAATATCATACATTCAGTATGTAGTAATTCACAGTCTTTGAAAAAATTAAGTGTCAATAAAACCTATAACTGGAAGATAATTTTCCAGATTAATTTTGTTCTTATCTTTTTCACTAAGACTTTATTAAACTGTATCCCTCTCTTTTTGTTAGCTATTTTTATGGTAAGTGGGGCAAAAGAGAGCAGAGATACAAATCAGTTCTTGCAACTCTTGCAGATCCAAAGTCTTTGCAGAAACACTTTCTTTTTTATCTGAGGTGTTTGCATGCCAAATGGGTTTCTGCATGCAAATCCACTGGGCAGCTGTCAGTCAGGAAGAAGAAAATGGGATCTTTTGCAGAGACATTTGTAATTGTAATTGTCAGATTTGGCAAATGAGGGAAGTTGAGCATCATCAGATCTCCACATCATATATGATAGCAAGACAAGTAGGCTCTGCCTGGTTTTTATTCAGCTTCCAAGCACAAGTTCTCTTCCTTGAGCTGGAATTAAATGCACACACTGGAGAAACACTGCACACCTAAATGCTTTATCTCAATAACCAGATACTCACAATTGATGTGCCAATTTTCTAGACAAATTCTTTGTCACTACTGAAGTATCATTAACTAACACATTGTGCTCCCTCCCAAAGCACAGCTTTGGCGAATGAGTAATTCTACCACTTTATGGCATCCACAGATTTTGTTCAAAACATTGACAGCTTTCACAGAGTCATTCCCAGGGAGCTGCAATGTATTGCTCTTTAAACAGCATTTCCTTACCACTAAGAAACATTCACGAAGATATGCTACCTACATAAATATTTAAGTTGGTATTTTATATCTCCATCCCTGCATGAACGAACAGAAGAATGATGGTCATAAATTACAACTGGAAGTAGCACTAGAGGTACCAGAAATCCTGGATCAACCTACTATCACTGACAATCAACCCCTGCTTACAAAGGGGCAGGGTGCTGGCATCACTTTTCATTATAATCCCAAACCAGTAAGTAAACAAATACACATTTTATGCAGGGATAACAAACCACAGATGGCAGAAACTTTCTGATGAGGCTTGTTGCCTCCATTAGACATGTCAACTTGATAATGGCATTTTTTTCAGTAGGCCTGATTGCAGTTTTTATAAATCTCCATTAGGAAATATTTATTTCATCCTGGATGAGTCAGTAATTCCAAGTGGGATGGTGAAGTCTGAGCAACCAACCCTGCAACAATAAGTAGGCTCAAACACTGGAGGGGAGCAAGGTACAGACTTGGACCAGGGTGTCCCAGCCTGCTTAATGATATCTCACCCTTCTTCCACTGCTCCCAGAAAAGACTTCTCATCAAAGAAGGATTTTGGAAGCGGAAGAGAAGTGGAAGTCACAGAGTTTTTGGGACAGGAAAAACCTTTTCTACTCCGCTCCATATTAAACTCTTAACATTAAGCACTGTGTCCAATAAGCTGTGCCATAGGTGGTAATAATGATGCTATTTTAGACCAAATTATTCTGCCAACCATCCTGGAGCAAATCCAAATTAATTCCACTAAACTCAGCTGGAGTTGTTGCAGATCTATGACAATGCCGTGAGAGTTCCACAGACCACATGGTACCAGCAGACCACGTACCAAGCACCACAGACCCATGGCTGAGACTCAGCAGGTGGGGGACCACAGCAGAGGAGCCTTTGGAGCAGTGTGTGCTCTCCTGGCCCTGCCACCTCTCCCCAGCGTACAATAATTTTTTTCAAAAAACAGTAAAAAACCTTAAAATCCACAGATTTTTCTTGCTGACTGTCAAAGCTGCCTCTTCACCTCTGCACAGTCCCTTTGCCTACACACTGGGGCTAGGAACTGTCCATCGTTTGAGAGTAGGAGACCTTGCCAGACCTCTCAACCTCTCATTTCCTGAGTCTTCAGATGGGTTTTACTGGGAACACGACTGCAGGGAAGCCTGGTTTCAAAACTGTCTCACCTGAAGAGCAACAGCCTATTTATTATTGACCTGTTGTGACACCCAAGAACAGCATTTCATCTTGGAGACTGCAATCATTCTCCTTGTGCAGGCCAATCAGCTCACCTCCTTAACCCCCATGCTGCCAAAGGAAGAGGAAAAATACCCCAACTCTCCTGCCAGAGCTCAAACTGCATCAGTGCAAAAGCCACTGGGAAATTCTCCAAGCCCTTAAAAACTTTTCTTGGTCTTCAACAGTATCTTGTCCATTTTCTGACTTGCCTGCTCCTGCCAAGCACCCACACAGAATGACAATAAGGGAGCACAAAGAGGAGAGAGCAGAACAGGGGCAAGTCTGTCTCAGCCTGGAAGGAGCGAGGAACGAACCCTGTGAGCTGCAGTCAAACTGGACGTCAGAGGGACAAACTTCCCTCCTAACTTGTCTCCCCTAGATTAGTTCATCACATGAGAAGAGGAACTCACACCAAACCCCCTCCTCAGCCATGAACACCCAGTGAAGAAAGCAGAGGCTCTCTGTGCTGGTGGGTATAATGCAGATGTTCCTTTGTCACACAGGGATTGTTGTCTGTGCAAACAGAAGCTCAGTGTATCATGGAAACAGCTTGGGTATTTTTAGATGTGAAAATGCATCAATACAGTAAACTGGGACACAGAAAACTAAGGCAGTGTCCAGCAGCATTGCATCTTGAATGCACTGATTAAGGAGCTGTATTAACTGAGGTGCCATTAACTCTGCTCCAGCTGACACCGGGAGATGTATTCCTGACAAGGCTCATGCTCTTCACAATGGCTCGGTGGTTTCACTATGCACCAGGCAGCCTCCCTGGGAAAGCCAGCCTGGCTTCATTCAAATAAAAGGCAAAACTCTAAAACAATATTGCCTATAAAGTTTGATTTTGCTCCAGAGAAAAATCTAAGCTGCTGGAGTGTCAAACCAGACCAGGGTCACCCTCAAAATGGCACAGCAAAGGACAGCCATCAATCAGCAAAGCACTTTTATTTTTAAAGCATACTTTGCAGTGTAGAGGAGAAAAGCAATTAATGGCAGAGCCCATGGTTACTGCACCCATTTGAACCAAAGTTATTACTGCACAGGGCAGCGCTGCTATTTCCTTGGATACAATTAAGTTTTGGCAAAGGGCTGTTAAACACATTATGAATTTCTTTATGCACCATCCAGCCAACATCACAAACTGCATTTCAGGGACAGTGACATGCTCTGAGATTGATTCTGCTCCAGACACAAGGACTTCATTGGGCTCCTCCACAGCTTGATGTGATGCGAGTTGGAGCCCACTGGGACAAGGGTGGTGGAAAAAGGAACAAAACCTCAAGACAGAAAAATACCTGAAACTCAGGTTTCTGAGACGTTCACCAGCTCTTACTGATGTGGCTGAGGTCAGTCAGAGCCACCAGTTAACAACCAGAGGTTTAACTGGTGTGCTAGAGCCCAAAGGTCTGGGATAGCACTCCTTGTCTCAAGGGATCTCCACAGCCCATAACTTATTACCAATTTAGGGAAAAGCAGAATATTGATGGGATCAACAGTAGCTGGCATAGCTTCCTCCTGGTGAGATTAAATGCTGGGCCACTGAACTCCACAAGTACCTGGTTTGATATTAAAGCTGACACGGTTTTACCCTGGGGCCACTGAGCCAGCACATCTGGCTACAGATAACTAGACGTACAGGAGATTCCCAATGCACAGGTAGTACCAAAACAACTACACAGCTCATGTTAATTACAGCAATGAACTGAGCATGCAGAAACAAGCACAACACTACACAATTAGAACATAGAAAGGGCAGACAAGTAGAGAAAATGGAACAGCAGTGAAACCCCCCAACATCAGCCTGCTTGAGAAAACATATTTTTAGACCTCTCTAAATTAAAAGGTGTAGAAGGAAACAGAGACCTTGTCCCATTTCAGTGTCACCTGCACCACAGTAACCGTGAAATCTCACCTCAGACAGAACTTGTAGTTCTGCTGAAAATAAGAGAATAGAGACTGCAACATCACCACCCAGGAAGGAGGCACTCAGCATCTTCTGTTCCTTTTCCAAACATACACATTTTGCTCCCCAACTCATTCTCTTCAACCATAAAAACAAGCACTCAGATGACAGAGTGTTTGGATGACAGTTTGTTTTTTAATGGCTTTTAAAGCACTAACACTTCTTTTTTTTCAAAAGACCAGAATCCCTTTGACAGTAAATGTTCAACCTCTAGACTCCCTCAGCTGTCTCCTACTCATGCAACACCGCTGGATCACTTGGGGATAAACCATTTTGACAACAATTTCATTGACAATGACAGTGATTTCACCAAGGAATTGTAACAACTGAGATATCCCTAATCGAGGAGCAGGGGATACAGCTGAGGAGATGCCCTCACCTCCTCCTGGTCTCTTTTTGCATTGCTGGGGGTGTTGGGAGCAGGACTGGCAGAAGCTGTAGTAGCACCGTGCTGGCTGCTGAGCTCCTGCCAGCCAAGGGCACCAGTTTGCTCTGGGAAGTGTCCGGGCGATGCTCCTCAAATTAAAAGCTGTGCAATTCCCTCCACAGAATGTCACTCAAGCCTGTGGCTTTCAACCCCATTTCAGACACACACAGAAAACTGCAAAGTGAAATTTCACTGAAATAAAACCTGGAGAGCGGGCCAGGTTTATTTAGGAGCTTTGTAGCCAACTAGGATGTCCTTGAAGCCCAGCAGCTCATTTTTGGTTGGGAGCTCAGGAATAAGCACACCAGATGCTCCAAGCAGCAGCTCTGGATTTCTTTGGGGCCAACAGAGTCTCAGAGGCATGGAAATAACAAGCCTTTCCCAGGTTACCAGCAGCGCAGGGTTCAGATGCTCTGCACAATGTCTCCGGCTGCACACACAGGGCAGGGTCTCCCAGGTTCAGCCATGTCCCCTTCACCCCAACTGTGGTCCCCACACCCTAGAACAAGGGTGCAGCAGCTGCTGCTCATGGGGATCTCTGCAGGCAGCACCTTTCCAGCCCCACTCCCACTTCCCATGGAAAGCAGAGACCCAACAATACTCAGCTCATATACAAACATCTTCAGCACACAGCGAGGACTACAGAGCTTCCTATCAGTATTCCCATTAAGCCCAAGCCTAGAATTTATTCAAACTGAACCACAGTTTAAACTCTGCTATGTCTATAAATATCTCCTAGAAGCAGGCAAAGACAACTACTTTTATGTTCTTACAGCCCTTTTTTCTCTAGTTTGGTTCCCACAGAATATCCTTGTAGATGTTGCTGTTTCTCTTTTTCCCAACTGTAAATATTTGGTTCCATTTGCATCGCTTCTTGTCCCTTATCTTTAATACCACATAAATAGAAACCTGCAGAGTTTTTTCTGTTGACGAATACATCAAGATTAATTTGCATGTTGAAAGCTTAAATCAAATATTTTAACCCGGACGTGGATAAAAGAGTAATCCACTGCTGGGCTGAATTCCATACAAACAAATAAAATAGGTTTCACAGGAAAGCAATAAACAATAGCAATGCCAATTACTCATTAGATTCCTGCTCTGCAAACACAACTGACAAATGCTTCATGAAAGCAACGACAAAAATCTCAAGCCCTCAAATTGACATTAATCTCCAAACTTCCCTCCTCATCTGGACTATGGTGGGGTGTGTTTCCCAAATACCTGGGGGGCTGAGAAGCAATTAGGGGTTACAGTTCATTTAAATATCGAAACCAGCCTATGTGATGGGAAAGGAGTCAAAGCATTTCTATTTAACTTCTTGTTCACCTGTAAGACAGTAAAATGCCACTTTTATTGCTCTTAAAGTTGTATCTGTATCAGCTGTGAATCTCCCCCTTTCTGTGGGGATGGGAGGGGGGAGACTGAGTGCTGCCCTAAGCAAGCTCTTACCAACCCAAGAGTCAGGGTGACTCACACACATCCCCACGTCTGAGTCACAGCTCCTCCTCTGCTCTACTACTCCCTTCCAAGATCCGAGGGAGGCGATTCACTCGCTAACAGCAATTCCGCCCGCCGGGGAAACAGAGAGGCTGGGCATTGCCAGCCTGTAGTATTCAAATGCTATGAGTCAGCCCCCTTCCCAAAGTCATGTGGCTGGCTGAAAAAGTCACGTAGTTTTAAAAATATTAAGTTTGGGGGAATTTTTAAAATTTTTTTATTCACTTTCTGATTGTTATTTTTAGCTGGCTCAAAGCGTGCTTTTCACTCCCACCTCCTCTCCTCTCTGCTCTCCTGCAAAATGAAAGGCGAGATTCTCACATATTGACTCGATTTCACGCTTCAGAAGAGGCGCTTCATAATACACCAAGGCAGGTTCAGTCCACGTGAGGTGGCACCACTGGGAGCAAAGGGCTACCTTCCGTGGTCCAACAGGCACGGTTCAAACTAGGACGCCAAAAATTCACTCCAAATGTAACATCTCCTGTTCTTCAGCCCTCTCAACGCTCTGCTGAAGGAATATTTAGCTGTAAGAGCAGGGAACATCTCTGTGCATGCCAAGGTTTTGTGGCGGATGGGAGGATTTGTTTCAAGCCCCCAGAAGCAGGAATACGCCCTGAGCAATGGCCATCATCTGGGAAATCTCAGGGCTTCCACAGGTACAAATTAACTTCTCAACAATTCCTCCCCTATGCTTTCTGCTTGCCATGGCCACCTCACAGCCCAAACACAATGAAACCAGTTTACCCCAGAAGCCCCACAGCCTCCTGCGTGGTTCCACCGCCGAGCAATGCTGATAAATGCAGCTACAGGCACAGAGATCAGGATCTGCTCCACTTCCAGGCTGCAGATCCCTCCCAGAGCAGCTTTGCCAGCTCCTTGCTGCAGCCCAGCGAGGGCCGAGCGGCCAGATGGGATTTTTGGCCTACGGCCTCAACTTTGTCTCCAGCAGACCCCAGTCAGATCTAAATATACGGTGGGGGGGTGGGGGTTATTCAGGTTTTATGTGTGTGAGGGGAAGGAGTACCCAAAAGAGCATCTCTGCAGTAGGTGACCGCCTCTCTGAGTGCCTGCCTTTAGGGGTTTTCTTCTCCAAGACATGCATAAGGCTTCCTGTAGCCTGGTAATAAAAAAAATCCCTTCCCTCTCTGCTCTGTGCTCTCTCCTTACGCGGCAGACCTCAAAGCAACAAAGCACTGTCCAGGGCTCCATGAATACTGCAGCCTTGATCTCATAGGTCAGTGCCTGTGTCGGAGGCTGCACACCAGTGTGAGGATCCTTCACCGCTGCCTGCAGGACTGGGACACACGTGCTGGTGGCTGGGTTCAGGGAACAGAGCTGCAGCATGATTCCTAAGGATAACACAGGCAAATGCAGCCTTAGAAGGGGAAGTGAGACTGGCTGGTTCTGTTCCTGTTAAAAAGGAAGAAATCCAGTGTTCTCTTGAAGAAGTATTTGTTTGCTTTTTAAACAAAGTCAGCAGCTAGAGAATTGCTGTTCTTTGTCTTTCTTCTAGTCCCCACCACAATTTTGAATTGCTTTGTCCTGGAATTCTGTTGTGGAGGTGGGTTGAAGCCTTTGGTCAGGTTAGCTTTCAGCACTTCAACTAATAGAACATACAAGGGCTGTGCAAGATGCTGAGCAGAGGTTTCTTGTCTTTGCCATTCACAAGAAGGGTACAAAGAGGTACCCAGGAAGGTTGTCCTATTCTGCAACTCCCTTCTCCTAGGAAAGGGGCAGGGCCTTTGAATATGACACCATTTCCTTATCCTAAGCAAAGTCTTTACCAATTATCAGATGAAATCAGCTCCTTCTCTGTTTCATTATTGGGATCACAAGACAACACATTATTCCACAAGTTTTACCCCCAGGTTTAGGCATCTCTGGCTTGTTCAGCCAGAAGTTTTTGAGTTCTTCCACTACTGGTGGAAGAGAAATCATGTCAATAGAAAGCCACAGGAATAGAAGTCAAGAGAAATCACACAAATACGAAGGAAAAACTTGCCATAGTTCTCTGCACACCTATACACTGCCACAACTGAACTGAGCTCCTGTATGTGGTGATAGAACTAACGCACCAGTTGAGCCAGACCACTCCATAGGGAAAGCAAAATATTACACACTTCTAAACCCTCTTCCCCATCAGTGACATTTCTGAAGGAACAAACAAGAACAGCCTAGTACTCAAGTGCTTAACACTTCATAACAATGCCTACCATAAAAAATTTAGAAAATGCTGTTGCAACATGAATATCAATAGATGCAGCCACCAGCTCTTCCAGAAGGACTTTTGTAGTCACTGTACCAGGTCACATCTGTGACTAGGTTGTAGTGAACACAATGTTCTCAAATCCAGGAGTAAAGAAGAAAATCTTACAATAGGGTAAAGATTAAACCTATTTGGTGGGCAGTGATGTATTGCTGTCTGAGAATGAATACTGCTCTCCTATGTTTAATCCCCAATGACTCACACACTCCAGTATTCTTTAACAGAAGTATATGCTGGCAATTTTTAGCCCACCTCCCCAAGGCATTATCTTCCTGTCAGGAGGTTACTATAAATCCCAAGCGTCCAACTTGCTCCCATCAATGTCAGAAAAAGTCCTTTGAAACTTTTTTTCCCCTGGAGGGAACCCTTTGCATCCTCATCCTAGAAATCCTTGCTTCTATTTTTCAGCAGTATCAGTAAAATAACATTGAAATGCTATAGTACATCATTCTTAATGAGCCTACAGAGCCCTACATCAATCAAGCCACTGGCTGCAGTCAGGCTTCACTCACAGTGCACCAGCATTGCTTCTAACTACTGTAAATAACCTAAACAAGTGGTTTTGCCTGTAAGATTTTAAATCCAACTATAAAAACCCCTCACCTTTGATGATCCCTGCTGATTCCCACCATGCCCATCACAGAAGCATGGTCTAGGTTCAGACATGGAAATACAAAGGAAAAAAAAAATTAAATTCCCCATTTCAGTGTTGTGGCTTCCTCTTCTCTCTGAGGGGTGGCTCAGCGAGGGGGGAGGTCTAGCTAGTTCACTTGCTCCCCAAGAAAATAAGCTGAGACTGCCTTCCAAACCAGTGCTAGTGCCATCAGGAGCTCTTGCTCTCAGCTTCCTCCCAGGCTAAGCACTGCCTCTCACCCTTCCTGCGGTGTTTTTCTTTAATTTTTACTTCTCAAAAATACTCAAGGATATAGCATCAACCAGTCAAACCAGAGCCTGCAATTAATCCACAGGAAAGCCTTCTCCATGCAGCCCAGCTGCTCGTTAGTTTTGCACAGCCCATTGCCTTGGGTCCCAACTTGCTGTCGTTTCATCCATCACCACACAAAGGAGCACTTAATTGCTCTTTGTGTTTACTGTAAATGGAAGAGGTTAGTGTATCCATCAACTTTAACCAGTGCTGCAAATGAACCAAAATACACCCTACATAACAGGGGCCATTAACAGCCTCAGGCAAAGCAATATTAAGCCCTTTTTCATTTTGAAAGCATTAACACCACAGTCACTAACTAAGGTTTAGTTATTCAAGTTTCAGTCCCACAGGACAGTCCCAGAGGGGCCTGAGGTTTTACAGCTGCTGTGCATACACCTAAGAGCTTGGAGGGACCTGGATACAGTACACCAGAAAAAAAACCCTCATTTTTAATGCTGCACAGCATTTCATAATTATAATCCAAATGTCAGCTAACTACTTGGCTTTGTATGTGACACTTTTAAGAGATTAAATATTGGGGAACACACAGTTTGTTTTTCTAGGAAAATAGAGCACAAAATCTGCACAGGATGATCTCAAGGCTTTCACATTGTTTTTTAAAAATTGAATAAAAGTTTTGCTGCTTTTCCAAGAAATCCACATCAGATAAATCATTGGAGCTGCACAGATTATACAGGCAATAAAATATACAGTGCTTGGCATTCGGGGCAATAACACATGATATGGAATGAATACAAGTACTGCAGAAACTTGCAGTGTATAAATCATACAGAAGTCTTATGGGCTGGAACTTGCAAACACATTCCAAACTTAGAGAGGTTCCTCACACACAACGAATGGAAACGTGGCCCAGGGAAGATTCTTACTGTTATTGCCAATCTTGCTTGTACTTTTAAGCATTTAAGAATTCTTGGATTCTCCAGGCCTACACTCACATATCCCTGTATGCAACTCCCTTTACTCAGCTGTGTAAAGGCAAGTACACACCTGATTGCATATTCTGGACTCTTCTAGCAAATTCCTAGGTGAGGATAAATCACCATCAGCCACTCTTCTGTTTGAAGACCCCTGGTGCTTGGCCAGTCCATTTGTTCCCAGCCAGCTAGCAAAAGGAAAGCTTGATTTTTCAGGAATGAACCTTCACCAGCCATAGCCCTCCCACAATCAAACACTCCATCTGTTCCCTAAGAAGAAACTCAGAGTAGTAAATCACTCACCTAGTTTTCAGGACACAACCTGTATGACAGCAGTGGGTGGCCGATCGTCTGTCCAAATTACATACAGCAAGTCAGGTTTGAAGTGCCTTCAAAGGCTGAAGGCAAAATTTAGCTCTGTTCAAATTTTGGTCCCAACTGGACTTGCAGTTTGCACAGGGAAGCCGTGGAGTAACACAGTCCAGAACCCAATCTGACGCCAGCCTCCAGGCTTGTTTCTCCATTACTTTGTGCCTCACATCCTCACTTATCTCAGTGAAATATGGACCCAAAACATCACCATGCTGGAAATTTTCTCTCTCAGTGTAAAATTACCAAGCAACAAAAACCCACAACATTTTAGATCTCTCCCAACTGCACAAGCTTCTTTTTTCCCTTTTCACTTTTTAAAGGAGGAGAGAGAAAATACTTTTTCTTTTTTTAATCTAAAATCGGTAACATCATCAAAAAACAAAGTAGCTGGAAAAATTAGAGCAGCAGCAGGAACTCCTTTCAAGAAAATGGGTAAAATCTAGAAATCCACATGAACAGGGTCCATTTTTTTAATCCTTAATAGAACTAGGCTTAATCTGCCATCCCTCCAGCTCTGATCTCAGTCCCTCGTTACTCTCAGTGACAGTCATTGCAAGAAAGTGTCATGAAGATACAAAACATGAATCTATATTGATTTTTTCCTCTCAATACCAAGAGTGTTCTCTCTGGGAGAAGGTACAGAAAGGCACATGTGACACCAATAATAGGCTACCCAGAATGTAAATAAGAGGCATCAAAACCAGAGGCCAGATCTTCAGCTGTCAGAAATGAAAGCACATATGTCCACACTTGTTTGTGGCAGCCATCAGTCCAGCTCTGTGCTATTAGTTCCAGCAGAGTCTTTATAAATATTGGGGGTTTAATTGCTTAGACCTGTAATTTATATTCCAGCTTCACGAAGACACAGACATATCCCTTGGAATAGTTTTTGTTTAACTGTTCCCTCTTGTCCAACATGGAATCCTAAGAATCATTAGAGACAAAGTATTTTTTATTGAAGGGAAATCTGGAAGCCAAAGCTGCACTTGGGTTCATTTGTCAATGCAAAATAAACACAACTCCAAGCTCAGCTTTCACAGCAATACTCGTTTCAAGAAAGCTTCCTTTCAGCTTCAGGTTAGATTTCTTTTTTGTGCTGGTGGCACAGGAAAGTTGTCAGTTAAATGACTGGCCTCCACATTGCCTTTTCTAAATGTTGTATGAGTTCATGGCTGACACCTGGAGCAGCCAAGTCCCTCTTCCAACACAAGGGGAGGAATCTGGTGTTTTGCTTTATGGTGCCTATCATTCACAGATTATTTTTCTTCATTCAGTAGATTAGGAAAAAAAAAAAAAACCTCAGAGAATGTCTTTTCAGGGAAGACAATTTCTACCAACGCCTCCTCAGTTCTTCTTCTACAAGAGAGACATTAGTACTATGTCATATTTAACAAAGCACTTTGTAAGCATTCATTAATCATGTACTGCCCCTGAGAGGCACATTATGTAATGTTTAATCTGCTCAGCTGAGGCTGTAAGTACAAGAAACCTCTCCAAATGTTATCAGCTTTACAGTAAGAAGAGATATATTTTAAGTATGACCAGCACAAGCCAGCAAACACTTGCTCTGTCCTCCAGGTCCCTGCACCAACAGTAAATTTTCCCCACTGACATTAACAGAGCCACGTTGAAGTTCACAGAAAAGATGCACTTTCTGCTTCCAAAAGCCCCTGCAGACATTTTACACACAACTTGTGAGTGCCTGAGGGTTGATTTGCAGAGACACTGACAGCTTTCCTCACCAGCCACGAGCATCCTCACGTGACAGCACCCAGGTGGGTTGAAGAGGAGCTCTGAGCAGTGCAGACTTCTCCAGCACCAGCTCAGCTTGCAGCCAGCTCAAAGGTCACCAGCTCAGCACCAGCATTGCTCTGTATTGCCTTTTGTGGGGATTTCATGAGAAATGAGATCTCTGTGCTGAAAAGGGACACCTGCCACTGGTACCCACAAGCAGGTCATCCATGAGCTGCCTTTTTACATGCTGCCAGTGCAAACATCTCCTATAACTAAACACCCCTACACTCTGCAGGAACCCTCTTGTTGCCCCCTTATCCTTATGCAGGACCAGCCAGTCCTGACTCTTTGCACCAAGCCAAGCTTTGGAGAAACCCCCATCCTCAGGAAACACGACACAGGAAAGGAGGGAGCTGTGAGCCCCAGACAAAGCCTTTGCTGTGTCAAATAGGGGCCAGAAAAGGTGTTGCATTAATGAAAATTCTGTTTTAAAGAACTATATTCATATATAGTGACTGAAGCAGTAAAGGCAGAGAAATGGAATTCACTGAGCAATCCATAGGAAAGGTTTCCTTTGTACATTTTGTTTTATCTCCCTCTTCTAAATCTGCAATATGAGTACAGAAACATTTTGTGCAGTGGCATCAGAGCCTCCATAACTATTGATAACAAATACAAAAACCTCCTTCCTTTTCCTTCTTACAGTCAGCAGAAGAAAATCCAAACTCACAAAACCCTTGTTTCCATCACAGCCAACAGATACTCTGAAATCACCTCGACAGAAGAATATAAGTGACATTTGTGTTGGAACTTGAAGGAAGCCAGTTTTTGACAGCACCTGTGAAGCTGTCATATGTACCATCACAGCCACCTGCATCCACTGCACTAAGACACATGGAGCTGGTCTCCATCTCACTGTGACATGGTCCTCCTTTGCCTGAGATGGGTGCAGTAAATAAATGAAGGTGGATTTCCTCTGTAACTCAACAGAACTACTGAAACCTAAAAATATTTGCATTTTCTAGTAATGAGGCAGCTCCAACAAATTTCATCCCTAAGTACTGAGTGTTTAACTCAATAAACCCAGTGGAACTACTCCACATTAAGCTGGTGTCCAGCTAGATTCTTCTTTTCTGGCAAAAACCAGCTCAAGCAGAAGCTTGCTCAGTGATGTCCTTCAATACGTGTCCATTCACCAGCAGCCAGAGCAAGGGACACAAGCAGCAGCTGAGGAAAGTGAAGCACAGAGGTAGGCTGGGACAGGTCCAGCAGCCATGGAAGGGGTGCTGCAAGGAACAGGGCAACTTGTTTGTGCAGACACACTGGAAGAAACAAAGGGCTCAGTAAATTGTGACAGCTCCCTACGAGTCTCAGGACCTGCTGCAGGCACGAGTAGGGAAGGACTCTTGGTCAGGACCAGGCAGGGCCAGAGAGAAGAGCATCAAAGCAGCCAAGCAGCCCTCAGGGGCTTGTGGAGGTGAAAGAGAACTGTCAGGACTCGGAAAGGCTGGGAAGCTCTGAGAGAAAGTTACAGTCAGTTCCCTCCCTCCTTCCATGCACTTAGCTAGTGTTTTCTGTCAAAAAGAAAGAAATGGAGACCCTGGCTCAAGAGAGCTGTTTCCTACAGACATCCATGTCTTGTGGGATCAGGGGAGCCTTTCAGTGCTTATCACTAATGAAGAGATGCCAACACTGATCTGCCTTCTGATATAAACAGGTCAAATTTAAATCATTCCTGGGTTAGAAGTAGACATCTGCCCTCATTCCATAACACATAGGGCTTTCTCTGAAAGATATTACTATTTCCAGGCTTTCTCTTCATTTCTTGTATTCCCATCCCATCTCCCAGTTATTAATATTTCAGTCCCACTGCATGAGAAGTTTCTTTGCCACTTGTGTTTCCTCTGTTGCCATCGATCCCTATGCAGTCTTTAAAGCTTCCATTTTAACCAGTTCTCTATTTCAAAATGTCTTGCTTTGTAGAGTACAAAGCTTTTTTAAACATTCCTTTTGTAAGTATGGACGTGCTTCCTGTATTGCTTTTATTAGTAACTGGTATGTTCAGGCAAGCCCTGAACAATAGAGTTAAGCCATCAAGACAACAGAGCTGTGTATTTAAATCATGCTATCTGTCCTACCAGCCTTTTTTTTTAAAAAAAGCAGCAGGTTCACACTTGTGAGCTAGTTATAAGGGTTTCTGCAGCTCTCCTTCTTGAAAGGATCTATTTAAATGTTGTATGACATCTATTTTCTCTCTGGGAATATCTTTGTAGTGTTTCATCTTTCTTTGCCATCAAAAAAAAAGAGCTGGCTATACTGCAAGCCACTGGAGATTGCGTATTCTCAGGCTCCCTGGCAGCTGGCTTCACATTTTCCAGCGTCACTGAATCTAGCACCTCTTTTATTACCCTTATTCAATGAATAGTTCAGGGAACTAGCTTTATTTTTTCTAGGCTTCTTGAATTCTTATTGTTCACCCAATGTGTGTGCTAGCATGCACACACTGTCAGGGAGCTGCTGGCAATTAGTACGAGCAGGAAACGAGGACACCCAAGCTCGAAGCTCAGCCCTGGCACATAGGAGGGGCACATTGGTTGGGGCAGGTGGTTGGGTCAGGTCTGGGAAAGGTTCCTGCACTCCCAAGGAACTAGCTGATAACTTGGTTTAAAAGAAAAAGAATGATAGGGGGGAGATTGCATTGAGCACGTCACAGGAACGTGGACAAAATCTGGGGGGTCCTCTTTCACAGCGTGTCCTGCAAGGTCCCTGGGACCAGGCAAAGCAATGCTGACTCACAAATATGCCATATTTTCAGGGGAAAGAAACACAAAGTGTAGCACTGTACGTGACTATCTCTGTAAATTCTAGAGGATGCGTGACTGGCGTCTGTCCCTTCAGCACAAACAGCATTTGCCCACATAACACTGCAAGCTGCTTCCTTTAAATAAGTTATAATGAGCCTGAAACACAAGATGACTTGGGGAAGGGAGGTTAACCTGAGTTTAAAGCAATGTATGACTCTTTAATGCTGGATAGTTCAGGAGTAGAGTACTTACACCCTATTGCCTGATACTGGATCACAGTGGCACAGGTACAGACACCCAGTTTGGTATCACTGAGCAAGTTCTGCACGGGGTAGAAGTATACATCTACAAGGGGTGTAGATAATACTGTAGAGAGAAGCTACTGCCCTTCTTCCTCTCACTCTTTTTCTGGGTTCAGAGAGGAAGACTACACACCAGGGAAGCATCTCTGAAGCTGCACAGCCTGGAGCCTGCACCCACCAGCTCACAACCACTGGTGCTCTCACCTAGCTCCAAGTTCACCTGCGTTCTTCACAAGCTTACACCAGTTTGAATCAGAAATACAACCCCCTTGAAGCTTTAGCAGTGTGCTAGCACAAACATGGCATGGCAGGAGAGCATGCCACACGCTGGGGGGAGGAGAACAAACATCTCCCCTCCCTGCCACCCCACCCCAAGGCAGCCCCCATGCAGCCAGGCAAGGCTGGACCCCGCTGAAGATACTGGTGTTTGGAGAGCCCCACAGCAGTGTCAGCCATTCGTTTCCATGATCACTGGTTTTTTGTTTGAGAAACACTTTTTCTTCAAAGCACTATACAGCAAGATTTTATAAATTGGAGCTCTGGGAGTAGGGGATCTCTTTGGTCATGGCAACAGTGACAGAATACAAATGTGTCAGCTTCCCTGAGAGCAATTCAGGTTCCAGCAGAGGAGAATTTCTGCTGGTGTGTCTGCTTATTTATTTCCCCTCCTCCTTTTTTTTTTCTTGGTGGTGTTTGCACAACAGAACAGAGTAGTGTTGATCATAATTATATTCTATGATATAAGGTGCTACAATAAGAAGTCTGCAAAAAAAGGCATCTTTGCTTTTGAAAAGAAAAAAAACAAAGACATTTCCAAAGTGGATGGACAGGCAAGAGCAGATTTGGCACTGGGAGAGAAAACCAACCCACTTAAATTACAAATATACCTTTCACCATTTCATCTCATGTTTGTATATACACATACAAAAGCCTCACAGTAAGCTGGCACGCAAAGCCTCCTGTTAGATGGAGTACTCAGGACACAACATTTCATTCCACGGAACAAAGGAGGAAAAATCAGCAACCAGAAGAGGAGAAACAAGCCCAATTTCCTAAAGCCTGCCTCATTTCAGCCTTCCTGAGAGCAGCGGGGACAGACTCCATCCCCTGCTGAGGTCAGCAAGGCTGTCAGAGAACACCACTGCCCTGCTTTGCGTGACACTGGTCACAGAGGGAATAGTTCAGTGCCACCATCGCACTGCAATGGGAATGGTTTGCAACAGCCAAGGGAGAACTTCCCATTACCAGCTGTCCCAAATAAAGCAGGGCTTGCCAGAAGTGAGCAACCAGTTTCCAGTTGCACAAGACACCAAAAAAGGGGGGGATGAAGTTCAGCGAAGCTGAACTGTGCACACAGAGGAGACCCTGCACAGTTTGTGGGTGTGCTCACGGGCAGCACCAGGGATTTGATGCTTGTGCTCACCCTGAATTTCTCACCCCACCCCAAGGGAGTTTGCTCCTAGATTATGAATTAGGAATACATCAAAACTCGCTGAAAGCAACCAGGCCTCCAGATAATAGATGGAGCAGTGGCCTGGCGCTCTTTAGAATTAATGCAGCTGAGCGAGGGCTTTGCTGAAATGAGAAAGGCTGAAAGAGATTTGCTGAGATCCAGCTTTAAGCTGTGTCAGACGTGTTCACCGCGGCTCGGAGCTGCCCAGGCAAAATGCAGTCAGCGGGTAGCTGCGGTGATTAGAGAGGAAAGGGGGGGAAAAACCTCCAAAGAACAAGCAAACAAACCCAAGCAGGAGTTGGAAAGCAACAGCCTCATGCTGACAGTGTGTTCCTACCGAGCGGCTCTGTCACACAGCGCAGGACACTTGTCCCCACTTGGCCCAGCCAGACCCACCCAGGGCCCCTTCTGCCAGGCCTCAGTGACAGAGCCCCTGAGATACTGCCCAAGCAGGCAGAGGATGTATGAATTTCACCTAAGGTCATCTCTGGTTACATCAGAGGATGTATGAATTTCACCTAAGGTCATCTCTGGTCTCACCTTTCTACCCACCTGAAAAGGGGCTCAGTGACCCAGCTTTGCAACACAACCTGTATTTCCAGGGCATATACTCTGTCTCAAGCAAGGCTGGGTTGCAGGACACAGCCTTCACTTTAGCTTCACTTCATAAATAATACTGACACTTTCCCACAGGTTAGCTGAGGGTCAGAGCAAGAACACCCTTGAACACTGGAGAACCTTGTCACCAATCCCATGACTTTGCCCAACTTTTAGGCGATGCCTTTCCTTTGGTCTACTCCCAACAGTACTTGATTTCTAACACTGATGGGTCTGATAGTGAGGTCCATGCTCCTGCTAAAACCACTGCACAAGATTCAGCTTGGTTTTTCCGCCAGATTTCTCCATCCTGAGGTTCATTTCAGCTGCTTCCTAGCCTGCTTCCCCCACCCTTCTAGTCTGAGCAGGCAGCAGCAATTCCCAACAGGGCAGGGAAGGGATCCAAGGAGACCTGTGGCAGCTACTCCGCTACCCATAGGTGGGCTGAGCCAGCCCTTGCAGGGTAACAAGCAGGCCAGGAGAGGATGCCATGTTTGCCTCTGCAATGTTTCAGCTCTCATTGTGATGAACCACTCTCCCATGAGCCTTCCAAGCCCCCTGCTTTGGAGCTTGGTTGCTCACACTGAGATGCCCTGCTTGGCAGCTTGAAGAGGGGCCCTCCTAATTAGCCATGCCGCACATGGAGCACACCGTACCTGCGATGGCTGAAACCTCACAAGGCTACATTTTAATTATGACTGTGTTAGAACAGAATCAGTTGCCTAATCAAGCTTAAATTAAATGCATATTTAGCGATTTTCACGCTAGCATTCCAGAAGTGAGACACTTGCCCAATGAATTATTTATTTTGTATAGGTCTCTAGTACTTTTTGAGAGCACAACCAGCAAACCAATGCTCCAGGAAGGCAGGTAACAACACTCCTCTGAATTGCCATCCTCCCTACTGCCTTGGCTGCCACGTACTTCGAGGTCTTGTGGTAAAATGAAGAGAGAGCATTCAAAACCCGTCAACCAAATTACAGTGTGAGTTTCCAATGTCAACACTGATGGAAGGATTCTTTTATTAACAAGAACCTACAGGTAATGTTTACCTTGTTTGCAAGGTTGGAGCTCCAGAGGCAGACTCGCTGCAGCAGCTGCACTAGGCAGTCCAAAAATAGGTATTTCCCTGTTAGTAGGAGAGTTTAAAGCTCATAAAAGCTGCTGTCTAAAGTGGCAGAATGATAACAGTAGTAGGCAGGTATTCTGCTCAGTGCACCATAAGCTGCTTTCAAGGACGTGCCCTCATCTGTGCGCTGATGAGCGCCACCAGCCAGCAAACCAGTTTAACCTGGAGCCCAACAATAGGCAGGTACCTAAATCCCATTGATTTCTAGGGAATTTTAGGAAGGATCATCTGAAAATTAATCACACTGACCAGGAACTTTGGTTGCACAGGCCCAGATCTGGTAAAATAACCAAGTGGCTGAACAGGGCTGGGAGTCAGCGGTTCAGGTTATGAGCTCAGATAGTGCTTTGCAAGGCTGAGTATTTTACATCTCTCTGCAAATCTCTGCTTGTCTCGTACTCATCTAATGAGCCAGTACTACTGGGCTGTTAGGAGGCATGAATAACATTGTTTAACACTTCAGATCCCACACTAAAAAGCGTCATGAGCACAAAGGACTGCTGTAACAACACAGCTTTATACTACAGAAGTAACGAGGGTCGTTAGAGTTATGCACAGGAATTTTATTTTAATGCTGTGTAGCTTTCTACAGAGCCCAGTAATGTTTGGCCATTACAGAGACAATAAATTACCTTTCACAGTACTTAAGTTTTCTGTGTTGTAAGCAGTATTCAAAATTTAACAGAAGCAACAGGTTGAATTCCCAGTGACACTGGAATTTTGTACATCAGCTGCTTTTAACAAACAGCAGCACAGGAAAAGAAGAAATCAATGTAGTGAAGCTTTCACTCGAAACAGAATGATCTTATTTCAGTTATCCATCATAATCCCCTCTGAAATCATTAAGAATGAAGGGAGCAGAGAAATCAGTAGCACAATCCTGGCCAAAGCTCAAGGGGATGCTTTCTCCAAGCCCTTAAAGCTATGCAGCCCTGGCTGAAGATTGATAAGGTATGTTTAAATACTTAATGTTGATGCCAATCAAATTTCATTATCTGTGATCGAAGCCTGGGTCCAAAGCTATATATCCCCTGATACACCAAGCTGTTAGTCAAAGGCCACTGCTGAGATCTTTAGAACATTTTGAGTAGGTTTCAGATAAGAATGATTCAGGTTTTGAAGAACTTCGCTTAAACAAAACCCACACACGTCCATGACAGATGGTGTTAGACACATAACACACAGACTGTAGTAGTGTAGCTATATATATAGATATATCTATCTTATCTTTGCATAGTTTTATAGATAAGAATAGGTTGCATCACTTGTACAGTTAGTCACCAGTCTGGCAGGAGACCCGAACGCTACCGAAAACTTGGACAAACAGCTCACAAGCGTCTGGTGTCAGGAGATTCCCAGGCACCAGAGGTTTGCATCTGGCTTGCTCCCTTCACATCCCAAGCTTTTAGAAGCCAGTTCAAACTAAGACATGATGATTTAATTCATAGTTACAATGCAACTGCCAGCTGACAGTCTCCAAGCGAAATGATGCAATCTGGGTTACTGCTAGAGAGGAGCTGGGATGGTGGCCTGGTTTCCATGCCACGTTTAGATCATCCCAAAGCCCTAAATGTGCAACCTCCTGATCAACACTTATGCTTTGTTTTTCCTTGTCCAGGTCACATACAGAAGCCCAGTACCTGAGACCACAGCCTGAAGGGAGGTGTGAGACAGAGTAAATAGGACATCAATTTGGATAATGGAGCAAAGATCTTACACTGCCTGTAAAGGGAAGCAGCCAAAAAAAAAAAAAAAAAAAAAAAAAAAAAAAAAAAAATCACACCTTGACTCACTGTCACTGTCAATAATTAAATAACACACATTTTTGAAGCTTGACATGCCTTCCAGCTTTCTCATTTCTCTAAAAAAGATTCAGTAATACTAAACCACATTGTTCCACAGAGGCTATTCCACCTCCCATGTGAATCTGGTTTTTCATAACCTGGTAAGCTTGGCCTGCTTTTAAATAGCTGCTTAAAGGTTTGAAGATTCCTTAAGGGTTATTCAAAAAAACCCAGGAGAATATGCCAGTCCTGAGTTAGTGCAACACTGGGGAAAGGGGCTGTGAGGGGGCTGACTCCATTATTCACAAACTGAGACAGACAGAGTACAACTCATGGAAAAGGGACATTCCCTAATGCAGAGCACCTCATCTTTTGGATGGTTGGTAAACACCTAAAGGAAATTTGGAATATAAAATTAAATAAGACTGCTATTCCCACAGTAAATAATAGATAAGTGTTTTAAAGCACTGGAAAACTTATTCCAGTCTTTGCAGCTGTGTCCTTTGATGTGCACAAACAAGAAACACGTCAGGACAAATCTCTCCTCGTGCACCTCTCGTGGCATCAGAGAGCAGTGTGACCTACAGTGTTGAAGCGGGGGTTACCCTAACACGAACTCGCTCATCAGCCTGATTCCAATCCACTTGTAAGGACCACAGAGGCTGAAGCAGATGCCACTGACATTAGCATCAGGCTCAGTAACAGAGTCATTACATTTGATACAGGGTCTGCTTATATCCCAGCTGAGATTAACTGGAACATGTGGTTACCTGTCAGAGGGATTTTGTTACACAGACACCAGCCCTGCCTTCCAAACTCCAGCAGTGAGAGATGCCACCACCATCGTCTGCTGAAGTCAGACTGACAGCTGCAGCATCAGAAGTAGCATTAAACCCAGCATTACATAAAAGAAAAGTTTAAAATACACCTTCTTCACGCTGTAAAATGGACTTCTCTGCTTGTTCTCCATCCATAGTCTGTACACAGCAGCAGTTGAGTGATATCTGCCTGTGCAAAGGGGGGTTATTTTAGAGCTAGTGGTACCCTGCTATACTGCTGTACACCAGAGGTGCTTCATACTAGTAGAACAAAGATGTCTCTGGATTTATTAGTTAAAATTGAAGTTAATCCCCTAATCAGCATGGTTCCCCCTGCAAATATTGAGTGCAGGCTGCAGTATTATTTTGTTTCTTGTGGTTTTTCTTTTTTTTTTTTTTAATCACTCCAACTCCTGGAGTTTGTGCAGGTTAATTCACTAAGCCAGGTCCAGGATAGGAGCAGCACAGCTGCACCAGCTAGAGCCAGTGCATCAAAAATCCTTTCTGCATACTCAATTGGCTTCAGCACAGCTTTGCAGGTACAGAGCCACTCCTGGGAACATGTTTGGAATAGCAGAGAAGCATTCCCAATTTGGTAACGTATTCCTACCTACACATAGCCTTGCAATATAAAAATACTTGGGAGGAAAAGAGTTGCTAGATATAATGAAGCTTCAGGGGACTGAATTTAAATATGTAAAAAAGCAGTCTGAATATCAAACTAAAATACCCAGTAGGAAGTAGGGTAGGTTCACTGTGGAGATTTTCTTTAGGAAACCAGCATGTGTCTGTCAGACACACACAGTATTGAGCATCGAAACTGCCATGAACATTTGTCTGGACTAAAGGATCAGATCTTGCCTGTGACAACACAATCCCACTTTTCAAATATTGGAAAAGCAGTAAAGCTTCCAGAGGTGTTAAAACAAGGCTGGATAGGATGTTGGTAAATACGTGGAGGTTTCTACAATCAACTCAATCCAGACCACAGCCTCCATTCCTAGGCAGTACGTTGGCAGACAGATGAGCTGTCAGTGGCCTGAGCTAGAGCCTTTCTCTATCCTGCATGCCCATACATCTTAGCAAGTTCCTTATGAAAGGCTCTTTTCAGGCTGTTCATTATGTACCTGCACCCGCATCAAACCACACAGTGCTGGACAATCATTCTGCTGGGCTGTTAAGACCCAGGAGGTCACATCCCATGATGGAGGGGGATGCAAGGCATTTGGCTATGAACCTAATCTCGTTACTGCTGAAGGGATGGAGGGAGTAAAGCACTGAGGCTTTTGAAATGTAATTAAACATGTGTTGTCTTCCAAATGACTGCATAATCTTCGACTGGTTCTGGAAGCATTTAAAATAAGCTGTCCCCCAGAAAAACAAGACCACAAGCTACAACCAACTTGAAAAACAGTTCTGAGGTACTATCTAATTAAAGTTAATTTGTCTGGATTAATTCATGGGCTGTTAGATAATGGTTTGCAAAGCTTTGCAGATATAGTCAATCTTCAATACCGAGTATGGTTCATCCAGGTACTACTGAGACTAATCCCAAAATGCTTAACCAGGACCCAAGCTCAACAGGCACATGTGGTTATACAAAAATGTCCTTTTAAATTTCTTTCAAAGAAAAATTCATTTCTAGCTGGGAAGAGGTCTCAGATAATGGACAAATGCTGAACAACCTGAAGAAAGAAACCCTGCAAAAATATGTGTAATATGCATATTTGCATTTTGTGATTTCCTTAGAGCACCTGAAGCTGAGAACACAAAGATTGTATATAATCCACAAGCACTCAGTGTTGAATGGCTTTCTCAACACATACTAAAAGACACTGCTGAAGGATGCATTCTGCTGGACATAGATTTCTCTGCTATGCATGTGGCTCCTCTCATACAGCACTTTGGATTAGATATTAAGACAGTAGAAAGACTGTCATATGTTGGATACTGTACAAAAAGCAGTATCATATCTCTCCATAAATCTAATTATCTGATTGGACTTCCCAAAGAAGACTCCAAGGCATCAAAGGCACGATCACCACCACTGCCAGTAACACTATGTTATTGTTAGCAGACAGGCGTGACACGGAGATCACCCTTGAGCACCATCATCCCCATTGCTTTCATCCAGGCTGGTTCAGCAACACCAGAAGATATTTTATTCTTATTCATAATAAAGCTTTAGAAGAAGGCACGTTCTGCTTGTGCTACTGGCTAAGTGACTGTATTAAGTATCCTGGTTTTCAACGACAGCCCAATTGGTGGAGTCTGAAGTTGAGGAAACAAGCTGAGAAGGGTTTCCCATCAAAGGAATCAGTATTACAGGGGTATAACCTCCACCAATATCCTCTTAACTTGGGGTCTTTTATGACCCTGGTGAAGCAACTTCCCAATACAGGAAGCAAAAAAGCAACTGTAATTCTCTGCCTTCAAACTCCCCAAATGCAGGACTACTCTCACAGCACAGAGGGATAAGAACATGCTTTAGGTGCTACTGTGGATGAGAAGTCCAAGAGCTGCTACAATGGCCTCTCTGGGATTCGTTTTATGTAGGAGAGGGGTCGGCGAGAAGAAAATTTTAAAAAATAAAAGGAAAAAACAAATCAACACTTCATTATTCTCCTGGATCACACTGACACTTGGCAGGCTAAATACTTAAACTCCTGCAAAAATAGTAACCCAAGGTTTGATTGTCCAATTGAATGAGTGCAAGTGGATGATTGCAACCTACCCCACGGGCAGTAATTCTGTCTATCCAACTTGCTTTTCAGGTAGTAAGGTCATGAAATACATACAAAACCAGGCACCACAAGGTATTCACAGCAACAGACACTGGTCACAATGAACTCTTTTTTCTCATCAGGGTGACAGGGGCTGCTCTAAGGCTGCACAGCATCAGACAACTTTTCCAGGAGAGTTCGAGCACCCTTGATGCAGAAGACACCTTCACATATTGCCTGCATTAGTCTTAAACAGCAGCTGCAAATCCCACGACAGCATCTCATGGCATATGGCTGACAACCTACTGTAACCTCAGCCTTGCCCTTAAAGCAGCATTCACAGCCTCCCAAAATAGAGCATGCAAGCAGATGTTTGAGAGCAAAGCAAGCAAACACCTGTCCCCTTAGAACTGTAAATCCTCCATCCCCACCCCCTGCCACTCTGCAGCTTGGCACCAACCCACCCTCAATGCCTGCCTCACGTGGGCGGACACGGAATGGCCCGATCCCCACGTCACAGCAATCAGCTCCACACAGGGTTTTGGGTAGCACACAGCCCAGTATCGCTAATGCAAAGCCAGTCTTGGATCCATAGTGCAGGATCTGAGCAGACAGGCTCCCATCAGCTAGCTGTGGTTAGCAAAAGGCGTTGTGCAAGTGGTAGGAGATAAGCCGCTTGGTCGTGCGATGCCACGTGCACACACCAACCACACGTGTGTGTGTGATTCCGCCCCGTCGCCTGCGACACGCGACAGAGCTGAGCAAGTACAAGATGCCATGGCACTGCCAGAAGGAAAGTCCTAACTGTTCCTTTAATTGAAAGTGTGCTTGTTTACTATGTTCTCTGCTGGCAGCAGGAGCATTTTAAATAAAACATGACCAGTAATTTATTTAGCAAGCAAGTCTTTGGGAAGTTCTTCTGCGCAGCACTTACTAATTTATGCCACGCAAGATTAACCCTCCTTTCACTCTGCGTGCCCCGAGTGACTGGGGGCAAGAGCCACGTTAAGCATTGCTCTAAAATACAACATTTGGACACCTTTCTAGTTCTGTTCAAAGAGCTTCTTGAATTAATGATCCAGCCAAGGATTCACTCCTCTGTCCCCCAGATTCAGTCTGATTCTTAGCTCAGCCAGTGCTTTTTCCTTCAGGAATATATATTATTCATTCTACATATTACGGTGCTGACCGAGTGACTGTGTTGCAGAGAGACCTCTATGTCAGCAGTGCAGCTCCAGCTGTACATCTGAAACGAGGTGACATCTTTTGCACTGCATATATGAAGTGTTTACATGCACTCAGACACAACGTACAAGCTGGTGTCAGGAAACCCACCGGAGTAAAGGACAGAGTCCCTGGGGTGTCTTGGAAACATGCCTGGGAAGTTTAGCCACAGCTCTGTGGGTGGGTTTACAGTGACAGGGTGGTTTCAAGTAGATATCAAATCCCAGCTTCAGTTGCTCTCTCTTCCCACACACGTGTGTATTTAGGTGTATGCAAGCAGTTTTACATATCTGTGTGTACATACATGTACATATGTATACAGTATGTTCATACAAGGCACATACACACACACACACACACTGTCTGTATACTCATGGAAGTTATTTGCCCTGAAGAAAGAGAAAAAAAAGCAGCCCTACAACATCAGAGTAGTCAGTTTATCCTTCCTCAAACCAGCACTAACTTTGGTAATAACAACCACAATCGACCAGCAATTTCTTTGGCATTTACAGCCTGGCTCATCTTCCTTTTTTATATTATTTTATATAGGATAGAAAATATTTGCCTATATAATAATCTAAATATATCCAGCCTCTGCTGTGCTGAAAAGGAAAATTAATTTTTGAAAAACATATGACAGTTTTATACAATAAGAGGGTTAAGCCAGTACAACTTAACCTGACTGAAACTTGACTGACACTGTGTTTGTGTCCCCTCGAGCCCTGGTGTAGCAGCAATAGCTGTTTACAGCCTCAGAGAGCTCACTGTAAGTGTGGCAGTTTCTGGCTTAGTAGAATTTCAGGACATCTATGCTTTCTTGGAACAAGTCTCAAGTTTGATCAGCTACAAATGTCAAAAAGATTATATGAGTGTGTGCATGCATGTAGACACATACTACATAAACACATACAAAATATATTTTATATATGCTTATATATAACAAAGGTATATAAATTTATGTATTTGTATAGGTTTATCTATATATCCATATGTAATATCTTTTATATACTATAAAACAAGGGAATTATACAATACTATTTATAAACTGTCTCACTTTCTGTAGTATTTCTTTTCAGATCACATCTTGGTCATGCATGCAGCCAGTCATTTGGATTTCTGTCTGTTCTCACATATTTAACAGAAATCTTAGGAGCAGGTTGTAAATAGAGAATTGCAATTTATAACATTACAAACAATAATATGGTTGAGAATTGGAACTGCCACCAAGAAGAGCTCCTCAAGATTTGGACTCACCTCCCAGCTCTCAGATCAATGCAGACATGTCAAGAAAAGCAACCTGCTGAAGACTGACATTTAAGGCAGAGTTCAAATTGGGTAAGGAACTGTAAGGACTTGGACAGAAAGGAAACTATTGAGCCCTAAGCCTTACTGCAAGTAGGCCTCCTGTCACAGCCAGTGTGCTGTTCTGTTGGGAAAAACCAGTTGGTTTAGGCCAGTTTCAGAGTATGTTTCTCCCTGAAATGCTTTTTCTTCCATAAACACTCCAGGCTTTGAGCCGAGTGTAAAAGATGCCCAGTTATGAACACTGTGTTTTGCCTTCACTGGTGCTTCCCTGATGGGAGCAGAGAGCAGCCTGTGTGCAAACACATCCCAGCAGGATGCTGCTCCCAGGGAGTTTCACTGGAGGGAAGTCGGGTCTGGGGATGTTTCAGCAAAGCATCAAATCCAGAAAGGCCAGCTGGTGAGAACAAGATGTGAATGCCACCCTGAACGTTATCAGAGTTGATCATTAAGAAGTTAATTATATTTCAAACCCAATTTGATAGCCAGAGGCAGCACAGGGATTCAAGCTCACATAACAAAAGCTTTCACTCGAATCAAGTCTTGATGAAACCAAGAGGCAATTTTAGGGCCTAAACTGAGTGAAGGGAAGCTTCAATCTCCCTGCAGGGATGTCTCTGAGTTTCCCTCTGCACAAGGCAGGCTGTACAGCTGCTAGCTGAGATGTGTAACACAGGTCAGCTCTTCACAAACAGGAGCTGCTAACAGGCCAGCTCAGAGAAGTGTTTAGCTCCCAAAAACACCATGGCCGCTCCGAGTTAAGCCTGCTCTTGTAAAGCTTCACTCATCTCCTTCCACATGAGGATGCATTAAGCCCCTCTCACTCTGCAGCACTCACTGGCCAACGTCTACACGTGTCCAGTATCTCACTGGCTCTGACCACACTCCCAGTTCTCATGGTTTGAGGCTGTGTGTCCTTTCCAAACAGGACAGGCAGCACCAAGCCACAGGGAAACACATTTTCAGCTAAGCTGCACTTGATTATTAGTCCAGGTGTCAATGTGAAACATTATTTCCCCTAAAAAAATCTTCATTAGCAAACACAAGCATACTAAATATTTAAGGCAGAGTTACATGATCTATTGCTTAATGTAAAGTGCAAAGAGAAAGCAGTACACTCATCTGTTGAGCATACAGCTCGGTTCAGCTTAAAGGCTCATTGAGTAATAATCAAAATATAGCAGTGCTGGGCATTGTTTTTTCCACAGCACAGCAGAGATCATATTTAACAATAATGAAACAGTAAGGAGCCCCATCATTTCTGTGGCTTCAATTTTATTGTTCTCAATAACTATTTACGGGGTGGTGGTTGTGGGAAACAGGGTTCAGCTGTACTTGAAAGACGTTGTGCAAAGCCTGGTTTAGGAAAGATAAAATCTCATTGTTGTCTCCCCAGCCTAGCCAGGTGGAACTCCACTGAGGTCCTTATAGCAGTGTAGCATAAAACTAGCCCAGATCAGCAGGAAGGGCCATGTTTGGAAATGATGATGGAAAGAGGAGGTAAGAAAAAACATCATCCACCTCTCACAAGGAATCTGTAAATTCAGGAGGGGTTTACACTGTGAAATAAGTAGTTATCAACTCAAAATGCTATATTTAAATCCAGTGTTATTTTAGACATATTTTGTTTGTGAAGTTGGTGGGGATGGAATAAGAAGGGAGAACTTCTTGGCTCTCTACCTCCGCCAGGCATTTGAGTGCCCAAAATATACACTGCTTTCTGTTCTTTGATTCCATGGCAGCAACCATTCCTTTTCCACAGCTACTGTGCTCACGGGCAGGAAAATCTCATGGTTCCCTCCAAGCATCCAGCCCCCACGCATGTACCACCAATACCCAGAAAATAAGCGTACTTCACTGTGCCCTTATTGATTCTGCAGCACTGGAGCATCTTTGGGAAAGAGTCTACAGCTCGAATAAAGATGATCTGATTAACTCTGCAATTGTACTTATTGCTACTAGACCCCTTTTTTTCTTCTTAACAGGATTATTGATTTAGAGTTTATAGCAACTTAAATGTAATGACAAGACATGCTGTGTGCAGAGATAAAGCAAAGAAAGAAACATTCACTCTTAACAAGGAGGACAAAATAATACTTCTCTGAGCATATCAATGAGGATAGCACAGCTGTTAGAGGAATTGATTTGTCAAGTATCTTTTTGTAAAACCCAAGGGTGAGTGCCTTACTCTGGGCAGCAGAGTCCCCCTCAGTTTACACCAGCACAGGGAAAACAGGCCAGTCACCTTCCCTATCCCATAAATGAGAGTTGTAGGAAATCTGAGATGTAACAAGTAAACGTGTACGTAGGAAAAACAGCCATATTTAGCAGCCAACATTGTTATTATTGACCCCTGAATTTTTATTTTTAAATAAAAAAACACTTCAAAATAGCACTTTAACACAACTGCCTGTGGAGTAAGGGACAAGAAGCAGATAGTGCACATTATGGCAGTAGGAAATGCAGCACAAGTTGTCTCCTCAGTGGAGATACTCTGCAGAGCAATTACTCTATGTAGAGGTTGCATTGTTTTGCAGAGCAAAAATCCAGGCTGGTCCTTCAAGGAAAAAAATAAAACCACCACAAAAACCAAACCAAAAAACCTATCCTGGACAACTGGACTTGATTCATTTTCTTATCCCTGTCATAGCGCTGTGATTCATGAAGAAAAAAACC
Source organism: Porphyrio hochstetteri (assembly GCA_020800305.1). NCBI lineage: Eukaryota > Metazoa > Chordata > Aves > Gruiformes > Rallidae > Porphyrio > Porphyrio hochstetteri. The sequence goes on from CM036920.1 coordinate 16,010,688, forward strand.
CACAACAAACATAAAAATCCTTGAAAACTGGGCATTTCCCCTAACAAAATCCCAGTCCCCAGTCCAATTCTATGGTTAAAGACATGGTGAAGTGTTTCCCTGAGTTAGGCTGGAGCTATTTACTAGTGGTGCAAAGTAATCCTATTTCAATTCCCTCAAGAGACAAAGTTAACATGTACATCATGAGAGCTTAAGAAAAGGGAGAGGAAAGTTCAGAGACGTATTAAAGAGGAATTCAGTGGTAAAACCTGAGCTGCTGCAGAAACCTCAACACAACACTAACGTCAGGAGCCATCTATTTGTAGGGAAACAGGATACACTGTATTCAGCAGCCCCAGAGATCCAACCCCCAAGGAAAGGGGGAACTAAAAAGAAAGAACCTGGAAGTGAGCAGGTACTGATGAGCTGTAGGGGAAGTGCTGGGAGGAGAGGCCACACACACAAATTAGGCAGCTGAAGACTACTGGGATTTCAATTTTAAGGTATTTATTGTACCACTTTGTCATTTCAATTAAAGTCATGTTAAATGAACTAAGAGTGGGGGAAGTGACAGATCTCCAAAAGCAGATGTCTATCGGGATGTATCAGCAAACTCTGTGTTCCACAGGGATTCATACCAGGCTGGGCACTGCACCACTGTCACTTATGATACTGAAATACATATTTATTTTACTGGCACTGAACTTAGAGACTACAACAAAGGACAACACCGTAGTAAAGAAGGATGGAAAGCAGCCAATGGAGTGACCTGGATGGCTTAATAGATTGGGTTCTTTCCAACAAAATAGGCTTCAGTAGAGCCAAGACACAAAGCTGTATGTCTAGGAAGCATTCAGAATGGGAAACTGCCTCCTAGAGAGCAGACTGAATAAAGGATTTGGATGACATAAAGAACAAGCAATTTGTTAGGCATTCCCAGCAGCAAAGCTATCTAATATCACCCCTGAATATATGAATCCAAGAACAGCATCTGGGAGCTGAGATGATATTTGACTTGTCTACAGGGCATTTGCAATAACCAATTCTTGCTTCAAATCTGATGTTGAAGACAGACTCATGATAGCAGAGAAAAAAAAAGCCACAGAAGTGTTAAGTGCTGCAAGAAATACCCAAAATTGCTCCTAGTTGTTTATGCAACAGGCAGAAGACAGACAGAGCTGACTTGCAAGGAAGGAAGGTGCCAGAGAGAAGCGTGACAAGGACCAAGGAGTGAAACCTGAAGCCAGACAAAAATCAAATTTGGAAAAAAAAAGGTATACTGTCACAGCTGGGGGAGAGCTGACTGGAACACACTGCCAAGGGAAACGTGGATTCAGGGCTGCTTACAGGCTCAGTGGAGAAACAACTGGGAACTGTGAGGGTCTACAGAGCTTGTTACTTGGAAGATATTTCAAGCTAAGAATTGCAATTTACTTTTCTCTGATAACTGTTGGGAACAAGGAGTTCTTCTATTCCTGTGGCACAGTTTTTGGAGTACACAGTGTGCAATAAAGAACGGAGCCCTTCAGCCTCCTTCCTCTGCCTGTAATGGCTCAAATCCCACCTGCCTGATGTTAGGTGCCTTCTGTATCACCACAGTTAAGAACGTGCTGGGAACTGCCAGCCTCAGAAGAAAGCCCTTTCCAAATATCAGCTTAACTCTTCAAGGCACCTTCAGAACATCTCCCTTCTCCACCCATTAAGGAGAGTTTCTACAATGACTAGTAACTCAGACCCCTTCAGAAGAACTGCTTCCAATGCTAACTACCTGCAGGGGACCAAAGGGATGCTGCAACTTTCTTCCAAACCGTTTTTAACTTAAGTCAAATACTTGCATTTGACTTTTAACCCTTGTGTACTGACAGTTTCTCTCCCATAGCACATCCCTCTGTGTTATTCATTTCAACACAAGACAGTATCTGCTATTAAAAATTTCATAATGTGTATTATTGCCAAGTGCTGATGAGCAGATGTTAAGCAGCATTTAAAGATTACAGGACAAAGGTAGGTCAAGTTATTTTAGTTCTCTCTGGAATCTAGAAAGCTCTTTTAAGCTGATTTTATGACGAACCCAACTGCCTGCTTTCATTACTAGAAATTCACCATATCTAATCCCCTTGTTTCATGCAGCAGAGTGTGCTGAGTGACACAGGAGTGTTCCTCATCCTTTGGTTTAATCAATCAGCTGCAGTTGCATTCAATCACCTGTACTGGTGAATGAGCCTTCACTCACTGTGGCTTCATCTAGAGAATAAATTGGTTTGCACAAGGAGACCAGGACTGACAACGATGACACCGCTGTAGTGTGATTCAGACCTGTAATAACAGGCTGTTTGCATCAGTGACCCAGGGTACACGTGAACAGTTTGTGTAACTGCAAAAGTAATGAGCAATAATGCAAACTAATTCAGCTGGAAGCTGAACGGAGCAGTTACACCATCTGAATGCCAGGAGAGATGGGATTTTTTGGTGGAGCATCCAACTAAAGCTAGAAAGAACCCAGGCTTTACACTAGGCTGTTTGTCCTGACAATAGATGGGGGGAACCCTCTAAAGGATGACTGAGCAAACAGCCAGCAAACACTGGATACAGCTCTCCAAAGGATGCCCAAACACACATCCATCCTGTTGGGAAGTTAACTTCTGTGACCTGGGCCAAAAACCTCTTTCAGGGTGGACTGCATGTCCATGTCTTGAGCATGTCATGCTCAAGGACTCTTACTGACCTTCTCCTTCCTAGTGTTAGTCTGAAGGTAGCTTTCTCCTAGTTCAAGCTCTTGCCACCTGCTGCAGCTGAAGACTATGACATCACAACTAGCTTAAAGAGGGAAGGAAAGAGCAGAAACAGATGCCACTATCAGGATTTTTGTACCAGTGGCAAGCATCAGGGTCTTCCAGGAGGCACAAAACCTTTGGTCAGATAAATCTGGTCTTTGAGGAACTGTTACACTGAGATGTGGAAACCTCACCCACTTACTGTAGCAGACACAACCCACAGTCACAATGATGTTTCCTCTCTTCCATCCTCTATGTGTTTTAGAGGAAGACACACATCAAACCTAAATTGTGTGCATTAAAATATGACCTCTGTAACAATTATGACAGCAAAATTTAGAGCAGACTAGAACTTAATCACTCTATTCAAGTATTTCTTATCTCCTAAGGGACTGTTTCAGAAACAGCCAAAATCAGAGGCATGGGCTTTGAGAGGCATGGGCTTTGATTTCCTTCTCCCACCCTTCCATTTCAGAAAAGACTTTAAATTCCAGGAGTGCTAAATTGACCTTGCATTCTCCTCTGCTTGTCTGATAATTAGAGTTTAACAAGTGGCGCTTCCAGCCCTCCATAGCACATCCAGAACAGAGAGTGATGCAAATGTGACCTGATAGGATCAGAGCGCTTTACCCACCATCAATTTCTACATAAATCCAGATGGGACATCAACAGGAATTCTGCAGACAGGGGATGGCCCAAAGCCAAGATGAAAGCAGCTCTAATAAATCTTACTGTGGTCATGTTGTTCTTACACACTTCCATCCTTTTTGAGGTTTAAAATATTACAGCAATTCCCATCTGGGGCAAAGCCCAGAATGTCATTTCATTCTCTTCTCATGCTTTCAGCTGACAAGACTGTGAACAGACAAGTCTCAGTCACTGAAACCAACACAGCTTCAGTGAGCCAGGAACATTTACATCTTTGGAGATAAACTATGTGTTAGGAAATACAATCAAGCTGAGCATACCTCTTAATTAAAACAACTTGCAGTTGTCACTGAGGCATTGGTAGCACCACATATTTCAGTGATTTTTCTAGGAAGAAAGCAAGGCTCTCTGAAAATTCTCCACTGGCCTTTGTTTTCTGCTCCAGCTGGGTTTTCAAAATTGTATTTGGAATTCACCCACCTTGTTATACAAGATCCATGTAGACTGTTCTTAGAGGTATAATTTGATTAAACAAAGATTTATGGGGTTTTGTTTTGAATTTGTATTTTTCAAAGCCAAAAAGCATACAGAAATATTTCAATAATGCCTGAAAACCTGCTCAGAATAGAGCACAGCACCAAAAAGCTCACGTAACTAGATTTGTGCCATGCACTGTTACAACAGCATTGCTAATCCAAGGAGATGCAGAGGTATCAAAGGGATGCTGAGGAAGCACCATAGCAATGGTTCAGGCTCAAGCAGTGTCTATCAGCTCTCCAGGACACACAATTATATACAACTGACACCAACAGCCTTTCACACTTGGGAGGGAAAGGAGAAGGCAGTGCTGTAGAACAGTTTTCTGGGAGTTTTTCCCCCCACAACAAGCCCACACTGGAAGGTGAAAAGAAAGCTGGGATGCAATATACTGTGTATTGCAGAGACTCCAGTGCACAGGGATGGTTCCCAAAGCATTAGCAGATTCCTGATCAGCCCATGTCCTGATCAGGTCAGTTCCCTGCCTTTCTGAACCATAGCATACACCTCCTGCTAGTTCCAGCTGATCTTTAGCAGCAAAGAAACATTTCTCAATACCACTGAAAAAATAAAAATAGCTGAAGAGTCTCTCTTGCCAGCACAGCCCCAGAAGAGCACGAGCACCATTCGTGAGTCTGACATGGGTTTCTACAGCAACCCATTTTCACCTTGGCAGTTAACTCAGGCTGCTCTAGAGCACTCCTGCCTGCATCTGGAAAGAAGAACTGGTTATGTTTCCAATAATGAAAAGGGATTTGATACACACACAGCCCACAGATGACAGTAGGGCGAAAATGAGTGTATCTGAAGCCAGTTAATGCAGCTCACTCTCCCCAAACAAACACTTGCCCAAGTTTTGCTTTACCTATGAAACTGCCAAGTCCAAGGGAGAGACTGTTCTTTCCATATCCACAACGATCCCAGCACACAGAGATTCTTTCCAACTCAACTGCTGAATCCAGAAACAACTTTCCCCTTACCACACATGTTGTGATGGTCACAGTTCCTTCCACTTCTCCCCTCGACTGGTTTAAACACTTGTACCCTCCTTCATCTCCTTCAAGTGCAAGAAGTCTGGTGCAATGAACAGGGAGAAACAGCTACATAAGAGAACTGCCACTTCTTAGCTCAAGGAACACCACTGAAGTCTGCATCCTTTAACTGAAAAACAACTGCATGAATGACCAGCCTTTGAATTCCAGCACTGAATGGAAAACCAGGACCCAACCCAAGAGACATTTATAAGATTCTGATATTACGTATTACAGTGAAGGCAAATGATTTTTGGTGTTAGTCCCCACTCTCAGCTTCAGGGAACTTGCCCCCAGGAGCTGGAACAGGGGAGGAGAGAATGAGGAGATAAAAGAAACACCCAGCACAACCCACCCACCAAAGAGGTTGCCCCAAGATTTATTAAGCATCATCCAGTTTCCCAGAGAAACAATCAAGGAAGAAAGCCAAGTTAATATTTTAATTAAAACAATAAATCAACCTCCTTCTCTTGTTTTCAGAAATGGCTTGATATAAATTCTCATTTACAATATTTTTGCCTTATCAAAAAAGGTACCTGCTCACTTGGCAGTGATACTACATTAGCACATTCCCCCCTTTTACACATCTAACCCACCACTAACGACTCTTCTCACTGTGTCCTCAAAATTACTGAGTAGAAATAAAAAAATAAAAAGAATAAAATAAGGACATAACAGACTCCAGTGAATCAGAGTAACCCACTCCAGCTTGTGGTTTAAAAATAGCTTCAGCTTTAAAGTCACACCAGATTTTTTGTTTCATTTTTACCAGCATGCTCAGGCTTGTCTCAGTTTCTTGTCCTTCTCCCATTCAAGTCTATGGAAATTTTGCCTTCAGTGTAATCAGAAGAGGAAATTCAGTCACACTCAGTTCTCTGGGGTAAAGTAACCAGAAGGGTACTACAGGGTGTAGCCTAGTGTGGGCACTACTACACACCCGTAAATTCACTTCACAGGGATCCTTTTCCCAGCTCTGGCCATGGTGTGGTACAGAACAGATCTCACTAACTGTCTGGGACCTGAACACCACCCTGCGCTGTGCTGGTTTTGGCTGGGGGGGAGTTAATCTTCTTCCTAGTAGCTGCTCTGGGACTCTGCTTTGGATTTGTGCTACAAACAGTGCTGATACCACAGGGAAGCTTTTTTTCCTGCTGAGGAACAGAGCCAAGGCCTCTTCTGCTCATCACCCCACCAGCAAGGAGGCTGGGGGAGCACAGGGAGTTGGGAGGGGACACAGCCAGGACAGCTGACCCCAGTGACCAAAGGGATATTCCATACCACATGGCATCATGCTCAGCTTATAAAGCTGGGAGGAGTCATAAGGGGGGTGATGTTCAGAGCGATGGTGTTTGTCTTCCCAAGTCACTGTTACACATGATGGAGCCCTGCTTTCCTGAGGATGGCTGAGAACCTTGCCCATGGGAAGCAGGGAACGAAACCCTGGGTTTGCTTTGTTTACATGGGGCTTTTGCTTTACTTATGAAACTGTCTTAGTCTCAACAGGGGAATTTTCTCACTTTTACTCTTCTGGTTCTCTCCCCCATCCCACTGTGGGGGGAGGGAGTGAGTAGCTGTATGGGGGTTAGCTGATGGCTGGGGTTGAACCACAACATGTGCCAATTCAGCTCACAGTTCTGCTCAGGATCAACAGATTAAAATCATGGCTACAGCCCTCAATGGGTCATCCTTACAGCACCCTGAATCTTCATCACTCTGAAAATCCCAGCCTATCCCCAGAAGCGAGACGTAACACCTCACTGAGCCACCAGACAGCAACCTGAGGTCTAAGAATCATGTATCAACCCCTCCCACTTCCCAAGGGTTGGGAAATTTGGCCCTTGAACGTTTGCACAGGTGTTGTGCTATGGTGGAGATCTGAAGTCAACCCCACTCATGGATGGAGCTGTGCCTGATTGGCAGTGACACTGCTGAGGAAGCCTGCACTCCTCAATAGGTTGCTTTGTACATCCTGCTTCCACTTGTGTGCACAAAGCCCTGCTGGCCTTCAGGCAATTCCCAGAACAAATAGGCTGGTTTCTATTTTCAGCAGGAGCCACTGTCACTGCCTGGATTCACGTCAAGGCAGTGCTTTTCTTACGTTTTTCCCAAATCCCAAACGTAGGGACAAAAAGAAAAGACATTATCCTCTCTGTAACTTGTTCAAACCCATGTGCCAGGTCTTAAATTAACAAGCAAGAGCTGCATTCTGTCCCAAATACTTTGTTTAAAGCTCTTCCAGGCTGACCTGTGCAGTCAGTGGTACCTGAGTAACCATAGCAGCGTATTCGAACAATGCCAAATACTTGTGAGCAGAGACGCAGAAATTCAAGAGGTGGAACACACAAAGCCCAGATCTCAGTGAAAAGCAGAGCAGCCACTAGAAAAAGCACTGGAGATGCTGCTGAACATGAGAGCAGAGTCAGACCTTCTGTTTACTGAGACCAAAATGGGAGTCACGGTGCGAGAGTGCTAGTACAGCCTCAGAATTAAGATGGCAGCACAGATACATACAAGAAAAACTGGCAACCAAACCAGCTCTGCAAGTCCCCTGAGTTGTCTGGATGTCTGTGGCCACTGCAGCCACCCAACTAGCAGGTCCATCACTTGCTTGCAGAAGCCTTGTAGGTGCTAGTTTTCCACTTGACAAAAGCCCCAGGAGGCTACTCATTGACAGCTGCTTCCCAGTTACATGAAATTATACTTGGTGGAAGAAGGTATTTACCTACTGCAGTTATCCCTGGAGCTGGAAGTAGCTCCAAGACCTTAGAAGTCTTGAAAAAGCTAATTAATGCACTGCCATAAATAACGTGATCTCTTAGGAAGATATGTACTCTCTACACAGTAAGTAACAGCTTTCTTTAATGGAAAGAAAGGATGATTTGCCAATGTGATTCTGTATTTTATGCGTTTATCAACCATTTATAATTTGTCATTAAAAGAAATAGAAAAGGAAAAAAGAGAAGCATTGGCCTAGAACACAGCACATTCCTGAGATACACCATCCCTGGAAAGCAAATCTAGGTCTATCCTGTTTTGTCAGCCACAAATATCTCCCACAGGGCAATCTCACATGAAATTCAGAGTCAGCACAGATCATCTCTTCCAGACATTTGGCAGTAGCAGAGGTAGAAGGCAGTCACACAGGACAGTCTCTTCCCAGCTCCGTGCTGGAGAGGAAGTGACTGCCTGCTCTGTGCCCTCTGACATCAGAGGAAAACCAATTGCTTCCTTTTGCAGTAAAAAATATAGCTGTTTGGTACCACAGCACAGCAGGTTCCCACAGCAAATCAGCAGCAAACACCATGTGTAATTAATAAAATCAAAAAAAGGAGAGTTATGAACCACCCATTTAGCTGTGTTGTTGCCCAGGAGGTTTTAGGATACTCTACGTGGCTGCCCCTTGAAGAGGTTTCCTTTTGTCCAGTGAGGTCATAGAGCATTTTGTTTGGATCTTTTACTGCAGCCATAAGCAGAAGTGAACAACTCTGTTGCATGTGCATAAGGATTTTACATTACTCCTAAGTTGGTTTGTCTCAAAAGATACAAAGTAAGAGAGTGTCTAGTACCTTGAAAACCACCTAAACCCTCCTAAGAAATAGTCACTCAGTACCTTTCTGAATCCTTCTTAACAAGCACTCCAGAACTGCTGGTGTGAACACCTAAATGAGCTAAAATCCAGGGCAAAACTCTTGCAAGTGTCTTTTAGCACAGAGGAAAGGGATACACCATGCCACAGCTGCTTGAGACCACCCTTTGTGAGGTGAACTCTTCCCCTGGTGATCCAGCACAAGCTAACTGATACCCAGGGAACAAGTGGGTACCACAAAGCCAACAGCTCAGCATCCTGCACATGGCAGGAGCACCTGGGAACAGCACTGCTAGGAGTTAAGTTGCTTGGGCAACCTTGGGTGAAACTCCAAAGCATCTTTAATAAATAAAACAATTCCTCTCTGTGGCATCAAGCCATCAGGGAGCTTCTGTGTGAGAAGCTTTGCAAAACATCAGCCTAGCACTCCTGTGGAGGAAGAAACAGACCTTTGAACTCCTTGTGCAAATTTAGACTTTCCTAAGTGCAGCCTTTTAGAAACAGCTATAGCCAGGGGTACAATTAATTCAATTCTTTCCAGAAGATTTTTTGCTCTGTAGAACTCATGCATTATTTAAGCCTCACAGCTAAACCATGAACGTTACCAAGGTCCAGCAATTTCTTTGTGTGCATTGAAAAAAAAAAATTTAAAAAGATGTTTTGGTGAAAGGTCTCCAGAGAAATCCCACACCACTTTCAAAGCCTCCTGATTCCTGGCCACCGATAGAGACCTTTCACTTCTGCACAGAGCTTGATGGTACCTGGCTCCCTCCATCAGCAGGTCCCTATTTCACCACGGTCCTTCCTGCAACTAGCCTCAAATTCCTACAGCAGCATCAAGGGAACATCATCTGTGGTAAAAGCCTCAGACAGGCCATTTTCTCCTGTATCTACACTCCAAGCAAGAGTCAGGTCCCCTCAAGGACGGTGCAGTAGAAGGCTGATCTTCTCTCACAACCTGGTAAGTGAAACCAGCTGGATGAAGAAGCCTTATACAGATACACATACCATTACCAAACCAGAAATAAATCTAATCTGTAGTTAAACATTTTTTTTTTTTTAGAACAACAGTTACCCTGATTGAGGAAAATACCAGCTTTACACATCTAATACCACACGTTGGCTTTGCTGCTGTCCTGCATTTCACCATTAGGGAAAGCCTGAGGGAAACCAGCTCTCTGGAGCAAAGCAGAATCAGCTTCTCCCTGCCAGCCTCATGCACTCAGACACTGGGAAGCATGTCTAAAAATGAGGGTAGTTTACTGGCAAGAATCTCTTCTTGCCTTCCTGGGCCCTAAACTCACCCCTTAACGAGCACGTGCCACCCAGCAGAATGACACCTGCAGATGGGAGTCCCTGTCCCATTCACAGAGGTGCTCCTGCTCGCCTCAGCATCACACAGCTCTGGTCAGACAGCAAGCAAACACCACACGTATGACACGACCTATGTTTTCTAATGGCCAGCTCGTTAGCCAAAATACTTAACGTCTCTGGAGGAACACAGTGGGGATTTAAACATACCAAATGCAAGCTGCTTTGCTGCTCAGCTGCCACCCACTGCGTTAAGAGTTTACAAACAGAAAGGTGCAATACTGAAAAGGACTGGATGGTATTCACACCTACAGACCTTGCCAGGTCACTGGTCCCAAGAGCCTGACTTGTTAGGTCACCAGTGCCACTTCTTGGAGCCCCAGCTCTGCCTGCTTTTCAACAGAAACAGATTTTCTAGATATCGGCATTCCTGCATGTTCCAAGTGCTGTAGCTGTCAGTCAGCTTCCCCTAAGTTATTACTTCTGTGTATTCAGAGCAGTTTGGGAACTGAAGGTTGCCTTGTCACTTCCACGCTCCATAAACAGTAGAGATGCTGGAATATGGTAATATTTACTCCTGTTTTGCCATCTACTTATGAATGCACATAAAACATGTGACTCCCAGAACGTGGAGCAGTGGAAAAACAGCCATAGCTTTTCATCACAAGATAAACATACAAAAATCAATGTACATCTTTGTAATGAAATAAACACCAGTCCATGAAAGAATATATAGCAAGAAAGTAAAATAAAAAACCCAACTCTTTTCAACAGACTATGTAACCCTTAGCTTTGGCTTTTACTAGAGTCGCTGTCAAAAACAGAAACCCCAAACCCTTCCCCAGATCCCTACCATCTTGGTTATGTAAACAGTAAAAAACAACAGAAAAGCAGAGGAAAAAGCTGTTTATCTTCAGAAGGAAAGATCCATCCCAGCTCTAGGTCAGGTTGCAGCAAGGTGAAGACCCCCAAACACCCAAGCATCTTAACATACCTTAGAAAAAGCCAGCTTTTGGTACCAATTTCCACACCAAGAAGTCCTGTTACTCTCCCCCTTCACACAGCCAGAGCAGAATCCCAAGAAGAAAGCAGCCAGCCACTCGCCAGCTCCAGCCTAAGAACAGCCTCCAGACCAGGTGTTCTCACTGTGCACAAAGCAATTACAGCCCCCACCCACAAACACCTCCCCATGCAGGTGGGGCTTCTTACTCAGGTGTTTCCTGTTAAAGCCAGTGCTAAAGCCAGGCCTAAGAAGAGGAGCATGCTCAAATTAAAGTCTCTGAAAGCTCAGTGCATCCAGTTGAAGTGTAAAGACTCTCTGCTATAGCTGGAGTCTGGAGGTCTCTGCTGAGGTGCTGCCCTCTCAGGCAGCAGCTATTTGCCTCTTTCCCTCTGTGTCTGGAAGGGACAATGGGGACATTGTCTCAGATGCTTTCAGGAGCCTGTGTGTGGATGTGGTCTATTGTCTTAAACACTGTGTGGTGGACTTGCTGAGGGAATCACAGAATCATAGGGGTTGGAAGGGACCTCGAGAGATCATCGGGTCCAGCCGCCCCACCACAGCCAGAGGGTCTCACAGCCCCAGGTAAGGTTACACCACAGCAGAGCTCCTTCTGATTTAAGACACTTAAGGAATAAAAAGGCAACTTTTACAGGACTGTACTTCTACCAGGCTAGAGTCAGCAACTGAATACAAAGCAGCTGTGAAAGAGAACACTCGGTGTCTTGTGTGACTATAAAAGAATTAAGACTCATTTTACAGTGCATTTTAATTAAAAGTTCATTATAAGAATTTTCTTTTAAGAACAGCATACTACATATTAATGGAAATATGTAACTTTATCCTACAAATGGGACTGTCACCATATTATTCTTACAATTCAAACATATGAAAAATAAAATATGATATTTAGCTTTATAAATTCCCCCTCCCACCTTTAAATCCTTTTTTTCTTTTAAATAACAAAAGTATTAACTCTTTCCTGGTACAGTGCATTTGCTATCTGCCACAAACCAAGCAGTCACATCAATGCCAAGGAAACAGCAACGTTGTTTGCAAAATATTGAGAGAAAATGGTAAAAAATACAGTAGTCAGCCCGGTGCTTACAGAAGAGACAATCAACAAGAATTGAAAAAACAGCACATTTCCATATTACATAGGACCATTATAGTAACATAGAAAACAGGGCAGGAGACTTCTGTTGGAAAATATGTAGCGATTCTCAGCAAGCAGAAACCGAACTTTGGCACTTGCTCATTAAAAGGCCTTTCAAAGCAAAACAGAAATTCACTTAATCACAGCTTGTATATTTAAAAAGAAAAATAAAGACATTGACTGAAGCAAGAGAAACAACAGAGGAGAGTTAAGCCAGGTCACTACAAAGTCAGTACATTCAGCCTACAGAAGAGACACTCTTCTGCCCGCCCGCCTGCACTGGGATCCTGGCTAGCGAGAGACGGGCTCTGGGGCAGAACCTTACCTGCAGTATCTCTGTGTCAATGGAGCGTGCTGATTTCACAGCCCACTCTTCAACTGGAACTAGAAAAGCATCTCAACTGCATCGCCTCCTTATCATAAAGTAAGGACTACTAATCTGCAAATTAAAAAGCAAGGCCCTTGCACTCAGACAGTGGCTGTTCCGCTGTACCCATCGCCGCCCTGTAACCACTGCAGTGTAAGGACAAAGTGGCTTCTTTAAAAAGGGTTAAAAAAGAATGGCTTCAATTCAAAGGGGTGACAACAGACTGGAAGGATTCCCCTTTAGCCTGTCAGCCTCGGGGCTTGGTCAGCACTGCACATTATCAAGAGGAGTACTACAGGTACCATGTGCAGGGCTGCTCCCGCTCCCCGCCAGAACTGATGGGCTGAACTCTGGCCAAACCAAGGCCTGGTGGGGCCAAAGCTGCTTCTGGATCAGGCCATAAGAGAGCAAGGGCTGCTCTAGCCAAGAAGTGCTCTTGTCTTTGTCAGGCTTAGTGCCCCAAACTAGCAGCTATCTTTGCACTGAGGCAGTTTACTCAATTTTTTTTTATTATTCTTTTGAGGAGTTAAGATTGGGAAAGGGCAGAGAGAAAAGTAAGTGCTTTAGATTGCACAGAAGATTGTCCTACTAAAGGCGGCACTTGAATGGGAAACAATTGCAGCTATAAATCTAGCAGACGCTCTTCACATGTCTCCACAGGCCATTTAGTAGCACCTCCAAACACATCAACGTTGTTATCAACCCAGGGTATGATGTTGCCAGGCATGTTGGTAGAGCAGTTAGCAATATTCATGATGTCTTCAGCTTTTAAGACCCTGTCCCATATATTGAACTGGCTCATCTCCCCAACGAAGGCTTGAGTTGCATCAAATCTTCCTCCCACTGTGTCCTTTAGGCACACAAGAGTTAGGATTAGATGAGAGAGTTATTTCAGCATTCTCTTCAAACATGAAGACCCTCCCCCCAGCCACCACTGCTAGAAGGAGGCGCAGAGCTAGGTCAAACAGCTTCAAGTTCCTCGAAGGGCTACTTTGAACAAGATGTTCCAGGAACAGTTAAAAGCTCCAGTTTGAAGCGTGTCAGGACAATTCAAAGCAAACAGAAGGACCATATACCATCACAGAAAGGCTATACCAGGTAACTCAACCTGCCCTCAAGCAGCAGAACAGGAAGGCAGCTTTAAATATTGAGGCTAATTTAGGAGCCATTTTGCAAGGTTGGCCAGGAAAACATTACCAAGGACTGCTTAGATGTGCAAGATTACTCCAAAAGCTTTATGGCTGTAGATTAAGCTGTAACTGCAGCCCTTGACCAATTGCCCACAGGGCCTGTAAAGATGAAATCTTCACCTCTAAATACACAAGCTTCTGCTGGTTGTACCAAATGACTCAAACTGCTACTGCATAAGCCTAAAGGTTTTTGCTTCATCTACTACTTGAGGCCAGAAATCCCATTTTGTGAGATCACAGTAACATGAAACCAAGAGCACAGGATAGAGTCAAGCACAGTGGGCCAACACCATGAGAGCCTTGCAGAAAAGATGCCAGCCATCAGTAGTGAGCTGGAGCACTGGTTATGCAGAGTGTACTGGGAATTGAATTCAGCATTCTGTCACTTATGTCATGGATAAGTATCTACTAAAGTCAGTATCAGGACAAAACTGGTTTTTCATTGCCTTGCCACTGTGAAGCTGGGAAACTTGGAGAATAGTTGCAGGGTTTTTTTAGTCTATGTATAATCATACAAAGGAGACATAGAGAAAAAATGTGAAGGTAAGAGCCACATAATTCATAGGAACAGCTTAATGAGATGTTAACTAGGAAAGGAAGATCCTTTGGCTTAGTTTGTTGTTTGTTTTTCCCCAGTATTCAGAAACAACCTCATGAATGCTTTCTGTTGGCAGTGGTAATATTTAAACTTTACTAGCACTTGCATTAGGAGAGTTATTTACCTGTGTCTTTAATGAAAAAGCAGTGTCTGATTCACAGCTCACCTGACTTCAAACTCAGCTCTAAAGTAGGGATCAAATTCTGAATGAGCAACAGACTCCACAATTCTAGAAGTGTGTTACATACCTGAAAAGCTGCAAAGTTCAGTCTGGAGGGAGTTCTCTGTAGCAGGCCAGAGTATAGAAGATCCTGATACACCAACAGGCACTCTGGTGCCCGTAGTTGTTGGTCCCCTCACGCTCATACACTGCCCTCCCCACCCCCCTTTCCCCACCCCCCTTTCCACACACTGTTCTTGGGATAAAGAGGAATGGGAGGGAAAGGACCAGTAAGCTGCTAAGGGGGGCAGTCAATTTGACTTCAATTAAAAAATGAAACCAAATCAAAGCAGTTATACTTGATTCACTTTCAGCAAGCCCCTTTCTGAGTGCTCATACAATAGTGCTGGGCAATTCTGTCCTTTTCTGTAACTCCATATTGCCAGTGAGCAGCAATCTAGCTCACAGGATTTCCCTTAAATCACTGATGAAGTTACACCCTGTTGCATTAGGAGTGGGAATAGGAGTCAGTGCAACATGAGTATCAGAATATGTAAGTAGTGTGAAGCAATGTGTGCTTAACAGCCCAGAAAGCCAACCATATCCTGGGCTCAGCAGGTCAAGGGAAGGGATTCTCCTCTCTACTCAGCTCTCGTAAGACTCCACCTGGAACATGGAGTGACAACACAACGGGAATGGCCTTAAGAAGGAGAGGAGATTTAGATTAGATCCTAGGAAAATAATTCTTCCCTGAGGGTGTTGAGGCTCTGGCACAGGTTTCCCAGAGAAGCTGGGGCTGCCCCTGGATCCCTGGCAGGGTTCAAGGCCAGGCTGGATGGGGCTTGGGGCACCATGGGCTGCTGGGGGTGTCCCTACCCTGGCTTTGAGGTCCTTTGCAACTCAAACCATTCTGATTCCATAAAACTAAATATACCAGTGTGTGATTGCACTAAGTATTTGCAGCTTTGTTTTAATCTTTCTGATACTGTGTATACAACAGGACCAAGTGTTTAATAGGACATTCTCACAGCTGCTGTTTGGGGAGGGGTTTTGTTTGGCTGCTGGTTTTTTTAAACCCCAAAATGCAGTGTGATTCACTGACCTGTTCCTGACCCAGGATCAAGACACCTCCAGGTTTAATTGGGTGCCAAGGAGCAAGATTCTCCCCAGTGCCAAGCTTTTCTCCATCCTGAAAAGCCTCCCACATTCCATCTCTGGTTGTCCATGTTATACAGATATGATGCCACTTTCCATCACTAATGAACAGAGGGAGCTGGGCAACCTACAAAAAAAACCAAAGAACAATGCATGTTGCAAACCAATTCTACCAGTTCAAGCAGAGCATTTAAAAACTGACTGTATTTATTCTGTCCTCAGAGGCAAAAACTTCAGAGGCAGAAGTTAATCCACATCTTTCTACTTTGTTGCAGTTTTCAGGACTACAGCCATTCTTTTTATTCCAGGTGTGAGTCTTTGTTTCATCTACAATATAGTGACACGAGTCCCAGCACCTAGACTGATCTGTGGCAATTGTTGTTTACAGTGCTTACTCTTATCTTTCCATCCTGTTAAGTTTCTCTTAACTTCTGGGGTTTGGCTGCACCATTTGCAGTGACAACTCTGACCAATGGGTCTGTCTGCCTCCAAAGTTTGTGGGAACTGCTACACAGGGCTCCAAATAAGGAGTAATTATGCTCCTTTATGAGTCTGCCCTGAAAACTTACTCTAGTCAACATAGACACCAGTGCAGTGGGTTGTGGAGCATCTGTGATGTGGGAGAAAGGGAAGCCTCACAGAACATCACTAGGACTGACTTAATGAAGATAAAAAGTTATTGCTAAGACTAAGATGACTCAAGTTTCCTTCTGTTCCATGGACCATTAAAAATAATCAGCTTCTCACTTTTATTGGTTCAGGAGGATGACAGGATTGTTCAAAGTCCTTAACTCCCTACATGACTGAGCCACCCCAGTTGTGCTGTAGATGTGTAAACACCCCATCCCTCAGAGAGCAGCAAGTTACTAGGAAACCTAACAGTTCACAGAAAACAAGGGATGGTGCCTGAAAGCAAGCTATGCCACAGTGCAGCCTGGCCAAGTTCAGAATCTTGTTTTGCTCATTGATCCAAATCCAGTCACTTAGCTACTATCAGCTCTTTAGATGTCATAACTAGCCTAAACTGAAGGTGGAGAGAAAGGAAGGATTTATACTCTGTTTTAATACCAAGTTTCAACAGGTCTTTATTTCTTCAAGCCTTCTTCTGCAGCTTATCAGAAATCAGTGGTATGAAGTAGTGAGAGAAGTTTGGTGCTTTTTGTATCTAAAGTCTGAAAAAATTGTATGTAACCTGATGTTCAGTAACTAAACACAACAAAACCAGCCACAGCTACATGCCTTTTGCTCTCAGTCTTCTGCCAAATTAATTTTAATATATCTAAACTTCTAGTATTAGAAAGAGGAATACTGTGACTAGTTTCTCAGTGTGGCTTCAAATATTGCTTCTGCTTAATAAAAATCCAGATGAAGTTGTGCCTGTAAATTCAGAGGACACTCAAAGGTGTGCCTATCCTGACATCATGCTGCTTTGCCTCAACACACAACCTTATGCACCATTTGACTTTTATGAACTTGCAACAACCAGATGGACAACAACAGGCCAGCAGACACTACCATCTCAGAGGCCCAAAGCTGGCTTCTCTCAGAGAGAATGAGTTACTAAAGAGGTACCACAAGTTTGGGCCTTATTCTGATCATGTAGACAATAAAGAAGAGTTAGTCAAGTCTCACCTTATCATTAATTAGCAGTTCAATTGGATTATTCCCCCATTCTATGAGGACAATTTCATTAGCCTGCCCAGGAACAGCGTAAGAAAATGGAGTGCCAATTCCAGGAGAAGCACTTGATCTCAGCCACAAGCACACAGTGAAAGCATACAGCTCTGGCAGGGTCTTCTTGATCTTCCCATACAAGTAGTTTGTGCGAAGAGGAAGGGAGACTTTGAATTCATCAGGTGACTTAAATGCACTGTTACCTAGGATTAGAGAAAACCACCTTGAACATTACACTGAGCAATGCATTTGTAATGCACGTTAAGAAACCTAATTGATACTAATTGAGATAGAGAATCTTTAGGATTTTAATCACTTTCATGAGGTACACAAATATATATATATATATATATAAGCAGCATTACTGAATGATCTTGCAGCACAGAAAAATACCACTAGATTTTATACACATCATGCTAATTACTTTGCTTATTTTCCTGCTCATTTAGAGCAAGAGAGTAGATGGCACACAACTAATGAGGGACTGTTAAATATTTTCTTTCTTCATTGCTTAGTTCATGGCTGGAGGCCTGCCTATTTCGAACAACTCAAACTGTTTCAAAAAGATATTTACTGTTACTAAACATGGATTCTCCAGTATGCTCATTATTAAAGCATCACAGTGCTTCAAACCCAGTGTTTCTTTTCCTACTACTGCTATGCAGGGAGCTAGCAGCAGCATCCCCATTTTACAGAGAGCAGGCTGAGAAAAAGGCTGATGCTCTCATTTTGGGTGGCCAATCTGAAATAAGACAAAGCCAACATATTCCAGAAAGCAGAGTTAAATTCAGCAGAACTGCTTTCTGTCCCGTGGACAAATCAGGAGGACAGCAGAACAAAGATATAAAGCTGAAGTTCAAAATGACCTGAAGAAAAATGCTATATAAAGTTAGGAACTACAAGAACACTAGACATTTAATATAAAAGCAGAAAATATTTAGCTTTTTTGAAAAGACAGGATAAAAGCCACTGAGACATTCCACAGAAATATTTATGAAAGTGAGAACTCCCAAGGCAAAAACTTTCTCAAGTTGCAATACTCTGATACCTGTGTAACAGTTTATGTATACTTCTGATGCAATTGCTTACTTGAGAGTAATTTTTTAGAATTAAATATTAGAAAGTGAGAAATCCTACATTGTGCCACAAAATAAACCCCCCAGCTCTGTAGTACAGCCTTACCCTCCACCTTTTAAGCAACTTGTTCTTCTGAGTCCCACTCATTTTCTTTACTCACTCCTGAAAGAAATTCAATCCCCTTGCCAAACTTCACACTCCAATCCAAATGAAGAGCTGTTGTCACAAAAGGTTGCCACAATTCTCATATATAATTTTAAAAACGTTGGCATTCTCTCAGTTCCCATTCTCAGAAGCAACTGAAGTGTTTTGACGGCATTTTTCACAGAATGAGGGGGTGGGAGAAAAACCTTGTCTGATGCTTGCATCTGCCTTGAGGAACTTCGAGACCAAAAGCTGAAATAGTCTCTAGATTTTAAGCAAGAAAACCCAGATTCTTCAGGCTAATGGTTGTACCAGCCTAGTGGAGGTTGTTTAAGCTCACATATTAAAGAGAGAAACACACTCCATTGAAAGGATTAGTCCCTCTGAGTTTAAGGAAGCAATAATGGATTAGAAAAGAACAAAAAATAATAATTTTTAAAATATTTTTCCAGTTTGTTCAAGTCATGAGAACATCTACAACTCCAAGGGATAACATCCTCCTGCTCTGGGTAATGGGCACATGTACAGGATAAGACAATCCTTTTCCTGAGGAAACCAATTAATTTTTGAACAAGATGAGCAAAAAATAGTGTTATTCCCTTTTAGAGATGGAGAAAACATATTTAACCATAGCAAGGGAGCTGTTCATGTCTCCAGCAAAGCTAGGAATCACATTTAAGTCCAGATATTATTAGTTGCAAGATCATTCCACCACCCAGTCCTGCTTTTCAATGCATCATCTGCTGCTGTCGATGAGACAAGTTACCAAAAGATTTTGGTAATCACAATAGTTGTACCAACTCCAAACCCTTGTGCCCCACTGGCAACTAAAGACAGCTGTCACAACTACTGACAAAAGAACCCCAAAATCCATAGTGTCACCTTGTAAGCTTAGGTTTTTCTCCATTTATTTGGTCTCATGACAAGGAGGAGCTTAAAATACTCGAGTTAGTTGTCAGAAAGATGCTAAACAATGTGATATTTAAAATTAAAGCACAATAGAAAACCTGCTTTCAAAAATGGTCAGATGATGTTAAATATTTTCTACATCTACAAAATCATACAGTTCTTAGATCATTATTACTCTCACTTTGATTTGACAGAGGAACCCAAGGCACACACTAGCTAGGCTGCACTGTAATGGAGGGCAAATCATACCACTGAAAGAAGCCTGTGTCTTGGTTCCTGGCCCAAATTCTTCCCTTCCCTGGAGACTTAACACAGCCCTCTCTCCCCACACAAAAAAATAAAGGTGGGAACAGGCTATTTTTGACATAACTAAATGACACATGCTTGCTCTCCCACCACTCCCTTTCTCTTTCTGATGACTTGCTGATATGAGTCACATCTTTCAGAGACAAGGACTAGCAATACTTGACACATAAGATGTTAACAGGCCACTAATGCTCCAGAACATTAGCTGCAGTCTAGACTATCTCAGCTCTTGGGAAATGCTAAGTGACAGAGACAGTAGAAGATCTCCTCTTCCTCCTTCCTTTTCCCCTTCTTCATGCTTTTTAAATTAGAAAAACCCAGACACAACATTACACAAATGGATCCATTAAGCTGCATTTTAAAATTCATCAGATATGTATGTTTGCACCATTCTGAAAGCGTGTCCATTAGCTGCTTTTAAGCAGACAACCTATTCACCTTGGAAGAATCATGTGAAGAGTGGGCAGTGATATCTACTGGTACTGTGGCCCGACACAGTCCATTCTTGGGGGGGGTGTATAGTCAATACAGAAAGATAGTTCTGTTCTTCAGTTCATTTCCATGGACATTTTCAGTTCAAATAAACAGACTCTACTCAGTAATAATTAATCTAAGTATCTGAGTAAGTGACTAGGGAGTGACCCCAGTCCCACCATGCATAATCTACTGTAAACTCCAAAGGCTATATACTTGGGATAGGACCCAACTCCAATACCTGCAGTTGCCTGAAGTCATAGCCAGCAGCAGGAAATGGCTCTGGTATAAGATGCCATTCATTACATCAAAGGTAGTCATGGTAATTAAATTTAGCCTGTATGATTTTCACACCAAATAAAGAAAGGCAAGCTCTACTTAGATGATTACTTGACCACTCACATATGCCAAATTAAGAGACAAGAAGCCAAAGCCATGGAGAGGCCTGTCAGCCAGGAAGCCTGTGACAAAAGGAAAAAGAGAATCAAAGTATCTGCACTGTCACCTATTGTTTAGTCCAGCACTTCAACTGTCTTTCCCTCAAGGCCCATATTTTGTCTACTGCAGTAGGGGGGAGTAAACAAGATTAATCAGCATGGGGAAGCATTTAGATTCTGTGAGGAATACCTTTTTCCAACTCAGACACTCTTTCTAGCAATGCATTCAAGGCTGTCTCTGTCTTTTGCCGGTGGGCTGAAGTCTCATTATGAAGCAAAGACTTTTCATCCTCAAGCTCAGCCACTTTGCTCAGGAGTTGGCGTTCCAGGTCTCCAAGCCTCCGCTGAAGCATCTCTCGAAGGTCATTAGGCAGTGCTGCATAGGACACGTTGGCTCGGAGTTGGTGCTTTAAGAGAAACAAGAAGGAGAAAAAAAAAGTCATTTCTAAAGCAGAAATGGCAAAATGTGGATATGCTCCTGATTCAAAGGGAAGAAAGCAAGATGACCGATTTCTCCAGCAAGTACAAGAGAGGCACTGCTTTTTAGCACCTGTCATGTTCAGTGCTTTTATCAGCACTACAGCAAAACAGGTCCTGAAACAAAAGGGCACTTTTCTTAGAGGCTTCCAGTATTTCACATGAAGGAGTATTCATACATTTAAGTTCGATAAAATCAATGTATGAAGCCAGGTTTGATGTGCCCATGCTAATGGAAGTGCATGTGGCACATCAATCAGTTTTTGCTAGCTTACTGCACGTGACATCGCCAACTTAAGTGAACAGAAAGCACTACTGTTTCTTTTTAAGCAATAAACTAAGGTACTTCAAATGCAAGACTGCCAAATAAAACTTTCCCCAGTTTTGATTTGGAGAGTAAGGAAGTCAGACACTCTTTAGAATAAGTATTAGCCCGTGAAAATATTTTTATTTAAACTGCAAAATGTACACCCTCCCCCATACTCTCTCTCAGCTACCACTGCTGTCTGTAAGGATACCAAGAAGCCAACAACAGTTCCACCTCCCATATTATTCTGGTGGGTAAATCTTAAAAAAAAAGCCTCAAAAAAAGTCAGCAACAGCAATAAAAGGATGTTACGCTATCAAATCATTCAAAACTGTACTTGAAAAGCAGTCAAGAGTGTTTAGACCTCCCAGAATAACCTTTAGGAAGTTACTTGCCATCCTCATGCCACCACTGCCTGTGTGGAGGGCAGCAGGAGGACATGCACGTAGCTCTCAGGGCACAGAAAGCAAAATACAACACCCAGCACAACTCCCATGGGAATACTCTTCTAAAATAATTCCATGAGTGCCACTCAACCACGGGCACTGTCCAAGGTCTCATGGAAAACACTTACCAATGGGCTTGGATCAAACCCCCTTTCTAGTCACAGGTATAGGGAATCAGGCTCTTTTCAGCCTATGCCAGACCTACACATCATCTGTCTTCACAACCTGCCCAACACTACCTCCTCTTTCCCCAGGGTCTGCGTGGCTCCATGGGTCTTACTGCCCAAGACATCAGCTCTGTACCTCAAACCCCACAAAAACGCATTCCCAGGGATTTATACATATTAATACAGAAACTAAGCTGGCAAGAGTCAGGAAAACCATCATCTCCCCCCACGCAGTGGGAGGACACGCTCACAGAGGGGCCCTTCAAGTTTTTTACCATCAAAGGGAGCTGTTAAATGCCAGGATAACACGACACACCAAGCATGCAACACACGCCTGGGGCTTGGCCAGTTCGGATTTATCCCCACAAAGCTCAGGCACCGGCCAGCAGCCCGAAGGCACCAGTACACGCTCAGCCTTTCCGAGCCCCTGCGCTGGCCCACCCCACACCCCGGCCCTACCTCCAGGCTCTCCAGCCGGTCCTTCAGGGTCTGCATGGTGCGGCTCAGCTGGTCGATGACCTGCGCCGGGTCCCGCGGCAGGTCGCCCATGGTGTCCTTGCCCTTGCCCAGCTCCTTCTTCCAGGTGCCCGTGGCAGACTTGCCGTCGGCGCTCTCACAGCGGCTCAGCTTGCCGGTGAGCTCCCGGATGGCATCCCGCTGGCTCCCGATGGTCTCCTTCTGCTGCAGGACGGTCTCCCGCAGCTGCAGCACCGTGGCTTTCAGCTCCTCCTCGGGGGGCAGCCCGCCGCCTTGCATGGGCCCCGGGGGCAGCGGGCAGCCCGCGCTGGCGGCGTCCAGCGGCATCGAGGTGCACACGAAGCGGCTCCCCGGGGGGCTCTCCCGGTCCTCCGCCGCCGCCGCTGCTGCTGCTGCGCCCCCCCGGCCGCCCGCGGCTACGGCGAGCAGGAGCCCGGCGACCACGGGCAACATCCCGGCTGGCGAGCGGGGCGACGGCTCGGCGGGGACGCCGGGGCGGTGGCGAGGGCCGGGCCCACCGCGCTGACAGGAGGCCGGTGGCGGCGCCGCCGCCCCGTCCCGCCACACTCCTCGCGCCGCTCTCGCGCCCGCCGCCGGCCCGCGGCTTTTATCGGGCGAGGCGGGCGCGTGGGGGGGGGGGGCGCGCGGCTCGTGCGGCGCGCGCTGGTTGGCTGGGGCCGGTGCTGACGCCGCGCGGTCCCGGGGGCCGCGGCCGGACGGGGCCGGTTGGCAGCGCGGGACGCGGCGAGGGGCGGGCGGTGGGCGCCGCGCTCAGCTCCGGCCCGGCCGGGGGGCAGCCCCGGAGGTGTTCGGCCCGGCCTGCCGCTCCAGGCGGGTCGGCCGGGTTGGGACCGGCTCAGTCCGGTCCGGTCCTGGAAAGCGCTCAGCCTCCCTGGGCATCCTGTGCCTCCGGTCCGGTGTCTCCGTGTCCCGTCTGCACCCCTCTTGCTCCATCCACCTGGCTCCAGCGCGTTGGGCTCCTCGGCCGGCTTCGCCCCGGCGCTTCGATGTCTCTCTTGCCCGGGGGTCGCAGCCGGGCGCGGTAGCTCGATGGGATCCAGCCTGTGCCGGGCACCAGCGCTCCCTGCTCGGGCTGATGCAGCCAGGGATGCTGTTGGGCTGGACCACGGAGCTGTCTGAGCAAAAGCCGGGATAACGGTCACGGTATAGACCAGAGAGGGGTCTGATCTATGGTGAGAAAGGGGCACTTTCAGAAGGAACTGCAGGAATTTCTGTAGAGTGCCATAAAACCACTGCTGCACGGTACAGCCAGCGTGGGTTTGGCTGTATTGTTCAAGGCATCCAGTGGTTTTAATGCTGCTCACAATTACTGTAAGTTTATAACCCCTGACATCAGCGGAACAGTTCTTGCAAACTTCTTATGGATACACAGTGAAAACTGGTACTTCTGCTGTAAAAGACACAGAGACAATTTCCTTAGGCATCAGCAGAGGCTGCTCTTAGGACTTTGAAACCTTTGAGTGGAATTTCAGAGAGTTTAGATATGGAAATTAAAGACACTTTACCATGGGATGAGTAGCTATTACTAAAAAATGTATAACCTGTTTAATACTAATGACTAGAAATAAGGAATAAAGAATGTGTCACTGAAAATATTTTTAGCTTTCGTGCTTTATGTTACAGAATGAGTTGGCAAGATTCAAGCAGCGTGCAGCACACTGACAGTGAAATGCACTTGGTGAAGTCTGGATGATTTGCCCAACTCCCCCAGCAGTGCCCTGTCCGAAAGCCTTGCTGGCCGAGCTGGCTGCAGAGGCTGTTACACCACATGAGTGTGAGATGCAGCTCATGCTGCTTCTTCAAGAGGAGGGAACACAGAGGAGGAGGGATAGAGTTCAGTGAGTGACCAGAAGCTCCGATTTCTGCCTGAACTCTTCTGTCTGGAAAGCAGGTCCCAAGAGTCTGCACTGCTTCCTGGCTGAAAGGAAAAGCAGTACCCGCTCGGGGACAGAGGCTCTGACTAACTCCTCGTTTGACATCTAACTCCCATTGAAATCAACAGGATATCATTGCTTAATCATTCTGCTGATTAAAATTCTGGATGCTGCAGTGAGGAGGACCGTGCACGCACAGTAGGAACAGCTCGTCTGCCAACACTGAGTCTTTCCAGTCCACGTAAGTCCAAGAGCAATGACGTACCTGAATTTCTGCTCTACATGTATGATTACCTGGTGCCTGTCTCACATCACAGCTCCCCTCTCTGAAACATCATGTGAAGCTCTATGAAAAGAACTTAGTAACTGTAAAACACTGGGTCTGCCTGTCCTCGAGGCCTGTCACCCTGCTTTGGGACAACAGTAGTCTGTTGCTTCTACACAGCTTGATTCCACCCTCTGTGATGGGAAATGTGACAGTACCCCATGAAATAACCTCACATTACTTAAACTCTGAAATTCTGACCCCGATTTTAAAACCCACTTTACAATTCAGAGCTGTTCTCAGACAGATTTTGACTCAGTGCATGACAGTGAAAAAGGCATTGCTGCTTTTTTAAATTCCAGCAATGTACAGCTGGAAGGTTTTGCCTAATTATAGATAGATTTTTGTCATAATCTCTTAGGCAGGCAAGCTGAGAAGTAATACAAGCAGCAGCAAGCAATAAACATCTGACTTCCAAAGTTCTGTAAGGTATGTGGTGGTAAATTGCTCATGACAACAAAGTATTGTCCTTTATTACTGTACTGTTTCTTTCTGTCAGGGAGATGGGTAAGACAGAAAGGAATCCCAACCAAATCACCCAGAAATGTCCGTTACCACACGATGAGTGCAGAATTGTGGAGGAAGGGTGGATGCCACGGAGAAAGGTAGGTATGGTCCATCCCCCTTCTCAACATCCTTAATATTTTCCTGTGACACTTCAGTGCTTTCTAAACCAAACCCAAGCAGCACAAGTTACCCCACTTGTAAGTACAGGTAACTTCCTCTTGCATTTGAGAGGTTTTTAAACCTTCCTGGCTCTGTGGCTGACAGGCAGCCTAGCATCTCTGCAGCCCACAGAATGGATTTTTAATTTTTAATTTCATTTTGACAGTTTCTACTGCCTTCAAAAGGGCTCTATTCTCTTCAGAAACAGCATCTGCATGCTAGCTGCTTCTTTATCTTTGATGTGCAACTGTAATAGGTAATCCTGGAACTTCAATATGTATGTAAAATGCATCTGGATTCTCAATAATATAAATTTTGTGGGTCTGGAATTCAGGAGATTTGCCATAAAGCTGCAAACACGCTGCTGTCTGGCCACTAACACAATCCTGCAAAACCTTCTAAATGAATTAGGAGGCTGTGCCTCACTCCAAAGTGCAGCTTTACACGTGAAGGCAGTGTACAAGTGACTTTACATGAAACTTTTTTGATACTTTGGCTTTGTTTCACTCATTATTGCCCAGCTGTTCAGTGAAATACTGACCTCATCTGAAAGGCTCAGCTGAGCCTGGACCTACAGACCCAGGTCTAGAGCCTTTTCACAGGCACTCAGACATTCAGTCTCACTGTAATGGAAGTGAAGCGTTTAACTGCCATGGGAAATTTTCTGAAGTGCTAACTGTCCAACATTGTCAGAAGTACCTACAGTTTAGAACCTGGCCCTAGGGATCGTTTGAAAAAATGATCTTAAATTTCTCTACACACCATTTATCCATTCATAAAATGAACATATTATTGCCCTTCCTCTCTAGCCCTTCTCAAAGTTTAAGCTCTCAGCAGGCAGCAACTCCCTGTTCCTCCATGTCTGTGCATCGCAATGGGACACAGGCTCACCTGACGCTTACTGCTTGTGTCACTGTAGTGTTTGTATTAGCTAGGTTACACTGGTTTATTTAAAATTTACTGAAATTTGCCATTTACAACTCCCAGAAGTTAAACACAGTAATAACTTGAGTGTATCATAGTCAAAGAAGACCGATTCCACCTGTATCCCAACAAGCTTAGTGAAACTGCAGAACTACTCACCAGCAATGAAGCCCAAAATTCTGAACATCGTTCAGTACCCTTCTTAACGTGTTTGCTGAAGTAATCAGATATGAACACAGTCTTTACTTAACCTTTAATATCTACTTCTGACTGCATAAGAGTCTCCTGGCTGCTGATTAGAGATGTGCCACAAAGCTGAACTCCACGTTTCACTAAATTGGGTATCTGGCAAGTCTAAGTATGAGGAAATTAGGGAGGGAGGGAGGCAATTAACCACTTACAGGAAAAGAAGTGTGGAACTCGGGTTTGCCTACAGAAGTTAAAAGTCACGGCACCCAGGGATATTGCAGCATGAGGATTTTGTTCAACAAACTTTAGATGCTCTTAATATTCCCATGTTATATAGCTTTCATGGATAAAATACAGATAGAATATTAGAAGAAACCAATCGTTAAGAGACATGCTCCCTTTTTCTTTCCATATCCTAGGCTGTTCCATGAAAATCATAAGTGAAAAATGTATTCCCTTTCAAGTCAACTGGATTTTTGCCACTGATCTGAATAAATTCAGGATTTCTCTAGATCATCTAAATGATACATTACTTTCCTGCGAATCATTAATTAGAATGATCTTCCTTCTAGCAGGAGAACGGAACTTATTGTAGGGTTACTCACTGTAAGAGCTAACTTTGTTGGAGAGATTCACTGCAGGAACTTTCAAAGAACATCAGATTTAAGACTTAAGAGAAGTTACTGCCTCCAGCATTCCCATGAGCAGCTGGTGACTAAAGGACAGGAGTGGGACTTTCCTGGGAGCACACACAGGCTGCCTGTCACCCCGACACTAGTCACCAACCACCAAACCAGTGGGTCAGCCGCTGCAGGACCTGCTGTCTTCCTGCTACTCTACAGACATTTAGCCCAAAATGCCAGGCTTCAAAATACATTTGAGAAGTGAAACAGCTTAGTCGCAGGGAGAGCAAACCCTGAGACCTTCACCTTTATTATTCAGTTCTTGTTTAATGCATATCTACCTGAAGTTGGGAGAATTTCACCCAATTTGAAGTGCAGTACAAAGCACAAAATTTGGCTAGAGCTATGCAGACTACATGCCAACATGTTTTAAAGTCTGCACGTGTGAAAAATACATTGCAGTGCATCAAATGCTTTTACATGTTCAGAACTGGATTATTTATTGCTCACATTTCTTTTCAAAACCCTTAGTTCACTGAGATTTGGTGTTTTTGCCAAATCAGATGCTACTGTGCAAAGGCCCAATACTGCACTTTGTTCTGTAGCGAGTGAGATGTGTTTCTCCTTTACTGGCTCCATTAGCACCAGCCCCTGCACGGACCAAGCTCTGGGGGCAGTTACTGAACTCCATGGCTGGTGCCTCAGCGCTTGCGCGTGAGCAGGGTAAGGCACCTCCTGTCACATCTCCAAGCACTGTGGATGACTGTTACAGTCCCTGGGCTGGCCTTGGTGGGTTTCTCAAGTCACTAAGCTTACAGGAGTCCCCCAAAATCCTTTTTGTTCTACTGAATTTCAGCAGCAGGTGGATAGTTTCCCTGTGCTGGCCAGGAAATTCTGCCCTTTGTCCGGATGGTTCACTGTCATTTTGGTTTTGGCAAGCTCATTCTGCTTCCAATTACAGAGTTACAGAAACCACAAGTACATGTTTGTATCAGCCATTTGTGTTAGTGCCCGTGAGTACTAGATGCACGCACGTACTCACACGTACATTTTAAATGAAATGCATTTCTGAAGTCACCACACCAGAAATACACAGTTGGATTTAGAGCTGGAATTCACAGACCAGAATGTAACGCTCCCACCTTGCGACAAAGACAGATGGAAAAGAATACATGGGAGATTAGAAACCCAGGACAAAAGGCAGAACAACTTGCAGTGCCTTTCCATCACAGAACATCACTACAGAAGCAGCTCAGTCTTTCATGTCAGGGAGTTAGCTTTTCAATTCTGCCAGAAGTGGAGCGATAACCTTGAGCTCTCCCCACGGGGATTTCCCTCCTCCTCTCACTATTTTTGTGCCTCGTTCTGTGGCTGACAATTAGAAATGCTATTATGTCTTGACCCATACGACATGTGAAATGCCAGAGCACCTGGTGTTCTGAGATGATGTTAAGTCACCTCAATAGGTTTCATCTCAAGTTCTAATGAGTGTGACAAAGAAACGATCCACGGAGAAGCTCTGTAGTGTTCTGGTAGCCCAGGGAAAAGGAAAAGTCATTGTTTGTGGAGACAGTTTGTGCAGGAATCGAGAGGGTGCACAGATGGAAGAAGGTTGACATCAGAAAATTAGAAAATAAAGGTTTATGTAATTTAGGTAAGGATTCTGCACCGGGTATGTCCGAGGCAGAACACCGGGGCCAGGCTGCAGAGTTGATAGTGAACCTGAAGATTAGGTCATTTACACTGGCAGTCAGATTGTGGAGCATTTTGGCTTTCCTGTAATCAGCAGCAGTGTGGCTATGGACCTGTGTAGGGTCCAGCCCCTGGCTCTAGCCAGGTTATTTGCACTAAGAGGCACCTGTGTGTGAGAAGAGTTAACTAGCCCAAATCTTTCCAGATTATAATTTTCAAACATTCACTTGTCATCGTGCTAACTCTGCTTGGCCAGGCTGCAACTGTATTTTCAGAGACTTACTTGGCTTAAGTTCTCCTAACAGATTTACCTTACCCTGCTGACACTCGCTCAGTCCCATTCTGAATTAACCTGTTGTCTTTTCATCACTTAAGATGACAAGATCTTGGGGGAAGCCATTGTCCAGGTTCTACATGGTTTATCACACCCACCTAATTTCACACTAACACCAAATACAAATACTCAGTATTGTAATGCTGTTACCCCCATCTGTATTATCTGACATCTGAGTTCACTGGTAATTTTATGCTTAATTGCTTTGTTCAGTATCTTTCACACAGTGTGTCATCATGAAATGATGTCACAGACAAAATTTCTTTGCAGGCAACAGATATTCATTAGAAAACATATACCAAAATAGCAGCAATGCAATGTAAACATTTTCAATACATTGCTTTTAAGTGGTTAGCAATATTTTAAGTGTTATGAAATGAATGGCATGGAGGTAATTATTTTGTGAAACAGATCCCACTTCCATGTTTTCATTCTGTAATACATGTCCAAAATTTGCAGTTGCAAATCACATGGATTTCATTTTCATAATAACAGAGAATATTTTGCCCATAAATCTTTAATCTTCAGCCTGTGAAAAATATCCTGGACTATGAAAGAGCATGTCTCCTTCCTCGCTGTGCCTCAGCCAGTCTGAACAAGGTCTAATGAGTTTGTGAATAGTGTGAAAAAATCACTGATTCTCTGGCGAGCTGACTGTAGGGCAGGAAAAATCCTTTTTGTCTAGGTTTGATTGAAACTTGAGTTAACTGTCAGTGCCCACACAAACCAGGAAAATAGGATTAAAGGCCAAAGAGATATTAGCAGTAGACATCTTGTACATCTGCTTTGACAGATGATTTTCACACTTCACAGGTTTAACTAAAGATCACTTTCACAGAAGCTCTTATGAAGCTAAACCCCTTTTAAATGAAATGATTAAAAAACAACTGAGGATTAAAGCCTCAAAATCTAAGCTCTCATAAAACTATCCAAAATGTTAATAGTAAGGAAAAATGAAGATAAAGTAGAGCTCTTACATACACATTTTCAAAATAATTAGGTGTCTATACAATCCAATCAATCTGTTTGTACAATGCTAAGAGCCTCAGTCATCTATTTATTTCACTAACTCTGAATCATTAAGCATACACCAAACTCATTTTTATCTCATTTTTATGGAAGCGCAATATGATTTCACAGGCTGTTAAAACTGGAAGGGTGAGACTGAGAGAATCACCTTAGCTTCCTTGTGCTTGTAAAATGACTGCAACAGGCTGCCTTCCAAAAATGATGACTTGAAGTTACCCAGCACACGCGAGCTTAAGCGTGGTGCTGTTTTAGTCTGGATGAATGGCAAATAATGCACTACAGAGCCACTGAGTCAAACAAGTCAAGGAATTTCTTTTCTGTTGTTCTCAAACTTACCTGTTTGAGCTGGGAGGTCGAAGGCACCAGGCACCGTAGCGTGGCCGAAGTTCTGATGCACCTAGTTCAACATGGCATCACCGTGCTGTGAAGAGATGAGCAAAGTTCTTAAAACCAGGATGAGATTTTGGAATCTCTTCCCTGGTATAT
The DNA here is from genome assembly GCA_020800305.1 of Porphyrio hochstetteri. Lineage (NCBI taxonomy): Eukaryota > Metazoa > Chordata > Aves > Gruiformes > Rallidae > Porphyrio > Porphyrio hochstetteri. The sequence continues at coordinate 16,041,238 of CM036920.1, forward strand.
GAAGAAACAGCAAATATTTATTTCTCTGCCAGAATGCTTTTAACCTTTTGGTAAGTGCCACAAACATATGCTGCAGTAATATTTACTAATTTGCATCCACATTTAATTGTTAGTGTTGTCCTGTCACACTTACATAAAACGTTGTTTATGAATGAAAGGCCCTAAAGGGAATATTCTAAAAATAAAGGGAAAAGGGAATATTCTTAAAGTCTTTTCTGACTTATTTGCCATTTTGCTACAACTCAGAGTTGTGCCTTATAACATACTGCATCAGACTCCCTCACCATGCCTGGATCTCTATTTCCCAAGCTAGAAGACAGACTTAATGCAACAGCGATGGAATTAATTGCTGGGGAAACTAAACATCTTCTCTTTTGATGATTAAGGAATTCTTGTTAGTGGTTATGATACTTCTGCTTAGTCAGAAAGATAGCTCAAGCATGGAATTAGTTCCTGCTGTGTGGGGTTTCTTCTTTTTCTCCTAGAGAGCTTTGATACAAGCTCCTGATGCTTAGGGTCTACAAAGATAAAGTCGAGCTGAGACCAAGTGTAAGCACTGCTGCAGAGCAAGGCAGAGGGAGGGAGTTCTTGTGAACAAGGTTCCTTACAAAATCAGACTTGCTCCACAGCTTCCCTCCAGCTGCAGTAAAGGCAAGATTTGTGTATCACTGCTGACCGGGACTCTGAATAAGTGGCTTGATCTTAATAGGAGGTGTATCTTTGATACAAAAAGGATTGCTGAGCAGCAACCAGAGGGCTACAGATTATGACAAGTAGAATATTCCAGTAAAACCCACTTAAAACACATCTGCCATCAAGAATTTTTATCTTCAGCACAGTTCTTTGTGGCTGCTAAGAAGGTCAGGCAAAATTTATGAGATATTTAGTAATCCAGAGGAAATATCATGGCTCAAAATTCTAAGTCTTAACAGGTGTATGCTGTCACTTCAACATTATTCTCATGAGCCATATTTTTCATTATTGCAGATGTTTATTTTCAGTTTGATTGAAAATCATGAGTACTGCCAAATGGGATACCAGTGTCCACAGGAACTGTGTAAAAACAGGAGGTGTATTTACCTCTGAACTGTACTTGCTGAAACCCAGTGAATACTCAGTGTGTACGAGTCCCCAGGTCAGTGTGCTGCAGGTCACCATCCCGCAGAATCAGGCTGCCTGTCTAAGGCAAACTCATCACTCCTTGCACCTCAGCTGAAGTCATTGCTTAGATCTTTTACTGAGAGGTGCTGTCTCTAGTAGGGTTTATTTACCTAGTGTTACTCATTCAGAAGCACCCCAGCCTTCTAAAAATAAGGCAGTACGTTATATGCATTGCTCAACAGATGTTGAATGAATGTAAACACACATCCTAAGAAAAGCAGGGTAACTCCAAGCTCAACTGGGCAGGAGATGATTGCTCTGAAGCCAGCCTGGAGTATCTGAAAATGTTGGTTGAGAGTAGTTTAAAAATCCAAGTACTATTTAAAAATCACACATGAGAGCATTATTTTGGAATAATTGGCTTCACAGAACACAGGCTGATGTATCCTAGGTGCATTACTAACTGTCAGGAAGCACTGAACACACTGCAGTGGCAGCCTCTAATCCACTGAGTGCCATTAATCCGAATGCCAATGCCTGTGTATCGCTTGCATAACAAATGCTTTGGAAACAGCACCTTGCATTGGAGCATAATGATGTGACTGCATGAGATACTTGCTCTAACTTTAGGGCATGTTTATATTTGAAAGCAAATACATATCATCTTAAGAAAGCGTGTATTTTGCACATTAGCTTTCTGGAGAACTGTTTTCCACATTTAATTGAAACCTCTTTATACTTGTGTTAATTTGTTAACTCTTCTGTACACGAGTCTTCTCTGGAATTGTGACTTGTCGTTTCTTTCTTCCTGACCATTCAGTGCTCTCATGCAGCACCAGTTCTCTGTCAGCTCTCCTCATCCCCACTGACTTACTCATGGGTCATTTTTAGAATTTCCTTCCAAGTTTTTAGCATCATAAATTTGACTCATCTGACTTAATCCTTCAAAGATATGTTTTCTTTTTCTTCTTGACAGGATGAAATTTATTACTTCAAATCTTCCATGTGGATGCTGTATCTTATGGTGACTACTGGTGTGCTTACAGAGGTTATGCTGTGATTTTTTTTGGTGAACATTCCCACTTATCAATCCTGCTGTCTAGAATATTTATAGAAAGCAAATGGGAAAGGCACCAACATGGCTAAAATAAATTCAATGCCACATTCAAGCAAACAGTCACAAAGCACATTTGTTTCAAGTCTACTCAGCTGCATGAGAGATTTTTGAAACAAATTTCTTTGTAGTGAAGTCACTACACTTCATTGCTTAAATCACAAGTTTTAATTATTTCCCTTATTAAAGCTGTATTTCAATAATCTAATCAGTCTGAGTATGTGCCTGGTTAAAGCTGTATCAGTAACACCTCTGTCTATGTTTAAATAATCTATAAGCATATTAAGGCACTATTTCACGTGGCGTTTGTAATATATTATGCACGTAGATGAAAGAGGCGAAGGTTTCAGCCTCACGAAGGAAGCCTCAAAGGAGCAGTTAGGCTGTAACTCCATGGTCTCAACCAGATGGGATTCTTTGGGCTAAAAGACAAATAAGCCCACAATGTATTCTGAGCATCAGTTCTCAAGTCTGTTGCTGTAGGGTTCAAGTGCATCCAGGAAATCATTTCCTGAGCCAGAAGTAAAGGGCCACAAATAAGATCTATCAAGGAAGCATCATTTTGATGCAAAGAGACGTTTTATCCTCCAATTTCTATTAAAATTATTCCCTTGAGACCCCCAGCTTAAGAGGGAGATTTGGGATGTCAGATACTTGCTGGTCCCAAAAATCAGCTTTACAAGTGAAGACAATTAAATGTTTGAAAAGTAAGGTAGAAGAAGGAATGTGTATCAGTTAGGGGAGACCTGATCCTTTTATCTTTCACACTTGTGTCAGGATGAGACACTCTACTATGTCACCAGCTTTCCATCAGTTCTGAAGAAGCCCAAAGGGAACCTAAGTATTACACACTACATTTCAGTATAGAAATATTACCCTTTTTCCCTAGAACACTATTGTGATTCCACATCATTTGCAGGATTTTGTAGCTGGATAAATTTAACTGTATGTAATAAATCTTGACATGAAAAAGCATTTTGACTTACTGCTTTGGTCTCCAGCAAGCACTGCCCTGTTGACTTCATTTTCAGCAATCAGCTCACTCACTTTGCTCTGTAAAATGAATGGATGGTTTTATTTGGGTTGGTTTGGTCTGCAGAGCTAACTAATCAGTTTCTTATACCCCTGTGGATAAAATCAAAGTCCTCTCTAGTCAACGAGAGGGTGATTAGGGCTTTGAGCATACAGATAAGCTTATTACAGCAGACATGGAAACTGTTCCCAGTCACAGCTGCAGAATCTGCTCATGCACTTACAACACTTGAGAGGTGTTCATCTAATCTGCTGCCAGGGACTGGAGCCAAACCCAGATCAGACGTTTTCCTATTATTTAAATCTTTAAGTACGTATCAGTAATCTAATTGCTTCCTAGCTAATGGCAGTGGGACAGCCTGTTGGTCATTGCAAAAGGTGTCTGTATAGACAAAAGTATAGTGGTTTTCCTTTAAAAATAGTTAAAGAAATTATACTGTTCAGTTGCCAAACATCCAAGCATGGCTGATCTCCAAGGGTCAGTAAGGATCCTGGTTCTGCCTCTGGCTGTCTACTACATTAATTACGTGCTCTTGCAGCTCTCCTAGGTCCTAGGAAGGATGCTCAGCAGTTACACATCCACAGGCTTCTTTGATAGCTTTCAAAAACATTAACATTTTTACATATTTAATATAAGTATTTTTAAAAATATCTGAATGGAGACAGACAAAAGAAACTGCATGAAAACTCTCCTTGATGCCCCCTTTCTTTCCAAGATTGAAGAGCACATACAATTATAATTCCACATGGAGCTACAGAAAGCTAATGACTGAGACACATCAGGCTGTATTTTAGAAGTACGCAGAGTGTGAAGAAAATCCAAAGGGAAAGGACAAAAAATTTGGGAATGAGCTAGCTAGCAAGGACATCTCAGAAAGCAGTTGTGTAACATCTAGTTTTGAATTGTCAAATGGAAGGAATGCAGAACCAACAAGTAACCTGCAGAAGTGGCCTTAGTGCACATTCCTCAAGGAGAACTGGGAGGTGACTCAGCTGCACCTCTCTACTATTAGTTTTTCATTCTCTAACTGCAGGAAATACGGTAAAAAAGATGATGTCCAGATTACTGACTTCACAAAACAGAACATCTGTGTAGTAGCAGCAAAAAAGCTGCCCAGGTCTCTTAAGGGTGTTGAGCAGAGTAGTATATTCCCTAATTCCCACCAGCTTTCTAGCTGTTTGGGCTGTGCAGAACAGCCTGTTACACATGCCCTGGGCAGTCACTGTATGACTGAAGAATATCTGTCTTAACACTCTCATTTTTAAGCTAAATTCCCACCACTATAAGGACTCGGGCACTTGTATATTTTACGAGTATAAATCAAGACTTGCAGCTCTTCCTTTCTGTTTCCAAATATGCCTCTGAGATACTCTTGGAGCATTTAAAGGGGGGGGGGTTTCACTGTACACATATTAGCATATTATGAAAGAAATAATTAGCATATCAAATGCTGGAGATCAATTAGCTGCCAAAGCACCAGTCTAGACACAAGCGCCTGACACTTGTAATAAAATCAAAGCCAAGCTGGCCAAATGCTGCTGCTAACTCAGTGTGGCTTCTCAGAACAGACACAGAAAACGTTCATTCATTACCCTCTGCACCAACAGCACGGAAGCTGATTATCATCTGCTTCCATTTACTGCTATTGTTAAGCCAAATCCTAAATGAGTTCACAGATTCAGAGAGTCTTCTTTTATTACCCATGTCTATCGACTGTGTGTTTTTATCCACAATTGCCACTTGGTTCCAGTAACTCCTGCACTTACTCTTGAGCTCTCTTTAGGTACTGCTCAGGAGCTGTCTTCTCCTCCAGACCTCCCCATGCTGGAAAACAGAAAGCTCCTGTAGAGAGCGAGGGATGCACTCCTGGTGCACAATACAGTTCAGCTGCAGAAGTTGTGCTGTGTCAAGACTCTCTGAGGTTTTGAAGGAGTCTGAAGAGGATTTAACTCATGACGATGAAACAGGGCCAGAACACTGCACTGCACAAAGTAGAGATCAAATACATTTTTGCCCTCAAAAGAAGCATAAGAAATTGTGAGAGCTGCAATGCCATGGTGAGCTGAGAACGAGCAGCCCGAGGCAATACATGTCCGGAGAGCAGCAAAGACAGCAAAACAAGCAGCTGCGCACCACGTTCTGCAGTCTGAGTATGACCAATTGCTCGTGAGATTTCCCTGTACCTAAAGAAGAGAGAAGGAAACCTTTCCTTCTACAGGAAATGTAATCAAATCAGAGCTCAAATCTCTGCTCGGAATTCACCATACACTTGTATATCAAATGCCTTCTGACAGCTGAGGTTCTTCATTCATCACTGCAGCTTTGCCTTCTCTGCAAAACTTCTTGCACTTTTGCCTCAATCACACTTCCAGGGCTACAGATGGTTCAAACACCCATTTACGTTCGTGGGACAATAACCTCTGATGCACCATTATCAGATTTCTACCTGCAGATAGGATTTAATTCAGGGCTGTATTATGTGACCGTGCATTCAGGAAATGAAGGCGACTGACTGACTGGAATTTCATCCCCATGTTAAAGCAGAGACAGTTCAGGGAAGAAGCTGCAGACAATGGTTTAGCATTAGATTTATTCAACTTAAAAAAGGAAAATCATGCAAAAGCTAAAACTTGCTATGACTCGGTTACTTTATGACTCCCACAAAGTATTCTCCAACACACAGCATTTTTCTCACCTCTTTTCTCTACATCCAAAGAATAAACAGCAATTCAGCACAGAAACTTTTTATCATTGCTTTTATATGCTTTGTTTTGAACTACTTTTCAGCAGGATGCTGGCAGACAATAAATTCTAGTTTTCAGTCCTCAACTGGAACTTCTTTCTGAGAAGACTAGTCATACAAATTGACTACTTTGGGGAAATAATTCTGTTTTCACCCTTCATCAAAATGTGAAATGCCCATATTTTTATTTTTATATGCTGCAGACCTACCATAGCATCTTATCTGAGTGCCCTGGATGCACCAATACCACTACTGCGAAACACAAAGATGAGTTACTTCTGCTGTTCGCCAACTCTCAGAGCTCTGCAAAGAAAGTAGACTACACCAGCTGCCAAGAAAACCCAAGGTTAACTCAACTTTTGCTCCCAAGATTTCACTTGGTGGTTTTCTGATAGGTATCACCTTTTTTTCCTGTTGGGAAAGTCAGTGTTCGCCTCCTATGGGATAGCTGGAACCCACAGCTGGATTCATCCCGTGCTGTTGAAAGGCATTTATGAAGGATAAATTTATGAAGGATATTTAATTTATACTTTTGTCTTGTGCCTCAGATATTCTCACATGAACCTTTATCCCCTCCAGGAAGCCAAACTGGAGGGGATAAAAAGACTCCTAATGGAACAGAAATCAATGCCACAATACATCTTCAATTATTTGTTAGAAATTGGTTAGAAATGCTGGGGGTTTGAGGGAAGGGATGCATTTGGATTTCACTTACTATTGTCATGAGTGTGGATTTAATGTAATAATTATACTTCAGGTAAGATAAATTTACAAATATCCTAGTAAGAAAACACACAAATATATTCATAATTTAGACATTTTCAATAAAATCATCTATTACTTGTTCAAGAAGTGAGAAACTCCTAAACATCTGCACTGAGCTCAGACAAAATACTATGGATTGCTAAGAATTCCCTGAATATTCATTTCATTTGTTTCTGTTTAATTCACAGCATATGATGTTTTATGCTAGTAATTATGTAAAATCAACAGTTATGAACACAAATAAAGACCTTTGCAGAGTCTAGCAGAAAGCACAGTACTATGTAACAATGAAATCCATTAACAAGAAAAAAAAATTAAAATACTGGCATCATTTCAAAAATGTAAAGTGCTCTGTACAGCTGGAAGAAGCACTTATTATTTATACTCTGGAGCCTTTTTGTTCACATCTACCAACATATTTACCATTGGCAATGAAGGTGATTTAGCAAGGCAAAAGCCAAAGATTATTTCCACTCACACACACACACACCTCCCCAGCAAACTTCAAATCCAGTAATACTCAGGTTAGCCCTTCATGTTCTTCCTCTCTAGTGACTGACAGAGATGTGAGAGGCTTATTGAGATGCACTCAGATCCGAGTGGAAGATGCTGTGTCACACTACAATGTCTGGATTTGGATATATATCTGAGGTTAAATGCCAGAAACACATTTCAGCTTGCCAAGGCAGGTTGCTGTCATTAATAATGCATTGCATTCTACAACAGAGAAGCCACCATACATACAGCCTTTTACATCTACCCATTTAACTGCTGCTCTAACCCACAAAGCATGGGTTTTTCACACAAAACCCTGTCTGGGGGTTTTGGCTGTGAGCACACGGCCAGTGACTCTTGGGAGCACTGTTCTGTCTGGATCAAGAATGTCAGAAACTATCAAACTTGCAGAAAACCACAGAGTTGCTTTAAAAATCTACCACAATACCCCAACTTCTACAAAAGAAGTTTATACTATTTGGAACAATTTCTGCACATGGGTCTCAAACTGCAACAAAAGAGCCTTGCCAGAGCTGCCTGCCTGCCAGCCAGCAACGAGCCTCCGCTTCCCAGGCACTTTACTTTTGATCCTAAAGCTCCCTGAACACTCTCAGCTTCCCCTCTGTGCGTAACTTGAATTACCCACTCTGCGCAGTTCTAAAATCCAGTTTGCTGGGGTGTATAATCTCAGGGTATGTTCAAGACATCCTGTAGCTGGGATAATCTAGAGATTTTTGTTGATATGTGTCTTTTAATAATAACCTGGAGATGGGAAAACTCTCCAAGTAGAGGGAGCCCTAGATTCAATTTCCTCATTAGCCCGAAAGGCTGCAAACGGCATCTCCCACCACCCCAGGAAAACCTTCCAGGCTGGGACTGCTCTGGAGAGCAGGCAGCCTCCTCCTTTCCCATGCAGCAACTGCTCCACTGCATAGAAAGGATGCAGGATTCCCAGACAGAAGTGAAAAAGCAAATGTAATGCTATTATTCATATAAATTATTTAATAGAAATCTAAAGCTATTTTACCATTGACTATTTATGCCAGAGTACATGCCAGTACGTGCCAAAGTAGGTGCCAGTTAGTATCAGCCGGAGGAACAAAGCCACTACCTCACAACTAATTACACTGCCAGAGTCCCAGCTTCAGCTAACACTGTGTGATCAAATTCCTGTCAATAGATACTAATGAAGAGATCCTACTGATGGTGTTGAAGCTTCTAACTTGACAGTGAACTGCCTCCACAAAATCAAAATGCATATACAAACCATGGTGAGTGGGTATGAGAAAGTATCTGTTTACTGAATAAATAAAAAGTAATTGCCCTGTCAACTTCTAGTTCTGATGTGCTTCTGAAAAAAAAAAAATTCACTGTACAGGCAGGGGAAAAAAAACCCCAAAACCACTTAATTAAGGTATGGTTTCCCTGAATCTGATAAACACAATCCCAAAGCATCTCTTAAAAAAGTCAGAGCCTGTACTTTACAGATATCTATGCTTCTGGCAAAATACCAAATTATACTTAGCTGGAAAGCAAAATCTACACTGGGCATCAGGGACTAACTTAAAGATGTAACTGGAATACTTCCTGAGGAAGGAAAAAAAAAGGCAAGATGTGTTATGAAGAGAGAACACTCTGTGTTTGGCTTCATTAGTTCTCAGAAACAATTACCCCTCCATCGCATGAACAGTGGATGAGAAAGACTGCCTCCAAATATAATATGCTCTCAGAGGTGGCTGTAGCTCACACTGTCTATCAAAAAGGGCTCGAGGTGCAGGAAAAGAGAGCTCTTTCCACAGTCATTACTCTCTCACTGCTGCAGGCAAGGTGGAAATAGCCCAGGGGAAGAGAGCAGGTGGACCTCGATCCCATCAGCAGCACACCGTTACCTGATGAGGTACAATGCAGGAATAACCTGCAACACTGAACAGGCACAGTGCTTATCAGTTTGCTCTGCAGGAAACAGTGAGCTAGTGAAGAACTGCAACTGTGAGAGGCAAGTTTGCATCTTCAGCCTGCTTCTGGCATAGCCAACCTGTGTGTAGCACCATGGCTGGGAGCTGGCCAGGCCAGCTGGGACATGGGATGGTCTCACTGGGTGCACCCATCATACACCTCTCCACGCACGTGGACTTCCTTCCTTCCTTCCTCACACGCTGCGTTTATATATACACACACACAGATTTTAATTCTCTTTTTAAAATAATACTACTGCAAGCTTTTTACACTGCAGTGTGCAAACTGCTTTCTACTGAGCTGACAAATCAGAATAAAAGTTTCTAAGCACTCCCCATACTGACACTGAGGTCACACACAAGATTATTCTCTACATCTCAAATGACTCTGCATTGTGGCAAGTCAAAGCAGTGCAGTGTGGTATGAACAAAGATAGGCATTTACTAATGATGGATCCAAATGTTAACGTTAGGATGGATGTTGAGAACAGGTTCCCACAATCTGATGTTATTACACCCTAGTGAAAAACACTGTGCCTCACCACTTAGTAAAATCTGCTATGGTACAGAACCGAAAGCTGCCCCAAGGAGGACTCTGCAGAGGAAGATTTCTTCTAACATGAGAGGTCTCCTGTGCAGGAAGGGAACATGGAGTAGAGAGCTGGGAGAAGTAGGACCTGTGACATTAGTAGAGGCTACAACAGTCGTCTTGTTACGGAACAGAAGGTCCAACACAAGAACAGTTGCAGGATCACAGGCTGCGAGTGTAATTGAATGCTTCCTCTGTCCCCTCTCCAGAGTGCTAAGCAGAGTGTCCCACTGCAGCTACACTCCACAGTAAGAGAAGCCAAGGTTTTAACGGGTCTCTGTATAATATTTCTCACCAGTGAAGAAAGGTAGTTGATTTCCCAGCTCAAAGATTTTTTTACTCATATACAGTAAAGCACATAAGGAACCTTTTTTTAAAAAAAAATCCACAAACACATTTTTGAAAAAAGGAGGATTTGGGAAATTTAGGGAATCTGCATATTCTAGGGAAGCCAGCAACAACTGACATATGTAGGGAGGTCTGTATCTCTGTGTTTCAAACCTTGGCTTCAACCACTGTTGACAACCCAGAAGCACAAGTTCATAATGCCATGTCTCTTCCCCTTCTTCTCCAGACTTTGTTTTCACCACCAATAAAAAGGTACCCTGACAGTTTAGATTATGGCAGCAGAAACCCCCAACATTAATATAAAAAATCTATTAATCCATTAATATTTGAATCTATTCAAAAGGGAAAGAAGCAGCTCACACTGCTCAGAGAGCCCAGGCGAATCTGTTTTGCTGCATTTCAAAAAGGTCAGGAGCCTGCGATGGCACCTCCACAGAAGCAACAAGTTCCAGGTACTAAAGGACCATCAGTGAACCTCCGCCAAGAATCCTTTCCTTGTCAGACTAACTAATGCCAAATCCAATTCTATTCTCTCTGCTGTTGCAGAATGCCATCAGGAGACAGATAGTATCTTAGATATGTCTCAAGATATATATGTTTTTCCTGTTTATTCCATTTCAGAAAGCAGATATACTTCCCTCTGAATAAATCTATCTTGGAAAGATCCATAGGACTAAAAGAATTTCATTGTTTTGTCAATATTTCAAAAGAGTGAATAGTGTGACTTATACTGCTATGAGTCATCCACCTCAATATTGATTTCAAGGAAAATCATGCAGTACCTGATTAAAGATTATTGCTTACTCTTAAAGGACTAATTGTATTTTATAGTACTCCACAGATTTTGGAGGAAGGTAAGTCTTGTCAGATCCAATACTCCCAACTGACAGAAACTGTCAACAACAGATTTCTGAACATGTTTTGAGCTTTGAACTTAATCCACACAATTTTCTGATGCTGAGAGACCAGAATACTCAAAAGTTATGTGGCAATATCAAATTGGAAAACACTTCCTTGATCCTTCATTTCTTAATAAGTAATTTTCAACTATTTAGAGTGAAAAGCTACCTAGAGGACCGATTCTCAGTATTTTTCTATTACAGATACTCACTTTAAGTTGATAATGTTTGCAAAAGGAATGAGGTTGGGTAGAATGGAAAAGCATGAACAGTATCACAATACAGGTCTTGGTAAACTGGACTGAAAAGGTTCTTCTAACCAGGTGAATACAAGGTTTGGAATGTCAAACACTCTGATCCCTGACTCTTAAAGGAATTGTCAACACCAAGTATCTGAATACAAGCTGCCAATTTGTAGGTTGAACCAACAGCTGCAATTTATGATCTGTGGTTCTGTAGGGAAGTGTAACAGGTGGTCATTATTCTAAATGTTACTACTTGTAAAATCTATAAGTAACAAGTGCTACAGGAATCATTGGTGCAGAGTTTGCCCCGTGTAATCTTATAATATATAACATCAATCATAATGCTGCTGCTGCCATTATTGACAGATTTGTAAACTGGAGTTCATTCTTTAATGTTATTGCAATCCTAACTTTGGTACCTGGAGCATATCAGGAAAAAATCTATAGGAGGCAGCTATGGGCTTGTCAAATTTCTCACATTTGATTTAAAACAAAGCTGCAATGGGTTTGATCAATGAGGTACTGTGCTGATCCTCGTCACAATTATTAACAACATCACCAGCATTTATATAAATAAACTTTCACAATTTTCCAAGTAAAATTACAAACCTTAGAGGAGCCAAGTCAATGTCAGCTTACTGCATTGTATTTTATGGCTACGCAGAGCTCATACATCACTTCTTTGTAAACACTCTGGTGGCCTTGATGCAGTATGCCTTCTTAGAGTATAAAAATAAAAACCCTCTTAATTATCACAATAAGAAGCAGAAGGAAAAACAATGCTATTCATTAAACCTTCCCAAATTTTTTTTTTTTTTTTTTTTTTAAACACAGTTTGGGGTTTTTTTACCCAGTAAAGTACATCATAAAAGCTGAGTATAACTATTGCTATTATTCAATTTTAACATTACCAAAGATGAAAATGTTGCAGAATTTGTATCAGATTGAAGAAAGGATGTTGAGCTATTTCCTGACACATTTATGGCAGAAACAGAAAGGAACACAGATACAAAGATCAAGCTCTGCAATTTCCAATTGCAAATCAGAGATGGATCGAAGAATTAGGAAAAAAAGCACTTTTGAAGCATCTTTCTGGTAACATTTCACATCACAGCAGATGTTTGGAACAACGATACATAACAAGTCTGTTGTGGTTTTTTCTGGACACAGGATACAGTGTACAGCAGTAATGTTTAATGAGCAGATCAGAGTACTCACATCTTCCATTTTAGGAAAAGGCTAAGGGGATTTGTTCACCTCCAATGGCATCTCACTTTTTCTAAGTCTATTAACTAAGCTCTGCCAGAAATGATACACAAGCTCACTTGTGAGGGGTAAACATTTGTTGTTGTAATAATGCAACCTACACAGCATGCTGGGTATTTTCAAAGCATTTTCCCAGGCACACCGCTTCCACCCAGTTCCACCTCACCCTTTTCTCTGCTTCTGTGTTTCTCAGGATCAAAGGCAAGCCATGAGTATTTTCTGCACAGTATACAACACTGGTCACTCCCAAGTATTGCCAAAGGTTGTGCAAGAGTGGCTTTGGGAAGTGGAAAAAGAGCCCAAACAGACTGTTCAGCTCCTTTCTTTTCTCTGTAGCTGGGTTATAATGGTTCATTTTGTTAAGAACTGTTTTCTAAAATAGCAGCATTATCGCTGGCACGTGGTGCACACAGATGGTGAGACAGAGTGGATGGGAGAGGATGCAGTCAGTGAGGCTCGGGGTGCTCTGTAGAGCTTGGAAACATGAGTAATCATGGAGTAATGCTTTCTTGGACAGAGCAAAACATACTTCCCAACAGCTGGAATTCCAGAGTTTTGCAGCATGTTTCACACACCCCCTTCTGCCTAAGGATGTTTCAGAAATACTTCTACAAAGTTCTAAAAAGAAATAGCTTAAATTCTGAATTTACAGCAAAATATTTTAAGAAAAAGGGTACCACAGCACACTTCACACTGCTATCAACAGCAAATGTTTAAATCCCATCTAATTCCAGAAAATACTGAAGAATTTCTTTCATTTGTGCAGTTTAGATGAACATACAAAAGGCACATAAAAAGTATACAGGAGGAGATCCTTAAATGACAATTTAATTCCTGACAAAAGGAAACAACCTTCCAAATGGGAAATAAAAACTAAATTCCAGAATAGGTGTAATTAGAGACTGAGTGTGAAAGTTTAGCCTCAAAAAGAAACCATTTTCAATCTGTAAGATAGAAAATGGATCCAATCCACCGCAAAGCATTAAAAAACAATTAGACAATAAGCAATCCAAAGTTTAAGATGACAGAATGATCACCAGAACCATTTGTCCGAGGGCATTCTCGTGCAATGAGCCCATCTCAAAGTAGATAAATAAGAACAGAATGAGGTTTTATTATGACAAGTATGCTGGGCATTAACTCCTAGCCACAAAATCATAGAACATCCTGGAACACTTAAGATTTTTTGCCAGGATCATTTGGGATCTTCAAGCAGCTTTGTACTGCTGCCCTCACTCACTTAGTAAACTAACACAGAGAAAATGAGGTGAAATGCCAAACCGCCCAGGGAAGCCAAGAGCAGTGATCTCTGCTGAGTTTAGTACCCAAGCCCTTAATTATGCTGCCTCCAAAAGTTTCTTATAAAGCAGGAACAAAGGGCTTCAAGAAGCTTCTGATGTTCAGTCTCTCTGAACAGAGTTCATTAACACAATAGCTTTTATTTTTAGAAGTATAAACATCTGGTAATAGGCTTAATAATACAAAGTATCTGACAAAATTGCTGTAATGTTATTGCGTGTTGATAACCAGTGCTAACATCCATAAACAGTCCTTTACATACAACTTCCACTTCATTACCACACTGTACTGTATTCATAGAAACCACTGATTCCTAAACTAAAAAACAGTATCATAAAATCTAATAAAATGTCCCTGACAATTGAATAAAAATTGAGTTTTAAGAGTCTACACTAAAATTATTATGGAATAATTTTATTCCTAAAAACTGTAACCAAAAGACTTTTTTTTATTATAAACCCCTGTAATTAAATCCTGTTCAGTTGATTATTTTGATAAGGAAACTGTAACCCATGGCAATATTAATCTCATTAACTTCACTAAATAAATAAATACATGGATAGATAAATAAATAAATAACTGTACGGCATTAATCTCACGAAGCGATTCTAAATTATACGTTTTATTATCCTACAGAGATTTATACTCCCATTATCTCTTACACCCACATAAGATAAAGCAAGTGTAAATCTGTCTTTCTCCATGCAGGGAGTTTCTTAATGCTGTATTAGAGAGGTGATTATTCTGTCCTCACATTTCATAACACTGTTTTCTTAACAACCAGAAGCACTCTCACTTAATAGTAAGACAGATGTTTTGACTGAGAGTAGCTAGGGATATGCACTAAAACTAAAAATGAAAACCCCAAACAAATAAACACTGAAATGTACATAAATGCTGATGCAAAGGGTGATCTTCCACCATCAAGTAAGATGCTTAGCAAAGATTTCCTCTAAATATTTGCAGCAGCCAAAGGGATTACATTTTTATGCAACTTATTTATAAATTACATTTACTCAAACTGCAAAACATCCAATTCTTTCTTCTTCTGTTAATTGTGCACAGGGTAGGGCCATCGCATCTGTGCTAATCCACACTCATATATAAACAACAGAAGCACTGGCTGATTGCATCTAAATTTAGGCACAATTTTTACCAATGCAAATGGTATGAGAAGAAATTGTTGTAAATATGTCATATTGTGGGATGATATAAGGAAATGCATCAATTCAGCTGCGATGGGCTTCTGACTGGAAAGTTAGCTGCCATCCATGTGCATGTAGTAACTACTTGCTCAAGCAATTAAAAAAATTCTGCTGTCACGATGCTCCCTGGAGAACAAGGTGGTATCTTGGGTAGATACAGTCAAGACTTTTTATAGATGAAATTTATACTATGACTTCAAGAGTTAATGAGTATGCCAGTTTAACCATTAGAAAATAATGTGAAGACCACCTGAAAATTCTTTACTGGTGTTGGAAATAGTAGCAGGAGTAATATAATAAAGCAGCAATATCATAATTCGACACATTTCTTTCAATAGCAATAAAAGGACATTACTTGTTCTGTAACTCTTGTTAAATTCATAACTTGCATAGTAACTGAAATGTAATTGATGGACACGTACTGCAACATGGTTACACATGCCACTTTATAAATGTATGTTACAGGTTTTTATATGAACTAACATTTTCATGCAAGACAGCAGAGTTTAATGAATTGGCAGAACCATGTACTTGAAGCAGCAGTAACACACCTTAGAGAATACTCTCATCTTGACGCTTGAGAAGGTTTGCATACAAAACAGTTCTCCTCAAAATGAAAATATAAAAACTCTGGTTGCTCAAGGAAAAATAATAATTCACAGACTGAGTTTCTCATTAAGCCTGAGATGCACCCCGTATGGGTAGAAGGGGGGGTGTGTGTGACACGACATTCCCTCCTCTGTCCACCAATCCCGCAGCCATCGAAGACCCAGTGCACCAAAGGACAGCTTTAGGGATGCTCTACATCATGCCAGCCCCCTCGGGTCATCCTAGCAGTTTACCATGACCCCTGCCCAGCAATACTCAAGCCAAATGCTTTTCAGTACCTCCCCAACCAAGTAATTCCCTGTTCTAGTTCTGTGTCTCCTCAGGACAGCCTTCCACAGGGAAATCCCCAACCACTTCGTTAGCTCAGCTTTCAACCAGCTTTGATCCAAAACAGTGGCTCAAAGCAGCAAGGAAGGAAAGGAAAAATGGATATGCCCCTCAGGATTTTGCATCTATTGAACCAGATTCTGATCTGAGTTTGATTAACGTACATCCAGATGAACTTCACTGAGGACAAGGGATACAGATCAGGGAACATTATTTTGCTGCTCTAACCAGTATTAAGCACAGCTGTTTTTTTTTTAAGTAAACAAAGAAAATACTACCACTGTGCAAAAAAATATTCAGCTCCTATAAATCAGCAAAGCTCCACTGAAGTCAACTGAGTTATGAAAATTTACATCAGCGACAGATTTTCTCCAGTACGTAACAAATCCTGTTCTGTTTGCTCCCCTGGGCCTCAGCTCAGGCTCTACAGGAATACAACTGGAATTATTTTTTCCAAAATGAGCATCAACACATTTTCTCCTGAGTCACATATTCTTAGCTTCTCTACACTGCACATTGCCAAGATGACTAAAAAAGCTTTAAAAAGTAATTAAATGTTTTTTTCAATAAAAAACATCAGCAACACGATTTTCTTATACAACTTGGAAAACTCACCTAATTTTATTGCCATTTATTGTACCAGAATGCTAAAAAAGCAATTTGCTGTAGAAAATAGATCTCAGGATAATATACAGTACTGAATACTATGAAGAGGGAAACTTTGAAAGAGAACAAACAGCACATCTGAAAAGGCCACATGAAATAAAATGCTGTGATATGACTGACTTCAGCCAGGAGCTATAAGGGACCAGATACCAATAAAGTTATGATGAAAAAATTAAGTCCGAACACATGTAACTAACAGTGATCTTGGAACCAAAGTTGTTCATACATGAATTTTATGGATTGAAATTTATGTACAAATATTTGGATTTCAGAAGAGAAAATAGATGAAGATCCCCTTTCTTTTATCTGGTTGGAAGTGGTTCTTTTCACAAGACAAGGCACCTGTCCCATTTCAGCTTACGTACATATAGTCTGTCTTGAAAAGTATGACTGACTTGTAAAGACCAGTATGGACAAGTCAGAAAGCATCAGAATTAGATCTGTTTGTGTTCATCCAACTTAGGGAATCCTTGTGTATATGCTGAAACACTGGGGTATTACCTTGCTTTCACATGATCTCTTCTTTCAGTGTAAACGCAGCCATTCCCCACAGTTGGGCTGCTGCGGTAGCAGGAAGGGTAAGGGTTTCCTCTTTTAAGAGAGAAACAGTTTGAATCTGAAAAGTTTATTTGCTGCACTGAGGCCATTACCAAAATGTCAGTCAAATCCAGAGAGGTCATGATTAGTCACATTAAATCCTGCTTGGAAGCATACAGATCTTTGTGGCTTACTGTTTACAAGGGCCAAGCGGTCAGTGCACAAAGGGACAGCTTTACCCTGTCCCTTGCAAAGTCATCTGCCAGCCTGCTAGTACACACTACTTGTGAGTCAGAGTGTGACATAGCTAAACACTCTCAGGAGACCTAGAGACAGAGACACCAGCTAAAAGAAAAGAAGTGACCAGCTCCACTATAGCAATCAAAATTTGTTAAAAGATTTTCCACCAACTCTAACCAGCAATGTTTCCATCAGAAAGTTTAAATCATAGATGCAGTTACTGTAATAGCAAGAACAGCATCGTCCTGAGGAGACAGCCCTTGGGAAGCAAAGATTTAGAACGGCAGTTCTCAGAATTCACCAAGGAGTAGGATACCATTCACAGAAATAAAGTGAAGAGTTTCATATATAGTCAAGGATTATAAGAAAAATAAATTCTATTTTTCTTTTTTCCCTTTTTACCCCCTTTTTAATAACTTAAATCTGAATAAGAGCTTTATTTAATGAAAAGTTATGGTCATCTTTTCTAATTTCGCTTTTGGTGCATTTTCTATTTATATAAACAGATTATAATATACAATACAGCAGGACACATCTCTCTCTTTAAAGACAGAACCTTAGGAATTCTAATGCAGAAAAATTTTGTCTAAACTATCTCCATTTGTATTGGTTAAAATATACTCATTTAACTTCAAAAACAACATTTGAATTACACTGGTATCAACTAGTAAAAAAAAATCTGACTCAACATAGTTAAGCCGTATAATGTTGATAGAAGCAAACACTAAAACTAGCAATTCACAGCAGTTTCCTAGAACACTTACCACAGTCAGGCTGGAAACTACAGTGTAGATGTTTGTTTTCTTCAGGAAACCAGGAACAGTTGGAAGCAAAGGCAGCAGCACAGCACTTGAAGAGGGAACTGGCCCAGACCTCTGAATTTACTGGTTTTCCTTCCAGCTGTATCATTAGTTTTGCAGGTGACCTTGGATAAATTGCTGCTTTTCTTTCTGTCTCAATCTTCTCATCTGCAAATAGGTACAACAATCCGTTGTAAAGCTGTGTTTTAAATCCACAGGCAGAAAGCTCTGTAAGAATTATCCTTGCCCACCACTTACAACAAGTACAGTTTCTTCACAATGGAACAGAGTCTGCAAGGCCTTCGAAGCAGTGTTTTCATGCACTTAAATTAAGTTTCTTAATGCACTTCTGAGCTATAGTCATGTGTGTTATTTTAAAAGATATATGACCACAGTTTCTGACACTTAATGACACAAGAACACCAATATGGGCCTGTGAAACCAGATGCAATGTACCTCAGTGCCCCCTCCTACACCTGGGTCTCCACATTTGACTGCAAAATAAGCAAAGAAAAATACCCAAAACCTTTAAATAGCTAAAGCAGAGTGGCAGTTATCAGATAAAACATTTACCAAAGTATTTAGAATATATACCACAAAGGCATTTTATTTTGCCTCATCTGCCATGCAATGATCAAGATGAAATATACATACTTTTAACTAGTAAGCAATAAATTTGCTAAAATTAAATTACCAGAATATACTCACATATTTGAAAAATCACATTAAAAATGGCAAACTGCAGGAAAAAACAGGTTTGCAACTCGCTGTTACTGTTTGTAACTCACTCAGAACCAAAAAGAATACTAGTTTTTGTACAAGTAGGGAGATGATGAGGTCAGAAACATCCCATTCGGAAGAGACTGTAGGATCGTTTGCTTAACATTATTGAGCATCTTCTACTGACTGTTTATGCTGAGCTCTTTTTTGCTTGGCAGTCCAATTATAGATGCTGCTGTTTATTTCTAAAGTCTACGGAGAAAGTTACAGACTGGTTTTGGCACAGAACCACCAACGTGGAACATGCTCTGACCCAAATTGCCTTCTTTTCTCTTCCCAGCATGAATCCGATCTCCTCCCCAGAATTTTTCATGAAATGGGTTTGGACTGGAGGCCAACTTCGTGATAACTGATGGCAGTTAAGTCATCTTACTGCACTTGTTAAAAATAGGGTTGGAGGATATCTGTTCTTACAACTAACAGTTGTCATTTTGACATAACACTTTTTTATGATGTGAAAGTACTTACAGAACTGGGCAACACTTCATCTTTTTAATAAGTACAGAATCATGAGGTACATTAATTTCTTCTTTAAAAGGATTTCTAAAAAGCACTAAAGAGTAATTTTATTCTCTTTTAAAAGTGCTTTCAAAGAGGGTGTTAACAGCTGATTTATTTTATTCCTCCTACATTCGTCTGTTTGTCTTCATCATTACACTTTAAGGAAAAGCTGTTCCACTGTTTTAACTTGTGGGCTGTTGTTTTTTTTTAGACTGACTAGTGTTGTCACATCCAGTTTCTCTGTAAGTCTCTCCAGAAGACCCTGCACCTTTCAGGAGTTTTACTTCTGCTGTTGTCTGTGAAGTCTGTATGAGAACAATGGTTCTGCTCCCCTCATTTAAACCGTTCTCCCAGACATCAGTGATATGGCTCCACAATACATTTTAAGTTTTGCATTCTAGATACACTCACATCTGTTTATTCACAGCAGCAGCTGCTTCAAGAATCATTTTTGTGTTGGGCACCTAGAAGTGCTCAGCCTTAGACAGAAGTGTCAGTGATACATATGTCTCTCCTCCTTAGTGGATGTGAAATTTGCTGTCATTTCTTACACCCATCAGCAGGCAAGCAGAGTGATTTTAGAACATCCATTTCCACATGCTTCCCTACTTTCTGCTGTTGGGCATTGCCTCCATGAGGAAGCATGGATGAGCCTTTCATTAGGTAAAACAACAACACATAATTCAGGAGAGCCACTTCTCCTGGAAATGGAAGCAATGAGGTTGCATGGCAAAGCCCCCAGCAGCAGTTCATTTATGGGAATATATTTTCAGTGATACACTATCTGAATCAAGTTAAAGAAAAAAATGTGATTTTAGGAAGTTTTACAAGTATGCTGGTGTTGCTGTGGAAAGCATCCCACTTGGAAAAGCATTTTTTGTTATGTTCTCTCATTTCATTCAGTTCTGCTTTTGAAATAAGACAATGCTGTCCACATGGACTTTGATCACAAATATATCCATGATTCTAATGCCTCTAAGTAAACAAGGCTGTTTTCCAAGTGAGATGGAAGACACTGTCAAGAGCGAATCACTTGGATTCACTTCCTGGCTCTAACACAAAACTTCTGTTTTATTTAAATCATATTTAAACCTTAGCTTTCAACTTGTGAAAGACACAAGAAGTTTCTGCACTTACCACAAAGTACGACTGTATGGTTTTATTAATTCAGACATTGTTTTTTCACTCCTTACAGTAAGCATCATTTATACAACTGGTCCCATTCATTCCATTGCAAATTCTCAGGTGGACTTCTATTGCTCTTTGTGCAGGACACAGAACAGGCTTTATTAGAAAACAGCAGTTGCTTCCCCCATTCAATGCTTTTTCTAATTAAGAGTTTGTTAGCTACTTGAGAGCACCAGAAATAAAATTCTATTCTCCTCAAGCTGTACTTCTTACCTGCCATTCTTAAAGGGGAAAAAAACCACCTTACAACTAAGTTACTCGAAGCCCACGCAGCAGAAACAGAAACTTTCCTTTCTGCACTAACACTTACAAACATATACAAGTTCCCTTTTCTTTTTGCTTTAGCCTTAGGCTTCCAGTATGTAGAAACCTGCTGCCTAAAATGAAACTTATACATTTAATAAGAATTCAAGGCTGTCTGAAGAGAATTGGCTCTTTTATTAACTACATAAGTCTGAAACTCAGTTAGACAACTGTTCAGAGTTCTGTAAATATAAGTCTATATTTCACTGTGGACATGTTCAGAGACTTAACAGCAATATAAACAAGGTAATTCCCAAATGAACGTGGCATCTTTTCCTCAGTGCACTCATACCCATCACAGTTACCGGGTACTTTGCTGTACTTTATTTCTTACAATGTTCTAGGAGGTTTCTTTAGGTGTTTGAGGTTTTTTTACAGGAAAAGAAACTCACAAAGACTAAGCAGCCTGTGAACAGCCAAGTCATTGCTCATGTTTTTATACAACATCCAAAATTACAATTAGTCTATAGACAATGTTGGTACAACACATTGTTTTGGTTATGAATAGAGCTACATTTCTGTGCTACCTAAAAATCCACAAGATGAAAGAGACTGCAAAGGGAAAGAGATTCCTTCTGCCTACAGTGTAGTGCCATAATGGCTTCATGGCAGGCTAATGTATGTGATGCACTTTATTGCGTCAGCCCTAGCTTCATTTAATATACATATTAAATATATAAATATATATTAAACCTCTGTGTGTGTGTGTGTATATATATATATATATGTATGTATATATATATATATGAAAGATTAACTTCAACTGCAACACCTTGACCCGCAGCCAGAGGTGTGTATGCAGAGGACCAACCATGCTGGAAGGAAGAACATGCAACCACTGCCACAGACACTCTACCAGCCCCTGGCTACCTCCACAGCCTCCTTGGAGAAGATCTGCTCCTCACCAGCCTGCCTTACGAATCCACTGATGATTCCAAACTGCAGTGCTGATGGAAAGAGGCAGCACCTCCAGTCCCAAGTACTCATTTCCATCCCTGTGCCCCTAATCTCCCTTTGAGCTGACACAAATACCTGCAGCAGTAAAACATACCCACGTGACAGATTATGACTAATAAGATGAGCCTGCTCCCTGATCCAATTTACTACCTGAACCTGGTACCCTCCCACCCGGAAGGGAGAGGTGAGAAGGTGGGATTGCACAGCCAGAAGAGAAGTAGCCTTCAGGAGCAATGCTGGTTTCATTTGCACAGAGCTAGAAGACAACACTACAGTTAGTGTGGAGAGGAACTGAGCGTAAGGCTGATCTGACCCTCATGATTTGAAAAGGCACACAATTATTTCCATAGGGTCTAAAGATAAAAAGGATGCAACACAAGCTCAATGCAGCAAATAAAAAGGGCATAAAACAGGGACCACACAACATGGAAAACATTTGTGGGCCATGAGTACAGCAATGTTGAAGGACAAAGACTGCAGAAAGTACAAGAACACAGTTTTCCTACTGAGTATGTTCAAGTAACTAAAAAGGCAGACAGCCTGAAGAGTGATACCAAAGGATTTCAATTAAAGATAGAGAGGATTTATCGCTGCCATAATTTTACAACAGAGTTACTGAAGGCAATGTGTAAGGGCTGAAATTGTAAAACATTTTAATGCTTCTGAAAACAGAGAAGAAAACATTTTTTTTCCCAGTTACTATTAAAATGTGTAAAAGAAAGCAGTCTATATTAATCCTCTGTGTTGCAGACCAAGCTGGTCACGTATTACTTGGGAGTGAAGGACGGATTTAGCTGTACTGGTGAAACAAGGCACCAAAGCAAAGAATTCCATGGAATTATGTGAAAAGGCAATGAACATCACTTAAGGAGGTATCAAAGCCTTGCCTTAAAAACTGTTCCAGATTTTTTTCAAATATCCAGAGACAACCAAAAACAGACACTGAAGTTATTCATTATAAGGCTCTGGAACGATAGCCAAAATTAACTGCGGTGACTAAGCATACTTCTCTTGCCAGAAATGGGGGGATGGGGGGGGAGGGAAGGGGACATCCTTTATCTGTGATGACTTCAGAATAGTTATTATTAACACAGAACTCAAGTGATCAATGTTGTCTCTCTAAAATACAGAATTCTTCATATTAACAGGTGATGAGCATTTGACAAGGTGAGCAATCTCACCAGAGCCCAAGTATAAATGGATACTGAAAGGGAATGTTTCACACTGAATACGTCCTGCAAGGACAACTGGAAGACTGGTGAGGAGTTTGGGAGAGGAGTCCTCTCCAGGACTCCTACACCGGAGGCAGGGATTGATAAAGCAACAGAGAAGCTGTCAGTAATGTCAGGATCACCCACAAACACAACAAGCAGACTATTATTTCTGCAGTAGGCAGCAAATCAATGTATATACAAGGCCATATGATTTAAGGGTCACAACATCAAGGCTGCTGTTATCCTTCCTTAAAGGATTTGGAGTTTTGGAATACATTGCAATGACAGAATTACAGGAACACACAGGGAATTTCCCACTCATAACTCTATGTTTTACCTTTCGTTTTTAAACCCATCAGTGCCTAACTGGGTTTGTTTTCCTCTTCAGTTTAATTAATTTCTTAATTAAACTTCAGTTTAATTAATTTCTTAAGTACTAATGAAATCTATTCTTTGCTTAAAATGTGTAAAACCCAGTTACTTAATAAAATACCAACAGATAAAATCCATTAAAAGATTCTTACAAATGTGGCGTATTTCATATTACATTTTTCTTTTCAACTATATATGCTCCTACAGCATACATACTCTGACAAATGTATGTCATGTCTAGGCTTAGCCTGAATTTAATAGTGATTCTGAAAAAAAAACTTTTACTGGATTTAAATCCAAACTCTGCAACTTTAGCAGTAAACTAGGCCAAAATGCACAGCCTTTACACAAGATTCCCAAAATTCCACTCAACGTGCAGTCCCATCTTAGCATTGTTACTAATCTCTCTTGTGAAATTCAGTTTTAAAATCTAACATCAGAATAACCCCAAGCAATCTGAAAAATCTCATGTTTTATTTTAAGCCAATCCCATGATTTTCAGGAGATCTGTCTTGCTTGGGAGTGCCTGAGACTGGCAGCACTATACTTGGCCCTTGCATTAGTGATTTGATGACAAACACTAGCAGCATAAGCACTGTGCATTAGCCAACAAAATGCATCAGATGGAAGAACTGAGCTGGCAGTTAAATTATTTGCTTGATGCCAGAAGAGTTATAGCTCCTGTCCTAGATTTTGCAAACGTAAGACTAATTTCTCCTCAGCCAGATTTCTATAACTGCTTAGAAATTTCTTTCTGAATGTATGATTTTGCATGAGTATTTTTTTTAACAGTCATTATTTCTTTCCTGTAGAAACATCAAAACCTGTTCCTCCCTTTTGGAGCTGTTGCTTTTGCAAGATAACGTTTAAAAGTATTGTTGTTATTTCTATTAATTATCTCTGCTCCCTTATATCATCTGTTGATGAATGAGGTCAGCAGCAAAGCTTCTTTACTACTCAGAAACCAGAAAGCTCGTCTTGCCCTGGTGTTATGGATTTTAAGGTTCTAACAAAGGAAAATACTTGTGGAAATTACCTAGTTTTTCAGTGGATGTACAATATATAGATGGGGTTTTTGCACAGAGATATCTTCAAAGACCTGAAGACAATGAAATTTTGATTTTTCTACTGTGTAAATCGCTGTAGGTCTAAGAACATTGATTCCCAAATGGATGATACTGTAAATTCTTTTATCATGGCATTTTTTCCCCTATTGTCACTGTAGTACCAGCTCTCCTTTATTGCTCTAGGCTTTCATATCAAATATGAAAGACTGTAATAAAACATGGGCAATAACATAAAATTTCCATACCTTGCACTGTTCGGTTTACCATGGAAAGCCTGGGAGAGATCTGTGTCTTACAAACACAAAGAAGAAATCAAAGGAAATACATAAGCAACTGTCTGCTTTCTGTTTTTATTTTTTTTAAACAAAATATTACATCCTTTCATTCTTTATGTTTGGCTGTGGTAACTGTCCAATTCTACAACTTTTTCTTCAAGGATAATTTTAAAAGCTGGATAGACCTAAATGGCAAATAACTGTGTATATAATGTCTATGTATATGTGTATGGAATACAAACATTGCCATGTGAAATCTGAAGGGACATCACAGTCCAGTCAAACTCATGTTTTGGTTAACTTAAAAACACTTCCCTCATTACATAAATACCTAATGCAGCAAGCAGCAACAGGCATCATAAGTGAGAAAGCACAAGGCTAAATACTATCTGAATCTCTTTATATTCTTGGGTTTTTTAAGGTAAGATCATGCCACAGACAAGATTTTAAATTGGATTTGCCTTTGTTCTCCCAAGGAGCTACACTAGATGCAAGTAGAGAACTTAGAGGACTTAGCATAAAATCACAGAAGCCCAGACTGTGGGAAGGGACCTCAAAGCTCATCTAGCTCTCCTACCATGGGCTGGGACATCTACCACTAGCGCAGGCCACCCCACTGCAACTGTTTAGTTGGAAGTGCTCTTACTGCAGCCACAATATACAGAAGACATCAGAATTCTCATTATAACACAGAGGTCTCTCAATCTTGCAGGTGACACCCTGTGCTTACTGTCTGCAGCAGAGTTTTCGGTGGCTTCAGGAAAGCAGCAGAGTTAAACAAGGCCGAAAAATACCAATTTCCATCAGGTGGGCTGAAATTCCCCAGTCTTGGTTTCAGTTTACAGCTATTTTTAAGCATTCAGAGTTACAAATCCAGTCATCTTTTCATTATGGAAAGTGAAAAATGATGCTTACGGTATTGCCATGTACTTGTAAGGCTATACCCTGCTCCTGCAGCTTGACATTCTGGAACTTACACATCTTGACAGAAATAGCTTCCCCGAGCTTGGTGAAATCCAATACAACTCAGAAATCTGTTCTCCAGCAATACTTTAAAAATATAAGCACCTAAATTCTATCAACGCCCCTGTTTTGAACACCACAACTCAGATCGGTTCAGAAGCACTTCAGTGCCTATTCCTAGCTCATTAGGATTCAGAAATGACATGTAAAGATGCTGCCACTCTGCCTACATCTCTGCAGAAGCCAAATACAGCAGGAGTCCCCCTCACACTGAAACTCAGCTAAGGAGGGAAAGGTATTGGGTGCGCTCCCAGATCCTTGGGTTGCTTGTGCTTCCTGACCAGTGGATTCCCTGCCCACAAAACTCCCAGATCCATTGCAGAACCAAGTGTTTCTATTCACACTTTCCTTCTGGGTCCATTCTGCACTGTGGCCCAACTCTAGCAGACTGAGGGTGAGAACCTTCCACTGCTCACCGCACTGCCCACAGCCCTCAGTGCAATATCTGCATCTGGGCCTCAATTTTGCTGTCTCTGGGAGCTGTGAAACAGCCTGTGGTTGTAACTAATTAGCATACTTTTTGTAACTAGTTAGCATAACTGAAAACTGCAAATACAATTTTCAGAACAGACCTATTTTTCTGGTTCAAACTTTACAACAATCAGGGCATTTAAAGCTTTTACCACTGAAGTGATTTCTTTCCTTTGGCAGTTTACTGACTGAAACGCCTGATGTCCCACTGTCCATGCAGGAGCCAAGAACTAAACCCATGTCTGAAAGAAGACACCTCCCCGAATTGGTCTGGTGTCAGAACAATGAGCTTTGGAAAACCCATGGCCTCAATATTGGGATTTTTTTTTCTTCCTTTTGGAGGGAAAAAAACCCAAAAATTTACATTAACATCGAAACTTTTACTGCGAAGTCTACAAGCCAGGACACAGCTTGCCAAGCTGTGCAGTATGAATGAGCCTTCTGGGTCTGTACCCAGTCACTCCAGTCTGTCAGGGCCTCGTGCACCTGACGCACTTTGTAGCATCACTCTAATCAGAGATGACTAATCAAGTAGTGCAAGAATGCAGCCCATACAATTTTAAAATACCTATGCTTTTACTGCACTTTTAACTGTAATCTTTGCTTACCTAATTAAACCATTGTTTCTCAAATAATCCAATATAATATCACACACTTTTCTTAAGCAATTCAGCAGTGTGCACACTGAAGTGATTTATATTTTAATTCCCATGCACTCATCTAAATTGAATTTAATCTGACATCTTATTACCAAGTTCTATTAAATTCTCCTGGAGCTTTTAGTAATCTTTTCTAATATTGCCTAATTTAAATAAATTTATGACATGACCATGTATTGACATCCTGCTTTTCAGTATTACTCTAGGCAGATAAAACAGTAATATACCAGTTGGCATACAAAGCCTCAAATAACCCTAATGTTTGACTTGGTTCTGGTCCTTCCCAGTCAGAGATCTCCACGTTTCCTACCTCTTTGTGCATTTTTGCATGACTGGCAAAACATTCCCCCTGCCTTAGTTGCTCCATTTTTCCTTAATAACTTCGTATGAGTTACTTTAGCAAAAAGCTTTCAAATGTCTAAATATATTATAGCTCTCAGTTCTCGTTTATTCTGTGTTTCATTAAATCCTTCAAGAATCTGTAGCAGCTGAAAAGACGTCATTTAACTTTATAGAAGCTATGTGGACTTGTCCTTTGAATTACTTTATACAATATCACTCATAAATACACATATAACAGATTTTTGTTATCTTTTATGATCTTCTCAACTGCTTTCCTGGCTCTGAACAGCAATTCTTCATATTCTTCTAAGAAAAACTGTTATCTTTTAAAAGGATGACTACAAACCTTAGTACCTGTCAATCTCTGGCACAGGCACAACTGGTAATAGGAAGTTATGGCCTTGCTATGACTGTTACTCTGAAAATCCTGCAAGATTTCCACCAAAACTTCCACTAGAAATTTTTCACAATACAGATCTGAAGGCTAATTTCTTCACTTTTATCCCTCCTTTCTCACTTTCACTCCCAGTGGTAAGTACTACCCTCCCGGGCCAAATCAAACAGATGAGATGTCAGCTAATATTTCCACGATGTCCTGAAGAACTTCTTTATTCTCTCTTTAACATGCTTTTTTCATATTTGCTATGACTTGATGAGCAAAGAGTCTTTGTAGCACGACTGAGCTCAGCCTTAATTGACCACTCCTGACACAAAAATAAATGTGCCTGTTGGACCCATTTTAGGAAGAAGCAGATCACTGGTATAGTTACTGCTGTGGTTACTGGTTAAGACTTTAATCAACAAAATAATACTGCTACAGAGCTTTAAAGATGAAGAATAACTTGATTTGCAGAGTACTGAAGCAAAGATTACCAATTTGCAAAGAATAACAACACCAGCAATTCAGGGACAAACTGAATTGGTAAATCCATATGCAAAATGCTTTTTCTATTTTGATAGGCATTAGATGGCCTGATGAAAGCCAAAGGTTAATATAAGAAAAAAATCATGTTAGGACAAAGGGATAACAATCCAAACCATACAGCAGCTTCTTCTAATCTGTACATTACAACATAATTTTATTTTTAATTAAGTAACTGTAGAAGTTTTAACTATTACTAAACAGAAGAGATGATCCCACATAAACAGAATAAATTATAGAAGATCAAGAATTTACAAGCTCTTTTTCTTGGTTTTGACTTCACAATAAACTTTGTATGAGTTGTGTAAGTTGCTTGAAATAAGCTTTAAATTTCCTATCTTCACAAAGGCTTTGAGAGGCCTAAGAAGGGTTTTGATTGAAAACATCTGCATTTGTAGTTAAGAGAGGCTCCAGGCATGTAAAGAATCACTTTACTGTTTCCACAGGTGATGATGGAGTGTTTCTGAATTAACAGAAATAAATGGGCCAGGAACAGAGATACGCCACAAATTCCAGTGAGAGGATAACAACTTCTTAGCTAACATACAGACTTTGAGTGGACTACAGTATGCTCCCACCAGCAGTTGCAACAGTTCTGCCCCTAAGAACAGCTGTCTGCCCTGCCTCAAAATTCACAACAGCAATATGCTAAGCACAGAGATGCCTGAAGTCATCACGTGTCACAGTTGTCTAGAGCAAAACACTGGGATCCAGTAACAGTTGGACTTGATGATGTTAAACATCTTTTCCAATTAAAAAAATTCTATGATAAAACAATTCTGTGATAAGGACAGGTACAATCCCTGTCTAAGTAAGGGGGCTGCAGAACATTGCAGCTGCAACCATATTTCTAACAGGAACACAACATTACACAGTATTAATGAAAACCACAGATAGAGGTTTTAGATATCCAGGTACTTCTCTCATACTTTCAAAGAATTGCCATCACCTAATCCTGCTGGTATTCTTTCAAAAAACTTAGAAAAAAGGCTCCCTACATTCTTCCCAAAAAAGTCAGAAACACTGTGCTCATTCCACTTTGTTTTATACTTCTTCCTCAACATACAACAGAGCCAGGTTCAAGTCCTGCCTCAAGGTGAAGTAACTCAAAGCTATAGTTGACATCTCTCACTGGAAAATTATTATGCTCAATTAGTGTCAACTGTTTCTTTATTTCATGTACAATAGTTACTGCATAAGCATTAAGCAACTAGGCAAAACAGAAAGAGCTCTAGTAATAAGGTCTAGGTTGAAAGGCTTGCAGCTGACATTGTGTATCACTAGAATACACAATCAAGTCCATCCCATCCTTATATTCAGTAATAATGAACCTCCAATACTTTGCATGGATAGTGGCACACTTCGGACCAAAAGATCTGCAACTTCAGGTGTCCTAAAGTTGAGGCCTCATAGTTTCAAGATCACGATTTTAGACAGGAGAGCCTACACTATAGCTAAATTTATTCAGCTGAGAACCTTTTTTGGCTCTGACATTATATTCCTGAATAACTGAAATGCATTAACTGTCATTTTATAACACATTCAAAATAAATGTCATATCTAAACTTCATATCATTTGAAGACTAGAGTTCTTCAGAGTTAGTGGAAGTTGTGACACTAGGCACACTGAAAGATGGTGGGTAAATGGGGGCTGAAGCTGCACTTCTTTGCCTCCCCTGTTCTCCCCTCTTGAAAATACTCAAGGTCAACAGCAATGCTTGGGCTTATTATAAAGACAGGTACCTGCAGAGAAACATTCCCCTTGGAGGTCTTAAAATTCCATAATAAAGAAAACAACAATGAAAATTACTTGAATGTAAACTGAAAAATGTTTTCTGGTTCTGTAAGTTCATCAGACTTAAATCTCCATGGGGAACCTGCGACCCTGTTCTCAGTTTAAACACTTCCCACCATTTTACAGCTTCATTCTGCAAACTTTCCCCCCAGCCAAACTCCCCAAAATTTACACCACATAGAAGGCTCTTCATACAACAGCTGCACAAAGCATGCTAAGAAGAGGCTTGATACACTGAGAAATAGTGCAGGGAAAAGCAGCATCAGTTGGAAGAAGTAGAAGATTAATTAAGTGTACCATATATATATATTGAGTGACACGTACTTCCCAGTGCCTAGCCACTTCTGAAAAGCAATGCAGAGCCCGGGGAAAGCTCTGAGCAGGAAGGCACCTTGAGTGAACCAGTGGGACAGGGTGGCACTGAGGCTTGGGTGGCACCAGACCATCTCAATACAGCCTCTTACAGAAACAAACCACATGGTTGATACTTACTTTGCTATTTTCTTGCACTGTAGAAGATGTTATCTCACCCTTGAATGCCACCTACGCATTTTAATCTACAGCGTGTCAACAGTTACACATGTATTTATACTTGCACCAATATTTATACTTTATTATAAAGAGACTGAAAAATAAGAACAAGAGATGCAGGCAGGTGACAGCAAACGTGATCTTCTAACCAGGTGTAGGCCTGGGCCCCTTCCTCCTGCTCTCCTGCCACACTATTGGGAATGTGTAAGCCAGGGCCACTGGCTGAGAGAGTACAGCTGCCAAATCCCATATCCTGGACAAAACTTCCAGACTAAACAGCACCCTGAAGAAAGGCTCCCAGAGACCACAACTAGGAGCTATACCTAACACCTATCTTTGCCAAAGAAGAAGAATCTACTTCGGACTTCCAGCTTGACTGCACACCAAATGGACTTTAGATACTACACACACGATCACAGAAGTGAGCATTACAAAAAAGTAAGTGGGTTCAGAGATTAAGGACCTCCTACTTAAACAAACCACAAACTGCCAGCTTTAGCAAATGTCAGGAAATAATGTATGTACATGATCACAATGTATTTTTGTTATACCACAATATTTTTCAACATTTTCAATGTGTAGTCCAAACCCACTAGCACACATCTTACACAAATATTATCTCTATTTTACACAAACACCCAAGTTGCATACAACTTTTAAAATGCAAGCCCAGGTGCCAGAAGCTGTATCCATTTCATTTCCAGATAAAATCAAAGGTCATCCTTTTCATTCAGATGAAAGATACCTTAGAAATGCATCACTACTCTCTGTATTTTAGATCAATGCTGGCATATCAATCTTCTTCTTAAATTTGCACATCTCTCTCTGACCAGAAATGTTAATTAGCATTGGGTTTCTCTGACCAAAAACCCATCATTCACGTCAAGGTGAGAAGAGTATTAGGGAGGGGGCCAGATGGAATGACGCAAAAGCTACTTACAAGATGAATAAAACTTACTAGTTTCTCACACTGTGTGTATATCTGCTAAATCAATTTGAGCTGTGAAACTGTGGCAGCATAGAATCGCTTCAAAAATCTCTTCACACCAGTCCACCTCTCATGCCTGTCAAGGTCCCTCTGGATGGCATCCCTTCCCTCCAATGTGTTGACCACATCACACAGTTGGGTGTGATCAGCAAACCTGCCAAGGGTGCACTTGATTCCACTGTCCGTGTTGCCAACAAAGATGTTAAATAGCCCCAGTCCCAACACCAGCCCCTGAGGAATGCCACTGATCACTGGTCTCTGCTTGGACATCAAGCTGATGCCCACAATTCTCTGAGAGCAACCATACAGCGAATTCTTCACCCACCGAGTGCTCCATCCATCAAATCCATGTCTCTCCAATTCAGAGACAAGGATGTAACGTGTGACAGTGTCAAATGCTTTGCACAAGTCCTTCTGGTTCTATTTAAGAATGTAACACAGCAACCTTGACAAGATTTGAATCAACTGTTAATTACTATTCCATTTAATGGAGATGAAAGCCAAAACATTCCGACTAAGAGGATCCTGCACTTGTTACATTAAGCTATATATAACTGCATCAAATGGAATATTTAAGTATTTTAACTTGAGTGTTTTATGCGTTAGTAATTCACTTAATTATTTTCCCTAGAGAACAAGTGGTATAATATCATGCTGATGCATAGGGAGTTATACGAATAAATCTTGAGGCATCAGGATAGAATCAGATACCCAAGAGCCTTACTTAAATCAATAAAGCAGGAGGAAGTAGTGGGAAGGTTGCTGCTTCCACCTTATTTCACATTGCCGTATGTACAGCAGGTACACAGACTATGCTGAAGACCTAGCTGCCTTAATAAAAATGCAACTCAAATTTTCACACTTTCATGAAAAAATAAGGAGCTACCTATCTACAGTAATATAAAATGTTTCTGCAAGCCCTCCTGCTTCACAATAATCATGTTCTAATGAATTTGAGCTATTTAGATCACATTATATTTCTACACGGTCACTAAAATCTGGGAAAACAGGTGAGAATGAATCAGCAGAAAGAGTGAAAGGGCATAAACAAGAAGCTTCACTAACAATTCCCTGCAGATAAATAAATTAATGTGTCACTATTCTCCAACACATAACCTTCCTAACTCAACTAAACCCGCTCCTCTCTAAAAAATTTCCTGCACTGTGGCCTGTTTTTATAGCTCTGAAACTGATATGGGAAATATTACATCTGTAATCAGTGAGTGCAGAGAGAAATTGAGAGAGGAGCACCATAAAATGAGCAGGAAAAGCAAGGAGAAAGGGAACATAATGTTAGACAACTGAAAAGGGGGAGCAGGACTTCTGTTAGTTTGTATGGGGCTTATTTTATACAATATTTTCATTTTGTTGTATTGGTAAATAGTACCTGTAGGTGGGGGTGAGAGAAATAGAAAATTAAAGAAATATAGTAAGAGACTGACTAAGAATTGGCAAAGAAAAAGGAGCTCAGAATTTTAAGTGTACCTGATCCCAGCTGCATCTGATACTACAGGCTGGGTGGCAGCCAGGGAGCTCCATCTTCAGACCTCAAACTCCACAGCAGCAGTGGTAAAATCTAGATCACAGTGTGAGTCAGGCTAGAGTCAGGCTAGCTTTAACATCAAACAGAATTCAAGCGACAGCCTTGCCCTAATTCATCTATGCTGCTACCCACTTTCTTGGTGGACTGTGCTGATAGCTGAGACTGAGAAGAAACAAACTTCCAACTCCTGTTTTGCTCAGGAATTTCAACAGACTGGACATTGGAGAAAAGTTTACATTGAGCTGCTGTGGTAGCTGCCTGTTAGATGGAAGTAGAATTCCTATCTAGCCACTTCATCTGCCTTTTCAACTACTTTGTGCTGCTGCTGCTGAAGAAGAGATGTGATTTTGGCCCACATTGTCTGGAAAATAAGAGCTAACAAAATATTACACATTTTTACATTAACCCATTAACATTACCCAAACAGCACAAACTGTTGGCTCTACTCAGAAAGCTGAATATTTCTGAGTATTTTGGGAAAAATATCCAGCTGCTAGCTGATGAATCACCATAACAACATGTTCATTTCTCTAAAAAAGTTATCCATCAATATAAGCAATGCGTGGTTTTCAATTCCCAATTACACAGGCCATTTGACTTGGTCATTTTGACGTCGTTCCTGACGTGATACTAGGTAGTTGACACAGTTCTCTTGGAGTCTTGGAAAATACTCCACAATGGAATAAAAAAACCAAACCCCTATCCTATATTCCCTCCTTGCTAGCAGTTATTCCAGTAATTAGTTTCATTGTTGCTACTGATGAAGGTGTTTGAGATCTCCTTGTCCATTCACTACAGCACTGCCTGTCTTTCACCTTTTTGTTTTCCGTAAGTACAGATTTGGGTCCTTGACTGTCAAGGATGCTTTTACTCTTTTTATAACTGTTATTCCACTCTGAATACATAGCCAGCCACAATAAACCCAGATTGCAGCTCTCCCCTCATAATGTTGTCATTGTTGCACTGTTACAGCCCTTTTCTTACCTTTATAATTTGCAATATCCTTTTTCACCTGTCCATGGGATACAGACAGACCTAAGCTGATCACACTCCCCAGAACACAGCTCTCACAGCAAAGGAGTTCTGCTGCTGAAAGGGCTTATATAATAAAGTTTGGGGAAAAGAGGTTGGAGATGCTCTCCCTGTACATTTCCCGTGCAGTGCTGAAAAAGTGCTACTTGTACTGGTATTTTCAACAACAGTATTAATTCTACATCCCATAGAAATTTCAAAAAAAGTCAGCAAAGCAGGTTAATACTTGAAGAGTTACTTGAAGCATTAGCTGTGAAATTGAGAATTAAAATGGACTAGAGGTACAGGACTTCTTGAAAGAAAGACCTGTCCCCAGTTCTTCACAGCATGGATTTTGAAGGATTCAGAAACTGTAGGAGATAGATGAACCATCTGTTCTGTCAACTGGGGGAGGAAGGCGACTTAGCGTACTGATCTGGAATAAACTCCCAGTAAAATATTACATCTTCTCTGGGTATTTCAAAAAGGGGACAATCAGAATTGTCTTTTTTTAATTCATTACTCTGTAAGGTAATGCTTTTGTTTCATCCTTGTGTCTCGGTCTGCAAATGCTATATGCAGACCATCCAAAAGCAGGACCAGGTCACTCTGACAACTTTCCATGCTTAGACGTATAAAAGCAGTTTCAGATTCCTGAAATTTCAGTTTCAATCTGAATTTTACAGCTTAGGCCCTTCTCTCTATTGTAAAGAGAGGGGGTTTGAGTGTTTTCTTCATTGTTGTTCTTTTGATTTGCTTTGAGTTGCTAAGCAGTACTACAATAGTAACAATGTGGGCAGAGATATAAAACTTTATGTAAGGCTTTAGCTGCATAGTATATATAGTCCTTGATACTAATAAAAACCAGCTTTACAAATAAATTCCATTGCTATACACAGCACAACCAACGGACTGACGAAGGGCAGGCAAGAATGTGGCACGTACACTTATCTCCTGATATTTTAAGTCAAAGAAGGAGGAAATAATACCAAATTACGTTTCATAAATCCTATCAGTGTAAGAGTTTCTGAGGAGCTGTCTTCTCTCTTAAAAGTTCACATTACTCAATGTTTAACACAAATTAGAGGAATAAAAATGAAAGCTGGGCTTGAAACAAATTGAAAACTCCCATTGATTCAAGTTCAACAAGACACTTTATCCTAAATTTAAGAGATGTGAATCTCAGAGAAGATTGGTCAAAAGATTATCTACTACATTCCTTCTTTGGATAATAAGTATTGCACATACTTCCTGTATGAAAACAAGCTTCAAAATTTAACATATCATCCATTTAGAAACCCCTGAAGTTAATGAGAATCTCAATGTTCAACTCAGTGAATTCTAGCGTGGAGCAGCAGTAATATGCAGCACAGAAACAACTCCATTTATCTCCTGCATCCAGACAGACAGTCCTCTGGTTCCAGGACAGTTACTTCTGAAAGATCCTCAGGAATCCCTGAAACTATAGTCCTTATGTGAAAAGGGCAAAAGAAACTGTAAAATGCTTCTTTGTGAGAAGCATACCACTGAGCAGCTGCAATGCCTATATTGTATCACAAACAACTCTTACCTAGTAAGTTATCTATAACTAACAATTCACAGGTTTACTATTATAGAAGAATTATGCCTTAGAACCCTACTGAAAGTCACTCCTAGATCCCAGTCATCCTCTACCATCTACACAGCACAGGTTACTTTACACGCAGGATCTCTTTCGCTGCCAACTTACCTTTAAAGTGAAATTTGAGCTGCACCCTGAGAAAAGCTCATTGCAGGGACCCACTTTAAGGGTCAAACATGGGCAACCACGTTGGATTTAGTTGCCTCCACTCAGCACTCAGGTGCTGTAATGCTAAGGAGGTAGACCCGCCCTCAGATTCTCACACCCCTCCAGCCAAGCCCTTGGGTATGCACCATGTATCTGCAGTATCCTTCCATGCAAATGCTGCTCAGGCAAGCTACAACACAGCCCTCAGATTAGTTTAGACACTTTGAACTGCAAAACAGAAAACAGAGTAATGGTTAAGTCATGGGTGGAGCCCAGCAGTGACCCAAACCAAGTGCTGGCCAGCACAGATGCAGTCAGAATGGCCAAGAGGAAACCCACCAAGAACCAGGTGGATTTGAGCCAACCCACACCACTTTGCCTTGCAGCTAGGAATCACTCCTTGTGATACAGCCCACATTTTTTTATTTTCAAATGAGAAAGCCGAGCAGAAATTATGAACATGAAGCCAAACTCTTCCAGCAAATCCATAGGAACTGTTCCAACTTCAATGAAGACAGTTAATCAGGAGCCAAAACCCCACTTGTAATCACTATGAAATCCCTAACCACACTCTCTTCCCAATCTTGGTGTGACTAGAAGTGAGGTAGTTTGGCCCTGGAGTTACCATGCTTCAGACAACCAGAGTATCACCTACTCCATCAAAATCTCTAAGACTGCCTTTGCCAGCCTAATCTAATCGTCATCTTCCCATCTCCACAGAACAGCCCACTGCCTCCAACAGCTCCCTTCTCATGGGGAGACCGTAACAGCATCTGCTGTGGAGACATACTCAGTGCACATCAAGAATCACAAGCCTACCATAAGCTTGTGATAGGCATGAGTATAAATACCCACCAGAGGCTGCACGGACTGCTCCCAAGCTCTGCATTGCTGAGCAACAGCCACCACTGCCCAGACATTTTCTAGAAAGCATTGCCACTAGCCAGTGGGTGTCTAGAAACAAGGAGTGGGCAGGCACAGCAGCGTTATATTTTACTTCAACAGCTTGCTAGAACAGCAACTGAACATAAAAGGAGAAGGCAGGCTCACAAGGAGTCCAGACAAAGAAACTTCAGTACAGTTCAATCCAAAAATATCCATGTGTGGTTTTGGAATCATCCTATTTTTATTACTAAAAATTAAAAATGGATTACTTCCTTGGCAACAGTACAGCTTCTAAAAATTTTTCACAACTAAATGATAAGTTATAGGAAGAATGTGATGGTATTTTCTTTAAATTGTTTATTATTAATAAACCTGTACACCTTTCTTGTAAATCCCCATTTCAGTGTGGCTGCATAGATGATGGTACTTAACGAACTACAAGTTTCTTTTCAATATGGAAATGAAGTTCTAGGATTTTTGCCATTTTTAAAGTACAGTCAAATTACCAGTATTATGTTCTTGTTCTACCTTTTCCTAGCTGTGAACAGGAAGAGGTAAGGACAGCAGCAAAATTTATGTTTAAGTTCTTTGAAAACACTCACAGAAATGCCACCTTACACCTTATGCACGTTTAGTTTCCAGCACAGCAGCAGTATCACATCCCAGCTGAGGTCTTTATGTTCTACCCCATAAGAAACATTGATAATTCTTACTCTGGTTATAATAAGCAATCTATTGATATTACTAAGATCAGCAGTGTTTGATCAGCTGCTATGTTTAGCTGCAGTGCTCTATGCTCAGCCTCAGGCAAAACCAGTTTATCCATTTGGAACAGAGTACACTTCTTGTTAGTTAATCCCCAGTTGACAAATTACACAAGGGAGAATAACAAATATGTAGTTATTTAAAGTGCTATGTTTTTGGCATGAGTCACCTCATAAAACCCTGGAACCTAAATGGATTAGAAGTTTATAATAAGAGTTTCACCAGGATGTTGGCTTGCTACTAGCACTGACTTCCAAAATAAAGTTACAGATCCCAAGGCGTATTTAGATTTTAATAACAGGAACATCCTAACAGCAGTTACACTCTTGAGAAAAAATTCCAACACTGTATGAGCAATATAAAGGCTGTTCCATTTGCTTACCACTAATATCTATCTTGTTACGTTATAAAGCACTTCGAGAAAGCCTTGAGCATAGAGATAATACGAGTTTCTTTCATTCCATCATGCATAGCTTGCTTGCCATCTAGTGGACACAGCACATGAACTAAAGTAAGAATATCAACTGTCCACAAGAAATGAGCAGTCACAAAATGTGTGGGTATAACATTTCTGAATTAAATATTTCAATTAGCAGCAGCGGATGAGTATTGCTAACAGGACTGACTATTAGACTCCCTTGAATGCTAAATTTTGTCTATATCTAAAAAAATCACAACCCTAACTTCTTAAAAATGTTCTATACCTTACATTCTTCCCAGTCTCATAAAATAGACCACAATGAAGAAATCGGATTATAACAACTCCTATAACATTGCCAAACTGATTTGCAACACAAGACAACTGGGACACAAAATACAAACCTGTGGGTCTGAGTTACAGCTCATTTGCTTTGAAACCAGCTCAGGACAACGAACATCAGGAATCAAAATGATTTTCTGCTTGCTTGCATCAGTTTAAAAATGGAGTAACTCCATTTAACTAACTAGAGCTGCATCAGACTAGAAGGCTGGGTAAGCCTTCAAAAGTTTTATAGACTTCTTTTGAATAACACAGTTTTACTGTGCTTTTGTATTGTCAGGTTGAAGGGGATTAAAATGCTCAAAAGTCAACAAAGGACAAAAAATATGTACCCTACAGAACAACAAGTGGGTAGAGTCACTTTAATTTCCTGTTCAGAAAGTTTTATTCTGATTCTGAATGCTGTTTGATATCACTAAATAACATGCTGTGTAGTTTTTTTTTCCCTTAATCGAGTTAAATGTCTGCTAATGACCACAGGGAATGAAATAGGCCACAGCTGGCTGTATCATGCATATGCAATTGCTGCTTAGCTACAATTTATGTAATTAGTTACAGTCATATTAAGCTATTTAAAACACATGTTAAAGATCTAATGATGAGCTGACATTAATGGGTCATTACAGCATGCTTAAACCGTTTCCAAAGGATAAATGAATATGCCACTGACATGCAAATAGGACACAGGGAGAACAACCCATCAGAAAAATATTACTGATTTTAAGGAAATACATATATTTACTCAAAGGAATATTTCTAAGCATTTACTTTTTCAAAAGATGTATGTATCATGACAATTTCAATTCTATAAAGCTGACAATACATGGGGAAATTTTTACTGTTGCAACTCATGTCCCAAAGCCTAAATGCTACAGAGAACTGGCCTTCTGTATGGAATAAAGATAAGCACTTGCTTTGAGTTCGTCCCTCAACTGCAGTTTTGCTAGTAAATCTATGCTGTTCTACCTCTGACCAACAAAGAATTAAGTGCTGCAGTCAGGCCCGTGGCAGGCACCTCACAGGAATACCTGCAGAAGGCAGGCTCAGACTCAGTGGGGCTCAGCCCCACAGCAGTCCCTGGTAACTAAGTACCTGTCAAAGGCCAGAAGCATCTTTACCACTGCAAGGCCTAGATCAGGAGATGCTGACGTCCAAGTCATCTCTTTTAAACTGGTAGTATCAAGGGATCTGCTGGAGATCATATATAATTACAGGCCTACAAATATTCCTGTTTGACATCAGGAAAGTGTAATGTGAGCCAAAGTGACGGGTAGTGAGGAAGGAGAGGAGTTTTGTGTTCTCAATAGGCAACATGTTACACAGTCTAATATCAAAGCTCTAATTACTACATGGAGGATGTCTGTTAAGGATAGACAACTCAGTTGGATGGCTAACATATCTCAGGGGATAGTCCCACAGAAACATAAATAGTCTCCTATAACACTGTACAGGATTTTCTTTAGTTGCTGAGTTACAGATTGTTTCAAATAGAACTGTTTGAGTTCTGCTCCTCAACGTCTGCCGGAGCAACCTGATGCTGAAATTAGCCCTGATGGGAGACTGGACCAAGTAAACTACTAACCTGCTAGGTTCCCTCTAACCTGAATTATTCTTGAGACGCTGTTATTGCTCAAGATGCAGTACAAAGATAGAGTAGACAGACATAATTATACCACAGCATGAGTTCACCACCAAAGAAGGAATAATCCCTTCTTCACCTTTTATGGGCATGAAAACAGTCTAGGTTAGAACTAAGCTTCAAAAAAAGTAATGAGATTAATTTGACTTTCAATAAGTTCAGAGAGCATATATGATTAGAGATCACATCTAGAGTCCCTATCTGAACTCCTGCCCAGAGCAGAGTCAGTCTTCATGAAGAGTCTCAAAGAAACAATTCCAGAATGCACAGCCCTGAGTGCTCAAACACTGCTTCACCCAAAAATCAGAGCTATTGGTGGATACAATAAAACAGAAACTTCTAAATAAAAATAATATCTCTCACATTGGCATGTTTATTATAAATGCTTATGTAGGCAACAGAGCACAGAGAGGCATTCATTAAGGTTTCAGCTTTGCAAGCTATTAAATATTCTGTCCTGACCAGACAAAATGCCTTGGTACATTACCAGAGGAGTACTGCACACTTGTTTATCTGTAAGAGCATCCTTAAGTAACTTGCAAAAAGGAGATCTCATTCAACCATTGTAAACTCATGTTGTTTGCACACAGCAGGATTAATTCTAGCTAAGTCAGTAAGGTAACACTAATCCTAACACAATGAAAGATCAAAAATCCCTATCAGGAGAACAAAATATTTGCATTTGCCTTACAAGCTCAAGCAGACTTTTTTTTCTGAGAGAATCTGAAAATTTATGATTTATAGCTAAGATCTGGATACTTATAAATTAAGAATTGGATTTGCCAGTCAAGTTTCAATTTTTTTTCAGTCACACACTAAGACACAAGGCTGCACTAGAACAGAGCAATACTACTAATTATTATGATTGAAGAATAAACTCTTTCTAACACCACAACAAAAACAAAATACAGAAAATGCTTCCAACTGCTGCATGCAGCCTTAAGGTTCTTGAGATTTGGGAGAATCAATACAATGCTATAGTGACAAAGGAAAGCATGAATAAAGATCTACAAATTATCTGCCACACTACTGCTTTTATACTAGCATCTAATTTCCAAAATAAAACAGCTGGTTGGGTTTTTTTTCCCCTCAAATAAACCACACAACCTAATCGCATAAGGGTTCTGTGAGTTATTACTTTTAACGCTCATTTCAGAGATGTGAAGAAAGCTCTCTTTACTTTAAAAGAAAGGTTAATCTTGCTGGTTTACATCTGTTAACATTTTTTCCCCATGTTAATTGGCTCAACTGCTTATAGTAATTTTTATTTTAATCGGTACATAGATGAGTTAATAGAAGCAACTCTTAACCCAAACTAAGGATTCTTCCTTGATAGCTTCGTGTCCCACTCAGTATTCTTTAAAACTGCTTTTTCTTGGGGTTTTGGCAGGAT
This sequence comes from Porphyrio hochstetteri, assembly GCA_020800305.1. NCBI lineage: Eukaryota > Metazoa > Chordata > Aves > Gruiformes > Rallidae > Porphyrio > Porphyrio hochstetteri. Next base: position 16,082,626 of record CM036920.1, read on the forward strand.
TTTTTTTTTCTTCACTACTTCACCATTGCATTATTGATTCCAATCTTTACTTTCCTTTTTTGTAATATTCTACAGCACTAAAAACTTGGAAAATTTTATGCAAAAACCTCTAAAAATTATACGTACATGAAGACCACAGAAAGTAATGACAGAGGTCAAGACAAAAGCAAGAGAATATGAAGTTCAGCAGACTTTTAAAACATTTACATCTACTTAAAAAGTAAAAAGACCTTTAGAAATGTCTATTTTGAAATGCTGGGCATCCTCATGATATGTTAAGTATCATAACATTTTTAAACAATTCTGCCTGAATAAATTATTCATATTGTTTGTTTCTGATATGCATATTTCATTAATACTTACATGGCCATTTACTAACTTTAGGATGCTAACTGGAAACAAATACACTGAATGCTAGGTGAGCTCCCAGAACTCCATACCCTTGAGAGCAAGTAAGACAAATGCTTTGTCCCCAGTGGGAGCAATACGCTCCCTGTTACACAATATACTCCCAGCTCCGTTAGCAGGAGTCAGCAAAGGAAAAGTCCTTTTCTTCATCTTTCTTTGGGTACCTGCTCCCCCAAACTTGAACGCCAGACTGTTAGAGAGAAACATCCTTTTCATGTATTAGCATATGGGAACACAACAGCAGCAGTACGCAGGCACAGTCTGGGTCTGGAGTTGTAAAAAACTCTTCAGACAAAAGACTTGGGAATAAACAGTGGGATTCTTCATCCCACGCTTAGGCAAGCGGCCATGTCACATCCAAGAGGGCTGTTTGTATGAGCAAACACTGCTTAGTGGGAACATAAATTGTAGAGTTTGGGCCCAAATTAATTCACTGTACCTATAGGATAACATTTTATGTTTGATTATTAGAGTAATTAATACCATAAATACCAGAAGCCTGAAAAGACTTTACCTCAGCGTCTCATAAAACTCCTCAGCCCATCATTTTAGATGTATTTAAGATAACGCTCAAAGTGCACATGTTTTTCCCAGAAGGTGAGTTGTAGTTCTAAAGGTATAAACACCTGAATGTGCTTGAATGAAAACATTTTTACAGCTCCTGAAACCTGATAACAATCTCCTCCTGCACCAGAGTCCAATATCTAGGGTTCTGTTCCAAGTCCAGGTTTTGTTGCACACCTGCCATGATTATTGCTGCAATAAAGTGGGGGAAACAAAGGGAGAGACAGCACCAAGAGAAGGCTGCCCAACGTGCACGGATGTTGATCATGCCTCACACACTCAATACCCTACCACTGCATCTGAATTGTAAACACACAGAGTTATGAAATTCCCACAAAGTCCTTCAAGATAGCACTGGCATTACATTATCAGAAAGATATTCAAACTAGCATACTTTAAATTAATCTCACAATCTCTGGACAATTTATGGCCCACAGAAATTTACAGCTTACCCCAGCCTTCCTCACCCTCTCCTGCTCGTGAAAGCCTCATGAGTCGTTTCACAGAGGGAAGATTACTGGGGGCATTGTTTTATCGGGGAGTGTTTAAAAGAAATAGATAGTTAACCGTGTAACACGAAGCTCGGGTATCGCGGTGGACCAGGATTCAGGAGAAAGGCATTTTTGTCCTTGCCTCAGAGGCCCTGAGGAGCCCCCACACCTCTCCCTCACACGGGGCTGCCGCGGGAGGAAGACAGCCATCCCCAGAGAGCCATCCCCAGAGAGCCATCCCCAGAGAGCCATCCCCAGAGAGCCATCCCCAGCCTCGCTAGCACCGCTCAGGCTACGCTAATTAATTCTGACAAGACTCGTTAATTAATTCTTACAGAACCCTCACTTAATTACTAGGAGGAAGTTTACCTCCGACTTCACTGGGCGCTCACAGCAGAGCTGCCTCCTGAAAAGGCCTCCACACTGGCCCAGGCTGGCGCTTCGGTACCGGGACACTTCGCGGGGTCGTGACCACCGGAGCTCCGCAGGCTCGGTAGGGGCTCCCGGAGGAGGCGGGGAGGAGGAGGTGGTACCGCCGCCACGAAGGAAGCAGGCGGCAGCAGCTCAGGTAGAGGCAACATGGGCCGCCTGGCCTCTCGCTGAGATGAGGCGATCCGTCAGCTGCCAGCCCCGCCCGCCGAGCCAGTCCTGCCGCGTCAGGTAGCCGCGGCCCCACAGGCCCCGCCCCGGCGGCGCTGCCCGGCTGGTTCCACAAGTTTTTGACAGTTTCTTGAGAGCCCAGGGAGAAGTCGAGTCTGCTGCGGCGGTCTGGGCTGAAGCCGAGGTGCTCTCCGGAGGACGAAGCTCTTTCCACCAGCCGCCTCCCGCCGGCACCATGTCTCGGGACCCCGAGGAGGTGAACAAGCTGACGGAGAGCACTTACAGAGTGAGTACGGGCCGGGGCTGAGGCTGCCCGCCGCCGCCTCGCCTGTGGAGGCGGTGGTGGCCACCTTTGTCCCTGCTGGCCGGTGCCGGAGGCGGCGGGGGCCGCTGGCCGCCTCTCCGCAAGCGAGGGCGGGCAGGAGGGCTCAGGGCAGCCTCGGCGCCTCACGCAGAAAGGGAACAAACTTTTCCCGCCCCCCACCCCCGTGAGTGATCCTGCTCGCCAGACTGCTCGGTGTTCGCATGTATATGAGCTGTAGAGGCTCGGGGCAGAGGCAGTGGGAGGCTCCGCTCCCCTCGCCGCTCGGCGGGGCACGGCTGAGGCGGTTTGTGCCCCGGCTTCCCCCTTTCCGTGGCCGCAGCATTCCCTGGGGAGGCGGTGGGGCTTCGCCCGGGTTGGGCCGCTTTGCAGGCGGGAGCGGCCGCTCGGGACAAGGCAGGCTTTAAGGCGGGTTTCTCCCTCTCTAGCAGGCTGTGTTCTCCAGCGAGCCGTAATTCCCTCGGTGTGTTTTGATGATAGGTGGTTTGGAGATCTTGGTGCTTGTGGTCCTCGGCTTAAACCGTTTCTTCATACGGGCCAGAGCCTAAAAATGTCTTAACGCTGAATTAAGTTGCTCGCCTGTGCCCAGAGCCGACTGCCAGATTTACGGTGGTACACCTTGGCACCGCCTCACAGTGCGGGCCCGTGAGGGTAGGCCGAGTTATGTCAGTAGACTTTTAAACTCCAAAATGCTTCGCTGTTTGGAGAATTAAAAATATTTTGTATATGGGCATTGGACCCTTGTCTTGAGCTTTTTCTCCCTATAAACTCAGCCCTTCTGACACACATCAGTTGTAATTGGGCAAAAATCCTTAAAGGACTGTACCGTTTGTTTGAGTAGGGATGGCAGTGTTGGATCTGTCATCTTCATTCCCTACCGAGCTTGTACTAGAGAAAGCACTTAAATTTGCAAATGCATTTAATCATGCAAATGAACTTACAGCTGCAATGCATTTGTAGCTTTGAGCCCAAAGGAAAGGTTGGGGGGGATTGTTCTGTTGCACTGTTTACTCAATCTTACTGGCTTATTGTAAAATGTTTTTATACTCCTGAAGATGTTATTTAAAGGTTTCTAAAAACATTTACTATTTTGCTGTTCATTCTCAAACACGCTTAGATCAACTCCACTCCATCAAGCAGTCCAGTTATGTTGGTGCTGTGTTGTATTGGCTGTTTACTTTCTTTGGATTTAGCTATCAAATTAATGCAAAACTACTGGGGGAAAAAATTAAGATGACTTTGCTATAAATTTTGTCCTCTAGAATCGGTACAGGTCACTTTACGCAGCCTGGCACTTCATGATATGTAATGTTCATGGCAAGGCCATAAGCAAACAAATTCTTGTTCTCAAAAGCACAGGCTCACAGAAGAGAAACCCGGGAAGCTGTGCCGACAGAGGAATGTCCTACCCTGTCTATTGGCTTCCAGAACGTAGCTGAAACAGTTCTTCAGAGGAGGGAGAAGAAAGCATCTTGTGTGTTTTAATGGATAAAATATAAAATAGGCTTTAAAGGAATGCCAGACCTCTAAATAAACAGAGCCTTCCCTGTTACTCAGTACTTATTTCCTGGGAAAATTTACCCTTTTGTTTTGTTTTTTTAAACTAATTCAAAGGTATACTTAAGACTGAAACAACCAGCAAAAAACCAGTAATATAATGTTGACAGTGTGATGAAATGTCTTCTGTGTGGGTACTTTAGAGAGCTCTGGCATGTTGCATCACATAGCTAGTACTCACAGGCCTGGAAACCCTCCTGCCCTGCACTCATTAAAAATGGAAACTTTATCCAGATAAGGTATAAAGGCTGCCTCAGATAGAGGATGGATTCTGGGTCTGCTTTAAAATAGCTGTTTCTGTATCAAAGTTAAAATCTTAAGTTTTTCCTTGTACCTGAAGGGCAGAGAGCACCAGGCTGTGTATTGGGCATTTGCTGTGACTGGAATTGCAGCTCCCTGGTCTAAAACAAACGAACACCTCTTTGTGTTGTGCTTCAGCCTGCATGGTGAGCATGCTCTCCTTTGTTTAGTACAGCTCATGTAACTTCTACTCTTGCTGTGTGCCATCCCAGCAGTACAGCGCTTAAAACGACACGCTGGGATTGATAAAATCAGCAGCAGTGTTTGTGTTTCTCCTACCAGTAATAATAAGAAGAAAGGCTTGGTATGGGGAAACCAATTCAGTGTTGAGGACTGATGGCATCTGCAGACTCCAGGACCAAACACCAGCATTTGACTTCTGGAAAAAAAAAAAAAAACCACAAAACAACAAACTGACTTTTGGGTAACCTGGAAAAATAATAGAAAATGAAATTGAATGCCTTGTTAGTCTGTGTTCCTTTTTTTTTCCCTCTTACAATGCTAATCCATTGGATTTATTAAATACATAGCAACCTGCGTTATACAAAGCTTCAAAATATACTTAACAGAGGTCATGAGGTAGCAAAGTCTTACCCTTGTGTTTTTATCTTCATCCTTTTCATTGGCAACAACATTGGAAAGAGAATACCTCAACTTTTTTTAGTTAAGCTGACTAAATAAACAACATAATCCACAAATATGTGCATGTGTGCACACAAAAATCAAGGCTGACATTTACTTTTATATAATACCTGAAGAATCACTTTAATGCATGACTGGAATGGCACGTGCAAAATGAAGCTGAAGGGTGTGGGAGCCTATGACTAAAGAGGGCCACAGCTTCCCTTTTGCCAGGGAACTGAGAGGTTCGCTGGTATGACATTGCCCTGCCCTTGTCACTCAGTGCAGGGATGTGGTGTGCTTTGAGGGGACAGCATGATACCCACACACACACTATCAGTCAGTAGCCCTGGGAGGGTTGTTACATGTTGGTGTGTTACCTCAGCCCACACTTTCCTTTTTTTTTCTGCTGTATGTGGGGGAAATGGTTTGGCACCCAGCTATGGTACACACAATGGGGGGAAAGGGGACAAAACAGGAAAGTACCAAGTCACAGACCTGTCATTCTGCCTGAACAGTTTCAGGGTTGGGCAGGCAGCTTGCATATTCCTCCTGTGGTTTGAGGTTTCTGCAGCTCTTGATAAATGATAGCTGTAATTTATTGGTGTTGGTAATCTTGGATTTTAACTATATATTTCTCTATATAAGAGTTCATCTTATCCAGAAGTTTTGATTATCAACAGAAGTGTGACTTTATTATTATTAGTTTTAATTTTTCTAAACAAAAAAATACCAAACCTTTTGTTTTTTGATGGAGTGCAGTGCTGGCCTGAGGGGCATGTGTTCTGTGCAGGGGCATACAGAATTATATTGGTGGGCTACACTCTTTTATCATAGAAAGAGATCTGATAAATTCAGTTTACAGTTCTAAATTCCATGTTTCTGTGTTTTAAAAAGACTTGTGATTGAACTACCAGACTTACTTACCAAAGCTAAAATTCACCTGTAGACAAGCACATGCTGCAGTAAGGTTCTTGTGCATCACTGAAATACAGATCTGATGGGGGGGAAGAGGAGCCCTTAGGAGTTTGTGTGTGCATAAAGTCCAGTTTTGTCAAGGTGAATAATCTGCACTTACTTAGAGTTATGCCTATTTAAGAGCCTATTCTGGGACTATCAGGTTCATAACCTGAAAAAGCTTGTGTTTGAAAGACAATGATGGGTGATATATTAATGCTTCCTTTAAAAAAAAAAAAAATTCCATAATGCTAGCTAATAATTAGTCATAAGAATTAGTCTTCGTGAATAAACATTGGCATCCTGATTTATTTTTTTTCCCCATTCTATTAAACATGTCAAAAAACAATATTAAGCAACTTACAACTGGGAGCCCTCAACACATCTCATGTTAAAATTAATTGTGTCCTCCTGGAAACTACACTGTGGATTTCAAAAGCTAAAGGAGGTTAAATGCCATAGTGTACAAAATGCTTCAAGGACAGTACAGCGTGGTAAGATTTACTTTCCCTGCAGCAGCCATTTGAATCTTCTCAAGTGGGGTCTCCACGCAGTGTAGCAACCCTAGAGACTTCTTCCAAAAACTCAGTTTTGCTGCTCTCCAAATAGAGGAGTAGCAATTTAAACTATTAGTACCTAAGCAAAGGTTCACTGTGAATGCATATATTGATGCTAATATGAGTAATGTTAAGACATCCAGACCTGCTTTTCTGTGCTAGTTTTATAACTTCAGAATTCTACCCAAATACATTGTTCTCTTCTCTTACAAAAGTGCCTGCAGGATGCAAACTTGAAACTACAGGGAGCCTATGCATTGTTTAGCTGTATTCATACCTGCTGAGCCATTGTTCTGTGAGGTGTGTCTTTAAGTAAAAAGCAAAGCTGAGCATTTACAGGAAGGCACTTTTACAATGGCTGTCATTTGTTTTGAAGATTAACGTTGTTTATGTGACTATCAGGAACTGTGGGAGATATAATACCTATACACAAGTGGAAATACAAGGCTTGTTCCTCTTCAGTCCCTGCTACTAGGCTGGTTAACTCACATTGGTTTCACGAAAGGCACCCAGCAACTTTCATACTGGATTATAGGAAGATTTAGTGACTTGAATGACCAGAAGAGGTTTCTCTTATGCTTTTTCTTGGAAGGTTGCTCTTGCCAGCTCTGAAATTCTCTGTATAAAAAGATGTTTCCAGCTGCCTATTTTGAAAGTGTTTCCCTTTATTTCCATTCATCCTAAATAATAGAAAGCTGTAGGATCTGATCATGTGCCTTCTCTTCTAGTTAATTATTCTGTTCATGAGAGGTAGTGTGTCACTAGAATATAGGGCACTACATTGACAATTAGGAGGCCTGGTTAGTGTTCCTCACTGTACAGGCAAATGATGTATTGTGAACTACTCTGGCTGTCCCGGCTTTTTTCTTTCTTTGTCTCTTTGGAGTAGAGTTTTATTTCCATGACTTTGTACAGCATAGCAAAAGTCTGATATTTTCTGAGACTTCACAATTTTAAATGAGTGGTTCTCTTGATCAGAAATTCTTCTTTTTTCTTCTTTATCTGCTTTTTGAGAAGTTTTCAGATCTGGATACGCTGTAGGACTTGCAGTTCAGCACTGGTGTTCAGTCCCACTCGTTTTCATGACCTTTTCTTTAGACTGAAAATAAGGGAAGCTATAAAACTAAGACATCATCTGAATATAAATAGCTCCACAAATTGATTTTTGAGTGGTTTGTTCTTCCCCTAGAACTCCTGAAGTTGAACAAAATATTACAATGGCTTTAACTGCTCTCAAGTGTCTTAACAATATCAAGTTTATAACTAATCCTGAAGAAGCAGTTGCCAGTGAGCGTTTCCCTCTTTTGAAAATGCGCTCTAGATACTTCTTCCTGGACAGTACTTCAAAGATAGCAACAGTGGTTAACTGCGTAAAAAGAGCACTAGAGGCAAGGTCAAGTTTTTGTTTGCTTTGAGAATCTAGTCTTCAGTGGAAACAAACAAAAAAAATTATTACCCTCCTTTCTAATGTTGAAGAGAGAAAAATCATTTAAAAAATAGTTAATTAGATCAATTTGGAGACCCAGTGGGGCTGGGAAACTAAGTCTTTCTATCAAACACAAACCCTTTGTAGGAAAGTAGATGAGCCTTGCACGGTGCTGTGAGGATCAGCTAACTGTTTAACACAGCTAACTTGTGTTAAACCAACCAAGTTCCAAAGGGGAGTTTCCATTGCGAAGGGTTTTGCTGCTTCTCGGGCGTTCACGGCTGAGCCTGGTGCAGACGCTTCTGCCAACAATCAACCACTGTGGCAGCAAAGCAAAGGCTGACAACCTTCCAGGGACTGCTTGGTCTGATGGAGAAAAGAGCCATTAGATGTATGCCTGCCAGCTACTGAAGGCAGTGAACTATAAATTGTTTCTTCGGCTTTCCCAGCAGTTTTACATATATGTTGAGCAGATGTGATACATACTGGAGCTCTTCCTTAGAGCTCTGTGTTTCAGTGGACCTGTTGTGTTTCCACAGCAGGGTTTATAGCCTCTCTACATGTGTACCTGATATGTATAAGTCAGCTAGTGAAAATAAAGAGCTCTGGGGTCTGGCTTCAGGGGGTGGGGGCTGTTGAGGGCATTTTTGTTCGGCTTTGTTCACTTTCTCTGAAGTGAAAACAACTAATGACACAGGTGCAACCACTGCTGTCTGTTTGAAATATGAATTAGATGTTAAGAAAACTGGCATCTTAATCCTGAATCCTTAGGGCAGTCATTCCAGAAATCAGTATTTCAAGATGAAGAATTACAGTGTCACAGGTAGAATTTTTGGGTAGGTGGCAGAAAGGGTTTTACTCTTAATTCCATGCTGCAAGGAGTAGAGTAAGCAGGGATGGGATCTGTCTTTCAAGAAAACTGTTTTCAGTAGGATGGCAATTCAAGGTGGCATTGGGATTCCTACCTGCCAGGCACACGTAAGGCTTCTCCATCATGTCTACCTTCCTTCCTCTATATCCTTGGAATACAGGACTCTCTATCCTAACAAAATGCCCTTAGTCACTATTTTTTTTCCCCCTTGTGATTCACTGACATCTATATATGCCAACAGAAACCATCTGTAGTGCAGTGCTGGGAAGGAATGGCAAAAAGTTGTAATAGGACAACACAATTTACCCCTTGGAACAAAAGCCTCACAGCTGCACTGCCTCAGCTACAGGGAGGGCAACAGAAACACAGCACCAACATGTACAGTAGTAAATTAAAGAGCTGGGGTGGGAGGAGGGATGTTCCCAGACACCAGAGCTTGAAAATCCATACTGCTAAGTTGTTAGAATAGCCCTTGGCATTGTTGGCCCAACCTGAAACACAGTTTCCCAAGTGATTTCTGGATCTGGTTTGTGAGTTAACACAAATCAGGGGCCTGGGGACAATAGGCATTTGGCTTGCAGTGATCATGTTTGGGTGGGTTAGAGTTTAATGGTATAGATCTCTCTCTTTTTTGTTGTTTTTTTTTTTTTTAATCTTTTACTCAATATAACTGTTAACTCTTTTTTCTATTTTTAAATTGACTGGAGTTCAGGTATAGCATTACCTTTGAAAAATACTAAGAGTTCTGTCTGAATGACCTTGCCTGAAAATTCCAAAAGTGTGGTGGTATTCCTGTTCTTTCTGGGTCCCTGTATGTAAAAATATAAATATTTTCATTCTGTTAGTAGTATAACAGACAACAGCTTGAGACTATTTCAACTGTCTTGTATTTCTTGTAAACAGAAGGTGTCTGTTTTGAATTCCTTGAACTCAAGAGTTCTGCTGTGTGAACAGTATCTGAAAGGTGCAAGCTGTGCCATAAAAATGTTGTTATAAAATAATAACAGAATGATGTCTTAAGTTATCTCATGATCTTCCTTCCATGACAATAAAATTGTACAGAGTAATGTCACAGCTATAGCTTTGTTAGGAAGATCTGGGAAAAGGAGGTCCAGGATCTGAAAGAAAACTTCAAGGTTCTCTACGGAAATAGGGCTTGTATTAGGGTTCATAAGATAAAAGTAGTTTGGAATTTTGATTGGGGGACGGGGGGGAGAATAATTGTCTTTGACCAGACAGAGGAAAATGGAAGCTTTCCTATGAGTAGGGACACCTCAAACTTTGTGGGTGATTTTCCTTTTAGGAGTGGGAAAAAGCTGCTTCTCTACTTCCCCCTAACTTTGGAAAAATTCAAATTTGCATTCATACTTCGTGGCTTATTTTCTACTTTTTGCAAAGAATTAAAACTTTTCTATTTAACGTGCAGCTATTTCCTTGCATTATGAAACTGCCAGTCTCAATTTCTACCACTTCATCAGTTCATAGAAGCTGCTGGGTATGAGAGTAGTCATGCCTGGAGCTGCTGGATTTCAGATTCTGGTCATTTCGGCCAATAATTGTATTTAACAGCCAAAGCAGCTGCAGTGGATTCTTTTTCTCCTTCTCTTTAATAAGGTCATCATTTTCATTTTCTTTCTGAAAGAACTATGGCTTCATGCAATAAAATGCAGCATTTCAAAGTTTAAAAAACCCCAAAACCAGATAACTACTTTCCTGAAATGCTTTCTGCAACTGAGATAAATAAAGTACTTGTCTGGTTAGAGGACAGCTAATGAATTTCTTTTCTTTTTTTTTTTTCTTCTCCCAGCATAATATATTTTCAGAGCAGGGATGGGGGGAAGAATTCAAATCTTGAGCTTTTATCAGAAAGTTCATGTTACTGTCTGACTTTATAAAAGACTAAATAAATGTGGGGTTTTTCTCATTTGTATTTCCCCATCACGTATCATACAAGAAGGATCTGTGCAAACCTTGGCCACATACTTGACATCCTTTTGTATTATAAACAGTCAGATTACTTTTTACCCTTATTGCAATAACTTACCTCCTTTTTTTTTTTCCTGTTTGTTGATCTTAAGTGCTCAGTTTCTTTCCCCTCCCATCCTTTGCTCTCCTCTTCCTCCAAGTTTTCTATTTTTCATCCATCCAGACTTTTCAGATGTATGTTGTACATATGAAAGATAAAACAAGACTTAAGTGACACTGAGATAAATACTTGCATCCACTGTTGAGTTGCCTTGGTTGTAACAACACCCTTTGTTTTCTGTTCATCAGAATGTTATGGAACAGTTCAACCCAGGACTGAGGAATTTAATAAATCTGGGGAAGAATTATGAAAAAGCTGTTAATGGTAAGTCTTCTAGGTGTTAACTTTAGAAGGAATGCTTAATTTTCACTTATATACCTATTGGATATGGGGGTCATGTATAAGCTTAATTTCCAAGTTGAGCTTTGGATGTGTTTAGAAAAAAAGGTACCAATACCCAAGTGTGGTAAATTTCTTCCCAGACAAGCCCCACTTTTGTTTTAACCATCCTGCAGAAGTTGAGCCTCAAACACTGAGGCACAGAGCTACTGCAAAATAAACTGAACATAAAGTGTAAATAATCCACACCAGAATAATAATATAAATGGAAAAAAGTGATGTAAATTCGATGTTATCTTCCCCCCTGGAAATTCCTTCCAAAGATATTTCACATTCTTAGGGCTGTTCCTGCTCACCTATGCACATCACTACCTAAGTAACCCTGTGAACGGTAAGAGTTGGAGTGGATTAATTTATTTTTTTATCCATATTAAACCTGATGGTATCTTTCTGCTGGAGTCAAAATTGGAATGAATAAATTTGAATCTAAGGACCCAGTGTCTCAAGTTTTTATAATGTAGTTGTTTTACTTCCATTATCGACTTCACAGAATCCATCACCTAAGACTGGGCTGTAGATTCCCAAAGCTTGTACTGTAGGGCCTGTTGGAGCTTGCTTTGTTTCACCTATGCAGACCTGTTGAGCTGCTTGATACCATATTAAAGCAATGTAAAATCTCTTTAATTTTTGCCTCATTCATGTGTCTGGCATATTTTTCCCCTGTGTGTAATCTAGTACTCTGAGAAATGTGATACTGCAGAAGTAGTGCATAGCCAAACAGACACTGAAATCTCTCTTCATGCAAATGCTAGGCCAGGCTTGAGAAAAAGATAAACCCAAAGCCTGCTGGAGATGGAAACAGGGAAATGCTGACTGACTGGCAGTAATGCCTAACCTGATGTGTTAGGTAACCACGATGTTAATCCCTATCCTCAGGGATTACAGGTAGTACCCGAAGTAATAACAAGTGGTTTCATGTTTGGCTGAAAGATTTTTATACCAGCTTCTGAGGGTTCTGCTTTTCATCAGCCTCGCTGCTGACACGTTACACTGTGCCTCTTCCCAGTTAATTCACCCTGCCAGCAGTAACTCCCAGAGTACCTGTGCACAGCAGCGCTGGAGAGGCCAGTACATACTGTGTTTGCCTTTAAGACTGGCTGATAAAGGGTAGCTAGCATGAATGCTTAATTTGAAATGAATAAATGTTTACAGTGTTGCAACAACTGTTGAGAAACTACACTGAAGTCATCCTTCATGCTCATAAATTGTTAATCTTTTCTCCATAAATTCTGGGTGGTATAAATAGATCTGGAACAAGGAGTAAATACTCTGTTGCTAAACAAATACTCTGTAGCTTTCTAAACAAGTCACAGTAGGCTGAGAACACAAAGCTTTCACTATAAACCTATCAGAAGCTTTTGTATTTTTATACATTTAGAGGATAAATGTCAAAACTCTTTCTGCGGAAGTCATTTACTAGTCATAGTACCAGTTAAGAGCCTTCACAAGTGGGGTTCTTGATTTAGCTTGATTAGTGTGGGAGAAATCACACATTTTCTTATTTTAGTGCCTGTGTTAGGATAAAAGGTTGACTTGGGGCTGTCTTGAGAAGACACAAGATAGGAAGAGCTGGAATGGTGTAAAATCCTTGAGTATGGGTGGCATACTGCTCCAACAGTGTAATCCTTCTGTTCAGGAAGTTTGAATATAGAGCAGTTCTGAAATACAGCTTAGGAACTACTCATCTAATGCCACAGAGCCTCCAAAAGAATCTTTGTTTCATTTGGAAGAGTTTCAGTCATCTTGTTGAACATACCATTAGGTGATCAAAGGTGTCACCTTTGCTGGTAAAAACTATAAAGTACAGACCAAAAATTCTATAACTGGCGATTGCCAACTCTGCTCCTCTCAGGAGGTAAGAAATTAAATTCTAAATTCAACAGTGGGAGCTCTTGGCTTCCACTTTAGGTTAAAAGTGAAGTGCTACCAAAAAATTATGAAGACTTACTTCAATAAATTTATTATTTTACTGCCTTTGACAATAAAGCCTTGCCAGTTTGTCCCTGTTATTTCTCTTCCCTGTGGTGTGTAGATGAAATCTAGATTCTCTGAAGATGCAGGGCAGCCATTCCGTGGTGTACATCTACATATGTAATCTGGTTCTTGCTACTGGCCTCCCTGCAGTTTGAATCTTGATGTTTTCATGTTCATTCTAGCAAAACTGGCTTTGCTGTTTAAATCAGCTATAACCAGGAAATGATTAACTGAGAATAACTGGAACCTCAGTGATATATATTAAGAGCTTATTGGTTCCTGTAAAACTGGAATTGAACTATAAGCAATAAGAGGGGGGAACTGTCCTGGGGGTAAAAGAAATATGAGCATCCAAGTGTTTCTTAAACCATATATGCACTTGTTGCATGACATTTTTGTTGCTTAAAGTACTTGGAATACAGATTTCTCTGTCATGCTGAGTTCCCTGATGAAGGTAATAGTAGGCACTTTCCTGGAGCGTGCAGAAATTGTATGTATCACTGGTAGTTTCCATGTTGGTCCAAGTAACCTAGGCTTTTTTCCCACATTTAAGCTAAGTGCTGAACAATGTGATTTATAATAATCCCAGTAACACTGAGGGTATGTTGAAAACTGAGAGAGAATGTCAAATGGGTTATCTAGGTAACCCAAACAGCATTCCTCAGAGCCTTAGATTTTTAAGTTTTGGCATTTAACCTATGATTTCCTTTCAGTGAAAAAGTCAGTGTTTATATGTAGGATCCTCAGATTTCAATGTATTGTTTTGACATGAAATCATGTTTGTCGCTACAGTGTGTAACGACTGTACAGCGTTACACTGTTAACAGTCATTCCTAGGAGTGGCTGTATCAGATGTATCACATCTGCTATATTTCACCTCTAGATATATGGTACCTGGTGCACTGTATTTCATCATAGCTGAAGTGATTTACTCTTTCAGCTAACGTAAGCAGTAAACAGTGATTTGCTTTTGAAGGCCTCCCTGTCTCCTTACTGCAGCTGTAGGTCCGTGGTCTCACAGCCAGCAGCGGTTTCAGATCAGGGGTCTGGCTGGCCAGTACAGGGCAGAGACCTTGGCATTTCCAGTAAGCTTGGGATTGTATTTTGCTTTTTACCAACAATTTTATCTGTACCAAGGAATTTTGTTATGCCCTGACAATGGCTTATGGCTCAACCTATCCAGTGGATGCTGATTGCTCCTGGATATGCATAAAAATTTGAATTAAGTAACAGGCTGAAATTCATTAATGTATTCTGGTGTTCTCTTTTGTCACCTGGTTTCACAACCAGGCAGCACAGGGACTTAAGGAACTTTCTCTCCTTTACTATGTGCAAAATTTTGTAGGAGCATAGGTTAATGAAACTGGAAAATACTTTAACACCTTTTTAATTTTTTCTTTTTTTCCTGCCTTCTCTGAAAAAAGTGATGGTAGTGGCTGGAAGAGCATATTATGATAGCCTTGCAAAGATTGGGGATATACCAGCTGATTCTCCAGTTTCTAAAGAACTAGGTAAGTGAAATCTCATTTTTAAAAATAGCCTAAAAATAGAAACTTTACTTCTGGTTTCCTGCTTGTCAGTTCACAGAACTAATGTGAATTAGAAAAGGACTGGGAAAAGTATCTTTTAAATAACGCATACGTGGAAGGGATTAGGTTCCTTTGAGGCATGTTACTTCTCACAACACTTTGAATGTTTTGACAAAATCAGTTTTATTTTCTTACTTTTGTGAATATATTTCTGCCTATGCATTCAAAAGCATGCATTCTTTTAGGGCCAGGTAATTCTGTAATGAAGAAATATGGAAAAAATGTGTAGCTTGATTATTTTTGTTAGTAGAGATGAACATTGAAACTTTCTGTGATAGAATACTGGTATGAAGGCAATTCTCTGGATGAGTTCCACTGGGAGGAGCTCAGCTTCACTTCACCGTGTTTGATCAAGTACATCACTAAGTTCTCAAATTGTATTTCTCTTCTAGTTGAGCTTTTGAAAGAGAGATTGTAGGGTCAGAGATGGATTAATTTTACAGTAATGTAAATATACTACAAATTCTGTACCTTCACAAAAACATCTGATTATTGGAAGCTTGTCATCAGTACTTCATTGGTTCTCTGGCTGAACTTGCAATGGTACCGCTCAGCCTACAGAAGTGAGGTTGTCATTGCAGGATCTGTTGTAATGGTTCTGTCACGATTCTAATAAACGCCATTACAAAACAAAGAAGCAGGAGCTATGCTGTGTAGAGGAAACAGTTATTTAAAGACTTCATTTGCTTTTTTGACAAAAGTAACTCGATAAAGCCTCTTGTCTCTGAACTTTTATGTGCAGTGTAGGACTCAGAGTTACATAACAAGCCTCTGCCCCATAACTTGCAGCCGTACGGAAAGTCAGGTGATTAAAGAGGGTGACTTTAGTAAATGTGTTTTTAACAATTCTGTTTCAGCAGAATTGAGGGGAAAGACTCTCCTTGAAGGCAGCTGCTGGTTTCTGTGTGCTTGCATGCATTTTTACGATTGGTTCTGAAACCATTTCTGTGAGAGTGTTGCCATTCTGTGTTTAAAGTTGGGAGCGGCAGAACAGCAAACAGTACAAAGCAAACAGCCCTAATGTCACTCGCTGTATTTGCTTTGCAGGCTGTTTACAGAAAGCAGAGTTGCTATTTTCAAACTATAGAACAAAAGTTTGAGAAAGTTAAAAGTAATAACCACACAGTCTTATAAAGAGGTCGACAAATGCAAAATTACAATTTTTGCAATGGTCAGATGCATGGGAGTAATCTATTTCTTGAACTCTGTACAACTGTGGGACACTGCTTGTTTGAAAATATTATCTTTGCATAGTTTGGGCTGAATTCTGAAAATACTTAGTTTTCCCTATTATTGGGGATGATACAGAATTGTGATTGAAAACTATGTATTTGCTGAAGTATGAATTCTTTCCTGCAATTCTAAAGCTTCTTCTAGATATACTGCATTGAGAAAACACGTCCCTCTTCAGGGTCAGGCCTCTCACATGCTTTCTGTTCACCTATGTAAACTGTTACTGCAGAAAAACCTTTCCTCCTTAAAGAAAACAGGAACTCTGGATTTCTTCCAGCACACGCTCTGATAGAATACTCTAGAGATAAGGGAAGTCAATGAACACTGGAAAAGGCAGGACAATGTGGTTAGTCTGAGAGATCATTTGTGTTTTCTTGAGAAAGTCTTCACAGTTCTGAAACTGGGCTGCAATACTGACCTATTTAGCAAAGAAATGTGATACACCCCAGGTGTCTCAAAGTATCTCTGCTTAAAAAGAAAAAAAAATTACCACACTTTTCAGTATTTTAAAAACATTAAGATGTGAACTGGGCTGCAGTGGATGTGTCAAGACGAGATTTGCCCGGTTGTGGAGCCTGCCAACTCTGGTGGAGTCACTGCAGGCCCAGCCCACTGTGGAATTGTCTTTTCTGTGAGTTCCTTTGCCAAAAGACCTGATACTGCCACTAACAGCTCTATCATATGTAATACCTCTGTTATCTTTGCCAAAAAAAGAGGCCAGCAGTCATCAGTTAAGCTGTGCTATATGCCTGTGAACTGCTCTTCTGGAATGTGTTCTCCTGAGCACCAGGTGAGCTGGCACCCTCGTTTGTTTTATGAGAGCAGCAGTCTGAAGGTGACTGGCAGAGAAGCAGAGGAGCAATGTCCATGACTTTGTGTGTTATCTGTATTCAGATCTGGTTCAGGATATTTCTGTAACTTTCTGCTTATCCCTTGCTTGACATCATAAGGCTGCTTCCTGTACCCTCTATTAACTGAAATCAGTAGCAACATCCCCGCAGGTGTCAGTAGGAGATAATTATATTTTTAATATTTAAGACATTATCCTGGCTTTTCACAGTGCATTAGGTAAACCAACAATGAGCAAGTTCTCAAACATTTTGGAAAGCTTAAATATTTGAGCACAAACTTGAGGTACTGTGGTCTAGATTTCAAGTGTTTAGGGCTTTGGACAACCAGAAAATGTAAATGTTTTCATTTGAGTAATAAAAAAATTGAAACATCCAAAGTAAATATATAAACTAATGCTGAAAGCAATCTGTTTAAAACCAAAGGAGTCCCCACCCTGCCATGGCTTACCAGTTTAGGCACAGTCAGGACAAGTGGCTGATGGATGGCATGACTTCATGGTAGGGAGAAATCCCCGGAGCTGGCTTTTACCACATTGTATCATCTAGAGCAGAAATGAGGGGAAAGCATGTCTTAATTATCTTTGACTCATCTGAAATGTACGTGCTTCCTCCATGGGCTCTGTGTTTCACCCAGCAGTCACTGGGTACTTTCTGGCTGTACAAGACGGTGCTAGAACAAGATCCCCCCTTTCCCTGATAGTTGGCATATCAAGCCATAAGTTTTACAGATACAGCTCATGTTAAAATTGGTTGGTCTGAATGATGAATAGGGGATTGAGGTAGGAACCAAGGTTTCAGGTCTTTGCTGTAGCAGCTTCACCTTTAGTAGTGGCAGATGAAAAATAATGTATTACACTAAATGCAGTTGTGTTGCATTAACCTTTAATTACGAAAGGGCTGCAAGACTCAGGTGGCTAAAACACAATACTTCTCAGAATTTATGAAGAATCTTTACTGGAATATTACACTGAGTCATTTTACAGTTCAAACCCAAACCTGCTGGGTGACCTGGAGTGTATCTACTGCCAAGTGTGATGTAAAGATTTGTATCGAAACACAGTCAATCTTTCCTTCTCATACGGAAACACAGATCATGGTTGTCCTGTAGTGAGACAGTGAAATGGATACCAGCCTCATGGCAGGGTAGAAACAGAACTGGAAAAGGAATAGGGAAGAGAATTTTTAAAGTAGAAGGTAAAATGCATAGAAGGCAGAGAAGTGGGACAAAAAATAAAGTAAAAGTGCCACGAAGTGCTTTCTCTGCCAAATGAGATTGGATAAGGAGAGGGAAGAGGAGAATGAAGTGGAAATCTGGATGCTGAAGCTGATTCAGAGCTTTTGTGGTAGATATCTTTCCAGTCTGGTTGAAACTCTCTGAATTCTTTTAATATAAAATAACTTGTATGCATAAGTTGAGGAAGTAGAACAATACACTGCACTTGTAATACAGTCCTTACTTCTAAGGGATAAGTTGATCTCTAATATTTATTTCCCCAAATTTCTACCTTATGGTCCCTCAGACCTTGGCTATGAGCATTTAGGAACATAAATTCAGGTTATGTAGCTCAAGTTAATCTGCAATATGGAATTTCTGTATCTTTTTTTACCTGGCAACTTTTGGAAATCCCACTAGGAAGAAAAGAGAGGAAGCAAAGAACTGCGTGTTTAAAAATGTTCAGATTTCACACTATTCAAATTTCAGTATATCCCATCAGCATGATAAAGTTTTGTGTTCAGTAATGCACCAAAATAACTTCATGTAGATACTGTACCACTGTGTGTTAAAGCAGTAACTTTCATGGTGTGTTGATAATCTCTTTTGTCTTGCCCAACATACGGGTTTGAGGCTTTGGCTTACTGATTTGTAGTGCTTACAGTGTTAATACACTCTCCCTTCCGATTACACGGGCTGTCTTTGTAGCTTTCACTTGCTCAAGGAATCAGGAAGGTATTTCCTGCTCACTCACTGGATGCTACTTCTCCTATCTTCCCAAATATCATGAGCACCCAACAGTTACTGTAGCTACAAGTCATTATATTGTGGGTATAAAGTCCCAATTTTTTATTGTGTGGCAACAGTATCTACAGCAAGCAGCCACAGTTATATTCTGGGTCTGTACCTAGACCTTATTGCTCAAGAACTAATAAATGTAAACTATTCCTTGCTTGTCAAACTATAAAAAGCCAAACTGTAAGAAAAATTACATTGCAGTGGAACTAAATTGCAGAAGTTCAGCATGTTACAAGGAAGATCAGGGGAGATTAAACAAATTATGGGCCTTGGTTAGATTAGGGAAGATATTTTTAAGACCACTCTACGTTATAGGCTTATTTCTTTCATATTCTCATTGTTAAAACTTACAGGTATGCAACAGCTTACATGCTCCTCTTAAACTTACAGGCATGCAAACACTTACATGCTCCTCTACAGTCTGAAAGGTAGAATCTGGAGAAGAGACCTAGAGAAGCAAGTATTAGACTCAAAGACTACTCTGTGTTGTGGCAGCCACCAGGCAGGGAGAGGTGGGTGTGCACAGTAGGTGAACTCTTGCCTGGCAGAGGATGAGCCCTGGATGTTCCTCTTGTGCACAAAAGAAGGGACATTTTTAGGGTCTGAGGGAGTATTTGAACATAGTCACGAAACGAAGGTGTGCTCATACAGTGGTGCAGCTCTCAAGGTCTCCACAGCTGCTTCATGCTCTGTCACATACAGAATCTCAGCTGTGACACAGCAATACACAGAGTAGCAGAGTAACCACAGTGAGGCCTCGGGATAACCAGGGGCAGGGGTTTCTTTGTAGGTACCTTGGTTTCCTTTTTGAGAGCCCTTGTACTTCTCTGCAGCACACAGTTATTGAGGTAACAGCGTATTAGTTTGGGAGCCAAGGCTGATAAACCATTGGTCATTTAAGAGAATAAGCTAATTGGTGAATAGGCCTGCAGTTTATCCAATAGCTAGCATTTCTTACAAATTTGTAAGCTAGGAAGCTAGAGCTCTTGAGTAACATCTAACATAGAGATCATCTGGTAACTGTTTTCTAGCCCTTTTTTAAAAGCAACTATTGAGAATAATGTAAGCTTAATACTAATGTAATTAGTAGTGTGAAGTTCAATCTATAGAGAGTTCTAGCCCCCCTTTTTTTTTCCAGTGATAGCTGTAAATGTAAAATGAAGCAATTAAGAGACCCTGTGGAGTTTCCTTTCTTCTCATTTCTATTTCCAGAAATGAAAGGGTTTTTTTATAGCAGAAACTGGGAGCTTTAGGTGGCTAATTAATATGGAAAAACATTTAGAACAGAATTGGAAAATTCTTATTTTGCTAAAAAGAACATACCTCCTTGCTGGAAAAACTTCCAATCAGACTGTAATGTAATGCCATACTGTGTTTTTACAGCTCTACCTTGATAGTATTTGTCATTGAAAACTATTTCCTTCCTGATTAATAAGCAAAATTGCCACATGAGTGGGTACTTCTGCGATAAGCCCTGCAGTGTCACTCTCACTAATGAAAAAGCCAAGCAGAAAAAGAGAAAACTCTGTCATTTGGGACTGTAGCTAGCTGTGCTTCAATTTTTTTTAAAAAAGCGGGGGGGAGCCTGGAGTTGTTGTCTTCCTTTAGAATATAAATTGACCCTTCCCTCTGGAATCTGATTTCACTTGTCTTAGAAAGATGACACCTAGCACCCTTCCTTCACCAGCTCATTTAAACTGGAGAAGAGACCTGTCAGTCTGCACCAGTGTGTCTCTTCTGTAGTGTAAATGTTCTGCTTTTGGAATGGATTGCTGGAGAGCAAGGGGAGTGCAGTGTGCCAGCAGTGACAGACCCCCTTTAGCACCTCATCTGCTGGAAACTTCTGGGAAACTAGCTTAGAGGCTGGAGTTTAAGTAGTTACTATATCAGGCCAGCTTTTCCTACGGAGCATTAATAAAACACTCTTCTACTGTTTTTAGAATGAAAACAGATTGGAAGAAGCATCTCTGTTCTTTTCTTACAAAAGGGAAGTGCACAGAGGGCTAGCTTGAGGAGGAAATGTGAAGTAGTAGTGTGTGTTTTCAGGAGTGAGGCTTTGTATCTTCTAATTTTACGATAATGTTGTGGGATAGGGCTATATAGACCTCTGATCTGCTGTAAGAAAGCTAGGAGGAGGTGAACCAGCCTTTCTAGATACAGTTCTCATCAGTAGAAAAGTAACTGGATTAGTGGAAATTTCCTGCCATTTATAATTCTACCTTTCCAGGTTGTTTATAAGGTTAAAGTGAGTCAGACAGTCCTATTGACTTTTTACCTCTAGAATCAATATTGTGGCTTTTGATGTTCAGCACTCTGCATGTAAAAGTTTTTTTCTCTTTCAGCAGACTTTTACCGGTCTTAAATTCTTGAATATGAACAACTTAACCCCATGTCTAATAACCTTCCTGACCATCTATTGCAGAGCTATTGCAGGCTGCACCTACTCACTGATTTATAACCCAGTCTAAGTATTCAGATATTCAGAAGGCTGTGCCCTGCCAGTGGCCTGAGAAAAGCTC
Source organism: Porphyrio hochstetteri (assembly GCA_020800305.1). Taxonomy (NCBI): domain Eukaryota; kingdom Metazoa; phylum Chordata; class Aves; order Gruiformes; family Rallidae; genus Porphyrio; species Porphyrio hochstetteri. The sequence goes on from CM036920.1 coordinate 16,103,902, forward strand.
CTGCAAGTCCATGTTCATGAGTGGTGGAGAGTGTTCAAAAGTTTGTTCTGCATACAATCATCCTATTATAACTTCTCTTGTGCACCTTATCTGAAAGTCTTCATATTTTCTGGTTCTATAAATGTTTGAAGGGAGGAGTAGTGTAGGGAAACACACTGGGCTCTTTAGGAACAATTGCAGGGCACTGGCGCTGTGGAATACTGGCATCAGGGGAAGAAAAGACAACAGGTACTCATTGTGATATGTTTTCAGTTATTTTTTCAGATTAAATTCTAAATAATTGCCTATTTCTGAGGCAATTTCAGCATTTCATTATTTTCTTTTTTTTTCCCCCCCCCACAGCAACCTGTAAACTAAAGCTGATTTTAGTCCACAATAAGATTTTAAGCCTGTGAGGAGGGTGTAACATTCTTCCAGTACATAGCCCTGAAGTCCCTGGCAGGACTGTTCCTTGTGACGCAGGGCTCCAGTGTTAGAGCTCTGACAGCAGTGCACGTGTCTCTGCACCTGCTGCTGCAAGCACACCTCCTCATGGGAGGTGTGGGATGGCTCTCGAGTTCAGCAGAGAATGTCCATGGTGGAACACATGACCACACACCCCTGAGGGAAAAAGCAGCTATTCAAAGCACCTACAGCGAGTGTGCTTAATTGGTATGTTCAACTATGCCTCTAAGGCCTGGGAAAATACTGAAAATACCATGAAGGGCATCCCTAAAGATTTTCTGACTACATGGGAACAGTTACGTTTCACAGGAGCCTCACAGGTAACAAAGACATCTCTGACCTTAGAAATGATGCCCTGCACGATACCTGTGTGTACACACAGCATATCCTAGACTGTGGCTGCTGTCTGTCTAGGAGACAGTCACTTGGAAGAGAGAACTGGTGCTCTGTGTGCACAGGGGTGTGTGTTCCCCAGCCGCTCTTTGAACTTACCCAGGCATCAGGAGATGCTGGGCCAGTGCAGCAGGCAGGAGGCCGCTCCCCCTCAGCTCATGGTCAGCAATGGGCTTTTTTCACCGCCACCCTCAGGTCTGTCTGTTGGCAAAGGAATGAGCCTGAGAACCCAGGGAGGGAAAAGACACACAGTTGTATTGTCAGTGAGAGAAATAAATGAAATGTAAATGACAATGTTGTGAAGAAAGTGACTTTATAGATGTAACAAGCTTGTAAAGCCTTTAATGGAAGGTCCATTTTGTATGTACAGACAGCTCTTCCTGAGGAATTCTTTGTAAGCAAAAAAACCTCAGTTGTAGATGTCACTAATGTTCCGAAGGGGAGAGGGGCAGGGAGGAGCCACCTTGGACTTCTGAGAGAGTCTCCTCACAAAACTTTCCGCTCAGTTTGGGTGTGGATTTTTTGGGAGTCTGCTAAGACTGGGAAACTTGATGGCAATTCCAAAGTGCTGTGATAGAAATTGCAGTGATTCCTTGCATTTCAGTGAATATCATGTAACATTTATAATAAGGACTTCAATACTAGTACTGGAAACCCATAAAGAATTTCAGCCTTTGCAGTTTAGTGCAACTTGCTAGTTCCAGTCCTGCTGAAAAACAGAGATTAGCTCTGTTGTGTTATCTTCCCTCACTAACCGGCCAAAACCCAGCAGGGCTTCATACAGGCAAGTTCAGGCTTGTGGCTGGATTGCAACTTATTTTCTTTGCACCTGACTTGTGTATAGATTATAAGTCACTTGCTTAACCCCACTGCAGCTCAACTATGAAAAGCTATTGTATATAAAGTCTTCAAAGCCCTATGAAAGATCAGTCTGACACACATACTGCAGTATATTGTGGGTTTATATGTTTGGGTAAAAAAAAAAAGTAGATGCCTGCAGCAGTCTTCATATACATTAGTAATGGGGTAACAGGTGGGCAAACAAATTTGCCATTTTTCATGCATTATTTATGTGGCATATGCTTTTCCTTTCCTATTTTTACCATTAAAATTTAGTTACTATGCTTACTAATTGTCTGAAGCAAGATGAATATTTCACGTTCATTAACATCTGTTCAGTGATATAGCAGGCTGAAAAATTCTAATCTCTGAGTGTTTCTTTGACTTAGAGATCAAACCATCTTGGGAGAGGAAGGGGAATCAGACTACCTGGCTGAACTTGGCTAAAACTGTAAAAATACTTTCCTCTTTAAAGTATAAGATATGGTATTGTTTTTGTTCTGTTTAAAGTTGCAAGATAGGAGCATCACACCATGAACAGACTCAGAGTAACTGAAAATTGTAAGAGCCTTGCTAATCTCTTAAATATTCAGTCTTGTAAAGTCTTATGTGGGAATAGCTAATTTATGAACAGTTCTTTGCCTGCTTTACGTAGCATGTAGTGCATGGGAGGAATTTTGTACTCCTTTCTAAATCACTTGTGTCAAGCTCAAAGAATTTGGCATTCATTTTCATTCAAGTAAGGTATATTTAAAAAGCAAGTTGATCCTTGGTTTTAATTGAATATGGCTTTTCTATAAACAGTCTTAGAGTTTCTGAGGTATAAAGAGCTGAGGAATTCTTTGTATCTCTTAATGCCTAAAGAAAAACAATAACTTAAGACAAAATTAAAATTACTTGAATTTATAAAACACAAAATCAGCAACAGGGCCTTGTACAATCCTGTTTGGATCTTACTGGTTTTGTCTGGATGTGGAGGTAAGATCCTAAAACCTAAGCATCTTCCAGGGTCTTACAAACTTTGGAAGACAGCTTCTCTTCTGCATCAGTGAGACTGTAAAACACCTCAGATTATTTTAAGAACTTAGAAGCAATGGAACCTCTGAAAAAACAGTGATAAAATGGAGACATTGCAACTTCTGAACATCAAATCCCTTTCAGGTAACTCCTGAAATAGTGTGAGCTCACTCTAGGTGTGAAAGGCTTTGAAAGCAACTTTGTATAAAATACTCAGGTAGTTAAAGGGGAGGTAAAAGCACGAGACTATTTGTATGTTAAATGAATAATTGCTGCAGTTTATTTTGTGTGGGAGCCTACTGTAAACAGCACAACACGTGCTGTTAACTGGAGTACATTTTTGTATCTTTATACCTCTAAGTGCAAAGGACTTCAAGTTTTAGTTTTACATGTCCAATATTCTCCCAAGGTTCAGTTTCACTGCTCATAGTTCATAATCAATATCACTGCTGGATTTTATTCTACTGGACTAGTGCCTGAATACACAGATTTCATGGAGGGTTGGTTTTCTTTCATTTGTTTTAACCTGTATTTAATCCGTTTTAAATTACCTTGTTTGCTTGTTATATTGCAGAAACATAGCTGCTGTTGACAGCCTTAGTGAGAACTCTGCATAGTTTAAAATAAAAATTGATCTGAGAATGCCGGTTAGAATGTGAGTTCTCATTGCTGCCACTTTGGGTTTATTCACTGGTTTTATCTATTAATTGCTGTTCTAGCAGAATATAACTGTCTGTTTGGAGGTGCTACTTCAGGCCACACATCTAGCGTGTACAGTGGACTTGAAATACTTTGTACTCAAATCTCTTCCCCTTTTCTCTGTTGTAGGCTCTTTCTCCTCTATTCTTCCCTTTCACCTTCTGCAGTCACCTTCATAAAACAGCATCGAGTGGTGATGTGTCAATGCCAGTTCATGAAATGAACTACAGAGATTTACTCCTTGCTTCCTATTTCCTGTTCATTCGTGCAGTAAGGGAAGGCAGACTTGACTGAGTCCTGCTGATTTATGTGCATATTAGTATTAATTCTACAGATTGGTTGGTTTTTTTAAAGTGTTCTGTACCACTTGTGTTAGAAGCAAAGTACAGTCAGGGCTTGAAGTTTTACATCACTTTGTTCTTTCATGCTAAAATCTGTTAAGGTTTTCTGCTGCCTTTAAAGCATCCTTTGCACAATTAAATCCTTCCTATGACAGAATGATAAAATTAACACATCTGAGGCTTAACAGATGTTTTGTTCAATCATATTTATTGTTGTACTGTATTCCTTTGAATCTTTTTATTTTCCTACGGTTCAGGGACTACTGGCTTCAAAGGACTTTGTTTCTTCCTTTCCCTTGTCATAAATGCCTTTCTTCTGGGCAAAGGGTAACTTGGAATAAAGAGCATCTAGGCAGAAATGGCATCTAATAATAGACTTGAACTGTATTGTCTCTGTGCGTAGCTTTGACTCAGCCTTTCATTCTCCTGTTTAATGTAAATAATTACGTGGTTTGATCTCTAAGACACAAAGTTACTAGACCAGCCCTGAATGCAAAATAGGACAAGAGGAGATAAATGAGTGATATAGTTACATGCTATCCATTCCCAGACATCTAAGAAAGTCTCTGTATTAAGAAGCTTGAAACTTTGAGAGCGGCCTCCTCCTAAATGAAACAAAGGAAGCCTATTTCAAGTCAGATGATGCAATTAACATGTGTATTGATTCTCCTATAGCTACTAAGTATTTTAAGTGTCAGTGATTTTGTTGGCACCTGTCAGAACCCTATTGATTGAGTTCCATTTTTTGTTTCTAACTTGAACTGATCCTTCTACTATTGTTAAGAACAGTCAACATAAGGTGAAAAGGTAAATAACTGGCACAGTCACAGTGCAAACAGTGAGGTTGAAGTGGAAGTGCTGCCTTACAATGAGTATTTCTGTTAGAAATCGCTTTCCTTGGTTTTCATCTACTGGGAAGACAGTCTTTTAAGGGTGGCTTTTTGCTTATGGCATCCTGTGTATGGGGAAATAAGTTACACATTTTGGGTTAGTGGGTTTTATCCCACCTTTTTTCAGTATCAAAACCAACAGCATTAATGTAATTCTAGACAGTCTTATTTTCTCCACAGAAAACATAGATACAACCAACAGCCTTGGTTGAGCCTAAAAATACTGTACAAATTCTTGAAGTATCAGCCTAACAGATCTTTCTACCTGTGCACTGAACCTATTTGAAACTAAAATAAGTTTACCGTGGAACTTGGCAGTACTGTTTGTGGTCATATTTCAGATTATAGCTGTATTACGCAGCAGGGTTTCAAGAACCATACAGGAGAAATATTTGTTTTGCTTTTAAGTTATTTAAGGTATTTGAGACGTTCCCCCAGAATCCCTACCTGAAAGAGATTGTTTCTTCTCTTCCCTGTAGTGCACTTAAGGTAATAGGAAAATAAGAGAACAAATATCTATATAAACACAACTGGTTTTGTTTTCTAAACCAGGTGTGGGCATATTTAATGCACCTCTGCTCTTTTAGTCACAATGATGCCACGTTCAGGTGTGGGGGAATGGAAAGCAGAAAAAGGTATCTTTGAAAAGGCAGCTATTTTAATAGCGTTTATGATCAAGACCGGTGGCTTTTATTAATTCATTGCATAATATGAAGCCCAAAACTGGTTCAGGTTTACAGTGTGTCTGCCACAGACTGGGCTGAAGTGGTCTGTTACCATGTGCTCCAGTCGTGTCATTTGTTACGTTTGATAGCTCTGGCTTTGTGACAAGTGATGACAAGGTTAATACTCGGTTATTGTGTGCTACCAGCAGCTTTAATACATAGCAAAGTGGGTTTAGTTGATGTGAGAAATACATGTTTGTCTTCACCTTAAGTAGGTTTCTGTACCTTTTTACAAGCTACATAATTCCAAATGTTAGCTCCTGGCTTTAAATTATGCTGTTAGTAATCCAGAGTAACCCATTGTCTTTATTAGAGCCACTCTGTAATTCACCATTGTAATTAAAATATTATATAGAAGTCATTCGATTTCCATTCCACCTGGACACTGTTACGTGTAGGCTAGGGGGTGTTTTGCCTTTCCTGAATTAGTCTTCACAAAAACTTCCCTCCTTCTGTATTTGGGAGGACCATCAAAATGTGGCTAACCCATTATCTTAAGCTGTCCATAGAAAGCATGGTATACTTTCACTGTAAAAATGTTCTGTTTATTCAGAGAGCCAAATCTGACCTGTAATTTAAACTATAATTTAAATCTTAATAGGTCAGAGCGTGCTTACTGTGGGTTCTTTTCCAAATGTTGATTCAAAACATGAAAGAGGAAATTAAAAGGGTGAGCCAGTACATACAGAGCCTGTGGATCACCAGTGGCAGTAAGGAGGTTCGAGCATGGAAGGGCGCTTGCCTGGTGCACAGCATACCGGAGGCTTTGGTGGAGAGAAAGAGAAAATGCTGTAAGAGATACAGTCACTGATACCTAAAAATACTATTTAAAAGTAATTTAGAACGTTCTAGAACAAACTCCTAAAATAATCCAGCACAAACCATTTAGCTTTGGCAAGCCATTTATACCCCATTTAAGCAGTGTAGTTTTTAAGCTTCTCTTAATTTCAGGACATGTTTTGGCAGTATTCTCTGTAATAAAGATGAAAAAACCCTGTTTCACCCAGAGCCTTGAAGGCTGCAGTCAGTCCCAGTGCCGTGTGGGACAGAAATAACAGCCACAGAGCATCAGGTTTTCCATTCTCCCCGCACCAGGTGAATGGGCTGTTTGAGCTCGCGGTGCTGGCGGGGCAGCTGGAGGAAGGGAGTGGGAAGGAGCCACGCGAGAGCTGAGTCAATACCCGACCTTGTTGGGTGTCTGTCAGTACTTGGAAGGCGAGGGGGTTGGCTGCCTGACCGCTGCCAAGCATTAGCTAAGTGTGCTGCTTTGGCAGCAGATCCTCAGAGCGTACTTTTGATGGAGGGAGAGTAAGTTCACTTTACAAAGAGCAAAAATCGGTAAGGGCAGTTATTTTGAGGGGCATTTCAACACTCTCCCTGAATTTCTCTAACTTCCCAAATGCCTTTCTGCTCTGAATATTTAAAACCAAACAGACTTTGTAGTTCTATTTGTATTTCTCGATTACTTTTTTCCTGATCTTGTTTAACACTATTTTCCTCTTTAAGCTGCAGATAAGTGTTTACAAAACTCTTCTAATTTTAAAAGCCATTTAGAGTCAAAAACGTATCTTTTCCACTGACTTCAGAGAAACTGAAACACCCGACTGAAGAGCATTCACTTCTACAGCCTTAAAATAACAGGGTGGCTTACTCATGTCTGTTACTTCAAGTGTTTATGTAACTACATTGTATTTACTTTTCTATTGCACATAAGCAACTAATTACTATATCACCTCTCAGTATTTATATTTCTGTAGTCACCAGCAACTCTGAACAGGAACAAAGTAGCACAGCTCTCTGTGGGTGTACAGAAAGACTCAGGGGGAAAAATATATATAAAAGCCATATGTATTTCTCTTAAATGCCACACCCCTCTGTCTCGCCCATCTACACTCCTGAGTGCAAATTCCTTTTTCTGGCTAACCAAGGTGTTGGCTGTTCTCATAGTATTTGGGTTCCTTCTTCCCAGTCTCCTGTAGCCTGTTGTGCAAAGGGATGTAGAGGTGGGAACGGAGCATGAAGAGGGATTCCTGAAGTTGGGAGATGTGTGTTTTTCTTCCTGCACTGCCTCATGTTATCCTCACAAACACTACTGCAGACTCACCTTTTATGTTATTTAAAGATCACAGGAGATAGAATTCTCATTCCAAAGAAACAAAACTGAGATGCCCTTCTTACCTGTTGTTCTCAAGTTACAACAAAAGGTGGTAACACGCACCCAGGCACAGTGGGAATGCTCCTGTGTTATACAGGAAGGTTACCAAATCCCTAAAATCTCTAACATGCACTATGAGGAGACAGGGTTTGACAGCCAGGGAGACGGTGAGAAAGGAGATGAGAAGGATTTCACAGAAGTTCTGTCATTCATTTTATTTCACCAAATTCTTTAATATCTGTGTCTTTTAGGAGCTTTTGTGTGCACCTGAAGGATTATAGGATAAGTCTTTGTTGTGTAACTCAGGAGGGCTTCACAGAGAATATGGATGTTAGAAAACAAGACTTGTAAAGCCCTGTGGTGAACAGTTAATACAGCCTTTTTGTGTCTATTCTCCTGTTTGGAAAAAGGAAACCGGGAATTGTGTAAGGTAGTAAGTGGGGGGACAGAGTAGCCCTATGCAGTGACCCTGGCAGTGAGGTGTAATCGGGATTAGGGGACACTGTGTAGCTTCATACAGCCTGACTGGAGGTCAGGGCAGCCCTGCCTACCACAGGGTTAATGCTGTGCGCAAATACTTCACAGCAGGGTAACTGCAAAGGTGATGGAGGAATAGATCACTTACAGGAGAAGAAATGCCAGGGAACAGCTGTGGAAGTGACCCTGCCTTTCCTGCCACAGAAGTGGAATGCCAGTAAAACACATCTTCTGTGAGACTTTCAGGTGTGACAGTTGGGAATCTGGCTGTGTGGCCCTGGTGGGATTTTGCTGGGGTTCCGGATCAAGAGCTGGAACCTGCCTACAGCTCTAACGTGGGTGAAGTCAAACCGGGCACTTGAGGATGCTTCCTCTGCTCCTCAGCCCTACGCTGCAGTCTCCCAGACAAGAGCCTGTGTGTCAGTGCCAGCACAAAGGAGGGAGTGGGGATGATGTGGCCATCTGTACCCGGAGCAGGATGATGTGGCTGCCCGCATACAGGGCAGGACCGCGGCAGGCACAGTTTACATTGGTTTGTGCGCAGAACCACACCCCAGGGCTGAGGTGTTTTTCCTCTCTACCCTCCTAAAGCAAAATGAGAGTCCAGCTTTTAACTGCTTGTGGTTAAAAGGAAGCTGTGCAGCTTTGTGCTGTAAGATGGCAGAGCGAGATGGGGATATCTAGGATCTGTTGAGAGGATGATGAGAAATCTCTCTCAGCTGCTGGCTAATGCCATACAGCCAGGCTGCAGCTGCTGATAAAACTGCTCAGGAAATTAATGGGCACAGCTATCAGCTGGGGTTTAGCAGGTGTGCTGTGAGTGAATGTGAAAGGTTACGCTGTTAATTCTGAAGGTGCAGTTGGTTAACAGCTGTTAAAGTTTAGTTTTTATCCTAAAAATATGGATGGCAGCCATTTGGTTAGTAACAACTACTTCTAGTTCTTGGGTGCTACTCTGACTTGGCAGGAGGCTGTTGCTAACTCAGGACAAGCTATTCTGGAGAGAAGGAAATATTTATTTTGTCTGGCACTCCGTGTCCCTTTTGCATAATAATGCATCATTAATTTATGCTTCTGTCCCTTATGGGTTTCTTAGTTTGTCTGTCACCAGAGGTAGTTATTTATTTAAACTTCTGTGATGAGCAACAGCAAGAAATTTCCTATTACTCTTAAATATATCCTAGTTAATAAATACATTGGTTAAACATTTTATTACTGCTCTTTGTTAATTAAGTTCAGAACTCTCTGAAATAAATAAATATGGCTGTACATTTATCAACAGGCCAAGTTCTCATAGAAATTTCAAGAACACACAAGAAACTTAATGACAGTCTAGAGGAGAGTGTAAGTTGAAACAATTTTTTTTAATTTCCTTTTGAAATTCTAAATTGCTTTTGCTGATTTTTAATAACCCTTCATTCATTTGCTTTTAAAGTTCAAAAAATTTCATAAAGAAATTATAGCTGAGCTGGAGAAGAAAACAGACCTGGATGTAAAATACATGAATGTAAGTACATTCAATTCTAAACCTCTGATTTTATTTCTCTCTTCCTTGTCAGAGAACTTCTTGGAAATTGTTCTCTAACAGTTAATCAATCAACTGAGCTTTCAGTATGTGAACATGGCACAAACTTTTGTGTTTATTTTGAGTTGAAAAGGGAACCTGTGCATGTGACTTAATCACATTTTTAGACTAAAGTTGAGACAGGCAATTTCCTATCTCATGGGACAGTATCTCATAGATAATGGTAATGTTTTTGAGTCACTTACCTGGTTACATGGCTGAGTTCATTATGGGATGTTTTAAATCCTTTGATTGCAGGCAACTTTAAAGAGGTACCAAACTGAACACAGAAGCAAATTAGATTCTTTAGAAAAGTCTCAGGCTGAGCTGAAAAAGATCAGAAGGAAAAGCCAAGGAGCACGGAACGTCACCAAGTATGAACATAAAGAAATGGAGGTCAGTGTGTTGTCTCTCACTTTGTACTGGTCAGCAGGAAATGTTAATTATTCCAGGTCACATCTGAGTCTGCTGTGAAACCTGACTTGTGAAGCTTACAATGATTTCTGTGCAATGTTACTGGTTAACACACACAACTTCTCTGAGTTACTTGGCAACAGTTGAGCCCTACAATTTGAAAGAACCTGCCTTTTTTGGTTCCTTCAAGTTGGTTTATAATAAAGGGAGTCCTAGAGTACATATCCTAGTTGGGATTAAGCTCTGGACTGCCCTGCTGTGCATATTCAGAATGCTGCTGCAGTTTTTAGGCTTCACCCCTTCACCACTACTTGATTTTTATTTTTTTAAGGTACCTCTGTCACCACACCTTTGCGCAGAGGTTTACCCAGGGAGTCAGCTGGGCTATGCAAATTCAGCAGTCATTTGCTAGGAATTAATTTCCCGAAGTAGGGAAACGCCAACTTCTGCTACGAGCACCTTTCCTGCTGCTCCTAACGCAGCATTGCCATCGTGAGGCGAAGTAAGGAATGGCAAGGCAGCGAGGAGACGCTTCTAATAGCCAGTCATGCTCTGGCTGTCACGTACCTCCAGAAAACCCTTGCCACTGGTATTTTTATCTGCACAATACTCTTCTTTCAGTTTTGTCCATATTTTTCTATTTTATTTTTAAAGAAAGCTTTTTCTAACAAGGTACAGTAATCGGAAATTATACTGGCTCCTATTTCTTACTGTATAAGAAACCCCCTTGTAACAGGAGTTTTTAAGGTACTGGACTGAGAATTGAAGGATTAGCATTTAATCACAGTTTAACCATGAATCCTCATAACCTCAGACAAACAGAGTTTAATCTTTCAGTAACTCATTTTCCTCTCTAAAATGACGTACAGATTCATGTAGCTTTGTGAGAGTAAAGGTAAGTGCTGTGGAGCTGATGAGGGTAATTAGTCTAATTAGAACACCTGTGGCCTTCAAATTGCTCAGCACAGTTCTGCTTTGATGTCATCATCATCTTATTTACTGTGGTGTTTTGTTTAGAGGCTAAAAGGCTGTTTCTTGTTTTGCTTCACTTCCCCCCGTCCCCTGTAAACGGGTTCTTGGCTGCCTGTACAGAGCACCCGTTTACCTGGGGAGCTCAGGGCAGCTTAGCAGTGTGCATGGGAAGAGGAAGACCTGGAAGCAGAGGTGCCTTATCACCTTTCCAAACCCTTTTTCTAAGGCTCTTGGAATCTGCTTCAGTGATTGTGTGATACCAAACAATACTGACACTGTATGTGACTCTTTCCCTCAGTATTTGGAAACGGTGAGCTCTCGGCAGAGCGATATTCAGAGGTTCATTGCAGAGGGCTGCAGAGAAGCTCTGCTTGAAGAGAAGAGAAGATTCTGTTTCCTGGTTGACAAGCACTGCAGCTTTACCCAGCACATGCACTTCTATCACATTCAGGTCAGTGACAGGAGCGTGGACAGGAATGATGCTCCTGAAATCTAATCACAGAGACCTTAACTCCTGCAGCAGGTAGAGCAGACTGCCATAAACAGTGACGAGAGGGCTGAGGAACACCAGTGCCAGACAAGTGTTGTGATCAGATCACAGAAAATGCTCCCAACACAACATTCTCCTCCATGTATTGTAGAAGCAATAATGGGTCACTGTGACTTTTTTTAAAAAAACACATGGACTGATCTTTTTGCACTGTCTGACCCTGAAAAAGGACAGTCACTTTTTACAACGTGTTGTTTCTTTCAAAGAGCTGTTATTTATAAAAATCTTTGCAATATTTCTGTTGTGCTGGGGCTCTCCTTTGGTATAATGGAAATTACCAAGCAGGTCTGTGCAGTTTTATGGAAAACAGTATCTTTGACAAATACCTTCTCACCTTTGATGCAGTGTGCAGACTTCCTAAAATCCAAGCTGCCCGGGTGGCAGGAAACCTGCAGTGATGCCACCAAAGTGCCTGAGAAAGTCAGAGTGATGATAGATGAAATAAGGACACCTGGCTCCACTCCTGTGTCAGGAACTCCCCAGCCTTCGCCGATGATAGAGAGAAACACCATGGTATGTTGGGCTTGGACAGCTAAAGCTTCCCCCTCAGGAGGGAGCAGGGAGGCTTCACCGGCTGGTTTTGTACCGGAGCACTTGGGACCAGGGCTGTCGTATCCCTCTGTTGGAATGTGGTGGGGCTGGGTATGAAAGCAGAAGCATTAAGCTGCAGCTCTGCTGCTGGAAAAACACCCCGCACAGTGGGCAGCAGCACGTATCCAGGCACAGCTCCATTTTCAGTTGGGTGCCCAGTACTGTTTCTGCAAGGCCTCAGAACTGCTTGTGCTCCAACTGCCCCATTTCCTACTTCTTATCCCAAAGGACATTCTCAGCAGTTCAGTATAAACTTAAACAAAATGTTATTTTTCTTCTTCCTTCCTCCTCCGTCATTCTTCCCAGCACAGTAGAGTACAGGTTAAACTCTAAATTCTCCCTATTTGTATGTTGTGTCACAATGAAATTAGTAAACTTCTCACCAAAGGATCTGGCCGTTACCTCAGTGTAACTGTGTGTGTGGAAAAAAGGGCTGTTGTAGCATTCCCCCTGACAAACCCTTCCCGTGGGGCAGAGGCCTCTTAGGAATGATTCCATCAGTAAGTTCATGGGAATGCGGGGCCGTGCTGAGGCTCTGAACACCTGTTGACTGGGAATGATACTTTGGCACTGCTTTCTAGAATGTAGTGCTGCAAGTAAGTCGTGGCTGTCTCCTCAGTATGGTGATACTGTTGTTTTTGTGACTCTAGATTGGAAATAATTTTTATCCTCATCATGAAAACGCATCCAAGGTGCCCCCTGCTCCTCCAGGCAGGGCGTACACCAGCCCGCTGGTTGATATGTTTAACAATCCTGCGATGGCCCCAAAGGCGTCTTCTGAGAAGCTCCACAACTCAGCAGGTGAGTGTCGCCTCCTTGCAAACTAGGGAAGTGTCAGCGACATATGATTGTGTCCCAAATAATGACTTCTTGACTACTGTGGTGCTGTGAATTCCAGGGTGTAGAGAGGAGTAGAAATGGTCTTTACAAAGGCTGTATATAAGTTACCTCACAGGAGGAATGTGTGCTGTAAGAGGCAAGGAATTGTTTGCAGGTCAAGATGGGTAGGTGCTATTTTAATCCTGTTCTGGGTTAATCAGGGACACGCGGCTTAACTGCTCTTAGGGCTTCAATGTCCTCAGAAGAACACATTCTGTAACTGAACAAGAATCATCCGAGTGTTTCTTTCCCTGCACACAAACATAAGCTCCACTCCAGACTCTGTTTTCCCTTCTGGGCATGCCAGAGTTAGGGGAGAACGCACATGGGACAGAATGAGCAGAGTCTTGTCCTTCCTGAAACATAAAACCCACCTAAGGTTTAGCTCCTGAGGTTTTTTACTTTCTCTGCTATAGGGAAGGAAGGGAAAGAACCAAGCCTAGCTCTGTGTGAGCAATGCAGAACTCAAATTGCTAACAGCAAATCCAGCACTTCTTCCTTAAAATGTGTTCCCAATACACAGTTCTGATCACACACAGGAGGTCTCAGTTGTGTGTTGCCTTCTGCTCATGGATTCAGCTGAAGCTGAGCACTAGGCACATCTGAAAACAAAACCTTGGGCTTCATACACAGTTACTTTTTTAGACTGGAGAATTTTCAGAGGCCTTCACAGCTGTGAAGGTTCAGTGTCTCTCATGCCAAAAGAGGAGAGAAATCACAAGATAAAACTTACCTTTTTATGTCTGCTTGTTCAGTTCTTAATGCACATGCCATTAAGAACTCTGTGGTGATTAAAAAACATGGACAGATGCCGAGAGGGGTCAAAGAGGAAACCAAAGCAGTATGAAGTCTCAGAACTTGATTTGCACTGAAGTATTCCTTTGTTTCCTCTCCGATTACTAATTGTATTGAATTTTCTTAGTGTGCAGCTAACTTTGCCCCTTTTTTTGTTGACAGAGAATTCAGATGATGCCAGTTTATCGCGTTCGACTTCTGTTGCCACAGGACTAAATATAATTAAAAGGCAAAAAGTAAAGACAATCTTCCCACATACTGCTGGAAATAACAAGACGTTGCTTAGCTTTGCACAGGGAGATATCATCACACTTCTGGTAGCTGAAGAGAAGGATGGCTGGCTTTACGGGGAGCATGACACAACTAAAACGTAAGATAATCAGTGTGTTACGTGCTTTGGACATGAAGGAAAAACCTGTCTGGTCAGACTTTGTTAGCAGATGGTTTTCCACCTTTTTTTGCCGGCTGTCACTGACTGGGGACTTGGGAGTCTTTCTGGAGGGTGAAATCACTGCACTTACTTTAGGCAGATTCTGTGCACTGATTTGGGATGGCCAGAAATCAGGTCTTTAGAAGTTACACCCCAGGTCGTGGAGTCTGCTGTTTGTCCGCTGTTGTCTTTTGGAAGATCTTTCCAATGAATGTGATATGAAATTGAAAACCTTTGCTGTTACAGAAAAGGATGGTTTCCATCGTCCTACACGAGACCACTGGAGGAACCAACAGATGAAAAAGCATTTGCCCCAACACCAAGGTACCGTTTGGAGTGGGACTTGCAGAAATGCTCCAATCTTTCCTAACACTTACTAAAAATCTTATTTTTCTTATCTTTGCTGTTCAGTAGCATATACAGTAAATACTCTCTAACACTATGTAGTGTGATGCCTTGATTAGATTCACATGTTTCATTGGTTACACAAAGACCCAAGGTGCTTCTTCAGAGTCCCACTGAGCTCTGTGGCATCACACGCCTTTACCTTTGAGCTCATGCACGCTTGTGCTTTCGGGGGCTAGAGGTGAGTGAGAGATGGATTCCAGGAGCTGAAGATGGGTTTGTTGGGTACTGTCTTGTAGCACTGCACCAATCCGAAGTATTAGTTCTGTAAACCTTGTGGAGAAAGGTGATGTTGTCCTCCCGCCGCCAGACTACCTGGGATCTTCACAAGCTGACAGGAGGATGGAGTCTTCCAAAGGTACTACTGCTAAAACACCCTCCGACCGAGCAGACGACACGGGCCCGGTAAGTGATAGACACCATCAGTTCACTTTTGCCCTGCTTACACTGAGCTCTTGGAGGAGGCCCTGCAGTGTTCTGCCTTAGCTGCCTGTACTGGCTTCAGCTGCCCTTCCATGCAGCTGTCTGGAAGCACCCTGGGCTTTTGGCATTTCAATCCATCTGTAGTAACAGGAAGAGTAAGAGGAAGGGAGAATTCTCAGGAGTGTAATCAAGTGTTAGGAGATTCAGCCTTAGTGAAGTTCTCTGGAACAGACTCTGTGAAACACAGAAAGAACTTCTCACAGAAAGGACAAATCCATCATCACAAGGGATCTCAGAGCTGGAGTGGGATGGGGACTTAAACAGCAGAAACCCTGGATGGAGTCAGTGGTGGTTCTGTGGATGTTCCTTGGGGATCGAGGTGTTAATGTGTCTCTTCAGCAAAGCCACAGCTGAGTGGAAATGCATTGCTAGAACAGGTATGAAAGTGTTTTTGATATTAAGCCAGCATTTGAACAAATGATTAGCCTTCAAATTGAGCAAGGACTGATCTTTTTCTTGCTGCTTAAGTATTTTGTTGATCTGTATCTAGAGGTGACAGATGTTCTGGGGACTCTGCTCAGAAAGCCTCTTGAAGCAGAGATGGCTCTTTGGCAAAACACTTTAATTTTTATGTATCTATTAAATACAGCTGTCACCACTAGAACTGTGAGACTGTATGAGAGTAAGATGCAAAGTCCCATTAGTAGGTACTGCAGCAAACTTCTGAGAAGTCAGGAATCCTACAACTGGCTGACAGTAGGTAAAAAAAAGTATGTATTTATTGGCATGAATATTTTGTATGTCAGTATAACATCTAACGAGGCCAGAACGGACCTTACAGCCTCCTAGGAGTGGAAAGCAAGCACATCTTTTCTTGAGAGTCTCAATTTCCACAGGGAAAGCTAGACATAGATGGGAATTCTGGACTATAAAATGATGACTGCTCTTGCTGAGGTACCCGTAACAGCTGCCTTTTCACTGTGACCCTGATTCTTCTTACCTGTTACCACATACAAGAAGGAAGAGAACTGTAGAGGAGAGTCACTGCTTTGCTCCCAAGTGTCTTGCTCCAAAGTCTCTATTTACTTCCATTCTCTGGAAAGCTGCAGAGCTTCTTTCTTTCCTGCTTCCTTGCGAGTCACCAACCCCCAGGCTGTCACGGGGCTTTGGAAATAAGCTCAGTTATTGCAGGCTGCTTTCTAGGCTCCAGCAGAACTTGTGTTCACATAAAACAGTGTCCTCCACACAGAAGTAGGAAATAATTCATTGAGGCAACTCATTCTTGTTTCAGAACATAGGGAAAAATATAGCTCAGGATTTCAAGGAGGGAAGATGAGGGATGGTTCTTGTACATGAAGTTGATGTTGTCTTATGTAGGACACTATTCTGCAGAACAATGCTACTGAAAAGACTTAATAGTCGGTGGAGTTTTGAGGGTTGGTGCTCAGTAGCAGTAGCATGTAATTCAGGCATTTGCTCATTCTAATTAAGGGCTGTTTAGGCCTAATTCTAAGGTCTAACTCTGTTTGACTGATATATCTGAGCAATTTCATTGGAATCATAAGTCACATGTGCTTAGGAACCCAGCTGAATTAGGCTCTCCAACCAGGACACCTTCACCTGCACATAGCACACAGGGCTTGTGGAGGGCACAGCTTTGTGGCAGCCCTCTATCTGGTCAGAGCTGTAGCACCCTGACAGCAGCACTGTCACCTCCTGAGTTACCTGACCTCTGCACTGGAGCACACCTCATCAGAGATGTATGGAGCACACTGTAGCTACAAACCCAAGTCTTTTCAGGTTGTACACTTTACAGGTGGTAGTTTCAATATAGTGAAATAGTAGCAACAGTGCAAAACTCTTCCTCCTTTGGTATCACTCCCACACAAAGTGCAAGTTACAGACCTGCTGCTTTCTTACTCACCAGCACTACCTGCAAAAGTCAGAGGAGATCCCTCAACTTGTACTTTGTAAATCAATAGCTAAACAGAGCAGCTTGTATAAAACCCCTGTAGAGCACATGTCTGCCCTCATTCAAGATTTTAGCCATGTCTGATACTGGCTGGAGCCTTTAACTCCATGATTGGGGGCTATGTGGAGATTCACTGACTGCTTGCTCATGCAGCAGGACCTGCCCCCAGGCTGTGGTGCTGTCGTGTGACACCTCCAAGCTTAGAAACTCTGCTACACAACCAGGAGGGGCCACTGGCTGTGCTACAAGTAGCTCTCTGTCCTTTTTCCTTTGGGTGCTGGCTGCTGTAGTGACACTTCTTTTAACCTAAGTGCCCCACTAGAATTTGGGTGGATACCACACCAATAAAAAAGGCCAAATACTGCAAACACCATCTTTTAATTTTCTAATTTTGACACTGAGGTAACTGCCCCTCCATAACTACCTCTCCACAGGGCAGCTGAACCACACAGGGATTACTCTGAATGGCTTTAGTATCTGAGTCTGCTTGAATGACCCAAGCAGGACACTGAGAGCCACCTGTGTCTTTAACTCTGCATAAACATCTCTCTTTTACAGAAACCTGACATGAATGGCATTATAAAACCACCTTTTCTAAGGTATGTTTTTTTATACCAGTATTATTTTTATATTGGCTTATATCACTATTGATTGTGAGGAGAAATCAGGCTCTCTTCCTGAATTACTGGGTGACCATTCCCTGTGCATTGGTAAAACACTATGGCTAAAATTTGGTAGCACTTTTCTTCAAAGTGGCATCCAACACACAGGTCCTTCCCAGCAAAGTGTGTTTCTCCAGTAGTCTGACAGGGAGTGGGACTTAAACTGTGTCTCTTGAGGGTTAAAAGGATGGGGAGAAAAAATGTCCAGCTCTAACTGGACATTAACTTACCCTAGTTTGGATCACTGTGAAGTGAGTCTTCATACCTAAGCTTGTCTTAAAAATTCAAATTAAATAGAGACTTGTACAGAATCTTTTAGTCTAACACTAACCTGGATGAAGAAACTGCATGGCTTAACTTTGGTCCTGTACTGCTGCAAGCTGTCCAGTAACTCTCTGCATTTCTTTTCAGTGGAGAGAATCCTTTTGCAACTGTGAAACTCAGACCAACAGTAACAAATGACAGATCAGCACCAATTATTCGATGAACAGTCCACACACACGTACATCCTTATCAACAGCCTTTTCAGTAATGACAATTGCTATCTAAACTTGTTCTGAGAATTTATTTAAATCCCTGTACAATAGAATCATACTGGAATGGATTCTGATTTTTTTTTTAAACCTGTACTTTCTAATGAGTTAATTGCTTTGGGCTAATATTTGAGCACTTTGGCTTGATTTTACAGTATGCCTCTTTTGTAGTAGGAGTTGTGACAATACCAGAGATAGTCTGGATACTCTAGTAACTGGCTCACAGATCTGAGCCTCTGGCATTCATTATTTGGAAACTGCACTAGTAAGTTCTAGAATATAAGCCTGCATATACCACCTACTAAATAAAGATTATTCCCTCCCCACCAAACACTGTAACAACTGCCTTATTCCAGAATAGAGAATTGCCTGTATAAAGTGATTATATGTTATTTTGTTTAAGACAGATGCCCTAGGTTAAATAAATACTTATCCTTTAAGAACAGACAACTTGTAATGCTTTGCTTAATGTTCAGATACAAATTTAAGTGTTAACATAAACCTCTTTTAAGTCTAATCCTGTACTGTCACTTTCTTTGGTATTTCTTTAAAACACATTGTCAAACTTTAGTGTTCTAAAAAGTCCTAATAAAAGAGTGCCATGGGGTTTCTTTTTCCTCAAAATGCTAATACAAAATGCTGCCTCTGACATTACTCCATCACTGCAGCCACCTGCAACAGCAAAACAGATCATGCTTGAAACATTTTAGTCAAGGAGCCTGACACTGGCATAAAGCAGGACCAGAGTTAAGCTCTAATTCACTCCCTCCCTCTTCTGTGCCTGCTGATGTTCAGAGTCATGTGAAACGTCCTCTCAGTTGCTGAGGGTCACAAGTAACATCTGAGCATGTGATGGCAGCAGAGACCACATGTTCCTCCTCCTCCTCTCCTGCTGCCCTTCCCAATCAAGGTTTCCTCTGCTCTCCTCACCTGAAGGGCTGTGAGCCCACTCTCTAAAGCACATTAGTCATGCTGGCCTGGGCTGAATAAGCTTTCAGTAATTCAGTATCAGAACTAAATAATCTGCTTAACCAACTACAGCTCTAACTGTGTCTTCAGGTACTTAATAATGCAGCCACAAGGTGAGGATTGCAAAAGGAAGAGCAGTTTTATTTAGTTGTCAACAGGTGCCACTAAACATGGAAAACAAGTTGGGTTTTCATGTTTTGCAATGCACATGCTCATAAAAGATTAAGTTTAAATTACATGCAAGAGACTAAACTTCTTCACACTTTACAAAACAGGTCTGAAGCCAAGAGAGTGATTGTACATGACATTTACATTAGAAAGAGAATGCTAACAGTTGTAGCTTCCAAAAGCACGTCCACGTTCATCCACTTAGCCAAAAGCTGCCCCACAATTAGGGCATCTTCTCTGCCTCAGTGCAAGACAGAACAGAATCCCAATTGGAAAGAACACAATGGCACACAACACACCGAGACAGGTGAAGGTGTCCTCCAACACGCCAACCCTGCAAAAACGGAAAACAGACTCAGTCAAGGACACCCCAAGTCTGCCCCAGAGATACCACTGCGTGGTCTGGGCATCACCAAGAAACACCATTTTATAAAGCAAGACACAGCACAAAGGCTGGTGGCTTGTCAGTACCCCCCTTCCTTCAAAGGCTTTCATTTTCATAGCTTGCAGCAGAAGGTTTTGAATTACACCACTTAAACAGGAAATCTGCAGGTGATCAGACTTTAGATAAGAAGTCTGAAAGAACTCAAACCAGCTGTTTAGTTCCAGACAGCCACCCTTTCTCCTGTTCTTGGAGCAACACACAGCCATCACACACCTGAGCAGCTGCACCAACTCCAAATGCAGGTTCCCTGACACACAGAGTTGTGTAGCACCTGTTCTACAGGGAGCAGCTCACAGCACTTACTCCAGCAAGCTTTAACACACAGCCACCTCTGGGCCCTAAGGACTCAAACCAAGTCCTGGCTCTTCTGTGTCCTTCCATCCCAGCTTAACTAACCTTGCCATGTAGCTACAGAGGAATGACAGATCACACCTTCAGGACAGAGACCGTGAGCAAGTATCAAACTTTGTTCTTGGGGTCAGTTTTTCTGCAGAGGTGAGTTGAGTTTGCTAGAGCTAAGCCTTGGTGTCACTAAGTTGTGTTCAAGAATAAAAAGAAGCCTGTTTTTCAAGTAATTTACTGACTCTTCTGGAATGCTGCCTTGCTAAAGCCTTAACTGTACCAGCGTTGTTACAGTGGTTACTGCACACCCAACAACTCTATTTCTCAGCTTGTTAGGTCTTTCACAACAGGCAGCAGTCACAGTTGTGTCACATGCTTTGCCTACATGGCTTCCACAATTATCCTGGGGTGAACCCTCTCATCTCCCACAGTGTGTGCACTACAGCTCTGGGGGAAAACAAACTTGTTTTCTGAATGTTTTGACATGCTGATTTGGTGCTTTTTCTCAGCCTTACACCCAGAGAAGGTCAGACTGGGTACAACTCTCTAATGGTGGTTAAGGGCTTCTGCTGAAGCACCCAGCTCCTGCTCTCAGCAAGGGAAAGCCACAGCAGACAGCGAGAGGCAAAGAGGTTTGTTTCAGCCTGTTCCTTCACATTCACACACAACCCAGCCACGTCTGGCTCCTACAGTTGCCAGCACATTCTCTCAGCTACGCTGGGATCTCTTCCTTTGGGGAGCATAAGTCAGTATATAGTTAGGAGGGAGGGGGTAGGTGTGCTGGGCAGTCAGAGCTCTGGCTGCTTTAGGAAGATAAGGAGGACTTAAAAAAAATTAATTCTAACTGTAGCTTTAGAGTGGAAGAACACTTGAGATGTCAGCACTTGGTTATAGCCAGTGCCAGTTAGGACCCTGCTAACTGCTCACACTGACCTCCTGTCACCAGGACAGCTCAGATGTGCAACACCACTGTCCTAAGCTGTTTGACAAGTTTATTTCTGGTAGGTAGAAAGTCCAAAGGCCAAACAGGCATCACCACTCAGCGAAACTAACCCTCCCCAGGAACTTCCAAAGCCTGATATCCCTGCACAGCTGTAGGAGAACCTACTACTGGTGTCATCTGGCTCCAGCTGAGTCCCGACTGAACAACCACCGTGTCAGCACAGTTCTTTGACAGCAGAAGTTGACCCAAACAGACTTCTAATTTCAGCCCCTGACTTTCCTGAAGTGCTGTATCTAAACACCCCCCAAAATGAAGTCAGGCAGCAAAGCCTGAGTATTGAGACCACAAAAAAAAAAAAAAAAAAATTGAGCAGCTATACTGAAGAGTGATCAGCAGAACAGCTCAGCAAGAGGTGTCCTCTTCGATTCCTGATCCAGTGAATGTCAACAGGAACAGAGCTATGTGACCCTGAAGTACACACTACAAGCAAGGTGCCAAGGCCAACCAGTTGTTTCCCTACAGACAACTGACTGTACAGAGTGAAGCAAGGACGGTGCAGGCTCAGAGGCCAATTTCTTCCTGGAACAGGCTAAAACACTGCAACCTGATGGTACTTCAGAACCATTCTCCTTCCCCTCCACCTCAATATGAAGTCAACTTTTCAAAGTGTTCTTGATATTCTGCTGTTTACCCAGCTTCACGTTCAGCTTAAGCCTTCAACACCTGTCCCCCTCCTCCTGATGAGCTCACTTCATTTCTGTTTACAGAGTCCTTGTGATAGGAGGCGACTTTATGTGATAAAGGTATTTACAGCCAGAGTACGCTTGATCCCAGGGGTAGTTTCTACAGTTTCATATCCTCAAACAACACTCCTTGAAGGCTACAAGTTAAAAGATGTCAATTCTCAAATCACCATGCAGACCCTATTCTCAGCACACGTGTGTCCCAAAGCTCAGACTCCTGCAGCCTGTGCTGTTCCTCGTGGCTGCTCCTACAAACCCAGTGGAACA
Organism: Porphyrio hochstetteri; assembly: GCA_020800305.1. Lineage (NCBI taxonomy): Eukaryota > Metazoa > Chordata > Aves > Gruiformes > Rallidae > Porphyrio > Porphyrio hochstetteri. The sequence continues at coordinate 16,125,950 of CM036920.1, forward strand.
TCACGCCCTGTTCCTGTCACACATGCACACTGCTACCACAGCTCCATCTATCACACCAGCATTTTATTTTGCCACAACAAAGCGAGATTACTCTGAACCCTGGCAGCTGTGTGTCCAGAGAGTTAAGAACAACCAGGGATCAGACTTGCAGAAGGGTTCTGCCTTTATCAAAGTCTCCCCAGCACTTCAGACCCCACTATTCTTCCAGGAGCTGACCACATGTTGTGGTTAGTTTCAGTGGTGCAGGTACCACCTTTTTCCCCCCAATGCACTTCAGGAAAGGCTTCCATCTTTGAGACATTTTACCTCTCTCTCCCGTCCCTTTGTGCTGCTAATCCCACACCTCTATCACCAAACCACAAACCCAGCTATCAATGCTGGCTTAAAACTCTAAAAGGATCTGTGATACTGCCCAAATTCATGAAGCCGCTTTGCTGCAGGCAGGAACCACCATACTCAGCACAGGCTGTACAGAGGACAACGTTCCAGGGTGTCACCCTGTTAACACCAGAAGTACTAACAACCCCTAACATTTACCGAGTACTTTGTACAGTAGTTGTGGAATCAGTCCTGTCTTATTCTTAACTGAAGTAAAAGCAATGTTTAAGGACTCAAGCATAAGGCAATGGTGGAACTTTATAAACTTCTTTACATCTTCTCCAAAAGCAAACGATGGTCTCCACCGATGAGACTGAAACAGACTGCCACACCAGACAGCTGGTCCAGCTTACATACTGGGGTCTTGTATTTAATTCAGATCTCTGGTTCTTGCCACACTGAGTTGTGCCTTACAGAACATATGGACTTCACACAGAATCTCACTCATTTCTGGTATTTCTACCACCAGTTTTAACAAGGACCATTGACTACAGACACACTCAGCACCAGCAAGAGCCAGTTTCTTGGGAACAGCCACACTGACTGTCTTTGCAGTGCAGTTTACCAGAGCTCTCTTCTGCAGGTCAGGTTTGGCAACACCTACATCCGCTCAGCTAATACCACAAGCATTTCTTGCAGGAATAGTGAACACAGCTTTGTGTGCCATCAGCAACTTCTGCTGCCTTGGTGACATGTCCAGTGAGTTTATGAGGATGAGAGAAAGGTGCTGTGTACCCCAACCTTGTACAAAGGCATGCAACACCTTTCTACCTCTACAGCAGAAGCGCTGACAAATTACACTATGAGCCAGCAGACAAGGAGCCAAGCCATTTCTGCTGCAAAGCAGAAACTCACCCTTGTCTTGGCACATCAGTCACTGACTCAGAGCACTTGCCCTGCATCACTCCAGCAAACAGCACTCAGGGAAACTAAAGGCACTGGGTTTGCTCAGCTTGGTTAATATTCTTTTTAGTGTCTCTCTGTTCTACTACAAAGAGCTTTAGCCCAGGACCATGGGAGCAGTGCCTGCTTCCCTTCTCTCACCACAGCAAAGTGAAATACCGACAGGGAGAAGAGAGGGGGTAGTACTGCCGGGGAGAGACATGGAAGGAGCAATTGAAAGACTATGGTCAGAACAGCAGTCACTGGCTCTACTAGGAAAATGGCAAATACCACACAGGGTAAACTTTTCCCATATACTCTGGATTAAAGCTTTATCCAGACCACTGTATACAGGACTTTGGGCCTCTTTTAAAAATAAAAAAAAAAGACAGCTCCCATCAACTTATCCTTGCTACCCAACTTTGAAGTCCTAATCCCAAACCAGCTGTTGTACCATTAGCTCATGCCAGAAAACAGCAAAACCTGCTTCCTAGACTTAGCTCAGACCATACTAACCTGAGACCGACTTTTAAAGCAGAGTTGAAAAGCCTCTCCCAGAGTTTTCCAGCTAGCTGCGGTACCTGCACACACTGCTGTGTATTAGAGGGTCAGCAGCACAGCTTAAAGCTCACAGGAAAGCTTCAGCCTAACTTCTCTGCTGTACCACCTCTTTGCTTAAATTTTAGTGTTCAGATAAATGCTACGATTACATTTCAAGTGACCCTCAAAATTGGACCACAATTAAAGAACAGAGTCTGTAAACAAATCACTCATACAATCCACTGCATCCACCAGGGAGAAGTAGTGCTACTGGAAGTGTCCTCCCCTGGGAAGCATCTGCTAATAGGCCTGGAAGACAGTGTGATTCAAAACCGTTTGGATAGCCACTGGTTAGAGATGTGGTGGCAGAAAGGACACTAGTGTCCAACCAAAACCAGCAAGCCTGGATGCAGCCGTTCAATACAATTTGTACTTGTGGAGTGCACAAAACGCTGAGTGCCCTCAGACCAAATAAAAACCAGCAGCAGAAGCTCAGGGAAGGTTGTCTCACCCCCTCCGCAGGTTAACCCAGTAACACACTCCATGTACTGAGAGGTTCAGACACAATCTAGGTGCTTCTGAGTAATTAAAGATTTAGGCAGTTTTCAGTTCCTCAGATCCATCCAAGAATGGCAAAGTCCCTTTCCCAGGCATTTAAATGGCATCAAAAATAACATCACTATAACATGACTTTGGAAAACGCACCCCATGTGCAGCACGTTGGGGCTATTTGTTTCCTGCCTTGTTTAGCTCTCACACTGCTGTCATCTCTGTCATTCATGACCCTGAGCATTCCCTCCCAGCAGGAGTCCAACTCCTGCTTTGTTCCTTTCTGAATCCCCTCCTTGTCTCTTAGTAATTCCATATTCAGATCCTGCCCAGCATTCTACCTCTGTGGTAAGTAAGCCCGTGTTTAGTTCAGAATGTAAGCATTCTGATGTGTCCTTAGAGAATAAACACACTAATTCAACATTAGAGGGGGATCAGTCAGGGTACTTCTGGTGAGCCCCCAGTAGCTGCAGACCCAGGCATAGATGACTGCTGTCAAACCCATTACAATCAACCTTAATCAGCTTGCAAGGCCCACGTCTGCCGGTCAGCAAATGTCCCTGACACTTTAAATAGAATTTATTTTAAACTCCCTTCCCCCTAAACAGAGTTATTCAGGAAGTGTTCTGTGATAATGCAAAATGCCAATTAAGAAAGGGGGAGGGGAAAAAGTTATCACCATCCATGTTCAATCCCAGACCCAGGGAAAAGGAACAGCAAGGGACAGAGCAAGCTGCAGGACACGCTGCTGGGACAGCACAGCCACACAAGGCAGCTGTAAGCAACAGCCATTTGGAAAGCTTAGGAGCACTGTGTCTGTGTGACCTCCACCATGACATACCTGTTACTTCAGAGCCAGTTCCTCCACATCTACAGCACTGTAACCACTACTACAGCACCAGCTACACACTTCTGGGCCTCTGTTGATTTGTGTCACCACCTAATTTTAGATGAACACTTATCCAATCACTGCTTAGCCAGTTACTAAGTTTAGAAGGCAGATAAACCCCCCCACACCACACTTTAAAACAGAGAATGAATATTTCAGGTTTTGCTGGCGGATGTTACCTGAGCTGCAGAGTAATTAGAGACTCCATATTCAAACCGTAGATTCATGAAGGTAACCAAACATAAATTGTGTTCTACAGCATAAACCACATAAAAGCTGATTATAACTACACCACTCCCAATCTAAAAATAAAGCGGAAGGGTTTATTTATACTGCAAGCAGCCTCTCAGACTTAAGCTCTAACTGCAGCTGCCAACTCCATAAAGTAAGGTCAATTATTCCCACTGACAAGTATTTAAAACCAAATTACTTTTCAGACAACCCCTTTTTGAAAATACAACTTAAAACAAGCCCACCTGAAGTCTAATGCTCGGGATCAGAGAGCCAATAGCCAGCTCTGCAGACACAGCATCAGTCCAATTCAACACATGCATTTTTAGACTTAGCACTGCCTCACTGTCCTTACACACGTGCTTATCAGCATTCCTCATCCCTTACAGATGAAGTCGAGGGGTTGTCCCAGCTAATCAGAGACAGTTTGTTTGTAGCACCAGCTCTGAAAAGAAACTGCACTTCACTTAAGGGTGTCCTCCAGCTAAAATACTCCCTCACTGATCAAGCAAGTGCAACTTCCAGATCAGTATCCCACCTCTCCTGCCACCGAGGTCAGCTGAGGCTTTAGCTTTAGACTGGAATGGAGACATCAGACCACTGTCAAGCACAGACTTAGAAGTTGCACACCAAACCTCTGGTTTTGAACACGAACACACGTATAGCTTTTCTTTATGTCTGTCCTAGCTAAAGCAACAACAGCAGCTAGATTAAACGAGTTTACTTTTCACCTACAAGCACAGCAAGGGAATCGACAATAATATACACAACCATCGAGTGAGCACAGGATGTTTAGTTTTTGTTTTCACCAACAGAGGTGCCAGCTCCTGCAGCCTGAGCCTGAAGGCATGCTGAATGGTTGCTGATAGGTATTCACAGACAGCAGCCTGAATCTATACATCGCCACTGGCCTTGCTCTCCTCAACACAAGCTGTGCGTGTATGTAAACGCAATTATCCTCTCAAATTACCTTCAAGTAAGGGACACCACAGTATTCACAGGTTTATCTGAATTTCCACACAGAGGGCAGACTGCAAAGCCAGAGAAATTCTCACGATGGGAACAGCCCATACGTAGCTGTTGTCTTCAGTGAAATGCCTGCCAATCACCAGCCTTCTCCAATGCAGTGACACCGTGGATTTAATCCCAGCGCTGAGAACACACTAATTAAGAGACAAGCCTCATGGCTTCACACCAACAGCCCAGCCTCACAAACGAGGCTAAGCTTGCCAGCTAATGTTCTCTGTAGATTGTGGACATCTATCTGCGATCAACTAGGGTGAGACCTGGGTCGTTTGCATACACAGGCAAATCAGGATCACCTCTGGTTACCAACTAACACCACCGGTTCCCTCCTCTCACCCAGAGCTGCTCAGGGCTACAAGGAAATCTTAGTCACCAGAACAGAGACACCAGTCCCAATGGTGACACCTGACCCAGTGCCAGACTGGGTGCTAGGGACCAGGTTACAATTTTCATAGGGAATACACCACATAAAGTCTCATTTAATAGAAAAACATGCTTTGATTTCCATCCACAAATCAGGTCAGACCAGCAGATCAGAAGTCCTCTGACACAGCAAAAGCCACACTGCTCTTGCTGGGACCCCTGTAACAAGCTCACCACCCCCTCCCTCCCGGTCCCAGGGAGCAGCCGTCCAACCTGCAGCCACATGCCTGTGCTGCTATGCTGGGGGAAGTCACAGCTAGCCTCCTCAGGAACTCCAAAGGGCAGATTCATGGCATCCGCTCAAGCCTGCTCTATCAAGGCTTTCTTTGCAATCACATGCACAAGGCATTGCAGAATTTCATGCCCCAGCTGCTCCAGCCACTGAACCACAGCACAGCAGGGATCAACGCCCCAACATCTACTAAACACTGCAGACTGCAGCGTAAGGGAGCAACACCAACCCCCAGCACAGGCTGAGCATCTCTGTGACAAAGCTCAGTGTGGGGAGCTGCTGCCCCACCGCAGCTATTCCTCTTTACAGTGCTTTTGAAGTGGTATTTCAAAGTTGGCTTTACTCACAAGATTCAAAAGACTCTCTGGCATGTGAGCCTGCTGTTTGAAACTGAAAGTCCACAGGTTTTCCTCAGAATACTCTCTAAATAGCTTTCTTTTTTAAAAAAATTCCTTGCATATTTAAGCAGTCCATGTTATGTCATTAATAATATTCACATAAAGTTTAAATGGGGTGGTTGTGAATAGCTGTAGAATCGTGTATCCTGAACAGCCTTCTACCAAGGCACACACCCAGTATTTGTGATTGAAATAACTGATGTAAAGCCAAAAAGACTGATGCTTTGAAGCACTTTATCACTCCAGTGTGATTTTCCCAGTCAATTCTCTCAGGAGAGATGCACTTAATTGAAGAAAACAAAGTTTCTACCAAAACATGAGAACGTACTATTTTGTCAAGTAAAAAAAAAAAAAAAAAAAACAAAACCCCAACAAAAACCACACACAGACCCCTAAAGCACAAACAAAATACCCACCACCAAAGAAGACCCAAAACCTAAAAACCTGTAGCAGGGAGAAGGCTGTAAGAGATCTGAGTCTAAACACAGTTTTAAACAAGCTTGTCTCATCTGCCAGCCCTGGAAGAGGCTTCAGCATTATCATCATCTGGGACCCACAACACTCCTCTGGCAGATGTTTTGTCACTGTCAGAAGCACAAGCTGCCACACAGCATCAGCATTGTGTCCTTTCCCTCACCCTTCCTGCCAGACAACAGAATACTTGTTAGATAGGAAAATAAAACCCCAACAGGGCCCATCACAGGCCCTGTCCCAGATTTTGGAAGCACCAACTTTTGCAAGCATCAGATCAAGAGAATGTTTTCGTAATTTTTAAAGGGATCTTTCCTCTATGAAGTAATAAGAAAGGAAACATTCCTCTGCAGTTTGCTCTACCCGACAAGGCAAGATGGAGAAAAGAAAATGAAAGTGACCACAAAAGAAGCAGCTGGGCTGCATTCTCCTAGCTAGACAGAGAATTACATGCCTGATCTCTGAAGTTAGTGGCTACAATGATTCAGTCTGTACTTGGAAACATGAAATAGTTTAAAATCAGGACTCGGCTGATCCTTCGATGTCAACTACAAGCAATAAAGCTAATTCTCTGTACCTCAGGGCTGGGAGAAGAATGTGCACAAAGACAAGAGCACTACAACCACCCAAGACACCACAGTAACATGAGGAAGGATGAAGCACACGTCAATACTGGAGCCTGTAATTAGAAAGCAACGCTGACCAACAATGAATGAGGATGATCTGACTAATGAGTCACTCTAAGCAAGAGGTACAGCTTGCAAGACAGAAGAGTCACCCCTCAGATACAGCAGTGCTTTGGGGGGAAGCAATTATATAGTGACCAGGGTTATACTACTTATGTGGAGAGGCTGCTTGTGCAGTTATCTGTGCTTTTTATGACTTCATACCATAAATCAAGCCCAAACAGTTTTACTGTGGCTAGTTTATTAAACCCAACACCATTCATGACTGCAATAAAAATAGACACCTACCCAAATAACAGACCCATACTGCATATTTCTCCTCAACACTATATATTTTAAGCTGGAAAAGGTTTTGATTTAAATTAGCAACACTCATAAATGCCACAGTGCAAAAGACTGGTTTGTATTTCAACTAGCTTTAGCCTAATCTACCCATTACATTATTCCACAGCCACAAGCAAGGCTCTTTCCTCGTGATCTAGAGCAGATGGACTTCAACAGCATCAGATCAGAAGACTATCAAGACGAGACGACTGACTTCACAGTTTATTAACAGTCTTTTTATGTACCCTCAATAGCTTTTTATGTTTATCAATGCCCTTTCAACAACTCTTCTGTTCAGTGTTGCATTCCAACTGCAGCTGCATGTTGTATTCTTCCAAAAATAGGTTTCCAGGACAAGGAAATAAACTAGAACTAAGTTTAAGGTCTTGAGAAGTCAGAGAGGACTAGGTCTTTCTCCAAGAGAAGCAGCCATTGTAACCTTCCAGAATATGAATCCTAATCTTTCAGATTCCCATGAGTATTTCTAATACTATGCTTCCACCCAGCTTCCCAATCCTTTCTTTTGAAGTATCACACTCTCAATTCCTTAACAAGCTAAGAGACAAGGAATTGTCGACCCCGACACTGACTCTTCCTCTAAGAAATAAAAGAGACAGGAAAAAACCCATACTGATTCTGCAAAGACAACTATGTCACACCACTACTAGATACAGCTACTCATCCTTGGGATTCCCTGATCAAGAGTATTTCAGAAGTGCTGACCAGAGTCCTGCACTTTTAAGCAGTGCAGTACTATGCCTCATAGTAACCCACACAACTTATTTTCTTTTCCACAGCCTAAAACAAAACCTGAGAATCCAAGAGAAACACTTTTTGGGGAGGGTGTTTTGCTTTTGGAAAGAGCCTACAGAGCACTGGGTACCTCCAGCAGAGAGAGCCTGAGGACTTCAATTATTCAAGTGAGGTCACTTAAAAACACCTTACGAAAGGCCACAGACCTGTCTTAGTTGGAAGGAACCCTTAATATCACTTTTTTCCCCTCAATTTGAGCTATATAGTTGCAAACGACTGTTTGAAAAGTGTCTCCAAGAATATACCAGGATAACTTCCAGAAAGAGAGAAAGAACTTCCTAAGTCTAGCAGCAAGAGTCTACCACTTTAAGTTACCACAAAGACTCCTTCCATAGTAAAACTCTGAGATTTATTTGGTTTCGGGCCAGGTCTGGGTCAACACACTGCCTGCCTGTTCTACCACATCCTCTGATGGTTATTTGCCCTCAGTGTTCAGAACATACAACTTCAGACCCATAGCTCTAGTTGGTACAGGTTTTTCAGCCTGAGCTAGTGGCATTTCAGCAGGCACCTGTTTTAACATAGCACCACAAGATACTTCTGATTTGAATCCACCTTTGAAGGCAGGTGCTGACTCTCAGACAAACACCAGTTCTAACAAAACCAAAAGGCACCTGTCTGGGGGACAGCCTCTGTCACTGCGACAACCTCCATCACATTCATCACATTCATCACCCTGAAGCCTGGTATCACTTCAGCTATTCAGTAAGTCCATTTCCAACACGTTTTGACACGGGTTAAGCAAGGGCTCAGACCTGAAGAACATGAAGTGCCTCCTCACAAGAGGCCACAAGGGTAACTCCCAAATGTTTTAACACAAGGGGAACGATTCTGCATTTGAGTCAGAGCTGGCCAGGTGCACCACTGCCTGAACCATGCCAGCAGGGATCTGGATGCCCTCACCCCTTGGTTAATACCCTGGGATGATGAGAACTGAGAAGTGCAGAGGGACTGCAGCTGACTTGCAGTGCAGAAGTGGAAACAGAGTGTCTCCTTCCCTTTTTTATGGCTGCTGATTTCCAAGGGGGAAGTTGTTCTTCTGTTGCAACTCCAGCTAATAGCAGATCACTCTTTCTGGACTTCATGTGATGAACAGATTTGACTCAAAATGTTAAGCTCCCTGTTGTTCTGCAGTAAAAGGACTTTTAAACTAGCAGCCCTTCTAAAGCATTAAGATACCAATGTTTTCAACCAATTCTAAAGATCACCGTCTGCTTCTGCACAGTCTGGATATTGGGGACAGACCACAGCAGAAGTGCTTCCATGGAGCTGCCAGATAACCAGAAGTGTCTATGACTAAAGATTACAGAAAGTTTCACAATAAAATCATGCTACTCACTATCACTGGGAGTAGACACATCAGAAAGGACTTCCTGTCATCCTCTCCCTCAAGAAATGACCCTTTATATGCGTGACTGAGCTGTCTTTTCATTAAAATACCACTTACAGATTTTTTCCCCATCATAAAGAACAGACTGATGTTCATATATAAAATCTATTGTATTGATTATAGTGGTTGTTACAAGCCCATTAGGACAAGCTCATACTACATACATTAAAGCACTCCACAGCTTAATTTTAGAGCTTTTTCAATTAATTAAATTCTAATACACACGGAGAAACTATTAAAAACCAAGGAACTACATGGATACCTGTAACTTGAAAAATAAAACCCAAGACTCAGTTTATTTCTCAATCAGAGAGCTATTTTACCTGCAGGCAGGACAGCCACCAACTACTACTACAGAAGTGGTGGTAGCAGGCTGTTGAATAATGGTGTACGTGCTCGAGTAGTTTGGCTGTGACATCGGCGGAGGAACAGCATATCCTAAAATAAGAAAAAAAATCCACCCAGTCACCACACAAGGCCCAAAGAACAATGATAATGTAAAAGTATGGAATCAGAACACAGAAAAAACACACAGAAGTGTAGTTTTGACTGACCACTTCAAGTAGCTCTACCAAATCAGAGTTGGAATGTGCTACTCAGTACGTCCAATAGCAAAGGCACTTCATAAACCCAAGTACCTAGCACAATTTAACCACCTAAAAAGGGCACTGAGGTAATAATTAACTTTGGGAATTTGTTTCAACAAAAAAAAGTTTAAACAAACAATGATCACAGCTTTCATTTATTTATCAGGTATGTCCTACTCCAGCAGACAAACTAGCTGAAGCAGAATGAATCTTCCTCTGGTTTCCAGCTCAACTTCCACATACTAACTTTGTAACTGGAGAGAGAGGTAGGAGCACTGAGAAGCAACTGGAAAGGAAGCAGGTTGCATAGCACAGAAGATAAACCAACACCACCTTTCAGAAAACCCATGTTGTTAGCTAGTGAATGTGTCATTTTAACAGCTGCAGTTCAAAACCACAAGCCCTTAACTTTGGGACTAACTTAGAAGAAAAAAAAACCAAACTTGGGTAGGTCTATGCATTGTAATCATACAGCCAAGGCATGCTTCGCCCAGGTACAATCCATTTTGAGCTTCCCTCCCAGGGCACGGCTCTCAGATTCTCTTCTATCGGGTTGTGTATCTGTCAGGTCTGCCAACCTCAATAGATTGAGCATAATCAGCAATATTCATAAGAAAATAAGCTCCAAATTATTAGTAGGAAATCAATCTATGGCCCTGGGATTCAACCCTTGATGACTGGGGTCAGCATCTGCACCGTTCAGTGTGTTTCTTGTAACTTTTGAAGCACTCCTTAACGCTACGGCATCCTTCCTGAGAGGCTCCTCCTTTCTTTGACCAAGGTGAGCATTAATTAACAAGAACACCGTACCTACTCACCTGCTTAAGTCCCTCCAAGAGTACTGAAGTATATCAGAAAAAACAAACATTAACCAGAGCACAGCGAAGCGCACACGAACTGCAAGTCTGGGTCTGTTGTGCAGCAGCCGTGCCTCTCGCCAGGCTTCCGAGGCGCAAACCCCGCACACCTGAGGGATGCGGGCAGGCTCGGCCGGCATTTTGGGGAGGGTGAAACACAGCCGCGACGCTGCACCTCGGAGGCACAGGAGAACCAGGGGAAAGGGAGGCGGCGCTTTGGAACACCTGGGTCCCCGCGCACCCTCCTCCCTTCGCTGGGCTTTAAGCGTGGAAACGACCCAACCGCCGCACTCCCAGGGAAGCCCCGCGAGTTTCCCCCGCTCCGGCCGGGCAGGCCCCCTGCGGCGCAGGCCACGGCCCTTCTGCGGAGCCTGTGGCCCCTGGGCACCCCGCTCCGGGCACCGGGGGTGTGAGGGGGTTCCTTCCAGGGCCGCCCCGTGCCAGGGAAGGGGAGAGCAGGGCTCAAGCTCCCTCAGCCCGCCGGGGGCCCCGCACCCCCCACCCCCACCCCGCCGAGTTGGCGGCCAGCCCTCCCCCGCCGCCTCAGACCCACCTGCGGCAGCCGCGGCACCCGGGTAGGGGTAGGGCGGGGGCGGCTGGAAGCCGGGCTGCGGGGCGGGGATGGCGCCGTAGTTGCTCTGCCCGTAGTCGTAGCCCGCGCCCTGGGCGGCGGGGCTGTAGGCGGGCGGCCGCTCCTGCAGCAGGGGCTTGTTGTCCATGCTGGGAGGGAGGGCGGGGGAAGGGGGAGGGCGGCGGCGGTGGTGCTGCCGGCCCGCGGAACCGAGCGGAGCGCCGCGGCGAGCGCCGGGAGGGCGAAGAGGAAGCGGCGCCCTCGCCTCAGCGCCCAACTTGGCGGGCGCCGCCCCTCAGCCCCGCCCGGGGGCGCCGGAGCTCAGCGGCGGCGCGAGCGCCCAGCGCCTTCGGGGCCGGGCGCGAGGCGCTTGGGGTGTGTGGGGGGGGGGAAAGCGTCTGAGCGGCCCCTGGCGCGCGGGCAGCCCCGCCCCGAGCGCCCCGCACCGCGCGGCCGGTCACAAGACCGCGCCCCACGTGACGCCGCTCCCCAGCGGCGCGGGGTGACTCGCCGAGAGGCGCAGGGAACCTCGGCCTTAAAGGGGCCGCCCGCGCCGGGGGCCGCCAGTCGGGAGGGGGGCGGGAACCGCCACTGGGGCGGGCTGCCCCGCGCTACCGCAAGTCCCCTGGCCTGCAGACTTAGGGTTTGGTGGTTAAGCCAACGATGGATTTTTAACATGTCCGCTGAGGCTCTTTCTAGCATCAGAGAATCGCCTGGGCTGGAGGAGACCCTTTAGATCACCAAGTCCAGCCACAGCCTGACCCTGCCCACCCCACCTCCAGACCATGTCCCCAAGCACAACATCCACTCGACTTTTAAACCCCTCCAGGGATGGTGACTCCACCACCCCCTGGGCAGCCTGTGCCAGTGCCTGACAGCCCTTTCAGTAAAGAAATTCTTCGTGGTATCCAACCTAAATCTCCCCTGGTGCAATTTTAAGCCATTCCCTCTCATCCTGTCACTTGTCACCGGAGAGAAGAGACTGACCCTGACATCTCTGCAACCACCTTGCAGGCAGTTGCAGGGAGCAATAAGGTCTCCCCTCAGCCTCCTTTCTTCAAGTGCTTTCCTCTGCCAGAATGCAATCCCTGCTGGAAACCAGCAGCCTGAATCAGATGGGGATGGGTCTGGTTACTGGCTTGGTCCCAGCTGCCATGTCAGTGGGGTGCAGCCAGAGGGGCTGCTCACATGGGGACCCTACGGACTGAGGGATGCAGGCAGTTACTGGTAATGCCAGGAGCCACTCCAAATCCTGCAGTAGCCAAAAGGCTTCCACTGAGCTCTGGGAGATGAAAAGGTTGTGGGCCTGGGGCTGTGCATCCATGTGTGCCTGTGTGATTGTGCAGGTATATTCCATGTGCCCACGTGTTCGTGTTCCCTGCAAACCCCGCTCTGAGGAACAAGTAATAGTTGTCAGGAATTAGTGCCATGTCCTGCAGCAACCTGTGCAAACTCTTATGTTCCCATGGGCAAGAGCCACCCTTGAGTGCTAAAGGGAAGAAAACAAGAGCTCTGGGGGTGGTGTCATGGAATGGGAATGTTGTAGAAAGTGGGAAAGTTTCAGAAAAGAGATTAAGGAGAAAGCAGAAGAAAGCTCACATGGTTGGGAGATACATGAAAGCAGCGCTAATGGGAGGAAGAGGGAGGCAAGGAGAAGGATGCTTTCTCCTGTGCCTGAAGGAATGAGTTCAACGGTGCTTTGACGGCGCTCAGCTGCTCCCAAAAGCCCAGTTCTAGATGGCCAGGCAGCTGAGGCCAGAAGCTGAAAGGATCTGAAATGTCTTATATCACCATTAAACTCTGGCTTCTTCCCTCCACACTTTCAACCCTTGAGCTGCTGGATTCACCAAGCCTTTGGGTTTGAAATATGCACAGGTATGGGTACCAGCATGGCAGATGCTGAGTGACTCCCATGATAGCAGCCTGGTGCAGTCAGGAAGGTTTAGCCCCATTTCATGTGAAAGGGGGAGAAAAACAACCATGAAAAAGGACAGAGATTAAACGGTTTGCCTCAGAAGCAAACCCATTCTTGAAGCAGACAGGGATGCAGATTACAAGACCCAAAATCCAAGGCAGCGGCAGCATCGCGTGATGGTGAGAGATCCCTGCCCTCTGCCCTCCGCCTCCTCCCTCCGGTTTGCAGTGCCTGACTCATCGGGAAGGGGCACTGCTCAGCGGCATCCCTCTGGGAAGAGCTTTTGCTTACTGTAACTGTGGCGGTATAAATAATACATGAGGTTTTCAGAAGAAAAATCTGAAAGCACAAAAGCAACGCAGCTCTTCCTCTTTAGGGGAAAGATACTTCCCTAAATAGGAGTGTCCTTTTAAAGAACTGAGATTTGGGAAAGCACGGAAGAGCCAACAGAAGGGAAGCTACCTGTGCACACCATCTCTGTCAACAGCCACAAAACAGGGTTTAAAATATCTTGACTATGCTTCGGACAGAGCAAAGTCTTACGTAGTAACAAGAGATTCAGAAACTTGCCGAGTTCATTTCGGAGTGCTGTAGCCGTGCCTAGGTCAGGGATGTGTCCCAGCCATGGGCAGACTTCCTCTAACTCCGTTTTCCACGCAAACCACAGCAACAACAGCAATGAACAAAGCAGGGCACAGCACCAGGCACCCAAAGCAAGCAAGAGTTTTCACAAGGCATCAATTAATTCCTATATTTTACATCAAATTACAGGTGCAGCAGAGCCCATGTACTTATTAGCTGCGTAGGGGCACAAAAAGGTTATGAGCTGCCACCAGTGGGAGGGGTTTAACATTTAGATCCTCCTTAGAATAAGCATGAGAAAGACGTACTGGTTATAAATGGTTTATCCTGACAACTCTTTGCATAATCAATCATTTACGCTGCTGCCCTGAACCACGGGACTGTGGTTCAAAATCCACAACGTGAGAAAATCCCAGAACACGCTCCTTAAAAGCTCTGCAATCCGGTTCCTGTGGCAAACAGCAACGGGCTGGTTCCCACCTGCTTACTCGGCAGCCGGACTGAACACATCAAACATACCGGAGTCACACCCGCAACAGATCTTGCAAACTCCATTTCCTATGGTCTCAACAGTACTTGGTCCTTATAAAGATGTTTTGCTACGATGACAAAATCATCAAAACACTACTAGGGAGCAAAAATTCTGTGTTGAGACAGGCCCCAGCCGGCGCAAGGGACCAGAGCGCAGCAGTGCTAATTGAGCATGCCCAGGGCCTTGGAAGGAAACAACCCCGATGGTGTGGGTTTGCCTCACACTGGCATCGTGGCAGAGAACTTAACATGTACATCGACCCTCCAAAGCACAGCCCTCTGCACAGCACCGCCACCCGAAGCTCCAGGCCGCAGAACAGGAGCAAGGCAGATGTGTTCTCTGCAACCAGCAGCGGGAAACTCCTGGGGCTGGTTCCACAACAGGTCTGCGGGTTCCCTCTGAGGAACCAGAGATGGAAGACGACTTCTTCTCCACCCTCCTTCACCGTGCCTTGAACATACACAAAGACCTTCCTGCCCGTCGAGGCTTTTGCATCCCCTCAGAAGGAGCTAAAACGTGACGGCAACGCCTGACCCTCCGCCCAAGCGCTTGCAAAGGGAGCTCGTCGTTTTGCACCGGGGCAGGTACACGGTGACCTGCAGTGAACGTCAGGCAGCGGCTCCGGGAGGGGCTCCCGCTGCGCTCTGGCGGTAACGGCCCCGCCGCCACCTTCCCCTCCCCGTAGGCAAGGCGTTTCCCGGTGCACCGGGAGCGAAGGTGCGCTGCCTGAGGCGGCTGCAGACCCCTCCTCGGGCTGGCCGGAGCGGCGAGCCCCGCCTGCCAGCACTCTGCTCCCCGCGGCTCCCCAGATCCGGCCGCGGCGGCGCCCTCCGACAGGCCGGGCCAGTGACGCGCCCGCCGCGGCTCCTCCCCGCCCAATGGCGACGGCGCTCGGCGCCGCGGCGCAGCCAGTGGGGGCGCGGCGCTCTCCGCCGGCCGCTGCCTCCGCGCCGCTGCGGGGCCGCCCGGGCGGGGCGCGGTTCGGCGGCTCCTTCCGCCGGGAGCGGCACCGGGCCGCGAGAGGCGCGGCCGGCGGGAGCAGGTGAGGGATGAACCTGGAGGGGGGTGGGCCGAGCCGGGCTCTGGTGCTCGCTCGCTGTGTCCCGTCCCCCCGCGGGGAATGGGGCGGGCAGGCCGGCGCGGCCGGCTCCCGCCGCGGCCCCGCAACGCGCCCCGCCACCCGTGTTGGCGGCTCCGGGGGGAGCGAGCGGGACTGCGGTGAGGTGCCGGTGCCCCCGTGCGGATGCCCCGGGGAAGGCAGCCGGGGAAAGGGGGAGGGCTCCGCGGTGCGTTTTCGGGCAGCAGGTTGGCACCGCCAGCACCGGAGGCACCGCTCCGGTTGTCTGCCCGCAGCTGCGGGGAAGCAGCCGCGCTGACTGGCCGCCATGTCGGCCCCGGGACTCCCGAGAACCGGCCCCGCTCAGCGCCAGCCAGCCCGCAGGGTCCCTAAGCCGCCCCGGCCCCAGCGCCCGGCGCTCCCCGCGCCTCGGGCCGCTCCCGGGAGCTGCGTCCCCGCGGGCGCCTACCGAGGCCCGGCGCGGTCCGGAGCCTGCAGAGGAGCTTCTTGGGTCTGCCACACGCGAGGAGCTGGGACGTTTCTCTGGAGTTCTGCGGCAATCCTCTTGTGCCAGGCGGCCGAAAGGGTTCATTAGCAACGTACCGTCCGAACTTAAGGGGGGGTAGGTCTGTCGGGAGTTACCTGTCGAGCAGAGGGCTGAGGAAGGAGGGGGATCCCATTTTTCCAGTGCCCGGTGGCTTCACTGGAACGCACCTGAGCCACAAGTGCTGAGCAGCTGTCAAAACCAAGTGACACTGGTCTTCATCTGCTGCAGCATGACTGGCGTGAAGAGGCCTTGATCAGAGTCCTAAGAGTCGTTCATCGCCCCAGGTGCCTTTGGGACCTCCCCGGGGTTGTCCAAATAGTCTCAGAAGTTCAGAAGAAGGAATATGCAGAAACTCACTTAGCCTTGGCTGCCTTCTGTGTTTTAATCCAGTTGCATCTGCCTGGATTATCTTAATTCTGCCTCTCTACGTTTTTTCTAACTCCGCGGTCTTCGTAATACTGGGAACTTCCACTACCTTTTCCTGGCCTGTTCCTGCCTGGACTGCCTTCCCAGGAACAGGCCTTCACTCCTGTATTTGCTCACCTTTAACACACCCAGGCATCGTGTTTCCTTGTTCCCTGCCTCAGCAGTTACTGTCATTGCATTATCCATGGTGGTTCCTTTACTCCTGACCCGCTGGCATTCTGGTTGCTTCAGATGCACAAGATTTTCCTCTGTTATAAAGACCATTTTGCAGAATTCTCAGCGATGGTATTGAAAGGCTTCTTTTCATGGCCTTTATTTTCCCATACATTATAATTTTCACCTCATCTTCACTTCCTTCCACTCCATTTTTTCCTGCACTATGTCCTGTACTATCTGACTCCTGCTGCCATGGAGAGGCAGGATATAAAGAGGAGAAAGGGCTGGCCAAGAGCAAAGGTGGTGACATGTACCTTCGTGCTCCCAGCAGTAATGAAAAAGAACTGGAGGATTCTCAATGGTTGTGCTGCTAGCAATGAATAGAATTTTGCTCGTGACCTGCTCCTGGCCTCGCTTGCTCGCTGCTGCTGGGAATTTTCTTGCTGTTACCTGTTACTCGCCTGGTGGATCCAGGTTTTTAGGTTTCTAGCAGCAGCAGTTCTAGGAACCAAAGAATTCCAGCACGGCAGGAGAGAAGTAGTTGTGTGCATCCTGTAATGTCCTCCCCGGGATCCCCTGTGAGCTTACTGCACTGTTCTTTGACATGAAACATTGCCTTGCCTGTTTCCAGATTCTCTTGAGTTTCAGCTCTGCCTTAGAAGTTAGTCCCTCTGTACCCCTGCTTGTCAGCCAGCAAGCAGGCAGGTAAGCCTCCTTGTGTTGAAAGCAACAAAGCAGCAGTGTTCCATCCTGACTCCAAGCAAGGATTCCTGTTTTTCTTGCATTGTGTTGGATCCAAGTCCCCTTTTCTACCTTTCCCCTCCTAGTCCCCCACTCAGTAAACTGGAGGTGGAATTCAGAACGGTCATGAGCAGCAGGTAGTGTGTCCATGGATTAAATCAGATGTGTGCTCATGGAGAGGTTCCATTTCACATCTTTTCCTTTGTGTAGCTACATTGGCATATGCCAGGAGGAGGCCGAGGAGACACCATGAAGTATCCAGTTTTGGAGCTCAGCATTACCAGCTCTTGAGAGCGAAGCCTTCTGATATAAAGTGGTTTGTGCTACTTCATCGCAGTTGGGTGCCGACTTCTGTCCTTGCCTGCCAAAGCTGTCCTGCTAATGCTGTGAGCTCTAGTAGGGCAGACAGCAGCGTGCCAGTAGCAAGGTCTTTCACATGGGTTTGCAGAGCCAGCTCAGAGGTGTAACTGCACAGCTCTGAGAGACATCTGGCTGCTGGCCTCACGTGGGCTCTTTTATAAAGATCATCCTTTACATCTTTATTTAATTTGACTGATGGTGGCTCAGAGCAGAGCTGATAGACACTGGGTTCAAGATGCATTTTTTAAAGCTGTTGTTTCCATGAATGCCTCCTTTTTGCCTTGCAGACATGGCCATGCCCAGTTCCCTTTTGTGGGCCGTTGACATTTTTGGGAGGGTTTACACTCTGTCCACGGTTGGCCAGTACTGGGACCTCTGCAAGGACACGCAGCTGGAGTTCAAACGGGTCTCTGCTGTCAAACAGTGCTGCTGGGGAATAGCCTGTGACCATCAAGTGTACACCTACGTGTTCTCGGGTGACGTTCCTATTAGATACCAGGAGGAAACCTATGAGAATCAGGTAGGACATGTTCAGCGTGCCTCTGTCACACTGCTGCACACCCATCAGAAAGGAGTGACAGCCAATGCAGACATCAGCTGTCTCTGCATGTTTTTCCCACAGGAAGGCTGTTTGGTTTTACTTGGTCTCATTTTTACCCAGTGTTTCTGAAGAGCATGTCTGTGTCCGTTAGCAGGCTGTTCTTTTCATCTTTCAGTTCCCAAAGGAAGGCTTTACTTCCCTGCTCTTACAAAAGCAGCGCCAGTGCGTGCAGCAGCCTGGTTTATGTAGCCACTTTGGGCTGGGGCAGTGACCTTCTCACTCAGTACACAGTCCCTTTAACACAATATCCAGTGTAACTTCTAGGAAACAATGACACCTTATCAAAAATTATTATTAGTAAGGAAATGCTGGGTTTAAAAGAATTCACTAATAAAGGCATAACCCCCTTAAAGCTATTCTGCAAAGAAGCAGTAATACGGTCCTTCCTATGTGACATCAAAAGAATGTCTTTAAAATAGTATTTTGAAGGAAATTTATCTGTTTCATTTTAAGTTAACCAGAAGTAATTTGAAGAGAAAACTGGAGAATTTTCTTGAGCTCATTTCTCTGATGCATAGTGGGCAATTTGATAACCATAAGTTGGGAAAGGACACTAGCTCTCCTACATGGGTAAAATACAGCAGATGAATTTGTACATCATTTAACATTGATGCAACTTTGCAGCTGTTTAAGAATGTTCTTTTTGTTATATAAACATGTTCTTTGAAAAATGCAAAGCCTTGAAGTTTGTTTTGTTATTGTAAAACTGTTGTTTGTTCTAGGCTATGAAAGAATGGAAAATAAGCTACTGGAAAGCACAAAAGGAAATATTCTGCAAGTGTGCTAGCAAGGACAAAATTAAATCGTTTACAGCAAATGTGCAAAGCAATTCAGGCAGATTTCTTAGTAAAAGCAAATCACAGTTTGCATAAAAATCATAGAAAGCTTTTAAAGCAGTTACTTGCCACATACCCTTAAATGTAAGCCTGTACTACGTGACAAATTTTGCCATTACTGACAGAGTAGATAAGAATATAGGAGGAAAAAGAGAAAACACAGCTGCATCAGTGAAAACCCCACGAGTTATTTGTTCTGTAACTGAGTAAAGCCAGGTTTGGCAATAAAACATCCCTCTTGGGATACCGTAAGATACAAGAGTGAACAGGTACCTTGGCATAGTTTCTGGTGCAGAAGCCCTGTGGTTTTTCTAGCACAAGCAAGATGCTAGTCGTCTTTCTCAGGGGGAGTACAGCAGAGAACCTGAGGCCATCTATGCAGCGTGATCCTAATGCTGCAGCATCACGGTGCCACGTGTCACCAAAGCAAAAAGCAAAATAGATCATCAGATGTTCCTATTTATGTAGCTGGAAATGGCTTGGTTGGGGCTAGCTCTGCAGTCAGCCCTTCTCTAATACTTTGATAGAGCTTCCTCCAAGGACTGTGTTCATACAGCAAGCCCCCCGCTTTCTCTTTCACTCCAGGAATTTATTCCTCTTCTACTGCAGAATAATAATAAAAAAAGTAGTATCCTTTATGCCTCCTGGGACTCTGCAATGCTGTGATGTTACCTCAAATAAAATCTTTTATTTATTATTTCTGGCAGCGCTGGAATCCAGTTGGTGGCTTTTGTGAGAAATTACTGCCCAGTGACCGCTGGCAGTGGAGTGATGTGAGCGGGCTAAAACACCAGCAGCTTGATAGTTTCACACTGCCTTCACCACACTGGGAGTGGGAGTCTGACTGGTATGTGGATGAAAATATTGGAGGGGAACCAACAGAGAAAGGGGTAGGTGAACAATACGAAAAAGAGGTCTATTCTGGGAATCCTTAGTTTGTAAAATAAAAGGCGCTTTTATAAGTAAAAGGTCTGTAAAAGTGACAGGCACTTAGCTTCCTATAGCTACTTCTTTCTGGGAAAGCTCAGCTCTAATATGAGATAAGGGAGGATGTTGTTTGAAGGCTTTTGAAGTCTGTGGGAGCTTCTGTAGAAGCTTTTCTCTCTTGATCAGGTCAAGAAATGCTGGAGACTGGATCCCATTGTTAGTTAAGATCTTTACTATGAGGAAAGCAAATTCTTTGCTGTGTGTTGTTCTGTGTATGTCACGCAGAGGAATTTGGACACGATTCCTAAGTCGTTGATGGAATTAGCTGATCTGTTAATTGGGGCTGTTGGGACATGCACAGTAGCTTGTACTGTATCTGTAGCCATGACTCTTGTGCAGAATTGCTCCAAGTTATGATTTCAAGAGTTCCTTTGGTCCTGATTTTCATACAAGGAAATCTCTGTTTGCAGGGCTGGACTTATGCCATAGACTTCCCCAGCACCTACACAAAGGATAAGAAATGGAATTCTTGTGTGAGGCGCAGGAGGTGGATCAGATACAGGAGATACAGATCACGGGACGTTTGGGCGAAGGTTCTGGGTATCTTTTACATATTAAGTAAACCAGTTTTCTGAAATAATCAATTATAAATGTAGGGAAATTTTTTTTTTTTTATCACTGCTGTGTAGGCTGGACCTGGATTCCTTGACTTCCAACTTGTAATTCTTGCAGGCATAAATAGGAGGCTGGGGCTCCTCATAAAAGCCTGTGATAATAAGGTGCTAAATCCCATGGTAATGTAGTTGGAGATAGATGCTCAGGTCGTTTACAAATTTCCAACCAACTTTTCAACTTCCTTTGGTTGCTTGAGAAAGCACTCTCTTTGAAGGTAGCACCTGTATGGTGTCTTTCACAAGCTGTATGAATAAATGTTCTTTAATAACGGTTGATCTATTCTAGAAACGAACAAAAATTGTCATTTGTGATGTTTTACAATTAAAATATTGTCTGTAGGTGCTGTCTGCGAGTAACAGTTCCCTTTCATTAGGGAGTGAAACACAGACTTCTTCATGCTGCATCCGCAGTGTTTCTCCTGTCTGTATATAGCAGCCTTGCACGAGAGGAACCATGCCCATGCTCAGCCCCTTCAGTGAGCGACATGTAGACCAGCCTGTGTGACACAAGTTAGACCACCAGCCACATCACCTGCTTGCAGTGTCTCCTCAATCCCATCTCTCTGCTTCAGATCGTGTCCCGTGATGACCCAGATCAGTTGCCAGACCCTTTCAATGACATCTCCATTGGAGGATGGGAAATCACCGACGAGCCTCTCGGACGCCTATCAGTGTGGGCAGTTTCCTTACAAGGAAAGGTACGTGTGTCTTCCCTAAGTCTGCTGTTATAAATTACTACTGAAAGGGAGTTAAATGCTTTAAAGCAAGATAGGTTTGTTACTCTGTTGGTAAGGAAATACACTGTGCATCTGGCAGAGGATCTAGAAGCTGCTTTGAGACCTACGTTATATAGTAACCTGTGTTGTAAATGGAAAGGCTTAGTATCTCATAAGCTTGCTGTTTTATGGAAGTCTTAAACCTCTATTAACAGGTGAATCTTAAAAGCATGGTGTAAGTAGTGTCTTCTATCCTGACAAATGCCCAGAATGCAGACTACAGCAGTGGTAATAAAGAGAAGAAGCCTTAAAACCTGATAAAATTTACAGTGCTGTAAAGACTTGATTCTTCCTCATCCTTACAACGTATATCTGAGTAGCCTTCCCTTGTCTCTAGACAGTTTCTAACTGCTGGTCTCATGAGGAAGAATGCAGTATTTTTAACAGATCACCTGAGATTCCTGTCACACTTGACACTGCCTGGAGAGGCAAGCAAGCTTGGTTAAATTGTTTACCATCAAATTCCCCATGCCTCATACCAGTAATAAGTAACACACATCCCACTCCACAGGCTTACTTGACTGACATTGTAAAACTTGACTTCCATTTCCCAAGTAAAAGTCCCCAGAGAAATAAAGTATTTCTAAAAATGAGGATTTAGCACTCAGCAGTCATGTTTTAGAGCACTCCTAGGACTGCTGCAGGATGTGTTCTGTGTTCCACCTTCCTGTTTTGGCTGGACTACAGAAGAGCACACAGATAGTAGGACCAGGACTAGCAAATGGGCTGGATAGCACTGAAGGCTGCACAGAGAATGGAATTTTTTACCCATATTGTGGCAAGCTCTGTTCAGTGAAGGGCAGGTTGATCTATCATCTAACAGTAACATTTTTGTGTTGTATATTTTTGTTCATCCTTCGTTTATATAACATGCCCTGAAACCCACTGAAGTGTTTTTTAAATGTTGAAATACCCACAACTTGTAGCAATAGGTTACTGTGCACAGTCCAGATCCACTTCCATGATAAAAGCTAGCCTTCAGAAAAGCTTCCTCCCTTAGTACACAAGGAAATAGTCCTTAACTGCATAATCAACATCGAAAAATACCTTGAAAGGTCAGAGCACACACACTGCATGCATAAAAAAATCCTGTGTTTAAAGGAGGACTGTTCTATACAGTTTGTCTTCATGCTTGTCTCGGGGGTTTCATTGTTGTAGTGATACTTTTCTAAGTTCTATTTGTGGGGTTGGGTTTTTTTCATATATATCTGTATTGTCTAGGTGTGGTACAGAGAAAACGTCTGCCATCACAATCCAGAAGGATCCACGTGGTCCTTAATCACCACTCCTGGTGAAGTTGTACAGATCAGCTGTGGACCATATGACCTCCTGTGGGCAACTCTTTGGGAAGGGCAAGCTATTGTGAGAGAAGGAATCGATAGGAATAACCCTCAAGGTAAAGTCTGTTAAACCTAGCTGGAAACCTCTTTGATTTGTATAGGGTCGAGTAGAAACTCACCTACGATGCCTTCTGGGTTTTGTTTCTTCCAGGGATTTCCTGGAGCATTGTGGAGTCTCCAAGCTCTGAAAACGGGATTATGCACGTCTCTGTGGGTGTTGATGTGGTCTGGTGTGTTACAAAAGATAGAAAAGTAAGAGGTGCCATGCTCTGGTTGTCTTTTCTCTCCCCTTTTTCTATCTGCTTTTCTCACACAAGCATATAACACTCATGGGCAGCACTGGGGATTTGGACTCACTATGCCCAGGGCTGGGAGAATTCCAACCCCCCTTGATTTTATGGGAATACTCTCTGGTTAGTGATATATGTGGTTGCTTTTAATTTGAAGAAGACTTTATGGTTTTCTCTTGCAAGGAATTTTCTAAACCCAAGTCAAACAGATGTGGCAGGTGGGTGGGGACGTGATCAGGGACCTACTTCTAAGGGACATCAAGCAGTGACACTGAAGGGACTCCTTGCTGCTCAGTCTTGTTCCCACAGGGTCTGAGGATCTAAACCAGCACAGGGAATATTTTCATCTATGCTTTTCTATATGATCCAATTTTTTTTAATCTTCCTACTGTAACTGTGCCCTCTCCATTGGCCTTATAATGTTGTTTGTATTATTTATTAAGTGAAATATCTGTTACTTGTACATGTGATTGCTCTCTTAGTGGGGTTTTAGTTTAGAATAGCTTGAGTTAGAAAGGGCTAATAATAAGGAACATTGAGTCCAACTCCCTGCTGCTCACCATGAGCCTTGGAACTCTTTTAAGTCTTGAAGAATGTTCTAGAGTGCTCTTTTGCTGGTAGCAATCAAATCCCTTCATGCTACATTCAAAACCACAGCTGAATTCTCTGCGTGTAGCAGTTTTAAGTGATCGAGTTACTCTGGTTTAAGGAGTTACTGCTTGTCAGCTGAGCCATGGTAACAGAGTGTGCCCAGCCTGCTCCATCTGCCAAATACAACCACTATAATAAACAGATATTCTAGCATATTCTTCTTCAGGGTTAGGGTCAAGTACACTGTCTGTTACATGATTCAGCCAAAAACTTCTAGAGTAGCTGCTTTCCACTGTGTGACCATACGCTAAATACAGGTGGGAACTCTTCCAGGTACCCAGCCCACTGCCACTTCCAGGTTGGTAAAAACTAATCTAAGGGGAGGCAGTTTGAAGAGCTGTACCACTGACACCATCCCTCTGACGGTTCCCTCTGCAGCCCTGCTCCTAGGGTCTGACCCCAGAACACTATTTACAGTACCAGTCAGAGTCACCAAAAATAGCCTGCAGGGGAAATGTAATAGAAAGTATTTTTCCAGTGGCAGAGAAACTGAGTCTTGTCACAGAAAGTCATAACAAAGAGTGGCCTTGTGCCCTGTTCTGGCTCTTTATGGTCACAGGGACACACAGTCTGGGTACTATTAAGAGAATTATTTTATCTTTACCTGATAAAGAGCCAAGGAGGTGAGTTCTTAAGGCAATGCAGCAAGTCGGTATTAGAGATTAAGACTAATCCACTAAAGAAACTGAATTCCAGCTGTCTGCTTGCTGGTGCAGAAGGAACAAAATTCAGACTTCCTGCTGTTGTTGTAGGTGTGGTTTAGAAGAGGAGTGAACTCACATAATCCTTGTGGGACAAGCTGGATTGAAATGGTCGGAGAAATGATGATGGTAACTGTAGGCTTAAATAACCAGGTAAGAGAGCCGTATTATACCAGTTGTGACGATATTTATGTGCCCCTTTGCACAGGCAGTGTTCAGGCATGGTGAGGGCTGTCAGCAGTACTGATGTGGACAGCTGAGCAAGAGGTCCATGTGCTCAGCCTGCGAGGAAGGGATGCATGGCTCAGTTCCTCACCAGAAGATAACAGTCAGCGTCAATTCTGTGGCATATTCAGGTGTAAACAGTTTTTTCTTGATAGTAAAGAATTGTATGCCATATCCTTCATTAAGGAAGAAGGAAAATGCTGTGTCCAGCCCATTTTTGTGCTGTATTTTCCACCTTTTCTGTAGCTGGTGTGTACCTGCACTCCAGGCCATTCCCTTCACCAAGGCCTTTCCTTCCCTAGGTGTGGGGAATCGGCTGCGACAACAGAGCCATTTACTTTCGTCAGGGTGTCACTCCAAGTGAGCTCAGTGGAAAGGCGTGGAAGGCCATTGTGTCTGGCAGAGAGAGTGACAGGTCTCAGACCGGGAGCTCAACAAGTCTGCTGAGGTACTTTGTAAAACACCTGCTGTAGACCAGAAGTTTCAATGCTGTGAGAGACTTCTTTACATTCAAATGGTACAGACAGGAAGGAGCAGGGAAGGCATCTTTATTATGTATGCCAAAAAGCATTTGCCTTTTTTTGCCATTAAAATTAAGAAGAAGCAGCAGCAGTTGTACTTGGAGAAGCTTTGGAATTCATTGCATGCTTGCAGTACAGCATGTTTCTCTGGGCTTTACTATCAATATTTGGATAGTAAGAGAAAATTTTACCTGTGAAATACCATGAAGGAGTGTCAGCTCCACTTCAGAATTATCCCTCTAAGCATCACTGTACCTTTTCTGTTCCAGAGAATTTGGATCAGTAACTCCCTGCTGACTCTGGCCTCTCAGCTGTGGAAGAGGTGCCTGTGAAGCTGGGAGTGCTGCAGAACCTACTTGTTTGAGTCAGAGTGTGCTCTGAGTAGGAGCCTTCTCTAGCTAAGACAAAAATCTTAATAATGGGCTTTAAAAAGTCCTATTCAGTGGTTCAGAAAATGTGATGTTGCTTCAGCATTTTCCTAAGAGTTGCAGGCAGCCAACACCACTGATTGAAAAGATCAGTGAAATACCTACCTATGTTTCAGATACACTAGATTGGTCTGACGCTGATTTGTGTTCAGTCTTTGCCTTGATCGATAGAGTTTGACATTAAAAAAAACAAGTCTGCTGTTTCTCTTCTAAAGCTGAAACACTGGGTTGATTTCTGTATGTCTGTGTCTAAGGCCTGTGCGAATTTATAATGCTTTGAATGATAGTTAATTAATTATCCATTTGTCCTTCAGTGCTGGCTGTTTCTTTACTGATGATATTCAGAACCAAACAAATGCAATCATTCAGAGTGATGCAGATACTTCCTCTGATACAGAGCTTCCAAGTGTACCCATGAACCTTGCCAACACTCCTCCGGCGGGGGCTGCAGCCAGCAGCAGTGGTAACGGCACAGGCAACCAGACAGCAGCAGTACCTGCAAATCTGACTGTGGACCCTCTGGACTCTGATCAAGGAGAAGCTGCTGTTGCTCCCACTAGTAATGAGAAAGCTAATCTTGAAATCCATAAATCATCTACAAACCCAAATCCTTCTGCAGAGCTGCAGTGGACAAACATTGACCTGAAGGAGGCCCAGAAGCATCCAGTCCTCTCCATCAGCACCTTCGCAGAAACATCCAGCCTGTCCTCCCTCGGCATGTTCTCAGTGGGAGCTGAGGAGCAGTATGGAGCTGATGAGCACCCACTGTGGGCCTGGGTGTCTGGGGGAGGCTGTCTTGTGGATCTGCACAGTCCCCTGAAGTGGTTCACTGTTCCGTCAGGTACTGTGTGCTCACTGTGACGGACTCATAGTGCTCCTAAAGAAAAATGCTGGTTTGGTTTTGGGGGTTTAACGAAACCAGGGCACAAAACTTCTGTTTGTTAATACACTCTGAGGATAGTGGTGCATGTAATTAGCTGTGAAGCACTTTGGGATTGAGATACATAAGTGTACAGGTGATGTTTTCCCTGAGTTTCAGTGAGAATTTTGTGAAACAGTCTGTGCTGGATCTGCACATCATTTTCAATCAGACTGAAACTGCAACTTCAGGCAAAGCCCATAATATTACTCAGTAGTAACCACAAGTAGTGAAAAGGGCTCTCTCTTGAGATGCAGATGCCACAAATAACTGCCTTACTCCTACCTTTCCTACTGAGATGAAGGTAAGATAGAGAAATTACTCAGAGGCATTGTGAATGTGAGCCCAGGTGATAGCTGGGTGGGCCTGGAATTTAGATACTGGCAAAACAGGGCAATATAGCAGTATTTTCAAAATAAACCATGAACTGGGGCATCCTCATATTTGATAACAGTGTAATTCTTACCTAATTATTAACCAATTATCTTGAAGTTCAGTGACAGAACTCCCAACAAAGGTTATGGCTTTGAAAGAGTCTATATAATCATCTAGTGATCCCATTTCTATGCATCATTTATGAGGCTTGGCTGTAATACACTGATTCCAAAGTATAATGATTGGAAAAATGATGTTAGACTGGGATGATTCAGTTCAGTGTTCAGAGCAGCATCATGTTTTACCTTTGGCTGTATTCAGAGCTCACTGGTTTGTACTGGTTTTGGTTCTGCTCCAGGCTTGTCGTCCTCTGTGCAGTCTCTGTCTCTGTCCATCACTCCAGCACAGACAGCAGCATGGAGAAAGCAGATCTTTCAGCAGCTCAGTGAAAGGACGAAGCGGGAACTGGAGAATTTTAGGCACTATGAACAGGCCATTGAGCAGGTAAGCTGTGAGGATGCTGGTTTTCTGCCTACAGAACACATCTATCAATACTGGAGATTGATAATACATTGCTGATGTACTGTCTGATTGGTGACAAGTTCCCTGAATTATCACCATGTGACTCCCTGTGGGAAACTTGGAGCTTATCAAACATCAGACAGCAATCTTTATCTGAAAGCAGTAGCTGATAGGTTTGTACAGGAGCTAATCAAGCATTGGTCAGCATTATTTGAGTACACTGAAACCTCAAATCCGCAGAGAAATGCTTGCAGCAGCAGAATGTTATATGAATTATTCCACCACAAGATGAAGGTTCTCAATTGAAACAGTGACTCCAGTAGGTGATTCTCCCTCTGGGTGACCATTAGGGGATTAATGTAACTCACATAAATAAAGCAGTGACACAAACATGGATAGCAGCACTTCTGTTTGTGTCCCCTTTTGTTGTAACTTCTTGGCTCTTCTCATATTCATTCACATTTTGGTCCCTTCGTTGCTAATTGCCAAGTGACACCTGCAATTCATTTGACTAAAAACACTTGGAATCCAGCATTTTCATCAAGTTTAAAAAGATTGTATCAGAAGCTTTTAAAGAGCAAACAGAAATGGTGTTAGAACGAGGAGCACACTAGAGTCAGTCAGTATCTGGGTGCTACTGTGTTCTCACAGAGGTAAATGTGAATAGTGATGCACATATGGTGCTACAGCACCTTTCTGTCCAGGTCTGTCAGTTCATTTTGTCCTCAGCTTCCTGAACACTCCAATACCCTCAGAAGTAACTGATACAATACAGTTAACCTGTAGCAGAGATTTCTTGTGCTCACAAAATAGTGTTTGGGAGAAAGGAGCCCTGCAGTTTGCTTACTCCTGTAAATTTGTGTTTGTGTTGCAGTCGGTTTGGGTTAAAACTGGGACCTTGCAGTGGTGGAGGAATTGGAAGCCTCACAAATGGATGGATGTTCGTGTCGCACTGGAGCAGTTCACTGGGAGCGATGGAGTGCGTGACAGCATCCTGTTCATCTATTACATGTATCATGAGGAGAAGAAGGTGTGTTCAGCTCCAGACCCTGGAGAGGCTTTCATTTGGCAAAGGAAAACCTCTGAAGGGCAAACGGTTTTGTGAAGGGAGGCAAATTAGGGTACGCTGGTTTTGTGAGTTTAGGGAGCCAATCCAAATGTAGCTCAGGGCACAAGCAAGTCACAGGCTTTTCTGAGGTGTAGCTGTGTTGATGCTATGTCAGAAATACCATGTCAGCAACCATCCATATTGCTTAAACAGTCAGATTTTTACCAATTAGGAGTTCTTTTGGAAGTTTAAAATGTTCTTGATTGTGAAGAAAGAGCAAAGCTTTGCTGACCGGGCTTTTCATAAACAGGGTTAATGTGTACAGGCAGTAGTAATCAGAAGTAGGGCAGGGTTGGAAATTGAGCCCCATTCCTTCTGCATGGAGAACTGATTCTTTACTGTCCTAGGCAGGAATGTGTTGTTTGTAGTCCCAGAGAGCAAAAATGCTCTGGCACTGCAGAAGGTATATCTGAGTTTGCCTTATTTGAATCTTTTTTTTTTTCTCTTTTCTTAGTACATCCACGTGTTCCTGAATGAAGTCACCATTATAGTTGAAGTTCTGAATGAAGCCAAACACTCTTTTGCACTGTACACACCCGAAAGGACGAAGCAGCGATGGCCAATCCGCCTCGCAGCTGCGACAGAGCAAGAAATGCACGACTGGGTAATTCTGTTAAACTTCCCTTTCAAGGTGGCAACATCAGAAATAAACCATAAAAGCTAGTCTCTGCAATCTCAGCGTTACATTTACAGTATCTAGGCTACTTACCTATCTCACAGTTTAGGTATGTGAAAGTCTGTTGAAACTTAAGAGGCACCTGAGGCTTCCTGTCTCCTCTGGAGTCTGCATGCTTTCTGACCCACAGTGAAACCAATATTGTTTTCCCTACCCTTCCTATCGTCAGCTATAGATTAGGCTACAATTTAGGTAGGAGTTTAATTCAGTTAGTCTGTTCTTCTGCATTGATAGAAGAACTGTCACCTGTTTTTAGGGTTGTAGGAAGTCTAGTATTGTCAGGCAGACATACATACAGTGATGAAGCAATGGAAGACCTTAAAGATGCTGTGTAATGACCAGATACTGCAAACTTGGTTCCAGTGGTTGTGTTAACAATTTCTAAACCACTGGATTCCAGTGCCTTTGGGAAAAAGCAGCTAATTCACTTTGCTGATTTGTAAGAACCTGCAAAGGCAACACTGTTTGTAACACTGAAGTACCTATGGAAATGTTTGTTCTCACTGTTTTGGTTCTGTGCTTCTTGTTTTGTAGCTGTCTCTGCTGAACATGTCCTGCTGTGAAAGCAGACGGATTCAGGGCCCTCCTTCTCACCATGCCATTTGGTCAATTACTTGCAAAGGAGACATCTTCGTTAGTGAGCCAAGCCCTGAGCTGGAGCACGGGCCACACCTGATGCCATGTGATCAAATGTAAGTGGTTTGAAGCTGTTCTTGCTGCACAGGGTGCCACCCAGCAGAGGCTTTCACATCAAGTCAGTGGCTTTGATGGGCTGTTGGAGTGTAAAGCACGCTGCAGGTGTCTGTCAGTAACAAGGTTAATAGCTGCCTTCATAGTCATAAGTGCATCTGAAGAGGTTCCCCAGATCACATTCTAGTTTGTAGATGCTGGAGTTATTAATCCAATTTCAAAAGCCTTTCTCATTGAGATCCCATTTTTTTTGTGATTGCCTTTTTAATGCTGTAATTATTTAAATTAAGAGATAGTCTAGACTAAACCTAATTGCTGTAATTGTCATGTAATTGGAGCTGCCAGTTTTATCTGAGCAAGGAAATCTGAAATTCCCAGTCCTCCATAGTCTCTGCAGTCCAGGAGCAGCTCTTTTACAGCTTCTGTTAGAACTTTGGCAATATAGTACTGCAGACTTCAAGCAAAAAAATGCCAGCCACAGAACTGGGGGGTTAAAGGCCAGTCTTCAATTAAAAGAATATCCCCAGTTTCAAGTTAACTTGCACAAAGTGCCTTTGAATAATACCTGAGAGATGGTATAATTCTTTCCCTTCAGGGTAGAGCACCTTCAACATCTGGCAGATCACAGAGCTGATGTGTGTTTGCATCTCAGTTTGGGGGATCCATGACCTAGACAGTCTCCTGCTGTTCTGATAATTAAAGTACTCTGCAGTCTTTTCCCCATTCTTCCCCAGAAAAGTACCATGGCCAGCTGGCTGTATAAAGCCCCAGAAGATGATTAACCTGCAAAGATTAAGCGAATAGGAAGAATTGAAACCCTTGGTTTTACCACGCTCCACGGCAAATGTATAAATCATTTGTTTTCTTGTTAGAGAAATGCAATTCCTAGATTTTTTTAGAAAAACGAGGATGAAGTTAAAGCTGAGGCAGTTGATGGCCACTAAGATGTAAAGATCATTCTAACCAGTGCTTAAAAAAAACCTCTGAAACCCACAAGTCGTAAAATAAAAGGAAAGTGAAGTACTTCAAAGCCTGAAAATTCCAAGCAGATGCAGACAGGTTCTTCCCACTAACTTTTCAGTAGTTGTTGGGTGGGAAATGCTGCCTTCACTCACAGGCTGTACAGAGGTGGAACAAACAAGTGTATGAAGGTACCATCCTTAGGATGGTTGAGTTGTAGGAGGGGAAAGGATACATTCCTGCTGGATGTTCTGTACAGTAAATGTAAAATGGTGTCCTTTTTCTGGCAGGTTTTGGCGTCAAGTTGGAGGTCATCTTCGACTGATCGAGTGCAATACCCGAGGCATAGTGTGGGGCATAGGATATGATCACACAGCTTGGGTTTATACTGGTGGATATGGAGGTGGCTTCATCCAAGGTAGGGATGACTGCAGTGTGCCTGTTTCTTACCCTCCTGGCTCCGTCAGCTGTTCAGGGTATTTTAGCTGTGTGCCCTTTAGCCCAGCTAACATGTGGAGTTGTACAGCAAGCAGGCCACACATTAGGCAGGAATTGATATTGCAGTTTTATATTCATATTTTCAGCTTAAGAGTGAGAAGTAAGATAATCAGCAGTATTGCTGTGGCTATTGGAATTTAAATGTAATGTCTTTAAGGTTTAGCTTGACTAATCCAAGTGATTTATTTCTCACAGGACTGGCCAGTAGCGCTGATAACATTTACACGCAGTCAGATGTGAAGTGTGTTTACATCTATGAGAACCAGCGGTGGAACCCAGTCACTGGATACAGCAGCAGGTTATTTACTCAATTTATTGTATTTATTTCCTGGGATTTTTTAATGCTGTCACATGAAACCAGGGGTTGGTTCTAACTTTTCAGTATAGTCATTGCTGTTACTCTGTCTTTGGTGGTCTCTTCCAACATTTATTAACCTGAGGTGGAAGGAAGAGAAGTGTTCCTCAGATTCTAGATTTGTAATTATCCATTGAAAATTAATTTGTAAGAAAACATTACAGATTTGTTATGTGTGAGCACACAAAGTGTGCCTGCTTGCAACATCTTTCATTATTAAAGCCACAGAGCAAAGTTCTTTTAAGGACCTATGATTCATGTACAGACTGGGTCCTGGAATGGCATATCTGAACAGAAGCACTGAGAAAGCATTCACGTTCCCCACTGCAAGTGACCTTGCATTCCTTGTGCACCTTTTCACCACAGAGGTCTGCCTACGGACAGGTATATGTGGAGCGATGCGTCTGGCCTGCAGGAATGCACAAAAGTCAATACCAAGCCTCCTTCTCCACAGTGGTCTTGGGTAAATTTGGTCTTAAGTCTTTTTACTAAGGAGACAAGGCTTAGCAAGTAGGATACAAGACTTGAGCTCAAGTGATTCAGATTTTCTTCCTGGATTTGTCAGAATACATAACCTTGGTTTCCCCATTTATACAATAGCAATAATCTTCTGTAGTCAAAAGACTGCTAAGCATTGAGTGGGATTTTTTTTTTATTATTTAGTGGGACTTAAGACTGTTTCTGATCCTTTTTGACTCAGTTAAAAAGACTTGGGAACCTCATATGAATTTACACTGCAGGTATTAGAAGGTTTCTAGCAAGTCATTGCCCTTTGAAAGCTGCAGGGAAATAGAAGATTGAGGTTATTTTTGTTATACATCAGGTGTTGATTGTGCTTGTTATTCTTACTGTCTCCTTCTGACAACAGGTATCCGACTGGTATATTGATTTTAATACTTCAGGCGGAACGGATCGGGAAGGCTGGCAGTATGCAGCAGACTTTCCAGCGTAAGGAGATACTTTCTTCTACCTAAAATACTAGCAGGCAGAGGCCATACCTAGGCCTCATTTCTTCTCCTGCTTTGTATATTAACTGTGCTTTAGTGGGGATAAGGGTGCTGTGATTTCCCCCTTTTTAGGGGCACGTTAACACTGAAGTTTGCCGGGGAGATGGGGCAGCAAGGTGAGCATAGGAGACCAGGGTTGCAGGTGTTGGTGGGTAGATACACAGGCAGTGCTCTCAGGCTGGCACCAACATCTGCATCAACACCTCTTCACATCTGTTTTGGTAGGTCCTACCATGGCCACAAGACAATGAAGGACTTTGTCCGCCGGAGGCGCTGGGCGAGGTGAGGAACTAAGGTATAAGTAGAGATTAAAGAAACCGGCGACAAATAACCCACCTGCAGTAGAGAAGCTGATGATCTGTAGCGTTACGGCTTGCGTTTTCAGGCTCTGCAGGTAGATACTCTATTGGATTTTGTGGGATCTGTGGGTAAAAATCAGCCAGTATCTGTATCTGATGTTCCTTATGGTAAATGATTAAGGAATACTGGAGCGTATGTATGTTAGTACATACTAGGTCACTTGTCACCACTAGTAATAAGTCTTCATTGTTAATAGTTTTAGCAGATGAATTCCACATACTGCATACTAGGCCACAGATACTCCTGACCCCATTTAATTGACAGACACTATCTCCAGGTGGAACCTGGAAAACAGCAAACTGCTGCTGTATTCTGTTCTGCTAAGCAGGGAATGTCTCTGCATTCACTGTGTCCTGAGCTTTTCATGCTTTCCATACTAGAGTATTTAGTAGCATTGACAGCTGATAAATTGCTGTGCACTCCCCCGTTGCTCTGTTTGGTATTGAGACTGCAAAGCTAGGAGTGTGGCCCTTGAACAAAGATCTTTGAAGGTCCTGAAGCATCAAACAGTTGCTGTTTCAGGATATGTAACAAAACGCTCTTGTTTTAACTATCAGTTGAAAATGGAAAACAAACAGGCAACAGCCCAGGGCTGGATCCAGTTTTTCAGAACTGGAGAAACAGTAATGGCCTGAACTTTTTGTTCTGAGATTCTGATAACATTCTTCATACACAGGAATTACTGTTGTGATGATAGAATCATTTCCCTGATAGCACTACTACTTTTTTGCAGTTTCCACAGAAAAAAAATACATCACTTCCCACCCAGAAAGACCTACCTCTAACTCTTTAATTTAGAGCTGCCTTATCTCTGGCTACCTGAAGATGCTACACAACTTCTTAACAGGCTCCACCAAAAAAACTGATTGTAAAAAGAGTGCCTTAAGCAAAACAGAGGAAGGAATGAATGGTGGGGCGTGGAGTTCTTTCTGCAGTGGGCTTCTCAGTTGGGGTCAAATATTCATGATCCAGCTGTTGCCTGATGAGTTTGAGAGCACTAGGGAGCAGTGTAGCACAAGCTTCAGACTCCTTGGGTGGCATTAGCTTTATGAAGTAACTTTCTCTAACAACAGAAGCTCTGAGAAGTCCGTAATACGTCAGAATTCAAAACCTGATGCAAAACATGATTGATTGTACAGACCCCTTTCAGATTAAAAATAGTAACGCTTACTGTACCTATTTGATGAAAAATACCTGGTGAGTGTTTGCACTGAAGTCAGCAGTGGACCAGGAGACAGAAATCCAGTCACAGAAAGTACGTACTTCTGACAGGTCTGGGGTTGGTTTGGTTTTTTTGCTGCAGAAAATGTAAGATAGTCACCAACGGGCCATGGCTGGAAGTGCCTCCTGTTACCCTGTGGGACATCTCCATAATTCCCAGTTCAGATGCAGATGATGAAGAAGCAGTAGCCCTGTGGGCAATCGGTGACAAAGGAGACGTGCTCTGCAGGCTTGGCGTGACACGGCAAAACCCAGCCGTAAGGCTCCCTGTTTATTTTTACTGCCTTATTGATGTACTTAATGTAACGATGCAAGTACATACACACCATGTGCAGTGTCTTCTCACAGTACCTTGTGATTTTTTCCCTCTTCTGTCCCAGATTTGAAGGTCCTTGTCCATCAACTGTAACACAGTTTGCTGCCCGTGTTTCTTACAGTAGTGCTTCTCTTGCATAATGTACTTTAGCTTGTGGCACATCACTTGCAGGAGCCTCTCTGTCTTCTCATGAAGAGTTTTGCTTTTCTGCACTGGTAACTTAGTAGAGGGTGCAGAAAGGAACAAATAGTCCCAGCATCTTAAATAGGAATGTTAATCTCCTGTAATAGACACATGCCAAAACACTCAATTAGGGTTGATAGCGCTGATTTTTAGCCATATTTAGAAGAGAGGGAAAAAATAAACAACATACTCCAGTGGAAAACTGCAAGAAGTGGAAAAATTACAGGAATGATTTTTTTTTCTTCCTGTTCCATCAGTAGCACAGACTTGCAAAGGAACTGGAATACTGTGTCTGAAACCTGAAGTCATATTATCAGTTGATTTTTGTGAGACTATTGTTCTGTGTGAACAAAACCAAGGAATTACTAAGAAAAAAAAGGCTCTAGCCTGGCTACTGGGACATGTAGGTGCCTAAATTCCAGTCATAATCAACAGAAAAGGCCCTGTTAGACTCCAACATAGCTATTGTCTAAAAGTTGCATATCCCAGGATCAGGGACCTTGTTTCTGTTCAGTTGTAAAGTTATGTGAGAATTACTCTTCAGAACCTTTTTTGTTAGGTGGGGTTTTCCCCATTTGGGAATAATCAATGATACCTTGTCATGGAGTTTTTAACCATTGCTTTGCCATTCATCTTCTGTGATTTGTTAGGGAACATCCTGGCTGCACGTGGGAACAGATCAGCCCTTCATTTCCATCTCAGTTGGAGCTTTTTACCAGGTGTGGGCTATCGCTCGAGATGGTTCTGCCTTCTATCGAGGTTCAGTGTCGCCAAAAAAACCTGCAGGTAAGTACCTGTACTTTTTTGCTCCAGTTTTCATCTCACTTGCTCCATCTTTCATCTGTGTAAGCTCAACTACGCTGCCACTGTCTGAAAAAGACAAATCTCCTTAGCAGAGGCCTTTCTGTGCAAAGCAGTGGGTGTGCATGATACTCATGATAATTACAGCCATTAATTTGCTCTTCACTTTTATGGTTCAAAGTGTTTCTAAAAGCAAGCTGGTAAAAATACATAGTGTAATATCATTCTTAGCTTTCTTGCACAGCTCTGTATTGCAACTGCAGCCATTTCTAAAACTTCTCACACAAAATTGTTTTCACAATGTTTTACTCGAGTATTTCTGCCCTTTAGGTGACTGTTGGTACCATATTCCTTCACCTCAAAAACAGAAGTTAAAACAAGTCTCAGTAGGACGAACGTCTGTGTTTGTATTGGATATAAATGGTAAGGATTTTAAAAAATCATTTATCAATGTTACCAAAAAACCCCCAGAAATCAGTATACAGGAGATGGATTTAAAAGGGAGAGGCTAAGTTAGAGCTGCTGCTTGGAGAGATGATTACTGTTGTTCCAAGAGGATTAATGTTTCACAGTGAAAGAGATGGAGTAGGCAGCCCACCTTAGGTACTGCTTTTGAAGACTGGGTTTGCGTTACATCCAGTAGTGTCCTAGGTAGCAACAACCCAGCATCTGCCCTGTTCTTGGGGGGCAGAGACAGATGGATGTCAAAGGAGAGAATTGCATTGCAGGGTTTTGCCCAAATCTGTTGAACATACAGGACAGAAGAAGAACACCTTCCTCTTGCAAAACCTAGAACTAAATTATGCAGCATCCTTCTGTAAAAGAAACAAGCCTTTAACACCAGTCTCCCGCAGAGATCTTAATCTAATCTCATTTGCTTTACCTCTCTAGTGCATGTTTTCTTATATGAACATTTTTCCCCAAGAAATTCTACAAAACAGAGTATTTTCTGTTTCCCAGAAAAGTTACAAAGAAGAATTGTAGAAACACAAATTCCAAAGCAGAAACTTCATTGTCTTCTACTGTAGCACATTAGTCAAAACCATCACATGGCTCCACAGAACACAGAGTATTAACTGCTCATTTGTTAGGTTGTTTACCAACACTTCATACAAATCAGACCTCCTCAGCTGTAACCAGGACTGTTTATTTTACAGGCAATCTTTGGTACCGGCAAGGCATCACACCGAGCTACCCTCAGGGATCGACTTGGGACCATGTTTCAAATAATATCCGTAAAATGTCTGTGGGGCCCCTGGACCAGGTGTGTATTAAGGTTCCTCTTATC
Organism: Porphyrio hochstetteri; assembly: GCA_020800305.1. Classification (NCBI taxonomy): domain Eukaryota; kingdom Metazoa; phylum Chordata; class Aves; order Gruiformes; family Rallidae; genus Porphyrio; species Porphyrio hochstetteri. The sequence goes on from CM036920.1 coordinate 16,162,762, forward strand.
TAATTAGTTTATTAAAGGTATCCTTAACATACCTTTGTAATTAAATTAAATGCTCTTCAGAATTATTTTTGTTACCACAAGGTGATTGTCTAAATGCTGGAATCCTGACAGCAAGGCAGGAGTCATGCCAATGAAATAGCAATACAGCCAGCCCTTTGCTGTGAAAAGTCATTAATTTCTTAGGTTTTTGGTTTTGTTTTTTAAAAAAAGGCTTTTTTGTGTATTTACTCTCTTTCCTGCCAAGCCTTACTATCTGGCAATGTTTTGATTAACTCTGTTATCTAGCAGTTTGTTTGGGTGTGTCTCTTAGTAACTCAGAGCAGTTTTGGCCTATTCAAGAAGATCAAGACTCATTTCTGAAAGCGCTCAGACAGACATACAGTTTTCATGTCTGGGGGAGCAGCACGAAGAGCACGTTTTATTGCCTCTCTTTGCTTTCTTAAGGTCTGGGTGATAGCTGACAAAGTGCAAGGAAGTCATAGTTTGAGCTGTGGGACTGTCTGCCATCGCACTGGTGTTCAGCCGCTGGAGCCCAAAGGCCTCTCGTGGGATTACGGTATCGGGGTGAGTGCTGGGGCTGTGGAACTGCCTGGAAGCTGAATATCCAGATACCCACAGGCACACCTAGAAATGTCATCCTGCTCCAGCTGGCAAGCTTTCCAAAGCTTGTGTGTATCTGCTAGCAACTCACCCTAGAGGTTCCCTTTTTAAGTTAATACAACGGGTTATGCAGTTCTTGCTGGGAAGTCATTTATTTGCCTTTGATAAGTACTCAAGTAGGTACTTTAAAAGTTATAATGGAAAAAGTGGTAAAGTAAGCACCATTTAAAGAAAAAAATTGATTCCTTCTGAGTCTGCCCATGATTGTTCCTCCTCCTTGTTCCCCTCAGCGTTTTGAGAAAGACTGGTTGAAGGGTGTGGCCCTTTGAAGTCAATGGAAAGCCTGCAACAGCTCAGTTATGTTTGGCTTACCCTACTAATTGCAATTCCCTGTAATAAAAATAATCCTCAAGCTTACTACCTCTACACCTCCCTAGTGTGTTTTGTTTTGTTTTACAAGAAACCTTTTCTGATGCAGCCCAAATTATGGTTCCCCAGGAAAAAAAATAGACTAAACCTAGCAGTGTACACAAAGCATCGCATCAGTTACTGGAATTGCAGGGTGCTGGTTCTCCTTTTACATTTCTTTATCACTATTTTTCAGGGTGGATGGGAGCACATTACAGTCAGAGGAAATGCAACTGAAGCATCTAGGGTTGCTGTGCCTGACAGTTCTGAGGAAAACCCTGCGGCATCAGAGGATGGAGGTGAGGAGAGTAAAGAGAAAACAGAACACTCTAAGAGCCCTCTGATGGTCAGTGAAAGTCAAGAATTAGACAAAAACGCTGTTAACTGTTAAGTTGTTGCCATCTACGTGTTACTGACTACTGCTTGTTTGTGTAACTTGTCTATTGCCTGGAGAGAAAAACATGACCTTTTTGTGCTACTAATGTATTTTACTGAACTGGAATTTGCAATGGGCTGTTTTAAATATTGATGCCCTCTACTACATCACGTGTGAAATGTGACTTGATAGAGCTAATAGCTTTGTTAAAGCAGGCAAGCTTTTTAGCCAGAGTATTTCTGACCCTTTACCATAGCTGCTACACAACCATACGAATGTGAATATCTTTGCAAATGATGCTACATTTGCTGCTTTTTTTTTAATGACTATTACAGTTCCCTTTCCTGAATTACCCTCCCTCACACACCTCTCACAGTTCTTTGGATTCATATCTGAGCAGAGATGAAAATGTGATACAATCCCAATTTAAATGAATTGCAGGCAGTTCAGTGCCTCACACTGAAAACAAACCTGGTCCTGATGGTACAAGCAGGTAACTCTGCTCATGTGGGTCCTGCTTATGAAATCACGTAGCTTGGGTCACGCTGTTCTAGCTCCCATCAGTAAAATTAAATTGGGTACATCTCAGCTTAGGGTGCAGCTACCAGCAAAAGCCAATTTTCTCTGTCTTTGCCCACGGTGAGTGAAACCTTCACCAACACACAGAACCACTGGTTTTGGCAGGATGGTGTAGAGAACACGGTTCTGTTCAGTCTGAGAGTGACAAAGGCTCAGTCAGACAGTGGTAAATCATGTTTGGTCTCCACCTTATCTGGAACCAAGACAACAGGAATACAGATGTCTGCCTAATGAGGGTGGAAGGCACCATTCACTTGAGGAGTCAGGTTGTGTTCCAGATCACTGCAAATTGTACTTGGAAGTGTAAAAGCCAAGAGGAGGTTTTGAGTAAGATTCTGACTTCACAGCAGTAGGAATGCAGGACAGCTTTACTGCTGGCAGCCGAGTTTGCCAACATTCAGTACAGGGGTTCAGAATGAAGCTCGGCTCTTTGTTTTCAGTGATTGATTCATCCCTCCTTCAGCAAGAAACCACTTTTTTTTTCCCTCAAAATAAGCTTTTTTTTCCTCCTTGTCTTACCATAATGTGACAGTGATGTGAAATTATTCTTTGAAATCCAGTCCTTGGGAAGTGCTGAACGCCTGTCCCAACAGCTTCAGGAAGGCACCACGTTTTTCCCCTGGCAGAAGTTTACAATCATTTTTCCTCTCTGTGTGTGACTGTATATGGAGTTATTTTTATATGATGAGCAGTGTGGTGTGGTCTCAGTACTGTATTTATAGAAGTAAAACGTACGTTTGCATGTATTTAAAGAATATATTTGGTACGTTAATGCCAAGGAAAGCACTGTGTTGAAGTCCAAATGTGAATGAAGATTCAAGATGCTTTACTGTTTAAAAAAACCTGTTGATCTTTCCAGTATGTGATTAGAGATTTCTGGTTTATACATACATTGTGGAAGTACTGTAAAGAAAGTTTGCATTAATTACCATAATAAGTTTTGCATAACTTGCACAGTGTCTTGTCCAAATAAATAACTTTATCTCATATATATATATTTTTAGAGAATTACTAGGACTGTATTTTCTCTGCATATCAACACTTTACTTTAATAGCCGGTGTTTACATATGCAACAGTCAGGCTGATTTCATACAGTAAGCTTTATAAAGTACCTTTGCATTTTTCCCTGCATTGCCAAGTTTCACGTACATTACTGTAAAAAACTGAGTTTAAGTGAACAAAAGATAGATTATAAGTTGTTTATGTACTAAATATTTGCATTCTGAAACTAATTATTTAGAAAATAATTTTTAAAATTGTCATTGTTACAGCTAAATAAGGAAAAGTTACTTTAAAGCAAAACAATTTTGAAAAAAATAAAAGTAATTTATCAAAACCCCCTGCTTCTACTGAAATCCCTCCTGCCATGTCTGATACAGCCACAGTACCCCTGTGGAACCAGCAGCTGTCACCCCATTAAGCCACACATGCCTGACTGCTCATCAGGGAGGACAGCGTTTGAAAAAGGGATGAGCTTCATGTGTCTCCTCTGCTGCTGGGTGTAGAGCTAGATCTTACATCCCATTTTAGGCTTAATATTTGAAACCATGCCTTTGTATTTGCAGGAAGCCCTGTCAGAAATATGCCACCACAAGTGTTAAATGCCAATGTATTACAGTGGTATCGGTAATGAGTTCTTAAAGCAATGTGTGATTCTTCTCCAGTGCGACTGTCAAAACACCATTTTCCCAACTCCTTTGTTCCCTTGGCTCTGTGAAAGGATCTAAACAGCAATGCAACCGTAGCTGGCTATCCCGCACAAACATTTCAGGGACAACATGTGCTATCTGGATACTGTCAGGTCTCCCTGACACGCGCTGGTCGAGCAGACTAAAGGCCTTCAAAGAACCCTACAAAACATTTACAATAACCCAGCAGTGCTCAGTCACCGTTTATTGTGAGGCACCCAGAGCTGCGGGGTTTAGGCCAGAGCTCTGTCAGTCATTCAGCCCAGCGCCCCACAGGGCTCTGACAAGCCGTGACCGGGCACAGCCTGTCCCTGACATCTCCACGGATGGCGTTCCACTACAACCAGCCAACACCGGTACGTGAGGCCATCCCCGCTGCGGCGCGGTCTGAGGCCCGGGCCTTCTCCGCAGCCCGTCCGGGGATAGCAGCGCCCTTCCCCTGGGACGGAGGTCCCTGCTGCTAGCCATCACTCTGGCTCCAAACGGCCCTCGGCAGCGCCGCTATGGCCCGGCCCAGCGCCCCGAGGGCCAGTCCCTCCGTCCTGCCGCAGATACCAGCTTTCCCCAGCAGCAGGTGCTCCAGAACCGGCAACCGAGGCAGCTGCGGGCTCGGCAGCCCCAGCCCGGCCCCCGCCTCCTCTCGCGAGAAGCCAAAACGCTTCACGACCGCGGCTCCTTAGCGCCGCCGCCCGCTCCGTCGCAGCAAAGCTCCGCCGCACAAAGCGCCCGCCCCGCGTCGCTCCCCCGCCGCCCCTTTCCCCGCGTACCTCCTCGCTCCGCTGCCGAACGCCGCGGCTGCAGCCACCGCCCTCGTAGCCGCGCCAGGCCACCGCAGCCCGCGGGCCAGGCCTCTCGCCGCCCCGCTTGTGGCAGGCCCTCGCTCTGGCCGGGCGGGTCGTGTGAGGGCGGGAAACCACTACCTCGGCCTGTCCGCAGCGCCGTTCCCGCACTGCTACAACAACTCGCTCTTCCTGGGGTTACCCACTGCCCGGCCAGGTCCCACTCGCAAAGACCCAGTACCAACCAACGTACCCACTTACGTGAAGAGACACCACGTAAAACAACCAAAGAAAAGGCCTTGCTGTGAATGACTTCTGCCCTAATCAGTCATCACACAAACACATTGAAGGCTGTGCCAGTAAGGAGCAGCTGTTGGGAGTTACAAAGATACAGCACTGTTCAGGCAAGCCAAATTTCTGAGAGACTCAACTCCGAAAGAAAGTAGTACCAAGTACAGGAAGGTCTGATTGCAACCATTTTGGTGTGAGAAGTTTGGAAACCGAGTAAATCCCCAGTCAAGGTGGGATCCAAATAGTTTCTATCCAGTGAGGCAGCCACACATACAAAACATGTTCTACATCATACCTGTAAGGTGGAGAAAAGTAATTCTCATCCCTTGCTCGCTTGTCTGGGAAACAATACCCTTTAGTCTGAATGAAATGGTCGTGTCATCAGTCCTGCTGGAGCAAAATAAATCGTGAGTTCAAACTATACAGTGCAGCAATGGCTCCAGTCACAAACCCTTGGGTACTGCTTCTCCTTGTGCAGCCCTGCTTTGCAAGAAGGACCACACTGCATAATATCAAATCCTTCTGGTGCAGGAGATACTGGAGTCTAGCTTTGCTATCCACACCCTGAGGCAACAGGACTTGGGGGATGTGGGTAGGAAGAGCTGTAACTCAGGGCTCCATAGGCAGCACCATTCCAGCACCTCAATTGCTTCTTCAGGTATGAGGAGAGGAAATGAAATGAGAGTCCCTTAGTGACACAGAACTTTTTACAGTAAGATCAGGGAGAGAGAGAAAAAAATAGTGCTTGTGTTCCATTATTCAAGGGTTCCTGCTTCATTTATTGTGTTTTATAATATCAGAATCTACCACTATCCAAGAAAGAATCCTGATCACATTACAGGCTTCATTAGCAAATAATTCATGATTGCCTAGGTCGTTGTCTAGCTTATGACTATACCAAAGCATTTTTATCATAGTTTTGGCGAAACTAAGTCCCTTCTCCCTTATTGTTTGCATTGCAGTGGCACCCAGACACTCACTAAAGAAAAACTGCATGAAGTTGGACGCTCTGGGAACAGACCAGAAAATGTCCTTACTCTAGAGAGCTTACAATCTAAGAAAGCCTCATAGATGCTTGCCTTAACAAGTACTTTAAAAGTCTTTAAGCTTTGCAAGGTTCAAAATTATCAGAGCAGATCCAAAACACTCAAGACAATATATTCAGATTTGGTGGCCAATTTCCCTTACATATCACTCCACTGATCGAGTTAGTCAAACCTCATAATCAATTTTAACTTCCTCAGTAGCAGAACTGATAAGAACAGGAGGAGTCACTGAAGGGTTGGTAAACAGCGCTGCAGCTGAAGATTCTCAATAAACTCTAGTGAATTCCAGTGACACAAGCTTAAATGCTCAGCTCACAAGGGTAATTTTCAGAAGTTACTAAATCTCTCCTTTCAAGTCAACTGCAGTGTTACAGGTTTCCAGACCCTGATACACCACACAAGTATTTCCATTAAGCTCTGAAAAATTTGTGTCTCTTTTTTTTAAATGTGCCATATAAGCTCTAGCCATGAATGTTACCGGTTTGTCCTTTTAAGAAAACAACAGGGGATAGCTGGAAGCAAAACTAATCTCTTAAAACATCTATGTGCCAACATTATCATGCAAGAACAATGATAGTAGCTAAGTGTAGGAGTTTGGCTGAAGCTGTGAATCTACTTAGAGTACTTTTGTAGATGTTCCTCATGATCACCATCCCCATGTTGCTGTTGATAATGCTGATACAATTTGGACCCCCAAGCTCCCCCCATCCCTTCTGCTGCTGGAAAGTGTCCATTGGACATATTGAGTATAATGGAGGTCAAGGATTTAATGTAATTTTTGGCCAGCGTGAGAGTCTCAATTTTGGAAAGTTTGTTCTCAGCTCTCACGTGAGGGATCACCTCCCGCAAAGCCTGGAACGCATTGTTGAGCTTGTGCATTCTCTGTCTCTCCCGCTCGTTGCTTTCCAGTCTCCTCAAATGCCTGTCCTTATTGCTCCAGGGGTGCTTGGCTCTGGCTGGGGTGATCTTGCTGCTGTCCTTGTTTCCCCCATTCCTCCTTTCTTTGTGTTGCAGACATTTCACCAGTTCTTTTTTCCTCATCGCTGTCTCCTCAGAAAACGCATCTTTGTCACCAGTGTGCCTCTGCTTCTTCCCTTTGGTTTTAGTCTTCATGTTTGGGCAGATACACTGGCATTAAGCATCAATGTGCTGTAAAAACACGACACCAATACCTTTAACTGTTGCACAGTTCCATGCTGAATACTAATGTAACACAGGTTTGTTTGATGTTTGGTTACTTGCTCACTACTGGAAAACCACCACTGGCTCTCAATTTAGCAATGCTTGTTTTAGAAGTTGTGAATGTTATTAGTTAAGAGCTAATGCAGGTGAACAGGAGAAAATCCCTTTTTAGGGAACAAAAGATCCTCCTTCAGCTGGGAGGAAGAGGTTACAGAGGGAGCAGAGGCCAAGCGAATGAAACCATCGAAACAAAGATGCAGTCAGTTACCAACTGGTGTCCCCAGGTATCAGAAGCCAAGTGAAAAACACACCTCTACTCCTACGAGTCAGCCTCAAACCGGAGAGATTTCTCCTCTCTCACTGCATATAAGAAAATGGTCTCTGAGCTGATCCAGTCCTCCTGTGGAAGAGTGAAACAACTCAAAAACCAGCGTGAGTACAACAGTCTATAGGTTTGATAACACATTGCCTCTCGGTTTTGATCTCACATGGTTCAGTTTTCTCCCAGCTCTAGTTACTACAAGCTATAATAAAACCATACACCTTCTCATTGTACAAAGGCAGGCTTGGAGGGGGGTATTGGACAGAACCCTCAGAGCAATTTCTCCTTGAACTCCTGGTAATTGCTTTCTGAGGGATTGGTCTCCACTGTACTGGTCAGCAGTCCACTAGAGGGAAACATGACACAACTCATAGAGAAGCACAGAAACTCTGAGCCAGCAACACATTTTCACCCACAGCATCACTGTGTTCTGGGCTGGTCCCACCACACGCACAAAGACAACATACATTTCCCTCTTCCAACAACCACCAAGTAATGGTGTAGGTAACTGCAGTTTCTGCCCCAGCTCAAGAGCAGCAGAGGGGCATTCATTCTCCAGGTTATCCAGAGAGACACAGCAATGCTCCTTCCTCTCATGTTAACGAGGCAGATGACAGCATTGAAATTTCACCCGTCCTCAGCCTGGATTCTGTGCCAGCACTACATCTGAAGCCTGCAGCCTCACAGCAACCCTGCCTCTAACACCAAGAATCAATGCTACTCTTTCCAGAAGACTTCTTTCTTCCAGCCCATGTAGTCATAGAATGGTTCAGTCTTAAAAGATGGTGAAGCTATTATGTAGGAGTGATTAGAAAGTCAGTGAACAAGTAAGAAAAACAGACTAGCCACAGGTGCTTGACCTTCCCAGTGCAGGACATCAACCTTAGCTGGAGCAGGTGGTGAGCTGTTCCTGGGTGTGCTGCAGTAAATATCACTTCCTCTCTCATTTCTTTAGAGACATCTTCAGCTGCCTGGCATTCACTGTGACTCAGATCTCTGCCTGCAAGGGCATCCTGGACATCCCCAGGTTTCTTCCTACCAGGGAGGCAACTGTGCCAGAAAGGACAGGAATTCAGAGCTGTTTGGTTAGTGTGGCAGCCAGGTGACACACGCCAAAAGGACAGCACTGAGCAGCTTGTGTTGTGGGAGCCTAGAAGAAATGCTAGAAACACGCGTGTGTCTTAAGCAAGAAAACAGGACTAAAGCCAAGCACTGGGCTTCTTCTGGACCCAGTCTAACTCACTGGGCAGAGAAGGCATAACTGCAGGGCAGAAAAGGAAAGGTGGGTACAGAGGGGACCAGTCAACTTCCCTACTCCAGCACAAAAAGCACTGTTGGGAAGAGCAGAGAAGCAAGCAGCTACTGTCTGGAAGGAAAGCAGCCTGCAGGACTTGGTGACAAGGAAGTCTGTGGAGGCAACCAGCAGAGAAAGCTGGAAGAAAATGGAAGAGAAAGGAAGCTTCAGCAAACCGTGGGAGCAAAGTCATCTGTAAAACTGCAGGCAAGGGGAAAGCAAATAGGGTAACTGGGATAAGAGGGTGCTAGGCTGTCCAAAGTTTGCTTTCAGACAACTACACGCTGCTGTAATCCCCTGAGAAACTACCTCGTGGAGCCACAGCCAGGCTGCTGGGACCCCCAGGAGATGCACGGGTGTGCAAGGAAGAAAAAAACAGAGATGGAGAGGGAATCTGGATCAACAGACCGGGGGGAGGTCAAGAGAAGCCAGAGAGTGTGCACAGCCAAATACCAGTGAGTATTCCACCCTCTGCACCCACCCATCAGGGCTGTCACCCCTCCTCTGAGACTTACCACGGCCACCAGCTGCGGAGAAGCTGCCGAGGGGTGACACCGACCCGCGGGAAGCCAGAGCAGCAGAGGGGCTGCCTGTCCTCCGGGCTGGGCCAGGGTCTCCCAGCAGCTGCCTGGGAGGGCGCCAGACCTGCCCGGCGCCGAGAGGAGGAACCCCCGGCCCGGCGGGCAAGCGCTGAGGGCGGCAGCTGCCGCGGCCCGGCCCCGCGTCCCGCTCCGTCCCGCAGGTGCCTGCGCTGCCCCGCGCCCGCCGCGACACGTCGCTTTAGCGGGGGGCGGGCCCGGCCCGGGCGGGTGTCGCACGGCTCGGCGGCCGCCCTGCGAAGCGCCCGGCCGTACGGGAAAGGCGGCACGCCGGCCCGGGGGGAAAGCGCCGAACCGTGCCGGGGCGCCCGAGCCCCAAAGCAGCTGCCCCTTGAGCCCCAGGGAGGGGGGCAGCAGCCAGCACGAAGCTCCCGGGCTCCGGCTGTCACTGGGCTCGAAGTGGCAGCCGGGCAGGGGCAGTTCTGCAGCAGCCTGTGCAGCGAGGAGCTGCCACCGGCCTGGCTGATGGATGCCAAGCCCGGCAGAGGGGTCAGCCTGGTACTTACTGCGGCAGGTGGAGCAGCCCCGGCTGCGGGAGGACAGAGCCCGTCTCAGCTCGGTTCTGACAGGGCTGTGCAGTTTATCACAGCACCTGGGCAAAAGGCCCACAGACACCCCGCTTCCATCCCCAGCAAGAAGGGTGCTGATGGCAGGGATTGCAAGGGCTCAAATTCTTTGAGAAAAGGCTCTATGCAAGATGACCAGTTTAGTGCCACGGGATCTTTTACATCTGCTCTCAGTAACAACCACTGTCTCGGTCAAGTTTCAGCCCAGTAGCTAATGAAGTTAAGTCATCTTGGTATCGGTTTCTCATTCCCAGATCTCAGCAGTTGCCAGGGGACAGAACAGCTGCAGGATGACTTCTGGGCTTTCACAACAGCCCCCACTACCTGCTGACATTGCTGCCACATGTCAGCACAACCTCAGGGGCTACAGGTAGAGAGGGAAACCCAGGGCTCTCCTGCCCCACAGCCTGCCCAGGCTGAAACAATCTCATATGAGAGCAGCTCCAAACACACACAGATACCACATTTACCTGGCCATCTTCAGTCCATTCAGCACATGCACTTAGATTAAAAAAAACTTAAGTAATCAATCTTCTAAATTCAATATGCACTGAGAAAACTATCATCAACCTGCTTCCCAAAGGGTACTTAGAAATTCTGAAATCTCCATTCTTCCTAGAGGATTAAAAGCAACATTCTGTTTCAGAATTACAGTTTGCATCCCAAGTATTGCTTCTCTGACTACGTATATGTGTTACCTGAGGTTCACACAAGGGTGATATCAGAAGAAATTAAAGGCAACTACACTGCTTAGTGCGGACTCATCTGCTGGGACTGTAGCTTTGAGCTCTTGGCACTGTCTCAACCTCTGGACACCAACAAAGCTATGTGACAGTAGAGCTATACTAAACCCTGGACCTGGTCCTTCGCTGGCATCTGTTTAAGAATGAACAAACATAGACAAAGAGATTATAAATATATAACTGTATTTTATTTTTAATATTAAATATTTTTAAATTACAAGCAGTTTCTTGAATCACACTATGCATGATAATCAATATACAGTAGAAATTACAATTTAAAAATGTACACAATTTAAAGACATTTTGACCTGAAATTTATTAACTATGATATATTGCCATAAACCTCATACCTGTATTAAATTACAATAGGAAAACCTCATACCTATGATTTTGTTACATAGTTTCTCATTTACAAATAGAATTAAACATGATATATACACACACACATCAGTACCATTTAAGTTACACCTACATCTGTGCAAGTTCAAACAATTTCATAAACAAAACTAACTCTAAGTCATATTCAAGTTTCTGAAAAACAGGCTGCTGGTATTACAAATACTTATTTTCAATAAGTTTATATGATGTTTGACTCTCCTCTAGATTTTTTCCAGTCTTGTACCAAAACCATTAACATACAAGGATATTTCTGTATGACTTAAAGCTGAAGTAATTTTGTATACTCCATTCTTATTTAAGGCTATTTCTTATAAGGCTAATATGCTCAGATTCCACCTTTCACCAACTCCAACAAAAATAGCCATGTCACTAACACCTGACAATGCTGACTTTTTAGCATAGTGCTTAATCATTAAAAAAAAAAATAAATCTTCCTACCAACCAGCCTCCTCATGAAAAAAAAAGATCGAGTACTACATAAAAATCTGCTAAAAATACTGATAAAAAGAATGAGGCTTAAATGGCTTTCATTAGTGCATCAATAAGGATATGGAAAAAAATGCTTAATCCGCTCGTTTCCATGGAAACAGCGGTTTGGATAGATGCAGTTACACACACAACGTGTCTGTGGCCTGGGGATGTGGGGAGTACAGGTGTTCCTGTTAAAGCTGGGCACTCCTCTCGCTCTGTTGGCTCCTCACTACAGATCTTCCACGTTAAGCAAACTTTCTTAGGTGGGAAAAAAATCCGATCTTTGAAATAACGTTAGTAGCCAAATTGAGACAACGCCTTCGTTAGACTAATCATCACGGTATTCTACTAGAGAAGGAATTAAAATGTAACCAGTCCTCATAATAAACCATTGAAAATAGATACATGTACTTCTAAAATGGAAACCATGCTTAAGAAGCTAGTGCAAGGAATTACATACAGTTTAATGATTTGTAACAAATCCCCTTCTCATAATGTATCACGTTGGAATTACTGATGCGCCTTCGTTGTGCCACTGACTGCTAGGCAGATAGAAGAAGATATTGCTAGTAGTTGACTGGATGTTAATGATTCTTTTTCCCCAAAAAAAGAAAACCAAACCCCAATCTTTTACGTTATTGCAATGCAGCCTACTGGCTTACTGAAATTAAAAATTATTGGTCAAGTGAGGTGAGTCAACTTTAAATACTTCTTTAAATAATTCTTTCTCTCCATTGTACAGCTGAAAAGGACGTGAGTACCATACACATCACAGCTTGTTTGGGGAAAAATGCTCCTTTGGCAATTCATGAGCAATGAATCCATGTGGACAAAGGACTATGCTTTCACTTCCAACCTAAGATTTTCTTTAAACTCTGGTAAAGAATAATAATCTTCAATTTCCATCAAAGGAAATTCCTGATGTGCAAGAGATCTGATTTTCCAGAATTTTAAGAAACAAAATGCACAACCAAATTGTAACACTCTGGAGTATAAACTTTTATTTACCCTTGCACTGTATTTCAAAAATCAAATGACTCAAAATTAAGGCTGAACTCCTGGCCTGATACAGCAGATTTTTCACCCTGGAAGGCACACAAGCCCACTCATTCTTCACAGACCATTATGGAGTTTCACTCTTAGTTTTGATTTTCCATACTTAAAAGTATGGTGTGAATTACAGAAGACAGATGAGAGACTCAATCCAGCTGTATCAAGGAGTTTATGGTCAAATTATGGAATTCCTACACAATCATTGGTGCACAGTCTATTACCTGTATTTTAAAATATTGAGAGTAGCACAGCCTCCTGAACCCCTTTACAGTGTATACTGTAAGCCTCTACACTAAGGACTACTTGGCTTTGCCTCTTAAAGCATGTTTTTGGGAGAAGACCATGAAAAATTCATTTCCTTCCTTAACACTGAAGGACAGTTCTGACTAACTTGGAACCTGAATGCTCCATCAGAAAAAGTTCTCTCAGCAACACATTGGCAACTTTAAACAACATAATAACTAAATCATTGTCCCTTTTGATTGGTATGGAAACCATCCTGGTTAAGGGCTGAGTAACGCTGGAAAAAAGCAATTAACATATTCCTGTCACTTTAAAACATACTTAAAATCAAAATACACACAGAGGTATACAAAAACAAACATTACACATCTGAAAATATCTAGTCCTCCCATACTTCACATGATGAAAATTCTCTGGTGACTGGATCTGAACACAGAGCACTTGGGCCACCACTGTACTGAAGCCCCACCAAAATGACAAAGTACTTCATGTTTTAGTATGCTAGAACACAAAGTACAAAGCCAGGTGAACTGTTCCTATCAGTGTCTCCTGCAGACCCACAGCTCCATAAGGCATTCCAAGTGGCTGGGGATTTGTTTCTCAACTGAACTCGCTCTGGAATAATAATTAAGGATTTTTTTTTTAATATCCATATACCCCCCCTTCCCCCCCAAGCAGTTTAAAGGATTAAACTAGCTAAAGGCATGGTAGAGTATGAAGGTTAGAAAAACCCACACGGTGTTCCCTTCCCTAGACACAGCTTCAGATCAAACTTCGCTATCCTGCATCTCTGGGTCAGCATGCATTTGAAGATGTACCATGGAGCTCAGCAGACAGAATGGGCCTGGCCATGTAAGGGTGCAGAACTGGGCATTAACCACTAATCTAATTCTTAACTGTCACAACATCACTGAGAGGTAGATTTACCACAGGCCTGAATGGCAGCCCCAATCTGCAGTCGGCAGAAGAGTGAGCCTCAAAATTCACAGGATGAAGGGCCAAGCGTGCACAAATCCAACCCATTGGAATTAGTCTTTTTCTAAGATTCATAAATTCCAGTTTTTGTACAGCCAATTTTTCCTCTTCTCTCTCCAAGGCAGAAATTGTAGTAAAAAGTGGAAGGCCCTTTAATTACGATATAGTCAGATGCTATTACAGTTTAAGCAGTCAGTAGGATCGTATTCAGGAACTAAGAGACATTATCTCTTTCATCTAAAAATTCCAGAGTATATCATATATTCTTTTCCAGTTTCCTATAAAACATGAACACTAACAATCAATCTATAATCGTTATCATTTAGAAATGGTACTGAATAGAAGATTTCAGCAAGTCTAACGTAACACCCAGAAGTTATGTATGTTTTACAAGTACCGTGCATAGCAAAGGCTACAAAAAAAGGGACAAATTAAACTGGGTAACTGGGCCAATTCAACTTGTCTCATTTTCCTTGAAAGATTTAAGATTTTGATTCTGTACATCATCAGGAAATAAAGGAAGAATAATTCATAGTGCAATTGTAATAAGCAAAGTAATACGTAGTGATATCTTTCTGAATAAATATGGCTCACTACTGCTCAACTATCATTCATACAGTTTCAGCAACACAGCCACCTGTTGCACGGGACAGTTATACACAATTCTACAACAGGGGTATGTTCAAATAGATAATGAACTACATGGAAAAATATAAAAAAGAATATTATACAATCTCATACATAAACCAGACTGTAGTGTAATTGCTTTACTTGTTTCTTAAGTTATCTGAAAAATACTTCAAGTACTTGAAAACAGCGGCAGAATCATCTTTCAATGAAAAGCAAAATTGCACTGATTTAAAAATACATTACAAAGTTAAATACACATTCAAATTCATGTCCTGATTTAACATTGCTTTCAGTGTTTACTTTTGTTTCTCAGTACTTCTTGGTTACCTGCGTTACTTCAGGTAGATCCAGAGTTTAGATAAAGAAGCTGCAGACGAGGTCTGTGTCTCTTAGGTATGTAGTCTGAGGAAGTTTGAATGCATTTAATCTTTTTCTCCATCTTCACTGCTTCCTATTAGTAGGGGAAAGGTCACAAGGTACAGTGAGATTCTTCTGCAAGACACTTCCTAGAGCCTGGCATTCTGCTGGTTTCACACTTCCAAGGTTTGGTTAATCTTTCAGCTACTGTAAACACTGGGAACATTTATACACAGACATCTGCTGAGATCACACAGTTCAATGTCACTTCTTAGGACACACAAAGCAATGTGGGATCTCCAAAATAATCACTCCTATCTTTAAGTTAAGCAGCAAACATTATCTAATCAATAAGCACAATGCAAGAACAATGCAATTCTATATATAACAGCAATTACTTTTTTATAGACATTGACCATTAGCAAGGCTCAGCCATCAGTAATATTTTTAATAATGCAACATTTTATCAAGATTAAAATACACTGAAGTGATTCAAGTGTTTATTTTTTATTCTCTTACCTCAAAAGTTTATCAAAGCTTAAAAAAACCCTTTGTTACAGACAAGAAAGCTTCTTTTAATAAATACTGCTAGTATTCAATATTGCTATGAACAGATTTGCTTGGCTCTCCTAACAGGAGCTACTCACAGCTCCAGAAAACATGCTGCAATTCTTGAATATGTCAAGAATACGCTATCTAAAATGCTGTTATGAAAAGAAACTGAGCATTAAAATAAGCCTAGACAACAGTGGCAGGAACATTCCTAGCATCCTCACCCTGTGCAAAGAAAATAAAATTATAACAGCACCATCAAGAGAATCCTTCAACTGCCACAGTGTGGCAGCCATACAGAAGTGATTACGGGCTGCACAGGTTTCAGTCACAGGAAGGTAGCACTAGTTTAAACAAAAAATGTGAGTTTGTCCCATAAATGTTCTGTAGAACATTCAATTGCAAGTCTGTAGTGACTTGGATGCAGAAAACCTCAGTCTAAAGGGAAAGCCAGGTCTTGACTGAAATACAAGACCACATAACTCAGTGTTCAAAATGCATTTTTAAATTAACTATTTAAAATAGAACAAGATTTGTCATATCTATTACTTATAACTTTGCATAAAGTTTTAAAATAAGTATTGTCACTAAGTTACTTACCTCCTTGCTCTATATCTGAATCTGTAAGGTGAGTAAGAGAAAAGCTTGCCATGTTTGCAGGAGATATAGAGAATCTGGAATAAGGGGATGAATGTGACCAGTTCTGATCGAGTGTCCGGGAAGGCGGAGGTGGAGAGAAGTACTTCGATGACTGAAGAGGTGGCTTAGAACTGATTAGACTATTAGCTGCCTTTGAAATAAAGGATGGCTCTGGAGAAGAGAAGTCATCATCCCATTCAAAACCCCCACCTGGGGGGGGGGGAAAAAAAAGAAAAGAAGAGGTAGTGTAATGTACAGCAAATTAAGTCATAAATTAAGTAATACACTACTTTAAAAACAAACACCTAGAAGACTGCATTAGCCCAAAGCAAAGCCTGTAGCTTTTCTGTTCTAGCCCTCGGGGTCACAAAACTCTTGCCATGGTTTGGTTGCCTCTCAACATATCGATACCCACAACACATCAATAGATAAGCAACCAGTATTACGTTGGAAGCACTGATAACCAGTAAACACTGCTATCTGAGCCCAGCTCAAGCGTTAGCTTAGGATACAGAACAAGCTCCTATGGTACAGGGAATTCACAAGTCATGTAGAATTTCAGTGATGTTTCATTAAGAGCTGCACATGAGAAAGTCTCCACCCCTGCTGTGTATCAATGCATCACAGTACCTTCTTCATCTGTTGAGCTCTCTGAGTTTGCAAATCTGTTTAAGTAACTAAAGCTTGAAGATGGAACAGGGGTGCTGGGAGAGCCTTCACCGTTCAAGTCTGCTGCACAGTGTCCCAGCTCCTTGGTCGGTGTTTCCTAAGGCAAACACAGGGACTCGTTTAGCTCTCGTACACACCGCGTGGCCATGGCTATGGATGCAAGCCTTCAACACTGCCCCACCACCAAGTCTACTGGGGAATTCATGTCAACTCTTCAGATACTGCCACACAGCAAAGCTTTGTTACAGATTAGAAAGAGAAGTTTGTGCATATGCTTAAAGAACACAGTATGCAATTATGCTAAAATGCATGCAGGAAATTATATATCATAAATAAACAGTAAAGTTTCATATTTCTAGGAACAAAGCTAAAGCATCTTCCAATTGAAAACAGTTCCCTTATCAGCCTGACACAGGTAAGGTTTTTTCTATTTAATAAAACCTTATCCCATCTCCCAATATTTTTTTAATGGTTTTCTTTTACCCCTAAATCATGCTTGAGGATAAAGAGACAGATTTTGTATGGCCGGTATACGAAGCAGCCAACATTTTATCAGTTACTGTAATAATAAGTAAAGAGTTCAACAACTAAGAGCAGATTAAACACAGCTCTTTTTTTTCCTTCCTCTCTGACAAAAGGATTTCTATCCTACAGACTGCCTAGACAAAAATATATCACCTCAGTTTTCTACTCCAGAACACAATTATCTGTAATATTTATGTGCGTCATCGTAAGCAGCATTTCCCAAGCTCCACAATGTGGCTGTTCTTTTAAACTCACTGTACTGGTTTAGTGGCTATAATGTTAAAATGCAAATCCCCTCTGTATCAGGTTACAGAAGTTAGGAGCTGATAAAGCAGATAGGGAAACAAAGGTAACCTTGAATCTTGTAATCAGTGTTTCAGTGAACTCCAATCACATTAGTTTAATAAAAGTAGCATTACCATCTAAATATTGTTCTCATCTTTGATTATGGTTTGAGGTGAGTTAACCTTAATGCTAACTAGTGTAAGATTCAGAGTTAGGTTGTGGTTTGGTCTTCAGAGGATCTTTTGTTGTTGGGTTTTTTCCCTTCTTTTCCTTTATAAGGGCACCCTCAAGTTCACTGAACAGATAAACTGCTTCTATAAAGTTACACCACCATTCTGGTCAAATAAATTAATCACGTCTGGTCCATAATGATACTGTATCATATATTCAAACAAAATACATCCTGTAAACACCAGAAAGACATCACTGAAAACCACATTTCATTCAGGGCCCAAAAGCAACAGAGATTCAGGATCTGGCAATGAGCCCTGCTCAAAGCAAAACCTTCCTTCACTTCAGTGCTGCTGTTCTACCAGCAGCAGACAACTGCACCCAGCCAAGAAAATAAGGGAATTTATCAAGAAAAAAAATAACCCACAAAAGATGATCTTATAACAGTGTGTCCACAAATATTAAACTATTCTAACATATCTTGTTTAAAAAAAAATATCAACACCAACAAGAACTAATTAAAGAAGTATACCTGATCAAACAAATACACCGTCACATCATCAAAGAACGTTACAGCCTTTTTCTCATTTTTCCAATGCTCCTGTTGCCTTTCATTAAGGGGTTTTGGAAGTTTCAACAAGCTTCTCAGATGTTTTCCATCATCCTTTTCAGTAAGGATTTCAGGTACTTGATGAACAGTTTCATCTTCACTGTCAGAACTCAGACTATGCATGTGAAAAGTCCTCATGTCATCCTCAGAATCACTGTTTTCATCTTCTTCATCAGCATCGTCACCATCTTCCAAATCAAGCATTCCAGAAACATCCAGCTTGCCAAGGTATTTTCCTTCAATATCTGGCTCTTTCAGTTTTTGTCCTTCCATGTGATAGAAGGACTTCTCACTGTTACTGAAATCTAAAGGACTGTGCATGTTATGCACAGGCTTTAAGTCTCTGTGTGAAAGAAGTTCCGAAGTATTAGTGCCAACACAAGAGACTGTTTTACGGGGAGCCTCAGACACCTGTATTTCATCCCTCAGGTCACCTTCCATTGATATTTCCAGGGAATTCAGAGTTGCCTCAGCCCACTCATCAGGACAACCTTGCATCCTCACATCCATCTCTTGCATCTCCAAGTTGTGACTGAGTTCTAGTTCTGCATTTTGATTGTTGATGTCCTGGTAATTCCTTACATCACATTTTTGCTGTCTCTCTTCAAAACTGTAACCTTCCCCAGTACTGTTCTCTCCTCTACTAGAGAAGACACCACACACAGTCTCTCTTGATGGATTTACAGTCTCTTCTGTTTTCTTATCCGACTCAGAATCATTATCAGAGAAATAGGCAGAGTCTCTATATGAGTTCTGATTTCCACCCAGAAAAACCTTTGGGGTGATTTCAAAATTGCTGTTCACTGCATCTAAAGCAGCTGCTGCTTCTGAAACAATGATGACTGGATTGGATGGTAAAGCACTGACACTGCTCTCACTGACAGCACAGAGTGCAGTATCTACACTAGAAGCATCCTCCACAGTGACATGGGAAGTCCATTCTGGAGATTCCAGGTTCTCTGTTTCATAGCCACTGTCAGCAGGTTTATCAGGTGGCAAAAGTTTCTGAGGACTCTGAGCCTGTAAAGATTCTAAAACCTCATTTACATCTAAAGAATCCAACGAATCGGGTGTCTCTAAGGCTTGCTCTGCAGTTTGGATAGCAGATGGGCTGTCTTCCAAAAGACTGTCCTGACTCAGACAATCTGAAGTAGCAACAGAAATTAAGGTCACCTCTTCCAAAACATCCTTACAGTTCTCAAAATGATTTGATGTTTCTTGTTTTTCCTCTAACAAACCTTTCTTTAATATGGGAGACTTATCTTGCAAATCTCTTTCCCTATCTTCCTGATTGCTACATTTTTCTCTACCAAAAGCTATTTCATCAGACTTGAAAATTGTTTCCTGTTTAATTTGTGCATCACACTCATTAGTTTCAGCAGCACCCCCATAATATGAATTGTTTCCAACATTATTGTTTTTGGCATTATTGGACAGCTCTTCTTGACAGAGAATATCAACGTCACAGGACACGACTTCCTTAGCTTCCACACTGAAACGTTTTCCCTCGTCCTTTAAATAAGGATTTGCAAGTTTGTCACATGGCTTCTGTGCTGCTGATGGACTAGAGGATGTCTGCATCTCTACAGGAGCCTGAGACTGAGAATTCAGATCTTTATTCATTGTCACAGGGTTAAAATTTTCATCCTTCACTGTTCTGAGACCATCATGGATTAGAGAAAAGACCTGTGCATTTTCAGCCGACACAGCTTCAGGATCTACATATTTTCTATTTGAGGTTTCTAATATACTTTTTAGAACATCTGGTTTTTGCCCCAAATCACTGCTGGCTTTGTTTGACAATAACCCTGCTAATAAGTTTTTCTCTTGAAGAAATAAGAAGTTATCAGAAAGTTCTTCTAAAGTCACCAAGTCAGACTGGTTAGAGATATTTTCACATAACAAAACCGTTTCCTTTTCAGAAGTGTGACTAGAACGTTCCTTCTCAGAAAGTCCCACTGCCTGTCTAGCATCTGTGTTTGAGTTCAAAACAACTGGTTTAAAGTCTTTAGGAATATCATTTGTTTCAGCAAAACCAAGTATTTTTCTGCTTGTCAGTTCTTCTGCTCTGTCAATGTCATTAAAGATACTCTGAAAAGGACTTTCTGGACTACTGGCAGCAGTCAAGAATTCCTCTTTAGGATCTGCATTGTAGTGGAAGAAGTCCCCGTCAGTGCTAGATTCTTCAACATCAAGATCCCCAAGAACCGTGAAGTGAGAACTTTTTTCTTGTACAGCTTCTTGATGATCAACTTCTGTAGTGAGCACAACTGATTGGTTATCAAAATTCATGCTGCAGCCGCTTCCTTTTTCCTCTAGCTGGATATAGTAGTCATTGCCAACAGAAAGCTTGTGTGCATCAAACACAGGTAACACCCCAGGGACAGCAAGTGATGCTTCCTGACCACTTCCATCCTGTGCTCCAGACCCTTGTTCTGACAGAGACCTCTCAAAAACCTCCACTGGGAAGAAGATACTCGTGTATGCCATCGCATCCTCAGGATTCACATGACCACATTCATCAAAATGATCGTGCTTAGCTGCCTCCCAGATGTATTCAAAGCTGAGACCTTGGCTTGTTTCAGTGACAGTGAGAACTTCCTCCATCTCGTGGCCAAGCCTGTCTCCCGTGAAGTGATCTAAGATTGGAAATGCAGAGTTATTTGTTTCTCTGTTTGAGGTGTTTGGTTTAAGAGCGTTCCACTGCTGTTCAAAATCAATCTCTGAGTCCCTCTGGCTCTGCATGCGAAGGTAAGTCAGCAGCCTATGCACTTCCTCTGCTGTTGGTCTCTTTTCTGGAGGTAGCCAGCAGAACTGCAGGACTTCATACCTACACAAACAAGAAACATGTTTCAATAGGTTTTACACTGAAAAGGAGTTTGCAAAGGAGCAACAATTAGCATCCCTGGCAGAAATTTCCATCAATAGCAACTCCTTTTGCCCTTGCCTAAGGTTTCTTTGCCAGGAGCATGATTCCGTGTAGCAATTTCAAAATATTTAAGAAAACTGAGCAATTTGAGAAACTTCTTCAGCAGTGTCATGGTTCAGCTGCAGCTGAGCACCACAGGCTGCTCCCTCAGCCCTCCCCTGGCAGGATGGGGAGGAGAAATGGGCACAGGCAAACCGCAGGTTGGGATGAGGACAGTTACTGACACAGGACAGGGAGAGGCAAACAGCAACAACAGAACTTACAACAGTCAGTTATCATCAACAGTGACAACACAAAGCACTTTTCCAACCCGACTGGACACTCAGTCTGCACTCAGCCCATCCTGGGGCCACACAGACTGGTCCCTCCCCATCTAGCCCCCTTTTATGGGGAGCATGACATTATGAGTATGGAGAACACCCCTGGCCAGCTCAGCTCAACTGTGCTGCCTCCTTGTGAAAATCAACTCCATCCTAGCATCAACAAGGACAAGCAGCTTTAAGAATCAAATAAAAACATAGAAAGCTTACCATCGATCAGAGTATGGCTGCTCCAGGCGCGGCTTGAAGAGCTTAACCTGCTTCTCCTTTATCACATGGGTTAGGACTTCCCTGTCAGAGAAGTCTGAGTAAGGCTGGGCAGCATTCTCAAACAGCTCCCATAACGTGACACCCAGGGACCTGAAAGAGAGCAGCAAATGACTCTGCATTTTAAAATTGCTTTTCTAAGGACATAAGGATGATGCAAAGCTCAACTGGGGAGGAAGAAACAAATACCACTGTCCCACTGGCTCTGTGGTAACTTCAGAACCTGTTACTCATTTACTGGACAGAATGCTGGAAGCCCCAAGAATAAAGTTGCTTGAAGGCAACAACAATGCAGGCAGCAAAATATGAGGCCTCAAATGAGCCAACTAAGGAAGAAACCCCCAAATAGAAAATTCCTATTTAGAGAAGCAAGATGATAACCTTATGGTTAGTCCAGCACGTGGAAAAGCTTTCATCAGAAGTTGCAGTTATGGGTCAAACGGCTAGAAAACTAGTCTTTGTTTCAGTTTTCATCAAATTAATTACTGCCAAGCTGCAGCAGTCAGAAGCTGCCTCTTTGTTCAGTGCTGTACACAATCCTAATCACATCTTCAGTGATCGAGTTGATGCTGATCTTTGGGCAACCTTTCCTCACACAAAATGCTGAGGAACTGACTCTGCATGTATTATGGCAGAATAATTTACATTGGAAAGGGCCTCTGCAAGTCATCTAGTACCAGCCTGTTCAAAGCAGGTCTGTACAAGAGGCATGTTGGGAGCTGTAAGACCCTAAGCTGCTTAGAGTTCAGGCATACAGTATGATCAGAGGAAGCCCATGTGAAGAATCCACGCAAATCAATACTTAAATAATTTCTATCCACCTGCTTTCTTTGACCCTACCTTTAAATTAGACAGTAAGCTAGGGTTTATTTGCTAACATCCTTAGAATATAAAAGCAGGAATTTAACTCCAATGTTTTCAGAGATGTTAGCTGAAGCCCCAGTTTCCACTGTCCCCATTTCTTAGGGCTGGGAATTGAAGTGGAACTCGCTGATTTAAAAGAGATTCACCTTCAAGATTTCCCCCCAGTTTGTCTGCCAGCCCTCTGCCAGCAGAGGCAAGTGGTTCATCGCAGCCCTCAAACGCCGCAGCAAGAAGTGAAGATGCTACAGTTCTACCAACAGAACTTCATCAGCCTCTAGCAGGATCAGCTTTGTGTGTCATCCACAGTAATTACAGTAGTGGAAAAATCATTTACTGTTTCCTTCCTTTACAAACATTTAAAGGCATTTGACAAATACACAGTAGTTACTTTTACTTGTACAAACACCTGTTCTTCTGCTAAACATTTTTCTTCTCTCAGATTTCTAAGCATTTTTCCAAAATTAGAAATTAACCTACTGTACATCTGATGAAATAAAGCAGTGCATCAGGCCAACACTGATTTAACTATCAATACCATTTACTCCTTCACGTGACATTTGAAAATACATCTGCAAAGCTCCCATTTACATTAGTTTAAAGCCTACTACATACCATATGTTACTGTATTTGTTTTGCTCTGCTGATAACAGCCGGTCTTGAAAACTTGTTATTAACTCAGGTGCAGTCCATCGGAGAGGAACAAGTTTCTTCTCCTCTGTCTCAATATAATCTTCCTAAATTAGTGATAAAAACAACAGAAAGACTGAACAAATATTGGATTGACTTCTAGAAGTTGACAGCTCTTTCCTTAAGATGTTTTTTAAGTTATGCTGTGAATTTCACTTTCTTGATATATTTAAATACTTTGAACATTTCCATTAACATATTTGATTGAATTTTTCCTTCATTAAAAGAGTTTTTCCTTCATTAAAACAGTTTTAGGACTACTTTAAATAGGTCTTCAATAAAGATAGACTTAACCAGAAGCTTCCTTCTACAACAATAAACACCGCTCCAGAAAGATAATGCGTTCTGTTACATGAACTTGCTATAGTTATTTGCCAGCTACAGTTGAAAGTACATTACTCAAATAAGGGACAATCTGCTACCAGTTTAGAACTTGTAAAGTACATAAAGTATGCTTGGCATAACCTTAGACCCAAACACTTACCTTGAATCTACTGAATCCTATACCATAATCTCCTACTTTGACATTTAAATCAGAAGTAAGAAAGCAATTCCGTAAGGCCAGGTCACTGAAAAGGCAAACAAATGAGGAATGAGACTGAACCAAGGAGTCTTCAATACACATTTTTAAAAGAGAATCAATTCAGAGCCACACAGAGCTGAATCCATGTTCTGGAACCCAAATAAGACTAAACACAGTGCCAAGGCAATCACATTTATAAGTGTTATACATCCCCCAGACTACCATGCTATGTTCTATACACTTCTCCACAGCAGTGATGTGTACTCCCCAACCATACCACTATACAGAATGATTTTGTGCTAGTGATAAGCCCATGATGTAGATTACTTTGGCTGTTGACACACTGGAGTGATGCAGGTCCCCCTGTACCTAACCCTTGGCATTGCACATCTTGCATGTGTCATGAGCAACATCTAGGGACAAGTTTAAATACTTAATTTACAACATGATACTAAACAACTAGCAATAGCTTGCACCTACAGTTAAGCTCCTCTAAACGACAAAACCATACATTACACTTAAACTAGAACTACAGATAATCTCTGAAAAAGAGCAGAGTAATGATTTTATAAACATCCTTTAACGAACAAATCAAAAAGCTCTTTAATACAAAGTCATTTCCAGTTTTCACCATAAGCCAGACCACAAGTACACACAGCCAGCAGTGCTGCTGCAATAACCCCAAGAAGCTGGTTTAGAAAACCCATCGTGCAAACTGGGAAATTTATGCCCGTTTAATGAGGCTGCGACAGCCAAGAGCTCAGCAGACTAATTGCTCAAATATTTTGCCTCTCACTTTCACAGAAGGTACCAGGCAATTAAGTGCACTGGAAGAACACTACCATTGCTTCTGTGTGCCTTAAAAAAAAAGGCCTCTGAAGTACAAACAGTCTGAAAGCCACACAGTTTACCTACTTAAAAGAAAGTGTTTTCCTTTCCAGGGTCATTGAACTACACAGTTCAGAAACACGCTTGTAAACCTCAAGTATGCCCCAAAGCTTTCCAACTTGGTTTAGACTATTTAGATAAATATCCTGGAAGAGAGAATAAAATTTTGGCTGCTTGAATTTACCACTAACAACAAAATCACTGATGCTGGAGCTTTACCACTTACTCTGACAGCATCAGGATAGTGTTGCTAGAAGTAAACATTTACAATGAGAATCTTGCGGATCCACAGGATAACTAGTTACCAAATTTAACTGTATTTCACTGAAAACACACTGTTAAACACAATACCTACTAAGCCATGCTGCTGCAATACAAGAAACAGTGATCATTCAGTTTGACAGACACAACTATACTACTACTTTCAAGTCATCTGAAATCATTGAAGAGAGTAAGATAATAGCTCTGCCCCTCAGCCTCTGGCTGAGCCCAGGCTTTGGGGGTTTCTCAGGTTCCACCTGCACCTTTTAAGAGTTCCGGTTAAACAGCTCCCTGAGCACAAGGCCTCTGCTTTCTATGCAGCAAGATGCACACTGATAAGCTCTAGCAAGTTCCTAGCTTGCTCAAAAGGATGATGCAAGTGCTGTTTCTACAGGAAAGAACAGACTGCCCCAGCATAAAACCAAAATCAATTGTCTCGTGATACCCAAGGTTTCATCAGGTAAGCCATGTGTGGGGAGCAAGTACTCATTAATATTTTAGTCATTACCAGTCTAAGGTTGATGCCTTCCAGCCCCTTAACACCTTCTCATTTAAAGCAAAAAAAAATTTAAGAATTTTTGTGTATTTCTGAGCAATTAGTTTCACAAATCCATTTCCCCAGCCTTTTACTGCCACTCATTCAGTATCAACTATGGTAACTACAATAAATAAATGTTGCATTCCCCACTCCCCTCACCCCTGACTAAAACACAATCTATTAAAAAACCACAGCAGGTAAGGTTCATTCTAACACATACACACACCCCCAGGAAACACAACACATTTAACTCAGCCAAGAATTAATCTAACAACTCCATCTTCTGGGCTGGTCAGTGTTCTACAGGCTGCAAACCTAACCCCCAGGTGATCAGCTTTCAGCCAGGTGGGAGCTGTAACACCACACCACTGCAGTTACATTAGCACCTTCGTAAGCATCGCACCACCACGACTTAGGGTATGTACATCAGGTGAAAGCTCCTTAAAACACAACCTTCAGTCCACACAGATTTTAATGAAACTATCTACATGAATTTTAGAGGGGATCATAACCAAAAGGAGTTTATCTGGAGAGCATACCTGTGCACAAAGTTGTGTTTATGCATGACAGCAAGCCCAGCAGCAATCTCACACGCCATCCTCTGTAGCAGCATTATTTGAGAGTCTCCCTTAATGTGTTCCTGCTCATTGCAGATGTAAGTCTTTAGGTCACCCTGTAAAAGAAGTTGAAAATACTTATCAGCCTTGTACGTAGCTTGCATCTGAAAATATTTAATGAGAAACCCACTAATCACATTACTCACTAACCCCATTTTTGCTCAATAAAAAAACCAAACCCAAACAATCTCAGGTTTCCGGTCTCCATAAAGATTCTTATAGAAGTCATCTAAGGCATATGGTATTTTAAGGGATTTTAATAAAATCATTTAGTAATTAATAGTCTAGATCAGACTGCCACATAAACCCTAACTGTCATAGAATACTCTTTCCATTAAAAAAAGTTTGAGTGCCTCAAATCAGCAAAGCTGACTGCCTGGGATTTTCAAGGGGATGGAAGGAGAACCCAGAGAAAAGGGTTTCTGACACTGCCAGCTCACCAGAGCTTTAGATACAGGTATTGTACTGCCCACTCCAGCCAAAGAACGCAGAGGGTGGCAGCAATTCTACTCTGATGCTCATGCACATGATGGAGCTATAGCTGAAGCATGTCATTCCTCCTTACCACCATTAATTGAGGATAACAATTTAACACTATCAGTTCATGCAGTAGATGCCTGTGTGGTACATCACAAGCTAAAGTGCTGTGACAGCTGAAGTGGCTGGCTGGACAGTTGCAAACCTGGGTTATAATTAATAAAGGAGCAATGGGACTTAAAAGCAGACACTACACTTGGGTAAAAAAACAGAACAAAGAGTTTTAAAAACATGCATAGATTCTACAGTACACACAAGCAGCTATTCTGTCTTACTTTATACATACTACTCGTGCTGCAAGTAGCTACACCAGTTTGTGAGAAAGCATCAATAGCTTCTAACACTGTTTAATGCTGCAGAAGCCTTCATTACCTGCTCTTCATCCTGATTTCAGCTACTAGTTAAGGAGCATTTAAGTATTTGCATCTTACAGAATGATAGTTTAAAACGTTTCCTGAAAGATTCTCCTGCCTTAATTACAGCTGACACACGAGCCAGCATAGCATTAGCACAGAAACACTGCACACAAACACCCTGCCCCTTCTGCCTGGTCAGAGCACACTTCCTAGGGCAGAGTCCCAAAGACCTAAGGACGAACCCTGTCCACAGCACAGCCAGATCCCCAGCCACCCAGCCTGAGGAACACCAGTACAAACCACCGAGCCCAGCTGGCTCTAGGTGGCAGCAAGTGCCCGAACAAAGTCAAACGCTCCAAAATCATTATCGGTCATTAAAGCGGCAACTGGTGACTTTGGGTTCCTCCCGGGTGGACCGAGTTCCCAGGATGCCTGAAACGCACCAAGGGATTGCTTTTTAACTTGTCAATGCATTAGTAGCAGCAGCTCTGTGGGGCATCATCCCTTGTTCACTAAATCATTCATGGAGGCACAGGTTTTTGTAGGAAACATGACTTGTGTTAATCCAGCACCTCGAAATGTATCGGCTCCATTTCCCCATCC
Source organism: Porphyrio hochstetteri (assembly GCA_020800305.1). Taxonomy (NCBI): domain Eukaryota; kingdom Metazoa; phylum Chordata; class Aves; order Gruiformes; family Rallidae; genus Porphyrio; species Porphyrio hochstetteri. The sequence continues at coordinate 16,190,205 of CM036920.1, forward strand.
AGGTCTGGGGCTACAGGAAGGTTTGAAGCATGAAACGGGGTGGGGGGTGTTGCTTTAGAGGGACATTGCTTAGAGCAAACCAGGGGGAACCAGGGAGACCACTCTGGACTGCCATCCAGAGGACATGGCCAGGCTGGCATCAGGGTCCAACAGGAACCTGACAAGACTCCAGAGGGACAAATGCAAAAAGTCTTACACCTGGGAAGGAAAAACCCCTTGCAACAACAGGCCGGGGGCTGGGCAGCAGCACTGCAGGGACAGGCCTGGGATCCTGGTAGCAGCAAGAGGAACATCAGCCTCCACGAACTACTAGGTTTTGCCTTTCCTACAAGTTCTTCTCAGTTCTAGAAGGATCAGTTCAGCTGTCTAAGTCTTAATATGCTTTTTCTCAGTACATGCCAGAAGCTGGGAGCTTATTTCCATGTGCTGCTATCCAGCAGTTTGACTGTTTGTGCAAATTCCACATTTGGTTCATACAACACCCAAACAGCTGGCACGACTCCTTTCACCAGGCTTGAAAAGAGGTTACCAAATTATGTCTACAAAACGTTTTCTACCAAGCTGGAAAGACACCTGCTAAGTCACACAATACCATGTAATTGCTCCTTTCAGAGTTCTCAGGTACAACTGTCCCTGTCCCCCCACCCCGTGACTTCACAGTGTAAGTGCCTGCAGCGACTAACACCTGTACCATCCGAACGTTGTTCAGGCATATGTAAGTTTAAGAAACATCAAACAGTTCTTAACAACACAGAGTCTTTGAAGCCAGATGTGATTGCTGAAGTCATTGTGACTTGTCAACACCCACCCACCTTTTTTCTTCCCAAACCACACACCACTCATATCTACTATCATCCCAGTACTGCTATCGCCTTTGATTATTAAACAGATTTGTTGAACTCCTTAGTTAAGACATTTTCATTGCAAAGATTCTTTTATTGAAGATCATGTTTTTCAAGCAGCAGTAATTGGAAAAAGCCCAAACAGCCCCTAACAGCAACATCCCTAAGCAAGCTACAGGGCATCCTCGGCACACACAGCATCCTGCTGATCTCACCTGCTCTGGGAATTACAAGGCTGGAAGGATTTCTGTAAGAGTTTGATAGGCAAATCAGCCTCACAATATACATGTTACTTCCACATTTGAATAACTTTCCTTTACTCATAAATTATGTCAGTCCATTAGAGGATTTGCTGTGCTGACAAAATGCTGGCCACACAGGGCTGAGTAATATATTAAAGTTAATAAGCCAGCTCCTACTATTTTTAACCTGGCATCTTTCTACAATGTTTAACAGTGAACAGTTAACTATTCATAGAAGACTGCACCAACACACTAAGCAAACTAATACAGGGCAGGGGGGAGGTTAAGAATTTATTGAGCCTTTCTTTTTATATTTACCACTTTTCAAAGAATTTTAACACAGGCAAAGGAAAGTTCAGATTTAAAAGCTTCAAATCACTTATGTGCAACTGACCCCTCTTGCTTCTCCCTCAGCTCTGCAAAGTGAGGACACAGAACAACGTGGATTACATTATAAAACAGGCTAAACACTAGCAAATACAGTCACAGCACATACAACCAAAAAGTCCTGAGTTAGAGAAATGCATTAAGTAGCTTATATGGCCCAGAAAACAAGTAAGTCAGCCTGCATGGCATTCAGCGCTGCTACCACGGCAGTTAGCTCTGGTATCTCTGCACTACAGTTTCCAGTGCCTCTGATCCTGGCTCCTTGGCACTGAAAGGTCTTGGAACTGATAATCCAAGGGGGATGCCCGAGCACCCAGGGCAAGGTCAAGTGGCCCTAAAAAGGCTACAAAGTCTCCTAGGAGGAGTTGCAGAAGGGTGACGTGAAGGACTGAAGAAAGCAACCACTGTAACCTCGAGACTCTGTTGGTCAGTAAAATTGATGCATTTTTCATTCCTTAGTAAGCAAACATGCAAAATGAAGTCTGTGTTGCCAAAAGAACCTCAAAATAATTTGTTATCTGAAGATATTTAAATTCCCCATCCAACACAGCTGATGTATTTGCCACCTTTTTTCTTCACTGTCAAATCCTTAATCACACAAGTAAGGATTAAAACAAGGTTATTCTTTGTTCTATATTCACATGCAACACCAGTAACACAACCTAAAGAGCTTTAGCATAGCATTATACTACTGCTAACAAAGCAGGAACATTGCTCACCCTTCCCATTCAAACAATATGTAGTCAAGACACCAGAACCTTTAATCAACCATTTCAACTGTGTCTGCCTCATGGTCTTTCCTGCTGAAGAATCAGACTTGCACGCTTTAGAAATAACTCCAGATCCCCTGATTAACCTAATTTTTGGGGAAAAAACCACCCAAGCAAAAGAACAAAAGCCGCTACCAGCTTTCAAGATCACTCACTAAAAGCTTGAAAAGTAACTGCCATCCCAACGACAGAGAAGCAGCTCTAGTATATCAGCCTAGTGACACTCCATTAAAAGCCTGTCTACTAAAAAAAAAAAAAGCAGCTATCTAGCCATACCTTCTATCCCAAATGGGGCCACCCAGCTCCCTTCACATTTCTCCCTTCCTCATGCCTCTCCTCTCCCCTCGCTCTGACACTGCTACCTCCCACACCAGGCCCTGGGACTACAACAGGGATGAGTGACATGCCACGATACTGAGCTACCTGACTGTGCTCCTCTCAAGCTCTGCATAAAGCCATTCCAGTCAGAGCTGTTTTGTCTGCTGAGACCCTGCACAGTTGTGTGCACAGCAAATAAAACACTATGATGTCTAAGAGACACTCAGCTCTACCAAGTAAAAGCTCTTTGAGTGAGCCAGACTTTCAGTCATGTTTAACTCACTATATAAATTTTCTAAAACCAAGTTTAGTTCACCTGGAATAGAAATCAGCACAGACTTTTACTTTCCATTCCAAAGAAATTACCTAACTGCATTTGAATTTATAAAACTACCACTTTGGCTGTCAAGCTTACTACCCCCAGTTAAAGTGAAAATTTTCTTATCCCCTTGAGTAAAATCCTTTCCAGATTACTCTGCAGGATCATGACAGTTTCTGGCATTAATCATGAGGCAAACAGGGATATTTTTTCCCTATATCTAAAAGTTACTCCATCTTCAAATTCAAAGTTGGATTAAATGGCCTAACTATTTAAAGACATGACAGCAATTAAATCTGATTAAATATTTGGATGTGTCTCTGTGAAACTATAAAATGCAATTGTCTTCCAAGGGTGCTTTAAAGCACCTCCAATTTGAGTAACAGGTTTTAAATCAGTAAGAAATAGTCTGTTTCTACCTACTGAAAAACTGTAAAAACCATTATGTGGTTAACCTTAGGCACTTACTTTTAATTCTTAGCACAAACAGAACATTTCACTTTGATCAGTCACTTAAAGTTCAAGCATTTCTTCCATTTAGAAAAGAGTGATTTTATCAGCACTTCTGCCTCATTAATTTATCACAGCTAATAAATTTGAGCAAAAGAGCAGTAATGAAAAGATATAGTTATTTAAGGCCATAGATTAACTGATGTTGCTCATGAGAACTCACAAGTTCATGTTAACTCTTAACTTGCATTGCCTGGGGCAACTGATGCAACTAGAACTGTATTTGTGCACTGGAGTTCAAAAGGAAAAGAAAAGAATCTTGCTGGATTTTATAAAAGCAAGTTATCTTACTTCTTAACAACATACATATGCACTTCTGAGTTTGCTTCTGTCTTGACATTTTTCACAGAACTCTGTTCTAAATGCTGCCTAGACCACAACTGAAAGCAGCTGCTGAGCCAGTGTTTAAAGAGCCACTTGGAGTTCCAGGTTTGTTTGGCTTTCAATAACGAGCTGCACTACAATAAGCAACTCAAGTCCTTCCAGGCCATCATCACCATAGCCATGGCCTCCCTGCTACAAGACGTAGGCAGACCGAAAGAGACTGGTAATTCTGATATCAAAGAATATAAACAAAAAAATATCACTTATGGTCTGTCTCTAAACAGCAAGAAAGTCTGCCTGCTGAAATTCTGGGTATTCAGAAGACTTCCCAGAAAGACAATTGTTTTGTGCATGAAGGGCATTAAATAACTACATACAGTTTATACAGATGGAAAAGCTGGGGCAGCTGTTTAAGTGCACTTACCAAGTCACAGAACTCAAAAACTAGGAGATAAGGAATGGCTTCCACACATTGCCCAATACACTGGAGGACATTTGGATGCTGGAGAATGCTGGGAGCAAAAAAATACAGTTAAAGCCAGAAAGACAGCAGGACACTTTATTTGCAATATAATGCAACACCCTGAAATCCCTACCAGAATTTTCAACACTTTACACTGGCAGCAGGGCAGCATGAACAGAAGTCTCCAAAGCCACAGATGTGGTTTGCACCTTTGTGTCGCTGCAGCAGATCCCGGGAAGCAGCTGAACCTCAGAGGATCTCTCAACCAGCAAAGCCATCGCTGCCAGAAGAAAGTCACACCCATCCTCCCACCATCCCCAGTACTCAAGAGTACGTACATGCTACTGGTTTGTGAACTACACTGAGGAACTGATCTGGCTAAAAACTAAACCTTTTTTTAGCCAGGTTAGTTCCCTGCCAGATCAGTTTTTCTTAAATTGCTTGAAACCCACCCCTGCCAATACAGCAGAAGCCATGAGATTTCTTCTTCTGACAAGTGCCAACAGCTGAAGCCTAAATGCAAATCTAACTAGGACATTAGAAAGCATGAAGAATAGAAAGCGCTCTCTGACTGCTCACTTGCAGTGTGTTCAGGCAAGGTAAACCACACAACCAGGTGTGACCAGTGAAGCACAATACACCTCTTCCAGTCATCTACAAAAGCCACTGACTTGCAGCAGTCAGCTCTGCAGAGAGCTCTCTCTGTTCCCAAAGCACAGGAAGAGAAATGACACTCCCTTTAATATACCAAATTCCTTTCTGGTATGCGAAGACTCAACCCCTGAGGAAGTGAGTATCCTCCAAGCGTAAGACAAGAGGAAGAGAACACCAAACAAGCCTGGTTTATGGGCATTTCCAGTCAGATTTCTCAATCATAGAGCACTGCAGGACTGGAGTGAGGGAAATTCTGGAGTTTGGGAGGAACTGTACAGAAATTAATGTGTCTGCAAACAGACAGCATTGGGGATTCCCCTGCTTCCAACAGGAAAGCCAAGTACAGGAGTTAAACCTCAATTCTCAGGGGCAAATAACTAGGCATAAGTTAGTTTGCAAGATCAGGAGTTTGCTCCAAAGAGCTGTAGAAGAAAATCTCAAAAAGCAAACCAAGTGGGTTTCCCAGCCATGAGTAACAACTGCCAAACACATTTAAGCCAAGAGCTTATTTTTATTTCTAAGCAAACTCAAGTTTTTCTCACTTTGGATTGAATGGATTTCACTTTTTATAGACATTTCATTTATAAGGGAGGGCAAGTAGAGACAGAAACACTGAACAAAAGCAACGTCCCTAGCTAATATGAGGTGCTACAAAGTCAGTTAACCAAGCTGTGAAATAGGACTTACTAATATGGTTCTCCATTTCTTAAAAACTGTTCTTGTTCCTTGGGGCCTGCACTTGCCTTCAACTCCTTCACTATCACCCTCGCTACGCTAGTGCCTGTGTAGATCTCTCCAAGCAGAACCTGTAAATAAAGATAAGCATTGTGTCTTTAGTCAGAGAGGAAAAAAATGTTGGAGTTTCCCTGCAAAGAGCTAAAAGCACCCTGTAAGAAAGACTGTCTGTTTTTTTCTGTCAACACATTCAGAGTTTTTGATAATTAAACATTCATACTTAATACATCTTGACAACTGATCTTCACGCCAACTATCAGAAAACACCTAAATTACTTATTTACTAAAGATTCTTTCCTAGAATTGGTAATAACAGGAGTGTGCTCATTAAAATCCATGGAAGTCAAATGTCTGACTAGTAAGTAACTCTGGTAAGAAACTCTGTGTAAATTAAAGGAGCACCAGTTAGTGCTGTGATTACAGCTAAAGAGCAAGGAAACATCTAATTTCAACTTCAGATTTTGTTTTGAGAGTATCATGTTAAAGGACTTAGGGCAGCCTAGTGAGGAGTAAGACTCAAACTGCAGCACAACATTAGAAGATAACTGCTCACCTTTCCAAACCAGCCATTTCCAATTTCCTGGATGTAGTTTAGACTCTGACGTGCAACTTGAGACTTTGATCCATCTGTCACATGCAAGGGGAAAAAAATATTAACATGTATCAAACCACTGCATGGCCAAAGTTACCAACTCCTGAGGAAATGAGGGAAGCTCCTACAATACTTATTCCCACTTAAGCACGCACATCCAGACCAAGCAACACCAGCTTATTAGACATACATCAAGTGTGAAGGCAACATCATGACAAGAGCACTCAAGTGTAACTTTTCTCTGCTGGAGCTTCTAAACCCTACTAGAACCCTCCCCCTACAGCAACACAGTGATTTTCCTCATGAAATATCAAGTTTTAGTTTAACTCATTCATTAAGAAAGCAAAAAGGCTGAGTTCCAACTCCGATATAAATTGTAGCATACCTGTAGGTGGGTAAAGCACGTAACTTACTTAGAAAAGTTTCTCATGTAAACAGAAGTAGAAAACCCAAGACACCACTGGCTGTTTGTGCACCTTAACATTTACAGTTATGTAGAGAGTTACCATTTTGAGAGGAAGGGTTCCACTGCCCTACTTAAAGCCACCATCTGGAAGGAGGACATTTTCCAACTGAAAATACTTCATGTAAAGAGCCCAGAGAGGGCAAGGAAAGAAAACAAGATGCAGACCCTGGCAGAGGATGGGCAGTAACAACGGCAAGCTCTGCACTACAGAAGAGATTCAGTGGTGATTAGCCCTCTGTTGCCTAATTGCTTAGGAACACTAATAACAGTCATGCACAAAAACCTTCCATCATCACTACTTGTCTAACTAAGACTTCTAGCCCACATTTTTATTTCCATAAGCCACGTTTACACCAGGAACAGCGACAGCTGTCAACGTGCTCAGGGCCATGGGGAAGCCTATACAACACAACTACATTTTACCAGCATACCCTACCTGAGTACACTGCCTTACTCCTGGCAAGTAACTTCTAGTGACAGGAAGCAGAGTTTTAACAATTGCAGCAATGTAGAAGAGCTGACATAAAATTTTTCACAGATGACTTTCCCTTCAGTCACTAAAACACTGAACTAAAACATTTCTTTTGTATTAAAGGCACACTGACAGCTTCCTGAAATTTGTAGGTAGAGGAATTCACTAGAAGCTTCCCTGAACACCTAATGATCTAACACAAGGAATATGTGAAAATTGTATGTGAAGCAGTATGAGAACTATTGATGTTAAGCCATGCTTATATTTAAGACACCTGATTTTCCTCTTTAAAGATTTTTTATTTTAAAGGATACAAGCCAAAAACCCTTTCACACAGAGAAATCTAATGCTCTGTCTCACCAATACCATGTTTAAAGAATGAGAAGTCTACAGCCACATTAAGAAAGCAATGCAGCTGAAACAGCAGCACTGTCATTGAGTCAGAGATTCCCTCTTGCTTCTATTTAAGGCTAACAGCTAAAACCCCACAACAACTTGCCCATGGAGAAAACCACCAAGAGAAGCCACTACCACCTTACGAGCACTGCAAATCCTTTATGTACATAAACACATACTCTAGAGAGGTTTATTTAGGCTAATTTCTCTCTCTCAAGCTCCCTTACACAGCAGCCTGCCATAAATCCATACACATTCCTGAAGTGCTATTTCACATTTTATCCTATACCCTACAAAATATATTTACTCAGTTTATCTATGTTTGTAACAAAATCTCTTATAGTAAAGTCAAGCAGAATCAGCTACACTCCATTTTTGATACTAAAGTTGCCTACTTTTGGGCTGTCATTAAAAACCAGCATTTTACCTGTCCGAGATGGAAACTGGGAAGGAGTTGGTAAAGTGATATTGGGAACTGAAAGAGTAAACACTTCTGCTGGAGACTGAACAGATGGAGTATCTTCTGCTGGAGGTGTAAAGTCTATTTCATCATCAAAATTATCTTCAAATTCCTGCAAAAGAAGTCCAGTAAGCAAGCTGATCTTTGTCTTAAAATTAGCACTAATACTTTTTTTTTTAGTTTGAGTGAGCAATGTTAAGGAGGCTGAGCTTTTTTCAAAGGACAGTGACAGATTTTTAATTTTCTATTCTTTATTTTCAATTTACTTCTGATGTAAAGAGATTAGAGCATAAAGCATCACTTGAACAAAAAGGGGGTTTGTTTGGAGTTTTACTTTAAAAGCGATCCCTGGCTTTGAATGAATTACCACAAACTGCTGAGGCCAAATATTCTCCATGTAATAAATGAGAGCAAAACTCAATTTTAGGAACACTGATAACTGATGTTCCTAAAGTAACTGCTCTCTCCTGGTAACAATTCCTCCTCAGAAGTTTTGCTACAGTGGTTATGTACCTTATGTATCTTAAGCCCTGTCAGCAGGCTTAAAAAAAACAAGTTAAAAGAATACACAGAAAAACAACAAAAAGGCTCTTTATAGCCAAACTGTCTCGAGGGTACACTTTCACTACTGATCCTGAGAGCCAGAATGATGCTGAAAAGGCATTAAGGGTCCTTACTGCAGCATGGACCACGTACTTAAAATAAATGATTGCAGCAAGATTTCATAGCACTTAGAATACAGTTGCTGGCTGTTTCGTAGACAATGTTCAGAGACACCGAACCAGCAGTAACTGCAGAGCATTAGCACAAATAATCAAGTATTCTGGATATCAGAATGTGAGCACAAGCTTACCACTTGACTATACCCTTGTAACTTCAGATGCTTACCTTGAAATCTATCTCAGGGTCTTTACAGCAGGAGACACAGTTTGCAAGCAGTATTACCAGTACTACTAGAGTACATACAGACAGAATCACAAAGGAGGAGGAAATCTCAGCAGTTGCTCCTTCCCCTAGAAATAAACACAAATGTAGTATTATACAAATACAATTATTATTTTAAGACGTTCCTTCAAAATGCATTATCCATCTGCATTTATTTAAAGGATGGACTCTGAACATTTAACTCTGTGGATATGATAGACAGTAAAAGGAAACTGAATGGAAAAGACACACTGGCAAAATCTATGTTTTACCACTTCTGGACTTATCTGATCCAAGCCAAGAGGCCACAGCTAACATGATCTACCCAAGCAGTGACAGTCACAAGCCTCAGGATTCTGTTTAAGTTGACAAATTTATATAGATATATTTTGAACACAGATGTTCAAAATCTTGCCACAAGCCAAACCCCCTGTCCTAAGAGAAAGCAGCTAGAAGAAATCCTCACTTACACTGTGTACAAGTTTTAAAAATATTGCTACAAGGCAGTGTTGCCTTTTTGATAAATGCATTCATGACAGTCTACCAAATATACAGGCTGCTGTCACAAGTGCAACGGCTCTAATCAGCTCCTCCACCTAAATTTTTATTTCTTGTAATTCATTAAGTGATTTGCCTTCATCTCAAGAATTAGACATGATCCCCAACCATTTTGCAAACACGCTTCCAAATACTTTTCCCAAATTTTCTATACAAGCATTCTACAACACAAGCTCTATGATTAAGTCAGGTTATTATTACTCACACAGGATCAAAAGCCTCAATCGGCACTTTAAAAAAATCTTAAGTCTTCACCAAGGGAATTAAACCTATTTTCATCCCTGCTTTGATCTCAAGTTGAGAGCAAAGATACATAGTTCCCTAGGAGACCCCAACACACATTCTGAGGGATTTTGTTATTCCTTTTTAAAGGCATAGAGCCATGGGGACTGGAGAGGAAGCACACGGCATGGGATTAAAATCTATTTAGACATTACATCAGTGTTAAAGCTAAACAACGTCAGGTGACTTCGACTGCGTGGGTTTAAGGAATGGCTGAGCATCAATGGCAATGGCTAAGCACCAGAATACAGCATAAACGAAGCCTCAAAGACAATCAGAAGTTGGTCACTAATTAAGGGGCATACAAACCTGTCCATCTGCCTCTTATACCTTCAAAAAATTACAAAAAGTAATTCTAGAAAGAGCTACAGCTTTTCATTATGTTCCACACAACACTTAGAGAAGATTTACTTATTTAATTACATGTAACGAGTAAATTGACACCATGAAGACACTGCCATGAGCATACTTTCAGGTTACATTTTCTGTGCAATAAATTAGGAATATGATCTATGCCACAACAGAAGTTAACCAAAAAAGAAGGGTTTCAAACAAGCAATCTTGTTTCTAGTTCCCACAATAGTTCTGGTATCATTCCAACCTCCTGAATACTCCATTTATAGATAAAAACAAACACAGACCAACCACAAATGTGAGGCTACTTGCCACCTTTTAGTCAGAATTCTGGAGTCTCTGAAGAGGGCTCTCAATAGACTAATTTATATCCATTTCTCCATAACACCATTTATAAGCATCAACGAGAAAAAAGGGAAGGTAACATCTGATTTATGTTTACTTCCTTCAGACATTCATTAACCTTACTACGTAGATTGAACATTACCTAAACCACAAATATAAGCATTTTTGTGAAGTCATTATCTAATAATTACTGTAACACACACAGAGGTAATACAGCTTTAGATAAATTCCAGAGATTCCTTTGAACTCATGGAAACCAAAAAATAAAATGCAGCTTTACTTAAAAAACCCAACATATTTATGTTACCAGGTATTATTAATTCAAATTATTATTTTAAATGTTTTTCCAAAACCATTCCACCTAATTTCTAAACAACTTCCTCATCTTCACCACCAAATGCACTGAAACAAGGAGCCAACTCACTGCAGACCATCTACCAGATGCAGACTTTCCCTGAGTACTGAACACCCCATAACACATCACTACAACTACAACATATATTACCCCCATGAAGAAAATCAAGACGACTCAGCCCCCTAGAATGTTTCATCCAGTGTACCAGATGCATTTGGGGAAGTTAGTACAGAAAAGTAAATCACTACCCGAACTCGGGCACCAAAAGCATGTCTTATTATTCACAATATGCATTACTAGCAGGTCTTAAAAGACTACTTAAAACAACTACCTGAAGGACTACTATTTGGAGACAAATTTCAGACCAGATCCTTTAAGAGGGATGTATAAAGCACCTCACCTGTCAAATGTATAAAACCAGAAAACCCAAACTCATTTTGGGTTTGTGGTATACTACAGTGCCTCCTTTTTGATGCCCACATGGCTAACACGAATTTTACAGTGTCTTCCACAGCAGATGATCAGTATTACTTGTCATTAGCATCCTCCCCTGCTCTAAATACCTTATTTTCTTCTACACAGCCTTTCCAACCAGCCTCTACTGAAGCTTGGAGCAATTATCCAAACTCTGCTTTACCACTTGATTTTCTGCCCAGACCCGACAAGGGGCTGGTGCACCACAAGTACATTTACAGTAAATATATTTGCTGGTCTGGTACAAGATGTTATCTCAACCTTCAAACTTCTCAGTGCCCTGGGACTACTGCAACTCCAGCAGCATGACCAGGGTGTGTGTTTATACAAGCATTACCATGCTCATACCAACTAGGAACCCCCCAAAATTACAAGTTATCACAGCAGAAGCAAATAGGAGGATTCAAGCTCCTGGTGGTCTTGTGCCAGCTTTCTGTTTCAGTTAAAACATGACACAACAGGCACTAACCATCATAAGCTGCATTTACTGTACTTTTACATACACTGCACGTGCATCCAGCTATTTTATCTGAAAAAGAAAACATTTTTGGTTGAAATTCCTTTTGTAAAGAAAACGACACATTTATCAAGCCTCAAATTTAAGTGATTTATGCAAGCTACACTCTTCCCCATAATATTACCATCTCCTTTGAGTGTCCTGGAATTAATACAGGGTGGAAAAAAAAAGCTGCTGTTCATTACGTGACTTCCTAACCTTACAGACCTTTTATAATTCCCAAGAAAAGAAAGCATGTGAACTAAGAGCAATTAATTGGAGAAAGTAATGAAGTTTTCAAAAGAAAGCAAAGATCACCTTTGAAGAAGCAGCTACCAGTTCATTAAGAAGATGGAAGTCAACTAAACTTCTGAAAACACAAGGGAAAATTTAGCATACAAAGTTATAAAAAGATGCTTTAATACAAGAAAAACACCAATTACCATGGGCAAGTTTCTGCAATACTTACGAACAGCATTTCAGATGACTCATACAAGTGAGAGCTACTTACTGAGAATTACAGAATCCATCTCTATTTGGATAAACTTTGATGTCTCTCACATCACCATTAATAACTGATATTTTTAATTTACACTTTTTAATAAAAAGAACATAAAATTAAGGACAAAGTTATGGCAACTTATAACTGGGGTAAAATTTATTAAAAGTTATTTTAATAGCTTGCATAAATACATATTCAGTGATGGCAGTCACTGATTAAGTATTGGAACTGGTGTTTGACAAAGTGCTATAAAATCTGCTGCAGTATAAGCTCTTTTGCATTTTTCAATTATTTCCATCCAATGATTAATTCACTGGAGCTTAATAAAATGCTTTGGAACTGAAAAGGCAGATGTTCAATACCGCCTTTTGTTTGTAAATTGTCAAAGTGGGAAGGAATGACAGCTGTTTATTGTAAGATACTGACTGAAAAAGCAACCAGAAATAAATCCATTCAATTAAATGCAAAGAATCATTCTACATCATTATTACAGGAAACAGTTTTCTTTAATAAAAGCACTTGTTAAAATACATTGTAAATTTAATTTAAACCAATATAAAAAAATCCAGTAAGTATCAATCTCAATCTTAATGAGTGCAGAAGTCACAAATCTTAACATAATAGATTCTGCAAGTAGAGAATTTTAGTAAGTTTACTCAGCATATTATCTCAGTTAAAAAACCTGATGTATTTAATGTAACCCTAAGCAGTAACACCCTGCTACATCTCAGTATCTGTCCAGTAGTCAGAATCCGTTCTTTAGGAAAGATCTGCAAAACAGATCCAAAAAATACTGCTTATAGAATGCCAACAATACAGGGCTTCCTGTCAGTTAATACAAACAGTCTAGACTGCTGGGGTCTGGTATATCCCAACTGCTTAAGCAGGAGGAAGAGGCCTGGACTAGATCACTACTATATTAAAAGAAGCAGGAGAGGCAGCATGTCTGTGTTACTATATGTGTGACTGCAAGGTTGACACAACAAACTGCTTTACAAAGAACTCTGTGCTAGTAAGTGTTCCACCTCAAAATGGCACTGAGATGATCCTAAATTATCAACAGAGAAAATAAGGTCTCTCTTCATAGTCTACAGTATTAAATACTGAATCTATGTTATTTACCCACTTTTTAAAAGCACATCAACAAGTCAAAGCCCTGGCTGAGATAGGTCTCTAACAGCTACTGAAGCAGATCCTTCAGCACCTCTGAAAACTGTCATTTCATAGGCAAGTTTTACACCAAAGTCTAAATTTGAACACAGTACATCTGAAGTCAAACCCCGTGTGCAGGCAAGAACATGACCATGCTCACTGAAAAAAACACTGATGATAAATTACACTGGCATTCTCAGGATCAAGTATAGACATGAGAACATGCACTTCAGTATTTATTACCATGTTTCAAGGGGTGGAAAAATTTTATTTTCATACAAAGTATTTTTCAAAGCAATTTATATAAGTCAGGATTCTCTCTACCTTCCTAAGTTTCTTTCAAGTCTACTTTCTTCACAAAATAGTTCACCAACCACCAAACGCAACAACTAAGCAAACAGAAGTCAGTTCCTCACTAGTACTGGTTTCCTCCTCCATCTGATTTCCCAGTCTGCCCACAATCCTCTCAAATACCCACGTACATCATCCATCTGTGGCTTCCTTTGCTGCCATTAATTAGGAGCAAGAGGCATGCCAGCTAGCCAAATGGCCCATCCACCTCCGCTTGCCAGCCAACAGCCACCACACTGCGTGACACAGGACCAGACGTCCAAGGGGCAGCCAGCCTGCCTTTCTTCTACCATCAGATTATGAAAGGCCATGGCATTCAAACTCCAACTCTCTCAAATTTGGTTCAATGTGATTAATCCCATTATTAACGTCTCAACTTTCAGGAAATTAGGCTAAAAATGTATGAGAGTACACAATTCTAAGCTTGGGGGGGGGGAAAAACAAAAGTAAATGTACATGACAGACATTACTGAACACACTAATAAAAGACATTCACAAAGCTAAAGGCACTGCAAGGCCCAGATAAATTAAGCATTATTAGGGCACAGCGAACTTGAAGGGAGCATCTGATTTTAAGCTTCCAGCACAGTAGTTGCTATGCGACAACAGTCCCACTGCATAAGCAAGAGCCTCTGTGCTTTCAAGAGCAGCTACATAAATGGCAGTTCTGCACTAATAGCTGTAACTATTTGCAGCACAAATCTAGCATGACAGCAGTCACTTAAACTGTCTCTTGGACACCCTCAAATTATATGCTCATGAACTGAGATGTAACTTTACAACACCAAGTCAGAACAGAGCAGCCTTTGAGATACTAATGAATGACCAAATCTAACTTTGCTCCCTAGCTACTTCCACAGTATCTTTCATAAACTTGATCAGTTTACTTACTCTGCATTCAATGAATATTAATGTAACCAGACTGAAGTGCAATATCACCTTAATTTATAGTGGGTTTGATAAATAGGATTTTAAAAGCTATCCCAACTTTCCTAAATAAAGCTGTCATTCTCTTCTATGCTAGCAATTAAGTGGGAAACTGTTCTTGACTCCTACCCAGTTCTTCACAAGCCAGATTGTGAGGAAAAGATAAATGATCTCAAAGGGTTTCTCCTGCATTTATTTACTCCCTGAAATCTTCAGAGGTTTCCTACTAACAGGCACAAAACCAATACAGATACAGCCAGGCTGGTAAGTTCTGAAGGTGCACAGGTAACAGGTAGAATACTGAAACAAAAGCCTATTCAAAACAATTTTAGACACATCTCTTGTGTAATGTCTGATTTGTATGACAAAGTAAAGCACAACAGGCATTGCAATTCCTGTGTTTCACAAAAGAAACCAGAACTCAAAAGCAGATTCCATTAGTTATTGCATCCCCATCACCTCAGTGTTTTCCTGCTATGCTCCATTTAACAGCTAAGCCAAACAGCAGCATCATTTCTGAGATTAAGTTTCAGCAGAAATACGGGCTTTACACGAGTTTGGAAGGAGTGCTATATGCACATCAGGCATCTGAGATAAAAGAAAACAAAGAAAAAAGAATTGTTTCCCAAGAGAGGCACTCCAAATCCCCATCAGCCCGTTGATTTCAGTGACCATTACCAGTACAAGGAGAAACATTCCCACCATCTCAGATTACTTTCATTGACTTGCCATCCTCAATACTACACCAGCACCTTAATGAAATCTACAACTGTTTCCAAATGCCCAAAATATTTCAAGCAGAGACTGGAAATGTTCCTTTATTGAGCAAATCGCTAAGAACAGACATGTATAACACTCCTGAGAATCTTGTAAAAGTCCCTGAAGTTTATACCCGAGCTTTTCAGCTTTGAGATTTCTAGTGCTGCATGCCATTCAAAGAAAACACCTATGTTTCAAGTTTTAAACCAATAAAATTAACCTGAAAGAAACTATTAGAAGTTTTATTAATTGTAAAGAGTTATCTCAAAAGCCTATCCTCTCGTGACATCATTACTACCCTGATTTTGCATAACTAAGAGACATAACCTTCAGTATGGGTATTACAAATGTATCTTTATGCAAACCCCATTTAGCACCTGATTTTATTTTCCCCTTCTTCCTTACAACTATGGAAAATCCTAAGTAGTCTCAAGAAAATACCTCTTAAGGACTTAAAGCTAGAGCTGTCCAAGTTACATTGCACACTTGCATTTAATCTTTCTGAATATAACAAGCAGTAATTAACAGTTTGTCAACAAAACTATTTCCTGCCCAAGTCTGCATTGTGTTACATGGCTTAAATCAAAGCCTGATGCTTAGAAAGATGCCAGCAAGATGACAAGGCTTTCAGAGGGAACTGGGAGGAGGGTGGGGGGTGTATCTTTAAAAAAAAATGCCCATACACAGGCACAGACTATTCTTTTAAAAAGCACCAGCTTTTCTTCTTTACAACAGTCAATCATCACAAGTCAGGGCAATGAAGACAACAAGTGGCAACTTCCTACAGTTTTTCCCCATGAAGCAATAAAAAACCCTCTGACACACTCCTCCAACCCACCTTGTGTTCTGGATATAGTTCCACAGTGACAAAAGCTAGTCTAATACTTAAACATATTTTGTGGGCACGTGACCCTGAAACCATTACTGTCCTATGCAAGAGGTTACAATACATCCAAGAAGAAATATTAGCTACTTCATCACAACTGGACACATACCCTCTATAAGTCACTAAGTTCAATGTCTTCCCATTTGTCCTTATAAAAACCGCAAGTGTAGCCTGGAACCTAAGCCAACGCTTTCTCAAACCCTTTTATCCCATGCTCCCCCTAAATATTTTAAGGTGTGCTTCAAATGAGATTCTGGGGCTGCTTCAGTCCACTTTGTATGTAAGGGTGGCACAGGTTACACATCCTACAGAGAGAGAGAATGTCTGGGGCAATGCCAGACTCTCACGTAGTGCAGCACCCTCAGAACAACACAGCTCCAATCCTCATTTGTTCTCAACTCGTCCTGGCCAAAGCACTGGCTGAACAGTTAGTAACCAAGAAAACTGTGAGCTGGGGTTTTACATTTCTGTCCTTACTCTATTACCCTACAAGCCTTCCCAGTAATGTCAAGGAATTACTCACACAACAGCATACTGCTCAATTTTAATAAGGACTAAATATAGGCTAGTACTTCAAGTGTTTACAGAGTGAGATCTGTTTGAAGTTTCAGTGTTAGAATCTCATGTTTGCACAAAGGCATCTTAAGACAAGGTAAAAAATATACATGTTAAATAATTATGTATCCTAGGCCTTCATGGCAGTGTTTCTGGAAAATCTGGGTAGCTTTATTATCTTGCAGCAGTAGCATCTGATTCTTAAATGTGTCTGTACATATATATAAATATAAATACTGCAGAGCATACTGTATTCCACACTGCTAGATGTTGCCTTCATCTGCAATACCACTTCAACAGTGAGGGACAGGAGCTGTAGATTTTTTTTTTTTAAAGAAGGTAGACAAACATTTAAAGCAGCATGAGATTACACATCATGGTATCTCAAAGCATCAGAAGCATCTGCAGCATGGAAACCACAACATTAAGTATCTCTTTCTCCCACCATTTGATAGAAACACAACTTAAGGTATACTGGTTTGAAGAGACAAATTTCTTTTGGTTGATGTGAAAGGAATCCATACACACAACCTTCAAGCTATGGGGTTTTCTAGAGTCTTGATTTTACAGTAGATGCATTTCCAACTCTGATGTACAACTGGGTTAAGAAATGTGGGAAAGCAAGCAGAAGCATCTTGCCAAAAGAGCTTAATCGGCTTTATTTCTCATCCCTCTTCACAGCTGTAGGGTTCCTAGGAAGGACAGGCCATAGGATGAATGACTAATTTTGGAGAACTGGAACTAGTCTACAGCCCAAAAGCTTAGAAGTCAGCACTCAAAAGCCTATTGTTAAAACTTTCTACACCTCTTTCATACCAAAGAAGTCTCAGGGTGCAGAGGTAGGCCTAATGAAAGTCAGGTCACTAAAGTCCTTGCAGTGATGTTTCCTTACTTTTGAGGAAACCTTTGTAAGTGTAGTAGGGTTGGACAAGGTGTTGCTTTGTACCAGCACTTCACACCACAAATCCCTCATCAGACAATTCACTGAGACAACTCGATTCACACCACTACTTTGCCTAAGCCCTATGTGGCACAACAGCTTGCTACAGGTTGTGCCTGAACTCTGTGTGTAGACCGTAAGTTATCCAGACACACTCTGTGCACTTCTGATTATCAAAGTGTCTACAAAGTGTTTCTAGTAGCACTCATGTTGCTCAAAGACCTTTCATAACAGCAACACAATGAAAATAGCTTATAAAGAGCAATAAAAGCATCAAAGCTATAGCAAATCATATCCAGGACCACACCAAGCTCCAGGTACAAGCTGCCCACACCAGACAGGCAGACCCAAAATAAAAAAAGCGAAGACTCCAGTACTCCATGTGCTGCCCTTCTGCTGTACAATTGGAGCATCAGGACTCACAGAGAGAGCTGCATCTTCTGCAGCAGGGTTACAAGGTAACCCCTGCGTGGCTGGTGACTGGAAGCAGACTACAGCCAGTGCCAAGAAAACTACTTCTACTCAAGTTTGCCTGACAGCTGTTCAGTCGCTCCCCAAAATACCTCATCTTTGGTGCTTTTCAAATAGAAGCTGGATCTCACTATGCAACACAAACTCTGTTGTTCAGGTTTGGTTTTTTTAAACAGGATCAATCAGAAGCAAAATCAGCACTAATTAATGGGCCCTTTCAAGCCAAGGACCTGCGCCTGATACCATGACAACATACCTTTAGATCAGTGCTACCTTAATGTGCTGCAATGATACTCAAGGAATTATCAAATACACCCAAGCATTCAAGATGTGAGAAATTACCTCAAAAAATTACCTCCTCCTCCTCCACGGACTGCTTTAGTGTAGCAAAGTCCAGACACTTAGCAGCCAGAGAAATCAGACCAAGCCTGGGAACAAAGCCTTGCATGGAACATCCCTGCAGGCCAAAGAGAGGGGCTGACTTCTTACCTCAATCAGAGTCTCACAGATAGAAACAAAAGATAAAAGACAACTTAGCAGCTTCTGGCTCTGCAATTATTAGGTGTCTGAGACAGAAGCTAGAAAAAGAAATATAGGGACAAGTAAATCAGTTTAGTGCATGAAAGGGAGAGGAAAGAGACCACTCCCAAGAAAAGTACTACTAATTAAAATCTCCACTTTACAAGCAAGAGTTTCTTAACTTCAAGTGATCCGAGTCGCTCACTTGCATCTCCTCAGACAACTGCTTTTCTTGGTATGTGGAAGTGTCCACAAGTTTTACACTGCCAAACCACAGGCCTCGACCATGATTGGGCTCCAGTCTGACAGAACTCCAGGTGAAGCATCAAGTCAAAGCAACCCACAAGCAACAATTTTCCCAGGAGTATAGTCACACTACAAAACTCCTCTTAAACAAAAGTGACTTAAATCTCAGTTTTAACTTCACATCTATGACCAGCTGACTGTATTTGTAATAGCTGCATGAACATGTCTCAGTAGACTACACACCAATTTCTCAGCACTTTTTCCTGGACTGAACATGACCGAGCTCATCAGCAAGGAAGGATTCCCTGTCACAACATTCAGCTGGTACAGCAGGGAGGAAGTCCCATGACTGAGGCTCTCAGCACAAACCCAGGTAGGCGCCAGTCCAGCTGCCTCACTTCAAATGAGATTAGGAAATTCGCCACAAATTCAAAACTGAACACAACTGCTAAAAATGCTATTCAAATTTGATGGGAAAATAATATTTTTTGAGTCCCTGATACTCTGTATTTTCAAAGACTTCATCTAGGACAGAGATGATAGAAATACTTTGCCTGACATTACACACACAGCCTTGGTTCAGACTCCCAGCTGAATTCA
This sequence comes from Porphyrio hochstetteri, assembly GCA_020800305.1. Classification (NCBI taxonomy): domain Eukaryota; kingdom Metazoa; phylum Chordata; class Aves; order Gruiformes; family Rallidae; genus Porphyrio; species Porphyrio hochstetteri. The sequence goes on from CM036920.1 coordinate 16,209,851, forward strand.
GGTCAAGTATGGAAATTCTAGTCAGAAGAACAGAGAGCCTGAATGTAAATGTAAAGCTCTACTAAAGCAAACATGTCAGATTATAATGCACTGTTTGCTGCAAAATACTGCTGCTAAAGAGCAGTTCCCAAATGCCTGTACTTCAGCCACACAGTGCTAAAGCAGAAGTCACCTTAGCACAGCAAATTCAGGTAAAATCACTAATACTCCACTGGCTCAAACCAACTACAGAGCTTCATTCTGTGACCACTTTCCAGCAGACCTGCCCCCAGCTCTCACACCCAGTATAAAGTAAAACCTTAAATCCAGAACTACCACAGTACATGTCACTATCCTCCTTTTCTATTCAAAGAGTAAATTAAATCTATGTTGACCTAAGTCTTTCAAGCTAGCTAGTAGCATCTTTATCATCTTGATTTTCCTATATTCTACAATAGCTGCTATTAAATCTACCATGGGAACAGTCAAACCCTTATTTTCTTTACCTCCTCTTCTTATTGTTGAAAAGAAGAACATTGAAAGTGTTTATAAATATAACCTCAAAAATGCAAGACAAATATAGACCACATCACCAATGCATGCCTTCACCCGCAATCACTGCAGAGCCATACTGAAGAGCAGCAGCATCCTTCCTCTCTAGCAAGGCCCTGGGAACCCGACAGTGCCCCAGCCATGCAGCCTGGCACCCTTCCACAGCAGTTCCACAAAACAGAGCGGTTTTGGGCAAGGAATCTATTCTAATCTTACTAGAACCTGCCCATCACCACTTCCTGCTTTCCAGCTTCCTCCCCAAAAGAGAAGTTCATTTATTGTGGGTATATTCTGGGAGCTACTCCGCAAAGTTCACTGCGACTACCGACACCTTCCTCCTTTTTCTGTGGATTCCCACCTTTCCTGTGCAAGCTCAGAACAACACACATCAAAACCTTTCGCCACTGTCAGAGAAGCGATCCTCCTTCCTAGGTGAAGAATTGTGGGACCCTGCAATAATTCTGAAACCAGTTACTAATGATTTTAGGAAACACCCATTAAATTCTCCACATGTTTGTATCACACTGAGCATTATTAGTGCACAGGAAAAACTGCCAAGGCCCAGAACCAAAACCATCCGCGATTGCCAGTCCCAATACAGGAGATCAAAGCAGCCTGTCATGGGATATGTAAGAGAGAAATTCGTAATACAGCTGAAGCTGTTTTTAAACACAAGTCATGATTCTTAACCCAGCAAAATAAAGTCACAGGTTTGCCTTCTAGGCAGGTTTTTAAATTTGCCTACTATGATAGAGAAGGTTCAAGACAAAGTCTGTCATCCATGGGTAATCTATCCAAAGAAAGGGGGGAAAGAATTCCTTGTAGCTTTCTAACTGGTTACTGCTGTAGTGATGATCTGGGACATGCTGCAGGCTAAGAAGCTGCTGCACATTATTTCATTCAGTAAGGATGCCAGTGAAACTGGAAAAGGCTCCTCTTGAAGTCTTTAAGGTTTAACTACTAAATATCTGTCAATAAAATAACGTAAATACATTGCTTCTTCCTATGTGGGTAAAGGCACAATAGAAAGCACAAGTTTTATTTTCTGGAGTTCATCGGGTTTTCCAGGACAGGGTCTGGCACAGTTCACTAAACCTCAGAAAGCATCCTATGTACGGATACTTAGGGATAAAAATCATAGCCAAAGACAATATATAAAATGATGATATCCCATTAATTTTGTATTAGTCCAACATTTTAAGTACCTCTCTTGGGAGTACTGCACTTAACATACCTGCTGATTCAGCCTTTTAAAAGAAAAACAAAGTTTAAAAAGCCCAACTAAACCCACTATCACTCTCTAGTGTTTTGTCCAATCATCTTTTCAATCTGAAAATTAAGTTCTTTGCCAGCATCATGGAAGTTATGCTTTGAAGTCCCTGCTTTGTAGGGTACATAGCATAGTCCTGACAGCAAAGAGAAAATTTTATTTAAGGTAAAAAAAAAAAGATAAGAACATTGGATGCAGACGCTCTGACATCTACCTTTAAATAGAAAAGCTAACCACACGTCAGGAAAAGACACAGAAAAGGCAGAAAGGACCTCCACACGGAAATGATTCTGCTGTCTAACTTTACAGCTCGGTGACAAGTTAATATTATTTGGATAAATTTCAACTCTTTCTTAAATGAGAAAACTACGAGTCTCAAAGGAAATACAGATCTGGATGACAGTTTGCTCTTTTTCAGAGGTTTACTTCTATGGAAACTAAGAAGACTGATGAAGAGTAACTTATAAACAATTCAGAAATGCTCCTGGTAAGAAAATAAAGGAAAGAGACATAGGTGCAAAAATGCAAGTATGGGTTCCACTCCCAGTTTTGATACTTTCTGTGGAACAGCAGCCAAATTACCTAATCTCTGTGCTTCAGATCACTCCCTCCCCACCACTCATCCTCCTCCTTGCTGAGCATATTGTCTATTTCAGCTGTTCAACTCCTCAAGGCTAGAAATGGATCTCAGTACACACTCAAACCACACTCAACAAAATTCAGCCTCAATCCAATGCTGTTTGCAAGCCTCAACGAAATACAGTAAAACCCCAAGCCCCGAATCAGACATGGTTGCTATCTATCAATACTAATACGCCCTGATCAGTAATTTATACTATTGAGAGGACTTGTTTTTTAGCTTGTACTTTTAAGGCAAACAGGAAAATAAGCAAGAAAATCAGCGGGGTTTGCATTACCTAACCTAAGAGACAAATAAATGTGAACTCCGGGACTATTTAGAGAGACTGGGCCGGGGGGGCTGGGGGAAATCCTACTAATCTGACCGGAAAGGAGGGAAGCGCCGTCTGCCTCCACCCAGGAACGGCAGTCCCGGTGATTCACCGTTAAAACAAGCGAAGAGTCACGCCGCGGTCTGCAGAGGCTCGGACGGGAGCCACTCCAGAGCGAATGTACGTGGGCAAACACGCAGGGAGACGGAGCACGTAGCTCAGCCCAAGGAGACTGAGCTACCCCTGGCGGGATATCGCTCGATGCCACAAGCGCAAGCCGTGACCTACCGGCCGGGAGCCGCAGCCCGCCGTGCCGGGAGCCCTATCTGCCCGCCGTGCCCTTCCCGAGGCTTCGGCGACGGGGAAAGAGCCGAGTGCGGCGCGGAGCCCTGCCCGCTGCACGGGGGAGGGACGGGGGCTTAGAAACCCGCAGTCCCCTCGCTCCCCAGCCGCAGAGCCCCGGGCCCCAACCGCAGGGAGGTCGCGCCGAGGCCCCCGCCGCTGCCCCGCTCCCAGGCTCCCCCTCGCAGGCCCCCACCGCGGAGCCGCTCCCCCGGCCCCGCTTCGCTACGCCGCCTCGCCGCGCCTCACCTGCACCTGCTCGCGGAAGCGGAGCCGCCCCGCCGCTCCCCAAGAGAAGCGACAGTAGGAAGACAAGGACGAGCCCGAGCGGGCGCCGGGGTCCGAAGGGGAGCGGGCAGCCCCCCCGCCACCCGGCGACTCCGCCGAGCCCCCCGCGCTCCTCCATGCCCTCCGCTCGCGGCCCGAGGCTCGGCGTTGAAGGAGGGGCTCGAGGTTCTCAGCGTCTCCGGCGAGCCCCCGCGGCAGCCGTCGCCTCCCGCCTCCGCGGCGCGGCCACCCGCGGCATCGGGCCGCACTCCCCTCACAGAACCCCACCGGCCCCTGCGGACACCACCACCACCCCCGCCGCCATCTTCCGGGCTACCTGACCGGGAGGGGGTGGGACGCGTTGCCGAGTGATAACCCAGGGCACCAATCAAGCCGCGCCTCACAGCCTGGAGGCGGGATTACTGGCTTGGACGGGGCTAATCCGCGATTGACAGCCAGAACAGCCAGTCGCTCTGCGCAGAGCTAGGTAGGGCGAGCGAAGGCTGCGGCGCGAGAACGGCAGAACGCGTTTGCCTATCGAGTCGCGCTCCTGCCGCTCGGGGAAGGGCGGAGCTTCCCCCGGATTGAAGCCGCGCTCCGCCAACCGGGTGGTGGCGCGGTTCCCGGGGGCGGCAGCGGGAGGCGGGGCCTGGCTGAGCCCGTGCGCAGGGCACGCGGGAGGAGCGGGGACGGCGCCGCCTGGAGGCTCGGACGCGGCCGTGTCATGGCGGGTACCTCCGCGCCCGTCCGTCTCCCAGACCTGGGCCGTATCCCGCTCCTCCGCGTCAGCGTGGGCCGGGAGGTTCCGGCAGGCGCTGAGCCGGGGCGGCCCGCGGCCCCCTGGAGCAGTCTCTGCTGGCCGCCCTGCGCACCCGCAGCTCGGCTCTGTGCGTGAGGCCGAGCGAGGGAGAGGCGGGGAAAGGCCGAACACGGAGCGGGGCCGGGCATGGGCCACCCCGCGCAGGTGTGCTGGGCTGTCAGACCCCTCTGCGAGGCGCGGGCATGGGCGTGAGCCGCCCTCCGCAGCCTGTGCGGGCCCAGGGCTGGGAGTGACCTCCCTGCGGGAACGGCACACACAGGACCCAGAAATAAAGGCTGTTCTGGTGGGGGCTGTGATTCTGCTGCGCTCGAGCGGTGACCGTGAGGCGGTGGTTTTCATGGCACGAAGTGCTCAAGAATCAGGCTCCGTGTAGGGGGATGTAGGGAAAGGCCGTACACCTCAGAAACTAGACTTCCATTCTCCAATCAATTCTGTGAAAAGTCTAATTATGTCAAGATTATATAATGACTCTGGGAGCACAGGCTGTCCTAAGACATACACAGCGAGTGCACCTCTGGGACGTGGGGATGGGAGAGTTTGGTGCTCAAAGTAGTACTTGGAACACGATGTCCAGGAAGACACAACATAAACCTAAACCCCTCTCTGTCACACATTTTTTCTAGGGTAATTTCTCTCCTATCACAGGGATGTACTAAATACTTTCCCCTTACCAATTCTCTGTCGGTCCCCCAGATACAAGCCAGTGTCTTTGGCTTGAAGATACTCCCTAGTACCAACTGACCCATATTTTTCTTAATGTTCTAATTATTTTTTCTTCTAAGGGAAATCTTTTACTTGAATAGTGATATGGAAGGCAATCTCCTCTTTTGCTGTTTTCATAAACTATTACTAATGCATCACGCTGCTTATTGTGAATTACTTTGTTAAAAGCAAGTAAAAACCAATCAAATATTCCTTGTCTGTAGATTTTCCCTTTAAAATCCGTGATACACAATATGTAACACATATGTAAATAATTCTGAGATTCACAGCAGCCACAGACATAAAGTTTAAAAAGGTTTACGCTGCCAGGGTGGTCTCATTTCAACAGTGAAAACAATTCACCATGTTTTGAACCCAGCAGTCTGCCTTACTTCCCAGCCCACCCTGTCATCCTTGAATGCTAGGGTTTCGATGTAATTTTCTGATAAAGCATCATGTTGTAATATCAGCCGGGCAGTTACGGCACCGTATCATTAAAAGGACTTGTCAGAGCACTATCCTGTAATGGGTACCTGTGAATTAGTCACTGGTAGAAGCTAAATAACCAAAGCTTCCAGTCCTTTGTTCTCCATGTTAGTCACAGTTACTCCCTATCTTCAAATACACCATGAGCATCACAAGAACACAAAGATGCAAAGCCTAATCTGCCCTCATCAGGGAAGTTACCATTCCCCCATTTAAGATTTCTGCAGTTAAACATTTGTAAGAACTACATGAAGCCAATGGGATGAGCAACCTAATAGCAAGGAATCCAAAAGGTGCTTTAAAAGAAACTATATTTACTTAAACAGAACTCCTCCTGTACACAAAATGGGATGCATTACCACATATCACTGCCTCATGTTTCTTGATTATGCGCTGTTATCGCTGCCAAATTACTGAAGCCGCTGTTCCGTGTGGGAGGTGTTAAAACCTTTTTTTAGAGACAGATAATTGGATCAACTAAACGATGTTGATGGTTTTATTTTCAGTTGGTTTTCTTCAATATTTTTGATAACATTATTGGTGCGGAAGGAATATTGTCTAGCAGACTGAGCAAATTGCCAGAGGGGTGTTAAAGGCCTTCAATGTAAGCGTGAATAAAGCCCCAAAAGATTGACAATTTGCTTACTACAACCCAGAGTATCACTGAGCATCAGGAACAGAGCTGATTACAGAACCGAGGTCTCTATTCCAGGTCACTGTTTTAAGCATAAAGATTAGTTTCCATATATATGAATGTTGGGACACACGCCCTGCTCTCCCTCCCCCAAGAAGAAAAATCTCTCATCCTTTCATACATTTATATAACCCCTTCTTTCCCTACCAGAGTGGTCTTTTTATATTTAATAAAGTGTTTTGCTTTTGCACCTGATAGAAACCAAACAAATACCACTGATTTTAACCTCTGCTTTGAGTCATAAGTGACCTAATAGTGTTTTTATATAACTGGAGGCATCTTTCTCAGTTCCAATACTATCGCATCCACACTGACTGTACATGGCTCTCAAGGCTGAACTGGCTAAAGAAAGCTGGGTTCAAAACAATCAGTGAAGGAAATTTGCTTATTTGAGTCAAATGTTTTCCCCTCTGTACCCCTCTGTCTAATACAGGCTCTGAACAGAAGTCTCTGATCTCTTCCCACAGATGGTTAAGCTTGCAGATGGAGAAACAAACCTCTGAGAAACAGGGCAGGGCGTATTTTGAATCTCTGGTAGAATATTCAGTTTGTATTCATTTTTAAATGTGTTCAATAGAAGATGCAGCAGCTCTTGTTAATCCATTCCTGGTAAATCCATTAAGGAATTATGTTCTTCTTGGGAAATGTTTCCTGTTTGGATTTGTATCTGCCACTAATGTCCTGGAAAATCTTGTACAGGTTCCCTTTCTATTGCCTTGGGAATACCCACTGTGTGCTGATGGGTCTGATCTGGAAGGGCGCTGCCTACTTTGGCTCCAAACAGCTCCTTACTCTGAGGAAGTTTTAAAACTAAGATACAAAGATGAATCGCATTGTAAATGTATCTTGTTCGATAAGTTTCATTTTACTTTATTTCCTTTATCAAGCCAAGTTCATTTTCACTGTCCACTGAACCATCCTATGGAATCAATGGAGTTAAAAGAATGAGGTGTTGTGAACGAGCCTTTAAGTGCCCCTCCAACAAGCATAGGAAGTGCCAACATCAGCACCAATTTCTTCACAACAGGATTCCATCCTGGCTTAGAAGAAACACAGTCATGTGTGGCTAAATTTCTTTCCCTACTTATTACTATGATGATGTTGCTGCCAAAATGCCAATTCACATGGACTTTTGAAACTGGATTTTATGCCACTGGCAACTGTCTAATGCTGGACTAAAAGACACTTCTGTGGTGACAGACCTGTATCATACAGCCTCCTACAGAACCTGTCACCAACATTTAAAGAGAAAAATTGTGCGTGCCTGTTCTCTCCAAAAGCATGTGAGATTTATCAAAGTCATTTCCATTAACACCAAAGCAATGCAAAACGATGACTTCTGTGTGGAGATGCTGTTGTAAAACTTTCATGGCTCCATTAGAAATTCCTTGCCATCCTCTATTTATTTTTAGCAAACACTAAACTGTGTTCTCTATTAAATTTTGCTCTAGATGCAGCAAAGCAATACTGATTGTAGTGAGAAGCTATTTAACCAAATGAATGTCTAATGCAGTACTGGTCTAAATCACATTATATGTGTGTCACAGAGGGAAAAAAATAAGCAAGCCAGAATATTCTCACAGACAGACAAAGTAAGGTGCAACAGATCAAACGAGGAGGTTTCAGTTCAGCCCCTCCTAACATGGTATTTTCATTAGGCCATAGTGGAAGCTGCTCAGCAGCTCTTCAAAAACTCGTTCTATCTGAACATACTCAAATAAGCAAGTGTTACTGCTTACAGCTTCATGTGTTTTTACACTGTAGGTGTGATGTGACAAGAACTGCACTCCTGCAAAGGAACAGCTCAGCATCATTTCAGCCTAAGTGCAAGGGCTTAGTAAAGCTACCTACAAGTTACAGAGCCAGTGCCTCCTGAAAACAAACAGGCTGCAGCGAACGGTCCTGTGATCAGCTGTGGTTAAAGAAGTAGCTCACTGGTGTAAACTCTGTTCAAACAAACTTGCCACAAAATCACTACTGCTTCTGGACCTCTGGATCTGCAGGAATCTCTTCAGCACAAATCCTTTCAATAAGGGAAGGCAAATGTTTGAGCAGAAGATATAATATGATTTGCATGTCTCACGAGTAATTCTAGTACTAAATATTATACATCACCACTTGAATGTGTCACCTGTTGAAAGAGAAAAATTGAAGGAGTTTTTCAGAGCTGTGCTTTGAGCCCTATCAAACAGGGTATTCTTGATGAACCTGCCTATTAATGTAATCCTCTCCATCTCCATACTACTTTATACCTGACTTTATAAAAAATAATTAAGAAAAACCCTCATACAAGTGCTAGTTCTCATTAACATCAAGCTGAAGCTCAGAGATTAAAGAACATTTTTTTACATAGGTAGGCAGTTGCCTCTCACTTTAAATACCTTTAATAACCTGGTCTTAAGAAACTGCTCCAAAATTAAACTAGAGATTATTTTAGACCACTTGCATTCCCCTTCAACAGTCTCTCAAGTCCACCCTTAGTTGTAGTATAAGCATAAGCAAAGGCTTCAGGCTAAGGACCATTCTCTGTATGGGGAGGGAACTCATCCCAAATTGGAAATAATTTGCAATACCAAAGGGAAATTTTAAAAGAAGCCCTTGGACCTAGAGACCAGATCCAGGAAGGGATAAAGAAAACAGGGCAAGCTGCTCACCTACAGATACCTGGTGGTATCGATGCTTTTCAGCTTGCAGCTAAAGCACATGCTTGGCAGAGAAACACAAGGCTTCCAGATCTGGAGGAAGGTACAGTGTACTGAAGCACCATGAGCGAAGGATCGACATCACCCTGCAGTGCTGATACTTTGCAACCTTATTTATTTTTCTTGTATTACTGAATGTTGCCTTCCAGAGCACTGAAACTTTGACATGACCAATGAGGCAGAGAAGAATCGAGGTGAATCAAGACAAATTAACCAGGATGCGGCAGAATCTTGCCAGTTGAGCAAGGAGCACAAGCCAATACATCCAGCACACGTACGCTGAAAGCCATAACTTTTTATACTTCCATTTATTTTTAATAGTTATGGGTTTAAAAGCCCAAATTCAGAACAAGAACCATTTACTGAAGGCAGTAATTGGACATAAATTTCTGTGCTATTTGGTTATTGGAATAAAGTGTCTCAGTGAAAATTTGGTGCAGAGAAAGCTATGAAAACCAGTGAGCAAAGCTTACACCACAGACAAGAAAAAACTCGGGAAACAAACTGCAGGTGCATTTTACAAAACCTTGGCACTTTTAAGGACAGTGACTTATTTTAAAAGCTACTTATTAATTTTAACTAGTTAGTTACAAAACCCAAACAGACCTGAAACGTGTAGCTTATTTTTCCTTACCCTAGCAGTCTGAGAGTCTAAATGGAGTAGGGCTGCTTCTGTGACTGGTATTACTCATGCTGTCAGTATATGCAGAAGTGTGTCTCACATTTTTAGTGTGGAACTCTAGGAAAATCCTGGGAATGATCCCATCTTATACAAGCAGTAGCCACTAAAGCACTAAAGACATTTTCCAAAGCACTCATCTCCTTGTTTTTATTTTTTCCCAAAGCTTTGAACAGAAAGGGTCTAATATCATTCAGCAAGTGTCAGTAATTACAATTTTCCTCTCAATCCAGGAAAGGAAAAATTCCTCCAAATAAGAAATGTGGTTATGGAGAACTGGTTCTTTTCTTTTGCTATCAAAGTAATGTAGAAACCAATACACATACCTTTGTAGGATGTTTTGCATGTTTATAGGCAACACAGAATCCAAATTACTTCTGAACAGGAGGAAGGGATTTGATGACAAATTGCTGACTATTTATGAATTTTGTGAATCAGCCGCTATATGCAGCCATCCTGAGTAATGAGGAAGAAGTGGTGACTGCGAAGATGTTCTTTTTTTCTTCATGATTTCCAAATGTAAATTATTTGAACACAAAGGAAATTCAATCTAACAATGCAAAGCTAATCAAAACCCAAGGGCCATAGGATGTTCACCAAGAGGATCTCTTATCCAGATCCGTACACAGTACCAAAAGGATGTGCTGTTTCAGCACTGTAAACTCCATGGGGTAGAGTGGCTATCACTGCCAATTGAGAAAACACCATAAGAGATTACACTAGATGAGAAAACAGTTAAGAGCACCTTTGCCAAAATTTTAATTCCTCTACAAGTGCACACTACCCATACTAAGTAATTCGGACCAGCCACATGTTATTAGAACGTGGCTGGTGATGTACCTACTCCAAGACATTAGAAAATACTAAAATCACACCTACTTGAAACTTCCTCTGAATGCAGAGGCAGACTAGGAATAAGATAAGGAAAAAAGCCACAACTTCATGTCATAATGTGCCATATAAACACCCAGAATTATTTCCTCTTGTGTCATGAGCATGTGCTATCAGCACATGGCTGGAAAGCTGCCTAACAAGCTGACAACTTCTGAATTAACCTTGTGTGAGCACAGCTCAGGTTATCTATTTATAAAGTCATACCACAGGTGTTGCCTACAGTGGGATATTACAATAAGCAGCAGTTAACAGAGCTATTCTCATTGTGATGCAACCCAGGTGCTTGGTTGTGCCTTATCAGTCTTTCTAGCTAGTGCTCTCAATTAGAAATTCAGAGAGCCTGGCATCTGGCACAGGAAGACAACAGAAATTACCATCCATGTTTCCCAGGGGTCATGGATTAAACATGGCTTGCACCTGCTTTGTTACTGCTGAGCTGGTAAAAGCAAGATTACCACTTTTACCCTTTCATTGGTTAAATTTTACAGCTTAAGTATCCAACACAGTATAGACCACTTTTTAAAGTGACCCAAATATAATCTTCATCCCACACAAACCTCTAGACATATTTATTTTCATCAAAGACGTGTCTCAGAAATGCTGAATCACTGAACGGAGGTAACAGAAAATGTTATTTTAATCAAGCAATTAACACAACTCATACTGCATTCCTACACATGTTAAATGCTCCTGTCTTATATGAAAATCTTCTACTGCTCTTTGTGCAGAAGCAGAAACATCAGAGGATCATGTCTGATTCTTCTTCTGCCTAATATCTGGCTGCAGTTGTTGGAAATCAGGATAGTGAGAACAGCTTTCCTCTTCACAGGCAGTGCTGAACAATTAACTGGTCCCACCACTGGGAATGGGCTTGTACACACATCCATGCTGCAGTGTGCTTTGCCCAGCTGGCAAACCCAAGCCTGGCAACAATCTGTTAGCATTCTCCATGCTGATCTAGATTCCCTGCATGGGCAGACCAGCTGGAGAGGAAATACCCACGCTGAGGATTCCTGGTCTCATCTACTGGGAGCCTCATCCTGTAAAGAAGGTGCTAATAGGAGAGAAAGTGGAGAAGGAAGGTCTCTAGAACATCAAGGTGACCACTGAAAGGTGGGAGCTCCTGTCTGTGCCCCACCATCACTTCCCAGGGACTCCCATGGGGATCTGAACAGCAGCAGTTAAAGCCCAAATCCAGGCTAACCTCCTCTGTAGGCTCTGGTGCTGTGGCACTTGTATAGGTGACTCGACATACACAGTTCTTAAAGCCAGAGCAAACTCTGAGTGAGAAACACTCAGGAGCTCTGCTGTGGATTGGTTTAGTGTCCAAAGAGCTCACCAGCAGATATAGCTTCCCATATGTGCTCTAACTGCTTTTCTGCTCTGTCACTCCTGTCCTGGTCTGAAACACGGCTCTGCCTGTGACTGAGAAGTACATCTCCAGATGGCTCTGGATATTTGCTTCCTTTAAGCAGAGCTTTGTACTGCTGCACAGGATTGCAAGACATTACAGAGTATCAGAGAAAGACAACACAATGCTCAGCCTACTGCTAAAGAGGCTAAAAACTACCTAAGGTGTTATTATGAAAGGCACCATTTGGAACACAGCAGGTACACAGTAACTTATGGGTTTGCTGAGCCTCTGCTGAAGGAATTGCATTTAATGATGTAGAGATAGATATATTGATCGTTCTCAGAGAGAAAGGATATTCAGTACATTCAGAGGACCAATAAAGTAGTTGTTGTAGACTGAAAATGTATTGACAACTGAAACATAAGAGACAATTAGCATATGCACTTGTGCTAATTACAAATTAAAATATGCAATTGGTCATGCATTTTGTGTATGTAATTTTGAGTCCAATTCATCATCTGGCCCAGGAAATACTAGGAACAGCTATCTTTTAGTGTCATGTTTATTTACACCAAGAAACTCTTGGGCTGGCTCTGACTGTTCCCCGCGAGATCAGCATATGGTGATCGGAGCATAAATGTGACAGAGTCGAGGAGAACAGGCATTCAGGTGCTCCCTGCCTACCCAATCACTACTCATGTGCTTTTGCTTCATGTTACTACATTTGGCAAAAGAACTCCAGCTCCTGCCCAATCTTAAAAAAAGAATTACTGAGGAAGGCCAGGAATTCCAGCAGGAGATCTGCACATGATAGACAGGCATAAGGAGGAATACAAAATCCCACAGAAACAAGGTCCACGTTAATGTTACACATTCCATAAGCCTTTAAGCTGCCAGCAGAGTATCTCTTTGATTCTGCACTTTTTGTAACTGCTACAGGCTCCAAGAGCAGTTCCGGCCATTCACAAAACGAAGGGTCAGCCCCTCAGAGACTGATAAGATTATTATAGAGATTACTAGAAAGGAAGAGAGACACCCACTGAGGGTGTACTCTGCTAAAAAAGGACATACTAGGAAAAAAACCAGTGTCTTTCAAAAGAAGCAGAAATCAGGGAGGATCTGCCTTGTATTGTGGCTGTGTTTAGAAGCACAACACGGCCCGACTTATGCAAAGGCCTCAACTCAAATTAAGGAAACCCACCTTCCCAGAAGAAGGAGAAGAAGATGTATCTTGCATTCACTTAAGACTCCTCTCAGGCTTGCTCATCATTCATTATATAGTTTTGTAGACGTTGAAAAATGAGTTCCTCACTGAGGAATTAAAGAGGAGGCAGGCTTAGAGTGCCATGAACACGGCATGGGAATGAGATGAGAACCTAAGGAAAATTTCATACCACATTTCCTGAAAGTGAGCTTCTGTCAGAACAATGACCATGACTGCATTAACAAGCCCCCTAGTTATTCCCAGCAACTTGACTTTCAACATAATGACAACTTTGCAGTATTAAAGCTTAAGTTGTTGTGAGTTGAATTCTTCCCTGATTTTTCTCTCCACTGACTGATGCAATTAATTCCCCTGACAATGCTGCTTATAAAACCAGATAAGTCAAGTTAAAGCAGTTAGTAAGAAATGTATCTGGATTTTTTTCCCCTGCCTGCAATATCCTGTGCATATCTTTATGTAGAAACAATGACTCTCCTTGAAAATTCTATATAGTTCATGTGGTGAGAGGCTGGAATCCTTGGTTTTACAAACATATACATTAAGAAACTTTGGAAGAAAATTGCTGCAAGTCAGAACCTTATGTAGCTTTCAGAAATGAGAATTGGATCTAGGTCAAAACTGAAGCTTTAAATAAATACCACAGACTTCAGGGAAATTGAGGTCTAGACTGTGCAGCTTTGGTTCTTCAAACAGGAAAGATTATTCTGTACTTTCACTGGCATGTAATTCATGTTACAATCCAGGCTTGAACAAACCAATAATTGATTGCTTCCAAAACGTTTCTCCTAACTGCTAATGAATCTTTGGGAAGCAAAATAACAGGGTAGGATGTTGGGATCTTTCCTTCTGCGCAACCCTCAAGCACACACCCCCTGGAAACTCCCATTATGTATCTTCAGATTATAGAAGGAGATGTGAGATGTTGAATAAGACTTCTCTGTCCCTGGAGTTAACTGAGTCTTTGCCCTTTGATTCCACAGTCAGCACTTACACCATACAGCCCCGGTGCTGACTCACAGGCACCTTACAGCCTCACAGTCCTGATCTGGCAGCACTGCCTGAGGGTCCAAAGCAGGATCAAAGTTCCCCTTGCAAAGTTTTTTTTTTCAAAACCATAGTGTGAATATAATGCTTTGAAAGACCTGGATTGATGCTGTAGACTATGAACAGCTGAACTGGTAATTGCCTGACTGTGACATCACCAAAACTACTAGTTTTTCCAAACCATTCAGTCATCCATAATTGGACCTGGGACATACACTGGGAGTTAGGTACTATTAAAATATTAATAGTATCAATAATAGCACCATAGACTTGCACTGGCACTCTGAGAAACGTGATACACAGTGTGTAGTTGTGCCCATAGAATAATAAATGCTTCAGGTTCGTTGTGTCATCTCTATTAAGCTATCACACATACTGCTGCACGTACAGAATTCCACCTGACTTGGAGCTGACAGACAGTATTCACAAGCAGAGCACGCCTCTGCCCAATTTTCCTCATCAGCATTTCTGTGGCACACTGCCAAAGAGCTGCAGTCATGGACAAAACCATACCTACCCCATGGCGCTTACAACCCAAGGAGCACTGCACAGACTGCATGGAGTTACCAGTATGAACCAGACAAGCTGGATCTGCTCACCAGCCACAGGTAAGTCTCATGTTCACACTCCATCCTAAAACTGTAGGCACAAGACCAAGTTTTTGTGTGGAACAACCCTCCTATCTCAGCCATCAGTAGGGGCACACAAGGAGAGCTGGCAGCAGACAGCATACTGCTCCCAACTCTTGCATGTAAAACTGTTGACTTTGATGAAGATGCAACTAGCAAAAGATGCTTCAGTTCCTGATGAAGTTAGGCAGAGGGCAAAGCAAGGACATCAGTTGTGCTGCAAATTAGCAAGTGGTCAAGCCACTCCTGGATAAAGAAGGATGCTGGCTTTGTCCTATTCTAGATGGATCCCATCACATCCTCAAGTTAACCCTTTCATAGCTACACCACCTCCAATCTCATTCACTGAACATGCAAATCCCTCTTTGGCTGTCCCAGACAGAAGCAGGCCTGGGATGCTGTTGCTGGCACTTCTCTTTGAAGAGGACTTGAGCTATTTTTGATCTGATGGAATGGTTTGAAATGAGTCAGATATGAAATTATTACTCTTTCTCCAATTCACTGAACCTTTTGCTGCTCTCCCCCTTTCTAATTTAATTTAAAATCTCTGAAAAATTAAGCATGATGCATTGCAGCCAGTACTAATGGGTGAAAGGGAAAGCATTCCTTGAACCACAGAGCAGAAGTCTCATCCTGATCCAGGAGAGAATGCCTTTTTCTCCTCACTGCCACGCTTTCCCTTCCTCCAGGCTCCAGCTACAATGCATGTTGCCCTTAGCTATTATCTAACTTAGAAATGCACAATATTTACTTTCAGAAAACAGTTGCTCCTGACCCTTGATAGCAATTCTTCATTGTGCAAGCATCTGAAAAACGCTTTGCATCATCCAGCTCTGGCTGGAGGCACTCCCCAACAGCAGCTGGGTGTGTGCAGCCATAGTGACAGGGGTGAAAAGAACTTCAGCAATGTTGTTTCTCAACAAGTCCTTAATTTTTTGTTTGATGTTCTCACTGCCAAGAAGCGAATTTCTGGTGGATTCAGGGGATCAGGTATGTGAGAGCACATTTCTCCCCCCGCCTGGTGAAATCTGTACTCTCAGTGAATGTCTTCGTGATGTGGCTAAAGTAATTTCTCTGAAGAAACAAAGAACAAGTAAGACATGGAGATGCCTCATTAGCTCAAGCAGATCTCTCTGTAGGAAGTACCCTCACTATTTCTTTGGCTCTGGATGCCAGAAAAATACTGAACATCTTCTGAGGGACAAATCACTAAGTGCTTCCTGTACTCTAACTTCATATTAATACTTCTCTCCAATAATCCTGGGTGGAGAGTCAGGGCCTGAGGACCTATGGAGTCAGGGTGTTGAGACAGGCAGCTCAGTTATCAAATGGCTATTTCAGACCATCTTTGGCTGTGAAAAGCATTCAGTTACCAGCTGAGCACTGGCAGCACAGAGCTTCTCTTCTGCATGCCTCAGACAGGACGTGTCCCAGCTCTCCTGAAAACTCTCTTGCCTGTGTTGGAGCCTGCACTGACAGAATGGCAGTGTCAAAGGCACCACCAGGAACCAGAAGCCCCAAGGTCCCTACACGACTCTGCTGGAGCGTGGAGGTGCCTTCTGCACCTCAGCTGGGGACAGAATATTCCCACCAAGGCACCACCTTGGGAGCTGTTTAGGAACGACAGAAATGAGAGCAGAAGAGGAAAGTATCACGCAGTGTTAAAGACATGGCTGAGTGTAAAGACATCTCCTGTGATCACACTGATAAGATAGATTCTGCTTGGGTGGAAGCTACTGGGACAAGAGATGACACAAACTGCCCCAGAAGGACAGTGCTGAGGATCCTTTACAGCCTCCTTCCTTTATTCCAACTTCAAAATAAATTATAAGGGATGTAAAATTACAGGAAAAGAATTAGTTTGTGTTAGAATTTAACTTTCCAGACAAAATGCAGAAAATAAACACCACCAATGATGGCAGAGCTCCATCAAAGACAAAGGCATGGCAAAAGATGGATTCCTTTAATAAACCATTAACTAACAAGAGATAGCAATACTTCAGAGGGAAGTAGAAGACCTTTGCTTTGCTTTACATAAGGCTGATGACAGACAGAGATGATATGTAAAAGAAACAGGAGCAGTGAAACAGAAATTACAATATCTTAAGAGAAACAAATTGTTTTTCTTACCACAAAACCATTGAGGGATACATACAATCCTTTCCCTAGCATTTTGTGATAACAGGTATTTGAAATAGTAAGTAAAGGCACCCAATGTTTAGCTTAATGAATTTGAATTAAAGATTGCCTAGGATTTCAGTATAGCAAATATAATGTTTCCATTCTAAAAAAGTGTTTTTATAAAGAATATATATTCTAAAAGGTGTTTTTAAAAAAATTCAGTATAATGCTACGTCTCAGAACAAATTTTGAAAGAAAGAACAGTTAATTGCAGGGAGGCACAGAGAATGTGAGAAAAAACCCATGGTTTACCAAAGTAGAGGAAGTCAAACTGAGCTAGTGTATTTTGAATAAGATAATTGTCTTTTTAGAACTGAATAATGCAGTGAATTCAGTCTGCTGAAGTTGAAACAGATCGTTTGATACAGCGCTCGGCAGGAAATCATTACTGAAAGTGGAGATTATAGGGATTAATCCAAAGGCAACGTGAGCAAGGAGCAACAAGTCAGAATAAAAAAAGGAGTTATAAGAATGGAGCAAATTACCCGAGGGTTTTCCTCAGGGACCAGTCTTTGGAGCAATACCATTTCATGTATACTCCTGTGAACTGGGAATAATGATCAGGCCCAGCCTCAAAAAGTTTGCATGGAAGGGATTGCCAATACTGAGGAGGCCCAGATCATCATACTGGAATTAGATGACCTTCTTGCCTGCAGTGATAGAAATTTAATAATGTGAACTGCAAAGTCATGTTCTTGGGATTCATCAGCTGGAAGCAACGGAGAAGGAAAGAGATCTGAGTGTTCTGACAGACTGTCAGTGTGCCATAGCTGCCAGGGCAACACTGCTGTGGAAACAGATAATGGAATGTTCACATGGGGTAGGTGAGATTTTTTAGGAGAGAAGGAAATATTGGGACTTTCAGACAAGGCACTGGTAAGATTTTGTGTGAAATATTTATACAATCCCAGTCAACAGTATAGAAACAGGTGAGCTTAAACTGGAATCAGTGCAGACTGGCTATTAGAATGGTTACAGACATACCAGTCTTAGGGAGGGATAAAAGAGTGTGGTTTGTTCTGTGTGACAGAGGAGAAACAATACACAAGTCCTTTATAAATAGATTTGGAGACAGATAGCATGGAAAAAGAACCAAGTTAAAGTTTACCATGACTGTGAGATTATTTTTTTTACAATCTGATCAGCAGTATGTTTAGATTGAACACTACATAAAACACTTTTAACTACTCAAGAAGATCACAGGTTGGCATGAGAGCAGTAAGGGCAAGGAACCTAAACAGTCTTGAGATGGAACTGGATGAACCCATGGAAGAGCTGTAGAACTAAGAAAATGAGTCTGTGGTTAATAACTATTTTGGATATCTGTGAAGAGGTCTGAGACAAGAGTAGCTCTGTATTTCTTGTGTACAGATCCCATGCTGCACGAAGCTTTCTGACTGCCAAGAGTTCCCACCAACAGGGAGCCAGTGGATTCCTCCCCACACATCCCCATCGCTGCACAAGTTAGCTTGAGGTGTTTCCATGCTCCTCTGGAACGCCGGAGCCTTGCTGATTGTTCAGTTTCAGCTCTGAAAGAAGACATCTGCCTGGGCAGTGAGTGTTGCATTGGATGAGGCATAGCTAACCCACACCACCAGACCGATGTGTGGAGGGACACACACGGTGGGACCTCACCAGACCTCACCAGCTCCTCCTCTCCAGTCCCCTTCTCTGGTGCAGTAGCACAGCACCTAACAGTGCAGCCAGGCTCTCCCCTCCCAAACACAATTCACTCTCTTCTGTCACCTAAACCAATTATCAGTTGACATTTTATTCTCTACAACCTTATGGCTGAATTTTCATTCTTTAAGTGTCTGCCTTTTCTCTTCTTACTTATTCAGGTATAAATCAGGAGTAACCCTTCTGTAGGCTCCCCCCATGTGATTGAAATTGGACGTGGGGTTTTACAGAGGACTTGGGAAACTCGGATTGCTTATCATATTCTTTTCAAATACCCTCTACCTCCTAAGAATTCTATTCAGTATCAGCTGTTCAGTCTCCACTCTGCTTTATTGATTCTTCTCCCTTTTATCAAAGTATGGTATGTGATAAAGAACCTTCCCTGTGATGCTATTTAAGTTCAAGGACGCCACTTCTGTACCTGCCAAAGGTGATTTTCTGAACTACTGCAGGATGACTGAATGTCTTTGTATTATTATGTTCTCTACAGCTGTCATCTTCCCCACCTTTTTTTATGAAGAAAGCAAGCCAGAATAGTTAGTTACCTAACATGTTCTCAAGAGGAAGCAAACTAATTGCCAATATTGTGTTTACTTTATTTGTTTCCATGTCAAACTGAAAAAAAACCTCCTGTCCCAGTGTGAACTACCTGGCCAAACAGAATCCTTTCTTGTGCATCTCAGGCTTTGGGGGGAATAGTATTAGCAACAGTAACAATAACAACACATTTACCAGGGTTTGAACCCACTGTGTTATGTTCCTTTTAAGCTCTTTCCCAACAGTATCATAATCTGTCTGCAGAGCTCCCACATAGCCCACTCAGGTTGTCCATCACAGCAAATCTTTTCTTATTTTTCAGGATTTTTAAACATGTGAAATTGGTGTGAACAACTCTGATTTAATCACAGAATCCTCTGTAACTTGTAGCCTGTCAGGATAAACTGGTTTATTCTCTTAGAATAAGTGTAATTCCAAGAGGCTCTGCCTGTGCACACAGACACTCCAGCATCCCAGTGGATATAGCACTGCAGGGTATTTCAAATCCCAGAGGACTCCTCTGGTAGAAATTGAGTCCTCTTTTCAGTCAAGGATCCACTTTCTGAAGTTTCTACATAATAGAAGGCATCTACATAAGGTTTAGCATGGGTGGATATGATTCAGGTAGCAATGCCAATGGGAGCTATTCATAGCTCGATGGAGAAAACCTTTCTGGAGAGCTGAACCTCCACCGTGGAGAAATGCACTAGGAAAGATGGCAGCGGAGTGAAGGCTCCTGTGTAAGACACCCTGGCAGGATGAAAGGGGTTGGGACATCTCGGAGCAGCTCTGTGCTCACCTGTGGGAACTGGAGAAGTCACAGAGAAAACAAAAACAACAGAGGAGCTGGAAGGGGCAGCACTGCAAACTTCCTTGACTTTGCTGCTGACATCTCGTTTCTTGATTTTTCACTGCAGGGCAGGATTCAGTGGCCTGTCACTAAATCCTCCTAATCATCCTCCCAGCTAACTCAGCAGTGTCAGAGGGGTAGCCTTTTCATAAAATATGACTGCAAGTGCTTTTACAGGTTGTATTTTTACATACATAAGGCCTCAGCTTGTCAGTGTAGCTTGCATGCACATTGTAGAACCCAACAGCATGCTGACAGGACATGATGTTCTGTGAGAACAGTTAACTCACAACCTGATCCTGCTGCCTCCTGGCACAGAAGAACCACTCATCGTCCCTTCCTCAGCAGCCCCAGGACCTCGTCCACTGCCCAGCAGCCACACGGTGGTGCTCATCCACCTCTGCATGTCCAGAGCCTGGACACCGCAAGCTGAGCTGGGCTGGAGACAAGCTAGTGGCTGGGAGCCAAGCTGGGAGACTCCTTCAGACACTTGGTCCTTGAACAAGTGTTTTCTACATGACTGGTCACATTTGCAAATCCTCCACGTCTAGAGGCTTTACATTTTAAGAAGTCTTATGAAGGGTAACAAACATATGAAGGGGAAGAAAACTGGGGGAGTCAAGAGACTTCCTAACGTACTAATGTCGATCCTATGAGAGCTCATAGCTCAGTGTTTCAGGCTTACCACCCTTGTCCTCTTCTTCCTGCCACACTCGGACAACAGAAGCAAGAAGGAGAAAGGCAAGATAGCCTAAGATGTGCAGTACAGGACAAGGTCTTGTTCCCCTTTTCACTCCTGTTATTCTCCTCTTTCTTGGTCATTCCCTTCTCCCTGCCTATTGATCTCTCTTCAGTCTCCATTCTCTGCTTCTCAGAAAACATAAAGGAAGAGGCTCAGCAAGCCAGCCCCTGGCTGCCGTGCACACAGCCTCCATCTCCCCAGCCTTGCTGTGGCAGCTGCAGCAGCGCCATACTGCAGAGTGCAAGTCAGAGATGGATCACTCGCTGCAGTCTGAAAACCAGCTTCTGTGGGAAGAACTTACAGTAAATTATCATTTAATTATTGTAAGCGAAGGAAAGACAAATAGACCTCATTGGTCACAATGGAAAGCTCTCCCTAAACAAGATCTTGGTTATGATCACAATCCCCCTTACTTGTATTTCTCCTGTAAGAACAGGTCAGGCCATGTATGCTGCATCACGTAATCATGTCAACGTGCAGCCCATGCAGCACACAGTACCTGTGTTGATACTAGCTGGGCAAAAGAAGGTATCTGTATTTATTTCTATTGTACTTCATCTCAGAACAGGTGGCCTCCCTGATTTCTTGGCATCCCCAGCATGTGTGAGGCCCATTCTTGCATGCACTGACGTCTGTGGCTGCTATAGTTGTATGACTTATCCCTGGGTAATGCCAACTAAATCAAAATTATGTTTATGCATAAGAACTGCTTTATTTTTCAGGCATCCAGCTTCAGTGCAGGCAGCTCATAAATGCTTTCCCTTCTTTTCTCCCTAATACCTTGTCAGAATTTGATTAGTATGTTATCCTTCTATTCTTCCAGGACCAGCCTTTAAGCAACAGAATTCACTCTTCTTTTCCATCCTATTCTTATGACATTTCCTCTTAGGCAAATCCTGACTGCTCCATGATTACAGAGGACTCCAAAAATAATCTAATCTGCAAGGATTGACTACCAAATGGGCGTAGAATTCAATGGCAGTGGCCACATCCTGTGCAAAGCCTAGTTCCATGGTTGTTGATTGTCACATACCTAGAGAATAAACAGAATGCAAGGTGCATGTTTAGGATAAATGAAAATCCACTGCCATCGCTCTATATCACCCTCCAGGAGTATCACAGCAACATCAGAGCCCATGAAAAACCCTCCAGTGGCACTGTGCCCATTGGCCCTGTTGAGACAGCTCTGAGCCACTGCTGAATGCCTCAACTAAGCTAGAGGAGACAGCCTTTATCCTTCCGCTTTGGTTTTAGTTAGACCAGTCGGTTTGTCCAGCTTGATCCCTCTACTGCTGCAGCAGTGATTATCCAACATACAGCATTCCTTTGACCATGGTAAGAGCAGAACACTCCAGGGGATTGCTCCAACAGGATACTTTAAGCATCTAAAAGCAAAGTACTGCGCATCAGCTACAAAAAGCTGGAAGACCTCAATTCCCACCTCACTGCTTCAGTCACTTGGGAACAAGTGCTGAATCTTTAAATGCCATTCAGAGATCACAGAGATGCATTGCCATATCCATGATGATTCACCATTTGTTCACTTGCTCCTTTGTCAATCAGAACAATCAAAGTGATTAATAAATCCCAGCAGTTTCAAAAAGGCCTGCTGGACATTCAGAGGATGGTGGTATCTATCACTTTGGGAGTTCTAGAGGCCACCCATGAACAGCTACTTTTAATTACATTTAGCCCCCAGCTCTTCACCTATGGAAGGAAGATATTTCTGTGATGATTTCATAGGTTTGTGCCTTACTTAAAGGAGACACACTGAGTAAAAGCCAAGTGCAGAATTGCTGACTGACCAACTGAACAACAGTCAAAATCTGCATGGTCTTTCCCCACATTTTTACACTGGCTTAGCCTCTAACATTACTTAAAGCATTCCCTACTGCTGAGACTAACCTGACTTATTTACGTATTTATCCTTGCGCTGCTCCAAATCCCAGCACAACAGCTACCTCCCAGAGAACAGGGCTTTGTGGGAAAAAGATTAATCAAAACAACTCACAAAACCAGATCCAAATAGATCTGTTCTAGAACTGAGCTTCCCCTCGTTCATCCACACAAACACTGCTGTTCTATGGTTTATAAAAGTAGCTGTTGGGCACCTGCCTAAAAATAGAAAGCTCTGAATTTTTAACTTCAAACAAAAAGCAAACCAGATAAATTATTCTCTGAGTACGCTCTATCTGATGCTGGAGGGTTGTTTTAGAAGTTAGCTAGTTATTAAAAAATATAATTCCCCTTTTTATGAGGGTTCCCTGGCACATAGTTGGTAGAAAGACACGTTAGGTTTTCAGGGTGAAAGGTGCTTAGAGAACATAATCATGGCGTTCACTTTTACGATACCTGTTGAGCCTGTGAGGATGAATACACCTGATTGCCAGTAGAAATACAATGACTGGCCCTTTCCTTAAAAAGGAAGCACCTTGCCCCATCTTCTGGTCAAAAAGTGGCTGAACAGGACGCTGAGTTTTGCAGCAGGCCACTCCAAGCATGCACACTCAGAAGTACCAGCGATGAGGAGTTCAGCGCACTGGGTTTGCGAGGGGATGTCAGCAGATTCTAGGTCTAACCCTGGCTCTGATATGGGTTCACAAAGTACAGTATTGGTCTGTAAGACCGCAGAGTAACGGCGTTCCCCACAGCCCTGAGCAGAGCTCCTCGCTGGCCACCACTCACGAGGGTCACGTTAGTACACGTGGGGTAGGAAGGATGGAGTGCTAATGTAGCCCAGTGTCAGCATGTCACTTCTTAGCTTCAGTAAGCTAGGGATCTTGTGTCTGCGCTGAAGAATGACTCATTTCAAAGGAATGTAGGTATCAAAATGCAGGCAGTTCTCCAACTACATGCAAGTCAGACTATCTGTTTCTTGCTGATACAAATTTTCACACACTAGGGGAGAAAAGTGCTGGTTTCATGCATCACTTTGCACTGGATTGTGTCCAGTTGCTTTACTTATCATTATGCAACTTAACCCAGGGCAATTCAACACCCAAAGACAAAATTAGAAATACATAAATATATTTGCATGTTTCTTTGCTCTCCATAACAATATTTGTTTCGCTCCCCAACCCAAGATGAACTGTACAGCACAAAACAAAGGATAGAAAAAATACCAATGATTTGATTTTTCTGACCTGTTTTGCCATTTATTGTTGTCTTCCATAGCAGATCACGTAGGACTATTTCAGTTTAAAATAAAACTACTATCTTGGTAACTGGGAAAATTCCTACACTGACCAAATCTACCACAAAGCAGCCCTAAGTCAGAAAATTTTCAACTGACTTCCAGTAGCAGCGTTGTCAATACAGGGATAAGCAAGAACTCGGGACTAACCTAAGCCCAATTCTGGTTTTACCAAAATGAAGAATTTACAGAAAAACTAAACCAAAAAGAACTGGCCTGTATTTAAGTACAATGTTTCATCCCCAGAATTAATTAATGGTAATTAGCAAGTTCATCCAACACCTTATAAAGTCACTAAAGATATGAGCCTTGTTTTACTCATAGGGAAGCAGCATCTTAAAGAACATGTAAGAAGAACTTTGTGATACACCGTGTGGATCTGATTCCTAGATCCACTTGTAATGAAGCAGTTTGTAGCACAAGAATCTATCCAACAGACACTGAGGCAATGTCACAATTTGCCCTTTCAGCTTTATCCTCCTCCTTCGCCCCCCTCTGAGGCACAGCCCGTCACTGGAGTGCACGTGTGGCAGACTGCGCAGGGAGGAACCGACATAAAGTGCACGACAAATAATCGCTGTCCAGGGTCACCGGGAGGCTCAACATCAGAATCAGGATTCAGATATCCCATCCTGGGTTTTGCCTATGTCTCTCTGATAAGTGTAAACAGTTTAAATATAAAGAGAGGAGTTAGGGGGTGGCAGAACTACAGTGCGTACAGCGCTGGGTCCAGCCCTGCACGTGCTGTTGGTCCCTAGCAGAGTGGATCCTTACTCCTAAACTCAGCTCATGAACTACTCACCAAATACCAACCTGCTGCCTTACCTGGCGGGTCTCAGGAGTGTCCTGTTTCCTCCCCATACTGAAAATTGCCACCTTTCTTTGACCATACATTGAAATGTTCCTCTTTTGACTGAAAATTACATTAAAGAATCTGGCTAATATTTGAAGAATATGACTGATAATAATGACATCACCTTAACAGAATCTTTTATTTGTTTTGACAAAGACAGAGCCCACAAAGTAGATTCCACTAATAATTCAACAGTTTTAACCATGCTGAGGTACAGGATGAAAAATTTATAGAGCTTGGTAAAAACAAGGACACTATTTAATTTTAAATTAAAGTAGTAGAGAAACAAAGAAAGGCTCAATTCATACTAATGATCCACAGCTTCTGCAGCTATCAGATCCACCTCATTAAGTAGCTTCCCAGTGCTAATTATATCATAATTTTAATGGGAAACATTTGTCTTATTGCGGTCCAGATTCTGTTGGCACTGGAGTCAATGGGAATTTTGCCACTGACTTCAATGAAAACAGGAAGTCTGGGTATAGTACGCATTTATAAATATCGTATGTGTGTCCCTAGAATTTAGAAATGATTGCTTTGCTTGGGAGACTGAATCTCACTTCAGTCCCTGTAAAAAGCCATGGAATTTCCTTGTCTTGGACCCAGGAATGCTGTGTAGGCACTGCATTGTATTTGTGCCTGTAAGGGAAAGTTCATTTCATTCTGCAATCTCATCTGTTCTCTAGCCAATATAGAAACGAGAGCAGCAGCCTCTGAAACAGGCTCTGATGTCCAGCTATCACCAGCCAAAGTCACTGTCACTCTGCTATACGAACCGGCAGGACTGGAGGGGCAGGACACAGGGATATTACTCATCTTGGACAGATCCTGGGGATACCCAGGGTGAGATGCGCTGAGGTTTCAACTAGATCCATTTGCCCAGAAAAACTATTCCTGGTCTGAGGGATTCCTTAATGCAGGATAAAACCACCTGGTTGCCAACAGTTGCTACAAAGTGCAGTTCTCTGAGCATTCCCTTCTTATAAAGCACAAAGAATCATGAGGTCTGATACAGTTACCACACACATACAGGGTCTGTCTTTCCACACACAGGGGAAAACCCTTTCTGGGTGCTACCAACTTCAAAAGATCATTTCTTTCCAAGTATTTCAATTGGGAGGATTTAAATACAAATACTAATTTAAGAAGCCACAGTCCCAATGCTGAGAAATTCAGAAGTTTTATAAGAATAAAAAGCAAAGAAAAATACTATACATAGGTGCATGTATTACATTTCAGTATGGTCATACTTAGTAAAATAATACCAAAAACCCTATTGTATAGGCTCTTTCCCCATATCAAACAAAGAAAGAGATTGATCCCACAATCTGTGTTCATTAAATTCCCACTCACTCTTTACCAGAGCTCTATTTAGAAATTTGCCAAGACTCCTGTTTCCTATAACTTCACAGCTGTAGAGTTTACAATCCAATTCACCGCTGAGCAAAAGTTGCCTGCAGAAATGTCAGATGATGCAGATCTCAGAAAGATCTGGAAAGTGCTCAGTGTTCCTCAGAACAGAAATAGCTGTTACCACCAGGGAAACATTCCTACCACATATGATGCAAAGAAACAGACATTCAAATATTAATTGCATATATTTAAAGGTTGGTACAATACAGACAGCGCACGACACTTGTTTGGGAAGTGGGCTAATCGTCAGTGTTAAGAAGAGTCACTTTGCCCAAGGTTTTCACTGCACCAGCAGCTTCTACTATGGTATTTACAGACAGATCTTTCAAACCTTGCATTCAGTAAGCAGCTCTTTCAAAAAACTAACTCTAGTAGTCCAATGTTATCAGCTACAAGATAAAGGCAAAAAGGCGTTTTGTCTGCATTGGGCAGGAGACATGCTGTTAGCTCTGCTGCAGACATATGCTCTGGGCATCATCAGAAAACACATCCCTTCTCCCTAGCTTGGCAAGACTGCACTTTCTCACCTGCATGAAAAGAAAGGAAACGTGATGCTGCTTTTTTACCAACACTACAGAGAAAGGAGACAAAGTCCTTGAGAGTTAAACATTGGATGCATTTAAAGAAAACACCTTCCGTGTATTTACCTCCAAACATCTTTCCTCAAACAAGCACAATCTGATAAATTTTGAAACCAGTATGTGGGATGTAACCAACAGGAGAAGCTAGAGAGAATTTGGATTCCAGTGGCTCTTTTGGATATGAAGGCAGAGTGTATCACCCAAACACAGAACTCAGTGTTTTTGTTAAATATAGCCCTAAACTCTCGCTATGCTTGGAAGTATGTGTCAGCTTTATCTGCATTGACCAGTCTGTAATTTTACACCCTGTCAGGGATCTGTAAAAACAGTCTTAACATGAACAAGGTCTGTTTAGCTTGCAGAGAGGCTGTACTTTTATAAAACCCTGGGGCTGGAGTAGAAGTCATGGTCTTCTTCAATTTTGTACTGTTGCTTTTGCAGCAGGACCTCACCATTAGTGCTGTGAGCAGCACCACAAGCCAGATAGTTCTTAAAACAGTGTCATTCAGCTCTGCTCAGTGTAAGTACAGTGGGAGTAAGATACATGATCCTTAGAGACTAGAGCTTTGAAGAAAAGAAAAAAATTAAGGGTCTTAGAAAGATTTTGATTTTTCACTTAAATTTTTTTGTGGAATTTCCCACTGATGAGAGCGATCCATTAAGCTTCTCTTATTTTCTACTTAATTCATTGTTATTAATGAATTTCACTAAATAGCAGCAAAATTTAAGAATCTTCAAGGCACCATCCTTTACTTCTGAGATTCTTAATATTGATGCCATTATATTTTAAATTAAATCTTCTGCCATGATCAGGTAAACAAGTCTGTCGGTCACTAAGTATGCATGGTTCTCTTAAGAGTGGTGCTAAAGCCATCATGGGGATTTTGGGTCAGCTGAGACACAGGATATCTGATCCAGCTGATCTGAACTGGAATTTCCTTAGTAGCTGAAACAGTAGAGGACAAGCTGAATTATCAACTTCATCAGACAACTTAAAATGGTCCTAAATTAAGTGGTGGAGTTAAACATACTGATTTGGTTTTGCTAGGCTGGAGTGCAGGGAAATGAGGATCACTTTGAAAAACACTGTTTGAGTCAAATTAATTTGATTCTTCTTTTTTTGTATCTTAAGCCTTTTTCACCCTAACACCCTTCAAAATAATCAGGAGAGAGACATACATAGAAATCTCATGTTTGTCGCTTTAATTGTGCACATTTCTCATCTATAATTCTAGGCTTTTTTAATCTCTTCCATCTGCTCTGCATGTGTTCAGCATTCCCTGGACACAGACACTTTAGTAACTGTATTAGCTCAGTTCTGAATTTCTTACATCAAGCCCATGTCATTACAAGCAAGTAGGTTTGGCTATTTAGGCTTACTCCTACTGCTTATAGCAAGGCTGTAGAATTGTTGTAGCAACTGGCCTACAGGCCACTGCTGGCACTTCGGAGTACACGCTGTAGAGTACGCCTCAGGGAAAAAAATCGCTTGTGTATTTCAGTGGGGTTTACCCAGATTATTTTATATAAACAAGGAAAAGACTCAGTTATAATGAGGCAGTGTCTCAAAACAGATTTTTCTCTTTGGAGAAAACTGAATTTCAGGTTATTTTTCTTCCTAGATGCACCCAGCACAGCTGAGTTGGGCCATGTAATGTTGGCTTCTGCTGCCCTAAGCCAGCTGCAATGTCCCCAAGCTGCCGTGGGCTCTAACCAGGCTTACTGGAGAAGCTGAGATAACAAGGGCCAAAGAGCCATGCCGTCCTCCCATCTCAAATCCCACGTCCCAGGCAAGATCCTTACACAAGAGGTACTCCAGAGTGCAGTCTCCAGAAGGTTTATGGATGTTTCCCTCAATAGAATAGCATAAAAGCAACTGTGGAAAGGCAGTTAGAGCATTTTAACCTCTAAAGTTTGCACTTTTATTTTTCATTTTCCTGATTGGTTTTGTTTTTCTGAGAGCTGTCTTGCTATTTTTGCCATTGTTGTTGTTTACACAGTTTTACTTGGAAAGCTATGGGGTTGCTGAAGAACTGGCAGAATTAGGACGCCAAGATACAGTGAAAGAGATGCCTGATTCTCAGACTGTGCTTTTCATACTTCTAGCTTCAAAACTGGGTGGAATCCAACTCCACTCACCCAAAGGAAATCCTCCTTTTGGAAGGCAACGTCCTGGCCATATCAGCAGAAGATAAGTTCCCATGTTACGCTTTGTTTTATTAATAACACTTAGCTAAATGCTGTCGACATACCTGGGGTGGAACTAAAAGTCTGTTCTGTGAATACAGGTGGTACTGAAGATGTTCAGGTGAATACCCTAGATGAGCAGGTCACGTCTATGTCAGAAGTCCCTCTCCCTCAGATCCATCAGAGTCACTGCTTGTCAGAAAGCTCCCTAGACTACCTCTGTCAAGATGGAAGCTAATCATTCCAGCTGCCTGCATCCATAAAGGCACTGACAGAACCGTTTACTGGTACTTTACCTGAAGAGTGGTGCCCTTATAAACCAACCTGGAACAACTATCAAGCATTATTCAATGGATGCTTCCCTATCTGATTTGTAACACCTACATATTTAACAGAAAAATATGCTTGGCTGCCCAGATATTCATGAACGTTAAACCATGTCTAACTTTGTACTTTTCTCCAAAGCATGACTTGAATTCTTCTACTAGTTCTAATAATGCATACCCTTTAATTCCTATGCCAAAAATTTCCATCATTCATAACCAGAAGCATTCATAATTTAAATGACTGTCTCTGCTGTGGATGACACCATCAATTATAAGGTTACGTGATGGGGAAGATCTTCTGCACTGATTAGCAGGCATTTTTCAACATTGCTGTTAAGTAAAGTTTTATATAGCTGTAACTTTCAGGAAATAGCTGGGATTTGGTAGTCTGAAATCACCTCAGATATTCTGAGATAACATCTTTGGAGGACTGCTTAGTAAAGGCTTCACATTTCATACAATAATCAAATTTCAGCAACAACACATTGTGCACAGGCATAATTAACATTCCAGCAAAAATCGTTAGTGCCAAATTTTGCCCAGAACTACAGGCTGTACAGCCCAGCTCAGCACTGTGTACAACATACAATACACTTGCAAAACAGTCTTCCCTACTTCAGCAAAGCACTTAGGCACATATTCTGCCTAACACCTGCTTCCATCCACCTCCACTCAGAAAAGGACAAGCCAATATGGAGAATTCAGGAATCAGCAAGATACCTTCTGCTCTCACCTTCTGGATTTTCAGACCAGAAAACCTCCTTTCATCTGGAGGTTGCTATACAGTATATCCAAATGCAGAAGGGAAAAATAATGAGTCAAACCCTTGAAAAACTGTAAAGCTGATACAAGAATCTAAAGGGTTTTATTCACCTATTGGTTGCCTATGCATTAGAAAGTTACTCTGCAAGCTGTCTCATAGACTGATATATGCAGTCAAGCATCTCCCCATTTACAGCTGGCAGGCCTCGTCTTGTGTGGGCAAGAGCTCACGGCCGATTTCTGAACAGTTCAAGGACATTTTCTGCTACAGCAGCTAACCATCACAGCCATACTCTAATCCTGTTGAGACAGAGATGGGCCTCCTGCCCTACAGCTTCACCTATTCTCTTCCTCCTCGGTTTCCAGTTTAGTAGGGCTCCTTTTTGAATGTATCCTTTTAATAAAGCACAATCAGTGCTATAATTCAGCTCAGAGGGAGGCCATTACCAACCAAGGAAAGATTGTTACATCAATCTGTCACCAGAATACATTTATTTTTTTCATTCAGAGCAATGGATTTGAAGTGATTTACTTCACACCTGACTGCAACAATTTGCTAATAGGATCCATGGTGAATAGAATGCAGTTTGTCCATAAATGAGCACTAAGAACTCACATTTTCTGTCTGTGTTGCTCTCTGCTATACAACAAAGCTTGGAATCACTGGCCTGTCTGGACACTGGTATTACTCAGGAGCTACAGCACAAATGCAGCGCTGTATGGGAAGAACAATGCCCGCTTCTGTCTTTTCATCCCACTGATCCTTTCAATATTTGAACAGTGGAATCACTTTATTGATGCACCATTTGATTAAACCAGGCTTAGCTCTCAAGTGCTCAATGAATTCTTATTTGTAAAGACCTAATGCTGTCATATCCGATGCCATTATGTCTCTAGTACCAATTTCCATATTAATTCAGCTTACTTTCCTATAGTCCTCATTCTAATTATTGTCAGTGCTGTTGGCAATGTTTAGTGGGGGTGGAAGGAACGTCTCTGAGTTCCTGAGTGCGGGTGCGTGCCCCGGAGACATGAACTCCACATTTGGACAATGCCCAAACACACATCAGCCCCTCATCATGCTCTAGTTTCCATAGAAAAGAAGCCCAAGCACACAAGCTGTCCTGGAGCTGTGACAAGTTGTGGCCATTTCCAGATCTCAGCAAATGCAGGAGCGGGGAGTTAGGTCACACCTCACCAGGCACCGAGGAATCAGATGGCGCACGGGCTTGGTGCACAAGGAAAACATCTCAGAGAGTCAATCTTCTGTTGGTTAGCATTTGGGTTTTTTGAAACCCAGATATCCTTGAAATATATATATATCCTTGACAAGCAAATCTGCCAGAAGACTCGAAGGCCCTGCTTTATTCAGCACTACCAGTACTAGATTAGTATATACATGAATAACGACCCAGTTCTCATCTCACGCTCCTGCAATTACATAACTACCAGGAGTTGTTCCTGTTTATAGTGGGATACGCTGTTTACACAGGGTGATAAGGACTACACAAGAATATACAGACAGACTCAAAAACTTCTGAGTTAATTTCAAACACTTATATTTGATAGCCTGCTGGAACTGATGATTATTTATAGTGCTTATAAACCGCAGTCAGGGAGCAGGACTGTGCTGCGCTACGCAGTGTAAACACAGACTAATGTTACAAGTCCTGTAAAAAGGACCCTCTTCAGGGATGTTACCAGTCCAGAGCTGAAGGACCCAGCTCAAGACCAGAATAACTGTATCAAATACTGAATAAAACTTATGTCTTCAGCACGTATCTTCACTTCCAATTTAGCTGGGGAAAATTGTCTTGCCAGAACTGATTTTATTTCCTACTCAAAAAACATGATTATCCCACACAGACCTTTTTATTGGCAATTTTATTAGGATAGTTCCAAAAACAGTAAGCTTTTTTCTTCAGAATTCAAGCAGGAAAATTATTTGTCCTGTAGGCCTGTAATTTTTAAACTGTGAATAGAGTCATTTGGAGGTTCAAGTATTTTGTTCATTTATGGATGACTGTATCAGATTTAGCAGGCGCAGGAATCTATCACCTCAGAAATCATTCTATGTGAATGTCTGTCTTCAAAAAAAAGAGCTTTTTTCTTTCTGCATCAATGCATGAACGTTTCCAGAAAGCAACAGAAATGGAAGCAAAGTAGAAAGTTTGAATTCAGAAACAAAAGTCTCAAGCTACAGCTTGAGAAATCATCAATTTTACATCTGGACCATATTCCTTTCAAATTGTGGGGTCAGAATTGAAATTCTCTCTTGCAAATTTCAGATATGCAGAACCAGAAATTGTCTGATTGATGTAAACAATCCAATTGGCTTAAAAAATTCTTCTTTACACATGTAAGAAAAAGATGGCTGAAGAAATTTTGCCAATTAGCACTTTAAAGGGCACTCAAAGTTGAAAAGTTAAATCGTAAATTCTTAGAATATCTGAAGATCTACCTCAGAGGCTGAGGCCACTTGACACTAGAATGATAAAGGGTGAAAATAATTTACTTCATTTTTGTGCTCCGTTCAAGTTTGCAAGAATAAGGCAGATGCTGTTTGGTATGTGCAGCTTCCTCACCCCCAGAGCAACTGGTTTAGTGTTTTTCATTTTCCATCATTTTACCGGGGTGGGGAGGCAGTTGCAAAGTATCTAAAGATATTAGATTAAGTAATATAAACCTAAACCTGCTCACAAATATTTCCAGATCACTCCAAGAGTTATGCTCCTCAAATGACAGGAGCACGATGCATTCATACAATTACACTAAATTACATTCATACAATTGCTTTCATCTCACGTATTCCCAAAGCAAATTACAAGCTGAATGAACATTCCACTTTCACTATTCACATGTCATTTAAGAATAGGCTAAACACATTATATAAGGTGATTTCTGTTCTGTGACTGGTGACTATGGATATGCCGAGTGC
This sequence comes from Porphyrio hochstetteri, assembly GCA_020800305.1. Lineage (NCBI taxonomy): Eukaryota > Metazoa > Chordata > Aves > Gruiformes > Rallidae > Porphyrio > Porphyrio hochstetteri. The sequence continues at coordinate 16,242,683 of CM036920.1, forward strand.
TGGCGCTCAGGGAGATCACTCACAGGCCTACGCCAAGGGCAGCAGATCACACCCATCTGAATCAAAGCAGGCACTCACAACTGCCTGCTGTATTCTCATTATTCCATTGCATACACCGCTCATGTCAGCACTCAAAGAACAAGAAGCACATAGTCAGGAACCAACAGGGAATTTATGATGACCTAGAATAGTTTTTCAGCCTAAGGAGATAACTTTGGCTATTAGAAAAGTTAAGATGGAAAATGGAGCGTTCCATTAGAGGGTCCTCTAGAAGGCAATGAGGCTCACGCAAAGTGACATCCTCAAGTCCCAGAGTTTAAAATTGCTTTTAGTGGTAACCTGACAATCTGAAAAGGATATCTTCTCCTTACTTTTTAATACTTCCCCAGGTCCTCTCCTGCCAAGTTGGACAGCAGCTGGAAAGTTACTAACTGTATTTGTTTTAAGAAAGTAAAAATGACCAGACAGATGTTTTTGCAATCTCTAATGTAGAGCTTGAAAATAAAATGGTTGTTGGAGGCTGGTTGTAAATAGAGTTACATGATCCTTTTGCATTTCATCCTGCCAGCCAGTGCACGTGTTCTTGGATCTCTACTGCCTCCAATCTCACTGCAAAAGCGACTCCAAAATTTGCTGGAGTCTGAATGTAGCTCAACAGACAAGAGCCATAAATCATTTGATGTTCATGCTTCATCCTTAAAATTTCAGAGAACAAAAGGAATCATCTTGTTTAGAAAACAAAGCACGCTTTTGAAGACTGCATCCTTATGTGATTCGCACACAAAAGTTCAAACTAATGGCAACAGTCCACAGGCATTAAGGGAAATAACAGCAATCAATGCTATTTTTAAAGGGAAGAGTGGGGGCGAGGGGTTAACATATGTGGAATTAGCTCTGGGCAAAATGAGAAGCCATTGCATCTAAAATCAAATGCATTCTCTGAAACAGACACCAGAGACCAAATTCCCTTGTAGACTCCTGCAGTCCAAGAGTTTCAGCAGAATTTGGCCTTCCTCTTAACTTAGCTTCATTAGGTCATATCATGCCATCAGTTTTTATCTTGGACGCCCTACTTACTTCACATCAGTTGTCGACACTATGTTGGCAATTTTCCGAATTGGAGGGGGACAAAAGGGACAAAAGGGTGGTGTGTGTGCACAAGGGAGGGGAATTTTCTTCTCCTGTAGAATAAAAGTCATTTCTCAGAAGAGTTTGAGGGGGGATGTTTGTATCCCTTCTACCAGATGTCACCAGTGGCAACAAGAGGCAGTATTAAATATCTATCCATCAAATTCTTCTTGAAATTTTTCAACGTCAGCTGGTCAACAACCCATTCAGAAAACTGGGAAAGCTGCAATCTTGCACAGCCATCCTTAACCAACAGCTCTTCCCCTCACAAGAATTATCTGTCTGAAACTTTTTCATGGAGGCCAGGCATGCAGGATTTGTAAAAAGGAAAAAAAAAACCCCAGCCTTGTAGCAACAATTTTTCTTCTGTTTATCTGCAGTAAGTGAACTAACACCCCCTCTGTACACAGGATCTTCTGCAATAGCCTTTTGTTGCTTTTCCATCAGCTGCTGTCCATGTTGGACACACTGAGGTCTCACAGGTACCCCATGTGCCGGTTTTTCTGCCTCAGACTGTGATTTGTTAGCAGTTGGCTTCAGTGCTTGGCTAGGTTTGCCTTCCACCTTAGAGGGAGATGCTTTGGGAAGAAGATGCCTCGATACTCCCTCTGACGTTAAGCCAGTGTCTGCACTGCCACCTCTTCCTGTGCCACCACCTCAAGCTGTGATGCCAAGTGCACTGTCATCCCTCGCCATCCCTTACCCCTGGCCATAACGCTATCATGTGCTGTCAGCCATATGACTTGTCTTTCACTACTCTGCTGCCTCAAGCCGCAAGTGAGATCTAAGCTGACAGGCTCCTCACCCAGTTAGGCTGCAATGTTCCTGAGAGAAAATTGAGATGATCAAATTGTTTGTATGCTAATTTAGAACCGAAAAGTAACCAGCACAAAGGAACACTTAGAAACAGTGCTAGCCAAAAATTAAAATTAAAAAAAATAATGAAATAATCAGTTAAAAGGGATCAGAAGGTAGGCTGCACAATTGCTAAGGCACTCTTCACACGTCGTTCCCTGCAGTGATGCTGCCATCAACATTTTTCTCTCTATTCTGAAAGCAAAGATCTTTCAAGCAGGGCTCAGGGGCTTTTGTCTCAGAGACAGCTGGGTAGATCACAACCCCTGTGCTTCATACATACGTGACTAAACAGGATGTCAGAACCTTGCAGAATTCTAAGATTTTCTCTGGAAACATACCAGACGAAATACCCTCCCCCAACCAACTGTTCCATGGATTGACATAATATTATTTTACCTCCTGTAGCAACAAATTCACTGTGTGGTTTCGAAGTTTTTTTGCAAAACAACAACAGACCAGACGCTGGGGGGACAACACAACTATTCTTTTCCCTAAACACGAGCAATATTTGAACAGGATGTCTTCCATTTTTTTCGTGTTTCATGCTCTAGTGATGAAACTCTACCACAAATAGTGTCTAGAAGATAGCAAGTTAGCACATTTAAACATTCATTAAAAGCATCTCTTCAAAGTTGGTAAGTGTTTCATTTCATCTGACTCCTCGGATCAAGTGTATCACATTGTGGGTTTTTTTTTTTCTTGCCCTACATCAGATGAGGAAGTTGTGAGTTTCTGCTTAAATCAGAAGAAATTTAATATGACTCTGTCCTCTTCGCCTATCTGGCCACTTATCTTGTTTCGTTTGCAAATATCATATGTATTCTCTTGAGATAAAAATAGTGCAAGATGATTAGTTAGGCAAGTTCATTTGACACCATTCCCCCTTCGTGACGCTGAAATCTAAAATCTGTATATGGTATACAACTTAAAGTATATATATGCAAGCTCAGCTCTGCTGGAGACACACAGCCAAGTGCGTTCCTCCCAACCAGATTGCTTCCTTACCCAGTCCAGAAGACCACAAAGGTAAGCTGATTAGATCCTCTGCTTTCAGAAAATGAAACACAAAAGCAAAATGCTCTCTAAAATGAAAGCACATATGCAATTAGAATATTCTTATAACAGCTTCCAGTATGTTGTATCTTAACAAGCTAACATAGAATAGAATCAGCCTTCAGATCACAGGATGGAAAAAGACAGGAGCGATGCCCCTTGTTAAAAATGCTGCAGTTTTTAGGTTTTCCTTCAGTTCTTCCCTGTTTTTAATCCTGTCAGCAGTGAGAATTGGGTGAATGGCAGAGCTCCAAATGATCTGCCTCATGCTGAGAGGGGAAGTACTTTGTAGAAGAAGCCACTGGAACAGAATAATTGCTAGCAAAACAAAAGTAACTCTGCCTTAGCTGGAGAAGTACCCACTGGCATCAGTGTGAATTTGTCCCATTGTCTCCTTGCCCCTTCTGAGATATTCAGAAAGGGACAGAAATGATGGACAAAATCCTTGACTGCAAACCAACAGGTAGGGAGGCAAGCATTTATAGAATCATAGAATCACTCCTGTTGGAAGAGACCTTCAAGATCATTGACTCCAACCACATATTTTAGGCAAAGATTAAACCTGATTGTAGATCTTGGACCAGCACACTGACTGGAAATGGTTACCAGCACTGGTTTCCTTCTCATGCATGCTGCTTTCTGTGCTTAGACAGGGAGAAAGATGTTGTTAAAGATCGGCTAGGGACTCATGAAAAGGTGTTTCTGTTCTCTTGTGGCTTTCAAGAATAACTTTTCTGTGCCTTAGTTCCTCTTCCTTCACTAACGTGACGCTACTTTACAGTAATGTGCAAGTTTGACGCTGTAACCAGCCCGCGCTGGGGCAGTTTACCGAACTGTTAGTGCATCGCTGCCATGTTCACACTAAAAAAATTATTAGAAATTCAGGGCTTCCAGCATTTTCTGGAGTGACAGATACCACGGTGGCAAACCAGTGCAGCTGTTGGTGGCTGAACGGGACAAAGAGTGTATTTTGTCAGATGCTCCTGTATCACAAGAAAATGACTACTAGGAACTAATACTAAGTCTCAATGTTTATTAGAACCTCTGTTCAAAGCACATCAATATACTGAAATGCCAAGATCTGGATAAAAATCTGGTTTACTATCACCTATGTGGAATTAAAAGAAAACCTGACAACATACTGAAGAAAACTTTTCTATTAAGCTATTGTGAAATGTAGTCTTTTTGTGAAATGCAGCAGCCCAGCAAGCCAAATTGATAGTGTAATTATATTTATTGTTGCAAATAAATATAGGAGGAACTTACTCTACAAAGTTAATTTCCTTGAAACGAGTAAAATTATTATTCCTTATTCTAGACTATTAATTCTTTGAAAAGATCACTCACATTTACTGAGAATAATTTTTAAAATTCCAATTTCATTTATGCCAGATATAGTTCTAGGGGAGATACTGAGCCTTATCTTTTATGTATGCTGTAAATATGTGCTGATTTTAATTGACTAATAATCCACCTCCAGGCAAACCCACACAGAAGTCATGAAGATTTGTGGTGCTAGACACCTTTGATTCGCTCTCCCAGCACAGTACAGGCATCAGATCTTCCCGCAGCCCCACAGAATTCCTCCCCCATTACCCAGCTTTAAGTGGAAGCACCTGCTGCAGACATCTGTTACAGTACGCTCTGCTCACAATTAGATGAATAATGTCTCCCCTATCATATACTGTCACAGCAGCAACTTCAAATAGAGCCATGAATGAGGTAGAGAAGTCATTTTAATGACTAAGTAGCTCACATTTAATTTATTTTACAGTTCAACAATGGCCATGACTGACATCCTTTCTGCTAAAGATATTGAATCTGCTCTCTCCAGCTGCCAGGGTAAGGAATGGTCTCTCTGCAGCCAGAAGATGCATATCATTTTTATGTCTTAAGACGACATGCCTATCATTTTCTCCTTAGATTCCTTCCCCGTGAGATCTCTTCCTAGCTACGTTACAGTACAGCCCCTTGAATTCAGATGGCTCCCAAGTGGGTGGTTGGTGGGTAACATTCCCCAAAACACAGAGCAGCTATTCAAGTTTCAGTTAGGGTGGCTTAACTCTAAACTCTGACAATTTTTAAACCTAATAAAGACTTATATTTAAATAATTAGTCTTCTCGTTCAAAATGCCCCAAAAGGCCTCAGCTTGCAGAATTGAAGTGTCATTTGTGAGGCAATCCAGTCTCATTTCTATTATGAGATCCTTGCTGAGACCCAGCCCATTTCCCAAACGCTCGAAGAGCTACTGTGACTGAGAATTCCTTACTTTCCTACCAAATTGCTCACTGAAGTAAGGACTAAGTGCAAATGAAGTAAAATTACAAGAGTTGGTCTGTAAACCACACTAGCATCCTCTAAATACTTACAATTAATTGCATGTGACACATTGAATAAATCTGAATTTAGCAGAGTGTGCCTTGTAGCAGAAAACTCCAAATGGGCTGAAAGGATGTATGACCACAGGCAGAGGGGAAATAATCCACTAGATCTTCAAGGAGTGGGCTGATGCTTAAGACAAGACATACATATTCCCAAGAAGTACATACAGTAGTAGCAACTTCCAGGCAAAATATCTGAACAGATTCTGTTTCTTTCAGCTGCTGATTCCTTCAACTACAAGTCTTTCTTCTCCATTGTTGGTCTATCCAGCAAAACACCTGATCAGATAAAGAAAGTTTTTGGAATCCTTGATCAGGACAAGAGTGGTTTCATCGAAGAAGAAGAGCTGCAGTAAGTACTGTTCAGCTGCTGTGTTTCTTTCAACAGTGTAAACCTTTGAGCTTGCTTGGTCTCCTAGAAGAAACTTGCTGTTATTTTAAAAAGAAAACACAATTCCTGGTCTTTCCTTGAATCTGTGTGGATCTCCTCAGATAACAAGAGCAGGCATTACCAGATGGGATTTTTGGCATGGGTTTAAGAAAACCAGAAATACCAATACGCCAAGGACACATCAGAGAATAAAACTCAAGCACAGTTCTGCTCTATTTCAGGTTCTTTCTGAAGAACTTCTCTTCAAATGCCAGAGTCCTCACCTCTGCGGAGACCAAGGCTTTTCTGGCTGCAGGTGACAGTGATGGTGATGGCAAAATTGGAATCGAAGGTAAGACTTTTGGAAACTGGAAATTTGTGCTTTAAAATGCATGCATTTAGGGCTGCGTTTAAACTGTGGCATGAAGAGTACGTCCAGGTACTCTGGCCTGGTACATTCTGCCACAATTTTTATTCTAGCAAATACTCCTTTATTTTCACAGCTTTATTCCCATTTGGTCCCTGTTGCTGCAACAGCAGATTTAGGCCTGATGTAGAGCCTGTTCTTCCAGTAATAACAGTGTTGGGGTTAATTCTGCCCTGTGTCTGATCCACAGGCTCAATGTGCCAGATTTTTAAGACATCCTCAACACCTATTCATCTTCTAAATTTCCATTTCGGTGGTGGATGCTCTGCACTCCTGGCTCAATGTCACCATCAATTTTAAACATTCTACTTAAACTTCTTTCTTCAACTACCACTATCAAACACTGGCCAGTATTACTGAGTGGTTAATTCAGTAATGCAAAGACTGGTATTGTTTCTCAACACTGGAACTGCTGCAATGCAGCACGGAATTTTGTGCAAAGAGCAAATTTCACTGGGCAGTCCTATGAGAAAGAGAATCAAATTCCTAGGGAAAACCTCCCAGGGATGATGTGAACTGGCCAGGATGATTTCTTTTAGAAACTGCAGCAAAGGAAAATAGGACATTATGCATCATATATTAGAGCTGAAGTCACTGAAAACAGGGCTGTCTCAGCTGAACTAGGACAGGTGGCAATAACTCTAACAGTCACACGTGCTAATCTTAGCCAGTTTGGGAGGAGAGAGAGATACACTGTTGGAGGAATTTGCTTTAGCAGCAGCTTTTGCAGCTTCTGTTTATGAGTCCCAAATAGGGCATTATACTACGCAGCTCTTAGCCCTTAACCATTGAATCTCCTATTCTGAAATCACATCACTGATTTTTCCCTTTGGAATAATAAAATCAAAAACTCCCTTGTATTCAAAGCTGCAGGCTCAACCTAATTCATTCTCTGCTTCTTTGACTATTCTCAGTTTGTAATGGGTTAAAGATAGTTTACCTTTATCTCAGGATTTCCCACAAATATGATTTTACAGGAGCAATCCTCCTCTCTGCACTTACTCTTTTTAAGGAGTGAAAAATCTGCTACGCCTCCAGAATCTCAGTTTAGCAGTAGCTTGTGCAGTGTTATAATAACTATGGGAGCCCTCCATGGCTAGGAGTTTAAGTCATTTTTATCTCTCTTTTCTAAAGATGTTAAAACCCACTTTCATCTGGTTTTACTCTCTGCCTTTCTCATTTTCTTCCTTGACAGAATTCCAGTCTCTGGTGAAGGCATAAACAGCATTAGACCAAAGGCAACCTTGGACTGACTCTTCCAATTACCTCGTCCAACAAGCACTTCACACTCAGCATGTGTTTGTACATTTTTGTATTATTTCAGGCCTTAACAATTCCCCATACATCAAGTTCACACAGGGAATTGCTGAGAAATCTTGCAACGTACAGATGTTTCAGTCACGTGGTAGTGTTACATTTCCACTGTAAGGAAGGCACTTTGTGATTTTCAATCACTACTAATGTTGAAATTGTGGCTGGAAGAACGGGAGAAAAACAAATATTAATAAAAAACCCAAACAAACAAACGATTTGGGGGGAAAAAGCTGCTTTTAGAATCTTGTTTAGGTTTTCCATCCTTGACCATGCTGACTTGCCAAGAGGGTTTTGATGATCTTAAACAATATGACAACTTTTAAGGCTTAATTGTACTGATTCAATTGAGTTTATTTCTGCTTAATTCTCTGATCCTTGAGGAAAAGCAATGCTAGCAAGATAGCTAAAAAGAATTTATATCAACTCCCAATCCTGGGCATGGGAGAAAAAAAAATAAAAGGAGTTGACACATAGCTCAAAGGGGAGAAGAAGTTTGTGGGTAATTTTACAAAATGAAGCACTAGGCTACAGCACGTATCATCAGAAAGTGTTTATGGCTGAAAATGTAACTCTCCCTTAAGAAGATTTATCTTTCATGAAATCTAAGGCAGCTGTGAGATAGAGGAGAAGGGTCTAATCCCAACTCTGACACTGCCACAAGTCACGGTCCCCTGACAACATGGGCCACAGGCCTGGAGGTTTTTCTGGGAATCACAAACACGTTGCTTGTTACCTATTACTAAGGACAAAACAGTAATACTTGGCCATGTTGGTGAATTTCTGTGTTTCCTACAGATGAAACAACAGCCAGTTTCACTGTCTGATTACCTGCAAGGTCTGTTACGTCGCTAAATAATGGCCATTATTTAATTCTTTCATTTAATATATGAATAACCATATACAGAACCCATAATCTTAGCCATTTTCTTCAGTCTAAAAATTACCAAGAACTACAATTTCCTTTGATAAGTGTCTTACAGGATTTAGAGCTAGTTATAGCATTGCCTTCATTAATGGACGAAGTAAATAATGCTTATAGTTAAATGCAGAGCTCAGTGGGCTGAGTGGATGTTGTGCCTTTCTGGCTGAGTGGGTTGGAAATTTCCCACCAATGTTGAGTTGTCTCCTTTCCCATCTACCATGAGGTGGTTCCAGCTCAAAAGTAGACTGTCATTTTAAAATTCCCTGGTGAAACTGGATAATTACAACATAATTTGGCAGCTGTTTTGAAGAAGAGCAGAAACAAAGGCTTTTGGAACTTTCATGTAACATTCAGTGTCGGCATTTCCATGAATTGGGAGATGATTATGTGAGGCAAGCACAGCTTGCTGTACCCAGGCATGTAAGAGAGCTGCTTGTCACATTTCAAACAGCTAATGCAAAGGAGGAATTCTAGCAATCATACTCACTGAAGCCCTGGCAGAATTATAATGAATATAAATCCTAATTCTATCCCCCCTGCCTTTAATGTTAAATCTGGGCTTAAATTACAGCTGTTGTTAATTGCAGCACTGAAATGTTGTGCATAATGATGAGACTCTGTTGGTTCCCTTTACCTTATTCATCTTCCTATCTGCTGAAGACAAAAACCCAGAGCAACCCAGACCTGCAGCAATATACAGATGTAATATGTACATCAGCAGGTACTTCTCGCTGCCAGTCACTAAACCAGTGTGTCACTAGTTCACAAAGCAGATGGCTCACACAATACCATAGGTGACAGACCTGAGACTGCATTTCTTGCACATCTGAATGTCTCATGTGGAATGCAAGAAATGCAAGACTACACAGAAATGCTAAACTGCACGTCCCTGGCTGCTGCTGCTGCTGCAAGGGGGATTTAGTACTTCTGAGAATTGGGCAGTTCTTGTCCATGTCCCAACTTTACACAAAACTCAGAATTCTGTTTACAAGAAAATCTGTTGCTACACAGTAACATGTGGCAAGATGAGTTTTACTAAAATTGTTTATGCTACATCAAATCAGAAAGGATCTAACAACAGCCTGAATTATCCCACTGATGGCACGTTCTGAGGTTTAGAGTGAGACTGCCTATTGCTTCATAATTCCCAGGATGGTGGAAGTGTTGCTTACACATTTTACCTTTACTTCAGACAACTAAGGAGCAACCCAAAATGTGAGTGGCAGATCTGAGTTCCACTGAGCCCAAAGACTGTGAGCTGTCAGACACACCTCAGTCCCCCAATCTCCCAAAACTTCTTGTGAAGTAAAGTCATACTAAGATCTCTTTAAGTGGAAACTAAACAGAAAGAAATTAATTGTCCTACACAAGCACTCAGACAAAGGGTATAGAGGGTCTGAGCGTTGAACCCAGTATCCCCAATCCTCCCTAGTGCTCTCCCCACTGAATCCATCAGCTCTCAGCATCCACCTTATCTGGTCCTGATAGAGAAGCAGAATCATGCATAAGATAAAATCTCCTGCCTTTAGTGGAAGCCAGCTGCGTCCTAACTTCACGTTCCTTTGGAAATCCCAACCTAGAGCCATTTGTAAACTTGAGATTCTATTTCAGCCCTCCAACTGTTCAAAATCTCACAGTCATCTTCTAACAAGTAAGAGAGCACAGAAAGGGCAAGGGGATGTCAGAACATTCATTGCACACATAGACTGGTAAAGATTCTTCTTTGAGTTAGCAGCCAGCCCATGTGGAAAATGTTTGATGCAGCATCATCAGAGGCGCCTGGAGCTCTTCACACAAACAGTGTGGGCAGAGGGGGCCAAGGCTGGATTCATTTCCTGGAATGGGTTACTGAAATAGATACATCTTGATTAAATCCCTGAACAGACGTGTACCAAACATTTTCATGCTTAATTGTTAATATATTTTAAATACTTTTCCTAAGTGTATGCTGTGGAATATCAACTAATTGAAAGTGTTGACATTTCATGAAACCTCATTTCCATGTTACTTTTGCCTGCAAGTACAGAGATATACCACAACTTCAGATTGGCCTCTCTGTGCCGAAGGCCTATGGAGCACACTGTCCAGCTGCTGGGATATGGCTGCTCCGTGCTTATCAGCATGTCCTACACTCATGAAAAGAATGAAACAAGAGGTTCTGTAGATCAAGCTCCGGAAAAGAAAATCAGATCATCACGCTGGCTACAATATGAAAAGATGGTATCCCTAGAAAATGCCTTCCCCTGCAGTTATACAGATATTAGAGTTCAAAGGGGAACCCACGTCACAGTAGAACACACAAATACTTGGCTCCAGAATGATTTCTAAGTTTTCAATTTTCAAATTAGTCTGTTTATGTTCCAGTCTTCCGAATGATTTGGTAGACTAGACTTCTTTTAAATCTCTGTTTCTTCCTCCTCTGTGCTTTGCTCATGGCCACCCACCTGTCAACCTGTTATTCTCAGTTCCTTGGTTTTCTGTCACCTTAAGCAGTCCCAGAGAGATTTCAGGGCTGGACTTGACTGTCTTTGGTGCCACCTACAGGCAAGTTATCTTTTATCGATAAATACTCAAGTGATCTCAAAGTGGTCTCAGAAGGATTATTTCTTGAACGCTCAGTAACTGCGACACAGTTACCAGATCCTCTGATCCCAGGTCAAGCTCTCCATTGTTTCCTAGGAATCTGACACAAAGGGAAAGCTTGGTTCCCAGATGGAAAGACCAGATCATCTGGTTTATGTATCAACCAGTTCAGGATAAAATACCTTTAAAAGTAACTTTGTCTGTTGATTTTATATAGTCCAGAAAACTTTGCTTTCACAATGTTCAATTTACTACACAGCATGGATTTAAAATATTGATAATGCTCCTCCTAAGTGTTCTTCTCTTGAAGATATTGTCAAAGGAAACTAAGATGTGCAAGGTGAGGTTCTGTCTGTATTTCACATATATAGTTTCTGAAAGAAAAGTTTCATGTTATACTGACCAAGTGTGAGGCTTTACTTTAAATGTGATGGCATTACTCAAATATTATTTAAATCTGCAACGATACTCTGTGCACATTTATGTATGTGTGGCTGTGAAATGTTCTCCCAATGGCTTTTTGCACCTTTGTCCAGTTTCAGCCATTCCCAAAGCCATTAATTTCCAACAGATTTCATGAGATAGCTGAGCAGAAGATCCTATTAATAACTGGTAAGAGAAGATCTGCAACTTGAGCTTAGTTACTGTCTGAATCCAGATATCACAGATTTTACTGCTCAGTTTCACTCCTTACCATTAATTGATGTATAGTCCTGCGTGCCACTGAACTGACAAGCTTCATTTTATAAATGGACACATTTATTATTATGATCTAAAATGTGCAACTTGCAATGAATTAATATTGAGAAAATGTCTTCAGTATTAGACTTTTATAGCCTGAAGCACGTATTTCAGTAATTAGGTAACCAAAGCTTATATATCAGCTTATTAAAAAGAGTTTGGGCTGATTTAAAAGTTTTATCTGTGAGATTCTACTTGTATGTCAGATATGTCTATTACAAATGAATCAGTATTACTATTATTCGAAGACTATTAGGGCAATTGCAGGAGTAATGTTTCCTGGGTAATTCCTATCAGGATCAGCCCTTTAGAAGTCAGTCTCCTATGAAGATGTTGATTTGTTGCTATCTTTAAGCAATACAGTTTTATTTTTGTTTTCATTCCCAGATCAAAAATCATTCACTAGACTAAAAATAGGCACGAGCTGAGTGGATTTACTTTGTATGGCACTAAACCTTATATATTGTCTAAAACACCATGCACATTCCTTTGGGATATAAATATCTATCTGATTAGCTAGCAGGTCTGGTCAGCCACAGTAACTTATCCCCTGGGGTATCTGAGCCATCACGTGGCTCTAGGACTTCTGTAAAAGGTCGAGAGGACTTAACTAAATTCTATATTATCTCTGTCATTTGAAAAAGAATTAAGTCAGGAGGACTCTGCACATCTTTTACCTTACAGTTTTTTTCTGTTCTTGTTTTTTTATCCTAAAGATGCAGGATAAGATCCAAAATATTCCTTTTCCATCCATCCCTTTGGATAAGAGACAGTGGTGTGTACGCACACACGTGTGTGTGCATGTGCTGAAGGAACTGTGAGACAGATAATGAAGAAGAGGCTGGATCACAATGAGAAAACACTGATAGCACTGAAAACACTTGTTTCATGTAGGGATAACTGACACTCTGTGAAGATAAAAATAGCAGTTCTGCTAGAGTTTGCTTTTTATTATTGCAAGATTTTTTTCTAACTGAATTCAAAAGGGCTATTTTTCTCTCATCTTTCTTTCTATCACATAAATCCTATCCTTCCAGATCACAGTCATCTGTCTTTGAAGTTAAAAAGCAAGGTTAGAAAAACTCTTGCCATTCTTAAGAGCCTACATCACAGGAGAAAAGAAGGAGGGAGACACAGGAGGGAAGATGAATCCTGCCAGTGTAGAATCAGTTTTAACTCTGCCTTTTTAATGCAATGAAACCAAAATGTCATCAAGGATTTTTACATGTTGCGATGTAACACCCTCTTACTTTATTACCCTTATTGTCACTGAAGGAAGTTTTGAAGTTGAATTCAAAATGATTTACAAAGAGCCTTTGACATAATCTCAAGAATTGAACCAGGCTTGGAATTTCACAGCTATGACCAAGAACAAGCTGACTGCTTTCGGTACTCAGTACATCTCACTCATTTGTCCTCTCACCTTTAACCAGACTTTTCCTCCAGAATTTCTCAGCAAGTGCCAGAGCTTTGACTGATGCTGAGACCAAGGCATTCCTGGCAGGAGGTGACAGTGATGGAGATGGTGGAATTGGAGCGGATGGCAAGGCTGCCTGTTATTAAAGAGTAGTATCTGTCTTTGAGACTTCCTAGCAGCTAGCTCTAAGGCAGCTGTCCTGCTCCATACACTTGATGATATGGATCTGATTCTGAGGTGCTCAGATCTGCTCCATACTGTAAAGACCAACTAACACAGCAGCTGGTCTATATTCTGCCCTTGGCTACAGGTGGTCAGTCCCTTTTTCCATCAACAGAGATTCTTTCAGGACTGGAACCTGAATTGACTTTTAATAAAATTGCAGTATATAATGCCACTGCTTTTTACTACTAAACTATGGTACAGTGTGGTATTGGTTACGGTAACTGATAGCACTGGTATTTAATCAAGAGGTATATTTAATGCTCTGTACGGTTTTACATTGTTCTTTATGCTACTAGTTATGTTTCATACACTAGTTAAATGGTAGTACTTAGCACTAATTAGCTGTCAATTTGAATAGAAGACAACTGGATCCAGGGTGAATCCGGTTACTGAAACAGCGATACATTCAAAATTCCCCAAGGAATCGCTCGCCTTCCTGCCCACCTGATGGCACTATTGTTCCACTTACACCAAGTTCAGAGAGTTCTCTGCTCGATTTCATCCTAGTCGGAACACTTCCAGTATCCCACCTCCCCACTTCTGTCAATGACTTCGCTTTTCCAAATTAAATCCCCTCTGAACACAGGTTGCTAACACTTTGCTCTCCAGAGGGGACCCTATGCCTCAGAACTCGGGAGCAGGATGGAAGTCTCCGGAAAGCTCTGTGGTGCTAGTTTGCAGTTGGAGAATAAATCCCTTTTGTTGGGTCCTCTCTGCACACTGGATGCCCTTTAGTGCAATCCATAGGGCACTGAATATCCAGCTGCATTTGGCAAGCAGCATGCCATGGCCCAGAGATCCAAAGGAGCGAGACATGGGGGTACCCAAACACACGCAGCAATCGATTAGGATACAAAAATGAACTAATTGCTAAGAGGACACTAACTAGACACTATGATATACGACTTTTTTAGGCTTACACGAGACAAAAATAGACATCCAAGCAGCCTTTTAAACATTCTAGATGGCTTTAACCATCCTGAACATTATAGTTGCAGTATGACAGTTACTCCTATACACCCTATTTGAAAAATCTGCAACTCTTCAAAAGTGTATTCTTAGGCTTTAGTCTTGCAGAAGCCTGTACGACAGCTGTCTTGTGCTGTGTTGGTTGGAGCTATTTAGTTCGTCTCCGTATTTGCAGATCAAAAATCTGCTCTTCAAAATTATCTAATAATGCTATAGTGGTTCTGATGCACAAGACATTTATGATATTATGGAGAAGGAAAAACATCAATACAATGTCAGGGAAAACATCGTATTACGCAAAATTAAAGCAATCTGCAGGACTTCACTGAATACTCAATAATGGGTTCATGAGATAAATGTTCGCCAAAAGTCTGTTTCTATTAACTCTAATGAATTAATCAGGCCCTAATATTGTAGGATTTTTCTTAACAGTGAAAAAAATAATTATCCATCAACTACACATTTATGATTTCAATTGTCATCTCAGGAGAGCAATAAACAAAGGAAATTCTGAGGAATTAGTAACTGCAGACTGACTGCAGGGCTAAAAGCTCTCATTATTGTCAGAAATGCTATGTCTCTCAGCTGATAGCATGTTTTATATTTTCACCATGTAACATGGTGCATTGTACCAATATTAATGGCCAAATGAGAGAGAAAGGCCCAGGCAGCTCAGATAATTTCTGAGTTAGCAGGCTGCTCCATGATTTTACCACACTTACTTCCACACTGATTAGCCTGCTAGGTCTACAAATCTAAGGCAATTTCACCACTTACCACGCCATTAAGTACAGTAAAAAATTAATGACCAGGTGAGTCTGATATCAGCTTCAGTGATCACTCCAGAAAGTTTAGAAGACCTTGTGACTACACACGTTTTTAGACCCTTCCTTCTTTCAGTATTACCACTTAGCAGATGGGTTGACTAAATGCTGTTCTCTGCCTACAAGAATATACTTTTTTCCTTCCTTTTCCTCTCTGTCTCTCTCTTACCCAGGCTCTTAGGTACTGTGAAATTTCTGAAACTGCTTCTCATGTGCTTTAAGAAAGCTCTTCAAACTGTGCCTGTAAGGCCACAGCTGGAACTACTGCTGCAAGATCATAAACATACATTCCCACACAGCTCCCTTAAAAGTGAAGAACACTCTTCTGGAACCAAAAATTTGAAGGTCTGAGCCCACAGCCTGTATTCTTCAAATGTTTCCATCCAATCCTTTCCACCAGACTCTCTAGATATGTAGCTGCTTTTTGTCAACAGAATTTTGGCACACACTTTATGTGTGTGTTTTAAGCGCTTGTCTGAATCCAGACACCTGCTCCTTCTTTACTTCAAAGGCCATTGCTGTTAAACAAGTGACTTTTGACAATTACTTAATATAAGGTTAACTCTAATTATAGGGTATTTTTACTTCATGCCTCACTAAGGGTTACACATCGTCCTACTGCCGAAATTAACAGCAGAAATCCCACTGACATCAGTGAGGACAGGCAGTGAACCTTGATGATCTTTAAGGTCCCTTCCAGCCCTAAGCATTGTATGATTCTGTGAATATAGAGATCCCTGGAACCACTTCAGTGCCATTCGCTCTCTTTTACCATGGCTGCTTACACCATGAAAAGCAGCCATGTGCCAAAAGCCTTTGGTAACAGTATAGTACCACTGCACATATCTTTTACATGTCACAAACAGCAGCATCCAGAGTATTTCACAGCCTCCAACCTTAGGGCACAGTTATTCATAAAATACACAGAAAACCTGAACGATGCAGACTTTTAAAGATCACTCCATCTGACACTGTCTATAATGATGATAGCAGACAGAAACATCTTAGACAATTACATTTAGAGTCAGAGGCAGAAAATTGTGTTACTGAGTCACAGAAGCACTTACAAATGCATTTAAAGACAAACACATAGCATATCGAATGCTGACAGAGATCTTCCAGGACAGCTTTTTAAGTGAAAAAAATATCCTGATCAGAGCCATCTCTGTGAATTAGTTAAGCTATTAATCAGTTATGTAAGTCTATTCTGCTATCATTTTCAAACAGAAATCAATGTCATTTACACAGAATGACAAGGACATAATTTAAACTGGGAAAAACACACAAGACATTTCTCCTAACATGAGAGAAGTACCTGTCTCTGTTTAGCTCCAGACCTAGAGTGCTGCAGGATGTAGCTTGTACCTTGGATTCTACGATCCAGATCTCTGGTCAGTGCTCTGGGTAATATTCTCTCTGTGCTGCAGGGAAAGAAAGCTTTGTCACTGAGGCTTCCAAGGCCTGCCTTTCATCCCTCATTGTAATAACATACAGTACCAGAAAAGTCAAATATAAAATCATGTTCTTCAACTTCTCTGTTAAATATGGTAAAAGACCTTGGCAGAAGCAACTGTTCAAATCAGATTCTGCAATTATTTCTACAGGATTACAGCATGTGCCTTAAAAGACAACCTGAAGCAACAGGCTATAACCCATTCTGTTGCAAAGGCCCTTTTCAATGGTTATAGCTACATCCACACCAAGATTCTCTGCCATCACCATTGAGACACTGACATTATTAATGACCAACCACCTAGGTTGCTGAGTATCTATTTTAGTTACTTCCAAACTCATTGCAAAGGTAGAACCTGTTATCCAGGATCATGATACAATTGTTCTGTCCCTAACACAACCAGGGCTGAAAGATGGGGTTGTATGGGTTTTAGAACAGCTGCTACAGCATCTCTTTACACTGATGTAGTTGGTCTCAGGTTAACACCTCTCCTCTGATCTCACCTGAGACAACTGCTGATGTTTCTTTTGCATCCGCTGGAGTCCTGTCTTTGGTTGGTTGCCACTGCTAATTAACTCTCTACTTTATACCAAACACAACACAAAGAGTACAAGACTAGTCCAGGACCTGTCAATGATTTGTCAAAACACAGCTTTCCTCTGCTTATTAGAGAAGTGAATGGTACTTGATTTGAAAATTGTTTTGTATGTTTAGATTCCAGGCAAGAAGTTACTAATAGGATCATTCTGTATTTCTCAGAACTACACTTTCAAGTTTAATTCTGCAAGTCTGAGACAAAAAAAAATGGCTTTAATTTTCCTGTGTACATTGTGCATAAAGACACCTTGGGGGAAAGCAACATAAGTAAAGTACATAAATCTTCAGATTAAAAGCTCAATAGCACTTTCAGATGTCCCCAAGGAAATTTAAAAAAAAAGCCCCAAACCAAATAAAAGCAAATAAACAAAGAAAAACAATTAATATTTTTCACACATTCCTGGAAGCTGTGCAGTACTCAAATTCTGTATCGGATTTTGCACTATTGTTAACTGTCCATTCCCTAGCAGTGCATTATTGGGTGTTTTCTTTACAGCACTGCATTGTTTGCATAGTATCTTTTAGAAAATCCCCTCTGTAGATCTCAGTTTTTGAATCCCTGAAGTGATTACAATCACCTAAGCTAACACATACCCCAGAAACAAGGAAAACAGGCAGATAATTTAGATTATCTAATTAAAGCATCACTTTATATAGTATATTCATCCCTGATTATTTCATTCTAATTGTAGTGGAGGGAAACCTGTACTTCAGATGAAGGGTCATTAATAAATAAGTAAACCCCAGTAACCCTAGATTCCCACCTGTATCAATATACAGTGACATCAACTTGATTCTGAAATTCAGCTCTTTTAGGCTTTTGTAAACCATCTTGCTGCCAGCATTAGCATCACTTTTGTTGTCAGCGTTGAATTTCAAACTTTAAAAGATCCCTTCATAAGCAGTAACAGTGAACTTAGTGTAGCAATTACCTCACTTTTACCTGAAATCATGTTTTAATATGTCTACTACTGCTGAATACACCTAAAACCAGCTAAGCACCCTGTGTGCCTTGGCAGAGTGTCTGAGGTAACCAGGTGCCATTCTTTGAGCATTCGGTGCTTATATTTTAACACAGTGCCTGAATTACTCACAGACATATTCTGAGCTTCAGTATTATATGCTCGCCTTGATCTTTTCATTTTCCTCCACTTCAGTTCAATTTCCTCATTCTCATTAGCTATTAATAATTAGTGTCATATGGCAAGTCAAAAATTTAAACAAAGCAAGCAGTTCAATGAGCAGTGTGTAGGAGCAAAGAGAAATAAGGAAGCCTACTATTAAGTAACATCTATGGTACTATCATAGAAGTCTAAAAAAAACCCCCCTTTTCTCTAGAAACATCTTGGCAGTAAAAATGTCAAGAGGAATGGGTATAAAAACCCTTCTGTTACAACTCATATCAACTTGAGATGCTCATAAAGGAGAAAATTCACAACAGACTGCAGAAAGGTGCCTTTATGATGCAAGATTTGTCAGGATGATTCTGTAGGAAGCAGAGTGTGTGCTTCATTGCCACTGTCTGAGAGATCACAGCATCATGCAAATCTCAGGCAGAAAGCAGTATGAATAGATGGGACTGAACGAAGAAGGGAAATGGGAAGAACTCCAGAATATCTGAGGTCAGATCTTCAACCTGTACAAATCAGCACTGTTCAATCTACTTTAATCAGACAATACTAATTTACAACAGCCCATAGTTCTTAGGTTTAATAGGAAAGCGTTCTTGGTTACTGTAAACAATTTTCCCATTGAAAGAGGTAGCAGAGAGCATTCTTACGAGACAGCTGATATTTGGGATTAAAGCTACATCTGATTGATTGTGATTTATGCCTCCTTTTATGAATTTTCTCCACATCAACCCCCTTGAAGATGGAAACTGGTTTTGGTCTGAGAAGGAAAACCTCCTGTCTGCTGTTCCAAATTTTATTAAGGTTTTTTTTTCCTTTCCAAACTGAGTGTTCTTGAAACATATAATAAACACCCACTTATTTATACATACAATTTGATTTCATACCAAGGAAATAAGATTGCAAGAGCGGGTGTTGTAAGATGCATATAAATCTATCTCCACGCTAACAAAGTCTGACTCCTGCAACTTGAAGTTAGTCTAGTATTGATTTAACATAATTGAAAATATTCAAAATAGATCATTAAGTAGGCCACTGGATTATACATAATCTTCTGAGGAATACAGACAAGAAGATTAGTTTATTCAGCTTCACTGCATTTCGGAGGTTTGTGGTCGCTGCAAGGCAGGGGTAGGGACAGCACTGCAAGTCAGAAAATGGTCAGGAAATATGATGGTTACTGTAGGGAGATCACCCCAAATTACAGCATGCTTTCCTCTGTCCTAGTGACAAGCTATCTTTTTCAGAATGACACAGTCACCTATGATCTTTCATCCCCAACTTCCTTTATACATTCCAAAGGATCAACAGACTTAAGGGAACTAAACTAGGTTCTTTTCATGAGGATTTGACCACTGGAGTCGCCTTCCGATGAGCAGCTGTAAGGCCCAAAGGTTAACTGAAAAATCTTTAGCATACTTGGACGTTGATCTTTTGATGCCAGAGTTATATTTAATTAAGCATAAGTGGATTTATTAAAAAGAAATGTTCTTCTTGTCCATATTATCTTAAGATATAAATAGAGAGAAAAGTTTAATTAGTTAAGGAAGAAATTTGAGCTAGGTCTCCAATCAAACATTTGATCCATGAAACAGTAACCTAAGTAGTGGTTATTGTCACCTTTTGAATCCTTTATAAGCCAGAGTGGCAAGCCAGAGCCAACATTACTATTTTGCCTGGTATCTCCTCAGCTATTTTTCCTTTACCGAGCTGAGAAAACTATAAAGGTGAGCAGCTGACCTGAGATTAATTAAATTACATTACTGTGCAGAGCTGCACCAGTAGTAAGTACAATAACCCTTGTTGTAAGATTTTTTTTTTATTTTAACTGCTGGAATTACATATGGATGGACTTTATATAGATAAGTATCAGTTTTCTTTTTATTCTTGTGAGCTGTTGGGGGAGAAAGCAGAAGCAAACCTTCCTGACTTTCCTTTTTCCACTGCCTATATTCTTATTTGTATTGACCATGCATTCCAGTACGACTAATCATTAGATTAATGGTTACATAGAGTGTAAAAAGGTGTTGTACTTAAATAGGATACAGGTAAATGATGTAAAATTGATCATCAACTCACAGCACCATTTATGTAATCTATCTCCTTAAAAAATATTATTTCAGCACTGTTATTTTTAGGGAAGTAATGTACTAAATCTTCTGATTTCTTTAGGAATAGCAGCGATGTCGGTTTGATCAATTAGATTCACCTACCCTTAGAAGCCTTGTTAGCCATGTAGCATGCTTCGAAGTACAGAAAAAACAATTTGTTTTAAGATATATTTGCATTTCACAAATCTGTTTGCAATACACTATTTTGTACAGGTTTAAAATGAGCCTTACAGACATTCTAAGCTCTTCTGATATTGCTGCAGCTCTGCGGGACTGCCAAGGTGAGAAAACAATTAAGACTCTCAAAATCTACTCTTCTGTGTAACGTGTGGTGAGTTTAATTCAGTCCCAAGGGAATACTGAACAAGCACATACTATAAACAGATTTCTGTAATCTCTTTTCTCAGCTGTCACAGTGTATTTGTTCGTGACTGGTTTAGATCATCAGCTTGTAACTTATGCCCATGTGATTTTTTTTTTTTTAAATGCTTAGGAGGGTATGGTGCAGCGTGGTAAGATGCATCCTTTGACAGCCTTTATCTATCGACACATTTAGAACAATTAGAATGTAATAAAGCCGCATCCTCAGACCATTTATGAACAGAGAACACGGCGGTCTGGGGTTAATTTATTTATTAATTTATTTTCAGCTCCAGATTCCTTTAGTCCCAAAAAATTCTTTCAGATCAGTGGGATGTCTAAAAAGAGTAACAGCCAGCTCAAGGAGATCTTCCGGATTCTCGACAATGACCAAAGTGGCTTTATTGAGGAAGACGAGCTCAAGTAAGGATTTTCTGTGTTAACTATTTAGAGGCTATCCCAAAACTAGCACTTTTTTCTTTCCAGAACTGTTCTATAAACCTGAGTGCAAGCTACGCTGAACATTGATAAAACCTTCAGCAGACTGTGAAAGGAGTATTTAAGTCTATAATCCCTACAGAGAAATACAAATTATTAAATGCCTGCCTTTAGTGCTCAGTACAGGAAAAAAACCCAAACAAATTTTGGTAGTGGGCAAAAATTGTATCAGGGATGGACTTACAAGGCAGAAATATATTTAGCTTGCTACACAAAGCAGTGTTTGGAGGTCTTGGCTACTGTGGTAAATAATTTATTTATAGATAGCCATTGGTTATACAGCCAGCATAAAAGAACAATATTCTGTGAGACTCATAATCACAGTTGTTTTCTTCCTAGGTATTTCCTTCAGAGGTTTGAGTGTGGAGCCAGAGTGTTAACCACCTCAGAAACCAAGACCTTCCTGGCAGCCGCAGATCATGATGGGGATGGTAAAATTGGGGCTGAAGGTATTAACTTCTTTATGTACATAATAAGGCTCCTCAGGATGTGTTGTAAATCATGAGTGATTGTCCTTTCTTTGATGTTGATAGCACATTAATGAACTCCCAGTAATTTTACTGAAACCCCTGTAGCAGCGGCCTATTTAAAGGCAGAAACAGTCCCTGATCTTACAGGTTCATCTCTGCGACTCCTTATGCACAAGCAAGGAATAAAACCCACCCAGGCTGCCCTAAGGAACTTTCTCACTGCCACTCACACACAGATTTCCAGTTGTTTTGAAAGGAACGGCCCCTTATTCCTCCTCCTCCTTACTCTGATGTGATGCAGCACTACTATCGCTTGTAACACACAAACGTAGACTCAAAGACAAAAGAACCAGCCCTACACAGGAGAATCATCAGCACATAGATCAACTTCTTTGCAGCAGTTATCTCCCAACAGAAATTCCACTAGTCAGTGAAATCATTCACAGAATAAGAGCTAGCCATACATAGCTCAGTATTTCTTTTGCAGAATAAGGAGAAGACAAGTGTCACTACCTCGACACAACAGGCTCTGTGCATGGGGATGGACGCTACTGATCTGCAGCAGCAGGCTAAGGACCAGATAGGAAGGGGCAGCTGTCTTAGGAAGCAGCATATTGCACTCACCCCATGGAAATACCAGTGTGATTTAATGGCTGCTCAGTGCAGAAACCTCCTGATCCCATAATTCCGGATTTCTGCATCCCATTTGAACAGGAAGCACACACTCACACAAAAGGCTTGCAGCCCAAGGCAACTCGCCCCATGACAGAAGCAAGCTGCCTAGACAAGCATGAAAGGGGCTTAGGGAATAGCATGCAGGGAATGTGCTGGCGTGCAGATTCCCCAGGTCCCTGTGCCAGGAGGACAGAACTCTTCTGTTTCTTTCTTCGGAAGGAATTAAATCCAGTTCCTTAGGAAACGTTCCAGAATAAACACACATGATTTATGAAGCAATCTGTATACTAATACAGTCGTTCAGGGACAGGACTGATCAGATACTCCAACTCACAGAAGCCAAACATTTAAAAGATGTTCCAAAGAATCTTATTGTGCAACACAATACTGCAGTGTGGTACCACACAGAACTGCACAATGGGTTTGGCTTTAGACTGTTCTCTAAATCAACACTTCTCAACTGCTGAAGCACTACAAACAGCTAGTAAGATACACAGACTTGCTTTTCATTCTTTTCAGCACTTAACTTCTTCTTACTCAAATTCTCTACTATCCATCCCATTATTTTTGCCTGAGATCATTATTATGCAGAGAGAAGACTAAAACTACCCTGAACATTTTATTAATCCTTATAAATGTCAGCAAAACACTGCCTTTCCACTGTTGTTCAGAAGAGGAAGTTCAGATAATTTCTCTTCCATAAACATTTCTTCTCCTCTTGTCATCCACCAGGTAATTGTTTTCTGTTCATTTCTTTTCTAAATCTCTTTATATGTCACAAAGCTTCTACTCCTAATCCTTTCATTTTAATATTTTTACTGTAAATATTCTCTTATCTTTTGCAGAATTCCAGGAACTGGTGCAGTCTTAGAGGTTCAAAAGGATCAAACCGGGATGAATCTGCATGAGACATTCCAAAACTTTGAAAATCAGGTGTCCCTTGTTTATCTTGACAGTGTCTGTCATTTGTTCGTTGCCTTAGCAACAGAATGAAACACTGAATAATGATTTTTTTTTTCATTTCATTGTGTGGTCCATTTACGATGTTCTAAACTTTACTTTAGCAGACACTTCCCTTAAAAAATATACAATAAAAATTAATCATATACAGTAGCTTTTGTCTGGTTCTGACTGCTAAACTAAAAGTGTTAATCTCTCCAAGATCTTGATCTTATCAGACCTCCAAATACAGAGTATTTTTTGAAATCAGCGGAAGTTCTGCCTACAGACCTTCTGGATTAAGCTTGAAGTTCTCAAAACACTCAGATCTTTGCCAAAGACTAGCAGCTCAGATACAGTTGTGAGGTAGGTGAGGATAAAATCTCGCTGGCTTCCTAGTGAAGAGCTGTCTCATGTTTTTGCTAAAGAGAACAAGAAAGAAAAACCCACATGCTTTCCTGCAGTAAGAGTTAAAAGGAAAGCCTGCGTAGACTTGAGGTTTCAGATAACTGTGAGGCTTTAAAAAACAGAGGGGAAGCAAAAGATATGTTCTTGGTGGTACCTTCTAGCTTTCTCAACAGGGAGGACTAAAAGCAAGGAGGAAGAATTTGTAGAAATGCATGTTGAGAAAGCTCCAATGTTCTCTACCTGGTATTTCTGGGCTGTGCCTGCTGTATTAAAAATGTCCATCACAAAGCATCCATCTCTGGGGATGCTGAAGAAATGTCTTTCTACGAACAAGCGCTTCAGTCATTAGAGAAGAGAGATGTCTGGATGCTCTGATGGAGTATTTACAGAGTCACTTGTTTTCTCAGTATTAACGAGTGCTATGCACTGCAGTTCACGGACAGGCAGCTTGAAGGAGTCACTAGAACAATTAGGAGCAAACCACGTGGTTTAAAGCCACTCAGTTTCAATGCATTTCTTCCCTTCCTGCAAATGACCGTTTAACTGCATTTTTATTTTCTATTCAAAAGTCTCTATAAATACTGGTAATGGTGCAGAAAAACACCAAAACCAGAATGGCATTGTTTATGAGCTAACCAGCTATTCCTGGGTAAGAGACTAAAGGGCTAGAAAGCTTTCAGAGCAGCAGAGTCACACACTCTGTATGGTTAATGCTTTGATATGTTGGGCCCTCTGCTCTCTCCCAGCCTCTATTCTGCAAACCTAACAAAACAGTAACTGAAAAACTCCTGTTGGCCTCAAATATGTTCATCATCAAAGAAAAAGCAGTTACACAAATTACAGTCCTCCTTTCTGTGGAAAAAAAGTGGAGTGCCATTCTCCAAGGCACCCCAGACAGCTGCACCAATACAAATTCTGGAATGATTCACCCCTGAGTACTCACCTCCATGTCTTCTGTACAGCCACCTACTCTTTTGGGAGCCAAGTACTGGAGAGCCAGCCAAGAAACACCTACTGCCTTTGAAAAAAATAAAAAAAGTATTTATTAATCTACAATTCTGAACAATTAATGGCTGAAAACAGAATTTCAGTCACATTTCAAAGGTATTTTCAAGCAGCTTAACTTTGCATACAAGCTGCCTGTAAGCTGGTATGCTCAGCACAAAAATAATACAAACTATTAAAAAAGGAACACAGAATTTTAGTAACATTTTTCAACATTATGAAACATGCTGTCCTGGCATAAATCAGTAGAGTACCCATGAGTTAAAACAGAGCTACTCAGATTGACACAAGCTGAGGATCTGATCCATGGAGTTTCTCATAGCATAGGATGGATGTCACAGAATATTCACCAAAAAAAAGTGAGTTCTTGGCAGTGAAACCAGTGGGATGACAGAAGTTTCTTGGACTAGTTCACGTGTGAGTAACAAAAAAATTGTTCTCCATTTCATTTACAATTAAATGTCCTGACCTTGACTAATCATATTACATCAAGCAGGCAAATGCCAGTAAAATAGACTTTTCCAGTTGCTGTTGCACTCTGAACTCTAGCTCCTCTCAGCCCCTGCACCATGGACCTTGCGCAGATACCCAGAGGCAAAGCTCAAGTTCAGTTATTCTCCACCAAGATGCAACACATTGCTGGAGCAGGTCACTGGACAGAAGATTTCTGCAGCACCCTGGGCCCACAAGAAATCTATGAGTGACATTAGATCTTTCTTCATTTCCCAGGAAGAAGAATATATCACAGCTGTCTGCATCTGCAGTTCCTGTAAAACATCTGTACTATGAAATCTACTTAGACCCCATCAAGAGGCACGGAACAAGAAGACAAGGGAAGCATTTCTTGGCCTGACATTTGTATGTAAAGACTTTAGAAAAACTCTTGTTCAGCATTCACTAACTTAAAACATGTCTCAGTTGCTTCACAGAATCCCAGAATCTCCTGAGCTGGAAGGGACCTATAGGGACTATCGAGTCCAACTCCTGGCTCCACACAGGGCCAGGCAGGTCAGAGCATGGGACTGAGGGCATCGTCCAGATGCTTCTTGACCTCAGCCCAGCTCAGGCAGCTGAGAGGCAGCATTCAGAAATTAGCTACTACTGACCATCACAGGCTACAAAAAAGGTTGCAACTAGTTCACGGAATTACTACTTTTACATTCTATACTAAAATAATTCACGAGACACAAGAGCTATAAAACCACATTTGTAGAAAATACAAAAATACTTATGATTCCATTAAAATACTGTTCCCCAGAGTTCCAGTTCATGCTCCTATTATTAATATATATTATTAATACCATGTTCTATGTTACCCTGTCAGTGAATAGCTAAAATTAAAAGAATAAACAGTGGCTTTATCAACCTTTAAGCATAAAAACCACGCTTTCTGTATGTCAAACTATGACATATGCTGTGATCAGCAGGGAAAACTAACGTATTACTATAGCTCACCTGCAGAGCTGAAATCCTTTTAACTGTCTAGCTCTCTCCTCATCCTCTCTTCCCAGTTTTTCTTTCACATGTGCTACAGATCCAGGCTAGTAACAACACCTAGGCATTCCTGTTCAACACATGAAACAAACCGAAACATTTAAATACCTCAAGTTTTGCATGAAAGCAGCTTTTTATTTTTATTCAGTGACTTTGTATCCAAAGCTACTGCCTTCCTTTATGAAAACCCTGATCCTGCAAAACAAATGCATCTATTATTAAACCGCCTTTACTCACCATGACACTCAGTTGCTCACATTCCTTGACATCACACTAAGAAGCAATCTGGGGGAGATGAATGCAGGACCCCTGCAGTGCTGCGTTTTCACACAGAGGTACACAGGCCTGTTAGAGCATTAACAAAGCGTGCAGAGCAGGGATACACAGGCATTGTGCTTTTTGCTGGATCGCAGCGCTATTTTGTAATTTATTTGCTAAACTAATCCCAAACTGCTGAGTCTACACATTTGTTAACACATTTAGATTGCATACTGTCAATGGAACAGCTATTTGAGTTGTCAGCTGTATTTATTTACAGCTGCCAGCTCTAACACCCTGAGTGATTTATAGTATACCTTTTTGTTAAGTCTGCTACTAATGCAGTTAACAGAAATGCTCAAAATAGCACCTAGAAACAGGCTCAACAAACCCAAAAGTATGACTACACGATGCTGAAGATACTATTTCTTACCCCTTTGTAATTTCTTAACTAAATTGGAATCGCTCATGAATTTGTTAATTATTTGTCTCTTGATGCAGAACTTGTCCTGTCAATTTCTCAATGTATTTATGCAGCAGTTTAATTTTACATAATCATGGGCTAGGAATCACATTTCAAACTCGGGGTGATCCGATGCCACTTTGCAAATGTCAAGGTGTGGTGTTACGGCACATACAATTAAGAAGATGGGATGAAACTGGAACCACAATTGAAGTTTCTTCCTGCCCTGTTAATTTGTACATTAGAAATGTAATCAGTTAAGTTAATTGAATCTGTTATCACTTACTCTTTGTAGATTCTCACAAGTACTTCCACCCAAAGCAATGTCAAGTTACAGACGAGGTGGCACAGAGCAGAAATATATTTTAGCAATCACTACACATACATTAATTTCCCTCCTAAGGAAGGTTTGGAAGGGAAACTATTTAGCAATCACCAATTACAGCAAGTATCCACTGTCCAACCACACATCTCCACAATATGTCCCTCACAGCAGTACTTGTATTACAGCAGCAAATAGGCACTAGGATCTCCATTGTGTTAAGTCCTAAACAAACACACAAATCCACAGCAACTGCAGTTTTCTAATTTCTTTGGTAATAAATTAATTGATTATCAGTGCCACCAATTTTAAGAATTTCCCTAAGTGAGCAGCATAAAGAAGTTAACTTCCCCCCCAGGCTGCAGTATAACACCAGGGAGGGAGGGGGACACAACACACTTCCCCTTTTTTATTTGACATATTCAATCCCAACTGGATGTTACCAGAAATTCCCTCATCTGTGTTGCAGCCTTTGAACAGACAGACCGTGACTCTAACAGGCTGATCTGCACACTCTGCTGAATTTTAACTCACAGCTGTAGGGTAGGAAGCAAGAATTGCTTTATTTGGATACCTCCTCCTGACACATTTGGCCTGATCCTTACTCAGCTGCTGTTCAGTGAAACCCTGTGGAGCTCAGCACAGCAGGACCTTCCCTCATCCTGCTTGCATATGCTGGCAGGAGGCACCTTCCACCATGGCCTTTCTGAAAACACCTGCAGTAAATGATAAATCAGGTTCTCTCTGCAGCTTTGGAAACATTCCTGACAGCTGCTTGAGACCTGGCTGGCACTGACTGGAAATGTTCTGTCTGCTCCGTGGCTCGGCCTGTTGTACAGGCTGTGAAGAGCTGCTCAGCTCTTGAGAGGTTTGGGTTAAACACCATACCTCAGGAAGGTGACACCAAAGGTGGTGGAGAGCTCTGCACCCACGGAAAGGGAGTTTGCACAGGTCAAACGCCACATCCCAGCCTGAGAGCGCCTCAGCATGGCTGCCCCCCAGGCCTCACAGCCCCCCAGCACCTCCGTTTGGTGCCTTCCCTCCTCACAAGAAGCAGCCCCCTCTATTTTGTGCTTCACGAGAAGCAGCCCCCTCCATTTAGTGCCTCACGAGAAGCAGCCCCCTCCATTTAGGGCCTCACGAGAAGCAGCCCCCTCCATTTAGGGCCTCACGAGAAGCAGCCCCCTCCATTTAGGGCCTCACGAGAAGCAGCCTCCTCCATTTAGGGCCTCACGAGAAGCAGCCTCCTCCATTTAGGGCCTCACGAGAAGCAGCCCCCTTCCATTTTGTGCCTCACGAGAAGCAGCCCCCTTCCATTTTGGGCCTCACGAGAAGCAGCCCCCTTCCATTTTGGGCCTCACGAGAAGCAGCCTCCTCCATTTAGGGCCTCACAAGAAGCAGCCCCCTCCATTTAGTGCCTCCCCTCCCTCACAGAAGGCAGCTGCCTCCCTCAGGGCAGGCACCAGGAGCCTGCAGCCATGGCAGGGCCCATAGGGATGAGACAGCTGCGTGCTGACTACCAGCCCACGGCGAAGTAGTGGTCATCTCTCTTGCATATGCCACTCACTTTTTGAGTACAGACATTAAATATTAAATTACTGCAGTCTTACAGCATCTTTATTCCACACAGCGCTCCTACAGCACTGCACTGCACTGGCTTCTCAAGGAAGCCATAAACTGCTGAGGCTCATGGGGACTATCCAGAATGACGCTGCTGGTGCTGAAAGTGAATATAGACTGAGTGGTGGTAGGAACCGAAACAGCAACAAAAGTGAAAATTAAAATCTAGAAATATCATTTTCTCTCAGATTTAATCTGGCATAACTCTAAGAAACCTTACCAGTACATTTTTCTACATGACCTGGTGGAATGAGATATTCAGTTGTATCTCTGTACCTTACAGAGGTGTTTATTGAAGCAATTATGTAATTTGAGTTTATTTAGACTATTAAATGTCATACTCCTATAGAGAAACAAGGTAGTACATCTCTTGCTATGTAGCTGGTTTTACTTACAATTTATGTCATGCTGAATTTTGACTAAAATTGGAAAAGTAATAGAAAAAGAGTAATTTAGCAGTGAAATACTGCTACCTTAAAAGTAAAAACCCCAAAAAAATCAGAAAAATACACTGTATCTATTTATGGAGAAAGGATTACCTGCACTAAGTGATGCTGGATGAGACTTCCTTCAACATACTCAAACTTGTAGCTCTCATCTTTCAAATCTCGGCTTTTACCTCTAAAAACAAAGCGTTTCTACTCTTTTTCAGCTGCCAGGCAGCTGCGATGGGATCAGCGGGCACTGAACCGCGCTGCGCTGGCTCTTCGGGGAAGGGGCGTTGCGAGCAGCCTGCAGCCCCGGCCAGTCGCACCGCTGGCTGCGGAGGGGCTGCCCGGGAGAGGCTGTGCTGGGAAGCCCTGATGGATCCCTGAGGGAAGACTAGATCCCCGGGATCCCCCTAAGGTCTTGCGAGCCCCCTAGATCGCCAGGCCGTCACCAGAGCCGGTTGCCCAACAGCCCCCGCTCCTGCCTGGCACCTGCCGTTCCTCTCCTCGCCGGCGGGGACGCTGCGGGGCTCCCGACCCCCACCGGCCCTAGGAGCGCTTCCTGGCCCTCACCGTGCGCTTCCGGGGCGGGGGTAGAAGGCGGAAGTGCTGCGGGGCCGGTGCCGGCGGGGGGCTCCGGGCTGCTCCCTGATGCTGTGTGGCGGCTGCCGGCCCCAGGCGCGCTTGCTTCAGGCTCGGTATGGCGGCAGCGGCGGCGGGGGGAGCCGGGCAGGAGAAACAACTCGCTCCGACCCTGCTGAGTTTCTTCATCTACAACCCCAAGCTGGGCCCCAAGGAAGGAGAGGTACCGGGCGGGGGGCGCCGCGTCCTGGGCAGCAGGGGGAGGAGGGCATCCCGCGGCCCGACTCTCTCCCGGCCTCGGTTGCTACATGGGACCCGGGGGCGGCTGTCCCGACTCTGCCGCCCCTCTCTGGGGCCTGGGCCGTAGCGTGTGCCCGCGGGTTTAACGATTCGCCCCCGCGGAGCGTCCCCGAACAAAGGCGGGCTCGGGGCGCGGAGCGGCGCCGGGGAGGAGGGAGCTGCGGCTTCCCCTGCCCGCGGCCCCGGCCGCCGTGTCAGCACCCGGCGCTTGTATATCGGCTCTGCGGCGGGGCAGGGACAGCTGCCGCCTACGTCTGGATCCGGCTGCTTCGGGGCAAAAAGGAACAGCAACTCAGGGTGTTTTCAACTGTAGCGCGTAAAATACGGCCGGTGGGAGCTGGTGTGTCCGTAACCATCTCCTACTGATGCAGTAGCTCTTAATAAAATATTATGGTAGATACAATGTGGTAGAAAGCTCAGGGTTTAACTTTGTTGATTTCAAGTTATTGCTTGTGTTCTCTTGCTATTTTGGGCCTAAAAAAGTAAATTCAAGAGGCTACAGCCCCCTGTTTGTAGTAACAGCATGCTGTATGGCTCATGCAATAGTCATCAGTTTTGATAGTTTCTGGACAGGGCAGTGTGCTTCTTAATAACCAGGGTAGTGAGACTGAGTGCAGCCTCAACAAGTCCATGGGTGACTCCAACCAGGGGGGGCCGTTAGCACCAGAGGGCAGGGCTGCTGTTCTGGAGACCCACAGGCAGCTGGGGAGCAGGCCATCAGGAACCTCCTGGAGCTCCATGATGGCAGATGCAGAGTCCTGTGTGTGGGATGAAATGATCTCACCTATGATGCCTGGCCAGGGGCTGACTGGTTAGAAAGCAGCTTTGCAGAACAGGACCGGGGAGTCCTAGTGAACAACAGGTCCTACGTGAATCAGCAGTGTGCCCTTGTGGCAGTGAAAACTAACAGCGTACTGGGCTGTGAGTGAGCCTGCAAGAGCAGGTCGAGTGAAGTGATTGCTTTCCCCTCTGCACACCACCTGTGAAGCTGCTGGTGGGCACTGGTTTCATCTGGGGTTTCCCCGAGCAAGAATAGTACCAAGTTGAAGCAAACAAAGTGGATGGCCCCTGAGTTGGTCAGGGGGCTACAGTCCATGATGTACTGGGACAGCCTTAGATAACTAGATTTATGCAATCTGTCTTCTTGCTGAAATGAGACAGATACATCTGTCATCTTCTCACTGAAGAGGAGATGCTGTAGAAGGGGGTCTTCACCTGCCTGAAGGGTGGCTACAGAGGATGGAATCAGGTTCTCCTTGAAGTGAAAGAGTGAGAGGTAATGGAAGAAGTTCCAGTGAGGGAAATTCTGCTGAGATGGAAGATAACAGATCTTTCACAGTGGAGTGGTCAAACAGCAGAGCGGGTGCTGGAAAGGTTGTGGAATCTCCATCTTTGGAGCTATTCAGAACTTGACTGGGCAAGGCCTTGAGCAATCTGAGCTAGCTCTGTAGCCAGCCATGCTTTGATCTTGCTTTGAAGCCAGCCTTGCTTTGAACTGCCAGTGAAGTGACCAGGGCTTATGATTTCAATAGCCTTCAATTTAGAAATCATTTTGAGCTATCTTGGGATGACTGCTTAAGTCTGCTTAAATATGCCTTTTGTTGGTCGTTACAGAAGCACATTTAGGTACAAGATAAAATTCTGCTGAGGAAATTAAGGGATTAAAGTTAAAAACCAAGCAAACCATGAACTCAGTTTTCTTTAACTCTGTTAAAATGCATTTGCTTTTGATTCTTTTTCTTTTTTTTTTCCAAATCTTAGGAAGAAAAGAAGATTCTCTTCTATCACCCAAACGAAGTAGAAAAGAATGAAAAAATTAGAAATGTGGGTCTATGCGAAGCTATAGTACAATTCACAAGGTATGAAGCCTCGACTCCCTGTGGCAGCACAAGCACTCCCTTTATACACACTTTCTTTTTGTGTGTATAAATAGCTATGTCTGCATATGTATTTTCTTTCCAGGACCTTTAGTCCAACAAAACCTGCAAAATCCCTACACACGCAGAAGAATAGACAATTTTTCCATGAACCTGAAGAAGACTTCTGGATGGTCATGGTACTTATGCATGTGATATGCATATTTCTAAAGCAGCATCTCGCAATGTTCTCCATGCATTCTGCATTGTCTAATACCAGCCTGCTCCACTTTCTAGGTTGTACGGAATCCCATAATAGAAAAACACAAAGATGGAAAGCCAGTCTATGAGTATCAGGAGGAAGAATTACTGGTAATATAGAGCTTTTTCAATTTTTTTTTCTTTTTAATGGATTATATTGTATTTTAAAGAGCACCTCCAGAAATATCTTAGTTAGATTCTCCTTGAACTGCTGCCAGACTGATGTTATATCTATCTCTCCATAAATGGAAAGAAGGCAAGGTACTTCTCAGTAAAGTTTAAAGCATAGAGCAAGATGGCAGTTTATCCAGGTAGCGTTAGATTGGAATAGGCAAATACTTCTTAGGATCTGTTTGTTTAATAAAGTTCTTGCAATATTATAAATCAGTGTATTTTTATTAGGTTTAAGCACATGTGTTAACTATTTCAGACTGCTAGTAGTCTTTACTAATAATCTACAAAAACAGACAGCTCATAATTATGGGATTTCCTGTCCAGACTGCAGTATGATCAGGTCAGTTTAACTGTATGCAGGAAGGGTGTTTGGCTGGGACAGATGATATTTTAAAAGCTGGTTCCTTATGCTGCCTCCCTTCATTAGAGTGCAGTAGTTTTGTTCCTCTTTTTGTTCTAAGAAAAGGATCAGTGTGAAATTTGCATTGCACCTGGGTTAGAATCCTAGCCCAAAAAAACCCTATCATGGTGTCCCACTTCCTTTGGCCTTTGACTTGGATGAAGAGAAAGCTAATCAGGAATAAGCTTGCTTGCACTGATGATTTGCCTTAGGGAAGGGCACTGTCAGTAACTGGTATCTTGCAGGGAGTTAATAGGGTGCTTTTGGCATTAAATGTAAGGGGTGAAGGGATTCCCTGTATTAAAATAGCACCTTCTAAGTACAAAGACGTTTCTAGATTGAACTTTTCAGGGATTGATTCCTGTGTTTGCTCTTTGAAAGCATGTCATGTGTAGCTCAGCTAAGATATCTGAAGTTCTGCCTCTGCTGATTCTAACGTCCTGCTCTTTTGTCCTGCAGGACAAGGTTTACAGTTCAGTCCTACAGCAGTGCTACAGCATGTATAAGGTAGAGTTAATGCTAGAGGATCCTCTTCTGAGCAGAGGAAGAGATCCTCATGGTACCATTGGGATGGGCAAGCTCATCATTGCTTTGACACTCCTGTCTCTGTACTGTTGTCTGCTCTCTTCCTGAAGCTGTAATGGTGTTGAATGGGAGAGGAAAATAAACTAGTTACCTGCACTAGTTCACCAGTAAAAGTAGCGGCCTTCTGATTTCTGTAATGTCCAGATTTCTTCTTTCCTGGGTAGTTAGACTGTTAAGCATTTGATTTTGATGGTGTTAGATACTATCTGCTTGAGAAACACCACTGGATAAAGGCCATCGATCTGGCTTTTACAAAGTAAGGGCATAAGATACTGACTTGAGTTTCCTTTTCCATCTAATTCTGCCTCTGCTGCCATATATACCTGGACTCTGAGAGGTTTTTTCAATAAAGGAGTACATTCAGATCTGTGTAGAGTCCAAATACTGAGAAACAGGAGCTATACTGCAATCTAGCTGTATTCGTGGCCGAGGTGTATGAAATAACTGTGATTACCCAACTGATGGATTTATTTTTGTAACTCTTAGCTTTTCAACGGCACATTCCTGAAAGCCATGGAAGACGGAGGTGTAAAAGTTCTAAAGGAGAGACTAGAGAAATTCTTCCATAGGGTAAGACCTTATTTTTCAGTGTGATTCCACATTGGAAATACAATGCAAAAATCTTCTCTGACTGGCCATGGAAAAGGTGTGGTGGCAACACAGAAAGTCTGTTTACTCATGTTTTTCAAATACTTCCTGCTTCTCCTAACGGGCTAGGGCCTTTAAGAGGAGCTGAATCACAAGCAGGGTTATGACTTGATGGAACAGCTTAGCTGTTGGGTATTTTTATCTTTCAAACATTTTTTTCTTTGAGGTTGCTACTGAAGATAAAACAGTAATCGATGCAGGTTTGTGTAACAGAAAGGAATTCTCTCTTTCACTGGGGAATTAGAAATGCTTAAAAAGTTTGGTCATGCCAAGTTGTTTTATTATAACCCCACTGAACGAATTGGCTACAAATTGCTGGCACGCTCAGCCTGCACTGAAACTCTGAAAGGAAATGAGATGTAGATTGTCAACTGTGACAGTCTGTCATACTATCTCTAAGTATTTTGCTTGGTTTTTTTCTGGGAATGTGAAATGACTGTAGAGGGAGCCATTGGATAACTCATCTTTCACAGAGCAGAGCATTTGAAATCTCTTGGTAAAGGTTACAGTCTATCAAGAAAGAGAATAATAGAAGTTGTCTTTTCCTTTGCACATTGAACTCTAATGGATTTATCTGTTAATATTTCTATGGAGTTCATTCTGAAATTAAATATTAGTAAGATAGGCTGTGCATTTTTATGGTCTCAAAAGATCTTGAGCCAGCCTGATGTTGCTATGATTAAGCAATAGCAAGCTGACATCTATCTGGAATTGTATTCAGACACAGAATCACCCAGTGGTTTGGACTGGAGGGGATCTGTAAACCTCATCTAGTTCAACCCCCTGCCATGAGCAGGGACATCTTCAACCAGATCAGGCTGCTCAGAGCCCTTCCCAACCTTGACCTTGAATGTCTCCAGGGATGGGGCATTGACCACATCTCTGGGCAACCTGGGCCAGTGTTTCACCACTCTCATTGTAAAACACCCTCTTCCTTATTTCTAGTCTGAATCTACCTTCTTTTAGTTGAAAACCATTTTCCTTGTCCTGTTGATCCAGACCCTGCTAAAAGGCTGTCCCCACATGAAGCAGTGTATGTCATACAAGCAGAACTGGAAGGGGTTTTTAGGATTGCTAGGTTACTGGGTTATTGGACTCAAATTTGTCGTTTAAGTCTACACATTGGAAGTTTTCTGAATTCTAAAACCTGTCATTTTCCTGTCATTCTTCTTGCAGTACTTGCAGACTCTGCATTTACAGTCTTGTGATCTGCTGGATGTATTTTGTGGAATCAGCTTCTTTCCTCTGGATAAAATGACTTACTTGAAAATTCAGTCCTTTATTAATAGGATGGAAGAAAGCCTGAGCATAGTTAAGTACACTGCATTTCTCTACAACGACCAGCTGATCTGGTAGGTGCCTCAGCAATTCTTCTGTCTGCCTTCCATTTCTCATCCTATAGATAAATGCCATAACAGCACAGCTCCTGAATCACTGGGAGAGTTGCATGAAAATAAGAAATGGCAGGATGAGTGATAGGTGAGAAGGGCATTGGCCTTTGGATTTGAACTCTCTAACCTGTACCAAATGATTACTTCCAAGTTAATCTGAGCAGTTAAAAAAGTGTCCTTGTCATTTCCATTACACTGAGTCTCTGTAGGATTCTCTTAGTAGAGAGATCCTAAGTTGAAAGTTTGTTCTTCACATGGTTCTGACCCAGGAAGTTGCAATGCTTGTGAAGAGTTCTACTTAAACATGGGCTTAAGAATAGCAAACTTGATCTCTGTTTAAATATTGTTTCTATTTCTCTTCTGTCTTAAGGCTGATTTAGATGTGTTCTGCATTTAGCAAATAAACCAACATTTTATTAAAAATGAATGTTCTGGGATTGAATCTACTGAGAACCTGAAATGTTGCTACCCTAGTTTGCTGTGTGCTTAGCCTGAGCTTTGGTTAGAGGAAAATGTTTGATCTGAACTGCAGCACAACCACCACCTGCGTTTTTTTTTCTCCCTGGTGTTCTAGGAGTGGACTGGAACAAGATGACATGAGAATTTTATACAAGTATCTCACAACATCTCTGTTTCCAAGGCACATGGAGCCTGAGGTGTGGTAGTTGGGCTTTTTGGAGGTGTGGAGGGCAGAGGTGGTTGTTTAGTTTAGTTTTGTGTTTTGTGGTTGTCTTTTTGTTGTTTTTTTCTTTCTGTTTATCTGGTACCCCTAAGGGCTGAAATACCAAAGAGGAGGTCCTCTCTTTCTCTCCCCTTTTACATTTTAGCAGAGAAATTCTGAGATTTATTGCTTTTGGGGCACTGAACACTTACAGTATGAACTGTGCTGGTAGTTTGAATATGGGATAGTGATAAGGAGTTTGCTGAATGTTGATACCTGATGACTGCTCAGTACTGCAAACGAATCATTTCACTGTAATGGCTAAATGAAGCACTGCATGTCTGGGGTTAGTTATCCCTCTCCCCACCAAAAAGCTCCACAAGCTAAGTTTTAAAATTGAGAAATGCAAACCCAGAATGCCCTGTTCTATCACCATCTCTTACACTTCAGCTTTAGCTCTTGTGTTACACAGAGTACATACCTTCATAAGTGGTTTGCTTTGATTCAAAGACAGTTCACAAAAAGTGACAGAAAATACCTCTAAGTAGCTTTTTCTTGTTTTTTGTTTCAGTTAGCAGGAAGAGATTCTCCAATACGTGCTGAAATGCCAGGAAATCTACAGCACTATGGAAGGTAGCTCTTGTTTACTGTCACCATACACTGCCTCCTTCAAGGGCATGTTTGGGAGGAGTACATATATTTCCAGTACATCTTCCACACACAGGTCATTCCAGACAGTCACACAGTAGTTGATGCAATGTAAAACTTTACCTCTGGAAAAGAAAGGGAAGAGGCTTCATTAACATCACTGTGTATTTATTCTTCCCCACTGTTCTTAATGCTCTGCATGAAAAATTATGGAAGTGCTCTGGTCTCTTCTCTTCAGTCAGGAACTTCAGACAAAGATGCAGATTTAATAGAGATTTATCTTTTTTTTTTTAATCTGTTTTTTATAGATTTATCTATTAATTTTTTTCTCTGTACTCAGCATGTCAGAGTGAGGAATTCTGCACTTAAGCAGCTGGGCAGCAATATTTTGAATAACTGTGGTTTTAGACATGTTTCTTTAATCAGATAATTTCTCTTGCCTGATGTATTGTGTTCTTTTTGGATCAAGGAACTGGCAAACGCTCCCTGTCATCCCCCACCCTGTCCTCACCCAAGTTTAGGTGCTTCTCTATACCCATTCTATAGAAACTGATCTGAACATACTGTTGTAAAGCAAAGAGTGCTTTCCCAGTAGCAACAAAAAGGGGGTTTTAAAGATAGTCACAACTTGAATGTGGAAAGAGATTGGGTGTTTCTTTTATGATCTCTGCAGTTTATTTCCTTGGTGTCATTCTGGCTTTCTGATCCTGTTTCAGTAACAACTTGGATGGAGAGTGTATGCAGATAGTACTCTGTAAGAGTGCTGAGATAATACATAAGGGGCTCTACACCTATCTAGATAGCTGAAAACTGATTTTATTAAAATACATTCATAATGCAAGTAATCACTAGTTTAAAAAGCATCTGTTAAATAGGAAAAGCTGAAATATAAGAATTCCTTTTATCTGACCTACTGAATTATTTTCTAGGTTTCTTACTGGACCTTTAAACCTTAATGATCCAGAAGCAAAATGCCGTTTCCCAAAAATATTTGTTAACACTGATGACACTTATGAAGAGCTTCACTTAATTGTTTATAAGGTATTAATTTTTTCCCTGTAACTATTCCACAGACTCAGGAATCTATACACAATGGACACAACAGTGATGTGAAGTACTTGGGAATTGTATAGAAAGATGTATTGATGTGACCAGGTTAAGACAGAGACAGAAAACTCTTTGGTGTTTCTAGCAACAAACTTTAAGGCTTGAGTCCTCTTTTCCCCCTCCTGTACCCTTCCCAAAACAAACAGTTGTTTTATTAAAACTAAGTATCAGCTTTCAGTTACTTTTAGTGGTTTCATGCCTGGCTTTATGTAGCACCTATCAATAAAACAAAATCTTGCAGACGTGTATTGTGAAATAAAATGCATTTTTAGCAAAGTTTGCCTTTCCCCATCAACTTAAAACCTGTTAACTGGGCTGAGATTTAAAACCACAACTACCCTGGGTTGTGCAGGATTGCAAAGAGATGATCCTATTGAAGTGTTACCTGTAAACTAGATAGTTTTTTCTTTAACTGGTTTACCTTTGTGTGACCTCACATAAGTATTGTCATTTATTTGAGGTAGTTGAGGTAACCTGTTGTAAATTGGGTTTTTTTGCTTTAATTTTTTTGTTCCAGGCCATGAGTGCAGCTGTCTGCTTTATGATTGATGGTAAGTAGCTATTAGCATCCCTTACTTGGCAAGACACAGCACCTAATGCCATTTTGTACGACTTGTTTTACTCTTGAAAAACCCTCACATTAATTTTTTTGAGTCTATTCTTCATGAGTGCTTTTATCAGTCTTTTGATTTTTGTTCCAGTGCTGTAATTAACTAAATTTTCAGAATAAAATGACTAAATATTGCTTTATTTAACTTTATGGATAATTTTGAAAGCGATGGCTGCTGTTGAGAGAAGTTTGTTCTAGACTCTCACTGATGTTTAAAGAAACAGCTACAGAAACTTGTACCTTCAACTATGGGAAGAGAATCTCATTTCATCTCTCCCTTTTCCTTACCCTCCATATAGCTTCAATTCCACCTACGCTGGAGTTCTGCCGTAAACTGGACAGCATTGTGGGGCCTCAACTCACCGTCTTAGCATCAGACATATGTGAACAATACAACATCAACAAGAGAATATCAGGGTTTGTACCACACTTCTGTTCCTGGTGCAGTCTCCCAGTAGTTGGTTAAAAAGGAGGTTTAATGAACTGCTTAAATAATGGTAATGTGAGCTGGAATGCTGCAAGCATTGAGATAACTGTGTAGTTTACATGATGTTTATCTACCTTTCTGCATCTTAAGCATTTATAACATGCATGTTGTTGCCTATTTAGGTCTCCCTGAAGTAACAACATTTATGTGTTTAATTTAGGAACAAATGGTTATTTTGTGGCTGCTGAAACCTTCCTCTGTGTGCTTAAATGTTGCAGAAAAAGTCAGGTAGATATTAAGATAAATTTCATTCTTATCAGTTGAGATTCTGCCTCCTTATTCCCCCACTGTCAGCAGATTGTTCAGATAGAAGAGGTGGACCTTCTAGGGTTTGTTCTTTTCATATCTGAGCTGACACTAGCTGACTTGTGGAGGTGGTGAGTTCAGCAGCTTACTGGGCTTGCAGGAATGTATCCAGGGGCAGAAGTGCCAACTGGAGTGGCAGCCTTCTGTCACTGTTCCCCATGTTGAAGTAGAGAAGTAGTAGTTCCTGCAAAAACCTTAACTTCTGTTTATGCTTTCTAGCTTTTCTTGAGGAAAAGAGATTCTTGTAATGTTCACAGATAGCCTTTGGGCTGGCAGAACGTTTGACTTAAAAAAACAATTAAAAATACCACTGTCCTTGTGCCCACATCTCCTTTGGGCTGATTTCCTTTGACTTCTGCTTTGCCTTTCTGCTGTGCAACGTCAGTTTTAAGGGGACACTGACAGGACTACCTTGGACAGAGTGTATGTAACTCTTAACTCCATTACAAATCCAAAAGGAAAATGAAGGTCTAGATAGTAGAACAACTTTTGGTTTACAGTTTGAAATGGGGAATTTAAGTGGATTATTTGGTTACAATGCATGCTTACAGTGGAGTAGTTTTTTTTCCTGGAATTACTGCTTCCTGAAGTGTTGCTAGGTATAGTAGTAGGTGAGGAAAAAAACCTGTTATTTGTGTCTTGCCAAGACAAAGGTAACTACTTGAGGGGAGGAGACTCAAATGGAAAAAGATGTTAATACTTAAGAAAATATACTTCACCTAGAACTATAGCTGATTTTCTATAAAATTGTATTTATTTTTAGATAGACTTGTTAGTTGGGGAAGCAAGAACTGCATCACTTGAGAACGAAAGAGGAATTAAACCAAAGATAGGTGTGTGACTGAGCTTAGTGGTAGCATTCCAAATCAGCAAAATCGTAGGGTATAGAATAGGATGTGCTTGAAATTGTGCCCATCTACTAAATCATTAAACCTGGGGGGTTTTAATGTCATCTGGGACTGGCTTTGGCAGCTTTAACTCTTTTAAAAGTTTAATGCTGTGGTGTCCTGAAAACATGATACAGTTTCTTGACACTAGTGCATCTGGGTGATGGGGGTAAGGGTATCTAGTGGTTTGCTAAGGTGAGTGGTGTCATCACAGCATCTCCCTGCTTTCAATAATACATAGCCTGAAGCACCAGTTGCTGCCACCAGTTTTTGCCAGTCTCAGTTTGTTGTGACTTCTACCAAAACTACAGCTCTAAGTGACAGATTTTATATGAATTTAATAAAAGGGGAAATGGAGGAAGACTGCCAAGGCTGGAGTTGGCCCACACAAATGGGAAGGAGTTATTTCTTTTGATTGTAGCAAGTAACAAAGACACGAGTGGAAGATTGCTTATTAATCAATACGTCTTATGCAAACCAGATTGGACTGGCATAGGGGAGCAAGGAAACAAACTGGGGGACAGGTTTCAAAACAGCTCATTAGAATAATACAGACTGCAACTGTGAAGTGGGACAAGGCCTTCAGACTCCTCTTCTCTATTCACTAGCAGCTTCAGCAGCAGAAGGGGGAAAACCTGGTTGCTTTTGTAGGGTTGTGGTTTGTTAAAATGACACTTGATTAAGCCACAAATCTTAAAAGTACTTGGTCTCTTCAGTAGGAAAGTAACTTCAGGATGTCTGAGTGAGCTTTGCACTGGCCAGTTCCCTGTTCTCTGTGAAGCCTTTGCTTGCAGAACAAGGCAGCATTCACAAATCCCTTTCTTTTTTAAACTCTACCTAGGGCTGAGAAGGAGCCTCAGTTTAAGTTTATCTATTTCAATCACATGAACCTGGCAGAGAAAAGTACCATTCACATGAGGAAAACACCCAGTGTATCACTTGCATCTGTTCACCCTGACCTCATGAAGATTCTCGGTGACATCAACAGTGACTTCTCCAGGTAATGCTTAACTATTAAATAGTCTGTAACTCCTCCTGTCAAGGAGATTTCCTGTTTTCGAATCAGTGAAGCTTTCATGTCTCCTTGTTCTAGCTCAGATAAATAGGGTAACGTGGGTCCTATTTGGTATTCTGTGTTGGTTTCATAGTCTCTTAAAACTTCTGTTGTCCTTTTAAAACAACAATAGTTTAAAGAAGGGCTAGGGCCACTATGCAAGAAAATATCTATTTCAAGCTTCAGAGTAGCTGTAACATTTTGAAGTGATGTGAAGCTTCATGCTTATGAACTTCAGTCTGTCTTGTCTCTGGGTAAGTAGTGTGAGGACAGGGAAACCTGCCACTGCCTATGTTATCCCCTCCCCTGCAACAGCTGGCTGCTTTTAGGGATTAGATAATAAATGGAATGCAAACCTTGCAGTTACCTCCAGTTATCAGCATTATTTTAGTAACTGACTTCCCATCAGTGGGTATCATGCTTAAGGACCAAAAAGTTTCCAGTTTTCTATAAATGAAAAAAGAATGTTTCTTGATAGTGTGGAAGTCCTGGGTTAGCAACAGCTTTATGCAGTGTTTCTAGTTGAGCATGGTTTAGCTCTAGGTTTAACAAATAGGTATGTGAAAGATTAATGTCACCCTATTGTTATTTGGTCACATCATCATTCTGTGAATTTTGCCAACAGTATGGAGAGTAGGTGTTTTCTTCAGAGCACTGGTGTGTTTGGCTCAGGGACCAATTAATGATTTCTTCATCTGTGTGTGTAATTGTTCTAAGCAGCCATGCATGAAGCCTTTGTCCTGGACTGCTGAATTATGTTGGTGTTAGTAGTGGTAGTCTCTGATGCTGCACAGCCACAACAACTTATGACATTAAGCTGTTCTAATGATTGGAAATAAAATTATTGAAGATGAACTTGGTGCCACCTTCTTTATTTTCTAAAACTTTTTCAGAGTTGATGAAGATGAGGAAATTATTGTGAAGGCAATGAGTGATTACTGGGTAGTTGGGAAAAAGTCTGACCAGCGAGAACTGTATGTTATTTTGAATCAAAAAAATGCAAATCTGATTGAAGTCAATGGTAAGGATTGGTTTTTATTACCTTTAACTACAGTTACCACTAAATGTATGTCTGTGGAGAAGTAATAAAATCCATCTTACAAGAGAGGGATTGATCTCTGATAGACCAGGTAAGTTTGGATATGGTTTTAGTCTGCTTTCTACCACCTGTCAAAGAACAGAATAAATACTCAGCAGACAGCCTGAATTATTAACCAGTCATTCTTCCTCCTTCAAATAAGAGAGCTCTGTGTAAATAATGAAGTGTTACAGGTGAGAGATTAACATATTTACATCTGAGTTAGGTGTTATTTGTCAGTGATCTGTGGGTAAGTTACTTAGGATAGATATTAATATCTGTCTTCTTTTTAATGCTGCTTTAAGAATGATTTCCTGAGTGCAAATTAAGCTGTTAAGGAGACTTTCAGAGAAGAGGCAGAAGTGTTAGGGCTCTGTTTAACAGGAGGCAGTGTGGTTGCTGGGATGATGAGAGAGAGCTAATGCTTTTCCAAGACCAAAGTCTAGCAACCTGAATTTGAAGAAGAGAAACGAGTACTAAAGCAATGATTTCTAGTTGTCTTTCAGGGTCAAACCAGCTCTACAGAAACAGTATGTTAGTGTATCCATACTGCTACCCCCAAAGCGGTGTCCACCAAATAGTTTTTGACTTGCCAACAATCCCTCCTTCCCCTGAAAAGGGGTTACAGTCTACTTCCTTGTGTTGAAGCTCAGTCTGCTGCTGTTGCAGTGTAAAAGTCTGACAATACGAATGGCCCAGCAGCAAACTCAAACCACCATTTACACTTCAGCCACTTAAAATCCAACTCATCTTTCAGACAGCGTGAAGTGTCAGACTTGACTCAACTTTCTCTTCCTGAACAGAGAATCAAGTTAATTGTATTTCTACACTAGAAGCTCCCAGGGTTTTTTTTCTTTTAATTGAATGCTATTCTCATCAGTGATCCCTGGGGGGGTTTCTTGCAGAGGGTCCTGTACCATATACCAAAATACCTTATTTTTATTTTTTACAGAAGAAGTGAAGAAACTTTGTGCAACACAGTTTAATAATATTTTCTTCTTGGATTGATCTGCAAAGGGCTGATTTATTGAAGATGTCAAAGTCAGACACTTGTTCCAACATGAAAAGTTATTAGTCATATTATTGACTGGAATAATGACAATAGTAAAGCAATACT
This sequence comes from Porphyrio hochstetteri, assembly GCA_020800305.1. Lineage (NCBI taxonomy): Eukaryota > Metazoa > Chordata > Aves > Gruiformes > Rallidae > Porphyrio > Porphyrio hochstetteri. The sequence continues at coordinate 16,286,279 of CM036920.1, forward strand.
TGCTTTGTAAGAATCAAAATTTCTACTAAAATCTGTAAACTCTGATCATAAAATTTTTAGATTTTAAAAATGTTTATGTGCAAACATTAAAAACCAGTCTGAATTCATCTGTACCATTCCATTCTGATATCATTATGTGAATATTTTACTGGAAAATAAAACTAATCCTTGTTACACTTTTAAGGGCATCTTTTTGTTTTCCTGTGTTCATTTCCATCCTCGTGTAACTTTCTATAATGTAAACAAAAGACCCCCAAACAAGGAACTTTCTAGGCTGGCCTGTTCCTTACAGCTGCTGTACATGTTTTGTCAAATTCTAACACCCTCGTTCACAGGTGGTATTTCAGTCAAACCACAGTTTAAGCAGAAACCTTTTCATGGGGATATGGGGTTGTAACAAGATACCATTATAAGATAATATTGTATTATCTTAACACTGAGGGAAGTTTTAGGTACAGGTCCAATATTGACTTCTGGAATAGCTTTATTTAACAGGTTATACATGTAAATGACTATTCTCTTTCCCAAGACCTGTGGTGCAAGAGCAGTTTCCCTCTGAAACCAGCATACAGTTTTATCATACTTTAATTTGAGACCTAACTGAATGTGTGGTTCTTTGTTGTTGGGTTTTTTCCTTATCCAAAGAGTACTTACTTAGCTGAAGCTTCAATGGTTGTGAGCAGAAGATTTATTTCTTCTTCTTTCCCTTTTTGCCAGCATGCCTCTTGGCACTAGCAGGCCGTGCTGCCCTGTGTGCTGCTTTCTTCGGATGGGGTACTGACTGTGGGACCGGCTCCTTAAAATCCGCACTCTCAGAGTCAAGTGTTGTTGCTGCTGCAGCTGCTTCGTGCCTCTTTGCCTCTTCTGCTTCTCTTTCAGCAATAAGTCTGAGTGAACAAAGTTTGAATTTAATGTACTGCAAGGGGGGGGGGGGAGACAGATTTCTGCTGGCTAAGCAACTGCAGCTGTGTTCTCACTATGAACTGTCACAGTGGGGAGAAGCAGGAAATGTGGCTAGTTACCACTTCAAGGCTGACTTTTTTACAGTGTGTAAGAAAACCACAGCACAGAGCAGGGCTCAAGTGCCACAGAATACAGAGTGTTGACAGTTCTGTAATGTGAAAGCAGCCTGTATTTGTTATTTCTAACAGTAACGCACATCCTAAGTTAAATCCAAGTACAATAAGCAATATACAGAATGTTGTTTTCCCAGCTGCAGTATGCTGCTGCAAGACTTTTTCCAAGCATCCTTCTCATTTTCAGTTACTTTGTTAATAGAAGATAAGAGATAACAGTACTTCAAGATAAGATGCACCACTCACTGTGCCAGCTCTTCATCCTTGATCTTTCTCAGCTCAGCTAATTCAGCATCCCGTATTGTGTTTTCTTTTATTTTTACCCTCAGCACTTTCTCATGCTGGTAGGCAGCAAAGAGCTTTGTAAAAAAGATCTGCACCCGACACATCCACAGTCTAAATTCCTCATCTTGTGCACTTTTGGCTTCTTTTGGTTCATCTACAACATATAAATGAAATATGTTTGTTTAGCAGAGCACTTCAATTTCCAATAGACTGCAACAGTTTTGGACTACAATAGTTCAGATCTGATGCCCTGCAATGGGAAAGCCTGGCTTCTGCCTGGCAGGGACAATGACAACTGTGAGAAAGTTCTAACTGCTGCATGTGAAAGGGGATGGCCTTTCTGTGGGTCTTCAGAGGGACTTGGCTATGGAAACTGCATCAAAAGAATATGAATGTTCTCCTTTAATCTTATGATAAATGTCTTCTGCTGTAGTGTGATGACAGTTCAGTATCTGTGACTCATGTGCCTGGGGGAATGAGGAATAAACACTTGCAGGCAAGCACCCAAATGGGACTGACAAAAAAGAAGCTGGGGCCCATGTGCTGGTTGGTTAAGAAGCAATGTTTTTTCACATCTGTAACTTGTCAGATTTCAGTGAAAGAGCTGGTGACTACACAAAGATCCTTGTCTACCTACAGTTGGAGTTGGGTTCTTTATCTGTAGAAAAGATTTAGCAAGAAAAAAAAAAATTCCAGATGAGATCTGCTTATCAGCCAGAAGGAAGATGGTGTAAAACAGTTACTAGCATCAGCATCAACGATCATGCTCTTACTGACTTCTGCATGAATGCTGGCCTGTCCTAAGACACATTATCCCAGCTAGTGGTGTCATGCTGCTATTAAGAGTTTTTATATTAAGAAGTGAGACATAGTGGTAATATCTTTTCTTTGTCTAAGTCATTAAAAAACTGGCAGGCTTGTGGATTGAGCTTCTCAGAGCAAATACAAATCACAGTTTACAGATGCCCTACAAATAAAAGGTGACATTTTAAAACTGTGGAAACTACTTAAGTCAGTACTTAAATGTCTCCATTACTAAATTTCATTTCCTTTTAAAAAATTTTAACAAATTTTCTTTAAATATCTTCCTCCAGAATTAATGTTCACTTACTGCCCTCTTGTGACAAGCTGAAATCTGCATATCCAATTAAAATTTTGCAATTCAAGAGCTTCAAGGAATTTTTTTCTTAGTCTTAAAACAGGAGGAGTGCTTCACCTGTCAAACGCTTTTCTAGACAGAAATCCTGTTCTTTTTCTGCATCCCAGCTGAATAATGATGATGAAACATCACTGGTATCTCCATGAATTGCATGAAATGAGAGGGCAGTATCTGATACTGCAAAGAAAATTAAAATTACTGAGTTTGTATCTCTATGATTAAATGTCAGGTTTGATATTCAGCATAAACAAACAGACATTTGTCATCTGACCTTACAGCCAGACCTGTGGTTGAGATACTTCTGTACTGATTAAAAGGTTGTTTATAATGAAGGCACAGTGCAGAATTCAATCTCCTGCACCCATTCCCAAATGAGTGGGGCAGAACAGGAGGAATTTAGTTTTTAAAAGCCCTTAAATTTTTAAGGAAAACGTGATAGCTTCAGACTTCAAACTTGCCCAGGTATAAGGGGTGTGGTAAGCCAAATGTAAACCTTGTCATGTTTGCCAAACTGAATGCAGCTACCCTCTGTAACAGCAACACAGCCAGCATTTCAATCATCAGCTACTATTTTCATCATCTTCAAAGCTGCAGAAAGAGTGAATCTCCTCTAGCACTGCTTACAGATGCTTACGGTAACTACAGAACTCACCAGGTTGAAATCCCTGCAGAAGATGCTCTCTGTCTTCACAAGAGCTCAGTGGCTGGCAAGAAGTTTAAATTCCGTTATTAAAGGTCTGGACTTGTGTTCAAATTAAAAGTGAGATCACATGTTCCTTTGAGTAATGAAAATTCCTTTTGCCAAAACACTCTACCAACTAAATGCATTCTGCAATTAGGCCTATTTCAAAGCATCTGAATTGCAGTTATGTTTCACACTTTCAAGTATTAGCAAATATTAACACTTTACCCTTGATATCAGCCAAGGAAGTAGGATAATCCTATTTAAGAGCTAGAAATTTAACAATCTGAAGTAGCAACAAACAGACAAAGCAAAAGGACCCAATCAACTGCTGATGCCAAAAGAGGAAGTTGGTTTCCATGTTCAAGGAACACAGAACACTTGCAGGGCTTAACTTAGCCTTCTAAGTGGGCACATCATAATATTTAACAGGTTTGCATCGACTTTACCTGGGACAGAGAATATTCTGAGTACAGAGACACATATGTGCTTGCCTCGGAGAGACCCTGGCTTCTGAAGCTACTTCTTTCCACATCACCATCTACTTGCTCCTTAATCATCTCCCTGGTAACATACACCGATGCACAATCGAAAAGAGCTTCAACAAATTCAAGAAATACCAACTAGGGCAAAGAAACACAATGATTAATTAATTCATTTTTGCAAAAATCCCTTCAGTAATGGGCAGGTTTCTTGGATCACCCGAGTTTCAGCATCAGTGGGTTCACACCTTAATTCCTGATCCATCTTAACATTTCCAGTGGTTACCTTGGCAGCTGGAAGTCCTGGGATTCATCCCTCTGCACTGCATGCACCTATCGTCAGGGAACTGCCCCACAGACAGCACTACTATTAGCAGCAGTCTGCTAGAAATGGTGTTTGACCTTCTGGCTTACAGCACACTCAAGGAGCCATGTGTATGGTCAGGTGTGCTGAGGCTGTACTAGGGAGGGCAAGATAACCAAAACATGGAAGTACATGAGCTAAACCAGATGATACAGGCAGAACAAATGAAGACAAAAACCAGAGGGTCAAGTTTATACTCTATTTTTTTTTTAATAAATGAATCCATTTACCTCCTGTTCTAGCATCTAGGATGGTATTTGCAGTATTTTTAACAAGTGATTTTAATTGTTCCTGTAGCAATGAACCATGATGTGTTTTTTTCCATACACACCTCCCACTCCAGGTTGATATCAGGTAGAGAGGGACTGTCTTTGACAAGTATTTCCACAAGTCTTGAAGCAGTTAATTGTTCGTTGAGAAGTTTAAAATCCTGGGTAAGATTAAATGCTACATGTTAACAGCACTTATGGCATTCCCCCATGGAACTGATCTAACTCCCCTTAAAGCCTGTATCAAACTTCCCAGGAGTGTCAAATGATGCTTCCACATACGTAATTCATGACAAAGTCAGTTCTGACTCTACTGAATGGGAATTTATTCTAGTAAGAAACAATTTGTGCAAGCTCATAAAAATATTAGAAATTAAAATTTTGCCATCTATTTTAAAAAAATTTTCCATTAAGAAAAGGCTTGGATTTCAAACAGTGATGGTGACTTAAACCCAGGAGTATCAATGGGAATTGCTCCCTAGCTTCAGCATAACCTTGATCTGTCCCAAAATTACTGAATTTTAGTAAAGAATGTCATATTCATCGTTCAGTACATTATATTAATACATTATTAAAATGGTGTACTGTCTTATTTCAAAAGCAGCTAGTCTGTAATTTCTACCAGTGAGACATTTTTGTATATACATTTTACAGGATGGAAGATAATTAAAAAACCCCAGCAAAATATTATTCCATTAAAACAGATTTGTCTAAAATTTGATTCTTTGAAATGACTAAGAAATCAGAATTCAATCCTGAAAAAGTACATAAAGAACATCTGTAGAACAACTATCTCTTTAATGTTTTTTAGACAGTTTGTACAAATAACATCACTCACTTTTTTAATGGTGCAGATTTTAAAATGCCCATATAAACAGAACAAATAAAGCACATCCAATCACACACACAGAGAAATAATTTAGATTATTACCTTCAACATCCAAAGGAAGTGCCTCATTTTCATTGTGGGTTCAAATGGAGGTCTGGCACTTGGTCTACAAAAATCTCTGTATATTTCCCAGCATTTGCTGATGTAGCTCATGGCAAAATCAGTACGTCGTTCTTCAGAAAATAAGATACCTTTAAAAGTAAATTGGGAAAAAATAACAGATACAGTAAAAGCTGTGATGTATGTGGCACTAATGGATGAATTCTGCACAGCACAGAATAAATACCATTACTTACCCTGGACACGACAGGCAGAGGGAGTAATATTCCTGGACATCATTTCTAAGAAACACTTATGCAGATGAGAACCTTTCTCCCTGCTGCTGAAACAAAAACACTCTTGTCTGGGAAGACTCAAACTGATTACACTGACATAAATTTCATTAAAAGATGAAACTTACTTGTGTTCTTCATGATAGGTAAGAAATGCCAGACAAATAAGGTACGATAAAAATGTTCTGAACAGTAAAGTCACATGGGGACAATGTATTTCCTCAAGTGGTATTTTATCACCTAAAAAAATTTGACAAAATACATCTGGATTGCTATCATGTATGTTAAAATACTCACAGGCATATTGACTTGTCAGTCTTTCTTATCCTTCCCATCTCTACCTACTACAGTACAACAACACTCCTGGAACAACTGGACTGGACACAGCACCATTTCCAACAGCAAGTCAAGAGAGAAGCATCCACCTATAGCTGAATCTTATAAAATTCTCCTTTTCCAGAAACGCACCCGCTCAGCACATTGGAACAAGAGAAGGAGCAAAGTTGGATTTAAACCCTTCACATACTAGGGTAGATGCACTGCATCTCACTGCAGGTCTAAATAGAAGTTAACTGGCTCTATGGAAGAAAAACCCCCACATATCACATGCAAACATAAGTTAAAACCACTGGGGAAAGAAAAACATTTGTTTCTTCCGCTTCTTTTTCTCAGACCTCTTAAAACTATGTGTAATAGGAATGGGAAGACCAGGGATGAACACAATTTTTAAACAGACAGTGCATCAGAACAATTAAAGTGATGCTTTAATTTTGCATGCCCTCACCTAAGCACCTGAAGTACCTGGAGAAGTGTCCATTCATCCACTGAGAACTCACAGGCACAGATGTATGTACTCAGCCCTGCTTAACTACCACAGCTGAGCTGTCAATACAACTTGCCACTCCAACTCTCCACTTGCTATTAAAATTCCTGGGTTCTAGATCCAAACCAACAGAAATACGAACCACTCAAGATCCGATCCATTTCAGCAAGAGTTCTGTTGGCGTGATGAAACGTGCAGTCCTTCACAAGTCTCCAAAACTGAAGCTTAGTCATGCGGAAGGCGTTGTCAAGAGAACAATCACAGCCTAAGCTGCTGTAGAAGGCGTAAACTCGTCTCAGTTCTGTAATATGCCTCAACACAGCAAATTCTACCTAAATAAAGCAGGATATGTTTTCAGCATTGTCTCACAACAAGTAGGGATCAGCTTGTAGCAAGCCTGTACCTGGGCATATAATGCTTTTGATCTTACAGCTTTGAAAAGCATCTCCCTGGTTAAGTGCTCATAAGAGCATTACTCAGCTGTAGATATAATAGGTATTTTTTGGTGACTGATAAAATAAATTAGTCTCTTGTCAGCAGAAACATCACAGTAGCCTCGAGTAGTTACTGAATGCCCTTCCAGATATGCTAACATTTTTTTTTTGTATGCCAGTGGATGCTCTGGAAGAGGCAATACTGTCTATTAATTCCTTCTGCTTTTCTGTTCCCACAGCCTTTAGATTTCTGAGTAACTATTTAACAGAAAGGATTACTTTAATACAAATAAACCAGAAATAAAAGAATATGCAACACCCAATAGACTCATACTTGTTTCACTTCTTCATCTCTCTCTTCCCTTGGAAAGCAGTCAAGCACTGAAGATAGATCCAACTCGCTATCTGATCCCAGAATAGAAGTATTTTCTGAACCATTAATGACTGTGATGTTTTCTACTATGCAAATAAAATAAATTGGAACAAAATAAAATGAAGTTAAATATATACACACAGAGAGGGAAAATAAAACATTATTCCTTCTTATCTTACTGACTTCAAACTGAAAATGATGGAGACTTCTTTATAGTGAGTAGTAGAGATTTAATAATCACCAGAACTCTAGAGAAATTTTGTCAAATTCAACCCCTAGCCCAAAGGAAATGAAGATACTACATATGTTATAAATTTTCAGGCAACAGTGTTCCAGAAGCATTACAAGATGCAGTGTGGATGAGTCAGTGCCATGCACAGAAAACAAGGAGCATGGGAGCAAAAGTCATTAATTATTAAGGTAACTCCCATCTTTATCAAAGCTCTTTGAATAAATATGTCTGGTCTTGAGTAAGTACAAACAGCTTCACATTACAGAAAAAACAAACAACAAAATGTGAACTGAGCAGAATTTGTGTTTTTAAGCTGCCTACCAGTGTCAAGATGAGTTCCTGGGCAAAGGGCATTCAGCTCCTCTGCACTCGCTGCATCCACTTGAACAGCAGGATATTCTACTATACGATCATCTATGAATTCTCCTTCATAAACATGACCGTTATTGAAGACAAACTTGCCCTATCAACAGATTAATATAAATATGAATCAGAGATCAGAAAAAAAATCCCTAATGCTCTCAAATTTCCTTTTAAGAATATGAGCTAAATATTCATATACAGTATATGAGATAAAATAAACCAAAATAGTTTTCCTAGCTTCTTTTATAAGGTACTTAATTATTTGATAAACTACACTGCTGGGACAAAAAACTGCCTATATATCCAAATCTGAAAAGTATTTTGATGAAAAAACATTTCCCTCCCCATACAGAAACACTTATTTGTAATCTTTACTTTGCACATGTGGCCTGGGGTTTTTTTAAAAAGCGTGAGAGCATCACTCTGCATGGGTAGCTTGAGATCCGTTAGTCTGTCGTGTAAGAGTGAAAGTACCGAGCAACTGCTGCAAAAAATCAAGATACACCTACTGCACTGAAATCTCCCTGGTAAAACAGTTTTGGGTTTGTTTTTTTTAATACACATGGCAGACATCTAACCAGAGTCGAATCTGTGGCCTAGCAAGGTCCTTGGAAGGACTCCTATTGCTTTCAGTGGACTCGCCCTTGACGTTGGGATTCCACCCACATCCAGTTGAATATTATTTTCCAAACAGAAATCCAGAGACACTGTACACAGCAGAATGGTCTCTTCTGGCGCTGTCTGTACTTCTGTCTTACTACCTGTCAGTACTTGCCTTGCCATGCTTCTTGTTACAAACCCATTCCCCATCGTACACTGCTCCATCGGCGTACATGAACTTCCCATGGCCATGCCGTTCCCCGTTGACAAAATCACCTGTGTATTCATTCCTCACACAATACTGAGGTGCAGGCGTTCTCTTCAAATACCATGTGTGGGTGCCATATCCCTGCTGAAAAACAAAACTGTGTGTTTTAAAAAATAGTAACTCCAGAAGAGCTATCATCACTACAGGTCCAGACTTTTTAAAAGGAGAACCTCCTAGGCATCTTTCAGAGTTACAACTGAGAAATATCTCAAATAAAAGCACCCAGTTGACAGCTGTAGTACTTCCAACCATGCACAGAACTATATTCCACAAAGGCACATGGGAGAAGCCCTCAGAGGACACACTGAATCAACACATACTTGAACAAGGTCTACCAACAGGACTCCTAATGACACCCTGCCTGCCTGAATCCTTTTGACTGTAATGCTGAACAGTCAGATGAGGAACACCATGCCAGACAGATGATGTTCCAGAGCTGGACTCCTTGACAATTTTATTCAGAGTAAAAAGACAGAGGAAGCAGCTTGTATTATTTTTCCAACAGAATAGTAACTGGAAGGAACACAAAATGCCAAAAACTACCTTCTTCCATCATAAAGCTTTTACAAGAGGGAACAGTGTTGTCTAGTATTTTACAGGTAACACAGAACCAAATTTCCAGATACACTGACTGCTGAAGCCGTAATCTCAAGCTTAGTAGTCACAGACATGCAACCTTTTACACTTCTTAAATTAAGGTTTACATTTTCCATTAGAGAATTAAATTCTGATTTTGTAAGTCTAGGTCAAAAGCCTTTTAAAAATTTCTAAAAATATTGCTAGCATGAGAATCAACATACAATAAATAGCCTGTTTCCACTATCTCAACTGGCAAAACCCATACAAAGCTCATTGATATTGCATGAAACTCCCTACCTACTTATACTAGTGTAATGAACAGATGCTGAACTTGAGAAGTTGCTGGGGAAGAAACTAACTAAAAACCTAATACCTGTATGCCATGCACCCACTGTCCCATATACTCTTGATTAACTGTTAACCACCTCATTCTTCCTTTTCCATGACGCACATTTTTCTCCCACTGACCTTCATAGATATTTCCAGACCTGTAGCTGCAAGAAAACAATAGCAGTTAATGACTCATTCATAGTAAATTCTGAGTGGATCTTATGAAAGCAAGATTTATGCAAAACGTCATTGCTAATAAATTTAGTATTTATTTATGCTAAATATAAGCATTAATTTGAACATTGGCTCACTGTGACAAGGATGCAGAGGTTTGATTGTACCCACTGTTTGCTTTCTTATGAATCTGGATTCTGGATTTTGTCTTTTTTCCATGGGAATGATCAGCAGAAATATACCAACATAAAAATGTAAGCTACAGAGGTGGTCTATTTTATTATTATTATAAAGCACTTTGTAAAATAATTTATTCCATTGCAGAAAGTCCACACTACTATGAAATAGCAGCATTTGTATCCATTTTAAATAGTAGGAGAAATATGTAAGATGACATGTAAAACAAAAAAATACAAGAACAAGTGTTATTATATTTACCATCTCGTTCCCCATCCTTCTCTGATGTTATTTACCCAGTCACCTGAATACCAAGAGGTACGTTCCTGATCATAATAAATGGTGCCCTGAAACAAACAGTACAGTCAACTGAAATACCTATTCATCTACATTACTAAAACATGGTGTACAAATGATATCAGATACATGTAATCATGCTCTTACTTGTAGTCACGGAGACACTACTGAAAGCAACTCAATTGATACAATTAAAAAGCAACCTCTTTTGATGAATATTAGTTAAAACCTCAGAAAAGACTAAGTGTATCAAAAAAACCCCATCCTACATTGTAACGTCTACCATGATTTTCAAACCACTTGGAAATAACTTTCTTATAGTTAACTGTGGCAACTTAATCACAGTAGTGACTCTGAGGTACATCAGTTTTCTGACTCATTCAGAATTCAGTTTCCAGCAGTAGGCCTACAGCATTGACCGTTCTGTCACTATCTGATAGCTTCCTCTCAGAACTGGGCAGACCATTCCACTGGTGACCAGCCAGAGCAGATTGTGTGGTTTAGTGTCCCACTGGTGACACAGACCAAGTAACACATGATTAGGGTGAATCTTCCTCAGATGCTGAGGAATGCCTTCGAAATGTCAGGCCCAGGAGAGTGCCTTAATCTGGATGCACAAACTGACACAAATAAAAGCACCACCTGCCTTCAAAAAGTTGGAACTAGATGGTGCTCCCAGTAGATAAGGCAGTCTTAATTGTAATTACCATACATACCCACTTAACACGTGGGAGGTGGGATCACTTTGTCATTACTGGGAAGCTAATTATTCTGACATTCTTATGTGGCTACTGATACAGTGGCCAAGTTTTGACTTTGATAACCTGGAGCAGCACTGAGGACAAACCACTGAGTAGGCCAGTTACTCTTTTAGGACATCATTCATGTCTTCCCCTACAAATCAGATCCCATCCCAATTGTTTTAATTAGCATTCACAACTTCAGAGAAGATCCTCACGAAAAACAAATCTCTACATAGCATAAAAGCACGCAATGGCACAAAAGATTTTTACAAAACCTCTCCACAAGAATGCTTGCTGTTGTAGAAGGCAGTCACCTAAAACCATGCTCTCATTTGGTGATCTTATTTACCTTTCCATGTCTTTTGCCTTTACACCAATAGCCAATATAAGAAACAGGATGAGTACCACTCCTGAAAAATCCAAATCCGTGCCTGAGTCCATTATTGATTGCTCCTTCATAGCTGCTGCCATCGTTCCATGTATAATGGCCACTTATCATCTGCACATTCTTAACAAATGTTCCCTGAAAGATTAAATTACAGCATTTACAAACTCAGACTTGCTGTCCCCCCATCTGAGAGAAGTCAGCCTTGTGATGGAAATGCGTGCTGTAGTTCTGCAGTTGCCACCATACTGCACCAATTACTGCAACTTACCTACATTTCTTGAATTTGCACATCTAATTGGCCATGGTTGTGTTCAGTGATAAGTTAAATTGCACTATACCTCGTACTTCACTCCGTCAGCCCATGTGTAAGTCCCTTTTCCATGCATAAGCCCTTCAGAAAACATGCCCTTCAAAATTAAGAGAATAGCATCATTTGCAAATGAAGCCCACAGCGACTGTAAGAGTTCAAAACAATGACATATTAATTCCCCTCCAACTAGTTTCGTAAGAAATTTTAATGCCAGAAACCAACAGAGCTTTCAACACTTACACTTTCTAAGTGCTCTACCTACGTTAAAAGAAATTAGCCTGCCCGTTCTAGAGAAAGAACTTGATCCACTACTTTAATTTGCACACTCACCTTATATGTGTTTCCCCCCTCAAAACATGCAAAACCTTCACCCTCATACAATCCATGGACTTTTTCACCTTCATAGCTACAAGGCAAACAAACTAAAGATGAAGCTTTCAAGTCACTGGCACTAAATCACTACAGACATATAATAAATGACCTTTGATTTACCACATTCTACACACAGGCCAGCTGTTACATCTCGTGTATTAAAACGAGATACAATAAAATTTCCAATTCTTTTGTAACTTCCTTGTAATATTTCACATGATTGTTGCGTTTCCTCTCACCTTTATTTCTTTCAAATATGAAAACAAAGCACATTGGTACCATTTACCAGCTTACAACCAGGCAACCTGCTCAGTATATAAAACATGACATACATTTCCCTTGAACTACTAAAGGATTTGGTTAACACTGTCATTCACCTCTTTCCTGTTTAGGATATTCTTAAAGGGGTATGAGTAAACCTAAATATTGAAAGGTAGCAACAACTGAACATTAAACAACAGAGCTAAATTTTCCTCATCAATTGTGTGCATAGGTAGAAAAAACTTCACTGTAAGTGAACAAGCTAAAAGAATATGACTTTTAGCAGGCAGAAACCACCAGCAACACTTTAGGATGCAAGAAGGCAGCAGAACTCCACGTTATCAGTCTCGTAAGGTGTCACAGCTACTAGGTCTGAATAATTTGATTCTCTGCCTCAAATAAAGAGTGAAATCCATCTTTGTATACTGGGTGCATGTGAGATACTTAAATGAGGATTTTTTACTTCACTAATGTAACAAGCATACCTTTTCACAATAACTTGAGTAAGAAGTGGCTCCTTATAGGATTCAGGAATATCTTGGACCGGATGTTCCTCCACCCTCTCTGGTTCTTTATCTGGTGTCACTGGATTTGCTTGTGTTTCTTCTACTCTATTCACTGAGGTCTGCAGATCTGTCAGGTTTGTTGAACTACTCTCTGCTGTAGTATCTTGTGCAGGAACAGGACGACGGTCAGATTTTTCTACCTTCTTGCCATCTTTCTTCTTATCCTTTGCCATAACTACTGTATTGTTTCAATGTGTGTTTTTCTCTGCACATTTGTAGTCTATTTGATTAAAAAAAAAATCAATGAAGCAAAACAAAATCAAATACAACAGAACAGCTAACTGCATGAAAAAATATCAATCTTTTCTTAATTCTTTTATGTGCATGTATTTCTAAAATAAAAGTTCCTAGAGACAGTGGTTTGTTTGTGGTTGGCAGACCACTGGGCCAACAGGAGGCGATACCTGTGAATAACCTCTAAGAAGTCCATCAAAAACACAACACTACTTCTGTTGTGAATAGCCTTACTTCTGCTACACTGAGGGCTCCATCTTTACTATCTGTAAATTTCACCACCTTGAAAAGTTGAAGAGCATTTCTCAGAGATAAATGTTTGCTGAGTTCATTCTAAGTTACAGCTGCACTGGTATTATTAACTTGCTTTCTAAGTTCTGAGTTGCAGATTGAACCACAACACAGGATAACCGCTGTAGCTCAGAAAAACGGTCATTTTGCCAGTTAAGAGCTACCTGAAGGTTACAGGACAGCCTGAACAGCTGTCATCACAATTCCCGCCATTTCACAGACCGATCTCCGCTGCAGCGGCGAGGGCTGGCAGGGACAGCCTCGAGCAACCGCCATGTTCTCACCGCAGCTCGCTCCAGCCAGCGCCCCGTTCCACTCGGGCAATTACAGTGTCAGATCAACTGCGGGAATGGCCCTACTGGGAGAGCGAGGGAGGGCAAGAGCGGCCCGGTGCCGGACGCCCTTGCCGGACGCAGGGCAGCGCCGCCTCACCACAGAGCTCCCTGCCGCGCCGGGCCGCCGCCCCTCGCCTCACAACCACCGCCCGCTCCCCACGCGGCGCAGCCGCAGTGCGGCAATGGCCGCCGTAGCCATACCAACCGCGGGGCCCGGCCCCGACGCCCGGCAAGGCACAGCCCCACCGGTGGGAAATCCTTGCGGGCGACCGGTACGCTGCGTTCAGGGAAGCGACCGCCCCGTTAAGCCAGAGGAGGGCGCTGCGGCAGCAGCTAGCCCCGAGGGGAGCGTGTCCTTGGGCTTGCGTGGGCAGAGTGGTTCTGCCTTACCCACACCAGCGGGAAACTGCCTTGGCTGGGTTCATTTAAGCACCAAGCAATCCTGCATGGAAAATACCGGTTAGCAGGCGTTGCATGTGACTCGGAGAGCATACAGGCAAGCTATGGTACTCGGCCCGTTCCCACACTGACAGTTACAGACAATGCATATTACGGCTTTCTGTAAGCCCACCCAATCACCCCCAGCCCAGAGAAGGGGCAGGCAGCCACGGCACTGCAGCCACAGTGCTCTGTAAGTGGGAAAGGGAGGTGCTATGAAAAAGGCATTGATAAAAATAAGGATCTCTTAGGTCTGGTATCAGTCCTACCAAAATAGAACAACTCAGCTATTTGGTTTAATGGATTTCTGATTCAAAAAGCCAATTTTCTAACTGCTATGCTTCTACTGAGAATTTGGACTGACCTGATGAGCCGTGCCTGGGGATGCAGCTTATTTCCATTCATTCTCAGAGAAAGAATCCCTGTTCTTGGAAAAAAAGTGTTTGGAATACAGATGGGAACAAAAGTAAAGTAAATATGCCAGATTAATTACTCTATTCAAGCATTAAACATTAAACGCAATATTAATGCTTGGAAGTAACTACCTAATGAAACCCAGCTTTGTATAAGTAAAAAAATTATTTTCACTTGTGCATCATTTATATTTTAATATCATATACAGGATGTATAAACATAGAAAGTTGATGTTTGTTTTATAGCATTACTAGAGACTTAAATTCACATTCCACTTAATTCTAGGAATCAATGTATGTGGTATAAGTGACAATTTACATACTCTTGATATTTATATATAAACATTTATTTTTTAAAAAAGTCTTCACTGCAAAAATAAGTAATACACAGTAAGTGGCAATAAAAGAAGTGTTATTTACACATTAATTATGTCAGTATTGTTGACTTGATAGGAATAACAAAACCTGCTGAATGCCTTTCAGTGTCATTGTCTTCAAATCTGAAGTGGGCTAAAATTTTTATACTCAAAATAAGTCATGATAAAAGGTCAAAATATCACCAAGAATTAAAATTGTTGATAAACAGCAGCTGCCTTATTCTGGTGAAATCAAGTCTAAACTGATTAGGTGTCTCATGGTAGGCCTTCCATGGGGGCAGTTCCAGGGATGCTCAATCTCACCCATATGGGTGATGAGTTTTCTCATTTCCTGCACATTCAGTGCAGTTCCAATCATCACCTACAAGTAAAGGCAAAAAAAACCCAAATGAGAGCAGTACTTTGTCTACTGCAACACATTAATACTGTGCCAGGTATTGAAAGCTGAAAGACAAGATGACTAGAGGACAAAACGCAGCTAAGGATGTTTGTATGTGCACTAGTTTGAAATAAAACAAAATAACAGAGATTTTCCCAAGTTATGGTAGACAGAAACACACGGGAGAAAATTAAGAATATCAGCTGCTGACACTCAATAAGCTTCCCCTGCAGTATCTATAGATACAGCCACCCATAATACAACAGAAAAACTGGTGTTTATTTAAAACAAGCATTAAGTGCTGTACTTACAGACTTTCTGCAAGCTCGAGAAGCAAACATCTGCCTGACCCTTGAGGGCCTACACATGACTCCAGGGCAGTCACTTAACATGCAGATCAGCTCATCTATGTCTTGTGAACCAAAAGTCCAGTTTTTGCTTGTTGGCAGTGATATTAACTTAACTCTCTGAGTTACAGGAGCTGAAAGATTTGCAATAATTAATAAAAAACCAGAGCATTACAGGAAATTACCTCTTTTTGAGAGGAAAAACTGAGAATACTTCAATATCTGAATATCATGTGACTTACATATATGTGAAGGTTTACATAGAGAAATGATCTACAACATTTTGTTCAATAATGCAAAGAGACCACAGAATTGTAAGTCTTAAAAAAAAAAAGGCATGTATTATATAATGCATATTATTTCAAAGTTTCTGATAACTGCCAAAAGAGATTTTTATATGGTAAGATGAAATGAACTTTTTTACTTAACGTAATTCTGGCCCAAACTCACCATTTTCATTTATGACAAAATCAAACCCATTTTTTCTGAATATTTCCAGGTTTTCAATCAATACAGTTTCATTTACAGCTGTTAAATTGAGATTTTGGGGTCTGGAAGAGACAGAAAAATATGGTCTTGCATAGGTATATAACGCAGGCCACTTCAGATCGCTTCAACTATTATCTGTGGAATTTATTTCTCAAGTGAAGATTGACTCTTTGAAGCACTGCATATAAAGGCAACTTTTGTCTTAAGTCTTTTGAATGTGAATAATCACAGATATCCTGCTGAAGCATCGAATGAAACTTAAAAAATAATATTTGTTAAAATACTTACACTATCAGCTTCTGACCTTGAAGAACAGTGTGTTGTTGCAACATCTCAAAGTTGTATTTCTCATCAGTAGCATGTTGGTCAATTATGAAGAGATCAGAATTCAACTTGGCTATTATAAACCCTAAATTGAACTGGCCAATGATTTCCATTTTTGCAAACATTTCTTTACTGCATACAGAAAACAAAGTTTATAGCTTATCATGTTAGACTGTAAAACTTAAAAACATCTTTTTCTCATCTGCAGAACACTTTACATTTAAAAAAATAAATCTCATTTAAGCAGGACAGGAATGTGAAAAGACAGAGTTATCTGAAGTGTGCCACTGAGGGATGTGGCCATTTCTGGCTGAATACAATCCATCATTAAGACAGAACTCATTCAGGATTCTTCCATTTTAAATGCAGCCACTGGTGATAATAAAATTAGAAATGGGCGGTATGGCAACAGTCCAACTCAGTAACATTGAAGGCAGCATTGAGATTTTGAAGCAAGGCAGCTGACATAGCTGATTTCTTTTTGCAATTAGGCTTTCCTACTTTTTTTTTAATCCAAAATTTAACAATTACACACTTTTACTGTCCAGTGACCACATGAACGCAGCTTATTTTCATAGCCATGTTTCTCAGACTACACTGCAAATCACAAGTCTGAACTAAGTCAAATCAATGTGGCCTTTTTAGTGGCTTTTTCACATTCTGTTTGCACTTAGTTCAAACAGCTGCTGCGTCAGGTAAAATAACTTGTCAAATGGATGTTTTAGTGGCATCAGTTAAATAAAAGTTATATCCAAAAGTAACAGGCAGATTAAGCCTCCTGCCCACCCCGCCCCCAAACAGCTCTTGCATTTCTCCTTAACTACTTGTATTAAATGATGAATACAATGTATTAAGAAGGTGAAAATACCTGATCTCTTTTCTTAATTCATCTTCTGCTACTTTATTTTCTCCAGGACTAATTTTTGCTTTGAATCTTCTGTAATTTAGTGTTTCTGTACTTTTCTGTTGTTGCTGTATTACCTTTTTTACCTTTTCTGCCAAAACCTTCATAGAAAATTCAAGTGGCACAGTTTTCTTTTTAACTTCCACCAGTACATCAACACTTGGCATAGAGTTTCTAATATTCTTCACTTCAGGACGTTTGCCTGGGTCAAAGTCATCTGCTTCCCTTTTAAAGCTGCTGCTTTTAATACATTTTGCTCTTGAGAAAGAGCCCTTGGCTTCTTGAGATGACTTACTTCGATTAGTCCAGTCATTCCCTTGATTCAACTTATGTTCAGTGCCCAAGACCTGAATGTCACATTCCAGTGATTTCTCACTGCATCTAACAGTTCTGGGACATTCATTCTGAAGTTGTTCTGAGCTACAGAATTCTTCAGGAGGATTAATTACACTTTCACTATCAACACAGCTCCCAGCTTCTGGTGTGCTACACCCAGCATCGGGTTCAGAAGTGCTACAGAATCCAGAATCTGTATTATCCTCTAATTTTCTCAAATATCTGCTTGGAATTGAGATCTTTGAGTCCAGCTTACGACAACTCCCAGACTGCTTAGACAAGACAGCCTTTTGAGTCTTCACAGTACTCAAAGTGGCATCAAGTGACATTTGTCTAGGGGAGCTGTGCTGCTGTTTCACATTTTTAGGGCTTTGAAAACTGCTGTCTGTTCTTTGATGGAGAGAGAATGACTCTCTTAATCTGGCAAGAGTCATTATTCTTTTTCCTTCACTGCTTAGATTTTCAGTCTCAGAGTCAGGCAGCACTTCTACCTCAGGCTTTTCTGTCTGTTCAGGAAGCGTCTTCAAGTTGCCTAATAAAACCAGAATAAAGAATATTTCAAGATTCTAAAGTTAGTTGGAAACAGAAATTAAATGATGTGGTTTAGTAAAGTCAGTTAAAAGAGGAAAAAAAAAAAAAAAGCAGACTTCCCACAGGACCCTTTGAGCTTCAGACAGCGACCCAACATGGGGCTGAAACAAATCAACACCCAACAGACAGGCAGTTACATCTTTAATAAACTTAACGGTAGTCACATGAAAGGATTTCTAATCTCTTTTTAAACCAGAACAGCAATCAGTCCAATCAACACATTTATTTCTATCATCAAAAGATTTAATGACTGAGTGACAAAGAAAAGTCAATTGCTCTTACATGGTAATGGTCACTAGAATAGCCTGTTGGCAAGGCATTAAGGCACTGGCACCATAGATACTTGCAGTAGATGTGATAATCAGAGGGCTTCAACCACACAAACTGTCAGCCCAACATGTATTTTACTGAAGATTAATTTAAAATAACAGCAAGAATGAAGCTGGCATTGATTTTATGTCAGTAAAGAAGGTATTCTCTTGAAAGAAATGAGGAGGAGGTAGTGTTAACCTAGAAGAGCAGTTCTGAAAGATTATACAGTCATGAGAGAATCAGCAATTTCTGTACTTATCATAAAAGGATCAACTTTTGTAACTCTGAAATTTGAACGCAAGTTCTTGCATTTTGAGACCCCAACCATTCTTTCTTGAGGTCATTTAAATAAAATAAACACAGCTCTCTTCCAGTGTCTCGGGAGAAATCTTTTTCAAGCATTATCAGTTAATTGTGTCAATTTTTCCCCATAAAGTTGACTGCAAATCACGTTCTGCTAGCATCTGTAATTTCCATAAATGTCACTTAGAAACTTGAGGTCTTCCTTTATTATTTGATGTCAGTAACAATCTTTCAATGTAAGCAACACATGAAAAACTTGCCCTGAAAGGTGAATCAATTAACAACCAGACACTTTTCTCAAGTCGTCTTTGGGTTTATGAAAACATGTTACTCCATTTTAAATTCTCTACCATTTATCCTACACAAAACTGTCCCATTTTATCTCCTACCTGCAATGTCCAGAACTTTCTGATTGACATTCAGTTTGTTCACATCACTACCAAACAGCTGCATCAGAGAAGTTTTTAAAATTGCCAATAAAAGCTTTTCCTCCTGAAGTAAAATTTGCCTTTTGTCTGGAGTAACATTGATGTCAACACACTCTAAAGAAAAAAAAGAAAAGCAACCATATTAAAAAAAAAGTATTTTAAGAATCCACCCTTAGATCAAAGATTTGCTCCTTCACCCTCCGTTTTTATGTCACAGGATTAAAACCAAAGGCACAGCTAACATTCACAGAACATCTGTGAATTAAACTTGTAACTTTCTTATCATTCCAGCAAACAAAACAGAAACTAATTCTGTGCAATAGCAGGATACCAGTTTTCTTGTACTGGCTAACCACAAGATTGCCCTTTTTTTTCATTACTTCAGATAAGACACTTGAGTATAGGCAAAGTAGAGGAGGGAAATGTGGCACCAGAGCTAGACCCAACATCTCCCTACTGCAGATCAAAAAAGTGCCGCAGTGCCAGGACTCACACAGATGAAATGACAATATTCTTTACATCACAGTACACTTTATTCTTCAATGAAGTTGTAGCCTTTACTGAAGTTACTGAAAATTACTTGTAACTTACCAGAATCTACACAAATGTTAAGGACCACAAATGGATACTGGTGTTTATTATACTGGTGATAAACTTCATTCACAAGCTTGACAACCTGCAGAGAAATGAAAAAAAACCAAGAGATGTCAATACAATTACCATCTATTTCCCACCATTATCTGTTACTTTTTCCCCTTCATAAAACACACCCTGTATGATTGTGCTTCTGTTCACACAAATAGACACAATGAAGACAAAAATAGCCTTACAGCATCAAGCAACAGATACACATATCAGCTACTAATCCAGCTGTTTTCAGAGAATATCAAACAAATTAATGCTGGAGACGGTAGAAAAATAAAAGCCTCACCTTTGCAGGATCACATGGACGTTGGTTGATAAAGAAAAACTGTCTGTCTGTTGTGCTCCTTCCAACACCATGATCACAACGAGAAATGAAGCCTGTAATACTGTATAATAATAATGTAACAGTAAGGTAAAAAGGAGGTGCAAAGCAAAACAAATTTTTCTGATTCCAAGCATATTTAACAGGAGAACATTTTACAAGGGGCTAAAAGAAACACTATTGTACAGCATCAGTAACTATGCATATGTATTTCCTCTTCTCATTAACACTACTGAAGAAATACAGTCACAAGCAATAGATACAATTAATCCATCCAATTACTCAGAGCATTGACAAAGGTGACATTCAGCAGAGGATAACAGTAATAGTAGCTTTGCTCATCCCACTCATCTGACTAGCAACATCTTAGCCCTGAATTGACTTCTTTAATGATGTTTTTTCCCCAAACTGTACACGATTTACTATGCTTTTCTTAGTTTTAATAGTGTTAACCACCACGGTTTTTTATTTTAAGTTTGGGTTATGGTAAAACTGACAACATTCATTTTTACTTTTCTAATTACCTATAAAGATTTTGTGGCATGTCAGTAGCATTGAGTCCATATTCTTCACAAACAGCTTCATTAGGAGGCAGCTGAACAAAAGGAATGAGGCTCTGCAACTACAAAAAACAAAAGTGAAACATTAAACATATGTAATATAATTTTTTCCTTCTCTTTTATTGTTATTTATTATCCTTACAATCTCTTGGATAAAATACGGGTTTTTCTAAATTGGCTGAGTCAAATACTTAAAATACCCAAACCTACTAGAAGACACTGCTTAACTGAGAAACAGAACAATGCCTTAACAAGTTGCTGTTCTCATCCTTTGGTATCACTGCTTTTGCCTTTGTTATTTCACAGACCCTTACTTTAAAACATACATAGACAGAAGAACAAAAGGATTGACACAATTTGGACTCTCCAGCTACATAGATATGACCTAGTCAAGTGACATGCAAAACCAAAAAAGCAAAAAGTGTAACATGTTTCTTTAGAAAGAAGAATACAGCTATCAGAAAAGATCTGTTATTTGAATCACAAGCTGCCTACGTATAGATATGTTTACCACAAACAAGTTCCACATCATACCACTGCTATTTTTCTGCAATTAAAGCATCTCCTACTGATTTTACACAGAAGTATTTGATATGAAATAAGCAGGCTATAAGCTAACCATTCTATTCAGGTAGCACTGAATTTTCAGCTACGCTTGTTGCTGTGTGGCAAGATGAAGTTACAGCTTTCACCTTGTCTTTCAGCCACAGCACAAACAGGCCTTGAAACCAAGGGCGCTGCAGGAAGTGCTTAACAACCAGCAGCGATCAACCACTCGATACTCCTGATGGTTGTAATAGGTGTAGGGAGGATGATTTTATCCTTTTTTCATCTTTGCTTTCTTCTAGAGGGTAACAATTCTTTTTACAGCAATCATTCAGAAAGCATCACAGTCTGTGACTCTACGGGAGCTGACTGCAACTCCATTTAAAGGCTAACGAGAACACTAATGAAACTTAGTTTCACAGGAAAAGGTTGCAAAAGGTAGAAACCCTTTGTTTTCTGTTCCTCAATTAAGACTTGCACATCACACCATTTTTAGGAGGGTTTTTTTAATTGCTTGTCCTTGCAACACACACACACCTCGATGCCCACAGTTTTTTCAAAAGCACAGGCTTCACAGGCCTGCTAGCTTCACAGGCTTGCTAGCACAACAGCTCATAAAACTGGCTCCAGAGAGATACTGAGTAGTAACCCTATCTTCTAAAGCATTTCTCTTCCATCAAAACATTTCTAACCAGATATAGAAACTTCAAAGGAACCTGTGGCAGCTTCACCACTTCTTTTTTCAACCTGTAGGGTGTGCTAGAAATCAACACATGCTCCATCCTCTTACAGCTTTTAAATTATTCCTACCTCCCCCCTAGTTCTTAGATATTAAATATCTCCCAACACAGTTGTATTATCTCTCTTTTCAATAATTAAATACCTGTTTTTGCCCAAATACTGCTCCGATGTTTTCCTTTAAACTAGGGCTTCCATCAGTAGATACCACAGAGCTTTTTTTCCCTTGACCAATTTGATTAGTGCAGTTAATTCGCACTCCTTTTGAAACAATACAGTATGCCTGCAGTAGCTGGACCATTTTTGCATATTCCTATTAAAGAAAAAAGAAAGATCACAATTATATGAAATGTATTTTTTAAAAGCAAAAATGTATACACAAGATGTTCAGTATCTGCAGGTAACACAAAAAGGGGGTGGGAGAGTGAATTTAATATTTTCTTACATCTTCACTAAGTAATTTTAAAAAAAGGAAAGAATAGTGCTTGAAAAGCAAACATCAAATTTACAAGATTGATATTTAGCCATAAGAAAGCAGCTCCTGGTTTTAAACCACACGAAAGTGATCAACAATACCAATTCTTTTAAAAATCTGAAAATTTGAGAGTCCCTTTAAAACCAATCTTTGCAAGACAGAAGAGGAAAGCATACAATAAGATAATGTTCTTATTTGATGAAGAGAGAGGCATGAGCTATATAATCAATGTAAAAAACATACCTAATCAATGTATTCTACAGAGAACTAAATATCCGTCAGCAGTGAATAAATTCTGGGGTACGGCATTCCTCAGAAATATTATTTTCCATCTAACCTACCTTTTTAATGTTTCTTTGGAATTCCTTATGCCGCACTGGCAAAGTATAGAATAGCTGCTGTATGTTAACAGTCGTTCCCTGTTGCCGTGGAAAAGGCGTTTTCTGAGTGATTTTACCATTGTGATCAAACACCAAACGAGTCCCAACCTTTGCATTCTTATGGCAGGTAAATATGGTAACATCACTAGTGGAGGGAAAGGCAAGAGAATTAGTCACAGAGCAGTATGTTTTCTTATCCACTCCTCACAGCCCAGCCAGGCACAGAAACTATTCCTAAGGAAAACCAGCTCTTCACCACAAACAATTACAAACGTACCTGAAAAGTAGTGTAACATTTCCCTGACTACAATGCAAACACTTTTTATTCGTATCCCTTTCATTCGTCTCCTGTAAAGTGAAATGTTAAAGCCTGGTTTTGTTGGACACTACATTCCCCATACTAGTAAAAAGCAGAATATTCCCAACACACAGAGCTGTGTACAAAAGCTGTGCTAGTTCAAATGAATACTTTGTCTAGGAGGAGTTAAATACAGTTCTAGCGAGTTACCACCTAGCAAACACAGCAGATACTACAGTGTGTTACATCAGAGAATCAAATGCTTACACAAATACACTGATTGATCCTGCAAAGATTTGCATACTTAAATAATTTTTTTTTTTTTACATAAAAGGACCAATCTGGTGCTTAGAATCATTGAATAATTTTTGGTTGGAATGGAGTTGGGATGCCATGCAACTAACTTACTGCACAACACTGACCTAGCATTAAGGAACTGGAAGTGCCCAAATCATCATTTTAGCAAAACTGAGAATGAAAACGTGGCTTCAGTTATTAGTAGAAAGTTACTACATGGACAACAAGAAGCTTAATATTGATACCTCAATGCACACAGTGAACTCAGAGCTTCACCTCGAAACCCAAATGTTTCGACGTGTATCAGATCAGAAAAATCTTGTATCTTTGATGTATAGTGTTTCAGAGCTGGAAAAAGATATTTAAAATATATATTTCACTTCAAAGTGACACTGGTTTATACAAGTAGATTTTGCACGCACATCAACAAGCAAAAAAACCTTCTGCATTATTCATTAGAAACAAAATAATTAAACACTTAATGTTTCCTTTCCCCCTTTACTATAAGCATAATCTCTAAAACCCTCAGACAGACCTGTTATTCCATACTTACACCCCAAATTCTTATGGCATTACAAGATGCCTCTCAGTAGCATGCAGTACCTCCCTCTGCTACTATCACAGACCTTGCCCTGCAAGAAGATGACTGAGGTGCTGTGCATGGTACAGAGCAGACAGGCATAAAACTATTCCTCTACGACTCAACCTACACGATCAGTGCAGCACCAGTCACCAGGTAACAAGCCAGGTGAGTAGCAGCACCCCTGAACTTTCACTGTCCTGGAACAGCAGGAGGCTTTTTGATGTACCATGCACACAAAGTAACTCAGCAAGAGCTTATAGTCAAAGTCATTATATGACAAAAGAAACATGGGAATTTCCACTTACTTGGTAGGTATCATAGTATTGTTTCTGCTCCCATTTTGTACAATTTAAATGTAGCAAATGGAAAATCTGAGAATCAGGCATGCAATGCCAGTTCACTTCAGCAACTATTCAAGTTTATAATTCACCTCTCAAAACCAATTGCTTTCACAAAGCTTGACTCCAACCGTGATGACTCAATGTGCATGCATCTAAACATGTACTGGACTTTCTCTTGTAGAATCGTTCTACTCTTTGCAGCACTTAAATGAGCAATCAAATTAAAGACTAATAAGCTACAAAAACTAACCACAGTAGTACCACAGAAATCCAGGCTAGCGTTGCCCAAGTCTTGCAGGGCATACATGCATTATGGAAAAGCCAAGTATCCATTAAAAATTATTAAGCCTAGGAAATATTTTTAAAATGGCTTTTTGATTGAACATATACTTTCAAAATGTCCAAACATAAATTATCATAATCTGTGCCAGGTTGGAAGGGACCTTTAGAGGCCATCTAGTCCCACCCCCTGCAGTGAGCAGGGACATCTTCTCTAGAGCAGGTTGGTCAGAACCCCATCAAGCCTGACCTTGAATGTCTCTAGGGATGGGGCCTCCACTGCCTCTCTGGGCAACCGTGCCAGTGATCCACTACCCTCAGAGTGAAGAATTTTTTCCTAATATAAAACCTAATCTGCCTTTTTCTAGTTTAAAACCATCACCCCTCACCCTATCGCTGCATGCGCTTGTGAACAAATTATGAAAAAGGTTCAACTTACTCAAGCCTTCAAAGTTTTCTTCCTCCACTCCACCTCCATTATCTGAAACCTCTATCAGTTCTGCTCCATGATCCTTAAGTTTTATATCTAGAAAATTGAATGATAAAGTATTTTAGTTCTGCATGTTCATACAGAGGGTTCATCATTAACTATATTCTTGAAGTAACTTGACCAGACAATGGTGTTCTGTATTGTTTGAACAATAAAAAGGTCCTCATAGCAGTCAAAAGCGAGGGCAATCTAATGCAAAGCAGCCTGCACTTGCCAGTAATTTGGCTTCAATGCATTTTCGCTTGAGCCGAAGGTTACCCACTTGTAGCAGCTATCATCCCGGCAGCTCTGGAAACCACAGCCCTACACTAGCTTGAGGCCTGCTAGCTTGAGGCCAGTGGCCAGCAGAGCCACTGCTGCACAGGCCACATGCCTTTAGTGGCAAATGGGGCTACAAATAAAAATCACACAGGCAAAATTACATGTTTCAGGGCGCCCAGCTGGAGCCTGAGAATCAAACACTTTATTTGTCAGGGGGGTAAATGCATGCTTGGCCCAGACAGAAAGCACGCACACAGATCTGTTACTATGCGCTCTGCTTTGAGGGAAAAAAGCCCGAAATTTTATAAAAGGACGACGAAGAGGTTACCGATGTTGGTTGCTCCAGCATCCAGGCTGTTTTCCACCAGCTCTTTCACGGCAGTGCCAAGATTCAGTACAACCTGTCCCGAACAGATCCGATGAACCGACTTACGGTCGATGGGCTTGATTGCTTTGGCAGGCGAGAGGCTGGAAAGGGGAGAGGAGGGACAGGAAGAAACACGGCGGGGTAAAGCAGCGGTACGGGCCCGGCCCGCCCCGCTCCTCCCAAGTGAGGGGAGCCGGCACCCGGGGGCGGGGCGGGAGACGGAACGCCGATACCCCGGGTAGCCGCATCCGAGCTCCCGAGAAGCCCCGTGGCCTTTCCCGAACAAGTCGGGAGGAGAGGTGGGACCCGAGCGGCAGCCGAGGAGGCCGCCACCGCGCCAGCTGCCACAGCACGGCCCACCACAGGGGAGCGAGGCCCTGAGCCTCCCGCGAGGAGAAGCGGGCTGGGCAGGGGAGGCCAAGCAAGAGCAGCCCCCCCTCCGCCGCAGAGCCGGGGCTCGCTCCAGCCCCCGGCCCAGCGCTCACCAAGGCGGGACCTCGTCCTCCATCAGAACCCCAGCAGGACGCGCCGCGCTCGCCTCAGGAGCCTCTTCTGCAGGCTCCGCCCC
The DNA here is from genome assembly GCA_020800305.1 of Porphyrio hochstetteri. Lineage (NCBI taxonomy): Eukaryota > Metazoa > Chordata > Aves > Gruiformes > Rallidae > Porphyrio > Porphyrio hochstetteri. Next base: position 16,312,758 of record CM036920.1, read on the forward strand.
CGCTCAGTCATTGGCCACTGGAGAAAAGAGCTCTCCAACCGCAGACAAAGTTTTCAACTCTCTTGATACCAGTTGGTCAATGCCGCTACCCAATCAGAGCTGGAAGGCGCATCTTTTGCCCTATGAGGACTCGCTTAAGCAATCAATGTACACGCTGACCCATAGAAAGAAGACAAGGAGGCAGTGCGGCGGCTACCAGAGTCTATTGGCTCGAGGGTGAGTCAGTAAGGCGCCGTGCTTCCGCCGGGCCCAATGAGCGCAGCGGGGGGCGGGCCCTCCAGCGGGACCGGTGGACGCGCGGCACGGTGGTGCCGCCATGCCCATGTACAAGGTGAGGCCCTTCCATAGGGCCAGTGGGGAGGTGTTGGCGGCGCAGCTGCCCACCTGCATGTACAGCCTGCCCAACCTGCACCGCCGCGCGTCGTCGCCGCAGGTAAGAGCGAGAGACGGCCGGGGGAAAGGCCTGATCGTGCCGCGGCGCCTGTCATGGCGGCCTCGGCCGCGGGCCGGAGCCTGGCGGGCCGGGGCTTGGCGAGCCGGCCGCGCTGGGTCGGTGTTTCCCCCGGGCGGGGCGTGCTCTCGGGGCTGGGAGAAGCCGACGGGGAGCTCTGGGTCCCTTGGTCGGTGGGAGGGCAGCGTTGGCTCCCCCTCGCTTAGCGGCTCTGCAGCGGGCGTTTGTCTGTGATGCTCCCGGCACTTTCTGACTGGGCTTTTCTGGGCTCTGCCGCGCCCCTCTCTCTCAGGTTTCGTTTCGAAACGGCCGCGCCTGGAGCGCCGCGCCCGCAACCCGCGTCCCTGCCCGCGGTGTCACCGTGCTCCTGGCTCGGCTGTTGCCGGTGCTGCTGTGCAGGTAGAAACCGGCCAGCACACACCGCTGCTGGGCCCGCCCGCGTGTCTCTTTCGTGAATACGGCGAAAATGTGCAACGCCGCGTCACGCTGCTCCAGTCGCCTTCAGCCCCTCTCGGCGTCCAGGAACGCCTCCCGCTCTTCCAGGCTGCGTGTGGCTATTTGTAGCTTGATGCCGTCATGTCTCTTCAGTGAGCGCTTGCTGTGCCCTCCTCCGTTGCAGTCGCCCCAGAGAGCAGGCTGTATCTCAGGGCATTGTGTACTGGTGCAATACTGGACCCTTAAGAGGTGTTTCCGTGTCTTGGCTCTGAGAGTATTGTGCAGGTTCTTTCCTTATCCCTTAGACTGTGAGAAGAAAACTTGGCCGACAGGTTGGGCTTCCTTAATCCTTGTTCAGAACATGTAGAAATGGATTATCCATATAAAGATTTTTCTTTAACAAAACTTCCCATGAGAATGTAGTTTTCATCTTTTACATGAGTACTATTATAAGATAATTGAGGTAACAAGAAGATGCATTGGGATTAACATGTAACAAAGCCTCAGGTCTTGTACGTTCTCTGAAACCACGAGTGACTGTAAAGAGTGGTTTCATGAGACACCATCCATCTAAACCTGCAGGTCTTCTAGCTTTTAGTGAGCCAAAAAGGTCACACACTTCCCTTGTTTGGCAGCCTCAGCACAAACTGTCCATCTGCTCTTCTGGGTCGAAGAGAATCCTGATATGGAACCTTGGTTTCAGTTTTTAATTCAGCCCTTCACTGCCAACTTCTTTCTGTGGGTGTGGTCCCATTTTTACTACATTACAGAGTTTCCTGTAGCTGGGGTTTTAATAAATAGATTAAACAGGAGGTCAGAGAGTCAGTTAAATCTCTCACCACTCATACAGACAAAAGATGATGGACAATTAACAGGCGTAAGACCACGACGTTCCAGTTACTTGACTGCTTTTAAAGTCTTTCAGCACTCACTGTGAAGTGAGCTGTGGACTGTTCTGATGCTGAGTGAACATTTACATGAGCTTGTCTTTTCCTCCTCTGCAGGAAGAGGCTGACCCCTCACTTCAAGCACTTGAATCCCGTCAGGAAGAGATTCTGAAACGCTTGTACGAACTGAAGAGCGCTGTTGACGGTCTCTCAAAGATGATACAAACCCCAGATGCTGACTTGGATGTAACGAATATAATTCAAACTGATGAGTGTTCTCCTTTGACAAAAACTGGAGCAGACTTAGATTTGATGCTTGGAAAGGTAAGTTTAGTTGAGCATATACACTGATAGACGCTTTCCTTGCTCTCAGACTTTCAGCTTTGGAAGGGTGGCATTAAAACCTGGGATATGCACAACTCAATATACAACTTTTATATCATTACAAGTAATCTACATTAATTTTGGGCATCCAGATGAAGATACAAGCATTTATAAATCCTGAACTCTGTGTATGCTCACTTGGATGAGTGAGAATAATTAATTTTGAAATTATGACAGTTGGCTTCTTGTTACAACTGGAAATTTTAGCTTTGGCTTCAGATTGGACTAGAGTTTACCTTAGTCCAATCTTGACTTGTCTGTTGAAGGAGGAAGATGTTTACTGGTTTGACCAAGTTTTAAATGTCCAAGCCTGATTTGTATATCATTAGAATTTCGGTTATACACATGCATGACTACATACACTTTAGTCAAATGAAAACTCCACTACTTCAAAGTCTGACCCAGAATGTGTCTTATCTGCCAAATGTTTTACTTTCCATTTAGGATTATGGTGCCCTGAAAGATATTGTCATCAATGCAAATCCTTCTCTACCTCCGCTGTCATTATTAGTACTACACAGCCTGCTTTGTGAGCACTACAAAATACTATCAGCTGTTCACACACATTCATCGGTGAAAAGCGTGCCAGAAAACCTCTTGAAATGCTTTGGAGAGCAGACAAAGCAGCAGCCACGTCATGAGTATCAGTTGGGTTTTACTCTTATTTGGAAGGATGGTAAGAATTGAATTATCTTGTAGATCAGTATTTTGTAATAGGTGAGAAAATGAAACTGTAAAACCTTGACAACAGCTGCTTTAGCGTGTTTGTGCCAACACATGGCAGAACTACATGTACTGCAGATAACGCTTTGGCTCTCTTTTTGTAGCTGAATGATAATCTGGAGGGAGGAGGCAAATTCTTGTTTGTGGTTACTGCTGTTAAGATACACATGGTGTTTTACATGGTTGGTTGTGAGGGTTTTTTTATAGAACTGTTTCTCAATTTCTACAACTAAGTTAGCTAGATGGGAAATGAAGTGGGAGAGTAGGCTGAAGTTTGCCAAAAAGTGATCTCTGTAGCCCCAGTTCCTGCCTTTAGTCTAAATACTCTGATGAGCTTAATGATGTTAACATCAAGAAAATTAAAATCCTGGGGTTTTGTAAGTAGCATTACTGATGTGTTAAAGTTCTCTACGATAGGGGATTACTTACTGTTTCCTTTTCTTCATTTCAGTTCCGAAACCCCAGATGAAGTTCAGCATTCAAACCATGTGCCCTATCGAAGGAGAGGGAAACATCGCTAGGTTTCTCTTTTCCCTGTTTGGCCACAAGTACAACGCAGTTACTTCAACTCTGATTGACAGCTGGGTTGATACAGCCATCTTCCAGCTGAAAGGTGGCAGCAGTAAGGAGAAAGGAACGGTGTTACGCTCTATGAATGCTGCCCTGGGCAAGTCAGCGTGGCTGGTGGGAAACGAACTCACCGTAGCAGACATTGTTGCGTGGTGCGCGCTCCAGCAGACAGGTAGTGCGAACGCTGCCCCAGCCAACGTGCAGAAATGGATGAAGTCGTGTGAGAACTTGGCACCTTTCAGCTCTGTTATGAAGCTGCTAAAGTAACCTGTCCTCCTCATAAGGGTGTGGTTTTAATCTTGCTCCTGTTCATGCCAGGCTGTAGCAGTTTGAGTTCTTTGAGATGTATTCGCCTACTACAGTTTTCAGCACTCTAAAACCAATAAAAACATTACAGCTACCTTCTGGGTGTGACCTTGCTTTCTTTTTTGTAACTGAGGCCTAACATGCACATTTGTGTCATGATTAAAAGGCTCTAAACTACTCCCACAAGCTGCACTTCTAATTTTCCCTTTATGTTTTTCCCCGTAACCCAGATGCTTTTTTCCACAAGTTAACCTCAGTATAATTTTAAGTGCAATAAAGGAAATAAAAGGTAAATGCCTTGAAAACAACAGACAGAAAAAAATCAAAATGCATTGAAATCTTTTTATATATAAAAAAGAAACATTTTATATAACTTAGCATACAATAAAGGTTAGTTCTTCTGTACTTAAACAGGAGAACCTAGTGTCATATGTTCATCTTGTTCTTCAGAAAGCAGTCGTATTCTCTCTCTTAGTTTCTCTATTTCTTCCTCTTGCTGTCTCACCTTCTGTTGTAGGTTGGAAATGACCTGGGAATGAGAGTCAGTTTACTTCAGAGACAGACGCAGAGCTAGGCTATGTGTTCAGTGTTATAACTTAATCCACAAATGAGACAGTGGAGCGAGGAAACGGAAAATTATAAAGAGCTTTTCTAACTGATTAAAAATACCTCAAGCTATATGTAAATCAACTTTCCAGTGTTCACCAAGTTACCTATACTTAATGACTATTTACCTAATTGCAAAGACATCAGAGGCATTAATACAGTGTCTTAAATACCATGTAATCGTAAGTTAAAGACCAAAAAACCCCTATAATACAGGCAGAGAAACAAAGGGCATTCTCTGTTTTGTATTTCTTTATCCTGCAAAGGTTGAGGTTACTGGCAGAACTTACATGGTCTGTGGTATGAAATAGTTCACTCTCACGAAGCTGAGCAGCAGTTGGTCTCTCTGACGATCTCTGGCTGGTGAGGAGCTGAACATACTTGGCTTGAACAGGCCACTGTTTGCAGAAAGCCTGAGGAATGTGGCCAGTCCGTAAGCGTGTGAGAACTTCTGTCCTTTCCATTTCTGTTCCAAAGGGTTGGAAGAGTTCTAGCAGGATAACACCCATGCTGTACATGTCTGACTGGTAAGGGGGTGAATAAAGCATACTGGGTAACTGCTGGTTTAAGTGCTGCATTTCTTTCTCTTATTTAAAAAAATCACAATACAAAAGTTTCATGACAGTGAAGCTTCAAGATGATATGAAAAGTATCATGACACTACTAAAGAAACACAAAGTCAAACATTCCTCCAGATGATCTTAGAAACACAATTTTTGCCTTAGTAGAAAACTGGAAGGCAAAATTGAAATCTGTATTTCAGCTAAAACAGGAGTAACATCGGGAGGATTATTTATGCATTTACCAAATAATACCAAAAGGCTTGGCTTATTCTATTATCTATCATCATGTGTGACTAGGAAAAAAACCCAAAACACAAACAGCTCCTTACCTTGAAATCATAGTGAGAGCCCTCCAATTGTTCTGGTGAGGCATAGAGGCAAGTCCCCACTCCTGAAGTATGCGTCAGTCCTTCAAAAAGGAAATTCCAACTTACTGAGCTAACCTTACATTCTTACCATTTCACTTCAGAACTGATTTAGTATCATAAAAACATAACCCCCCCCCCTTATTTTTTTACCATTTATCCTTTCTGTCTTAAACCAGTGGTCTGCATCATCCCAAAGGAGGTCTTTGCAGGCTAGTCCAAAGTCTCCTATTTTTACATGACGATCTGATCCATGCAGAAAGATATTTCTGGGCTACAAAACAAGACATAGCATAAAATCTAAAATACATCTTTATAAATAATTATGAAAATCCAAAGTCTCTAAAATCCAGTGTTTCACAGGCAGAAGGTAATTATTTAACACTTTCATTAGCAAGGAAAGAAATAGTCATGACTGATATCAAGTTATGTGTTAGCAACACTGGACAGAAAGACCACATAGGAAGGACTGACAAAAAAGGAAGAGAAGCCAAGCAGGAAAAACAAAGATTTAGTGGAAAGATAAAGTACTTCTGGTTGGTTTGTCTTAAATTGTATTCTTCATCACCTAACAGAAGCAAAACCAAAACTTTTTGTTCAGTCATTAACATCACCTACAATTTCAGTCCCTTAGAGGAGACAGCGACTGTCGTGAAAGACAGCAGTTACTGAGGGATTTTTATTTTATCTTTTAAAGCAAGTAACTGTAACTTGAGTATATTGTCAAAAACTAATGGAAACTGTCAGCAAACACAGGTGTAGTAAAGGGGCTTTGCTTATTTTTATAGTTATCCAAATTGGTTTTTTAGGTAATTGGGTAATTTAGGTCCTGCCCTGGTCAAGGAAAGACCAAGGCAAAACAAAACCAGTCCCTATCCATCCCTGTTTAGGACAAGAAAATAGCTTCACAAAGCAGGAAACATTTCCAGAGCCTAATCACAATTCTCCCATAACACAAATTATCTTTGCTGTCTTCAACCTCAAGAAATCACTCAGTGAACTTACTTTAATGTCTCGATGCATCACTCCCATGCTGTGGATGTAGCACACTCCTTCTAATAACTCTTGAAAAATTTTCATTGTCCAGTGGACATCCACAAGGTGATATGGACCTTAAAACAATTTAAAATCTAGATTATTTCGGCTAATTTTACTGAGTTATTTAAGTTTATGGTGGTATGTCTTGCTGAATGCTGTTTATTTATGATATGGGTGAATTTTTCAACAGAATGAGCTTACTTTAAAAATGGAATTTCCTGTGCTTCTCAGATAGTCTTTTTTGAAACAGAAAAAAGTCACTTAACCTCAGAATTCCAAAGAAGAACATGAACATACGTTTGCCTGAAAAAGATACCTCCAAACCCTGTCAGATAGTTATTTGACAATTATTTGTCAGATAGTTATTTGATAGTTAGGGTTTCTGAATGTCTAACCTATGACAGCATTCACCTTTCCTGTCACCTCTCAAAACGTGTGAAAACGGTGTTTTACAAGGTCAAATGCCCTAGTAATTCTGTATTTCCCTGACCTGGAACATCATCTTTTTAGCTTTCATAAAAAGCTAAAAGATGATGTTCCAGGTCAGGGAATAATCTTTTGGCTTATGAAAGCTAAAAAGACAATGACTACAGGCAGATTAGTGGCAGTCAGCCCATAGTTAGCAGGGAAACCCCAACTCCATGAGTTAAAAGAACAACAGGTTTATCTTAATAGTGATTAAAACTCAGATTAAACATTAAACATACAGTTTATGTCTTACAATCTGTTAAGCATATGCTTCTTTTTATATAACCCAGAGAAAAGAACATGTCTCTAATGCTTTAAGAGCATTAGACTTGTTCTTCCAACTGTCAACAATTACTGAAGATGGTTTGGTATCGGGGAGCGAGAACTCTGGCCACTCCAGCAAAATACATGTTAGACTCTTTAGATTAATGACAAATTAGTCTGTGTAGGAGTTTTGATCCTCAAGAATAAACTTAAAAGCTTTGAAATATGTTGTAGCCTGCCTGGAACAAGAGATGTATTTGTATTTCCCACAGCAGATAAATTAGCCTGTGAAGAGCTCTGTTTTTATAGCAGCAAGACTACTACCAAAGCAAAATTTCCATTATCTAAATAGCTTACTGAGGAATTGCAGATTCTGTCAATAAACAACTCTATGCCAACAAAGCCAGGCACAGATCTCTCCAGGTAACAACTATGCCTCAGGCATACATTCATTTTTCTGGAAAAGCTGTCTAAAACTTGTGAACTTAAATCTCTTTTACCAACAGCTATCATAAAAAGATTAAATATCAGCTGATATTTGATGAGGCGAATGAAGAACCCAATGAAGATCTGTATTATAAGCTACATTAAATCAGGCAAGTGGACTTCCAATTAAAAAAAGATAAATATTTGCTTTATAATGATTAAGTGAATTTTTAAGAGAGTCATGAATCTTACTGGAAGCTTCCTCTGTTCTCTCACTGCACCTTTTGTTACGGTCAGCAATCCAGTCCCACAAGGATATTTCACACAGTTGCATTTGTATGTAAAGCATCAAACGATACTCCACCTAACAGAAAAATAATGGTCCATGATTTTGCCACTGCAGTATGACCAATATTTCCTTAGTTATTTTCTTTAAAGCTAATAAACCCTGAATTTATTAAACAGATACCAAAATGACATTAAATACAGTATTACTAATCCACAACATTCAAGAAATAGATGCAACATCACTATATTGGGATTTTTTTTTGCTTGTTCCTCAAATTTTAACAACTTATATGAAAGCTAACAGAACAGCCTGCTACATGCCCCAATACACAAATCAGAATTTAAAAACTTCTAGACATACTGAACAGAAGTTCACTCTGGCTAGAGAATAGAGTAAATTAACATAAAATACCAAAAACATTCAACCCCTTGATATGGAATTGTATGATTTATTAATGTATGTTCTACACCTCTAACTTCATACTTGGTTTCTGATTGTGTACTAGCCTGATAACCTGGACAACTCAAAAAACACCCTGAAAATCTTGGATTTCTTACTGGAGAGAACTCCAAAGGATAGCAAAACCCTGAAGCATTACAGAACTGTTACACAAACCATTTCAGTGGTACGAATGCAAACAGGCTTTAGAAGCATAGCAAAGTGGTGATTCCCTGCCCTGATCTGCTTCTGTTTTTCACATGTGGGTACTCTGAAGGACCAGAGATGACTGACACATTGAAACTTTCTTGTAGGAAGAGTTTTGCCAACTCTGGTCAGCTTCCTTGTAATGGTATCACCCACTGAAGTAAAAACTCCCTCTATTTTTGACTCTAATCACAGTCATTTCTTTTTTTAATTTATTGCTATACATCATTCCTGTCCACCACACTCTATTTTACAAACATCATGAAGTTAGACAGTAGTTAAGTATATTTAAATGAGAACTGTATTCACCTCACACTCTGCACAGAGAGCTATGTCGTTCTTGGAGCACTCTTCGGTGCAGGACATACTTCCAGTGCTAGCATCCTGATCCAGCCCAGAATGAGATCTCCATGCTGAATGATTTTTCACATCAGTTGATGTACTACTAACACCACTTACAGAGTCTTCTTGGAATTCTATGGATAATTCACATGTATTTGGTTTTCTGCACTCTTTACTATTGTTGTTTGTAAAATCATTCCTTACATCCATCTTCTGCACTGAATCACTGCCTGGGTTTTTAAGACTGGTACTGTCACAGGACTTATTCTCTTGTGAAGTAAGGTCAGCAAAGATAATGGAACTACCACTTTCCATACTCTGAACACGACAGCAACCACTGAAAGTAATAAAGTAGGAGAGAGGAATCAAAATACTGTAAAATATGTACAGAGTTTTATACCACCCACTGGTATAAATATACGCTGAAAAGTTTATTTTTTTAAAAAAATGGCAGTTTGCATTCCAGAGTAAGAGTCCAGCTGCTTCCCCACATAAAACTTTAGCTTCACAGAACCAGCAGTGTAGGCTACAGCCTTTTTAATACCTCCCCCAGCAGGGTGTTCTGACAGCTGACCCAGACAGCTCACAGATACACAGAGTCCTAGGTCAAAGTACGACTCAGCTCCGTTCCTTTAACTTAGGAAGAGACACTGTATTTCTCTCAGGAATCCATCTCCTGATTGAAAGGGCTAATCAATACTTCTGAGGAACAGAAGGCACCATCACTCTAGTAAGACCCCACAGTACCAAACAGAGTTGGCACAGAGCTTGTGAAGCAAACCTGAAGCCCAGTGCTACATTCAGGCACTCAGATCCAAGGAATGCAGAAGTATCCAGTAACAATCCTCAGCTTACACAACAAAGAGAAACAACAAGGACAATCAAGACTATTTTGGTTATGATTTGGAAGCAAAAAGCACTTGTGCAATATAGGCTGAATTCTGTACTCTTCTAACATCACTTAAAAAACCCAAATGTTACCATTGAGATTACAATCCTTACTTGCTGCTCTCTTGCTCCAAAAATAATGGCTTCAACTCCATTACTGTTTGATCTGTTGGATGAAGAGATAAATATGTTATTTTACAAACAAAGCATGCATGTATTTACTACACTTGAACATTTAAGCTACACCACCTTACTGAATTTAACTTCATTGCCTGTAGGTATCTTTTTCTCTATTTCTGCTTCTGCAAAAGGTGCTTTGTTGGTCTACTACACAGGAACCTTGGTATGGTTTTTTTCTTTAAATGAAAAAACATGTCACATGAAAGGGTTGTACTGGGCCCTCTTAGATACTCACCTACATTTTGCCTTTAAAAATTTAGCCTGTTCAAAATTAGGGCTTAGAATGTGTATAATACACAGTTAAGGAAGCAGCTCCACAAGGCACCACCCTCTGCATCACCCTGCTGCTGTTTTGATGATACTTGGTATTTTGGAAGGAATTTTCATTACAGTTATGTATTTATGTGAGAAAAGCAGTTTTGTCTCAGCATCCAGAAGCAAATATGAAACACCCACCTCATAAACCAAAGTACTCATTAACTACCACAGGACTTACCTTGAGATCTAGTTATATACTTACATGATTACTATTAAATAGTAGGAGTACTCATAGCACTACAACTTGCATTCTTTGAGATTCTGGGTATCATCAGTTTCAAAGTCTTGTCTGTTTTATTACACTGTCAACTTCCTACGCATTTTCTTTTGTGCTTACAGATACTGCAGCATCAAGTCACTGACTTGGAAAGCAATAAAGTCTCATAGAGCATAAGCAAACCTCCCACTAAGAGGGGATCAAAAGGTTTAACTGCTGCAGGCAGGCCGGAAAAGGACGGGACCAAGGGTTTAGGGTTACAAAGGGACCAAAGGACAAAGTGTGGGAAGAGCCAAGAACAGAGAAACCAAAGAGGAAAAAAAACAGGGGGGCAGCAAAGGTGTAAAATTAACATACATAGATAAATTCTCAACAGTTAGAGACACAAAAAAACTCCAAACAAATAGATTGCTCTGTCACTGCAAAACTATGAAACACAATTCATCACATTTAACAATTCTCCTGTAGAAAGCAAAATAAGAGGGACTCTTTTTTTCCCCCTCAGGAAAATTTTTCAGTTTTTCTAAGCTCTTCCAGATAGGAAGAAGCATAGTGGGAAACTTAGACTAGTTTTGCTGTAACTCTTCAGATTTCAAAACATGCTAGGGTTTTTTCTGCTACTGATCACTTTCCCCCCTGATATCTGAAGTTTCTCATTCCCCAGTATTCGATCTTCTCCTCCTCAACCCACTACTTTGTGCATTAAAAGGTTTTCATTGCATTCTCTGAATTTCACACAACTTTAAAATCCTCCTCATATATTACCAGACATGAAGCTAATACTTCAAAATTCATCATTAGGTAACAGGAAAGTTACTGGGCAAGAGATTGAAGTGCATGGAAGGACACAAAGAGCTGGTGGTCACCTGTACTTTGCTTTTTATTGGTTGCTTTAAGGAGGGGGAAAAAAACCAGTTATTTTCTCAGAAAACTAATATCCTCCTGCAAGTGACAGTACAGAGGCTGAAAGCAGGATGCAAGCCAGAACTGCACAACATACTGTACTTTCCTTTTGGGTGTACTCTTTGAACTTGTTCCATCCAAGCAGTGTGATAACCCACAATATTAGGATGCTGCAGCCCAGCCAGCACTTTAACTTCCCGTAGCACCTAAAGAGACCAAAAGAAACTGTGACTGTCCTTTATTCTGAGTGCTTAGTAAAACCAAAAGGTAACCAAAAAAACCCCAAACAGTTTCTGACAGCAAAAGAAGAGATGAAATTATTGCAGTAATGGAGAAAATTTGGAAGCTTTAAAACAACTTATAATTTTTAGTTGCAGAAATGATCAAATTCAAGTTAATAGTATTTTCTTTCAATGTACTTAAATACCTCTATTTGCCCTTTATTTTTAGGTATTGATAGAGCCAAATCTTTAGGAACTAAGAAGGCATGAAACCCCGTTACTAGTTTTCTGGTATTTTGGGAGTTATTAACTGCATTAGTAAAATAAATCAGGATCTGCTAAAGCAGACAGGGAGTTAAATGAGAGAAGAAACAAAGGAAAAAATACCTTCATGCAGTCTCTTCTTGTAGCCTTCTTAATGTTAATTTTTTTAATAGCATAGAACTGACCATCTAACTTGTTTCTGACCTGAAAACAATTGCAAAAGGACAGAAGTAGATGTTAAGCAGTTTAGAGTAATGCATTATTACATCTTTAGAGACATCTATTTTCTACAAATTAATCTCTGGGCTCCATTCAGGTAACTTCTCACCCATATCAGACTGAAACTGGGACACACTATTTTTGCCTTCTTTCAAGACCACAAACACCTAATGCAATCTTTGTGAAATAAATAGCTTTACAGGTATCTTTCCAGCAACAGAGAAATGCTGACAGCTCCAGGTAACTACTTAAACAGCACGTATTACATGGGGAACTTTAGTCTGACCATACACTACAAGTATTTAATACAAGTCAACCTTGGGTTAGACAGTTTACATTCATATTAAGGTTGGTTTTTATTCAAGCAGCCACAACTGGAACATTGGGGCGTGCTGACTCCTCTGTTCCCACCCATGGCTGTTTCAAGCCAATATATCACAATACTTCCCATGAGAAATTAGGGGTTTTCATTCAGTTTAAATGCATCAAGTAAAACATCTGACACATCCAGCTTTCAACAGAGAACAGAAACCACAGCTAGGCATCTTCTGAAATGAAATGCCAACATCATTTACATGTGCAGGTTGGCACCTGTTCTATTGGAAAATTACTATTTTTGGTTTTCCTTAGAAAAACAGAGCAGTCAAAACAGTAACTCTAAATTCCAGATAACTGATCAGTTATAAATGGAAGGTAAAGAATACCTTGTATACTTTACCATATCCTCCTTCTCCTAGCCTTGCAACCTCATCAAACTCATTCAAGTATCGTGAAGTCTGTGCTTCAAAGAGAACTTCTTTTTCCCTGATCAAAAAAAGTTAGGCATTAAACTAAATCCCAATGGATAAATATACTGGTTACATGTGTACACAATCTAGAAATACCATTTACATTACAAAAAGAAGAAAATACTCTCATGTTACCATAGTGAATACTGAAAACCAGCAGACTGCAACAGCATGCACATGTGGTACAAATCCACACTCTCTGTTTAACAGAAGCATTAAGATGATTGCTTTAAGTTTATCCTAGATAAACCTTGTTTTCCTGAATGGTGACACTAACTGCAAGAGTTGTGCTGAAGGGGGAATTTTCACTTTGAGAGTTTGGAATGATTTGCACTTTTTGTTTCAGAGCCAAAATGTGAGATGCAGTATTAATTAAATTCAGAAATTCAGAGTGGAGTACAAAACTTTAGGGGGGGAGTCAGGTTTAATATTTCTGAATTATTTTAATACATACCCAATTGCACGAAGATCTCCATCATCAAGTTCCTACAGAACAACAAAATCCAACATAAAAACATGACACACAGAATAACACGTCTACCATGCCATCAGCAGAGACCTCTTAATCAAAACAGAAACAACTGTGTTCTTAGAAGAAAATGAGGTTACCAATAGCCATTAACAATCTGCAGAGAGCTTCACCAAATTAAAGCATTATTATCCCACCAGTAATCTGCTAACATCTCTCTGCTGCAGAGATTACAGCCCTTTTAGAGTTCTGCTGGCAAACAGGATAAAATGAGGGCTCTGAAATGTGCTTAAGACAAAATTAACTAGCTTAGTTCAAGCAGTGAGATAAGCAAACTGGTCTGATTCAGCCTGAAGCACCTTAACACTGTATACAAATTATGCCCTCTGCTAAATAAATACAAGGGTGTTACCATAAACAACTGGAACAGTTAGAAGTTGAAAATGGATCTGTTGACTGTTGAAAAAAATGCTGTAATGATACTTAAAACACCTTGCTTGTATTTATAAAGATTTTTTTAAAAATATATTAGTTAATAAGGAAAAATATACTGCTGCCTTCCAAAGCTTTGGTTTGCTCCTGCAGAAACCAACAGCTAAGGTAGAAGCACCATACTGCATGATGACTGAAAAGACCCAATCCAAGGTTAAAAGAACACCCCAACAGAAACTTCTTTGGATACAAGAATTTGGATGCATCAATTCCTTAACACAGAAGCTGCCAGAGAAATTTAACAAATCTTACCCCATTAAGTATTTGTCGACTAGCTGCTTTCATTAGTTCAGTAATGGCTCTGTTATGCTGCAGTCTTACAGTGCTAAATTCATCACAGAAGGCAAAAGGAGACAGCAACCCTGTTCTGGTGAAAGCCTGTCGAAGTACTGTGCAAAGGAACAGAGAAAGGTCCCATTAAATAAAGCCTGCTGGTAAGACCTTGTAAACAGCTGGTTTTTAAATGAGAAACTTTATTTGAAATACAGTGCCTCTGAAAAGACAGTCAGTCCTACTCTAATGCCTTTTACCAGACTCTTAGCAATAAAAACCAATTAAATCCAAACTAGAGCTGCTCTATGGGAATCCCTTTGCATAACACAGTTAACTGCAATGCCCTTCATGGTCACAACTGCTTCTCCTCCTCTTGCTCATCTCAGCAGATGAATTGTAAGAACATCCACCCATTCACTTGTCACCCTTGGAGTAAATCTCATCATTGAAAAGAGAAATTCAAAGCCTGTTCACAATTATGAGAACATGTTTATAATAAAAAGTGATAGTGTCCAGATTTTCTAATTCACATAGAAACTCTCACCTTTGTGCACATGCTCAGAGTGGAGAATGAAGTCACTCCCTCCCACCCCCTGCAAAGCATCACATCTTCCTCATTTGGAGTAAAGCAATGCTGTGGCAGACAGAAAACTGACACATACTGGAGACGGATGCAACTGTGAAGATGCTACAAAAACTGATTTAAAAGTTTTAGGAGTTCCCAAAGCCTTACAACCAACTTGCTCCTAAGAGGTTTTTAAGGTATTTCTTTGGCATCAGTATTTCACAACTCCACTGTTACTTTATCTTTTAAAGGAGGTGAAATTAATTCTAAGTGAAACAGAAGATTTTTGCTGCACAAGCCTTCCTATCCTTGCCAACATGACTACACCAGCCAAAACCACAAAACAGATAAGATTATTGCAGTATATTTTTCATTTATTCATCTGGTTTATTTCACTTGGGAAGCTGGCAGTTTCAACTATACCAGTGGAGCAATGTCATTTTCCATAGATATACACAGGGAAGCTGAGCAGCTAAGTATTTCGGTAGACACCCAGGTTGTGGGGTGCATTTTTGTTGTGGTTTGTTTGGTTGTTCCTCTCAGAAAAGGAAGAGATTTTGTTGGGATTTTTTCCCTGATATTTTTGGTTCCAACAGAGATAACAGTAAGACCCAGGGCAAATCATCTACATCAGACTTTTAAAAGAACAACAGTTGTCTGCACTGCTGTTACCAGATGCTATAAATGGCTTCAATTTTAAGTACAAGCTAGAGGATTAGATTCTATATTTATTCCTACAATCATGTATAGTAAGGAAAAAAAAAACCCCTTGGAGATTGTTTCTCAAATGCATTAAGTATGGGCCTAATGAACAAAATATGGGTAAGTCCCATACCAAAAAAGATGCTTCAAAAGAAACACTTCACACCTAAAAATCCAAGCTTCTTAAATTGTATCAAAAGTCTCTATGGCAAAATAAAGGACTTACAAAGGTATTTACTTGGATTTTCACAGACTATAATTTCCTAAGATTTAGTGATGACTATGCCAGTTATTTCTTTCTATTTCTATATTAAATTCCTCTCCTGTGTGTTCAGAGCAGGCCTAACAGCCAATCTACCCTGCTACCCTCCTCATGATGCAATTCACATGATTTAGCTGGAACAGAACTGCCTGACCTTTGCATCTACGACAATATTCTGTTACTGTTTTCAAAAATAAGCCCTATTCCCAATTAAGTTGATTCAGGGCATTCATCCACCTCTCTGAATTAGTCTTAGTGGGATGAGACCTACAGCCCCGCGTTGATATTACACCCTAATTCTGCACAGAAGAATCCAGTTTGCATTGAAATAAGGCAGTTTAATAGACAGGAAAGAACTCCTCTTACTAACTTCGGAACAAACACCTTGAATGCACGGGGTTGTGAGTGTACATGTGGCAGAGATGCTCCAGCAGCGACACAAGGAGCAGCTGGTTTTGGATGGTTGAAGTGAAGTTCACAAACTTTTGGGACCCGTTGGCAACACGCAGCTCTGCCGGCACATCCGATTCTGGAAAGGACAGTCAGACACATGAGTTCAGGTCTCAGCATATGCCTGCTTACATCAAAACCACATACGAACCCACAGGGCTGCAAACGCAACCCTGGCTCGCTAAAAGGCACCGCATGAGCTGCCACTGAGCTAGGAGCTTAAGATGCTAATTAGGAAGCGAATTATTATTAATTCGTATAAGTGCACATAAAAAGAACCTAACCGGAGAGGACGAGGAGCCTTCGACGGAAGGCGAGCTGGCACAGCGGCCTCAGGGCAGGGAGCCGGCTGCCAAGGGCTTGCCCGCTCTTGCATCACCCCCCCCGCGGCCTCCGGTTCCTCGAGGCGACGGGGAAGGAAGGGAAGGAGGACAGCGGCGGTTCTACCCTCCCTCCCACCCTGCCAACCGGGGTTCCCGCCATCACCCGAGGGACAGGAAGACCTCCCCGCTCCCCAGCGTTACCACAAGGCCGCCCCTCCTCGCCCCGCTTACCGTCAAAGCGCGGCTCCGGGCTCTCCTCAGGAAACTCGATGGCGGGCGGCGGCGCTCTGAGGGCCGGGGCCCCCGGTGGACGCCCCCCTCGCCACATACCGGGTGCTGGGGTCCCGGCCTTCCGCAGCCCGCCCCCACTCCCCGCGGGGGCCGAGCCAGCGTTTGCGGCCGCTCTTTGAGCGCGGAGCAATTAAAGATTAACCGGAGGAATAAACGGGAGAGAGGGAAATACGGCCCGGAAGGCAGGTACGGGAGGGAAGGCTACGGCCGAGGCAGGGGCTCGTACCGAAGCTTCGCGGAGGGCAGCCGAGCCGTCCCCTCACGCAGCGGGGCCGGCGGACACCCCTTACCTCCGCGCAGGGCCGGGGCTGCCCGCATCGCCCGCCGAGCCCTCGGCACGGCCCCCAGGCCCGCGCCGCCCCCTCGGCCCCACGGGAGCCCCCTCGTCGCAGCGTCCTCGGCCCCGAGCCCCTGACTGGGGGTCGCCGAGCCCCCTCTAGCGGCTCCCGGCAGCGGCACAGGGGCGGTGCTGGTCCCCGTGTGACCCGGAGGAGCTCGCTTCTCCCCGCCGCCGCCGCCGCCGCCTCCTTTCCTCCCCCCGCCCGCTTGCCCGGCCGGCGCCGGGCCCCGGATGCAAGAGGCCGGCGGAGGGACGTCATTGTTCCCCGACGGGCCGTAACAGTAGGCGGAGCGGGCCGGGCTGAGGCGGGGGCTGCGGCGAGGGGGACCCGGCAGCGCCGAGTCAAGCGGGGCCGAGCCAGGTAATGGGGCCGGGGGGGAGAGTCGGGCCTGGCGGCGGCCTGGCAGAACCCGGCAGCGCCGCGTGCGTCTCCCTGCCTGGAAATCAATGGGCCGGGGGGGAGGGGCCGGCCCGGGAAAAGGAAGGGAAAGCGCCCGGCGGGAGCAGCCGGCTCTGCCTTGCCCTGCCCTGCCCTGCCCAGCCCGCCGGGGCGCCGGCCGGGCGCTCGGTCGCTGCCCTCCTGGCTGGCGGGCAGCCGGAGGGGGTGGGACCCCCGGGCGGGGCGGGGCGCCGTCCCCAGCACGCGGCGGAGGGACCCAGCCCCGCCGCCGCCGCCACCCCCTGGGCCGGCGGGACCGGCCCCCTCCCGGCGCGGCGGGGGGTGGCGGTGACCGCTGCGATGCCTCTGCTCCGCGCCCACCTCCTCCGTTAAGGCGACGGTGTCCCGCCGGCGCCCGCCCGCCTCTCCCGCCTCCTCCTCCTCCTGCCGGCGCGGGGACGCGGCATTGCTTCCCCGCGTCCCCGCTGCCGGCGGGAGGGCGGCCGGGTTCCCCCTTATCCTGAGTCCCGCGGCGTGAGCGGCGTTGTTCCCCGCTCGGCGAGGCGGCGGCTCCCCGCGGGGCCTGCCGCCTCCCGCTCGGAGGGTTCGGGTTCGATTCGTCTCCCCTTCCCGGCCCCCCCACCGCGACTCCCGGCGCCGCCCCCCCACTCCCCCCCGCCGCGTTGCCATGGGCACGGAGTCGCCGTTGGGCGATGCCTGCCGCGGTCCTGCCTCCGGACGGGCTGTGTGGCGCGGGCTCGGGCTCGGGCCCGGAAAAGGCGGGCGCTGAGGCGGCGCGGCACGCCGCTGGGCCTGCCCCCGGTTGGGGTAGGGAGCTGCGGGGCCGGGGTGCGCGGTGGCTCGGTGGGGCGGTGTGCGGAGCCGGACGGAGGAGCGGGGCGATGCGGAGCGGGGCCTCGCTCGGAGCCGCTTCCCGGCCCCCCTCGCCTCGCGTGTCGGGGTCGGCGTTGTTTTGTGTGCCTTCGGGCTCTTGGCGCTCCCGAGTACGGACATGTTGCGTGCGGGCGAGCTGCGCCCGCCCGTGAAAGCGGCCTTTTATTATCGGTGCCGAACCCTTCCCAGGAGCGCCGACCCTTCAGAAAGGCAAAGCAAAGAGGCGGCCGAGTCGGCACCGCCGGTAATAAAAAGCTTTCGGAGGCGGATGCTTTCATTCTGAACGGGGACAAACGCGTTAAACGACGCGGGGTTTGGAGTCAGGCTGAAGGCGTCGCGGCCCAGGATGAGGAACCGAGCGAGCCCCGGGGCTGCCCGGACTCCCGCGGTCTCCAACCCCCGCGCACGAAACCTCCGCGCCGAGGAAGCGGCTGCTGGATCCGAGAGCCGGGCGCGCCCCGCCTAAACGGGGCCGCGCTTCTCCTGCGGGACTGGCTGCCAGTGCCGGGGTAACGTCACGATTCCTGTCGCCTTGCCTGGCTGTGGTGGCCGGAGGATTTTTCGTTTAAATGAAAGTAAAAGTAGCGCGGCGTGTGCGTGTGTGTGTGTGTGCGTGTGCCCGGGCTGCTGCCTCCTTCCCTCTGCGTTTCTGTTTGTTTTGCTTGCGGTGCTGCCGGTGTGGAAGCCTGATTTGCCATGTAGAGAGAGATGTAAACCGGCTCCGTGCTACGGGAGCTTTCTGTCGCTCCTTATTTCTCACCTGGGCGTTTTGGTGCGGGTTCACTATTTATTTATGACTATTTTTTACAATCCCTGCTGAAAGAGTTTGTTTTGCAGTGAGAGGAATGCGTAGCCAAGCGCAGGCTTGGTGCCTGGGATCTGGTGTAAAATCTTCTGGAGCTGTGATTTATTGTATGCAAAGTGGAGACAGCACGTCAGTATTTCGGTCCAAGTGATGCCTTTTGTAATGAGACTGCTGAACAAAATCTGAACGAGCCTGATGCCAAACCCCAGCTGGGAGAAAAATCACTGTTTTATCCGTTTTCCTTTTCGATACGGTACTGGGGAAAGTCTGTTACGACATCTGCTCAATGCACACTGCAATGGAAACTTGTGTTCAGCAGTGGTTCAGGAACAGAATCTGTATGTGTGTTGAACAGTGAGAGAAAAAGAAATCAGTGTTTGTAGATTTTTGTACTTTTTTTTTTTTTCTCAAAGAGTTATGTCCAAAATAAGAATTATGTTGGCATATTTTGAAACAGTAGTGGGTCTGATTTATGCTTATTGGCACTGATACATGCTGTCATATAGTGTTTGGTACGTGGTAACATGTCACTTGGTTGTCAAAAGTAAATTAAAAAGTATGTAAGGCTTACCTTGTTGGTCAACAGGATGCACAAGCTTTTTTTCTGATAATATTCTTCTGTTTGCCTTTCAGTGCAGTCTTGATTCTGGTTTTTGTCCCACGAATGTGCTTTGAATATGTTGTTAACGCTTCCCCTTTCAATTGGGGGGAAGAAGGAGATGCCACTGGTATGTCCAACTTGAAGATGGGGTCTTGTCTGAATATCACTGAGCCCAAGAACTGTCATCTTAGTCTTCCAAATGGACATGGATGTCTTCATTTCTCAGTAAAACGAGAATTTTCCAGTTCTGTATATTCTCAGAAATGGAAAATATGTATAGAGTGGATTTAAAATTGAAATTATAAAGGGGAGGAGGTCTAATTAAAGGCTTTGCACATGATTTGTCTATTGTGGGACCAGAAGTTCTCTAATGTCCCGCGCTTTGCTTAACCTACCTTAAGTTTTATCAATGGTAATCGAGTTGTGCCATAAATCTGAAACTGCTTTATGCTTTGTTTGCACAGTTATTTCAGGATAACAAAGAAGCTTATGCTTTAAACCCTCAGTTAAGTTTATAGTTTCCTTAAACTTAAAAAGGCCCTACGTGCTATAGTAAGATAGTAGCAAACATTTACATGTAGAAATCGATAATGTCATTATTCAGCAGCTCACTATGCACACACAATTACTCATATTTAAAGAGGTATCATCTTGAAACCTAATCAGCATTTTAAAAAGGACGTAATATCAGTATACTGCCTTTGTCCTTCGGGGCTGAGGGTTTGTTTTAATTTCTTTTACGTTCAGCATTTCCTTTTTTTTATAGCTTACATTCCTCCCTTGTTTTGCCAGGGAAAATGTACAACTTTACATCAGCAGAACCGAAACAGATGCTTTTCTGGTTCAACTTTTTGCATAGTATGAGTTGTAAATGTGACAAGTGGCAAAATACCACAAGTGCTGCTGCCAAATTTGTATCCAAACAAAATATTTCTTGGAGGGGCAGAAGAAACCCACGTAGAAATAAATTTGCAAGTGTTTTCTTGCTCCTCCTTTCCCAAAGGCTCTCAGAGCTGTATCCTATCCTCTGTGTCCCAGGGGCCTGTGGTTCCTGGGAGTAAAAAGAGGGGCCAAGGAGCTCCTTCTGGATCTCAGCAGGCCAGCACGTGGCTGTGTGGCTGCTACCAGCTCCTTTAAAAATAAAAGCCTTCCTAACTGTAACGGATTAAAATCCCATGCAAGTCTAAGAGAGGTCATCAGTCACCAGCTCTGCAGAAGTTAAAAGCCATACTGATAGAGTTTTGGTGGCAAATTCTGTTTTGTGTGTTTAGTTTGGGGTGTTTTGGGTTTGTTTTGTTGGGGGTTTCTTTTTTAGATTGTTCTTACCAACCATTTAGTGCTTCAGGTTATTTCTTGGGAGACTAAGAGACAGGATTTCTCCTGTTATTGTCTTTGTGGAGCGCTTCTCGACGTTCTTCTGTCAACCAGAACTTTTGCCTCTGTTACAGATATGAACAATGACCATAGTTAACAAGCCAAAATCCTCAAAATCTAAAAAATCATCATCCAGGCGGTCTGACAAATCTAAGAAACCCCGTACTAAAAAAATGACGTCACGCACCGCAAACCTGGGCCGGGTACCTCCTGCAGAAGATCCAAACAAAGTCTCTGTGGACAAAGGACCTGGAGGTGCTATTTATTGTAGATCATCTCAAAAACCTAAGCCTTTTGCCCAAAGAGATCTAGGTAAGTGTGTCTTTGGTCCTCCCCCCTTCTACTTAAAATCAAAACTGAAGTGGGAAATGTGGTTCTTGTGTGTTGTAGTCTCTGTGGACTATGATGAATAAAGACTTCAAGGGGTAGACTCCGGTTTTGTGAATCTCCTGAGGAAACTGAAGCAACCGGTGTTGCAAAACTTAGTTTTATCTGTTTACAATCTATTGGTAACATAGTTTTGATCTGTTACAGTCAGTTATGGGGAGCTTTTTACAACACACAGGCTCATCCAGGTGTTTTCCTCGTTACGCAGAGTGAAATATGTTTTACCATTGCTGGTCCTGGATTCCTTTATAAATAAATCTTTGAATGGTAACACTGCTTAGGGAGAGATCTGATACCTACAGGGTTATCTTATTATTCTGTCTTAGTTCTTAAATCTATTACTTTATAATTACATGTTGGTGGTTTAAGTTATAATAAGGCCAAAAAAAATTAATCAGATTAAAGACTATAGATGGAAACAAACCTGGTGAATGTTAGTAAAGTTAGATAGCATGTCTTTTATTAGAAGAATTAAAACTGATGAATAAACAGTTGTCCAAAACAGCATGTTGACCAACAAATCTGAGTGGCAGTGTTAAAGCTGCACATCCTGTGTCCATGTCTTTGGAGTGTAGCTGGCTGCTTCTGCAGAATGCTACTTTTTAAATAACCTCATTAAAACAAACCCACTACATCTCTCTCCAAATACCATTTCCTTGCAGTTGTTAATGATGGAATTGCCCCTCCACAAAGGATTCTTTTCCCACCTGAGAAAATTTGTATGGATTGGCAGCAAACACAGAGTGTTGGAGTTGGACTGCAAAACCTTGGCAACACGTGTTTCCTTAATTCTACTCTGCAATGTTTGACCTACACCCCTCCTCTCGCCAATTACATGCTTTCTCTTGAGCACACCCAGTCCTGTGAGTACTTGCTGATGCTCTTACAAATCCCTCAAGCATCTCAGAAGGCGAAGGAACAACAGTGGTTCTGTGAAGAAAACTCCTAGTTGTTCAGTTGGGTCTGTAGCAGCTGGCTTTGAACAGGGTTATTAATGGGATGCTCAGAATAGAGTATAAAGTCTGTTGGTTCTTTTAGTGCACCTTGGTAAAAGGTCCAAAAAAAGCTACTTTCTTGCTTTGTGTACATAAGGAAATGCCTTGTAAAATGAGGGGTTGGATGAGCACTTGGCATTTGGGTTTCCAGCTGGTAGGAAGGTGATAAAATTTAGGAGGTTGGCATTGTAAATTCTTACTCTTTGCAGCCTAGACACTGCAATGCACTAATACTGTGATAAATGGTACGTTGACTTGTCACCCCTTAAAAAATAGAAACTGAAGATCACTCCATCCTAGAAAGTGCTGCAAGCTGATCTCTTATGAAGTAGGAATTTGTGTGGGACTGTATTAAAATTAGACTTATTTTATTCAAAGAGAAATTTTCTGGGTTTTTTTTCTATTTTGAATTTATGTTCACTGAATTTAATTTAAGCCTAGAAACCTCTCTTCGTATCCATATATGTATATTCTTGCAAAGGCACCTGTATGCTTTCTAGTCTGGTATCTTACTATTCATTCCTAGAAACGTAGCTGGGGTTTCTTACTGTGTGTAAAAATGATTTCAGTTAAGAATCCTGTGGAAGAAAGGAGGGCAGAAATACTAATGCATACATTACTTTAATCTTTCCTTTCTCCCAGAGGATGCTTAGCTCTGTGTCATGTAGCTCACCTAACAGCAGTGTGCTGAAAATAACACACCTTTTCTCTGGATGCTGTATCATCAATGTCAATATTGTTTCCTCATATATTCTGTGGAGTTCACATCCCTGGCAGCCTAAAATAAAGAAAAGAAAAAGGCATTGCAAGAGTTACTTAGATTTTTCATCAGAAAATGCACTTTAATACAGACTTAATTGATATTTTTGTTCTGTACAGTCCTGTGTAACAAATTGTCATGAAACTGTTGGGATATTGACAGCTCTGGAGAAGAGAATGTAGCATAGAGAGTGGAGGTTGTAACTTAAAGTTTGGGGGGGGGAATTAGGGGTTTTTTTGTAGTGATGTATGTTTGACTAGACTGGGATGCTTTCCCCTTTCTGCAGGTCATGAAGAAGGTTTCTGTATGATGTGCACAATGGAAACTCACATTAACCAGGTCCTGTGTTGCTCTAATAATGCCATCAAACCTACTTCTGTTATCAATGGCCTTAAAAGTAAGTCATTTTGGATGGCTTCATTTTTGATGGCTTTTAATTTTGCAAAGAATTATCTGTTGAATGTAAATGATACTGCTAAGAGAGATATTAGAAATATGAGTTTTCTTTCCTTTTATATGGTCTAAATATTATAACCTTCTTGCTTATTAGGAATAGGAAAACATTTCCATTTTGGCAGTCAAGAGGATGCCCATGAATTCTTATGCTTCACTGTTGATGCTTTGCAGAAAGCCTGCTTGAATGGAAGCACCAAGTAAGCATAAACAAATTAAATTTTCAATGTTCTCTAGTCCCTCCTGCTCCTCATTTACTGCAATAAATTAAAATCTATGTTGTAAAAGCTGTTTGAAGAGTTAACCCTCTGCCTTAAATCTTCTGAGGCCTGATTGTATTTTATTTCCAGGTTGGACAGGTCTTCGCAAGCCACCACACTTATTTATCAAATATTTGGAGGATATCTAAGATCCCGAGGTACTTTTTTAAAATCTTACTGCCCTTCAAACTGGTCTGTGTCTTTTCATCTGTCTGTAGTAAAGCAGTTTGCAGTTTGACTGAAGTGATAGGTATTAATAATTTAAATTAGTCTCCTCTGCATGTTGTTAAGCATTTGTATTTTGATTCCAGTAAAGTGCTTGAACTGCAAAGCAGTTTCGGATACGTACGAGCCATTCCTCGATATTACTTTGGATATAAAGGTAAGATGTATGGTGAATGTGGGTCGAAATGTGTAAAAGCTTGTGGACCTTTCTAATTTAAAGTCATTTTACTTAAAAACATACTGTTAAAACAGGAGAGCTTGGTGGTGGATGGGAGCGGATTGGACTTTGTTCTTCTGTGGGAGCCACGTAAATGGTCTCCATGCTTGCAGTGGGTTTAAGCTGGAAGAACAATAGTTATACCTACACAAACAGTGCTACTGTCATACTTCTGTTGGTAGCCTGATGGGTTCAGTCTCATCACTGATGCCAAAGCATACCACAGCTGCTGCCAGGGGCATTGCAAAATGTGTGCATTTCGAGTAGAGTAATTTTCAAATGAGGTAAATGCTCAGCAAACTCGGTTTCTGCCTCCTCCTTGACAGCGTTTGCTGGGTCACAGGAGGTCACTTAAATATGAACTAGCAAGGTTCTCTCAAAAACTACTAGCAAGTGCTTGAAATTTTGCATTTCCAGTGACTTAGTGCTCTACTTTCTTACTCATCCAGGCAGTTACATCTGTCACCAGAGCTCTAGAACAATTTGTGAAACCGGAACAACTGGACGGTGAAAATAGCTATAAGTGTAGCAAGTAAGATTATTACTAATTACATCTTAATACCAGACACGTGTTTAATGTATTGCATGACTTGGAGCATAAGTTTTATTTTGACTTTGCTTAGAAATGAGATAATGAGACAGCAGCGCTCTGTTGTTCTTTCATTTAGTTTTGTTTATATAACTAATAGACTGAAATCATTCATGGCTGGGAAAAGCATACATTTGTTTCAAAGAGAGTAGTTTTTGTGCTTCTGTTTGCATATTGGGAAGGTTTGCCAGCCTTTGGAAGTGTGAAGTTGCATGCTGAAGGGTTGGTATGACCAGGAACTGAAAGGGTATGTCTGGGAGTGGAGAGCTGACACGCACCTACTGACAGCGATTTGGGTGGGAGGCGACATCCGCTTCCCCAAGGTCCCCGTGCTCCCTGTGAAACAAGGCGAGGTTGGGTCTCGCTCCAAGTGAGCAGAGTCAATGATAATTAACATGAACAACTCCTCTGGCTCATTGAGCAATTCCTTGAGCTGTGAAACCTGCGGGCTGCTGTTGTCCTACACAAGCCGCCCTAAATCCAGCCTGTGCTCAGGGAGGGCGTGTGGAGTTAAAATGTCCGGTATGCTGATCGCTGGGGGAAGTGTTTCTACGTGTGTTAAGGGCGTTGAACATTGGTATAAGCTGTTAGCTCAGGCACACACTCAGAAAAGCCAAGACTGTGGGCTGGGTTCCCCAACATTCTGGTCTGATCCCCGTAAATGAAAACTGCAATGCCTGATTTTTGTTCTTGGAAAGCCACGAGTTAATTAGTACACTATTAATTAGTAATAGCTGAATGAAGGACGTTCAGGGGGCCGTTACAGCAGTTCAATCTCAGGCTCATTTCAGTCTGGATTCTAGTGAGGAACACGTAGCATAGTTCACAGATTATGGCTGAGGAAGGTGACTGTGATAAGCGCCTCACCTCTGAATCGCCTGACCTTTCATTCACCTGGGTGTGATCAGCTTAGTCACGCGTAGACCCGGAAGTTTCCAGCTTTTTCCAAGCTTAAAAAGAAAGGATCAGCACCTGTACAGTATCTTTCCCACTGCTGCTAAAGTGTTATATTACCCAAGCCATGTTTTCCTTTTCTACCATGATTTTTTCTAATAGATTGTCACTGCAAAGCTTTGTATAAAGTTCACCAAGACTCTAATTAGATAAAACCCTTTTTTTTCCCCCTTAATGCTGTGTGTTTGTAGACATTCTCCATCATTTTGAAGTCTCTGCCTTGCGTTTTGACATCAGAATTTGAAGAGAGACTATTTCATTGTGCTCTCTATCTCCCCTGGTTTTCTCAATGACGTAGACTCACATGCTGCAGCCTTTCTCTGTGCTGGTGGCTGAATTTCAGGACTTGCTCTCTAGGTCCTCCCTTTGAGTGCACAGTGCAACCAACTCACACTTAGGAATTTTGTTTCAAAGGGTGTCAGAGCCCTTCCAGGCAAGCTCAGGGCACGAGGACTTGCTGCCGTGCAGTGTCTCCCTTCTGCAGTGACTATTTCCTCATGCTGTATTTTTTCACGTTGATATATGATCCATTTGGGAAATTATTTAGTTTCCAGTCCTGAGGACTGGGGCTCTCTTGTTCCACTCATAATATTTGCATTCCAACAGAACACTTAAAGAATGTATCAGGGACACGTGCTCAAAACAGCCGCTGTGGCCCAGCGAGGGACATACCTTGCCTTGTGATGAGCTCTAGTGAGAGGCTCCTGCCACGTGCCGAGCTGGTGGGGAGCCTCACCTTTTTGTTGTAACAGAGCTACATCTGCAGCCATTTGTTTGGCTATCAGAACATCATATTCTGAGTCCTTTATTCTTTGTTCTGTAGAGCTGTCCTCATATATCCTGCTATCATCTATTAACAAACCTGAAGTGCAGTGTATGGATTTAGGAAAAGAAAAAACATATTATACAAGTAAATATCATTCAAGCACCTGTGAGAGGTGCAGACTTGTTTGACTTTGGGTGGGGAAAGGAATATGCTGTTAAACATTTGCCTGTGTTTGTTTTTAAGGTGTAAAAAGATGGTTCCTGCATCAAAGAGGTACACGATACATCGTTCTTCCAACGTTCTCACAATATCATTGAAAAGATTTGCAAATTTTACAGGTGGAAAGATCAACAAGGTACATTTACAGCTGTAATGCAACTTTGTCTTCTCAGAATGGGAGCTTTCCCAAAGATGAATACTGGTCTAGAAGTTGTTAATGTTGTCAGGCAGTAACTATAGACTAATAACTAGAGTCTAAGAGATGTCGTTATCACAGCTGTGGCTGCTTCTTCCTTTTTTAATAACAATAAAGTTCTTGTGTGACCATAACACTATACTGATAAAGAATTATTTCTGTAGAAAGCAGTTCTCTGCAGCTTAAATTATCAAATGTCATTTTTGAGAATAGATCTTTTTAGATGAATCAAAAAATATATTCATATAATCCTAGTCTGTGTTTCTAGAAGTGTTTTTCTCAGGCTATTCCATGAAGTATTTCAGGATAATTTTTGACTCTCTTTGGTCTGTGTTTAGGATGTAAAATACCCTGAATATTTGGATCTTCGAGCATATATGTCCCAGTCAATTGGAGAGCCACTCATCTATGCTTTGTATGCAGTTCTTGTACACAGTGGTTTCAACTGTAATGCAGGACACTATCTCTGCTTCATAAAGGTAGATACCAGCTCCATTGCTAACAGGCTTATACTTACAAAGAAATTAAAATGTAGCAGTAGCCACTGCTTTTAGGGGAAAAGTTTACATCACATGTTTTGCTTGATTTGCTTTGATATGTTTTGGTCTGTAGTGTTCAGTGATGTCGTTTGGAAAACACACAGTTCATCTAGAGGTATCGTTGTGTTTATTTGCAGGCTGGTAATGGACTTTGGTATCGAATGAATGATGCTTCAGTAGACCTTTCTGATATCAAAACAGTTCTCAATCAGCAAGCTTACGTGCTTTTTTATATCAGGTACCAATAAATACTAAACATGTTCAGAACATACTTATTTCCATATTATTGATCTTCTTTTCAAGTGTTTCTCTTTCTGTCCTTGGGAAGGATTACTGTTTGTGTAATTCACTTCTGTCTAACCCAAAATTCCCCCTGTCGTGTGTCATCTTTCATTGCTTGGCTGTAAGCTGCTGTGCTCGTGTGCCTTGCTGTGGATGGCTCTCTGTGGCTGGCTAGCTTTAGGAAAGAGGAGAAATTAAGGCACAGATGGTGTAAGGATGAGTTTATTGCTCTGAATAGGATCGTCGTTGTAGGAAGACCATCATCTAATTTTCAGTTTGTTGTCTTGGTTAAATCTTCCGTATACATCTTCTGTGTCATATAAACTGTTCCCAGAAAATTCTAGGATGGGATTTAATTCAAGAATAGGCTGAAAGAAAAACTCTAAACTGAGATTACTGCTCTTTTCCCAAGGCGCTACGATTTGACTCTTGGAGAACGTGCTTTTTACTTGCCAGCACCGTCCTACCCCCGCTCGTTCCTTGGCCAGCGCGGGGCTAACAGTAAGCAGGCTGGATTCATGGGACCACGACTTCCTCCTCATATGATGAAGGTAATTTGAGGGGGGCAGATAATAGCACTACTTTTTTTGAGAAGTAGAGATTCCACCCCAATCTGTGTCACTTTAGCTGAGGGAATAAAATCAAATTGTCCTGTTCCTGAGTATCAGAACAATTATTCCAATGTTTTCAAGGAATGTTTAAAGGGGAAAATAAATATATTTGGGAATAGCTGTAGTCAATGTTCAGCTGTTTGGGTGAGTTTTAAAAATGATGCTTGTTTGATGCAGTAAGCCAAAAGCAAGAGTTAAGCACACTACTTGGACTGGTGTCGGGGCAATTTGTAAAAATATTTAGTAGGAGAATCTCCTGTTTTGAAGCTTCAGGTGCTGTGTGTTTGCACACACCCACCTTGCAATCTCTTCTTTTGAAATACAGAATTCAAATCGCTTAAATGGAAACGGACCCCTCAAAGAGGACCCAAACGCCGTCAGTGTCACCGTGAAGAGGCCGTCTTCAGCTCCCCCAACAGCTTGTGTTCAGAACTGGGCGATTGCCAGGTCTCCAATTACTGATCCATCCAAAAACCAGAAGATCACTATCAGTATTCATAACAAATTGCCTGCACGTCAGACTGTGTCACAACCTGACTGTCTTAGCAGCGCTGCGGAGGATGAAGAGCTAAGCAAGCCCGTTCCTTCATCCACAGTTACGAATCCTTCCGCAGCAGAGTCTACCTCAAACACATCCACGATGTCACTTGCTACTAACATTTCCAAACAGGAAGCTCCTGATGAGATTTTTGTTGAGCCAGCAGTGAATGGAAATCCCAAGCTCAGCTCTGATAACACGGTCCCTTACAGTGCAGAGTCTTCAGGAAAACCTGAGGAGTCGAAGGGCTTGTTTAAAAGGAATTGCAACCTAATATCTTCTAATGGGATTCTGATTGGAAAGGTGGTCCGTACCTTGCAGAATTCCCATTCTTCCTGTCCGAATGCTGAAGAAGAAAGATCCCAGCATGAGCTGCCAAAAAATGATTCACTAAATGGTGCTATTAGTTTAGATAATGAATCTAAAGAAAATGGACTGAAACTTGATGATTCTACTTGCCAAGTCCAACCTGTTAAACCTTCTGAGATTTTCTTTTCTAAAACAAATGGATTGATTGAAACAGTGAGTTACATTCGTTCCACCTAGAATTTCTCACCTGTGATGTAGTCGGTGTTCAGGAGCATTATAATGTGCCCGATTCGAGGGAAATCCAAGAAAACTCACAGCACAAATTTTGTCATAATGCTTTGGGCTTTTAATCCCATTTGAATTTGCAGAGCTGAGCTGATACATGAGGATGTGTCAACTTTAGAGGAGTTCAGCTGAGATAATGCTTCATCAGCTGCATAAATAATATTTTGGGGGGTGAGTGGGGTGATGTGCAAAGCAGGGACAGTGCATGTAACTCAAGGGGGTCTTGTTTAATGTAGGAATTTGGCTAACAGGAGCTTTCTATTAAGGACAGTGCTTTTCCTGCCTGTTAACTTCTGTGTTTCAATTGTAGATGCCTATATCTTTGTCGCCGGTTCCTCAAGAAATCATCTTAGAATCTCTCACATACAGCCAGCTGAACAGCTTGTCAGAGGAAATAAGGTAAAATGAGCACACACTGATTAAAACAAGGTTTCCTCCAAGTTTATCATGTTTTTATATCACTATTTAATAGAAAGATTTTCATCAGTACAGCGAGTTTCACGCTGTACGTACATCTAGTGTTGCAAACAGCACTGAGCAGGTGTTATTCTGATATTAAATACAGGATGGTGCTTGGAAAACTTTTCCTTCTTCATAGAATGTTTTCCCATTTTTTCCCCATTGTCTGGATTATTTTTTCTATTCCTCTCTTCCCTTTTTTTTTCCATCCCAGGATGTGTGAATGTGAATTCCCACCATCTGCTCTGCCATTTGGGGGAGAGAGGGAAATCCATGTGGCTGCTGGTGGAACCGTGGTTTTGGCTGTGATGTGATTTCAGAGCAGCACGTGGAGGGACACAGATGTGTTGAGTGTGGGGGGGTTTTAACATGATTCTTGCAGCACCAAGAAAACCCCTTCTCTGGGAGCTGAGGCAGGTGCACAGATAGGTTTGTGAAGGGAGCATCTTCCAGAGTTGTGCAGTAGCTACTGATTTTTGGGTTTTTTTTTACTTCAGGAGCTTTCACTCCCAACATGAATCCTTTAAATGGCCTTTTTCAAGTGAAAAATGTGTTTTTATTTTGTGCAGTGTCCCTGGGCCTCAGAAACCTTCCGAGAATGATGCTCTCATGGAGACTGTTGTTATGGAAGCGCTGTTTGCATATGAAGAATCCAGGAAAGTTCCTCCCAACTTCAGCTGTGAGGTTGAGAATCTTTTTACACAATCAGATTCTGGAAACATTTCTACCAAAGAAGATGATGCTGAAAGTATTATAACAAAAGCTGATAATGCACATCCCAACATCAACAGCCAGCACAAGGTTAGGAAAAAATCACTGGATGCTGAGGACGAGTTCCTGGGACAGTGTGAGTCTGAAGAAGGGAGAGACAAAGACAAACCAAGACGACCAAAAGAAACTGAACTCGTTTCAAAAGAAAATCCTTTGTACATCAAAGCATCCCCTGAGAGCAAAGAGAAATTAGGGCAAACTTCCTCTCTGAAGTCTGACATTGAATGTAGTTCTAAAAAGCTTGCATCACTAGATATTACAGAGAAATGCCAAGAAACAAAGGACATTTCTAACAACTACATAGAGGTACCACCTGTCAACGACTCTTCTATTACCAAGCTGGATAAAGTTCTGGAGAGTCAGTTTTCCAGAGAAAGCGAGGGACTAAGTAATAAAAAATGTGAAGAAGATAAACATAGGAAAAAATACAAGAAAAAAATCTATGACTCTAAAAAAACTGACAAAGAGCACTACCGAAGGAAGAGGGAAAACTCAGACACTGAGGAGAGGGAGAAGGAGAAGCAGAGCAGAAGCAAATCAGATGATCATGCCCACAAGAGGAGGTGTTCTCGCAGCGTGGAAACAAGTAAGCAAAACCGTCACAAGCAGGAGTACTGCAGTGAGAGCAAACACAGATCTTCCCACAACGAGAGGAACAGCCCCAACAATGGCAAAAGCTCAGGAAAATATTCCCGTTACAGGTCCCGAAGCAGAGAAAGAACAGAACAAGACAGGAACAGGTATTATCATTCCAAAGGAGAGAGAACTTGGAGCAGAGAAAGATACTACCAAGATGAGCCACGGAGATGGGAAAAATGCAGATACTACAACGATTATTATTTCTCTCATGGAACAAGAGATGGTAGAGAGAGAAAGTCCTCTTACTGTGATAAAGACTTTGACAAATCGAGTCAAGCTTACAACAGCAGGTCACACAAGGATTATCACTGCAAAAGCAGATGGCCTCACAACGCCATCTCTAGGGAGGAAGACGTCCATCACTTCAGCAGCCACAGAGCAACAAACTTCCATCACTGTCCAGTACCTCAGCAGCAACCTGAAAAATACCCTCGTGACCGGCACGTGCTCCCACCTGTGTCAGCTCACTCACATTTTGAGGACTCTTCCCGGGAAAACGAAAAGCTAAGGAATGAGAGAAGGAAATACACCCACACAGAAGGGAGCGGGAGCGAAATAGACAAGAAATGCAGAAAGATAGATGACCAAAGAATGAAAAAATACAAGAAGGTCAAGAAGAAAAAGAAGTCCAAAGATAAACATCGAGAGAAGGATTACAAGTAAGCAAGGATTCCAGCATAATCAGCAATTTTTCCTAATTCCTTTCTGGGTGTTTCACATGTCTGCCTTTTTTTCCTTGTTTCTAAGTTGTTGAGATAGCATAATCTGGCTGGGGAATCATGGCATGAGGTTGGTCAAGTGAAGATAGGAAAGATATTGCTGAATTGTGTTAGAAGACTAGCTCTGGACCACGTAGTTAGAATCACATCCTCACACCGTTCTTGATTAGGTCACAACAATTATGATTTTTTTCTAAACAATTCCACATACTCTGCAAGTATGTTAATGAGTTGTGTGCAACCCAGGACCTACTGTCCTTCCATCTGAGGGCTTAAGTGTGCTGCATCTAAAGTAAGGTAGATGTGCAGGAATTACCACACAATAGCTGACACGCTGCGAGTCGCCACCTGTGGTAAAATAAATAACGTTTCATATATACATCAAGTGCCACATCTCTTGTTCTATTTTTAACTTGCATGTTTCCTTCAGACTTTATGATTTGGATTTCTCTGTGCTCCGCTTTGACAATGACAATCGCAAACGTAAGAAAAAGAAGAAAAAGAAGAAACACATCAGGAAACTGAAAGGCTTCTTGGAATATTTAGATCCACGTTTCCAGAAGAAAACATGGGAGAAGAAGGAAGAATCCTGTCCTCCAGGCAGCTATTTATGTGAGCAATACAGAAACCAGGGCAGTAAACAACCCTACAAGGAAGGGAAGCCTTCCGGTGCGGGTGAAAGCAAGAAATACAGCTCCATGGCATCCAATGAGTATGTTCAAGGTAAGGGGCCACAGGATGTTTGCAGGAGGCCTTTTTCCTCACACAGACACTGATATTGAAAGCAATCTTTAAATGCTTGTGTGGTGCAATCTCCACATCATGGCTTCCAAACACTATCAACACTAAAAAAGGCAATAGGTGTTTTTTTGGGGTATTTTTGGGACCAACATTTTTAAATGCTGGGAAAGAAGCATTTTATTTCTGAAATAAACCTGTGAAGGGGTTGAAGGTCAAGTAATTTTAATCTGATCTGATGGGTAAGTGGCGAACAAGCAGGAGAGAGGGAAGGTGCCTTGTGAAATTCAGTCCAGCGAGTTGGGAAAAACCCTGTGGGGAGCTCTGTCTCGACTTGGGCAGTTGTATCTTGCCAGAGAACCCAGTAAGGAGACAGGAGGCTCGGTAGTCGAGGTGGAAGATGATGACATCAGGTTTCCAGGCTGGTAATAGTGTAGTGAAACACCATCTTCCTAAAGAAGCCTGCCACGGTATTTTATTTATATAAAATACTGTCTGCAGCTATTTCATAGCATAGAACAGGGCTGACTTCTTACTCAGAGTCACATCAGCTGGTGATAGTGCTGAAGCCTTGTTGGAGAGGTGCCTTCTCCTCAGCACATGGAATTCACCCGTTAACTCTCCAGAGGACACTTTGCAGTTCAACACCTGGAGACTACGTTCAATTCCTGCCGGTTTTATTTACTCCTGGGGGTTTTTTTCTGTTAGTATAGGCTTAAAGATACAGAGAAGTGGGCTGATGGAACAGCTCTTTCCCAGGTTTTAATGGTTAAAAAAAGTCAGTTTGGTGCTTCTCATAAAGAACGAAATACAAGCTTGAGTGCCTGGCTGAGTGTACACTGAACTCCGTGCTCGTGCCTCTCGTAGACCTGACTTGGGGTCTCAGTAGTCAATATGGTTTAAATTAATCAGCTTTAGAATTACACAGTGACAAAGATTGCACACTGCAACAAATTCACCTGAAATCAAATTTGGCAACAGATTTTTTTCCTGGCCAGAACTGTTAATTATTGTAAAAATAAACCCAAGCCCATTAACTGACCTATAGCCAGTTCCAGTTACTCAGATTCGTTAATAAACAACCCACCCACCCAGCAATCGATTTCACTCTTATAACTGAGGTAATCCCTAAAGACACCAGCTCATGATCCAAAAGCAAGTTTTATTTCTACGTTTTATCCCTCCCCACAATTTAAGAACTGGGTTAATTGTCAGTGACAGGCCTGGTCATTAATAGCCCTGTGTGGAAAAATCTCGTTCTGGCATAGAAAAACCAAAAGAATTCCTCTCCCTGCGTTACAGCTGGCTGCATGTCACAGTTTGGAGAGGTTTAATCTTGGAAGAGGGGGTGTTTTGGTTGTTTCGTTTAAAATTTGCCAAACTTTCCCCTGGTTTCCAGCCTGAGGTGAAGTGCCAGGCAGCAGAGTCCTGCACTGAGACGCTTGTGTACAGCAGTGAGGGAGCATGTTTGTGGGGAAGAAGAAAGAACACAGCTATTTTAGGACACAGACACCCGAAAGTTTTATTCTGAAAATAACAGTGTGAAGGGAAAGCTGATCGTTTAGAGTCTTGCAACATTTAAGATGAGCTTTCTCTTTCTAACAAGGCAGAGTTAAGCAGCAGGACTGACCTGAGGCCCTTTGAATCCCGTTGCTGGCAAAGCAGGGTGTTTATCAGTACTGATATCAAAATGATCCTGTCTGCACTGGAAGCGTCTGTTCTGATGGCTCCGCTAGAACTGAAGTTGCAGCTGCACCGACAGTCGCTGGGCTTTAGTGCCAGCAGGTGGCAAACGTGGGTTTGATAAACCAGCCAGAAGTTCAGTAGGAGAGTAAATGTCTTGCTCATGGCTCAGGTCAGGGGCGTAAAGATCAGTGGGCGAAAGAGCCGGTCTTTGCTAAACACATCCACAGTGCCCTGCTGTGGTGCTCTGCTTGCACCACCAGTGGGAGACAAGGGCTGTGAGAAGGAGTTGTCAGCATTCCATGAAGCCTGGGGCTGTTCAGCTGGTGGAAGGTCAATCTTTTTAGAAAAAAAGGGACTCAAGTAGGATTTTCCATGATGGGATCCAACCTCAGAGAGGGAGGGCTGCTTCGGCCTTCAGAGTGGTTTTGGGGTACTGAACCTCTCCAGCAAAGCAGGGACAGCGTAGGAACGGCGGGGAAGAAGTGCTGGGCTGCGCCTTGTCACCAGCACTCTGATGTTACTGTGAATAAATGACAAGGGATGAGATGGACTAATGAGAACTCGTGTGTTAAGAAAGATAGGAAAGCAGTTAAATTCTCTGTGGAACCAAGTGTCTGAAGGTGTCTGGTCCTGGGGGTTAGACCTGGGCAGCTCAGTCACAAGCCTGTTGGTGACACCACCAGCGTGCTGCCAGGCAGAACGTCACGTAACCCTGATTTAATTAAGCTGAGGTCTGCCCTTTGCCCTGAATGGGGGTGGTTTTGTGCTGATCTTAGGCTAGAGCTGAGCTGCAGCCAGTGTCCAGGTGAGGAAGGCACCTGCTCCCGTCCCAGAGCAGAGAGAAGGAGCTGCAGGGCCAAGATGGTGTCACACAGAACGTGGCGACAGGGAGTGACACTGTTTCCTTTTGTCTTTCAGATGTGGAGCTCACTGGTGGAAGCCTTCAGTGCTCAAACTAAACCTCCCATCCAACCCAACAGCTTTTTACCATCCAACCCCACAACTTTTCACCATAAAACCGACCTTTCCAATATTGACCATCAAAACTTAAAATTTATTATCAAAACAATTACCATCGAGACACAAATCCAGTCATAAGTGGTGCTTAACATTTCTGTACAGAATTTTACCATGAAAAGAACTTTTTTTTAGTTTTTAACTTGAGACTTTCTTTTTTAAAATATACTTCTAATCCAAGAGGGTGGAAACTTTTTACAACTGCTGAACATTGTAAATTACCACATAAGTATCTCACCGAGGTGAGATAATGCCCTGGAATAGACCATCTCAAATGCTGCTTAATTACAGACTCAGGTTGACTTTATGTTATTCATGTAATGTTACTCCAAGTTAGACATCTGGTGCAAGAGCGACCAGGAATTATAAAAATTGCAACTGACAGTCTGTATATTTAATTTAAAGACTTATTTAAAATTTCACAAGCTCTCAAATAACTAGAGTTTTGCAAGAGCTGCATCTTTTTTCTGTGATGTCTGACACTAGAAACTAATTTACTTCACATTTGAGTTATATTCAAGATCTGAAGAAAATCTTCTGGTTTTCAGCATTGTGAAACAACGAATATGCAGTTCTGAATGTATCTCTCAAGACTATTTGTATACTCT
Organism: Porphyrio hochstetteri; assembly: GCA_020800305.1. Lineage (NCBI taxonomy): Eukaryota > Metazoa > Chordata > Aves > Gruiformes > Rallidae > Porphyrio > Porphyrio hochstetteri. The sequence continues at coordinate 16,348,960 of CM036920.1, forward strand.
TCCATATGTTTTTATTACATTTTCTTAATATACTGTCACTTGTCTTAAGTCTCAGTTGTCTGTTTTGTCTCTCTAAAGTGTCTAGTTACAGACAAATTCATACTGTGATTTTTATTTTTATTATTAAATGCTATCAAACTGTGATGCACTTATTATTCACTGGTCCTGCATCAGGAGATGAGTGGGGAACCTGTATTAAATACAGTTCATCTGAATAATCTGTCTGGTTTATACAAGCTGTGTTGTTCAGAGATGTCTAAAGTTTGATCTTTGTTTTTTTAAAGATAAAAAGCACTTGCCCCACTGTAAATATATAGCATGTAAAATTTATATAGTATATAAATACAGCAAAGTTAAAATGGATTTTTACTTGAGTTTTACTTGAGTTCTTTAACATGCAATATGCCATGTGAATTGACAGCTTTCAGAGTGTGTTTGATACTTGAGAAATCAGATCTTCCTTTCAGTGGTAGGTGAGAAGATGCTGTCGGTGTGACCCAGAGAAGTAACTTGGGACTTCAGCTGCCTAGACAAGAATGCAGAAGGCTTTCTCCTTTCACGTGAAAAGCTCCCAAAACCAGGCTGCAGGGTGGAAGCTCAGCAGTAGCTTTTTACTGTGTGACACTAAAAAAAGAGAAAAAAAAAAAAGACAAAAAAGGAGCGAGGTTAATGTCTTACTAAGTACTTTAAACTAGTATTTTGGTACATGGAGAACACCATCACGCCAAACCATAAGTGTACCCTGCATAATGTTCCTATGGCAACAGTTATGTGACGTTACATAAAGTAACATGACAAAGAAACCACGTACCTTTCCTGTATCTGGCTTTTTTTTTCTCCTCTTTTGTCCTTTGGCTCCCAGATTTGGTGTTTTGTCTTTTGTCTGATGAGTAACTCTGGTGTAAGCATAGAGAAGGAGTTTAATGCTGACTGCTGCACCCCAATTAGGAGCTCCAGCAGCAAGAATTGCCTGAACCAGTCAGGAAGCAGTGAAGGGAGGGAGGGCAGCTCGTGACCGCCTCAGATCAGAGCCACACTGAGCAGCAGACTGGGAAAGTGGCCCAGCAGTAGCCAGTTCTTGTTCAGGGAGGTCTCACCAACCTACGGGAGGAGCAGAGGTGCGAGTGTCCCCACACACATACTTACATTTGTCTGAAGCTGGAGGAAGAGAACTGATGAAATAATCCTGTTTACCAGCAAAACCAGCTCCTCCTGGTGTAAGACCTGTAGCTGTAACGTGCTTTAATGCAACACTGCTTTGCAGCTGAAGGGCTTCTCTCTGAAAATTATAAACCTGGTAATCTGAATCAGCACCTAAAGGTAGGGAAAAAGTGACCTTTTACACAAGCAGTTACATCACAGACTTTGAAACTGAGCCATCATCTCCAAAACACATCGGTGGTTGCCCCCCATGTAGTCCTGGGCAATGAGGAGCTGTACAACAGTCTAGTTCCACACTTTATTTTTGAGAAAAAAACCTCCAGATTTAAGCAACAGGTCTATATGATAAATGGAAACATTAATATTGCAGTGGATTTACACAGAACATCACATTTTTAACAATGATCGATACAGAGTACGTGTCATGCAGATCACTTGTGTACACCAAGTAAGACATATCATATATATCTGTACAGTATTTACATTTTATATTTAAACTCTAGCTAGAAACATTTTCCAAGAAAATATAGAAATGAAACTGGTAAGCCACAAGTCTTCATTTGTAGCAGTTGGTCTACAACAGACCCAGCTTTTCCAGCAAGCATATCTACACAGATATGTAATAAATCTTAAAAATATGCATTTTTATATACGAAGCATTATAAATGCTGCTCAGTTTACAAAGGTTTGGTTTGGTACCAGTTTAAAACAGTTCAAAATGTTACGTGACGTAGAGCTTATCTTGTCAGACTACTGTAAAGGTTAAGTCAGCCCAGCTGAGCTTAAGTCTTATATACAGTTCTCTCCCTACATAGCACTGGCGGCGTGGCTGGTGGTGGCAGCCAAATGCTTTATAGACAGGGAGCGAAGCAGGAGCTGTAGTGGCTCTTGCTGCCCCTGTAGCTGTGAAGGGCAACGAGGAGCTGAAGAATGACACAAGTTTCAGTGCAGGAGGAAGGGAGAAGGCTGTCGTCCCCGGAGGGCTCTTCCTCAGCGTGGCCAAACCGTCACGGGTATTGCTTTAGGCCACTGAGCAGCTACCCCTTCGTAGCTACCCCTGGGCTCGAAGCCCAGTAAAAAAGGGAAAGGTTGAGAGATTTTTTTTGTTTAATTCTTTTTTTTCCTCCATCACCCTCATGGATAGTACCGGATTTGGCCAAAATTTTCACAAGCCACTCTCTTTTACTGGCCTCGTGGCCAGTGGAAATTTTGAGCCAGTTTCACTCCCTGTTAATACTGTTACAAAGAACATTTGAAATCAAATATTATCACACACAAGAATGCTATTCCATCAGCTTTGGTAAATTAAATAGATATATTGAGCACCACAAATAGCTGGTTTAAGATGTTGTGTTTTAATGCTAAGAAATAATATATTTCCTGCTACAATATCCTCAGTTACATGTTACTCTAAATAATTATTTCTGCTGGATATAAGAACTTCAAACTAAATACAGCAAATGAACTCTCAAGGCATTTCCTTCATGCTCGTAGGCAGACATCCTGGTTCAATAAATAGATTTTCCTGAAGGTGGTATTTCAGAAGGTAAGAATCAATACGAAAGTGCTTCATGGCTTATTGATGCTTCTGTAATCTCACATTTCTCCAGAAGTACTTTTTATTTGCTGCTTTTCACCTTTATGCTCATTAGTACCACTGACTCTGGCTTAGAAATCCACTTCTCCAAAGCTGAAACTGCCACAGGCATTGCTGGAAACCAAACCTTGAGGCTGCACAACAGAAGACTCGTAACAAGAGGTGTTGTTAGCAGCTCTGTACCCACTCTGCTTTGCTAACACAGCACATACAACTTCCTTCCATCCTCTGAAGAGTTTAAATGTGTTTCTTTAAGCAGAGATATCCCCACACTGACACTCATTCAAGGATTCCACCTCTGGTTGAATTTTACTCCCTTGTAAGTACCGGGATCTGAGCATCCGTCCAAGCAGGCTGCAATTCCACACACTCAGGGGGAATCTAAGGTGCAGGGAAGTTTCCTTTGTTCTTTTCCTCTCAGCTTCTCTGGCAAACACGCAGCAACTCCACTCACAGGCTGCCACCCCATGCAAAACAAGGCAAATCAGTACGACAGGAACAGTGAGAGCCAGGCTCTCCCTTGCAGTTAAAAGGAGATTTCAAGCAGAGCAAGTTGGTGAGTCTGTGGCTGTGCCAGCGCAGCGCGGTTCCCTGTAACGTGGCCAGAGATGCTTCTGCAACTCCAACAACCAAAACTGCTTTGGCCAAGTATTGGGTCTCCAAAGCTTTCATTGGCACAGTACGCACGGCTCAGGTTCAACAAGTTTGTGAAAAACTGAGTAGACAGAAGCAGGAGGGTCCAAATAAACCCTTTTTTTGCCCCCATTCTGGATTTAGGGGCTTTACCTTAAGAATGGTATGTGTGTTAGCAACAGAAAAGTGGTGTAGCAAAACCTGCTCTAGAAGTTACTGACAGAATCTCAGTGGGACCACAGAAAAGTCTTCCACAAATCAAAAAACCAAACCAAACTCAACACATATGCACACCAAAACACCCCCAAAGAATGAAAAAGTGCCTGTGGGGGAGTTCAGTTGCACTAGGTAATGCTTGTGTGTGACTTAAGGAAAAATAAGGATGTCTATTCAGGTTTTCCATTCGAACTGCTGAAGAACAGATCTGAAAAATCACCTGCAATGAAAACACCCAACTTCTCTGCATGTCCTAAGTCTGTTAGTGATGCAGGAACGCGCCCTGCGTACTGAACTGGCTCGGGCCATGTCTTAGGGAAAGACTTCACCTCCCTGGTGTTTCCCTTCAACAACCATCCAATGCACGTGAAATTATTTGGGGGTGTTTTCACATGCAATGCCTAAACTCATGCAAGCCCTGTCATCTTACTCCTTTAGTAGTAACTTAGTGTTAATTAAACTATAACCTACCTAAAACGTAAGGCTGTTACTATATATAACACAGATTAAACCAGTCATTAAATCTTGCTGCTTATTGTGAGCATATGAGCAGACAGGAATGAGTTTTGGCCTAATGGCAAGTATCAAACCATGTCTGTCCTTAGTGTCATGGTTACAGGCTCAAAGCTTTGCTGTTGGGACCTGCAAATATCTCAGTGCACGTCAAGCAAACCCTTTGGCACAACTAGTTAACTACATAGCTGCCAGTCTACTCCTGAGCTGCGTTTCTGGAAAAGCTATTTCTGGAAAGGAGAGCACACCCTGAATGGAACCTTCACTCAGCTGTTCTGTTACTGGGAAACACACAAGACTGGAAAACCCATACTGGGACTGCAGGGTTTCTGCTTGCAGAAAAGTTAGGTGCTAGATCAGGCTGTACTCCACTTTTGTTGCTGCATGTTTGAGAGATGGAAGTCTTGGAATCACTCCTCCTTTGATGGGAAATGGGAAACAACGGGTGTATATATGGGACATTTTACTGTTGGCCTCGAATTTCTTACCTCCCAACCCAAGTAAACTGGAGTTCTCACTAACCTAAGTGAAAACAAGGCTTCCACATTTCCAGCTGAATTAAGTTCCAATATAACCGTCCTCCGGGACTTGAAGGTTGCTCCAAACTATACACCAACAACTATTACCCTGAAAGGTTTTGCCAAGTTCTTGTGTTGTAGTAAAGTGTGTATATATATATATAAAATTTACAGGCTTTGTCTTCATTTAGTTTGTCCAATTTTTACATTATCACTCAACTGTATGTTCATTTCTAGGCTGATGCAGGTGTAAAGCCGCTGATCCACGTTCTATTTCTTATTTGCAATTCTTCGTTTCCTTGTTGCCAGCATATCATAAAAGGGATCCCTGCTGATACTTGCTCTAGAAGAGGAAAAAAAGCAATCAACGGTTTGTTTAACAAATCTCTGGTTTTAGAAACTAAAAAAACTGTATTTTTCTCTCTTCCCAGTGGATCACTCCACACTCTCCGTTAGGTTATGGAGGTTTGACTTCCAACTATCACAAATGTTTCACTAGAAAAAGACATTATTCAGCTGTGATTTGTTATAGACTTCACACCTTCATCTTGACCATTACTTGTTTCTGTAAGTGTGGATCTGCTTTATAAACCTTGCAAGATAAAGTCAAGCTCTGGAAGTTTAAAGTTGCACTGTGAGCATGCTTAAGATAGATGTCACCAAAGTTAATTACGAGGTGAAGAGTCTAATAAAATCAGGGTTAAAGATGATTCACACAAGGCTTTGCATTTGCTTTAAAAAATAAAATTCCCAATTTCCCCCACTTGAGTTAGTAGCACTGTTTCCTTAGGACCAGACACTAACAGCAGACTCCGTGTAGCTTGTCATTAATCCTGGGAGGCACTGCTGCATCAGAATTCTTCCAACAAGTTAGAATACAAATTCTCTCAGTATCTTGCTAAGAAAAGAGATTACACCTCCTTTCTGAAAGACATTACAGGCTTTAAACTCACTTGATAGATTTAATCCACTCTTCCTTTTCTTCTGGCGTGGGAGCAGATATTCTGTACACTACATGGTTGCCTTCCACCACTCTGCCATCAGCTTCAGTTTTACACGCTTTAATTACTTGACCTTTATGACTGGGGTTATAGAGCTCAAAGCAGTTCTGGAGGGGAGAAATGAAGAAATAAACTTGAAAACCAAAACACAACTGACAAACCGCTTCATTTAACGCTACATCTAATTCCTATACGGTTTACTTGTCTTCCTTTTAAAAAAAATATTGTGAAATATCTTACTGGTTTTCTGGGATCTTCAACTTCTCTGATGCTCAGATTTTCTAATGGAATAATTCCTCTGGGTTCTTTGTCCTGAAAAATTAGGAAAATACCACATTATGAACCACTTAAATATCTTCATTACAAACAAAGACCACTGCAACATATACTCACTGTTGTATACTCAAAGTAATACAGGCAATTATCAGTCAGAATAAACCACCTCCTTTTCCACGTTTTCACTCTTCCCCCTACAACCAAAAGGGACAGCTGAATTAAATGTGTGTTGCTGTCAGGGCTTCATCAATGGATGAGAAAGTAATTTAGGTTTTGTTGCTTCTCAAAACATGGCTTAATTCCTTAATCATAAATGGATCAGGCACAGATAGGCTGAGGGTAAAGGAACGTGTAACCTTAACTCTTGTACTAAGACCAAACTCCCAAGACAGCATTAACTATGATGTTGCAGCCCCAAAAACTGTAAGCTCTGAAGTTGCTGATGTCTGCTCTCTTACAGAGAACAAGTGTGACAGCTTTGCAGTCAGACCTGCTCCCCCTGCCCATGCCACCTCAGCTGTGGGCTGCACCGAACCCACAGAGCCCTCAGCCACAGCCTGTGCTGTTACGGCAAAGGGAGGCCAGTCCCCAGCAAAACCAGTAACTGGGTTCCAGCAACAGGACCAACCCCTCTCCACAGCCTGTCTTGTACAAGGAGAGGGTCCCATCAGTAAAATTAAGGGCATTTCATCACCCTCCTTTCACTCCACCCATGAGCACACGTGTGATTAAGAACCTATCTCTACTTTCAGATTTAACATCAAGTGCGTAGAAGGATTGTAAGTATTATTAGCAGAGCAAATACAATGTGTCATCAATCAGGAGTAAATCCTAGGCCAAAATGTACCATTTTTAGTCACTTTTCATCATTTAGTATTTTAAAAACATGTTCTCTTGGTGGGCTAATATATCACTGGTAACACCAGGCAGAAGAAACAGCTACTGCTCCAAAAATGCCACTTTGTTCCTGCATCAGCAGTTCAGACAACAGCAGCCACCAAGCTCCTCTTGCCTACGCCCGCTCACATCATGCTGCAGGGAACAGTTTAGAGGCACATTATTGTCTCAGCCCTTTCAGCTTGTTTCCTGTTGCCAGCTACCTCAGAACATGTCTAGCATTCCACAATTAATTATTTTTAAAACTCATTTCCAGGAAAGACAATTGCAGATAAAGCAATCACGTGTTATGAATATAAGGGCTGAGTTCCACCATAGTTATCTGACTTTGGGATTATGTCACTACCTGTGCATCATCCATTCAGCAGTGATTTAATCTCATTAACCCAACATCTCAAAATAGTTCATCTTGACACTGAACACTTGTGCATAGAAGAGTACCATTAATACACACAAGATCCCCAACCTAATCCAAGTCTAAGACATGTGCACAGTTAATGAATTTTTTTTTCTACTTGAGAGAGCTGGGTTTTGTTTAATGAAGAAATCCAAATTGCATTAAGTTAAAGAACAATTCTAGGAATACAATGAAATGTTGTGGTACCAGCTCACTACGTGTTGCACCACAGACCGAGTACGTTGTGAGTTGTATCCCCCTCCTGCTCGGTTTCACGACCTACACAGTAACCCAGCACTCACACACTGCAATGCTCAAGGTACTCAAACTTCATGTTTCCTCTACACGCACACACATCTTAAGAAAGATTTGATCTGCAAGCAGGTGCGGTGAAATAAGAGAAGGCAAAACAGTGCAAGATGCAGAAGCCGTGACAGAATGAATGGTTGAGTGAACTGGAGACAGTGAGGGAAGAACTGGTGGCATTTTAGTACAACCACTGTGACAGATCCTTAAATAAAGCATTGTAGAAGCATTCAACCTGGCATGTAATAGAAAAATTCCCATCCCATCCCCTTGACTAAGAGCTGGTTCAAGCATCAGGGAGTATTTGGGCTAGGAACTGAAAGCTGATGAACATTAGCTTGACTCATTTCCAGATCAATGAATAAGCAGCAGCTGAGTCAAGCTGACTCCCAGGACAGTCCTCATTGTCACCATGTATTTTTTCTATACAACCCAGTGTTTGTTGCTGTAGTTTAAGTGCCCTTTTGCTCCCTAAGGGTAAGGGGTTAACACTGTTGAACACTTTTATGGCACAAAACCATCACCACACTCTTCATGCCAGGAGGTAACACCAGCTGGCATGGAACGCCACGGCTTGCCCAGTTCTAGCAGAGAAACCATTCAGCAGGAGAGAGCACGAACCAAAGAGGCAAACAGGTTACTATCACAGAGGCAGCTTAAATTCAACCAAGGTGTTTCTCAAACTGGTGTGCAATCATGTCAAAGCACAACACCAAAACATTGAGTCATTCCCATACATTTAAAAGAAAGCCTGCTTGTCATTACAGGCAGAATCAACAGGCTTAAAACACAGCTCCAGGACCAGTAAGAAGGGCTGAATAGTAAATGACAGTCGAAGTTTTTCCCCGACAACATCCCCTTTCTTTGGAGAACAGGATTTCTCAAACTGAAACTTTCTGTAATCATGCTGCAGCTCTGAAAGCTTTGTCACGAAACATTTCCCAGCTCCAGGATAGTACTAGTGTTGAAGCCAGAAAGAAGATCACGTATCTCTGACAACATCCCCCTTGCTGCTCCTTCTCCCTAAAACAGTCAGTAGCTTGACAGGTTACAGCTTCCATCAGTTGTGGAGACAGACCCCAAGGCCCTGCTCCATACAGGTACCAGTTATTCTACTCTTCTGAGAAGTGGCAGCAAGGCAGGGTAAGCAGCTATTCTTCACTTCTTAGGCCAGCTGCCAGCATTTTCAAGATTAAAACTGGAAGGAATTAAGTTAGCACAAGAGGATCCAGAATATGTTTATGGATTAATAGCCTGCTTTACAGAAATGGAGAGCTAATAAGTGACATACTCCTCAACAATCTACCTGAAATGCAAAGTCATCTCAAACAACAAAATAAGGCAGCACGATGTCTTGTAGGTGGAAATCTAAGGGAACTACAGAAAAAGGTCAAAACAGGGTAAAATGTACAGGAAGATGAACTGAAACCCTCTTTGCCTCTGTAACCCAAAGCAGGTTTGGGGTTTGGGTTTTTTTTAAGGTCTCAGCAAAGTACAAACTAGAGAACAAGGTAAAAAAACCACTGGTACTAATGGGAAAAACAACTGGAATGACTTAGGAAACAGCAAAAACAGCCATTTCAAAGATTTAAAAAGGCCTTAAGACTGAAGGATCTAAAGTTTGGAAACTCTCCCCAAAACGTCATCACCTTTGTATAAAGTTTTAGAGAGGAAAGAGAGAGACACACACATCAAGAATCATTTTTTCTTCTCAGTCCATTTAGATACTACCAGGTGTAACGGACTCAGAAACTCTCCAGTTACACAGATGACTGGATCAAAGTTTGGGTTTCTTTTAAAAAGAAGTTTACCTTGACCCCAACGTTAACTGCCTCAACCTAGAAAAGCATCAGCTGCCACGAGAGCCAGGCAGGTATGGGAAGGCACCGGTTTCCTGACCAAGCACCGCTATTTTCTCGCCCTGGATTAGGGAAGAGAAAGGACATCCTCTCAAGGACAGATCCGCTGGAATAAGCACCAGTGGTGGGACAGGCCGGATGTGAAGCCTTTGGACAATCCCCAAGTTCTCAGTAACTGCCTGATGGGCAGAAAAAACCCAACCCAACACGATCATGTGTTTGATTTGAATCATTTCCTCTCCAGTTTGGTGGAATAATGTCACAGTTTCCCTTTGCCTAGTATAAAGTATTACACAAACCAAGCTGGTTTAGGCAAGGAAACGCCTCCCTGTGCAAACTGATTGTAATTTGGGTGTTAGGATAGAGAGCACAGACAGCAGTTTCAAAATACATTAAAATGGATGGTAGAAAATTTCATGGTACCCACACCTCTAATAATTACATGATAGAAAAATCTAAAAGCTCATAATGTCCCAAGCTGCTCTAAGTGAGGGTTCATTAGCGTTAGGCAGCTCTCAGGTTTTAACATTCATTTTCATTACACCACACTTCAAACGATGCAGAACTGAATGATAATTCAGGTTCACCAAGATTAAGATGTCTATATAAAGGCACCAGCTGAGTCTGGATAGATAAAACCAGAACTGCTGTCCGGCTGCCAGGTTTGCCACTGGGACTTACACAAAGTAATCTCTGAACAATTCAGAGCTGCAAACTCTCCAGGAGTATTTTGCACCCTCCCAGTTTTCTAAAACCCAGTGCCAGGCTAGAGACTGTGGGTGCTCTTTAGGACAGGTGATTTTTATAACATAGGAAAAGTTTACAATAGCCATCTCCTGCCCAGAGGATCTCAATACAGTGAGCTGGAATACTAAAAAGAGGGTCACAAGTAGATAAAAGGTAAACAGTACCAACTACAAAACACTGTCTTGATATCCTCAGGGTTTGGGGCTTGGCTTACCTATGTTGATAGATTTACACAAAACTTTCTGTTTCAGGCTTTAAGTATTATCACAATGGAGCACAAGCTCTCATGCAGGATTAGTCTCCTTCGCATTTCAACAATACCAGCATCTTCCAGAACTGAAGGAAACCCTACCCATTTCACAAGGAGTGTTTTTCCGACAGAAAGGGCTGTAAAAAGGCAAACACTATGGATCGAGACAGCACTCTCAACAGGCAGTTTAAACCTCCTAGCAAATAGGAAACTCAAGGGAGAAGGAAGAAGGAAAATAAACAGAGATTGCCAGGTTTATTTCTGGTCAATGCATCTACACCAGCAGAGCCTGTTTGTCTGTTCCAGTCTGTGTCTGCTGGAAACAACGTGGACTTTCACGGAAGTGCAGCTTCACGCATTTTACAGCCTGATTCACCAGAGGCTTCTGGACATGTTTCATTTCTTTACTCAAATAACCCTCCCACCCTGGGCGTGTTACGTACAACACCCTTCCGTCTCTCATGCGTTGTTACTACTGGGTTTTCTGCACACACTCATCTGCATCGTACGTCACCAAAAGACAGTTTTATTGACCTTGTGCCAGGGTCAGAGTTGGACGGTGCAGAAGTTCCTGGCAGCTCTCACTGACCTTCAGTCACCTTTTCTCTTCAATTACTTTGTTCCTCTTTTCTTTAATTAGATCTCTTCTCTGTCCCTTACCGACAGCTCCTCCCACAAGGGATGTTGTCACTGCTCTACTCACACACACCCTTGCTTGCACTCACAGCACGTGCGAGCAGATCGCAGAAACGTGCTCAGCATGGGCTTACACCCAACCTCTTCTCCAGAAAGCACCTTTTACCTACATCATCCTGAAAGCCTCTTCTGTTGAGACAGCTATTGCTTCATGCCACAAAAATGGAGAAAAGCTGCAAAGTTACCTCTGAAACTGTGCCAGCGGAGCCAACATGTCAAAAGGCAAGAGCTCTGCTTTCGTGTCAGTAGACAAAGAGCTTTATAGCATCTATCATGACCACTAATTCCCAGGTGCAATCAGCAGAGCAGGCCCATGGCTCTAACCAGTCTCTGCTTACAGCACACCCTCCTCCATGTGCACCCCCTCCCAGCACACGTCCCTTGTCACACTTCAGTCACCACTCTCCAAGTGCAAAGTTCCTTCTGCTCTGACAAGCAGTTACACACTGTAGTGGCCAACAACTGGCTCTGCTGCAGTGTGCAGTGGTGTTTATATAAAGAGTTTTATTTCATTGAAAAAGAAATGTTAAGATAAAATTTCAGTCTCCTCTATATAGGAAAAAAATAATCCCTAAGCCCAAGAGAAAGAGTGGATCCCACCAGCTTTAAAAGTCTGTAAACAAGGGTATCTTGCAGGGCAGTTAATTTGGAAGACCACAAATTAACACACCTTTCCACAGCCCTACATTTGGTGCTCATTTAAGATCCTCTTAAGCTAAACATGCTACCTACAAAAGAAAATATGCAGGAGAAAGAACAGCTTTTACAGATGCATAGTTCAAATGTCATCAATCTTTCAACAATCTAATTGACATACAAGTAACAAAATCACTCTGGAATTTCATTACAAGAGTAGGATGTTGTTTTCCCTCAGTAGAAATTATTTTTCCCCTGTTATGTTCTTCAATGAACAAGAAAAGTGTGCTGAAGAGTTATCTTTATTGTTCTGCTTTACATGTAAACACCTTCTCTTGCAGAAGACACCTGCATGTGCTCCAGACACCAACATGCCAGTCTTTCAGAGTACCACTGATGTACTGTTAGTAGTGACACTGAGTGAAAAAGCAAAATGCTACAATAAATTTGACTGAAAAAGAAAAGAAAAGAAAAAAATAAAACAGGAGGAGGGAGGAAGAAAAGAATGAGCAACTGAAGAAGAGGGGACTGGAAAGCAATCAGATACGTACCTCCTAATGCAGAATAAGCAGAGACAGCCAGTCACAGAACAGAAAGGTGATAGGTCATAGGCCATAAGGAAAACAAGAAGGCACATTTAAACCACTCATTAAAAAATCATAGCCAAAACCAAACCAAGAGAAACTCACAAATAATATGGAAAAATAAAGACACACAAAAACAACTATTTGAAGAGAAATCCTTTCTCTGTACACAGAAAACTGAGTGGAAATATCACACAGTTTTCTGAAACGACCTTATGGAGACTTAGTTGTTGTTTAGCAGTCACAGCATGTGGTAAATACCATACAGTGTTTCCTTTTGTTGAGGAGTTTTTATTTCTCATATATCAGAAATAAAACTCCAACGTTTGAAACAAGATTGCTAACTTGGATGCATAAAATAAGTAGTAACAACCTTCAGCTGTAAAGGAGTTACTTATTTTCTGTTCAAACATTTTAAAATACAAATGTTAATCCTATTACCTTCACAAGAAAGCAGATTAAGACACAGAAGCAGCAAACATGCTAACAACAAACAAACATATAGCAGCAAAACTGCCCTTATAACTAACCTAATTTCAGGAGCCAACCTTCTCTATCTGGATTAAAAAATGTATGCGTTAGATCATTTCCATCATCCTCTGGAATTTTAAACGGCTCATTCTTAATACTTTCATATAAATTCTAGAAGAATAAAAAAAAAAAACATGAAAAAGACCTCATTAATAAATGTCTAACAGAAAGTGCAACCAGGACATCTTACTGCTTCTCAGACTATTTATACAAAAAGCATAGGAAATACTGTCCATAAAATTCTGGGGCATCTCGTCTCAATCTTTGTTAACTACTTTGGTTAAGTTTGATTTTAAACTAATTAATCTATAAACCAGCATCTCTTTTTACAGATTTTTATAAGGACTCCTAGGAAAGATGTTTTTTTCTTTAACTTGAGCATTCAGTAGCTCCAAGCTTACAGCTTCAGGTCTCATTTAGTACAAGTTTTGCCAAATGAATCTGGGGTTCCAGGAGATGGTTTATACCATCACAATGTTTTATAGAGAAATACGTATTTTTACTGGTATCTCAAGGGACAGGAGGAAGCTCCACAAGACACATGGAAAGGAATGAGAGGCAATAATGAGACAATGATTTTTACTGGGTTTTTCCTGGCTTTCTCTGACTTACCCAGAAACACTACTCTTTCATAAGAAGTCAATTCCACAACAATTTTGTCATCAGCAAACTACTGAGAGAGGTACAGAGTGCTTTCTCTGGAATCTCCTCTCCTCAACCACAGACTGACTATAGGGAGAACTATATTCAGCAGCTGTGAGTATCAGAAAATGCTTCATTCAGCTACTCAAATTGTTGTGAACACTAGAAAATGTTGTTCTTACTTTCCCTTGACAAATTTGCCTGAGAACTGTTGTATGCTCTTCCAAGTGTACTATTAAAAACATACAGCAATGCCTTGTCTTACACAGTCTCACTTACCCGTAGTAATTCCTCTGGAAGGTCTCCACCTTCATTAATTCCACGATTCATAGAAATAAACCTCTCTACTGTTGGTTTATCTCTTACATTGTGGTTGTGCAGACTGGTATTTAACATAATGATGGCAAATGAAAGCACATAGCAGGTATCTGAAATAAGATTTGAAAAAATTATTTCTCTTTCTATGTGTTGTGGCACAGACCTGTACATGAATATCAGTCAGGATGAGCTGTATATAAAGAAACAGAAAGAGGTAGTCAAAAGTCCTGAAAGCAGTCTTAAATCTGTCTTTAGACTGTTGATATGGTTATAATTATAGTCAATTCTCCCAAAATTCAAGTGCAAGACAACATGTAAGAAAAAGCAGGATGGAAAACTCTCTGCAACTTAAGAGGAAAAACGCGTTTGCATCTTCAGCATTTTGTTTTCAGTAAGTATTTTCCTCTTCCTCTCTAGCTGCTGCAGACCTGCTTTGCATTAACCTTCTCCTAGTCTATTTGTTTCTCAAACCAAGTGAGTAACAGCAAGTTGTATGTGGGCATAAAACTCAACACCCCAACAACGCCAGAATGCTTGGGTATTTCATGCAGTATTGTGAAGTTTGGTTAGCTTTTATGACTTGAGCAATTCTAAACCAAGTAATTCCATGGAAAGCTGAGATAAACTATTGCTGAACAGACTGATAAAGAGAAAGGATACTGTCCTCATAACAAAGATGAATGACTTTCTAGAGAATATACTATAGCCATGTATAGGTGGTCTTGATATAGAGATAATCAGGCATAAAGTCCTCCCAACCTATCTGTCTCTTCTGCCTTTAAGCCCCCAAGAATCTTGCTTTTCCAATTCCCAGACAAAATCGTTGGTGACATTTCTAATGTGTGCTTTATACTTTAGTTGGCTTAGATATCTATTAATATTTAGGTTTTAATAATGGAAATGCATTCTGACCAGAAGCTTGCACTTCCTGGAAACAGAGTGTAGGATGAGGCAACTGTGTTTTCTCAGTAATCAGAATTTTCTCATTTCCTGTTATTGTTTTATTCTGAACTTCAAAATGGGCCACCATCTCCTTGCACCAGATGCAGAACAACATATATGATCTAAATATATATGTACACACACTTAAGAACTTCTGTTGTTCTCTGTGACTAACCTGTAGACTGGAAGACTCCTGGGTTACAAAGGCAATAACGTGAAGCAAAAGCTTCCATCATACGATCAATTTTTTGAGCCTCTCCTGGGAGTCTGAAGCTCCATAGAAACTGCCTATAGAAGGGAATAATAGTTGTTAGACTCATATCCATATTTATGTCCTACGCATATATTACTAATCAGGGAAAGAAAAGCAAACACAAAACCAAACAAAGAAAAAAAAATCAGCAATGTCTATAAAAAATGTCCTAGAAATATGTTCTCAATCTCTCCACACACAAGTCAGGAGCTATTATAAAGCAACATGCACAGATGGCTAGCCCAGTAATTCAGCCAGCAACACTGCATGCTATCAGGCAAGATAATATGGCAGGTCATATTCTGAGACTCTCTCCCGTTTCCAGACTAGTAAACAAATTTCTGTATGCATCCCATTTTTGCCATGAGAATGCTATGGGAAAACACTAAAGTTCCATCATACCTGGGTTTCCTGGCTACTAAATGTGAGAAACACTCAGCTAGACTTGACTTACAATGTAAAAAGACATATTACATTAAATATTTCTGGTAGGGGAGAGACGCAAGAAATACAAAATCACAAAACATCTTCATTTGAACTCATCATAAGTGTTTAAAAACCCCAGTAACACCAGCAAGAGAAAACCCCAGCGCTTGGCACGGTGCTGCCCGTGTAGTGTAAATTTGCCCTATGGGAATCCGACCCAGATCTTAAAGCCTCATGATAACACCTCAGTAATTTTGTTATACATGCAGGAGGGCTGTGCTCCTGCTCAGCACCATCAACTGACAGTTTTTACACCCGTAACTTACTACTTCTACAGAGAGGTACACTGGAATGCATACAGGATGTAAGTCTTTATTTTAACTGAATTTCGGCATACTGTGGCGCAAAAAAAGCTCCTACGACTCTAACCACTTATTCTTCTCTTAGCAAAAGAAATATCTAAATTAAACCAGGATCTGAACCAGCAAACTTACATGCTCTGCCATGCAAAACAAGTTCTTGATATTCCCTATACACTGGGTGCCAATATAATAACCATTTTTTCCTGTCTTCATCAGTTTTTATTTTAGAACAGGCCATCTTTAGCTCGTCAGCTCTATACAGTACCTTCTACTCACCTCATGTAAGGTTCCAACTCAGATCACGAATTTTGTAAGCTACCAAAATACAAACATTTAATAGTAGCAGCTGCTAAGAAAGAATAAAGTCAAACCTAACGTTAAATTGGGTAAAAGAGACAGGAATATGAAGCCTCCCAGACAAGCTTCAGCAGCCAGAGAAAAGGCTTCCTTCGCTTAAGCCTCAGGCAGCTCAAGTTATCATCACCACATCACTCAACTATAGCAAAGCTCTTCTGACTCCACATCACAAGGCACCAGAGACAAAGAGCACACAGACATTTCAGTTTCTCTGGTGTCAGGAGGGAGTCACTTGTGGCAACCAAACTGGCAGAACTATCTAAATCAACCTAATTTGCTCAGTCTATTACGAATTTCCACCAAGATGAGAAGGGACTTCACAAGGTCACTGTATGCTGGCATCCCAGAGGAATCAAGTAAACTGTCCTCTCAGCAAGGGGAAAAAAGTATAGTAAGATATTACACTTTCTTTGAGGTGACAACTGGGAAGCTCTGAGGGAAGTAAAAGGAAATTACTCATTCCAAAGTTTATCTCTTTGTAATCAAACATAATCACTGATTATGGTCAGCAGGATTCCCCCCTCCCTGCCCAAAGGAAAACAAGTTAGGGTGGAAGGAAAGCAGAAGGAAGATGGCAACAAAGAAAAGCATTTATCTGCTTGGGCTAGGGGTGTGTTTGGGTTTTACCTATCCCTGTGCTAAGATATAAAACAGATCCTCAACTGTCCCCACGTGGCAGGCACACCAAGGAGCTACAGCTATGTTTTAGTTGTTTGTGTCTAAAAGAAAAGCTTTCCCCTTCACAGGCAGCACACACAGAGCCAGCTGGAAGGGTCAGACCAGAGCTGTCTCTGCTAACTTGCACAGTAACGCGTGTAAGTGTGCTGAGCTTTCTGACAAGTAACACAGTGACTCAGATGAACGTGCACTTCAACAAAAGCAGCCCAGGTCAAAAAAAGAGAGACAGACTTTACTCACCGTAAGGCTTGTACAAGATTGAGATCAGCGAACTCATGGAGTTCAACAAAAGCCTGAAGAACTTTAATATTAAATTCATCTCTGCAGAAGACAAACCCAGAAATAGACAGTTACAACTCTGAACTTGAAAGGTTTACAGAATTTAGACTGTGCTCTTGCTGAGTTTATACGTCAGAAGTGTAAAGGTTTATAATCCTCAGGGTGTCATTTAAACACATCACCAAGACAGAATGTTGCATACCAGCCTCCACCCAAAACCAGAAAGGTGTGCACCCATCAAGAATCAGCTGCTGTATCACTGACCAACCGTGCAGTCAGACTGACCCATAAGGCTCACAAGTAAAGACCCTCAAATGAACCAAGTGTTCATGAGGACATCCCTCTATTCCTCACAGAAAAACACATCAACTCTGTCAAGCAAAACGAAGCGATTCTCATCAAATTTAGTAACACACAATCCAACTGCTGACTACTTCCCAGCACAGGGGAATAAAGTGGCATGATAGTATAATAAAAGAGAGTACTCAATGGGGGCACTTTGTAACTCTAAGCCAAATATTGATTTTCCTTATATGTACACAAAGCTGCAGTAATTCAGAACAAATATTAGCCTTTAAGTTTTTGCTCTTCTAGGTTTTACTGTAGACTAGTGATATTCGTGCTGGATACAGCTCCAAAGCCACAAGCCAAATATCATGAAAGGTCTAGGAAGCAGCTTAAAAAAAAGGGAAAAAACTTATCCACATATAAATAAGTCTTAAATATTTTATTGGATGTGATTCATCCCTTATTTACTACACATCATTAGGTATCAGCTCACTCCATTTTACCATTCCCTTTTTTCATTTCGCTAAGTGCTGTAACACTACAGAAGTCAATAATTTAAAATCTATCTCTCTATGGCAGAATGTTATACAATACTTCATTCTGTTGACAATCCTGGTTGTGTCTTCAGCTATATTTAGCCAGAATGCAGAAGTAATTCATGCTGGGCCCCCGAGAGGGAGTGGCAAAGTGAAAGAGAATGTCCTCAGACTCCAGATGCCTTGATAAAAGATATGTACGTAACCCAACAAAAACTCATCTATAATATGCACAGCCATTTGCATAGCACAAAACACTTAACAGGCTGTTTCTGAGGCAGTCAAAAAACCAAAGCTTATGATCACCTCAGCTGTCACATTTTATCTTATTCCAGGACCTAAAGGCTTAACACCTGATTTTCACAGTAACGTTAATATTATTAGGATTATAGGAAATTATTGTTTCATTTCAAAGGAGTATGATGAACCAATTCCTCATTCCAGACATGACTACCCTGAAATTTCCACACACATTCCTGAAAATCAGCTGTAATCTCTGCATCTCCACCCCCTCTACTAACTCATTTAAGTAAAGAAAAAAAATAATAGACAGAAATACCATTTGCTTTCCCATTACTGTGTTAATATTACATCAGAAATGAAGAAAGACACAAGAAAAAAATCAAGTAGACTGACTGGACATAATTGAATTTAAAAAGCTCCTTCTAAAGGAAAAAATAATTTTATATTTCTCTTTTTACGTCCACAGGCTGCTTCTGCCTTGTGGCAAAATAGTT
The DNA here is from genome assembly GCA_020800305.1 of Porphyrio hochstetteri. Lineage (NCBI taxonomy): Eukaryota > Metazoa > Chordata > Aves > Gruiformes > Rallidae > Porphyrio > Porphyrio hochstetteri. Next base: position 16,367,596 of record CM036920.1, read on the forward strand.
TATGTCTCCTAAGATTTTATTATCCAGTTGATAGATTCATATCAAATCTCCTGATCAAATTTGCTATTCGGTATGGCCACTACATTTGTCTGCACATAAGACTTGAAAAGTTCAGAAGAAAACTGACCTACCTATTTATCTGTATACCCTCTCAATGCTGAAAAAGGTTGCCCTGTGTTTTCAGCTTACATCAAAAGAATGAGAAATACATTTTTTTATATTTTGAATGTGAGCCCATAAATAGTCAAAGAAATATTGTTGATGACTCCAGTAGGCCTGGACATACTGGCAAAACCTTTCTGCAGGAGTACAGGGGTTGTGGGAGCAGGGCTAGAAAAACTGGAGGCATTGCATAGGAAGTACCAAGATAGAAGGCAGCTCTCAAAACAAACACAGGCTGCTTTATACAAGCTTTGTTACAGTTTTGCAATTACAGACATTAATTTATATGTGATTTTATAATACTGATTGCCCAAATATTCAAGAGAAACAACAAAATGTTGTGTACAAACTGTTGGAGTATCTACATGTACTGTACAGAAACTTCATAGCAAAGATCTCTTTTCAAAATAGACATATTTCATTACAGATTTTCATTAGAGCTATTGAAGTCAGGAGGAAATTGCTGAGCACAACCTAAGCTGCTGATGCTGTAAACAGATTAGGGGTGCCTCAAAAGGGATCTGCCAGAACACATCACTACAGTAGCATATCCTAAATGAGTCAACTTCCAAACCTCCGTAACCAACACCTGAGCTGGAACATGTGCAAGCATGCAGAGACACCTACTCCAACCCACTCTTCCCTTCAGTCTCTTTCTGCTGCCTTTTCCAAAATCAATTCCTGGGTTGTACAGCAGTGGAAGTCATTTGCATTTTGATTGTGTTTTGCAAGAGTATGCATAAATACACACGTTGCATGTTTATTGTACTAGGGCTAATAAAGATACGGTGTGGCTGCCCTTTGAGACGCCCACATGGTAATGGCAAGTCTGTGTGCAGGGAAGACAACCAGCCCGAAACCTGCTTGTAGCTGTTGTCCCAGGAACTACCCATTTGAATAAGGAAATTCTTTACTCTCCAATTATTAGCGATTGTAAATCACTCCTTGCCTGGGCACAGGATCAAGAGTTACCAGAACTGTTTCAATACAACTCTCAGACATTTCAAAACCTCCTGGGATTGAATTCTGCACTGTAGCCAAATTTAAGGATATTTTCTCAAAATAGTAAGTTGCAATGAAATTAGTATTATTCTGCAATGTACCCAGTTAAAAAAGAACACCACCCTAACAGGAAAAAACCCTCTCAGAATACCACAGTAGTTTTACTTCCCACTGTAGCTTCTATAGATCTCAGAGTAGTAGAGTACCACTCTCAAACAGCCTGTGAAGGGGAAAGTAACTACCAAAGCCCACAAGTATGTTTTGTAAACTCAAGAACAAAGTCTCAATTATTTTATTTTACCTTTCACCGAGGTAATCTCCAATTACTGTTTTATTTAATCCTTCTCCTTTATAAAGGAACTGTGCAATGTCTTCTGCAGTGTTCTGCAGGAGGTCATTTTCTATCAGAAACTGGATTCCCTAGGAAGAGCAATTCCAGAGGAAAAGGAATGTTATGGGATTTTTTCCACAAGCATTTATATAAATACCACTCATAACATTTGATATTAATGCACTGACACAGACACATACCTAGCACATTAAGAGTTACATTAGCCTACAGGTTTATTTTTTTTAATGAAATGGTAAACAAAGGTTTTTCAGTTAGATTGCAATATTTAGTACTGGTTTAATGAGTAAAATGGGAACACATTTTTAAGGCTACAAGTACTAGGTGGCAGTTTGAATCCTTCAGCAAGAAAAGTACCAAATATTAAGTAAATAATGATTCCAAGTTGCCCTTTAGAGTTAATGTTTGAGTTAACACAAGACTGCATAAATGTCTGCAGAGACATCATCTGTAAAATCATATGATGAAGAGCTACACAGGAATAACTTAATTACCACCATGACAGAAAATAAAGCATCTGTTATAATCTACAAACTGCAACCCAGTACATCAAGCCACTACTTGCAGTGGAAGTCGCGGCTGAAGATACTGGAACCGGTTTAGAAGAGTTTATGCTGACACTGGGATTACTGGTGACTTCTGGTTGTGCTGGAAATAAACTATTCACAAAGGACTTGAACTAGACTATCCACAAAGGACTGCTCACGAACTAGAGCTTCTATCAAAGCCAGGAGGAGAGTCTTACCCTGTCCCTCGGGGGTACTTGATCGAGCCCCCAGGCTCCTATGCCTCCATACATTACTGGCCCTACACCTGGCACACTCTAGGGATGGCCAGAGAGCTTTCTGCAAGGCGGTAAAGAAAGGAGACTGAAAGTTATATGAAGATTACGTAAAGGATGGAAGGGGTGTAACTCCAACGCTCAGCACTTCACGAAGAGATAACGCTCTTTATTCCCCCCCACCACACACTGCAACAAAGCCACTGCTCTTCCTGCCATGGCACAGAGCCCTTGGCAGCACCTTAGTGAAGAACAGGAACAGTGGCTGTCAGTAACCTTCAGGGCTCGGGCTTTAAATATGTACAGACAAGCTTAATAAATTATCTTTCTGACCAGATTATTTCACAATTTCAGAAACATTAGAAGCTTTTCAATTTCTGCAGATGGAATGCATTTCTTTTTTATTCCATTACAACTGTGAAAACGTCCATTATTTTTTTTTGATATAGCAGAGAAGGCCCTGCAGTAACATCTTAAAAAGTAATTATCCTTCTGTTTGGTTGATTCTGTTCATTTTATAATGAAATTATTATCTGCCTGACAATAAAAAAAAAGTAATTTTCTGATCTAATTTAACAAAAAAAATGAACTGTGATGTTATAAGGCTTGAAACTGAAAATAAATAAATGTCTGGATTGCAGTTTTCTCAAAACAGTTTTATCATCATCTGAAAGCTTCATTGCAATGACAGGCTGGTATTCTGACTCTGACAATATAAGTCACTTCAGAACAGACATGATTTCATTGCAAATAATGGATCTGTTTTATCTTGAGGCAGAAATAACTAGGCTTTTCTCAAAAATTATCCCTTCAAAGCTTATTTGATAACTATTTGTACAAAAAATGCATTTCACTATGAAACATAATGTTTTTTCCCATTCCAGGTTATTCAAAAAAGCTTTCTCAGCTCTGTCACCCAACAGAGAACCTTCTTTCTAACAAACATGGGAATTGGCAGTTGCAGATTCCCTTGCTCAACACCTGGACCAGATCAGTCATGCTTAGTAAAAACTATTCTGGTCACTCTGTTTACAAGAAGTTGTACAAGTTACTGAAAACGATAATGGACCTGATTAGAAATTCTGTGCACAGAAGCAGGTACTTAACATCCTAGAAAAATCAATGTAATTTTCCTTTTTTTGGATTTTCTTTTCAAGATTTTAAAGAACCAGAAGTCAAATAGACAGGAAAAGGAATTTGTCTGGGACAACAACTCCAGTGTCTGGAATAAATGGTAAAATAGGTCAGGCAAATCCCCATCAAATCCTACACTATCTTTTGTGTTGATGCAAATTTTCTTTCTGATAGGAGACAGAAGACAGCTGTCCTAGTTTGACATCACTGTGTTCCTGCTAACATGAAAATAATCTGTTATTTGGTTTTAATGAAGAAAATTTGGGGGGATTCATGTATTACCCCAGTTCTTTCACATTCCTAACTCCAGGGACCACCTTCCCTCCCATTTATGAATGGAAAACATCCTTTGCCAGTCGCCCCAAGTTAGTTCTCCTGACATTGGCACATACATTTTAGCTGCCTGTAATTTCAAGCAGCAGCAAACAAGAAGATGATCTAGCTGTAGAGCAGGCAGCTACTGCAGGCCACCACTGATTCATAGACATTATTAAGAAATTACTACTGTAAGTCTGTTTACCACATTTAAATTATGTTACAGTAGCAATGCGGCTCCAGCATCTATTTATAGAAATAATTTCACCCAACAGGAACAGTAAGAAAAAATAGTTATCATTGGAATGAAAGCATCTGACACCATCCTGTGACTCTGCCTGGGATGTGAAAAGAGCTGGAGGACCACAGCAAACAATCAGGGTATTTGAGGGTTATTATGCCCTCAGCAGAACTGAAGCTAGACAGTCACCAAAATGGAAAATAAAAAGACATGGTCAGTAGTTTAAAAAGCATTCTATAGCTCAAAGTGCTTGAGTGCTTCTCGTAAACTCTAACCAGCCTGAGTAACAGCAGCCACCACTGTACTTGGACACATCCCAGGGAAGCCACCAAAATGTAACTGAATTCAATACAACTGGAAAGAAAACTTGTGAAGGACTAACACAGGAAAACAAATGCTAAAGAGTTTCCAGAAAGACCTTAAAGAAGACTCTCCACAAAGTCAAAATGCCATCTCAATTACAAACAACAGAAGGCAGTAAAACAAAGCAAGGAAGATGTAAAATGAAAAGCGAAGGCTAAAGGTCAAACCTGACAAAAATAGCTCTTTCAAATATATTGGGGGAGGTCTGAAAGAGAACCTGCAGGTCCCTGAATCTTCCAGAAAGCTAACCATTATTTAAGAAAAGAGAAACTCTGGAGAAATCAATGACATTACTTCTTGGCTAACTGCACGATCAGCTTCTTGAAACTGGTAACCAAGTTTTTACGTGCAGGTGTTTGTACAACCACACAAGTGTTCATACATGCCTTTTTCACAAACAGAATTTAGATATGGCAATGCAAAAGTCTGTATCAGAACAAATTAAGCCAACATGTTAAAGGTATTTCTGATGAAAACAGGAGGACATCAAAAATTAATTATGGCCTCATTAATAACCAAACATCAAAACATTCTCAGAACTATATTTGACATAGCACACCTCTGTCCAGTACAAAGGAGTCAGCTCAATCAATACCTGGCACATTTGACTGTTGATAAATAACCTCCATTAGCAAAAAAGGTTTAAGTGAAAACAGCACATGTGACTGGCAAATGACTAGATGACTGTTTCCAATTTAACCCTGGGCTCAGTGTGTTACAGGATACACAAATAAGGCCTGTGAACTTATCAGAAATGTTTTCTTAAGAAAAATGACTGTATTTGTCATAGATCATATTACAAGCAGGAACTTGATTCCTGACAAGTGAAGAGAAAGAAAAAAAGTTCTCTACCTTCTTAGGGTCCATGTTGAATTTCTTCCTTCCCATGGCAATTTGCTTATTTCTTTGTGTAGTTTTGCTACATGTGTAGAAAGAGAAGAAATAACAAGCAGTAATCAGTTGCTCTTTTACAAAAACAATTTCTGAATGAGCTGCTTTCAATTTGCATGTTGGCTACTTTGCATTTTCTATTACAATCACAATACATTCACTTTTTATAAGGGGGAACATTACATTTCTATTTTCAATTCCTGCAAGTGAGGGCAGCTTCAGAGAACTGCCCCATTATCAATCCAACAGTCTAAACCACTACATTCTGTCCAATGTATTCTCTATCTAAACGAATGACACACCCAAACAGGATGAAGTCAGGCTTTAGAGACTTTATAACAGACTGAATAAAGGTGATCCAATGTTTGTTTACCACGATAAAGCTATTTTTATTTTCTGTTCCTGGAAGACCTGTTCCAAGGTCTTCCTGAATCACATCCATATGTTAGCCATTACTTACCTTTCTTCTACACTAGTCAGATTATCAATTTCTGTCATAACCTCAGCAATTTCAAATTTCAATCTCTGCCAAAAGAAGGAAGGACAGTATGTTAACCTCTACTGAAATGCTTTTTGAACTCACCTACCATGTATTCAATTACGTTTTATTTTCTAATATTTGCTAATCACCTGAAGTGATGAATCTTATGGCTTCCTTAGATATTTAACTTAAAGCTTTTACCATAACTGAACAATTGTTAAACACACGGACCTGAGCTCCTGTATGCAATCGTGTCAGAGCATCAAGACCAAATTGCCACTACAATTTCAGTGTAAGACTTCTTTACCCAGATTTCTCACTCATTCCTACCCTGTATGCCAATCTGCTTTTAATGAGTTCCTGATTACACAAATGAAATGTGTACTTATGTGGACACTGCATCATGCAAATACAGAAGTTGCCATTTTTGAAAGCACAGAAGAGATGCATAACTCCTATTCATGATCAGCAATATTTAGCTTAAGGCATTTATATGCTTTTCCAACCATTACCTGGAATTCATACCTAAGTATGCAGTTTACTGTATCTTAATCTATTGAAGCAGTCTTCTAAGGATCTTTACAGATAAATCAATTACCTCAATATCATCGATCAGTTCTTTTTTCCTGCGACGAATATTTAAAAGCTCTTCTCTTTCTTCTAGGGAGAGGTCATCAGGCACTGGAATAGACCAAAGTGTAGTCTTTTAGCATCTGCAGCATACCTCATTGCAGAAAACTGAATAAACCTTATTAAGAAATGTAAGTTTACACAAAACTTCAGGGATTTTTGGGTTTCTGGGGGTTGCTTGATTACATTTTTTTTGGTGTGGGGCTTTTTTGGAATTTTTGGGGAGTTTTGTTTTGGGTTTTTTTAGCTGGGATCATTTTCAGCAAAGTAAAACACAATGAAAACCCAAAGCAGAAGTCTGCCTTATAAAATCATAAGTTAGGTAACAATGATCAACTATGGAATCTACTTTTCAAAAGAAAGATAGACAATCAAAGAAAACTTATTCCCACTGAATATGTGGTAAGATTTGGCTCTACAGCTAAACCAGCAAATTCAAGTCTGATATCATTCCAATTATTTCAGTAACAGAACAAAATTCTTCATATAAATGAATTATGATTCAGAAGCCAACTATATGTCAGGGAGAGGAGCCAAAGAATAACCGAAGCTGTACACAAGATACGTAATCCTGGTGCTGATTTCAGACATGATCATAATCTCAGCAGTACGCTTTAATTTGGTTTGTAGAGCACAGATGCAGGTAAGCATTATACTACTAATATCCTTAACAGCAAATACTTTCCATCAGTCAGATATACACTTAAATACACAGGCAGAATCAGTTATTTAGCACAGTGTATCACAAACATGTTTTGTGTAACATCATTAAAGTGAGTCGGAAGTCTTTAAGTCAATTTTAGGTCTCTTCATGGCTACTTCAAACCAACTACGTTACCCCACTGATAAAAATTACTTGCTATGCAAGATGCAAACCTGTAAAGAGCTGTGGCTGTCACCCACTCCAGCAGCAGCCCCTTCCCCTGTAGTCTCTGCCTGACAACCAGCAAACATGAAAGCTATTTGCACAAAACCTCTGCTTTTCCAGGACCATTAGATTTTCCCTAGCAAGAAGCTTCTTTGGATAGAGACTTCACTTGTACAGCACTAGGCATCGACCACAAAAATTCACCTCCCTTGCAGTGATCCTATAATCACAGTTTTAATGCTACACACTGTGTTGTACACAGCTCCTTGCTTACAGAAGGGCTTTTCCTTCTTGCTCAGTGAACAACAGAAGTAGTTATTTAGGTATTCAAATGGTTCTGTCCCAACAGCAACACACAACAAACGCAGCCAGTCAGTTGGGACAGCCAAAGCTGGTTCTTTATGTCATACACACCTGTAGCAACAGGATCACAAGCAAAGGTTCAGCTTGGCCGGGGACTTTTATAAAGGCCTGTTTGAAACACAGCCTCTGTTCAAATCTTAGTCATGAAATAAATTGATTATTTTCAAGAGGCAGTGGTTAAGCTCCTTTTTTTCTTAAGATTCAAATCATAAAATAGCAACAGACCTTGTTAGACATAAAGTAATTATGGCAAATGATCTCATTTAACTGCTCCAGATACAAACATGACCAAATTACTTCCAGTTTAGGAAATTACAGTCTTCTGTTGAACGAATACCAGACTCCAGTATGTTTACCTGCTTTTTCCCTTCCTCCCTTCAGAAACGCATCCCCTCCTAAAAATTCCTTGCATGCAAATACTATAGGAGTCTTTCCACATCAAACCTTATAAATGTATGTATAGTCGAAGATCTTAAACCATCAAAACTCAAGAAATTTATGACTATACACACCCTACATACATGCACATGCCACAAACATTTAAATCTGTTAACTGAAGAGTGACAATTAAAAAAAGATGACTGTTACCCAATGTTGATTATTAAAAAGGCAAACTGTGTATAAACAATCACTTGCTTAGCTAGGAAGTACACTCAAGTATCCTTAAAGCATTTTTGCAGTATTACATCATAGGATGAGATTAGAATCAGATTTTGTGGTATTAGTATTAGTGAGAGCTCTTCATTTTTTAAATTTTTTGCACAGCAAACATTTTGGTAGCTATGACCTTTGCTGGTAACTGGAAATACTCATCAGAACCCAAACAGAAATTAATCTTTAAGCATTAAAGATTTATAATTCCTAGATGGTGCTTGGTTTTTCTTCAAGCCAAGTTAAAAAAAAAAAAAAAAATCTTTAGATTAGCTGCTGTCACAAACAATTCCCAAAGCTGAATGTCAGTCAGTGGTACTGTGGTTTCCTCTCCCTTACATGACTGCACTGTGAGAGCTCCTTGGGACAGATTTGGAATATCTGGAACAAGTGAAATTGCTATTTGGAATCAAAACAAATCGTGATAGTTTTCTATGCTCAAGGAGCCAAAAAGAAACCAAACACCTCAGTCCTCCTCCTACAGCATCCGAAGACTGTCTGCTGTATTTTTTTCCCTTCCTCTGATCACAGCCACAGCAGAGACAACCCTCACGGGATAATTAATGATGCTGTTAGACAAAAAGGAAAGAAACTAAATGGAGTCAGGCTGCCTTGTGCATTAGGAAATAACATCAAATACCTATCAGATGCAAGACAAGAAAAGTCTGCTGGGAAAGAAGCTTCTGCACTTGGGAGCACACTTAGACGACAGCGCCTAGAGAAACTGCACATTAATGCAACATCTTTAAATAACACTACTGGTATCAGAGCTAAAAGATTCCAGTATCTTTTGATAAGAATAAAAGAACCAAGATACAAGTGAGGGAGGGTTACAGTACAGCTCAGCTCCCAGAAACTACTGGCATAGACAGGTTCTTACTTCCACTCACACTACCTGCACAGAGAAGGGATGATTGACTTGTCAGGATCATTAAGTGCACCGTTCCATCCTCACGATAAACTGGCAAGATACTGAAGCTTTTTGTCTTATTCTCCCCCTTCTACTGGCTGCATAACATCACTGCCTCCCTTCTCCAGGCCAATAAGAAAACTCATCAATGGGAAAATTAACTCACAGAAGTTCTTAACAGACTGTACGTGGCACTACAGCCACAGCTTCAGAGGCTGAAGGAGTCTGCTCCAGGAGGCTGTGTGACCTTCATCTGTTGTGCCTGTTGATCAGATTCTGTCTTAAACTAAAGACACCTCTCAGACTGAGCAGCTAGAACCCCTCTGCTTTTCTAACCCTATGTTCACAAAACCCTCCATGCAAAGGAGCTCACTGAGCACGTATTACGTATTTGTTCTGTATGACAAATTTTCTAGCTGTCCTCCCTGAGTCATTTCCAAGTTTTTTGTCTTTCACCAACCTAAACACAAAGTAGACAGGATGGGAGGAGTTAGCATGAACATTTAAATACTAAAAAAGAACAAAAGCTTTCCAGTAGAGTGAACAAATGGCAGCTGCAGCATGATTTCATGCTACCTTCTCATCTTTAAATAAAGACAACTTTCTGATGTAAAGTGAAAACCTTTTAGCTTACAGGGAGAGCGTTTCTTTTTTTCTAAAACTTCAGAGTTTCATGTACCTACTGAAACTTTATTTAAGAGGAACAAAGTTGTTGAAAATGTAAAGTATGTTCTTGGCCAACCAGTAGGAGATGAAAGCACGCCACCAGGTATGTTACTTCTCCCACCACCGACAGAGGGAAAAAAAGAAGAAAGAAAATTAATAGATTCCAACAGCCTATCTCTGATTCCTGTAATGATCTAAACGTACTTTAAAAGATTCCCTGTACACAAACACTTCCTGGAATACACAATTTTCATATAGGTTTGTTTACTCTAAATGTGTTCCAAAAAACTCCAAGAAAACCCAAACTGCAGCTCCTACAGAACTTGGTGTGTTGTCCTGCAATCGCAAAGTCACTTTAAGTAATTTTCCAGCACTGACAGCCCAAGCACAGTATCCAAACAAGAGGATCAGCCCAGAACTCTGACCTTTATGAAGACATAAGAAACATTTTTCAGCAAGCAGGCACCAAAAAAGAAAGGTCCCCTCCAAACTAAGAACCACAACAGATCAGCTTGCAAAGAAGGCCCCACACGTTAGCGAAAATGAGAGGCAAATCCCGTAACAGAAGACAAAAACCTAGGGCTTCCCAAGTCCATACCCGATATCTTCATCTTTTTCAGACACAAAATTAAATCTTTCCCAGCTCTCCAATGGTATTATATGAACCAAAACTCCTGTTTCTTTTTTTTTTTTTTTTTACTTATCAGCCTTTTCATCAGCAGACCCTGGCCAAGGTACAAAGCAATCTCACTCCATCACTTCACCCGACTTCAGAGCTCAGTCTCTCAAGAGGACACAGTAGAATAACCCACAGCCAGCAGAAAGCAAACATCTAACAATATCTAATGACAGAGAAAACACTAACTCTGTAACCCCACTTATGAAGCAACACAGCTCCCTGACTCTCATTGCTCAACTAAATTTTTGGTTTCATAAAGATAAATATTTTCTTTCTTCCGTGTCAGCCCCAAATTGGTGGTCTTAAGTATTTCCATTCCAAGCAAAGAACAATTTGATGGAATTTAATTCTGCTGCAACTGAAACATCTTGCAAGTGTAAAGATATTTACACAACGCGCAGCTTCAAACCAAACAAAGCGATCCTCACCCATGCACAGAAAGGGCAGACATGTTTCTTCTGGCCTTTAAAATAATACACATTCATCTCTGAGAACAAATTTGATTGTCTCGGGACATTTGCCTCAACGGATATTCTCAGGCTATTCTCTCTTCCTTTCCCCCCCTACATGCTCCCTTTTTTAAAACTTAATTATAGGAACATCTTCCAGCTTTCAGACAAGACGTATAAACAAAGCTGTGACCACTTGTGGCTATTAAGAATTCCATAGAAGTTTTTGTAGGAGGACATCCTCCTGCATAGATTTATTTCACAGTGCAAAGACCAAACTGGATCTGCATTAAATTCAATCAGTAAAACTAGGTGGATTTGGTCGGATCCTTCTTTTAATTACCTTACTGCATCAATCTTTGGATTTAGTCACTGCTGAACATGTTCTAACGTAGAAGCCATCACACATCCCATTAAGAAGGAAAACAATCCTGTACACAGTATCCTTTCACACAGAAAAATTACCACTAAGTGGTATGAGAAATTCAGGGCCGAGCCCATGGCTTGCAGGGTTATTTTGAGAGTTTTCAGTCACGAGGGACAGTGTGGCCAGAAAGCACATTAGTGGCCAAACCCAGAAGAGAACCGCAACTAACCCATCATTCTCCTTGTTTAACTGCTGGAAATCACACCATTACAAGATGTTCCTGAAACCACTTCTCACTCTAGGATAAGGAGATACTTTGCAGGCAAGTCATAGTTAAGATATTGTCCGTTTGGGCTTCTAATAATGGGGGGAAGCCTAACTATTAATCCTATTACCACACTAAAACATGTCTTCAGGAATTTGGAGGAACAGTTTCCCTCTGACATGAGCCACTAAAACTTTAAGGTTTTTTGTTTTCACTTCCACTGCAAGGTAGGTTTAATTACACCAGTGATTCGCATTCACAGTTTCCTTCAAAGAAAAACAAACCATAAAGAATTGGAAATATGAAATACACTTTTATTCTCTACTGAGTAAAACCCAGCATGTTAACTGCACAACCAACTGTGAAATAATTCCCTATACAAAACAAACAGCATTTATTATGATCTGTAAGAATTACTTCAAATCAGGCAAGGTATGTTTTTGACCTGGTCAGAAATAGCCATGTGTAATTTAATTAGCATTAATTTCCCTAGTCAAGTACAAAGTGGGTAGTTCAAAAATTGGGCAAAATCAAGGTCCAGACAACACTGATTTGGAAGGGGGGGGAAAAAAATCCAGTTCCAACATTTTGTCTCCCCAAAGACATTTGGTCTCAGCTGTCATACACAGAAGGGTGCTGTCTTGCCATGATACCTGGAAACATGCTTCTGTCTATAAACCACAGTAAATGCATTTTTTGAATCTGATGGAACAGCAGTTTGCAGTAAACAATTGCAGCACATGTATCTGCACGAACTGTGTGTGTAGATAACATGAGCAACAACAGCTGTAAAGTGGAAGCCAAGAGTATAAAGGCTCTTTTTCATAGCTCTCACGTGAGCCGCTAACCCTTGCTGCTGGCTATTACTCGCCCTTATCAACAGCACCGGAGCACCAGTAGATACTTTACAGCACCAGTAGATACTTTACAGCAGCTTTCACCTTGCTGTATAGATCAGCCCACAGAAAGGACTGAGACACACATGCCTTAGTTCAGGATTACACCACTGACAGAGATATTTGCCATTGGAAAGCAGTGTGTGCTTAAGTTAATGAGCATTCATTTTTTACTCTCCATGCTCTATTTTTATGAGCAGGCAGTACTGAAAGGCCACAATTACATTTTATGTACCTCCTTTACATCATATAGCTAGTAACACATCTTACTGCATTTTGATGTACATCCATTAGGAAGCCATGTGTTTTGCAACAACAAACTCAAAAAGCATCCTTCATGCAAATAAAGGAGCATCACTTGGGGAGAAAGAAGGAAAACCACACGTGGACCAGCTCTGAGCAAGATTTCAAGGTAGCAAGTTGGTACGGGCTCCCACTTAGCCACCTGCTGCTCCTGGATACATGATCCTGTTTTTTCTGTGATCTGCTAGTTTAGCAGACGAAGGGACCATGGAATTGCCCAAGCCAGTGCAACAGGCAGAGCAAAAACCTCTGGCAGCAGGAAGGTATGGGGGAGCAGCATCCCCCTTAACATCAGCCAGCCCTAAAACCAGTTTAGCTCAGCCCCGAAACCCCACCCTTACAGCTGTATTCTCCAAATCCTGAAAGTAGTTCAACCTGATATTAAAAATAGATAAGTCTGGATTTCGTTTTAGGAGCATTTTTCTTTTGAAGTCTCTACTCTTGCTTCAAGATCAGAAGATGCTTCTAGGCCAACTTTTCTTTTTAAAATATGTAAATACAAATTACTGCATATGAAAAGAAAGCTGAGTTTAACTTAACATTCTAAGTCTCTTACCCAAATACATTAATACTTGCATTAATAATATAAAGCATTAAAATACGCATGGCCATGCATAGTTAAGAAGTGCAGGGAAAATTCATGCTGGCTAATGTGGGAATTATAAAGGGAGATGCTGGCCACACTGTATGTGTTTCAGAGAGGGTTATGAACAGATGTGCACAGATAGAGGAAATAGTATCCAAGATAACTTGTGTCTTCATTAACATCGGTTAATAATTCCTGTTCAAGAAATCTCACTAATCCCTATTCTGCTTAGTTTCATAGTTATGCACTGTTATTTATACTGCCTTCTTAACGTTGCAGCTCTCTTTCAACAGGGAAAACAGTAACATCACAGTAATGTGGGACAAATGTAATACTTGCAGTGCCAAGCACCGTAAGCAAAAAAGCAGTGTCTTGCTGGTTTGGGGACAGTGGTGCATTTATGTTGCCTTAAAACTTCTTACTTGGCTTTCAGCTTTTCCAGCTTTTTAACAAAATCACTGCACCTGATTCACCTGATTTCTTTTCCCAAAGCCAGTAAAGAGCAATAATGAGCAGAATCAGCTTTGTGCAGCAACACCACCAGTATATATACAGATATTACCCTTCCAAAAATAAGAAGCCTCAAGCCCTTTCTTCACATAGATCAGCAAAACACTGTCAAACAGAATCAAACTATTTCTCCCCAATATGTATGATGCAAGGCAGAGTCTCACAGATAAGTAATTTTGGGAGAACTCAGCAATTATTTTCTCTCTATGGAGCATTCATGTGTACAAAACTGGTGAAACAGATAGGTAGGTGACTTGATGTTACAGCTAAAAATCAAATTTTCTCTGATGTTTCTATTTGAAAGCCTCTCCCTATAGTGTATTACAGGACAGTAAGCATAAAAACAAAATTTAGTCTTTACAGAGCAGAAGTCTGCAAATTCTGAATTTCTTTTGTTCAGTTTCATAGCAAAGAAATTTTAGCACCCCAGGGTGAGAGAATGATCCAGCAATAACACCAGCAGAGACCAAGGGTAACAGCTGATAGCAAGTAACACATCCACTTGCAACGCAGAGCAACAGCCACTTCTGAAGTGGAAGTCTTGGGAAGGAACTCAAGGTTCCCCCTCAGCATTATCTAAAGGGTGAAGAGAACACATCACCTTGCCAAGTATGCACAGCATAGCTAAGTGACACATTAAAGATATCATGTACTTATTTGAAACCCTTCATTCATTCCAGTGCAAAGGACAGCAAAAGAACACTGGGTTCTGGTTGCCTGCAGCAGAAAGAGAAAATTCTGAAATTAAAAGCACAGATGGAATAGCTTTCCAAGGGCAAGATCTTCTAAGCCATAGAAAAGAAGCAGCACATACTTTTTACCTTGAGGCATTTGTTATTTTGCCTGATAAAGTGTAGTGTATTACACAGAATTACACAAGTGGGGTGGGAAAGGGTCTGGATGGTCCCATGACTAATTACAACAACAGTGCAATTCACTTCTGATGGAGCCAAGCATACAGGCAACGCTGATAGCAATTAAAAACCAAACTTTAGTTTTAAACAACTGCAAGATGACAAAAGTTCAGGCAAGCAAGCTTTAACAGATTTTCACCAAGTCTTCAGCAGACTGACATTATGCTGCCTAACATGAAACTATTATCCAGTTCAAATCCAGATCAGAAGATTGGCAGAGAATATCCACCCTTCCGAGTTACACTACATTCCCTTTCCTTTTAAAACGGGAAATGGTTAGCACTGGCCCAACCGAAGTCCTTACACTCCAACAGAACAGAAGCAGTCCCATATCTACTCTTCATCTGACCAACATGGAAGTCTGAACAGCACAAACAGTTGATGGAAAATGGGTTGGACAAGTGGACTCTGGATTGCTTGAACTAGTGCTGCTGCTGACCAGGATGTGGCTCTGCTCACTGCAGAGGGTCAGGATGATTCCCCATGCTCTGCAGTGTGAGACGCGACATTTAAACTACTGACAGGAAAGCAAATTCCCCTCTGTCAAGTCCTTTTCCTTTTCAACCAGGACAGGACTCTCTCTCTCAATAATCCCACTAAGTGTGGAAGAAAAGGAAAGCAGGGATACTCCATCTCTGGCTGGCATACAACTCCCAGTAGTCCCTGTGAACAACTGGACTAACCACAAATGTCCTGCTGCTGTTAATTTAGGTAGCTTTCAGCGCCAGGATCTGAGCTTCTTGGACCAAGGATGGGACAACTTCTGAAAGCAGAGAACTTCTTCATCTCTTGTGTGAGGAAGAGCAAAAAGAACATGCTGATCCCTTCAGCTTTTGAAATGTTATGAAAAGGAAAAAACAAAATTGTAGTAATGTGTTTCAGCTTTGCCCATACAAAGCAGCTGTGCTTCCCACAGCACCCCCATTACTGGGGAAATGGTTGGCTGGCGTGTAACTACATTTTTTCCTAGGATAGGCCCTGGAAAAAAGACTCAAAAAGCAAATATCAGAGTAGTAGCAGACATGCCTGTCAGATCCATTTCAAGTAGCAGCATGGAAAATAGAGAGGAATGTCGCTGAGCAGCTGCAGGGGGGTCCCAGAGCCCAGCCCCTGCGGCCACCGGCCAGCAATACCTTCAAATCCTGCTCAAGATTCAGGCACAGTTCATCAGACCTACTGTGTTCCCAGAAAACATTTGCGGCTCAGACAGTCTTTCTGTCAGAAATTTCCAGTAACATCTACTCCTGGCAATCAGGGAGATGCTTGCTGTACTTCACTCATTAGTGGAAAGCATTAGCCCGTTACTTAGGACTGCTGGCTGTTCCTAAAGCACACAAATCCAATTTTCAAAAAAAGCAAGGCAAAGTTCATCTTTCCCCTTCCCCCATCCCTGCCTGACACAGCTCTGGAGTTAGATTTCAGAAGCAGTATTTATTGCAGAAGCTTTCTATTTATTCATTTTCCAAGATCAGTTGCACGATGAAGGAAGTGGAGCAACTGCTGGATTTGAAATCAATCTTCATCCTCCAAAGAATGTCTCCCAAAGGCAGCTACAGGGTGCCATACAGGACTGCTCACCTATCAAATAACTGCTCAAGTAGCATTTACCTTCCCCCAGAGTAAGACAAATCCCAGGATGCACAATGTTGTGCACAATGTGATGCCCAACACTGTGAACACCTTCCAAGTGCCTGCAGTCTCAGCCAAAAAAGTAACCCCCATCCCTGCTCTGGAAACCACTGAGCTTGCAGCACAGTTCTTGGGAGAGAAATGCACGGTAGGTAATGCAGTATTTTGCTTCTTGGCTATCTCAGGCTTGAATTTCTCCAGCTTCTTGCTATTACAGCAACAGGGCCATTGGCCATGCTCCCTGGAGCCAGAGGGGACGATGCTAAGAGAAGTCAGGAATTTATTCATAGATTTGTTAGTGAAGGAATAGCAAGGTTTAGTTTAAGATTGTAAAGTGTTTTCAGATTCCTCAGAAAAGCATATATTTAGCTTTTGTGAAGTGTCTGTTGCCATCACACCATGAAACAATTTGCCTGACAGGTCACTAATCCAGATATAAGAGAGCTTTTTATCTGGCCCAGTGATAAGTTTACTGGATGGATACACTTACTGTAAGGTCAAACCCCTGTCTCCCAATCTTTGCTTGGCAAAAGACCATTGGCAGTTCACAGCAAATCTGGCTCACCATACTTACAAAGTAGAGCACATTCAGCATATGCCTAAATCCTTGTAAGTGCAGACATAAGTTCTAAGTTACAGAAAGAAAGATTTTTCATACTCCACGCAGACCTTCTGGCATTCTGATCAAAAACTCATTTGAATAAATACTTTCTTCCTATTTAAACTTTCCCTAACAGTTTCAGCCAGATTTGCTAAAATATTACATTGCCCCTTCTAAGCTGTTTTTTCTGCCCGATACTGGCAAAATCACTGCATTCCTTCCAGAGATCAGTGAAAAATAAGCTGAACACACAATCTTTTGTACTTTATTTTCAAATAATCTTTTTTTTTCCTCAGTTAAATACTTAACAGGAAAAAAATCATATCCCTACAACTTCAAAGATCTAAGCACTTTAGTTTTATTCCTCTCAATGTTTCTCACTTGGAGTATATTGAATTGAGCATTTTCCCTGAAATGAATAGAGATTTTAAAACTTTAAGCAACGAACTGGCAATCAACCCTCAACCTCTTTTTAAATCCCCCAGCTTGTGCTGCTCCTATTAACAAACATTCTTTCTCAGATTTCCACGTCATCCTGCCATGTTCAAATAGGAAACATTTTTGTGGATTGGGAAACAACTGAGTGGGACCAAATGCTTTAGTTCTACTAACCCTCAACCTTACAGAAAAGGTAACAATAAAAGATACCACTTCCTAAATGAGTAAAACCTACAGCAAATGATGATTTTTTTACCTGCAGATACCAGCTTCATAAACAATACACAGCCTCTGCTAAGCCACTTCCAAGCAGTTAGTCTCTTCAGAGCAGCCCTCTACCTGGCATGAATTTTCACTATACAAACTTTGTACAATGCTGAAAAAAAAATCTGACTCATATGAACATACTTGCAACAATCCTAAATTTGCCTTAGGGCAACCAGAAATGAAAATGGACAATACAGCATTGAGTACAAAACACCTGGAGATGATCACAGATAAACACTTTATTGTCTTAAGTAGTTCTTGACCACTGAGAAAAATGGTTCATGATAAAAGTGGTGGCACTATTAAGTACAGATTGTTCTCACCAACAGTCGTCTAATCCTGATGGCATACATCTAGACAGGTAGCATTCTACAGTCTACCTAGAAATTACACAAAAACTACTTCTAAAAGATCTTTCAATACAGCACCTGTGGTGCCACCTATACAAGTTAGTGAACTGGGCCTTAAAATTTTGTTGGGGTATTTGAAGTTTGACCACAACACCCAAGTGCCATACCCAACTGAAGCTTCCAGGATCTCTGAACGGCCAGAAGCTAGTCCCCAGAGACTACATTTTGATCCTTTAAAGAAAAAAGGGTTAACAAAAAAATCACTGTTATACAAGTTCTTAATTAGTCCTTTAGCGTCCATTAGTATTTTGCAAGCATTTTATCATTAAGGTTTCCAACTACTCAAACAAATGGAAGCATCTATTTTTTAATTTTTTCCTAATTCTTCCACCTTAAAAAAAAAAGAATCTCATCATAGTGAAGAACCTCAAGTATAATTAATTACAAACTATCAATGGAAGTCTAGGCATCCTGCATTGTCCTGCCTCAGAACTGCAAATAAAACCTTACCATAAATTTTCCATTTAAAATGCCAGAGTGGTCACTAATGAAACTGAGAAATATTTTTTCCTTATTGAATGATGAAGTATGAGTTTTCACGAAACACACAGCATGCAACTTTGTATGGCACACATAATGTGCTCATACTACATAGATGACATAGTTTCCATAAGAATTAGTAGCAATGGAAAATGACAACTTATACAGACCCACAGAATATAATCACAACATTGTTCATTAATGCCTGCCACCACTGTTAACTCTATTCCAGAAAGTCTCAAGAGGAAGCTAGATATAGTAGCAGAAGCTCATGAACTTCCAGCTGCAAGGGGGTGGGAGGGAAAGGAAGCGGGCTGATTAGTTGAATAGATTTATTGTATGCACATATTCTATGTTAAAACCCTGTATCTACTATAACATAAATTTCTTTTGAGTCATTTGACTGTTCACAATTCAAATACAGGAAAATGCTATCAGGCTAACATGTGTTTGTTCAGCAGGAAACCCTTTCTTCAAAATGTAAAACAAGGTAGTGAAAAGCCAAAAGTTTGCTAGAATTGTCATTCAATTATTTGTATCAAAAGGACCTTTTGATATTCTCCCGTTACATTAGAAAAATCAAAGTCCATATAAGCTCCAGAGAAAAACACAATGCAGTACCAGATGAAATACAATGCTCTCTCAAAGATGCAAGACATTATCATACTTTGTTTTTTCTCAAGCCATGAATATTTTCTTCATTTTCCTTATACCATGAATACAGCCAAAGCATTTTAAATCCGTAGGCAAAGTTTCTTATTCTAGTTGCCCTATTTAAAGGGTCTTTGACATTGGCAGAGTCTACATACAGGGAATTTTGCAAAATGCACCACAAGCTAATCTGTATTTCAATAAGACAGTTAGACTGGAAGAGATTCCTTTAAGCTCTTCACAGTTCAAATGAAGATCACAACCCTTAAAAACTGGGAGAAAAGAACTTTGACTACCATGCTCCTGGAAAGAACCCAGCAGAGGGCTACAAGGATGATTAAAGGCCTGGAGCATCTCCCCTACAAGGAAAGGCTGAATGAACTGGGGCTGTTCAGCCTTGAGAAGACTAAGAGGGGTTCTTATTAATGTTGACAAATATCTTAAATGTTGGAGACAGAGGGAAATAGCCAGCCTCTTTTCAGTTGTCTGTGAAGTCGGGACAAGGGGCGATGGCCTCAAGTTGGAGCACAGGAAGTTCCACACCAATATGCAGAACTTTTTCACAGTGAGGGTGAGGGAGCCCTGGGACAGGCTGCCTAGGGGGGTGTGGAGTCTCCTTCTCTGGAGATAATTCAAGACCTGTCTGGACACCAACCTCTGTGACCTGTTCTAGGGAACCTGCTTTGGCAGGGGGTTGGGCTCAATAAATCTCTGGAGGGCCCTTCCAACTCCTACAGTTCTGTGAATCTATGAAAACGAGACTGAAAAAAAAAGTAGTACTGCTTATTTAATCACTGCAATGTCAAAAAAGAAAGAAAAAAAAAAGGGGGAAAGCAAATTATTCGCCTTGTACTAATTTATAACACTGTATTAAAACCCATAAAATTCCAAAAAATAAAATACACCAGTCTTTGGGAGAGGAAACAATCTGACTGAAGCTCAAACATAGGTACAAAATACATATCATCACCCAGTGCAGTAATAGAGCAAAATAAAGTGTCATCATCTGCTTAATTAAAAAGGAGAAACATACTAATTAAAAATAAATAAATAACTGGTAGCAGGTTTACAACTTTGTCAGTTAATTACTTCAGTCACCATGTAAATAGTATCAACTGTTATTATCATAGACTGCAGCAGTCCTGCCACCAAAACAAGCCTTCCTCATTCTCATAGCTGGCACTGGTGACCACATTCAAGAACTCCAAAAATTATTACATTTTACATTGCTACATGGCCATCACTGATGTATTTGCATTCTTGTATTGGAAGTGTTCTGCCTTCAAAGTACACTGGTGTCCACATTTCACTTCTACTTTAAAGTCAGAGATCAGGTCCTACAAGCTCAGGAAGGAAAATAAACTGTTGTTGCTGCTCTGTTCTAGCACTGTGGGGCACAACGCCAGACTGTCCAACAGCCAATGGACCAGCCACAAACCTCCAGTTTCATTTTTCTTTTTTTTTTTTCCCAATAAAAAATTTAATCAACAACCAATTAAGGCACATTAATACTGCCCAGGATTACACTCGAGACTGTAGTTAAGTTTTAAAATTCCTTCCACTGTCACTAGTAATGGAAACGACTTACAGTATTTCAAGCTAGCTCTTCCAGTCAATTAGGATTTATAATTTGTATATTTATGAAACTTATTAACTAGACTGGCATAAATGCAAAATGATTGAGTAATGATATTCAGAATAAAAGTAACATTCTGAAATTCAGGTAGCTATTTGATGGACTCCATTGGCAAGTTAAGTTTGGAAGGAGTATTTGGGAAGGAAGCTGGTATCTAAAGGACACTGGCATCACTGATCTCAAGTAAGAAACAAACAGGATGACTGGTACAACTGAATGTAACTAGGAAAGGAAAAAGCCTAAACTGCTTTGAAAGAAAAAATGATACATTATTTTGATCACCATTCCATATACCTGCTGTACTGCTCACTTACTTTGTTTAATCTCAATCCAAGGCATCGTTTACAGAGTTGGAAGCAGGTAAACCAAACTCTACAGAAAACTATTTGGCTTCTCCTCTCCTTACATACTTAGGCTCTGTAAAAAAAAGACTAGGAAAACACAGCATAAATGAAGTTAAAGTCAAAACTGTTTGCTGTGCTCCACATTGTAGCATTATATATCATACCAATACTTTAAAGAGAGTAAAGGATTTTGTTTCAACTAAAACCTCATACGCTGAATGAGAAATTGGTGTCTCCCATAAGCAATGTAAAAGAAGGGCCACCTTCCCACTCCAATGAGTTAACTTCATTTCTCTTTAAAAAAAACAAACTCAGAACTCTTAGATGACTTGAAGTCTACAGCAAAATCCGAAGGCGTTTAAGTATTTCAGGATGGGATTTATGGCTGAGTTCTGAAATGGATACTCCTAGTTCCTGTTGCTTTTACTGGAATATTTTTACAGAGAGTCACTTTTTTCCCACCCTACCCTTTTCCTTTACTGAATTTCCACACAATAACTTAGATTTGACCATCACCGGACATCTGAACAACAATAAAAAACGTTACAGCTGGATCCTGTATTAGTCCCAGCTGCACAGGATCTCTGGCTGCCTTCGGAGAACAAGGGAGCCAATAGGAAAACAGTAGGAGAGTTTCTTTTAGCAGCTTACCTTTGAATAAATTGTTTTTCCATATGCTACTACAACAAACTATTTTACTACTCAATGCAAACTGAAGTTATTCTTCCTACTTTTCATCCCTTTTTTAAAAAAGGAAAAAAAAACCCCAATCCTTCTTCAAAAACCTTTACTACAAAATGCCAGAAAATAATCATCTCCATATGGTCTTTCAAGTCTAACATACCACAATGGATGTATCTGCCAAGTCCACTCACCCACAGGCTCCATAAACTTTAGAGTATTATTTGTATTTAATTTGGATTACCAATTTCGCCCAACCTTTCCCCTTCATAACACAGGTTACTTTTTCAGGCTTACAACCCAGGTAGAAAATACAGAAGGAAAATAAGTTTCCAGAAAAATAAGAACATAATATATACTCTCTTTGCTTTTGATATCAATGAATTCACAGTAGACAGACTTAAACTAGTCTTTTTATGTTTGCTCTTATAAAATATCACCTAATCTTTTAAAACATTCATGCGATACTATGTCATTTATTGGTACAAGACGAAGACTAAACACTGCAGTCTTTCCAACTCACATCGCACAAAGTGAGAGTGAAGTTACATGTATTTTGATTAAAAGAAAATTGGGGTGGGGAAGCTTCCTCACAGATATTTTAAAAAAGAAAGTTACTATATTTAATGCACAAAAATCCACTTCCTATAGCCAAAAAATAATCAACTCCATATGCTCCATTTATCTACCCTCACTAAAACATCTACAGCAATGAAATGTCACAAGCTGCCTAGAAAGGTTGACCTCACGTAATACACTGAAGGTAGGCAAGCTTAAAACCCAGTCCAAGGTTCCCAGATTACAGAATTAATCAGCAACACCTACATGCAGAACTAACTAGTCATATACCTGAAACCTTTTAATCTCTCCCTTCTGTGACTGCAAACGACACAACAGTCATTTCTCTAAACTTTGCCTCTGACTAACCTTGGCTACCAGTTTCAACTTCCACTTAGGAAACAGTTTCTATACAAACTGCAATTCAGGATTAACAGCCCAGATGATAAGAGATGGTGGGAAAGCAAGCACAGATATTCTCCTTGTCCGCAGATGAATGCTGCATACTACTCAGAAATGTTATACAAGTACGTGAGATACGATTATTTTAACTACTGAAATGGCAGTAAAGGTCAAAACTGACTTGCAGAACAGCAAGTTAATAACAGCACAATTCTATAAAATAAAAAAAGCTACTTTTGAGACTACCAACATAAACTTCCATGATACAGACTACCCATTTAGGAATTTATATCACAGATACCACATGTAAAATGAGTATTCTCCAATTAGTATTTGTAACTGGGGTTACAAAATGTAAGACTGAACTAAGGATTACTTCAGCCTCTTGAAGGTATATGCCTGAAATACTATTTGGTTGGGGTGGATCCCAAGCAGACCCCTTTCAGTTAAAAGAAAAAAACCCCCAACAATGTTAGAACCAAAATTAAGAAAAAAGTTAAGGGAGACCCACAGAGGAATAGATAGATGATGCACATTCACCTACCCCACACAATGGAAGTCCACAGACCTACTCTAATGGAACCTCAGCCTGCAAGGTTGTACCCAGCAGCTCCTGGGTGGGCAATCAGAAAGAGCCGAACACTTTATATGTACAAAAAAGGCTCAGGTCCATTTAATCTTCTCAAGGAGGACGCAGACTAAGCTCCTGTCCAATACACACTAAGAGTTTCACGACCAGAGAGTTCATTTAACTTGCAAGGTTATTCTCAAGGAACGGAGTTTCTCCGTAACAGAGCCACCATCTCTTCTACAGCCACTCTGTTTCTCTCTCAGCCCCTAGCTGCCAGCTATGAGTTACTGAAACAAAAATGTGCAGTTCAAAAACTGCATTTGCAAGTGGTCTGAGTCGTACCCAGACAGAGTACAGAGCCTGGTGGGAAAATTCCTCCTCCATGCAGTAGAATGACTGGGCAGGAAGTTCATTAGTCCAAACTTACATGAGCAAGGGGAAAAAAAACCCCAACAAATGTATTTGGAGTCCGACTACTGAATACAAGAGATACTGTTTCAAGCAACAATAATTCCTTATTTTATAATATTCAATGCAATCACAAACGTCCCTTTAGACAATTCCCCCTCTCTTGTAGCAAGGCAACGGGATCTGTTATGTCAGACTTTGACCCTATAAACACTGCTTATGACATAAACAAGGACTTTATTAAGGAACATTGTATCTACAGTACATGAAAGCAAAAATGTAACAGCAAATAAAGACTCTTGAATACTTGGAATCAAACAAGAAAAAAAAAAAACCCTGAATGATATTTTGTAATATGATTTTAATAGTAATAAATAAATAAATAAACAAACACGTTTCCATGCTAGAAGTTACACCAACTATTAATGAGGCAGTTGTACAAAAACGTAGAGGTGACTCATTAAATGGTTACATCTCACAGTTCCTCTCTGGGAAAACAGTAAGAGGCAGTTCCCCTACTTACACATGCCAATTTTTTCAGCCTTTTTTTGTGCATGCCCGTGTGTGAGAACAGAGAGAGCACAAGAGACACTGGATGCTTTCCTTTTCCTACTCATCAACTCCTTCTGCCAAAGTATGCCTAGCATAGCACTTGATTTCAATCTGATTTGACTGAGGAGTAGATATTCCTACAAGCTGTGTGAGAACTGTTAGCTGGGTAGAACAGTCACTAAAATTAATTCCCACAGCTATTGTTCAGCCTCTTCCATACCCTGAGAGTCAGCAGACTTGCAGTTCATCTTTTTCACACAGTTGTTCTTTTTTTTTTTAAGAAACTCAAAGATATTTCATCTAAAAGTCAACAACGGTCTCTCCTTTTGTATTAAGGGCATGCATTTGCAAAGAACAGCAGCAGCTCCTCCAAACCCAACTGAGACACTGGACATGATAGTGAAAGCCAGACTTGAAATCAGACTTAACTTTCACAAGTGAACTGATTGTCAAATCTTGTTTCAGCTTTTCTTAGGGAATTCAGAAGTCTCGGTTAATAGTCTTGCAGTAAAATCTATCCTTACTGGTACGATCTCCATTGGGTTGCTACATAACAGTAGCAGGTTTACAGTTCTTTCACATACCTGGCCTAATAAAACTTTTTCTTTCTATAATAAATAAACCATCTGAAAATGAGCTTCATTAGTAAAACCACACCAAGGAGCCTGACCTGTTGAAAAATTGCATCAAAGATCTTCAGTACTCCATATCCTGCATAAGATTCCAATATAGATTTCACAGGCTTCCAGCATACAACATTTCCTGTTAACTCCATGAGATCCTACTGAATTTGTCAAATACTTTTTTTCCCCTAGGAAATACGAGGTAATGTTTGTGTTTGCCTTTTATCATGTCAACTTTTACTGGAAAACCTATCCATTTCTATCATACCTATGTGTAAGCAAATACCAAAACTTCAATGAAATTGTGGAAGCAGCTATGCATCACTTTATTTTCCTTAAATAAAACTTTGTATTACCAAATAATGGGTTTAAAGAACCTCAGAAAGTAATGAAATAAATGTGACACAGATGTTAAAAAAAAACCCAACCCCAAGAATGTTTTTACTTCATAGCAACCAAATAGGTCAAGCCATTTCCTTCTTCAGGCAAATCCCAGAGGACTACAAAGCACATGGTTTTCTAGTGGATTTTGTGTGTCTATCCCACTAAGAGGAAACACTGCTGTCCAAAAAATTTGCAATACTAAGTTTTCCCATGAAATTGTTGGAATTAAAAGAAGGAAGTCATATGCAATTAAAACCAATTACCTAGATGTTAGAGTTATACAAATGACATAATTAAATACACTTTTACTACCTAAGTCACATACCTTTCCTATATTGCATGTTGCTATAAATAACAGGCAGTGAAGAAGTCAGAAATGCCAATGTTACTATTCTTCACATAATTTTTCCTTCGTTTCTGTAAATCTTGAAGTAAAATATCACATGTTCTTCACGTCCATGGGATTCCTGCCTTACAGTGCTGTAAGTTGACAGGTTTTTCTAATAAACCAGCTGCTAAGAAGTTATTTTTATCCTCTGCAAATGAAGCACATGGTCAATGTGTCCAAACTCTTCACTAAAATAAATGCAGTCCTTCTGTACATACTTAAGTGCTCATGCACTACACAAAGTGAAGCAGACATCATTAACCATCACTTTACTCTAAAAAGTAGGGAAAATTTCAGATAGATTCATTCAGTCTTCACAGAACACTATCCTACATGCTGACTAGCTCCATGCAAACTCCACAGAAAAGGTCATGTGTAGTCCCATAACCAGATTAAATCTATTTGTGCATTCAAACAGGATAATTAATATTGCATAGGGAGGGCATGACTTACTTCATAACATT
Organism: Porphyrio hochstetteri; assembly: GCA_020800305.1. NCBI lineage: Eukaryota > Metazoa > Chordata > Aves > Gruiformes > Rallidae > Porphyrio > Porphyrio hochstetteri. The sequence goes on from CM036920.1 coordinate 16,393,859, forward strand.
GAGATCGCAAAAGTGTTCCCATACTTTGGCACTGCCCTTTTACTGCCATTTTTATTACAATTTTTCTCCAGACTACTTGTTAATGAAGACTAAATGGTAACGTCGAACTATTTACTTGTCAATAACTACTCAGGATGTCAGCATGTGTCCACAAACATCAAAAAAAGGCAGTGGGTGGAAACAACATTTAAGGGCTCTGTTTGAGACTCATTAAGCTTAAGATGACAATTACGCAATCTTCAGATGTCAAACAAGCCAACATTTTAGCTGGGACAGATGGTACTGGATCCAGAGCACACAGTATACGCTGTGAGTCATCAGTTTAAATACGATAGTTCAATTTTTATTTGCAAATTTGATTAACCAGAGAAAAAGACGTGGAGAAGATGACAGCATTAAACCAAGGTCCTGCAAATCTTCACAAAAAAGTTGGAAGCAGAAAGATCACCTTCCAAATGAAAAAACCATCAGCAAGACTGGAGGAGAACAAGAAGAGAACAGTCAAAGAAGCCAAGAAAGAGCAAGATTTCAAAAAGCAAACCACAGTAAACAAAACTAGAGGCAGCTGGCAGGAAAAAGAGGAGGAAGGGAATGTACCGAGTACAAGGGGTCAGGACAAGTGTGGAAAGGACCCAGGATGAACCTGGAGGAGATACTCTTCAGACAGTGACTGCGAACAGCTCACTCAATGACTTTCAGCATGAGAAAGAGACAGAGTGGCAGTTCAAGAAGTTAACAGGGACAAATATGGAGTGTAAAATGAAACAGACTAAAGCATGTTTGCATTGGGAGGGAAAGGAGAGGAAGAGATAGCAGCAGGTAAGATGGAGCTACAGTATCAATGAAACAGCTCAAAGCTTTTAAAGCATTTCTGTTTTAAAAGGAAAGAAGAGACCTGTAAGATAGAGACGGCAAGCACAAGAAACCAGAGGACAGCCATAACATTATTTCATTAGTTTTCCCATGACAAAGTGTTCAAAATCCTATAAGGAAAGAAGGAAAAGCGATAAATATGATGGGATTGAGAAATTCAATGTGAACTGCAGAATATATCTGGGAAAACAGTGTCTTGCCTCAAGATCTACCTCAATTGGTAAAAGCTCTTAGAATTCCATTGATACTAAAACACTGCAATATCCATCCAGCAACAGTAGCACATGGGGAGCCCACTTGCATGTGGGCTCCTTACTATGATTCCCAGACATTGTTCTGCAGAGTACACTCTGTTCCCATAAGTAAATCCTACGGCTTTCTTTCCCAGACCTAACAGCACACACATATGTGATATCACAGGCATACTGTTCCCCTAAATCCACGGCATGCTCACACCCCTGAGCACAAGCCACCAAATACCATTATATAACAATACAGCAAGTTTGGCAACCGACAACCTCTGGAAAATTTATCAGCAAAAATGGCATGTTTTCTTTCAAGTCACAGCTAAAAATACTGAACTATGAACATTTTAAAGTGTTACTGCAATTAACAAGCCTATTTTTGATACCATCAGAAAACTAACATTTACTCAATGATCCTTATGGGGCGCTTCCAACTCAGCATATTCTACAATTCTATAAGATAATTATAAATACTTTTGCAATGCTATCTTTTATTACAGTGACAACAGATTAAATGTGGTTTGGGCTAAAATTAACATACTACTGAGCTGACAGGTAGTCTGTAAAAATGTGAGATTACTTTAGCATGAAGAACTATTTATTCAGCAAAAAGAGACTTAGCATGAAGCTCTGCTGGCTGTTAGCAGTCATATTTATGTCATTTTGGGTTTTGTGTTCTCTGTATCTGCTCTTTTTCTCTCCTTAGAAATAATCTGGGTGGTTAGTCCAACACTCAGATGCATTTTTGTGTTCTTGGCATTTCTCTGGAATGTTGCTTAAAAGCTACAAGTCCTCCTCTAAAGAACTTTTGGGACAACTTTTTAAAACTACAAGTGTGATGAGTACAGAATGAAACCTTCTTCTGTGTTAAAATACATTTTTTATGAGGTTCTTTTATTATAAATAAAACATGCAGGTTTAGTCTTAAATTCAGAGAAAACATGTATACCCACAAGGAGATCACATGGACTCTCCTATCCTTTAACATCTACCTTTGAAAGTCACTACACTGTGAAAAGAACAGATCAGGCTGCTCACGTCTAAAAGCAATATGTGTATATGTATTTCATCAATTTTAAAACCTTTTTTTCTAAGAAAATCTGTGGGGTTTGTTACACTTAACAGCTTTTACCTATAAATGGATAACTGCTTTACCCTGCAAAAGAACAGAAGTCATCTTGCTAAATCTGGTTTGGCAGCAAATCCATCTTCTGAGCCCTCTGCGAGACGATCTGGTCTCTTGGTCTAGTTTGTCGTGAACGGCTGTCTACATAACAGAATCAACGTGCTACCTGGCACCATCGCTGGCAAGTACAGCCAACAACTAACAGAGCCTGGCAACTGAACTGCTCTCTCACCCTCCAAAAGAGCTTCAAAATTCAGATATAGAGCCCAGAGTTTGGGGAGCAGTAGGGAAACCTCACTGCTGTAATTAGTGCTGTAATTTTGCCTATTTGTCAAGCAGGAGCAGGATTTAAACCTTGTGGTGTGAACTTGGTAAGTACTCAATCTCACCATCTTTTCCAAGAGGAATGACACAGAGCTGACTTTGGGGGACTACGAAGCCGCTGCATGACTAGACTCAGATTCAGAAAAAAACAAAGAGAAGGATTATTCTGTGTTTCTAGCACAAAGTGACCCACGCTGACTGTTCATTTATTTCAACGTTATACAGAAAATCACCTTCTGTTTAGCAGTATGCAACCATACCACCTGCTGCCAACAGCACTATTCAACATGAGGATCTCAGTTCACTGGCATCACCACCACGTAGTAGTCAGCACGTAAGAAAAGCCTCAGTCAAATGATAAAGGATGCAGCTTTAAACCAAGTGAGGAGAGGGAGGAGGAGAAATTTCCTGGATTAAGCGAACCACGGAGATATTTTAAACCAGAACACAAAAGAAGGTTTGAGACAAACACCAACTGATTTGGATCATATCGCATCAATAATCCAGGCACAGAGCCTTGGCTGGAATCAATGGGAGGCTTGTGCGTAAGTGGATTGTATAATACAAACGTGTGCCCCTATTCAGGGCTCCACATACAAGAGAGAAAGCAGTAGTAAGAACAATTCCCTTAATTAACATTTCTCTTCCATCAAGCGCTTCTAAAATAATAAATCTTAGCCTTACATAGCTCTGTTTTCATTCACAGCTTTTACCAGAGGTGGTAAAACAACTGACCTCATTTAACAAATAAGGGAACTGAAGCATAGGATGCAAATTAAGCCGAAGAGCAGGGCAGCAGGCAGAACTGAGCTGGGAACAGCAGTTTGCCTTCTGAATCACAGTTTAGTGTCCTAGATATTTAGATGCTTATCTAGTTCAAGTCTCTAATTAATGGGTGATTCTCTGCAGTCCTCAACTTTGCATACTTCCTTAAGTACCTGTGCACAGCAATGTGCTTATCTCTATGAGTTTCCCCCTCAAGGATGTCCATTTTTTGAGGCTTGCAAATGTCCTACCGAGGTTCCAAACGCTGGACGGTGCTGGTCAGATTCCCTTCATACCCTACAAATCTCAATGGCACTAAAGGATTTTAAAACTGGCTCTCAAATCCACACTTTCCACATGTTTTATATTGCTAAAAAATCCCCTCCCACACAAAAAAACCACCCCAAACTACACAAACTTTAAATTAGAAACACCAATTCATTAGCTGGAAATGACCTAACTCATCCACCAATCCCTTCTTCCAAGCTAAGAGTGGTCCATAAGAAAAACTCAGGCTAGATCTCTATTCAAGAAAAATGTACAATACTCAAAAGAATTCAGTGTAAAGCATCAAATACACTGAGAGGAAAAAAAAATATCCAATCTCGCTAGTCTACAGTTGTTTTACAATGAAGCCAAGTAGGGAGGAACACAGACTATACTGCAGTTTGACCCAAAAAAGCGCAACATGTTTATTAATGTGATGGGAAGTCATAAATAAAAGAACAGTTTCACTGGCATGCTAGGTGAAAATCTGACTTCCCCTGTGCAACCAGCCTTTAGCTAAACACAAACCGTCTTCTCCTGAGGTCCTGAAAACCCTCCCATGAAAATTCAACTTTGAAATGCTTAACACCTTATGAAAGATTGATCCAGCAAGACGTCCACTTTCCAGTTTACATCTTGCATGTGATCAAGTACCTGAGTTACACTGAGTTAGTGCCAGTAACAAGTACGTTCATTTCCCTTTACTACAGATCCAAGTCCGTAATACTGTGAAAATAGCATATTTTGAGTTGAACGAGCTTTCTGCTCTTTCCAAGTAGTCTTCAACTGCTTTGGGTAACAACTTTTCAGGACTGGCTTGTTTTGTCTTTTGTTTTCCCTTTTCAGATCTTTTTTTAAAGAGCGAAGCCTGTCACAGAGTGAGAAGTGCCTGCTGAGAAATGGCCACACTTCCAGACGACTCCTTGAAGAATTATTTTTCTGATTCATCTTAGCTGTTTTTTTTTCCCCAAGTTGTCAAAACAAACACCACACCCACTTGATTTCCGAGTTCTGGGTAATTATATTTAGAATTAGCAAGCACTGTGTAACTACTAATCACACATGCTCTAGCCCTTACTTTACCTATTTAGAAATAAGCCAGCGCATTCAAACACAGCCTGTTTAGCATTTTATTTAAGAGATCCCTTCTCTCGGTACCACCACCACAGGCACAGAGAATATAGGGCAGTCCATTCAGTCGATCCTTCTGCCCCAAGGCAGGACCAGCTGCTCCCCAGCCACCATTATCGCTGATGATACACAAGAACTGGTTATTTCAGGCAGCGTTACACACGCACTCACAAAACACGGTACAAATTAAAGGAGGGAAGCGTGTTGCAGTGCCTTAAACCGGGGACGGGTGTACAAGCCGGTCTCGCAAAGGCAGAAATTACAAATAAAAGCTCGCCCAAGATGCGAGTCCGGATTTTCTAAAAGTAGGACCTGGCCACATTAACGCCGCTGCCTTTAAGAACAGTTCACCTTGTTTAAACTGGATAAACCGCCCCGCGATTATCACCGAGCCTCCATTAAAATGACACACACAAACAAGAGCCCTCGCACAGCTTAATTATTCTTTTCACCGCTCGTACACTGCAAGACAAGAGACTTTTTTTCCCCCCCTTCTCCTCTCCCCAGCCGATGAGCAGCTGCACTCAGGGAGCGCTGCGATGTCGCGGGGCTGTCACCGCGACGGGGGGACGGGGACCCACCGCCTACCCTGCCCTGCCACCCTCCTTTTGTGCCCAAATCCCGCCGAGCCGGCGCAAACCCGCCTCACACCCCCACACCCCACCTCGCCTGACCCTTCCCGGGCGCGGGGGCGCCCGCCGCGGGGCACAGAGCCCCCATTGTGGCCGCCGGCGAAGGGGTCAGCCCCCCGCCGCGACGCTCCCCCGCTCCCGGTACTCGCTGTTACAGTCGCTCCACTCGGGTCTGCCTCTCAGCACCCGGGGAGATACCGGGCAGGACGGGGGCACGGCACCGGCGGGGAGCTCCGCGCGGCGGGGAAGGGCGCGGCGCGGAGCCACGGCCTCTGAGGCGGACGATCCGCGGGACGCCCCGGCCGAGAGCGCGTCTTCCTCACGCCCGCGGGAGCCAGGTGAGGGGCCGCGTGTGTCGTGTGTCCCCCCCGCGCCGCCCCCGCACAAGCCCCGCCACTCACCGCCGCCACCTCCGCCGCCGTCTTCGTCCATGTTGGGGCCGCAGGCAGGGCGCTCCGCAACAGCCGCGGCTCAAGGAGGCCCGGGGATCGCTCCACTCGCTCGGCGTCCTCTGCTCAGCGCCTCGCGGCCGCTTCTCCTTCTCCACCACCGCAGCGCTCTGCCGTCGCTCTCCTCTGCCCCGTCCCTTCCCGACCAGCTCTGCCTCAGCCCGGCGGCAGCCGCCGCCTCGGCCCAACCGCCCGCCCCTCTCATGTGACCCGCGGAGGGGGAAAGGCAGGGCCGGCCAGCCCTGCGCCGCCACCCCCGCCGCCACCGGGTCGCCGGCCACCGCCGTGCTGCCTCCTCCCCTCAGGGGGCGGCAGTTCCCCGGCCGTGCCCTGAGGCAGAACAGGAGTCCCCCCTCCCACTTCTCCCACTTCTCCTTCCCTTCCTGGCACGTTTCGCACGGCGCGGCCTTGCAGCGTTGAGGCCCCTGAAATGACCTCCCCGTGGGTTGTCGGGGGCCGTTAGGGTGGGCAGGGGGTGGCCGCGGCGGGAAAGGGGCGAGGGCGGCGGCCTGGGGGCGGGAGGAGCCTGGCCTGCGGGGCACGCGCTGGGCAGCCGCCTGAGGGCGATGGCGGAGGGGTTGAGATGAGCGGTCGAGTCAGTTGGGTCTCGTGTTGGTTGGGGTTGTCTTTTGGGGTCCAGAAAACATATGCAGAGCCATTGACTATTTTGGAAGGGCTCTAAAGGGAGGTGACAGGAGAGCCAGGGCCAACTGGCCTGAAGCCGTATCGTGAAGGGGAATGAGGTGGGTTGAAGTCTCTGAAAAGGGGCCTGAATCATATGGTGCTTATACATGCTTTGTGTGGCTGCTTGGTTGCTCCTTGTTCTTGGGTCTGGTCTGGCGCTGGAGAGGTCCTCGGTGCTTCTCCTGTGCAGGGGTCATAAAGACCTTTGAGTATAAATGGGACTGTTCCCTGTATGCAGTGTAGGGTTTTGCGTTGTGTGTTGACTGTGTTGGTTACAGAAAGGATTTGCCTGTTTGCTTCCATAGGAATCAAAGTATCTGTGGGATTTCTTAAGTCCTCAGTAAAGATGTTAAGTGAGATACGACGGGAGCTGGGATATCAGCAGCCTCCAAAGTCTGTAAAGGTAAGCAGAAGTATGCTGGCGCAGACTGCTCTTCCTTCCTTCCTTCCTTGGCACCACCCCTCTTTATTTTGTAAAAATGTTTGGTGTCAAAATTTTATTCAGATAGGAAGCTGTGGGAGGAAAGGGTCAGCCAACAGGAAAATATTGGGTTTTTCATTTTCCTCTTGTAGGCTGGCATGGGACAGAGCATCATCAAGGAACCTGTGTTGGGAGTGCTCACCTCCTGACACCACTGCTAGTGGGTGGTTATTACAGCCCATTTTGCTGAGGGCTGAGGTTTGGCTCTGACAGCTGCTCTGGTGATAAAGTGTTTTACCTCATCTAGAAATCATAAAAATACTAAACCTTTAAAATACTCCTCTGTATTTTGTATTTTTAAATTAAACATTGTTAGAAGTTTAGTAAGTGTGTAAAAAGGGTATGATTATATAAAACAAACAGAAGCATTACCTTGGTAAGATATTTTCTAGAGTTTTTTTAAAATGTGTGTCTGTAAAGTATCATTGCAGAGTGGTTTTAAAATAAGTTTGAATGCAGATGAACTGACAGTGGGCTTTGAATATTTTTGCTCACTGAGCAAACTGTTAATTTAGATTAGAGAGGAATCTGGTTCATGAGAAAAATTCTAATTTTGTAATTGGTCACAGATTGTTTGCTTTCATTTCATCTGTGCTGTTTTACACCTTTATATATAATATGTTCCTTGCTTTTGCTGTTTTTGTTTGTCAGAATCCTTTTTCCTTTCTTCCTATATATCCATATAACTTCATATACTTTTTCTGTAAGGAAAGTTTAAATCACTAACCTTAATAGCAGTGGGGAGTGACCCATGGAGAACAGCCCTCCTCCTACCAATTTGGGCAGAATTCCCGTTGACCTCATGGCAGCCACACTAGGTTTTAACATTCTTCACGTGAATAGCAAAGATACTCTATTTGCACTTCTGTGATGCAAGCATGATAGGAAAAAAGGTCTGCCCTAGTTATAAGTGATCAGAGGGGATATTTTACATAAACTTTGTGGTGAAATCAGACAATTCCAAACTTTTGAGACAAGAAAAATGTTCTTTAGCATAACTTCATTACTAACTTGAGCAAACAGTTAGATTTTCAGTACTTTGCATTATTGAATATGTCGCTTACTCTGCTCTAACTGTGAAATAGATGTCATTCTGTACACTCTCAAGGAAAATCTGTTCTTTCCAATCCCCTTTCAGTAGGACGCTTTAACTGATTAATGATACATAGTACAAAAGACTATTGAAATTCTAGTGTCTTCTTCAAAGCTGTATGTCTCTGAAATTATGGCAGATACTCCTTAAAACTCAAATTTTCATACACATTGTGTTTATTATAAATATACTTATGTTTGCATAGACCTGATCCTAGAAGCATTCTAGGCATAAAACTGTTAGTTCTGCATACAAGGTCCATATAGGACAAAGCTGTTTAATCTTCAGATGTGACATGTGATAGAAGCTTTTAAGACCAAACCTTTTACCTCTTTGTCTCATGTCTGGCTATAAACCTCACTGGGTCAGGAGTAGATTGTTTGAAAATGAACAAAATCAATTAAAAAATTACAGGCATGGTTCTACATCATAACTATAGTACTTCTACCACAACAGAACTGCTACATAGCTTTGGGCAATTCAGCGATGAACTGTTTTCTACTCATGTGAATAATTCTCTCTTTTGATCTCCATATTAATAAGGGTTTCGATCAACAGTTTTCTAAAGATTGCTTGATCTTTCTTGCAGTCCCTTCTGTAGTCATTGCTCTATTTTTATAACAAGTATGTTTTGCCAGTTTTATATCCACAAGTCTAACCTTCTGTGTTGGAAGAACTTCATAGTCTGTCATTCGTGTAAATAAGAGTCTAATAGCTGATCTGTTGAAATTATTTTAGGGGAAGATTGGGCTTTCTCCAAAAATGACTCTTGGCAAGGTTGATTCCTTAATGATAAATGAGGTTATTTGCTGCATTTTCAGGTAATACACTTCATCTTTTCTCTTTTTTTTCCCTCTTTGGATCCAAAGTTAATATCTGTTTTGATTCAGTTTCCACTAACTAGTAATTTATCATGTAGTTTTTCATTTAAGGGGTCAGGAGCACATCTCTTACAACGTTTTTCCCTACACAGAGAGTCAGTAAAGACAGCTGAGTCCCTGACATCATTTTCTTGTGGTCTAAAAGGCTCGTTAAATATTAATCCATTTCTATGGATTTCAGTTTGAACCAGATTCCAAGCAGTAGTGAATGAAAATGAAAATTACTCTTTACACCCCCTCCTTTTATTTTTTTAAATAATCAAATAATTCAGGAGTAGGAAAGCCCTGTTGCTTATCACATCCTTTCCTCAGCAAGAGTGGATTCCCTTTTTTGTCTGAAAAACATCTTCATTATTCATCTTAAATTTACTTATAGAGTGAAATAGCTTAATCTTACTTTGGTTTCCTCTTTCAGTAATGCAAATGTTTCAGTGATGCAAATTCCCTCTTCATGATGATAGATTTCACAAACTTTTTATTTCTAATTAAAAACATGAGCTATGATGATGTTCATTACATGGATAGTAATTAGAAAGCAGATAGTAACATTATGTTCAAAGATAAGAAATACAAACCTGAATTTTCTCCATGCAGAAAGAAGTAACTGCCATTGTGCCATCAGACTAGACAGCCATCAGTATCAGACACAGGGAGATGGAATAATGCACCTCACTGTTGGCAGGAAGAAGGGATCTTTGAAATCTGACTTAGGGAAGCAGTCATCCTGCATGTGGCGGTGTTCCCATTTCATGCCTTCAGTCAGGACTGCTAATTTGCAAGTCTGGCTTATTGTGACTTCTGTTAGATTTGATTAGAAGGATTTTATAGTTACCTGTAAGGAGAACAGTTCATTTTGAAGACACAAATATCTGTCCAGTCTAAAGAATGCATTCTTAAAGAATACAGATAAAGAATGTAGATACATGTGGAGGGTTGACCCTGGCTGCATGCAAACCCAATACAATATATCTCGAAGAATATAAGTGTATCTTAAATAATACAGATGTGCAGCATTTTGTAAACTAGAATCACTTGGATGATTTTACTACTTGCCCACTTGGATGCTCACATTTTTAGAAAAGTGGTGCAGACAATACATTTCCTAAGGCAATACCTTGTTGGTAGTAAGAATCGCTGTCAGCAATACTCAGCCATTGTATTGGAGAATACTTGTTTCAATAAACAGTGAAACATTTTTTATTAAGAAGCATTGCCTAGTAGTTTCCAGACAGGAAGGTCTTAGTCCATCATAATCTCCCCTCCACCCCCCTTTATTTTTCTTTTTTTAAAAATTTATCAGTACTTGAGTAATCTGGTATTCTTAAAACCCTAAGGCAAAATCTTTTACTTCCTCTGTCTGGCAGATGGGTTTTAGCCATGTATTGTTTATTAAAATGTTTATTCTGTCACACAAACCGTATTTGTCTCAGCTGGAAAAGTACATTTATTGAAAATCCTGTTTGCTGGTTGGCTTAACTGTTTAAAAAGTGTTTGCACCTTTCATTTAGTCCAAAAAATTTTACTTGTATGTATTTTATATTGCTTTGGGGAACATCAAAGCTGAAGCTTGGCAAGTCAAACATTTTTTGTGAACCGTGCTTTTTTTATGGATAGGAAGCGTCTTCTCTTAAAATAGTCAAAACCCTCAAAGTTAAAGATGTCTCTCCTAAGAATTTTGCATGGGCTTTTCTCTAAATGAACTTTCAGAACGTATCCTGAATTGTATTTGCAGCTTATTTCAGATTCCAATTCTTGACATATTTGGAGATGGTTGGGATTTTTAAGACTTCTAAATGAGCTTAATCTACTCCCAGTGTCAAATATTACTGGTTTTGGAAGTCAGTGCTTGTTTCCATTGTGTAACACTGATAGGGCCACTGGTGAGTCATTGAGTAAAGAACACCAGAATGTCCTAGTGAGGATAACCAAATGCATTAAAAATTGTGGAGGTCCACCAACTCTGCAATGCTTATGATCTGAAATATACTTTGCATTAGAACTTGTTCTACCTGTATTAATTATGCACAGCACTGGACACAAAGAGGATGCTCTCTAGCATGAAAGCTATGCCTAAAATAACAGGAAAAAAAAAAAGAGTACTTGGATTCAAAGAACATGGGCTGAATCAGATCACAAGTGGAATTTTGCATGAAGCTTGAGAGAGGGCTTTTCTATCTCCGAAAAATGAAAGAGCTTAATGTAAAGTAATTTTCCAAAGGAGAGTGCACTGCTGAAGGCCAGACTCTGTTCCCACCCTGAGAAGTAGCCACGGTCTGTGAATTCACCTCTGCTGGCTAACTCCAGCTTGGGACGGTTAAATGTGTTACCGTGTACCCGCTCCAGCCTCACCAAGGCCTGGGAATTTGAAATCCCTAATTCATCCTACATTGGGAGCTGTAGCTGGGCTGCAGAGCCTACATGAGCCCTGCTCTAGCTGCTTATGTATAGCAGCAGTTGAAAGATTTATTGTAGTAGTGCTAACGGGGAATGTCCCTGCAGTTCCTTCCTCCTCACAGCTCAGAGAAGCCTTCTTAAACAGCTCCGCAGTGTAACAGGGCTGGCATCCCACAGCACATATGGCAGCCAAGTGACAAGCTGGACTCGCTCATGACATACAGTGTAAGAAGGGTTAGACCAGGTGCTCTTGTTGATTCACCCGTGAGCATCTGAAATGCAATTGCATATCTCCACGTGAGCTGGCTCAAACTTTGCTGCTGGCTAGTCAGCAGTGCACAAATCTGGGTTTAATAAATATGGAACCATAAACTTAGACAGGAGCAGGAACTGGCAACTAATGATTGTGACTTTAGTGCCCTCTCAGCTGTTCATGCAACTGTTGGTAAAGCCGTATTGCAAATCAGATCTCTCAATCCAGACTTTAAAAGCTCTGTCTAAAATAATAATTTTTAACCAGAATTATTCCATTTATTAAATTCACATTCTGGTCCCACAAAGAGTCGCATTGGCACAATTGCAGCATTGATAGACTGTGCCACACAGATGGTGTGGAAACAAGGAGGGCAGGTTGCTGGGTAGTTATTTTGTCAGCGGGGACAATATCCCTGCATAAATCTAACCTTATTCTGAACCACAGACTCTTTGTTATTCCACTTCATGATCCCTCATGCTCAGCCCGTCACCAACTGTGCCCGTAGTCAGACTTACATGCTTGTTAATGTCTGGTCTGTTTAATGCTAGATCATCTAGTGGTAATAAGTTGATCAAGATCAAATATGAGCATGTAATTGCATTCCTGTCAAGATGAGCCAGCTGTTGAGTTACAGTGTTTAGACAAAGCTTTATCCTGGATTTATACCAGCAGCAGGAAGACAAACGATACCAACTCCATGTAAAATCATCAGGAGTAAAACCACTCTCCACTACTTGTTCTGTGAGGGGTTTGGTTTTTACATAACTTTTTACTGGTGGGTTGAATTTGCAGAAAGAATTTTGCGTCGTGTCACCATCCAAAACCTAAATTTATTGTATCATGAAATTGCAGTTGTGTTCTGGAGAGAGTATGCCTTCAGCTGCTCAGATAGGTTATTTTCTAATACATAGTTCCTGTCAAGGCCAGGTTGGAAACCCACAGGGTCTGAGGCAGAAAAACGTCACTTAAATCCTTTCCCTCTCATGGCTATACATGCTGTTTTATTCCCTTCATATCCTCATGGATGTAAGAATAATCCCTTCCACTTCTATACCAAAACAAAAAGGTTTTGGTATTTTCTTACTGTAAGAAGTCTACTTTGAATTTAAAAAGCAGATCTTCACCTTAATTGTCTTTCTCCTGCTGTATTTCTGTTTATAGTCTTAAAGAAAGAAAAACCTTCTCCAAGTATGAGGAGATGTTAAGGGAGAGCCAAAGTTAAAACTTGGCAAGCACTAAAACAAGGAATTTTTTCCAAGGAAATGGAGGAGACGGGTCAAATTAATTCCTTATGTAACTCCATTTACCTCAGTGGAGTTACATGAAAGATGAATTTGGTACCTTGTACCTCTGTGGTCAGATGAGATTTTCTGCGATTTCCGTCAGCACAGTGTAAAATAAGAATTCTTAACAAAACTGCAATTTAAGTCTGATAGAACTGCCCTGTGTAAAAGAACAATAGACCTACAGAACAACAGCAAAAACAGCTTCATAAAAAGGTTAGCACATGATGATTTCCAGTTTACATCCTCGGTAACAGTTTTTTTTTGTGGAAAATAGGAATTCATGATGGATTGCTAAATTGGGCAGGGACAGCGTCTCTTTGTTGTAAGCCCCAGAAGCTTTTCTTTGGTTTGCTGCATTGCAACTTTAACTTTTTCCCACCGATCTCATTCTTCTCCCCTGACCACCTCTGTTTCAGTTCTCCTTTCCCTCAAGTTTCATTGAGTTCCAGTGTGTGTGCAGGGATCTCTGTGGCTTCTCCTTACTGCTGCATTTTCTAGATTTTTCTCTTCAGGCAGAAACATTGAACAGATAAAGGAGAGATATTTGGCCTCCACCATAATTTCTTCTGAGACTCTAAATTTCAATATGCTTAAATTTGAGCTGCTTTAAAGTAACGCATTTTCACTGTGAGAACCCAGCCTCCATGTGTCAATCTGTAGTACTCAAATATAGCTGTACCCAGAGATTATTTCCATTTTAAAACCTTGTTATGAAACATCAACCCTTGCCTTCTCACCCCACTCTGAAATTCAGGAAGTGCTTTTAATATCAATATGTTAACATCTTGAAATAGTATAATATAAAAGTACCCGTGTAGTACATCACTGCAATGAGATGGAATGGAAGTCAGCAGTCTTGTCTTCTTTATCATTACCAACTTGCAACTATCAGTTTTAATACAGAGGAAAGGATCTCTGTATACATACATATAAAAGATGTGAAAATACCAAGGCATTTATTGAAAACAGACAAAACCAGGAAGATGATAAAATAGCAGAAGGAAGTGGACTCAGATATAAAAACTTGCTTTGTATAACAAAATTTATCACTGAAAGCTAAGGTTGGAAAATTGCCATGCTTCAGATAAAACCAGCAATGTAATGTAAAAAAAAAAAATTGACTTAGTGTGCAAAATAAAATAGACACATTTTTAAAACTAACATCTTACAAAGTAACTCAATGAGACTTTATTAGTGTCCTTTTTTAAAAGCTTCATGTTATTTTCAAATACCAGAAATGGCAGTTGTACAGATGCAAGCTCTCCTTTAAGGATGCGTGATCAGATGTGCCATTCAGTTTCCAAATATCCAAAATTAAGGATGGTGGAGATATATTTTAAACATTTTTTTTCTTTCAAAATAGCAGAACTATTAAATAGAAAAATTATTCACATATTTAAAATATCTACTGCACAGTTTTAATGCTCAGTTAAATGTGTACTGCTCAACATCCTCCAAAGTAGAGAATATTTTTTAAGCAGAATATCCTCTCAATTTCTTTACATGTTTTGGGGGGAAAATCAAAAGCTTTAGGAAGTAACAGTACATTTATACCTGAAAGACTTTTCACATAAAAGTGAACCCTTCAAGAGCATGAGAATATAGGGTATTCCCTTCAGTTGCTGCACCAGCTGAGAAGAAATTAATTCTTTTCTGGAGGGATGTTTCCTCCTCCCTGGCCTGGTAGGACCTACATCCTGGTATTGAACAAAAACCATTTCAGTAGAAGGTGCATCATGAGCACAGCTAAAGTCTCACATCGAACAAAATCACAGCCCTTGCTCTTTATTCCCCTCTGTAAGGCTTTTCCAGAACTTGGTATGTGTGGAAGTCTCCTAACCTGAAAAACAAGCTGGCAGGTAACTACAATTAATACGGATTTTTTTTTTCAACAACTTCATCACATTTTCAAGATAAATAGATCTGAATACTATGTATATTCCTAAATAATGTCTCATTGTCTCACAGTGAAAAATCTTTTTCAACGTTTTGACAGGAATGGTTATCTCCTTCATGGATTAAATGATCCCGTTGAGTATTTTTAGTAATTTCTTAAATTTTAATCTTTGGTGTCCTGATTCTTTCTATGGAATTTCCTCTTCTTTATAAAGAACTGTAGCCTGGCAGTGTTGGGTATTTTTCTAGCTGTTGCTTTTTCATTAAATCGTCTGGACTTTCTGCACCATTTGCACAGTGCAACTTTCTGCACCATTTGTACATGTTTCCTTTCTATAAATGTGTTTCATTCTGGTCTAGTAAAGCTGAGATATACAGATAAGTGTTAAAGAGAGATAAATTTTTCTTCATATTCTTCAGCTAAAATAATGAAAGGCTATCTTGAAACTATTAGAAAGGAGATAATATGGGTTTTATTAGATTATGAAACTGCAAGCAATGACAGATAAACAGAGATAAAGCAGTCTTCTCAGAAATCTAAACTGCTAATCAGTTAAAGATGTTCCTCCAGAATGCTGACCATAGGCAATAGGAGTGAGTAAAGCAGCATCTTTATTACACTGGGATTTCAGAAGACCCATATTAATTGCAGAATAATATAACAGAAAAGAAAGGTATGCTTTTACCATGCTTAATGTAGCACTTAGAGGTGTGTTTCCATTCTTAGCTACTGGGTTTCTTGTCAGTTATGGAAAGCACGTAAGCAGAAATTTATTCTTGAGCTAAAGCAGCAAAGATACTCATGCATGTGTTTGTTTATATGTAAATATTTTATATGGTTATACACATGCAGTCAGAAAACTTCAATGTCATATTTTATGCTAAAGAAATGGTCTTTTATCTCTAGATCACAAGATGAGAGGTATGCTGGGAGTATGATGAGTAAAAGACTCTCGCAGGGCTCCTACAGTGCTGGTGCGGATACACGACATTGGTCTCGGTGCAGTTTTGAACAGAGACATGTCCATGCACGTTCAATAATTAGTTGGATAATGGGAACTCTTTTCTGATTTCCTTACAGAGCCCATTACCAGAAGTTTAGCCATAGACTGCACCTCAGAGTTTGGCATCTGCCTCATTAAAATAAATCTCTCCTCCCCTCCTGCTAAGAACAAGTAATTTTTTAACATGTCTGTAGTACTTCTTTACTAAAGCAACTACTGACAGCATCAAATTGAAAAAGAAACCCCATATAAAACTATCCATGAATTACTGAATTTACAGTTAGTTGTGGTATCTTCTGTTGTAAGTGGAAATTGCAAGGAGACGCTCTACTACTGTGCCGATGCCCATGTCAGTCCCAACAACCTATAAAATAGCTGGGAGAAAATTACTGTGGATTCTTCATTACAATAATAAGATATTACTACAACATAGCAATGTTTGTCAGATTAATTTGGAAGTGAAATTTGTTGTGTTTCAAACTGTGAAATGAAAAAGAGCTCTGAAAATATTTTTTTCATATCCATTTCTTCTAACAGCCTAATTTCTTGTAAGGCTTTTTAAATTTTCTGTGACTTACCATTTTGAGAAGAAAATCATATCACAGGTGAAAAATGTATAGTTGAGAAACAAAAAAATGAGCATTTTATACTCTGGGGGAAAGAAAAGAATAGTTACTTCGCATAAAAAGCTGTAATACTCTTGTTAACTATGACTTTGTGCACTTTCTATGAGAATATCTAGATTAAAAAGCAATAGTGATGCAAGTTAGGTAAAAATTCTTAGCAAAAGCTGTTATCAATTTAGTAACTCAAATAAAGTAGCAAATTATATTATTTCATAAACTGGAATTCCTCAGAGTTTCCTCTGTTTTAGAAGGCCATCCAGTATGCTGTAACTTTAGACATTTTATAGTTCTCAGCTGGTAAATGCTGACTTTGTTTAAAAATAATACTCTTAGATTTTAAGATTGTTTTTCTACAAGGAGTACAGTATTTGCAAAGCATGCAATGAATTTCAAAGCACTTCAGGAACATGCTGTTGTCTCCATCTGAATTCCTCTGAAGATTCTCTTGCTCTACTGTCAGTAGGCCTGGACTTTCAACCTGGCCTAAATTTGAGGGCATTCCCATAAAAAAACTCAAGTCCAGACCTTGCAGTTTGGTTCATGTGGGGAGATCCTCATGCTTACAGAGCTGCGATTAAGTCAACAAGGCTAGACATCAGTACTGATCTGGTGTGATTGGATTACAGGATTGAAGCTGTGATTTGTCCTACTAAAACCACTTTAAGTTACTTAAATAGATAAATCCGATTTCTTTTCTTATTGATTACACATTCTGAAATGCAAACCAGACCCAAACCAAAACCTTGCTTACTTTCTCCACATGTTAAATGGACTATTTCACCTCCTAGTTCTGTGTTATCATAAGCTGTATGTAAGAGTGGAAGGACAACAGAAATAACAACTCTGGGGGAAGAATGTGATTTTCCTTTTCCAGAAAATGCATGGGAAATACTTATTCTTTTTTCTTTCTTCTGAGCCCATTTTTAGTCCTTATTTAACCTCACGCCCTCCGTGGGATCTGACCTATTCACAGAGTTCCTGTTACAAAGGAAAATCAGGTGATGTCTGTGTTGCCCCTTGTCTCATGTTGTTATTCACATCTTTTCATCCCATGTTTCTGGAAAAATGACCTGTTGAAATTAAACCACAAATTTGTCCAGAGCATCTTTTTCCCTTGGTCTTTCTCCCACCCAAGTTTATTTGTTACCTCTCAGGTTTTGAATGTTAGGTGGAGGAGAGTCATTTTGCCATTACCTGTCACCGTTAGGAGGCACGAGTGCAGTTCCTTCCCAGGCAGATCAGCTGCTGGATTGAACAAGCACGTACGAGTAACAAAAGTTCACCAGAGGTATTTCAGTGATGGAGGTGTTCTTTTATAGTGTCTATAGTAGCAAAATATAAAATGGAATCAGTCCTTTGGACAATGCTGTTTCAGTAGGGGCCTTCAGAAAAAACACTTCCTATGTGGAGGAAAGAGAAACTCCTAAATAATCCCTTCAGGAACACCTACCATATCTTGTTTGTCACCTTATGAAAATATCTTAGAAATAATTGTAAATGGATCACGTTGCAAAGAAGCTTGCTGAACTGACCACAATAAAACATCCAGTAAATAAAATCTCTACAGACTTGTACTTTGCTGGCACTGACAAGTAGTTTAGCTAAATAGAAAAACTCAGAAGGTCCAGTTATCAACTGCAAATGAATTATTATAAACCAGAAGGAAAATGTGAGCAAGAGCTCTGAAAATCATGTTTGAGTGGCAACACAGACCAGACAGCTTTTATTTTAACCAACAGGTTGTTGGGAACACACACAGTATATCAAAGTGAAGGACTTGAAACCTGCTGTTGTCTGTACAGATGTTCTCACTCAGAAAGCAGCTGGAGGGAACAGGAAAAAAAAATGTCTGTCCAACTCTAAAACAGGTTAAAGTTTTCAGTCTGCCTTGACAAGTAAATCTAGTTTTTGTGGTAGACTCTGATTTACAGCCTGATAGAAAATTCAACATTTACAAACCTGACCTAACATGACAGGCACCTGAAGGTATACCAGCAAGCCCTTAGAAGGGTGCTATCCAGTATCATTAAAGTATTTTGGGGTGTTTTTGTTTAATCTTAAGTGCTTTTCTATCAAAGGAGGGGAGGAGAAATTGGAAATGTTGTAACTGTTCTAACTACATGCTTGCAGTCAGCGGGCACTCCTTGGAATGCAAGGCTAAGATCTGAAAGGCAACTGAGGAACCTCTGCTGTAGAAGAGGTTTTTTTATGATACGAGGCACAACAGGATTCCTGAGCTCAGAAGGGTTATTTGTGAATAACTTCCATCTGAAGGGATTAAGGACTAGCCCAAAAGAAAGAGTCACTCAAAACATCCTGCTTGTCATTGCTGCTGGCTTTTTGTTTAATGAACAAGAGGTGAGCCTTCTGACTTCTGTGTTGGTTTTGGTCCTTTGCCCTTGGGGATATTTTTAACAATGCATAATACTTGAAAGAATTCCAAAATATGTTTGGGGTTTTTTTTTTTCCTTTTCTTTGAACTAAGAGGTTCAAGATAAAGGAGTGTTTTGATATGCCTGGAAAATATTTGTGATAACAAATAGAAATAGAGCTTCCTAACGCTCAAGAGACTTCTAACATGCCTTTTACAGCATACCACAGTTCTTGATAACGACCCCCTTCCGATACTCCCGTTCTTACTGGAAGGTAAGATACTCCATCCAGTTTTTAAAAAACATCATGAAAACTGTATCTTCAACAGTCCTTGGTAGTTGTGTTTGGTTTGAGGTTTTATTTTAAGTTGCTGTCGTATCTGCCAGAAAAGGGAAGAGCTAAGAAACATACTGAAGGGGTTAATGTTGTGATGGGTCTAAACTGCTAAAAGGTTCCACTGGCAGTCTCAGATTCACATGAAGTAAAGCTGAGCTCCTCTACAGATAAGCTGCTCTTGCAGAATTCTAAAGTACCAGATGAACAGAGACATGTAAATGTGATGACAACATAATTAAGGCAGATCACATCAGTGACACAGTGGGGTGGCTGGAACATGGTAGGCAGCCCAAGAGGTTAGAAACTATTACTTCGGTATGTACCATGCTCGTTCCAGAAGCAATGAGGAATCTACACTGAAGTGCAGGGAGCATGGTGATGGCACTTTCTGAACTGATGGGATGTCCAACCACATTCCAACCCTTATTGGATGATTACATTCGTTTTCCTTTCCCCTCCCTTTCTTCCTCAAAACATACTGCTTGTAGCATCAAGGGACCTTGAGATCAAACAAAAACTGCAAGCTAGCTATGGCTTTTGAATCTAGAACCAAATTATCATCTGATACCAGCTTTCAGAAGAGATCTGGAAAGTGAAGGGGTTATGGCTTTGGGAGTTTTTGGTTTTTAATGTTCAGTATTAAGCAGAAGATTTATGTTTATTCCACTCCTGTAATGTGAATACTTGATTCAGCAAAAACAAGAGGTCTGATGTACCTGAATACTGAGGTGATTTTTAACCCTGAAGAGAAACGTCCAGCAAGAGTTGCTATGGCTCTTCTTGGTATTTAGCTTCTAAAACTAGACTAGACTAGATTGCAAGATTAGAGCTGCTGAGTTAGGCAAGACCTTGGAATTACACAGAATGTAACTGGAGCGTTAAGGTGTGTCATTAAAGATAAAAAAAGCATGTAAAAAGAATGCCTGTGAATGAGTATTGGTGGTAACATGATTAAGTTAGCCTGGAGCTCAGATACCAGATTTCCAAGGCATAACTGCCCTTTTATTCTCCCACAGGTTTTAAATTTGTTTGACATTCAGTAAGCATACATCTCCAGTTTCTCTCTGAAGACACTCACTGTCTGCCTTCATGGTGTCAGGAACATGATCTAGCTCTTTAAGTTCTGTTTTCCAAAGAACTAGATGCTGCTAGCCAGGGAGGGCTGGGATGTTTGAGAACAGTGGCTGCAGTTGTGATGTTACTTGCTGAAACCCAGAAATTGACTTTGGGTCAGAAAACAACCGTATATCCTCCCCATCCCTGGAAGAGTTTAAGGCCAGGTTGGACGAGACAACCTGATCTAGTGAAGGTGTCCCTGCCCATGACAGGGGATTGGAACTAGATGATCTTTGAGGTCCCTTCCAACCCAAAGCATTCTATCCCTACAATTTATACAGTGGAAAGTTGGAAGACTCACCAAAGCTAGCCCTTCTATTGAGCAGAGACAAAAGATCATTTTTTAAAAGATTTTTATTTCTGTTTTTAAATAGCTTGATAAAACCCATCAATTGGTATTCAGAGTTCATTTGTAAACAGTTACAGTGTTACCGCCGTGTATTGATTTTGTACATTAACCTATTTGTAGTGGCAATCCATAAGACAAGTCAAAGCATATTTATAAACCAAAATGCATTGTACTAAAAAAAGGATGCCGTAACTGAAAGTATTTAAAAGACTGCTGTTTAACTCCCTCCTGTGGTGTAGGCAAGCAGCATCACAATCAACAGCTTCTGAAGCTTAGATAGCACTCTATTATTCAAAAAAATCTGTATTCACCTCATTAGGACGACAGGTTTCAAGTTTACTATGGAAACTCCTCTCACAAGTTAAAAAGTGTTACAATAAATTTCTAAAATACATACAAAGTTGTAAACATCTTTCTGTGGAACAAACAGAAGTGGTTTGTGCCAGCCTTCTCCATCTTCCACATTGTAATTAAAAAAAAAAAATCCAAAACCCAAACAAGCCCTAGGACCAAGGCCACAGACTAAAACTGTTCCTCAGGGATAACTTCACAGTTCACGGGAAGTGTTGTGTCAGCATTTAAAATCAGCGTTAGTCACCTTCAGGTAGCAGAACCCATATTCATTAAAATTCCTGGGACACTCTTCAAGTGATGAATCAGGCACTAAGCATCAGAGTTGCCTACCTTTCAGAACAAAAGCTTAAATTCTTGGAATTTTTATATTTGATAATAGGTAAATTGACAACACCCAGAAACTTAAAGAACATCGATACTTTTAAAAGTTTGGGGTTTTGACCATGTTTGCTATCAGATTTACACAGATCTTCCACAAAGAAGAGATTTGCAAAGCAGCCTATAAATATGTTGGGATCACAGGAATTAACTGGACTTTTCCAAGGCAGATTTTCTTTCCAGAAATCCCTCAGGCCACATTCTAAAGTGGTTTTGTTTTTAAATTGATTTCATCATTAATAATGAAATAACTAACTACTCTGTCTGACTCTCACATCACCAGTTCCAAAAAGGTGAAGATAATTGGGATTTTGGAATGCCATGCAGGTATTAATTTCAAAGTGCACACCAACAGGATTTCCTTAGTGCAGGGCAGTAAGGGATGGCATCATTCTAGTACTTCCATATTATTCTTGTTTCCACACCATCAGCAGATTGATCTGTTTCCTATTTAAGTATCTGAACTGATCATAAATAATAATTCTGTTGGCAAGAAGTTGTTTATTTGAAAGTTCTGTGGAGTGCAGCTCTTCCTTGGGGATTAAAGACTTTGTGGTCTGAGATAGCAAAAGGGAATTTATCACAGAGATTTTTTTTTTCTTAAATCCTAGTTTTTTCCCTAGTTTTTATCTCTGCATCACAGAGGGAAGTGTCAGAACACAGTTTATTCTATACGCTCTCAGAAAAGAAAAGAATGTTTCAAAACAGCAATAATACACTCATTTTTTCAGAAAGTTAGACTAATGACTTCAAAACCTGAAGAGTAGTAAACCTACGATATAACTACAAGATTTTACCTCAATATATTTTTAAGCCCCAAATTCTAGCTGACAGAGGTACTACAAATTTTATTAGATATTAATCAAAGCATCCCTTTTGAAGAAATGTCACATTGACTACCTGTCAGATACACCCATTTGTCACACACCCCAATGACAGACGGTGAATGCTTACAGCTCTACATAGTTCCTGTCAATTTGTTAGGCACAATAAATCACAGGGAAGTGTTTCTGAAATGTAACAGAAAATCAGCTTATGCTGAGAACTGATGGGGAGGAGAAGGAAAATACAGGAAAGACCAGGCCATAAAAACAAAAGAGCCCAACAATAAGATGATAGATTAGGAGAGTGCATACAGGCTTGCTTCTTCCAGCAATCAAAAGTGTTTATACCTGGGAGGAAAGGCAAGGGAGGAGGAAAGGAGAAGGAAAGCAAACTTTGGTGGAGTTGAAGAAAGTGCAGTCTTTAGAGTCCTTTTTTTAAAGAAAAAAAAAGCAACAACAACAAAAACTCCTTAACATCACCACACCAAACCTCAAACAAACAACCCCCCCCAAAGAAAAAACACACTGAAAACCCCAAAACCCAACACTGAAAAAGCAAAAGGCTAAGAAATGCCTACAGATAAAACTGTCTCAGGGTGTGTGGTGATGCACATGGATGAGTTCTAAGATTGCACTAGCTAATACCACACTGAGAAAGAAGTACACGACCACCTCTACTGCATTTTGCACTGTAAGGTCAGAAAGTAAGTAAGCATTTGCATAAGCATTCCAACATCATACCGTGATAAAACACTTTGTATCTACATGCAGAGCTCTGTGCACACACATTTAAAAGTATATTTTCTTTTTCAAAGCTGTACACTGTAAATTCCCACTCAGGTGTACATTTATGGGAAACTACCAGGCAAGTCTCTAAATATTCAATATAGTCTTCATTTGTTTTCTAACAGCAGAAATGGAACTCTGCTATGTAGCACAGGAAGGATCTGGACACTGATCAGTGACGTTTTAGAAAGCATGAGCTGGTTAGTAGAACCCTGACAATTTGCTTAGAAATGTATCTTTCCAACACCAACAGAACAGCAAGATGAGAGAGGAACTGGAAATAAGAAGGCAACTCCTGGTTCAGTAGAAAGGTCCCTTACCCCTGCTAGAAGGGTTAGTCTTCTGTACTGCAACAATCATGTCTCAGCCCCAACAGCACATTTACTCCAACAAAACTTCAGACAAAGCAGTCTGAGACCCTTTCCATCTTTTGAGATGAGTTAATATCAAAACATTTGTAGGAAGAGAACAGTGGCCTAAACCATGTAGCCTTTGATTTATCTATATGGGATCAAAGGATCACCATCTTTCTGGGTCCCCGTTCTCCCCCAACCGTAAAAGCCACTTGGGCGTCGTCACTGCCAGTCGAACAGTTATATTAGTGCAAGAACAGCGCTTTCAATTTATGGCCTCCCCAAGCTTAAAGTGCAGTGTATCAGGTGATATTTTAACATACCAAACTATCCTTTATTTCAATTTCAGAAGGAATGTTCAAGTTAGAAATTTACCTTTTGGGTTTCAAGCAACAAAGTCCAAGGCAAAGTATATAAACTATCTTAAAATGGATTAAATCCACTCACTTAAAACATATTCTTTATACCTTATGTTCAATATACATATAATACACAAAGAAATCCATCACTGTATTGTATAAGTATTTAAAGTGATCCTGTACCAGGTGATTAAAGGCCACTCAGAGCAAATTTTGCTTAAGAGGGGACTGTATTTGCTGGACTGTGATACACAATGATTTCAAGTTCCCCCCTCCTGCACAGGCCTGTCATCAGTAGGGAGACAATCCTTATTTGATTTACAGTTGGCTTCTCTCATGCTTCATCCCCCCTTACCCTCATTTAAAAGTTGCCTCAAAGAACTGGAACACTAAAAGCTGGACTAATGCTTTTACCCCTTTAGCTACTCCTCTTCCCCATTAACCTGACACTATAACCTATGAGTTTCTGTGGTATGTAACTGGTTCCCTAAAGCCACAGGTATCGAGTGATGTACAGCAGAGCAAAGAATCTTCCAGCCAAGCTGTTGGGCTGAACAGGCAGGTCTCAAGTGACAGCTACAGGTTTATCTGCGCCAATCGATTCTTCATCTAGAAAGTTCAAGCACTCAGTTGTGGATGCAGGACTGTGTGCATGTGCAACTTAACCAAAGAAGCTCACCATACAGGAAAAGAATACTTCTTTACCTATAAAGCTAGTTACAGAGATTAAGATGCAGTTACACAATGCTTTCTTTAGCAATCAACCCAGCTTAAACAGGCTCCAACACCTCCCCACCTTCATTCCTCCACCCCCAGCTCTACCAAGTGGCTTTTTGGGTCAAGCTGTAAGCAGACAGCAGCCTAACACCGTAAACTCAGATAAGCCACGGACTTGGGGAGAAGTGTCTTTTTTTCTGCTGTTTTGGGGGTTCAGATCCACATCAGCAATCTTGATCCACACACACTCGTGTTAAGACCACTGCAAGAGTGATAGATTGCAGCAGTGGAGATTAGACTGAAGAGTATGAAGCTCTTGCTGTCAAAATAATTACTTACAATAGGTAATCCATTCTTACTCTGAGGTAATTTTGTGACAGGTAATCATGTAGTCAAAAGTAGAAGTTAAACGATTATTGAAAGTACACACCAGGGGAACAGTTATTTTCTAATTAAAGGAAATGGCCTTTTCTCTCTTCTAACATCCAGAAGAAACAGCCAACGAATGAGGATGATAAAACACAGCATATAATTTAAACTAAGAAGTGTACCTTACTTCCAGCACTGAAATAGGGTTGCAAAATTCTAAGATTTCTCCCTGTAACACTTGATAACCAGCTTCTCATCTTCATAACCAAGGACTTCTCCACACAAGTGTTCCAACACCCAAACTCCACTGGCTTTCCAGGTGAATCTGGTTCAAACTAAATGCAACACTTGCTCTGTCTCCAAAGGGAGGTAAGCTAGCTGCAAACAGGATGCCTGCTGTGTGAATCACTGGCCTGACTTAACACTGCATGAAGTCCTCACTTTTAACTTCGAGCAAGCTGGGAACGCATCCTACCCAACCACATCAACGCCTCCCTCTTCAGGGAAGCCCCCCAAGCTCCCCCACCTACACCACCTGCCTCGCTGAGTATTTTGGACACAGAGTTCAAACTCTGACTTACTGCACAATGACTTTCTCCATCCAGGTGCCCATGGGAGCACATTCCTGCAAATTCATATCCACAAGCAGCTCCAGCAATTCCAACATGCTTGCTCCATTGCCTGCCCAGCCCTGTTGTCAGGAGGCTGTCCCAAAGCCAAAGTCAACAGGCCCAGAAATTATTACTACGCTTCAGTGATAGTAATCACTTTTTCAAGGAAAGAAAACATTCTTTTAGAAAACTGTTTATAGTGTCTATTGTAGAGCAATAAAGCTCACAAAGTACTGTTTAAATTAGAGCAGTACCATCCTTGAAAAAGAACAATGCTGAGAATTACGCTGTATATTGAAGACCACCCTCCCAACAGCATTCCAGTTCAAAGTGTTTTAAGGCCCAATACATGAGTTACTGTTGGATTTGGAGCAGGAATTCAGTTCTACAGGAAATAGTTTCATTGGAAGTGGTTGTAAACAGTAGCCAGAACATTCACCTGACACAAACCCTAAAGAAAACAAAGGATCTGTCCTAAACAATCAAACTGGGTTCTAGTCTAGTGTTAATGGCAGACTTGCAGAAGTCCCAAAGAGTTTTGAGATTAAGAAGTTCCTTCCACTCAGATTTCCTTACAAAATAGTCCTTCTTATTCCAACAGCCAGTTTTACTAGCAATTACACAAGTATAATCTTTACATTAGCCATCTACTCTCTAAAACCTGAACTGTAACCTTGTCTCCGTTATTTAGTTGTTTCTGTTAGTGTTAAAAATAGTAATTGTTAAAATCTTAGTACCCTTTTACTCTCACTAATGCATACCAGAGACCTGCTAGTGCAAAAGCTAGCACAGAAATTACTAGCTGTATGATGTGAAAATTGTTAGTCACACCTTGTATGTTTGAAAGCGTTTTCTCATCTCCAAGTGTTTGCTCTGAAGATACAAGATTTAAGCAACAAAGCAAAACCCACGGTATCTGGTTGTTTAAGAGTCCCATAGCATATTCATTCAGCGAGGCAACTGGAACAGAACAGAGATCAGGAAGTCCACCATGCTCCAACTCTTTCACAAATACAAGCTGCGATTCATGCTTTTTGCTCCTGCTCATTTCTAACTCCAGAAACCCAGGGGTTTGATTATACAGGAAATTTCCCTGCCAGAAGTGTGCAAAACGTACAGAGTTGTCTTCTAGACAGCATGAGCTAAAGTCTCCAGCAAAACTACAAGCTTTCTCCAGCCAGCCCATCACTGCAACACTATTAATGCAGCAAGAAACCTTATCACAACTGTCCTTCCCAGAAGAAGAATGCAGATGAAATGAATCCTTCCTGGGAGCAGCTGCACTTGAGTTCCTCCCTGCTGATTCACTCAAACTCAGAGGCATTTCCTTGCTGACAGAAGGCAGAGGTATTATAATATTAAAGAGAGAACAATTCCTCATATTAAAAGAAACTAATTCTTGTAAACAGCTACTATAATTTTGAGAACTGTTCAACATGGAATGTACGTGTGCCAGGTGAGCGGCTGCCTTGCGATGATCTGGACCACTGCCACATCTCTGGTTTAACTCTTCTTTCTTCATAGTCCTAGCAAAGACCAGCATAGCTTTGCTGTTTCACAACAAGCTGAGTTTGAAGGATGTGATTGACTTGAATTGCAGCATGCAGCACAAGCAGCACACCAAACCACGAGTCAGTGGATCTCAATATGGACCTAGAGAGAAAGAGTGCAGAAAAGTTACCACACTAATGTCATGGTTCCTTTTTCTTAAAGGGAAAAAAAAATTATAAACGCATCTTTAACATAGAGAGTAATCCAAGAGCAGACAGTAAGAATAGTCCAGACAGACAGGTGTCCCTCCAGGCACATCTGAAAGGGTAGGAAGTATACCCAAATATAAACTTTATTCTGTAGCTTCAGTTTAACCTGCTACAAACTCTCTTTTGGTAATGGGCATCAAAGTGAGTCAGCAAATGAGCAGCTAGAGAGATTCGCTATGGAACAGCACCGTTTCCCTTAGCCTACACAAATGCACACTGTAACTGACAGAGGCTTAACAGAGAGAAAAACATTACTCTTCCTGTAAACAGGAGTGCATGTGGAAGTCAGACACACAGCACTGACAGTAACAATGTACCGTGCACAGCCTCCAAAGGGAACTGGTCAGACTGGCTGCACCACCAGTTAGAGGGTATTCCTGATACTGTATTCAAATGACAAGCTGATGTTGTTACAAGAGAACAATTAGGTACCAACACAGATAACGAGCAAAGGCAAGGCCTTTTTAGCCACCAAAGTTAACAAGCTACGTGTGCTTTAACTCCTGGCTGTGTGGCTCAACTTCAAACTTCAGAACCGTAGGACGAGTCCCAAAAATAAAAACAGGAGATGCCACATTTTGACCTTTTCCCATTTCAACTTACCTTGAAGGAGTCACAGCCAGACTTGTCTTTCAGCACCTGGCTGCTAGCCAGATGCTGTGTCTATGATGAGAAGCTATATCTAAGAGAAGGTAAGCGTCCCATGGCTGGCTGCAGCAGATGTTTGCTGTGACAGCCCACAGCCCGCTTCTGGTGCCAGTTAAGAGCAAAGCTTGCGTTTCATTATAAAACCAGTGAAACATCAGCCTTACAAAGCCCGAGAGCTCCTACTGTCTTAGGTCAGAGGCAGTTTAGGGAGCACCAGGCTTTGCAGGAACAGGCTTAAGGCAGGAGAGATGCAAATGACATCGGAGCTGTCATTTCCATGCGATGACGTCATAACTTAAACCTACCCCTTCATTTTCCCTGCTACAATCGCTCCTAACGTAGGAAAAACAACCCACACCAAACACAGAGCGAACCGACGGAGGAAATGGTTTCGCTGGCTCCTCGCAGCGTGGCAGCGCGCAGCGCCAGCCGGCACGGTCACAGCTCACGCCTGTCTCCGAGTTAGCTGCAGCTTCGCGGCACCAACGAACTTAAGGCGAGGAAGCGGCACGTCTGCCGCTCCCAACCCCGAGCAAACGGGACAGCGGGCACCGACCCGGACAGGCAAAGCCGACCCCGCGGGGAACCGAGAGGCGCTTCACCCGGCGGCACAAGGGAGCGCGGCGGCCTCGCCTCCCCTCCCCTCCCCGCCCAGCCCAGCCCAGGGGACGCGTCCAACGGCGCTCACAGCTCAGCTGAGGCAGCGACCGCCGAGCCTCCAGCTGCGGGGCCACCGGGCTGCCACCCGAGAGACAAGTCCCCCCCGCGAGCCCTGCCCCGCCGCCCACCTGCAGCCGCACGTTAAGCATCATGGAGGCGACGATGTAGAGGTAGGGGAAGTTGATGCGGAGCTTCCAGGCCAGGTCGAAGAAGATGAGGAGGGTCCTGGTCAGCCCCTTGCAGAACACCCCGTAGGACCTGGCCGCGGCCGACTGGGAGAGCCTGGCAGCCAGGGCGGACAGAACCGCCGCCATATACCCCCCGCCCGCGGCCCTGCCGCGCCGCCCGGGCTCCGCAGCCGCCCCCTCCCCGCGCCCGGCGGTGGGTGTCGCCAGCGGGGAGGAGCCCGCACCCGGCGACGTGCGGGTGCGTGTAGCCCTGACGCTGTGACGTCAGAATGGCTGACGCGCGGAACCGCCCCTCCGGGCGCTGCCCCGCTGCGCATGCTCGCGGCAAGGGCGGGGCGGCGGGCTCCGCCCCTCCCCGCCGGGTGGGGCCGCCCCGGGGCGGGCGGAGCGCGGGAAGCGGGGCCAGGGACGGGCCGTTACTGCCTCTCACGTCCCTCGGCCCTGCACGGCTGTGTCTCGTCGGGGCCCGTGTTGAAACCGCGCCGGGAGCCCCCGGAGAGCCGCTACGGTTCCCAACGCCCGTTTCCGGGCGAGCCAGGCGCTCCCAGCCGGGGAGGAGAAGCCCGAGGGCCCGACCCGGGAGCGCGCTCTGACCTCAGTAAAAGCTGCACGGGCCATCGGTACCGACTCTTGCTTTGCCAGAACGGGAGAGGTACGGAGCCACAGGAGGGTCTGGATTGGAAGGGCCCTCAGAGCCCCCAGTGCCCCCCTGCCACGGACGGGTACACCACCCCCCCAGCCCGGGGTGCCCCAAGCCTGGCCTAGCACCCTGCCAGGGATCCACGGGCAGCCCCAGCTTCTCTGGGCACCCTGCCCCAGGGCCTCACCATCCTCACAGAGAAGTTACTCCTTCTGTCTGATATCAGTCTCCCCTCCTTTAGGTTAAAGCCATTCCCCTTGTGCTGTCACTACGTGCCCAGGACACGGTGGCTTTCCGGGCTGTAAGCACATTGCTGTGTCATGTTAAGCCAACACCCCCAAGTCGTCCTCAGGGCTGTTCTCAATCCAAAATGCCCCAGAGGATGAACAGATGACCAATACCATTTATGAAGAGGGCCCTTCCTCTTCCTCCCTCTCCCCGCCCGAACTCATACAGTTTCCATTCAAACAAGTTTTAATAACTGTAAAATGAAACAGAAAAATCAGTACCTTGATCTAAACTCCTTGTCAAATGCTATTGTATTGCTACAGAATCATGCTGGTGCACAGAGAAAGAGTAATTCCAGAACAGAACCAGACATCTTCCCAGGTTTATCTGCAATCTCTGTCAGTAAGCCATTAGGTACACAACAGAGTGGAAAACCCCTGGAAAACCCTGGTTGTGCCTGGAAACCACTAACAGTTTGATTAAGGAAACAACAGGCACTACCTTGTGTTCTCAGGATAGGGACTGTTTTATGGATACAGCGTATATGGAGGGGTTGTTGGTGTTAGGGGTGAGGAGGTACCACAGGACGCAGCATGGGTCCACCACAGTTCCAGCGGCAGAACCAGTGAGTGGAGCTGTCCTTAATGTGATTTTTAACCCTGCCCAGCCTCTGAGCATATCTGAAGAACCCATTTGGATCTCAGGCCTTTAGCTAGCCCTTCTTTAGGGGAAAACCCTGATCTACTTCCCTCAGACCCAGCTCTCCAACTCCGGACAGCTGCAGGTCACCGCTGTCTTCTAAGCAGGTTTGACTGAATTTCAAGCTATGGATTTAAATGATGTCCTAGATCAAAAAGGTCTCAGAGAAAATATGTCTTAAAACCTAACCTTCTCAGGAACTCGTCTCTTCCAGGGGGCATCCTAGCAGATTCAAAGCTCTTCTGATCCCCCTTTAGCCCAGGTTTCTGTCAGTTCTCTAATCAAAAATGAACGGTCCTCTCTGAGGCCAGAATTGATCTATGATTTCCTGTCTTCTCTGTGCCTGGCTGGCTTGAGCCTACCTGTACTATTCTGAAGAGGGAAAACTTCAAACGACTTGTTATCTGCACTGTTTTGATTTTGGAGAACTTGAAATAAAAGCCCTTGCTCTCCCCATCAGCTCAGTAAAAGGTGCTCTGCAGATTCATACTGCAGGTCATAAAAAAAACCCCAAGCAGGGGCCTGAAGTTGAGCATGTTACAAAGTTCATGCAATAGCTTCTGATTCCAAAGTGTCTTAACCTCTGTCCTAAAGTCTTCCAAAGACAGGCAGGGTGCTTCTGCAAGCAGGAGAGTAATGCACACAGCAGCGGTTTTATGGCTGCGTGGTGTGGGATACTCCATCCTCCTCCTCCCTTCTATGTCAGCTTAGCATGTCTGGTTAGACAAACCAGTGGATTATCTTTTTTTCCTGCCCATCTGAAGTTTTGAATAACCCTGTTAGTGCTGGCAGCACAGGAACTGAGTTGTGTCCAGCATTACTCTGGAGAGTTTCAAGGTAACTCGAATTCCTTTGCCATTGCATGTACTGAGACCACCTTCTCAACAGCTGAGCACAAATGATTTAGCTGCCAAGGGACATCTAGCAGTTTTCCATGATTAAACTGGAACACGATGTGATACACAAAGGTTAAATCAGGAAGCTGATTATCTTTTATATTTATCAGTTGGTATCTGCTGGATTCTCATTAGTTCTGGCTCATGTTGCTCATTGAAACATTATTGACTTAAAAATCTTGATTAACTGTAAATTACTTTTTGCACTAAAATAGGCAATAGAATTAATAAATTTGTTCATAATAGCAAGTTAGCATCGGTATTGATTTGGATCTAATCATTTAATTAACAGATTGATAAAACACTCTAGCTTTCCAGCAAAGCAAGCAGTGGGTAATGCAGCTGAATACCAATTGAAGAGATTCACCAGATTTTGTTGCATCAAGATTTGGAAATCAGCTAATTATTTTGACAGTGAAACTAAACCTCAAAACCATCCTACACTTCCTCCTTTGATTTCAGTTCTGTCACAGTGGTAAAATCCTTCTCAATTTAGCTCGAGCACTGATCCTGTTAATATGCAGAAGTTCAAAACTACTGACATGCAATTTGTGGCCGATGGCTGCAGAGATCATTTGCCATCACTGTAATGCCATCTTTTTTGCTTCTTAATTTGTCTTTCTTTCATCTTTCTCTGTTGCATCAGACAAGCACATCCTTATATTTTCAAGTTTTTTCACGTTTTATTTCATTTTACCTCATATTTCTTCACAGGTATTAAAATATTCCTTTATTCAAAGAAAATCTGTTGTTAGTCAGAATTACTGGCTTGTTAATTTTACAGAATGTCCTGCTACGCTTTCTTAACCTATATCAATTTTATTTAGAAGTAGTTCCTAGTAGGTTTATGCAGAGATTCCTCCATTCTCCTTCAGGGCTCTGAAGTACCCCTGTTTCCAAAGGGATGAAAAATCAAGCCCTTGATGTACCTGCCACACAGATCAGTGTTTTCTAATTGCACTCCCCTGGTTAGCTTTGCCTGTCTGCCCCTTGCTTGGGACAGACCTCTTTTGGGAAGGGACTTCTCTCCACCCTGGAGCATGACAAGGAGCAATCCTCAGGCTTGAGACGAGGGCTCCAGGGCTCTCTATAAGAACTGATAACAACACAGATAAATGACAGACACTTAGTACTGAATGAGACAAAATTGGGGGTTATTTCTTCTAGCAGTGGGTTCTTTCTGGTGCCTTTTTATATCCATTGCAACGTATGCAAGGATTTCATAAAATTATTGATAAAATGACTGCAGAGAGATCATAATAAAATATTGAAAGAAAGGGGAAAAGTCATATCTTTTCAACAATAAACCATTTTGTTCTCTTCAGTTCCTGTGATCTTCTGTACTTTTTTGGACTGAAAGTTCAGTTTAAGAAAGCCAGATGGTTCCTAACAAGCCCCCTCTTGTGAGTGGGTTTTTCAGGACTGCAAGGAAACTTGTCATCAGCTATGGTAGCCTGTCTGCTGACGCCGTGCTTTCCTTCCCCAGCAGTCATCTGCCTTGGCACTCTGGAATCCCAGGGGCCTCTCAGAGAGTTTATTGTCCCTGGTGACAAAAGCGTTCAGTTTACTCTTTTGGGTTGTGATGACATTGAGCTCACTGCCCCCTCTCTCCAAAATCTTTCAGAAAATTAAGTGTGCAACACACTGAATTCTAACAACCCAAGTTATAGTTAGACGCGTGGGTGGCTACCGACAATACGAACAACTCTTGCAGAAGCTGTTGTGCTGCACACAGCTTGCACTGAGGAACGTTGGCACTCCACCACAGGCAATACTAAAAAGACACAGGACCTCACTGGAACAGGTATTTTCCATCAGTTTAATACAGGCAGGATCCAACATTAAATCAAAATACCCAGCTGCCCAAAGCAAGTAGAGATACCAGTCACCCAACTGTGTCTCCTGGTAAAACAGAAAGGTGATTGCCCTGTGTTACCATTAACCTTGTTTTGGAAACAGGGCAATATTGTAATTTTTATGTTTAGGAAATGGAGAGCAAATCAAACATCTTATTTTGGGAAGTCTTCCCCTTCACAGGAATTGTTACTTAGCAGCTTATGAGTACACAATCATAGGGAGGAAAAACCCCTAACTTTTCCATACATTTTTAATGTTCTGTTTATGCTAAAATAAACTATTTTGTACTTATTTTCATTTCTGGCTTTGATGTATCTTTGAATCTATCTGGTTATTGGTTTGCTTTCCATGCCAAGAGAAGCTGTGCGTTGGGATGTGAGTCACGGCTGTGCGGCACGACAGAGGGAAGTAGGCTTCTCACCACTCCATCTGTCCTCAGGCAAACTGACCGCATAAGACTTGGTCCTTTTAGGTTCCACCTCTCATAAAGTCTGGAGCAGAAGAAACACTAAATATTTCTAAGTAAATAAGTGGCCAGGTCAAAGCTTGTAGCCTTTGGTCTTTTATTCATGTGAAAAAGAGCCGGTCAGTGGAAGGCAGGAAAACTAGGAGTAGTGAATGGGCTTATGTAATAATTAAACCTTTATGCTGCTTCTTAGCATTTTAAGGCTCATTTCTGTGAAATGCTTGATAGGAAGATAGGTGGAGGTTGAGGGGAACTTACAGCTTCTACATCTGTGCACTTGAAGGATGCCTCGCCTCCGCATGATGTGGTGCTCACAGTTATAAAAAGGTCTCTTCCCATCTTTCTGCTGAGGGAGTTGCAGCAATAAAAAACTCAAGTGACACAGAGGAGTCTCGGGTCTTTCCTTATAAATATATAATGATGTCTCTATTCCAAAAAGCTTGCAGCCCTACACAAGGATTACTGTATAGAGTCCCTCTGCCTTCAACAACAGTTCTCACTGTAGCGAGCCCTGTCTGTTACTGCCTGCTAAACCTGAGGGTAGGCATAAGTGAATGCAAAGCCTTATGTGGGTTTTATAACTGAAAGTCTTGACAGAAGAGATATTTATCAGAAGCTACCTAAAGAAAATACAGGACTTGTTTCTGTTGTATACATATACCAGCCAAGTCATCTATGCTAACATTGCATGAATGCGATGCATTTATTTTACAGTGCTTTATTATTAATGTAGAGGGTTTTATCTAACATTTTATTTTCCTGCTCCTTTCATCTGTTCTCTCTGTTGCAGCAAATGCTGACATTTAAAAATTGTGGTTCCTTTTTTATTTCTGGCTTTAGTTCCTCTAGAGCAGACTGAGTACTATATTTGAACAGTGTACATATCACATGTTAGTACATGGGGTTTTTTCCAACATTCTGGCAAGTAATTATGCCAACAATGTCTGCCTGGAATATGTAGAAATTGTGGACCACTAGTTGTGGATTATATTAATTTCTAACATTAATTTTACGTCATGGTATCTCCCCAACTTCAGCGAAGATACTCTGATTTTCCTCTCCAGCAACAGTATCGCATTCCTAATTAAAACTGTGGCTCTTTTAGGGTGAAGACACACAACTGAAGAATTCAAAGATCATTATTAAGCAAAACAATTCAGGATCTCAGGCAACTGGATGAGGTGTGAATCTTTAAGTGTCTTTAGTATCCATGTCTTTAAATCTGTAGTATCCAAAGGGCTCCAGTAAGTACTACTAGCCTGATTTCAAAGTGAGAAGGCAGAGCGCTCAGTCAGTGTTAAAGAACACAGTAATAGTTTGGGATGAAAGATACTATAAAAGTGCAAATGATTATTGTCTGTGTCATGGTGAGTAGAACTTTCCAGTATTGCATCAGCGTGATTATCCTGCCACTCCCCATCCACAAAGGAGAATAATCCTCCTTCAGTGCCAGCACATACACAATAGTCACATTCAGAGAGTATCTGAAACAATTTTAAACAATGATTTCCTCTTGATGTCTACGAAAAAAGACTTTCAACAACTGTAATGGATGAGAGAAGATAAGGTGATAGATTGTGGAACAGTATTAGGACTCACCTAAGCCTCAGCTTTATGATTCATGATCTTAACAGAATTGTGGAAATATTAATAATTGTTTATTGTTACTGCCATTCATTATTTTCTTTTTAGATGCTCCTCTGTGTAGTGCATTTGTTACTAGTCTATATACAACTCAGCACTGCAGTCACATCTATCAAACTGGTAATTTTTCTGTTAAGTTGGTTGTTATTAACCTCTCCCTGCCTTCCCTGTCTTTCACTGCTCTGTAAGTTTTCTTTTCTTCCCTGGGTTGGTCTCATTCTCAGGGGAAAAAACATACCTGCAAACAGCGTTAAGCATTTGTAGCACCACATTAAGTTACTTGTTTGTCTTTAAAGAGAAATCCACTCATGCTAGTTAAACAAAAAGGATGCAAGAGTAAAGTAAAATGTCGCTGTGATGTAGTAAAGTTTAATAATAGAATAATTAACAAATCATGTATTCTAAGGAGCATACACACAACAATTTGTCTTCCGTGGCAAATAAGGGAAGTTACTTGAAGGGAGATCTCAACTAGGATTTCAAAGGCAAAATTTTGAACAATTCTAAAAGGCTCCTTTTCATCTCATTTAGGAAATACAGACTTACAAATGTTTGGGGGAGGGGGTGGGGGATGTGTCATCCTCTATCCAAACTGTAATATCATTTTAATGACTACCAGTAAATATTTATCTAGGTATTTTCTAATGTTGGCAATTAGATACCCAGCTGGGTATAAAATTGTCAATTTAAAACATATTCAGAGCATCCTCTGTGTTTTAACTTAAGTATTTTTTTTGACAGTGCAAAACAATTGATCCCTAAAGAATAGGCTGGAGGAGCACCGAAAAGAACATACATAAAAAGATATTGCTTGTCTCACAACAGGACCATAAAAGCAATTTGTGCTAATGTGTTTTCTCTATTATAGCCTCTAATCATCCATCAGTTTTACACTAGATAAAAAAGAACCGGTGGAGGAATAGGTAGGTGGTGGGAAAAGCAGAAAGAGTTTTACGTGTCACTTGAATCTCCTCATGTTCTGGGCATCCCCAGGACCATGACATAAATTAGACAGTCTTCATGCCTGCTCTATTTCTGTGCGGTGTGTCAGCGGTCCCAAACCCTGTTGTAGCAGCCAAGAACAGCGGGAGCACTGTGATACGGCCCACACCTCTCTTCCGCAGCTCCCGGCTGCTGGGTAGAGAACAGCTGCCAGGTCATTGGCAGCAGCAGAGCCTTGGCTCTGAGGATATCTAGCTCCAATGACAAGTCATTTCAGCTTCCATCTGTGTGAGGGAACATGGACATACAAGTGTCGCAAAAATAGCCTTCCAGATCACAGCAACAGTTCTGATGTCCTCCTCACTCATGTGGAAAGTGTCTTTGTTCAGCAAAAGAAAAATGGAAGAGAGTAAATATTGTGGCATGCTCTGGCCACTGGTGAAGTTACTTTGTGCGGCACCAAAATAATTTAGAAATGTTCCAGAATTAATAGAAGATCCAATTACTGGAAAACCCATGGTGGTGCACTGCACAGACCTCAGAGAATTCATCATCCCTTTGCAGAAGCAGCGTGTGCATGGGCCCTCTCCCCATACTGTGAGGAATGGATGGCGAGGCAAAGGGAGTAGCAGTTGTGTGCATCAGTCCAGCCAGAAGCTTCTCTGCTGAGTAGAGTTATGGCAAGAGCCAACTGTGGAAATTAAAAGATTTCTGGCATCATCAGACCTGCTCTACTTGACTTTTCAGCGGTGCCTAAAAAGAACTGGTTTAGTTGAGGATGAAATGGACCCAGGGACCCATGGCTGAAGGGACACGTTCTAGCTGTGCAGTGCAGAGGTTGCCTGGGGAAAACGGGCACCTACCCTTAGCAGCACATCAGGAACATTGTGCGCCGTCTGGTGACTTGCGTCACATCCGCCTGATCAATCTACAGGTCAAACAGTGTTTCGCAATTAACACACCTCATGAGACGCACAAACTGAGGTTGCTGTGTGTGTGATGTGGTGGTAGCAGATGGCTGCCAGAGCCGCGCTAAGGTGGTGTCAGGAATGAAAGACAGGATCCCAACTGGTGTCCGAAGACAGCTTTTGTTTGGCAGGGCCTCGTTGGGACAGGACAGCGTGCTGCCGGGTCGCTGTGTCACCAGAGAGGCGGTGGACAGGGCTGGTGTGGGATGACGGCCTGACTCGCACCCAGGACCAGGCGCTGGCTGGAGAGAGCAGCGCGGCCTCCCCGCTGGGGAGCTGCTCTCTGCGGCCCGCATACCGCGGACACGCCCCTTGCCTGTTTCAGCAGCGCCAGCGCACGGCGTCACGCTTCAGTCAGGACCTGTCTGATCAAGGGGAAAAAGCAAGGATCGCGCTGGGGGCCTCTCCAGTCCCGAGGCGGGGGGAGCGGGAGGGAACAGGAGGGCGGGCCCCCTTCCCGGACTGGGTTAGTAGCACAAGCATGGCGGCTGCTCCGGCTCCGAAGTGAGCGGGGCCGAGCGCGCCCGAAGCCACCTCGCCGCCGCGACGGAGAAACCCGAGCGTTGCCGAAGCGGCCCGAAACCCGTTCGGCGCCGCGCGCCTCCCGGCCGAAGAGCCCCGAAGCGGCAGCGCCGAAGCGGCTCCCTGTGAGGGCGGGTTGCTTCCGAGCGGGCTCGAAGGCGGGGCCGCGGGGCCAGGCGCAGCCCGGCCGGATGTGAGCGGGCCCTTTCCTGTTCCCCGCAGTCCTCCTCCTCCTCCTCTCCGCCTTGGGTGGTGGCTGCAGCCTCGTCCCCGCTCCCAGGCACAGGGCGGAGGCGGCCGCGACCCGGTGCGGAGAGCGCCGCCGGCTCCCTCCTTGCGCGGCCCTCCCCGCCCCGCTCAGCAGCAGGACCCGCCGCCGCGGCGCAGCCCCGATGCAGGCCATCAAGTGTGTGGTGGTGGGCGACGGGTAAGTCTGAGGAACCCCGCGGCCGGACCCTCGCTGCAGGGAGCTCCGCCGCCTCCCCGGGGCAGGGGGGAGAGGAAAGGGTGTCCTCCCTCGGAGCGGGGGAGCGGCGCGGGCCGCACGGGCCCCGTCGCGAGTTGTGGGCGCCGTCGCCGCCCGGGCGCGGCCCTGCGGCCGCTGCGGGATATGGGGGTTCGCCGGGCCCGGGGGTGTCCGCGCCAAGGCGGCGGGGCGGGTGGGTGGGTGGCGGCCGCGGCTTCCTGGCGGCGGCGGGGGAGGGGAGGGAAGCGTGGGGCAAGGCGGTGGCTGCTGCGAGCAAATGGTGGCCGCCTCGGGAGCGGGGAGCGAGACTCCTGCGGGCTGTTCGTGGGCGGTGGGGCTCTCCGGTGCTGCCTTCCTTCCGAGCCGAGCCCCGCGCGGGAATGCGCTCCGGGGGTCGAGGCCCCGTTGGCGAACGCGGCTCTCGCTGCCCGGGTAGGGGAGGACGTGCGCCAGGCCGCTTCTCCAGGCGCTCTGTGGGGTTCCTGGCATCGCTGCCAGTCGCTCGGCACGCCGAAGTGTACTGAGGAAAAAACACGGTGCTTTTACCTGCCGAGGAATTCAGTGGAGGTTTGAAATGCTCTTTGTGAAAGCGGCGGGCTTGTGGCTGTGGATAAGCTTGATTTCTGACATCGGGGTCTCACAGTAAAACTAAGCCAGGCATGCTGAGCTCTGAGCAGCTCGAAGATGCTTGTGAGCATAGATGTGTCTGGCCGTGTAACCTCCTGTCTGAAGGAGGCTGATAAACCACTTAAAATACAGATCCTGAACGAAGGATCTTGCCAGGAAGGAACTGGTACCCCTACAGCATTCTAATACAGTGTTACTTGTGGGTGAAACAACTCGAGGACGCTGTTCAGAATTAACTCCCTGAGCTGGGCTGTTGGGTTTCAATTCAAGGAATGCTGGAACTGTGGTGGGGAAAGAGTTCGTGCCTTCGCTGCTCAAAAGCAGCGAGCTCTCCATGATGCTCTTCCCACCGACTCGGAGGCATTCTTTCTTTTACTGGATGTCAGAGCTCAGGGGAGCATCGCAGGCCAGCTGGAAAACAAGACTTGTCTTATGCAGTTCGAGAGGGTTTTTTTCCCCTTAGGAGAAACAAAAATCCCAGTGTAGGCTGAGCATAATTGGTATCACGGATAACTCCTCCTGATGACAGGGGAGCTAAGTGTAGCTGCATGGTCTTGCCACTGTCTGTAATGTCATGTGGTGGCTTAATTTTCAAGTTATTTGTGTGGTGGGTTTTTTTCAGATGTAGAATTCTTAAAAAGGCAGATAAATAGGGTTTAAAGATAAGACTACTCTGTGTAACAAGTTTTTTTTGACTTGCTGTGT
Organism: Porphyrio hochstetteri; assembly: GCA_020800305.1. NCBI lineage: Eukaryota > Metazoa > Chordata > Aves > Gruiformes > Rallidae > Porphyrio > Porphyrio hochstetteri. The sequence goes on from CM036920.1 coordinate 16,433,113, forward strand.
AAGATTTTGAGAAGTGTGAACATAAAAGTGGCATCGTAACACATGGAGACTTTTCCTACTAATTAGAAGTAATTCTTTGGTGCTGGATAGGATAACTATGGACAGTTAATATTGATTGTAAAACCAACAAATATAGGTTTATAGCCATTTTATTAAATTCAGCTGAACTGCGTTGTCTGTGTCTGCCATAAAGATGCATCATGTTTGGTTGGAGAGATAATTTCAGCCTGCTTCCTCCACTAGACTTGAGCGCAGCACGAGCTATATATACTGTTCAGTAATTCATTCCATTAGACTGTTTCTTTTCCTTATTTGCTTTGTAGACCAGGCAGCTTCTGAGTGTTTGTTGATCTCTATGTGGACAACAAAACTGGCGTAACTCTACTGGAGTTTTGTACTTATGTGTGAACAAGATGCAGTAGCTTGTTTTCCTTCCTCCTTAGTTAGAAATAAATGTCTCTTAAGGATCCCTTCAGCTGCCATTGCTCATTTTTGGTGGCTTTACATCGCTCTCTGCTCGATGTTTTAAAAAAAATGAGCTCCTGTGATTTCTCTGTGCTGCTGCTTCAAAGGTTCTGGCAATGTAGGTATGCTAGGAAGTGTGTTAGCTTGGCTGAGGTAAGGGTAAAGCCTCATGTTTCTATAAAGCAATATAAGTTAAAGATTTGCTTGTGTAATATAAGACTTGGGTATTGTTTTATGTAACCCCTGCAAAGATCTACTGGGAACAAAATAAACCTCCAGGAATATGTCAGCTTATTTTTTCTTAGTGTGTAAATGAATAGGCTGTTCCTCATACCTGACTCACGTTTGTTCTTAAAGCTTTGACTAGGCTCTGTTTGGACAACTAATTTGTCAAGAAAAACCTAGCACAACTAGTGTACATGCCATTGTATTTCCCCTCCCCTTCTATTTTCCTGTACTGTGAGGATTAGTTTTTTTTAATAAACAGCAACTGTTGCTTTGACAACTTGATGATACAGAGCAGGAGGAACGTGCAGGAGAGATGAAGAGCCCTCCACTTGAATAACTGCAAGAATGGCCGTTGATTGACACTTGAGGAAAAGCATTGGTGTTGGTTATTTTTAGCAGCTTTTGTTTTCATGCTGAAAAGGCAGCTGTTAAGTGGTATGAAATCTCCAGTGATGTTGGGTAGCGTTAGGGGAAGCTCTGTGTTTGGGAGAAACCATGGCTTAGACGCTGCAGGAATGGTCAAACTTGATGCTCTTCTGTAGGCATTCTTAAACTGTACAAATACTGTTAAGAACAAGAGTAGTAAATTAAGAGGCCCTGTTCAGAATTCTGCTTAATTAGAGACTTTGTTTGTTGAAACCACACTGGATTGGATTTGATAGCTTGTTGGGAAGGGGGGGTATAACTGGCTTACTGAGTGTAGTGCAGTGGTTGTAAGATGCTGAACACCTTGGATTTCTCCAGTGCAACCTGTAGAGAGCGAAGTGACTTGAAATGTAGTAACTTATGGTACTGAACTTTTAGAAGTTTAAAATACATAGCAGTATTGTAGGTGCTGAACAGAGTATTTGGGAGAGGGCGTGTCGTGGTGAGTAAAGCAGCTTATCTGTTGGAGATGTCTGTGACTAAACGGGCTACAGTGAAAATACTGAACTTTAGATCCGAGGATGGTACTAGAGAAATCTCAGCTGCTGTCTCATGTTTGAGTGAAGCCCTGGGCTGTTGTGCATCACGTCTGCCAGGGAGGTCCTTCATGTGGATCAGAGGAAGCAAGAAATGGTACAATGAAAGCTTTTTGTGAGGGCTGCCACCTGTTTGAAGATATCAGTGTGTCTGGAACCAAACCAGCCAGCACTTCTGCTGGCCTCCAGTATCATGCCTGCGAACGGGAACTAAATTCTCACAGTTAGTTTTTAGCTGTAGGAAAGCAGGAGACCCTCAACCATCGGTGCAGCTCCAGTGCCTTTGGAGTGAAAGAAACACTGGTGCAAGGCTTCCCAATGGGTTTGTCAGCATGTGGGGCATGACATGGCTCCCAGCAGCCCCAGCACAGTGTGGAAACATCACACAACTTGTTAGTGTGAGTAAGCCAGGAAGGAGAGGACACTGGTTGGTTTTCAGGAATTATTTAAATCCATTGATTCCTGGATGGCACCCGGAAGCAGTAAGGGACTGGGTGCTGTCTTTGTACATCTCCACTTACTGTTAAGTGGTTAAAAAGCAGGATTTCTGTAGGCCGTGTTTTTAATTGCAGTCAAATGTTAGTAGTTTCATTTATGTAATAGTGGGTGGACAGAGCTGTGATTAAGTAGTTGCTAGAAATCTTGTTATGACTAATCTTGGTTTGGTGTTATTTTAGTTTCTTAGTCGCAGCCTTTATGTGCAAGGGATTTGTATTTTGCCAAGCAGTTGGAATTCTCTTTAGGGGACTTGCTTTAATACAGAAGTTAGAAGTCAAAGAATAAAAGAAAGAATAATGGATAAAGTACTTAGAGGTTGTACTTTATTTATAAAGTGCACATTAGTGTTTATTTTTAAAACTGGGGACCATAAAGACCTGATTCATAGGGCAGTGAGCCAAAAGGCGAGGAAAGCAGGAAACCTGGATGGAGCAAGCCTGAAACAGGGCTGTGGAACGTGTTTTTTCTTGTTTCAGTGACTCTGGCTGAGGGGTGCTGCAGAAACACACTGCAGGCACTTCGAAGCCTGGAATGGAAGCTCTCCCCACCTCCTCCTCATGCTGGGCTGATTAGCCAGAGCAGGCTCACCAGTTTCAGTGCAGGGTGAGCAGAGCCTGGGTGCAGAGACGAGTTCTCGGTGGCTGCTGAAAATGTTGAGTTCAATATTAATTTGTTAGAAGCTTATATTACTTGTCATGAACTTCCTGGAAAAGGAAGCATCAGACCAAACAGGTTCTAGAAGCATGCTAACACGTTGTGTCTGCACCTCAAGAAGTTCCCCAAGGAATCTGGCTTTTGCTTCTCTCAGTACTTTGAAGGTTTTCACGTTTCTCCTTTGTAAGCTGGACCTGCCTGATGTTGGTTTGAATGCGCTGCAGCAGTATATTCAGACTGATCTGCCTGATGGCTTGGGGAGCTGAAATAGCAAGTGGCCCTTATGGGGGAGGCAGAGCAAAGAGCTTTCCTTGGCTCCTCATTCTGGATTGTTACAGAGTGAGTGCCAGGGCAAGAGATAAGATGGAATCTCTCCTTTTGACAGCTGTTAAATTAGTTTAGTGGTGTTCTCATACTGCTCCCTGATTCTCTCCAACAGAAGTTTCTGAGTGGTAAATCCCTTTCCTACTTTTGGGCACAAGTGTATCTCGAGCCTGTTGCTACAGGAAGATGGTCAGAGATTGTACTTATGAAGAATAGAATTGAATGCCCCCTTTGTTGTTGTTGTAGATTGGTAAGAGAGTGTGTGCTGGGAAAAAACCCACCCCACCCAACCTTCAGATGGGGCAAGGAGCTGATGTCTTGTATCCTTAGAAGCAGGTGTGCAAAGCAGTGTGGAAAACAGCATGATGTGACCAGAGAGTTGCAGCACGTGGGGTGTTACGCTAGGTGTCAGCTTGGAAACATAAAATTACAATTAAAAAATGGGCATGAAGGATAAAATCCTCGGTAGTTTAGAACACTGAAGCAACTCTGCCGTGGCTCAGGCATTGAGGTAGTGCCAGGTGCTGCAATCACACAACTTCTTGGGCTATGGCAGCATGGAGCTGCTTAAAGTGTAATGGAGAGAGTGTTACGGGTTGTATGCTGGAGCTTCTGGTTGTGACAAAGCTCACATCTACTTGACCTACCTTAAACCCTGAGTCACTGGGTAAGGCTGTTTGGTTAGTGCTGAGCGTTAAAGCATCTTAAATAACGTTTTGAATATGGGCTCTGTTAAGTGGAGGGACAGCCCAATCGAGAGAAGAAATGCAGTGATTTAAAAGATGCAGCGTAAAAGCCAGATGCAAGTGCCTCGAACTGCGTGTGGCTGGGGAGCCAGGAAGCCCTGGACTGAAGGTTGTTCCTGTGAGTTGTTTCGGGGTGTTTTTCTTCTGCAGAAGTTAAAGGATATAGGATCTTTTTAGCAGTAGCATTTGGTTCTCGGGTTGGGTTTGTGGTTTGGCCTTTCAGGTTTTTGGTTTTGGTATTTTTTTAAAATATTAACTGTAGTTCTAGACTAAAACTTCAGTGAGTTCCTTCAGCTTGTGAAAGATCTGGTTCAGGAGGCTCACAAGTCAAACCACATGCCAAGACTACACATGTACGTACAGCAAGGTTTCAAAGTTGCTGCAGATTGGCTTTGAGCGACTCCTTGTGCTGATAAAACATCTATAAGACATCTTGGTTTTCCTTGCATGGAAGTTTTGTGCTGGAGAAATGATCAGGAAGACTGTAAGGCTGTCTGGGCATTATGGCTTTGAGGAACTGGTTGCATGTCTCTGGAACATCTAAGAGTTACACACTAGAAGTGAGGAGCCAGCATGGGAACCAGTCTGCAGCGTCAGAAACACTCTTTGCAGAGTATTTTAAAAAAGAAATAGGGCCCAATTTAAAGTTTTCCAACCCTTTAGTTGAGACTGTAACAAAAATTCAATGGTGTAATTAATCAAATGTTTGACTCTAGATAAGATGTGGGGAGGAGGGAAGAGAAGGAAGGAGCTGCTTGCCAGAGTTTGGATGGAAACCTGGGAACAGAACCTTGTCCTGCCCTTGTTTAAGGCTGTTCAGAATTAGATTGGGGGGGGGGGGGGGGGGGGGGGCGGGGTTGGGAGGGTGTCTGGTGTGTAATATTGGAGTGCAATTTATCTGTAAATCCGTTCATGAGCTGTGTGAATCACTGCTGAATGCATGTTGGGAGTCATTTTGCAATAACAGTAAATATTGTGAGGATTATAATTGTGTTGGGTTTTTTCCTGAAATACTCGAAACTAACGCAGTGTTGACAAATTGCACTGTTCAAGGATTTTCAGAGTTTACATGGAAGCATACCATTTTCTGGGAAGGAGTTCTGGGTTTGTGGGAAGAGTACCTGGCAGTGCTATCCAGGAGCTTTTTATATTCCAAGGAGTTGGAATAAGGCAATCCTGATGAGTATTCAGTCAGGTGACTAGCAGATGTTAGTAGTCTTATTAATGCTTGTGGGTTGTTTTTGTCTCAAAATGAACACAGTTTGATAATTTACCACTTAAGAAAATGGATGTTTACATTAGGGGTGTGTTTGTTGCAGTCTTCAGGCTACAGTCCGCCAGCTTCCCTGCCCAGCAGTGGCTGCTGACACTCAGTTGTTCTTAGATGGTTGGGTGTTATCAGTGTTTTTCCCTAAAAGTACTGTTATTTCTCATTCAAGATGAACACTTTTTTACATGTGAACTTTCTCTTTTCACAGTGCTGTAGGTAAAACATGCCTACTCATCAGTTACACAACCAATGCGTTTCCTGGAGAATACATACCCACTGTGTAAGTACTTATAAATCCTCAGAACTCATTTATGTCGACTCCTGTGTGCGTATTCAGTTCCAGATTCCTTCCTGGAGTGGTTTGCAGCTTCATCTGAAGTGTTTGAGTTGTGTGTAAGGAGAAGCACGTGGGGCTTGGCACAGTCATACCTGTGCTTGTTCATGCACCATCCATCGGTGCCTCTGCTCGCTCGGCATAGCTTATTAGGGACTGATGTTTACCATCATCTTACCAGGGGCTGCTTTCTTTCAAAGTAATGTATTGTTTCTGTCTTTAATATGATTCATAATAAGTAGTCCTAAGGCTGACCAGCTTGTAAACATCAGAAGTAGCTGGGTTACAGGACTAGATGCTTTTTTGGTGGGGGGTTGTTCTCTTGTTCCTTCTAGTGCCGGCCCTGTGCTAAGCCAGCCACAGCTCAGTGGTTCCTCAGACATGACTCTGGGGATTCATTTATTTTGGTGCTTCCCATTTTCTTGCATGTAAGGATTTGTCAGTGTCCCTGTCAGGATAGTTCCCCTTCTGAGGCCTGTTGTGGGAGGTGTGCTATACACAAGCAGCTGCTCTGCCCTTATGGGACGTGTCTGTGGTTATTTGCCTATCTTACCTGTTCAGTATTGATGAGATTTTCAGATAACAAAGTACATCCTGATGTGATTTACAGATGATGTGATTTACCCTTCCCAGACCTTCCTGTCTTTACTCCCATTTCCTCTTTCTGGTCTTAAATTCAGACTTTTGCCTTACAGTATGCGACTGTTCCCAGTGAATGTACTTTAGCCTTAACAAGGCACTAAAACCTTTGCCCCAGCAGTAGTGATGAGACCAGGATATTTCATTGGAGGGGTTTCTGATTAGCAGGATTAATAAAGGGTTTTTTCCTTACTGTTTCATTAAGGCTTCCTTGGTTATTGCTTATGTATCTTCTGTTCTAAATCTTGCAAAGTGAGACAGATTAACTCGTTGAATGTCCCACTAAGACTGGAAAGTGCTGCCTAAGCACATCACTTGCTTTCCCGTGCTTACTGAGATTAACATGTCCTTCAGAAGAGCAGTGAAAAGATCACTTCTCAAACTGGACCAAGTCTGTTGTGCATTTTTTTTCCCCTTCAGTTCTATTTAAGGAACAACTGTACTGTTTCTGGGGAGCAGCAGAATGCAATAAAAATGTTTTTGTAGTGTTCCTAGTTGGGACTCTGTAGGAAAGTCCTTGGGTGCCCTATTTTACTGCGAGCTAATGCAGCTAACTCTGTTTTTTAGTTTCGACAACTACTCTGCCAATGTAATGGTTGATGGAAAACCAGTCAACCTGGGGCTGTGGGATACAGCTGGTCAAGAGGACTATGACAGACTACGTCCACTCTCCTACCCGCAAACAGTAAGAACCACACTGTGAAATGAGAAATCACTTGTACAGCTTTGCCTAACATCAAGGAGTTTTCTTTTTGAACACGTGGCCAACACTGTCACATCTGGAGTTGTGTTTATTAGGAACAGTGACTTGTTGGAAGCTACCTGCCTTCATCCTACGTAGCTGTAGTGTTATAACCTTTGATGCATGTACAGTTGTGCAGATGTTAAAATTTGCATGTGTGTGTATCTATGTGCTGATACATGTTGGCCTTGTGTAGCTGCAGCCTGAGAATCAAGTAGAATGCTTGATTTAAACCAAGAAGAAAATCCAAACCCCCCTTCTTCCCCTCCCCCAAACAAACCAAAAGAACCTCTCTGTACAGAGCCCCATCAGACTGTCATTGGCCTGCCTGCCAAAAGCAGGGTTTGTTTTGTTTCTGGCATGATGTTTGGCTGCAACCTGACACTGTCACTGCTAAGCACTTGATACTGTTCAGTCTCCTGAAGATGCTCCCACTGTGAGAGGTGGTGCTGAATGAAGATATTCTGGGTATTGACAGAGCCTGGGTCAGAGCTTTCCAGCATACTTAAGCTGGTGGCTATTTTATTACTTACGGTAGTTTGTGCTACAACATCAGCACAAATGTGCTTGTCTCCTGTGCTTCCAACTGGTTAAGTCCTGTCCCCATGCTGTGTCCTTCCTTGGAGAAGGACAGTGCTGGAGCAATCCGCTCTTCCCAGCGCGACGGCAGCTCCGGGTCACCTTGGTGGAGACCGGTGTCCTGGTCTCTTCAGAGCAGCTGCTTCCATCCGCTGGAGCTGTGCCTTAAGTAACGAAAGGTTGTAATTTGCAGGTGGTTTTGGTGTTGATTACTGTTGTTAACTGTCAAATACATTCAATGCTAATAACTTGAAATGCAAAATTGTTCCAGTTACTCTACAGCGTAACTGTTCTCTTGAATGCTGTGTATCTTCCCTAAGGAACGCTGGTGCTTGTTGTTGTTGTAAACTGTCTTAATTCACAGTTTTCCTCAATTCACTGCTCACTAACTCTCACAGTTAGGCTTCCCCATCAGTTAGGATACCCAAGATGGATACAGACTGGCTGTTGTAGGCACCTCTAGTAGAAATGACAGAAGTATCTGCCTTTTCTAGGGAGGGAGACAATGGAAAGCTGTCTTTCGCTAATCTTTAGATATTTATAGGATACTTAGGAGAACATAAGCTTTGCTTAAGTTGTAAAAATATTTTCAAAAAAGTGTCCCAAGGTAGAAAAAAGTATGTTGAAAGATCACTTGATAGTGTGAGAGCCTGTAAGGGAGAGTAATGTTCCTCCCTTGTGACAGAGGGACAGAACGTGTGTGTCTTCAGCCTGCTGAAATAGCTGTGGCTTCTGAAACACTGCAGGAGAGTTCTGTGTCAGTCTCAGCACACCCGTGGGGAAACATGTCTTCTGTACCAGCATGTGTAACTGTTAAGTAAAGGTTTGAAGTGCTTTTAGTTATTTTGGATTGTGTTTAACAGCAGAAGACGAACCAGGGTGGTAAGTCCTGGACTTCTTATGAAGCAGTCTTGGGATTTTAGCCTTGTGCCATGTGTAGATTCATCACCATTTAAGGGACAAAAACCCCATGAAATTATCTGCCATCCAGCAGTTTGAGAGTTAACAACTTCAAACACAGAACCTTGCTGTAGGGGATGCATTGATTTGCCTTTCTTCCTTGCCCATCTTTTCTTTTTTTTTCCTTAAAATACCCAGGAAGGCAATACCTTCTCCTGAGTGTATCTGAAATCTGCCAGGGTTTAAGAATATTTGGGGAAGGAAGAAACTGGGACAGAAAGGGTTGTTTCCTCAGGAGACCCACCCAAAAGTTAGGAGGATGCTTTTCATAGAGGTTTTCCCTTGCAAGTCTCCCCTGACACTGCAGCCAGATGTTTACAGGTTTGTGGGAAGTCTGGTGGTCTGTTCTGGGGGCAGGTAGCTGGCAGAGTCTCTCTCTGAAGAGGAAGAGCCATGGGTAAATATTTGTGAGCACAAATCGCTGCCTGAGAGAACATTCTCCCTTAAACCCATTTTAGGGAGTAACTTTATCTCCTACTGTTACTAGGTCGGAGGGACCAATGGTAAGAATCTATCTTCCAGTCTGACAGATCAACCCATTGCCGTATGTAAAACTTCAAGTAAACTTCAGTTCCAAGTCCTGTCGTCTTGTCCTGCTTACCGTAGTGATAAATTGGCCCCTATTTTTTAAACAACTGCTTTTCTTGGAACTACTGATCGCTGGATCTGAGCTGTTACCAAATCTCTTTATATGAGTTGCGAAGACTAAACCATTCTTGGGAATAAATAGCTTTTCCTCCTCCTTACTAAGATTGGTAGCATGCAAGGCACCTGAAATCTTCAAATAATTCCTTGTGGTTACACCCAATCTTTAAAATTATTATTATTTTTTAATCTCTGGAGTTAGTAAAGGAGAGAGTCTGCATAACATGCAGAACCCAGTCACCACAAACCCACAGAATTGGAAATCAGAAGTAGTGGCCATAGTATCACACTGTTCGTGTTGTTTCTTTCTTCTCCTGGGACGCTGCTATGGAAACTCGTTGGGTGATGCATGGACAACGGGGTTGCAAGTGCTTAGCAGTGCAGATGTCAGATGCTGACCTAACAAAATGCCTTGACATGCAGCACAATCAACTAACACTCTGAAATGCCTGATTCTTTAACACATTTGATACCAGAATAAGTGTGGCTGCCAAGGTAGGTTGGGGGACCCTGGGCTTGTTTGGGAGATGCTTACTGAGTTTTGGGCCATACAGCCAGAGCACAGTCGTCCTTGGTTAGACTGTGGAAATCAATGTTGTGATTATTCTGGATGTGTGTAGGCAGTGTGTTGTGTGTGGAGCTCACTTTGAGGTGTGTACTGTGTGGCAGTTAGTGTAAGCTTTAGCTCTCAAATGTTTTTACCTGCTCTTAGAATCTGCAATTGAAAAGCAAAAGTGAGATGTGCAAGATCCCTGAAAACATCCCCGTTCCTCTGCTTCCTCATAACTTAGGAAGGGACAGAGGGATCTCTGAGGTTTTTAATACCCTGCTTGGCCCAAATTTGGTTATAGGGAAATCCTGAAGTGTTTTTACCAATGTTCAGTAGCAGTGACAGCTCTAAAAGATTCTTCTAACTTGGATAATTGTATAAATGATCATTGCATGAGTTTTTATTTCATATTGTGCATTTGCAACTTAAGAATGCTTTACAGCAGTGTATTTATTGTGTATTTGTAGTCAAAATATTTGTGTCAGCAGTTAACACTTCCCAGCATCCTATATTTGATGAGTTACATGTCTTTTAAGGCTAAAATCACTTAGAGGTGCACAAGAGCATCCCCCCAGTTCAGAAGCCAGTCTGATGACTTCCTCACTCCCTGTGTCTGTCAGGGTCTGAAGTGGGGTGCTTTGCTTTTGCAAACAAGTGACATGGAGGGGAAAAAGCTCGTGATGTGACAGTACTGGTGTCTGGGTTGCTGGCTACTGCAACAGCTGATTATAAACTTGACTACAATCTCATTGTCGTTTGGCCCTTTGTGTCTGCTTGGGGCTGCCTGGGAATGGATTTCCCCGGGGAGAGCTGCCTGCTGCAGCAGGTGACCCTGTGATACAGGTGCCGGTGGTACCGGCCTTTTCATGGCGTGTTACAGCCATGCTGACTCCTGTCCATTTGTTTTGTAGGATGTCTTCTTAATCTGCTTTTCCCTCGTGAGCCCTGCTTCCTTTGAAAATGTCCGTGCTAAGGTAGGTGCAAGCTGCTCTCGTGTTTTCTCAGTGTTCAGTGTGCCATTCGCTTCGTAGCAGTGGCTGGGAGTAGGGGACTATAGGGGTTTTTCCTCCTAATTTATTTTTGGCTGGCAGTGTGCGTTGTAGTTTGAAAAGGCAGAAATCCATTTCCCTAACTTGTAGGTCATGGGAAGTTAAGGGCAGGCAAAGCACTCCAAGGACACGTTGTTCCTCCACGCATTGATGGGGTAGTGGTAGCTGGAGAGTGTTCAGCCAGCAGCACGGTGCTGGGACACTACAGCAGGAACTTGCCTCTTAATGGAAATTAAAGGAGTGCAGAGTGGGGTTTTCTGGTATGTGGAGAAAATACAGCCCTAAGAGAGGGTGAGCTTCTGAGGTGTATGGAGATACCTGTTTGCGGAGACTGGTGATGGGCAGCATGCAATTCAATATGAATTTTAGGTGAAGCCATTTATTGGGTGAAATCACACAGATTATAGACATTTGTTACTGCAAACATGGCAAGCTAAAAAAACTGCTGACTGTTTACATACACTGTTCACACTGCACTGATTGGTTAGTGATTATAATGAGTTCTGATAAACAGATCTTATGCCTAAAAGCATCCGCACGCTTGCTGTTTGGCCATCTTATGGCTGGTTCTTGACATGTTCCGTTACTTCCAAGTACCTTCCCATAACTTCTTGGTGTAGGGCAGCCTGTACCCCTGTCATCGAGGCCGCTGTGTTTTGAGAATGTGATGATTAAGATCCTCTCAGCATGAGTAACTTTTCCTGTCCCATGGGAACAGGAGGATATTGTCAGGGCCTATGTCTTTAGTGAAGAGAGCTAGGCTGCCGGCAGGCCTGCTGCCTTCCCCGACACCTGTTGGCTTCAGTAAAGATGTTTTGTAACCCCTTAAGGGTCTTACGTTCTGCCCTTCACTCCCAGACTGACACTCGGGGTGTTGTGAGGGACTGTGAGCCTTTCAGTCCTGAAGTTTGAGACCCTCTGTGGAAATCTGCCCCCCCCAACCTACACCTCTTTCTCTTTGCAGTGGTACCCAGAGGTGCGGCACCACTGCCCCAACACCCCCATCATCTTAGTGGGGACCAAACTCGATCTCCGGGATGATAAGGACACTATTGAGAAACTGAAGGAGAAGAAGCTGACTCCTATCACCTACCCCCAGGGCCTTGCCATGGCAAAAGAGATCGGTAGGATGGCAGTGGGGCTATTGTTGGCCTGATCTAAATCCTGTTTCTGGGAGATGAGGCACCTGAAGTAAAAGATGTGCCTGGCATTTCTCCTGGAGTTCTCTGCAGGTGTAAAAGCCACTCTCTATTCACCTTTTTGCTTTCCCCAGGTGCAGTGAAATACCTAGAATGCTCGGCACTTACGCAGCGAGGCCTCAAGACAGTGTTCGATGAAGCTATTCGAGCAGTTCTGTGCCCCCCGCCTGTAAAGAAGAGGAAGAGAAAATGTCTGCTGCTGTAAATGTTGCCCTCCCCCTCCCAGTCCAAGCCCTGTGCTTGTCTTTAGAACAATGGAGCATTCACACTCAATGCCAAGTTTTCCTGTTATAAATTAGCTCTCTTCCATAAATTCTTGAACCAATCAACAATTTCATGGTTCCCTTTTGTTTAAATCTCAAAGTTACCTTTAATTCTTCTAAAAGCAAACTCCTGAAACGACAAACCTATGTAAAGCCTTATTTTTAAAATCCTATTCTTGCTCAATTAAGTGTTGCCAAACTATCTGCCGAACTAAGTTGCATTGCTGTGCTACGGACACTAAGCTCTAACCTGTTTTTTAAAAGATCCTTCTTGAAGATGACTCTAATTTCTGGTAGGAAATGCAAAAACACTTTCTAGTTTTTCACAGTAAGTAACAGTATCATTAGCAAGATGCCACACTCCAACCTGTTTCACTATTCCATGTTTCCTCGACCCACGGTCACTGCGTAGCATTGTATATTGAACCTAAACCTCTGACAACGACTGACACCCGCGAGTCACAGTGTAAAATGCTTTATCGTTGGTAAGGGCTTGGTTGCAATCTAGTTCCTGCTGCTGTGATTTACAAATTAAGTAACTGTTCTTACTGAAGTGTATCTAGTCCTTCTGACAGCACCGTATGGCCATGGATACGAGGAGTAGGGCCAGGCAGTATTTAACACTGTACGGATGACTGACACTACACTGCCAGGGTAGCACAGGCTCAAACCAGCTGCTGCTGCCCAGAGGTGGCGCAGGGAGAGGTTGGTGTTCACAGGGAAATTCCTTGGGCTTTCAGGCGGGGCATTCACTGAGGTACAACTCTCAAACAGTCATTCCCACAACTGTTCTGTAGTAAATGCTTTTCTTGTAGAACCTTTTTCTTACTGAACAATATAACCTGTATTTTAAAACTTTTCTGCTGGTATAAATTTTGCTTTTTTCTTTTTTTGGTAGACTGTGCGAGCATATCCTCCTTCCTTTCCTGTTATTGCTGATCCATTATGTTACATGCTTTCTGAGGAGCTTTTAGTCTATTAACTAGGTGTAAAAATCATGTGAAGCAGCTCTACACATTTTAGTAATTTTTGTATTTTAAAAACAAACCTCTGGAAAGGTTCCTTATAAACATCACTATTGCCAGCTGTCCCACCAGTGTAACATGACTAATGCAGACAAGTGTTCTTGATGTCACTACTTGTGCGCGTGCAGCATAGATTGAGTACCGGTAACTTGGGTCTGTGAGGTTCTGTAATTAGTGCTAATGTTCTGTATGTCCCCAGCAGACAGGAATCCGATGGTGAACGACACCCTCTCAACCACTAAAGCAGAATTTAAAAAATACAAGTTGCAAAATTGTGAAGTTTTTACATTGATGCAATTAGCATTATGTTTTGCATGTACGACTTAATAAATCCTTGAATCACATGTTTGCATTCTCATTCTTGGACTGCTGCTGGTGCTGTTCTCTCCTCAGGTGTGCGTGCTGCCCCCAGGTTTCTCCAGCGATGCTCTGATGGTAAGACCCAGAACTGAACATGGTGCTTGGCAACTTCTCTTCAGCAGCTTTGTGGTGGTATCTGCATCACTGCTCACTCCTGACAATGGGGGGAGGCAGAAATTGGCATCGCTACTGCATGCAAGCCTGAGTGGCTCTGCTGCAGGGTTGGAGAGAAGGAAGCCCCCCGGGGCTTTCACCACTGCTGTTCACTTGGGCCCAGCTCTTCCCACAGGTACAAACCCAACCCTTCTGCCTCACCCCCAGCACACCCCAACACTGTGAGAGGGGAGAGAGCACATTTTATTTCATCTCCATATTATGTATCACAGCAAGAACATCCACATGTTGTTCTCAACCACAGGATAAGACTTCATTCTATCCCTTGTTTAAAGAAGAAATGCTGCTGAGCCTTAAAAAAAACCCCAAACAACCTAAAACAGTTAAATTAATTACACACCAGAAATAAGGATTTGACTTCTTTAAAAATCAGTACAACTGGTTCTATGTTCTTGGCTGCAGCTGCCCAATGCTGAGGGGTAGAGCCAGCACCTAAACAAGGGCAGGGCATGAAAAACTTTACCCCCTCCCCCCCAGCCTCCACATTAAGCCAGCCCAGTATTAGTTTAGTTTAAAACCAGTAAAAGTAGTCACGTAGATCAACAGGTAGGAAAGACAGGCAGATGATAGAATATTGCACGTGTGAATCTCCAAGCAGCATTTACCCCCCACACCAAGGACCACCCCAAGGTGCAATCACTCACCCGGGGCTGAGGAAGACCAGCATGGGAGGGGCCTGTCCCCCACTGCAGCCCCTTCACTTACCCATCTCCTCACGCACTGCAGCAGGTCTGTCCCAGCACTCCCCTCGCCCTTGGTGACAGCGTAGCAGAACAGCTTTTTTAAAATCACTTTTTTCCTTCCCAGGGCTGGGAGGGGTCTGCTCACCCCCCAGGCTGGGCTGGGCTCACACTCCCTCGGGGCAAGGCTGCACCAGGTCCCTCCGCTCTCCTACCTGCCTGAGCCAGGCCACGTCCTGCCATTCCCTCTTTGGAAGAGCTCAACCTTGCGCATAAACGCAGCAGCTGTGCTTCCGCCAGCAGCCTGGCACTCGAGGTCGCTGCAGCGGCACGGTGGGCTCAGACCCTCATTTATTGTATGCAATGTGAGAACAGTACTGAAATCCACTCGGGTGTGAAAGCAGGAGGGTTCCTGAATACTTGAAACCTGCAATAAAAACCCCACACCTCGTCCTCCAGCTGTGGTTACACCGCGTGGGTGTTGTTACATTCCCGTGTTTGACAAGAAATACACGATCCATGTTCCTGAGACAAACTGTTCAGAGCTTTGAGCACAACATCTGGCATGTGGTCTGTTATCATCTTGGGACTTATTAAAATGCTGCTGAAGACCGTCTCGTTTGACCATCGCGCTGAGTATTTAATGTCTGAAGAGCACAACCTGGAACCAAGAGGAAACACCCATAGAGCAGCTCAGCCTGTCGGAGCTGCTGCTCCGCCCCCAGACAAGCTGGACACGCCTCACAGCAGCCCCTTCCCCCAGCAGGACGTGCTCCCCATGCCACAGTGCTGCGCCTCAGCTGGGAGCACTGCTGTTCCCTGGCCCTCGTTACCTCCTTGTGTCACTGTCAAGGCACAGTCAGTCTGCTCAAAGCAGCAGAATCAGTGCTGGGCAGAGGAGGGTGAGGGCTTCAGCACTGTACCTCCACTGAGTTAACACCAAATATAGGGGAGAAGCCTCAGCAGGACACCAGCCATGAGATTTAATGCTGGCCCACAAGCACAACCAGAGATTTTGAAGCAGCAGATGAGCTGCAGAGCTGGAAACATGTACTCTGAAAGGCAGAGGGGCCTTTAAGCAGACTTCAGGAAGAGAGCAGTACTCATTATCCTACTTACCGCCTCGAGCTGGATTCTTCTACAATATGGATGATCTTTCCAGGAAGATAGAGGCGAGGATACTGAGGCGGCGAGTTCAGGTGTGGCTCATCCTCAAGCGCATGGTATGAGGGCGACCGATGGACCATCAAACTCTCCTCAGCCAGCAGGGGCTGGGTGAGGGCATCTTCATTCCTGCCGTCCAGCTCCGTTGGGAAGTTATCCGGATCTCCTCCAAATACTTCGTACCAACACCCACGCAGCAAGATCTGGTACTGAGTTCAGCAAGAACAGCAGTCAACCTGAGGGCTGACATCTCCTCACATAACTCATTCTAGTTGTGAGCTTGCACACGTCATCTGAAATGATGACTATCAGCTCACAAATGACTCTGAGCAGGTGCTCCCCAAACCTCAATCTGGTAACATTTCCACACCAAATTTCCCACACCCCCATGTATCCAGCTCCCCGATACCCATCCCAAGCCACCACTAACACTACAGAAAACCTTACCATCTTTCCCAGCTGAATTATTCTGTGCAGATTCTGCTCTGCAGACTGAAGTTTCCTTGCACCTGTAACTCCAAACTGTCCATTATCTTACTCTGCATTCACAATGTCACCCAGGCCCTCCACAAGACTCCTGATCCTGGGACTAAGTGTACCCGCGTATCATCTTGCCTGACACCACACTGCAAAACCCAGTTTCCTTTATCAGCAGAACCAGAAAACAGGTCTCAGATGTTGTGCACCAGTATTTTCCAGTTCTTTTGAATCTTACCTTCCCACAAGACAGCTTTACAGGATAAGGGACTAACACAGAGGTCACCAAACTAAAACCAAACCCTTTTGTTCCAAAACACCATCATAACTCTGACCACTGAGATTTGAAATACACCCCCACATTGTCACTTCACTGAGGGCTTAACCCAGCTAACAATCCCACAGACACTTAACCAGAAGTGTTTAGCTACCTTGGGTCTGTTGCAGTTTGCCACAATTCTCACTATTCTCCTCTTTAAATCCTCCATGTTGGGCATGCTTAACCTGTGCAAACACAGAGAGGACACAGTAAAGCAAAGCCACCTATTCTCTGCAATCTGACACACCCCCGACAGAAGGATATAAAAGTATTTCCATCTCACCTTGCCACAAGGTCCTTTCCAACAATGACTGAAACAATGAAG
Organism: Porphyrio hochstetteri; assembly: GCA_020800305.1. Taxonomy (NCBI): domain Eukaryota; kingdom Metazoa; phylum Chordata; class Aves; order Gruiformes; family Rallidae; genus Porphyrio; species Porphyrio hochstetteri. The sequence goes on from CM036920.1 coordinate 16,449,744, forward strand.
TGCTTAGTGTAATCTGCAAGTGATTTGCTTTAAAAAGAGGAGGACAGGCTTTAGATTCACTGAAGAGACAGACACAATTCAGCTTTATGCTCGTTATCACCCCATAAAAACACAAACACATGGAACAGCAGCAGCATTTGCAGCCAGCTCTTCAGCAGGTCTTCAGACCACTCACTACCCATGACAGAATGATTTCAGTGCTGATGATCATGGGATGTGTAGGTGCCACAAACAGGCCAAGCAAGACTACTCAGGCAGCATCTGATTCTGAACTCTGGTCATGGCATCAGACAGAATTCACTGTATTTCACTCTGCAACATTCCCCCAGGAACTCGACTGTAACTCCATATGGAGCAAATCTAACTCTAGTGGAGAATGTATCAACAAACTTAGAGTCAAGCCCACAGTTATCATCTAACCTCATCCATCAACTACCCTGAGGATTTTTACACCTTAGACACAGCACACAGTAGCAGAAGCCTCTTACCTTAGAAGCCCTCCTGGAGGAGAGAAGGCATAGCACCGTAACGTCGGGAAAGAGTTCCTGAGCATGATGGCCAAAATAGAAGCTGTTCCACCCCCCAAACTGTGACCAACTACCACGAGTTTGTATTCCTACAGACAGGAGGAGAAGACTGAAGCACAGACAGACCCAGAAAAAGCTCTATGTAATTGTTCCAGCAAAGCAAATCATTCCTAAGGTAACTTACTGGAGCAATTGTGAAGGCCTGGTTTAAAATTCCATCATTTATTAGCTTGCGATAGATGTAACTTGCAGCTTGAGTTATCCCCTGCAAGACAGCATCTACAGTTAGAAGGGTAGAGCTCATCTGACATGTCTGTGCTACACGTGTAGCACACAACACCATCACAGAACAACTTCCTTTCTGGAAAGCTGGTTGTCTCTGTTAACACACTCCTGACAGGAGTCTAGCTGTAACCAGGGGATAACCCTGGGTAAAAACTTTTCAGAAGAGTTAATTAAAGGGCACGAAGTCTGACAAGAGGATTACAAATTCTACCTTGCAGTTCCAGAGGCAGGGTTTGATGCGACAACCAAGTCACTGAAATAATTTGTGCAAGCCACCTCACAAGGAGAACACTCTTCAGCTTAACTAAGGGATCCCAGGAGCTTACAGCTTCCTGACTGCCGAGCGGAGTTACAAACAGGCACCGACTGCACACACCTTATGCACAAAGCCATTCTCCAGAACATCCTCCAGCGTCAGGTCCTCACAGTCTGCTGACAGATCAGTGAGAATGTCCTGCAAACAAGACAGCTCCTGTCAGATGGTTCGTGCTCTGCTGCTCAGCTCTGTCACCAGCACATCAACATGCCAACTGCCAAGCACATGAGCCACACAACACCCACCAGGAACCACCACCTGCCCAACAGAACCACAGAATCATAGGGGTTGGAAGGGACCTCAAGAGCTCATGGGGTCCAACCCCCTGCCAAAGCAGGAGGGCTCACACCTTAAGTCTTATACCTCCTGAGTTATTTTTATGCGTGGAGGCATAACAATTTTCTCTACTCCTAGACACCAGGAGTTCACCCGTTTCTGTACAGATCATTACTTCTATAAGATGGACAATACCTCAAAAGACAAAGTTCCTCTCACTGCAACCACAATAGCTTCTTTTTTGTGATCCAAAGCAACAAAAAATGGAATCTCGTAGATCTGGAAGGGGGAAAATGTCATCAGTAGGCATCAACTTTCTGTAGGTAAGCATTTGCTCTCCCCTCCTGAAAGCTCTTGCTGAGCTCTCCACTGTTTTATGTAAAGAAGCTGAATTACTTTCTCATCAAGTCATTAAGTGCCTTTTTGTGCAATATTGAGGCAGATTTAAGTGAAGGGGTTTGTGTCTGTTCCTCCAGCTTCGGAAATAAAACCAGAACTGACTGTTTCAGGTCCTGCTTTTGTTTGGCTCTGCATGTGGCACTGAGGGCAAAGCAGAAACTTCACCCCTTGCTTTCACTGAATCACAAAGGTTTGTGGCTGGATGCCTGTCCAGGTTTTACCTTGTTGTGAAAACTGATATGAATGAAGTCTCTGTACTGCAGTCCTGTTATCTTTAGGATGGATCCGAAGTGAAAGTTGTGCCGGTCGCTGCCAGTTATATCAGAATCTGTTGGTCTGCTTCTGCAACTAACAAACACAGAAGAGAGAAACTTTCATGTTCCTATTTTTTAGGTTTCCTTTCAAGGAATCAAAAGCTTTTCCCTCTCTTTTTTTTCCCCCCAGTAATACCAGTAGTCTGATACACGATGTTTCCTCTGCCCACAAGCCTGGATTTGCCCACACATGTGAGGACTGGCAAATACAGCACTGCCACAGGACAGTGGGCAGAGCAAACCATGCAGCAAGAACAGAGCTCTGAAGGCTACAGGCCAACGACAGAAAATACAAACAAGCAAAAAGGAAATTCAATATAAAGTCTGTACAGCAGGCTTCTCTCCTGTTTCATCCACTGCACTGTGGGGTAATACCTTCCCAAGTCATTTATATTTCATGCTGTTAATTGTGAAAGTCACAGTTACAGTCGCAAGTGTCGGCTGTCTCTCAGACACACGGTACCCTGACACTGCGCACACCCCAATACTGACTGTCCACATTTATCTTAGTACAGGGGGCAAAGGGAATAAAACAGAGGCTGGAGGGACAGGTAGCTGGCTAATTCCTTTAAGGCAGGGACAGCTGTTGATACTCTTATTTCTATACACACAGGTGTGCCCAAAAAGTCACTCTAAAAAGCCTCATGTTAAACCATGTTTGTTTGCATTCCAATCCTTCCTTTGTCTTTTTCCCAGGTTAATTTTCTTTCTCTCAATCACAAACTGAAGGAAAAACAGCTAATCTGTTTCTGAGGGTGGTCTGTGAAAGATTACCAGTCAGGCTCACCTACTCCCAAGAGTGATATCATTTATTGCAACAGAAATACTGCTACTGGAACTCCTGCACTTCCAATGCTAGTTAAACAGAAGGGAGTGAAGGGGTTTTAAGCTCTTGATCAAAAACCTACCAGTCACCACCGAGCTTACAGAGTGCAGTAAAGGGGTTGGTGTATATGTAGTAGGGCCAGCCATAAGCAGCTGCAGCAAACAGCATGTAGTGAGCAGCATTCTCCAGTTCAACGTCCAGATCATCTGTCTGAAAGGCACAAGGGAAGAAATAGGAGGAGGGAGAGTAAAAAAGGTGTGTCAGGCAGCCCCAGAACAACACCCACACACAGATGAGGGAAAATCAAGGCATGATAAAGTGCACACTGTCCAAAAGGAAAACCCTGAGGTCTAAGAGGAACTAAAAATAGCCACTCTTCTTCTAGGAAAAAGCCTGTGCTTATTTACAGAGCTACACAGCTCAAGGATCAGTTTCTTACAATACTTAAGCACTGAGAAGCTCAATTCCAAACCACCATTCCCTCCAAACAGGTTACTTAAGGATGTCAGAGGAATGGCTGAAGTAGCCAAGACGTAGCAGGTCTCTCTGGTAAAGCTTTTCAAAGCCTGACCTTATCAGACTGCCTGGATTCAGAAGGTAGTTGGCAGAAATGCATAGAACACAGACAAAAGAAGGTAAAACAATTTACAAGGGCATTTTTCTATATGAGACAAGCAAAAACTAACCAGCCAACTCTAACCCATCATCTGCAAGCATTTAAAAGACGCTTTTTTTGCCCTGTGCCTTGTCTGGGGATTTGCAGCAGCCACACTTTAAACAGACCACCATACTACAAGACTGGCTTTTCAGCTCTACACAACAGTGCTAAATATTAATTTCTCCTCTGTTCCCCTCCTCTCCCAGCTCTTCAACAACGACCAAATCTCCTACATGGTTCCTTTCTGTGCTTAATTCTCCATTCATACACTAATTCTACTTATGCAAACACAGACAAAGGTTTAACTGCAAACTCATCATGACATTTTCATTGCATTTATAAATAATTCAAATAGCTGGGAACTTTTATAGCTGTGTTTAATTTGTTTAAAATTAAAAACCAAATCCCCCTTGCACAAAGAGCCACAGTTGGATTTGCTCTGGCACCATCTCCCAGAGTAACTGCACCAGGGGCTGCAACGACCCCGTCTTACCGCAGCGGACGATGGAGAATGACACAGGACTTCTTCAGGCTCTTTGGGGCAACTTTCCATTTTGTCTTGCTCTTGGTGGAGCAGGGTCAAACCAGCTGCTATGTCACTTGGCACCAGGTCAGTGTCCTGTACAAGGAAAGGAGAAAGAGTGCTTAAAAACACTCCACACCTCAATGCAACACAACCCTCTCATCAGAAAAGCGTCCAGGGCGTTGGGTTGTTGTCAGTTGATATAAACACGCTGCACTCAGACCATGGGTGCTGGGGAAACGGGTCACAGCAGCAGCTAAACCTCCCACCCCTGAGTGGTTTGCTCAGTAAGACCCATGACAGTTCCACACACAACCAAAGACCCCACGACGACCTGCTCAGCCATATGGCAAATAATAACCCAGACATTATTGATCGCTGTTCTACATCACTGTGCCCTCTACCAAGAGCAACTAAGGAGGATTTTACACAAGAGAAGGCTGAAGGGGATTTACTCAACTACCCAGAGCAGCCACCCCTCCCTGACTTACACCCTTTCCATATGAGACTAGCAAAAACCAATCAGCCAACTCTAACCCATCATCTGCAAGCATTTAAAAGATGCTTTTTTAGCTTCTTGTCTTGTCTGGGTATTTGCAGCAGCCACACTTTAAACAGACCACAAGGAGTAGGCTGTAGCTAGAAATCAGCATGTCCAAGTATGCTCAATAAACAAGAAACACCTGTCTTGAAACCATGAATGGATTTCAAACCCAACACTGAACTACAACTGCCCAAGCAGCAGGTGACATCAATTTAAGCTAAATGGTCTACATGCTGACTCCAGTTTGGGAGAGGGTCTCTGTTTCCAAAAAGCAACTCCAAAAAGCAACTCCCTACATGTGCACAGTCCGGTCTGGTACATGCTCAGCAGTGGGAAAACTGCCTTAAGACACCACAGGGTTTGTTTTTTCAATACTCAGAACGCAGTTGGATTCCTTGCTACAGGTATGACTTTTTACTCATCATCAGGAGGAAAAAATGCCTGGATCCTCATGTACTGAGGTACAGAAACTCACCCTAACTAGGTACCCACCTAAGGAGAAAGAGCACCATTTTTTCACAGCGCTTCATGCTTGTGAATGGAGAGAAAGCTTTGCAAAAGGGAGGGACAAAATCAGGGCTGTACACCTGCTACAAGAATCACCCTTAGCTCTGAAGCTGGCACATTCAAGAACTGATTTCAAGGCACAGGGTGGCAGGGAGTTCTGGCTGAACAGAGGTACATGTGTGGTTCAGCACCTGCAAATTCAGTTAGTCAAAAGAGCACACACATACACACACACACACACACAAAAGAGCTTTGAATCTTACTGAGAAGTAGGTGCGGAAAAGCTCTGCGATACTCGTGAAAGCCACACGGTGGTCATCGTCCTGCACAATGCAGCAACACAGCAAGCGGATTCTCTTCTCCCAGACCCTGGTGGCAGTGCTCTTCACGTTGTACAGCAGCTGCCCCGACTGACTGCTTTCCAGGTTCCTGTTCACGCTGTCCGGGAGGTAAAACGTCTTCTTCCCCCCGAGCGGATCAAAGACGATCACAACTCCAATGATGGTAAAGATGATGATGACCCAGCTGCAAAACAGAAGGGAAGTGGGATAAAATTACCATGAAACCAGATAGTTCTGACAAGCATGCAAAAAAACACAGCTATGGATCTCGACAGACAGAACACAGTGAGATATGAAATACATGAACACCATCTGGCACCGTCTTAAGGGTGCGCGTTCCATTATCAGGCTTTCAATCCAGTAGGCACAAGAACAAGGCCGTCAGCTCGGTTCACACGAGGCACCAAAGGCACCATCACAGCCCTGTGCTGTGGCAATGGCAACCCAGATGTGCTAAGGCTCCCTTTCCACTGCTGGTTAGGTGATCTATTTGCCACCCCCGTCACATTTATCCAGTTTTCTACATTCCCATCCATCCCCCTTAGCCTCTTTTACTTTCACCTCCTTTCCTTCGCTTTGGCATGTGCTCCCTTGAGGCAACTACCTCAAGCTTGTTCAGGAAAGGACACCCGCTCGCTCTAGCTGTCCAGATTTAAGAACTCTCCTTTCACAGTGAAACCCCCTCTATGAGAAACCATGATAATTTGTAAGAAATACCAAAGCCTCCAACTGGTGGAAAGCCCTGAGTAAACACACACAGAATCCACAGAAGCAGGGTGCTCCATTTCACATACACTACCAAGCTCAGATTTGGAGGGAGGCACCTTTACCTTGCAATAACTGTCCCAATGATGATATTTATCACAGTCTTCTCGCAGCGCACGCTGCTGTCTGACACCCACACAGCTCCTACAACAGCCCAGAGGAACTCGGGAAAATAGAGAAATAGGCGAGTATAAAGTAGCTTGGGAAGTGATTTTCTTGGGCCTGGATTAGAAATCGTTCCTGAAATCAGAGGGACAAATTGAAACGAGAACTGTTGATGAATGCATCTTAAGTACACAAAGTCCTACCTGGACACATAAGCTTTCTGAGCTTTACAAAGACAAACTTAACTGAACTAGGAAGTGTTTTCATACTAACAGAAAGATGTCGCTTAAGCTGAGACAGAGAAACAACAACGGATTTACAGCTGTGACTATGAGAACCTACTGAAACCCAAATCCCTCTCTAGGCAGAGACAGTTCTGCAGTGAACTTGAGGCTGCAGAGCGGTGCCCAGCAACATACCAGAGAGCGGGTTTATTACTGTTCTGTTCAGCTTGGAGCTGGCTGCATGTTTCATTTCTAGGTGCGACTTTGCTGGGCTACAATGGGGTTCCATGTGCTGAGTCGCTGAATAATACGTTCCTTCACATTTTTATTTAGGAGAAAGAAGTATTGTAGAATCATAGAATGCATCAGGTTAGAAGGGACCTTTAGAGGCCATCTAGTCCCACCCCCTGCAGTGAGCAGAGACATCTTCACTAGATCAGGTTGCTCAGAGCCCCATCAAGCCTGACCTTGAATGTCTTCAGGGATGTGGCCTCTGCTACGTCTCTGAGCAACCTGTGCCAGTGATCCACCACCCTCAGAGTGAAGAATTTTTTCCTAGTACTCAACCTAAATCTGCCCTTTTCAAGTTTAAAGCCACCACTCCTCATCCCATCACTCCATGCCCTCAGGAATAGTTCTTCCCCAGCTTTCTTGCAGGCACCTTTCAGGGACTGGAAGGCTACTCTAAGGTCCTTCCAGAGCCTTCTCTTCTCCAAGCTGAACAAGACCAACTCTTTCAGTAGAACCAACTTAGCACTCTCTGGCAATAAAAAAGGGAGTAGTTTTTGGCTTGCCGAGCTCCTTAAACCAGCCTGTTGATGAAGTGGTGGGGTGTGTGTGCTCATGTGTAGGCAGGACAATTCGTAAAGGCTTAACTTAAGCCAGTACCTCTGGCTTAAGAGCAACAACTTTGGAACCTGCCTTCCAGTTGTAAAGCTGTGGTTTCACTCCCAGAGACAAAGCTGCTTACACTGCAGCAGTGAGGTCACTTACAGACACCATCAGCGGGAACTGTGTGATTCCCAAAGCCAACTCCTTCCCTTCCCCAGTGCCACAACCCAGCACACGAGTTCTCCCAGCAGCAGCTACATTTGTTACCACAGATTCCCAACCAACAGCGGTTAACACCTCCAGCACAACTGTTAATGCTGGTGGTTCCTCGAGTCTGACGGCGGTGTTAAAGCACCTGGATGCTTTTACCCGCTTTTTGACGTCACCCCCAGGTACAAGAGCCCCGCGTGTACTAACACCGACCAGGCAAACACCAACCGCCGGCGCTCACCTCACCTTGCATGCTGATGTACACCAGGGCAGACAGCGCGCAGATGATGGCAGCCAGGAGGATGATGAGGACGAGCAAGTAGCTGTGCAGCAACGCGCCCCCCGGGCAGGTAAACTGCCCCTTGTGAGCGGCGTAAAGCGCCACGATTCCGATCCACCTGAGGGGAACGAGACGCGCGTTTCGGGAGGGCGGAAAGGCAGCGCGCACCTCACCGCGGCCGCCTCACGAGAGCCCTCCCCTTAGGCGCTCCGGCACACGGCCTTTCTCCGAGAGAACCAGCCCCGCGAACGCCTGACGAGAGCCCTCCCCTGAGGCGCTCCGGCACAGGGCCCTTCTCAGAGAGAACCGGCCCCGCGAACGCCTAACGAGAGCCCTCCCCTGAGGCGCTCCGGCACAGGGCCCTTCTCAGAGAGAACCGGCCCCGCGAACGCCTGACGAGAGCCCTCCCTGAGGCGCTCCGGCACAGGGCCCTTCTCAGAGAGAACCGGTCCCGCGAACGGCCGCGGCTGGCCAAGCCAACGGCTGCCGGTGCGGCGGGGCTCAGGGCCGCAGGTGCCGTCCCGGTAACTCCCCGCCGCAGGACCGCTGCTCAACCGCGGCGGGGCCGCGCGTACGAAGACGGGGCGGCGGCAGAGGCCAGGCGACCGTCCCCAGGGACTCTGTCCGTGACGGCGGCGTCGCTCCGCGGGGCCGCGACGCTCCCGCCCGCCGCCCGGCAGCAAGAAGCGGCCCGGCCCCGCGGTGAGGGCCCGGCGCGCCGCCTTACCACACGAGCCTGACGAAGAGCTCGAAGGCCCCGGGGAGGACGAAGTCGTCGCTGCCGATGGCCCAGCGCCTGCCGAACACCACCAGCCCCGGCATCCTGCGGGCCCCGCCGCACGCTCCGGCCCCCGCGGGCAACACCGCCCACCCGCGAGTAGGCGCTGCGTCACGGACCGCGACGTGACGAGGCACCGCGGAGCGCCCGCAGTTACCGCGCCCCCGGCCCAACCGGCCCGCCCCGCGCACGCGCGGTGGGTGACGCGGGAGCCGGGCCCGTGATGCCGCGCGAGCCGGGCCCGTGATGCCGCGCGGCTGCGTCAGAAGGCGGCAGCCCGCGGCCTGGTCCCCGCGCCTCGCAGCGCTCAGGGGCCGGCAGCTCCGCCGCCGTGGGCGGGCGGCCAAACCGCCTGAGAGCTGCGTCGAAGGAGGAGGGTCTGAGCGGCTTCTCACCCCTTTCCCCGCAAATAAACGCGCCGTGAGAGTAACACAGGCACAAGCACCGACGCCTCACCCCCTATTACAACACACAGGGCCCACATCACCACTGCTTCAGCCCGTAGCAATGAAGGAATGCCCCTCACAGGCTTGTCCAGGCCCTATTTCAGCCTCATCCTCACCCCAACTTGTCAGCAGGTCACAGCACTAAAGCAAGAATAATAATAAAAGCAGCTTTCACCATTTCATAAAGTGTTTATTGAGGATGGTAACACAGGATAAATCATGCAACAGCTCAGTAAAAAAAGGGAATCATTTAAAGGATAAAGAATGGTAACTGGTGCTGCTGATTCTGAAAGGTTTATAAAAAAAAGTTAATTGTCCAAAAGTGACATCAAAAACCACTTGAAGCTGAACATGGAAGTTGCTTATGAAGCATTCAGTAAAAGGAAAACGCTGATATCATTTAAAATGATCACCTACAGATTACTGTAATCGACAACTTGCAAGTCTGACATTCCCAGCGCTGCAACATTGTCGCAGGGCTGCGCACCCAAGGTGTTGAACCTTCCCCAACAGAGCATGCTGTCACCACCACCTGCCACCACGCAACACAAGCACATCCCTCACCCCTCACAGCCTGCGCTGCCAAGTACTTGTGTTCTTGGGATTACCTTCCCAAACATCATGGCAAAGCAGGAAAGGGCCCATCCCTGCGGCCTCACGAGATTTCCTCGCTGTCCTCTTGCCATCAGCCTGGTTTAGAAAGGGAACAACTACGGAAGGTGACTGTTCCCCCTCTGGTACCAATGTGTATTTTAAATAAGGAACTCCATGTCAGCAGATGGCACAAAGACTGGGCACCAGCACATCACATCAAACATCGGTGGTTTCAGATTTAGAGTTGACATATATTCACCTTTTGGAAAAAAAAAAATAAATATAGTGGAATGAAAATTGAATTGAAGGGAAAGAACAGATGACTACCATCCATCAAGGATGCACATATCTGTGCACAAAAAAAAAAAGGAAAAAAAAAAATCAGTCATTTCAAAGAAATTCTTGAAAATTAAAAAAAAAAAGTTTGCACTTGTTCCTGGTCATAAACAATCTCACAAAAATCTCACTTTTGGAACTATCCCAATTGAAACCATACACTGAATTTATTAATACAGTATAAGTTTCTTTATGTAAAAAATCTTTATACATAGTAATAAAAAAGATAAAGGCAAGATGCATCAAACAGAAATCTGCTGGTTGTTTTTCCTCCGTTCTTACAGAGCCGCTGATGACTACCTGCACTATAAAGAGCTGTGTTTCTGACTTTCTGTCTCAAGCATCTTCGCCTTTGCTTGTGATAAGGATTGTTCTGTCCAAGCATCCCAAAGGACAGATGCTGGTGATGGTGTTTTTGGCACTTACGCTGGCAAACTGAGCTTCTTTCCCTTGAGTACTGTAAGGAAAAATGGGAAAGAAAACAGTTAGTGAAGCAAAGCTTGACTTAGCAGAAGCACACGCTGGTAAAACTTCAAGGCAACCAAAAGCTTTCACGTGGCACCACTCTGTTACAGAGCAGGGCCACTGCACTGTCCTACCCAGCTTGCCTCTTGCTCTTCTGCAGGTACTGGTAAAAGGATGATGCAATAGCAACTCTTCCAAACCCTGCCCTCTTGTGGCACCCTCAATTCGCATCCTCAGGGCACACCAGCCTACGACCATTGTTCCTTAAGCCAGGACTAAATTAACAGCCCCACGATGTTAGGTTATGGAGGCTGGGACGAAAGCAAGGGCAGAGCTGCCAACGCATCCAGAGATGACTGCTTCTCCACACTGCATAAACAGAAGCATCCACAACCCTTTGGACTCTTACAGCACTTAAAACACCGAGAGAGGTGTAAGCGTGGGATCTGCACAAAGCAGTGCACACTGTCATAAGTGTGAGGATCATGTTTAGCAAGAGAAGGCAAGAGCAACGTGTGTTTAGCCATACTTATTTCTAATTTTTCAACCAAGTTCATCAGACCACTCACACATTTATATTCCACCCATACTCAAAACAATCCTCACACCAGCAGAAAGAGTACTCGATAAAGCTATCGAGGAGATTTCAGCAGTAATTTGCACACAGAATTAACAACCTATTAACGTCAATATAGCAGCTCCCTATGAAAGTGTTGTTACATTCCACAGCCCAAAGCTGGAAGTTATTCCCTACTCACCTTTTGTAACATACAAATAGAAGAAGTCACAGTAAAGAACGGTCTGGACCACACCAGCAACAACAGCTATGAGGTCAAAAAATCCCTCGAAATAGTAGCGCCAAATCCAGTTGACTAAGTACAAGGCACGGTACAGGCCCAAGAAGAAAAGATAGTGAGTAGTGATGGTCTCTGCTTCCCCAGTTTTGCTGATCATAAAAAGTTGAGGGAGAATAGCAACCGATTCAAGATAGATGGAGAAGGTCCACAGTATCTGAAAGGAAAAAAACAAACAACCCACAGGTGTATTCAACTGTCTTACTGGTAACAGAAGTTTATTTGACTTGGCTGAACTTTTCCCTCTCTAACAGCGTTATGAACAGGTACAGTATTTTGGCAAGCTACCCTTGGTAGAGGAAACACTAAGCAAGAGCTTCATAATCCAGCATGGGATGGGGCAAGGGAACAAATCTCTTGGCAGACACCAGGCTCTCCAAAGCAGCTGTCTAGGGAGCTGGCAGCCTTAGGCTTACTCCTGAGGGTAAGTATGTGCATCCAGCAGTTTAGGAGTCCAGTGCCATGAAGTACAGTTTACAGAGCTGGTGCTGTGAAGTGCTGCAGGGAAGATGAAGTCCTCCCCCTCCATGTTTTTTTTAATCTATTGGTTTAAAGAAGGAGTTAATACAGAGCAAAATTTAAAACACCTCAAGTGCTGCAAAGAGATTCCATTACTCTCTAATAAAATAATTTAACTCAAATAAATATGAAAATGCAACTCAGTACACTTAAGCACTTAAATTAATCCTCTGTTTTGTGGGAAAAATTACCTGCTTGAACTCTCTGTAATTACATTTTTTTTTTTTCTGATAGGAAAATGCAGAGCTGCATTTAAACACAAATGCAACTCTTTCTAATACTGTAGACCATCTGTGATTCTACAAAATTTAAGAAGTATTACAATTACTTTTGTTTACAGTGGATGGCCCCAGCTATTCACAAGGTGCATTCTGGGGCATTTAACAAACATGACGAAAGGAAGGATACTTTTGAATTAATATAACCATCAGGGTGTACTGGGGAAAAGTCTTCTGTTTAATAAAATAATCAGTGTTGATAATAATGCTAGTCTCCTGAAGCATCTTAAATTTTCACGTAAGTCTACACTGTAAAGGTGCATAAAGGAACCAGGATTAGCCTGAACCTACTAAACACAGGCATCTTCCAAGCATTCCTCAACCAGCCTAGATGTGCTCATCTTCATGTTCTAAATATTTTAGAGAGAAAAAAGTATAACCTCCCACCCACCATCAACTCACCTCCAGAGGAGAGAAGTCGTGATTGACGAGAAAAGACAGTCCACCAACAGGAACTATCAGAAACTCCACTCTGAACGTATCATGGTTTCCATCATAGGTGGCCTTAAATTTCATGTAGATCAGGTACACAGTGGCATACGAGCAAGCAATGTAGATAAGCTAAAGAGCAAGGAAAGAAAAAACACAAAAAACAAAACAACCCGCAGAGGTTGCAGGATTAGGTCAAGCTCACTGAACAGAGATACCCCAGACACCAAGAGGAACAAGCTCTGTCTCTTTTCATTGTTTGTATCCTCTGCTTACACACTTTTGCAGTTTGAGGCTACGTGGTGGCATTTTAACTTCTCTCAGCTAGGTAGTGATTCAAAACAAATGACTCTGGGCTCTACTGGTGGTGTTGCTTTAAAAGCATCCCTCTGGCTCAAGTGAACGTGCAAGGATTCTTTAAAGACCCTTTCCTGAGTAGAAAGAACTGACTGGAAAAGGAAAACCACTTCTGCTACTGCAGGAGGAAGCACTGGCCCAAAACACACACCTTACTGCATGTGTGCACGTGCACATTTTTAATGATGGAAGGGGTCTTTTTACACTCAAAGACCCTGGGAGTGGTGTGGCCCATGTGGCAACTGAAAACCTACTCAAATAGCTGATTTGATTTAGACCTTTAAACGTAAAGCCCACAAAACTACCAGACTGCTGGAAGCACTGAACCAGAATTTGGTTTCAGTTTCAGCTGCTGTCTAAAGTTACTGTTTTTAATTGTTATGGTACAGCAGACTTTGTAGGCTATTTGCCTATTCTGTGGGGAACAGCTTATTTTACAGATGAGAAAACAGAATCAGAGACAATGCATAGCTTTCTAAAGGTCAGTCTGCATTCATCAGGCCAGAGCTCACATTGTCCTGGAGACAACTTAGTACAGTAGACTAGACAAATAGTTTCGCTTCTGCCTCAGCTCCACTGCAAAGATTAAATACTCCAAACCATCTATCACATTAAATACAGGTTTTTTACACCTGAAAAGTAACAGATTTAAAATCTCATTGTTTGTAGATGCTGCTAATCACTAAATGCACTGCTCACAAACATGACAAACATTGTATTAAGGAGCTCAGACTCTTGACTACACTACCACCCCAACTGGCACCATCTGGGTAGCTGGTACCCCACCCACTACCATCCACAGGACAGGACATCAGATATAGGGAATCCCTACTACAGGTGCAAGCTAACTGTAACTGGTATGGCCACAGAAGACATTAAGAAAGTGTCAATGAACCATAATTTAGTATTAAATATTCCTTCATGAGAACTATAGGGTGTTTTGGGACACTCAGAGAGTTAAAAATTAAAGATCTTTCAATTAAACAATGATAGAAGAGTGACCCCAGAGCACACCAGCAGAAATACATTCAGTGCTCAGACACAGGTACCCCGAAAAAGAAACTGAGATACAGAATGGTGCCAATCACACAAATTAAAGTCTGCAGGTCATTAAGGCAGGCAGAGAGTGCTGATTTGTGTATTTCTCTATCTATTCCTGGAACGAACTCATTTTCCTAAATACCCAATGATCACTGCCAAACAAATACAGCAAGGTGGCACCTGGAGTTTAATTAATATTTGTTTTTAAATACCAAAGAAAACCCTAACTCTACAGAAATTAATGACTTCTGGTTTTGGCAGCCAATTACAGCATTTTCCTCAGATTAGATGATTTGTTTAGTTACACTCTGGGTAGGCTTATCTGTATAGTAGTTCACACTCTCTACAACTGTTTAATGTTACTTACTCCCAAATATATGTAGATAGACCAAGAAGCTGTGCTGGGACACTCAAGCAGCTTTGCCTTGGCACTGCAGTAACAGGCTGAAAAGCCAGTTACATCTAACAGTCTCTCTAACCTTTGAAACCATAACAGAAGCTTCCATGCTGCAAATTAATATTGGATGTGGACAGACAACCAATCGTTCACTACTGGAAAGACCCAGTTCAGTACCAAGGCATCACAAGTGTAATTTTCCACATTAACTCCTTTTCTGGGCAGGAGGGCTACTGAACAAAGACATGACCCCAACCAGTAAATAAATTGCAAAAAAACTGTCTCCTCCTTTAGGGCACCCAGCATTAACTTTCAAAAGCCTCTGAAATTACACAGGAAAAAAGCTTGTGTCTCTCAAATATTTTACTTAATTCACAGGTCTTCATCTAGGCTGTTAAGTTATACTATCCTCTGAATAAATGTTGAAAAGCATGGAGAACATCCAAGAATGAAGGAACTGGATTAAACAGGTGTCTGCTCTAGTGCCACAAATGGACCAACCTGTACTGGTGCCACAGACATGCTGCACTCTCCCAGCCCGCTGCTTTACTTTCCTTTACTCAGCACCAGAAATCACAGGAATAAATAACAAACCCAGACTCTGGCTCACTAGCATTCAGCGGGCTAACAAACAGGGTAAACTGGATAGAGTACAGTCCTAAAAGCATACTCCTGTCAACTTCTGACCAGCCTCTGACCAGACACTAGTTACAATTCCAACGATGCATTCTGAATACTAATTTACCTTGCAGTGGCTAAAGAGATGTACTTAAGCTCTAACATCTCAATTGTACAATGCAATTTACTGCAACCATTTTTCCAAGAGCTTTTATTTTCAATGACCCACACAACATTTGTTCTCAATGTCACAGTCCCCATACAAACAGGTTTTAAGAATTGCACATAGAGTGTGGAAAGAAGAAGTGTTTGAGTGCATTTCCCACATTCTTCCAAAGCCCAGCCAGAACTTACGCTGTAATAGCTATGCAGTGGGCCATTTAGAGCCTTTATTAACACAAATTAAGCACTCTGCATGCAACATTACTAGCTCTTCTAACTCTTCAGTATACTCTACCTTCATAGATGTGTTATACAATGAAATGAATGAAGTGAAGAGGTCCAGATAACGGGTAGTGAAGACCAGTGCAAACAGAAGCTGGCTTTTCCCAGAAATACCTAAAGCGATAAAAGAAATAATTAATTATTCAAAAAGCGATGATGCTCTTTAAAATACCTGATGCCAAGGATGAGAAAGGATATATCCTGCATGGCTAAGCAAGTTGATGACAAAATAAGGACAAAATCCAGGCTTACAGAACTGAGCTGCACAAACAAAACCGTAAGCTCATGTGTCTCAGTAGTGTGAACGTAACCTACACACCGTTGTACTGGGAAAGGCGTTAGTGCTACACAAGATTTAGAATTTACTCAGAGCAGATAGCTTGCAGGTGATATTTTTGGAGACCACACTATCTGTTCTGAATGATCACTGGGCACTATGCACTCAGCTTTCAACTCTCAGGGCGCTGTCACATGCCTCAGTACGTTCTTCAGACGCTGAGTAGCTGGAAAGGTACAAGGGCAACAGATGCTACAGCTGCAGTGATAATAATCAGAAAGCATCCTAGCACCAGTAACGCGATTTTAAAGGAATAAATCCATTTTAAAACATAAGGCAATTCAATTCAGAAGCTTAATTGACCACATGGGGTGAGGGGAATATCAAACAGTCAGACCCAGATGCTACGATGTACCGTAACAAAATGAGAGAATCGAGCTAAAATGACAGACGTCTGCAGTACACCTTCCAAGTAACTTTGGACTGTCAGCCAAAGCCCCAACCATCAAACCATTTGCTTGCCCTTAACTCCAGCCACCAGAGGAGAGTTAGAAGCATAAAATCTCTGTGCCATCAGTCACTAAAAGCTTCTGAGAATGGAGGTGAAGCATCATTCTGTAATACTGACGCGGTGGTGTGTCACAGCAGGGGTACAAAACAACCCAGCCTGCGCCTCTATCTTGTTATTCCAATTACTCTTGTTTTCAGTCATCCAGGGTGAAAATATTTCAATCTGTTCAGCTAAGCATGTGAGTATTGTTCAAAAAACAAGTGGGGAAAATATTCTCTGGGAAAGGGTTATGATGCAAGCCTGAAAATCCTTGTCCCTTGTCAGGGATATTTCTGAGAAAGGCTTTTTTAACAGCCTCTATTCTAATTGCTTTATGGTGCTATCTGCTGTGGTTATTGAGCTCCTTTTTCCACTCAGGCTTAAGAAATACTGAACGAACTGCCCCAAATGAAGGGAGTTTGTTTATACTTCAAGTACAGGAAAGGCTGAAACAGGAATAATTAAAAGGGGATTTGTTTGGGACTTTGACATGTGAAACAATATCTAGGTGAGCCTAAGTAATACTTGCACAACAGCGTAACTGCCCATAAGCAACTGTCCTACAGGCAACAGCAAACACATCAAAACATACAGCTGTGTAGACTGCAAAGCTATAAAACAAAAGCTTTATTTAAAAAAGCCCAGCAACTAAACAAACAACCCCAATCGCACACACAAGCCTCTTCCCAAAGGTTGGGGGCAGGGGGGCGGGGATTAAAAATTGACATTTCTTGAGCTAGAACTTGGTAGCAAAGACAGCTGAAGCAGTACTCTCTGCTGCACCCTGGGTGTGCTGGCTGACACCTACCACTCTTCCTCTCACACCAATAAAACCTCTGGGCAAGCAGCACTGTCCTAAGGTCAGAACCTACAGGACAAAGAAACCCACCTGGATGGATTACAGTGCTGCATCCTGCTACAGCATATAGTTAAATTATTTACCATTCTATTTTCTTTTAGTAAATACATGAGAAAAGAGAAAAGAATCTTTAGCGTAGTCTCATGTTCCTGAAACGCATCCTAAAGCCATATTTAAACTAGGTTAGTTAGGCTAGACTAGGCAAAGTGCAAGGTTTAAACCAAAGACCTATGGAGATATGGGCAAACTTGGAAAAAGTAAGATCTTTACCACTGGCCAAAACAGGAAGAGGAAACAGATAACGCTCTGTTGTATGAATCTGATGCATTTCACAACTTCAGGAGGCGTATCAACATACCTGCCACAGCGCTGACCTTGGCTTGCAGTTGGCAACTGCAATACATTGCAACTACACTGCCATTATTTCTCATCCTTCTCCCCTTCCTTTAACACCCACAAACATTTCTTAGTTGTTCAGCTAAGCAAACACACTTTTATTTCTTCCCAAGATCAGGGCTCAAATTTCAAAGAGTCAAACCTCTGATTTTCATTACATCCTCACACCAAAAACTCCTTCGACTTCTGCACTTGAGCCTGGCTAAAAGCAAGAGGCTGAAACTTGAATTCAAAAGTTCAGCTGATTTTCACAGCCAGGGAGGACAGCAGAGCTGACATTGTAGTACTTTCTCATCGACTTCATTTGGCTGATGAGAGCTGGGTAAGGAATGATAGGCAGCGACATTCAATCAGCCGGGCTGTGGAGCGTGTACATGTACCACAGACTGTGCATTACAACCATAAAATTGACAAACATAAATTTTTCTACGGAAAGCCAGTCCACATTTTCTCATGGGAACTGCACAGATTTTTAAAGCATTTAATAATAATATATGAAAAAACTATTTTTGATCAGTATGAAGTCCACATCAGCCCCCAAACCACAACTTCTATGGTTCTGCTAATAAAATACTAACATTAAGAATCCTGTACTTTCAGTTAAAAAAGCCCCAACCTAACTCTAAAGACAAATCTGTCAATAGAGAAAGGCACAGTTTTCCTTCAAAGAGAGAAGAAATCCCAAACCCACCTAAAGCGTTGGGTTTTTCTGAGAAAATACCAACAAACTGGCAAGAGCCTAAGGCAAAATGCCATCTAAAGCCTTCAAAAGAGTGTGTGATCTGGTCCATAGTAGATACATAAGCAAAACTGTCACACAGCTATGTCACTTAGCAGAAGTATTATACATTTATTATCTACACTACTTTTTTAGAGCATTCAGCATAAAATTTGACAGCCTCTCCACTGCAGGTCACCTTTAACACTTGACAAACAACACCAGGAAAAGCAAATCAATTTTCAGGCAGTGCAAACAATCCCATTTGACTTGGAACGGATTAAAAAAATACAGCCTGAACATGACAGTGCTCGAAAGCACAGGGTTCTTCAAGTCTCATGGATTTCCTAATTATGACATGAAGTCAATAATGGAGTTACCTGCTACATACTCTGTGGCTCCCAGTAATTATTTCTGAGCTGTTATTTGGAGCAGTGAACGTTGTTCCGAATTCTAAATTTGGAAACTCAAATAACCAGCCATGCAAAAAAAAAAAGTTTCCCTGCCAGCTCTGAAATCACAACTGGATTTGCTTCCCCCTCATTCTCTTTGTAACATACTGCCTGAATTAGGCAAAAAAAGAGAAGAAGTTTGTCTGAGGCGGAAAACAGATTGCTTCATAACACAGATTATCCCAGCCTCACCTATCTTCCTTAATTAGAGGACTCTCTTCTCAGGGAAACAAAATGGGGACTGACGTGTCTCCAGAAACAGTAGGTTGCAGCAGAGGTACACAGGCTGTCTCCCTCTCGTTTCCAGCTGCTTTTACAGGCCTATGAGCTCCTCTTGGAACAAAGGCCTCAGACACACACAGATGCAACCAGAAGAGAGGAGTCGGCACCATGTGGTTTGCCAGTTCTTCATGGATCACAGCCTACGGGTTCAGCAGTCGGCGAGATGCCTTCATTTATTGTCTAAGCCTCTACTGCAATGAAAAGTGCACAGTTGAAGCTGCTGCTGGTTCCCTGGCATGTCCTTAGTCACCAATAACCATGAGGTGTAAGTTTATTTAATTTATAAACTGCTTTAATAACCAAACAATATAAAGCCCTCTAATAAGAGGCATTTAGCAGCTGTTTAACTGGCAACTGTTATGGGGTTGTTATTATTATGTACGGCTTTACAAAGGTATCTTATGCGAATATGTATTGATGAAATCTTTATTAGCAGAAACCACAACTGACAATAACAAGCTGCTAACAAGGAGGAGGATGGAGCCCCAAACACAAAATCTCATGCTCCTTGGAGGTGCTCCTCTCTCTCTAGACAAACTCATTAGGCCTCAGACACTAATTGCAGAGAAGCAACACAGATCTGGATCAGGGCTCAGGTCGAACTGGAAGACACACAAAAAAAACCCCAATCCCAAACCAATCCAACAAATGCATCCCCCATTTCATTTTTCTTTTCCTCAAGAAATAGAATGAAGCAGATTTTTCTACTGAAAGAGGCCAGGTATGTATGTTTGCGTTCAGGGCCGCTGGCTGATTTGGTGAAGGGAAGAATAAGACGGCCCTCTGTAACACAGGCCCACTTACTCTTCTGTGTCAGTACCAGAGGTAGTGATTGCTGTAAGTTTACATTCTTGTGCATAAACCCCTAGTAACAGAGATCCTCCATCACAACTGGCTTAAGAGAAACAATATCAGCTCACTTTTTAAGCACAAACGTGAGACTAGGTTACATTGTCCGATACTGCGTAAATAACCTCACGTCCAAAGGTCATTTCAACTCTAGGCTAAAAAACCCTTACTTGAATTTTAACCTCGCACTAGAAATTCTCATTTTCCTTCTTTAGACAGCAAGGGGTATTTAGTTTTTACATCATTAACTCCATTACTGTTTGTAATCTTGACTGCATTTCTCAAGGCAGGGAGAGGACTGAACTCTACAGGAGGGCTGGAGAAAGACAGGCCCTTTCCTGCCAGATCCACACAGAATTCCTGACCCATTGAAGCCTGAGCCAGGAAAGTTCGTTAAGAAGGAGCTCTTGTGCTCCATGACCTCAGAAACAAGTTCTGCACTGCCACTGCATTTGGACCACGGAGTCATTTGCTTGAGCTCTTCTGCAAAGTTAAGAACAGTTTTTACTTTATGTATGTTTAAAACCAAGGCCATTAATCTATTTTCTTGCTCTTTTGTGCTGTCAAGCGATTAGCAAAATAGTACTTGATGTGAAAACGTACAGAACCTGTACTTCCTCTCACCTGTGGAACAAATCTTTCATTTCCCCATTCTCAACTCTTTCAGGTTGCCGCTTAGACTAACTCTTCCTGCTCTTAGCTGAAGACTTCCCAGAGACATCTGTTCAGCAGTGCTAACTCGGTATTGCAATGATATTTCGCATCGATGCATGGGAAACCGATTTCAAGAATAATCACTCTTACCAACAAAGGAGAAAAGCTCAGCGGAGAGAAGGCAAAGTCAAGCTCACAGGCAACCTCAGTCCAGCCGGTATTTCCAGGGTCGACGGCTCAATCCACGCAACACAGAGCCCAGCAATGCCCATTTTGAATCGCCTCTCCTAGCTTTCTGAGGGCGATCAGCCATGCTGCAGCTCTAACAACCGCTCGCAAACCCCCCCTCAAGCACCACACCGGACGCTGGTAGCGAAAAAGCCACCCACGTCACTCGGATTTCGAACCAGCACGTACAAAACACGGGAAGAGGTACAAGCCTTTCTCAGCCGGGCTGGCAGAGGAGCGGCGGGAGCGCGGCGGCCGGGACCCAGCTCCCTCCCCGCCACACCTCTCCCGCTGCCACGTCAGACCAGGCCAGGATCTCGACCGAAAGCCTATTCATGGAGCCTGAAGCCTCTCTCTCTCCTACAGCATTCTGATGCGGCCAGCCGCGCAAACACGCCGGGAGCCTTCTAAACGGCACGAATCTGAGCTTAATTCTTCAACAAAATGGAAGAGGGCGAGTTAGTCAGCCGCGAATGCGTACCAGGGCGCGGAGGGAAAGGGGAGGGGTGGGGGGGAGCAAGGGAAACTTCAGGATCTGCAAACTGCAAGTCAGCGGCTCCCAGCGCTGCACCAACACCTCCTTCCGCGCACCGGAGCGGCGCTTAGGGCTGCCGAGTGAAGGCGGCGGCTGTGCGCTGTCAGGAAAGGCGAGGAAAGCAGCCCTATCTCCTCTCCCGGTAACGGCCGGGCGCGGGGAGGGAGGGATGGAGGGAGGCGGGCTGCCCGCCCCGCGGGGGACGCATTCCTCCCCCCAAACCTGCCTCCCCATTCATTCGCTTGCCGCCGGGCAGTTACATAAGGAAGGCGCGACCCTCCCGGGGACGGCCGAAGCGGCGGTGCTCGGGGATTAACGTACAAATAATGGCAACCGCTAAACCTTTAGCGGCATCGCAGATCCCAGGAACGCAACTCCCCACACCCCCCGCCCGGAGGAGGGGATGCGGATCCCTCTTCCTCCCCCACCCCGCTGCTTCCCCACACCCTGGCTCCGGAGGGGGCCGGTCAGGACGAGGCCCGAGCCCCATCCCCTGCGCTGAGCGGAGCCATCGACCCTTTTCACCCGCCCGGGGCGAGCTCTGCCCTCTCGCCCTAGGGTCGCACCAAGGGGGCACGATGCCCCCCCCCGCCTCTCCCAGCTTTCCCACAGCCGCTTCCCGGGCAAGGGGGGCAGGCGAGACCCCCGCCCTCCCCGCCAGCCCTCCCCGGCTCCAGCTGAGCTTTCTTCAGAGAGCGGTCCCTAAAGGGCAGCAAGGGCAATCGCAGCACCCCCCACCGCGGCGAGGAGGCAGCCGCCGCACCCAGCCTCCAGTGAGGCTTCCCTCCGGCACCGCGGCCCAGAGCTGCCCGGGCCGGTCCCGCCGCCCTCCCCTGCGCCCGCCCAGCGGCCTTCCGCACGCACCCGCGCAGGAGCGGCTCTTCCAGATCTTGAGCAGCAGGATGATAATGGCCGCCAGGTGGGACAAGTCCCCGGTGAGGCGGAAGATGTTCATGGCGGCGGCGGCGGCAGAGGCAGCAGCGCAGCCCGGAGCCGGGAAGCGAAGATGGCGTAAGCTCAGCGGGCACCGAGCGACGTGGCCCGGGGACGTGGCCAGACAGCCACCGCGCCCGCTGCACCCTGGGAAACGGGAGGGAGCGGCTCCGCCCCTCCGCCGCCGGGGCCACCCCGCGCCGCCTCCCGGCGGAGGTCGCGGAACCGGGAACGCTGAGGCGAACTCAGGCCCGGCCCTTCGGCCTCCCGCCGCGCTCCCAGCCCCGGAGCCGTGAAGGAAGCGGCCCGGGCTCGGGCCGGGCGCTGAGGAGGGCAGCCCGCCTTCGGGTCCCGCGCAGGGCGGCCGGCGCCCAGGCCGGAGTAGGCCCCGGCGCCTTTTGTTGCCCGAAACGCTTCAGAAGCGCCTTTCAGCTGAATGAACCGGGGCGGTTTGTTAACCGGGAGCCAGCGGAGCCGTGCAGCCCGGAGCGGCTCCCACCGGCAGCTAGGCGCCTGTCCGGGGAATGAGCGCCCGGAACGAATGGGGGAGAGACGGGCCCGAGCGGTTCCACCGCAGGCAGCCGGGCCGTGAAATCTAACAGCTATCGCCACGTTCCGTGAAAACCAGGGATGGGTGGGGAGTAGCCCAAGAGCACGCGTGTCTTGCGAAGGCATGAGAAGAAGTAATTACTCCTTGCAACGGGAAGTCTTTGGAAGTTGGGTGCTGGCTCCTTGCTGCCCTGAATCCCTAAACCTGAGGGACGGTATCGCTGCACAGCTGCCCGGTGTGGGGTTCACAGAGGTGTCTCCTTCCAAGCAGTCTTCTAATGAAACCTGCCACTCTTCTCTGAAAAAAAAACCACCCAACAATCAAAACAATAACAAAGGAAAGTAAGAATAGCCCCACAGGAGCGAGATTTCCAGTGACTGTGGAGAAAAGGTGGCAGCTAAACGGTGTGCTTTGCTTTTTTATAGCATTTCAGAAAGGGTCATTTCTTAAAAATCTCTTGGTTCGCATTATTACACAGCCTGTTTGAGGAAACAGTGTAAGGACTTTGCTGTCACAGAATGCTGAACAGGGAATTTCCCACCACAGAAGGGTCTGTGTTGTTGGAGAATTTATAAAAGGCCCTAACTGCAATCTTGCATCTACTTTAAAATGGAGCACAAACACCAAAATCTTTTAACGGGTTTATATATTCCCTGAAAGAAGAGAGAACTGATTAGTAGCTTCTATTAGGTTTATTTTAATAAGTACCCACAGAGTGACAGAAACAAACTTACTTATTTTCAGAGATTAGGAATCAAAGCCTGTCCTCTTAAATCACTGTGTTTGCAAGTACAGCAATCCAACTCTGCCAAGCTCCACAGTCTCTTACCTTGCACTTATAATGCCCTACAAGAAGAAGTTACATGTTACATTTGAAAAGTTTAATAGATTTGAACTCTTAAACTAATTATTTTAAACAGATATTAAGTAACTTCCAACATCAAATAACGTTTGATATAATAACCAGCAAAGCTGCCTCCCTGAGGACACGGTGGGAACCCAAATCATGTACCTGGAGGAGAATTTGTACTGAAGATGACAGTGACAGAGCTCCTTGGGTCCATTGTATGGACTGCAGCAGCGCAGGGGAAAGTGCAGCTACGTAAGCACAACCTCTGTGGTTGCAGTGTTGTCACACCTCCACCACTACGTACAGGTGTAATGGTACAGGCTGAAAGTACAGTTTATGTCTTGGAGCACTGCCCGAGCTAGCCAGGTTAGCTAGGACTTGATTGAAACATGTGCCTTTAAAGTGTTAGATCTAAACACTTCTAAAAGCATGAAGACTGAAATAAAAGTAGCTAATAAAAAAGAGAGAGGTGCATAACTGGGATCTATTTTAATAGGTAGAGAGCTGACATCATTCCTCTCTCAACCCTCTTCTCAGTTCATGCAGGATATATTCAGAACTTGTTTGTGATCTAAGTTGTTTTCTGACATCTGATTATTTATTTCAGGCCCCAGTTAAAGATGACTTAGGGCAGCTTTAGCTTGTGCATCAAACCAACACGTGATTTTAACTGTAGCAAGGGCTATTCTTTGACAAATCAATACAGTTCTTTTCTATAAAGTGGTTAAAATCTCTTGGGGGAAAGAGTACAAGAAAATACTACCCTGCTGTATTTGTGACAGATTAGTGTTTCCATACTTCTCCTCTAGGAATTTACTTCTGGCTGCTCTTCTTTCCTCCCTGTCCCCCAAAGAGAAGATGTTAAGTGAGATGCTGTTAAATATTTGTAAGGCTACTTAATACCAGCTAAAGCATTAGAAGATAAATGTTACACTGTTGCCAGCAAACCAAGAAGTCCAGCAGTCACAATTCCCCCGTTTAATACTGCAGCATATAGTCACTTGGATTGTAAGCTCTGAACATGCCTTGTTGTTCCTGCATCATGAAGGCAAGAAAATCCTCTCATTAATCTGGATTGGAAAAGCAGACTGATGCTGAAGAGACAGATGGACATTGGCTGCTTGCTACTCCAAACAAAAACCAAAACAAGTAATATATTTCTATTTCTGGGTGTGAGTGAAGAACCAGATGTGAATTTTGATAAAAATATCCCGTGGTACAAAACTGCTGGAGGTCCTGACAGCAGACAAGGTGAGGTGGGGTATATGAGCTAGTCTCATTGTTTCTCTGAGCAGACAGATAGGGAAAGATAGTCTGATAATGGGCCAGTCACAACCAAAACAGGACATTCTGGGTACCTGCCTGGCACACAGATTTTTGGTCTCTGGAAAGTTTGTTGCTAATCTGCACTTTTAAAAGCACACTGTGTAACTGCACAAAATACAGTTCCTGGGGACCAATTTCAGATGTGCTGGGTATCGGCAAGAGAAACGTAACTGACCTTGGAGCTTCTGTTTATTCTTCACAGACCTGTCTCTTCTATCCAGTTTCCTTCCTGCCTTACTGGAAAGGGAAGTCAGATCCCTGCCCTCAGCTGCAGAGCAGTAACAGCCCGCAAGGCTGTCCCACATCACATGGCCCAGGAGAGAATATTTCACTAAGCAGGACTATAGGGGTTCTTAGGTCCTTAGGCCCACATATCTGCATGCATTTCCCTAAAAATCCCCACAAAACAACAAACCCACACACTTACTGAAAACATTCCCACTGACATAAAGAGACCTCATTGCTTAAGGTTACGTGCCAGCCTGGGACACCAGCCTTGTCTTGAGGGGAAAAATACAAAAACGAAGAGGAGAAGGTTGTTTGGAATTTGATTTCTGCTTCTAAGGAAAACTCCCCATCACAAGGGAACAAGGTACCACAGTTGAACAAGTTCCTCAACTGGCACACTGTAACTGGCTGCTGTTTGTAAGCACCACCCAGCAAGAGCCACACCACCAGCAAGTGCACTATGGCCAGTGCTGGGGGATCACCTGCCCAAGTGACACGTTCCAGGCGATGTCAGAGCCAGGGTGTGTTTTGGCTGGCACGCCTGGGAGGCATGTCTCACATCTGCTTGATGAGGACAGACAATGGGACTCTAACAAGGTCCTGGTCTAACAAGATGGGGCTGCAGTGTGTGTTAGGGGAAAATAAACCGGGTGGTGACGATCCTGATAGGCACAGCAGCCAAGTGACAAGCTAAATCTGCCATAATGTCATAGATAATTGCCTCTGGAGTATTTGAGCAGATTACATTGAGGCAGATTATACAAAGGCATAAAGGGCTGCTTAACTTTAAAATTAAAGGATGCCATTTTTTTTTTCCAAAGCACTATCTTTAGAGCCTCACGCTGATAGGAGTTGGTTAGCTCTGATGTGACAGATTGAGATCACTGGGAGTCAAAGATTCCCTGTACTGTACAAAACCTGACAACAGCCATAATGCCAGCTTTCACAGGGACAGTGTGCAGACACTGTGGATGGGAAGCTGTCTCCTTGTTTTCAGGGATTTAAAGATACCATGAGTGTGGCATCTCCCCATTCCCAGGTGGTAGGGATATTTTCTCTATCAGAGAACCTGAAAGCCCTGTCTCTTTTCTAACTACAATTCTGAATATAAAGGTATCAGGCACTGAAATAATAAGGCAAAAAAGTATTTCTTCCCATCTGTTACCCCTTAATAATCCTACATACAATCAAATAAATTAAATACCTCCACGTACACACTGCTGGACAGGGCCACCTGTCACACATGGTTCACAGCACTCAGAAGATCCAGGCCTACACCAGAGTCATGTCAGACTGTCAACAGTCGGATGTATATCCTGCACTATGTACGGCAGCACCTAGCAACCATCAGAGTCATCACAAGTGGAGAGGAGAGCTGCAATTCCCTCTATATGCAGAGAAGAAAATGATTGCCATGAGATGTATTCTACAGCAGATTTACACATTAATCTGAATTTTTTTTTCATTCTCAAATATAAGTGTTAGAAATAAAAGGACATAGGAAAAGTTAAGCTTGGTTTAACAAAGAGACGTTACCCACATCTACAACAAAGAGCAACATTTCTTTAAGGATCAAAGAAAGCTTTATACAGAATTTCTCTGTCGTATATTCTTCCCCAAAATCCTGATGGTGTGAGAAGAGAGGGACTGTGAGACATGTTTCCCATGAAGGCATTCCAGGGGAAGTGATTGTGTTTTGCACGGAGCACACACGCACGCAGGGGACAGACGGACAGGCTAGCAGCGCCCCATGGCACGGGTGTCTGCACTGGGGCTTCTGTGGTTTGTTCCACAGGAGCAAAGAGGAAAGCAGTATGTGTTTCAGTTTCCTCTTAGCAGGGGAAGTGTGCCAGATTGTGAATGGATAGCAGATCACATACGTGGAGAGCGGATTACATACCATGCATACTAGCGCTCTCCATCTCTCCTTTCCATCTGCTCTTCCCACAGGAATTCAGTTTCGACAGCTCTGAGGGAGGTAGCTCATGAATCGCAGTTTCTGTAGAACGGGGTTCTCCAGCAGTGACCTTTACAAGGGGAACACTGGCAAAAGTAAAACTGTTTTTCTACAACACTCACCACCCAAGATGCTCACACCGTTTTATGAGCTGAATGGGACTTGTAATCTCCCCATTGAATAAGTACAACACTAAGTGGGTACTCCACATTTACCCTTCCTACACTACCCTTGTAAGAGAGAGAGATGTCTTGGACCAAATGTAAATGCAAGGCTAAAGTTATTAAAGTAATTATTAATTTAATAAAATAAACAAACAATCAAGGACTTCAGCTACTTAAAAGCACTTGTGTTTGAAAGAAATTGCAGCACAGATGGCACAAAACAAAGAGCTCAATCCTGCTCCAATTAAAAGCCAAACCTGACTCACATAATTGCAGATGGAATCACTCCCAGGTACGTTGAGAGGAGAAAATCATTTTCAGCTCATATGGACTTTTGAAGTGCTTGGTATAGCTAAGTCACGTATCTGACTTAAACAGCTGAACTGGAAATGCTGACTGTTGTCTTGACTGTGAAAATACCCTCCTGCATCTCCACTGAGGTGCACACAGAATTGAAGCCGTGCGATTTCCAGAAATCAAACAACCTTTTTTAGTACCTTCACAACTAAATGAGACAGAAGTTTTTAATGTGAAAAGACAGATAAATCTTTATAATGTATCTGATCCACTGAAGCATGTATTTGTTTGAGTGGGCATCCACATGCATTTGCCTGGATTAATACAACCTTTTATTTTCCTGATTAAATAAACGTTGCAATCTGCAGCATGTGATGCAGAAAAGGAAACGCAGCAGGAAGAGCTGGCATTGTATTGTTAGTGTGACAGAAAAAGGCGTGTGGCACTTTGCAGCTATAGTAAGTAGTTCTTTGCTAATGAAATGCAAACCTAGAGCACATAGTATTACCTGTGACATCAGGGATAGTTACAGGCAAAGGTAGCTCCTCGAATGGCCGAGTGCTAAAGGGGGAGAGAGAACCAGAGGAGGGTGAACCGCAGCCCCGCTCTCACTGCTCACTTTGCCAGCAACAAAGCCCTGAAAATCAGGTTGGCTCCTGCTGCTGCAGGAATTATGGAATACGTGGGGCTGTGGTGGGAGCTGTTACTCCCAAAACAAGCAGCAAGAGCTAATGCTCAGCCTTCCCCTAGCAGCAGCGAGAGCAGCAAGCCTCTTCCCTCCAGCTCTCCCTCTCAGCCCCACTCCTATTCCTTCCTCAGGACTTCAGTCCTGTTCTCAGAGCTGGAGCTAGCTGTAATGTTTGCCAGAACGAAGTGCAAATAAAGGTTTGACAGGTATTCACTGCAGTACAGCCCTACATGAAAAAGGTAAACTTTCAAGTCTACTCATTGCCTTTTTCAGCTAAAAAAAGAGAAAGATTTTTGGATTGGCAAAACGGGAAACTGTACCAGGCACTCTTGGCCTGAAATCAGGTTGAATGACATGAAAATGTATGTTCATATGCAGAGGGTTATTAATAGATCTGTTTTTTCCATTGTTTAAAATACCAAGGCGTGGCCTGAAAAATGCTAGACACGTAAGCCATATGTTGATAAAACACAGTAAGATATTTGTGGTTTATAATGATGAGAGAAGTGTTAATATAGAGCTTGCAGAAAGTACTGGGTTGACAGTCTTAGTAGTACATAGACCCAATGAACAGTTTTCCCTTCCTATTCCCTGTGCATGCTTATTTTGGGATGGTCTGGTGGACATGGCAGTGCTAGATTAACGGGTGGACTCAAGGATCTTAAAGAGGTCTTTTCCAACCTAAATGAGTCCATGATTCTATTTTATAATTCTGTGATGAAATAAGCAAGTTTCCACGGTGCATTTTGTCACACCAAATGCTAACAGTCTTGCCAGTGCCTTCTGCGCCAGCAGCTCTGGGCTGAATACACACAACCATGGGCAGCTACATGTCATACAGGTGCTTAAATTATAAGAACATGTCATCACTTCTTATCTGAGCAGGATTTAAAACAGCAGCCCAGAGATTATGTTATTTTATTGCAACAGCAGTAACTTTTATCACTGTTTCTTCTACGTCACACAGCAGGATAGCCACTGTCCAGAGGAACGTGTGCTCAAAGGCTAAGAATAAAACCCAGCAGATGGATATGGATACAACAGCATGACCAAATCAGCCAATGTAAAAAGCACTGGGTACAACACATCAGCCTCCAAATAACAGTCACCTGCGACCTGTCCCCTAGGTCACTGACGTAAGCAGAGCTCTCTGCGATTTTCTCACCAGACAGATGAGCCATTTCCAGTTTTGTCTGAAGTATTTGGAGGGACCCTGCGTTACTTGTAAAGACAGGGAAAGGGGAATACTTCACATCATGATGGCAGATGAAGGTGTTGCTTTTAAGAAATGAACCACTTTGCACTCAGACATCTCAGAGCCTCTTGATTCTACTGTTCATGCTGAGCTGCAACTCTTTTATCTCTAGCGTTTCCTTTGTAAGCTCCAGGACACTGAAAATCAAAAAGCAAAGGAAAATGTTAGGTCTTTTGACATACCTTGATTTGCAGTCTTAAAGACTAAGTAGAACACTTAAGCATTTAGTTTGCTTAATTGGAATTTATACCTTAAACCCACCAGTGCTCCTGTTAAATTTTAGCCTGTCAAAACAGTAAAATGCAATAGAAGTTACTAGCAACAGTCTTTTACTGGGAGATTATCAAAGCTGTTGTGAAATCAAATCTTATCAATAGACTGGAACAGGCAAAATACAGGTTAATACCAACAAGATGTTCCAAATAACGATGCAGTAATGGGCTGGTGTTACATGGAATTTTAAATACACTTTTGTTAAGGTTGGCTTTACAGTAAAGATAAGATAAAGTGCTTTCCCCTTGATTAGATCCTCAGATAGTGTAACAGAGGTACAAGACACCTCTGTAATGCAGAAAAAATATTCAGGCAGTGTTATCTCTGTATTGGAAGCAGAAAGGAGTCCCACAGCCCTTCTCCCAGTGTTGTTTGGTGCTACAGGTGAACCATGTTTCAGTCACAAAGCTTCCCCTCACTGGAAATGCCTTACCTCAAGCTTACCAATCGCTGATTCAGAAAGGCAGGTGCAGTGTAAACACAGCACACAACCCGATGCCCAAGCCACTCAAACAGGGAGCACCTGGAAAGCAGAAAGCATTGTATCTCAGTGTCACAGTTCTGGTCTAATACAGTCTTACCACAGCACCCCAACGCGGGGCAGCAAATTCCAACAGCCCAATCCTAACTACAGTCAGCTGCTCAAAAGGCAACACCAGTCAGAACAGCCACCTCCAGTTTAGCACACACAGCGCTGAAGAGACACATCTCCCAGGGGTGGTGCTCACTAGAGAGAGGAATAATGAAAGACTGAGGTGATGTTTACCCAGAAAACTCCTCCCTTTGGCACATCTACAGAGGGAACAGGTCACACATGCGAGGGAGCTGGGCTGAGAGCACCACTCTGGTGCTTCTAGCAGGGTCCTCTCTAATTCCAGCAAGGGCACCATAGCCATTTGGTCTCCCTTACTCCTGTTTCAGCACTTCAACATCCCTCTCTCTTCTTCAACAGCTTTTGTCTTGCTGGTGTCACTGGAAACATTTGCTATCTGGCAGGGGTAAGTTCTCGATGTTGGCTTGACTGTGTGCACACTCTTACTCATTGTAGAACATACACTAACGTGCCTACCAGCACAACTTGTTCAGTATAAACTGCAATGTGGAGGAGTAAAACGTTAAACCACCAAAGCATAGGTACTCATAGGTTTTAATTCCATAGGATAGGAACAGCAGGAAAAACTGATCAAGGGGTCCTACGGTCTGGATAAAGATGCTAATCCACCCCAATGCTACCTCCTTTCCCCCTTGCAGCTCTGCAAACAAGGTTCTGCTGCAGGTAAAAGCTGTGATCTGAAGCTCCAGAGATGGAGAGCCCTGCCTTAAATTTAGGCAAAGAGTATGGGAAAGGAGAGGGAAAAAGCTCACTGTTTCAGACTACATTTTACACAAGGTAGTGCTTAGCACAGTGTGATGCTACTAACAGCATAGAGCTGCCAATGCCAGCTGACACTCTTCCTTCATCATCTCTTGCTCTTTGTCTTGGTCAGGCATTTGATTTGAGGCATGAGTTAAAAAGTTGATTAGAAAATTCACTGTAGCCAACCTTCAAAATACAGCTCTGATGCTGGTGGATGCTGAGGCTGCACACCCCCCTGAGGTGTGTCCCCTCCTCCAAGCAGGAGGAGGAGACTACTCACCGTTTGGAGCTGGGGTTTGCACCTCCTGGGTAGTGCTTGCCCCGTTTTGGGTCTCTGGGGTGCTTGTCCTGGCCCCATCCAGCGCCAGCTGAAGGCTCTGGAGCTGCGCTGCGTTCAGGTGCTCTCGCTGTGGCCTGGTAACCATGGCGGCGTTTTCAGGGCCCAGGTTTGCTATTTGTTCTGGGGACAATGCCTGGGAGGAATGAAAGCCAGGAAAATTGGTTTAGCCTGTCAATTATATAAGGCAGGTAAGGAATCAGAAGTCAGCCCTGTCTTGCATTTGGAATGAGGGGAAGTAGCCTTCCCCATTGTGTTGCTATAAAAGAGCTCGATAGAGCTTAGAAAAAATCCTCTGCATTCATTTACTTCACTGACCACTCATCTATCTTTCACCCTTCTCTTTGCTGCTGGGATCTGACAGCTCGAGAAGCTTTCTATGCCAACACTGTATTTGACACTTCTTCAATATATTGCTGGAGTTTAATATTCCAGCCACTTCTTTTCTGATTTGCTCAAAGACTGATGACATTGTGTATCCTCTTCTGTTTTCATTTATTTCCCCTTACATCTGCTCCCAAGAAACCTCACTTGAACCTATGTTTGACCTTTGATTAGAGTTAGCAGTAGAGCAAGGAGATGAAAAAAATACAACCCATGCTTTAATCTCATTATTCAATTTTCTCTTTTAGATTGAAAGCCTTCCAAGTTTGGTCATAATAAAACTTGCATTTAAAAATGAAACATGGCCATCATAATCTTAGAGTAATTATCTTATATCACATAGCAATTAACCAGTTTGTAAAGCCTGCATGTGTTGGGCATGCTTGGATTGCTTTGATTCCAGTTAACATACTGGAGGCACAAGAATTTTAGCCCTCCTGCACAACAAGCCTTTACCACAACAATTCTGCATCCGGGATCTACTTCAGAAAGATTAAATTCCCATTCCAAGTAGGTCTGACAATGGAGCAAACCCTTCCCAATTTTTCATTGTCTATCAAGTGGGGTGTTCTTTTAAACCGGGTAAACTCATGTCAGTGTCTACCGGTCCAGAAATTTTGATCTGAGCCTCTTCTTAACTCAAAGCCCATAATACAATGTCCTTTTTCATAAACCAAAACCTGAATAACATACACAGCCATAAAGTTAAGTTATACAAAACCTGTGTAGAAACAAAATCTGCTTTGTATCTTTCAAATACAGAAAATTCCCCCAGGAAGGTGCCCTGTTACTTAAGCACATCTTTGCAGTGTTGCTACTATGATTACTAATAAAAAAGTCTGCCATCTGAGAGAAGTTCTGTAAGATGCCACAGATCTTCAGCTTTGCCAGTTTTATCAAAGAAATACTTTCACTTAGGACATTTCAGGCTTATCTACACTGTCAGTGGCACTGTGTAGAGCAGTCAGTGTTCAATGAGATTTTCTCTTTTATGGAAGCTGACACATCTATTTAGCTCATCTGCCCATAAGTACATCCCTTGCCCGAGCATCTGAGGGAGACCACCCTAGGCAGAAGATTAATCTTGTCACTAAGTCAAATAAAGTCTGGGAGAATGATCTCAAGATCCATGTTCTAATTGCTGGTCCGCATTTGGAACTGCAGTAATTAGATGTAATTCCTTTCTGACCCCTATCTGTCTGTACAATCTGTTTTTCAGAGCTAACTGAGAGGAATGTTGCCAGATTTTAGAGTAATAAAAAAGCTCTTACATAGTCAGCAGAGAAATTTTAGCTGTGAGAGCATCCTTGCAAATATTAATAAACAGAGAAGAAAACTCCGATCTGAATACAGTGATGGAAGGAGGAGAGTCCATTCCCTGCTTCCTGACCCTAGATCCTTGCTGCTTCCTTGAGACACGTTCTGAAGAATAAATAAAGCTTGTCTAGCATATTTTATGGGCATCACAAATACAGATGATATAGCTGAGAGTTAATGTTTTGGATCCTTGACTGCCTCTCATTTAACACACCATAGAATAAAATTCTTTCTGAAACCCAAGCTATAAATCAGTGCTGCAGTTTATTCATCCTAGAGCAAAAAAAGATAGAAATTTGGTTACTACTGCAATAATTGAGCTCTTACTTGGAAAATTTCAGGAGGTATACGTCTTATTGCTATTGGCTGGAAATATGGCATCAAGTTTTTATCAAAAGCTTTTAATTCATCCTCATTCAAACCACCTAAAAAACCCAAGCAATAGGAAGAGAACTCAGTCAGTATTCTTTTTTTAGATTATTTTTAGGCTAATACAAATTCTAAGCATTTATATGAAATAGCCAATACATTATTTACTCAGTGCATTATTGGGAGAGATACTGGTTCTCTTTTTGGTTTGTTTCTTTCATTATATGCCAACATTACAAATTGTCTGTGCTTAACCACTGGTATGGAATGTACTCTACCTGAATTACTTTAGCTTTGAAAAGAGACAAAAAGAGACAATGATAAAAATCAATAAAATCAAAAGCAGCATTATTAGAAATGCCAGTTCACAGCCTCTCCTGATGCAAGGT
The DNA here is from genome assembly GCA_020800305.1 of Porphyrio hochstetteri. Taxonomy (NCBI): domain Eukaryota; kingdom Metazoa; phylum Chordata; class Aves; order Gruiformes; family Rallidae; genus Porphyrio; species Porphyrio hochstetteri. Next base: position 16,483,705 of record CM036920.1, read on the forward strand.
TAGGGGGCATTAGCATGCAATGGGAGTTACTGAGTTACTTCTTCAACCATCAGGTACTTAACAGTGTGGAATCGCTGCTGTGGCCACCGGGGATGCTGAGGTTTATGAGTTCAACGTGCAGTTAAACGATCCCAGGGGAAAAAAAAGAAATTAAAGAATCGATGAGCAGAATGGCATGTGGGCTTGGCTCAGGACATCTCCCAGCCTGGGAGAGCTCTCTGGAGAAGTACTGCTCCAGGCTAAGCCTGCTCTTTTTGCTTTGCCACAGGCAGTCCATTCTTTCCACTGCTGGGAGGCAGGATGCTTGGTCAGCTAGAGCGCTGCTCAGACCCGCTACTGCCTCTCTTGCAGCAGCATGGTTCACAAACAGTCACTGGGTCTAAAGTCCTGGCTGGCTTTGTCCTTGATTTACTCTTTCCAGCTTATGAGACCCAAATGACTTCAGGCTGTGGTCCCCAAAGTTGCTTTGAGCAGATTCAGAGAACCCTATGGAGAATACCCCAACTTTTCCTTAGCACTAATGAAATTGCTGCATGTCCATCCCTGTGGGTGCCTCCTCTCTGGAAGAAATGCCTTTTCCCATTCTAGAAAAATGCACTGCTACATGAACCTGTCTCTTAGTGCTGTACCCACACCGCTTCAGAACCATCGCTGTCTGGAGCCTGAATGTTGTTACCTGCTATGGTACCGATCTCCTGTAGAACAGAGCCATTCCAGCTGGCAGCAGCACCAAACACCGACTCTGTCATCACCTTAAACTGCCTCAGAACAGGGGTGCTACAAACCAACAGGCCAATCCTTGCAACAGCAGCACTGCAAAAGGCAACAAGGGTCACGACACCCACTGCAATTTCATGCAATACTGGACATGCCTGGAAGAGGCTCGGTGTGCTGGAAGAAGACTGCAAACTCATTTTCAAGTTACAATACAGGTACACAAATTGCATACAAATGTTGAATGCTTTGAGCAAAAAAGCCTGTGTTTCTCACTGTGGTCTTAAATGGTGGGATATAAATGGCAGAGGAAATCTGGAATAGAATATGTTTTAAACAACTAGTACATGCCTTCTGTAACAGTTATTGCCTTTCTAAAAGCATTTAAAATGTAAAAAAAAAGTGTCCTTTTTATTTTTTCCTCTGGAAATCTTGAAGGAAAACAAATTACACAGTAAATTTTATCAATAGAGACATTAATAAATATTTCATTAAGTATCAAATGCAGTACCTGAATTCAGCAGTCTTTATGGACGTGATTTCTGTGGAGTTCAGAGCACAGAGAAGAGCTCCTAATCCAACTAAATCAAAGCTTTTTAGTGTACTGATTGTCTGGCCAGAGTCTTCTAGAAACCCCTGCAAAATAGATCTTGCCTACAAAAGCAGTAAGATATTATTGCATGGACAGAGCAAACATAATTGAAGGCTTTAGTACTAGAAGCTCAAAACCCCACCAGAAGCTATGGAGCATATATAATCCTGAGCCTCCCCCAGTGTAATTAACTGGAGTCCTGCCATGGCCTTCAGGAGGAGCACTGTCACCACCTATGTGTGACAATTAACTTTACACAACCACTTCCCAAGTGCAAGTGAGTTGAAAGCTCTCTGGACCTCTTCACAAGGCAACACCAGAAGAAATGGGTGTTGGAGCAGAACTGCCCCATTCAATTAACCTGCCAACACATAACTTACTGAAGGGATCAATATGAAGTCTGTAGTTTTTCCAGGACCCAGGTTGTCTTTAAGTGCCATGTACAGGGGGTGACTTGTGTTTAGGATTAATTTTCAGATATGAATTGGAAATTGGTACCAAAATGCCTTTGCAATCCTACGTCATTGAGGATGGTGCTGATCCTAACCTACCACTTAACATCCATGTGTCTAGCATAAGCCTGCCACCAAGGCATTCTCCAAAGCCATCTGCCAAGATTTCCTAATCTAATGCTGAGCCTCAGACAGCTAGCTTACACTGGGTGCCTTTCAGACAACTGAAGTTAGGCAGGCTGAACCTCTGTTATCTAGCTATTCTTACTGACAGCAGGAAACCCCAAAAGCTAACTAGTGTTGTATATAAACCCTCTCAAATGCTTCCTCCTGGTAGTGCTCTTCAGAACAAGAACCTATTAACCAGATTTGTGATATTCTGCCACAGCTGGCTGTAGCCATGCAGCATCTGTGTGACTGAGGAGCCCTGATGGTGTGGGTCAGGGTGTCAGACACTTGCTGCCAACTGCACATACAAATAAAAGCTTTTAACTCTTACTATGAACGTCCCACTGGAGTAAACAGAGGTTACTCAAGGAAAGGAAGATGCAAGGAGTCAATCTGCTAATAACTAAGGCAATGGATGCTGGGGCCTGGAGGCACACTACCTCTTCAGTGATTACTCCTGAAGGAAGGGCTAGTACCTCCTAGCAGTAGAGCTTACTTGGGCCCAGAGTGAGAGGGGGGGCTGGACTCTTCTTCCTAGTTAGTGGGCAAGTGCTAAATAATACTCTCATCACCACCACAGCTAATACTGATGGATGTCCTCTTGGCCAGTCCTCTGTGCTGACCCACCTGCCCACCTCCACGGGGGCCAGGGCTGCAGAGAAGCAGCAGGGAGCAGTGTGGATTGCTTTAGCTGTTTCCTAGGCAATTCCAGGACTTCGGTCCCAAAGGGCTTGAGTCCAGAGCCATTCACCAGGAGAACATTCAGTGACACACTTACCTGGGTAAGAGTCCATTCTGTTTGCTGACTGAGGACAGAAATGGTGTCCACAGAATGCAAATCCAGCTCTTCGATCTCATGTTCAGTGAGGGCCAGAGCAATGTGGCCCAGGGAAACAATGTGATAACTCTTCCACTCTGGCAGCAATCCCCAGACCTTTAGAAGAGATTCATTAATGCCTGTTAGATCTCTATATAAGCCACCCTCAAACCCCTTGGTTTTAAAAGTCTGCAACTGCAGATTGCTTTTGTGACCAGCCACTGAGAAGGAAAGCAGAAACCAAAGGGGAGGATTGGGCAATACAGACCAATAGCCAGTTCCTAAAGATTGAATGTGCACACAATATTAAAGTAAAATCATTTGAAAGTGTGTGTACAGACACAATCAAATCTGTAAAACTCTGTAAAAACAAAGCAATAAGCAGGGGCTCTTCTATTCCAGTACCAGTGTATTTAAACTGACACCTTACACTGCTTTTATCTGTGATACAGTTACAAGGATTCAAAACCTGTCACAGATCAGCACTAAGAAAAATTTGATTTCAGGAAAAGGTCTGCCTGGCCAAGGAATAGCAAAATCCTTCAAGAGCTGAACTTGCAGGGTCCAGAGCTGTCAATGGCATTTAGCTGGGAACAACAGTAGATGGTAGCCAGTGGTTAGCATCGCTCAGGATGTGGCCAAACCTCTTTACAGAAATAAAGATGCTGGGTTTTGGCTGGAGGAAGTGACTTGCACAAGACAAGCACACAACAGAAAAACAAAAGGCCCTTCAAAGGTCCCAGGTAGTCCAGCAACCTCGATTATGTTGGTCAATCCAGGACAGTTTTCTAGTCCATGATCCATGATTCTGCTGCTAATTCCACATAGGAAAATAAAATTTAAATCCCAGTCCTGGGCCAGACCTCTGGGGTGAGATACTCCTTATGCTGCAGACTTCTGCTGCTCATCCCAACGTGCACACCCGACACAGCAGCATCAGGACCACCAGGGCACTTGTCTGAACTATGACCCTGGGGTTAAGGCTTTGTTTAAGAGATGCTTTGCTGGACCTGTACCTCCTGACTGAATTTCCACCCAATGCTTTATGTTGGCTTTATATGTCATAAAGAAACAGGAAACGGCTCTAAGCCTGAGAAATTTCAATCTCTTCCAAAGAAAATAGATAGTAAAAAGCATTAGCCCAATTTTAAAGCTCTTAATTCTCTAGCTTAAGAGATATGTGAAACACACACAGCTAAAAATGTCACAAGTCTAGTTCCTGATCTAGGTCATCATCCACAGAATTTGAAGTACCTCATAAATAGCATTATCCCACAGTGCTGGATGAAACCTCAGACTTAATGATATAAATAACACAACAGAGGAAACTGAAACCCTCCTTTGTCCTCATTCACCTAGAGACTACAGATCCATACATCTGTTACTACTGCAGAGCCTGGAGACCTTCCCTTACAAGTGCACTAAGCTTCTTACTTTCGTTAAGACACCATCTGATAACTGGAATTCTGGAATTAGTTTGGGGCCATGAGTAGCACACTGTTTCTTTTAGGGGGAATGAATCCATTTAGGGGAAATTAGAGATGGCTTAATCAACCCTATAATCAAAGATGCCCTTCAGTTAATAGCATAACAGCATCTTATGCACCTAATTTCCAGAGCTTTGCCCGTTCTATCTGAATTCTCAGGCTTCACGTTCAGTGTGACACCATGTTGCATTGTGCCAATTAATATATAGGAGCTCTGTCTTTGTCTAGCAGCAATCTGTCTTACCACCTCTCACACAGACAGAATATTCTTTCCTTCAGTGTACTACAGGGCTCTGTACCTTTGAATTGAATATAGCTGGGATATGAGTGGCTCAACCTTGTTGGCAATTCCTCTAGAGCAGATAGAACTCTGTAAGTATACCATTATGTTGCACTGCTGGAAAATACTTTAGCTCCCACTATCTCACATGAGCATTGTTTTTATTTTCTTCCAGGATTATATTATATTCCCCTTTTCCTACCCACAGGTCTCCATGCTGACAGAGGGAATCTGTCTTGGGAAGAACACCTTTGGTGCAGTGGGCAGAGACAATTGCAGAGAGTCACGATCTGCTGTTGGAAATCCAGTTAGTGCCACTTCTCCCTGAGCACCTGGAGTTCAGCAACTTTAAAAGCTGAGCTTCACTGCTACAAACTGCACTGCTACCCAAAAGTCATGGTCACCTCCACTGCTTTGGCTGCAGCTTCAGGTTTAAGGAGATGCTGCCCAGGTCCTTGTCCTCTGATCCCGCTTTCGTCCAGAGGTCACAGCCCTCAGATCTCCAAGCATCTACACTTGTAATACTCACAGCCAACTGCACTTGTAGATGCTTCCTAACCCCATTCTGTCAGAGTGATCTGATGGTGCCTAAAGAGGACTTTTAAAACGTGGGATCATTTTGACAGAATGGGATTACAGAGTAGCTAGCCACGCAGAGATGGGAGCAGAGAGCTGATAACCACCAGCAGGTGTTGGTGACAAGAAGCTGAAGATAGGCTGGGGATGGTAACCTCATCACCTCTGGGTCCTCTGCAACCAAAACACCCTGACTGCACCTTAAGGCTTTTCCTTGCTGATGCAAAAGCATGTTTGGGGCACTACCTGTTCCCCAGCAGTGCAGGCAGCCACAAAACAGCAAGAGGAGGAGGGCAACACCAACAACAGGGATGGAGTGAGGTCTGACTCCTCTCCCAGCCGACTGCTGGCCAAGGCAGCACTGCTCAGAGCCCAGACACCTTGCTGATGCTGTGTCCTGGACACGGCTCACTGACTGGCACCCAGCACAGCGCTCTGCTCCAGGCTCTGGCACTGGCTCTGTGCTGCAGTGCCAGGCAGGGAGAAGCTTTAGTCCTGGCTATAGCACGGACATCATGTATGGGCTTAACCCTGGGGCAGAGACCCCTCTGAGGAGCTCAAGAGGAGCTGCACTCCGAAACAGAGGTGCCAGCAGTGCTACAGGGAGTGGTGATGAGAGCTGAGACTGCAACCCTGCTCCTCTCCATCAATGCACAGCCCAGCACAGACAGAGGTCTTTTCTCCACTGCATTTCCATCACTTGCACTCACCAGTAACACCTGAGTAAAGACAGAGTAAATGCACCTGCTTTGTTTTCTGCCCCAACGTTTCCCACCGATGGGTTTGTCCCTGCCTGTGACAACAAGGTGGAAGAAGAACTTTATTCAGCTACTAGCAGTCTCTTTCAGTCAGTCTGGTTTTACACCACTGTAAACTATATTTAACGTTGACAGACAGTTTAACACTCTGTGTTTAATTGTCAGCAGGCCAATCAACAGCTTGTAGTACTGCTTGCTGTTTTTTCATTTATGAAGGAAAAACGAGAAGCAAGCATCTGAAAAGCAATTAAAAAGTAAAAGCACTCGAGGTCTTCAGCTGCCAATAGCTCAGAACTACCCACCTGTTGACTCTAAAACAGGCAATAGCCTTCTATCACCCTCTCCCATTATTTGTTCCAATAAACAATAGATATTCTTGCAGTGGTAGTGACATTGCCATAGCACAGTTATTTTAGAACCGCATCGTTCAATAACAGCAAATCACATTATGGATTTAATTTTCCTTCACAGACAGGGTAGTTACCTCCTTGGCTTTTTCCTTCAAGGCAATAAGCTGGGAACTGTTGAAACCTGTGACAGTCCCAAGAAGTTCCACGCTTTTGTCGAAAGTCTCTGCGTCAATGCATTGCAGCTCCTGAACGGACCAAAAGACATTTGCTTCTGCTAATTTGATAATTTCAGCTGAAGAAGGAGCTCTGGTTCCCAGGCAATCTGGAAAAAAAAAAAAAGTGAAATAACAAGAGTTTTCTTCAAGGAGATCAAAGAAAAGAAATCAAAGCAATGTTGAGATTTAAGAGGGTGACAGACTATGAATTCACTAGAGCTGATGTGATACTGATAAATTCATTACCTTGTAATAAAATAATTTTAAAAAATATTTACATTGTTAACATCATGGATATAAAACTAGAATTTGCCTAACTTGCAAGAAATTGCTTATATTCTTTGTCCTCCAAAGGCAGTGCATGCTGGAAGAGGAAGCAGGAGCAGACATCTATTTCAGATCAGTTATAATACAGGAAGCCACAATAAAACTAAAATCTGGATGTGTGCAGCAAGAGTAACCAACATCTTGCACGTTTCTTTCAAGTCTAATTCCCTAAAGGCATCAAAACCCAGGTGAGGGCTTATTCTGAGGTAAACCCACTATTCACTGGGAGCTTTGCTTGAGTGAGAATGAAATACAAATCTTCAGGGTGACCTCAGTGGAAGGCTCCACACAGCTATGTCATCCTTCCCCAAAAACTGCTGCAGGTGAATAAACTCCTCCACGTTCAAGCAGCACGTACGTGAATCCAGCTCCAGAGGAAAGGAACAGACACAAGAGGTCCTTTTGCTCTGAAGCACCCTGACAAAGATGTATGCCTTGTCAGGCTCGCCTGACATTTAAACGAGGTGAAGACAGAAGCTGGCTGTGTCAGCAGCACACAGGGCTTGTTCTTTATGTCAAGCATGTTGTTAAAATGTCAGGATCTGGAGAGGGCTGTTCACTTACAACAGAACTGTTTGGACAGACAAACTCCATTTAAAAATCTTATTTAGGGTCAGGTTCTGGCCCTATGCATGATCAAACAAGGCAGTTTCCATTGTGTGTTTTAACAAATCCTGGCCTTTGTCGGTGTAATCTCCCTCTAATATTGATGGAAAGCAGAAATTAGAATCCTAATGTGGTTGCTTACTGCTCTCTCTCCTGTCACTAATTTCAGAAAACCTTATTAAATAATTATCTAAACCAAATAATCCCTACATGTCTTCAGATACGGTCATTACGAGTGAAAAGCAAGAATTTCACAGATGCTGTGCCTGAGCTAAGCCCCCCCCCAGATAAATAAATTAAAGTGAGGATGTACAAAGTAGATTTGTACTTTGAAAGGAGGCAGTGGAGGGATTTATTTGCATCAAATGAAGCTGCAGCAGTGGGTAGAACACTGAAAAGATTGAATCTGTTGAGCAAACGAAAACGTTGTTCAGCTTCCACTGTACCAGCTGATGTTCTGCTCCCCCTTTACACCACCCTCTCTCTCCAGCAGCTGCATTGTTTCACTTTTCCCTGCTGCAAAAGGTCAGCTTTTCTCATGTAAATACTACCCACCAGACTCAAGGCAGTGCCCTTCCCCGGGTCCTGAAAACCTAATAATTTGTGTTCTTGGAAAAAAGCATTGATTTTATTATTTGAACACACCAGATACATTGGCCTGATTACAGAGGGATGTTCTAATTGGGCTCCTGGCTTTGCTTCCTCTATCCAACAATACGTCACTCTTCCTTCTGCTATATAATCACATTTAGTTTGATGAAGAACTTATATATATAATATATTACAACATATCAGTTAGTGAGGTAACTAACTAGAATTCTTTTTCCAGCACTGCTGCTGCTTTCAGGTAGCATCTTGCACACACAACTCCTGAGTTTTGCCTCCTATGTTCCATCTTGCCTTGAGCACCAGCTTTCTTTTTATCTTGATGCAAAGTAGTAAGCACTCTGTCACTGGTAACTGCCATGTTATTAACAGTAGATCACAAATGGACTGGGGGCATGTAAAGTAGCAGGCTGGTAGCATGAAGAGCATCAGTGTTATTCTAGAGCCATTTTCATAAACCCCAATTTTCTAGTGAGTTACAAACCAGCCAGAAAACTTCATTCCTTATTGAAACCATCGTGTGAGTCATGTGGAGTTGGTAAGATGATGTTTGTAACAGAACTTCAATACCACACTTGGACTGCAGAAGGATTTCTTAGACTATCACAAACAATCCTACAATTTTACATCTCCTGGTCTCCAGCTGAGCTGGTACACCCCAAGAGAAGAACAAAAAGCCTCCATAGCCATGGAGCCCCGTTATCCTTTGACAAAGATCATGAGCTTCACTGATAGGTTTATGCTGCTCTTGCAATGCAGAGATGCTCTGCAACTGCACTGGATGTGAGTTCGTCTGGTTAGAGAAGTCACTGGGATTCATGTTGTTGCAATCCAGAAGTGTAAAAAAGCACAGGGAAGGACACAAGCACATGGAAACACCTGATGTTGAGCTTCTAGTCCTACAGCCCATGTCTACAGAAATACAGTTTGTAATCCCACGGCTTACTTGTTGAAGGAAGAGTGATTTTCACACACACAGCCAGAGTAACACTCCTCTATTCTGCCACCTTGAGCCTGCTGTTTTAGAGCACGATAATTGTGTGTTGACTCCTCTGAGCAGCAGAGGTCATGTTTTTTTTTTCCCCAGCTATGCAAAAATGCAGCTCTGTAACACACCCTCTGCCTCTCTGTACATGAACACAGGATTATCAGGAGCAAGCTCGTTCCTGAGACACACAGTCCTCATCCAGAGCCGCTGTCACACAAGCAGATGGATTCCCATGGTGGCTCTGGGCTTGCTGAGAGCTTGCATCTCTATTCTCTTAGGCACAGAACCAATGGGGAGACATTCAAAAGCCAAAGCAGACAGTACTGAAATGCCTGAAATTTTGGGGGTCTAAAATCCTGTCTGTGCTTCCAGAAGCCTCACCCACGGCAGGGCTGCTTTCCACAACCTGAAACTTCTGCCTGGGTGAATTTCAAGTCAGCGAAAGAACACAGCTATTGTACCAGCAGAATATGGCCAAATATGTGCCTTATACAAAGCAAAAAATCCGTTTGTCACCTGAGATACTCATAGGTTAGCTTGCTAATTAAAATACCTTTTTGATTACAACAAACTTTGTCCATTTGGAGAGACAAAACACAGTGCCACCAATGTCAGATTTAGGAACAGCCGAGTCAACATATGCTCATGTCTGGCAAAGGATTACTGTGTGCAGTCTTTGGGCACAACAGTAACTTGTCACCTTCACAGCTTTTAAATTCAAGGATTTTCATTTAGGTTACAAAGGAAATTAAAAATAAACAAAAAAAAGTAAAAATAAACCAAAACCCTCTAATTCTAATAATTCATCTTTTCCTTTGTGCACTCAGGCACATTCCAGGAGATGCTTAAGCATGCAATCCTATAATGAAATTAAGTGCTGCAGCAACTGGTCAATACATCAGCCCACAGGCAACAGAATGAAGACACTCAGGTTTTGGGGGTTTTTTTGCTAAAAGTCTGAACCTCTACATTACTCACTGCTTTACATTTTATTATCCAGCTTCTCAGAATGCATTTGATGACAAAATGAAACAAAATGTCTGTTTGAACTGTACTGTCCCAGCCCAAATGGCACCATTGTAACTGTGGCACTTTGCAGAGACAGAGGGTGAAATACTGACCAGGTCTGGTGAGAGGTGGTTCAGTGTTGGCAGTGGACAGAGACTCAAACACAGTTGATAGAAGCTCTTCAGCTGAAGAAATCGGCCCAACTGTCTTTGCTATTTGTAAAATGGTATCAGGGAACTTCAAAAGAAAGAAAGAATAAATGACACTTCTCCCTTTTAAAACAGATCAGTTTGCAGAGGCAGACTGGTGCAGACCTCAGCAGAGCAGGGGTTAAGGACAGCTCAGCCTCCTTCCTACCCCTGCAGATGCTTCAGAAGAGGAGAGTAAACTGGCTGCTACTGAAAGGTCAACACAGCATACATTTCAGGGGGACAAAAATTAGAAACAAGGGAAATTCTGAGTGATATTCTCTCTTGTATGTCCTCCCAGCTTCTGGCACCAGCTGAGCACTGCCTGTCTGGAGGCTGCTCCCAGACCCTCCTGTAGCAAGGGGTTTCCCCCATGTCTGCATGTGCAGTATGGAAAGCACTTTGTTTCATTTGTTTTATGCTTGCCAGATAAGTGTAAGAATTGAGGAAAGGGTCCCAATTAAATTATGAGAAATAACTTGAACCTGTTCACGTTTTTTAGGCTTTTTTTAACCTCCTCCCTGCACCCTGCTAGACACCTTCCTTTCAGTTGAAGGGTCCTGTTCTGTTTGGTCAAGTATAAGTATAATCTCCTGAATGAAAGTTGCTGACTGTGCTCACATATTTCTGCTGAAGAAGGAATTCCTCATTCCAGCACATAAAAAATATAAGGTTATAAGAAATAAAGAGGGCAAAGAATCGACAAAGTGCAGTGCTGAGGCTATCAGTTATTGTTACGTGTGCTACGCTGGCCCTAGGGCAAGGGCCACATGAGTAAATGCTGATTTGATCAGTATGATCCCACTATTAACAGGATAAGAAACATAACTTTTATGGTTGGAAGGCAAGGGAATGGAGGAAATGACACTGCAAGGTGTAAAGTACTAAAAAGGTTTGAGTCTGAATCACTATAAATGCAGCTTTTTTTTTTTCCAACATGACAATGTACAATTAACACTGTATGTGTGCAAATAATTGTTTACATTGCATTTACTTTCAAGAAGAAATCTCAGAAATGTTGATGGAGTCAAGAACATGTGAAACATGGATCCTTGCCAAGAGAATTCTTTACCTAGTTTGGCATTGGGGTTACATAAATTAGGCTGCATTCTGACATTCACAGATCCAAATTCCTACATTATCTTTCACTAATTTAAAAATTAATTAAAACATACCTTTTCTGCAAGAATGCTTAATTCCCCTTTTGACAGCAGAGCTATGAATGGTCCAATATCTAATGATGTTTCAACTGTCCAGTTGCTTGGGGAGCTGGAGAAATATTTTTGAAAATTATATTAATGAAGAAAGTTTGCAATCAAAACTACACTAAAACTTCAGAAGTAGAAACCTCATAACCAAACCTGAAGCCATCCTTTTTCCAAGAATCTTATCCTAAGATGTGGCTAAAATTTCAAGCAGGCAATGCTTGCCAGTACTTGCTTATACATGTGAAACAAACTTTCTCTATTCTATTATTTAACTATTTTCAGGTGCACAGGGGCTGTTTTTCATTGGTCTTGGGCAAGATCTGACGCCTTGGAGAACCACATCTAATGACACCTAAGCTGTTTCTGTATGAGACACCAATTCTATGATAGGTAGCACATCTCCTGAAATCCATTGCTAAATTATTTGCAGGAATTTCAGGTCTTCAAAATTAAATCCAGGTTCAGCTCTGAGTGTTTCTGGTTGTTTCAAAAGGTGTGTAGCTGTACTGGTCTATTTGTTTGACACAAATCTGACAGATCTTGGCCAACCCAGTTTGTTTTGGACTGAAAAAGCACCTGGATAAACCATTTTCAGCCTGAGAGAACCTGAAGGTGATGGTGGTACCAAGCCTCTCACTAGTGTATGTTCTTACAGAAAATTTCATTTGGTTTGTTGCTCCACTACGATGACATTTGACTTGACAAATATGTTCTAAATAAAACAAAACAAAATAAGGTATTGTTTAGCATTGTGTGCCATGATTCAATAAAATGGATCTGTATTAAGATTAATGCAGGGAGAGGATTGGGTGGAAAACACAGCTATTCCATTACCAGCAAAATGCTGACGAGGAGCTGAACAAGCAACTGAGCACTGGATGAAGTGACAGACTTTGGGGCTGAAGGGATGGTTAGAGACTGGGCAGTGTCCCTTTTCAAACACACCATACTTCTGAGAGACAATGCAAGAGAGAAACTGTATATTCTTGCTAGATAGAGGACAGCTGTGTTTTTTGCAGGACTGCTACAGCAACGTGGTTTCAGTCAGCCTCCTAATGGGAGTCATTCCTGACATCTAACACGCTGTCCGCTTTGCTGCTTCAAGCTGACTGAACTTTATCTCCCTCTGCTGCTTCTCCAGCTCTCTCCCGTTGCCACAGGTGCTTGCAGTCGTGTTTCTCTCTCTTCTCACACCAGCACACTGGGTATCCCATTTCCATTTTCCCATTCTTTGCATTCCTGCACTCTTCTTTACCCATGACACCCTTTGCCACGCCAGACAGGCCTCTTGCCTGCCCCTCCTCAAACTCCTCCCTCCTTTTTCTCTGGGACAGGAATCACACAGCGTGTCCCTGGGGCTGTGTTTTGTTCCACTGTTATCATGTTACACACAAGAACAGAAATGTCATTCTAGTGGACAGAAAGCCCACGCTCAGCCCCTGACAGAGGCTGCTTTGTGTTTTTTCCTTGCAGTTCTGTCTGGGCAAAGCAAACGGGTGGTATTTGCATGGCTGAACTACAAGCACAAGCAGGGAGGTGTATCCAATACCTTACCCGTGTAACTCCAGGAGTTTGTATTTAATTTCAGTCTTCTGCTGGTGGCTGAGCTGCTGGCAGAGTTTGAGCTGCTGAAGGGCTGAGGCCATTGCCTTCAGGGACACTTTGCCATGTAGAAAGGCTGGAGGTAAGTGGCAGATTAGATTTCCCAGTAGGTCAACATCATATTCATCAGCAATGGAGCCGTTCTGAAGCAAGAAGCATTTACCTTGTTAGCAGAGCTAATCTTGGCTCTGGCCCTGTACCACTCAGCTGCATCACAACACATTTAAGCCCTGTGACCCTTCAAGGAACAACGACAGAACGGTTTGCACTGGCAACTTAATCTTCAGTTTCTGCTGAGACTCCTTTATGCTTTTTGCTTTTGCCAGTGCAATCAGTACTATTTAATAAGCACTTGTCAGAGCTTTCAGTGGATTCTTTATTCTATCTCGAAGCACACGTTGAAGAAATAAAAGTCAGTCTCCTGCTGCAATCTCTCCATCCAGGTGACCACCCAACACCTGCAGAGGCGGTGCAGTTCTGCCTGGCAGCTCTAGCTGTCAGCAGGCTTAGCTCTGAGGGGTTTCTTGAGCAGCTGCCAAAACGCTGGGGATTATAGGGCTGGTTCATATGTATAAGGACATGAATATTCACAGCTACATCAAAGAACTATTTTCCCCTAAAAACTGGTGACTGCTGCAGCTCCCAGACAACAGAAGTCACAAAATCCTCCTGGTACCACCACCTTTCCCAGTGAGCTGCCTGAGCCTCACACAGCTCTACAGGACCAGCACTGCATCAGCAAGGGGGAACAGCTCCAGGTACAGATGGGTGTTGTGGGTTTGCCTGGCAAGGTACTCGTGAGTGTTGTGATGTGTTCTCATGAAACTGCAGCCTTCCAGTCCCTGAAGGGAGCTTAGAAACAGGAGGGGAATCAGCTTGTTCAAAGGGCAGAGAATGGCAGGACAAGGGGGATGGATTAAAGCTGAAGGAGGGAAGGTTTAAATTAGATAGTAGGGGGAAGTTTTTTCCAGAGAGAGTGGTGAGGTGCTGGAACAGGCGCCCAGAGAGGGGGTGGGTGCCCCATCCCTGGGGGTGTTCAAGGCCAGGTTGGATGGGGCCCTGGGCAACCTTGTGTAGATCCAGGCCTGGAGGTTGGTGGCCCTGCCTGTGGCAGGCGGTTGGAGCTCATGATCCTTGGGGTCCCTTCCAACCCAGACCAGTCTGTGGGTCTGTGATTCTATGAAATGCCATTGCTGGTCACAGTGAATTGTCTGGGACAGCCTGAGCCTCTCCAGGAAGGAAGATACAGAGCAGGAGAGCCTGTGTCTCAGGTTGCTGTCTGTATAGAAGAGACCACGAGCCTGGGCATGTGCACCAGAGAGTACAAGCAGGCAGGATAACTTTGTGATGCACCACATGACAACAAAGGAAGAGAAAACTAATCAACCACTCTCGCTTAGTTTGGAATTGTCAGTGGCTAATTACAGATTGCTTTTTCTGCAGCTCCCCCTCCCCTGCTGACCCCTCCTAGCCACACATACCAAACACTCCTGTATTCTTTGCAGGACAGTGTTCCTTTTGTGAAGGCTTGGATTCAAAAGTTGCATCTCTGTCTTCCCCAGGCTTTCAATGAAAGGGACACACAAAGGGCCTGAGACATACGCCAGGTACTCAGTCCTGCAGAAGGAATTCAGACAGCCTCAGAATATAAACCTGACCCTCATACACCCATAACCACACCCTTGAAATATGTGTTGATGGAAAAATGTAGAGACAAGCCTGAACTTGAAAAATTGTGAACCAGACAGGACAGAAAAGCTGCAATCAATCCACACCTTTCTTGAACTTCCATCTTTTCTTCCAGTTCATCAGCACATCAACAAAACAATGGCTAAGAGTTATAAATAGTTGCAAGTGGGTGAAGGTGCTCTGAGTTGTTCTAATATCATATGAAAGAAGACTGTCTACAGTTCAGAAGCTTTCCCCCTTTCTCCTTTTCATTAGGAATAATTCCCTGATGAATGAAGATGTGGTGGGTGAGTTAAGGGCAAGTAGCTTTAATGTAGCTTTCCTTTTCATCGAAGTCCAAGACGACCTGACAAATTCACCAAATAATGTTCTTCTCCACCCAGAGTGGCAGGCAGCCTTTGCAAATAGAAATCCCAGAGCTGTGCAAGCCCAGCCTTACTGGGGTTTGTAAGCAGGGGCACTGGCAGCTTCTGATGGCCCTGAACAATGTGCAATTGCTGACCAAATAACTTGGTGCTGCAGTTTGTGGTGCTGCAGTTTGTAGAAAGTCTTGTATTAATGTCTTTCTATTATTATTTTAATGTTGTTAAATAGAGCAGTGACTTTTCAAACAGAAACCTTTTCTTTTCTTACTTTTTTTCCAATTTAAAATATTCCAGGAAAAGACTAGTTCTCATTCCCTTTCATCCCTTTAAGCATGTAGGAAGAAAGAAATAAGGGGAGAAAAGGGGAAATAACAAGTTACACAATTCAGGAGTTGCTATCAATGTACAATTTTTTTCTAAGGAAAATATTACTTGGCTATTTATATAATGCAATGTTTTGCTAACTTGAAAAATGTCTTTAAATACATTGAAGTGTTTGTAACCATGCAGAGCAACATGCTTGGCCAGAACCCAATAGCTTTGTGTTCCATATCCACTCATAAAAAATCCCCAAATAACCCAAACAAATAAGCAAACCAAATCTCACAACCAAGGGGGGAGAAAAAAGAAAAAAATCCAGCATAAACTACACTAAAGTGGGTTTTGATTTTAAACAATTATGCTCAGTAAAGCCCAACAAATTGAGCCTTTTCCTTTAGGGGACTTCAGCAGTATGAGCTTTTCCACTGCACCAGGATTCAGCCTATGCACAGAGAGCTCTGAGGGGGCTGATTCCAAGGATGCAAAGGACCTGTAATTGTGACCAAAATGGGCTGTCCTGAGACATCAGGTGTTACCAACCTGCACTTGACACAGATTTTGGCTACAACCAGTGGCTGTTTTTATAAATTACCATTTGTTTGAGCCATCAGTTTTCTCAGGACTGAAGAAGTGCTCTGAATGTACTGCTACAAACACAGTAACTGAAGCTGTCAGGAGTTGGAACTTACGGGAGTGCCAGTAGGAGGAAGGGAGGAATCGATGCATTGGAGACTTTCCAAAACTTCCAAGCCAAACAATTAACCTAAAAGCAACACAGATTTTTAGACCTTAAACGTTTGGAAATTTTGAGGCATGATGAAAATATAGTTTCTTTATTACAGTTTATAAATTGCCATATATAAAGCTGTGCATGTTATCTTCAGAAAACTATTTTCTTTGGCTTTTTAAAGTAGTTTAGAGTTCCTTTGTAGACACTAGAGATGGAATTTTTTAAGTGACAAATGAAATTGTCAAAATGCAGTACAGTAACAGATGAATTCACACATAAAAGATTTAAATGGAATATGCTAACAGACAAGTTCACACACACAAGATTTTTTGGGGACAAAAAAAAAGATATAAAAAGAAAATAGAATGCAACATCTCTAAGTTACCCACAGTTTGGATATTGGGGAGCATGTTTACATACACAAAGTCTTTGCTTGCTTGTTTGTTTGTTTGTTTTACCTGATAGGAAGAAAGCAGATGAAGATTCTTTTCAAAGAATTTGTAAGTGTTTAAAAAAAGGTCTGTGCCCATACTTTCAATGTGTCGACAAGTTACTCCTTTCACAAGCTGTCCTGTGCTGATAGGGAAAGCAAAGTTCAATTTCTGAGTATTTAAGCAGGTTGTAGTCCTTACCCCCCACAACCATTGGTCCCTCCCTTTCCCCCTCTCTTGTAATCAAAAGAAGGTGAAAATAAAAATGTAATTACATTGAAAAATATTGACTGAGCCTTAAAACCAAAACCTCTGCAATGCTTTAATCCAAATTCTGGATTTGGAGACCCTTTTTAATAAGGAAGGTGAATTATCCTGTGGTACCAAGGAGTGAACAAGCGTAAGACAGGACAAAATAACCACACAGCATTCATGTTTACCTCCACATCACTCTCATCCCAAACTAGACTTAAACTCCATTTCAAGAGAGACTATTATCCATACCTCAGCAGGTCAACAGGAGAGCTTTTCTTTGACAATAATTCATACAGATACAAAGCCTGAAATAAAAGCCACCACATTTAAAGTTAAGCTTAGGTAATTCAGCTATAAAAGCACTAACTACAGCAAGGTTTTTGTATGCTTAACTCTCTTCTGTACTCTAAAGGTGTTTCTATGGCCCACTTTGGCCAGCCAAAAGGTTTGGAATCCAGTGCTGTATTTCTTCTTCACAAGACAAGACATCACTGGCTACGGGACAATGTTAAACATGTTCATGGCACACAGCCACAGAATAATTCAGGTTTGAGGGGACCTCTGGAGATCACCTCATCCAACCTCACCTCTCTCTGGACAGAGCCAAAGGGCTGACTGTACCTGCAAGTGCCTAGTGTCCAGTACTGGAAAGAGAAAACCTATGTGGCAGAATCTTGAAGGCTTTTAAACTCAGGATATTAATGCTTCCCTTTCTATCTCATAATGCTGCCTAGGCTCTAAGTGACCTCTGGCTGTTTACATCAGGATATATTTGGGGCAGTTCCTTCCTTTTACCTGTGTTCCTTGAAAACATATGCATTACAACACTTTTCCTATTCTCCCATCATTCTAAATTGCAGTGGAATGGGAATTACAAGATAATTTTTACCTGGCTTCTTCTTAGTTCTTTTTCTCTCATCATTGAAGAATTATATCCAGTCTGCTTCCATAAATCAGAAAGAGATATTTCTTTAAAGAAAGCTCCTTGTATATCTTTGACTGATGAAGAAAAATCTCCAGATGCAGCTATCTAAAAAGAGGAACAGATAAATACATGGCATTTCAGAACGGATGCTCAGATTTACAGGATTTGCCCTTCTTTCTGTTCTGTGTAATATTTCTCTTAAGAAGATAAAGGAAAAACATGACAGTATTAAAAATGCCACAGGACTAAGCAAGAGCCAGCCCTCAAAATACACTTGGTGTTCAGAAAAAACACTGGAAATATTAACCATTGAGCTACAACACGTATCTCAGTGACATTTTAAATCACACTCTGTGTAACTGGTTATTGTGCTCTTCTGCTACACACTCAAGTTAATAATCACCTTCCTGAGGATCCCTTGCTGTTGTGCAGGCAACAAGTCAGATAAGTATGGGGATGTTGTGCCTCGAATAACCTGAGAAAGCTCCTTTGGGCTCATGCTGTAGAGTGACTGGGTGCTGACACCAGTTACCAACGCGCCCATTTGACTGACGTTATAAAATGATGGAACCTGTGGAGGAAACAGCACAAACAGAACGTTTTCTGGCTTGAGAACAGCAGATGCATTTAAAAGCAAAAGTTAGTAAATAAATCAGAACTATTATTGTTGACTACTTAACACATTTCTTGCCTGGGGATGCACTTTCCTCATATTTCTTTCAATTCAGACCTGACTGTCCAGGGAACAAATGTGACAATTGTCTCAGGCTCCCTGTTCTGTAACTTCAGAGAGGCCCCTGATTCCTTCCATTACACTGTAGAGTAACATATAGCCTGGGCTCGCTGATCATTCAAATTCTGCCCAGGGCAGTGATACAGACAAATTAACACATACAGCTGCCAAATGCAAATAGTCTTTCTGTCTATCAGCAGAGAATCACTTTGGGAGGTACAGTCTGGGGTGTTTTGATTTAACTTAAACAACATTTTCAGACTAATAGCAGTACTAAAAAGAAGTCTTGTACTAAACTTTTCAAAATCTATGGTTATCATTGAGAAAAAGCCATTTCACTTTTAAAAACAGAAGGTAGGAGAGCTGTTATCAGAGGTACCTTTTCAGAAGAGATGTATTTACTGGATAAAATCATAACTTGGCTTTTTGCCCACCCAGAGACTTGGTTTAATGTTGCAATAGCATTATGCACTGCTTCAGGTGACAAAGATTCCAGCTGACTGGAAGTCAGCCCAACCACGGCATCGGACAGAGATCCAAGGATATCATTCAGTGTCTGGTTTTGCATGGCAATGCTCAGGAGTTGAGATTTGAGCTAAAAGAAAAGAAAAAGCAGATGGAAAATAAAAATCTGCCAAGAACTAATTCTCATTTTCACCCAAAACTTTAGCTGCAGTTTCTGGAATAGGCATTGGCAAGTATTTAGTGACCACACACTTCATAAAAATTCAAAAATAGAACCACAGTTGTCAAAGGAATATGGAACAGGAGGAAATGGAATGAGAAAAGACTTAGCAGTGTGCAACCCCCTCCCCCAATAGGCTTTTATTCATCACATTATATGATTGAGAACTAGTTTCACTTATTTCCTAGATCCCAGTCATTTTTCACTATTTTCTTTCCAAATTCCAGGAGAAAGTCCCTCCTCCTCTGCTTTCAGGATTAGGTTATGCAAGAAGAATGAGCATTGCACCCACCTTCTGAACCTCAGCCTGGTAACCTCTCAATTGATTGCATTTAATCATTTGATGGAGTAAAGCCCGGGCCACAGCAGCATCCATCTGTTCCATGTCATCATAAAAGCAAACCAATAAACCCAGCCTATATGGAGAGAAGACAAGACATTAGGTAACTTCTGACATAAAAGGTGTCACTCTCAGGAAACTGAAATACAGTATGGTGTACCCTGCTTGTGCTAAAAACTCAAGTCATTTCTGTCACTAGTGCCTGAAACTGCAATCTTTAAACCTCCACAGGGCCTGAGATGTGGTATGACACATCTGCAGTTATCTGTTCTCAGCTTAACTCTACCCAAACTGCTTGTGCTGTCAAAAATTTAACTTTCCTGGTTCCATTTGTCCATGGCTGGATTTTCCCAGCTAACAGCTCCACTCCCCTTGGCAGAATTTGCAGTATGATCTCTGCTTGAAAAGGATGGAGGGCCAAATAAGTCTCTAGAAGTGACTTGAGTTCTTATCTGGATTGATTGGATGTTTTGAACTCTAAATCCTGCTTGGGTTCCACGAGCAACATAACTCATTCACGTGTCAGGGCAGCAGCTAGAGCATTACACAGCCTCTTTAGCATTTCAGGTTTAAACACAGCTTGCTGTCATTTCACACCACACACACGACTGGCCCATGGATGGAGACTTGTCCAACTCTAAACTGGCCAGGGGAAACCACGCCGAGGTTCCCTCATGGCTGAGCCAGCACAGCAGTTTGCAAGGCAGTGCTGTGAACCAGATCTGGAGCTCATTTTTCTCCATACTGTAACACTTAAGTCAGCGTTTTCATTAACCTCTGTAAAGCACAGCCAGAGCCTTATAGCTGGTGGAGAGAAGAGCTGTACCCCAAGGGTAAGTGCCTGCTCTGGGTGGCCTTCTGCCTTGTGCTAATTTACTGCTGTTCCTGCAGCCCTGCAAAGGAGCTCCGAACCGTGCAGCGTGCTCTCTGGACCTTAACTCTATACTGAGGGTGATGAATTTGTAGGAAGCCCTGGATCAGTCCCCTGCCCTGTAAACTCCTAGCCTTTGCTTTCATAATTTACAGAGGACAAGAACCCAAACAGATGTGGCCTAAGCCCAGCTTTCTGCTGGGAAGGTCTCGGGCTTTTAGCAATTCAGTGATTCAAGCACAGGTAGAGTCCAGGCAATAATGCCCACATGTGAACTAAATCAACAGTGGACAGTGCTGCCCCACTATCCCAAATTCTGTTCCATAGAAAGGTTTAGCTTTTAGTTCCTCTATTCCTCAACAACAACCTGCTTTGCATTGTAACAAAACACTGCTTCAGCAGCCCATCTGAACTCATGAGACATCACCAAACTAACACACAAATCAAAGAAACATCTGTAACTGCATTTTTATAACAAATAATTATCTTCTGATGCATTATTGCATAGCCACTGAGAGCTCTTCCTCTCCTTTGGGATTAGCAGCAATGAATAATACTACTTCTTGAAAGTAAAAGTGCATTTAAATCATCAGTATGGTTACAATGGGTAATATAAAATAAGCATGTTGTAAAAATGGAATATATTAGGGATTGCAGAGCATGACATTTCCCTCATCTGTGAGAATGTGGCACCTCTCATGAGGAGTAGTAAAATGATTTTTTAGATTTCTGACATTGAAATTTAGAGTGTGGGCTTAATTCTCCCCTCGCTTACACCTCTGACAATCATCAATACTTCATGGAAGTCAGTGAGTTACACTGCAATAATGACAGGAGCTCTGAAGCCATAAAGCATATTCCCCATCAGTTTAAAACTCCTAGGTATCCCCCAAGGAAACTCCAGACAGTGGTGTCTAGGGACCAAATACATCCATTTACATGACAGTGTAAATGTGGAGTACAGCACTTCCTTGCAGATGCTCACAGCGTATTTATGAGTAAAAGCAGTTTATGTTTGGTTTTTATTATTTTAAAGTAAGCTTGGTGCTGATTCCACAGCCCTGAAAATGCCATTTCCAGTGTACACATGTAACAGTCACACAGATTTAAACGTGGCTCATCTCCACTCTGCGGGGCATAAAGAGGGCAGCAGGATGGGCTTCGTACCTCTTCCCTTTGCAACCTCCCCAGTGACAGCCACGTCAGCTAAGAGCCACTTGCAGTCCTGGCTGGCATGAGCTAAGATTTCCTCCTTTAATCCCAACTGCAACATGATTTCCACAAAACTCCTCCATCTTCTGTGATTCGACCTGTCAAGGCAACTCATGTCCTGCTACCCCAGTTTACTTCACTCCTGTACTAATGTGGGGGAGCTTTGATTGGGTCCCCCAGATACTGCTGTAATCCTCTACTAACACTACAGACAACCCCTCACTGCTGAGCAGGAGACAAAGCATTAGCTAATTAGTCACACCTCCAAAAATTAATGAAGTAGCAATTCTTCACTGCTGCTAACCAGGGTTGGATGCCAGCCTAGATTTTTTCTCTTGGAAGGAAATAAGCTACATCAACAACCTCATCAGCTGCTTCTTGCTCCTCTCTTTCTCCCTTCTTCCTCATTCTCTCCATACACAGCCAGGAAAGAAAAAGAAAAGCAGGTTTTACCTGTAGATTGTTGAAGTGTTTCTCATATCAAATCCTGAGGAGTTTATTCTTTCCAGGAAAGCTTGTGCAAGCTCTGGTGTGATATCATACACTGTGTCCAACTGCTTTGTTGCGTTGTCAAAGCTAATGAACAGTCTTATCTGATCAGTGCAAAACCATGTGTCAGGATTATGAAACAGTTACCTCCAATATGTTTGACATTGTTAATTAATTAACTCTGTTCATGTTATAGGGAAGGGAAGAAGATAGATATGGATAACACAAGTCTTTTTGAAGGCAAAGCTGAGTAAGCAGAGTTTGAGGGTCTTATGGGCCCCTATTCTTCTTTCAGTACAAGTCACAGGAGTCTGATACAGATTAATAATTACACATTAATGATAGGCACTTCCAAATCCCAAAAAAGAGAAGAATATTTGGTTGACAATGGATTTGGATTCACTTTATATTTAAGTAATTAAAATATATAAACTTCTTTCTCATATTTAAGTGTGCATTTGTGTTTATGCTGCTTGTGGCTGACATCACTTGACAATGATCCAACCACATTTTGGTACCTACTTCATTAAGACTAATTCTGAGAATTTCTTCCAATGAGAGATGGACCATGTATCTTCCCAAAATCCGTAAGTTTTCTGCACTGACCCAAGAAGTTGATTCATTGAACTCTGTTTTGTACAAAAAAAACAATCACAACATTAAGAAAGCAATTATTTTTCAAATATATTGTACCCAGTGCATTGTTATTGGCAAACAATAAAAAAGTCATCTGCAAATCAGAAAATCCCTTAGCAGTGAGAGTCAGGTTCCCTCCATTAGCTACATTTTAGCCCCACTTCTTATGTGCCCATAGATTTTTTTAATGAAAATGAAACTGTGCTTCAAATGTCTCAAATTTTCTCATAGGAAAATGATTCATGTTTTATGTTGTTGAAATAGAAAATGGATAGAGCATGATATAGGGAAAATTAAACCCATAGTATTAAATATGGAGCAGTATTTTTCTATATTCAGTTTTCCTAATCAAATATTATTTAAGGACACCAGGAAGGCATGCTGCTTTGCAACATGTTACACATCTTATCTATTGTTATTGATGATACAACTGGTTTCAGCAACATGCAAGAGCAATAATGGAGCAAACAAAGAATCATTCCCCTACCTACATGGGAACAGGTTAGCAAAAACCACAAAGTACTGTAACCAGTAAAGAACGTCAGTCCTTCTGTAAAATTCTCACAAGGATTGAAAATGAAATCAAGATCCAAATATCCCTGAGAAAAAAGTATTTCAGGGCGACTTTGAGCCATGGAGATGGTGTTTGCTCCACAGTGTCATAATGAGGATGCTCAGCGTGTGATACCACTGAGCACACTCCTTAGCAGTGCTGATATTCCCAATGGTTAAAATCAAGCCATCAGGGGGTTTTGCCCCACTTCCCCCCCTCTAAATAGCAGGAGTTGAAGAACCTCATTTACACTAAGTGATTTTGTTTGAGAACCCAGATCTGCTCCCAGCAGACCTGCCTGTCAAGCCTCCGTTTTCTGAAGTGATCAAGTATTAATGACTATCAAGAGACCTGAAGGGTATGACAGAAGAGTTAAACAAAATCTATCACAGTTTAAGGATGTTGCTTGTGGCCTTTAGCAAACAGACTCACAGTTACCAACCATGGTGATCCCCAGAACCTGCTGTGTTATTTTTAACTAAGGCACAAAGTTCAGAAACTAGAGCTGCCTGTCTCTGCAAGGGCACGTGTCACCTCTGAGTACCCCAGCGTTTTTAATATAGGAAATGGGATCAGTGTCTGAGTGGCACAGACATTTCTTGAAAGGTTTGGCCCTTAAGCCACACATCATCTGCTCAGCCCGTGGTCCAGCTGCAGGGGCTGCCTGACACAGTGAGGAGATGTGGTACGATGCAACAGCCCTCTGTACTTCTGCAGGCACAACAGAGGCACAGCAACGAGCTTTGCACCAAAACCAGCAAAAACACCTGGAAGGTGGCACCACAAACATGAGGTTTCTTCCAAGTTTCTTTCCTGCTGAGCTTCAGTGAGGAAGATGCTCCTTCTGCAGAGGGCTAATCCCTTCCCCAGGTGGTCCCAGTGCTACCCACATACAATGTTCAAGTGAGTAAATCAGACTATTGCAAGACTTTTCTGTTGTCCCACCCTCTGTGCTGTGACCTGCAGTGTGCAGATGCACCTGGGTGAGCTTTAGACTCCCCAGCCCAGATGTTGGTAGCAGTCCAGCATCTGCTCAGGGCTGCTGGGCTCTGCAGCACATACTACCAGACCGAGCTGGTGAGCAGCCCACATCCAGTGCCTTCAGGAGTGGATTCATCGTATCTGCACAGCTTTGAGTTTGAAGCAGCAAGCAGGACATAAGAGAGGCACAGTAAATCTGGGGGATCTTTTACAAACTGGGGGTTCACTGATGTTTCAGACACAACCCAAGATGTCTGATGCCCTGTGATTTTCCCAGGACTGCTGAGTACTGCCAGGCATGAGCTGCATCCTTGCTTCCCCACTACTGCACTGGCAGTAACACCACCTCACAGCAGTGTCATGAAATTCCTCCCCATGACTTCATGGGTTACTCTGATATTTTGAAACAGAAGTTCCCAGAGCCAAATTCAGCTCCAGTGAAGCACGTGAGCATTTTGCCTTTGATTTCCAGGAAAAGAGGAAGATCATATGCATCTAGAAGTCTAAATGGTCCCATGACGGCGCTTCTGGGATGCTGGGTGCAACCAGCTCTGATGTTTCGGTGCCACTGCCGCTGTACAGCCCCCTCGTGGAGCCTGTCCTGCACTGTCCCAGCTGTGCCACATCTGTTTAAGACACACCAACAAGGCAAACGGATGTGGTAAAATGCACAAAGCCTGAACCAAGTAACTTTGTTGTTACCTTGTCTCTTTTCTGAAGGAGTCAGTGCCATGAGCAGCAGAACTTTCGCAATGCCCTGCAGATCTTTTGTATTTTTAAACAGTGCCCACGCTGGGCAGTGTATCCTGAGACACAGCTGTTGCCCAGGCTGAAGAGGAGTTCAGAATACACAGAGTACCTGACATCTGGATCCTACTCAGAAAAAGGACTCGACTACAGAGACATTGTGTATTGCTCTGTGCAGAAGAGGTGAAGAACAAGCACCTTTGGAGAACTGCTTCCTGTGAATAACAAATACATCATGCTTACTCCATTCTGGAGCAAAGTTACTGAAGACAGCTATGCTTAAACACACCTGTGTTAAATCTGGGAAACAATTTCATACCATGGATAGGCCTTTCGCTGGCTGTTTCTCTCTTATGATAAACAAGAAGAAAATACTCTGTACATACCAGTCATGTTAGAGGAGTTTTGGAGAACCTGCTTCATCCAGCCATACAGAGCCCTCTGTGTATTTGCTGAGGTTTTGTCATAGAGGTCCTTGAAGACAGTTGATCTAAATGATAAGGGCATATTAGCTCACTAATGAATTAACTTTAAAAAGAGACACATGGACAAATGCAACACACAAGCAGAAAGCTCTACCTCTATCTGGAATATAGAGTGAGAACACATAGTAATCTCTTTTTTAAAATATATACAGTCAGCAAATGCTACTCAGTAGTAATTGTGTCTGGGAAAGAAATGGCTTACAAGTTTCTGAAAGCATCTCCCTGCAGAACGTTTGGGAGGCTCCCAACTATGTCAGGTTGGAGATAGTTCACCGTGGACACACGCAAAACCTGGCTTAGGATATCCACACAGTCCAAGGCACTCAGAGCCAGAAAGCATTTATCCAGTGTTACAAGGAACAAGGTCCTGTTTACTCCTGGGCTTTGAAAAATTCTCTCTCTAGTCTTGTCCCAATCAAGAACAATACTTCCCATTTCCTGCAAGTAAAAAAGATTAAAACAAATATTCCTTTGATTAATTTAATATATTGTTCATTCTGAGGCCTGACAAATACACTCCACAAAACACATGGTGCAAAATGCTGTCTGGTTGCATTACTTGGAATATTTCCTTTCTGGTACCAGCCAGAGACCAGCCTGAATCTTTTGACAACATCAAAACGAAAACCAGACAAACAATCCAAATGGCTGAAGTTATAATGTGTGCTCTGGTGGAAGAATTCCTTACTTGGAAAATTAAAGGATACTGAGATTGAATGGGTATTATTTCATACATGACACAATACCTAGACACCTCTAGAACAGACCTTTTCCCATGCAGCATACTTCTTGCAGCCATTACTACAAACACCCCCCCGCCCCAGAAGATGGGGCAGTATCAAAGACTTAAGCTCAGGGAATAAAGTCAGCCTGGCTGGCTCACAAGCTGACGTGTCCAGGACAGCCTGGTGATTTGTTCACGCAGCATTATCAGTCCTGGAAGAACAGGGTAGGCCCTTTGAGAAGGCAAAATGTGCAGTGTATTGGAAGAGCTTATGCTCTACTGCTCTGCCCCCCAGTGCGTGCTGCACACCTATCCTGTGTGCTTTGGCAGCAGGAGCTGCACCACCATTGTTTGAAGAGTGGATTATACAGTGTTTGTTCTGGGCAGTCACCTCATGAGTCTGGGGAAATGCTCTCCCTTTCTCCCGGATTCATATCCTGCAGCAGGCTGGGATCCCATCCCTGCAGCAGAGATCCCCAGTGAGTGAGACTTCTAACGTGGGGTATACAGGGAACACACCACAGAGGCAAGGAAATGATGTGATGCTGCCTCCCCTCCAACTTGCGTAACAATTTGCTTGCATGCTCCCATAAATAATTAACAAGATACCTAATTTCACCTTCTTTAAGTCATGTTGGCTCAGCCACTGAAGAGAAGCAGATAAACCCTGAGAAAACTGGTCCTATCAACCTTAGATACTTGCTTTGGAAGGTAAATCGTTCTCTGGAGATGGGTTTCCCTGCACTCATTACAGAGAAAATCCAGGCAACTGACTTGGAAATAAACTTTTAGACAAGAATTAAACTAAGTGAGTCCAACCTACAGCAAGGGGGCTCCTGGAATCTGACCAGCACACAGAGAAGTAACTGCATGGCATATGCTGCAAGACCCCCAGCCTGGCCCTCTCCCCTTTATCTAAATCACCCAGAGCTGCTTTTCTTTTTCACAAGTGCAAAGTGACTTACAAGATGGTCTTTTCTGCTATTGAAGAGATACTTCATGGCAGTTTGGAACTGCTGCTGATCAAGCTGCTGAAATTCAGATAGTAGTTGCCTAGGCTGGTACAAGAGATTCTTCAGGTAACTTTTAATGGACATCTGAAGTATAGAAAAATATGTGTAATATACATAAAACTCATCCTCTTGTATAAGGGGCATCTTTTACACCCTGAAAATCTTTGCTTAAGAAGAGATAAGTACTTAGGTCCTGGATAGTCTGCATTGTCAAGAACTTGAACAACTAAACACAAATTGTAAACAACACTGATCCAAATGCAATGCTGAAAGACAGTAATTTTAAAATCCTATCCTTGGCTTCATGGATGAGTCCTCTCCAGTGAGCCCTTTAACAAAAATGCCTCAGTTTCTCACTTCATAAAACAAGGGTAATAATGCTTTAATGCTTCACACAGCAGAGCTGTGAGAA
Organism: Porphyrio hochstetteri; assembly: GCA_020800305.1. Taxonomy (NCBI): domain Eukaryota; kingdom Metazoa; phylum Chordata; class Aves; order Gruiformes; family Rallidae; genus Porphyrio; species Porphyrio hochstetteri. The sequence continues at coordinate 16,511,244 of CM036920.1, forward strand.
TGAGCCTTTTAAAGAGCTCCAAAAAAACCCACCAGATACTGCATGCACATTAATATTAATTTTAAAAAGGAAGGAAATGTACAATTAGGTGGGAGGAAAAATCTATATTGGGTTGCAAGACAAAAATATTCTTCCTCACATCAAGCTGCATTACCAGTTAACAATCTCATGCCTGTTTCAAAAATCTAAGGGGAATTCTAACACTGGCACAGGAAGCACTGCAAGGCTCATTAGCACCAAACTGGAGTAAAATCCCCTCTAATTGCTGACAGAATTATTTCAGAATTGGTTTGGAATTTGAGTCAAAACTGTACTTTGTTATCTCTGCTTAGCTTGCAGTGCCACTAACAAATATTAACGACTTTGCTGTCTGTGGGTCCAGGCCTGGTGACAGCCCTGAAGTGTAACTACATCTAATGAAGTGGGAAGAGGCAGTGTTACCCTCCTCTGGGTTTGGATGAGCTGTGACAGTGAAAAGGAGCTTGGGAGAAGGTTTGAGCGCTGCAAAGCTGCATGGCCCTGGGCTTTTGGGAATGCCTGAGGCTCAGAGATCGCACATTTGACACTTTCCTTTTACAGAGTATGCTTAGGGAGGAGGGAGCGGGTCAGGTTTTGATTAGCAGGCTACAGCTCCACTTATACCAGCTCATAATTAATCCTAACGACCAGGGATGAAGAACAATGGCTTTTCCCCCGTATCACTTTCACACTGACAATTCATGAAAAACAGAGTTCTGAGGAACTTTGAAAGGTGGATGTGTTTTGCTAGGATGCTCTGGAGCCTCTGGAGCCATCAGCAGCCGTGCAAACTACAGCCACAGTCAAAACCTGGGAGGAACCTGCCATTTGGTGGAGAAAAAGCATGTGTATACACTCAATTAAGAAACAATCACTGAGCCTGAAAACTCTTTTAATTTCTGCTTTCTGTCAGAAGAAAAGCAAAAAGGGCCTCTCTCTGATTATTTCTGCCTTGCACAGTCCTGCCACCTCAGTGGAAAAATCAACCCCAAGCCCCCTTTTCTGATTTCCTCCTTACCTGCTACACTGTGGATCTGTTTGTTACCTTTATTATCGACAACCTGGTCTTGGTTACAGACATAGGTTACTTTTTTCATCCCTTTTTAAGTAAGAATTTCCATGCATTTTAGATGGCACAAACCTGTAGGCTGCTAAGAGTAAACGGAACTTCCTGGGCATGAAAATATGCCATGACTTTTGTTAGCATGTCTGCTGTCCAGACATTGGCACTGTAACAGAAAAACAGGACCAAAAATGCCATAAAATAATGTGACATGTAAACTAGCAGATCAGAATAAAAAACAAGGATAAGAAAAGCAAACACTGTTACACCATGACATGAGTATTCAGCTTTTTGGCCTAACAAGACTACCAGTGGACTCATTTAATGCAATGAAAACGTGGGGTTCAGTGAGGAGTGGAGAGAATTTGTGGGGTTTTTTTAAATCTAAATCCACAACCAGCCACAAGAACGCCCATTTTCCAACATGTTGCCATTAGTAGCATCTCCAGGCACCAGACAAGCTGCACTGTGGCTAGTCCAGGGCTATAGGTGTGCTTCCTGGCTCCCCATGATGCCTGTTGTGATCTGCTTGTAGGACGTACGTGCAGCAACTGATGTCTGCTGTCCCTCAGCAGAGGCATTACTTGCACTGTGTCTTCTTCACACAGCCACTGATTTCCTCAAAATACATAGGAGTGGGATTGTCTTTGAGGCTTATATTGCTCTTTCAAATCTAAACAAAATTAGCAAGTAATTCAAAAGTCACCAGGAGCTGGAGGAAGTGGGATGGATGGGGATGGCACAGGGCTGGAAGAGGGAGATGGATACGAAGCTGGAACTGCACCTCATTTCATTAGGAAGCTATTCTGAACCACATGAACAAAGTTAATTATCAAAGCCTTTAAAATCTGTGGCAGGTATTTATCCTCAGCCTCACTCTATGCATGTTTTTGCTTTATTGTGAAAAATGTCTTCTTCCTTGTTAAGAGGAAATAGTCCTCATGGGAGAGCTAGATCAAAGCAATCATATGTGCCAATCTCATTCTATCCACAATGTCCCAGTGTCTCTGGAAATGAAACAGATCATATCAGACATGCAAGATAATACCAAAAAATCAAGTTGGGGAGAGTAATACCTTACCTCTGAAAATGAAGTATATCAAGGAGGGCTACACATGGAAAAAGGAATATAAAAAGTTATGGTGAGATACTGGGGTTTAATTCTTTTTAGAAACATGAGTGGGAACAATTTTGTACATTACCATTCAGGTATTTCCCAGTTATTACCTCCTCCTAAGGAAAAAATGGTAAATATATGTAATAAATTATTATTTTTAGATTATAATATGAAATGTTAGTAGAGAGATCAAATAAAAATACTAACCACAGCTTTGTGCAATAATGGAGGCAAATCTGTAAAAGATTATCCTGTTACTAAAGTTGATTTAACACTTTACCATTCAACTGTGTCATACAAAAATAAATGTACTGTATGCAGTGATCAAAGCTATATAAACACATATAATTTATTTATAAGCATTAAATGCAGCTTTGATTAAACATATTTACAGAAAACCAGCAAAAATAAAAGGCTATTAAATAATAAAAATCTTGGTTAAATTCCTTTATAGCATAGCTCCATGAAGTCAAGAGAGCAGAGAATATGGACCTAGTTACTAAGCAGTGCTGTGTCTATTTTACCACACACAGCTCTTGCTATCCACACACAATAAATGCCTCATACAGGAGTTCTGGTCTTACCTTCAGGGTTCTGACTGTGCGTAATCTCAGCGTGATTCATTATTAGCAATAAGAAATATATCTTCAAAAGGCCGGGCATTTCTCCTGGTGTTTTATTAGAATGAGAAGATATTGGGAGTGAAAAGGAAAATAAAAAGAACAGAGTCAAAAGGCAATATGCACCCAAACTTCCATAGCTATAAATCAGAGACAGCCTAAGCTATGGTGTTCAGATAGAGATCGGAATGATCTAGCAGTGCTTGCTCCCAAGTTTTTAATTTAGATCTTTTCTCAGAATATGTATTTTATGCAAATACAAGTGTGTATGTGCAGCCAGATTTATTTCCCTTTAACCAAGTAGCTCTTTAATTTTCTTCCTAGTAGCACCGTTTACTTACTAAGCCACATTCCACCTAAATACGACTGAAAGGCAGTTTTGTTAAAGCAAGCAACTCAAGGCTTTTAAGCTCCAGTAATAAAAAAGAAATTGAGGGAGTGATAAAGGAAATAGTAAAGAAGCTCCACACGAACCCAAAGCTGTTTATAGCTCATTAATTGCCTGCATGATTACTGCAGACCAGGTCTGGTAGCCTCCACTTGCAGATCTCTGAACTCAAACCAGCTCTCTCGCTCGCCCCGTGTCAGCGCAGCGTGCTCCAGGCAGGGAGGGTGAGGGAATGCTCCCTTCCCTGCTGCCCTCACTCCATGGGAAGGGGGAAATAAATGTCCTCGTGCCCTTCTGAAAGAGGGGAAGTGACACATTTGGGAAACGGGGTTCAAGACCATGCCACTTCATTCAGACGGATCGTTGTACTCATGAGAAGTACACTGTCAATTTGTCACCATCGGCTGTGACAGCTTCTATGGAAATACGTGTTCTGGTAGCTTTTGCTATCCCTGCTGCCCTGTGTTATGTGGTGTAAAGACTGAGGGAAGATACATTAGATGGAAGGGCAGCAACGGGATACCCAGAGCTTTTCACCAGGAAGTCACCGATTCTCACCAGAAAAGTGACAGTCTCACAGTTGTCCTGTATGAAATGAATTTGTTGTTTTTGGTCTGGCTCCTGAAGGACAAGGATACCCAGGGCAGTAATGCACTGGGATGGAAAGGAAGCTGAGAATGAGCAAGTCTCACCCACAGAGGTGTTTCTGCAGCCACGTCCCCTCACAGCACCAGGAGCCATCAGCTGCTTTAATCCCCGTTGCACCATGTTTACTGCAGAGAGGATTTTCTGCCTCTGCACCCACAGCCTGGCCCTCTGCCCTGAGAGTCACCATCCCCACAGACAAAACCAGCAGTTTATCTGAGGTATTAGATGATGCTCTGCTCTACAGATTGCTGCTTCTTATACTGGAATTAGTCCTTCCTTTTAGCAAACAACAGGGAGGGGCCTGTTGGCCAAATTTGCTCTGCCCCTGAGATGACTTTGTTAGGCTTTCTCTCCCTTCCTTAAATTCAAGTGTTTGTCTGCAGCCACACTTAATTCCTGCAGTTCTTTTTGTCGCTGAACTTGGATTCTTTTTTTGTTGTTTCATGGGTTTCTTCGGGTTCTCTGCCACAGCTTCAGTTACAGATCTGAACACCTGATCAATACAAACACCTTTTCCAGGTGGTTTAATCTCATGTATCAGCAAGGTACTCTTTTAGGAAAACATCTTTCAGCAGCCTCTGGCAATACTTCAGTCTATCACAAATCCTTAACTCCAGTCTTGCCATGGGAGTGACTCAAACTGACAGATGCTGAAAAATTTAAACACTGACTTTAAGAAGCTATGGCCTCCATCCTGTTCTCACACAGGCTGAAACCCTTTTCATCAGCTATTCTTTTGGGAGCGCCACAGTACATGTCTCATTCAGACATATCTGGTTTCCTAGACAATGAACTTTGTGTTTGTTTCTGCCTCTGCCCTATTAATTTTGCAGTAAGGTTTGATTACGCTGCAAAGCTTAAATCATGCTACCAATGTCAATCCTGATTTGTTTATTCCAACTCATTCGCTTTGATCAGGGAGCGTGTTTTAATTAAAGCATGCTGAATTAATATATAAGGAGATTAAATGCTAAGGGAAGTGCTGTTTTACCCTGACTAACTCCCGTGGACAGCCAGCAGGTACAGAAAAAGTCTGCTGTGCAACAGCCCTGCCTGATAAAACAATTTTCAGGATGAAATAGTTCCTTTAGTCAGCAAAACCAGTCTGTTTGCAGAACTTCACTGCAGCTTTCAGGCAACCCCGGATCACCCTGTGGGGATCTCTGCAGATCCCATACAGCATTTCCCCAGAGACTGATCCTTGCATCACGGCAGCATAGGCTGCAATCAGATCTCTGAGATGTCACCCTTGCAGGACTCCCTGGTTATGAGGAGCTCCCAGATTAGCCTTGCTCCCCTAACAGCCACTCTTCCCTGTGAAGAAACCCTAGACTTTTTATCACTCCCTCCAACACAGCCGCTGCCTAATCTGAAGCTGGATAACCAGAAAGCTAACCTCTTAATCAGAAGCCTTGCTGATAAGCCCACGCACTGCCAGTGCCCATCCACCCCCCTGCAACCAGGCTCTGTGGCAAGGGAACCCTCAGGTTCAGACTGGCAAGGGAGGGGGGAGAGAGAGAAGAGAAGAAAAGCTATGTGGGGTTCTTGGGCATCTATAGGGAAAGCCAGGGCCCCACGGCACTTTACCTGCCTCTGCAGCGTGCGACTCCTTCCCCGCGCGCTGGTGCAATGAGCTGGGCGGCTCCAGCCAGGGACCCCGAGAGCCAGGGGCAGGGACTGGGGCCAGCACCGCCTCGCAGCGCAGGTGTCTGCCCAGCAGCACCGGCCCTCAGCCAGAGGGGAGGGGAAAGTCTCCTCTGCTGGGGGGCTCAGAGAGCACAGGCAGGAGAGGATGCTTCCCCTCTGAGGATTAAGTGCTCAACCTCTTGCATGGGGGAAACACGCAGGGCAAGCTGATGCTGCCAGCACCCTGCTCCCCACCCCAAGCATGGGCAGGTGTCCCTGGGCTCCTCAGAGCAGAATACAAACTGACTGTACCTGGGATCACCCAGCAAGAGGAGGCTGTGGTTTCTGAGTGATGAAGTTGTTCCAACTTTGCGTTGAAAGGTCCTGATTAAATCGTGCCCTCGCACAGCATCTTTTCCTGCGATGCAACACAGCCAGTGCCACCTTGACAGAACAGACAGGTGAGTTAATCTCTGGGGCAAAACATGCTACTGAGACCACCGAGGTGCGACTTACACACCATCACCTCAAACAGGACAGGCAGGGACAGTAGAGGAACGACACAGGTTCCTCAGGCCCGGGAGGAATTAACTGGGACATCAGGCTTGCAATAAACACTTGTTCCCTTGGATGAGATCTTAAAGGTATTTCAGACAATCAATCAACTACTGGACTTAAGAGTTTCTTACACAGGATGTGTGAGCAGACATTAACTGCACACAAACACACTCTCAAGGTCTGGAAAGACATCCCTTCCCTGACCCAACGAGCCATGCCAGCTCCCCTCTGATTTTAGGGTATGAGTCTAGGTACAGCCCCTTGGGGCTACTCTGCACATTCAGCAGGACAAAGCAGGGTTCTGACCCCATTGAACACGATCCCTTAGAATTTAAATTTACTCCATTGTCAGTTTTTGCTCTGCTGTTCATGTTTTAATAAGTGTTTTAATCCCCCATCTCAAGTGTAAAAATACTTATTTAAATACATGGCACAAAACAGGTAATCACAAGAAAAAAGGCCCTAAGTATTATTTATGTTGCACCTTCTGTTCCAAAAACCTCTCAAAGCTATTACAAACCAATGTCCTAAGTGACAGGAGTAACAGATAGGAGAGGTGTGAAATGCAGTGTCTGTTGAGTGATTTTGAACCTGTGGGATTAAAACAGTTCTGTTCCTTTGGAGAATTCTTCTTTCAGGTGTATTTGCTACACGAAGCTAAATTCATTTTACATTAAGAAACAAGTTTTCCCACTGCTAGATGAGTACAAATAAAGACAACAAAATAAAAATGAATGGATTCAGGCCAAAGTGTACATAGCTCATTTTTCCAACAAACAAATCTGACTGTACTCTGTGCCAAAATTCAACAGCACACTCTGAAATGACAATTAAAAATGAACTTGAATTACTGTTGAGAGCAACCCATCAGTCAACCCATACTACAGAATGCTTAGTATTTTTACACAGATGACTGAGAATAAAAGGCCATTAAATTAGGAAGAGAAATCATTAACCATCAGGCAAAGCAAGTCCAAAATAGCCTGAAAAGACATTCTCAAACACATCCTATCTGGTGTAAGATCACCAAGCAGTAAAAACAACCCACCCCAAACAGTGCATCACACTTTTTTTGACTTCAAAAGTAAAAGGTAAGTCAGTTCTTACTTTACTTACCAGCTGAGACACAGGCTGAGGTTTCTCTGCTCTCCCACAACACTTACATCCCAAGCAACGTACGACACACGCCTGCCAGTTCTGTACTACTTATGATGCCGCTCGTTGTTTTAAAGGAAGGTTATATCCCAACTGCCAGAAATTATCCATTTTAAACAGAGTTTTTAAAACAAGACATGTTAAAATAAATAGCTTTTTTTTTTTTTTTAATGCTCCCAGAGAAAAGAAAATGTCCCAAGCTAGCAAAACCTGCAAAATCAGGGCCCCAGAGCTTGATCCTCACAGGCAGTTTGACTTGCAAAATGTGCAAGAAACAGCCTGCAAATTTTTTATGCTGAAAACTTTTGGGAACAGCTTGCTTAGAAAGTTTGTTACTAAACCCCACCAGTTTGTAAGTGCTGTTTTGGCAGGTTCTACCATACCCTTTCAGCTGGAAAATGGCATATGCAAAAGCAATGAGATTTATGAGGCTTTGAGAGGAACATGAAGGAAACCCAACCAAAAGTGATACTTTTTTTGTGGACTGTTATCCCTTTAAGCAATATTTAAATGCTGCGTAAATAAACACAAAGTTGTGCTGCTACTGAGAGCTTGATTCTCAACACAAAGAGCAGTTGCTGCGGACAAGCGTGGCTATGGTCACAAAAATGAACACAAAAGTTAATGCAAAAAGTCATCTCAAAAAAAGTTTATTAGCATGATTAAAAACATGTGAAGAATGACAGCAAGAGAGAAAGTAACTTAGCATGGAAGAATATCCATTTCAACAGTTTAGAGTCAACAAGGCTTGAACTGAATGGATAACTTTATTGCCAGATTTCGCTTGATTTCTTTAACAACAGTTCACATTGTATCAGTTTCACCATCACTAGGACTATTGCTTTTGTTTGGATCTGATCCCTGTTGCAGGTAAGTATAAAAAAATATCCCCCATTACTGCTGGATGGCAGAATGCATTTGTTGATTTGAGAGCTGGTAAAAAAAGAAATTCTCAACTGAAAAGTCTGTTTAAAAAACAACTTTTTTTTTTTTTCCCTAATCGCACTACAAAGAAATACATTAGTATTTTGGCCTTTAAATTTCTTACACGGTACTTATTTAGCATGGCAATCCACAAATTCCCTCCCTTTAAGTAACCATAAATCAAACCGCTCTTTCAGAGGCTGCTTCTTGGGTTAGATTTGGAGATTTACGTCAAACACGCTTACACTGGCTTGAGGACGAAGACAGCATCATCTAGCACATAGTAGTCATTATACATGTCACCTTCACATAGGTATGGCAGTCTGGTGAAAGCCTCTATGGCAAAACCGGCTTTACTGAAAACTTCTGGCAGGCTGTTCACCTGTTCTTCCCAAGTGTGCCCTTTGATTTCCAAAACTTCTGAGGGCTTTTCCCACTTGCCACCTACTGAAGAAACAAAAGTTTTGTTTAAATTATCAAGAAAGCTTTCTCATGCATAGTGTTTTCTCACAGAAGCATATTACAGAGATTATATTCCATTCCACTCCACACCAGAGGCTGACAAGCCACTTTTGGAGCTGTTGCAAGATCAGTTCAACATTCATCCTACTGTTCACAATCGGCTACTTCTTAAGGTTGTCTTCTGTTACATGTCTAACTAGCAGTCCCAAGAGTGGCTGAAAAGTAGCTGCCATTAGCAAGGCTGGTATTCAGCAGACAAGGACATACAATTTACATTATAAAATTCTTTATACCCACTGTCTGGCCAAAGATGACCTCAGGTAATTACAGTAAACAGAGCTAGCAACTTGAAAATTCGGATTTGCTGTGAACCTTCCATCAGTACACCTGCACATTACGATGGATGGCTACCAAATCTCTTTCTCCAGTGGCACCTACTAGCTGATACAGTAATGACTGCTTAGGGTTGTATAAAATCAAGAAGCCCAACACTTGAGGCATGCTGGAAAACGTGGTGGTGTTTGTTATATCCAATGAAATAATCTGAAGGGTTACAGACATGACTCTAGGAAGTGCAAAATTATCCAGAGTTGGAAGGGACCCATATGGATCATCGAGTCCAACTCGTGAAACTCTTCACTCATGTTCCAAGTCATGTCATCCAAAAATGTTCTCTGGTTTGCTCTGTCCCTTTAACAAGCTTGCTAAATGCAATAGTAAACGCCCCTCTAAACAGGAAGTTCTAAATCTTGTGATTCAGAGAGTTCTGCAACTCCAAAGCTTTCCTAAGTTCCTCTTCCTTCAAGTAGAACCATTTCCAGAGAGATACAAGAAATGGCATCTTTCAACAAATTAAAAAACGTACTAATGCTGGCATTTGACTGGATTCTGTACAGTGGTGGTAAGACCTTTTTTTTAATCTTCTTGTATTTATGCAATAGCAGTTAAACAAGACTGAAAATGTTGTGGTTATGATATGCAATATAATTTCAAAATACCAACAGTAAGAAGTCTTGCTGATAATCAAGCTAATTTCTGCTGCCTTCATACAACTTCCAAATTAAACAACTGGGAAGAAAAAGCATTTGCTAACAAATTCAGAAATCATAGATTACAAGTGCATTTCAGGGTGAAATTCCACTGCACTTCCCTGCAAAGGATGCTCCAGCAGCAGCATGGTTTCAGGGCAGGTGTCCTTGTTTGGGAGGAGGTTTTGGGAAGTTCAGGAGTCAGTATCTAAATGAACCGAAGACAGAGTTCTGCTCTGCAAGGTCAGGCAGAGCCCCAGAGCAACCTCAAAATGATGAGGGGATCAAATGCAGAAGCACAACCTACTGCCTTTCTCCACACAGGGTGCAAGTACCCTGACAAGGGGTATTACTACAATTACTGTTGCTGCTACGGAATGGCTCTGGTGTTGGTGTGACACAGAAGTAGAGTTTCACTTTATTCCTGTAGAAGTCACAGGCACTGAATCTGCTTGGATTTGGTCCGTAACATTCAGTGAGAAAAATGATCAAGGGACAATGCTGGTTGTCTGCCACAGACAGGCTTACAAATTGTGCATCAGAAGTAGATTAAGAGACTTAACTTTATTTTTCTTCTATTTTGTTGTTTTCTAAGAAGTAGAAAAGGATGTGGTTAAGGTACTACCTTAATTTTCACTGCAATAATCTCAATTCCATTGTTTAAATAATTAAGCAATTTATTTCAATAAAATGATATATACTAAAACAGTATTTAAATTATGGATCTCAATAAGTACTTAAGAAAAATATCTCCCAGACCAGTTACATTAAAACTTACATTTCAGTTCCTTAATTAGAATTCTCTTCTCTTCTCTTCTCTGATTATCTTCCTGTTTTTTCTACAAGAATCTTTAAATGTCAGAACTAACAAGCAATATTATTATCCTTAGAAACCCAGAGTCAAGATATCTGATGAAGTAGAAGAATGTCTAGGAACTATTATGAATTATAATCAATGATATGAAATTGCTAAATTATAAATGTCTCAATTTATGACATTTCCACTGCCTGCCATCAGGCTCACAGACCAGGCACAGAGAGAAACCCTTGCAGAACTACACCACTGAGCATCTAGAGTTGTCACACAACACCCAGTATCTGTCCCCACCGAATGCCCAAAACACTCAGGGCTAAATCTGAGGCAGAGAACTACACAGAATACTCATTTGGTCTTCTCTTGGGCCAAAGGAGACATTCACGTTATTTTAGATATATGAATCTTCTCTACACTTTTTCCAGAACAGAAAGCTAAGCACACTGCCACACAGGTAAAACTGTTACATGAACACATGGGCAGGCTGTAGGTATTTTCTACAAGAAAAGCTTGCTGGAAATAACCTTAAAAAAATTCAAGTCTGAAACAGTTAATTTTCCTCCTTTCCTCCTACCTTTTCTCAAATTAACCAGAAGTAACTTATTTTCTTTTTTAGACAGTGACTGCCCCTCACATTACCAGTTTTTTTTTTCTCAACAGGTGCTACAGATACCTGCAAAGTCACAGTAACTCAACCTGGATTTCAGGAAGCTGACTACTCTGTGCAAACCATATTCCTATCATGTACTTTCTCTGCCTCTGGATGCTCCTCATCCCCACCTCAAGTTCTGTGGTTTCGCTTTTTAACTAACATACACGAGGATCTGTGTACTCCTGAATGCAAAAAGCAGGAGAAGTTCAAAGTACATTTATTATCAGAAAAAAACGTTTCACTTCAGATCAACAACCTGACTGTAGATGACAATGCTGTTTATATCTGTGGAATATCATTTTCAAATTCACAGTCACCGCACGCTAAACAAACAGGAGATGGAACCATACTAAGGAAAACAGGTCAGTTGATCATGCCCTCTTAAAGAAGCATCTTAGAAATAAATTCTCTTTCCTAAATACTCCCTTTACTTATACTTTCAAGAATGGCATTTAAGATTGAAACACCAACAAAGCCATTAGGAGTAGTATAACTACATTAAAATATTAACAGTAAAACCACGGGGGGGATTCTACAAATAAGCATCTTAACCTCGTTTACTAATTAGACTGTTCTGTCATATGCAGCAAAACCCAGTAAAATTCTACAAAAGAAAGAAGTTTGTATTCTGTGTTATCTAACCATACTCTACATCCTCTTCATAAAGACTTTAATGGCTGCCAGAAAGGAAGTGTCAACAGAAAAATGGGAAGTGGAGAAACTGACTTTTAGTGGAACTCCACGCAACAGAGTACACAGGGTCTCAGAGCTGGGGCTTCACTCTGCCAACCTGGGCAGAAGGTTGTAGTTCTGAACCTTTGAATCATTCACCTTCTAGTTAAGAAAGCAATGAGACTTCGTTAACCACATTTCAGTTTGGCATGCCTAAAAACAGAAACACCCAAACAAAACCTAGCTGGATTATTATTTTCCCTATATTCCTCCCTTCCTGTGTACCTGTGTTTCTGAACAAAAATCTCTAAATTTTATTCAGATGTTCCTTTATGAAAGTAGAAAACTGGCTTGTCTTCTGTCTACCCCTAAAGGATGGGTTCATAATCAAAAATAACGAGTCCCTATTGCCCTTACAAACATTCAGGGAAATAAAAGCGTTTAAGGAATTTAGACTAAAAATGAACCAGAAAATATTGATAGGTATAAGTTTTTATAACTTCTCAGAGGAAGGGGCCTGAAATGCAGAATCTTAAGAAAATTATGTGAACTGGAAGAACTGTCCTTTATTCTAACACTCACTTTTAATAAAGGAGAAGAGAAGCAGCACAGCAATGGAAAATTCATCTTCATGATCATCGCCTTATCCTTAATGCTTCTGTACAACACTGCTGTAATATTCTTTGTACTCTACAAGGTAGGCTCAAAGTGAGTTTTCTGCTTTTGTTAATTCTGTATGTCTGAGCAGTTTTAACATCTTCATAAGGAGAATAAAAAGACATTCCTAGACTTCTGTAACTTTTATGATTAAGTTGGCAAGCAATGATTAAGTTTGGTTGAAGTTCATATGCTGCACACATCTGCAAACTCCTGTGTGGCACATACCTGTCCTCTCAAGAGCAACCTCATTTGATTTTTTCAGTAAAGCATCTCAAGAAGAAAGTATTTTAAAGTTAAAGTTACTCTGAGAGTAATAATCAGCATCTTGGAGATGACTGACCAAAGCACACTAGAAAAGCAAAAGTATAAATTTACCATATTAACTCTCTGGATTAGTTTCCAGTAAGATAATCTAAATTTAATGTCAAAGCTCTTGTGAGCTGCAGTGACTTTACCACAGATTGTGTTTACATGTGTGACGACGTTCTATTCATACATACACAGAAGAGAGTCTTTGGCTTCTAAGTGTCAGCAGCTTGGAAGAGGTTTTATGCTCATAGGAAAGGAACACACCAGGAGGCACCTGGTTAGAAATTACCGTAATACTGGACTTTTTTTTCTTTTTAAACTTAGAACAACTTTTGTGTTTAGTTAAAAACAAACACCCAAAGCTGCAACTGGAACTTTTACGTAATAATGAGACTGATGTGAGAATCTACCACCAGAAGCTGGTAAATGCCTTACAGGCATGAAAGCTTCTCAATGAAGGTTGTTATCTACAAAGTATTGGACCCTTTTAACTAATGAATTACTTTAGCAGTTGGTTTATCATCTTGTATTTTAATCTTTCTTTATTTTATTATCCCTCCCTCCAGTTAAAGCCAAAGCTGCTAAAGAAAAGTGGGAATGAAGACCAAAGAAGAGAGAACTGTGTATGTTATCACTTTGTTTGCTTTGTCTGAGAGTCAGAGCTTTTTTCTGCCCCCTCCTGTCTTTTCCAAGTATCAATTCTGTAATTAATGATTCAGAGACATTCAGAGTTGCTAATACTTTACTTCAGATTTGTAAAAAATAAAGCCAATGTACGTAAAGGCCTTCACTAATAGAGAGCTTCATTTAGTAAGTGAACGTTGCTCAAACTTCTAAAAAATAGCAGAGTTTCCTAATAATGTTTTGTCAGGTAAGCCCTGCTGTATTTAAAGTAAGCCTAAGAAACCTCTATCATCATGTATCCTTGACTAAAAAAATGTCAAGAGATGTAATATTAAGTAATTAAAAATCCTTCTGTCTGTTAAACTCTATGTCCTTAAAGTGTTATCTAATAACACTCCCAAAGATGTTTAGGGGGGAAAAAGTCAGAATTACAAAAGGGAGAAAAGGATGTTTCCCCCAACTTAAAATGTAGCACCGACCTAAAATATTCTAAATCATTTACAGAAAATCAATAGTGGACGAAAGATTTTCCAAGCGATTGCCCAAGAACTTCAAAAGCAGAAGTATGCTGAACGCTGCAGACAGCCTGTAAGTATCTGGGTACCAAACCTGAAATTCATGGGGAGAACCTAGAGTTTTCAAGAGTATCCCATTTCCACTTCCTCCAAAAATGACCTTTCTAAGGTCTAAAAAAAATGTATTCTGCACAACAAGGCCATTATAAAGCATTCTAAATGACAGTGGATATACAGTTGTCCATATGATGGTATATACCTTATATACTGTATGCATGTACATTTAAAAATGAAGCTTCCATAAATTTGTATTTTGCCAAGAAGAGTCTCAACAAGGGGTTCTGGGCTCTTTGGTAAAACACAAAGCTATTAAGAGTTAATTCTTGAAAAATATGTATATTGTAGTTGTTCTTGCTGCCTTAGCCCAGGGTAGCTAGGTGACAGAAACATAACAACTTCCACTTACATAGCCTGAACTAAGTATTCAACATCACTGGGTAAAGCCACACAATTCCTTTCATCAATCCAAATTTGAGCCAAACTCTTGTGTGGCCATAGGACAGTAATTATGCATGTGCCATATAAGTTACAGAAAAGCCCTTTAGAAGTCCCATGTATTTGCAAGCAAAGAAAAAGGTTTCCAAATCCTGCTTCAAAAATGTTGCTTCTCTTGAGGAACAGTTTCATTTCTTTTCCTATTCTGAGCATGGACCACACCACTTCAGAGAAACCGAAACAAACATAGAACACAGAGTCAAACATTTGTCCTCTATACATTTTTACTTCCTTTATTTCCATACAACCCCACTGGTTTTCCTCTGGAACTAATGCCTTAAAGATTTCAAGTCTCTGCTGATGTGACCTGGTTTGATCATCAGATACGAAAACAGCGACAACAGGAGGTGTGTTTTACTGCCTCTGTATTCCCTAGGGATTAGGAAAAGCCCAGAGGAACAGAAAGATGTTTTGGATACTGCAGATGCCACATGGACAAAAAAAAAATTGGGCAAGTGGGGAGAAAGGAGTTTACTGAAACAGCAAAGGGTGGAGTTTGCCTCAAGAAGGAAATTCTGCCTTTTTTTAATAAGTTCACATCAGTAATGAAATACTGTATCTTTCCCCTAGGATGATTTGGAAGATGACAATGTTTATCAGAACAGATGAGCATATGAAGCAGTTCAGATGTGTTCAACATTTCTCATGCAAGCAAAAGGGCAGATGAAGAACTTCAGCTTCTTCAACAGGCTTCCTTTGCTTTAAAGAGAGGAGAAAAGCTTGCAGGGCAGCGTTCTTCCTGAGTATTTTCTAAACAGATACCAAAACCAAGTGCATAGTATGTTACATCTATGTTATATATTACTTCCTTTTTCCAATCTGGAAGAATAAGAACCATGGGAGAACACTTCATCATTCATAAGATAACAGTTCATGCTCCATGAAAGTTTCCTTTTTCAGTTTAGATCTAATTCTATGTCTTTTTTTTCCTAAGTTTACATGTATTCCTTTTACATAAACTAAGCATTTGTGAAAAATGTATGATAATTGACAGTAACAGAAAATGAACTCATTTCCTGAGTGAAATTCTGGATTTAGTCATGTTAATATGACAGTTGTTGATCTGTTACATCAATAATTATTGAGTCTTAAACATAGCAAAACGTATGTACTCTGTAGACAGGCAAGCAGAATAAAAAAAGAGGCAATACAAATGCTTGTACTATCATGGTAAAGCTCATTTGGGATGGGACCTTCCTCCTAGGCTATTTAGGCGAGAAGGTTGCTCCTGTAACAGTAAGATTCACTTGCTAGAGAGATAACCCCCATCTTCCAGCCCTATCATCCAAAGTCAGGATTACCTGGAGCATCAAGTTTTGCCTGTTCAACATGGACACAGGCACAAACACAGGGTAGTTTGTTTTTTTTTAAAGTACATAGTCAATCTACAAAGCCAGGCATTCTCCCTGCTAAAGAACAGCTGCATCTTTTATCATCATTTAAATAAAGCAAGGCTTTAACAAATGAAAAGGTATTTCTCACTTCAGTGAGATGAGAGCTGACATATGAGACAAAGCAAGAGGCCATTTAGCACAGTACTGTGTTTCCAGCTCAATTTAGTACCAAGATGGAAAACGCATATTTGTCTTGTTATGCCTGTCAGTCAATCACAAGGACATTAATGTGTTCAACAGGAACATTTCACAATCCCAGGCTGCTAGTGTTTACTCCTTCTGAAGTATGGTATAGAGAAACTTAAACCAGTCCAGACATACATTATCTAATAACGCCTTTCTGTATTTCTATATGACTCTTTGGGATACCTATTAAAAAACCAAAGTTAAAATAATACATGTTCTTGTGTGAGAAGTCTAATACCTTATAATTCGTCCAGCTTATTGCACACGTCTAAATTAGGCAAGTAGAGTGCTTTACTTATTGTCCTCTATGTTGAAAATAGAACTCTGAAAAGCCCCAGAAAGAAATTATGATTAAGCTACTTTGGACTCTAGGTGTCACTGTAATTCCAGAAACACTAAGCACAGAAATATGTTTTACCTCCTCCTCCACCTTGCTTTGTTCTCTTAAAGCAAGTTTTATGTTATTCACAGAGACAGTTTCCACAACTAGACTCCCATTACATTACCCATAATAACCCAAATATCTCATTTTGATTAAATTAATTTCTCCATTTTGAGAAAATTATCTATACACTAATCAAACACCTTGCCTGCCTCATTTCTTCTCCATTTGTTCCTCCCTCTAAAATGCAAAAGTTTCTCTAGATGGCTCCAAACTGTTTTTAATTAGCTCATACAAGAACTTACTTGGGCCATGAAATGTTCTTCTCTTTCAGTGTTCTAAGTTGTTTGGATGTCAGGGGTTTTTTTTAAATACAAGGCATAGGAACACTAACATTTTTTAAAACACATAGCCTTGTACAACAGTCGAATGAAAACACTGAAATTCTAAAAAATTTGTACATCATGTGGCAGTCTGCCTGCTTCTTTCAACTACAGTTATATACATATTAAGCAGTCAAGTCTCAGTGGAATGACAGTGATTTGTGTGTGCACTAGTTTGCATTGTCTAAAGAAGTTTTTATGGGGCCATATTCATGAGAGTAAAAATAATTATTAAGGAAACAGAACTGCCTTATGCAAAGGGACTAGTCTGCTGTAAGTCACCACCATAAACAAAAGTAAAAATCTGGTTTAAAAAAAAAAACACCCTTGCAACAGATTTCAACTTCCCACAAGTAGGAATGAACAAGTTCAACAATCACAGAACAGGTTTCCGGTCCCTTGGGGTTTATAAATTTAACACGCTACTCTCCTGCCAGGATTCTGCAGGAGATTAATGATGAAAGACAACAGGACTTAGAGCAGTTTCTTCCTTAATTTATCTGCCTCTCATTGAGCCAGGAAGTTGCATGTGGTCTGTCATGTTGTTACCCAACAACATGCAGAAAAGTAGATGTTAGGTGCAATAGCAATTGCAAAACATAATGGCACGTGGTTTTGAAGGCATTCAAACAAAAAAGTCACCCAAATATTTTCTCAGTTTTCTCAATTCTTCTAATATGCCACTGAAAGACCACAGAGACACTGCTGTTATTTGGAATTTTAAAAAATTTTTAAAAGAGGAAGCCATATTGTTCGACCTTATAGGAACCATAAATTGTAACTGAATATGCTTGAGATACTGTACAGATGTGCAAGTCAACCCATATGCTCAAATACTGTATTTTAACCAATTCTTCATTATTATGGCGTTATTTTTCATACTTAAAACTTTGTCTCCTTCCACCAAAACACCACTGACATAGAAAAATAGATGCAGTTTGATGCATTTGTGATTACCAGAACGTTGTTAGTTCTGCATTTTCTGGGAATACATGCCTTTCCACAGACAAGTCTTAATATTCAAGAAGAGCCAGTATCCAAATGATGCCTGATGAACACCAGCTTTCCAGGATTCAAACCACTTTCTCAACCCAAATCCACGATCATAGGCATGTTAAAAAAAAAAGTTTCTAATCTCTTGGACAGATTAATTTGAAAATCTCTCATGTATTTCTTTAAGATGCAACTAAAGGAAGGAATGAAGTTTTAGCACTTTCTTAGTTCACTTACTAATACAATGTAAATAGTAGGGGTTGATATTCTCCTTTGGGAGTTCATGTTGGGAAGTGAACATTATCTCTCTATGAATTTTTAGGTGTAGTTGATCTGGAACACTTGAAACAGTTTGACCTGAACTGGTCTACTCAGCATTACAGACAGTTCTGATGGTTTTGCTCCATGGTCGCTACAGATAACTAGGGTTACCTATGTGACAGCAGCAGAGGGCCCTAATCAGAGATCAGTTTTCCCATGTTGCTCCAACACAGCTCAAATGTGGCAACCTGCAGAACAGGATATGTGACTTCAATATTTGAGCTTTTTGTTGGTACCAACAACGTGTGTTGAGGAATAAAGAAAATAGCTTACATCATGTGACCTGTTTACCTATGATTTCATACTTCTGAACACGCACCATACAAGTTATTTGGAAAAATCAAATACAAACATGCTGATTATTTATTAAACATTTAATTCAGGGCTCTATAACCTACAAACGTTTTCTTTACCTGCCTAAACAGCTGTTCACCTGTGTACTTACCATTTTCCACATATGGGTGAAATGGCAGAACTAATGCTAGAATGACTCTGCCTCTGGTTGGCTCCAGTACACTTCTAATATCTTTTAATACAGTCAGTGGTTGATCACAGCGATCCAGCAAATTCAAACAGCTGATAACATCATACTGAAATCCTGTGTTTTGCCATTCATTTACACCAAGCACCCTACAAAGGGAAGGAGAAAGAGATATAGTCTGTTAAACAAACACGGGCTGAATTCAGAGAGAACCACTGAAGACAGAAATTCGCTATGGATGCGTTGATAGTGCAGTTAAGGTCAGACACCTCTGCAATGAGAAGAGACAGACGTGTCTTTTGGAAAACTAAATTAACAGTAGACATGGGTATATGTCCAGCCATACAAACCTTTATACTGCCTTACAATCATCAGGCAATAAAGGGAGATGAAACCCGAACCACCAGGTGCTAAAAAAAGGTGTTGTCTTAGAACAAAACTGAAGATACTTCTCAAGGAACAACAAAGCTGAAATATGATTAATGGCTTGCAGCATTCTATCCACTCTGATTTACCAGCATGCAAACCTGGATTGCCAAGTACCTGCTATGCTTCCACTCAAAGACAGCTGAAGAAGAGAAATCCACAATTCCTTCAGGCTTTGGGCTGACGTCTAGGGCTACAGCGCCTGAAACACTAACAATTACTGAACAAGACTGGATCCAATGTCTGCGAGAAACTCCAGGAGCTGTGACAAGTGCATGAATTAAATTCTGAAAGTGCTGAGGATTTTGTAACCAACTACTATTCAACCTTAGCAGCAGGAGCTAAGCATAGCAAGAATAAAAGAATCTTTACAGAGTCATGTACACTGTGGGATTAGGTAGACACAGTCATTGAGGTATCCCTATTATCACAATTCGGTTTGCTTTCTCTGCAGTACCCGTGTCTTTCTTTTGCAATTTTGGACTGTCCATCTGAATTTCATCTTCCTGACTCTCTTCATTAAGGCAATTTACATAAACTATGAAGAAAGATACTTCAAAATGGTTGTAGGCTATTTTTTCTTAGCTGGTAAGAGGGAACATCCACATAACAGAAGCGCAGGTAAGAGGGAACATCAGATGTGTTTGTTTTCCTGCTTTTGTACAGCTTAGCCTTTTCCATAACCATCAAACAACAGAGGAATTGATGGAAAATACTGAACATTCATTAAATATTACAAATAGACTACTTGGCTGTAATGCCCAATATAAAGGATGTAGGAAGTGTTCAATACAATACCTGTATTTCTTCTTCTGAAGCTGCCATATCATAGTTTCAGACAATTCGGTGGCATAGATTTCTTCAAAGTGAGGACTCATGACTTTCGTGACTTCTCCATCCCCAGCCCCTAAATCAAGAAGTCTGTGGGATTTCCATTCTGGATTTATTTTAAGCAGTCTTTGAAACTGTTCTGGGGAAAACACAAACATCGAGCCCCTTCCCAGCAGCCTGAAATGTAAAAACAAGAAGCGATCAATTTTGTACAGACAAAGGAAGGACAATGGAGTAATTTAGAATGTACTTTGGCAGCAACTAGTCACACATAAGGAGACAAGGTCACTGCTCAGATAAATTTTAAATCCAGTTCAACTTGCCTTGCACTTGTCAGAGATCAAACACACAGCCACGTGTAGTTACAGCAGTTAAGGCTTCAGGAGGAATTTGATTAGGTAAAGGGAGAGCTCATGGGGTGCAGCTCAAGAAAATGATCACATCAGAAAACAAAAATAAAAAAGGGGGGAGAGAAAGAAAAGGAAAGACAAAGGCTGAGCTGTATTTATCACATTTGCAGATTTGAATCTCTGCCACCTACCTTAAAATAAAAAAAAAAGGATGAAATATCAGAGTAAGTAAGATGGCTGCAGAGAGAGGAGTGTGCACAACCAACGAGGAACCGGAGCTGGAACTAGGAGGGAAGCCAGGGAACAGATGTAAAGAAAGGATGGGGGTAACAGTACTGGAGTGGCAAAAGGTATTTTTTAATTGTGTGTTACAATGGCTTTTGCTGCTATCTGCAGATCCTGCATTCAGCATGAAAAGCTGTGGAACAGAAAATAGGCAACTCGTTAAGGAATTGGGTAGAGGTGACGGTTGGATTCCTCATGGATCAAGTCAATGATATACCCGCCTGTAACTGTTTGAAGACTACACAGTGACTGATTTCAGCTGTCACAGCAGAATTCAGAAGATAAAAGAGTTAGGAGAACAAGGAGAGGAAAAAGAACTGGTCAGTAATAGACTGAAGTTAGATAAATACTATTATTTAAACTAATGTTGAATAGCAGGTTAAACTTAAAGACAATGAACAGAAATATCTTATATTCAAGGGGGAAAAAAGGTAAACAAAGATAAAAAGAATCAAATTTTTAAAAAACGTGTAAGGAGGTAGCCTAGGAAAGATTGACTGTACTAAAACCAAAGAAATAAGCAAACAAAAAGGACAGAATATACAAAGTCATATAGAAGAAACTAAAGCAGGATATGAAATGTATAAACAGAACACAGCCAATTTAAGTAGAGCCCCCTTGCAGCACACTTGTGTCAGTCCACACTGTATAATTGGCTCACAGCTATTATTCCGAACAGCACTGTGAGGTTTCACTCAAAGCACTGGAGATCCTTTGAAGAAAAAAAAAATGGAAGAGAAAGGAAAAAGAGGAGACCAAAGGAACCTTTATATGAAGCTACAAGTAACTAAGAACACCACAGGGAAGCTCATAAAGTCATCTGGCTAGAAAATAAAGAAAAAGATTATTTTTTGAGCCTTAGCAGACAGCTACTATCCTCCTAACAGCCTGTGCAGAATCACGTAGTAGGTGCAGAGGTGGGGGGGGTATAGCAATCAGGTAAATAAACCAAAATTCATTCTTCATAAGGTCAAAACTGATGAGCTGTTAAACAGATCTCTGAACACAATGATGTGAGTAAAAAAAAGGTACTGATTTTTTTTGAAAACAATATTAAAGCACCCACAAACAGCTGAACTCCCCTGCAGCCACAGAAGAGACTGATGCAGTAAGACTAGGAGAGTATTGTTTTATAAACTTCTCTTTTCCTGCCTTCCTGATGTCTCGTCAGTCACACATGCTACATCAGAAGTTACCTGTTCAGGTACAGCTCAAATTGACGTGAAATTCAGTTTTGCAGAATAAGGGAAAGGACAAAATTCTGTCCCACATCATCCCCAGACACAACACTCAGCCAACTTCTGCACTGTCTGTGGGTACACACACACTCTCTACCAGAAAGAGTTTTAGATGCCACACGCACCTTCAGCAAGGACAATCACAGCAGTGATATGGCAGCAAGTGAAGTAACGAGCAAGGAGGGCAGGGGGGAAGAAAACAGAAGGGTGAAAAATAAATTGCCTAACAAAAGGAGAACACTCACTTATTCAAAAAGAAAATTAATACAAGTAATGGTTATAAAATACAGTTAGAGGTCTCCAATTTTCTATTATCAATTGCAATTACCTCCTCTATCTCCCCATACTGGAAACAGTGTTCTTCAGTTAAGAGGGCAGGGCAAGAAGAGCACAGTAGGGCATTTCAGATGTGCTACACTAGCAAAGGGAAAACTACACATTTAGGAAAAGCTCACAGATCAAGGGCTACAGCTGAACACTGAATCCAAACTGTATTTAGACTGACTTTCACTTACCCATTGATAGATGTTCTAGACATGAAGAGGCTAAAAATTGAGGACACAAAAGAGTGATAGAGCTGGATAAACAGCCAGCCTGATTTCTCAATGCTGTTGTTTAAGAACATCTGAGTTCCTTGGTCAAGATAACTCTGGACAAAAATAGGCTGAAGGGATTCCGACAACTGTTCTGTGTTGCAGACATACCACTAGAGAAAGAGATAAAGGATCATTAAAAAGTTCATCAATTAAAAAGAAACCAACAGTAGTAAGAAAAACCCTGAATACACAGAAGACTATTAATTTCCATAAATATAAAACATTTAGGTTTTCCTACAGACTTTTCAACACACTTCAGGGTTGACCTAGACGTGAACTGCAACTACTTGCTAAGAAATTTTTGTCTTAATCATTACCCTGTACTTTGAAGAATTTTACAAAGAAACAGGTCGTCTATGGAACAGCACCAGGCTGATAAAATGGTATAACATTGTTTTCCATCTTCTAACTCATTCTCAGCTTTTCCATCAGCATCCTCTGAAAAGAAATCAGCAATTGCATTTGCAGTATTTTTCCAGGACAGGAGAGAAGAATCCACTCAATACTTTAGACAACAGCTCACCTGTCTTACAGCATTTGCTGGACTATGCTGCTTCACTTACCAGTACCAACAAGCAGGTCTGCAAGTCTTTCAAAACAATGACATCTGTGAAGCTGCCTTCCAGCTTCTCTACTGAACAAAGCAGCAGGTTCCCACATTTAGTGTCAGTAGTATCAGCTGAAAGGCAGTTCTATACTTTTACACTGGTAAACAATAAAGCCCAAGCTAAAATGGGCCAATGATTCTTTTTGCCTTGTGTTATCTGGTAGGAACTACTCCTATACAAACTACACTACTTGTGATAGACAAGTTATTGTTCAATTTACCATGAAAAAAAAAGGATGCTACTTTTTGATTCAAACTTAGCTGGTAAAGTAACAAACTATGCAATATCCTAATATTTTACTATCCACATGTAAGGCATATCTAAACTGCTTCTTCAATACCTGCTTTACATTATTTTAAATGCAGAAACACTTGAGCAAAACAAGGCAAACCTACAGGAATTCTGAAATTTTTGGGCCCTCAATGGCCACCTTCTGCACCTCCAGCAAATCCCTCTAATGCTGCAGCATTCTGGAATACCAGCACCAATAAATTAAAAAGGTTGCTTAATGCTAGGTGGCAATGCCTAGCCAACCCCTCCCCCCCAAACACTCAATATGCAAAGTCACAAGAAAAGTTTTAAATGTAATTTAAATTAAGAATGTTGCTATTTTCACTCTCCTATGCTTATGCAGAGTTATTGTCAGCCCTTCTCAGAATCTCTAATACCATTGTGTCGGTTTCCTAATATCAAGAATTATTCCCTACAGCTAACACTCTTATCTCTCCCTTAGATCTTGCAATAACGTTCCCTAATCTGGCTGCATGTGTTTGCTGTGCAGATAGGATCTCACAGGTATCTCAGCAATAAACGGGGAGTTTTAACACAATCTTGTAAAAATGCACATAAGACAGCGAACGGTTAGCTGGAATAACTCCCCAGTGATTTAAGACCTAAGCCTGTGTCTATAGCCATACTATGCAAAACTGTATGTTCACATCCTGATCTAGGATCTGTCAGTGCCTTGTTCAGAGAGGAACGGTCACTTAACATGTTTACACAGTGATTTCCAGTCACTACTGTAACACACGTAGTAATGGGACAGGATTCTTGTTCCAGTGTCCTGCTGCTTCACAGTAACACTGCCAGCAAGCAGAGGGGAGCAGACATCTGCACAACGACCGCTGTGCCAGATCCATACGCAGAGACTCCATCAAACACTGACCCAGCATAGCAAGGGATGCCAACTCCCTTCAGCCAACCAGCAAACACATGCCTACTCAGGCTTACTTTGAAAACCACCTGCATAACAGGTACATTTCTGGCAGAATCAGGCTCTTGACTTTACTTTCCTCTAAAAACCAGATGTTGACTAAGTTTGTACCCCAGGACAGAGGCTGGCACATGGATCTCCAAGACTAATGATTTACCAGTTTATGTCTCTTCTCACTGCAGCACAGTGCTACCTGAATGAAATCAGCACAGGCCAGTGATCCCACTAAAGCAGCAGCCCGAGTACTTTGTCCATCCACCTTCAGAAGCCAATTTCAAGATCCTGGTAGAAGCAAGCAACCTTATGGAGCTGAGGATCAGGCTGGGATATGCAGCAGGTTCATTCATGAGGCTGCTGCCTCGCTACAACAGACAGGTTTGGAGAGGCTTTTTTTGATGTGTTGCCATTTTCAATCCAGAAGAAAGTGTTTCCATTTGGGAAACACAGGCTTTGTTCCATAAGCAGTATGACTAGATATGCACTGTACTTGAGCTCCTACATGTTGGTTCCACACTGAACTGTCACCTGTAGTTCCAAAATCTTGCCATGGAAACCATCAGTCCTGAAATTCCTGCCTAGGACTTCTAAATATTGGTATATATTGACATAAGCATTGGCAGAATGATGGTGGTGACAGCTGTGAGAAGAGAAGCTTGTTTCCAGAAATTAGGCTTTGTTCTCAGACCGCCTCTAATATCTTCTTCATAGTTAATCTTGCCAATAAGGTTACTGGCAACTACCCATATAACAGTACTGAATAACAGAAATTATATCAAACTATACAAAGAGGCGGGGAAAAAAACACCCCAAAAAACCACAGTTTAAACCAAATCCAAATTTCAAATAAAAGAACTGGTGAAAGACAGTTTAATTCTGGAACTACTTCAACACAACAGAAATTGTTCTTGCTTTTCCTCCATGTATAATATACAAAGAGCCTTTTTCAGGCCACTATTTTCCTTTCTCTTATAGCAATGTAGTAGAAAAGTTACAGCACAAAAATCTGAAAATTATCTCAAGATCTTTGTTATAATAAAAATCATTATTACTGATAACTTTTTTCTAACATTAGGGAAAGGAAGAAAATGTTCTTTTAGCTAACTTAGGTAAAACTAATGTAGTCAGTAAAATCGGAGACAATTATGAGGCCTCAACAAGCAATATTTACTTATGAGTAAACCCACAAACTTGATTGTAAATCTTGCTAAATTTACTAAATAATGTCCTTTAGGTTTAAAATCTAGATCCCATAAATTAGATATGGAAAGTATCCACTGCAGACCTATGAATGACATAATCATCCCCATAACACATTTCCTTGGTTGACCTGTCCTTCTTGCATACTTTGTAGCACCACAAAAGACTTTCAGATTTTCTTTGTCCACCAGGACGTTTTTTCTGTCTTTCTAAATTCTGTTTCTCTTTGTCATCCTACTGATGCAGCAAATGATCCAAACAGCACCCCATATTCATTAAACCCCAGTAATACATGCATTCATTCAGTAGCAAGATTCTGGGTGTCAGTACCCACCCAGAGTACTCCAATAATGGATCAGCTTGAAGAATCCCAAAGCAAAATTATGTTCTTCCTTTGTGTTCAAGTATTTATGTTATGTCATCTTCATTAGCTCAGCTCTATTTTACTTAGGAAAATTAATAAGGTCATTACCTTCCTTCGGCTTTTATTAGCCTGTTTGAACACCTGTCAGATTTTCAGCAGCATTTTGGTAAAACAAAGTGCAGATCTGAGCGCATTCCACATGCGATCGTATCATGTAACTGCTGTGTAGAAAGGATATAGTGCCTAACACCTCCACAAGGTACTGATCCATCTGGCTATACTGCCCAAATATAGCGCTAACCTTTTAGTGTGGTCATATCACATTGAAAACTCATTTCTAGTTTGCCAACTCCTACTGTTCCGAGGCCTCTGTGAGCTTTACAGTTTCCCAGTTGCTCACTTTTAAAAAAATTTCCTCTAGATACACCGGTATTAATTAAAACATCTCAGTGATCACAAACCCACCTCATTCAACAACACCTGCAAACTTCCTTCAAGTGGTGTTTACTCTGCGCTCACCAGGAAGAGCACAAGACTAAGGCTGAAAGCTCTCAGGAGCAGCTCTGACGCCCCACCGATGCATTGCCTTTCTCAGGACATCGCGCTGGCTCCCCATCCTGGACTCTCTCCGAAGACCCTCCCGCGGCGAATCCCCGAGTGCACTGCACCCTCCGGCAGCACCCAGCCCCGACTACCTTCTCCCCGCGGTTCTTCAGCCCCGGTACTTCCTTACCTCCCCAGCATGCTCCCGGACGTATTGCACACTGAGCGCACACGTCAACTTTCTCACCGGGAGGACGGAGCCGTTCCCTCTCTTTGTCTGGCGCTACCCAGCCCCGTGCCCCCCTCAGCCCGCAACAGGGTCCCCGGCTCCCCCTCCCCGACAGGCGGCCGGTACCTCAGGGCGTCCCGGAAGATGAGGACACCCCCCACACCCCGCCCGCCACCCCCGGCGGAGCTCCCCGGCTTCTCCGGCGTCGGCGGGAGGGAAGGAGGGAGAGAAAGAGGGAGAGAGAGAGGCCCCTGTGCCTGCCGGCGCTGGGGAGCCCCCCGCCCAGCCCGGCCCCGCCGGGTACCGGGAGGGAAGGCGGGGTGGGGGAGGGGAGGGGCGGGAAGGGCGGCTGCCTCTGGGGCTGTACCTGGTGGTTCTCCCTGGCGCCCGGGGCTGGCTGGCTGTGGCTGCCCATCATATTCACGTAGAGGGACCTGGATAAAGGGCTCCTCAGGTACCTGGCAGGGCCAGAGCACATCCTCCTCCTCAGCACCCACAGGAACAGGGTGTAACAGCACAGCCAGCCCAGCCACAGTCTCATCGGGGGAACGATCGCGGAGTCACCCCCTCCCGCTGCCGCCGCCTCCCCTCTCCATGGCAGCGGCGGCGCCGGCAGCACGCAACTCGACCAGCTCGGCTCGGCTCGGCTCCCCTCCGGGGCCCGCACAGACGCTCCGGGCGGAACGCGCGGCGCCGCGGCAGCGGGGGCCGGCCGGACGCCTTCGCTGCGACACGCCGGGGCCTGGCGCGCACCCGCTCCCTCCTCTCTCTCGCCAATCACGGGGCGGGCGGGGCTGTGTCGCGGGGCGGGCCGCCCCGCTGGGCGCCGCTTTCAAACCGGAGCGGGGCCGAATGGCCGCGGCAGCGACTCGTTCGTAGCCGCCTCTCCCTCCGCTCCGGTCACCAGCGGCATCAGGCGGCCAACTGCCCCTCACAGGGGCTCGCGCCAGCTTCCTCAGGCGTGCACGTGCTTGGCGCCGCCCTGTCACCCGGGCTGCGCATGCGCTGAGCGCATTGGGCGGGAGGCGCTGTGGCGGGAGGCGCTGTGGCGGGAGGGCGCCGGGCTGAGGAGAGGGGGAAGCCGCCGTTATCCCTTCGCTGTCCCCTGGCTGCCTTTGCCGCGCTCCCGGCCCTGAGCCCACCGCCACATCGCCCACACGCTACCTTGATAGTTCAGATGAATGACCTCTCTGAAATTAGCACCTTTTTTTCATTGAGGTTCGAGGTTTTGGTTCATCAGTTTAAGAAATTCTCGGCTGCTACAACAGTAAATGCCAAAGGATGGAAGCGGTACCTCATGTGTCCAGTGTTTGTCGTCTTAGGTTTTCCCTGCAGAAATCTGAGCTCAACAGGCACAGAGGTGATGGGTTTCCTAAAAATCGATGGCATTTAAGGATAAATTGGTAGTGAGAGGATTTGCTCTTCAAAAGGGCCTTCTATTTGCAGGTGAAAGGCTACAGCTCTCTGAAATAAAAAATTTGGCTTTACATCCTCAGACATTGCAATTTTCTGTCTTAATAACTACTTCACAATGGCTCAGAGTAAACCACTTTGCTCACGTGGAACTTCTGCAACATTTTGTTTCCTAAAGGCTTCTTTACAAAGCCTGTGCGCTGCGGTAGGAGCACGGGTCACTACATGGGAGGATCTAAGGCCCTCGATCCAGGATTTTTTTTCCTGAGGCTATAGGATGTGTGTGCAGAGGAAGGAGAAGTCATTGCATAGGCAGGAAAACAAGAATTTAAGAGCCAGGGCCCATTTTAATTTGCATAAGTCAAGCCAGGTAACAATCTTAGTTTTTCATACAGTAGTACAAGCCTTTGGTAAAACAAAAGCCATCAGGGTGCTGTGGTTTGCATTAGGCACCGCTGTTCTCACTGATGTTCTAATAAACAGGTTATGTGTGGTGATAGCATAGAACGTGAGGAATACTGTATCCAATTAAAACAAAGATCTAGACAAACTCAATCTCACAAATCAAATTCCAGCTGAGTAAGGCATCAGGGCATATGGCATTGTTAACCTCAGAAAAATGTTTCTCAACAATCACAAACAGATCAGATTTGAAAGGCTGGAGTCTAGCCCCTTTGTTTTTTGGGAAGGGTGACAGGGGAAGTCAAACGACTGCAGTCTACCTGGAAGAACCTGTGATCAAAGTACTAATCACATCCAACCTCGCTTATCCTGGGAAATCAGCAAAACCAGAGCAACAACAAGATATATTGCCAGAGGATTTTTCTGTTCAGTTCATGTTCACTGATGTTTAACCTCCTTGAGGAAAGTTTTTGACATGAGAGCTTTAGACAGTTTTCCACATGAAGATTTTTTTTCTCCGATAGCTAGATGGGCTAAGATGCCTTTTTTGGTCTATTTCTTTTTTATTTGGTTTGGGATTAAGGACTCTTCTTTCTATGTTCTTGTTTGTAAAGACAGCTTAGCTTATTTTTTCCCTCCAGGAATAAACCAACTTTATAATCAAAATCCAAAATGACAAAAGCTAAATTTGCTGCTCACAATGTGTAGACCAATAAATAAAAAAGCTTCAGGTTAATTACATGTTGCTCACAGGGAAAGATATCTTAATTTTATTACATGCAAAATACAGATAATAAATAATTATGATAGCTTTTTTCTTTGTAGTGTTAGTATACAACCTGGGTATGTTTTAATGAGATTTTTTCAGAGTTCCTACCCAGTGTTACATTTGCCATTAACATTTCGCTGCAGTAGTTGTATACTAAGCATATCTTTTCTCCTGACAGGCTATAAAGAACACACTATTCATGCATATTTAGGTAATAATTTTGATGTATTGTCATTTGCATATAGGCTGGTGGAATTGTAACCAAGTGGTGGACAATCTCAGAAAACTATTTGTTGTGTAAGTGTATACATAGGTCATTCGAAGCAATTAGTGTGCCAGGAGAGGATCTCCAGAAAAAAAACCCCAAACTAACCACCTTTTTTTTTTTTTACATTGTTCTCAATTGTTTAGGTAGCATTCCTTCTTTTAGTGGAAAATTTCTATTAAAAATGGGGGTCCAAAAGGTTCAAAACACACCCAAAGGATTCGAATTTACCTCGGAAGGAGGATTTTAAAGATGAACTGCCTTTTCAGGGATCACAAAGAGGCTGGTCTTCTGGCACAGGGTTTGACAAGACAGCTGGCTGCACAGCCTCACACATTCTAGCAATGAAACCTCTCTCCCTTCTATTATTTAAACAATAGTGAGATAGTGATTACCAAAAAGCAGTCTTTAGGTAAAACAAAGCTGGCTATCCTAAATCCGCTCTCCCAAAGGTAACCCAGGGAGCCCAGCTGTGGGTTTGTCCAGCTCTCCAAGACAAGTCCCCTCAGTCTCGGTTTACAAAACCAGCTAGGATTCTTTTGACTTGCTGAGCATTTTCCCTGAGCTGGATTCACTCTGTAAGAAATAGCTCAGGAGCATTTGTGGAGATGTGGCTTATCTTAACCGCTCCTTCCCCTTCCTGCCTGCCTTTCCTGACAGCACCCATTAAGCTGTAGAACCGTCTTCAAATGTAAACATCCTACTGGCCATGTCAACATACGTCTATGCACGAATTACTGAGCAGTTCCAAAATGAGCACAGCAGGAGACCAAGAAGGTAATTTTATAGGAGAGGAGAACAGAGGCAGGCCTGTAAGCTCTGCAAAACATAAATCTAATTTTTTCCTACTTAAAAATTAAACATGCTTTGCAGCCATTTATTCAATGTCTTCACTCTATCACTAACCATGTATTATATTACTACTGCATTAGGCTGACATCCTTTTGTATCTGTTAGGTAACATCCTTGTAAATTTAGTAGACACTCTCACCTATTGATTATCAATAAATAAAATTAATTCAGTGTATTGAGATCCAAATTCTCAGAATTTATAGAGAAACCCTAAGAATGGGATTCAAGCATCAAATTTCTCATTCCCTGAAGTTATCACAGCATTTCATATTTTATATTATACACACTTAAACCCTCTTCATCAGTTATGAGACTACTTTAGATGCTCTTAAATTCCCAAGATTAAATTGGGGCACTTTTCCAGCAGCAGGACCTCAAGCTGGGATACTATTAGCTAATAAGGAGAGAAAGCAGATGAACCAGCTGTTACAAGACACTCAACTTTTCCCTTTGATCATCCTATACTTGATATATGGCCAAACCCAATCACAGAGGTTTAGCAGAGGGTAACAAAGTTTAGCGGGTGACCAGGAAATGGCGAATAAGCAATGTCAATCATAGTGTACCCCCAGCCCTCTATCACAAGTTCTTGTAATAAGAATATCACCTGAACTTAAAGCAGTTTTCCAGTCCTCTCTTGGGTTGACTGTTGGTGTGATGAAAGACACTTTTCCCCAGCCCTTATAGTAAGAGAAATAAGATAAATGGGAGAATGCTAAATTCTAGTGATTAGCAAAATTTTTTATAGCTTACATATTAAATATTTTTATTCTATTTCTCAGATTTGTTTTATAAACTAGTTTATTCTACACAGTTACTCTCTTGTATCTGAAGGTTGTCGTTTATAGAGGCTATTCAAACTGCACCTTCAGTTATATCCCCCCTTATTGCTATTTCAGCAAATAAAATGTTTTTTTACTAACCATTTTCCAGAAAAAATAATTCTGATAATTTCAAAGAATTCTTGGTATAATTTTGACTCCTAAAACCACTTATTAGTCTTTTTGCTGTATAGCACAGTACTCTCAGTTGCACACTATGTTCAAGCAATTTAATATTAGAACTATGTGATGAACACAGTCCTCTAAGAAACCTATTTGTGGAACAGTAACATTTTCACCTATCAAAATACGTATTCTAGGATGAATATAGGAAGTTTAGGAAATATAGAAACAGTAAAGAAAAATAAAACTATTTTAAGTTATTTATTACAGTTTCAAAGGAACTTTCAGGGAGAAAACAGTTTCATATAATGAATCAGATTCATTATGTGAACTTAAATTCTTTCACATTTTTGTCCTTTGGCTTTTTCTCCTTCCGCCTTTCAGGCAGAAAATTCATACACACGATGCAGTAAATCTTTTAAGATTTGGAATCTAAACACAGAGTCGATATCTGCTCTGGTATTTGTTTAAATATTCTTTGGATATGTAAATACCTGTGACAGTAGTATGTGTACATAGTGCTATTAGCATGTCCAATGCAAATGAATAATGATATCTCTGACAAGAGAGAGATAAAAAACAGATAACGCAACTTAAAACATCATCACACTTCTTGCTTCTTACATTTTAACATAAATCTTCATATTCCTATCAAAGGGTTCATTTGGATTTCTAAATATTTAACAATGCTATCCTGCTTTTTCGCTCATCACTTTGAAAGCACTTTGCACTTCAAAAAAGGCAAAACATTTCTCCTCTGCAAATGTGAAAACCGAGGTACAAAAGACTCTTTTCTTCAACAGTGGTATTTTGAATCTCAAATCTCTCCATGAAATAATGCTAGTGTCCACCAAAATGCAGGGCAACTTCTTACACTCCTTTCTTTTCTAAGTTAACCTAGCACAGTAAATATAGAGCCTTAGAAATTACCTGTCTCAGCACTTAAAAATCAGGACACACACGTTGCATCTTCCCGTACTTTCAAATGAATGGCATTCGTAAGAAAGGTGCTTTGAAGATTCTGTTTGCACAGGCAAGGCAAAGAACAAAAATGAAGTGATTATATTATACTTAAGCTATCTATCATGGCACACTTACATGTTGGATGCACTGGAGGAAAAAGTGTATTTATTAAATAGAAGTATTGTAAATGTGCTAATGTCTCTTGTCTCTACTGATGCCCCAGTACTGATTATACTGTCCTTGACTACAACATGTGTGAAATAAAGACAGGATTCAGTGTTTCTTAAATAGTCGAAAACCCCCTTTATTTTATAAAAATCACAGGATCAATTTAAAAGCTTAACTGAAAAGATTTTTCATAAGAATTAATCAGAAATTAACTTCAGCTGTCAGCACATCAAATGAATTTGCCAGCGTAACACTGCTACGCAGGTAGAGTCTGATCAGTATGTGTGTGTGCTTAGATGTGTCTAACTAACTGAACATCCAGGCACTGACCTTTTCCTTACCACAACGACATTGTGTATGAATACTAACAGTGTGCTACCTTCAAAACAATTTTCCCATTTAAAGCCAGAAAACTGCATCTACCTACCACCCAGCCATCAGGGAAGCCAGTGAGGAAGTACAGAGCCAACATCCAGTGTCACTTGATTGAAGAGCATTTGAATCTTTTTCTTTGTTAACATTGCACAGACTTTTATAGAGTCGTTAATTACTCTTGGCTCTTCCTGTGGTAGCTGTCAGATCTGTCTTGATACTGGTCAGCTACACACCGTCTAAATTTGTCTCTTCATCTCCCTGCCCTCCATGAGGGACATGCAACAGGTTCATCCAGATTAACTTCAGAGATCTGCCATCTTATCAGGATGGCAGAATTCAGCTACCATCTTTCAGTAAGCTTAAGAAAATACAGTTCCCTGGAATTCCAGGTCCTAGGTTGGGGTTCCTTTACCTGATCTGCCACATCCACTCTTCAAAGGAATTAACAGTGACCTGTATATACCAGAAATGACTTTAGAAATTAAGGATAAAGCCCATTAAAGGCAAACAACTGAACTAGAATAAACTCTGTGCAGGCTCCACATTAAGGCCAGATGGGATCTGTGTTATAGTCTATGTAGACTGAAGAACACAACTTTACTGGAATGGCTCAAACTGTCTTTGGTGTAACAATCCCATTAATGCATTTTTCTTTTTCACATTTAAAACATACAGTTCAGCAGAAGATTTACTGACCCACTCTTAAATATTTAGCGTACGGCCGTCATGTGAGTGTTCTGGATTGAAAAGGGAGTCCAGGTCAGGATCTGTGCGACTGTGATGCAGAGCGGAACCAGGCAGATCAAATAGAACATGGCATCATGGAGACCTAGAAACAAACTGGTGAAAAAGATGGAAACAGCTTTCAAGGTAAAGAAGATAACTTTTACGGTCAATACACCACAAATTATTTGTAAAGCTTTAGCATTATATGCACATATACAGCATATACATGTTACTGTGTAGAATCAATTCTATATAAAAGAAATATAAATCTCAGATACCAGATTACTTCAGTTATATTTTCTGATTCTGCATACAAGTATGTATTTTGTGTTGTTTGCTCCTTTCATAATAGCTGGGAGGAAAGTAAGTAATTAGCACGCAAAGAGTTAATTTTAATACATGTAGGCAACCTAAGAAATTCTGTTCACTACTTTAGTACACATCTGTATTATGTAATAGAGAAATCAATTTAAGCAATAAAATCCAATTACAGAACACAGCATCTACAAAGGTTTAGTAAGGCTAAAAATACCTGGAAGAGAAAGAAAAGCAGAAAATGGAAGCAAACATTTTAATATGAAATTTTAAGTTCAAATCTGGGCTACTGGCTATCCACAGTGTGGTGTTATAGCTGCTGAGTGCTAGATGGAAGTCATGATTAATGTATAAATGCTATAAAGGGCTGTTTGAAATATCATGCTGTATTTAATTTTGTTTTAAAATAAATGATTACAAGATAATATACACCATAAACAGAATACGTGTCAAATGAACACTCATGCTCATTTATTCTCATGGATGCATGGTAGTTCCTCATCTAAATCTTCTCTGAGGAAAAAGAGATAAAAGCATCAGCAAATATGAATCAAAAAAAAGGAAATACAGGAGCTAAATGAGTCCCCTTTTATGAACAGTATGGTTTCTGACAGCTCAAAGCATACATTTAGGCATTCATCTAGTAGCTAGAATTGTTATCTACTGGCATTCTGTTAATTATTGGATTCTAATTACTTAAATATCAGGAAAGTCAACTCAAGCTGAGAAACAGCCCCTAAATGAACTTTCTCTCCATGAGGTAGTTGATGTTATTTTCTTTTTTTTTTCTCCTTAGCATCCAGGGGTGAGATACAGAACAGCTATGGACATGATCCCAAAACCCCTGAAATCCATGAATAAACTCCTCTCATTAACTTGAGCAGGCTTTTGAATAAAAGCTAAGAGTTTCTCTGAATCATAAAAGAATCAACTCATGTCTCACTGCATTTAACAGAAAAAAATGCTTGCAGCCTTCAACATAGCCCAGATTTATTCCTTAGCACATGCACACACTCACACAGCAACCATAATTCCTCTCAAGCCATGTACATGCTTACGTGACATAAAATACCCTAAAACCACAGGCTTACAAGTGAATTACTTAATCACTTGGGCAATTGCATTTAAGACTGGAAGTGTTCACTAGCAGGTCAGTGGTCCACAGCCAATGTTTACTGGCAGTGACAATAATTTACCATTTACATGTTGTTTACTGGCCTGTGTTCAGTTGCTTTGGCAGGCCACTTACAAGTAAACAAGGGCCTGCACCATGCACACCCAGCAGTGTCAGCAGGGACACCACTGGCAAGGAAATCCCTCACCCATCCAGAGACCAAAGTAAGGACAGAAAAAGAAGAACATCTGTGTCAAATCACTTGCCTTGGTGCAATCCTGATTTGGTTTCACTGGAACAATATTTGTTCAAGAAAATAGTATTGCCTATGGTACTGTAAAAGTTTAAGTTACTGCAGAAATGATGAAGAATATCTGTAGCATGCAGAACATGAAAAGGGACAGTATTTCATTAAGGGACTGGGAAAAATCAAGAGCTGAACCAGCAACAGAAATTCCCATGTCTACAGTTTTGCACATGCAGAAATATAACACACCATCTTTCACTAAACAGCCCTAGGATCACTCTGAATAGTACTCGAGTAATACAGTATGAAAGCATCAGCCATTTAAAGTGCCTCCAACAAGTAATTAAGCTTTGCTGACAAGTAACTTCCTTCTGAAGTTCGGCTCTGAGAAGTCAGCTGTAGCTGCAGCAGCACTCCAGAAGAGGGAGTTTTAAAACAAGGGAACTCTTCCATAGCGAAAAAAAAAAAAAAAAAAATTAAAAACCCAGCCCAATCAACCACAAAACCCCAAGCCATATGGGAGAGGTGATGCGTTGCTGCCCTGATGGACCAAAATTTCGGACGAATCTTATGATATCTCACAGTTGAAGGAAAAAAGTGACTGAATTTTTGTTTCCTCTAAACTTCTACTGTATAAAACCTCTTTGCTGTTTGCAGAATACACCTGTAACACTGAGACGATAATGAACTATGCTCTCAAAAAGGCTTCGGGATAAGAATTTCACTCGTAACATACCAGTTGTCCTTATAAGCTGCTCAAGAATGTGATCTCTACTGAGGCAGAGAACACACATGTGAATTCCAAACAGCATGATGGCAATAAAAGACAGACAAAGATTAAGAATCTGCAAATTGTAACTGGTTGGTACTCTCAATGGCATCTGGGTACTTTAGTGAAGCAGAGAAGGATCACCTCCTTTGACCTGCTGGCAATGTTTTGTCTAATGCAGCCCAAAATACCATTTGCCACCCTTGCCACAAGAGTACATTGCTGGGTCATGTTCAGTTTGCTGTCCACTGGGACCCCCCAAGTCCTTTTCTCCCAAGCTGCTTTCCAGTTGGGTGGCCCCCAGCACACACTGGTGCATTGGGACGTTCCACTCCAGGTGCAGGACTTTGCACTTCTTGCTGAACTCCATGAGGTTCCTTGTCAGCCCATTTCTCCAGGCTGCTGAGATCCCTCTGGATGGCAGCACAGCCCTCTGATGTATCAGCCACACCTCCCAGTTCTGTGTCATCACCGAACTTCCTCAGGTTACATCCTGCCCCATCATTCAGATCATTAATGACGATGTTGAACAGGACGGGGACAGGACCCAGTATAGACCCCTAGGGTACACCCCTAGTTACTGGTCTCCAACCAGTCTTCATGCCACTGATGACAACCCTCCGGGCCTGGCCATTCAGCCAGTTTTCTACCCATCTCACTGTCTGCTCATCCAGCCCACACGTCAACAACTTGTCTATGAGGATCTTGTGGGAGACAGTGTCAAAGACCTTACTGCAGTCCAGATAGCAAATATCCACTGCTCTTCCCCCATCTACCAGGCTAGTCATCTTGTTGTATAAGTTTATCAGGTTGGTCAAGCATGACTTCCCCCCAGTGAAGCCATGCTAGTACTGATGGTTTTATTGTCCTTAATGTGCCTGGAAATGGTTTCCAGGTTTAGCTGCTCCATCATTGTTGCTACTGTTAAACTTTCAGCTCAAGAAAAAAATGAATCATTTAGAATTCTTCAAACAGTTTATGGTTTTGGACTGCATCTTCTCTCTCCTCCCAGTAAACAACATTGCTGGAAACTCTTAAGACATACTTATTCAGGGACCAAACATTTTGTTAACACAGAATAAGGGTCTTCAGTGCTATCTTCACAATTTACTACCACTGTATCTAATAAAGTAAATGCTGTCCAGAACATTAAATAGATATTGCCAGCTTTGGAGAAGGAGGAAGGACACAGCTGAGATTGTATCAGCATCACACTTCATTACATATAATTCACATGTGAAATTATTTTGGGTTTTTTCCAAATAGTTTGAGCATATCCTGTATTAATTTTCTGTTCCTAAACAACTTTGTCCTGAGGCGAGTGTATTTTAGCTGTCTGCCTATGGCTGAAATCTGAGAAGAGCTGACAGGGTTCTAATAAGTGTGAGTAGTTTTAGCTCAGTCAATGGGCTGAGTAAATCATGGGCAAATTGACTCTTAGAAACAGTCTGGAGTAGTCTGGTCTTTGCTGACTGAATGGCCACACTGCAGTCCATCTGCAAAGCAAAGGGCATGAACATTCACACACACAGACACACATATTATTTTTGAAGGGATGTGTGAGAGAAAAACAGTATGTTTCAGGTGCTCTTTGATTTACTGATCTCAGCTGTGTATGTTTACGCTGTTCCTCACCTCAGTGAAATAAATCAAATTTCAGGATGCCTCAGGTGAAGATAGAGGTTTTAGAAATTGAGTATTCAAAGTATTTCAATTCTATATACAAGAAATTTAGTGTTGCTATAGTCCAGAGGCTACTTACTGGGGAAAAAAAAGATTTATAGCTACTGTGATTTAACATCCATCCACAAAGGGATCATATCTGTGATTGAGAGAGATCAGAACTGCAGTTTTTATGTTTCAAATCTGAATTTCTCTGAATCATCAAGATGAATATATTCAGCCCTCTTATATCCACATCCAGTTCAACCTACTGCTCTTCTGAAAAAATCACTCATCTTATTTGACATGATAATGAGGTTCATGTCCTCTCCACATCATCTCACTGGCTGGCTATCTACAGAATGCATTAAAATTAACTATTCTCACACACAGCCTCAAACTTCTTCTTTGCTCGTGTCAGGATGCTTTTATGAAGACCACCTGTTGTTTTTATGTCACGCTTTTCCTCATACATGGTTTTAGAAAATTCCCCACATACAAGATATTCTCCTAACATTAGGTGACACATAACAAGTCGTTGCTCTTTCAAGACCTATCTCTGCATGAGTTCAGATACAATTGTCTTCTGTGCGGTTTTTTAAGGCTTCTGCTCAAAATTGAGGAGAGCTGTGTAGTTCTCAGGATACTTACATTGCTCTCTCAAGCAAATCCTAACCAGGACTGATTTTTGCCTTTTAGTCTTGACTTGAGTTACTCCTTATATTGCCACTTCCTCCTTTTGGTCATAAAAACCCATCTATGACCCTCCCTGTGTACAGACTCCCTCTTAATTTGTTTTTCTAAGAGCCCATGCATTTCCAATGTGCTAACTAGCAACCACAGCTTTATGCTGTGTGTTAAGCTCTGGGGACTGCAATGAAATCATTAGCATTAAAATGATTAGTATTGAAGCCAAAATTATACTCCTAGTTGAGCCAAATTCCCTCCCTCCAGTGATTATACTGCTTTCTCCCAAGCAAAAACCTCATTATGCTTATATATTTAAGGAAATAGGTTTAAAAGATAAATAAAACAGAAGCCAAGGACAACATGTATCTTAGTAAGAGGTATTAGGTGAACTCAAACATGTTCTTTTTCTTTTTTTGCAATAGAACAGGAGATGGTCAGCCACTGAAATGTATTCTTGGTGTTTCAAAATTAGATGGATATCCTCATGTCCATTGTTAACAAATGATGAATTCTTTAAAATTTCCAGAAAACATTTATATTTCTGTACAGATGAAACACAACTGGAAAATATTTGTAAAGCAGTTATATTTTTGAAGTACAGTTGATGCAAATTAATTGCTGATTAATTTGCTTTTTATATGGCAGTTTTATTTCAAATTAATTTCTACAATTTAATGCATCCCTTCTGAACTCACCTTGGATCAGGTTGAGCAACTTTATTATTCAGGTTCTCATATCCAAATTGATTTAGTATTGTAACCACAAGCATTGGAGCCAAAGATTGGGCAGGCTTGGTAAATAAAGCATTGGTCCCAAAAACCATAGAGGAAAGTGGAGATCTGAAATGTTTGAGAAAAAAAACGAATGCACAACACAAGTTTATTAGTATATTAATTTCAACAGTAATTTTAAAATCCTGTTAATATGCAAATAGTAGCTGTCCCACATTATAGCAAACCAATCAGTTATCATAATGGAATTTAATTTTCTTTGAAAATGTGCAGTAATAAACCTCTGCGGTATATATCCAGCTTGACCCCAATTCTGAAATGGCTTGCACTTGAGTTCAACTTGGTGCACTTTGAGTAATTACTGAAGTTAAGTTAGTCTGAGCAGTGCATGGAGAATTAATTATAGCTTAATACTTTACATTCATGAAGCTAGAAAAGGAGGTTGTTGGTTTTTTCTCCATGAAAGCAATAGCTCTCACCTTTGAGGGGCAAGTCCTTTAATACAGTGACCAGGACTCAATCTGCATTTATATAAACATGGATTGAACCAACAGGAAGTAATCTATGATAAAACTCCACGTCATCGCAAGCTTTATCAATCAGCTTAGACTTTGAAATTTGCACTTTAAGTAGCATAGACAGAGCTTTCTGAATGTTTTTTTCCACATTAAAAAGGCCTTACTCAAAAAACTCCTTAATTGAAAATAGATGTCTACGGTTAAAAAATAATTCAACAAAAATAAAACCATAACAAGTTAAGGAGTTTGATTATAGTATAGTATAATAATCTGTTTAAATTACTGAAGTACCTGCTGGAAACTTTATTCAAGTTCTTATCTTTACTTGGCTCTTACAGTAAGTACTTCTGTGTCAAGGATCCAAGATCACTTACTGACTTTAACACAATCTAAGGTATGAAAGAGGAACATGGCTGAGAGAGAGCATGTTTAAAGGAAAGCAGGTGACTGACGTACCTCCGCTTGTGCTTTATTAAATCTGCATCAACGATATCTGCCAGAGGCAAATTGAACAAACTAAATGAAGCTTGTACAATTACCCTGAAATAGACAAAATATTTAAGATGTTCATAGTTCTTACATATACATCTTCATATATATACACATTTAAACACAC
Source organism: Porphyrio hochstetteri (assembly GCA_020800305.1). Classification (NCBI taxonomy): domain Eukaryota; kingdom Metazoa; phylum Chordata; class Aves; order Gruiformes; family Rallidae; genus Porphyrio; species Porphyrio hochstetteri. The sequence goes on from CM036920.1 coordinate 16,551,211, forward strand.
ACACACAGAACCAACTCTCAACCAAAAGCTAACTGAAACCATAAACTCAAATACTAAGATTTCTATGTCTCACTAAATTTTAGGTATGATTAGCTTTTACTTATGAGAGGCTCTGAACAACTAGCACTTTAAATACACAGTCTTGAGGTACCTTAGAATTTTTTCCTGGGGAAATCAAAATGTATCTTCATCATTTAAAGTATGCAGGTAATTAAATTCACTTTATTGCTCAAACAGCTCAGTGTTACAGCAGACCATGACTGAAACACTGAAAATAAGAATTACAACAGGAAGGAAAAAAAGAAGATAAAGAAAAGGGGGTAGGAAAAAACATGTAGAAAGAATGCAGTGAAATAGAAAACAAAATATAAACAAACTGCTGTAACAATATTCTGATATAAACAGGTCTTTATTTTTAAATAAGGTTTTACATTATTGTAATATACAACTACTGCAAAGATAAAACTTCTTGGCATCATACTTACCCAGTACCAGTGAAAATGTGACTCAGGATTAGTCACCTAAGATACCTGACATACTGAAATTTGTTTTGCACTGCAGCACATAAGTGTTCATGCAATACAAAACGAGGTCTGAGCTTTCCTAGCAGTCTCCAAAGAGTTCCTCTACCGAGACCTTCTGTGTCTATGTGGATGAGATGTTCTGCTTCCCTTCAGTTTCACATCACAGCAGATATGTGGCTGGAAACCTTAAATACTATTCATTTTTAAGGCTTTTTTATTTTGGTATTTTAAAGCAAATATTAAAAGCTGAAGCTGAGTGAAATAGAAATTGAAAAAAGTTGCAACTAGAGTTTCAATTTTTCTGATAAGTGAAACAGAACAGAAAGAAAACCATAAAAGCAGTGGCAGATAAAAATAAGTGTCCACTCTGTTAGAATTATTTAAGCCACATCTATGAATAGGAAAGTGCATTTACTTACATGTTTGCTGTGAGATAAAATGCCAACAGATAATAGTGTTCTGGCCCTAGAACAAACATGACAGCAGCAGCTACTCCTTCAAAGTAAAAGGAAAACAAGATGATTCTGTAATAACCAAATTTCTTCAGCGAAGCATGACTGAGAAGAACAAGGCACTGCAAAGATAATATATACACATATATGATAAAAAGTTATAGTATGCTATCTCAGCTTTAGGAGAGGTATAAAGCAGACAGACCAGACATAAATTATTATTACCCACTAAAGAAAAAAGACTCTGAAACAACCCCTTATAAAAAGCTTATTGGGAAAGAAAAAAAAAAAAAGAAAGAATTTAATATAATGAACTATCTACTGGCTCAATCTATGCTACCTCTATGAGGTAAGAAGAGTCTTCTTTCCAGAAGGATCTTCTTTCCCTCAAAAACAGCCTGCTGAGAATGACTATATTCTGAGGAAAAGACTGTTTCCCACATTACCTATTATTTAATGTTCATGACCTTTACATTTGATATCCCTTCAGTAATTAACTTTGCAATATGTTAAATGGAACACAAGCATCTTGTCATTTTAATTTTAACTCACCAAAAATATTTTCAATAATTGTATCTTTCACTAATATTAACAGAAATTAAGCACAACTTTTAAGTTGATAAAGCACGTTCCCCAAGTCAGTTGATCTAAGGAAGTTAGAGACCTTACTAGTAAGTAGAGAAAGGCAGATGGCAGTGGATATGTATGGTTGCATTTTAATTTCACCGGTTTCAGGGAGCAATAATCCACACAAGAAGCTAGTGACAGGCAAACTCATGAAAATGGCATTAAGTGCTGCTTATAGAATGAACAAAGTATAAGCTCTTCTATATTTTCCCACACTTTCCACTTTAAATAGGACATTTTCTAGTGCATTATATTCCTTTTATTATATATGCCTATATCGACGTGGTCCCCATCACTGCCACAAAAAGTTCTCAGAAACACTCTAACGATACACATTTTCTCCCTCCTTCTGTGTTACTGATGTAATAAGACTCAGCTGAAGAACAGGAAAGAATTCTCCTTGTACATTTGTTCCTACGTTTAAATCACATGCTTTACCATAACAAAGAAAACTAGGATGATACAGTCAGAGATTACTGTGGGAAATGCTGTTTTTAAGCAGCTCAGGTTTTCTACTTAAACCAGTGATCAAGGAGGTAGAACAAGTCTAGGAAGTTGGTATAGGAAGAAAATCTTAAGCATACTTTTTCCCTGGTTGTTTTCAAGCATTTTGCAGAAAAGTGTTTACACTCAAAATGGCAAGAGATTATGTAATGCCTGTTACTGCAAAACCATGACCTTGTCTCCCTATAGCTGAGAAATAACTCAGGAAGCACTGAGGATTTAGAAAATTCCTTATTACCTGTGTGTTTCTAAGCCTGCATATTTCTAATAAAACACTAACTCAGGGATGCAAATGCCTCTGCTCCAGCAACAGGGGCAGGTTTTATCCTTCACACCCAGTACTAAAAGGAACCTCAAACAGAAGCTGCATTTTAGTTTAGGACAGGCCACTGCAGCACAGTTCATAAGAAGGGGCCTGATTTTACACGGGTTAGATGCTTTTCCAGTAAGTGAAGTTTAGGACATTGTCACCAGAGAATTCTCTTATATCTTGAGCTCAAAGGGACAAAACCTGAGAAAAATAAGGTCACAGCAAACTCTCTACGGTTCAGTGACCTTCTAGACAAAGAGTCTCTAGGGAGAAGAGAGAGAGATGCACTTTCTGACAGATTCTTCCTTTCACACGGTCACGCTGATTTTATCAACAGCAGTGATTGCTATATATTGAGTGTAAAATTATTTAAGCTTTCCTAACTTCTGTAGTTTCTGATTTATTTCCAAAGTTCATCAGCTGTTTGAATTGCAGGAAAAAAAAACCCATTAAACCTGTGGCAAGGAATAAAGGCGAAATTATGTTTAGGAGTTATGGAACAGAGAAAGTATGCTTAGGATTTGTTTGTTATATAGGCAAAATGTGAAATGGTAACTGAAACTGAGCTGTAAATTCCAGTTGCACTTCCATGTATCTTCTTTTAGATTCTACTGTTACAACTTGAACATAACAGCCTGATTTTCAGAAATTCTGAACATCATCAGCACTTATGATGAAAGTCAGAACACCCAGTTTTTGACAATCCAACAAGTAAACACAGTAAAAATTTTAGAAGATGCAGTGAAAGAAGTTGGAAGGCAATGAAGAATTTTATTTTTAATTCACTGCAGACAAGTATATTACATTGTGGGATGTATTTTTGCTGCTTTTCTTGTTCTCACACATTATTTGTTTGAGTTCTTTTCCAGTTCATTACTTCTCCCCCCATCCCTGATTAGGGGCTTGAAAGTCTCTCTCCCCAGTAAATGTAACTGACCAAGCCATTAAACAGAAAAACAAATGGAAACATATTATTCTCCAAAAGCAGCTATTTTTGTTGGGTTCCCATGACTGAGATAACATGTATTTCAAAAATGCTTTTAATATCTAATAGTTTTACTGGTCTTCTGTGTGGTTTATCTCAGAAACTTCCTGAAGAAGAGATTATTCTTTGATTATGTATTACAAACCAAACCCAAAGAGAATTCAGAATTCTGTAGATTTTGCTTTAAGAAAGTTTTTATCCTGACCATGTTTTCTTTCATTCCTTTATCCTTAGGTATTATAAACAAAACATTCCCTCCTGGCATACTCACATCACACATTCTTGTACAGATACTCTACCAGCCTGCCAGCTTGTCCTCTCTCACTACTCTGCCCTTACTTTTGGTTAGCCTGTACACAGAGCTGCTGATGAGCTAGGTTTGTCTCTCAGCATGGCCAGGCTTCTTCTGGCTACAGCAGTTTTCCAACAGTGTAAATGGACACCTTACACTAATGAAAACTAGTAAAACACTGTGTTTTCATATTTTGAAATAAAAAAGTATAATGGCCTACCTGAGGGCAAATAAAGCCTGCTCCATACATGATACTTCTTACTGAAGAAGAAAGCACATCCTTAGGAATAAGATTATCCGCAAAGATCATCATAAAATTGTTGCAGAAGGCTAGGTGAAAGACTTGGAAGAAGTTCATTGTTACAAAAAATACAAAGTTTTTCTCAGTTATAATCTGTTTGGTCAATGAAATTACCGAGGACCAGGAGAGAGCTCCATCATTTTCCATGTTAGTATTCTCTGTACAAGTCTCTCTCCACTCATATTGGCTGGTACTGTATTTCCCAGTGTAACACATACAAGCTGTCGCTAACGCTGCAACCAAAACAGCAAATGCCTGAAAATAGGCAAAATTTTCCATATTTTCTGATATGAGACCACAAAAGAGAACGCTTGTTGACCCAATTAACGTTGCTACCTGGTTGTATTTAATAAGCTGCAGCCTGCTTTCATGCTTTGTTGAAATTTCTGCGAAGAGCGCGCACTGTGCCAGCAGCACAAACGTAAGCAAGCCATCAAAAGCACACAGAGCAACGATGAGGTGAAGGCCACTTAGCCAGTCCCCTTCTTCATAATGTTTCCAAGGAAACCAAGGAAGCAAAAAGGCTAATGCATATAAAGGAGCTCCATATAAAATGGAAAACTGGCGGCTTGAGCAGCACACAAACTTGGAGTTATCTTGGATATACCCAAAAAGTGGATCGTTAATGGCATTCCATACCATAAATACAACCTGTGACAAAACAAGCAAGAAACACAACAGAAATTACCATTAGCGTGGTTTTTTTTGCAGAGGTTATACAAACACAGAAGTAATACACACCACAGTTATTTAAAACAAGTCTCTGTTCAAAGAATAAAGAAAGATGAAAGCTTCTCAGGTCAAAAGAGACTCCAGAGCAAGTTCTCAAAGGTATTCAGAGGTTTACAGTACTTTTGAAAAACAAGTAAGTAGGCAGGTGCCCAACTGCACGTGAAATAAACCCATCCCTGAGACTTCACTCCTTCAAAAGCTCCTGTATCTGGGTTTTCATCTTGCAAAGCCCAGATACTACTCTCACTGCAAGTAATTCAAAACACAAGCTGGCCCATCAATTTCAGGAGACTTTATGACAAGAGTTGCTCAGTGGATAATGACTTGCAGAATAAAGGCAGTATTTAAGCACTCAAACGGTCCATAGGAAAGCAGTAAGGTCAAACATATCCATGGAGCTGAGGTGCAAGTTTACTTTGTAACATTCCTTCATGCTATCAAAAAGTAAAAATCTTGCCACCAATGAAATTCTGGAGAATTTTAGTCTAGAGCCTGTAAACAGTGTGCTTTATGTGTACTTTCAATTGCTTATGGATTAATTAAATTTAAAATTAATTGACGGTATAACTATTTTCAATGCTTCCAAAAATAATTTTAAAGTTAAATAAAGGACTTTGTTAGGGTAACACAGACAAGTAGCACAACACAGTAATCAAAACATTCCACTGTAGTATACCTGGGCTTGATGAAATGCTACTTCTGAAATTTTATATCGATTTAGGAAAAGCTTAACGTAGTAGAAATTAAAGATGCTGTTCATCATTCCAGCACCTAACGTAGTCATGGAGTATGCCAGGGCATTAGGATGAATTCCCCAAACAAACTTCATCTTCCACAGCTCTCTTCTTCCTCAAGTTACAAAAAAGAATTAGTTACAAAAAAGAATTACCAGTTGGTAGAATAATTTTCCAAACAAAGATGACAAAAGGTATTTGCTTGTTTCAGAGGTGTAGGACTGGATTCTCAGAGGTAATTTTCCCCATTCTTGCTTTCCTTTAAAATGAGAAACACATTTTACTGACCTGCATGGCACTGAGCACCAAACTGAATAGATGTGAAGTATTAAAAAGTCAGTGACATTTCTACATATAATCAGTGCTTAAAAATCCACGGAACACATAGACAAAAATTTAAAAGAATGCCTCCTTAACTGGTGCACTGAGTCAATACAAAAATCTGCTACTGCAAGCATTAATCTTGGTGCAGAGTTCAAAGCAATTGCATACATTTTACATCTTTCTTGCTAGCTACATAGTTTTAAAATTATGGACTGTGTAGGAATGAAGTGACTCAGTTGGTATCATTACATATTCCACTGCTACGAATGTCAAATGCAGCATGCTCTTACATGAACTCTTATTTCAAAACAAACACCCAGCTTTGCATTTCTAAATGGTAATTGTTAAGAAGCCATTGAAGCAATACTTTCACCTAATAAACTAATGATATGAATAGAACCCATAAACCAATCAAAACACCTTCTAAAAGTTTAAATGTTATTAATGCTTTACATAAAAGACTGTATGTAAATGAAACCCAGCAAGTAGCACACGTATAGCATTTTAAGTATGCCCAAACAACAGAGTCAGCTCAAGAATCTGAAGTTCTTTAATATATCAAACAGATCTTCAGCCAACAATTTTTTAAGATTCTGACATTTTCCATCTATCTAGCAATTAACTGAAGTATGCTTGGTATAAGGTATCCCATGAAAACAGCTAGCTCCAGGGAACAGCTACATGTTGAAGCACAATATTGACTACCTGAAGGGAGTCCCTGACCAGATTTTTGATTCTGTAAGCCCAATACAAAAATACCTCTCCTGGGGATCTCTTTATTCATCTGTCTATCTATTTGAAAGAAACTGCCTGCCATTAATTTGGAGATACTTCAGGTTCAAATTTCCACCTTACAATGCACTCTAACTCCAAAGCTGTACAACCTGCTCTCTGCTGCCAGTCCACACTTCACTCTGCATAATAACCATTTATACCTAAATGTGATTTTCAAACATCCATCAAAATATTGAATTTGAATATCTGCTTGTTCAGCTCAATAGGCAGATCTGTAAGCAGCTCCCAGAGCTCATGAAAATGACCATGAAAGAAACAGGAAATGAAAACCAGGGCTGTTTCCAACCTTCCTGCCTCCTGTGGTTTACAAAGTGGCTGAAGACGCAACTTCCTGATCTCCAGGCGAGAGCCAGGCAAAAGCCACAGGTCAGGGAGGGCCAGGAGAAGTGTCTATGCTGGTTAAGGCAGAGGATGGAACAGTTTTTCCACCTCAGCACAGAAAATGAACTCTTGAAGGGCAAATAAAATGTGGATGCATTTTTGCATATATATTTAAGATGCTCTAATATGAGACAAGACGCAAAGAGCAGATCACTTTACAGGTAACAAAAAAATTTTGACAACTTGAACCAAGTTTGTGGGGTTTTTTTCCTAACACAAATGCATTTGTAAGAATGTGACTGAATTTTTAGATACTTGAGGATGATTGTGATGTATATTTTCAAATTTTCACAGAGCTGCAGCTGTAGAGACACTTCTATTGCTGGTGATAAAATTTTGCTTTTTTATAAACAAGTTCAGTTTCATAAACTTTTCCTGAGAAGAAAATAAAGAGTAAGGTTAGTGAAAAGATGCCCATTTTAAATGTTTATTTTTAAAAATAATTTTGATATCGCTATGAGAGTCCTTACAGTAAGTACAGTATTGAGAAGTATCTATTTTTTTAAAAAGAAGTATATGTTTAAGCCTTCAAAAAGATACTTAATGAAGTGATTTATGTAGCGGGTACCAGAGCTTTTGGAAGGTTAGACATTGCACCTCTATTCCTTCCTGGAGCCCTCTGCATGGGTCTTCAAATGGAAAATTGGGAGACTCTCCTTCAGGTATGAGCACCAAGAATAAAAGCACTTCACATTAGCATTACCAGAACTGTCATTCCTCAAATAATAGTTGACTCAATTCCTTTCTACACACAAATAAAAAGCCCCCTCAGATCCAGAAAATACACAAGCGATCAGAAATTTGAAGTTTCTTCAACAAAAACCTTCCAACAATGCACAAAAAATGCCTTGCTGCCATGACTAATCATTATATACAGGATCTGACACAACTCTTTACACTAATGGGTACATTTGGTCCCATACCTTGTTTATGAAATGGGTTCAATTAGAAGTTGAGGTACCACACTTCCTTTCCCAGAAGAAGTGCTCTTTAATTGTACTACAATGAAATCACCTGTGAGTATCCCCTCCCTCAATAGTCAGCCTTTATATGGAGTAGGTTAAAGGACAGGTGTTGACATTTTCTGACTCACAGAAGGCAAATCAGTTTTGAGAATTGTTTCATGGTTACATCTGTGTTGATACAGATGGGCCAGAGGAACAGCAAGGCACAGTAAGACTTTACTTGTATTGCTCCCAGGGCTGGCTGACAATCACTGGAAGAAGCTAAAGCCTGTGTCTAAAGTGGATTCCCAAGCAATACAAACTTTGACTGAAGCACGCTAGCTGACATCATGTTTTGCCAAACTGGGTCCCTCGAACCGCAGCGCAGTGCTCAGAGCCCTGACAAACTGGTTGGACACAAGGACCTTCCTCATCTTTCTTCCATGACTTGAACCACATTAAAACAGAACTAAGAACAAACACTTTCCTAGTCCCGAGGGGTAAGACTCGGGAGCAACGCTGCTGAGGCGGAGGAGCCGCAAACAGAAAGCGCTGGGATCAGGAGGGCAAGTGAAACTCGCCGAGTGCCGCTGCTCTTCCCAGCCCGTGATGCCATGGCTGCCCCAGCGATGCAATTTGCGAACCCTGAAGGCACAGGGCTCTGGAAATCTGGCCGGGCTGAAGTTCTGGAGGAGTTCATCTGTTAGAACTAGGCAAACCAAACCACCTCCTCCTCAGCGTCTACCCAGAGCGGGAGGCGGCTCCCTCTTCCTCGTAAGGAGAGGTGAGCGAGCGGTGACCCGCCGGCAGACACGCGAGGCGCGGAGAACGAGACAGCTAAATCCAGGCGTGACAGCAGCCGCCTCGGCTGCACACTCCGGCGGGGCCGCGCTCCCCCACGCTCCGGCACGAAGGCGGCGGGAACGCGGCCCGCACCTGGGCGCGACAACGGCGAGGGGAAGCGGCCCGCGGGCTCAGCCTCTCCTCACGGGCTCTTCCCTCACCGGCGGCTCCCAGCACGGGGCGACAAGGAGCCGCAGCCGTCCCCACACCTAGTCGCGCTACCCTAGCCCGGGCTCCACCAACTCTGCTCTGTCGCCCACCCACCGGATTATACCCCGGCAACCGCTCCCCACCATTAACCCTTCACAGACAACAACCGCCGCCCCCTGCCTCAGGCGCTAACCCACCTCCTCTGACTGGAGGCTGCGCAGCCGGCTGCTGGGGCGGGGTGTATGAGCCTGAGCCAGCCCTCCCTTCCTTCTCATTGGCGGTCTGTTGCGAATTAGCTGTGTGATTAGTGTAGGCGCCTTTCAATCATTCCAGCGGGTGGCTTCCCATTGGGTCCCTGCAGGGGAGGTGAGGGCGTTGTGTTTGAATCGCGGGGAGACGGTGGGCGGGCGGTTGTAGCTTGCCACGTTGCCGCCGGCAGCTTCGCGCACCCGACCAGAAGGGGGAGAGGTTCGGCAAAGTCCGGAAACGCTCGGCAATGGCCGGAGGCGGCTTTTAAGGAGAGGGGCGGCTGCCGGCTTGCCCTGCCTCGCCTTCGCGAGGGGACTTGTTCGGTACCGGGCCGCCGCCTCCTCGTCCTCCCGCCGCGCCGCGAGGGGAAGGAAGGGGCGCGATGCTGGCCGATAGCCTGGTGGAGGAGTTCGAGATCCGTGAGGATGAGCCCTGGTACGACCAGCAGGACCTGCAGCAAGGTGAGCCGGGGCGGGGAAGAGGGAGCGGCGGACAGTGGGGAGCCGCAGCGGGGGGTGTGTGAGGGAAGGGGCTGTGGGCAGGGGGGTGTGTGAGGAAAGGGGCTGTGGGCAGGGGGGGCGTGTGGGGTGAGAGGCTGTGGGCAGGGGGGCGTGTGAGGGAAGGGGCCGTGGGGAGCCGCCGTGAGGGGCGTGTGAGGGAAGGGGCTGCGGCGAGGAGGGCGTGTAAGGGAAGGGGGCGGCGGGCGGGCGCGGAGGACCGCCACAGCGGCAACGGGCATCCTGGAGGGACGCCTGGCGCTCGAGCGGAGCTGTGGGAAGGGCGTGAGGCGGCCGAAGCCGCCGGCGAGGGTGGCGGGGCAGCGGGAGTGGGGCTTGTGCCGCCTGGCGCAGCCGGGAGCCCGGGCTCCCCTCACGGCCCTGCTTCCCGCCGCCTCGGGCGTGTAGGCAGAGGGATCGCTGCTATCGATAAAGAGTGAGGCCGTCTTTGTTTGATGGAGGAGGTTGCTGCAGCGGAGTTTAAATGTGCCCGGGTCCCTCTGCGCCCGGGAGGGGTGAAAGGAAAGCGGGTCACCCGAAAAGTTGCGCCTTGACAGGACGTGAAGCAGCAGCTCTTGGGGCTGGGCACTGGAAGCATCGGGCTGGGTTGCTGTGTTGTGCCCTGTTGAGCCTTTTTCTAAGGGCTTACAGGCGATGAAGTTGTAGCTGTAGCTGTGCTCAACCAGCTGCGGCTCCGTTATTAAAAACTTACTGAGCTTTTGTCTTAAAATACACGAGTGACTCCGTTATGTGTCGGAATTACACATATCTAGCTCCCGTATGCCATTGTCAGGAGGTCTTGGAACGCCACACGCGAGAGGTGAACGCTGTCCTGGTGGCGCGGGTGAGGCAGGAGCCGCAGGAACATGCCGAGTGTCACAGCACTGAAAGGCTTCCGCAGGCGTGATGTGGAAAGAACGTGCAGCTTCCATAAAGGCTTAGTGGCATTTATGACTGGCACTTACGGACTTCTAGTTTTTGTTGTTAATCCCGAGTTCGTTTTCAAAGACAGGCTCAAAGCTGTGAAGTGGCAAACCTACTCCAGCCGTAAGGTTTTTGGCTTCTACAGTGAAGTTTGTTAATTCTTGGGATTCATAGGTGTTACTGTACTGTAAGCCATAAAAAAAACCCCTCTAACTTTGAAAAGCTCTTCTTAGCTAAGCAGCTTTCATGCTGAGATCAAGGCATCTCACAGCAGAAACTTTTGAGACAAGAATAGGTCTCAATTGCATGCTTTGACTATAAAATAGCTATTTGAAAGCTGTATTTAGGTACTCTTTTCTCGAAATAGGTGATTTCATGGCTCCAGGATATAAACCAATCAATTTAAGTAAGGTCCTGAAACTGCTGTTGAAGGGAAGAGTGCTGAAAAGTTGAAGACATGATTGAGCAATGTTTTTACTATAGCAGTGTTTATGGGGTGGGGGACCTACAGAGACTTTGCAGTGCATAGCAGCTGGCTTCTTACCTTATTGATGTTTCTTTAATTTCTTTTGAGTGAAATAATCACCATTTGGCTCTCAGCTTAAGCTTTTAAGCAGCAGTATTCCATTCTAGAGGTTAGTGCGTCTTGAGGGCTGGTTAATGCTCTCCCAACATTTGAATGATCTTTTTCTGGGGAAACCTTAAGGGAAGTGACTATTAGCCTTGCCAAAAGGGAAAGGAGGAAGATAAACTCATGGGTGGCTTGAAATGTAAAGAAATTCCTTACAGGAATGCTTTGAAAATATTCTCTTCTACTTTATTCCTGAGAACTGAAAGATAATCTCTCTCATCCTCCTAAGACTAAGCAATACCAGTGTATGTAAACAGAGTAGTGAGATTGCTTATCAAGATCTCTTTAAACTTTTCACAATCCAAACAATCAGTTCATATTTAAAAACTGAGGAGTAGGCTTATGAGAACACCTAGGTTGTAAAGCATTAGGAAGCACCCTGAAACAAGCTTGTAGTCCTTGTCAGCTAGTCTTTACAACTTAAAGTTAGTGTAGGACTTTGGAAGAACCACAACAGTCTTTGTATGTGCCCAAAGCTTTTTGCCTTGACAGTGGAGGTGGGCTTTTCTGGCATGCTGTTCATGAAAACTGAATGCTCAGGGAATTCCTTAAGGATGGAAACAGCCATCCTTCCTTCTGCAACATCCGTGTTGAACTACAGCATGCTGACCTTTGAAAAGGAATTCTTTTATGACTGCTCTTTTTACATCTTCCAGTTACTCTCTGTTCTGTGAAAAGTGAGTAATCTGAACACAGAGTAGGAAATGTGAAGCTAAGTAAAAAAACAAAGACTTCAGCTAAGTGAACTTCTGCCAGGCTTTCCTGCACTACTGGTGCCTTTGCTGTTGAAAGGACAGGCTTTTTAGAGTTCTCTGAATCATTGCTGGGTAGGTTATAAAAAAGTAGAAGGATATTTTGCTATTATGTTTTGTTTTCCCTCAAATACAGTAGTGCTGGCAGAAGAGATTGTGGAGAAGTGCTGGTGGGTGAGGGCTGTTTAACATCACGGAAGACCTGTGACTGAAGGCTTGCTTTTTGTTTACCAGCTTCATCAGAAATCTCTAAATACCAGTACAACTGATCAGATTACTAAAATGAAGATCTGAAGATCTGCACGTAAGCAGTTTGCATTATTAAAAACCTGTCTGCTTACATCTTCATGGTGAGCAGGAAAAGTGTGTGTCTGACAGAGCTTGACTTACTTTACATAAATTTACAACAGAAAATGCAGTGTGCCTCTAGTACTGTAGAATAACTAAGACAAATGTAAGTTATCTTTTTCCCTTCTGTATCTGGGGGACACTTACATCACACATCTTGCTTAAAATTTGTTCTTTATAGGGCTTGCAGGTACCCCATGTAGAAAAATGGATGCAAAGCAAATTCTTAACTACTTAGAGGTCAAATTGTTTTGGTTCTTGCTTTATCTAGGGGTAGGAGTTAGTTTTATTGCATGTTCCTGATCTCTTGTCTTCTCCCCCTCAGAAACAAATTGCCCTAATGACAAAATAGCATGCTTCTCCCATAGTATAACAACATGAGTTGTATTACATTGTACTGAAAGTACTGTGTGGCATGTGCTACTTGATTTAGTAGATAAGGGGGCATTTAAGAAGGAAACTATAAACTCCTAAATGTACTTAAACACCAAAACAAACTTTCACTTTGGGAAGGAGAATGGCAGCAACTAATTCTATTATGCATTACATCTTGAACATAATCCTAAATCCTCTCTAAAGCTCTTATTCTACTCTATTAAAATAAAAGAATGGGCTATTTGGTCTTTGCCTTGAGTGATGCCAGTATTGTTGGCTAGCTTTAAAGGCTGTGGTTCCTAGGAAAGATTTGTGTTGGTGAGAACTTGTGAATTTGGATTCCATTTTATATAGGGTGATAGTCACCATATTTGAAGACTACAGTGTTCAGCAGTGTGACAGAACAGCTTGGTGCCTGACTGGGAGTTATTCTGTCCATGGGAAACAACGTACCATCTGTGTTTAAAAATGGGAAAAACTTAAGCAGGCTGCCTTGAGGTTTCCTTATCCAAATACTTTAAACCCCAGCTCTGAAACAGGCTGTGTTTCTTAAGAAGGGGCATTACAATAAAAAAGCTACCTGAGGATAGATCAGTATGCCATGTAGCTCCTACTCATGCATCTTCTGGAACTGAAGAACTGAGCAATATGATTGTTTTAAATAATTTTTGTGGCATTTCTTCTGTGAATCTGACCTTAAGGTAGGAGACAGTGCACTGCAGCTGCACAGAACACAACAGCTGTTGTTTTGCCAGAGTTGGACATCTACAGCTTCATAGACAAATGCTCCTACTCAGTTGTCCTTGTAAGTCTGAGTTTGGTCTTTGGCTTACATACATAGATGGAGTAATTGTTTTGGACAGGCTGCCAAACTGAAGGTTAGCACAAAACAATCTTGGGATGGTGTTCAAGCTCTGAGAACGACTAGCTGATAAGATTATTAGGAAAGGACAGGAAAGAGGGAAGGCAACATGTTAAAACAAGGAATCTTAATCACATTAAAATGGAATGTCTTTTCCTGCCTGGCTACAGCTACTGACTACACAGCGTGTGTCCCTTGTGTGTTAATTTAAGTCTTCTTGAAGGGAATCTGAGTTTTCCTCATTTTCTGTCTCTTTCCCATGAGTGATGGTGGTTCTGTGTGAAAACTGACAGTGTTGCATTGTGCACATGCAGGAGACAACCCAGACACGGTCGAGGTGATGGGGAAGAGGTGGAAAACTAGTGATTTTTAGACACATCTGTACTCTAAATGTGTGATCCCTGCACAGAGTAATTACAATTTTAGTAATAACACTAACAATTCCTCTTCTGCGTTACATTAGCTTTATATTGCACGTCATAATACAGATTATCTAGCACTACTGATGCTGTTGAACAAATACCAAGCTTCTCTCTAGAAAGGAACTGTGTTCAGATGACTTATTTCTTAATTTGAAACAACTACAGTCACTGCACCCTGGAGGTGATTGAAGATGACTGAAGTGAAATTGAGATTAAGTGCCTGACAACAAATGACATTTAACAGGATGTTTTGGAGCACAGAAACCAATTCTTGTCTCCTAGGTTTATGAGCCTGAGAAGCAGAATAGCTACATTTCTTTACCAGTTTTATGTCTTTCTGATATTATTGTTTCACCATAAAAAAGCATCTGAAACTTTGATTTAGCACATTGGTCCTTTACAACCTGAGCACCTTGGTGAAGGGGTAATGGAGAAGAGCAGCAAAGTAAATAGTGCAGTCAGCTTTGGGCTGGGTCTAGCCTGATAAACCTTTAGAGGGTCTTTTATGCTTATTCTTCTAGAAGATGAGTGCTGTAAAGATGGTGAGGTGTAGCTAATAGACCTTGGGTAGAAATGCTGGGGCAGTACTTGGCAGATGATGGGAGGTAAAGAGAAGATGGCTGGAGGCTTCTGACCTGTGGCTGAAGGACCAAAGGAAGAACAAAGGAAGCTTTGTGAAGTCAGAGTGTCTTCTAGGCTTGAGGACTGACTTAGACTCATGTTATAGTGTATGAATGCTCCACTGGAGTATAAGCTAAGCTTCTTTTTGGGTACTGGAAATAACTTGGAGCTGTTACAACAACAACAAACCCACCTTGAGTATTTGATTGAAATACTTTAAAATTCAGTTATCTGATTTGCTCTAATTTACATGCAGACATTGTTTCTTTGTTTAGATCTTCACCTTGCTGCTGAGCTTGGGAAGACACTACTGGACCGTAACACTGAACTAGAAGAATCTTTACAGCAAATGTATGCAACAAATCAAGAGCAACTGCAGGAGATAGAAGTAAGTATTTAAGGGATCCAAGTGTTACAGCATCTGTACCTGCAACATAAAAGCTTGTAAATTGCTATCTGAATGTCTTTATCTGATAGACACTTTAAAGAAAAACACTGAATATCTTAACCACTTCTGTTCCTTTGAGTATTCAAGAGCCTGGATAGTACTGGTGATAGTTAGACCTGTTTGTCTGATTGCCAGAAGCTTTGTGCCATTAAATTCCATGTTGGATTTGGCTTGTTCACAAGTGACCAGTGTTTTTCTATGGAAAAATTACTTCAGTTATCTTATTGCTAAACTCTGCTGCTCTGTAAGATGTCACAAAATTATATGACAAATAAATTAAATGATATAAAGATGTTAGTTGTTACTGCATTGAAATTTTAATGCTGACTAGTGCAGAAGAGTGACTCAAGTAAATTCTGAGGATACACACTTCTACTGAACTATCTGTGGTAAAGGGAGCTAAACTCTAGTTCAGCTTAAAAGAAAACAAGCAAACAAAAAACCCCAGCAAAACCTAGCACACAAATAGTATCTAAGTACAGGACATAGTGGATATTCTGTATTTTCTGGGCAGGGAAGAGAAAATTATAACCACTCTTTCAAAACTACTCATCTTTGCCCAGGTTTCTCCCCACGTATATGTTTACTTCTTTCAATATTGCTCATGTTCTTGCAGACTTAGCACTTGTCAGCATAGGTTTTTGGTTTTTTTCCAGCTATTAGAGGGCAATACATGGTGTCTGGTAATTATTAAATATTCAGTACTCTGCTCACTGACAACATGTTGGAAACACAGCATTTCAGCTTGGTTTTGGTGTGAATCACAGGGGACAGGCTGTGACTGGGATACACTAGTTTGTATAAAATCTGAGTTCCTTTGCACAAGCAGTACTGATGTGGTTACAGATGGTGTCTGGGTCCTGTACAGCTGCAGCTTAAACCACTCATCATTGCAATGGTCAGAGGTAACAAAGAATCCTATGCTTAAAAATACACAGGTGTCTTTAAAGTACTCATGTTAATACAGTACAGTTTTTATTAGGTGAGACAATTTCTGGGTGCAGGGTTTTTTGTAAGATACTGCTGGTTTATACCACATACTTTGGCTCCTTATGTGCTAAATGTCATCTTTATCCTGGTCATTTTGCAGTATGGAATGGCTGCTACTTATTAGTGCCAGAGCATTACAAAAAGTGTGTTCACTTACACAGAGACTTAAAATAAACTCATCAACATGGATGGCTTTTATAAAAAGATTAATTCTTTCCATCTAGAGAGGACCAGCACTCAAGGTGCTATACAAATATTGTTCTACTTAAGGTTCAATACCTGCATGAACAGCCATGTGTAAGGAAGTGCTCAACACACCTTTTGAAATAACACAGTGTGACTTTGGGATTGATAACTAACCTGGTTCATTAAGTGTAGCTACTTAATAAGCAGCTGCACTTTAACACTATCTTGAAATATGGAGAATCTATGTTACTGCTAAGCTGCATTCATTTATACAAATAGTTTAGCACCATTAAGGATGTGAAATCCTGCTGGCTTAAGCTAGTTTATTTGCTTAAGCTTTTTTGGTGGGTTAGTGCTTAATGACTACAAAGAGACCTTGGAAGTGGTGAGAAGTGTCCTTCTGGTGGTGATCTACAGCTGGGGTGTTGCAGGGTCAAGTACTTGTATGTTCAGGCAGCCTCAGGGAGTGCCAGACTAATTTATTCTTTCACTATCTTGCATTGCTTAGGCAAGCCAAAAAAACCCCCAACAAATCAAGACTTGTGCAATGCTGCTTTTTGAAGGCTTTATCTGATAGCTCTTTCCTCTTTTCCCCCCCTAGAATAGGTAACAATATACACTGGCTTGTCCCATTAGCCCCCTCCATGTTTAATAACATGCTGTTTCTCCATCCCACCTCCTGTCTTCTGTCTTTTCCCACTGCAGTTTGACAGTGCATTAGCAACTCCCAAACACTTTCTTTATTCAGAAAAGTCTCTCTTGCATCTGGATTTCTGGTAGAAAAGGCAAAATCGAATTTACCCCTTCTCTGGGTATCTGAAGAGAACCTCAAGGTGAAGAACTGAATACAGGAGCTTATTAGCACAAGGGATTGTTTCAGGAATTCACTGAAACAGAGGGGAGTAAAGTTAGCTTACACAAGGTGCAGTACCTTTTAGCTGGTAAAAGGAGTTCAGTCAGCTATTTTCATACCTATATTTCCATCTTTTTGGGATGTACCCCACTGCACAGGATGGATGTGCATCCAGTCATTATTTTTTCTAATTTTCAAGTGCCTGTCTCTGGCTTAAAGGTGAGCTTTCAGCTGTCCCTGTAACTACTCTGCTGGATTTTTATTAGCTTTTTCAGTGCAGTGTATAAGTGTAAATCTTTGGGGTTTTTTCCTATTAATTCACATCTTACAGGTAGCAAAGCCTAGAAGAGGCTAAGAAATCATTCTGAAATACAGTACTGCCTTGTCTGCACTGAAAGGGAAGGGTCAAAGGCCTTGGGATGCTTAAAATCACATCTAATATATTAAATGCTAACATATTAAACATTTTACAGCCTTGGATCATTACATCTGACCTCTGTGCTGACACGTGTGCCTCTAAATAATCATTGTAGGTGTAATAAACGTGGGATTGAAAGGGCAACTTTATTCCTGTCTGAATCTGTTCTCAGCACTCAGGTTTCAGAAATATCGATGCTCTCCTGCTGTCACGTGGTTGAAAGCAGGAGAACTTCAACTGCAGGGAGGTGGAATAAACGTGGACTCCTAAAGTATTGATTACCACATCTACACTTTGTTTTGGTCCCTTGGCCATGCTTTTGTTGCTGAAGGGAATCTGAAGATCTGCAGTTCCTGCTGAGAGCAGCCAATAGGGAAAGTTAATCTGAAATGGGTCACATCAAGATGCTGCTGCTAATCCAGGAGCTATTCTGGGGTAAATCCTCTGTTGTGTGTGCACCGGCTACAGAAGGATCCAGCCAGCCGCTATCACGTTGATCTTCTGGGTCTGTGTGGAACAGTTACTAGTCCTAGATTAACTTCTTATCTCTTCTTAAATTGCCTAAAATGTAAACCCATCAATCTTCTAATGAGGTAAAAGGTTAAGTAGCATATTAGTTTGGAGTATGTAACAGGCCTATGTAAAGAGATGTAATTCTGCCTAGAAGTTTGCTGGATGTTCCTACCTGAGGTTTACTAATGCAACTTACTGAGAAGTAATACAGAATATATTGCAAGAAATAAGTTCTGTGCAAGGACAAAGTATTGTCAGTTTAAAGGAGCAGTTTCTTGTTTGGGTCTGATGTAAACTCTCATATGGATTTTCAGAGCTGCATTCTGTCCTGGGTGGGACAATACAAGACACTTGTTTTAAGAGCCTTAGGCGATTGCTGACTGTTCTTAAACTGAGATTTCCAAGCTTTCCAACACTGTTCAAGAAACTGAACAGTCCCATGTAGTTAACTAAAACTAAAGAGGAGTAAAATAAGAATACTTTGTGTGGAGCTTTTATTATCTTTTTTTAAAAGGCTAGAGACTTTTATTTGGGATTACAGTAACTGGAATAGCTCCCTGTGGGTAACTAAAGATTGAATCCAATAATTTGATTGTAATTCCTGATACATAGTAGCCCACATGCTGCTTTAAGTGTGACCACAACCTACGTTCTGTTCCGCTGAACCTAATGCTGCTTCAGACTAGAAAAACCTCAATCAGTTGAAAAGAGATTTAATTTTGGATGGTGAAACCCAGTACTTCAGTTCTAATGCCAAGATTCAGGTCACCACTGCTAGAAGTTTTTGGTGGAGCCCACTGCAGCTTTTCCAAGGATTATGAAGGGTGCTGTTCAAGTCTGGATTCATGGCTGTAGTGGTGACGACTGCTGTACAGACAAACCTCCTGGCACAGGAGGGTGGGTACTGGCAAAACCCAACTGCAGCCAGGATAGATGAGCCAAACCCTGCTCCTCAGGGTGAAGTGCTGGTTGATCAGCCTGGGTCCAGCTCCATGCCAAAGGTGTGGACTGATGGTGCCTTTTCAGCCAAGCACTTACCAGAGGAACCACCAGAATCTGCATCTCTGATACCTCCTCATGTCTGTGAATGGGAGCCAGGATGGAGAATCTTGGTGTTTCCAGTAGAAGCTACTAACAGCAACCCTGTCTTGCAGTACCTTACAAAGCAGGTGGAGCTCCTGCGCCAGATGAATGATCAGCATGCAAAAGTCTATGAGCAGCTGGATGTGACAGCAAGAGAACTTGAAGACACTAATCAAAAACTAGTTGCAGAGAGTAGAGCTTCACAACAAAAGATACTAAGGTAACAAACTTACACTAGAGCTCTCCTCCATTCCCCCCAGTTGATAGTATGAGAAAGAGTGGTCCCTGTGTGTTTGTGTAGTTACTTTGTGGCTGTCTTGTGGTGGTCTGCAATGCTGTGAAATTGAAAGGAGAGATTTATTTAGAGGTCTCTGACCCCCAAAGAGTTGAGACTGCAGGATGAAGGGATGGGGAAACTCATGTCTGTGACTAAATGCTCTAATGTTTTAACAGCAGTCCTTCATGTTTTAGCTTGACAGAGACTATTGAAAATCTGCAAACACACATAGATGACCTGCAACAACAAGTAGAAGAACTGAAAAAGTCTGGAAGAGGCCGGATGAGCCATGAGAGATCTGACCAGCCAAGATCAATGCATAGCTTCTCCTGTTTGAAGGAGCTCTATGACCTTCGCCAGTAAGACTTTTTACCTTGCATAGCAAAGAGAATACTGAATTACTTAGTTCTTAAAAGCTTTTAAGACACAGTGCAGATATCAGCTACTAGGGGAAAAAACCCCCTCATGTTCACAACTAGCAAAACACCTGCATAGTCCTGCCCTGTGCAGTGTTGTCTCTCTGCTGCATGCTACTAGAACACTTTAGTCTGTGCAAGGGGAACTGCAGGTTCTGCTTTCTGTCTTCAGAGGTTCTCTCCCAAAGACTCCAACCACATCAAACTGTAGCCTAGAAAGCTTACCAGGGTCTGCACTCTGCTTTCTTCAGTCAGATAAAAGTCTACAGAGAGAATTTGAAAAACATCTAAAGGCAAAATGTTATTTTTAACTTACCCTTTTCCTTGGGTGTCTGTGGACATCTCCTTTGCCAAGGAAGACAAGGTTCCTGCAACAGCTTTCCTGAACTTAAGCTGGTTAAAATGATGCTTAAGCTGGTAAAATGGTGTCTGCAGCTCTGGGCTGCTTCTTAAGTGGTGAGCAGTCTCAGCCAGCTGAGCTGTGTTAGAGCACCCATCAGGGCCATCACCTGGGGTAAAACTCCAACTAGCTGCAGTCCTGGAAGGTGCTTTCATAAGTGAAGCACCTCCACTGGCAGGTGGGATGGGCTTTTGTGTCTGGGCTTCAGCACTGCATAAAGACAGACTGTAGAGTAAATCTGTACATCTAAAAAGAAGTTATTTCTTGACAATTCAAAAGATAAAAGAGGATTCCTTCAGTTACCAAAGGCTTGTGGAAACAGTGGCCTACAGAATTGCCCTGTCAGTTTTGGAGCTTGTTTCTGCAGTCTGTAGTGATGAAGGTTACAGGAGTGGGGTGCTGCAGAAAAAAATCAAGTGTCATAAAACACTGTATGATACCCAGAGACCATGTTTATTGTAACTTTAGCTGTAGGTCTGTTATTCAATGAGCTTGTCTAACTCAGAACTGTGAATAAGCTGCCATTCTGCTCGAGCTGGGAGGCTTGATTTGATGCCACACCAGCATTTACAAACTCTCTTCTGATTATGAAATGGGCTGATAGGTTAGCACCACATCCGCTTTGTACACTGCGGGATGTGTTAGCACAGTTTCAGTCTGCCATTAGTTACCAGGCCAGGAAAGCGTTGGCAGGTGTGGTCAGCTGTGCCTCCTGCTCTGATAATACTTCTTTCTCTTTCTGCAGGTATTTTGTTTACGATCATGTGTTTGCAGAAAAGATTGCTTCCATGGATAGTCAGCTAAGTCCTCTGGAAGAAGAAAATGAGAACCTAAAAAAGGCAGTTACAGTTCTGCAAGCCCAACTTAACCTAGAGAAAGAGAAGAGGGTAACAATGGAAGAGGAATACAGCCTGATGGTGAAAGAAAACTGTGACCTTGAACAGAGGCTTGTTGATATAGACTTGTATCGGGCTCGTGCAGAGGAGTTGGAAGCAGAAGTAGCTGAAATGCGACAGATCCTTCAGTCTGAAAACACATTGCACAATGCGGAGAAGCTGGTGCCAGAATCCTTCTTCATTTCATTCAAGGAGTCTTTAGAAAGGGAGCTTGGTCAGAGCCTGGCAGATGATGGACTCCTGACGGTGTCAGAGCTCGAGAAGAAGGCGCTGAAACGGAGCAGCAGCGAAACGTTCCTCAGCAGCGCTGTGGGAGCAGACATTCTGCGGGGCCACGAAGAGACCTGCATCCGGAGAGCTGAAGCCGTGAAGCAGCGAGGGATCTCTGTGCTTAATGAAGTTGATGCTCAGTACAACGCTCTGAAAGTGAAGTACGAGGAACTTCTGAGGAAGTGTCAAATGGATGAAGATTCCTTGAAGCACAAGGCTGTACAGACCCTGAAGCAGTATTCCAAAGACCTGCCTGTGGGGAACACCCAGGATGATCTTCCAGCTACCAATCAAGAATGCACAAATGTGGAGCTAAGTGACTCTCCCACAAACGCTCTCCCCGAATACAAAGCACTCTTCAAGGAAATTTTTAGCTGTATCAGAAAAACAAAGGAAGAAATAGATGAACACAGAGCTAAGTACAAGTCCCTCTCCTCCCAGCCGTGACACCAGACACGCTGATGCCCCATTTCCTTTTATGACTAATCTTCTAGGGGGGGAAATAAAGCTTTACATGAATGTCAGAAGACCCCTTACACTGAGTTGTTTCCTCAGCACTCAGATTGAATGTTTTGAATTGGCTTGTAGACCTGTAGTTAACGAGCTAGTTAGTTAATGGCTAGTCTCCCTGTACTGATGTAGCACTAGGTTTAATGTTGTTTAGCACTGTCACAGACTAGTAGTTGTAAAGCAGGCAAACATCATAGTGTAATACTACACTTAATCTCTGGCCAGAGCAGTAACTGACACATTTCCTTAGCCTGCTTGAGAGGCAGGAGCTAAGAAGTCTGTACTGTGCTTCTCATAAGGCCCCAGGCTAAAGCTTTCCTTTGGCTTGCAGGCAGTGACCTAGCCTGGGACTAGGTCTGTGTAGAAGATGAACCAAAAAGGCCCTGACCAGCGTCACGGGCAGCCTCTCCTTGATTCTTGAGCACGAAGTTAGCAGTGTAGCTGAACTGGCTTTGGCAGGGAGGTGGAGAGCTGGCACAGCAGCCTGCACTGTGCTCAGTTGAAGCTCACCCCACGTTCTCACGTGCACTAAGCTCTCCCACAGGTTAGTATAAACGTCTTCCTACTAAGAAAGGATTTGATGTAAAGTTTGTGTGGCTTTTTAGGTATGGTTTCTTACGTAGGGCACTTTGTCTTAAGGCAAGATACTGTGAATCGGTTATGGATGTTATTTGGGACCTGCTGTTCTGTGGTGGAATGTCTGCAAAGTACATTTTATGTGTATTTGGTAAGGTAGAAAGTTGCAGTTTAGCTATTTAACTCTAGTAGTAGCATTGGCATAGCAGAATAGCTTTTAAATCTTCCATACCACAAACTTCAAGGGCTTGAAGGAGAAGGGCTAGGTTAAACCTTATCTTGTTTTGTCTATTGCTTCCACTGTCCGCGTCTGTGGACCTGTTCCGTGCTGCCTGGGGGGTGGGAGGATGGACACGCTGCTGCTGGAACACAGCTTTGGAAAACAGGGGACTCTGCTCTCGTCCTTCCTCACCTCCAGCCCCTAATAGTAACTCCTGTGTATTCAGGCTCTGAAAAACAAACAATGGGGACAAGAATGTTCTGTAAAACAGCTTCAAAGTGTGCTGAAAACTAAAGATCACAGGGGAAGGCACAGTGAAAGGTGATGTCCTCCTCCTCACAGAGGGCCTGGCAGTGAGGTGAGCTGGTGCCTGCCTGTTTGCTGCCAGCCCCCAGCAGCTGGCACAGAGCAGGGGCTGTGCCTCAGCTTGAGTTCAGCTGCTGCTGCTGCTGGGGTTCTGTGCCTGTACCGCTGCCCCTGGCTGTCCTTCAGCTGCAGTATTAAGACTGATTCATACTGTGGGAATTCCCCCAGACACGTACTGCGACTACTTAAAAATGAGAATCTGCATTCTTGTGACTATTTTTCTAAGCAAATAAATAATCCAGTCAAGCGACCTGTGTAACTAGTAATTACACCACTCTGTGCCAGCCAGCAGCCTTGTGCGGGTGGCACTTGCCTTACCTCGCCTTCCATCTTTCCTGTGTGGTTCCCTGGGAGTTCCTGACACGCTGGGATTGAAAAAGTTACAGAGGATGGGGAAGGACAGGCCTGGCTGGGGAGGAAACCCTGAGGGAGCAAAGTAGCTGCTCCTGGCTGTTCAAAAAGGAAGGTAGGGGGAAGGCAGAAGAGCTGCTGCTCAGCCATGGAGGTAAAGGTACAGTCAGGTTTCACTAATGCTGGGTATCTGCCCCAGCTCAGGTACTGGTGGAAAGTGGTCACCGTATGTGAGAGTGGCAGGAGGCCCTTGGTCACAAGCGATTTGCTACACCTACTCCCTGCCATGCTCAGGGAAGGGGCATCTGTGCTGGGAAAGCAGCTCAGAATTCCTGGTTAGATAGGTGACTGTCAGTAGTTTGTTACAGTTGGCAGAGTTTGAGCACTGCCATATATATGATTTTTATGTTTTAAAAATACCATGAACAGTCCAATTTCCACAGCCCAACCTGCTGTGCCTGTGTCACTTCCCTGTGGCTGCCTGTGCTGCTGCCACACTGGGGCTGTACTGAACAAACCTCAAGGCTGGGCTGTGCTCTCCTGCTGCAGCTTTAGAGCTGTAGGCAGTGCTGGGGCAGCGTCAGCCCTGGCTGCCTGCAGCCCACCACAACAAAGGCTGCAGAATCTGCCTAAACTTCAACCACCGCCCCATTACATTTGTGCAGTTAATAACCTTCATGACCACATTAATTAAGTAGAGTTTTAGCAGTTTAAAGATAGCTACTTCCCACAGAAATGTGAAATACTCTAAGTATGGTAATAATATTCTTAGCCCATCTTAATCTGGATTACCTACCTTAATCTGCTTATTTTGATCAACAACGCAAGTCAGCCTTTTCTGAGCGTAAGCAGCTGAAATGAACAGAATCTCCTTGGGCTTCCCACATGAGGGAAGCTGCAGCAAAGACCATGAAATATGCAGAGTGGGATATTCCTCCAGCAGCAGGTAGGCTTCAGTGAGCAGCACCCCAGACCATGGGTTATGGCACCTTGTGCCACAGCCACCCCGAACAGACACAATGTGAGCAGAGTAATGCGAAGCAGTTTAAGAGGCAGGTTACTATCTACCTCTAACCCCTCCTGCCCTGTCCTTCCTCCGAAGCCTCCAGGCTATGAAAGGAGTGGGTGCAGCTTCTGCTGCTTTCTTGGACAAACCCCAGGTGGGGTAGAATTGAGATGTAAGTTTATTTAAAAAAAAAATACCCAAAGGAGAGGTTTTACGTTGTTGCTGTGGGTAACTGCAGCTGGCTGCCTCCCCGAGGGTGCACTCGGTTACTCACCTCGCTGTATCTGTGTGCAGTAATGCAAGAGCTCCTCAGACAAAGCCTGCAGCAGCAGAAGAAGCCCTGCAGCTCTCTTCATCTGCTCCGACTGCGGGCGCTGCTCCAACTGACTGGTCCCAGACATCGTGTGCGAGGAACCACGCTGGAGTGCAGAGTTCATGCCCAGGGGCTGTGCTCCTGCTGTGCTCTTCTCAGGATGGGAGGGCTGCAGGGGCTGTGTCCCTGCTCAGGCCGACCCCTGAGCACCCAGGCATTTAACAAAAACTGGGATGTTTGTAAACAAATGTAATTTATTGGCATTACTTACAAAATAAAGTATTGGACCATGATTTTCCATCACGCCTGTGTCAGTATACCGTTTTTATTTTAATAACGAAACAGAACGAGAATTGAAATACATTAGAAATCCCAGATTAATCAGGCTGCAGCCAGGGTCCCACGTTGCCCTCCCAGCTGCTTGTGCGGCCATGCAAACGCGCGTGTGGGCAGGTGGCCCTGCCCCTCCTGCCCCACGCTCCCGAGGCCGCGGCCTCGCACTGCCTGTGCCGCCCGCCGCACCGTTCCTCTTGTGCCCCAGAGAGCACTTGACGGAAAGAAACCGCTCCCACCGCTGTCACGACTGCACCGTCCCCTTAAGATACCACATCCCACCGTAGCTCACGCAGCAGTCCTGGGGAGAAAGGGAGAGGGCGTAAGGGCTGTATAGCTTAAGTGAGATGAGGGGCACAGCCGGGATGGTGGCAGGAAGGGGCTGGCACGGAAGCCAGGGTAAGGACAAGGGAAACTGGGGGGATAAACACAGGTGAAACTCGGGGCCAGAGCTGGACGGGAACAAGGGGCTGACATGGGAAGGCAGCTGCCAGAGCAGAAGCTTTTTAAGAAACCAGGTTCTGTGATAACAAACTGCCAAACCTCAGCACCTCTTCGCTGTTCTGACCTCACCCCGGCCAAGCACAAAGCAGGTAAGCACTGCAGCAAGGCAGCTCCATAAGCAGGGCTTTCTGGGGGCTCCTTTTCTCATTACTGACTGACGAGCACCAAGTCTCTGGAGCTCCCAGCTAATGGCTTCTCTCCCACCCTCCCGGTTAGGTAATCCAACAGAGGCTTAAGTGCCGCTACACAACTGATGCTGTGCAGCTTAAAGGGAAAAAAGTATCTGTTTCTGGAGCCTTGGGACTCAGACACCACAAAACCAAGGCAGAAATGAAGCGTGGAGGCTGGAGAGAGGGTTTGCAGACTTGATCTGTCAGGCTGGTCCTCTGCGTATAAAAAAGGAGCACAGGCAGATGGGGAAGTAGGAGTCCACAAACCCAATTTCATTCAGAGAGGAATGTAATTGCCTGTGGCTTAAAGCAGCCCAAGAATCTTCCTAATTCATTAAACTGCACTTCTCCATTTCAGAAACAAAGGCAATTTTGTGACAGTGGATTCGAGGCAAAGGAGCCTGACATAGCACAAGGGTGGTGGCACGATGACTTGGTGACTTACATAAAGACAGCACCCAGTTTTTAGGGGAAGGTACTTTTTTCTAGAAGGAGGTTCTCTGTTAAATAGCAACAGCCTCATGAAAAGCTGATGGCACTGCAGTGTCTGGATGTTCCAGGAGAGCCAGTATTTGAGCTCATCTGGTCACCCAACAAACCTCCCAGCACAGGCCAGCCCCCTGACATCCTGCCTAGCAGGCAGAGACGCCTGAGCTTAGGTCCGTGCTAAGACTGCTGGGTCTTTCAAGCAAGACCAGTTTGCTTATTACCACAGCAACAGATCCGTCATCTTTCAGAGATACAATTACTCCATGTGCAGATCCCAATGCAACAAAGGACTTAAGCCTCGCGTTACTGCAGTGGATGAAAGCCAGCAAAGGCCCAGTAACGATTCATGTATTGCATTAGTTGGCAACTTTCTACTTGGCCATCCTGTAAAGCCTGTCAGTCAATGCCTGCGTGGCCCCTACTTTACACCTTAAACTTCTTCAGCAAGTAAGTGGTGCACCTTCAAAGCCAGAGATGAAAGGACTCAAACGCTCACCACAAGCAGCCCAAGTGTTAACTACCACTCTGCCTGAGTGTTCTGGCTGGGGTTCTGCTCCCCACGCTGCTGCACGTCATGCTACGGGGTGAGACGTGTTTCCCTCTAAGCGCCTGGACCTTGTGCTCTGGGCAGCTGGTGAACCCAGGACACTGCAGAACCTTCCCACCTCCTTCACGTTTAACTCGTGTTGTTTAACAGTGACTCTGAAGGATCCCATTTCCTACACTACTCTCTGCTGGTCCAAGATGACAAAGATTTGTAGTGATAAACCAAAGTAACAGGAGAGTCAGAGAAGGCAGAATGAGACAAGTACATTTTTAAGAACACAAGCTGAGAAACAGGCTGTTCTCCACATTCCAACAACAATCATTCCATCATCCTTTGCATTTGTCAGTTCAAGGTAAACTACAATCCTCTGCTCAAACCCAGCGCTGAAAATTCGTGTATCACTTGGATCAAACCCAGAGTGGAACAGAAATTTACCTTTAACACTCTATCCACCTCCTGCTTGTTTAGATCTTCTCCACATTCTTGACTCAGCTGGTTCTGGATGACATTCCTGCGCACTCGGTAATTTTTCGAGAAGATTTCAAGCAGAACCTGGCGATGCTTTAAAGGGAAACACATCAGAAACAATTCATCCCACCTTTCTATCTGTCAAAGCCACGTGTGCCTCAGTCTGCATCAAACATTCACTGAACTATGCCAGAGGATTCTTGTTTCATTATCCTGAAACCATCCCAGGTAGGTCCAAGGCCTCTGAGGACCCCAGAGGGATCTCTCCAAGCCCAGAGCTGTGACCTGGGGCAGCTCCAAAGGTACAAGATGCTGAACAACGGGCCACAACACACTCCTCAAATGCTCCCACAGGAGTTCCCGTGTCTCACTCCAGCCAGGAAGATGGATACTACTGAGTCTTCCCAATAAAAATTTATTTTGCCCGTGGACACAGGAGTTACACTGTCCATCCACATTTTGCCAGGTGCCTTCCCTTTCACGTCCTTTACTCTGATCACAGTTAAGTCTCAGGAGATGCTCACATCTGCTGTAATCATCTCCTATTCCAAGGTCAGGCAGATGCATCAGGTAACAGCATTTCAGCTCTGGTTCACACTGCACTACCATCAAATGGAAATAAACTGGACTGGGTCCTGATGCGAGGCCTGAATCCTCTCTCCTCACAGGTTCAGAACGATTTATGTCCCACTGAGATAGTTACTGACATGTATTCCCATGCCTGCACCACCTTGTTGTGACACAGCAGTGACAACCCTGCAAGCTAAGAGCTTCCTCCCACTTGGAAACTGGTTGGTACTGAAACCTGGACACTTGATTACAGGAAGAGAAATACCACCAGCTGTACCAGTTCCAGAAACACCAATTCAAACAGTGCCAAACACCCAATACACATGTACATGGGAACGCCACTGATTTCTATCTTTACCTGATCGTAAGTGTCACCAGCTTCCCAAAGTGCATAGACCTTTAGCTCGTCTGGTGAAGCAGCAGTCTGTGGAGGAAACTGAGAACAAGAGGCTGTTAAAAATAGCCATCTAATGAGTTCTGCCTAATGATTCTATGAGGCAGCATCCCTGGACACCAGCTACTGATTCGAAGGCGTCACCGCCATGTAATGAGAACTGCCGACACAACGGAAGCTCCTCTCCCATTCCACAGCCCTGCAGCCCCTGTGCCTGCTCAGCTCAGGCAGGGCCCATCCTGCAACCACGGGGAGACACCTTCCCACAGGCTGATGGCTTCCACCCATACATGATCTGTATCAAACCTGTCCAGCTGGGCCATCCTGCAGCACATAGACCCTCCCATTAATGAGGGGCTGACTGGGATGAGCACCACAGCACCCCTATGCGTGCCTTGATATGCCCAAGCCATGCCTGAGTGATGCTTCTGGTCAACCACCACATACCAGAATGATCCCAGGGCTTGGACCTCAGCTGGGATCGCATGGCCTGATGTCTCCATTTTTCCTGTCAGCAGCGTTGGCTTCCAGAACGCCCAAAGCAGCATTCAACTGGAGCACCAAATGCATCACAGGTTCTTTGCAGAGGTTTCTGCATTTACAGTGGCAGGTTGTAGGGATTCAGACACCATCCCACACTGATCTGCTTCACCAGTCCCCAGTCAGCGTTACTGACAGGCGCCGTGCCACTGCTGTGTTTGTCACCTCCGCTTTGGGGCAGACTACAGCCCTCCAAAGGCTGAATGCTGAGGGACAGTGAATACTTTCAGGCTCCAAAAATCAAGCAGGTTTGTTTGTTGGTTTTGCTTATTGGTGTGCCAAGCTAGAGAAAGGCATTTGGGTTTTCTGAGGCAGGGGCCTCACACCCCTGCATGCAGGAAGGAATACAACTGCCTCCCCTCTGTGCCCCAAACCCCTGGAAGAACTAAAATACCATCCGTTGGCCTTAACATTTCCCCTTGGAGCAGTGACTAACGAGCAATGCTGGAATATGCCTCCACTCCTGACATGTCCCTTCCTATCTGTCACTGACAATTCCTTGCTAACTGCCAAGGTGACCTAAATCAATCGTCTCTGAAAAGCTAACAAGCCAGTCCCAACTGCTCTGGTGTCCCTCAACCCTGCTCCTGGTACAAACCAAACCTTTCTTCCCAGCCTCCCTCACACAACACCAGAAGACTTGTGCAGCACAGAGTGACAGACCAGCCTTTCCTTTCATGGTTTGCCTTGGATCTTGCTGCAATGGGGAAGAATTTTGTCCCACGGGAGCTGCCTGGTGGCATCAGCAGCTTTGGCTCCCACATTAGTCCCACCAGCTGTAGCACAGGGAGGTTTTACACTTGGTTTAGAGCCAGGATTCAGGTTCATCAGGCTCGTGACACCCGACATGGTTCTTGTAAGGCCACTCACTTTTGAGGGATAATCTCTCCTGTATGCTTTCAGCACAGATAAAAATCAAACACTTCAGCTTCCCTCCTGAAAAGAGCTGTTGCAGGAAAGGGAAAGCACAGGGCGCTGGGAATGCCCAGCTGCCTTCCTCTGACAAAGTCCCTCAACACAGACCTGGAGTGCAAACTCCTCCTGCCTCAGCCACATGCCTGAAATGCAGCTGTGTTTACCCGGCTGCCCTGTGAGGAAACAGCCTCCAAACCAACACAGTACTTATCTGGAAAGAAAAACCCACAGAATCTCTTCCTCTCATCCAGCCTTACTCTGCAAACTGCTGAACACTGCAGCCAGGAGTGCCCTGCTCGCTCACTGCTGTCAAACAGACATACAGAGCAGGATATGCCACCAGCGACTCTTCAGAGACACAATGCTCCATCCTAGCAGCTTCACTGACTTGCCATCCGCTGCCCCTTTGCCATTTTGTTACCTTAATCTCACCAGCCTCACCTCGAAACAGCTCTCCACTGCCTTAACCTCTCTCTTTAAAGGATTTACCCTGTGCCCCATCCTGCTCTGTGTCCCCAGCTAAACCAGACTGGAAGGGGCTGAGTCTGCCAGGAAAAAAAAGCTATCAGCTGGAATAATCCTGAGGTAAACTTGAGTTTATCTCTCCGGGAGCCCGGTGTGGCACAAGCCCAAAAGCTTCACCGTAAGCAGCGCTGCATTCCTCTCCTGTTACGCCAGCCAGGAAGGATGCCGGCCACGGTTACATCATTTCCTGATGCCTCAAAAATATCCTCAAGATTTGGGCAGAACGTGGCCACTGCAGGGGCGGTGGGAAGGGAGCCGGCAGGAGCCAGCCAGCCCAGGCACCCCCCGACTGCAGGATGGGGGTGCAGGTCCTGGGGAGCGAGGTTCCAGCTCAAACAGTTCCCGTGGGGCTGGACAGAGGCTCCAGTGAGCTCTGGACACATGCACAGCGCCCGTGTCTGCCCAGGATGCCTCTGCTCAGCACCGCTCTGATGGCAGCAGCCGCTTGCAGCGGAAAGGCAACTCCTGGGTGCCTCTGCCCAGGAGCCGGGATTCTTTTATGGGTGCTCTTCCCTCCCTGTTGAGGGCACAGCAAGGCACAGCACCCTGCAGGCACCCCCACGGCCTCATTTCCAGCCCGAGTGGCATCTCTTCTGGCTCCCCACAAACACAGTTTATCTCATACCCTGGGTGCAGTTGGTCTGCTTTATAATACCCCCTGCCTTCCCCTGGTAAGGTTTCAATTGCCGTTTTCAGCAACATGTTTTCTGTAATAGGGCAGCATGCAAGCCAAGAAATGTCTTCACCCCCCACAGAACATCAGTTTAATTACCTCAGATCATTGATTTTTATCACCAAAGCGCTTTCAATTACAGAAAACTAATGAGCAGCTATGAAACCCCACACTAAACAACCCTCCAGGCTTTCCCCGAGCTCAGGCGCCCTTGTCAGGGTCTGACAAAACCATCTCATACAACACTCAAGAAATCCCCAAATGAGCCCACATGAAGAGTAAAACCAGCCCCAGCACCTTTCCCATCTGCACAGAGTTTCCAGGCAGGCTCAGGGTAATGATTTACACTGCTGGTACCAGTACAGGCTTATACAGGCTCCTGTATGAGATCTCGAGTGTTGCCAGTAAGTTCTGGGCCAGTGGAACTAAAACTCGGAGCAGGTCTCCAGGATGAGATGTTCCAGTGGCCACTTCCACACCTCTGCAGGGCTCTGTGCACAGGTTTTCCAGACAGAAGGAAGTTACCAACCATCTCTCCTCAGGAGGATTTTGGTTTTTTAAAAAAACTAAAACTACCCCATTTTCACCCACAAAGCAAAGAGGGGACGGAATAATTTCCAAAATCCCCCAATTTCTGAAGCAAACAAGCCCCAGGTAACAGAGCAGCCGTGACTCGGGCTGTTTGCCATCAGCACAGCAAACACACACACTGCACAGCACACCCAGGAGAGCCCAGCCAGCACCAAGAGGTGGTTCCAGGCAAACATTACCCCAGGACTTGGACGCTGTCAAGAGAGAAAGCAGAATTACTGAAATTGGTGGTCTCCCTAGTGGCATTTGGAGTCTGCTGCTCGGTTCCCAGGTGCCACAACACGTACTTTGCACATGACTGAACATGGTATTTCTGCCCCTCCATAGCTGCCCTTATTCCCGAGCTGGGTTTCACCTCCCATGCTCCAGGCTCTCATCAGCCTGCCTGCTCTCTCCTCTTTCTGCCTTGCCTACTCTTTCACGCGTCTCTCTTCCTCTCTCCCCAAAGGCAGCTGACTCCCAAGCTCCTTCTGGTTGCAACCCAATCAGCACTGCCAGATGTCTTGTAAAATTAATTTCCTTCTAGGCTCTTTCCCATGATTCCAAATTCCTTTTCCTTTCCTAAGCAATCTACCCTCACACAAACCTGGCTCTGTCTCATGCAATCACATGTGTCACTTCCATAAAGACAAAGAAACAAAACCACCTCTGCAGTCTAGGAGGAAAAGGACTGAGCAAAGACACCTGCTATACACAGGGTCTGTCACTTCCCAGAGGGCTCTGCTGGGTCTGCCTTGCCGCTCCCCACAGTCGATGCCACTTCTCCTCCTTCAGCTGCATCCCTGTTCCTGAGAGAAGGAGCCTGTGGAACTCCAGGAGAACCAGTGGGAACCTGGGACCATCCTGGACCATGTTGACAGGGGCAAGTTGGGACAGTAAGTGACTGCAGCCCAACAGCTGGGACGTGGCAGCAGAGCCCCAAAGACAACTAAGCTGTGCAGCAAGCCACGGAGCAAAGAAAGCAGAGCACAGGGCCTGCCAGCAGCAGGACACCAGACAAACCTCCAGCCGCTCCATCATACCCGACACGGACAGTTAACTGGGAGCACATCTGTTCTGTGCTCCACCAGCACAGCTCAGGCATTTAACTGTCCCCCATCCCTTCTCCCCAAGCACACCAAAGGAAAAACATACTTACAGGCACCAAAATCTGTTTGCAGCCAGTGTCCAACACCATGTCCTGTAACATTTTGTCCGAAATGCCACTGAACAACGTATGTCCTGGAGGCAGACTGGCTAAGTGAAGGTTAAATAACCGTTTAAGCTCACTCAGGGTGAGTACAAATTGTTTCTTAAATGTCGAGGACACAAAAGCCTTCAGTTCCTGGGCTACTCGGTCAATGCAGCCCCCAGGCAAGTGGCCGTTTATAGAGTCTGTGGAGTCCTGCTCTGTGTGGAGGCCATTGACAATGCCGTTGTTCATGCCCTCGTAAGCAGAGGTGTCCATTGGCTCCTCATCACTCACAGGCTCCTCTTTAATGCGGATATTGGAAACATCCATCTTGGCTGAGGTGTCATTCGATTTTATCTCTGCCTTTTGCTTCTGGAGCTCCTTCTCCAGCTGCCCATAGTTCTGCTTGACTTTTGCTTTAGCCATGTTGACCCTTTGCTCCCCAGAAACCAGCAACGGATGAGCTAGTGAGACAGAAACGATACCATAAACCTTCACCATAACCAGGGCTCCAGGCTTACAGAATGTTTCTTGACAGGCTCATAGTGAAATACAACCAGAAAACATCATCTGCTTGTGAAATCTAAGGCACAAACCCAGTATGTCAATTAGATTTTATTTTAGTTTTGAGGTTTTTGGTGGGTTTAATTTAAAAAGATAAACCTGCTGAGTTGTAAGCCAGATGCTTGGGGAAGGGTGTTCCAGTCAAGGAACCTGAAGCAAAGACAAAGTGCCCCTGTTCAATCACTAGGGCCTTTCCACAACCTGGATACAGACTGTTCGTACACCTCTACTTGTGACCCAAACCCTTCCTCACCACGAGTAGCATCCAGCAGCTGGCGGCTGGTGGGGCCTGCTGCAGCAGCTGCCCGAGCCAGCACAAGGATGCCCTATAGGTAGTGAGGAAGTGAGGGTGTTAACAGCAAACCTGAACTGCCTTTCAGCAGGAGCAGCACAGTATGGACACCTGAGGCCCTCTTAGCATTACTGCTCTTAGCATTATTGATGGGGAGAAAGGGACAGGAGGAGTTGGCAGCAGAGGACTCCAGTCTCAATGCCAAAAGGAAGGAGTGCTGCGTCTAAGGCAACACCATGCCCAGCACACATGCTGCTGTCTTCTCTGCTGTGAGGCCTGATAATCCTCTCCCAATAACCCAACACCTAATCCTTCCCAGCAGATCAGCCACAGGGTACTGAAATGGATCCATGTGCTCATTTGGCTGCTCTGCTCTTCAGTGTCTGATACTGACCCAAGTGCCTAGTTAGAACTCTCTGGAATCTCAGGTTTTCACAATCTTTGAGGATTGTGGAGCAGCTACTTTAATATTCTCACTGGCATCCATGGTGGAGAAGGATATCAAAGACAGACAACTTCACACCTCCATACAGCCCCCTGCCAAACAGCTTCTTCATTAATTGCTCAACCCCCAACCACACCACAGAGCCCAGTGTCTATCAGGGGAAACAGAAGCACCTCATGGGTAACAGCCCCAGCTGATTTTATACTGTGAAACAGCCCAGTGCCAAGGGAATTCTCCCTGCTCTGCTGCAAGGACGCTGCAGTAAGCTTGTGTCACCCCACCATCAGTGTTGTTAGTACAGACCAAGATCTGTCTCAAATAAGCCAGAGGAAATCGCAAGAAAGGAAGAATATTAAATGAAACAAGACCAGTCCCCACCATGTTCAAAGCCAGAGGCATTCATAAACAGCACCCAGGAGTGGGGAGGGATGCATGTGCTTCAAGATTATCCAAGTGCAACTCCAGTTACCTGATTGTGCCTCTTGTTTCTTTGGTGTCAAGTGCTCCTTTAGGAGATTATAGACCTTTTCCAGTCTGAAACACAAAGATAAGACATACCAGGACAGTTCCAGTTGTTATCCCTGCACACAGCCATGCCAGCTTCAGCCATTAGCTGGAACACTCAGCTTCTCCAGGGAGCCAAGGGAACAGGAATGACCCCATGCAGTGACACCCCCCCACCACACCACTGCCTGTAGACTGCAGGGGGAAACCTTTGAGGCAGTACAGATCAAATTATCTCTCAATGTTGACAGAAACTTTGTACAGAGACTACTCTTATTTTAGCTTATTCCCCAAAATAAAACAAGTATTTACTTTGCCTGAATGCCCATCCACAGCATATGTTGCCTCTGAACTATATCCGGATGCTTCTTAACAAAGTCTTCATCATAAGGGAGCATGAACTCCCAGCCTTTGTTTATTCTTGCCACAGACATGTGCTCGAGGAAGTCTTTCACATCTTCTGGGCAAAGCTAAAAGAAAAACCATAAATCACATGGAAGTCAATTTAGAGAGGACATCTGCAGCCAAGCAGCAGCAGGCACCAGGCCATGAGACAGGAAAAGCTGGGCTGACCTGGTATATACAGGGCACCTCCACGAATACACACCCAGCCAAGTCAGGGACACTCATCCTTCTCGGCGGCCCCACCACTTTCACCCCAAGTTAAAAGCACAGGACTTCAGAGAGCAGTAGTGATTAATCACCCCAGAGTCAAACTGCTCGTGGCAAGTTGGGTGAAGAAAAGGGAGTTTACAAACTGAGATGAAAAGACTCCATTGTGAAGAGCAGCATATTCTGTAATGTTACTCTCACTTTAGAGCTGCAGGTCAGACGTGCTGCACCTACACACACAGAGCTTTTAGGCAGCACTGGACCTCACGTTCCAAAAACAGAAGGTCTCTGCATAAACTGACTCATGTTTTACCATTTTACTGCATTTTAAGGAAATGATCTGTCGTCCTCTTTACTTAGTGCTTCTCATTCACTTGCCAGTTTTAACAGAATATTCAGATGCCTGAGAAGCTTTAAAGCTTTTATTCAATATTGGTAACTGGCAAATGCCAACAGAAGAGTTTTGTAGCACACCCAAAGCAGAGCAGCTGGTGGGGGCTGCACAAGCACCCATCTGCTTTGGTGCACAATCCATCAGCTTAATTCAAACTGTGTCCAGCTTTCCACTAAAACAGGAGAGAGGAAAAGATGCACTCCATGGCTCAGTTACATGGCCCTGTAGACTGTAACAACTGCAGGAGCTGCTCAACATGTTTCTAAAAAGGGTATGTACCTGTACCTGTTCCAAAGTGAAGGCACACTAGGCGAGCAACACTGCAAGTCAGCTGGGACGCAGAGGCTGTGAACCTGAGTAAAGGGCTGCAGCAGCATCCACTACCCACCGACAGACAATGCCCAACATTACCACAAGCTTCTGATTTAGGAAGAAAGAAAGAAAATAATACAAGTCACTCACTTTTGTAACTGCTGCCACTTCCTTTCTCACCACCCAGCGGCCCTGTGTGAACTTCCACATCTAGGAAGGGAACAAAAGAGAAGAACCTAGCAATTGCATTTAGCATTTAGCAGTTGCTTTACATAAGTTGTAGCAATGACCCTGTTCAGTGATGTTACCAAAAAACCAAAACCCCATTACTTTTGAGAATGTGGAAGTAGGTAGTGGGAAAACACTTTCTGGCCTCTTCTGGCCTCAAATGACCACAGACACAGTGTCAAAAGTTTTGAGAGTCCATGGTTTGCTGTGGTGAACCTGTGACTACAAAAGCGATGAAGGATCTTGTGAACTCAAACTCCATTTACCTTCCAAAATAAAATAAAAGATCCCCTGCAGTGGGAGTCCAGAAGTCACACCTGAAGCTCAGTCAGTTTCTCACATACCCAGTCACTGATCTAAAGAAACGTTAACATAGGAGCCTGCGGAGGCCAGCGACTGTTGCCTTTCCACAGCACAAAGCCCCCCAAAAAGTGCCCGTTCCCTTCTCCAGTGCACATCCCAGTCACTTACAGCTATCCTGAGATGACCTGTCACTCTCACACTTGTCCCCAGTCTATGGAAAAGCCGGGTGCTCTGAGGAGCAGTAACTATGGTCTAACATCCCAAGAGGCTGCTGCCGAGTGAACTAACAGGGTACACGAGGGCCTGGGCAGAAGACGTTCTGAACATGACCTCTGATTTCTTCCTGTCTCCATGTAAACAGGCTACAGCCTCCCTCATAATCTTGTGAAGAATTCAAAAGCTCATTACTGCCAATTTCTTCCTGCTTTATGATGTCATCTATGCATCCTTCTCTTGGATTCAGCTTCTCTCTGCCCGTAAACACACAGAACCACCACGCTCATTTCTGTTTGGAAGCACAGGAAGCTGCTGCCCAGAGGAAGCAGATCCATCAGCTTTCCTTGCACACCACTCTCAGGCAGCCACTTCTCATTCAGAATTCATGGTGTGGGAGAAAACAGAGCAGCTTTCAGGAAATAAACAAGTTACTTTGTCTCCCGCCCAATGTACAGCATCGAGCAAGGACACCAAAAGTCACTACTGGCCCTAAGTATTTTTTAACCTTATTAATTAACTTTACACATATATATTCAGGGAAATAAAGTTCACTCTTTAAGCCACAATGCATCACCTCCAGAGATGCAATAAAGCATTACACACTATTTCCAAGCCTTATGACCAGAGGTTTCACTTTATCTGAAAGCCAGAAATATTGACGCTTTCTATTTTCTAACATTTTAACTCTTCCCCTGTCGTAGGGCTAATCAGCAAATGACCTGCCTTAAAGATCAACACAGATCCATTTCTCATGCATGGTGTATTTGACATAATTCAAATGGAAATAATTTATCTTTACATCTTAATCGCTAGAACACCATGGCTTACTTAATGGAGCATAATGATTTCTGGCCTCTAGAACTTTACAGATGACATGTCACCTAATCTGCTGTGTCCTAAAGACTTCTGGCAGTGGGTAACACCTGAATCCAGGTCTCCATATGGCAGCGTCCTGGGCAGACATCACAGCACAATAAAAAGTCACTTTCAATCACCATCAGTTTTACCTCACCCTAGTACTGCCATGTCCTTAAAAGTCTCTTCCATGGCATGCTGCTGTACAGAGCTTCATCTCAAATGAATGTTGCAAACAAGGGCAACAGTCAGGTCTAACTGAAAAAAATCACAGCAATGCACTTGTCAGCGTCTCTCTGACGGGGCGGAAGCTGTAAACTGCATATGAACTTAAGAACCACTTAGGAGCTTAATTCTCTCCATGGTTAGTGAAAAGAAACACAATGCAGAGGTTGTTCCTTTCTGTTGTGGTTACGTGTGTGTTTACAAAACCTGTATTCATTTCAACTTCCATGTGCAGCTACTGCTCACAAAAGGTGCCTGGGAACAAAGTCCTTTCGCTGATTAGCAGCTCTGGGGAATAAAGTCCTTTTTAAAGATCAACAGTGCATGC
The DNA here is from genome assembly GCA_020800305.1 of Porphyrio hochstetteri. Taxonomy (NCBI): domain Eukaryota; kingdom Metazoa; phylum Chordata; class Aves; order Gruiformes; family Rallidae; genus Porphyrio; species Porphyrio hochstetteri. Next base: position 16,589,050 of record CM036920.1, read on the forward strand.
TCAGGGAGCACAAGGCTTACCCACACTGCCCTCCTGAGACCTCACAGTCCTGTGCCCACAGAGATCTATCTGGAGAAACAAGGAGTTTATTATCCAGTCCTGGCTTTTCTGTAGGCCCTGCATTGTGGGGGCTACGTGATAGTGGCTCTACAGCGTGTACCAGAAAGGGATGAATGCTGGTAATGACAGATGATCTGAACCTGCCAGCCAGCTACAATGTCAACCTACACCAATGCTCCCCGGACAGACTTGTAGCAAAGCCACCAGGATTGAAGCACAATGAAATTCTTTGGAGGAAACACCTCATTGCAGTAGAGCAGCAGAGTTTTGCAATGCCACAAGCTCTCACAAAAACTTCAGCAGGGTTCTCCTTTCAAAACAACAAACACTTTTATACTTACAACAAAGTCTCTGCCTCTACAGAGCACTTCTGCAGGGACTCCACTGTGTGGACTGGAAGTATCTTTCGGGTAGAGGACATCACTGTTAATTAAAAAGATGGATTAGTTTCTAGGTACTCCTGAAACATGGCACTGGTGAAGATTAACATAACAAACATGTCCTCCCTGTTCTGCAGTCAAATTATACCTTTATCCAAAGCATGGTTTTCATTAAAGGAATTAATATTGTTGTAATTACACCACTGCAATTACACTAGTGCAAAACGGCTTACACCAGCAGATGCGTGCAAGAGAGGTACAAGCTCTGCTTTGTTCTTGCAAAGCCAATCCTCCCTTGGATCATGTAAACAAGACCAGAACAATCCTAAGAAACGCTTAGGTTAACCTGGCACGCAGCCCTGAAGGCAGCATTTAGCCAAAATGCTGATGGATGGGCATAAGGGGTTTTTATTTCCTTCCCAACAATCAAGGCTTAAGAATACAATGTCATGCTCGAACCAAACAGCCCTGAGACCGACGCTACCCTGTGTCTCTACCCTGTGCCTTGTCTGCCTGCAAGACCAACTGGATGCCATGTGTTAGCACACTCCCCAAAGCCTCAAGGCAACCCAGGTTCACGATCTTGATCCTACCCAGGCAAAGGAAATGGGTCCCTGCTCCATGTAAAGCTCTGACACATGCAGCTCTGCCCCACCAACCCAACCACCACATCTACCAGAGATACACACATCCTCCTCAGACTAGTAGCAACGAATCAGCTATAGCAAAACCTACCCAAATGATAACATACCACCTTTTAACTCGCTTCCAGCTTCCTTCTGGAATGGATTGCTGTTAACACTATTCAAATTACTAATACAGGCCTGTATCAGCACAGCTGAAACACATGCTGCTAACAGACCTGGACTCGTAGCTGGTGCCTCTCATCTTAACAGAGAACTATTCCAGAGACTGTAATTCTCTGCAGGCAGTGCTCCACCCAGGTAAATAAATAAATAAAGAAATAATCATACTGTACTTCAGATTTCAATTCCCAATAGGATGTTTTATCCTAATAAACAGAAGGAGGATACAGGATCCATTTCATGTGATACACTCAATACTCCATGCTTGATTTATTAAGTGGGCAATGCCTTCTAAAGGGCAGCTTTCAGCTGACAAGAGCAGCATCTACTGATGAACAGCAAGGCGACCACACAAAGATCTTTCCTGGACTGAATTTAGCTGGGAAATACTACAGCTGACATCAGTTTCATTTTCTGTGTTTGTTTTTGATGCTAATCTCTGGAAGAATTCAGGGAAGTGCTCCCACAAAAGAACAAGAGTGAACACAATATCAAAACCTGACATAACTCAAATGCAACTCCACATTACATCAGCCACCATTTCAGCTGGGGTATGTACTAAGGTACTATGCTTCAGCAGCAACACTTTACATTGTGAGTATCTGACTGCACTAAAAAGCACCAAACATCACATCGAGACTTCACAATACAAGAACACGGCTGCTTTGGGACACAAGGAAGATGAGTGTATAAATCCATTGTTCTGATCCTCTCCTGAAAGCAGAAAACCACATCCCAGTAACAAAGACGAGCCATACCTCTTCACCACCCAGTTTCCCTGGACCAGCATTGCCACCTGCTGTATGCAGCGCAGAACTGCCGTGGAGTCAGTGCCGGAGCCTAGCAAACTCATCAGGTTTGCAAACGGCATGACCTTCACTGAAAGGCAAAACACAGACCAGATTAAGGGTTTAAGATTTAAAAACTAACACACGATACACACACTGATTTATAAATCTATGATACTCTGATTTATGTTGAAGTCCACGGTCAAAGCTTTATCTTAGGGAAAAATACCCAACAAAACCCTAAGTTCTATGCCCCCCCTGCACTACAGTCATCATATGCCCTAAAAATACCTGCTAGTGTTGCAAAATTGATTATCTTAACTGGTCACAAATTAACGAATTAATAATTAAAAAATACTAATCTATACCTCTGGCAATTGTTTGGAAACACTGATACCTCACAAGGCAGGAAGCTCCTGAGCCAAAGGCCTCAGGATTTGCTCTCATCAGACAAGTAACTAAGAAGAGACAAACACAACTTCTGGATGAACTCCTGAGCCTGTACTACTGGAAACTTCCCAGAAGTTGTCAAAGTGCAGCTTCTTGCCTTAACCTTCAATTTACAACTCAGACTCCACGTTCCAGGAGATACCTGCTGAACTAGATGTATCCAGAAAGCTATGATCAGGTTAGAAATCATTCTAAGAGGAAACTGGCTGCAAACATACAAATGAGCAGTCAGGTCTGCTGTTACTGCTCTTCTCTGTACAGCTGGTCTTAGGCTTTTCACAGAATCAGGATGCCAGACCAGACTGCCTGGGGGGGTGACAGGACTGGTACCTTATCTGAGACAATTAGAAGTCACAAAGTAAAGTTCAAATGTATTACAAAAGCTACAAACCGTTCTTCATCAGGATCTTAATCTGATCAGCAAGAGGTAAAGTTCTCAGCTGGGCCATAGAAAGCACATTGCTTGGAGCCACTGGCTTGTCACTGCAGATAAACAAGCAGATTTGCAGCCCATGAGAAAAAGCATCCAGCCAACATGGACTCTGAACATTCTGTACAAACACTTACTTCTCTTCCTCTACGCTTGGAGGCATCAGCATCATTAAATATTCACTAGAAGAAAAGAAAACATCTCCTTAAAATGCTTGTCTTGGGACTTCCCAGGTGTAAGTATGGTTATTTCTTGCTTAGAACACTCCTACTTGTGTGAATCGACAAAAGAAACATCAGTCTGCAAGGAGAGCTCTCCCCTCTCCTCTCCCATCTTCTGCTGTAAATTAAGTACCAGCAAAAGCTACTGACATTCATCTGTCCAAAGAGAAGGTGTGAAATAAATGGGAGTCTGAATCTCAGCTCTTCTGTTCAGAAGAGGTGTCCAAAGAGGAACTGCAAGAGTTAATACACACAGGGGCACATGAAGTCCTGTAGACAATCAGGCCAGCAACAAGCAGAGTCTTTGCCACCCATGTAACTACCAGGGTCTGTGAGGAATCAGATCCAAAAGACTTCTCAGAACACCCAGCAGGGTTCCACTAAAGTGTTGTATGTTAATAAAAAACCCACCCACACCATTAAACAGAGTCTCCTGCTTCCCTGCTCCTTGGGCTGCAGTTGTATCAGGTCACACCAACTGCCCCATGGGAAGAAGATTCCTGTGCAACTCCAGTCACCAAGAAACAAAGCCAAACAAGTTTCAAGCAGTTTCAGGTGTTTCCCACAAATCACAAAGGAAAGCTTTATAAGATTTGCTAACAACGGAGTTACTGGCTTCAGAGTTTTCACTTATTTTAACCAGAAGGAGCTTTTGTTTTACTTCTCCTTTACAGTATCTGCAGTCCAAGTAACTCAGGGTTGCAGTAACATATAAGAGGCTACAATCCCAAATGAAAACAACTAGTTTTAATCTCAGAATTGAGGGAAACAAAGAAAACAACCTGAATAAATCGAAGGCTAGTTACTGTATTTTTAAACAGTTCCATTTTTTAAATGGAAAGAATTATCTAAGAGCAGACTTTTAAAGAATATACCTGCTTATTACTCTGAAAACAATCCCAACAAGCTACTGCCATTTCTGTAGGAAACCATCAAACCATTACCTGGGAGATTTAATTAATTCAGTGTTCTCAGCAAGCCCGTGGCCTTGACTGAATAAATACTGGCGCTCGTGTTCGGAGCGGCTATCCTGGAAACGTGGAAAGAACAAGAGTGAAAACACACAAAATATGCCAGAGCTGGACTCCTCATTCCAAACTGTGACCCCCTACCCTACTGCACCACTCAAGTGTTCCACCTTCCCAGCTGATGCTCTGCTTTCACTTTGCTGAATGATGCTCACGTGATGCAAGGTATTTCTCTTGCTACGACATGGAAATCTCCTGACAGACACATGTGTGGGTCAGACAAACAGGATTTCTGACCCCCAACTGAGTGGGTACCCCAAGTCTTTCATGAAGTCCAGTTCACAGTCCAAGACCTGAGTCATTCTTGTACTCAAGACACCCCCCCTTATGTTTGTCCATCTATCAGCTTTAAACCTTTCCCAGCATGGACACCCCAAAGCATCATCCAGCAGAGTGAGCACTGCAGGGTGTGTTCAAGCCTACAGATGATTCCCATGAGCCCAGATTAAAACCAGCTCTAGTCTTGGCTGAGCCTTCAGGCCCAAGCAGCCTCCTCAGCAGCACACACCTACCTTCAAGCCATAATAATGTAGATGAACCCAGTGCTCTTCTGCTTGTCTCTTCTGCAGGAACTCATAGGACTGAACACGCCGTTGACGAGCTTGTTCGGTCTCAGGGCGGGAGAATCGGACCTGGAAGATTTGGGCATCATTAAACACAACCCCAAAGCCCTTGAAACAAAACATGTGTACTATTTATTTGGGGCATATGTAACAGAAGCTGGGGGGACTAGTTCAAATCAATCACCCCCTACTGTCAGTGCCATCTTTATGCTTGTGCAACAAGGGCAAGTCCATCTTGCTTCCCCCCTCCCACACCCAAGGTCACCAGGACTAGCTGAGGTTTCCTGTCCTTTTTTTGGGTGTGAATTGTCATGCTTTTTTGTGAACTGTTGCCTGAACTACCATAAAAAGGAAATTTGGACATACAGTAATTTGCTTAACATCATCTTCAGCTTCATCTTGGGATGAATCACCACCTGCCAAAAACCACAACAGAGTAAACACACCGCTGCAGTCAAAGAGCCAAAGCCAATCTGTAACTCTCTGGGGGTCCATCCAGGAAGAAAGTTCTACTAGGAACTCCATAGCCATGGGCTCCATCCCAGTTTGCCAAACTACCCGATGTATGACAGCACCACACTGCTCCCATGAGGTCTGCAGTGCACTTTCCAGTGGCAGTGGTGACACACTCCCTGCTGCTGCGCTTTAACACCGCTTACCACCCCCCATCCCTCTGCTGAGCCCCCACACTGTGCCCTCATTTCTGCAGCTGCACTGAAACAATCTAAGAAACGGCCTTATAATCAGTATGTGGTTACATAAACACCTTCAGAATATAATGGCTCTTATCAGTAAAATTACATCCAGAATCTCTATCTCACCTCCCAAAAAGTAACACAATTCAGGGAGCATATACCTTCATTAGCAGCTTCTCTTTCTCGGTGTTTTGCATCAGCCTTGTCCAAGTAGGTGAAGCTTGGCCTCAGCTGAAGAATTCCATGTAGTGGAGTCAAGTGAAGTTCACCTGAAAAAGAGAATTAACGTGGGATAAAGTTGTTATTTTCCACTGCCAAGGACAGCACTTTTCATCATCTCCCTATCTCCGTAGAGGCACAGCTTCAATTGAACACTGGAGTGGAAAACAGAAAAGGGCACTGGCATGAAAAATTAATTCAGTGGTCAGGATTTCAAAGGAATACGAAAGACCAGCCTCTATTTCCATTACTTTCCTTTCTGTGCTGAAACCAGATGTTGTGGAGAGCCACATTCTGGTTCAGACCCAACCTGCAGTGCAGGACACTCCTAGTAAAACAGTCATCACTGAAGACAACCTACAGATTTTCAACTCCAAAGATCATCAGATCAAAACTCCGTGATGGCATGAGGAGACGAGAGGGGTAAAAAGTGTTGAACAGGAAAACGAGACAGACACAGTAAGATGGAGATAGTAATATAAATGATAAATTTATGCTGCAAATATGTATTATTTCAGGCCACCATGGACTGTTACAATCTTGGAGGCACCTACAAAGCCACAATGTTCTTATAATATTTACAATTTTGCTAGACTGTCTCAAGGACTTTGGTGGCATTGATAAGGAAAAGTTTTCCTTTCTTTGAAGACACATCAAAATTAAAAGCTAGGCTGGAGGGAAGGGAAAAAAGAACAAAGAACACACAGGTCTTACCTTAACCCTGAAATGAGCATGTTTCACTGATCTGAGGGGTAAGCAAAAGAACCTTACCTTTCTTATAAACAGCAGCTGCGTAGCGGGAAACATTACTGGCAGCTTGGGAAGAGCAGAAAGTCTGTTTGTCCATCAGCTTCCTGCAGACAGACAAACGCTGTGAGATTGTGTTCAATGGGCAAGGAGGCACAGAGATGTTACAGGCCTGATCTCATCAACTCTCAAAATGGAGTATCAACAAGTGCAGCAGATCTATACACTCATCCTGCTGTTTGCAGTTCAGAAGTCACGAAGCACAGCAAAAAAATGTAGGTTACTTCCAAGAGCACTTGGTGTACTGCAGCATCCAAAGCACCCCCCAAGACTGTACAGCCATTCACCTTTCCCTGAAGCCCTGGGACACACAAACACACATCTGTGCTCACCACAACAAAGAAACAAAGGCAAAGAGGACACCTACGAGGAATAGGTACTTGTTTCATCTGTACACGTGCCATCTACGTTGAGAGCAATCTGTTCTCCCTTGCTGCGACAGTAGTTAGGATTCAAAGTATCAATGGCCATCTCAAGTTCAACCTAAATAATATGAAAGCAAAGACAGTTAATTACCATGGCAGAAGCCCAAATGTATCAATTAAAATTCAATCCCACACTTGCTCACATTTCCATAGGTTTACTGCAAATTTAAACACATCAACAGCATGATTCAAATCCACAGGGCAAAGCTCATGCATAAAGTTGAGCATATATATGGGGTTTTTTGTAGGATGGGGCCATTCCCACAATAAGCTAGAGACAGGTAAACTCCCACGTAAAGGAACAGGAGCAGAGAAACCAGAGACTGCAGCACTTAGCACTGACTTCAGAGTTAGCCCTGATTTACACTGGTTGAAGCACAGAAACAAGCTCCAAGCTTTTCATTACAAGGAGAACTAGTCCCCCCTTCAAACTTTAAAATTCCAACATACATTCAAAAAGAAGGATTGCCTTGCACACTGTTTCTCTGTATGTAACACCACACTGTAGATGCTTACTCAAGGTAGGCCAAAGCCCTTAAAAATTTATCACAGCTGTTACCTCATTTTTTCTTCCCCTTCACAAACTGAACTAGTTACAGGTCACTGGATGAGCCAGCAGATTTACAAGCCTGCACAGGGCTTACAATGCAAATGTTTGCTGATTTTAATGGAAGACTTCCTGAACAAGCTTCACACAAACACTCTCCTTAATCATTTCCCAGGACAAAATCCTATTATCACAGATTATCTATTTCTGCATTTTTTAAATAAGGCATTTTAACATTATGGGCACCGTTGTGGAATACATTTGCAAGCAAGTGCATTCTGGCTGAGGCTGTACCTCCACTACCTATACAACCCCACTGATTTCACAAGGACTGATGATGATTGACAGGCAGGCAAGAGGGAAATCAAGACCCTCTGATCAAGACACACACCAACACTGAAAGACAGGGCATGCTTCCAAAGCATACTGAATAGTGTAAAGCCCTTTCAAATCAAGCTGTATTAGCATAAGCATCTACAGACTGCATTAGCATTAGTAACTATGTTTCCCAGGGTGACTATTTTAACTTGGAGTGGCTTTTCCAACATGACTTACATTCCTTTCTTTATAAACTACTCGTATTCCAAACTTTACAGACACAGTGAAAGGCTCCCCACACCTCCAAGCACAGAGATCTGGTGGTGCAAGTAGTCACACAGAGCAGCTTAGCACAACGTGCTGTTCTTACATGGCACACTACATAAAACAACTTTCACAGACTGGACCCAAAGGATGACCAACCTTTTGCTGCTTTGGTTTTATCTTGGCTGATAAATGGGTAACATCATCGTAGGTCATGGAGGCCGGACGAATAGGATACTGGAAAACAAATTAATTCCATAAAACCCTCTTCATTTAAAGATCAGAGTCATTTCTGTGTTCTCGTGTCTTCCCTGTCCCCTCACTTGTAGATCCACTTGCCAAATGGATACAAGAAATCAAAAAAATAAATTGCTTGACCCATTTGGGAGTCAGCAGGGAATATGACCTAGAAAGCCTGTTGCTTTCCTCCCTTGTGCCCAGCTTTTGTCACGACACAACCCCCTTCCTGCCCCTCACATCACAATAAATGTTTAGCCTGTGAGAACACAGGAAAAGGGAGCCACACATTAGCCCAGCAGAAAGAGGAAATGTTAGAAGCTACTAAAACCCAGCATTAACTCTCTGGAGAGGTATTACCTAAAAGTAAGATACTTGTGGCTTTACACAAGAGGTGTTAGCTTACAGGACACTCAGCCCAGGCTGAGACCAACAGGGCTCATGCTCATACTCCAGCCACGCTCTGCCAGCCCAAGCCATGCAGAGGATCTGTACAGGATGGAATGGGCCTGCCAGCAGGAATTGCTGGTTTATAAAAAACATTTAATGCAACAGTCTTAAAAGACTTTCCATTTTTCAGATGGGAAAAGTGAGTCACAAGGATGAAACAGGTAAAGAAATTCAGTGGCAGAATGGAAAACAGGCCTCCACTGTCCTGACGTATTTCCACCTTCCTTCACTACATCCCCACAATGTAAGGGGACTCTGCTGATGACACACAGATTGATGAGCTCTGATCAGGTTTTAAATAGGAGCAGCCCCATAGAAATGTTTGTTCAGTCAAGATGGCAGGAATCAGTGATGGCAGAAGAGGGCTAAGAGACTGCAGATTTATCCAGACCACAATAAAGAGATATCATCTGCTGCCCCTTAGGGCAGTTAGAGTGATTTAATCACAAGTCCATGCCATAAATGACCACTCCTCTCTTGGCAATGACTTAATACTAAGTATTTCAACTGACTGAGACCCAAACAGCCTTGCCTATACCCAAGACCTTGGCAGGCTGAAGCAGTAAAGAAAAGTCATGCTCTTTGAATTGATTTAAAACAAACTATCACTGCATAAAAGCTTACTGAAATACCTGAAACAGATACAGCTTCTCCAGTAGACTTCTGGCCAGGAACACGTCAATCTGAAAGCAAAACAAACAACTTTCATCAGGTGCCAGGTGTAACCAATGGAGCCTCAAAAAAAAGTACAATCTCTAGAGCTCAAATACCAACAATTTTAGCTTCCCATTACAAACCCTAACATAAAACACATTCATGACTCTCTTGTCAAATCTCTGATGATTTTGACATGAAATTCTGCAGTTGGCCTTTAAAGAAAAAAACCCCACTACAATGAGGCAGCAGTGGCTCCAGCTGTGCTGCTTCTCTCTGAGGAAACCTGGCAAACAAATCTGATATGAAAAAGGAAATTTGTTTGGAAGGGCTGAAGTGAATCTGTTATTGCAATTACAGAAAGAGGTGGAAGTTCTCTCTTTGGCAGTATGACCAAAAGGTAACTTCCTCACTAGTATTTTATCATAAAATCTTTCTAAATTAGAGGAAACCCCCACATCCCTAATCTCATTCAAGATTTACTTTTTCCCACCAGCATCAAAAATCCACAGATGTTTCATGACTTTCACAAACAGAAGCTGCCATTTTAGACACCTTTACATTCATTCCTTTTCTCATAGCTTTTCTCCTTATGAGCTTGCCCTTCCTTGTACTTCTGGTGTGCAAATTCAGACATAAAGTAACAGGACACTGTGGCTACTCTTTGGGACGTACTAGTCCTTTAAAGAAGTCCAAATCAGAATCCAACTGCTTGTTTTGGCAGAAGGCATGAAACAGGTTAGCTTCATATTTGACAGGTTTCAACTCATTGAAGTCATTCCAACTTTTTACAGCTCTTAAGAGGCATGAAATAGTCACTGGGAACACACAGTGGTAGAAGCAAGTTCCCCACCTCTGCTCCTTCTCTGAAAGGCTACAAAGGGTGAAAAACCTGAGCTGAATCTGCCCACACGGACAGCACTCTTTTAGCAAAATCTAATGACACAGTTCCAGTCATTTAAGAACACTGGGAACTATAACAGTAATTGTTTTTAAAAAAGCTTCATGTACAATCACTGCTGCCACAATGCACTTTTACCTCTTGTATAATTGGATCATCTTCTTCATTTGCCATGCTAGGACACAAAAAACAACTTCTTGGCTTGTTCCTTGGCACGACCTGAAAGAAAACAGAGATGTCACCGGGGTCAATACATCTGTCCCACATACCACACATCACCTAGAGTATCCTTTCAGTGGTCATCTGTTTGGTCTGGTTTGGGAAGAAACATAAGAGTTTGCAACATCAGGTCCCTGATACTCCACAAATTTAGAGACAAGCAAAGTTTTCCAAAATAGGGAAGTTCCTGGCACTTTTCTGAAAGCTGGCAGTTACAAAGAAAGGGGGCACTAAGTCAGTGCTCCACAGAGGGAAGGACAGGCCTTTCATCCTTGCATTAAGCATATCTTTTATCCACTGCTTAACTATACCACAGTTAGCAGCTGGTTTTGCAGCCAGCAGTACAGTGCAGTGCTGGTCAGTGAGCATGAGTGAGCTCTGAAACTGCCACTGTGGCCATCACTGTCACCAAGGGCAGTGCCAAATGGTTCACCAGCTTCCCTTCTAGAAAAATTCCTTGAAAGCAGATACTGGAGAAAGTTCCCAGCTAAAGAGCTGGGAGAAGAAAAAAAATCTGTGCAAACCCTGAGCACGGGACCAGACAGTATTCCCCTCTGTGAACGTGCTGACCTTGATTTCATCCACTTGACATGTTGCAGCCTTGTCTCTTGACCTACCACCCTTCAGACTGTATTGCTAAACATGAGCTCCAAAATACACTCCTCAGCTTCCACTGAAGTCCTTTGAAATAATCAGAACAGATTTTACATTGTAACTACACCATTTCCAAAGAAAATAAGACTCTGGTATGAACTGGGGACTGAGGGCTCTGGAACAAAGAGTCAGCATGGTCAATCCAGCGCTGGAGTCAGTGTCATGCCTGGTTCAGACCTCTGAATAAAAAATGATCCCTCAGCTAAAGCAAGAATAGTTTCCCTCTGCTGAAATCAAGCAAAAGGATTTACAAATTATTTGGGATGCCATTGCAACAATGGGAATTAGTCCAGCACCACCACTGATCAGCCAGCACGGGTCAAGATAGGCATAGAAAAATAAGACCTCTCACAAACTGACCAAGGAAAGTTTTGACAAAAAAAAAAGATGATCAGGCAAAGAATGAACATCTATTCTCAGGAATTAAGATCTATGCCCAGGAACTGTGCTGCACTGTCTTCTCCTCCTTGACGCCAACCTGCTTCTTTGCTGGACCTCCCACAGAGGAAGAGAAAGAGGCAGCATCCAGCATCAGTGGGCACTAGAGAGGTGGCAAAGGAAGGAAGCCAGCACAGCATCCATCTTGCAGACAAGGTGGTGGCTTATTTCTTTTTTTCCCTCCCTTCTCCTCCAAATACACAAGCCACTGCACAACATAAGCAGCTCAGTCCATTTCCACAGAGGTGCAGGCTTCTCAGAACACCACAGTAATGTACAGGCAGTTATCTAAGGAACCTTTCAGAGAGGCTGGGGAGGCATTCTGGGTACCAGTGTTACATCACCACACGGGCAAACCTCCTTTCAGGCAACACCTCTGGTTTATTTACACTGTTTCTGCCATTCCACCTAGAAATATGACTCTGCATTTTTCACTTACAGGTTCTCCACTACCATCAAAGTGCCCCTTCGAGTGCTTAACTGGAATTTTCCATTTCTTTACGGACCAGCACGTCCCTGGCTTTTCCCACCACACCTCTGTCTTTGAATATTTACCACTTAATAATTCAGATTCATATTTGAAATTATTTTGCAGAAATGCAAAGCTTTCCCAGCAAAAAGCCACTATCCTAACTGCAGGCTGGGGCTGTGAGCACACGATACCTGACAGATATCTGAGGCATTCATTCAGCTCTTCCCAGAAACACAGGCATGGATATGTTGTTTTAAAGAAATGAGATTTGTCAGCTCCAATTTTGCTTTCTCTGCTCACGTCCCCTGGTACAGCAGGCTCACATGAAGCCAGCCCTAGAGCTCTGCATGAAATGGCACAACTGCAGTTTTCATTCGGCTCAGAGCTGATGACAAGCTGTGTGAGAACATGCAGTGACACCCAGGTGGGGGACCTGGCTCCAGACCCTCCTCCTTCAACCCCCATCAGCACTGAGAACCTTTCTTGACAGCCTATGTGCTGAGGACCTGCTCGCTTGTTCTCTCTCTCTCTTAGGAAAGTTATTCCACTTTCCAGAAGAGAAATTAAGATTCCCTGGGCTAAAGAGAGAAAGAGATCTAGCCCAAAGGACCTGGTCTCTGTGCAGTTCCTCATCTAACACTGCTTACACAATTACACACAAAATCTCTGTGAATCCAGCTGCCAGTGCTCAAGGAAAATGTTGTATTACAGAGATAAAGACATTTTTCCTTATTCATTTAAGGATGATGAATGACTACAGGTCCTTTTATTGGGGAATCGGAAGGACAGGACCATAAATAGCAAGGAGTGTGTCCCAGCACAATTTGTAACACTCATGCAACTTCAGTCTTCTGAATCAGGAAGACACTTTCACTGAAGGCATGCAGATGGAATTCTACGTCTACAGTCTGAGTACAGAGATATATATATGGTGGTGATCATATCTGCATTTGTTATTATGTCATATATATTTTATACATGACACCACGAGTTATAGAAGGCAATTAAACACCAGGAGACAGAAACATGGTCAGCAGTTTCAAGTTTCCTTCAGGCAGAACTGTTATCTTTTAAAAGGGACTTTCCTTTAATGTGCAAATCAAAACATAATGCAAGTTTTGGTATCAATCACTAACCCTCTGACCAGCTTGCAGGAGGGCAAGAGATAAAAATCTCTGTTTCCCCTGCAACGTGACCAACACTAGGCCCAACAAAAGTGCTCATCAGCCACCTGTAACATCATCAATTTAGAACTAATGAAGACAACTACTGTGGTTAAAGAACTGTAAAAAAATCAGTGATGAAGCAACTGAAGTCTGCCTCTAAGTTTGAGCTTAGAACATTTGGCCACTACAGCAATCTTCTTTAGTAATAAAAATTAAAAAAACCTTTAATACAGCTAAGGAAGGAAACTTGCAAATCTGCATGTGACCTCACACACACACTTTTAGCCAGGCCTGCTTGCATGCCATGCTCTAGCACTTCATGGATACCTAAATCTGTCAGCAGTAAGGGACTCATCAAGGTGCCCACACTGCAACTTGAAATATCCTTCATATAAAATGATGCAGTGCAGGAAAGGCCAGGAACTCCTGCCACATCAGTGCCTTGAAGTATGGATAATGACACTGGGAAGTGGGAAAAGTGCCATCTCCTGAATCACTACTATAACCTCCTCTGGCAGCCAGACTTTCTTCTGCAGGTGGTCTCTCAGTCCAGCCCTAGGAGCAATCCTCTAGCTTAGGGCAGCCCACGGCATAGAGCAAGACAGAGGCCTCAAAAAAAGCTGAAGCACCTTCCCAACTTTTATGATAATTACAATTTTGACCCAATTATTTGCTTAGTGTTCTCCTCCCTTCGCTCATCTGCAAGCAGCTTTGCAGAGTCATCTTCTGCTTGCAAACCCAGAGAGGGCTCCTCCGGCCCAGGACTTCTCTTTGGTGGTGCTGTCACTGAGGCGTGCCATCAGGATTTAAGCTATTATGCATTAAGCCTAACCCTTTTTTTATAACAACTCAACATTTATGGAGCCAAATGCCAGGCCTGTTCTGCCAGGCGCTGGGATTAAGCTGCTCGCTCGCTGCCGTGCGGTAACTCTCGTCGGGACAGGCCGTGGTGCCAAGCCCCATCTTCCACGCAGGCACATCCTCCACCTGGCAGCGGCTCAGCCGCGGGCCCTGCGCACCCCTGCGCGCCCCGCTGACCGCGGCTTCGTCATTCCGGGCAAGTCACAAGCCTACTTTGTCCTGAGGCTGCAGCCTGGAACCGAAGGGGGAGAGCGGGGAAAGGGGGACGCGACGGGGAAGGCCAGGGTCAGCCTGGTCCCCCGGCGGAGCAGGGAGCTGCTATGGTCCCCGCAGAGCCGATGCTCAGGTCGGGTCAGCCGGATGCGTCTTTTGGCGAGAGACTCGCCCTCCTAGAGCGGGAGGTGCTGAGCTACCGGCCCTGGGTGAGGGGAAGGCCCCGGGCCGGCCGGTGCCACCGCTTTACAGCCTCGGGAGGCACCCCCCGGCCCGCCGGTGACGGGAACCGAGGGGCCGCGGCCTGTGACTAGGTCCCCGCTCGCTCCCTCTGAGGGTCCCGAGCGGTTCCTGACAGGGTCCCTGCCAGGCAGCTGCAGTCCCGCGCTCCCGGGACTCGCCGCGATGCCGACACCTCAGAGTCTCGCCTCCACCGCCCTCCCCGGACAGGCAAAGCCCACCTCAGCCCAGGCCGCGCTCCTCCACCCCCAGAGCCCACAGAAACCACATCGCCTCCGCATCCCCGTGAGGGCCAAAAACGGCGCCTCAACATCCTACCTGGCCGAGGGCCGGCGCGGGCAGCGGGGCCGCCGGCTCCCCGGTGTCGGTGCGCGGCGCGGCGGGCGGCGCTCAGGCAGCGGCCATGTTGGTGTCACTCGGGCCGGCACGTGGGGACGCGGCCCTCCTCCTTCCCACAATGCTCTCCCGGGCGGCGCGGCCGCCAGAGGGCGCTGCAGCGGCTCGTAGCAAGCGAGAGTACAGGGGGAAAAAAAACACAGCTTGGCAGCGGTGGGATTCGAACCCACGCCCCCGAAGAGACTGGAGCCTTAATCCAGCGCCTTAGACCGCTCGGCCACGCTACCGCCGTGCAAACGCCTTCTTTCCCGCCTAGTCTATTCCTTTTTCCCGCCCTTTTTCCCTCAGCAGCTGCAGCGGCCACTTTCGCCACACACAATTTCTTCCTTCAAAGTAGAACTCTGTGGGGGTTATTTTTAATCCCCACCTGCCAGCAGGCGCCGTTGCAGCGGTTGGATGCAGCCAGGGACTGCCACGTGGAAGCCACGGCAGCTTTGGGGTACACAGGGGCATTGCCTGTGCACATCCCCCCCACCTCCCAGAGTCAAGAAACTAACAAAAAATTCTGAAAATTCTTTAAGAATATGCAGTCTTATTTTCTGTAGCATAGCTACAGCTCACTGAATCTGCAAAGCGAAAGGTTATCAGGCTTCACAGCTGGGGGTACCAGCCTACAGCCTGAGTAGCAGCAGTAGACAGTGCAACTCTTGTGGAAAGCAGTAGTAACATATCTTAAGGCCTCACTGCCCCATGAAGTTGCCCTTGGGAGCCTCTGTTCACATCCTGCCTGGAAGCCTGCTAAGTTTTCTTGAGGAATTAATATTATTCTCACCCCTTAATTAGAGTTGAAGGGTTGTCTTTGGAGAAAAATGCCAGCTTCTCTAGGGTAAGGCAGCCACAAAACATTAATGGAGCTTGAGTTCATCCTGTGGTCTGGCAGTCTGTTTAAACAGCATAGAGAAAATAAACCTGCATAAGCACTCCCACCATCATACTCCCTTCACCCACCTGCCTCACCACCCCACCCCAACCTGTCCCACCCACACCCTGGGGTTCCAGCTCCCTTTCTAGGGTGCTGTCCAGGTGATTCTGCCAAGAGGCTGAACCTTTGCACAGCCTTGCCAAAAATTTCATTCACTGCCTAGCAGTACTGAGGAACAGCAGCCCACATGTAAGCATGAATGTGATCCTTCATTGCTGCTGCTGCAGCTTCCCACATGAACTTCTGTGCCTTTTCAGAAGGGTACAGGTTTTTTGGAGAACAGTTGACTATTCAAACGGCCCTGGCTTTGCAGAGAAAGAGGAGGGGAGAAGGTAGGCGGGCCTGAATGGGCTTCACACAGCAAATCTCCTGTGATCTGTTCAGGCAGGCAATAAAGTCTGATTTAGCAGTCTCAGCAGTGGACATGGGGTACTGTACCCCAGCATTGCACAATCAGTGTGTGAAGAGGAAAGACATGGCACACACTGCACCTGAACACACCTTAAGAGGTGGTTTTCTCATTGCAAGGACTGCTCAGCCCCACAGGAGCTTTTGCCTTGGCAGGGAGAGGTACCAACGCCCCTGAGAAGTGCTTTTCTGCCCTGAGTTGCACCAGGTTTCTTATTTTACCAGGTAAGATGATAATTATGGGACCTCTTGCAAATAAAATGAGTGAACTTTCAGAACTCAAAACACACACAAACTCCCAGTTTCATTTTATAGCTTTCCTGGCACAGGAATTACCCTGAGAAGAGCAAGGACGCAACACTTGAAGCAATTACATCCAGATTAGGGACTGGGCCTGATGGTTCCAAACCCATGAGCTGTCCCCACAAAGTGTTCAGGTCCCCAGTATGGAAAGCACATGAGAGATGCCCTTAAACTTCAAACCTGAAACAGCTGACTCACCCCCAGAAGCACTGGCGCTAAATCCAACCTGAGGCTCAAGCAAAATCCTCTCTCAAAATTCAGAGTTGAGATTTGGCCCATCTAACCTAAACCTGCGCCTGTCAGTGGCCACTCTTACTTTGTCACACTGGAATTATACCTGTGGGGAAGGAAGTGAGATTCAAATCAGCACCACAGATCAGTAGTTAAGAAACAGGCAATATTCTTATTGACACTTTGTAAGCTATAAGCTTGGCCATCTCTGCTTTCTGACAGATGGTAACCCCACTTCTGTGGTACACTTGCCAAACACTCCAGCTCTCAGTGACAGCAGCTATAGCTCAAGATAAGATGCACAGTGACATGTTTCATCTTTTTTTTTTTTCCAGAGTAACACTACAGCAGAGCAAAGATTCTGGGGCTTTTTATTAGGAGATTCTGCCGTTTTAAAGTGCCTTTGCTAGAGACCAGTTTCATAATTCATTATACCTGTATAGTTTAAACAGTATACCTAAATAAAGCAGTAAAAAAAGGCAACAATAAGAGCTCCAATTTTAACAGCTGAAAGGGTTAGCACGAGACAGTTTATTCTTGAACAGAAAGGGGAATAAGTCATACTGAAGATGATAGTATCATTAGATAGGGTAGCCAGGACAAAAATCTCTCCCACCTGAAGTCTTAGAGCTCCATTCTTTTCTCAGGACTAAGACAGAGGATGCTGCTGTAGCAGCCCTTGCATCTTACCCCTTATTAGTTAGAGACACAGCATGTGTAACTGAACACAAATAAAACAGTGCATCAACCCCTCCAGTTTTCTTGCAATAATAGGATTGAACTTTGGGAAATTATAAAGAAAAAACCACAAAAGCAAAGCCCCCCACACAATGACTAAAACTCTACAGAGAAAAGTAACAAAAAGAACAACTTTATTGATCTGCCCGAATGAAAAGAGGACTAGGTGATGCACACAAATCCCTATTTGTGTGTCTGACAGGCAAAGGCTTCTACCTCACTGTCCATACCCAAGCAGTAATTCCCACTGACATCTGGAAACACAGAACCCAGGTAAGTTCTGGCAGGCTGAGCATCAGATTTATTTTAATATTTTTTAAAAATACAGATTTTTATTTATTCATTGTGAATAGATTTAAAATACAGCTTATATCATTCCAAAAGTCTGTCAAATATAGTTCTTTCTCTTCAAAAAAGAATGTCATAGAATAAGTTGTGCATATTTCTGTAAACAATTTCAATTTTCAAATTGACAGTCCTATTTATTGTATAGCTAAATATCATACCACCTCAGCACAGAAGGTAGTCTACTTGAAAAAAAATATGTGCAAAGTATTAATCAGAGTAATTTTTTCACCAAGCTGTGTGCACATTTACATACCAGACCTACAGAGAACCATCAGCAACTTTAGCAACTACTGAATTTTGCAAATTAAACTACACAAAATAAGTGTCAGTAATTATGCTCTATATCCCTTACTTACATATTTTGGACAGGCACACTGAATCTCCTCCCTACATGGCTGGTGGTAGTGTTGCACAAACATCCCTCTCAAGGAAGATCTCAAAGACATAACCAAGATGTTATGCAGAACAAATCCTTCTGACTTTGTTATAGTGCTTACACTGCATTGGTTCTGCACAAGACCCTCTGGCTATTCGGCTGTCTTCAGAGATGAATGGCATGTTCACCTTTCATCGAGAGCTGGTATTTTAATGCTGTGAGCTGCAGGAGAAAAAAGGCCACATCCAAAAGAGGCTTTAGGCACCTAGAGCAGAACTTTGGATATGCACTTAAAATGTCCCCCTGACTCACAGTCCCACAAACTCTGGTTCTATTTTAGCATATTAGGTCCAAAAATCTGGTTATTTTAGTAACTAGCTTAATATCTACTTAAGTCCAACTAAGATCTAGAAGTTAGACACTGCTCCATCAATGGGTGAAGAGCTTCTCTTCACTCTTAAAACAAAAAGGCCATGGGCACTATCTCCCCACACTCCCTGCATTATACAGCGAGATGCGGCTGTATGTTGCAAGGCTACAACTGCCTGGTGGTTAAAGCACCCCCTCAGAAGTACATCCAGGGGTAATGGTTCCCTCCCTCCTAGAAAGGATTCAAATCTTCCCATCTGACTTCCTTAACCACCGGGGCATCACCTCTTTCAGACAGTGGCAGCTGTAACTAACACCATGCCTGGATATTGTTTAAACAATTCAAATCCACTTGCCAGAAAGAGAGGAAACTGGGAGCATGACTCTGGAGCCCAGCGACAGGCACACGCACAGGAAAGAGAACCAATTTCTGTCCCTTGAAACGCTCCTATATTTTACAAGAACTTAATATTACTTGGCTACACAAGCATCAAGTTCCAACGAAACCAACTGCATCACCCAGCAGCCTGCTTTTTAAAGGTCGGCTGAAATGAGGCTGGTGAGCATCAGAGGTCCTTCAGCACTTCACAGGGGCAGCCCCAAGAAGGCAAAAGCTTCCACCAGATCTCCAAAACAAATGTTAACCACAAGCAAGGAACAGCTTCTGTCCTATCAGTGTGGATGGCACAGCAGCTTTGGAATAAAATACTGGGTTTCTGAAGCAGTTTATCTCTATGCAATAATTAAACCACCACCATGTATTCGTCCTCCCATTACTGGTTAGGATTATGCAAACAGGACAGAAATTCAAGTGTGTGGGGATAATACTGTTTCCTCTTTTTAACCAGCAATTTTCTCTAACACCATTTTACAAGCTATTTAAACCAGATATTTCTGTGTATAGAAAAGAACTTAAGTGAATCAACATCCTCTAACCTTTTCAAACATCGCTCTGGAAATGGTAGAAAGTGTATTCTCATTTTAAGTGAGATGACCTAGCTTCAACTCAGAATTGAGATGTCACTGTAAAAATAACCACAAGTTACCTATATATTACAGATCTTGCTACTCTGCATCACTGGACAAATATAGGATCAGTAGAATTTTATACAACTAGGTGCAAAATGAGAGAGGTAGATGGATCCTTCACCTCATCAGGAGCACCAGTGATTTTTCTGATGGCAAAATATGCCATGTTGGTAATGAATAAAACATCACACCCTGAAATATCCTCACTGCCAATCTGAAACATCTCCCCTGCGCCTCTCCAAACTGTAAGGACTATGTGAAGTTCACATCTGAGAACAACGAAGTGCCCAGTACCACCAGTGTTAACAGAATGGGACTACTTATTAAAATGGAGTAGCTGCATGCTTAAATTGAGTGCTTATATTCACATGCAAATTTGGTGAGATACACCAAAAACTATGAAGAAACATTGAGAATTTAGGAAAACTTTTTTCCCTGTATGTGTTTTTTTCTGATTTCTTCTGATGAGAAGAAAAATGTAAACACACTGATCCTCTGCTGTATAAAAGACAGGACATGTGAGACCTGAAGAAACATCAGCTTCGTTTTTCCACCAAAAATCACCTCCTAGGCCCCCCAGTCCTAACAGTTAAAAAAATACAAAAGGTCAAGTGTGTTTGTATTACAGCTTTAACACACTGGCAGAAGTATGCTCTGGCACCCTATGTACCACTTACATTTGGATTTCTCCCCTCAGAAAAAAAAAATAGAAAACTAAAATACAAAAAAAGAAACCAGTAACACCACAAAAATATATCTTTTTAGCTGCCAATGCAGCAGGTCTATAAAAAAATTTATATACAAGAACTGCTTGATTGAGGCATCATTCTTCCATCATTGCCCAAGCCTCTTCTGCTTTCTGGTAGTACTGATTTGCCAGCCTGCCCTTCATGGCTTCCATCGCTGCTTCTGCTGCTTCTGTGTACAGCTCGCCTGAAGGAGGAAACATATCAGTTATATCCAGAGGGTAAAAGAAAAACATCTCTTCTTCCTCAAGCAATTCAAGGACAGAAAGAGAAAATTAAGGTCAAGTGACAAGGATGGATGTGTAAGAAGGTGCTTTTTAGTAGTGTCAGCGGAGCTACAGCAGCTGGGAATCCAGCTTTTGCTCTTCAAGTTGGGAGTTATATGGCTGGTTGCTCATAGCTCTACACTGGGTTTACAAGGACTGGAAATATGGCCAGCCCATAGGAGCCCCCAGGATGATTAAGACTTAGACACCTGACACGTAGGTTACACCACAACTTATGCAATGCTGCATAGGGTCTGGGAATCATGGGTGTAACTCAAAATACAGGCAGCAACCTGCAGTTCCAAGGCCCCACAGTGAGGGAAGGCTGCTTGCTAGTGACTCACAGGATTGGACCTGGCACTGCTGACTACCCACCATCCCATCAGCAAGGTTTCACTGTTTTCAGCCTTGTGTCACCCAGCATCATTACATCTTCATCCACAGATCGGAGGGTACCAACCCTCTGTATGCTTTGTAACAGCTGAAGCAGGAAGTGTATTTTTGGGATACATGTTGGGGAAAAGCAAAGGAAAAGCACTTACTGATTACAGAAACAAACATGAGGACTCACCTGATCTCTGTGGATCCTTATTCAGGTGGAAGCCTCCCACCATTAACATCTCTGCTTCCCTGGCCAGTAGCAGATACCGGGGCTCATCCTGCGTGCCATCATATTCACCTCCCTCATCGTAATCGGTCATGTTCAGTGCAGCATTGTACCAGTGCAGCGCCTCCTTCCAATCCTGCACTCTGAAGTTAGAAAGCGTTTTTGAAGATGGTTACCCAAGGAAACAGCTGGAGATTCAGAATTCAATTCTACACTGGCTTCTCAGAGCCTCAGTGCTCTCCAAGCAAGCACATGTTCTCATGGAGGCTCACTAACTCCACGCTGCTTCAGGTCACTGGATCAGTTGAGGCTGTGGCCACTTTATGCAGTAATCAGAGGAGAAAGTACCAGGCTGAAGCGCCTTGCTGAACTCCAGAGCCTGAGCTTTCATTATGAGTTGTATGGTTTCAGTCTAGCACTTGTATTTGCGAAGATAACAGATTTAGAAACAATCTGCTGTTGCATATTCTTGTTTCATGAACACTTTAAACCCATCTATTTTCATACTGAAAATGCTCAGGGCAATTCAATGACAAGTTACTTTAAATTTCATCATTGCCAAGTGTTTCACTGTTGTGCAAAACAGAAAGCTCATGTAAATAACAGAGACATGCTACAATACAAAAGCAGAAAAATCACAATCATCACCTGTTATATTGGTACTTAAGGAAAATAGTATTTGCCCCTTCTAAAAATTAATCTAAAACACTTTAAAAGAAAAATCAAACCAATCAGACCCAACACACTTGCAGGTGTTCAACAGCAGAAATTATTTCTTTCTGTATCATGGACTAAACTCTGCTTTTATTCACAGGTGGGTAAGTCTGAAGTAACTCCAAAACACCACTTCATAGCAGCTCTTTAAGTGAAAGACATGCAGCAATTGCTTCTCTGCCCCTGCCCCGCTGTGGCGTACAACCAGGTTAAGTTGCTCAGTCACACACAGTACCTGTCTGAACCAAGGTTTACACCTGTATCATACGCTCTTGCTACCAGGATCATGGAAGGCCGGTCTCCAGCTTCTGCTGCTCTCAGCAAGTAATCAAATCCTTTATTTCTGTTCTCCTTTGTGTCCTAGTAAAACAAACAAGATCTTTTAAATGTGTGGTTATGTAAAACCATCCCTTCCCTCCTCTCACACTAAATGTAGTTTCTCCAAGTCAGTAATGGCTGCAAGTGTTTAGCAGATCTGAGAAACTGGCCCAGCCACAAGAAATTAAGCAGCTAGATAGGAGAGATCACTTCAAACACTTCCCAAGCATATGCAGTAATTTGCTGGAAAAAGCAGGAACAGACAGTATCTTTTGCTGCTTTGTCCCTAATCAGACCTATTTTCTCTGGAAAGGGTACAGAACACCCAACCACTGGAGGGTTTTTTTGTCTCCATATCCTCCTGTTCTTACATTATTTATAAAACGGACTAGAATCCTGTGTTTTCACCTTTTCTTTAATCTTTCTGTTTACCTCCAGAGTGACTTCAGAAAGAATGTGATGTGGCAGCTGCGAGTACATGAGTCCTAACCCAACAATGGCTTCCAGCTCCCCACAGTCTGCAGCATGCTCCAGGTGGAACAGGGCTGACTCCTGATCCCATTCCTTGTCCTTCTCACAGAAACGCCCAGCTTCGTGATAGCGAACCATGGCCAAATGGACCTACAACAGTTGTACAGAAAAAGACACACGTATAGATTGGATTCTTCAAAAGCCCTGTGCCCATACTTAGGCACAAAATACCTCTCTGAGGTGACTACTTAAAGCTAATAGTGTACCTCTGACTGAGCAGGGGGCTATTTTGGTAACACACAGACTTGGAGCCTGACTTGTGCCCAAAGAGATTAAACAAGCAAGAAGCAGTGATTGTATGCAGCACAGCTGCCTCTCCAATTCTGTAGGCTTAGACATACACAGCTTTATGAACCTGACTAGCAGAGATAAAAGACCTAATTCACCAAGACAGTAGCTGCCACAGCATCTTCCCACATTTGTGTGGCCTGTGCAAGATCCCATCAGGCTGCCACACCAGAGACTGGGTCTTAGGGGGCATTTCCCAGCTTATCTGCCAGAGCCATGGAGACCTTGGGGAGGGAGTTGTAGTTAAAGGCAGCCAGCCTGTAACAACCTAATGCACCAGTCAGCAGGGCAGCCAGTAGTGACTATGGGTCACAGACTTAAGTACAGCAAGGGCCCTCACAGGAAAGGAATTAACCTGAGGCATAAGTTACCCAGGGCAAAATCCTCATACTGCTGAAGCCTGTATTGTCAGTGGGGGCAGGATTTCATTCCAAACACATCATGGGAGTCTGACAGTGGCTTCTTCCTCCCCTTCCCAAGGAAAATGCAGGTTTCTTCTCAAAATGAAAGGTTTAAAAACATCCAAGGTTCTCAGGATGCTCAATATGACCTACACCAGGTGTTTGGAGTGTAGACTTCAGTCCACACACAGACCTAAATTTAATTCACAGTTGTTTGGTCCAGGATAGTCTGAAGTAAAAAGAGGTGGTCTGTGCTACCACTTCTCAGGAGTACAACCCCACCTACTTGCAAGGTGAGTCAGGCACAGCAGCCATCCTACTGTATCTTCTCTGCATGACGCCTCTGGGAAGGCAGACAAACCAACAGCAGAGTCCTTCCCAAAGGGGCACAGAGGTTGCAAGTCAAAAAGCAGATGCAATTCATGGGTTCCTGAGCTTAGATGTCCCTTATAAAATATGATGAGGTGACAGAAAGCTATAGACATATTTATTTTCACCTGCACAAGTAACTCCTCCATGTAAGTAATAAGTACAAGAACAGGATTACCCAACGCATCCTACCTTCCCAAGGACTGACTTCCCGATTTTCTTTTCGAGTTCTAGTGCATTGAGCCTCTGAATTTCTTGTGCAACACAGGATGGTCTGTGGATGTGGACTCTGGAAGAGTTGTAGAGATTCCATTTCTCCACACTGATCTGAAATACAGAATATAATATTATTTCAATCCAAAATAAAAATTTTCATACTATTCCTATGGATTAACATCCAGAAATCAAAGTCTCCATTATTATTATTAGTAACTACTGTAATTGAAAACATGGCTTTCAAAAGTCATGTTAGCAGCTGAATAAGTGGTCATTAATTCTTCACTAAAAAGAGAGTAAAGCCTCCACTTCTAATCCCAACATCAAATATCTTCCATAAATGACAGCAGCAAAGCAAGGCATCATCTTTAAGTTCTGAAGCAGAAAAAGGGTACTTCTAAAAATAAGCACCTGAATAGTCACACTGCAAGCACAGAGCACCCATGCACAAAATATTAAACCCATGCTTCTCTAGCCAGAGTTTCAGTTCAAAACACTTTAAATGTTGCTCTTCTACAACTCCAGAAATATGCAAAGTAGCAATACAGAAGATGGTAGGGTGATACAGGCACTGGTTGTTTCTCAGGACATCCGACACAAATGAGAACTAACAACTTTTCAACATAATGGGTGAATGGGAAACAGCAACTGAAACCAACCCTATGTAAATGAAAGCCTTGGGAGGTACACAGGGGGAACACAACAAGGAAGGTTACTGGCACAGAACTTCAGTCTGTTAAAACTGTTTAAATTTTCTGAAACAGCAATATATGATCATTACAGGGAAATTCTGCAAAGCATATATAATTCTTCATTGCTGTCAAAGCTCTGATTTTGCTTGCAGAATAGTTATTTTTAAGTTTATAGCCACAGAAACTAATTATCACAGAAGCTTTGTTTTCTAAAAGCTTCCCTAGGTCAGTCAGGCAGACAGGGGAGAGCACTATTATCACATCTCAAACACTGCATGTTTTTAAAAAAATGTCCAGCCACATATGGGACATGATTCCAAAAACAAAGTGTAGAAAGGAAATTATCATCTAATAAGACAGAAAAAAAAAATCCATAGAACTAGAATTACTTTTTTAAAGTAAGAACTCCATGTGTTATCACTAATTTATGTCAGGTATCAAGTACAGAGGGAGTAATTTGTTTTCATAGCACTTTATGTGAAAAATAAAAAGACAAAACAAAAAGTAAACACAGAGTAGTAAGTTAGTATTAATAAACATATTCTGTAGCTGAAAAGGAAGGAAAACTGTCATCTGATTTAGTGACGTGAAGTTAGATGGCAGATGAGTGGAACAAAAGACAAGAAGAGTGGCAGGCTCATCATCTATGAACATTTCTGCTTTATTTACCCTTGCAGAGCTTCCCAAACTGTCTTCATCAGATTCATGTCTTCGGTTGTTGTTTGAATGGCCCTACGTTAATGTAAAGATTTGCATCATTTAATTTGCAGCAACTGATGTGTGGCAGTTATCCTTCTAGACTATTCCTATCCAGAAAAATTAACAGTGATAATGACCAACATAATTTCCACTGGATTTGTTTCCCTCTGCATTATCGCAGTGTGCCACATGGTAAAGAATATGGCACATCCAGGCCTTAACCCTGTAAACTGGATATCCTACAACAAATACCTTGCCACTTCGAAGATGACAAAAGCAGTAGTATCTTTTGAGGCAGCATTCTCTTTCCAATGTTCTAATTAAATACCTAGTTAGGATCTTCAGGTCAAAAAGCATTGATTTCAAAGTTTGTATTTTAAAGGAGTAACCAACTAACCCACAGGAACTCTACTGCTGTGTATCACTGACAGGAACATTAAGATCTGTGTTGTCTCAAGCCATATAAAATCATAGAAAGCAGAGAGGGATAGAGTCTGAAAGTAGATCACATACGTGGATTCTTTATGACAAGAACCTGGCTGCACTTCCCAAGTGCAATACAAAATACTTTAAAAAACCCTGCAACAGTATGCTATCAAATGTAACGACTGACATTAAGAGGAAAAAGACTATTTGTAATAAGCTTAAAGTCTCATTAGCATTCCCAAGATGAGTAATTTTGTAACAAGTGGGAATTTCTTTCCAACTGTTTTCTCTTTTTACAAATCTAGATCAAGAGGGAGAAAGAAATAAGATTATTCTATGGAAATAATTCAAGTATGAACAAGCCCAGCTGCTAAACCCAGAGTCAGGTTCTTACCCTATCTCTATGATCCAGATCTTCTAGCTCACTTCTCTTTTCACTGGGATATCCACTGTCTCCACCGTTTTCAAAATCCTACAGATGAGAAGAATAAAACACCTCAGCATTAGTACCACCTTTTGTTAGGATCTCAGAAAACCTCCTGCTGGTTCAGTGAGCTACGGTGGATGGATAAACTGGATGAAAATGACAGTTATCTTGTGCTACCTCTGACAGACAGAACAGGAATGAATCACCCAGAAGATATCATCCAAGCTTGTGTCCTCTCATAGATACATAAAAAAACCCCAATCTAGGACTCTCATACTTTACCAAACCAAGAGTCCACTTAATGTTGTTTCCAGCCTTCAATGGTAGCTAGTTAAAAGATAAAGCACTAACTGACAGCTCCTGGTGTTGGAAAGTTCCCAGTGCAAACTTACTGCAGTATCCTCAGGACCCATATTTGCAAACACCCCATCAATGGGGACTCTGTTTAGCTTTCATACCACTGCACTTGGCACAAGTGCCAAAGACACAGCATGCAAGCAGGGGAACAGACACACACTCTAATTGTCTGTCAAAATACACCAGATGCAAATAAATCTCTAAATGGAAAAAAAATAATGGATATTAAAATAACATGTTCTTTCTTTATTAGAAACAGGGAATGCATGCAGGTAATGTGACTTGCAGCAATGAAGCTGGCAGAGCACCTTTATGTACCTTTACTGAGCAAAGCCTTCAGGCAGACACGTTCATTAAGGAACTGCAAAATCTCATTTTCTGTTGGAAAGACTCACCCTTTGGTTATCAAGCTGATCATAGTCTTTGTGAACCAAGTTATCTACTTCATTGAACACAGGCCAATCTAGAAAGAAAAAAATTGCTTCTTATTGTAAGGATGTTTGAGGAGAAAGCTCTAGATACCATAATTTCACCGCAGTTTTTTTCATAGAAGCATTATAATATGCTTATAGATAATATGCCTGCATATTATCTATGTAAATATTCACAGAATAATAATATGTCTGCATATTATCTACATGGAAATACTTTTACTTTTATTTCTTCTTCAATAGGAATGCTAGAGACAAACACTCTGGACTAAATTCAAGATACTGTTGTGCTTAAAGCTAACAAAAGTCACTGCCAAATGTTCAGGAACCCCCAAGGAAGTTATGTACGAGTCTCACTCACTAAGCACGTCCATCTTCTGGCTGTGAGGGGTTGCTGAGGAAGGAGAGCAGGGTAGAGAGTCAAATGCTACATCGCTCATGCTTTCATCTCCAGAGTTCTCAGACAGGCGGAAGAGCAGAGGCGGCCGACTGCCAGAGACTGTTCTCACCCGGCTGCTGCCACATTTTTCCTCTGTGCCACGAAGAATTGTCTGAGCAGATTCCTTGGCAAATTAACAAGAAAGTCCCATGAGTAGTGCTTCTCTCTCAGCATGCTACGTAGCCAACATGAATGTTTATTAGAGGTCTTTACAAAAGGAGGGTCATGTATAAACATGCATACACATACAGAACTATTTGCTTTGGTAAGTTCTACACGCAAACAAATACCAAGTTGTGGCACTGTTCCTGTCAGGGAGAGTTCTGTTTAGGACAGGATTTCATTCAAAGTGTTTCATCAAGTCCCACTACTATCAACTGAGATGGATTAAAGACAAGCAGTTATATTCTGCTTTTCTCCCCAAATTAGGTTTTTGAGATATGAAGCTTACTAATGATTTCAGCACTCAAAGATATACTTGGTCCCAAATATACATGTGTTATCAGGTTCCCTATCTATTAAAGCTACAGGATTAATTCGGACAAGTATGGATAAGTCAACTTTAAACTGCTGGTTTTAAGCTACAACATTAGTGATTAAGGTGGTTTTAATTGCCTTGTAAATAGCATATTTGAGTTTTATTTACAGGGTTTTTAAAGTCAGAACAAACCAGCTACACTGCTTAGTTACACTTTTTTCATCAAGAACTTACCAGCAATTTTTTATTACAATCCAGGGCATCTTTCTCTTTGGATGAAAGGTCAAATGGTGCAAGCCCCATACTTTTGCAAATCTTGTTGCAGGAATGAGAATGGAAGAACAAGGCCATACCTCTAACACCTATGACATTAAAAGAAAAAAAAACACAACAAAAAAAAGGAAGAAAGGGTTTACTCCGTTTATATAATGGTTTGCTTTTAATAAAGCTCAAAATCCCAAGCATTTTCTACAAAGTCAAGAGAAAGAGACAAAGTGCTTTGTACCACACACAGCTCAACCCACTTCCATTTGATTTTAACCCCTGCAAAGTGTTTTTTGCAAAACCTTCAAAATCTATATGCACACAGGACATAATAATAAATTAATTTGGCTGTTCCACTGAAAAGCATGCCTAAATTTGATCCCACTTACAGAACTTTGTGTGTCCTATGAACAACTTTATATAGTGACACTCAGAGCTTTAAAAATACACGACTTCTCTCCACATTCAACTGTATCCATTCCTGCAGTGTGGCAAGGAATCAGAGGCCATGATTACTGCTCTCACTGTAAGAAGCTACTCAATTTCTTTACTTGTTTAAGAATCAGCCAGGAGACATGAGCCAAGATCAGCACTCATTTTTAGTCTGCCCTTGTATTACAGCTGCCCTGTTCAGAGCTTCTCCCTCTGGTTCCAAGACTCTTAGAAGTGTACCTGCTCACTCAGCTGTGTAGCAGCTACTCAGCAGACAGAGAAGAGAGAATAATCATCCATTAGCACATGAACCATATCATTAGCTTACCTAGGTTGCCATCTCCAAAGTCTGTACCATTCTCTGTATGGATCTGAGGGTCTGTGTAAAGATCTCCAACTCCCTGGATATCTACAATGATGAGTTGGTGTCCTGAGCGCTCGAAGGTGAAGTGACTAAAGGCCTGGAAAAACCAGAGAAGATATCAGAGTAAATTCTCCCTTGACCTACTGAAAACAGCAACATATGTTCACCTCAAATGGGCAAAAGAAGTCCAATAACCTTATTTGTGAAATAATTGGTATTAACATCATGATGACAGCAATGAGAGACTAAAAGCACGCAGAGGATTGCTTCTCCAACCTGCCCCAACTCAGAGATGGGCTAAAAGAGGCAGAGTGAAAAGCAGCAGCAGGCACATGCAGGGGAGAGGAGGTTGCTTTAGTCCTCCCTTCCTGTAGTGGAGATTTTGTATTCAGCTACAGTCTTCACCTTAAGAAGTGGGGAGGGAACAACAGTAGGCTCTGAAGCCAATGCAGAACTTCTGCATAAACATCCTGGCTGTGCCTGTGGAGCCTTGGGACACTGTTTCCTTCTGCCAGCTGGCAAAGCTCTGCCACGTTTTGGAAAGAAAGAAAAAGTGAGCATTCCCACAAGTTCTCCTTCCCCTACTATGCCCTCTGGGAGGTCTGCCTGAGCAGCTGATCTGGCTCTCCGTGTGTATCAGATAATGAAATGTGTGCTTGTGCTCTTTAAATGCAGCATTTCAAGAATCAGGTATAAAAAGCCCTTCTCTTTGGCATAAAGCTGAGACATGAGGAATCTTCTGGGAAGACCTCCAAAAAAGCACTGCCAGGCCTGGGGGTGGTGACTGGTGGTGGTAGACAAACATTTTAACTGCAGCAAATCTCATGGAACATTTTGTTCCCAACCTGTGAAAGCATAGCACTGATTCAGTGTCCAAAAGACAGCCCAGAACATAAACCCTCTGCTTACATTAAGCATCACGACAAATACCTTAAAAATAGGAGGAAAAAATTAAAAGACCAGAATCTTCAAGCCCCAGTAAAACATCCCTTTGGGACACTGACTGCTTTTTTCACCAGTATTATAAAGTTCTTTTACAAGATCCAAGAATCACTTGAAATCTGTGCTTGTATTTCTATACACAATCTCAGATTCACATGTTCAGAGGCTGTTGCTGAAAAGAGCAGGTACTTATATGCAAACAGGCTAGAAGCTTAGTTCTGAGTCAGGCATCTGCCACCTCCTTTTGCATATTATGAGGCACCAACAGACTATTTAGTACACAGCACACAAGAGGTCTCTCTCTCCCAGTGTCAAGGCCTGCAATTACAATGGGAGTCAGAGGGTCTGAGGTTTCCAAGGAGTATTAACCATGTTCAACTCAACTAAAATCAACAGACGCTTGAAGTGCAATAAAGAAGCACTCAGTGCTTGAAAAAGTAGGCCCCAAATAAGGGGGAACCTACAGAAATGAAAAGAGAAATGAATTTGGCATTGTATTGGAAGGGCTGCAGTTTCCTTTCTTGGCAGTAATGCAAGGCCTCTGGATAGAGCCAAGAAATTCCCTGCAGCAGACTCTGAAAAGCATTAAACAAAGGCTCACTTGCGGAGTAAGACGAATGTTGTCGTCTCGCACAAATCCAGAATTTGAGTTGTATTTGATGTATTTGCCCTCAATGTAATGTTCCAGGTGGAAGAGAGGTTTTCCAGGCCTGTTCTTCATTTCGATAATGCACATCTGTACTATATCCACCTGGGGAGGGAAAGGAGATAAACAGTGACTAACAGACAGTGTCTTCAGATCAAAGGGTCTGCGAATCCTCCAGCAGTGAAAACTTTCCCAATGAAGAATCTGAACTATTGCAAAGATCCATTTAACAAGCAGGTGGGGGAAGAGTCACATTCTTTGTAGGTTATTGGAGGAATTCCATAAATTAAGAGCAGTCACTTCACAACAGCTCACTTCTGCAACAAACCCCTCTTCCCAAATCCTCTGTTTCATCCATAGCACAAAGTGTGGGATCTCTCAGCCTAGTCTGACGTTCCATCCACCCAGGAGTTCCACACACCTTTGCACTAGGCACAATGTGCTAGCTTTGTCACTGACACCTAAAGGAAACAAAGCCACAGGATCTTCAGGGGTTTTTTTGAAACTTCTTGCCCACTCCTCAGAAATCTGTATGTGAAAAGCTTTGTAAAGATACTCAGGTTTCCAGCTCTTCTTAAGGAAACAAAAAGTCAATCAATGTTAGTTAGGGGTTTAGATAGGTTTACAAGATTTAAGCATCTGTCTTCTCGGAGCACTAACAGTTAAGTGCCTGCTGGCAATAAATGCTGTGACATCTCTGGTTATCTCAAAGGCAGCTGGGCAAATATCAAAAAGAGCAATGCAAGCACCATTTTATTTTGGTCTTCAGTCAACAGCTGAGAACAGTCAGACAGTCACAAGCAGGCAGCTCCTAATTCTGCAAATATAAAGCAATTTCTGCACTTTGTTAAACATCTATTTAAGGGAAAATGTATCACAGCAGAAGAATCTAAGCAGTGTAATGGAATGTGAACAAATAATTATCTCTAAATTTATTTGAAAATTAATCTAATAGGAAAGCAAGACTGCGTTTTTGTTAAGCAAGATCTCTGAATGTACCTGCTTCGGGGGCTTGTGCCGGTTGTACTCTTCTCCCCACAGCTTTGCTTCCATCTGAAGTCGGACATCCTCAAAATACACATCCCTGCCCACACTCTCTATGTATTTCTTGGCAACATAGTTATAGGCACCTTTCCAGTTCTGCGTGTGCAAGAAGTTGGACAGTTTTTTCCTGAAAGACAAATTAATTGTCAGTGAAAGGAAAACCATGAATTTTAATCTGTTCTTTCCCATTTTTCTGCCTTCATGGACAGGGCCAGGCACAGAGATCAGCATTTACCCACAGTCATTTGCCAGATATTCTTGCTGAAAGGTGAAACACAGGCAGAGGGCAAGCAAGAAAGAAACATCCCACGTAACTGGCTGTAATGTGCCAAAGTGCCTGTTTACTTTGACTGCAACTACATCTGCTCTGAACTTCCTCCTTTTCTCATTTCCTTTCTCTTCCTGTTTCCCTGCAAACAGGAGCATGAAGGGTTGGTGCCACCCCAGTGCCCCGTTCTAATGTCAACAATTATTTTCTGCAGAACTAACAGGGAGTGGCCTTTCAATCATGAACCGAAAGGAGAAAACCCTCTGCTATGATACGAGCAAACAGCGCCTTCCCAATACCCAGGGTGACTCCCACAAACAGGAAAAAACCTACACTTATCAGGAACTGCAAAGCAGACAGTCTTCTTTCCTAGAGTAGCCTCAGCCCTTTATATGGAACCAAGGGGGAGAGCACTTCTCTCTGCATTAAGGACCTCTACCCTAGGTCCTTAATTCAACAGAGAGGGTAGCAAAAACATGTAGAACTGCTCCGCTGAGGCAGCAGTGATATTGCTGGAGACCCCAGCAATGCCAAGGCAGTCTGAAGGGCGAGGAGTATGAAAAGGAGTATCTAGAGTAAGATGGCTGGCTACTGAGCAGTTCTCACACTCTCTTCAGTAACAAACAGTGGCTTTTCAAGTCTTTCTTGGTGCCATGACAAACTACACTGAGAAGCTAGTAGCAGCACTCAATCTCAACCCTCCTCCTTCCTTCCTCCCTCCCAGGCATTTGGTGCAGAGCTCTTGGTACCAGGAACACTCTAAAGACAAGGCAACTTCAGACTGTCTGTCCTTCTGCAGGGATGGGCTGACAGTCACTGTAACAGAGGCCTTGGAAAGAAGAAACAAGCAAGATAATTTCAGCCAGGATTTGAAACCTTTCTAGTTCTCTGAAGAAACACATTTCTCTGCATAAACAAGCCAGCTCATGTGCTCTAAGGCACATACTCTCTCAAGTTTATTGAGCCACTGTCATGACTCAAGGCTTGCAGAGCTGCACGCTCCAGATGGGAAATATCAATGCACCACCAAGAGTTGTGGAAAATTCAGCAGTAGGAAGCTGACACAGGAGTTCTGCTTTCTTTGAACAAGAGGTTAAGGCAAAGTTGCAAAGATAATATTTGGTTTACAGCATTACACAAGATATGGTGTAAAGGAGAATGTGGTCAATAACAAAAGCAGAAAACAATGTCAGAAGGTTAGGATTTGTTCTCTATCTGGCTTTGCAAGAACAGAGCCACCAGCACGAACTGACACTGAATCAATGCCAACCTGGAGGACTGCAGGGTTACTTTTCCTCCTTTTTGCTCAAGTTCAAAACATCACATTTCTGTCATTCAGGAGTTTGCCTTTGCAGAAGTAAAACCAGACATGAAATGCAACTTCTCTGAACTCCAAGGCTGGAAAGAAGGGGGAGTGGCCTTGAAAACACACACATACATTTTCCAAGAACCATTAATTTCCAGAGCCTGGAAAGGGTGGGGCACTCTTCTAGCATGAACTGATACATAACTAAATGCTGATGCTCACAACCCTATTTGCCAACACTCTCTGAAGAAAGAAGAGTTCCTCCTCTGTCTTCTCCCAGATTCTGCCCTGCTGGAAAGAGTAACTCTTAGTGTCGAAGCTCTGCCTTGCTCCGCACAGGACTGCTCTGGTACATGTGACCCGGAGTAAACTCTGGGAGGATAACACTGAGGGAGGCTGAGCTCAGACTGCCCCATCCAACTACTCTTTTCCCTTTTCTCTGCTTACCTATATGCCTCAAGTTGTCCTTTAGGCTGCACACACCTACAGCCTCGTATGAAATTCAAAGGTATTTTAGCACACTAAGAACACAGAAAGTAGCTGCTTCTGTACTTCGATGAGCATTTCACTTCCAAGAGACGGTGGAAATAGCAGAAATTTATGAATTCTAACTGATAGGCTGATTATACTTGCTGGAGGTGGACATGATTGCACCTTACCCATCCCACTGCAGTTCCAGCACAAGCAATGGCTTGTCTTTCCAAAGCAAGCCCACTGGATGCCTCTGTCACACTTGCCTGTGCTTCCTTTAAGAGAACCTCTGCTGTCCAAACCCCAGCCCTTGTGCTGCAGCTGGAGTCACACAAACAGGAATAAACCCTCCTTTTGGAGAGGCACAGCAAGGAGCTGACAGGGAGCTGCCCTTTACTCAATTTCCACCACATCTAAGCAAAATTCCAGTCACCAAAGAAAATACTACACAGAGACCAGCCAAGATAAAGCCAGCAGATACTCACGTTCTGAAACACTCCCGCATTGCTCCACGGCCAAAAGGCTAGGGGAAAGAAAAGAGAATGAACAAATTCCCAGCACTGCCATTTCTACACAGTTAATTATGAGCCAGTAAGAAACACAACCACATCTTCCCCCTCTATACCCTGCAGAGAGCAGCCCTCAAACAGGCTCTATACAGTATCGATCTCCTCAAAACCCACTGACAGCCTAAGTAGGAACCTGGGGAAAAGATACTGGGGATAAGATACTGACATAAGGCCCCCCTCAGTATCTCACACAGCAGGCATAGTATGTCTTAAAGAAGCTATCTGAATTCTCTCTCTCTTTTGCAGAAGCAGCTCTGCTGTGACCAACTAGAGAAGCTGGCTCTGCAGTCCTCATGCTCTCTGCATTTAGGCTTCTGCATACAATGTGCCAAACAGAGCACCACCTCCCCAATGCCAGACACGTCAGTAGCACAGAGTAAGGTGACTCCAACACACCACTGACCCCATGATTTAACTGGGAAGCGACAGTAGCTTCTACCCTCACATAACAAAGATTCAGTTTTTTCATCCTAAGAGCAGAAATTATTTGGAAGCACACAAAACAGTAGGACTACTGCCAGGCAGGGAGATGAGGCCAGCAGGAAATGGGAGGGAGATCACTGGGAAAGGAACAAATGCCTCAATGTTGCTGATCAGGAAGAACTGACTCCATGTTCTGTTCTACTCTGGGAGAAAAAGCTGTTAGGGCACCAAAACATAATGGATGAGACTATGAAGAGAGCTGAAAAAATTATGTCATCAAGACTGCAAAATTTCTATATGGGGAAGACATCTTGCTGCCACTATTCAGTATCAGAAAGGAAATGACAAGTTTGGCTGCTAATAAACATGAAGGACAGTGTGATCTTACTTGTGAAGCCATCTTGATAAGGACTTCATCTTCGACCCAGTCTCCAGTAACTGCATTGTACCTGCAAAAAGAGGATATTTCTCTTACAAAAACATTGAGATAACCCAAATCTTCCCATGACCAGCACCTAACCTTCCTTATCTCTAGCTGATCCCTAAAATTTCTGCTGCCAGCCCAACTTCTTGTCTTCCCACCACACTCCTGCCCTCCCTACTGACAGTTGTCCTACTGACAACAAATAGATTATGCTAAAGAAGCTAAATTCTTGCAACGCTACAAAATAGAGTTTATTTGCTTTGATGGTAAATCCCCTCTGAGATGTCTAGGCAGTACACTGGGAGCAAAAAGAGCCTCACCAAGTCCTACACGCTGGACAGGGCTTTCCCCCAACCCTGAGCTTGCATGAACCTGGTTCTGGCTGGGGCTCTGCCACAGGGCTGTGGTGGATGCAAGCAGAACACAGCACTAACTGTGAAAAGCAGCATGGCCAAGAACTGCCCAACACTGCACCAAGGCAGGAGCAAGCACCTGCACAACCCTACAGTAATACAAAGAGCGTGACTGTGGTTTCCTCCCACCCCCTTAACTCCAAACACAGTAAGAGCCAAATTGAGAAACAGAACAGTTGAGTCACCAACACGGCTGATTCTAACCTGACTCCCCCAACCTGCACCAAAGTACTTCATGCATGTAAACACCCCAGATACAGAATGTATGAGGGGGTATCAACCCAGTTTGCAACAGAGAAGAGGTGGACGTAGGAATATCAGAGCCATCTCATTTTAATAGGGTGTTTGAGTACCTTAACCCAGTATTATCACTTATTTGTATATGCAAACTATTTCAGGACTGTGTGGCTGACCGGGGACAGATGCAATCCACAGGGAAGAAGTGTGCTGCATGACCATGTCATGCGATGGGAAGGGTGGCCTCCCTGAACACAGACGCTAAGTGGTAATTAACTGGCCTCTAACTCCTACCCCTTCCACCCAGAAACCTGTGTCAGTAGGGTAAATGTTTTGGCAAAGCCTGTGCTAAAGCACTGAGAACAGTATAAGGGCCAAACTCAGTTCCAGCACGTACACCATGCCGAGCTATTCTGGGCTTCTTAAGGGTTTAAATTCCAGCCACATGCAGCAATACTGCATCAATAGCAAAACTGCTATTTTCAGAAAGGCACAGAGTGTTATGTTGCCTTTTTCCCTCTAAACTGTTTAAACTAAGCATGCTGCCTCTTTATATGGATTCATTTTCTTATTAAATTAAGTTTACAGCGTTAATAAATCAACTAGAAAACACTTTTCAGCCTTGCTTCCTGTCTGTATGGTGAAACTCAGAGATACTACTTAGGTGGGAGAAAGAATGTGACACTCGTTTCCAAAAAAGTTTATTTTTTGATGATATGCAGTATTTACACATTCCTGGGAGATCCAGTTAAGACACACACTGGGCATTACTGAAAGTTCTTCAGCCATGTAATTACACATATTCTGCACTACACAAACAGCCCTTGCACAAAGGAGCACATTCAGCTTAACATGAGCATTAAAAGCAGAAAGACCCACAGACCTGTAACGGGTGGCTTGCTCTGTCTCGATGTCCTCCAGATGAAATTCTGCCCAGGGATCAGGCATGTGCTTAGCTTTCTCAATCGCATGCTTCCACGTTTCCTGAAGAAGTCACAGACTGGCAGGTTATTTATAATCAACAGCAGCATTTTCTAAAAAGTACATCAGAATCCCAATGCTACAAAGTTGTACAACTTCCCATGCCCCCAAAGCACCATTCAGAGCAGGGACCAAGCAGCACAGAAGGCCACTCTGATGTCTTACAACTTCAGTTATCATGACATGCAGTTCAGAAATATAAAGCCTCAGGTTTCAGTCCAATAACGTTACTGAGAATGGATCCAGTTTTAGTATATACCAAATATAATTTAAAATCCTCTTGTAATTTGCAGGCATCTCTGACATGCTGCAAACAGTGCTAAGTCACACCTAAGTGCTGTTAATTCATTTTTTCTGCTTTGATTTTTAACTTTTTATAACTAACAGCATATGCTGGCAGTGCAAGCGTTAGAAGTCCATTAGCAACAGAGCAATACAAAGGAAGAAAAGAGTTCTGCAAACCCCAAGGCCCCCCAAATTGTGCTCAGCATAAGAAAGAAGAAAATAGAATGTTGTAAAAACAGATTATTATAACAATTCCAGACAAGTAGCTATTTCAATCTCCATCAAGTCAACAGTAAAAGAAAAAAAGAATCAAAGGAGTTTTCTGGAACATAAGGCATTTTTTTTGCCAGCTAATTTGGATGCTTTTCTCTTAACATTCTGATCACCCTCGTTTTACACTGCACTGTTCCAAGAGCACTGGATACGATCCTGTGACATGCCAAAGGCCTTCTGCCAGGTGAGCAGGAGGAAAGGCCACTCTGCACCCCCAGCAGTGAAGAATACTGCGCTCTGGGATTCTGTTACTGCCTCTCCCAGTGAATTTCAAGTATGCAGAGACAGCAAGGTTTAAAATATTGGTCTGGCTTTTTTTTTTTTTTTTTGAATTTAAGTACCAGCCAAAGCTTTTTGAAAATACAATATAAATTGTTGTCAGCAATGACAAAGGAAGTTTTTGAAGCATCTCAACTTTTAAATCATTCATATTAATTTTTATTTCAGCAGTGAATCTGCATACCTTGCAAACAATTTAAGAGCCCCCCTTCTGACAATGAAGCCACAAAACGAACACAAATAAAACAAGTTTTAAAGACATGCTGAGAAAGATTTCCTACAGGCTTCATAACAAAATGAAGTTCACTCAGATCATGTGATGATACACATTCAACATGGAGCTGGGAACTTCCATACATACACAAAAGAAATAGGGAGACAAAACCAAGTAGAATTGCTTGGTCAATTATCAATGTCATACCATTCTTGAGTAGGGTGCCTCTCCAAAACGTGATCTGCAGCTATGCTAGGTAATTATTGAAATTAATTATTTGTGCTTGATCTTGTGAGGCACTTTGTACAATAACAAACAGAAACTGGGCTTCACAGAAATGGTACTAACAGCACAATTTTTCCTCTGCTGTAGGCACGTGGCTGCCCTACAGACTAAGTACGTGTCCTGCATTCACTCTACTCTTGTCCACAGTAGGAAATACTGTGAAGAAACAGCCCCGGATACGCACTGTAAAAGAAGTAGTATCTCAGGGTAGATTAAAAAAAGATGGTGGTTATTATTTCACTTAACAGGTATCTTTTTCAGTTTTGACTTTATGTTTTTTAATGGGCTGAGGCAAGCAGTTCTCCCAGACAACAAAGTAATTAAAAAAAAAAAAGGCCACAAAAGGAACAAAACATCTATTAGATATGGTGTTCACATTTTCTTTTTAACCTACCCGACTATGGTCAACCACAGAGCCGTGCTTAGAACGATGCTGTGTGTCATTCTAAAGGATGCACGAGAAACATAAAAGTAGGAAAATACATGTGATGAGACAAATGACTGACAGAGTCTCTGTTCTCTTTGTTAATTAAAAAAATCCACTTAAAATCCACTCTTCAATTTATGTTCCTAATTTCGTTCTTAGAACATCTGTGAACAAAGCTGTTGAGGTAGGTTGGCAATTTTTAAAATTGAAAAATATGCATCAAAATGGTCTTGCCTATAAATTAGCTAATTAAACACTGCTGAGTCCTGTTTGAAGGCAGAGAGTTAGTAGTAGTTCTTGTATTCAACTCTGCATTTCATCATTAACAGCCCACACTGCCACGAGCTCTGGGATCTGACAGGCAGACTCTGATCAGACCAAGTTGTGGTGGCTTAAGATGTTCTCAGTCCTGGCCATCTGCTTCACTCTTTGTTGGAAGTCAACACCTCCATCGCTTAAGCAGCAGATGAAGACTTGGCTTGCTCCACATCTCAACCCAACACATTTCATCTATGATAGGAGCTAAAATGCCAAACTAGACATTGTGAAGCCCAAACCATGGGCATGTACACTCTGCAGAACCAGTGTGACAGCTCAGGAAGGAGGAGATAATTGCAATTTCTTAATTCCTTATCAGTTTTATCTCAGGCCACATGACTCAGAACCCCCAGTGCAAACCCCGAGGCAAGTGTTTATCACATGCTAAAATAAATATAGACTAAGTTCCCTATTGGGTCTTAACTCATTTAGCAGAGCATACACTAAAATCTGCCCCCTTGTCTATACTATACTTTGACTCTTCACCTTCCTTAGGAATTTGTACCTTTCCATGGTTCTATTAATTAGCCTTGACAAAAATCTTACTGCAGACAAGACAGTTTCAATTTTAATGTGTTACTTAACATGCTAGCTGATAGAAATAAATTCTCTGGTATCTCTTCAGGAGTAAAGCATGCATTAGGCATAACCAAGATTTTAGAGTATTTATTACATATATGTTAATACTTATAACGAGAAATGTGTTAATTAAATCCCAGTCTAGACACAACCTAAGAGACATGCCAGTTTAGCACAACTGGTGCATGTTTGGAACATTTAACCTACAGAGTGAACATCACTTGCGTTCTTAAGGCTCCACTGCCTGTGGGTTGGTCTCCCTTTGCCTGGCCTGATCTGTGCAAAGGGAGCAGAGTGGAACAGGACACACTGCCAGGGAAGCACCAACTGCACCACTGTCACCTCTCTGCAAAGCTGCGGTTGTTGGTCATTTTGAAAAGGTCAGATACCATTCAAGCATGCTGTCAGGAACTACTGCCAACGTGACACTTCATGCCCAGGCACGACAGTCAATGTGCTGCATGCTAAGGAAGAACTATAACTGAAAAAACTATAATTACTATTTTATCATTTACAATTTTATTTGTCCAAATAAAAATATTACGGATTGTCAACTCTGCTTGGCAAAATCCACAATAAAATGTCTTGTGTCAGGCCCCAGTTTGGCTCACAAGTATCATCTTTCAAATCACCCAATCAATGTATGGCTTTTTTAAATGGTTTTATCAGAATGGCAGTGAATTTTTTGCCTGGATTCTGCTGCCTTTGTAGATGAAGATCTACTGAACTAAAGGGGCAGCTTGCAATTCAATGGCAGTGTCAGGCTATTGGCTTAGTGAAATTAACTGCAGGTCTGGAAAAAACAAATTTTTTTTTTAATTGAAAAGTGTTAGTTACAGGAGATGAAACAGTTAGAGATCTCTCATGCCAACTTATATAAAGCCAAGACCTTACCAAGGCTGGAACCAATACTTACCTTAAAGCTAAACGAGTTTCTGGGAGAAGAGCTTGAACTGTACTGTTCAGTTTTTGCTAAGCTGCTGTAATAATTGTTAACTTTGATGCTGGCAGACTTGTTAGAAACTGGATCATCAGTTATTGGACAGATAAAATAATTGTCTTCATCATCACTGTCAGCATCAAGGTAATTTCCAGAGTTCACTGTAGTTGATCTAGCATTATCAATCCCTTCCATACGAAAAATAAGGTCCTCGTCTGCCATGTTTGCGGGAGATCGGATTAACTCCCGCCGTGATTAAACCAGCCAGAATTCCAATGCTCACACAAAGGGAGGGAAGAAGCTAAATGGGAGAGAAGGAAAAGAAGAGAAAAAAAGGGGTGTTATTAAAAGAACAAATGATGCATGGAACTGATGTCAACACACTGACAGAAAAAATCATTAGTATGTGGCTCTAAGGAAGCAATCCCCACGTACCCACATGTGGTTCTGAACACCTCAGTGCCAGATCTGGGTTTCCAGGCAGCACTCAGTTTTTAAATTGCTGCAGGATTGAGGGAAGAAGATAAACAGGTAGAAAAGAACACTATAAAATCTGAAGGATTGAAAACACCTCCTGCTGCCTACAGCTGACATTTGTTAATGCTCCTATCTCCTCCTCTAAATGTTTTCTTCTCTGAGATCACAACACTGATCTTAGAAACATGACAGTTTCACCTCCAACACCACAGTCAGGTTTTCAAATTTTTCCAGGGGAAGTCTTCTCAAGGATACTGCATACAAATTAAGGAGGTTAGAGAATATTATTGTGCCAAAATAAAAAAACTGTCCCATCACTTCCGAGATTTAAGTTGGCTTTTGGCTCACGTACAGCGAGTGGTCCACTGTGCAAAGCACCCTGCCTGGGCTACCGAGGGCATCTTCAGAAGGACAAAGGACAAAAGACGCCAAGAAAGGAGGCCTGCCATTCTACTGCTGCTGCCCCACTGCACTCACTAGTAGATTACAAAGGTGAGAGGAAGTATGTGTAAGGGGCACGTGTTTTACACTCTGTGAAGGGATTTCAATTTGGACCAGTCTTACACGATCTAAACAATCCTGTTCCAACTCCAAAGACAGCAGATGTGGCAACCTGCTCAACAGCATCAAGTCTCTGAGCTGCATTCACTTTAAGCACAGAGCTTAAAGGAAAAAAATACTCTCCCTGGTTAATAGTTCTCTTCCAGAGAGGTTAGAAATCTTGACTTTGTCATTGGTTACATCATCTTTTTATTAGCTTTCTGGATCCTAAAGAACAGAATAGGTTGGGTTTGGCTTCTCCCAAGTCCTAGCTCCAAAGTAAACTAAGCAAACTGAAAGTAAAAGCAATAGCCCGAGGCAGACAGGCCATGGATCTTTATTACAATCTGACCAATTATTTCTAAGGCCAGAAGGTGACATTCTATATAAATACTCCATTGAGGCATTCTGACACATTAAACAACATCAGACTCAACAATATGTGGAATTCCATACAGGTATCCAAACTGCAGCACTGCACAGGCTCCCATCTTATCACAGCTAATTCACGAGGCAGAACACAGACACTGTACAGCCCATCTGCTGCAACAGGCATGTGTTATACAAAAGGTAGGTGAATCATGGAACTATTTTTTTCCTGGAGATCGGGTTCCACCCCGGAGATCTTGCAACAGGAACATGCCCAGCAGTCAGTTTCCACCCCAGATACAGTTTGTGATGATTCAGCAGAACTCAGAAATAAACTCCTGCGTGCCCAAGCTACAGGGGGTGAGCACTGTGCCTTTCACACGTTACCAGCCATGGAGATGCAAACAGTTTCCATGCTTTTTTTCCCTCTCTGAACTCTTGTCCTTTTCCTGTCAAGCCCACCTGCACAATCAAGTGCCTATGGAGGCTTTCTGCTGTCGAGGAAGGAATGAAGAGCCAGAGTGGAGTAGGTCTGTGATTCATCTAATACCAGCTGCTTGGAGAGCAGAGAGACCTTCACACAATAATCCATCCCCATTCATATGTTTTTCTAATTGCTATGTGAACTACGTATTCTGAAACTCTGTTCTCATTAACTACACTGTTTCAGAGGAATTTCCTGAAGCCCCTAACACTTTTTGCCAAATTTAACAACTTTCTGAAATGACCCAACTGCATCAAAAGCTCTGACCACACTAAAGAGAGCACACAGACTGAAGTGAAATGACCTTTCTGCCACACACATTCATTAATTGTTTCTTCTATACAGAGTACAACAACATACAACTGATTCCCCTATGAGCGTATCCTGCTTGGAGCTTTCCAGGTCACTCCACTGTTTCCTGTTGCATTTTCAGTCAATGCTGAGGTCAATTAGCAAACCTGATCACAGCCAAACTGACAGCAAAGAACAACCCGACTCATTAAAACTTACCAGGAGAATCTAACACCTGGGCAAAGAACCCAAAGGGCACCAAGAC
The DNA here is from genome assembly GCA_020800305.1 of Porphyrio hochstetteri. Lineage (NCBI taxonomy): Eukaryota > Metazoa > Chordata > Aves > Gruiformes > Rallidae > Porphyrio > Porphyrio hochstetteri. Next base: position 16,631,891 of record CM036920.1, read on the forward strand.
AGCACAGCTTCTTCCACACCACAAGTACTGTGGTGAACTAGGGCAGGTCTGCGGAGCAGCATGACTGCCTTGAGGGTCTGACATCCCCTCCATCCACATCTTGGGGATTTACTTCAGAATAACTACTCTGATCTCAGGGAGTGGGTATCACTACCAGCTGTGCTACATTCACATGTGAGGAGTTTAGTTTGCAAGCCCCAAGCCTGTACTTCAACATGCATCAAAGTGCAGTGAGCTGAAATGATCAGGAGACTCATTTCAGAAACGCTTTTCTGATAGAACAAAAAGCCAGTGTGAGCCCAACCAAGGGGAAGGCTGGAAAGGGACAGACCACAAGAACTGGGCTTGATCAAGCAGTGCTTGATTTTACTGTAAAAATAATAAAGCAGATTTACAAGCCACACCATGGCTCTTAAACCACTGTCAGCACTTAAGGGTATTTTCCTTGAAGCAATGAGAAACCACTTGCACATGCACAAGCTTTCAGGCCCACTCAATGGGAATATTTTCTCCTCATTTTAGCTTTGATTATTCACATTGTTCTGCAGCCTGAAAAACAGGAAGGGGTTAGATGAATGCAAAATAATCATTCAAATCTTCACACAGATTTAGCTGAGTTTAAACAAATATTTGCTGGCAAGTCTGCTGCACTGAGTTTTGCTGGCTGTTCAGATGGGTGCTTTGAGTATTGCAGTCAGGTCTGCCTCTTGTTCTTGATTAGAGGGCAGCAGTAGACTACATAAAGCAACATACTTTGATTTGTTTCACATGATATATATCTTTAAATCCTTTTGGTCCTAGAGCCCTGAAAACAGAAATTTGCACTTAATTTATTCTCAGTACTATGCAAGTATCACCCATCCTTCTGACGTCATCTAATGGAAGCATCATCTGTTTTATACTAGCAAAATGAGATGTACCTGGAAGAGGCAGAAGTCTACATAGGTACTCTGAAAACATCTGCACCTACAACAGAGAGGATTAGTTAGCATTTTCAAAATTTGGCCCTTATGCTGGGTGTGCAACAGCACACAACTTAGAGCAGACACTTTTAAGTGTCCCATCAATTGCTTACTTCCACAATAACCTCACCCAACAAGCTACACCAGGGGTTTTCACACAGCTAGCCTAAAAAGCCAACTATAAAACAAGGTTTTCAGCTATGTTTCACTGTTACCCTTCAGCTCTGTACACATTCAACCTTCTTTCTCCAGGAAATCATACCAGATAAGTACACTCCTACAGCAGTATTCACAGCTGCAGACCTTACACTGGTCACCACAGAAACACTGCCTTCACATACAGCAGCTTTCACCAGCAACATTACATTGTTGGTTTCTGCCTTTCTGAGGGAGGCAGCACTCCCACAGCTCACCTACTAACACAGCCAACACCAGCACTCCACCTGCATCAGGCACCTACAGTAAACCACGGCTGAAGGAGGTCTGGACCAACCCATCTGAACCGGCACTGAAGCAGCTCTCAAGCATCCAATCTGCTCTTCTAGCAAAGACCACAGGACAGCTTCTGTCTCTGGAAAAAGGTAGCAGCACATACCTGGAAGAGGAAGGTATCCTCAGCTGCCACTACCATTTTTACTGCAATCATCTTACTAGAGGCTAACAAGCATTTGAGAACATTAACCTCTACTGCTTGTCAATACACACAAACAACAGATGTAAAGTGACACTTCAAGTATGGGACTAACTCCAGGATATGCTGTAGCAGCAGACTAGCCTCATCACCCACAGCTGCTGCCCTGCACTTAGTTCTAGCCCTGCAGTCCCACCAGGTCTGAACAGCAGCCGCAGCAACAGAAATGCAGGTTGTTAGGCAGCAGTGATTGCAAACATGCAGAGTTTCTGAGACCTGCTGGGTAAATGGAACATCACACACAAATCAGTTTGCCTTCAAAGCTAAAGGTGTTTATAAAGCTATCCCAGTTTTCTATTTTTAAAGGACCTGCAGTGGTTACTTTGGAAGTGTCTTTACCAAAAAACATCCTGACATAACATGCTCTTTAGAACAAAATTCAATAACCAAACTTTAAACTACACAAACACTGCTCCACACCTCAAAGTTTATCGGACCAAAAGCCTTATTAAAATGCCTAAGCTTCTTCTCAAGACTTACATTCTGAGCTTTTACATTATGGCATAAAGCCACACTATCCAGGAATCCCTGTTACTACTGCTGCTATGTTTGGATCATTTAGGCTTTAATATCCATTACAGAAGCTTTCTCGGGGTAAGCAGTCAGCAACGCAATCCTGCATTATCACACACAACCTGCTATTGAAAATATTACCCCCTCCAATCCATTTCAAAAACGTATTACATTTTTTTAGATCAACCTTGTACTAAATGATGCAAAATTAAGATAATTTAAGATACAGTCAGTTATTAAATCTCCTCAAGTCTCTTAAGTTTGGGTTTTTCCAATGCCTGCCTTTCTATCCAATAGCCATACCACCAGGAGGGGCAGGTGAGTTGCAAGGACAATCCACTGGCCATATGCCCTGGCGAGCTCAGGGCATATGCAAACACAGATAAGAGAAAAATTCACATCACAGTGCTGGTAAAACACGTCTCACCTCTTACAGGGTGCTTGCTGCTACAAAACACCTCTGGGTTTGGTGAGATCCTTGAGCAAGACCCCACAGCTGCTTCAGCTTTGAAACGAGCCTTAATTCATCCCAAAGAGCTGAGCAATAGGAATGCTTTCATCAGCAAAACAAGGGACAACTAGAGCGTCTCCAGCTGTTTCTCAGGGGCTGCGTCAGCTCAGACACAGCCCTCTGCACCACTTGAGCTCAGGACAGGGGAACTGGAACTGCCCTAGAGCAGAGGAAGTCCCACTGTGCCTTGTAAAGAAGCATTAAGGCAAGAGTGATTCCCCTCTCCCTAATAAACAGTAAATCCCTTTTGGTTTCATAACACACCAGATAAAGACTAGGAACAACAGGTTTCTTCTTCTCAGAAGGAAGTAACTTTTTTCACATTAACATTCTTTTAAAATACAGGTTTGAAATTTAGCCTAACCAACTATGCAGGCTGTGCACCTTACAAGGTATTGCTATCATCTTTATGAACTGACACAAGGCTGCCTAATACAGTCCAGAACAGCCACACTGCTATGTTAACATCCTACAACACGTTACAGAACTACTGTGCTTTCCAAATACCCAACTGACCCTTGTGAAGCAAACATCTCATCTGCACCGCACACTGTAAAGAAAACAGGTTCAGTGAGTCAAGTTAAGAGCTCTGATAAAAAACAAGATTTAAAAAAAACCAACCAGAAACGCCTCAGATCCTGGCTACTTCTGCCCAACCACGTCTTACCAGCAGAGATCTTCTAATGAGAAGCCTTTACTTCAGGTCCTTTCCAGCGTGTCACTACCGCAAACACCACAGCAGAAATCACATCCAGCTTGTCTGCAAGCACAGCTGGGATAACGCATCGCCTCAGCTAGAGAGTCATAGAAGACAGCAATGCAAAATTGATGAAGCGAAAGGGAGTTTGTCTGCACCAGTTCACAGTATGAAGCATGTGAGATTCAAAGCCCCGTACAAGGAAACACACTGTGGTTTCAAACACGTAAATGGCTTTCAGAGTTGCAAGCAGTAAAGCACCGAGACAACCCCTTCAAGTCACGTCCACCCTTCTGCCAAACACACAAACAAATACTGTGTTAGGAGCAGCTAAACCAGGACAGTATATATATAGAGAAAGGGAACTTTAATATTAAGCTTTAGAGTATTCTTCCATTGTCATTAATACCTTTAAATAACTTGCTTTAAATACGCTGAACGCCTGAGTTTCTGTAAGCATTTGCTCAGTATTCCACGTTGTTAGCCAGCCCTATGCTTTATGTGTACTGAGGCATTTGAAAGATGATCCAAATACAGACGGCCCCAAAGGCTATTGCAGCCTGTCATGATATACACAGCCAGTCACCCACAGGCGGGCAGCTTCTAGCCCCCCACCCGCTCTGCACACACCAGCACCGTTCTCTTGGGCTGTTCTACAGTTACAAACAGGATCTGGGGACTTTTAAAACAGGGCGTGCCCTACGATTAATTGCACTGCCCTGCAAACATACATGGATTAAACTGTTATCTCCAGGCACAAGCGCAGGAGTGTTGCCTAATATAAAAATAGCAGGACAGCACTTTGAGGTCACCGCAGGAGCTCACGGCTTGGCTGCTGGCCTCAGAAAGGCTCTAGTCGTCAAGTTGTTCACCATTTGCTGTAATCGACTCCCCTCTTACCCACTCTGCCCTCCGCACTTCACCCAGCGAGCAGCCTGCCGACCTTCCACCAGTGTCGGTCCCCGCACCGCGAAGGTACCTACCGGGTTAGTGCAGCCCAGGCCTCGTCCCAGCCTGTGCAGGACAATCCCGCTGCAGCCACCACCGCCTCCGCCCGTCCCCGGCAGGCAGGCGCGCAGCCGCCCTGCTGAGGGGAGGCGGGAAAAGGGCCGCCCCTCACCTCCCGCGCAGCCGCCGCCTTCCCGCCCACCGCGCTGCCGGGCGGCGCCTCACGCTCAGGCGGGCGGGGCGAGAGCTGCTCGCAACCTGCCAGGTGCTTGATTCCTGTGAGAAAAACGTTAAAAACCCAAAAAATATCGAGAAGAAACCCCCCGATTAGCACTGTCAGGTGTTTGTCGTCTCCCGAGGGCTGTTGGCAGGTTCGGCGCCTGGGGTTTATTTCTACATCCCTTGCGTCCGAGCCGAAAGGCGAGTTTCCCTGGACAGGAGCTCCCTCAGGGAGGGCCACGGGCCCCAGCCCGAGGGAAGGCCAGGAGCAAACATAAAGCACCAGCCGTGGGGCCTGCGGGGACTCCCTGTCCTTCAGGTTGGTCTTGGCATTTAAATTAAATTGCACAATACTCCATTTCCCCACGAGAAGGGGCACGAACCAGAATTCAAGATCCAAAGGCTTCAGATTTCCTCAAAGCACCCATGTTTGCTTTCTTTCTAAAACACTGGCTGGCTGGGTTGAAAATACACATTTAAGCTTTTCCTCAAACTAGAATTTATAGAGAACTTAAACAATACTCCTAATCCTTTAATGGGCTGTATGCAAATTAGTGTAAATAGATTCTGGCTTAACTGTATTACTTGGCAACCTGCAAAGAATCTGCCCTTTTTACTATCACTGAATCTCTTCTTCACGCAAATAATCCTCATCAGTGCAATTTACCACGAGTAGGGGTTACAAAACCAAGAATGGAAGATATGAGTATATCCTTTGTGACAGATGGACGGTCTCTTGTGGCATCACAGACAGAACACACAATTCCTGTGCTCTGCAGAGAGGGAGGCAACATGGAACTGCTGCAGCAATGCTAGTGGATAATCTTCAGGAGGAAGATTACTAATATTTCATTAAAAACACTCAGAGCAGATGCTCTGGCTCTCTGCCAGGAACAGCAGCCTGCCACCACCATTACTTATGTAAATTAAATTGCGTCTTAGCTTGGAGAACAGAGGGAGCAGCATGTGTGCGTGCAGGAACACCGCCTGGGATTTGAGGGTGAAACCTGTAATTTTGGCAGCAATTTCCAGCACTGCACTGAGGATGCAGCCCTTGCTTGAGAACATAAAGTGGAGACTTGATGGAGCCCCTGTTTAATGCTGTTTCCTACGCGCATTTCTGGATAGCCTCAAATTCCTGCAGAGTTTAAGCTCAAATTAAAGAGCTTTACAACATTTGTGAATTGTGCAGAAAAAAAACCCCCAAAACCAACAACAGAGATCCTATTCATCTCCAAGCTATAAAGCACTGCTGTATTAATAGCTATCAAAAGCTAAGTGCTTTTACTCTATCAGCACCTGAGCACCCTGGGGAGAGCAGCACCCGGCAGGGCTGCTGTCGCGGTGCCTCAAAGCAGGGCCTGGGAAGAGGGCAGACTTGTCAAATTAATTCTGAAGGCCTGGTGAAAGCCAGATGCCCAGTTCCCACTGCATGAAAATGGGTTGATAATAGGTTTAAAAAAACCCCAAACTTTAAAAATCACCACCTGCTATCATAGGCTACTGATAACAGTGAAATGCTGGTGTGACATGTGAGCACAACTAACAAGTCACAAGAGTAACTGGCTTTAAACTCATAAATACACAGCACTGTCTTGGACTAAAAGGGGCATATGGCTGTGTTATGCTATATAACCTCACAGAGAGGGTTTTGCCGTATCAGCATAGTTAAGTTACATCATCTCAAGCTACACATTTCTCAGGCTCTAGCACCGTGATGCAAGGGTGTACTTATTTTCAGGCTTAAGTCTGGGGCTTCTCTCTTCTTCAACGTTTTCTTAAAAGATATGGGATGATAAAGTTTTTGATGAAATACTAAAGGTGTGCATTGAAATTAGATATTAGGGCAGACATGCTGCATCTTCTAGTTTTAGTTTTCTGTTTAGATGTCACCTATTATATCACTTACACTTGAGGAGTTTGATTCACAGTTTTTGTTTGAAAATATTAGACAAAGAATGGCAACCTAGGAAATAAATGACCTGCAGGTCTAGTACATTTTTTTTTCCCAAGAGCACTGAAATTGAAATGTTTCAGTATGCTCGTGTTAAATGAGGCTGTTTCAGAATCGCTCTTCTAGTGAACTGCAGGTTTTGAAAAAGAATGCATGCTCCAGACAATACTAATTTCCAGAGCTGTTTGTTCTGGTCACATCTAGAAATCCAGATGAAAAATTTTAAGTCAATTAGTTCTCTGACAGGTTGTGCCTACATACTCCTATGACAGTCCCTTCTTACAAGATAAACTCAGTTGGTCATAAACCTCACTTCAGCCATATAGTAGGTGCATATACATAAAATTTCCTGTAGCACCAGTGCATGGCTTGCTATGGGAAGAGCAATGGTAGGCATCATTTCTCTGTGGTGTGGTTCTAGTTGCATTTAGTCCTCATGTTTTTAGCTCTGTCTACAAAGTAATTATACATATTCCCCCTGCAGGCCTCCCAGAGTAAGAGATTTCATCTTTTTACTCACCAGTGACAGCCAGAATCTGGTTGCCAAACCCAGTTCCCTCATCGAGATGGACAGAAGCCCCAGCTTACACCATTGCCCAGCTCAGCAGCAGGTAAGCACGGCAGGACGCGAGCTGGTCTGACAGAGCCGTGTCTGGGCAGCCCTGGCCACCAGCTGCGCTTTGTACCAGACTCCACAGCTCCATGTTGGGCAGCACCCAGATAAGGGCAGCCAGGGGCCTCCCCTTTCGGGTGGGAATGGCTCAGCTGAAGATACACAGTGATGCCAAGTCAGCAGCCGGCTGGGAAGGTCACCACCCCCGCGGGGCCACCAGCGAAGGGCTGCTCTCGCACCTGCGTGGCCAGGACAGGGACATCCCTCAGGCGGCAGACCTGCACAGAGCCCTGGACAAGCTGCTGTGGGGGACAGGCAGCTCCTTGCCTGGCAGGTCGCCGCCAGGGCGCCCCGGGGAGGAGGGGACGATGCCCGGGGGCTGGCAGGGTCCCGGGGTCGGCCGCGCTTCGGCCTGCGCAGGCGGCGGCCGCGGCTCGGGGGTAGCGCGGGAGGCGCTCAGGCCACGTGTGCAGCCCGCGCCAGGCGCGCGACTGCGGCGCCACCTACCGGGCGCGCGCCGCGCGCCCCGGCGCCTCAGGAGAGGGACGGGCTCCGGAGGCGCCTTCGGCAGCCCCGACCGCGGAGCCCTCCCCCGGAGACGGAAGAGATCGCGCCCGTTGCAGCGGTTACGTTTCCCGGGGTGGAAGAGCGCCGGCCAGGCGCGTACCGCAGGGCGCTGCGGTAGCGGAGACACAGGTGGGCGGCACGTGCAGGTGGGTGGGGAGAGCAGCGGCGCCGCCCCCCTGAAAGAGGCCTGGCGGGCGCCTGAGCATCCAGGCGGTAGCGTGGCCGAGTGGTCTAAGGCGCTGGATTTAGGCTCCAGTCATTTCGATGGCGTGGGTTCGAATCCCACCGCTGCCAAGCTGTTTTGTCCCCGCCGTGGCGGTAGCTCCTTTTCGCTACCCGACCAGCGAGGCCGCGGGGGCTGCGAGCGGAGGAGTGGAGATTGGCTCCGTGACCGTACGGGCCGGCCGGGCACGGCACCCCGCGGCCACTCGAGGAGGAGGAAGGCGATGGGGTTTACCAGTCGTTCTTGTTAAAATGGGATTACAGGAGGTTGCGGTATATTTTGAGAGGAAAGCAGCTTCACCTCCCTCTGTGACTTCTGGATTAAAAATAAAAAGAGAAACACTAATTGTGGCAACCAGCCTTCCCTCCTGGTGCCTTACTGCACTCTCACCCCCAGATCCTACGGCAGGCCTTTACTGCCTGCCCTGAGGCAATTTCGGTGGGGTCAAAGCCTCTCAAATGCAACGGAGTTTACCTTCCCTCCACCTTTGATTCTTCCAGATCTCACTCAGCCCCAGACCCATCTCCTTTCCCAAGCTTGCTCTTTCTGCTCAAGTGCTGCTCTCGATTGTTCCCTCCCCGTGTTACAGGCTGGAAAAGGTACAAGGGGAGCGAGGTTTCTGTGATAAATCCCTACTTAGAGCAACTGATGGGAAGGAGTGGGGCCTTGCAGATCCCCTGGGGTTTAGGCCCTTTTAAGCTCAGCAGTAAATCAAAAAGCACCTTGTTCACCATCTACTGCAGGGATTTGCTCAGTATAAGTGGTATACTTTAGGATTTAAGTGCAAAAATGCAGTTGCACCTAAAGTTCAGCCATAACCTTGTTACTTGCCCTGAATAACTAGCGGAGCGGAGGGGAGTAGTATGAGGATTAGTGCAACTATCTGCCCATAGCAGCAGATTCCTCTACTGTGACATACATATACTTAACTAATGTAACTTAGTTAGTAACTTCCAATTTAACTAAAACCAGTTTTGACTCATGAAAAATCCTACCTGCATGTATTGCGTAGGCCTGTGAACTGCCACAGGGTGCTGTCACAGATGGCTCTGCGCCCCAGAGGTAGGGAGGGGAGTGGCTCTCAAACAGCATGCACAGGGGCAGGGGACTGACTGCAGCCAAGTTTCAAGTACACTTTTATTTTCCCTCATATGTAGTGATACAGCTAATTCACAAAAGAAATTCACACAGTGTGAACTCTTGCTGTACAGCTGGTATGTGTTATTTACAGTAATCTGTTCTGCCTGCCCCCTTGCTTGTTCCTTGGTTCCCCAAGGCAGTGAGCCACAGCAGCAGCTGTGGTTAATCTTTCTCCTCATTTTAGCCATTTTCTTCACCGGTGATGCTCTGCAGTCTGGCTGTAGCTCTTGTTCTTTCTGCAGGTTCTCATTTACTTGAGCAAAGTAAATGGAAAGTTGTTTTGGTGTGAAATCAATGCAGCAATCTTGACTCCAGCAGGTTTCAGTAATTTAGCCATAATAGTTTACTTTTATTTTCTCAAGTACAGCTACGGAAATGTTGCAATTTTGTTTTAAAATCTAAAAATAACTGTTTATTGCACTGGGGCCAATAACTATTGAGGAGATAAGAATGATCCAGGTCACAGTACTGTGACTGGGTGCCTGCATTTCCTGCAAGTCAGTGTTGTGTTTCTTTAAAAAAATGCAAAACTGAAAGTCCATCAAATCTTAAAGAAAGAAAGATCAAACTTAAACTAACAGTTAAAGAAAGGAAGACTTTGAAGAAGCTGTGATGATTCTGAGCTTCTGGCCTTGTTTTAATGTAATGGTCCACGGAATCAGCAAATGCAAACTTCTCTGGGCTGTAGCCTAGCTGGCTCCGTGCCTTGTCTATTCGAAACGTGTGAGTTATAGAAATGTTCTGTACCTATGGGGTGAAAGAGTCAACATACAAAGGTATGAATACCAAGGAAATTGGAACAAAACCTGTAAACAGTAGCAAAAACACAGTTACAAGAAATGCAAAATAATTAACTCCCCCCCCCCCCCCCATTATATCAATGTCCTACTGACATGTCACATTATTTTTCAAATTGTTCACTCAAAATGAGAATCTTGAAAACCCAAAGAGGATGTAACAGCTGCAAAGCAGAATCCTCTAGTCTTGAAAACATCCACAAAAAATATTCTGCACTCTTGTGCCTGAGGAGGCAAATAGAAGCCATCTCTTAAGTGCCTAAGCATCTTCAGAAATGAGGGCCCACCTGACCAACCAAAGCCGTACAGGATACTGGGCCTTGTAAGGAAGGAGCTGAAGCAGCCTCTCCCATACTGCAAGCTGAAGCTCGAGAAGATAAGAATCTTATCAAAGATTATGGTAACAAGCATCATAGATTGCATACAATGTACCTGATGCATACATTTACCCTGCAAACTGGAGGCTGAAGTACTACTTGGTGGATTTTACTTTCAGCTGACTTAATCTTAAATTGTACCTCGGTATTAACATAAGTGGATGGATCCTGTGAGAGTTAAGGGTAGTTTACAGACAGAGACTTTACCTCATTTCTGGTCAGCAGTGGGGACAGTTCAACAAACGGTTTCAGCATCAGATGGAGATACTCCATTATCATGGCTGCACAACAGAAGATTTGTACTTGAGGTGAGAATAGTACATTGCTATGATGGTATGATTTTGGCATGGCTCACACTGTGTGTGATATCGAGGGATAACCACATGCCTAAGAGCTCAGGGAACCATTACAAATGTCAACAGGAGTACTTGCTCATGAGGGGTTGCATTTAATCTTAGTAGTTCAGCAGCCTGTATTAGGCCACTTGTGTGATAAGGGTTTCAAGGGTTGGTGACAGATTAGGGAAGAGATCATGAGACTTCATTAAAAATGTGGAAACAAAATACTCAAAATATGTAAGTTCTATACCCACATGGCAAAGCAGATACTCTTCAGCCTATTCCATGAAGTCACAGATTTTTATATATAATTTTTTATATTTATATATTATACTAATTTCACAAAATTACATATCTGTTAAGTACTGCATAAAACCTGGTTCTGTGGGACTTAAATAACAGATCATTCTGATTTCAGTGCACTGCATGGAGCTGAACTTTACTCTGAGTGCTGCACGCTAAATGAGCCCACAGCATATTATTCTCATACAGGACAATGAAAAATGTGGGCAAATGAAAAAAACCCATATTATTCTGCAATTAGGACTGAGGGCAGTGTGTACAGGAAAGAGGAATGCTGATAAAATATTTTTACCTGATGCATAAACTAAGGAAGTAGGAATACGTATCCATGGCTTACTGCAACCTAATCTTTCAAACTGAAAGAGATTTTAAAAACAGTGAAAAAAACCAGAAGCCTCAAGCAAGTTTTCAAGTTCCAACACAGAAGAAATTTGTGCATTTCAATACAGAAGTATTTACTGATAAAACAGAAAAGAAATCATCATTGCTGTTACTATTTGAGTTTTCATGCCACTATGAAATTTTCAAGTGGCAGTCTTAAGGAAGTTTATAATATCTAAATGTCATGGTGTGCTGAGACCTAATTTAACACTGTGACATATTTATGGTGTTGAGTCCATCGTTAACAATAAAGCAATCTTTTGAAAAGAATGTATATTACAGTTTAATAATTAGGATTTCTATGTTTGTCCACTCAAAATAGCCACCCTTAACAGATGCATATCCCAGAAACGAAGATAAAGACAACTCAGAAGGGGATACTGGTTTGAATGGCCCTTTGGGCTCAGAGAAGACAGTTGCTTTACTGTAGTAATTTAGGTAGGCTTTGTTACAGGGCTAATCACACTGAACTCCAGGCAGGAACGAAAACCCAGTTCAGAACGGAACTCTTACACCCAAAGCAAACAGACCAAGTGTACCATGTGCACAAGAGCTGGAGTCGTATACAAAGAAATCAATGTATTTGCAGATAAAGGATATATTGTACGTACAAGTGGAGTTAACCATTCAAAGAGGTTGAATTTTTCACCATCATTAATGAAATACACCTGGCCACTCTGTTCAAGAGGAAGAGAAGAGACACGTTAGTAAAAGTAATGCTGTATATGTATTGACTTTTTTCTTTCTCTCATGCCTTATCACTAGATTAAAAATAAACCAGCAGTATAAAATATGCATGGATGGACACACAAGCCAACAAGCTATCTCCATGTGTTTCAATCAGTCGCACTAATGTGTGCAATGAGGTTGGTGGACAAATGGTTTATGTGCTTAACATGCCCCACTATAAATTATTTATTGCAAATGTATCTATACAGAACAGCTGTACTGACACAAGTTACCTCTTTACCTTTTGCTTTTAGGATTTTAGAAAAGGTAGTTACATCTGCTTTGAAAATCTTTGTAACACACTTTAAGGATAGCGCATGAGTTAAGTAAAAAACTCTGCTTACGAGGACAAAAACAGTTGCAAATTATTTGAAATTAATGAAGCTAAATGAAAGGTGCTTTTATTGGCACATGGTGTGGAAAGAACTGGATATCTGAGTTCAGAACATTAGTCTGGATCTATATACAAGCGATAAATCTGCCTGAACTTCTCTCCTGGTTTCAGCTCTGGTAAAGTTTGGTATAGTGCTGTGGTTTGGGTTTTGGATGAGAATACTGTTGGTAACACGCTGAGGTTTTGGTTGTTGCTGGGTAGCTGTAGTGCTCACACTAAGCCAAGGACCTTTCAGCTTCCCACACCCTGCCAGGTGCAGAAGCAGCATAGCCAGGAGAGTACAGCCAGGCTGCCCAAAGGGATATTCCCTACTGGAGAATGGCACACTCCAGATATTGCTGGGAGGTGGGAGTATTGCTGCAAAACAGACTGGGCATTGGGTTCTTTTTTCCTTCTGCATGTGGTGAGCAATTGCATCTGTGCATGACTTGTAGTATTGTTACTGTTACTTCCTTTGTTATCCTTTTAAACTGTCATCTCAACTCACATTTTCCATTCTCCTGGTGCTTATCAGCTGGGGTTATCAGTGCTTACTCATCAGCTGGACAACTTCCAGTTTCACTTCTGACATAGCAAACGTTCTTTTGCAAATATTATATTACAAAAAATGGAAAGATGGAGATGTTCTTACAGAACTGAATATTCCAAGTCCTAACATGCTGCACAGCCCGTGCTGCCAGGTCTCCCACTGTTCACAGCACATGTGTCAACTAAAACCACAGACAGCAAACTAAGCTACAGGACCCCACACAACCGTTAACTACTGCGACTACAGGAGTTACTCTAGCACAGGATACAGTGGCAGGATCTGCTTTCAAATGAAAACTGTGGTGCTTTCATCATTGCTTACTTACAGCTATGTAGTTCTTCTCAGGGGTGAGAGCCTCAGCAGCTAGAATTTGAGCTTGTACAAGATTCTCTGCGTGCACCCAGTTCATTGTCGCAGAAGGATCCCCAAACTTGAAGCTCAGTAGCCCCCTCTCAATATTCTTCTGTAGACATAAAGAAACGTGAAACCGAAGCGAAAGGGGTTTTAAAATGAGGCACAATGCACTGTCTTGCCCAGCTCAATGTAGATCGTCTTTTTATAACATAATTAATTCATTAAAAAGAATTGAGAGAAATACAGAAAGCTTTAAAATTACCGTGCATGAGGAAGGAGTGATGAACGTATTGGACATGATATATCCTGAATTTACAAACAATACAAGTCTGTTCTAAGGATAAGTAAAAGGTACAGAACATAAATTGTATGGAAAGGTAAGATACAGTTCTGAATGGCCAAAAATATTCCCAAAATTGGAGCAAATTTACAAACAGCTTTGGCTGGGAAGAAGTGGAAGGTAGTGCTAGGTGTCAAATTTTTCATTTAACTGGTACATTTTAGCAACTGCAAAATGTAACAGATACATAATGCCTTAAAACGGGCTCATAATAAATAAGCTTAAAATCTTAAATAGACAAAAATTTTTTCAGAGGTTAAACATCTCAGGTTTAACTGAAATGACATTTGCCATTCTTAAAAATGATTTTACTTAGAAGATGCTGAGGTCTATTTTGTCTGACTTCAGTATAATTCCCCAATTCATCCACAAAACAAACACACTTATTCTGTAGCTAGCTTGACTCTGTTCTTTCCTCAAGGCTGTGTGTAACTTTATGGTGCACTGCTGCTTTTAAAATACATATAATTCTACAAGGATCATATTCTAAACACTGTTCTAGTCCCACAATCTAAAAGACAGCAAGTGAAAAAGAGTAAAACATGAGCACCTCAGCTACCTGCCCTTTAGTCACCTATTGTACCAGAAGGTGCTTCTGACTTAACTTCTTTCCTTGGGAGGGAAAACTGTTAATAGTTGAGCCTGGAAATAAGAGATTTTGCTGCATCTCTTTTCATTAATATTTTAAACCATTTGGTGCACATGGCGTGGAAACAGGCATTTGAAATATCAGAGATTGGCCTGGGTCTTATATTCAGCATTAAGTTACAATGCTGGACTTACATGTGTTTGTATTTTTTTAAAAAAGGGCTTTTTTGCATGTACCATACATTCTTCACAGATATAGTGCCTCCTGACAAAAGTTAGGACATCCTCAACAGGCAACTGAATTGTTAAAAGTGCTGCTCAATAAGAAGCTCAATCACTTTGTAACACAAGTGCTGTTGTATTGCATAGCAAATCCCGCTGAGTAAGAAAATCAAAATACATACTGCTAGCCTTGGCAAGTGTCTTTGCTCCTCTGGTCCATAGATTCCTGGTGGGCGAAGGACACACGTATAGAGTATTCCACCTCCTGCAAGAATTGACAAGACCATCCTTAACCAACTTTCACATGACTATGGTATATCTTTCTTTGTATGAACCAAAGACTGTGGTAGCAGAACTTACTCTGAAATAAATTACTTCACCAGCTTAAAAATGTGAAATTAGCTGGATATTAAGTTGGCAGAATCAGAACATGCAAAAATAGCAAGACAAGATTCAGAGAAGTCCTGCCAGCGTAGTCAGATTCCTAGAAATCACCAGATATTGCAAACCCTGTTCCTAACCAGTCCTTTGTCTCTGTGCCAGAGCAGGGGGTGAGTGTGCCAAATGTGGTGAGGAGTTCGCTGAAGTGAGCAAGAATTGGTAGGAAGGTGGAATGAAACCAACTGATGTCACACATCACCAGCAGTGCAAGCCAGAGCTGTAGGCAGCAGGCACACCTAGTTCCCACTAGAGCCAGAACTGATGTAGAAGCTCTTGATAACTTCAGTGGGGCCAAGGAAGGACCATCATAAATATCCAATCACTTCCCCAGTATGGTTTGGTTTGTCATCTGCTAATAGCTTTTCTTAATAGAGCTCAGCCACGTGGAAAACACTCAGTCCTGCTGTGGCACAGGATCAAAACAGGGTGTTTGGGATAGTGACTGGTTCTAATTTCACTGACAAATGCAGACCTGCATATTGTTCCTAAAATTAAGAGGTCTTTGATGTGAAAAGCTGCTGACTAAAGAGGAAATAAGGCAAAAAAAATCTTTATTTCTTAAACAAAATCATTCTATAGGGATGGAATGGCCATCAGTGCCTTTATCTCTCTTTATAGCTCTGCAAGTATCAAGTGAAGAGAGTCTTTTCTGCAAGTTGGCTGCAGCTAAATTTAGCTGGGTGTCACTTGGTCACACAGAGTCGTGTTGCACTTTACATTAATTTGTTTTGCACTGGCAGTTATAGTATCTCACAAGTGAGCTTAGGTGTTCAGATGTGTACCTGGCTTCCTCAGCATGGAAAACTTTGGGAAGCACTAATAAATAATTCCAGGCTCTAGTATCAGGTGACTTCTTCAGATTTTAATATATAACTGGGGTGGTGGTGGTGTGTAACAATTTAATCAGCATTCATGTTTTACTTATGGTGCATAATATGGTGACATTAAACACTTGTTTTTGTTTAATTTATAGTTGTCTTCATCTTTTCAGTTAACATAGTGAACTACCATCCTAACACCTTTTATTGACACTGCGGAAACAAAAACAATTACAAATATTTTAAAGTTAAAATATTTTCATTTGTCAGAGAGGCCAATAACTTGAGTTCCTTATTGCTGGACAGTCTGGTCCACTGAAGGACTGATAGAGGACACAGGATGTTAGTGAGGAACAAGAAGAGGAAGAGTAAATTCCACTACAAATTCATGCTAAGACAAAAGTACCTGCTAGTGGACTTCCATTAGCTGCTAATACCATTTGTTCTGCAATTGATTTGGTTCTGGAATAATGATCAACATGCTACAGAGAAAAAGCAAACACATTTTTATGTCTTCTTGAAATGACAGAGCAGAGGGGCATCTCTTCTCTGCTCATTTTTACTTGGCAGATCACAACAAATACCTCAAAATACAGAAGCTGTGGGGGTATTAGTTTGGGATAAAACACATGCATATTGTAAGGTAAGCAAGCTTTTTTGTTCATGCAAATCCAGTTAATTAATTTCAGCTCATTTGAGAAGCAATAAATATATGTATGCTTTGAATGCTGCCAAGAATGTAACTGATCACTACTTTGTAATATGGATTTCTTTTCCAGGTAATGGAAAAGTCAAAAGCCAAGTTGTGAAGACATTACGATTGGTGGGAATGATCCTGTTTATTTTCTTGCAGCACTGTCCCAGAGAAAACATCATTGGATATATTATTCAAAATATTACTGGTTATTTTCTCTATCCATCTCTAATTTTTGAAATTCTGTAAGGTACTTGATGGAGAAAGGAGAGACACAAAAGCCCACTGTGTATGCAAAGCACCCAGAAGGGCTTTCTCCTTTTTAATTAAATGCAATTAAAAAATAAAAATAGGCTGCTTTACCATATCAGCTCTGCATTGAATATATGGCATCTACAATAAGGGAGTAACCAACAAGTCATATAAATAATGGGTAAGGGGGCACCCAGCCATAGAACACAATCCCTGTGTCCAGGTGGAATTTCAGTAATGTTAATAGGACACTGTATGAGTTATTTGCCAAAATCAAGACCCTGGTGGGAAACAAACATACACAGCAATGTACCTAAACCCAATGTGTTGAGGTTGTGAATGGCATCTATAAAGAGTGTAAAGAGTTTTCTTCTTTCTTAGCAAAAAAGGGTCATGAAAACTCCAGGCTTTTTCAGAAGCAAGAAGGTAAAGAAAGAAGAAAAACATAAAAATATAATACATCCAAAATACCTTTTCTATAGGAAAATATGGCACTGTTTCCTCATCACCATCTTCAATAGGGAGCCCTCCAAACACCACATTTACTGTACTGGTGTATATCAGTCTCGTGATGTTCCTTTGTTTGCAGGCTGCAGCGATGTATAAAGTGAATTAATTTAGTGGAAAATGAAAGATTATGGTAAAATTCTGGACGAGCTTTTCCTGAGAAACCATCAAAACTTAAAAGAGCTGGCTAATCCTTCAGTTCTGTGATAGGGCAATTTGAAACACACAGTGGTCTTGAAGGGAAGAGATCTGCTTAGAGCCAAGTGCTTTGTCACCTGGCATATCCTCACTGGGATGCTGTAAGCTCACCCCATGCCTCTGCTGGCTCTCATACAAACCTCACAGAACTGAGCATGAAAAGCCCCAGTGACACGTTTCCTCATCTTCTGCCAAAAATGTAAAGTATTTGGCAAAAAAAATGTGCCAAAAAGGCCAACTGGCTTTTTCTAAGTGGCATAATATGTTGGTATGCTGTGCTAATACCTGCTGGCAAGGTGAGATACCTACCATCAATGATGAATCTTGTTCCATGAATGTTGACAGTTTCAATTTCTTCTCTATGCAACTAGGAAAATAAAGAAATTGTCCATTTTTGAATAAGAATACATTTAGAATACCTAGGGAGCTGTTATAAATGTCCCCAAATAAAGATAATGAGTTTAGATTATAAAAAAAAGCTTGTTTAGACTACTGGTTTTGGACTTACAAGAAGTCAGTTCATCATTTTTAAACTATGCCTGTATTTTTCTTGTATTTTTACAGACCAGCCTGCTTGAAGCAAAGAGAACTGCAGTGCCTCTGAACATACACTTCTGGTTATTGGAAGTAATGTGTTAAATACCCATGTTTCAGTAGCACTTCAGTGACTAATTACAGTTCCAAGTGTGCATCATTCAACTGCAAGCATCTCTGAAGGAGCTGTTCTATCCAGCTGAGGTAACTGAGGAAAAGGAACTTCAGTAGAAGGTGTGTTTGTAACTTTAATCATAAAAGTTGTGGCTCAGAGTCCTACAAGAACATCCTTACTGGAAACAATTAAGACTTGAAATACAGCTGTTACAGCTTAGTTACATGAAATAATTTATCATTTAGTTCTGGTTTTATTCCTTCCACCCAGATGCCCTCCAAGGCTGCTGGTAGAGCCTCTAACAGGGAGGGAATCGTTTCACAACTAGGAAAAGAGTACTGTAAGCTGTTTGCACAGAGCAGTTACCCAAAAAAGCCTGGATTCAGGCTCTCAGGATAATCTGAAGAGATAAAATCTGACACGGAGTCTTATAGCATCGAATCTCTCATCCTCAGGGTGAGCAGAAACACAGACAAAACCCCAAAACTATTTGGACTCACTTGCTCTCTTCCTGACATTCCATAGGAGGCTACATGAAACACACAGTCAGCACCTTCACAGGCTGCAAACACGGCATCATAGTCCCTGACATCCGCCTGTAATACACGAGAAAAGGTGTTTGGGCTTGGGATCTCATGTGGTGGGTCAGCACTTCTCATGTAGTGGGCTCACACCGAGGGAATGTGTGTATATAATTGTACTTACATACGTCCTGGGCTGAAAACCAGGCCTGTTCCAGTACCCACTGATAATCCTACTGCCTTCTAGAGAACTCGGAGGACTTTAAAAACACTCCTTAAGCCTCACAACACCTCTGTGTTCATTCTGCAGGTGACTACACTAAGGCACAGATGGAGGCAGTGCCTGTGTCCTGAGGAGTACTGCAGAGCCAGGAGGTGGAGCAGGCAAGGCTGCACTATGCATTACAGGTATCACTGTTGGCCTTGTATAAAAATATGTACTGAAATCAGCTGACAGAAAACCAGTGAGATATTCACAGAGCTCAGATGGTGATTGACCTGTAGGATCGTTTGCCATTAGGCATTTGAGTTCTGTGGAAGCCAGGAAGGCAGCATGGAGAAGGCAAATGATCTCAGTGTGACTTTTGTGAAAATAGAATTCACCATACCTGGATACACACTGCTCCATTGGGAATTTCCCAGATAGGCTTGTGTATGTCATACAGAACCACTGAAGCTCCTGCATTGGCAAGAGCACATCCCAGCTTGTATCCAAAATAGCCTCCTCCTCCTGTCACCACGGCTTTCATCTGGTTTTCATCCTGTGCCCCAGCATTCCTGTGCAGCCCAGAGTTAGAGGTTTGGCGCCAGGGTGTTGTCACCCTGCTCAGGTTAAGTTTTCTGTCCGTGAAATACTCTCTTCTATCACCAGACACATGTAACAATTTCTCCTCCATGTTGACAGTTGCTCCATAGCGCTCCTGGATGCAGACGATTCCTGTGAGTGTCATGTTAACAATCTCTACTCACAGCAGCAAAGTGCAACTTTAATGCGACCTAAGAAAGACAAAAGCAAACAGGAGCTACAGAAACACACAACAAAGGTTGCACGTTTTGGAATCAAAATTTAGTTGCAAATAGTATCCAGAATAATAGAAACTAAAAAAAACCCCAACCAACCCATCACTTAAAATTCGCTAGTGCAGAGAATGTGACTTCACATGCTTTCCACAGATGGGTCAGAATTAGAGGTGTGGTACAGGCTGTAAGTGTTTATTGGCAGGAGAGAAATCGCTGCCTGTGTGAAATGCATCCCCTTGTCTGGCTCAGTTGGTTCAGCAGCTCAGAGATGGCCTTCGGGGGTCAGGTGTGATGCAGGGACACACCTGAATTTGACATCTTGAACTGTCAGGAAAGCTCTAAAGACCAATAAATTGCATTTAAGTGTTTGTGCTTAAGAGCCACGCAGCATGGCACCAGAGCACAACTGCACCTAGAGCAACGGGAAGAGAGGAACGCCTGATCCCTACTCTGTATCTTTAACAGGTCGATCAGAGAACAAGGGTAGCAAACCCCCCTTGCCAGGGGAACCAGAACAGAACGCGACGGAGGGCTGAGGAGCACACCGAAGGTACGGGCGAATCATTTGTCTCTGAAGCGCGGAGGTTCTTGCCATCCACACACGGCCACGGGCCTGTCAGGGTGTCCGGGCATTTGGGGGCTGTACCACGACCTTACCCCTCGGCTACCCCCGCCCCGTCCCTGCACCGCAATTAAAGATTAAAAGTCACCCGAGCTCCCGCAGCTCTTCCCCGCGTCTCACTTGCAGATTTGCCCGGGCAGGCCGCTGCCAGGGGAACGCGGGGCCGGGGCACCCACCCTGTGCTGCGGGCAGCGTCCCCGGCGTCCCCGGAGCCGGCCCGACCGGTACCGCGGCGAGGAGCGGCCGTTGGGGCTGTTGTTCCCCCGCACCTCCTATCGCTCCGCCGGAGCCGTTGGGCGCCGCTCGGCGGGTGCCTCCGGGGTGCGGGAACCGGCACCAGGACATCCCGCCGCGCCGCCGGAGACGCGTCCCGGCCGGGGTTCCCCCCGCCGCCCCCACCCCGCGGGTCCCGAGCCGTGGTTCCCGCCGTGCCGGGCTGCTCGGGGTCCCGCAGCACTACCGGGGTCCCCCACAACCCACAGTATCTATGGTGTCCCACTGGGCTCACAAGCTCCTGCAGCCCCCCTGGGGTCCTATAGCCCCCCCCCCCGGGATCCCACTCATCTTGCAGCATCTTTGGGATCCCACAGCATCCCTGGGATTCTGCTCACCCTCCCCCCACCCCCCGCCCTTGGGACCTCACAGCATCCCTGGGATTCCATAGCATCCCACAGCATCCTGTGGTGGCTCTTACCTCCATCTGTCTTCATGCAGCCACGACCACTGCAGGAAGGCATCCTGTTGGTGGCTCGGGCTCTGGCCACACTGCGATACCCATTGAACAGGTTGTTCAGGAAGAAACCACCATCCCTTGGTTACCGGTTGGATGGTTGGCGGCTGGACATGGCTCAGAGAGGTGCAGAGCATCAGAAACACCTGCAGCCAACAACAGCCAGAATCCCCAAAGGGGAAACGTAGTGAGAAGCCAGTGGGCACAGAGGTCCCTGCTGTGCTTAGCCAGTGTGGGCTCTGCTCTGCTTCCTGGGCACTTGTGCCTGGGTGGATGTGAAGAGCTTCAGGAGCTGCAGAATTTGTTACCCATCCCAGGCAAAAATTATCCCTTGAACACGTTCACCTCTTCCGTTACAGCTGTGCCCTGTCTGAATGTTCATGTTAAATTTTAATCATTTAAAGACACACTTGCAGTTACATTAGAGCATCGGTAACATGAACAACAGCCAGCTTCAATGAACACTCAGTGAAGGCTGGCAGGAATGCAAAAGCTGGCTATTCCAAACTCATCCTAAAAGCTGACTTCAAACTGCCAATGCTGGATGTGTAGGAACCATAAATCAATGGAACAAAGCCTGTTGGTATCAGTCAGTTCCTTACCTGAAGTACCAAATCAGGGGTATGGCAGTACAGGGCTGGAACGGTGGGACTCTGAGGGGACTTGCAACCCCAAAGCCATTAGATTTCTGTGTTGGTGCTCACTGAGGAGTACTCAGAGGTCACTGCCAGCACATCTCACTGCCCACTGCTGGAAAGTGTTGGTGGAATCCAGGATGGGGCCCTGAGCTATTAGTCTAATAAAAGCAAACTAAATGTTTGCGTGTAGTTAAAATGCTCATGCTGGGAAGTAACTGTACACTGGGGGCTTTCTGTTCTGCATTTCTAGGGAGACAAGGCTCACCCAGTACCTTCTGCAGCGCTTGTCTGCCAGCCAGCTGCTCCTCAGTATCACCAAATTGTGAACTAAACCAGCTTTAGTCAAACTTCAATACAAGTCTGGTGTGTACCGAGCTGCTTTCCTGACCTGGGGTAGCCAGAACAGGAGGGAGGGCAGAGCAGTGCCCCTGCTAAGGGGGTTTGCACAGCGTGAGCTCAGTGTGTGTGGGCAAGGACAGGCTCCAGATCCCTGAGAGACCAGGTGCTGCTGCTTTCGCTCACACACAGCTATTTGCTTAAAGAAAAGCCAGAGCGAAACAAATCTTTGCTCATATAAACTGCAGTGGCCAGGGTGGTTGCTCACACATCTTCCTGTCACTCTCTATTGTCTTTGACCTAAAATGTTTTATTCTTGTAGCTCCAAGGTAACAGGGACATGGAACTGCAGCTAAAACACCCCAAACTTCATTTAACATGAAATCCCCCAAATTCATCCCTGTCAGAGGCCTCACGGCTCATTTAGATGTGGTCAAAAAACACCTGCTGGGCGCTGGTGCTTGGCTTGCCCGCTCAGCCCAACGTGGGACTCGCTGAGGGAGTGGTTGTGTGCCAGTGCTGGTACAGGAGCACAGATACCACGAGATGACTTGTTGGCTTCCCTGGCGAGGCAAGGTGGCAGCAAGAGCTCACTCAATGCCCAGGTCCCAGCTGCCCTCCCACTGCTTCCCCAGGCTCCTTAAAAGCAGCACTTGGCTGAATGGTTATATGTTATCACATTGAAGGATATAATTTGATGTACAAACACACACAATGTTATTTATTGTGATTTTACAGTGCTTTCCAACAGTACAAATGTTTTACAGAAACGTGACATTCTGTCCTCTTGCCACCTGTAGTTCGTAAATATGGAATTTACCTCTTTTTAGTACTATTCCCAAATTCTTCATAATCCCACGTGCTAACACGCTGCAGCAGCTTCATCAGAGGGATCGTTAATAAACCATCTCTTCATTGGAGCTACTGGACTCGTTACACTGCACTTCTTCCCCTTTCCTACCCTCCAGGATGATCATTCTCAGACAATCCCTCTCAGCCTGATGCAACCCATTACGGAAGATCCACCAAAACTATTCCTGCGCCTGTGAGCGGTGACTCCTTTGATTCTGTGACCCTGCATTGTCCTTTGGGAACCATTCCTGATGCCTCCCCTCCTGTGTCTTCTCTTCTGTGTTTTGGTTTTGTCTTTTTTTCTTTCTGTGTTTTTATTTTAACTGAGCTCAGAGGTGTCATCATAACGATAACCACGTCCCGTGCCCGAGGAACGTGCCGTGACCAGGTCATTAACGCTCCCATTTCAGAAGAATGAAAGAACGATCAAACACACCACAATGCCAGAAGCACAAAGCAGCTTGAGGAGCCTGTGGTCGCCCTGGCACACAGGGCGTGTTTTAAGGTAGTGATCCACCGAGTCAGCGAAGGAGAACTTCTTTGGTTTGTAACCCAGCTGATTTCGGGCCTTGTCTATTCGGAAGGTGTGAGTCACAGTAACGTTCCACACCTAAAATCCAAAAGGACAGTTATGGAAGTGACGTTAGTAGCTGGTTTTCCAGAACTTGGGTGAAAACATGTCAACAATGATACTACAATGGAATGAAACCCAGGAAGAGAGACCCACAACAGCTACCAGCATGAGGTGACGGAGCTGGCAGGTGAAGAGCCAGGGCTCCGGGGCCTGGGCGCAGGGGAGGTGCTGCCACCCACTGCTCATGGGTGAATGAGAGAGGGGACCACAGAATCCCACCCAACAGAGCAGCACCCTTCCCTCTGACTGGCTCCTCCATCAAAATGATTGTGTGAGCCTTGGATGAACTACGCCCTGGGCAGAAAACTAGAGCTCTCCTGCAGACAATCCACAGGGTGTATCCCAATTCCCAAGAATATTGGTCAGAAATCTATAGACATTGCCTGTTTTCTGTAGTTACCTCATTCCTTGTTAAGAAAGGGGTGAAGCTGACAACTGGCTTCAGTATCAGGTGCAGATACTCCATCACGGTGGCTGTGAGAGAGAGTCACTCAATGACACTGCTGGGTAACAGTTAATGGCAATAATGCTGACACTGCATATCTTCCATCTCCCACAGTTCTGGTGGCAGCGTTTCATTTACACAGGACACAAGGGACCCAGTTAATGAGTGGCCTTTACACTTTATCTGGTGCAACTAACGCCAGATGGCATCAGCCATTCTTACTAATTACTGTAAAGTTACATAATTCCAACAGTTTGGGTCCCTGAATTGTACAGAACCATTACACAGTTTTATAGCGATAAGAAAAATTTAAACATAAATAATGATGTATTTTGTTATTCTTACCTGCTATATGGACCAGGAGAACAGGAATATGTATCCAGGGCTTCCTGTAGCCTAATTTTTCAAACTAGAAGGGGTGTAAAAGGAAAGAAAACCAGAGAATTTGTACCAAATTGACGGTGTCGATGAACCTTAACATGGAAAAATGAATAGTGCTAGAATGAGTATCTAATTTTTTTCCCCAGTTCATCTTCCTTGAAGTGCCGGTGATAAGAAATGGGATTGGCACCCACTACTCGCCCTTTGGTGTCCACCTCCCACCCTTCAAGTGCAGTTGGGCAGAAAAGGGCAACACGTAACTACACTGAGCTGCAGGCCTGTCGCTCTACTGCAGTCCTTGTCCCTACAGCCTCTCAGTGCTGGCACTGCACAGCCCGGCTGGATGCCACCAGCAGCACTTCTCATGCGCCGTGAGCTCACTCTACAGAGGCGTCACTGCTCTGTGCCTCCCAGCGACATTCTCTCCACAGAGTAAGGGCCAAACTCCAGAGTTACACACTCCGGGATACACAGGGAGAACAGGACTGGCTTTCCTGATAAATAATTCAGCAATTAACACACACTGAGCTTAACTGGTCTCTCAGTTAACGATGCAGACAGGCACTGTGGGGCAGCAGAGGTGACCGCGGGCGCAGCACGTACCAAGGGGACTATCCATTCAGAAAAAATGACCTTCTCACCGTCGTGTATGTAATAGGCCTGACCGCTCTGTCGGAGAAGCGGAGAACAGTTAGGAAAGCGCTGTACCTCAGAGGGCGGCTTCTTCCTCCCATCCCTACCTACTTCTGATTTTGGGAAGAACACACCAGAGTTCGGGCATCACATCCCGCTAAACCAGCTGCAGAGCCCTGAAGTAGCTGCCAGCTCATGCAGAGATGTTCACACCCATCTGTACCTGTGATCTATATGTTCCTACCAATACTAACGAGGCTGGAGCCTTCAGGAGCTGTGAATGTAGCAGCTCCTGTAGAGCTGTCTGCTCTGTGGTGCTTCACAGTCCTCAGTGTCGTTGTAATCACGGCCAGTTGGGGAAAAAAAGAAAGTAGATACCTTGTGAAATTGTCCTTTAATTTTGTACATCTCTTTTTGGAATTTTCCTGGAAAATTAAACTGGAAAGCCTCGGAATGGCTGGTCTGAATTGGATGTTATGCATCTACTATCATACGCTATTTTCAAAAGAATAGGAGAATGTATAGATGCATATGATGGTGGTTGCATTAACCTGGTTAAAAATGCTGTTTCCCAACAGGAACTGATGTATTTTCAATCCAGAAAAAAACCTGGCATCAAAGTATCAGCAGGACATTCTGCAGCAGCACTGTCCCTGGCTCCTGGAGCCACACACCCTTTCTAAGAGTGAGCACAGGACCTTTTGGAGAACCTTTATCCCAAAACATCAAAAATTAAGCCTATTTGAGAGCTAGAGGACCCGGGCCACAATGTTTACTCACAGCCACGTAACCCTTCTCAGAGGTGAGAGCCTCAGCAGCCAGTAGGTGTGCTTGGACGAGGTTTCCTATGTGAACCCAGTTCATCTGAACTTTGTGATTCCCAAACTTGAAGTTAAAGAGTCTCCGCTGGATATTTACCTGTAGAAACAGATGACACCAAAGAGCTCTGTTAGTCCTTTATTTTGCAGTGTTATGTACTAATTCTGGTCAGAATTTGCTGTGTTTGTGTACGGTTACAGCACAAGAAATGCCTCCCAAGAAAAAACTCAAACAACTAGTTGGTGGGTTTATGACTCAAGGACTGTTGCCCTGATGCACGGTGGCAGAATACAGAGATGATCTGGTGTCTGCCTGAAAACAGTGTGTCTTCAGAAGACACTGTTTCCATTACAAGATCAGGACCCCAAACAGAGTTCTACCGCAGCATTTCAGCCTCACATTTTTTTCTTTTCACTTAAAAAGTGCAGCCTGATCCCTGCCAGTTCTACAGCGCTGGCACCACACTGTCACAGTGCATAGCATGACCTGTCACCAAGCTTTCGCAACGGTTTTCCTGGAGGAGTTGTTAAGAACTGCAGTCAAGATACTTCCACTGGTGTTAGGCCCTTACAACTATGTGCAGTGTCCTCCAGAGCTGCCTACATAACACATACGGCTACTCGTGGCAGGTGGCGCTGCTCTTCCGGTCCATATATGCCCGGGGGCCGGAGCACACAGGTATGGAGCGTGTCACCTCCTTGGAGAGAGAACAGAATGTCAGTTTAGACAGCTGGGATGTCAACATGTGGCCTGAATTGTGCACTGGGGAAGCGAAGGGCCAACCTGGCCGTTCTGGCTTCCTGGTGACTTGGTTTCCTGTCTGTACGCCATCAGACGCGATAGCGGCGAAGGGCGCTGGCTGAGCAGCCTGAAACCCGCGTCCCTCGGCCCACCCGAGGGGGTAGGTTGGAAAAGACCTCCAAGATCATCCAGTCCAACCATCCCCCTACCACCTACAGTACTCATAACCCGTGTCCCTGAGCACCTCATCCAGCCTTTCCTTGAACCCCCTGAGGGACGGTGACCCCACCACCTCCCTGGACAGCCCCTTCCAATGTCCAACCACTCTTTCTGAGAAGAATTCTCCCCTAATCTCTGTGTGGGGATCGAAAGCACAAACCCCGTGGCTGATGTAGAACTGGCCAACTTTTAAGGTGATTTGAAGGAGGTTGAAGTTTCTGAATCCTCCCCAGCACGGTGTGCGTACCATCTCACACGTGTGTGGGTACACATGTAAGCAGGAATCACCCACCAAAAGGAGGAGCAGAACCAAACAAAACAAAGCCTCAGTTCAGTTAAAGTATAATATCTATGGGTAAACTAATAACCAGAGAAGGGTTAGAATTAGCACTGCTAATGACAGGAGAAAAACAAACGTTCTACACATACCTTTGAGTAAAGTTCCATCAGCAGCAAGAACCATTTGGTCTGCGATTGCCTTTGTTCTAGAATAATGATTAAATTGCTATAAAGAAAGGCAGAACACGATCAGCACTTGAATCACATTATTGCATCTGTACAGGCAAACTTATGGTTTCCATCTGGTAACATTTAAATCTAGCCAGCTCATAGAAAATAGCCCAGTAAAACTGAACTGGAAATAACAAGATACAGCAAACATATGGTTCCTTTATGACAAAGAAACTTATCAGATGTACATTTTAGTTGCACAAGTTTAGCTTTTAAGTCCACTAGTATCTATTTAACTCACTTGTTGTGCTGGATGTACTGAAAAAATTAATATGAAGCCCAATGTTCTGGCAGGTCAGACAATTTTATTTTCAAAAAACACCCATTTTGAACTGGAAAAAGCTTTTAAAAATCAGTGAGTTAAATATGAGCTTAAAACTTCCTAAAAATGTGTTGTTTTCTTATGGAAGCTATTTGGGAAGCTGTAAATAATTCTTGCCCAACAGTATCACTTACTAGTAACTTTAAAAATTGCACCCAAGCGAATTTAAAGAACAGGATCTGGGCACAGCCCATGCGTGTCTTATCCACACGGGGCTATTCAGGCACCTGCTGAATTTCTATCATCATATTTTGTACTGAAAACTGTACCTAAAAATCCCAGCACAGACAAGGAGTCTACTCTGAAGTGGGTCAGTTTTGATTAACGACAGAGGATATCCTGGGGTTGATGTGACCTACAGCCAACAGCTGCTGCTCTCAGAGCAGCCTTCACATCATCCACCCTTTCCAGCACCGTGAGCACCATGCCATCAGATGGACAAAGTACCTTTTCCAGGGGAAAATACGGCACCGTTTCTTCATCCCCTTCTTCAATGGGATTCCCCCCGAATACCACGTTCACTGTGCTGGTATATATCAGTCTGGGGATATTTCTCTGTTTGCAGACTAAATAAACAAAAGTAAAGAGAAACATCAGAGGTGTTGGCAGCTTCTCCTCTTGAAAACAGACATTATAGAAGAAGTTATATTTTCATTTTCACATTGATATCTAATTTATTATAGTATTATCTTCCATTCTGCAGGAATTTTTAATCCCAGACACCTGCTCTGTAGATATTACCTACTGCAGTCACCAAATGCTGCATGACCAGGTACCTGTGACTATCCAACCACCGCTGGATGCAGCTGTCAGCAGGATGGAGGAATTACTGGGGGGAGGGAGGGGAAACCCTGCTTTCTGCAGAGACATGTTCATTTTACAGGCTGAGTGAAGAGGCGTTTCTTGTGCCCTGACTTTGTCCCTGCGCTTTCCATAGGGCCAGTACTGCTGGGAGCAGCGCAGCTCCTCGCTCTGCAGTCTCATGGATGCCCGTGCAGACCAGTGACAGCAGAAACACACCAGCTCTCTGTGTGTGACAAACCTGCCTTGTCTCTAAATGCTCCTAAGCGACAAACGACACCTTAGCAGGAAGCACACTGCTCCTGTATCATCAGTTGTACCTTGAATACAAACGGAATGACTATTATTAACAAAACGAAGTCCTAATTATGGATTCCAGACAGGTTTTAAGTTACTATGCCCAAATTCTCCTGAAAGAAGTCATTGCAAACCCCAACAACATCAATTGCCTTTTGATTTAACAATGCTTCTGAAGTGTAAGGGAATTAATATTCCAAGTCAGGAATTTTTAGAATCTCCAGGGCAGTCAGTGCAGGTGGCTCATTCTGAAAACACTGAACGCAGTTACTGTGTTGTAGGTATTTGAAATGAAATACAGCAATCAGATCTGTTATCAGAATGTAGATGAATGGGTCCATGCTCCCCCAGACTCTTGGTTTTTTGGGAGCTTATGGAAATTTGGCATGTTTCTGCAGGCTCAGGGGTTGGGGTCAGCAGAAGGGAGGATGTGGCAGCCTCTTCCCTCTCCCTCACACAGAGCTGTACCTGCCCAGCGATTCACTCTCCTTTCAACACTAACCCATAGGCAGCATGAAAATGGCTCTGAATTAAAGCTGCCTCTGCCCTTTTGCCTTTTGATTTTTTTTTGCCATTTGATTTTTGAGGGAAAAGCTCAGAGAAAGCAGCTTTGCTGTTCCCAATGCACTCTGAAGTGTTCTTCCTGGAACAGCACATAGAGAAAGAAATCTGCTAACATTTTCCAGCAACAGTGGTTAAAAATCACTATCTAATAAAAGGGGATCACATTAAGACAGGCACTCAGAAAGAACAGAAGGTTTTCCACATGAAGGTGATAAATAATCACTAAATATACTTGGCCCATCCATGGCTCCCATCACCAGATGTTTGCAGCACAACAAACCGTGCAATACCTCTCACAGAACTTCTACGAGGACAGAGGGTGACAGCTCCATTACATGGAGTCAAGGGAACAACCACCAGTTTGTGGAGGAGAGTTTGAGTTGTCTGCCAAGGAAGGGAGTCCCAGTAGAAAACCTATTCCCAGTTCAAACCAGTGGCATATCTACCAGGTGTAATGGGACCTGCACAGCTAGCTTTACACCACATGCTGAAGGAGGGAGAGACAAGTCTCACTGTACTGACAAGCCAACACAGGAAACATCCAATTAGACCTCTTCTTAATTCATGGTTTGGATCAGACACATAGAAAATGTAGGTACTTACCTTCAATTATTATTTTTGTGCCTCCAACGTTTATGGATTCGATCTGGTCTTTCTTCTGAAGCTGGAAAGAGAGTTTGCAGTGTCCAGTTACTCGCACTTGGCACTTCTCATTTCTATTGTCATCTTCAGTGTGTGAATAAAGGAAGGTGAGAAAGGAAATCCCAAATGCCTCTGAAAGGAACTTCTCATGCTTTTTTTGTCTCACCCCAGATAATCCACGAGTGAGAAACAGGAATCACAGCAGGGGTTTTGCACCCTGGAAGCTTTCAGGAACCCTGGTTCCAGTGGCAGTCTGTCCTGTGCCCAGAGATAAATCAGGAGTTTCCTGACTTTATTGGTAACACCCTCCATGAATATCACTGTTATTTACCCAAACTATACTGAGCTCAGTTTCAACATGACTATGAGTTCACAAGCAGAGAAAGCATCGCCCTTAGTTGTAGAGCAACACTGTCACACACCTCTTCAGATAGAGAGAGGCCTTCTCATCCAAGATCCCAAATCTATGACCTCAATTCCACAGAGGATTTTGTGTAGTACATCAGTTTCACACTTTGACACTTGTCACTGCAGGAGTACTTCCACTGCTGCCTGCGTGGACAACTCGACCTTTGTAACTAACTTCTGTCTGACACGAATACCTGTCATCTCATCCTTTGCTTCATGAAGACAAATTTCCACTTTCACAAGAATAAAGAAGGAAAACGTTAGGAAAAAGGTACTTGCTTGTTCTAATCCTGACATTCCACACGCAGCCACGTGGAAAACACAGTCAACCCCTTCACATGCTTTGAAGACCGCATCATAATCCCTGACATCCCCCTGTAAAACAAGGAAAGAACAGATTTGTGACTGGTAGCGCTCATTACATCCTCTACAGAATTATCCCTAACTAAGGCTACTGAAGGAAATAGGAAGTAATTCTGATGTAATTTTCTCAGTACTGAACTAGCAATAAATAAAACATCATAAACACAGAGAAAAAAATACCCATGACAAAGTTTTTTGTCAGTATTTTCTTGCAAAACAACTCTGACTCTTGTTGGCTTCAATTACAATGCGGATTTTCACACTTAGTCCGAGCCTCCAGGCTGGCAAAACCTGTTTGACTTGCAGAGCCACCTGTGCTTCAGGGCTGCAGAAGGAGCCCCAGGGCCATACATGGCAGCAGGAAGGTTCTGCCCTTTTGGGGAGTCACCAGAGAACCCCTTTTCTGTCAGTGCCTAGTGCAAGCCAGCAGGCATCTCTGCCCAGCTAAGCTCTGTGCTAGGTGCATGGTCCATTCGACTACAGCTTCAAATGAAACTGAA
Source organism: Porphyrio hochstetteri (assembly GCA_020800305.1). Lineage (NCBI taxonomy): Eukaryota > Metazoa > Chordata > Aves > Gruiformes > Rallidae > Porphyrio > Porphyrio hochstetteri. The sequence goes on from CM036920.1 coordinate 16,662,838, forward strand.
GCAGCAGAGTACACACTGTGTGCATTTAATATATATATATATATATACACACACTGTATTGCAATCGCATTGCGTGAGTTGCTGTAGAGCCCTGACACATGATGTCCGCAGTACTCCACATATGTACAGGTGACAATAAAAATACCATGCCTTTCTTTTCAGAGCCAGGGTATTTCAAAATATATGCTATTATTTAAGTTACTGTAACAAAATTGATAGAATAATCAGAAGGTAAATAGCTGGAGGTAATGTTGAGAGGTAATCTCATCTGCCTTTAACTCACAGCTTTGTTCTTCGGAGGCTGCCGTACACTTCTGACCTTCCATCAAACCCTGGAACAGCCAGCCAGCGTGAACAATAGCAACAAGCTCCAAATCACTGACAGTGGCTCAGATCTCTGGTGTGACTCAGTACTTTATTTACTAGGACTCCATAGTTCCAGTTTCCAGGTAATTCACCTCTATACTCTGCAATATTTAGCTTTTGAAATTGAGTTCTGAAAAACCCTGTTCTCAGATTGTTTCATCAGATCTCGAGTCCCCTGTAGAAGGTCCAAGTTGCCACTAATTTAAATCACGCTCTGTAGGTTTAGATCATTAACAGAACAAGCTTATGGGGTTTAAATGGTTCTTTGGTGGTACTTCATGTCTCCTGCATCATCTGTAAAAGCTGATTACTAAACACAAGACCAACCGTTCTGGGTCAGGCTAAGCTCAGCCCAGAATTCTGCCCACCACAGCACCAGGCATCCCCTTCACCTCCCTGCTGCCTGGCCCACACAGTGATGTAGCCACTGGGGGAAAATCTGGCATCACCAATGGCCCCTGGCTCGTCTTCAGCTTTACCTATGCAGTCATCTCTGGCGGAGGCCAGTTTTTGGTGAGGTTTTGCACATCTATCACCCTGTGCATGAAGTGACAACCTCTCTGTGTTTGTGTTGAACTGACTCCTCGTTCCACATAATGGCCCTTCCACCTAATGGCCCTTCTGTCTTGTACTGGAAAGGACAGGGGGCAGTCAGTCCCTGCCTGCCAGCACACCCTCAGCTTGTAGCACTCTCCGGCTCCTGAGCCATCTCCTTCCCAGACCAAGAAGTCCTGGTTTCCTCAGCCATTCTCTGCAGGGCAGTTGTTCCACATTTGGGATTGCTTTCATTGCCCTGTCTCATCTTTTTACTCCAAATAACTTCCCTGAGCAGTAAACTTTGTCTCTTCATTGTTCACCCCATCACTCAGGTGAGCTACGAACGTGTTGACTGGCTCCTCCCAACACAGGGCTCCAGAACCTCCCTGGTGACACCCAGAGAACAGACCCTTGGGCTCCCCACTGCCACCTCTTCATCAGTCATGCGTTTGAGGACATTTTATGACTCTCTATGGACTTCTCTATGTCCTCCAAGGCTTTCTGGGGAACCCTTTTACCAAAAGCCCTCAAGAGGCAGCACACAGCTTTATTCCCTGCCATTAAATTTGTCATTGCAACGTACCTTGAAAAAATCGGCCCCAGTTGGAATTTCCCATTTCGGTTTCCGTAGGTCAAAAAGAACAACAGCAACTCCTGACCTGACAAGGGCACATCCCAGGTTGTACCCCAGGTAGCCTCCACCTCCTGTCACCATTGTCTTCCTGCTTCTGTTAACCAGTGGTGCAGCAGACTCCTTCAGCTTGCCCTCGCATGGTTGGCTGCTGTGGAGCTCTTCTGTGGATCCTTCTTGCATCACGACTGCAAAATAGCAGATCTCATGAAAACTCCTGCATAATACTCTGAGATCTGGGTATTTTCAGTAAACTTAAGGTTAAAAGGCTCCTTTTGGGACTACACTATTTTTATTTATGCATTATTATCTTAACATGTTTTAAATGTATAAATTCATCGTTTTGTTGATGATATTTCTATGTACAATGAGTAATGAGTCCAAATAGCTTCATATTCCGAGATGTAGTCTCTTCCTCATAGCCACAAGTTTCATGTTATATAGAAATGGAGAAGTAGTACAGGATTTCAGGGACACTGCAAGTACCTATCCCTAACAGGGTGATTACATTTTGGAATGCTCTTTACATCAAACATTTTATCCTTGAAAACTGGCTGACTTCTGATGTATCAATGCCAAATAGATGTTAGCACACTGCTTAGGAAAAAAATTAGGTAAGGTATATGAGAAAGGATTGATTCTGCTGTTCCCATTCACTTTGCTTCACACTTGGGTCACAGATCTTCAATAATGATAGAAATTTGTTACCATTTTAAGCTTTGAAATAAATACATGCAGGTTTGTGTCCAGCTCTTACTAACTTTTCTCCACGTTGTTCTCAGTAGGGCACTCACACACAGCCACACTGATGGGGAACAGAAGGGGTGAGGCATCTGCCCTGGGGTTTCATCTGCTTGGGAAAACCCCTGAGATTATCAGTCTGCAATATGCAGTTCTGTGGGAGCTGCCCATCTGTACACTCTGCTATGTGTTAAAAATGAGTTTATCCTATGAAAACCTCTTCTCTTTGGAAATTCACTCCTGTTCTGGAATGAAAAGGACTGGTGTTCCAGATCACGCTGCACTCCAAGGAATAAGCCCAGCTCATTTTCCCACATCAGCAGCCCCGATGGTCCTGATCCCTTGCCTGGCCTTTACTTGTTAGTATTGGGCTCTTATGTCCCCAGGTACCAACTGAGAATACACCTGAGACCAGCCAAGTCACTGCAAAGTGAGAGCTGAACTGGGTGCCTGCCAGCCATGTACAGGATCAGAGGTGTGATTCCTGCAGGTTATTAGGGTTTTTCTCACAGCTGGAGCAGGTCCTCACAACGAAATCCCCAGGCCTGAGGGTCCATCACTGTCCCCCAGCTGGTACCTCAGCAGGGCTCACCCCAGGGTTCAGCAGAGATTATGCAGAGACTGGGCATGACTGGAAGCTGCGTCACTTCCAGGGTGACAGAAGACACTAGGCAAGTCACAGAAAACACAGCCCACAGGACACACAGTTAGGGGCTCTTTTGCCATTGTCTAGTTGAGCAAAATACCTCCCCAAAATGCTACACAATTATTTTATGCATTGTTTTTTAGAGTTCAGACACAGGGAAGTAAGAAAAAGATTCTCCACACTGTTACACTGGTTTAACACCGTGTCAGCCCACTAAATTCAAGGGACATAACACAGTGGGAAATAGGAGCTCCTTGTGCTGAGAAACATCCTGACATTTCAAAATAAAAAATAATCCCCATTTCCAAACAACATTTTAATTATAAATAATATAATGAAACTAAACCAAGTAGTTTAGTTTCTCCTGTTCAATTGAGGATTTGTAGTTTTGGGTCTCTGGCTTATGCTGTGCCACAGTTTTAAGGCACCTGAAATTCTTTTGCCTTGTTTGGTTTAGAAAAGCACCTTTATATACACACAGCAAGGAAAACATGTATCAAGCTCATCACATTGGAACACATCATATATTTGAATGCTTGTCATTAATACTTCCTTATATTCTAAGTGAGCTGGAGGTTGTATCAAAAAGATAGATTTTTTTCTAGACCTCTTTCTTAAAAAGCACCAACAGCATTAAGATATTCATCTGCCTCATGGAACTAGAAAATTATCATCAAATTTTGAATGTAAACAATTTCCTGTAAGAAAACACTTATTTCCAGGGTCAGTAACTTCTTTGTTTCTCTGTATTTAGAAGAGCTGCTCTGGTTTATTAATGTGTTTTGTATGATGAGCATAGTTACATCTTACACAGTGCATGCAGAGCTCTTCCCTCCTCTGCTGTCATTTGAAATATTAGAAAAGCAGAAACTACATCCCATAAAAAGTTTGAGAGTCAAACATTTAAGGTTTTTAGAAGTAAAGAAGCAGTACATACCCTTGGTAGATTCCTGGATGTCAGTGTTCTCCCAGTAAGATCTGTGCCACACAACTAGCAAGACAAGGGCATCAGGTCCTCTCAGACAGACGGAGATGTTCACGTGTGCTCAGGCCCTTTTGCTGTTCCTGCTCCTTTGTAGCTGCTGGCTGGGCCAGGAGCCAGAAAAGGGCAGGGCTTAATTTGTACATAATTTACGTTCCTTTTCAGGAAAAAATAAAGTATTTTCTCCACATCAGACCCTTCTAAATAGGATGGCATCTCTTGCTGTTACCCAGTAGAAGTATTGATAAGGCACAAGACACCACCAGTGCACTCTCAGTACCATTGCTCTGTGGGTAAGTTGTACTGGATTATTAAAACATCTCACACTGTTTTTAAAAAGTACAGAAAAAAAGGGTTCTTTACCAAAGAAAACAAGTGAGAAATTCTTTTGTTTAAAAGTGAACCTCTCACAGTTGTGTGAGACTTCGGTGGGATACTTCTCACCCAGCAGCAGAGTCAGTGGAAATACTTTCTCCTTCTACCTACAGTTTTCAACCTAAATTTGGATCAAGAGAAGAAAAAAAACCTAAAATCTTGTTCAGCAGTGGTACTTAGCACTTCCACCCTGACTTTTCTATCCTCATCCCCAACCCAACCATGTATTTGCAACAGGGTTAACTGTAGGCACAAGGGTTGTTTTCTCTGGCTTCCAAGATGATGAAGTCCAGGCAGCAAGCTAACCAGTACGCAAGAGAACAGGAAGAGGTGATTTAATATTTATAACACATTTAAAATGAACAATGAATTAAATGTTTAATAATTATAGAAGTCCTCTGATCCTAAGATTTTAAAGCACTTTTGAAACATATGTCCTTTTGCAAATTAAACAACAAGAAATCAAAGCCAACGTTTTTAAATGGGTGTGGCTAAAATGAGGTCCCAAAGCAGTAGTTAAGATGCTAAAGAAACACTCCCAAATCTAAATATAAATGACCACAATTTTAGATGTTGGTATGTTAGAAATATCTCAGGTTCAGAGGTGACTTTGCAATTGAAATGTAATTTAATATTCATGTGCTGACACAAACTCGAACTGACACTTAGGCAAACACATTTTAGCACAATGTAGAGGTGTTAGGTAGGTGTAGTTGGCGTTAGAGCTGGGACCCTGGAACCTGTCGAGCTAATCTGCACTTCTCTAATTGCAGTTGAGTGACCAACCCAGCTCAGAGCAAAACCCCAATACCAAATTAACACAAATTCTCCGGTGTGAGTTGTCCACAGCACTCATACCTTTTCCGATTTAACCCAAGAATGTGGCTATTCTATCCCTGGACTACTACAGAAACTCCTCCACAAGTCAAAGCAGCTGGTCAACTTATTCATAGCATCTCAATCCCTCAGTGTTCAGTGAAAACCAACAAAGAATACTTTAACATGGCCTTGGGTTCTACCTTCGTCAAGAGACACCTCAGAAGAGCTTCCAGAACTGGTATTTTGTACCTCTGCTTCATGCTCATTCTCACATCCTCAGTGAAGAGGAGGGGTGGCTGTATTTTTTCTATGGCATCCAGCTAAGTCTTTCTGAAAGAAACAGAAGCTGAAGCTACAGTGAGAAAAGATGCTGCACTAAGGTTTAAGCTTGCTCTGGGCCTTGAATCACAACTTTATGCTGCCCTTTCCTTCTTTTTCTCCTCTAGCCACTCACAGTTCATGCAGGCACACAGGTATCAACCACACGCCCAGTACTCAGGGAGATGGCTCCATAAAATACAACCGGACGGTGTCAGAGAGTTTGCCTGTGTGTTTATGTGGAGAAGGTCCACTTCTCTGGAACGCTGTGTTGGCTTATCAGAACATTACTCACATGCAGACCGTAAGGCAGCGTTGAAATGTAATTGCAGAGGAACCCAGTAAGCTTACACAAGCTGATTGCAAATCACATGCTGATAGAACCACTGAGAAATCTGAACAGAGTGAGTAGGACTCGGGCTTACGAAAGGCAAGACACCACATGTCTCCTATAAACAGGCAACTCTCTTGTCCCCATGCTAGTCATGTGGGCACAAGTGCTGGACCACAGGCAGGTGAGTAGATCATGGTCTAGCAGATAAATGAGCAGAGACTGGGCCTTTGTCCCTTTCACTCAGCAGCTCTGCATCTGCAGGCCACAGAGCAGGAGCACAGCTCTGGCTGTGAGGTAACAGGAACCTGAATGAGGGGGAGTAATTGCACGGGAGATACCACACAGAAAGGAGCCTTTAACAGAGACACAACCAAAGCATGAAGAGCCAGACAGAGGTGTGACAGCCGGATGTTTGGCCTGAGTCATAGGCAGGATGGGATTTTCTGCAGTGCCCGAGGGCAGAAGAACAGCAGAAAAGCTCATGAGAATAAAGCTCTCTCAAAGCTCTCTCAAGGATAAGATTTTCTTGAACAACTGCAGCATCAAACTATCCTCTCCCCATCTGACTTATTAAAAATTCTGTATTTAAGCACTAAGTTATTAGAGTTTTTCAGGTTCATGTGTTTGAACACCTCCTTATGCTCCTGTTCACACTCACGAACTCAAGAGTGGCATGACTTGTCTGGACAGCGTAGCAAATTGCTGATCCTCTCTGCAACCCCAAAGAAGCCTGGACACATCTGTCATAGGGTGGAAGTCAAAAGTATTTGACTCAAGGCACTTAGCTCTGTGTGACCACAAAAACGATCATCCTCAGAACAAGGACTGAGTCTGGACCAACAGCGAGTGGAGAGAAGTGGAGTGACAATGGTGTAAAGTCACACTTTAAGTGAGAGATGACAGAAAATGTTATAAAGCGTTTAAATTGGGTGGTCTGACAATGTTAATGGAAAAGAGGAAAGGAATGGAACTGTCCTCTAAACATCCTATCTTGCTCTGCTTACAACGTTTGCTTCAAAAAGAGAAACCATGGGACCTGAATTTGGAAAAGGAAACTTAGTATTTCTTTTTTCATATAACTGAATCCTAAACATTACTACCCATCAAATATTTCTAAGGAGAGAAGCAGTCCTTAAAATGTTTCCCAACACAGAGCACCGACAGATGTAATTTCACACCCTAAGTACACACCATTCAAATTCAACATTAAATACTCGATGATAATGCACGTTCTTCACATTCCTTGCATGTTAGAGAAGTAAAACCCAGGGGCAAAGCGACTTACCCGGGCTGTGCTCTACATCCACGCCAGAAGGGAAAAGATCCTTATGATTAGACAGGAGGAATATTTTCGATGCCTAATACAGCAAAAGAACCACTGAAGGCTAGGACCAAGTTCAGGGCTTCTGGGCAGTCAGCTCCCTCTGATTCTTCCTTAGGCAGATACTGAACATTCATTACTACACAGTTCAGTCACCTGTGTTTCATGAAGACATTTTTTTCTGTACAGCAACATAATTATACGTCTCTGTGTAATACAGCAACAAAAGAAAGTTACAAATGCAGAGGTTATTCCATGCTTTTTCTGTCCTTCTCCTGTTGTAACCTGTTAACGGCTTTTTCTTTTTAATTCTCTCAGACACAGTGTCTCTAAAACCAACAATAAATTACTTTCAACATGTTTTTCCTCCTAAAAAGGTCTGAAAACCCAAGGTTTTCTACTGTATCTTCAGACAGATAGCTGCAAAGCTAAGAGATCTGATTCTTATCGTTTCCTCATTACCACAAACGTTCCCACTCCCTTTTTCCTGTGTCTCTGGGTATTTGTGTTACGACTCTGCATATTTCCCCATTTCCTCATGGAAGGCACAGAGCACACAGGAATACTTCAAAGCACAGCATGGAATGTGTCATATAAAATGCTTCTCAAGTTATGCTGCTCTCGTTTACCCTGTGTTCATGGTCGCCTCACATGCTGCACAGCCTGATGTCCAGGTCGAATGAAATGATAACCAAGAGAACACGTTAGAGTCAGGGTAGAAGTCCAGGGAGAAACAAAGCAACTTCTAACAGCAACAGTGAACCTGCCCTTACCAGCTGTTCAATCTTGCTAGAAAAGGAGGCATTTTTTCCAGTATTTGAAGAGGAGGAACACAAATGCATCGTAAATAAAAGCACTGCATTAACTCGTACTGAACAAAGGCACGTTTCTGTATCATGAGCAGGGATGACAGCTTGGCTTCTTACATATGGGAATTACAGTGAAACCAAAAGAATACCTCAGGAAATTATATATATGCAGGTTTTCCTCTTAATTCAAAGGTTTTCCAACAGTTATTGCACTGGAAGAGAGAAGTACAGATCATCGTTACTACTACAGTTTGTATTCACACTGAAACACACTGGAGGAGTTCCGAGGGCACGGGAGGTGGGTTGGAATGGGTGGGAGAGGAGGATCTGTTTTGCACTATGCCAGTCAGGTATTATTTTAAATCTTGTGATAACTTTTACCAACTTGGCCGTATGAAGTTCTTTTCATCTCTACTGTTATCAACCCAGAAATTGTAACAGAAGTTGCAGAACTTTCCAAGTAGGAAAGGAAAAAGGAAAAACCCTGTCCAGGAGATTTTGTTATTTGCTAAGTATGTCTCTATTAAGAGCGAGCCTCAGTAGTGCAGCAGAAGTGATGACAAAGGCAGCCCGTATCACTGAAAGCAGGTAAAGCTGTGGCTAACCTAACCATCACATCCTGGGAAGAATTTAAGATTCCAACTGATGCAGTCTGACATGATACAAGCCAGAGACTGTCAGTGTCCTCACACGGCAGTTCCACCAGCGCACTCAGCGTGGTTAGAGCAGCTGGAAGCTGACTGTAAGTAATGGCAGCCCATGAGCTGGAAGGTACCCACTGCTGCTGGGACAGGGGCACCCTTCTGACAGGCAGCAGAACGCATACTTCAAGGCAGCGACTGGTTTAGCTGTTTGCCCTTCATTCTTTGCATGCAAATCACTGTCCTTGGTGAGTCACAGCAATGACATGACTTAAGCTCACAGAAAAATATACATCTTTGTCAATTATAAACCCCCTCTTTTATTACACCTTGAATACAGTGAGCTGCATTCCAGGAAGCATAAAACAGGGAAGCAGATGACATATGCATGACAGATCAACATTGAAAAGGCATTAACAGAGCACTCAGGTCAGAGCTGAGCCATCTCCTCAAAGTGCTTTCCCAACTCAGTAGCCCTCAGATTGATGCTGGCAGGCAGGACGAGAGTCTCCAGGCAGGCACAGGCAGGAGAGAGCAGGCTCCTGAATTCCTAACTCCTACTTTACGTCTGTCTGGGAGCATGCTCAAGAGAACCAGGGAGTCTTGCTGTGCTCTGCCCACAAATGACCAGTCGGAACCAGAACAGACAGCTGAGTGATGACACGAGTATGAGTGTGGGTTACTGTGAATTTAGGATCACCCAGATCTACTGACAATCAGTCTGCAGACACACTGTGTAAACAGAATTGTTTTGAATGAGTAAAACGTCTGAACACCAGACACTGTACAGGAAACAGCCAGCTGTGAGGGAGAGGTGTGACAGACTGCACTCCAACACAGCACACTGAAACACTCTGGTGCTACCCACATGCAAAATCAGACACGTGTATTACAATCTTACTTCAAAGTCTGATGTCAGACATACCTGCACAAGTGCACTTCCTTTTAAGCTTCTCCTGAAGGGCCTTTACAAGAATATCAACGCCACAATAGTGTGCCACTTCTTAAATCCTCTGAAGAACAAATAATCTGATAATTCAGAAACCTCATCCTTTCCACCTCTTTGCACTGCACTGATGGAAATACGAAAACAAATCCACTCATTTTATCAGTGGTCATCTAATATTTATACGCCCCCAAATAAAAAGCCAATTAATGTGATTGAACTGCAATTAACTTTTTCATACCAGAGCATCTGAGCAGTTATACCAACAGACACACTAATAAAGTCAGAGAGAGTGATGCACAGCACAAGGCACCACTTTAACCGCAGGATTCCGCTGTACGCTGGCACTACCACTAAGTCAGGAGTCAGCTGTGCAGAGCACACAGCACTAAAGGAGACTTGAATGACAGAAATTATTTTTAACTCTTTATGGAGACAAAACAGATGGCAGGGTAGAAAAGAAAATATATCCCAGATCAGAGTACATCCAGGCATTCCCATCAGCTGGCACCCAGGAGATGCAAATGGCTCCTGAATAAACTCAGATCAAGTATCTGAATTTTGCAGTCTGAATCCATTTTTATTCAATATTACATAAACACTTGAGATGAATTCCTAACTCTCTGAAAGACAACCACCTAAAAAATACTAATGAGCTGTCATTGCAGAGTTTCTCAGTAAAAAAAAGTGTATTTCATAAGTCAACTGGAAAGATACGTGCCTTATTTCTGCAGTTAGCTTCATCTGGATTTTCTTATATGGTACTGGCAGACTTTTAAACTTCTAGGACAGGAAATGTGTTAAGAACTTAGAGAATTGCTTAGAAGACTGGCAGTGTGTGGTTATACAAATGTAACCAGGTTTCATCAGCAAGAAGATATTGTCTGCAGGTTTCTGAATCAACTCTAAACCTTTCTCTACTGCCAGTATTAAAAAAAAAAGTCAAAATCATCATTAGGAAACTTATTATGGCAAAAACATTCCCTCCAAGCTTTGTTTTCTGCACTAACATTAGTTCTTGGACTTCCTACGCAAAACTGGCATGAAGAGTTCTTTCTAGTATCACAGCCATCTGTCCCATCAGTTAGGGATAACGAGCACCAGCAAAGAAGTCTCAGACCAACTGCCAACAAAGACACCTTGGACATGCCACCAGCCGACTGAAGCATTATTAGTATGATGCAGTAGCACAGAAGGGGAACAAAAGCTGTGACCCTGTGTAACCACTAGTTATGTTAGAAATAGCTAATACAAATTTTAAGAGTATGTATATCTAAAAGTATCCTCTACTTGCTAAACTTTGGAGAGTTCAAAGCTTGATTTACTTTGAGTCCTGCAAGGTCTGCGAGTAAGTCAGCTGCATTTATCATCTGTAACTTCTCTTGCCAGGAATTGAGAGACAACACATCTTCCCTCCTTCTTCTGGAAGCTCTACACACACTCTGAACAAAGGCAGGGGAGTGGTACCACTCAAACCTCTTCAGTGTCTTTTCTTCGTCCTAAAGTTAATCTGACAAGTCAAGCACATGGATAGTTTTTTTAATACAATTAAAAATACATCAACTGTATAAGCTCACCATCACCCTTTACAAAATGGTAACGGAAAACCAATACAAATTAAGCTGATTAACTTCCAGTTTGCCTTACTTACATGTTTAATGATGCTACAATGCTATGTACTTCACATCAATGGGAATGTCTTCCTACACACTTTGCAAGCAATACCATTCACCTTGGGAGGTTCAAAGATGGTTGTGGGCCACTAGCCTCTGCCTACATGCCTGTTACAACTTTCTTGCTACTACCAGATGGTTATGGATTCTCCAAGCACCCCTCTCCAGGGACTGGCCCTTATACACTGAATTCTGCACATACCTGTCCAGGCTCCAGGTTCCCTTCTCCACGAAGCAAGCATTTTTAGCCAGAGGGTCTGACTAGATTTCTTTTCCCCTCCTCCTTTTTGAATGACTAGGCAATGTTTGTAAACCAAATTGCAAACTAGAGTTATAGAAACAAGGGTTTAAAAACAGTCTCACTATCTATCTGCCATACCCAGTTCCTCGATGAGTATCTTGGCAGGCCTAAGTTCTCTGTAGCTGTGCACACATCCACTTGCCTTGATTAACCCTGAGAAACTACTTTTATCCAGCACTTTCTCTTTTCCTGTCATTGGTACAGCTGAGGCTCTCTTCACTATTAGCAGGGTCCTTTTTCAGTCAGCTGTGTTCCCTCAGCTGATAAATCATGCAGCAACTGCTGTGACAGCCATTACATCTGGTCCTAACCCTCTGATGTGCTTCGCTGTCTGCTCTTAGGAAGAGCTAAACCATTAATACCTACAAATACACACCTGCTTTGCTCCTTTCACCCCAAACATAGTTCTCTGAACTGTTCTTGGGGTGCATTAGAGCTGAGCTAAGCACTAAAAATCGTTAGAAACATTTTCAACCTCAGAAAGAGCCACTGCTGGAAATTCTACATTAAGCTTAGGAAACATTATCCCTGTACTGAAATAATATGAACTGTATCAAAGCTGTGATGATCTGTTTTGCAGTGCTTATTTACCTGAATGCTTTTTTAAAAGCCAGAATTGTCCTTTTGGTTTCTATCCCTTTTTTGTAGCAATAACCTGTTTGAGAGAAAAGACAAAACCCAAAGTAGTACAGCAGCTTTTCACAGGGATGTGTAGCACCCCTGTATCTTTGTTAAGGTGTGTGCTTGTGTGACAGAAAACCTTCTCATCAAGGAGTAAGGCATTTTAAAGCCCTTGCAAATACTTTTTGGCTGCTATTACTCCTGAAATGGCACCTTCTGGTTCTGGGTTGGCAGTTAGGAAGTCATATTATTTAGGAAAGCAGAAAAAGATTGAGACTGAAAGATGAGATCTTTGAGAGGAGAATGATTTTTTCAGATCCTTCAGTAAATCCAGAAATGTAATAAGAGCGAGGAGGAAAGCTGAGGTAATCTTCCCAGAAAAAGACTAGAAGACACTTTACAGAGGTTTGGGATTTTTAGGTAGCAGACACTGGAAGGCAGATATTCTTCTCTTCCTTTCATAAAGATAAAAAAGCAATTATTGAAAGATCTTGATACATACTCACCTCAAAGAGTTTGCCTGCTTTAAGAAACTTCTAGCTTTTGCCACTTCTTGTGTAAGTTTCTTTAAATCATCTCCTTCAAAATAAGGGAAACCTGGATCCTGAAAACAAAATAAAAATATTAACTTGTACCTATTTAATATTTTCAGTTTATACCAAGGTAATTAACTGAGCCTAAGCTCTAAATCTCCCAACTCCCATCCACTTGCAAAGTCTTGGTGTTACAAGGGGAGAGCATTTTACAATTATGTAAATGAAATACAAGATGGTAAAGATAAGAAGGCACAACAGCAGCTAAAGTTAGCTTGAAATCCAGTGTCCAAGTACAAGATTATTTTTGCTTCTCTTACAAAAACCCACATTGCACCATGTGCTTCTTTCATGGGTTTGGTCACCTGGCCAAGGCAGCTGCAGAGAGGCACAGCCAGATACTAAGAGTCCTCTCGGTTTTACTGTGAAGTTTCTTAGGAGTCCTGTACTGGTTTTTCTCATCATTTTTCATTTTTACATGTAGTTTGATGACTGATCAAGAACTAAATTGAAATTCAACAGAACCAAACCAAACCAATCTACTTGACATACTTCTTCATCATCAAGCCCCTCTGTCAACATTCTGTGTGCTGCTAATTGTCCATCCACATCTCCTAAACAGCAGTGGTATCGCCCTCCTGTTTGGGAAGCAAGCTTCTTCAGAAATTCAGCAGCTTCTCTGTCAACAAGAAAGTAGTAAGTTCCTGATGAAAATTACTTCTCCAAAAGCAACCACACTAGAAGAATATTTTTTAAGAAATCCTCCAAAAATATTATATCAAACAGCAAACTGCTTGGAGGACATGATTATCAACTTCTGAACTATTTATAACAGGTAATTGCTATGAAAAATACATACTGCTTAGTTGTCGTAACCTCCAAAGACAGGCTCCTTTTGGGCAAGAGGTTCAGTGTGGTAACAGAGCCAAAAAAAGAAACTAAACTTAAAAAAAATCCAGAAGCCAGAGTGGCAGGTAAAGGGCAGTAATATTTTACACAGGGGAAGAAACCCAGAAGCAAAGAATGTTTTGTGCACACCCCATGGTTTGTTCTTTTCCCTAAGGCTCTATTACTTGCCACTGTCCAACAAGAGCCATCAGGATAACTGGTACAGTTATTACTGTATTCTTATTAGTGTGCTGACACTTTTACTGCCATTTAAACATCACTTGAGAGTCCTGTCTCCCAAGCACTGGCACTGCAAAGTCAAAACCAGTCACACAGCCATTAATTTCACGTACGCAGCAAGTACTGATTCCATGCTGGACACTAAAATCTCCACAACTGACATGGAGATTTCTTTGAAAGGGAACAGAGTAACTCACAGTCAGATATCTTTCTCCCTTGATAGCAGATTTACTTAACAGTTACTGGCTATGGACCAGTTAACTAAATGATATGAAATAGAGGGTTGCTCTGCTTGTTGGTTTGTACTATGAGAGGGTCAGATGTTCCTCACAGCAGCTGAGTAACCCCACAGTGTTATCCAGAAGGTGTTAACCTCATGCAAGTCACTGGGACAGTTCTGACAATGCAGCCTTCTGACAACAAACCAATCAGCAGTTTTAAAGCTTTTGTTGTTGTTGTTGCAAAGTACCACATACCTGTCTGTGCAGCTGAAAGAAATGGTGTGGATTTTAGTGTGTTTCCTTCTCAATCTTGCAATTTCTTTCAAAACCAGACTGCAACTGGTGTCTGGTTTTCCATCAGTCAATACGTACAGTGCATCTATACCTTGGAAACTGAGAGCTTTCTGAAAAGCAGAAAATAAGCTTCATAGTCAGTACAGTTATCTCCAAAGTTGTACTTCAGAACGAAAATGCTATTCTGGTGATTTAAGACAGCTTTATATTTACCACACCATTAACCAAGTTAGTATTGTCTTTCCCTTTTCACTAAGTATGAAAGGGATCAAATCTATACATTGGAAAAATGAACCAGTAGTCAAGGCAGTATATTCATAAGCAGGGCATCACTACCCATTGACCCACTGAAACCTAACTGGCTTTGGAGAACCACTGACAGAAGATTTTTATATCACATTTTCTGAGAGTTAAAGTCACTGAATGTCTGAAAATCAGGCTCACTAGGACTTGGCCTTTTTATATTATAAAAACTTGCTACGGTAATTGACTCGATGGACGTTTTCATAATGAATTCCATAAAATTTATAAGGGTGTCTGGAAGAAGAATCATTCATTTAAGGGAACATTTATTTTTCTATTCAAATTTTAAAACTCATGAAATTGCAAGTTCTTCGTTTTAAATTATTATTACTTGTTCATTTCTACACTGAGAGTTTTTATATGAGCAAAGTTTCTTCACCTGTTGTTGAAATTCAAGAATTGTGCTCAATTCCCATGTGATTCCAACCAACACTCCTGCTTCAAAACCCCTGTTTGCTCAGAGCAAATACAACCACGGTTGACATCATTCTGAGCAACTGGCTACTTTCTCTCTCCATTATTGTTTGAACACAAATTTTAATGCAACTATTGATGTGTTTTATCACAAGACACGATGACTCCTCCAAAATACGATACATGACTTACCTGTAAAGCCATAAGGATGCACGTATTTCCATGAGCATGGAATCGGGACACCCACTGCACAGCATCATGACAAGTTTCATCAGTTGCCTCCACAAGACACTCCTTCCAACTCTCTGTATTGTCTGCAAATCTCAGCAGGTTAAACCTGAGGAGAAAGAGGGCCCACAACATCTAACCCCAGGCAGCACGATCAGTCACTTCAGATAAGCCAGTTTTGAAATAAATTCTTAATAAAACAAACAGAAAACCCCACAGAGAAAATAAACAAACAAAACAAAGCCAAGCACCCAGTACTGGATTGTTGCCTTCAGCTTTGGAAGAGTCAGAAAGCAAATCTCATTCTGCATGAACAGGAAATCTATGGGAATGCTGAGCCCAAAAGGATAAACAGCATTAGCTTACTGCAAGCGAGTCTCAAATCTCAGGGTGCTCAGAATTAAAAGCTGGCTAAAAAGAACAGAGAAAGCAGTTCACATCACATGCATATTATGCACTAACACGTACCAGCACCAGATTATTTGTAATTATTAGTAACTTTACTACATAATGAGAAGTAGTGCAGATTTCAGTCTTTACCAGCAGTTTATCATACCTGACTTCATTTTTTCTCAGCTGTTCCCAGATAAGGGAGGTAAGTTCTTTTCTGACCTGTGGCAAATACGGGTCCATGGAACCAGATGTATCAATCAAAACACAGACATTTGCTTCTAAAATGGTACCAAACAACCTCCGGCTTCCTGGACCAGAACATTAACACTAATTAGGTGCCATTACATCGGCTCAGTTTACTGAACATACAAATTTTACTGAGCATACTGTAAAATCTCTGGTCTTTAGGGGTTATTCTGGACACATTTCTACGGAATAAATTCTAATCTGTGTGCAAACTAGGTAGTTCAAAAGTTAATGATAGGAAAGTCTTCTGCCATTTCAAACCCACCACTATCAAGCGTTAATCGTTAGCCAACTGTAGCAACCTGCAGTAAACATTTGCAGCTCCTACTTTACAATCCAACAAAAAATTGAACTGTTTCCCAAAAAGGATCTTCCTGAGCAAGAGGGATGAAAATACTTTTCACCAAAAGCAGTGCTGAACTTCTAAATAGAGCACAGTAAAGTTAATTTTGCTGTATATGTTATGGTCATATAGTCTGTTGAGAGAAAGCTGCTGACACCAGGAGCTTGTATTCTGTAACAGAATATACAAAAAGGAAAGACATCGCAGCCCTAATTGTTTCACAGCCAGCTAGATGCTGAATTCTCTTATATTTTTATTGTCAGAAAAATACTTTAAAAAACTTTATTGAAATTAAATGTCTTTCATATTTTAGGTCTGGATTTATGCTCAGCATTACTGTATTAGGAAGAGTAGACAGGAAGATTTTACGTATATCTGAGCCGTGCTTTACAGAACAACTGATGCACACCAGTACCTGAGAGAAGCCACTGTATTCTTTTTATATAGCGCTGCGACACCTTCTCCAGTTGTTCCATGTACATTTCCAGTTCTTTGGATTGAAACTGCAGATGTTTCACAACCCCCTGGAAAAAAACAGTTTGTACAAGGGCATCTTACTTCAGGAGATCTGAACTCAGCTGCTATACATACAATGTCTGCATTACAGATCAGGAAGATTAGGTTTTCTGTCCTTACCTCTATGAAATTGGGTTAAGAAAAGTTTTGTGACTCTGTTGCTACTAAATAATTGGTTACTCCAAATTAGTGAAGTCCAGGTCTTATCTCAGCCAGTTGTGCTGGGCAACAAAATGATATCATTTCCCTGGACAGGTGCATCTGTTACATTGTTTCTGACAGTTTTATAGATCTAATAGAGCAAGGATATCCTGGCTTTAAACCTTTATGCTTCTCTTCAGTCATTACACAGAGAAAACCAACATTTTCCCATTTTCACACATAGATGAATTTTAAAAGCTTCACTTTAAATTATTTTTCAAACTCTATGAGCAGAGGAGATGCTATACATCCTGAAAAGCCAGTACAGTTTGCACTGCAGACATACTAAATATCTTTTGTGGAGAACAGATGAGCTTCTCTAGCTTTCTGACAGAAAGGTGATTCAGAAAGACCAGGGGATAGTGGAGGGAACATCACAGAAACACAGATCAACACGCCTTGTCTTAAACAAATACAAAGCCTTTCAATCACGTAGGTATGTGACTTATGGAAGAGCTTACATTGATCTCTATGCTTGGGAAGATAGCACAGTATTTTGCTGATACTTTCTTGTGCAGAGACTCCACAGTTCTCTTCTGATGAGTACAGCCTGGGCCAAACAGCAGTCTGGGCAACTCCAGTTTTAGTTTTTTAATACTGTACTTGGTCAGCCACTTGTAGGACAAACAAACAAAGCAACTGGTTGTTAGTAAATATCAGAACAGTTTAAGCAATAGTGCTTTGTACAGACTCACAATTATCATGGCCATATTAATTCACACAGATTAAAATCACAATTTATTAGTAAGGAGCAAAATACCTCTTTGCTTGAACAGATTTCCTCTTTTTTTGGCAATGTAACAGAGGGAACAGACCTTCTTGTGCACGTTATCTTTGGGTAATTTCGGTATACTGTACCTAGTTAAGAAAATTAACACAGTAGTATTGGAAGTCCTAGGTTTACATCACAGTCCTTTTGAATCGCATATGACTGCTAGTTAAAAAAAAACCCAAACCCAAAGCACATACATAACCCCAAACTTCATACACAACTCCACATTTGAAAAACTGCTAAGTTTCTAAAAGTACTTTAAAAAAAAAAATCACTTATTTTAAAAACTTGTCACCTTCAAAAAATTCCAAGCCAAATCTTCTGTAATCCTCAAAGCCATGACAACAGCATTTTTCCTTAGAGCATATATTTTACTAAAAGACCCCAAAGGACTTAAAAACAACATAAGCCAAAGAGAGTAAAAAAGACCCAATTCCCCACTGCAAAAAAAACCAAACCAAAACCCCCTCCACTATGTAATAAGCAAAACTCACTTCCATTCACTACTTAAAGCCTACTGATTTTCAGTGACGTAACATCCCAACAGTTTTACAACAAAAAAGCTGGTAGTAAAATGCTTTGCCCATCATATCCTGGTACCACATACCCACACTTCTTCCTTTATCAGTATAAAACACTGACACAGAAAACGCTGGCTGCTTCCTTGGTTTATGCTTCCTCTTATCCTCAGTCTGAGCCCATTCTTTCAGTGGTTGTGCTACAAATAAAATTAAAAAAGAAAAAGATGCTGACTTACTTCAGCTAGATAAAGCTTACACACAACCCTGTTCTTTGGTTAATAATGTCCTATTGCCACAAAATAAATACTGAATTTCCTTAAATACTGGTTAAGAAAAATCCAGAATTATTATAGAACTCTTGATGCTACTTTCATAGAAATGGAACCAAAACCTTTAGAGATTTTTAAGTTATCAGGAAGAATGTCACAGGGCATAATTTGAAAATATTAAGGGTATTGAATAAACATATTTTTTAGAAAAGCCAACTAACATCATACAAAGTACCTCATATGCAGATACAAATCCAGATTTGTAAACATCACTACGTATCAACAATCAAATTCCAATGAATCAGTAGATGTCAAGAGTCATATTTAATAAAAAAAAAATTAATTTGCAGATGTTAGCAAAGATGACAAGAAAAAATGCAGGATAATTACAAAAATAGAGGAGAACGGAAACAACTTTTAAGGCACCAACAGTGACTGGAATCAGTTCAAGAGCTGCTTTATATACCAGGAGCCATTACAAGGGTCAGCACCAGGTAACCTTTGTGTTGTAATTTTCCTTCATTAATGGATCATAAATAAATCAAGTGGAAGAGCATATTAAGACAATGACATCCAACTATATTAGCAAAAAAAGACATACTGAACTAATAACAAAATAAAGCTCTGATTTGTTGAACCTCTGGAAAAGAAAAAACCCAAGAGTATGGCGTGAAAACCAAGAGATGTGAGGTTTGAATTATGATTTTCAAAACAACTGCAATGTTTCCTATCAGTCTGATTCAAGATTGAAATTGCAAGTGTTTCTAAAACCATTACATTTCTAATTTAATGCTGTCTTTTATGCAAAACCCAAAGAAAGTGCAGACAAAAAGCCCCTAATCCATACAGACCTGGTGGAATTTCTGCTTTGGCACTTGTAGGACGCCATGCCAGTACTCTTACAGAAGCATTTCTCTCCACACCATTGTTCTCTTTAATACACTGTAAGCATATATAATTAAAAAAAAATTAAAAAGTATTCCAGTAGGATCATAACTTTATTATTCAAAACAAACCATCCTCCATTATGCTCTAATTCCTGTTTTACTCTCAATCTTCAGACAAGTGAGGAGATTGCCATGAGGATGTGTTAATTTGCCATTTCTTCCCAGGTTAAGTAACTAATTGTTGTATTTTAATTATCTTGCCAATTTTGTTGTCTGCCATAAAACTAAAGGCTTACATCTACTGGGAGTTTGGAACATTTACTTGATGGAGAGTGTAGTTCTATCATAAAATCCCCAGAGACTTAGTAGTGTGACTCCAAGGAAATAAGCACAGCAGGCAGGAAATAAATCCTGAGTCCTATTTCTTGTTTTATGCTGGCTCTATGTGTGGCCACAGACATGCTACTGAGCTGCAGCCATCGTGTCTGTAAATGAGCACAACACCTTAAAATCCAGTACTCACTAGAAGGTCTTATAAAATAGATATAACTTGGCAAAGCAGTTCCCTGCTTTGCTTTGGCTTTCAATAAAAACTAAATTTTTAAGGTCAAAGGAGGGATTATTTAGACTCCTTTAGACACTACAATGTGGTTCTATTACAATTAAATGCTTAGCAGGAGTTAGGAAGATGTACTTGTTTAGCGCTTTGAATGCAAATTAAAATGCCATTCTGAGCACATCACAGCGCTATTCTACGTCCTTTGAGTTTTCAGCCTGAGCACTTCTCTCACAAACAGCAGCATCTGACCGTTGGGTAGGATCTCTAATTAACACACACAGCATCTTAACAAGAGCAATTCAAACCATTCTAGCCAGACTCAGAGCTGTGGGCTTGGGAGAGGGCAACTTCTGTGGCCGCCTTTTCTCGTTCTTCTTAAGGACGTTTGAGTCTCCTTCAGGTACCAATGGATTAACAGGCTGATTTACTGAACGTTGCTTCAAGGATTCCACTAGCAATGCACACTGAAAAGGAAGTTCACATTGTTTAGTGATTACATACATGGAATATAAATAAATGACCTTTCAAAGACAGGCATTCTGTATTATTACTTCAGTAATAAATAAAATTCACACTAAATTTATTAATCTGGGAACACTTAACACCTGTAACTGAATAGAAACCCCATTGTGCTGTGCTTGCTCCAACACACAGGAGGGAAATCCTCCCTGCTCTGTGCAAACATTCCAAAGGAAAAGGCAAGAGTACTAACACCAAGATCAGAACAAACTGGAAGACAATGAACCAAGTACATGCAACTATTAAATAACAACATAATATTTTAAGATCTCATTGAATATCCACCAACTCATCTTTCTGAAAATACTTCTGTGACTCAGACTTGATGCAACGAGACGCTCAGTCCTCTGGACACATATCACAATCCCTTTCTAACCACACTTCTGTAAGAGCAAGAGCCATACTGCCCAGCTAGCCTCACTCACTTCCTCAGGTACCTTTGCAGTCATGTGTGTGGGATATGGAGAGACACGGTCTCGTTCTACACCCTTAGCACACTTCAGAAAATAATTAGTTTAGAATCAACAAACGTATTGTGCCAATGACAACCCCTCCCTCCACTGCCACTTACGGGAACACACTATTTTGTATTTTTTATACAAGAAATTTAACTTTTTAATATACTTATTTACCTATTATTGTAATAAACAATTAATTCTACTTGAGAAGAATTCATCATAGTATTAGCAACAGAAAGGAGAATCACTTCAATTGTGCACTCACTATATTTCATAAGGAGTGATGGCCACTCGAACACCGATCATTGCTGTGCTACTGTACAACTGCTTTCCAGCCCAGATTAACTCTACAGTGACTCTTCCACACCCCAGAGCATTTTCATTTTGTCCAACCTTCTGCATTGCCAGCTAAACAATCACTTGATTTTTTTTTTTTTCAAAAGAAAAACACAACTTAAGAAGATACACGTAATTCCTACCTTCTGGGAGTAGCTGTTTGCTTTTTCCATTTCAGACACAATAGCAGTGATATCATCACTTTCAAATATACCTGATAATCAAATACATGCTAATCAGCATGGGGTTTTTAAGTGTTCAAAACACATTAATTTTTATGGTGCACAACTATTTGTAGAGCATGCCAAACATCAATGAAAAGAGTCAAAAAGCCTTTCTTTCCTGTGTACCCAGTGGTCTGGATGTACCACATCAACTATATTTTAAGTGTACATCTTTAAAATACCCAGCAGAAAACAGTGAATTCAAGTAGGGAAAAAATAAATCTAATTCCTGCATAAAGACTACATTATAATATTCTTCAACAAAATTGAAAGCCTTAATCAAACTAGGACCTCTAGTATAGCATCCTAAAAAGTAAACTACTTGATTTGGGGGAAAAATAAACATTAATAAATACTATTTAACTAACGAAAAGATGTGCTGACTTTCCTCTTCACATACCTGCTTCTCCAAACCAATGAAACCTCCCATTGGCTGCCTGCACTATTTCTTTGAAAGCAGTGGCAGTTTCTGTCGGGTTAGCGTAGCGGGCTGGAGTAACACCACTGGAACCAACATCCTCCCTTACACTGAACAGACAGACGTGAAGCTGCAAATCAAAACCTCTGCAAACCTCAGCCACGTAAGCACGGACCATGTGCTGTGAAACAGAGACAAAAATCAAATCAGAAGTCGTCATTAGTGACGCTCTACCACAGATGAGCTTCCATCTGCTCTACTGGTCTCTAAGCTGGTGTACAAATACCCCCAAGCTGAGTGATTCAGTACAGGAACACACCTGGAGTAGCTCCTCAGGTCACGTGTATATACAGAACCTGGTGCTGTTACTAGTGACAGTGGCAACAGCACTACTGCAGCCAAAGAGTGAGATGGGGTGGTGATGGGAATCAAAGACACAGGTACATGGTCTTCAAGATAGCCATGCACTGAAGCAAATAAGTAGGGATGGAACCATCCATCTGGCTTTTTGTGTGCATCCTTCATTTTCTTGTCATTCATACGGGCTTCTACGGATTTCTTAGGTTTGCCCAGAATTTTCAGAAGTTTGGTAAGAAAAGCAAGAAGCACACTACCATACACATACTCCATCTGGATTACCATACATTCAGAAACTCCCGGCTGTGCACGTGTCTTAACAGCCACAGAGCACATCTACTATGAACACAGAGCCAAGCACTGGACATATGTTACTGTTATTAAAATCAGGAGCTGTCCCTGTGTAGTGTACTATAGAGTTCCACTGTAAAACTGTTTGTGCCTTTGTTCCCAGGAGTTATAAGGAAATCGTATTGTATGAAAAATCAGTTAGTTTGTTCAAACTCAAAAATTCATAGTGAAACGATGGCCAGAGCTGGAATGGGAAAGGAATCCTAAAAACACTTCAGGACTTTCCTAGGATTCAGGCTTTATTAATAATTGCTACCTCCAACACATGACAAGCAATTGCAGAAATGAAAGTTTGGGATCCTGGCAGCTGGGCTTGCTCAGATTTGTAAGGAAGCATTTTGCCAACAAGCTACAGGGGACAAGAACGAAGAAAAAAGAAAAAGGAAGTTGAGATTAATTCTGACAGAATTATGGAAGAGTTGCAAAACCTGTGGTGACACTTACTGTCTCCTGATCAGGTATTCCAGTAGTCAGCAGGTAAAGTCCTTGTGATTTGTGTTTATCTCTGTCTTTGAAGTCTACTTCCACAGCCCTCCTGAGTGCACTCATGAAATTTCTACTACCTTTGCAATCCAAGCTCAACACCCACCTAAAAAAAGATGTTTACAGTTCAAAGAACGAAGCAACAAAAGCTTTTGTTTCTGCCTAAAACAATGAAGAGAACTAGGAACCTAAAGCAACACTGCATCAGAGTCTAAAATTTTTTACAATGCCAGGGAGCAGAGCCAGATTACATGACTCAAATTGTTTGTTCAGTTTCTGTACTGCCACCATGGTAAACTACTTTTTAAGTAAGATTCAGAGCATAGAGATGAAAGAATTCTCTCTTAATTTTATGTGGAAAAACTGTAACATAGTAGAACTTACAGGAATAAAAATTAAACCACAGAGGTGTAATGAAACCATTGAGCATGAGACTCCACCAACAGAAACCCAGGACTTGTTTCCCATGTAGGTGAGAAAGAACCATAGTTCAGCTTTCACATCCCACTTGAATTTGAAGCAGTTTTCAATTATTCATGTAACCTGTGCATTTCTGACACAGACACTTCTGTACCTGTGTACATATATATTCTGTACACATATAAAATAAAGTCACTGAGACATTAAACTTTAGAATGCTTTTTTCACAACAAACCATAATGAACAATCAGTGTAGAATAGTTCATGTCAATCTGCTTTTGTAATATGCTAAACTTCTCAACTTTCTTAATTGTTCACAATGCTCTTAAAGTCTGTTTTTCTGTTCTATCTGTTTTATGGTACCTATGGTCACTGAACCATATATGGAAGGTTATCTGATCCTACCTCCAAGCATCTTGTAAGTTTTCTGTTTGGGAAGGAACCAGTTCCAGCTGCCAAGGCACAACATCACTGCCAAATCTTTCATGGAAAGATAACAGCAAGTTATTCTCAGATTATGTTTTAGAACAAGCAGAAAGATAGAATAAATTAACAAAATGAAAAATTTATTTTGGGGTATTACAGATGAAAAGTTGCCTGATGCTATTTTCTATTTCAAACCATTTCCCAATTCACGCTCATCCATCACTTGGTGCCTGTCAGATTTTCAAGGTAATGGGCCAGATTACATTTTTCTTTCCTGAATGAGATCCCAAGTGAGCTGGTAAACGCTCAGCACAAAGATTGCCACAAAAAAAGCCCCAACTCTTAGACGCTGCCCAGATCTCTTGTGAGGTAAGGCCTCTGTTTGGAACTCTTGCTTTTACCTGCCAGTCAGAACTCTGTCCAGCTACCCTTTAGTGCAGTGGCACACATTTCTGACCACCAGTCTTGACTACAGAGCTGTAATACCATTACATATTAAAAAACTATTGGAGTTACTGTAAGATTTAAAGGGTGTTCTCAGTTACGGTACTTGAAACACCAAAATCTTCTCCCAGTAAGTTTCTGACATGTGAATTAATGCTGTTATGAACAATATAGCAGGGTGAGAATTCGTTACAGGTATGAGACAGTTCCAGTGATTATTTTTAACAATTATTTTAATTACTAATCTGGTCTCCATACATCAGATCCATAAACTTATCCAACAACAAATCAGTGCTATGCTTGCAATTACTTCATCAGAAAACAAATACAACAACAAAAAAATCTAAACTATGTCCATCAATAACTACAATCTCTCAGCACACTTCCATTGCAGTGTGCTACAGTTACTTTCAGGGAAAGGCTTACGCTATAATGTTGAAGGAATCCTTGTCTGACATTTGTTCCTCAAGTAACAGTCGCAGAGCGTGTTGGATACGGCTGATGTACATACGGCTCGTCACTGAGATATCAACAAGTATAACCACCCTACAGAAGGAACGTTAGTCATACAAAAAGAAAAAAGATCTTACTTAATTACATCTTCTTACCTTCATTGTACTCTTAACTTGCCAGGGAAGGTCTACTCTAGCTAGATATTAAAATGCAGAAACACTCAATCTATATCTTAAAAAGAATCTGCAAAACTTATGGCAGGATTTAAAAAGAAATAGTAACAATACTGGAAAATTCTATCTTTCCTACGCTATGCACTCATCAGGGTACTGGCACAGGCAGTGCCACAATGGCTGTTGAACCCTGAATAGGCCCTCTTCCTTCTCTGAGCCTGTATATCCAAAACATGCCTGGAACACATGAATGTTATGCAACAAAGAGTTGTTGGGTAGTACATTGTCCTTTCCCCACCCATCATTCCAGGAACATAGGTAGTATTACTCCAAAGGTAAATGGTAAGTTTTTTCCCAGCAGGTCAGTGACAGACTGGATGCTCAGGTACAGACTGACTGATGTTATCTGGCACATTACCTGTTTTGAGAAGAAGTGTGAATATGACCTTCTTCAGCACGGTCCATTTTATGTGTGATTCAAGACAGAACACTCCCCAAAGGCTTACTTGCCAGATAACTCAAATTTGGACGTCTCATCCCATCTCATGGAAACTGAAGTTTTGTGTTGATCACTGAATCCATTAAATTCACTGGATCATTAAAAAAGCTGAATATCACTATCTGTTTTTAAAAGCGGATTGCGTACAGCGGTCATATCTGAAACTGTTGCCTCTATGTGTGACTGCTTTTTGTCCTTGGTGCTTACACACAGCTCGAAGGCTGGCCAACTAGATCTACCATGAATACACAAAAAAAGTTCCATCACAGTACAATACCTCCTTTCACAAACAGTTCCCCATATTCTTCTGCTAGCAACAGATAGCCAGTCAATTTGTTTCTCGTAGATTCTTACCATTTCAGCCAGGAGTTTCTATGGATAAAATACAGAAAATTTATGTTGAAACATAAAAAGTTCAGCTAAGTCTTTCACTGCCAAATGCTTAAATGTGAAGTAACGTGCCAGCATAGTAATAATAAAAATAATGGTTTTCATTCAATTTGACAGAAGCATTTCATTCTTAGTAAGGATAAGAGAATATCGCCCAGGAGAAAAAGTTATAATGATAAAAAGCAAAGAAGGCTATAAAGGTTTAAACTCTCCCCTCAATTTTCCCCTTGCTAACATGTTCCAAAATAGCTGTCAGGCAAATTAAAAAATGGGACAATCTGTATCTGAACTCCTCCAGCTTTCTAAGCCTACACAGTTAGCTCCTTCCTCACAACTGTAAGAGTCTGGGTCCCAAGTCTGACAGATCACTGACAGCCACCTGCTCATGAACCCCTGCAGCATTTACTCCACATTAATTGTCCCATCAGATAATTTGATGGTAATCCAGCCCTGACAAGGCAACATCACAATAGACAGCTCACCTGGTAGTTGTATAATACTGGCAGGTCAACGTGGATGTTTTTCACAGTTCCATCGTACCATTCAAACTGCACCATTGCTTTCTAGAAGGGCAAATGAAACAGTTCTGTGTGTACAGAAGCCCCCATAAGCTGCACTACCGTGACATTCCTCCCCAAATCACTCTTAAGAATGCTGTAAGTATTTTAAACCCTGTAGAATTTCACTAAACTTATAATGTGCTGATTTTGAGTAGAAAAATGTCGCAATAGAAAGAAAAGGGAAAAAAAGAGGTCCCCATCACTTACCTCATGCAGAGTTGAGGATACTGTTTTTTTAAGAATAGGTACAAATTCTTCCACAGGAGAGAAAGCATTGGGAGCTAAAACTTGATAAAGGTTTAACTTTTTAGCTATAAAAAAGGAACAAAGAAATTAAACACATATTCTGTGTTAAATTCATGTTTTATACCTGTTAAGCTTTTCTTTCTGTTCTACCTTTCAATCCATTTGTCTTTAACCAGTCTGCTGAGGTTTTGGCAAGGATGCCTGGTGTTTGAATAACTAATGGTGCTTCATGCTTTGGAGGCTTTAGTAAGCAGCTGGAAGGTGCTGTATTTGCAAATTCTGTGAAAACCTAAAACAGATTTTAAGAAAAACTCTTGCAAAATTTAGCATGATTTTTTTGTACCATCAATCCTAAATATCCAGCATGGAATGTTAGTTTTACTTATGTTCACCAAAGTGCTGGAATTTCAACAAGTAAAACACTTTGAAACTATCATTGGTTCTCCTAAAAATGGCGCTTGGGGGGACAACATTCCATTAATTTCCCTGTGCTTGCCACAAAGAAAAGGCCCACAGGGAAACTAAAACATAATGGTTATACATACAGACATGAAAGCAGCCAATCATTTATCTAAGTATAGTAAGGTGAGAAAGAATTTTCATTACACACAGATCAAATCTTCACTGCTCCATTTGCTGCCTGCACTGTTTTGGCCTTAAATTGTTCTTACAATGGATGGCCAACACATAATATTCAAAGTTCACTTATCAAATTACCTGATTAATGATATACGTTTTTTTCATACCAGCAAGACTAAAAAACTTCTGCCTCTGATAATTCAAAGTACACTTGAAAAGAAAGAGATACATACATCTGCTATTCTACTAACAAGTGAGCCACCAATTCTTCTTTGAAAAGTCTGCTTGATGCTCTTGAGGAGGTCCTTAGCCTTCTGGGATTCCTGAAGTAGCAGATGAAAATCACTGCTATCAAAATTCTGTACATATAGAAACAAAGTGGGAAAAATAAGTTAATTACTATTCAAACACCGAACACATACAGCTTTCTTCTTTCAGTGTGCATGCATTTACACAAGCCTGCCTGGCATAGCAGAACTGAGCGTAAATGTATCTAATGCACTGTGTATGTTATTCATCATTTTATAAAGAAGGTAGTTTATTGTTTTGGATAAGTCTACAACAAGCTACTGCTTTCATCCCATTCATCACCTTTAAGTCAGTGAACAAACATCTGCAAATTTATTGTGCTTTTAGGAAAGCATTTTCAGTTCCAGAAAAAACTAACCACAGATTTATTGACCACATCCTCAGTGCTTCTATGACAGAGGCTTTCAGCACCAGGTCTTGCTATGAACTTCTACTCAGATGGTACTTAGAAAATCTTCTCAAAATGAAGAATCACCAAAAAGACAGAAAAAGGCTTTGCCTCTCTAGCTGTCACCCACCTCTCCCTTTGAAGAGTAGAAATGATAACGGCCTCTTACAGCTTCCACAAGGTTCTTCAGAACTGCCTACATATATAAACAGGAAGAAAAATAATTACTTTGATTCAGTAGTCCCATGATAATACAGGTTGTTGGTATTCAATTCTCAATTAGCGACAGAGAAAGAATCTGAGGTACACATAGTGAGAAAGCTGAAGTAATTATGTCTCCATTGGTTTCTTAGAGTCTTATTTTAGTATGGCTGAAAAGCTAACTCAGTACAGAAATCTATGCAACAGTTCGTTCACCCTGTGTTAAAGTGCTGGTCACATCTCTTCCTTTGAGGGCAGGCTGGTGTTAGTCAGAGCAAAGGCACATCAGGGAAGTCTACAAGTACAAACTTCAGGCTACCCTTCCCCTGCCCACAATTACCTCCTAACTTTTGCTGCTTTTTTACACATTTGCCATGTCCTCCTACCACTGCAATCCTTTTCCCCACAACTGCGATACCGTTACCACATCCAAGTTTCTCTTCAACTGTGTCCTCCCCGCCACTGAAGTCACTACATGCCTTAGGGATAAGCTTTAACAAGCAACCAACACCTAAGACCAAATTTCTATGCAGAAGCTAACCAAAAGTAACTGTTTGTCCTTCTGTCCTCTTCCTTCAGGCAGTCACTGCTAACATCCAAACCACTGCTCATGATTTGAGCAAGGCTGCTAGATCTTGCACTGATGCAATTCCATACACAAATAGTCCTACCCCAGGGACTGCCACACTCACCTGATCTCAATCTCAAGTCCCTGCCTTTCTTCTATGATCCCTCTCCCTATCCACTTGTCCTTACTGCAATACTGGCTGCCTGAAGTCCTCTGTTTTCCTGCTTTCACCTGCAAAAGAGACTCTCAGCAACTACATCTTCTCTGTAAATGCACAGGATGATGATCTGGAATTGCTTCCCCCCAGCTGCCAAGCCTGTCAGCGTCACTTTGCTGCCACTTCTGGCTTTTGTATGAACCAAGACAAATGCTCCAAACAATTTTTTTCATGTGTTCAAACCTTCTCTAAAGAAAATCCAACTCTAGACTGAGAACTCCTGAAACAGCACTTCAGCTCTCCCACAAGTTTATGACAGAAGACGTTGCAGCTGAATAGGAAACAAACAACAGGACACTCAAAGAAGTATTAACACAATTACTTACAAGAGAAGCAGGATTGCTGCAGTCATAGGTAACAGCGTGAGTCTGCAGTACTCTTCCCAGCATACACTGCTGAGCATAGTCAGACAGTATTTCCAAAGATTGATCAGGGCTGATATAAATAAACAAACAAGGGGAAGAAACCAAACAATGGCAGTAATCAAACGAGAAAAAAGGCCATGGTGAAGAAAACAGTAAAGAAAACTCAGTGGGGAAGAAATAAATCATGGGAGTGTAATCCAGTCCTTGAGCATAACGACCTCATCTCTCTCCCTCTTTCAACAATCACTGAGGCACCACTACTGGGGTTTGGTTCTGGCCTGAAAACCTGAATAATAACAAGAGCACTACGGTTCTATTCCAGTTCCTAACAGCTTGTGGATGACATGTTCTGAATTATTCCTTGAAGCTAAAAATCAGGAATTGTGGGATTTTCCCTGTGACAAACTGTGATAGAAAAATTTTCAATTCAGATCTTCAGCTCTACATAAGGACACCCATTGTCTTCCAAAGGCACCAGACAAAGGAAAACAGCTTTGTGTTCAGAACTCAGCAACACAAAGAGCTTTCATAGTTTATCCAACTTCAGCCTGGCTTCTTATTTCATCAGGCATTTTAAGTTTTCCACCAGCATCAAGATGACAGCGAGACAACTGTCTTTGAATGCTTAATGCTATTTTATAGCAAAATCTAGCTCATCATCTAATCTTCCCAGAGGTGTGGACCCTTCCAGTGATGTCCTTAATGATGCTGAAGGATTTGCACTGATATAACACTGGAGCTAGTAGACAGATTCTGCAAAGGAAAACATAGCTTCCTATAGGAAAAGAGATTTATAAGTAGTAAAAAATGGAGTAAATAAAGGAGTTTGGTGCCATGAACTAAAGCCACATAACCCCTGGATCTTTTAATTTTCCATTTATTTTTATATCAAGGTCAGATTTTTGTATCAATTCTGTATCCAGGTTAAAACCAGTCGCTAGGATGGAAAACAAATTTACCAGCTTCCTACAATAACAACCAGAGAATCCAGTTCTTTCATGGCAAGGACGAGTTTTAAAGCTTTCAGCAAATTGCAGCCTTGACCAGGCTCCAGTTCCCGTATCCACTGTCTCACTTCACGTAGCCTGCAAGGAGGGGCAAAAAAAGAATATGTACACTTAATGTGCAGGTGCTAAATAAGATAGATAAAGATTACTACAACCACAGGAGCTGCTAAGATATTTTATGCATGAACAACCAGCGTGAAATCATTGACTGTGCTTAAAATTCATTGCTTTTTTCCCCTCATCTTACAAATCAATGCAGGTACAAGATGAAAAACACTATTTATTTTCTACAAGAGATTGCTCTAATTAAACAGAAACCTTCTTTGAAATACCTTTGTTTTTCAGAGAAGCGAACTTACTTACACGTGAACATTGATGTTTTTTGGACTCTCCCAGAGAGGTGAAATTTCTGTACTGAATGAGAGGCAGAACAATTGCTTCTTGTAACATAATTGTTCATCTATTAAGCCCTAATGAAATGGAAAAAAAAATTGTTCATGCATTTCCATCCACGCTGCTTCTAGTAGGGTTATTATGAAAAAAGGTAAAGTAATAATTTCCTAAAAAATAGATAACAGTATTTTCAGCTACCACAGAGAAAAGCTTCCAAAAATATTCATGCAGATTGAAATATTTGATAAGGAGTACACAGACAAAACCTGCAGACCCATGGTAATGTAGGCAATCTGCTAACGAGGCAGGGAGTATTTGTTGCACTGGTATCAGTTTTCCTCTTCAGTTGATGAGCACAGGAATCAACATCATGATCTAGAATTCACCCACAATGCAATCACTAAAAATGTTCAGTACATTTTTAGTGGTGGGGCTGAACAACCAGCTTCAGGTATTAAGGCTAAGCAAGCCAGACTCCCTGGAAATTGAGTTTTCTTCAAGGAATTTGAAACAAAATATACAAATGGAAACTGTAGATAGGATAAATGGATTTTAAATAAGTTCTGAATGCAGGAAGTTTCAAAGTTACATAGTAAAACAGCTACATTATATCTTCCCCCCTTACTTAAAAACTGTTATCAAATTAAAGAATGCAATAAAGGATGTTTATTTTGGGACTTCAGGAAGCAATTAATTCACCAACATTCTGGCTGAAATTGAGAAGTGTGCCTTGTTGTGACAAAACATAAAAGCACAAGGAAACTGTTTACTATAAATAGCTCTATGGACAACTTGGTTCCAGCACTTACAGCTGTTTCTGTTAGGCAAGTGTATTTCATAGGGACAATGCTGGTACATGAACTGAGAAAGATCAAAATATTAACAAGGAAAGCATTATCTTTACAGCACACACTGGAGTTTGTTTGGATCTACACAGTAACAAAGACTACACTTTCAAAGCTATCTAAACCATACGTCTCTACAACAGAAACTGTGTATATTATGAATTTAAGCAGATTTTTCTCTACTTAGATCTTGGCTCATTGTTACAGGAAAGCTGGATTAGTATGTTATAATTGCCAAAGTCTGCTTTATTATTACTTGCCAAAAGGTCCTTCTGAAATTCCAGTAGTTTAGGTCCATAACTCACATGAGAGACATCAACCACAAGTCCAACTTTCGTTCCTTTAATAAGGCCAAACACCTTAAAAGAGAAAAGTCACTTTAAATACTAAGCTTATCTAAGGTTTAATAGCGCTACTGTTTGTTCTGTACAACACCATTTTAAAAATCAAATATTAGGTATTTATTTTCACTTTAAGCTCCTTAACATAGAGATGACACAGTGACAAACCCAAGGATGAGGAAAAGAAAAAAGAGGCTTACTGGCTCCCAGTTTCTCCTTACCAGTGTCTCCTATTCCCTCCTTCCCAAGACAGCCTATTCATAATTTGAGAAGACAAATATAACTGTGTCTACAGCATCTCCTTCAGGTTAAATCAAGCAGCTTTGTGGAAGCTAGATTTCATAATGCTGCTTCTGCCTCTATCCTCTTTGAAAGGGCGTTATGCCCCTTTCCCATTCCTGAACATTAGCACTGGCAGGTGCAATAAGTGATTATCCCAGAGTGGAAGAGAAGGCTGACTACAGGACAGCTCCACTCTAGTCAGAGGTGAAGCTCAGCATTGTTTAAATCCTGTTTAAATCCTGTTGAGAGGTGCTGATGATTAACACTGCTAAAGAAAGAAGACTAGATCTAGAAAGCAGAAAGTCAGGTAACAATGAAAGATCAAGAAAAACAACCCATTATCAAGAGAAGTATCACCGCATATGCGTGAAAACATAGAAGCTTTATGGAAGCCACTTTTTACTAGTATTCAACAGTTCATATATCCTTTAATGCTGTACACAATTCCATTCTAAAAATAAACTGCAAAATTAAAGTTACCTTTCTGCTGTCCTGCAAGAGCCACTGAACTCGCTGCTGGTAAAGTTCAATCACTCTGACAAAAGGTATAGCACACATTTAGCTAAGGCACTCTCTCAGTGTAACAATCAACCATTATTTGCCTCCATCACATCCTTTTTCTCACAGATGCAAAATCTGTGAGAAATAGTGTTAAAAATACTGAGTTTAGTCTTCTCATACGATTGCTGGCTGCAGGGCTAACCATTTAAATACTTCTTCCCCTAAAGCTGTTTGCCTGATTAGATACATAGCTGTCTGAAAAACTGCATCACTGAAATGTTTTCTTATCAGTTGGTGGCTTTTTGTGTTCAGGTACACCATGTGTTCAGAGGAACAACTGCTCAGGCAAAACTGAGCTCAATTCATCACATCAGGAGATGTATTTCATACAAACTACACTATTGCTTGAGACACTCATGAAATAAAACCTTGGGACTGAAAGGCAACAGGCTCACTGAAGTGTTAGGCTAACTGTGGAACAACTTGAAACAACTGCATTTCAAAACAGGTGTAACCTGAGGTAAAACAAAGTCCTTGCTGCCCCCTACAACTGTTTTACTCCAACTTATTTTTAATACCATGTATTGGGTATTTTTAATACCCACTTACATGATTTGGTGAACGAAAAGTTTAACTCCACTTTGTAAAGGGGGAAAACCGTTTTCCTTTTCCAAAACACAAAAGTTACTTCTTTTTCAAACCAGATTTGCAGACAGTTTGTTTAGATGGCAAAAGGCCCAAGTACTGAGTGTGGACTGTCTGAAAATTCTGTATCTTCACGACCACCTCTGTGAGGTATGCTGAAGTAGGGGCACTCCTAGGAACTGTCTAACAAGGCTTGTCAAGCCCAGCAAAAACATTATGATTACTCTACAGTTTATTGAACCAATTAATTTTTTCCTCAATTTAATATTCTTTTATTTTATAAATTTACAATTCCCTTAGAAAGCATTTAACTTCCACATGTCATGATTAAATCCACGGCCTGAAACTAATCCAAGTTACAGTAAACGTAACCCACAAATACACAGCATTACCTTTGAAAACCCAACCATCCCCTAGCTGCCTTTCCAAAATGTACTAACTGCTTCAGTTCAAAACCTGGTTGACAGGAATCTTCATTTAAAAAAAAAAATAATTGAATAATTGTATGTATTGACATATAATTATTACCTACCTAAATCTCAGTAGAAGGATTTAATGGTGAGATACTGTGAAGCTCCCAAAATTAACAAAGATTTAAGGCAGTACCTGTAATCATGGGGGCTGGGGATACAGCATCAGTTACACATCAAACCATAAACAGGATGGATACTTACTCATAAAGTCTGGACTCAAAGTTGGTAACTGTTGCTTCTGTAAATTCTATCTCTTCAACACCACTTCTTGAATTCCTGGAACACTAGGCACAGTTAGCATCAGAGCTGTGCACAAATTAGGGCCAATTAAAAAAAGGGCAGCATCGCACTTACAAAACATTGCCTTCGTTTATCAGATGCTCTAATGTTAATTGCAAGGATTCTAAACTGTAGTTTCTTAGCCATTCTTCTGTGCTTTGCACCTCTTTAGACTGTAGTTTCTTCACTTGTAGTCTCTATAGATTAAAACTCTAGAGATTAGTCTCTATAACTAAATGCAGTATGAGAAATCAAATGCGCTGTTCAAATGTGACATAAATTCAAGCCCTAAGGATGGCTGCTGGTAGGTAGTGCCATATCCAAGGACAGCAGAATTTTTCGTACTGGCACACTCTTTTGGACGTGGGATGCAAAGGAAAAGAAGGTTTCAGAATACCCTCAGATTGTGAGTTAAAGGAAGCGGAAGGAGAGCTGAGTTTAGAGTTTAGAGAAGACAGGAAGACAAGAAATAGGAGAGTTTAGTAGCAAGAAATAAAAGGAATACCACAGTGATTTTCCAGAGGGGAAGAAAAAAAATCAGCATCTCTATAACCTGCCTCATAGAGGTTGAAGGGATATACATTGTCTCCTGCTTTTCTAAAGAAAGATGCAGTATCAACATCTACCTTTATTGTTTTGCCCCATTTGTTCGCAGGCAGATTCATTTCTGCAGAGGAACTACACCTAGTTTCATTACTTTAGTGATTTTATCTATCAAATTGCCTGTGTGCATATGCAAATACATGGAAAGAAATATATCAAGTGCTTATTCCCCACCCTGTATTTATAGTAGGCACGTGTTACTTTTCTAGATGCTCCATTTGGGCAGAAAACTCGCCTACCAACAGATCTTGTGTCTTGTTGATGTGTGTTACCAGCAATCCGTTATCTGGTCCTGGATGAGACATAGTAAAATCCTGACACGGCGGCTGATCACCCTGTAGATTGGATTTTGCTGTCACCCTGCAAGACAATGAATCTTATGGGATGACTTTATTACCCATTGTCATATAGTCTTTACAAGTTGTTTCTGCAGAAACTAGTTTATATTTTGGCATTTGTCTACGCATATAATTTGATATAGGACAAATCCTTTGGAGGGACACAGCATATAGTTTATACAAGCTACAGGTATTTCTATCTACTATTTCTATCCCAACAAGATTTTGTAACAGTATCCTTACCCAACTTTTTCCAAAAACTGATCATTGTCCAACAACTGAGCCATTTTCCTGATGCGTGTGTGCATTATGTGAACAGCCCTTGCCTTGTTAAAAAAAAAAGCAGCAAACACAACACAAAACAACAAAAAGGACAAAGTATTAGAGTAAAATGCTTAAAAACTCAGGAACATACACGATTAAAAAAGGTATTAAAATTGTCAGCAACCTATATGATAATTATATTGTACACAAGACAACAGAAAATTAAAACATAGCTGCAAAGAAGTTACAATTACCCATCTACAGAAAACATTCAGCAACTATTCTGCAAGAACCGTTCGTTAAGGGATTTTACACAGTTACACACATTCACAGCTGCCGAGAGACCGGCCTCACCCCTCAGCCAGCAAAAAAGATTAGCCGAAGCAAAACCCAGAGCTCTGCGGGCTCTGAGCCGCGGCAGGGAGCAGGCAGCTGGGACAGCCGGGATCCCAGACGCGGGGATGGAGCTGCCCCTCAGGTTTAGGCAGTAAAAACACAGCAAACACGATCATAAACCCCCGCTTTCCATCTCGCAGAGCTGCTCAGCCTCAGCCGCTCTCAGCACCGTGCCCTTCCCCTCACCAGCGGGTGTGAAGGCAGCCCTCCCGTCCCCCAGCCTCTCCTCGCCTCACCTTCCGTGGGAAAGGCCCCTCAGCTCCCCTGACCCCGCGCACTCCCGTCCCCAGACTCACCTGCCAGGGAAGAGGCTCCCCCATTCCCCATCCTCCCTTCCCTCCCTCAGCATCGCCAGGCCAAGGCACCTCCGACACTCACCCGCCGTCTACCGGCGGCGCGGAGGGTCTCGGGGCAGCCCGGGCTCCGCCGTGTTTCGGCGTTGCCGGTGGAGACGGACCGGCCTCGCCGGCCGCAGACGGGAGGAGCCGCCGCCGCTGCTTCCCGCCTCCCGCGCGCGAGGGGAGGGCCCGGTCCCAGTCAGCGCAGCCGGGGCCAGTCGCTTTAGTAGACAATTTATTTTGATAAACTTGCTCAATAACAAAAATACAAGTGAAGAAAATTATGTTCATTTTATACAGTTTGTATTAACATTTGTTCAGGAAATCATTAATTGAAAAATGCTCTAACCAATTAGAAAACAATCCTCAGTCAACGCCGGAGCGGGGGGGGGGGCACAGAGGGTCAGGCCCAGGCAGGACAAACCCTCTTGCAGACACCATTTCCTTCATTATTTTCATCCTTCACAAAGGCTTTAAAGGACAGCTTTCATATTATTGTGTGTACGTGTGTGTGTTTGTGTGTTGGGGCAAACTGTAATCTACAGTCGTGTTCTGAAGTGGTTAAACAACGGCTCCGAAACACGGGTATAGCAGGAGGGCCCTAATCTGGTGGCTTTCCTTCAGCCAGAGGACGGAGCTCAGATGGTGTGGCATGCTACCAGCATCTTCGGGAAGCTGTCATCACTCACCAGCAAGATTAATGAGGGAAAATGATACTAAATGGTTATACTGGTGCGCTCAGGGAAGCACACCTTCCCCAGGTCTGAGACAAACAGCTTCCAGAATTATTTCAGCTGAGCTCAACATTAAGGTTTAAACAGACTAATTAACTAGTTTTCCTCCTGAAGGTATTTTACTTTTCCCACCTTACATTTGTTAGCCAAATAAGTGACAAAGTGTGCACAAATCACATCATAATGGGACTTCAACTTTTGGGGGAATGTTTAAGCAAAAGTGTTAAGTAAGAATCTCTAGTGATGTATGAAGTGAGCTGTCCTTCAAAAAGTTAAAAATAATGGCTGGCTAAATCAGAAAAGTTTATGTAAACACTCAACACAAATATGGGATTACCTTTGGAGAAGATTCATATGGAAACATTTGCTTTTCATGAACTGAAAAAGTCTATAGATGTTTAGGCATGTTCAATACGAACTTCCTGTAGTTTTAAACAAACCTTGTGCAAATAAAACCTATAAATAGTCTTCAGCAGATTTTACAGTGATGCTCTTAGGTATGAAAAGAATGCACACAACTTTAAAACAAAAGAAACAGACATAAGTTTGACCAATGATTGCACCATAAAACAGTGTTTTATATACAGTTTACAAGATATGATTTTCTGCTATAAATTAATACTGTACTATATAGTACTTAGTGACATTATTAAAAGCAACTGTTGACAGATGTCTCTTCAAGTACTGGGTGGGGTTTTTTTAATGCAGATGGCCGCATCTATTTCTGGACTTAAAATACTCAAATATTTAATCAAACAATCTACTCATTACATCTCTGCTATCATTTAATAATTCCTATCTGGTAGATCAGATAAATTTCCAGCCAGCCAGCCACAGGCTGGATATGCTCCAAGATAAGTGTTTATATTTTTTTTAATTAAATGATCCATTTAATCTAAGCCTAAATCCACTGTATACATGATATTACAGTAACTGAAATAAATAAGCTGGGAGGGAGGGGGGGAGAAATCTTAGCAGCTGAGAAGCCCCCCACCCTGTGTTCCAGTTACAAAAATCTCCTAGAACTATTTAGAAGAGTGACTTTTTTTTTTTTTTTAAAAAATGAGCTGCTTCCCCCCAACGTAATTTATGATCTAAGTTTTAGTAAATACTTCATCTTAGGATACAGCAGTGATAACATCTAAACTTTAGATACACATCTAGCAGTTGAACCCAGCATTTTATCTCTACCAACATCACTGGGGAACTCAGACTACCCATGCAGATGAAGGCTTAAATTAGAAACCATAATTAAGCCATTGCTTCCAAGTAGGTGCCTGGCTGTATTTACAGCTCAGTATACTTTAAAAAAATTCAGTGCTCTGTAAACACTCCCTTCTACTTGTGAGTGAGCTGACTGGAAATAAAAGTCACTTATTGACCATTACGATGACATGTTTTTTCAAAAATGTCAAAAGAAAAAATGGGTAATTCAGCAAATAACCTTTTGGTATTAAAATACCTTGGCAAAGAGAGAAGGAAGAGGTGGAGGAAGAGGACAGGGACCCACTAGGGTCTGAATGGCACATAGTTAAAAGAATTGTGCAAATTGTCTTATTTTCAAACACTTAAGCTTATCTGGTAAGTGATTACTTTGGAAACCACTGATTGTTTTTTAACAACCACCTCATTCTAACTTTCTCTAACACTTTAGAAAAATGTCCATTTAGTAATGCAGTTCTACAAAGCTCAGTGGAACAGCATTTTAAACATACCTTTTTCTTGTTTTCATCGTGAATCTCAGGTAAACCACATATTAACTGGAAAATAAATACTGATAGTGCAGGTAGCTTTCCTGGGACACTAACCCAAATTTTACTTTC
Source organism: Porphyrio hochstetteri (assembly GCA_020800305.1). Taxonomy (NCBI): domain Eukaryota; kingdom Metazoa; phylum Chordata; class Aves; order Gruiformes; family Rallidae; genus Porphyrio; species Porphyrio hochstetteri. The sequence goes on from CM036920.1 coordinate 16,701,373, forward strand.
TGCAAGGTTAAACTGAGTGGTGAGCTCTGACATCTACGGATTCTATCTTTGTGCTGAAAAAAACACTCCCTTTAGTGAGGAATACTCCAAATTTGGGTGGCCCTTAAATCCACATTTAAAATAACAATTTTAGTAAACAAGGCATACATTATTTAAACAATTATATTGCTCATTCGTTTTGTAAAGATGAGTTAATACTTAAATTTAAGTTCATCCATCTTTGCAGTGGAATAGCATTTGCAGTACTTAAAACATTGCATTTTTACATGTGCTAGAGAAATGCTTATCTACAGTAAAATGCTGTGCTTGAACATGTATGAATGCAACAACACAGTAGAAAAAGAGACTTTCTGTACAACAGTTGCTAATAATTTAAATAGTGTCAGTTTCCCAAAATTAGGATTTTAAGGTATGACATGATCTCACCTTCTACCCTCATATACAAATAAATTACCATAAAAAGAATTTTAGCTTAACTTAAAATTGCACCTAGAAAGGCATGGGATCGTTTGTACCTATTACAAAAACTGTTAAAATCAAGGGCTGCTACAAAGAATGAGGTAAACTGAAGACTCTCAGCTATGTGGCCTTCAGAGAAATGGCTTTTTTCTATTGAGTTCTAGTTTTGCACACCACAGTGTTTTGCTAGCAAAGCGTTCTGAGTTCTTTTCCAGGAACCATTTGTGTGTATATACATATATATACATATGTGTATATACACACGCACACACATACACACACACTGTATACTGCATCAGCAAAATATATATATTTATATATATATTTATATAAATATAAGGAAGAAATCCCCCTCTAAAATGTTCCTTAGTGTTTTTCTAGAGCTTATGGGGGAGGAGGGGATGTATGTCTTCTTGCCGTTACATACATTTAGAGAACATGTTTTGATCTATTGGCTTCTTGGTGCAGTAATGCAAGATTGATCCACATGGGTGCCAAAGGCTTTGCTCATCAGAAGGAAGATGTAAAATACTAATCTCCTAAACAGCGAGGCCAGCCTCACTTGAATTCCTCTGCAACCCTCTGGTCTACCACAGAGTTCATAAATACTTTGACTTCCAAATTGTTAGACGTTAAAAACAGGAGCAGTACAGTAACATGGGGCATTATGCTTCTCAGTGTAAAGCATTCTTCACTAGTTCCTATCACAGTGCAGACCTGACTGCATTAAGTATGCTCAGGAGATTAGTCAGCGTTGTCTGTATTTGGTTATGGGAAAGGCTCTCCTTTTTTTCATCCAAAGTGCATAGTGAGAATAAGTCAAAGCATTCCTCTTTTCAGTACGTGTTTGATAGTCTGATCTAGGCATCCTCCTGAGAATGCAACTCTGATGTCCTGCTCTTTTCCAAAATAAAGTCCTGCAGTTCAGACATTCATCAGCCAGGTAAACAAACTTTGCCAGCAAATAGAAGTCCCACTATTGTAAAGAAAATGGATAAGACAAACAGTACATACGAAGACCCAACCACTGTGTTATTGGGTAATTTATATGGTTGACCTCCAACTTCACTGATGTAAAATCCTATTGGAAATATTAGGGCTGCCATACAGAATAGAATCACTGTAAAGAAAAGAGAAAAGAAAACATGGTCAGTGCTGTGTTAAAATCAAAATCAAAAACTTTCACCTGGTCATAGAGCAGTCCAGAAAACCAAGCAAAGTATTCTGACCAAACTGAACAGCTGAGATATTCCAGTACCTAACTCACTTGAAATGTCTGAGTAGGCTTTATCTTGCTTTTAAAACATCCCTTGTCTATTCCCAATAAAGATCAAACCACCCCCCAATTTTGACTGTAATTCCAGTCCTGCTCACTGGATCATGATCTTTACAGAATAAAAATTTGGTGGATGTATTTCTGCCACCATCCACAAGTTTAGTCAGAAAGTTGACTACTTCTCCAGTTATTTTAGAGCAATTTTTCCCCAAAGTCAAGATAAACTAACATTCATCTTACAGAAACTCCTTCTCTATTGCCAGTTATCTTTTGCCAATGGTAATTTCCCTTTCCCATTCTTCCACCCAAATTCCTTTTACTGTAAAAGTTTTGTGAAAGACAGGAAACAAACAGATTGTGCTTACAATTTCTTTTAGATACCGGTTTCCTAAAGTTATATAGATGTTTCCTCAAGTTAATGAATTCCTTAAGAATTTTCCATAGGAATGCAATTTTCTGATTCAGTTCAATCCAAGCTCCTTAGCAAAACCCTTCAAATTCAGACCTCATGAACAAGAACAATGAACCATCAGACTTACATACATGGCTCATGCTTATAACTGACTGTGTGGATGCACAAAAAAGAACCAGAACTCTTCTTAAAGCCATTCATTAGAATTACTTCATGAATTTCACAGGCCTTCAGGTATCAGCAGTGGTCAACATTCCTCACAGCACATTTCCATACTCTGATCAATCCCAGGAGAGAACATCCCATGTTTTAATCTTTCCCAGATGATAACGCCAGAGTTCCTGTGACACACTTTTGGGTAAGTAACCCTGTTTAGCTTAAACATAAAAACATGCAGGTGCTACCGGTTTCCCCTTTCTCTTCTTCATCACTAAGAGACAGGACAAACCCTGGAAATGCTGGTTCCTACTTGAGCTTCCCCCAAAGTCAAGCAATCTACAGCAAAAAACCTCTGTCAACAGCAATAGCCATCACCTTAATCCCTCCTTCCTGTGCAAGTCAGCAGTGCTGCTGCTGCTTTTGTCTCCAAAGGTATGTAAAACAAATTCAGCAGCTCACCTGTCCCCTTAGGGAATCTGAATTCAAACAGTGTCCAAGCAGGACTTGGGCATAAACAAAAAAGGACGATTTTCATAAGCCATGGTCCCCACCAGCTGGTCCCTGCTTCCCGAACCCCGCCAAGCAGCTGTCCGGCTACCAGAGGATCAGCCTGCCTCTCAGCTGACGATGCTGAGCAAGAAAACAACATATCTTCCACTAGAGGAAGCTCGTGTCTCACAGCCATGTAACAGCACCCACTGCTCATCTTCTGAACCGGAGGAAAAAAGCACAACCATCAACATCCAGCGACTGCACAGTTACTACGTTCTGCTCGGTGCCACCTCCTTAGGTCGCCTATTAAAGCAAAACCAGAGACCAGCAAACAGACGTTAAACATTAAATAAACTAGAAGCTTTTAATCTGATTATTGGTCCGTGTCACTCCACATTACACAATCTAACGCTTGAAGAACACTTCCCTTTTATAAACTGTATCCTAACCAACAACCTGAGGAGAGAAAGCTTGGTTGTGCTTCTTGTGCTGATCTGTGTAAGCCCTGGAGATCTGTGTACTCAAGCAGCCCAGAAAACAGCGGTTGATGTGTGATTAGTAGCACAACGTACAATTAGTAACAGTTTGCACAATATTCTGAGGATGAGTCATATTATTGTAACTCAGCATGCTTCCTATAACATCCAGTTTCTCCTTGACAAGCATTCCGGGTATCTACAAAACTCCTGTTATATTTTAACAATAACACACTTGGAGGAAATGGCTTTAGGATTCTGAACACAACCTGCACTTTCAAGATTACATCTCCTTTATTACATTCAAGAACTACACAGCTGGAAAATCCTGATGGCCTCACAGATATGGTTGAAGAACAGATCTTTATCCCTCTGTACCAAGCCACTGCTCTTCCAGGTGCACCCTATGTACTAGTGCTCCTCAGGTATGAGACCTGTGTGCCCAGTGTCTCCTCGTGTCCCTGCCCAAGGAGAGCAGGGTGCAGGTACCTCAACTCTCCCTCTGTTCACAGCAGGAGAAGAAATAAACTCCTGGACATCCAGGCAGCGTGCAGTGTGATGATGCGCACACACATTTCAAACACCAGCTGCAGAAGTAACCAGCCATCTTTTCCACTGTGCATACACACAGAGCATGTGTTCTGCTGTCAGGGTGTCCAAGCAATTTTCTTAGTGTGGTCTGAACTTTTACTCTATTGAAATAGCAAATAAAAAATGGATCCATCAAAGTCTGTGTCAGATTAGGAAGCCTGGCAAAGGAATTATGGCAAAGTTTTAAAAAGTCATTAAGAAAAGACTGGGTGATAAATTTGTTTTAAAAAAAGAAGAAACTGAGGAGAAAATCCAATATAGGAAGTGTTCAGTTAACTTAGTGTGTATTCATGAGGAGGAGATTTGTCAGCTAGAGGATAGGAGTTTCTTCTACAAGCTGTAGCCCAAATGTCATTCTCCATATCTGGTAGCATCAACCCTGTATTTCCAGCAACATTTCCAGCAACCCATAAAGAACTTGCCCCTCAAGAGTACTTGCTTTTGATTTCAATTCTCCCTCAGGTAGGAATATTTGCAGAAAAGACACTTAATGACTGCAATTTATTAACAAAAATATTTCGGTAACAAAACACAATCATTTCTAGTCTGCCTTTGAATGGTGGCTGTCAAAAAGAGATCTAGTTCATGTAATTCTTTAGCTTGAAATTGTTTTGGGCATCCAATGACAACTTCAACATCCAGGATTCAGCATTGTAAAAGAAGGGAAAAAGCTACAGTCTAGTGTTTAGAGGGCTCGTTGTAGTACCCGCCTGTCTCTCTAGAAATGTGTAGCACAGCAAGCAGCACCTAGTACAGATCTTTGCAAACACAAGACACACTTTATTCATGGGGGATCACCAGGGAGAGATGTTTGCAGGACAGCTACCTTAACAGTTAAGAATGTGATTATTCTGCCAGATTTTCACCTGCATTCCAAAAAGCAAGTCCATTATACTCATGAGCATTTAACTCCTCAGGCAAAAAGAGTAAGAGACTCTGTGGTAACTGCTGGAAAAAAAGGTGAAATATGATTTTTGTGTCCAGCACCTCCTCCCTCAATACATCTCACAGAAGCACCCAATTCAGCAGAGGCAGACACCAAATTAATTCCCTTTCTGGATGTGGCAGATGGTAAAAAGACCTGAATCTGTGTAGGCTGTAAACAGATCTTGTGGGAGCTCTGTGAATTCCTGCAAAAGCCAAGGTTGTTAAAACATACATAAGACCACCTAGGTGGCCTCTGCAGACAGTAAGCTCCGGACACTGCTTCTAATTATGGAACCTAACAGTGTCTGTCCCAAGGACCATGGAAATCACAGCACTGCAGCGTTACCATAGGTTCACCATACCTTATCTTTTACACCAGAAGACTGCATAACAGGAGCCCTTAAAATGCAAGGCTTCTAATTAAATTTGGAGTACAGCTAGCAAAAAAGAAGCATTTTCAGAGATACAGGCAACAATACCAAAGCCAGGTTACTTGTTCTGCTAGCAACTTAGACCACCAAGTCACTGGACATAATTAGAGACATAAGTGGGATGGCAACAGGCTGTTAGCTCACACTTGAGCAACAGATAAGAAAAGCTGATCAGATCTTTGGCTGCTACCAACACACAAGGCCCAGCTAGGAGTTTGCATGGTCTCTCGCTGAAGAAGCACACAAAGACCTCAGCAGTGCCCAACAGAACACCAAAAAGGAATGTGCTCTCCTTTACACTGCATGAATTTGGCACTACAGTTAGCAGGACTAACAGCAACAACAGTTTTGACAGTATCTATGCTCAAGTGACACTACCCATCACATCAGGAGCAATGCTGTGATTCTTGAAAGACTCTTCTCTGCAGGAAGAGAAGGAAAACTTCATGTTTACCTTTAGATGACCTGGAGGAGGGAAATATCTTCCCTCTTCACAAGGCTGTTTCGCAGAGAAGCCAGAAAGAGAAGTTTCTGTGCAGTAAAACCACCAATGGCTGGAGAAGGATACAAATGCTGGGCTAGTAAATGATCTCTTTGCTTTATCCTTTTAGATGTGTATCCAGGAAAGAGAACTGGAAGATCAAGATTCTGTCCTTTAGCTAAACATGACAGACAAGACCACACAAAGTAATAATTCATATTTATAGCTGCATGGTTGAAAAATCTGGAGTCATCCAAGATGACAAGACTCAAGCAAAAATTCCACAAAAAATACAGGCTATATATTTATACATAAATCCCAGAGTGAACTGGGCAGGAGTGACCTCTTACCAGGCTCTCCTTGCTGCTAGCAGAGCTGCAAGCAAAGGGGTGAGTAAGAGGAGTCCTTTGCCCTTAGATGATTTACTCTAGACATGGCATTTGAAGAGAGCAGAGCTGCCAGTCCCAGGGCTGCCCTTGGCAGTCCTGGCAGCTCCCCTGCTTCCCTGGGACAGCACATCCTACGTCATATCAGAAAGCACAGGGAGAAGAGTATCTGCCAGCAGCCTCTGCTGGGCTGTGGAGTCTTGCAATTGCTTGCACAAGAGATGTAACACCACCATGAAGGTTTCCCTACCCCCTCCTAACGAATGAGTTACGAGTGTTTTCATCATACAGCACTGGCAGTTCACAGGAAGGTCCTGTCTGTGGCATTCCAAGCTGATCCCACACAGCGGCCTGTTTCCTAATACTGCTCTACAAATAGGTTATTAAGTTATGTCGCCATCTGAAGAACCACAGAAGTCACTCCTATTAACATTTTGAAAAACACAGAACTTTTTCCAAAAGTGATTTTTCTTACAAGTGAGTTAAGCAATAAAATTTCCCATCATCACCATTAACAGGAATGCAAAGGTCACAGTCAGATGTATTGGAGATGAATACCAAAGATGTTGAATTTTAGAATTTTGGCAATGCTGTGATCATATCTTCATAGAATTATGAATAATTCTGAATTGCAAAACAACAAATTAGTATGTTTCATTATTAAACATCTCATAGCAAAAAGGCAGGAACTGAAATAATGGAATGTCCTTCTATATTTAGACTGATAGTAATGGACCTGCTGCAAGCCTAAAGAAATCTACAGAAAAAAACAGCTTTAGAGTATCAGATTTTTTGGCTGAACTAACCATCACAGTTGTAGAAAACTAAAGATGCAGGGATGTGATGACTGGAGATACTTAAAACATTAAAATATGTAAAGCCCAAAATACAAGTTCTGAATTAAGAAAAAACCTCAGAAAAGAAAAAGAATATAGTATCTACTATTAATATGCAGTATTCAAAAACCCCTCTTTACCCTCAAGCTTTAACTTCAGTTTACCGTAAGCTTCTTAACTTTGTAAGGTATCTTGAGTTTAACCCCCCCCCGCATACATTAGATATATATGAAATATATATAGGTAAACAAGGGCATTGGAAAAGTTGGGATAGAATATTCAGTAATATTCATGTCTGCTATTTTAATCATTCACCAGAAAATAAATAAAAGTAAATCACAATGGATAGAGCATTTCAATAGCTCCACTGTCTGCAAGAGCTGCACTAATAATTTACCACACTATGTAGCAAAGTTGTCAGAAGGATGGCTTGGATTGTGCAAGTGCCTCAGTGAAACACCTTTGCTGGAGCTGAGCACCTTTTTATATTATCCCCTTCCCCCAAACAAGGTATAATCTCATCCATGTTAGATATCAATAGATGTCACAGAGTTCCATTAAACCTTATTTATGCCTGTGTAAACCACAAACTTGCATTTTCTAGTTAGTGTTCACACTACCTTTAGTGGTATGTCATAATTCAAGTCAATTTAAAAGCCCTCAGGTTTTGAGTTTTTCATGCTGTCATCCCCACCATTAGGGCACCATTTCACAGTTGGGCTAAGCCTGTAACACACACCAAGAAAAGGAAGTTTGAAAGTTATTCCCCTTACTTGTTATAACTGATTTTCTTTCGCACCGAAGCAGCCATAGGGAATGTTTCCCTGCGTGGAAACACAGGGCTGCTTATGGAAAGCTGAGCTGTGAGGAGTGAACGCTGGTGCTACTACAGAGCAGAGCCAAGGGAGGCAGGGAACTGCTGGTCCTCCTCCCTCCAGCTACAGCACTGCTGCGGGTCACTTAGGGAAGCCAAAGTCTCAGTGCTGTGAAGCACAGCAGATGCTCTGCAGTGGGCAGTCCTCCTGCATAGCCAATTAGGATGCAGGTAGTCTGAGTAAAACACCCGCTGCGAGCACGAAGCAGCATCACCCTGAATGGGGTACTGATGGGACACCTGAAGCAGGGTGTATGTCACTGTATACACTGTATACACTGCACAGTATGTGCACTGTAGTATGTCTCAGATGTATCAACTGCCTGCCCTTCCTCCGCAGGGAAGTTCCAGTCGTTCCATTCTGCTAGGACTAAGTGCTGGATATATGGCAGTGGGGAAGTACAGACAGACACACAGTTCAGGACTGCCCTCTGCTATCCCTGCTTGTTTTCTGAGGCCAATTAACGGCACTACTCAAGTACAGTAAAGGGGTCAGGCCTCCCTTTCTCTCACCTCGGGCCCACAGACTACTATCCCCCTCTCAATTACAGTCCCTTCCAATACCAGCCCCTTGATTTCTGAAGAATTTTAATTTTCCCTCAGATGAGGTATTTAAAGAGAAGGAACGCTGTGTACAGCAAGAGCCCTGAGCACTGCTCCTTGACAACACTGTAGTGTTACTTTAACTCCACCAGTTTATCCTGCATACAGGTCAACTGTGTAGTTGCAGTCACTTACTTCCAGTGAAAGCTATCCAGCGGGCATATTTAGTAGCTTCTCTTCGCCAGTGGGAAGCCACCAGCAAACCACATGTGACAGTTAGTGAAATGATTCCCATAATGATGAAAAATAACGTAGTGACCCACTCAGGAGGCAGCCGTGGAGGAATACAGGTCCTGTCACGTCCATGGATGGTTTGACACTGTCGCACAAGGCCAACTGTGAGAGCACCTGAAAATACATAGCAGAGAGGCACGTAAACTTTCAAAATCCTCTCTGAGGGGCGCTCAATTGCAAACCAAAGCTCAGAATGGTCCAAAAAAAGACAGGATTCTTTCTTTGATGAACCTTAATAAGCCTTTCAAACAAGGAGGATGGGAGGGGGGGCATGCTTTAAACATCTATCTTCATGTTCTTTCATCACAGGCTTGCACAAGTTGAAGCGAGATGGCTGCAAGCTGTATCTGGTTCTTGAGTGGCAATCAAGGTCTAATCAAAGGGATAAAGCACTCCCATAAAGCCTGCCAGTAGCAGCTGCAGTGGTAGCTGGGTTGTACAGAGGATCACTCCCTCATCTGCACAAGATGAAATACTTTGATAATCTAACAAAATGAGCTGCAGCCCCCTAAAATGCCTTTAGTTGTCTAATGCCTTTTTCCCTCATCTGTAAATACAGCTTTAATCCTCAAAGTCTTGCAGCAGAAACTGCATTTAAATCACGCCAAGATTTAAGAGCATTTTTAAAAAAAACCCAAACACTTCTTGACAACAACTCTTTCAGAGTCCCTCCACGCAAGGGAGGAACCTACACACACAGACTGGGATATCTACAGAGAGGATTTAGCAAAAAGATCTAGAAAAAGGGCAAGACTGGTACAGGAGCCATGAAGTTTTGCACAAAATGAAGTATTGTTTTGTTAAGTAATAATAAAAAAAATCTGATTTAAAATCCAATTCAGTGCTTAAGAATCTCATAAAGAAGCTTTTAGAAAGCTTTAATAGAGAAGCTTGCTTTATTTGGAAAATTTTAACTCAAAATTAACATGCAAGATTAAAATCCATTTCTTCCAGTGTCTCTTAAACATTAAGTCCCATGTTTCTCAATTTCTTCCCTTCTTCTGAACCGATTCCCTAAATAATCACAATTGCCCTTTATCTAAATTAGGAGCAAAAAAACCAACAGCAGAGAATATCAGAGTCAACATCTTCCTCTGCAAATCATTGTAAGTAAACAATGTAATCGTTGACCTGCTTAAAATGAAAAGAGCACAACTTAGAAACAATTACAGTAAGGCTTGGAAGCTTAGCATGTCTTTTGGAGAGATAAACAACCGTCAGATTTTTTAGCTTCTTCTGGATGATAAAACTATGAAACAAAGAAGTAAGCCAGTAGTCAGAAGGGTAACTGGTCCTCACATGCTCACCCAGCACCCTGGGGCCAATCTCTGCGAGTGTTCAGATCCTGCCTGCTGACACCTCAGCCACCAGTACCAGCAGTTCTGTGAGATGCAGCACTTTGGATACGCTCCTCCAGGATGACAAGAACCAAGAGCAAACACACTGCTCCATCAGTTCTGTCGAAGCATTCCTGGCACCTCTGTTTGGGCTATAAATTCTCAGCCCTATTCAAATACATCCTCTCAATGACATATTCAGATTCTGCAAGCTTCAGAGATGAATTTTCAGCTAAAAGTTGAAGTCAACCCCTTTTTAAAAAGTGTCAGTTACAACAAAACCAGCATTTTCTACTTGAAATACAGCAACCACACCACTGCTGTGCACCAGGACCACACCACACCGAGCCAGAATCACACAAGCAGTCTTGCCCAGCTCACGTACCTGCACGGGGACCAGTTTTACATGAACTGCTCCTCACAGCCTGCCACGTTTTCATTTTACATCAGCTGCTGGGGCAGAGGGGAGATGTGCCTGTGTCCTTAAAAGCCAAGCTCCCTGAAACACACACATTGCAGACCCTCATATGGAACACTCAGTAGTTTCCCAAAGTTGGGGATAAAGAGGCTGCTATTCACTGCACTGTCACAGAAGAGGAAACTAATCCCAATCACTCTGCAAGTCTGGGATTTAACAGCAGTTTTCCTATACTTACAGTAGAAGTGAGGTTTTTCTAATCTGCAACTCTAATCTAAGGCATGACTTCATAAAAATTACATCACACACTCAATAGATGTTTTCTGGAGTCAGGGACTTTGCCTGAGTTCTGTGACAATAATTTAGTGGGTTTTTAACTTTGGCAAAAGCAAGTGTGATAAGAACCACTGAGCTGGACTCCAGTCCTTTTGGGTGTTAACAGTCACTAGAGATGAGCATGTATTAGACAACTAACTCGTCTTTCAGGTGCAACTTGCAGTTTGTATTGAAGACATTTTCGGTTCCCAAGAGGACATTTCACACGTCCGATTCAGGACTGCTAAGCCCAGCAGTGCTGTATCTACAGGAAACAGAAGAGAACTCCATCTTGAACTACTGTTTTTCAGAGCAATTTTTTTGCTATCAAAGGCTGATTTTATAACAACAAACCAAAATCCCAACCAAGCCCAGGAAACCCACAACTGAAAATTAAAAGAAATAAAGAGAACAACCCATTAAATTACTGAATTGCAAGTCCCAGGGAAGTCCTTTTGAAGACACAAGGATAGCTGCAAAGTCAGAGCAGGTTTCCCAAACATCACTGCTGGTGCCCACGTGTGTTCTTACACTCTTTTTTTTTCCCTCCCCTCTTCTTTCCTTTTTTTTTAAATCAGAGTTTTAAAGTGTCGGGAAATAAATTTCAGGATCTGACCTCTTGGGGGGAAAATAGTGTACTTTATGGTTAAGCTTTTACGCTTTTGCTAGCACATACTTAATATTTTCTCTTAACTCTGCTTCATGGATTACAAATTTGAAGTTGATATACTCCATATTCAACATTTTAAACCTTGAGCCTGCAGGCTCTAGGGAGGTAAATGGAGGGCAAGAGAAGGTTTCTGAACCATTTCTGAAGGTTCCACAAAGGTAACTGGGAGAAACAACATCATTATGTGCTCATAAATTTACTGCAAGTTTAAGTTCACTGTACAGAGATACCTCACTTGTGTACATAACCTTGGCAGAAAGAAATTAAACCCATAGTGGAAAATCTCCTAGCGAATGCAGATTTCAAAAGAAGTCTCTGTTGTAGAAAAGGAATATTCTTTGGCCCTGAAATTCAAAGGAAGACTAGGTTTACATGGTATTTTATTGCCTTGGTCCCATTCTAAAGCAACCAGGCAAGCAGTTGCCAGGCAGCTGCCAACAAATGAACTTGTTACAGAAAATCTCATTTAGCCTTAACTAGCCTGTCACTGAAAGGAGGGACAGAGGTACCAAAGAGTCTCCATCTGCCTGCACTTAGAGAATCACCTGACAGTCCATCTCAAGCCAGTCACCAAGTTCCACTCTGACCCCTCCATAAAAGAGGAATTCAGTCGCTCCCTCAGAACAATTCCAGCATAATTGCTGAAAATCTAAGCTCCTAACACAGGTACAGACCAAAGAGCACATCAGATGCTAGCAGATTAGGCATCTGAAATCTGGATACAGTCCTAAAACATATGCAGCAGAGTAACCACACCTGGCCACCCTCCATCTGCCTGCACTGCACAGCCACTGGAGCTACGATGCCAACCTGGGATGCAGGGGCTGCACCCTTCCCTCACATGCCTCTCCCTCCATAGCTCCCCAGAGCAGCGTTATGCAGGTCAGCACAGCCAGTGTGAGAGCTGATTAGGATGTATATTTCTAATTACTAAAAATTAAATTCAGCCTCGATCAAAACAGGGAATGCTGCACTGAGCAAAGGTCAGTGAAGTGATCCATAGTTTCTTCCAGTACATCTATTACCTCAAGCACGTTTCAAACACATTAAACAACCTCCCAGTAGTGACAGTCTGACTATAACCAGGACTCTAGAAGGATTTCATGATCCTACTCCTACTCTACCTCACCCAAGTCCTCCAGACCACCGGTAATGCTCATTTTCTGACACCGCACGTTTTTACTAGAATGGCTATAAAAAGCCTCTCTTGGAAACACACGAACACTTGGGAGCATCACCTGTTTAACAACCAAGCTTCACACAACCAAAAGCAGGGAGAAGGGACCAAACCAAAGAAAGGCAAGCCCTAATTTTTCCCCTTCGTGCAGATGTGTGGCTGTCATGGAGTCGACCCACAAGTCCCACAGGTGCTGTGCCATCCTTCTCCTGTTTCCGTGGTAACTACAGAGCCACCAAGGAGGAATCACAGAGAGAAACAAAGATTGCAGCAGCCCTTTCACTCCCCCACCTCTCCATCACTTGTGAATTATTAAAAGTGGCACAGCGATACTACGGCTGGGAAGCAGCAGCATAACAACAGCTATTCAGATGTTCGCTGCTCATCTGTTATTTGACTGCCAGAAGATGTGGGGTCAAGCATACTGGATGGTCACAGGAGGGGTCCCACTGCCATGAAGAGTGTACCACAGCATAAGAAACAACCAGCACAGTAAAAGCACGATGCAGCGAATGAGGTGGGGGCTCAGACGTGAGAAAGTCACAGAGCTCAGCAGCTACATTGTCACGAACATACAGAGCACAAACCTCAGAGCTGCTCTTGCTCTTAGAGCTTGGGGTACGTGCTCCTCCTCAGTCCCCAACAGAAGATGCCCTTACTCTTTCCCATCCTTTTAGAGAAAATGCAATTCCTTGGGTTTAAAAGCAACCCTTTATATTCCTTGACAACAGCTTCCTCACTTCTACTTTCCACATACCAACCACATCCTTAGCTCAATGCTTGTTACTAACATTAAATAAATATTACGGGCCAAGATGCCTAGTGAGGAGGTTAAAACACCCAACCACTCCCAGACAGCCTGTCCTCCCTTGCTGACCTGATGAGGCAGCACAGTTCTGCTAGAACCCCCTGTTGTGACTGCCAGGCAATTTCTGCTCAAACAAGACACTTCCTTTGGTGGACCATGGACTCGTTAAACCATCTTCGCTAAGCGAAGAGCAGAGTTTACAGGGTTCCTAACAAAGTGCTGGTGACGTGTGTCTCAGAGCACTGCTGATGGGGCAGAGACACTGCTAAGTTCTATGTTTTAGTAATGAGCACAGTACACAGAGCTGTGTTACACTGGCACACTAAAACATTCATTGCTGCTGGTTAGGTAACAGTCACGTGCCAGAGAATGACATATGTAAAGTAAGGGCAGCTCAGTCAAGCCATTCCCTGTAACTCTTGGTGGGTCACACACAAGGATGGGAGGAAGTGAAGTTGTTCTGGGAAAGTTTCTAAGTTCTATCCAATTAATAAACTCGAATGGAAGAAGGTCTAGGTTCACCTAGGAGGAGGAACAGGCTGAAGATCTCCAGTGGGCAGCTAGAACTTGCTACCCAATCCAAGGGGAAGCTTTAAAGGTCTAAAGAGAGTGCAGTGATTTGGTCATGGCAGGCTAATTCCCTGTACCAATGTTAAGAATAACCATCAGGTTGACTTGGGCCACCTTGCCTTTAACATGTCTGCTGCTCCTTCCCTGCAACCACGCTTCTCTGACAGAAGACAGCTTTCAAAGTGAGCGAAGCATAGCCAAGGAACTCCTGAGAGGAACAAACAACAGAGCAGGGTCAGAATAGTTCCAAGGCAACTGTCCGTAACAGCAAACAAGGAAGGAGCTATTTCCAAGAAGAAAACATTTCAAAAGTCCTCAAGGAATTTGGCAGAGAGGGATGTTTCCCAGTCTTACACATGTAATTTACTCTCCTGCGACGGGCACTTTAAGCAATGTTACTACACAGAGGGAGGAAAAGAGAATGACTTATTTAGGTTTATTTACATGTATTGTGTTTTGGGGAAAATTTCTGTTAGTCCTGTAGTCCAGGTATTAATTCCCTCAGGACAGAGCCCTCTCTCCTGTGCCTTTCCCAAAATCCAGGGAACTGATGCTGATGAGCCTTCCCCACCACAGCCTGTGTGCATTTACTCAGTTCTACCTATTCTAGTGCAAACCCCACAGAAACCAGGCCCCTCACCCTCTCTCATGAGATCATCAGTCATGTTTAGACTAAGCAGTGCAGAAGGCAAGGGAAAACACTGTGCTTTTGCAGGGTACGTGCCACCTCTGCTGCAAAGCAGCAGGAGACACTCCACCTGGCTGATGTAACCAGCACCTCACATCTGTGGAAGAAAAAAAGAAGTAACAGGGCTGGGGAAGGGTACCCCTGATTCTGAAAGGCACAGTCCCTGGTGCTGTAGTCAGGGGGCTCTCTGTAGTCAGGTGTCTCTGTACCTAAGGTCCCACTGAATGATGCCCACAGGCACAGTTCACATTCTTTTTTGTCTCTCCAACTGCTCAGAATCACAGGAAGCACAGTTAATCTTCATCTGTGTTTTCAGTCACTGACCCACTGAAGCAATTGAAAATGTTTAGGGCCTCAGGTAATGGCATATCAGAGCCATTGTAAAATAGCACATAGATCTAACTAACTGCAGTTAGGTAACTACAAGCAAGTCAAACACTCTTCTGTAGGACAATGCAGTTAATGGATTATACCTAAATAACTATAAAGGGTGTATAAAAGATCAAAATGTAAGGCAGGATCACCTGCCAGTTTCCAATCAAGCATGAGAACACCGTATCTGCTACCACTCTTACATAAATAATTACTGCTTTTGTGAGGGATGGGGGGAGTTTGCAGAGATGCTCCTCAGCATCTTTACGCCACTGAAAGAACTTGGGAGGTTACCACACGAGTACAGCGCTCAGGATGTGGTGTGACAGATTGATTCTTTTCCTGTGGCTGTTCCAGTATGTTGCTCAGTTAGTAGATTAAGAAGCAACCAAGATCAGACTTACTAAAATAAGATTTATGAGCATTAAAGGACGATCCAGAGAAAGGCTTAAAAAAATAGTAGAGGATTAACGGCAGAAGCACAGAACAGAGAGGAGTTAAACACAAAGGGATTATGAATTACCTTTCCTGTCCTTTGGTTACTAGATCTTATGATTGTGGCACTCGCTCTGATTTTTGTCTCAAACAGGTATTATAACCCTGGAAGAGAAGCTTTGAGTTTCTCAGGTTGAAGCAGACCAGATGCAAGAACAATTCCTATGGCCACTGGATATTTACTGGTACAAAACAAACACCTGGAGAGTACTTACACCAATGTTAAGAGATCAGTTTGAACAAAGATCTGGATTTACTTGCAAAGTCCTTGCTATACCTAAAGCATAGACTCTGAGAGCAATTCAGTTCAACGATGCAAGATACAGCACATCACGTAAGCTGCCGTTTCTATTCTATTCCATTTATCCCCTTCTCTGAAAGCAGAATGCTCTCTCCCTTTCCAGCCAATGCTGAAACTCACACTCCTTGCTCGGGAGATGCAGTGTGGGTCCTTGTTTCAGAAAGTAAATGACTTGCTTAAAAATACTCATATTGGGAACCACAGGGGAGATAACATCCCTGGCTTCAAACCCAGCTCATGCTAGCAAGAGAAACCTGCCCACTGAATTCTACTTAATAATCCAATGTCCAGAAAGTTTAGTTTTATTAGGTAGGACTTTTACACTCTTTAGAACTCCAGAGCTTACTGGAGTAACTTCTACACAGAACAATTCTCATTTTTAAAGTCTAAACTCAAGTTGGGGTATATTAGCAGAAAAGCATTGCTGCTGAAGACCATTCAATGTCTAAGATATCTCCAGTTTTTAAAATCAGGGTTTTACCAGGCCTAAATCAAACCAAATTCCACCTCCACAAAAATCAGTCTTCTCCTTCCCTCCTCCTACTATGGGCTGTCTCACACACATATTAGAATAATTTATTACTACAGATGACAAATACTACGATACACGAGTTAAGTGGTGTTTAAACTGCAGACATTTCGCCCACTGAAAAGCAAGTTTATTTCTTAATTCCACCACACAAGTTTCAATGCCACAGTGCTGCTTGGGTGTTGGGGTGGGGTTTGGTTTTTTCTGAAGAGGTGGACCACCACACACTGAAAGAGCTATCCTCAGGCAACAAGGGAGGAACAACCCTCCTGAGGACATAACAAAGGCTGTGTGTTCTCAGGTATCAAAGCCAAGAAATCTGCCCACGCTGAAGGTATTCTTCTCTACTTCAGAAGACAGCATTAATTATATGTTGGTAAACAGCATCTCTAATAAGTTGCATCCTTCTGGTTGTTTATTTTCTGACACTACAAGCATTTTCACAATAGGATCCTGTTGTCAGTGCCTAGAACCTTTACAGTTCCTGAGTGGCAAAGGCCTGGAATAAATGAGAAAACTTTAAAAAAACCAAAACTTAATGATTTAACTTAAAAAGCAAACAAAAAAATCCATAGTTATTTCCATTTTTTTCCATAACAAAAATAGAGCTACCCAAAGTTGACAAAATTCACTGCCTAAAAAAAGAAAGATCAAAGGCAGTGTCAATATTACAAGTGATTTTTCTAGTCAGCTACACCAGTTTTATGCCATATGTTCATTTGAAAGCCAGGAGCTATGACACCCACAGCTGTTCTGCCATTTAACATCTGATGAGCTTGTGTTCTTTTTAAGAGTTATATTTGGCCTCAGACAGAGCTGTAAGATGACAGCGCTCCATCCAACACACCACACAACCCAACCACAACCTTCTCAGACATGGTCTGCTCATCACTTCACATCGTAGGTTGGATAAGCGGGCTCTTGGAGGGTGCCATCATCTACAGGGACTGGAGGTGGCCAGGTTTGGTCAGTAACAGCAGCATCACAGCTTGCTGGGTGGTAGGAACACAGCACAATCAAGAACACAGAAAATCTGGATCATCAGAGTTTAGCAGATCACCTTTGCTGTAGTTGTCTTTGAAGGTGGTCTGTTCACAGGCTGGCAACATCCAGACTTCAGATCTCACCACTCCTGAATCTCTAAAAGCACCTTTCACCAAGTCAGTTGTGTTTCAAACTTTTAATAAATGTCGAAGCAGATCAGGATGGATTTACCTAAACCCCCAAATCACACCAAATAAAGTATCCTGTTCTCTCTCTATTCATAGAGACAAATGTCTATCAACCTTCCTGGTTACAGTCGAAGGCAATTCTCTGGCCTGGTGACAAGGGCATTCAAGGGTAGGCAGAAAATTCAGGTTCTGACTGTGCCCTGAAGATTTCTTGTGCATTTTAATAAACAAAATTCAGGAGGAACAAGGATCATCATCCTCTGTCAGCCATAACTGTTCTCTGCACTAAGCCCAGCTTGCATCAGACGTGCTCCAAGGACACCCACTGCCTGGCTTTTCTCATGAATTTCCCAGTGGTGTAAGGTGAAAAGCAAAGTGCTGAAATGTCTTTTGGCATTTACATGGTTAGAAACCTATTTGCAAATTTTAGGTGTCTGCTCTGCAAACACCCCACCTCAACACACCTCTACGTGCTTGGATGGCTTCTTGAAACTGAGCCTAACTTCCTCCTGGCCCACCTCTGAGTGCAGATTCTCAGCCAAGGTTGCCAGAAAGCACAACAGAGCTTGCTAAATAAAGAACAAAATATTCAAAAAGCAAATAAAACGCACTAAGAATTTGGTGTCAACTTCTTTAAATCACACAACTCGTGGCAGGGTTGCACTTACAGCAAGGAGGATGTGAGAAGGGAAGTTTGCAGACCGATATAATACCTTTTATTACAACAACTGGGATACTTGGAAAGATTAAGCACACTTCTGGTCTCGTAAGCCTTTCCATGGACACACAAGTTTTCCCCATGCTACTAACTCAGGGTATAAGAGATACCATCACTGTCTTCCAGACTTTATTCCATAAGGCACTTTTTCTCAGCTGAAAAATGGCACTTAAACGTCCCAAGACATATTTCATTGCAACTAGAGTTATATTTCAAGCAGCATAAAACCTCACCTTAGTTTTTATTCCTGAAGGCACTTTTTAACTGTTGCCAAATCTGTCTATGACATGCTTGTTAACAACTGGCAATACAGGTTAAACTGCACTTTTTAAAGGGATTAGGTACGGGGCCAACAATTTATTCTGTACAACTAACACTTCATGTGCTGAAAGACAGACTGACATACAGCTTCACTACATACAACCTGTCCTCAAGAACAGTAGCACATACTTTCCTGGTTGATTTAACATCCCCCCTTGTAGACCCCTAGCCTACAAGGTAGCTTTAACCTTTCAGGCAAATTGAGGGAAAAAAAAAACCCACGACGTTCTTCTGCAGTAATAATTACCAAATTTAGGCACCTTCTTCTTGTTCCCATCACAACAAAAACATTTATACAACAAATAGGAGGCAGGAGGCATATTCAGGATTTATCCTGCAGTTGTATTTTCTTATCCCTTTTGCTAGCAAGTCCTTGTTTTAGAAGCCTGCATAATTTAAGCCTGAATTATTTAGGCAATTAACAGGTGCTGTCTGTATGGCAATAACACTTTCTCCCTTATCACAAACTGGCATCTACAAAAATAGACTGTAAGAGTCTGGAGACTTTTTTTTTTTTTGCTAGAATAAGAGAAGACAGACCACTCCTGAACAGTTAAATCTGCACTTCACTGAAATAAAACATGACTTTATCTTAACAGCAGTGCTCAGTCCTTCCTGAACAAGTGGGACTATTCTTAAAAAGCAATCAGATGTTATATAGCATCTCTGAAGAACCTATCTGTTAACATATGTTCATACAGTTGTTATACTGACATTCTGAAACAGAATTCTGTCTAATTTTAGATTCAACATAAACAGGCAAGAAATGCTCCATCTTTATTATCAATTTCATCCTACTGAATGTAATCTTACTGAGAGCATTTCCTTCAGACTGCGTTGGGCATAAAGCAACAAGATTTCTGTCTGTAAAACAGCAACTACTACTTTTAGCCTCTACTCTCTTAATTTCACCATTTTTCATGCCTGGTGATTGCTGACTGACTCAATAATATTCCACTGAAGGAATTTATGAGACCACATTAGAAATTCTTGGCCATTCAATCTTTTCAGATTTCCTGTACAATCTTGTTGCATAGTTTTTAAATTGAATTAAGTGTGGGTTTAATAAAACAAAGTGAAACATGCTTCTTCCCACATGAGTTTCTACAATGGAGAGCTACATCATTATCACACGAATTTAGGTGCATGATTGGTTTCAGAACGGAGTTCAACCTAAGGAAAAGAGAAGCACTTTCTTCACCCTTGTGACTCCTCTTCCCCCTCAGCATGCAACGCCTACAACGCTTCTCGCAGCAACAGGCACAGAAGCTGTAGCACGTTTTCTCCTCCACTGTGGCAGGTCTGGAGCTGACACTTCACTGACTATGGGAATACCTGTTCTCAAGCACAGACAGCAGCCAACGGAATCTCATAATGCTGCAATTTATTGTATCTCTGTTTTGTACAAAGAGGAGTGAACATTAAATCAAATTTTCAAGTCAAACAGGTTACTTTCTATACAAAATTCAACCTTCAGGAAACTTGAGGTCTGTGACAACCCCTCATCAGTTTGCTTCACTTCGCTTCGGTATAAAGGCGTTACAATTAAAGGATGATGTGTCTGATATATTAAGCTTATAGTATGAAGTTACAGATAAAACTATTCCCCCTTGTACATCTGCCCTGCCTATCAGGGAAGCCAGGATCCATCTCACTTCAGCTGTATACAAAGGTTTTATTGCAGAAAGCAAGCAGTTTCACTGAGACAGCCTGGTGACATTAGCATACGTGCCGTCAACTTGAGAAGCGTAGAAAAAATCTAGATTCAAAGCAGCTTTTCTGACGTATTCCCAGCAAAGCAGTGCCCAGGCACACCAAACAATCAATCTGTCTGATCCCATAGCCCTTCCTTACAACACAACCAGATCCCACTGCTGCCAGCAGCTGGGAGCAGCCACAGCAAGAGAAGAGGAAACAATGCAAGGGACACGGCTCGCCTGGATGACTGGGAGCAAGGGAACAGGCAACCCAGGAGTAAGAGCTGCAACACTGGGCAGTTGGCTCAGTGATGAGCATTACAGAAGTAAACTATTTGACTTTATTGCCTGTGAACACTGTCATTTGATTATCCAGTTCTTGGACATGCCAAGCTCAGAGGCAGCCCAGCCCTGCTAATGCAGTGTCTAAACAACTGCACGAGAAAATGCTCATGGTCAAGTTCAAGGCCTAATGTGAACTGTCTTCAACTGGACAAATATTTAAACATCTAAGTGGGTTATTAATCACTACACCTTGAGAGACCATCATCCTTAATAACCCCAAGTGCTTTGTAATTTATGGCACAGAACTGCAGCTACCATGGGGCTCCTGGGTAGCAGCCAACTGTTGCTAATCGCATGTCCTGCGTGGATGGGAAATGCTGGCTTCTGATACTGCAACAAACCCCCAGGAGGCTTTTGATGCCTTCACAAGGGAACATTTTAGTTCATCCCAAGGACCCAGACATAATAGACTATGTTTTGCTCAAAGAGAGGAACTAGATGCACTCCATGGAGTCTTTAACCTCCCTTTGCAGCTTGTGTTTCATACTGGGTTAGCTCATCCCACAGACTAACCATCCCAATCAGACTATGTTTCATAAGGTACCCACAAGAGAGACCAAACTCTTGTAATTAGCTCCATTTACAAAATTTAAAACACATATACAGGGTAATACATCAAGCAGGAAATCAAATATAATAGGAAGAACCCAAGAACCACACCCTGAGAAAGGATGTAACCTACAACTGCTAATTCCATACAGATCCCTATGGAATTAAGCCAATCTAAGTGCTTTGCCAGTCAAATGCTTCAGAGCTTGTTTCCCCTCTCCTTAAAATAGGCACCTACCCTGCACAGATTCTCTTCTTGGCCATATCTCCAGTTTTTCAGATCTGTGTGTATCTCCACCAGTCAGAGGCTTGGGGAAGAAAAGTGAGATTGAGCAGAGCAGCTGGAGCACACATACAGGGATTGCTGCAAAATTACCACAGAACTTTCTTCCTGCATATCACCCTCAAAAAAACCTCTGTCCATGACTAAATCTGTAG
This sequence comes from Porphyrio hochstetteri, assembly GCA_020800305.1. Classification (NCBI taxonomy): domain Eukaryota; kingdom Metazoa; phylum Chordata; class Aves; order Gruiformes; family Rallidae; genus Porphyrio; species Porphyrio hochstetteri. Next base: position 16,722,930 of record CM036920.1, read on the forward strand.
GCACTGTGAATTACAAGAACAACTTGCAGTTATGTAGTAATAATAAGATTGATTTTTAAATGTAAAATTGTATAAACTGTAAGTTTATGATAATTTATCATTTTCCCAAACTCCTTTGTGCAAGAGCTAAAGAGCCTCCACATTACATCTGTCCCATCATCCTACAAACATCATTTTGTATCTGATTTTAAAATAGACAGCAGCACTTAACCTCTTCAAAGGTCAGAATTTCTCCTCATTCATGATCCACTTCAGTTACCTGCTTCTGAAACACAGGGGTACAACCACAGCTGGAAAAGGATTCAAGAGTTAGGTGGGAAACTCCTGCATGAGATGAAAATCCTACATAGTGCAGCTGTACCACAGCAAAGAAAAATCAGCTCTCTCTCCTTTGTTTCGGGACTAGAAAGGAAATAAGTGGGAAAAAGTTGAGCTGTTGTGAGGTGCCTATAAAAGAAGTAGGTCAAGCTTAAAAGTTTGACCTACTGATCTTCTTTGCTTTGGCAAAAGTACAAACAGAGTTTTTATAATGCTGCTCACATGGAAGTGCTGGCTGGAAACTAAAGGATACAAATGGTTTTAATAAGCCTCAGTCATTAACAGGATTCCTTTTTTTTTATTTCAGACAGTTTTAAATCTTTGTTTTGCAGTACATACTATTGAATCCTTGCTCTTAAGAGCCATGTATTTAAATCACTCTTGTATTAATCTCAGTGTCATATTGTGGCAACAAATGCAATGCATGTGCCTAAAATCAGCTCTAAGTTGATTTAAAATACTAATCACTAATAGTGATGATTAAGGCAAACAGTTCCTGCAGCCCCAAGGCTGAAGCACCTTTCCCCAGTCTGTACTGTCTATAAAGCAGATTTACTACTACACACTTGAGTAAAGCATAGGATAGACAGAAAACAAATCTCTGTCTGCACATACTGAATGCAATTCGGTTCTGTAGTAACTGTACCTATTGCTGTGAAGTAAATAGTTCAATGAAAAAAGTTACTCTGTATACCTGAAATTCAAGTACCTTCACAAAAACCTACTATCTGAAAAGAAATGCAATACTTGTAATTTTTTTCCACTCTACTTAAAGTAAAACTGTGGTAGGAAACAAAAGGGGTTGGTTTGTTTGGATTTTTAAAAAAATTAAGTTAAATCTTTGGTGCCATCAGACAATCTTCTGTGATAAAGATGCCACCTCTGTTTTAGAGAAGAAATTAAGGTACTACCACAGTAACTGTCCAGCATCCAAAGGGAGTCATTCAGAGGCTAGATTTGTAAGGTAAGTACAAGTTACCAGCTCCCAGATCTGCACTCTATAATCAGGTACTTCTTACCTAATGCTTTAACACTAATTAGAGAATGAGGAACTCAACAGGGTTCGGTGGGAGGCAAGCTAGTAGTTTTGTGCCTTCACATACCAAAGAGAAAACAAAACATTCACCTAACAGAACTGGTATTAATTTGTATTTGCTAAAAAGCAGTTGTAAAACATCAGTTCCTCTACAGACAAAACCAATGGGCTTTCTCAGCTCTGCTCCAGCAGGCTCAAATAACCAGGCTGACACAGCTCTCTTTCATGAGACTCTTCCTACACATAAAATAGTTCCATATGTTTAAATGTTGAGGGGTTGAGCAAGCACAAAATTAATTCATTACAACAATGCCTTACTATTAATTTTTCTTGTGCCTTAAGGCTGGTCAGCTACAGAACCCAAGCACAATTCAAACACTGGGCTTTGCCAGATTTCTACATCCACTTGAAAGACATCTACAGTCACGAAGCAGGATGGAAATTCTAACTTTAAAGATGGCACTGACACTCCCAGGCACGGCACACCGATTAAGAGACTGCTCCTTATTCCCATTGTACGGGGTTTTGGTTCTTTGCCAGTCCTCACCAGTCTTTATTTGGGCTTTGTATTGTTGTTTTTAAAGTGCTGGCAACACCTCTAAAACGCAAGTACTGTCAGCAGCACTTACAGCAGGTCCTAATCCACATATCAGCAACGAATCACAGAGCGCCACCTTCCCCTCCTTACATGCTCGGGGGCATCTCCCCAAATTTTCATAGAAATTATGTTTCAGAACCTCATTTGAACACTGATGTTCAAATAGCTTTGGAGATTGCTTTTCAGCAGTCACTTCTTTCTAGGGCATGATGGCATGAAATTCTTCATTCTCTGTACCGTCACCCCATCAGGGTTTTTTTTGTATTCTCAGCATGCAATCCAAACGGGTCCACAAAAGGGCAAATAGCTTCTCTTGTCACAGTCACTACGTGAGGCAGTGCAAAGAATATTAGGAAAAAGTAATTTTGTAAGACTGCTTCCGATCATGTCCCATCATTCTCTACTGAGAACTGGGAGAAACACACTGCGTTTCGGTACCTTGCAAGGTGCTTATGAAACGAGCACCAGAACCCTATTAAACAGTTTTTGACAAGCCAACTGCCCATACATCAAAGAAACAAAACAGCATTTACTCCAGCAGACAGCACAATGATTGCTCTGTACCATGACTCCTCCACGGAGGAGCACTGTGCATTAGCAGTTTCTCTGCAGAGACCCTAAAGGGCAGATTTAAGTCGGAATGTGACATAGTGATTTTCACAGATCCCTACTTTTTAAGCAGACAACTACATCTAGAACAACAGTGCTAGCTGGAACTCAAGCTTACACCCTCTTTTAAGTGGTTGATGCTTTATTTATTCTATCTATACTATCCAGAAATACTGGTTCATCCCTGTACCTTTATGTAGGGTTTGGGTTTATTCCATGTATAGTCAGTGCGCTGGGTAGAGAAAAATACTTCAGTGGCTATGTGGGCTCAAGCTCAGCAGGAGCCAGGAATCACTCCTTGGTGACCTGTAATAGTTCATCTAAGCTGGTCCCAACAAAGCTACAAAATTCCTCAGGGAAAGCTATCACATGCAGAGGAATAACTGGCCAGCATTAACTTGCTACTGAGTAGTAGACAACTTATTTCACAGGAGGAATGGCCTGCTGGGTGTAACTTGCTTTTCCATAAGACCACAGATACCACTGGATCTGGAATCATACTTCACAAATAAAGCAATTGAGTACACAAAAGCAAGAGCTACACATACTACTTTGGGATATACATGGAAAGGCAGCATTGCTAAGCAAAACAGACAATTTCAAGTAAGTGGTATGTCGTAGATTCACAATTTATTATCATACTGTTACTGCACAGCATGGTGCAGAAGGCAGTTTAAATGAAAAGTATAACTCCTAACATAAGCATCAAGGTCACTTATGTCAGAGATGTACAATGAAATTGGAAGCTCTGCAGAGCGCCAGCATCACCCAAGTCAGCACAGCTGTGCATACGCTGAGCTGCCTGGCCATAATGTGATATATGGCTCAACTGAAGAGGGCAAAATAAATACTTGCTGCAGAAGTTACCCATCAGCATTTAGCAGCCTTAAGTTCTGACATCCATATTAACTTAATGGTTGCTATAAAAAAGGTACACGTTGTTCTGTAAATTGGAACCAAATGAACAATCATGCTACATAGGAAGGGATGACTAAGTCACATAAACAAACTGATAGCTTAGCTTTCTGAAGGGGGATTTTATTTGGTTAAATTCTCCCCTTGAATTACTTGACCTATCCTGAAAGCATTTCAAGTTGTCAGCCCCCCACCTGTACAGCCTCCAGCATGTCTAATTTCGACTGCGCATGGTGTTCATACCCTTTTCCTACAAAAGGGTTGAGAGCTGAAGCTAGAGCAACTTCTGTCCCCCCTCCTCCCCTACTGAAGACAAAATATCAAAATCATTAAAGACTCTCCCACACAAAAAAAGGAACATATGGAGACAAAGCTACCAGCTTTTAAAGTTCGTTGCAAAAGAAGTGTAGAGATACAGGAGCAAAATTCATTACTACTGAAGTCGGTGGGAGCTTAGGCATTGGCTTAAATTAAAGCCAACTCTGCCCTTATTTCTCCCACAGAATATCGGTTTGATAAGAAAACGATGTCAGTGCAAGGATTCTGAGAAGCCACTGGTTTCCAGACTGGCGTTATCAGTGCTCTGTACTCACACACCATGAATAACTAAACATCACTGAGAAACCTCTGAAAGAAAAATCCATTGAATCTTCATCTTTCCTTTGCAGTCTTAAAGATGTATGAAACTCCTGAAACCAAGTTAAGGAATAATTCTTACAGAACTACATAAAGAAAAAGTGCCCAATGGAGTCTCGGCCCCACATCTGCAAAGGTGTGGTTCCTCTAAAGACAGATAAGCATCTGAAACCTTCACTGACCTTACTTGCAACCCTCTGCTCATGATTACAATGCTGAAGAGGAGTTTTTATAGCCAACATTTTTCAAATGACTGTAAAACTTATCTTTAAGAGTACAATTTAGGAGACTAATGAGCCCTTCCCCTGTATCGATCTCCCCAGGGCATAAGCTCCTTTAAAATATATACATATATATATTTAAAATAACCTTGATTTTTCAGAAAAGCATTAAAGCCATTGATTTATTTCACTACCCAATTTAGCAGAAAACCATCATTATCTCTGGACTAAGATGTACATATTGTTTAGCATTCAAATCAGAACAGATGTATTTCCCCCCACCCCCAAAACGTAAGCCCAGGTTCCCAACCTTAATAGCTGAAAACAGCTCTGAATGAGCCAATGCAGCGCTGCCTTCCCAGGTTTGCCAAGACCTCTGCTCTCTGCAATTCTCAAACAGCTGCAGTATCGAGAAGACCAGGCTGTTCCACACTGCCTTTCAGAACCCCGAGGACAGCAGCCAAGGAGAGAAACAGCATTCCTCCCCTTCCTCCTGGTACTAGGCTGCCTTGGAGAAGCAGAATCGAGAATAACTCCCACCAGGGATGAAGCTAAGAACCCAGAGGTAAAGGAAAGAAATATTTTCTTTCACCAAATAGTTTCTTTTCCCAGCTGAGAGCAGGATGCTTAACAAAAACCCTGCTTCTTAGGGGCACATATGGAAGTTGGATGGCTTGAATGTGGTCCAAGGGTGGTAGTCTGCTGAGACCGCCTGCATCTCGCTAGCAGCTGGGACAGGCTTTACTATGAGGGCTGCGTCCTCCGATGCCGTACTCCTCCACAGCAGTCTCTGGGTAACCAAGGGCACTCCTAAACACATTTATCTCCTAATTCAGTACTACAACATTCGCTACAGGAAGTCCTTGATTCAATGGGCATCCTCATACTCCCCTCCTTTGCAGTTTGGGCTCGCTTTAGAAGGTCTACGTACTAGAAATACACATTTAGATTATTTTTAACCCTTATAATAGAAGTGAATGAATCCCGTATCAATAAAAGTCTATGAGAGTCATTAATGAAGGATGGCAGCTAGTTCTCCTTTATGATTTTACCAAGTCAACAATTTGTTTGGCTTCAGAATACAGCCAAAAAACAGCTTAGGTCTGTCAAAACATTCTTTGACTAGTCAAGTCCTTCAGAAAAATCCATACAGATTTCTCATCTGGCAGCCTAGTTAAAAGCAAAACTGTTATTTGCACCTCTAAAAGGGGCACAGGACAGCAATGGCAGATGGTTTTTAAATACTCATCAACTAAGAAGTAAGGATTTCTAGGCATCATATTTCATTAAATAACTTTTGTGTTATAAAGCAACTAAACATTCTTCTGTAACGAAGAATGGACTGTGCTTAGGTCCCAAAGGACCTTTCTTTCCATCAGCAATTTCTTCAGAGTAGTTTTATCTATCTCATTTCTGTACAGGCAGCGAGAATCCAACATCTTACACATTGCATAGGATCTGTTAACATGAGGCAGGCTTTAAGAAAGGCATACTTAAATATTTAAAGTGAAGATTATTTTATTTGACTTTAAGCCCCTGAAGAAGGGCTCATTACTGCAGCACCGCTGCTAGGTGGAATTGCATGAGGAAAGAACCAATTCATTTATGTAGCCATAGGCAGGAAGATCATCATCATTAGCTATAGGGGAAACAGGGAAGTCATCTAGGAAGTTCCTGAATGCTGCACTTTGGGAAGTGACTTGTTCCTCTCCTCTGGACCACGCAGGAAAGGCCGAGCTCTCGACTAGGTAACTGGAAGCAATTCACTATAAGGACAGAGGGAATGCCCGGTCATCAACCCTGACAGCCAACAGTTTTAATACTCCATCAGAATAAAGGAAACATGGCTCCATTTGAGCCAGAGCAGTCCTCTTACATGCACTGAATATTAGGCATGGAAGACTCAATACAGGCAAAGAACATTCTTTTAAACCCTCTCCAAGAATTTAAGACAGGAGCCTTTGCCCTGAGATGCCTTTTCTCCATTCTATACCTCTGGTTTGCTGGGAAATTGTAAGATGAGGAAGAGGTGGCTAAGTTAGTTTCATCTGCTTGCAGTGAACAGTTTCCTTTCGTGGCACAGAGATTTGGGTTTCCCTGGGACACAAGATCAAAGCACAACCCTCCTCCTCCTGTTATCTCTCCCTGCTCTGCTAATCAGAACGCACGGGCCCTTATCAACAAGCTGAAATAAATTGTTCACACAAAGAATTACATCATTAGCAAAAAGACAGATCCTTGTTCTTTTAAAAAGAAACAATGTCACGTTCTAAAATGAAAAACACACGGGATCTAGGCTTGAAAGCTGATAAAAAACATCATGTAGAAAGTATTCGGTGGGGGGCGGGGAAGACATCTTCCCTGTAACGAAGGAGGTGTCAGTAACCGAGTATGAAAGGTTCAAAACCTGCCATGAACTGTGCGGAGGCTGATGTACATCCCTGTCCGGGGTGACCAAGCCAGGGGACAGAGGTGGGGACACCGCCTGGGTCCTCCAGCCTCACGGGCTGCAAAGAGGGTTCGGAGGCTTTTCTTCTGCAGGACCCCCCGGAGACAGGGCTCCGCAGGGGGGGGAGGGGGGGGGGGAACGGACACGGACACGAGGGGACGACGGACAGCCAGGACTCACCAGGGGCATTCGCGGCTCTGCCCGGGGAGAGGGTCCCGCCAGGTCCTACCGGGACCCTCTACGGGCCTTCCTACAGGTCCTTCCTCTCCGTGCCATGGGGAAGGTTGGGGGGCCCGGCCCCGAGAGCCCTCGCAGCACCCGGGGATCCAGCCCAGCCGCCCACCCCCGCCGCCGGCTCCCCCAGCGCCTCACGCCGGCCCCACCGCGGCGGCGCCGGGCCCCGCGGGCCCTGCCTGAGGAGCGGCACCTCACGGGGAGCCCCCCCCGGTCCCCGCCGCCGCCTCGGGCCGCGCACCCCGCCCGCCCCCAACCCACCGGGCGCGGGCGGAGCCGAGCCCCCCCCGCCCGGCCACCTGTCGCCCCCTCCGGCCGGGTCCCCGCCGCCGGCCGCCCTCACCCGCGGACTCGCCGGTGTTGATCCAGTCCGGGTTCGCTAGGCTGGCGATGGCGAAGATGTCGGCGGCCAGGAAGAGGCATCCTGAGATGATGGTCAGTTTGTCCATCTCCTCCGGCTCCGGCGGCTCCCGGCTCCGGCCTCCGCCCGGCTCCCGCAACGGGCCCGGGGCGGGGGCGCCTCACAGCCGCGGCTCCATGGGCCCCGCGCTCCCCTCGGCAGCGGCGCCAGGAACGGGCTCCCCCCCGGACGGAGCCGGAAGCGACCCGGCGGGCGGGGGGGCGGTGGTTACTCCGGAAGGGAAACCCACTCTCCCCGGCGTTCTCCCCCGGGCGGGGCGGGGCTTCCCGGAGAGGGGCGGGGCCGCCACCGCAACGGGGCGGAGGAAGCCCTGAGGCCTTGGCGGGCTTTCTCCGGGGAGCGGCGTGCGGCGAGGCGGGGCTTGCCGCCGGCGGGCGGGGAGAAAGGCGGGGCCGGCCCCCAAGGGGCGGGCAAGTGGCTGGGCGCGGAGAGGCGCGAAGTGCGGAGGGTGGGGCGAGGGGGCGGGGTGTAGCTGCGCCGGTGGGTAGGGCCGAGTGGAAGGGGCGGGGCCTGCCGCCGCCGCGGGGCCTGCGGGGGGCGCTGCAGGCGGAGGGGCGGGGCGGGCGTCGCCTCAGGGCGGGCTCGTTGTGAGGGGCGGCTGGTGCGGCGGGGCATCGGTTACTGCCCGTCCTTCGTCAGCTGCCCCATGGATGGGCCGCGGGGCTTGGTCCCTCGCTGCCCTCGAGCACCCGTAACCCCACAGCCGTTTGTCACCGGCGGCAGGCGGGGATCCGCCCCTTCTCCTGGCCCCTCACCGCCCCCTGGCAGCGTCTGCCACAGAACGGGCCGCCGTGTCCGCGCTGCGTGAGGAGAGTTGAGCCGCGATTATAGATTTACCGTCAGCGCGGGGAAGCCCCTCGCGTTTGGGTAGTGTCCCTAGAAATTCTGGGAACAGCTGGAACCCCAGAGAGCTCCCTCTGAGCAACGGCGGAGGGCTGATCCACGGCGGCTCCTCCAGGAGCCGTTGTGATCTGAGGCAAAAGCCCTATGCTGCGTTGCTGGCTGGGCGGTGTTTGGGATAAAAACTGATTAATATTGCCTAGAAAACTCACCCAAACGCAGCAACCTTTGATGATGGGCTTTTCAACAGGTTCAGCTACATCAAAGCGTGTGAGAGGGGTCTTTCTAGATAAGAAATGAGCCCCAAATGTGGGAAATGAGCCTGGGTTTGGCCACGACAGCTCCGTGCCTCCAATACTGCCATGGGAATGCTGAACTAAATTATCCTGGCAGCCCCTATACCCGCAGGTTCCAGAAAAATATCTTAATTGCTGACATGTTTCTTTCCTTCAACAGGGAACAGCCACCTGCTGCTTCCAGAGCGGCACAACTGGTCTGTACCGAACGTCCCAGGGAGCCCAGGGGTGATTGTGCTGTTTATTTCTGTGTGAGTCTTTTATGTAGATGGGAGGCTATACAAACAAAACGGAGATATTAGTAAAGAAATCTTAAAGCATTCAATAGCTATCAGTGGGACTTACTATTTAGAGGACAAGAGCTGTACTTAGATTGTGTTGAAACTGCCTGTTCTTGACAGATTCTCTTAAGGATGGAGAAAATAGTAAGACTTTTGATGAAAAACAGCTGGAATTGTTTCCTTTAAGCAGGGAACAATTGGTGCATGGAAGAAATGGGACAATTTTTTTATTTAAAAGATTTTCAAATTACATTGCACTAATAATGGGAATCCAGAAGCCTTGAAAAGAAATTATTCCCGAGAATCATCTGCAGCTATCCTATAAACTGGCTTTTAGTGGGATTCAAATAGCTTTTAATATGAGCATTATGTAAAAGTCTGCCTCAAAATGAGTTTGTCTCCAAATAATTTGGCTTCATGGCAAAGAGAATAAAGGAAGGAGGAGTGGAGGGGGTGCACAAAGGGAAGTTTTCATTGGCTTTTGATATGCAGGCAAATTTGAAGTTGGAAATAGTGACAGAATCCCTGAATGTGCTGCAGGCTGTGTGGTCAGTTATCCCATGTTTCTCAGGTTTATTAGGAGATGAGTACATGCCTGAGGATGCTGTGTGGCCAGTTAGAGTTTCTGCAGGAAGCTTTGGGGCCTCAGATAGAGCTGCAGCATTGATGTGCGGGCAGCCTACATCGAATTACTTCCCTGGGTTCAAACAACAGGCTTCATATTGCACATTTTCTGCCCAGTGCTCAGACTTCCCTATGCTCATGTTTCTGGTGTGGTGCTGGGGAGACTCTCAGGGTCCACCTGCCCTGGCATTATGAGTGGTTGCTGGGGTCTGAGGTTGCCTCCTCACCTGCTGATAGACTCTTCCTCCACAGACCATCATGGAGCAGCAGCACACTTCCAAGAAGTCAGCTAGGACATGCCTCCCCATTGGTTTGGACTCCATAGAAAAAGCTTTTCCTCTGGACTCGATGGAATGTACACAGTCTTCACTGGCAGTTGGGCATGAAACTAAGAGTGAGTTTCCCTCTATCTCAGTCATTTCTTCCTCCTCCCCAGCACTACTCTTCCAGTCCTGTGTGTCAGTATCTTGAACTTTCTAAGTCCTTGTGCTACCAGACAGTTTATCTTCTTAAAAGAGCCCCTAGAACCCGAAATTTCCTATGTATCAAGAGGCATTCCTATGCTTGAGGTTCAGTATTTAGGACACAATCAGAGGCAGATGACAAGAGGAAACGGAGTTTCTTCAGCAGAAGAGGATTGGATGAATTCCTATACTGCTGCCTGCAGAAAATGCAGAATTTAATGATTTGAGAAAATCATGAGTGTTAGGGGAACTATAATGAAACTTTTGTGGAGTGTCTACACTTTCTGTAGCACAGAACAAGGAGAAAATTGCCCTTCCTTGGAGACTATAAAGACTGGTACCAGGTATTTTTCTCATATAAAAGTGTGACTCTTGGCATTCCTTTTAAATATTTTTCAGGTTTTGGATTAGTCACAGCTTTCTTGGTTTTAAATCTTTCATGTCCAGCAAGATAACCTCATGCAATAAGAACCTTAAAATCAGGATTCCAACCTCTAACTAAAGTTAACTAGAATTGTTACTAGTGACTTTTGATTGTTTCACTGCTGACCATTTTCTGACCTACAACTGCTCATGAATTTTAATGAAATTTACTGAATAATTTTGCCTAGAAAATAATGCAAAGTAACCTTACTTCATCCTATCATCAGTTTACGTGAGTTAAGTACTCATTCTGGACTTAGGAAACTAGAGGACTCAGTCCCCCCCCCGGCTGGAAAAGACTGAAACACACATTTCTTGAAAAGTGACCAAGAGCACCATAGGAAAGGTTTCAATCCTGTTCCTCTTTGCATGAATTCCTGAGCCAGAAAAACAGTAGCAGGTGAGATATCTGACCTCTGAGAATTAGCAACAGATGAAGGTGTGTTCCAGAGTGAGTCTTCCTTTGCTTTTCTTGCATGCCCATGAAAATTAAATATTCCATCCAAATCAGATGTAGTATTCAACTCAGCAACAACAAAATCCTGCATTTTTCATTGGGAAAAAAAAACAAAACAGAAAACTGTTGCTGCTTCCTTCTCTGTATTCCAGTTCAGCAGCCAAACCGACAAATGAAATGTTCACACCACTATATTTTAATCCTAATTCGTTTAGAGACATTCCATGCTGTCATTTGGAGCCTGATCCCAAGTTTTCCTGAAGCCATTGGAAAGATGACCAATTTTCCATATTTTATAGAAGAGGGGTAAAGTGGTGGGATTTTTCAGTAAGCAGTTTCAGACCGTTGGAGAGGGACTTCTCCAGCAGTTAAAGTTATTGCTGCTCTACTCTCAGAAGTTACATTTAAAGATTACATCTTAAAACAGAGCATTCAAAAAGAAATTTTTAACAGAATCCAGTTTGTTACAGGAGTCTGAAGCACTCATGTAACAGTCTTAACTTTCCCTGGCTCTTGATGAGGATAACAGGCTTGAGAGATGGAGGATTTAGTTTATTACCCTATTATATTTCTCAGTGGAGACACTACTGGGATAATGTCATTTATATTGTATTACTTGTATGATGCCTTTTAATGGATAGTGGATGCTCAGGAGTATTTTATTTCTATGGGTGCTAAATATGGCAAGTACAGTCCCTTCCCTCATGTCAGCAGTAGGGTGTGGAACCAATCTGCTGGAAATCTGGAAATTAATCTCTGCTATAAATATTGATTCGAAAGATCCATTTTTTATAGGAGTTCAATCTTTTCTTGAAATCCTAACAGCTGGTAACTCCTCTGTTCTGTTACCCTGCACCATGTTGTCTGCCTTCCTGAAATACATTGCCATTTGTAAGGAATACTCAAGTAACAGCAGTATTGCTTTTTCCCTTGGTAAAATGTGTGACTTTTTAAGCAGTCTGGTTCCAGTATATTTATTCACAGAAAGCTAGTTTATGGAGTACACTAACTTTTTATAAGTATTGCTATTACAGCTTTTTGGCAGCAATTCAGCAGGCACTGCCAGTCTAAAGAAGCAATTAAGGATGAGTGACTTAACTGTTTGGACAATTAATAATGGGTACAGCACCTGCTCAAATGTCTCCTTAAACATTTTATTGAAGAATGATATCACACTTTCAACCAGTAAAATTTTCCTCTTGCTTTTTGCAGGGCAGTTTCCAGCACTGGAAAATGTCTCTCAGTACACACTGCTTAAAGTATTAAAGGCAAATATTAGGATGAGTGAACATGGATTGGGACTCATAGTCATACAGAATGGTCCATATCTCCAGATAATGAGCCTTGTTGAGAAAAGCCCTGCAGCTAACGATGGAAAGCTAAAACCAGGTGAAAAGAAACAACAGTGATAGTCAAATTTAATAGCATTGAAAATATTCTTGTTCTGCATTTATGCTTTGAGCCTGTCTCTGATTTCTTTACACTTACACAGATCAAAAGAAACTCAGTTTAAAATTACAGAGAGAAAAGAAACTAGCACAAACTCTGTAAAGCTCAGTGCCAGCATTCCAGCTGTAATGAAATACCTGTGATCTTAAAATAGCTGATATGGGTGACTGTTTCATAATCAGATCAAGATTTAAGTTTATATATTGTTCTCCAGCAAAAACAGATTTCCTATTCATCTGAAGTCATGTCCAAAAATAGTTTGACTATTACCTTTATGTAGCAACTAAACTTGAATAATACCATTCTTTGTTCAGTGCATCGTTGTTCAAGGAATTTCACTCCACAAGTCACACAAAACTTCCCAAAGGCTTGAAATTAATTTGCCTTAATGTTTGCTTTTAATTTCTCTTTATTATACAGCATAGTTCCAAAGTGCCAATGGACTAATCTCTGTTCTAACAATCCACACAGGTGTTCCTTCACTAAAAGCTTTAAACCTGGAATGTGCCTATCAGTACTAACAGACTATTAGTAGTTACTAAGGTTTCTTGTGGAACATCAGACACCTGTATTAACCTTGTAATTGAAAGCTCTTTAAATTTGGCTGCTTCACATGGGTACCCCATCCAATTACAGTAGACTCATGAGCTATGGTTTGGGGATGATAGTGTGCTGTGTTATTACCAAATATTAAATTGTCTCTAATGTAGAAATCTGTGAAGCTAAGACTTGTGTGTAATGAAGTCATTTAGAAATTTACTGGCTGTATAGTGAAAATGGATATCTTTAAAGTAGAACAATTTTCCTAGCATTGCCTTTATAGTTTTGGTACCTTTCTTTTCACACCTTTCAGAGAGAATTAGAATTCCAAGCACTAGGAAGAAAGATCTACTTGTTTAATGAAGTAAAAACAATCAACTGGAGTTCTTAACCTCCTTTTAGATAAGGCTTTGCACTGTTGATTCAAATATAAAAACTGGGGGGAAAATCCTGAGCATAATATGGAAATGGATTTGAACTAAGTACATTGGTGGTGTTATTGTTATTATCACTACAATTACTACTATTATTATTGCTGTAATTATCATCTTAGGAGCTGATAGCTTTTGACTATTCCTTAAAAAAAACCACTTTTTGGTCTACAAAAGCACGTTTATGATACAGATTTGGTTGTTGGTTTATGTTTTGGGATTTTCTTTTACTTTTATAATGTAAAAATGTACAGAATATTAATCCCTGAAGCTACTTGTTTCTGTTTGCAAGCTCCAAATAATTTTCAGTAAAGGCCACCACACTGTTATTAGCACAGTATGGGCAGAAAAAAGAGAGTCTAAAATAATCTATTAAAAGCCAAGAGTGTCTTGCAGATATTTTAAAGCATAGGTACATTTATGTCTATGCATTTTGAAACATGCAATTTGGGCAATTTACCTTTCTGTTTGAGACTGAGAACTTACATAAAACTGTTGTTAATATTTTTATTATTATTATTTCTTTTTTGTTATCTGGTATCCTGGTACTTGTTCCAGAACTTCTAGTTTGCACCCCAGTAAAACAAGTATCTTGTGATAAACTGGAGTGGAGAGAGGGTGTGATGGAGGAGTACTTAGTGGGAAAATGTAAAAATGGTAGTCAGTAGTAAAGGTGAACAGTTCTAAAACATAGAAATTTTTTTGCTACAGGCATTTTTAACCCAAAGGGGTTAAGAAGAAAATAGAGCAGATGGAGAGAGGCTCCTTGCTCTGCCTAATATGGCAAGAGAGCTGTACTGCTTGTTTAAATCCCCTGTGCTGTTCTGTTGCTGTTCAGTACATAATGTTTACTGATACTGCTCCTCTGCAACTGTTTCTGCCAGGAAGCTGATAGAGCTGTAGTCTGCTGCAGATGGATTCTGCTTGCCTCTTGCAGTCTCCAAAATTACAGGTTTATCCAGGAACTGGAACTCCCCCCAGCCCCTTGAAGCCCATCTTGTTATACCCCAAGGTATATACAGGTGCTGGGCCTTCTGTGCGCTTGTTCTCGGATCACCACCAGTCTCTGGTGGAATTCTCCAGGTAGATTCTGTACCAGCCCTTGTAGGTGTCTCCTGCTTTTCCCCCAGCCTGGTTTGATGTGCCTTGCACTGTGCCCACCCCGTGGCTGTTCTCAGAGCAGAGGGACAGGCACCAGCTGCCCTGAGATCCTTCAGGGACCCAGGCAAATACAAGGTGACATGGCTGTTACACAGATTCTCCAGCATCCACAGAGGTAAATTTAACTATTGTGGAGGATGAAGTGTGCTTGGCTCTGTACCGACATGAACAGCAAGGTGACACCTGCTGTGGGAAGCAGAGACACACAGATGGAGTATTCCAGCTGTGAAAAAGCACAGGAAGCAGTGGAGAGGTGCCAGAAGAGCTGTTAGGAGTGCAGCTATGTCACCTCAGCTCAACCTTGCTGGAGTCTCTGTACTCCCAAGTAGTGATCCTGATCAGAGCACACAGCACTGTACCTTCATCTTGCCTAAAAACCCCGCAGAAACAGAACATAGTGCTGAACAGGCAGAGTTCAGCACGTTCACTCAGAAAAATCCCAAAGTCAGTGAACTGCAGTTTTCCTTAGTGTTGTGCAAAGGTTCCTTCTTAACAGCTAAAAAGACTTCCATTAAAAAAGAAAGAAAAAAAAATTAATGTAGCTGAAGAGCTGCTAACACATGCTTTTACATGAAACTGGGAAGTGGCTATGGGTAGGCATTTTACTTAAAAAATTGGAAAGGTCTGTTAAACTGATTGCTGTCAACTTTCCTTTTGGGCAGGTGATGTTGTAGTAAAAATTGGACATGCTAATGTTTTGGGATGGACTCTGCGAGAGCTTGAGCAGCTCCTGCACAATATTCCCGTAGGAACTACTCTGCAAATCAGAGTTTACAGAGATTTAGTTGAAGTACCTGAACATTGGCAAAGAGCAGCTGAGTTAATTCCTGAAGTAAAGCTTCCTGTGATGACAGAAGAGTAAGAAATAAGTATTGCTCCTAACTAGAATTTCACACCTTGCTTATTAGTCTTGCAAGAAATAGTGTAATAGCTTTCCAAGAGATTAAACCTTTCAAGATTATGTTTAAATAAATCAAGTTATTTGCTATTCTGGAGAATTGCTTTTCTGTTGATTGAATTACAACTTAGCTAATAGAGTCCAAAGGAAAGAGAGTGGGAAGGATGATGGACAGCAGTATTTGTTTGGTATTAGAGGAATTTCAGGACTAGTGAACTTGTCTTTTGCAAATACTTGTTGCAAAAACTTAAGATTAAGTTAATTAAACAGCTATGGGAAACATTGCATGTTAAGGTAATACCATGCTCTGTATTTTCAGCACAAGTGAAGATGATGAGGAGGATGATGATGACACCGAGTCCAGTAGCAATGATGGAGACATGGAAACTTTTTGGTACAACTCTGCCCCATCATGTTGTTGTGAGTTACCATCGAATTGGGCAGGTATCTGATACAGGCCAGGCACTAAGCACAGGCACTGGCTGTGATGCTGAACTTCATCGTGATAATGCATTGCACAATCCTAAATCTGATGGTAGTGCTGTTAGACCTCCTTCACACTGGGCTCTGGAAAAAGACCAGCTTCTCATCCTCCTGCCCTTCTGTATCACATACTTCCTATCTGGAAGATTCTACCTTTGTTTCAGAATAGCTCAAAACATGACTTCTTCAAAACCTTGATTGCTGAAGTTACATGTTTTCTTAATACAAGCCCAGACTTCCAAAAATATCTCAATGTCTCAAGATATTTGAAATTATTTATTAGCCATATAGCGTTTTAGCAATGCCCTCCTCCCCTTAAAGCTCTGTCATTGCTACTTGTGGAGACAGACAGAAACACTACCTCTGCTAGGCCCAGACAAGCAGCAGGTCTAATGCATTCACCTTCACTCAAAGGTAAGTTTCTTCAGTTACTTGAGATAAGGATGGTGCAGAGATTATCAAAAGCTTTTCCTGAGCATATGGGAATACGTGGACCACTAGTGGCAATTACATTATGTGCCTGCATCAGTCTCATCACTTTTCATATATCTATCTTTTATACTGACTAAAAGGCACCTTACTACAGTGAGAAAGAGCCAGACTTCTCAGCAGTTTAGGTAACACTTTCAGTGGGAAAAAAACCACAACACAAGAGATATGAACTCAGCATTTTATTTGATGACCACAAGCCCACAATTACTCCAGATTAAATTTCTGAAAGAATTTAATTGATAAATAACAAGTTAGTAGCAACTTATTTAGAACACAGACGACTTAAGAGTTCAGGTCCATCTTGAATCCACATCTCAGTTTTGTTTTTACAACTCATCAAGAAAAGGAGTATTTCCCAGATCCCCACTAGCTGCCATTGATTTCTTCCCACTGACAAACTTCTTTGCAGCCTGAAAATAAATCAGAAAGATGGATATAAGGAAATAATTGCTACACCCGAGTTTACCTTGCTGTTCACAGCCTCAGCTTCAAGATATTAAAACAAGCAAATCCCAACACTACCAATTTTCCTTTCGCTGTCTAAACTCACTTGGTTTTAATCCAGCTCTTTGTTACTTTACTGTCTAAACAGGAATGGCAGTGTGACAGTTGGATATAAAAGGCATAAACTCTTTGAAAAAAGTTATTCCTAGAGTAATTACTATGCCACAAGATACATTGGACCTCTTCTTATTACTAAAGCCATTGCTAGCTGCTACTGCAACATAAATTAGTGGTGACTGGGGAAAACCAAGATTTCTACCTTAGAATTTCTGATGGATTTCTGTATGAAGTTTGCTTCAAGTATAAGCAACAAGATAACTGCATGGCTACTCTAAATTATGTCAATTTATCACTGAAAGCCTAAATCTTTTATTAAGCACACCAAATATTCCTGACTGGGGAATCCTAGAAGCCTTGACACATAAGTGCCCACACTAGAACTACAACCAAGTTTTCCATGAACACTAGTTGGCAGTTTTGGTAAATGGCAGTGAAGTAGATGAGAATTTCACCTACTTCCATCTCCACTAGCCTTACAGTGTATTGGATTAAAGGGTCTTCTGTTAATCAAGTAAGCAAAGACATAAAAAGATAGCCAGCTGGGATTTGTAAAGGATTTGTTTTTTTAAAAGCTAGTGTATGTGTGTTTATAAACACAGGCACAAGTGAGCACAGGTTTTGTATAAACCATCTTACACAGCGACTGAGGAACACCTGGAGATGCCAACACATACTTACATTCACAACATCAGCAGTGGTTACGGAGTCGATTTTTTGAGCAACAACAGATGGTGATGTGTGTGTGCCAGAAACCAATGACTCGGAGCCAATTTCATTCAGTAACCCTTCTGCAGTCTCCACTGACATCAAATAGGTGGCTTTCAGCTGATTTCTGCCATCAAACAGAGCATCACAGATGACAGAGTGCAAGTACTGTTATTACATTCCCCACCACCCCCGTAAGCATGAGGAGGTTTTGGTGCTTTCTGTTTAAGATTCCTCTCTATTAGGAACCATTTTCCTTTTCAAGAATGGAAGGGTTCTTAGTTAGGAAAGAGGCATCACAAACAGTTCAAGCATGAAAATGACAGGGTACTTAAACACCTGCCACCCTGGAGCGATCGCCCACCCCAGTCAGAAGATCTCTTGCTCACAATTTGTCTTTGAAATAACTAATGCGGGTACCCCAGATATTAGACAAACTCATCTATCAAGTTTAAAAAATAGGTTTAAAATTTATTCTAGTTTCCCATCAAGAACAAGAATTATGCAGAGCAATTTTGTTGTAAGTGGCAGAGCAGCAACAAATATAAATGGTTAGGCTCCATGTGCAACAGTTCCATTCCTCTTACAAGACAGCAACTTTATACTGGTTCTTCCCTTTCATGCAGTCCCACTGCTACATATGAAAATCTTACAAGATAGAACTTCTCTTCTTTTTTAAAAGTCAAAATGGCAGAATATGGTTTGTTCCAATACAGTATGATTAAGTAGTTTGGTATTTTCAACTGCAAGATGCTGCCGATGTCACTGACCTTGAATTTGTTTTTTGGGGCAGTGTTTGGGGTTTTTTTGGTCACTAAAGGAAAAAACCCAGTATAGAAAACATGTGAAGCTCTTCCAGAAAGGAAACTTCAAGGAAAAAATAGAAAGCCACTGCACTGTGTATAACTCCCTAGTACTAGGCAGCTTTGTTAAAAAAACAAAACAAAAAGCCCCCAACAAAACCACCACAGAAAAACCTCACCCCCACAACACTAATAAGCCAAATATAAAGGTCCAGAATTCCCTGTTTAGTTATTAGTGACTCGGGCACAACCAATCATGTCTAGGTTATTGTGTCTTGCATAGTCAAGCTGTATGTGGAGCCTTGTATTCCATATATGCAACAGACAGTATATTTTATTGTAGCTGCTTGAGCGAATCTATATGCTACTGTACTGCAGGACTACAGTTTGAGGGGTTTGGTGTAGATCAAGCACCAACTAACATGTACAACCCTCTATAAGTCAGGAACTCAAACTCTGTTGGTATTAACTGCATCTCTGATCATAATTTTCCCCCATCACAAATACTCCTAGGGGCACGTATTCTGAACGCTTGGATGCAACTTCACTAATTCAGTGCATCACATTCCCAGACCCTCATTACCACTCTTCTTTGAAGATGCAGAAGATGGCTTAAGAGAATTGTTTTGGGAATTGCTGCAGTGCAACTGTAAAGGGAATTACCCAAATAATGCAATTTAGGATTCTAATTTGAATACATCTTAATACTACAGAGCATGATTAAAACAACAGCATCTGCTGATATTGGCTCATTTTTTACAATGAAAGTGTTTTCAGAAAGCATGAACATTTGTTTAACAAGTTTTCTTTTGGAAATATCACTAGCAGAGAATCAGTATTGCTTTGGAAACCTCCCCCCAACAAAACTATTAACAGCACTTCCATTTTAACTTAGGAAAGTGAGCAGTTCCCCACAGAAATAATTACAGGACAGCAACAAGGTTTGCTGCACAGAACAGTTTGTTTGACAAGCAGCTACATGTTAAGAAACTTCTCTTCACAACACACAAGACAGTTCTTTAGGCACTTACTTTGCCCTTGTGACATCCTCATCGGTGACACTGCCCTGAGCAACTGCCTTTATCTGGTTCAAAGCAGCTTTAATTACCTGAAGAAAATGAAATCTTTTAAGACTTCTTCCTGCATTGAATTTCAACATGTTATTTCCATTACCTGACATCTTAGAAACTTCAGTCTGCCTGAACTCAATTCTGGACAGCTTTATAACACAGCTAAAAGCACTGTCGTCCACAGTGTTCAACACCATTTTCGTGAGCATGTTCGGTTCTGGCAGCTCCAAGAGCCAGTATGTTCCTCACCATATGCTTAGGCTTACAGGTGTAAATCAGTAATTCAAGGTATTTTATTAGCTCCAGTTTGTATCAGGAATTTATACTTCCAGGAACCCCAAGTCTCCCTCCAGAGAGCTAAGGCATAGCTGAACACGTGGCATTCTTATACTAGAAACCAGGTGAACTGACTTTGTTTACATCAGTCAGTCACTGTTTCAAATCAGAACACTGGTTTGAGGGTTTAATATAATTTAATACTTAAATTCTGATCAGCAACTCACCTCCCCAGCATTTGAAGCCTGGGATATGGTATAAATCCCAAAGAGCCCAGAATCAGAGTAATTAACATTAAATGCAGAAGCCTGTAAAACAAACATGATCATCAGCTGTTTCAAGTGTCCAAACATCACAGCATCAAGCATTGGAAAATAATTACTATTTGGATCTACAATACTGTAATTCAGGAAGCTAAACTCCATCTGTGCAGAGGGAAGATATCAGATTGGAACGCTGCTCAGAAATACCGTTACCTGAGCAAAAAGGAACTAATCATGATCCGAGCTGGAGGTAGTAACCTCTCAAAGGTTATTGTATTTTACTTAAAACATTAGAGTACTGTAACCCTTTGCACTTACATCAAATGGCTGGGTAGATACTTTAGCAATACCCTGGGACAATTTGCTGGTTACATTGCTTCCCCTCTTGATAAGGGGTCCAGCACCTAAAACATGCTGAAGAACACTGAACGCATTGGCTTCTGCGCTTCCAACAGCGGCTCCCTCTGTTACAACAGCAGCATGGACAAGGCTATCACCATTCTGTTCTCTGATTTCTCCTAAAAATACAACAGAATAAAAAGTAATGCAGCATTCAGTTAGAAACTACAATACGTTTGGAGGTGTGGAAAGGAAATGCTTCTAGTCAGGAGCTAGTTTCAGGAGAGAGAAGCCAGGGCATGAAGTTATTCCATGTCGGCTCACAAAGACAGCAAGCAGCTGTTAGCAGGCTGTAGGGCATTTTAAAAAGTCCTTTGCATTCAAAAATTTTCTCACAAGCACAAAACCAAGCACTTCACTTAGCATTACTGATCCTGAGCCTAAACCATACATAGTATGAGATGATAAAACTCAGTAAGTCTCCAGAAAGCAAACATCCAGAAAAAAAAACTATCACATCTTCTGCTAACAGTAATATTTATCCTGGTTTATAGAAACTGAAGTTATTCCACTCAAATATTAAATGCTAGAAACTATTCCCCCCCACCAACTAAAGAACAGCTATTGATATTCATAAAATATAGTGCTCTGAAAGAGCTAAGCATTGCTTTGTCTTTTATGACAACATCCTTTTAGGGAAGATCTTTTAGAAAGCTTACTGCCCCTTTTCAACAGTCTTCAATCTATTCTTACAGGAATTTTCCCAAAACTCTGAAGAGAAACCATATGCCAGCTTGTTTTTCACTTGAAATGATCTTGCAGGTGAAGCTTTGCTGTTGCTATGGGCTCAGTTTTATCCCAGAACTTCCCACGGTGGGGAATACGCTCTGCTTATTTACATGGGAGATGCCTCTGAATTGTCACTTCCCACGTACAGCAGTGTTTAGTACAACCACAGAGTTTTCAGATGCATCTGAGAACACTATTACACTTACAACAAAGAGTGTCAGTCAGAGCAGAGAGGAGCAGCACACTTACCCCCTCGATAGACAGCCTTAGCACTAGAGATGCCGGCCCCACTTCGGATGTTCAGGAAGTGCTCTGCGACTTGCTTCAAGTCAGCGTGCTTCACCCCTGCAATACAGCAGCTCATTCCAAATAAGGTAATGGCACTGAAAAGCCACACCAGTTACATCCAAGTGTTCTAAGGGTACCCCAACATTTTCCTACAGTGGTTTCCCCTTAGGACTTGCAGTGGCCGTTGAAGAACATACATACCTATTCCCACAAGGGCCATTCTTGCACTTGTGAAATTGTTCTGTACAAAATGGTGAAGCTGCAACAGGAAATTCACATTTTAGGGTATTTGGTATCAAGAACATAAATGGCAGCTGTGTTTCTGACATTCCCCATTCAGCCTTGTACTTAATGCAGCAAGCCCCAGTGTTTCCCAAAGGACTGCCTACAGAGTAACATTTTAGGCATTCTCCCATGACAGCTACAAACCCCTTTTATACAAGAACACTTGCATTTCACTGACCACCTTCCTATCAACAGAAAGCCACCAACATTAACCACCTCTTTAAACATGAATGCAAGTTCTGTAGCCAATACTAAAAGCTGCACAGAAATAAACTATTTTAACACCAGACTAATATAATAATAAATACTGACTGTATATTTACTAAATTAATTTTCCCTCTCATTAATTCTTGACAGAGAAACTGAAATAGGCTCATAACACACCACAAACAGTCCTACCTGCTCAGAAGTAATTTTCCCAATTCTGTAGTCTGGACAGTACAAGGGGTTTGCCAGAGCATTCTTATAAGCTGCAGCGTGCAGGTTTTCCAGCACTCCTGAAAGCAACAAAGTATCCATGATAATAATTAATATAAGAGCCCACTTTAATGAAAATTATGAATGAAACTAAATGTTACCCCAGTGAAAGAGTTGTTGTCCGCTTTAAGGACAAAAAGATCTGCAAAAGCAGGTCTGGAAAAAATCCAGTACTTGAGGAAATTTCATCCAAATCCTTAGCAACAGAATCTGGCCTAAAGGCTTCTATTCTTTTGTAACTTATTAGAAAAAAGTAGTAGTAACTTGCACATGATCAACACTTCTTGGCCTCAACAAGTAGCTCTAAATGCAGCGGTGTTTGGGGGAGCAGTTGAAAACAAAGCCCAACATCTTTTTAATTATTTTCAGAATCATCATCCTTTTCACTGCAACCATCTCCTGTTCTTCAGCTTAAGAAAGAGACGTCTGTTTATAATGCTGTCTGTAGCTTTGTGGGATGTCTCACCTATCCCTCTGTTCAGATGCAGGATGCTAGTGTCCTCAATTCCCTTGTCACTAGTTGTTTCTTGCACCCAACAGCATCCTGCTCATTCCTGTTGGATATTCTCCAAATATTCTTAAGAGAAAGATGACACTCCTTTCTCTGTAGTTCTGATTCTGAACTAACTGGAAACACTAAATTACTATGAAACCAGCCTGTACGTTGATACAAGTTTAAAGAAAAAAAATACAGCAAAGATTTTTTTAAACAGAATCAAGAACAAATAGTAGCTCTTCAATATGAGCCAAAGATATTCCAAAGTCCAACGTTATGTTGTCACCTTTAATGGGCTGTAACACTTCACAGAGTAGGACCAGTGGTGTTTATTGTGCAGAACCACCTGGGTGAACCTAGATAACTGGAGTTAAGTAACATAAGATACATTTGACTTGATATGGCTGCAGCTTTGTGTTTGCCTTTTTTCTTTAAGCCCACAAACCTAAAACTAGAATTTGTTTTCAGTGTAAGGAAAACACATATTGTTTTTATACCAAAATACCCTACAAATTCAGGCAGCCTTTTGTAGAACACTGTTTCCACACTGATGGATGATACCTAAGTATTGTTTACAGAACACAAGCTGCTGCAAATATGTTGTCAACAATAGTCATGGCTTTCACATTCTACTTCAAAAGGAAAAAAAAAAGGTAAAACAGAAGCTCTAGAGGAGAATGGTGTAAGCACTCAGCTTGTTACTTCAGCGTGTTACTTGCTAAACACTGTTATACATGGGCTGGGAAAAAACTGGATTTATAAACTAAATAAATCTGTACCAACAGACAGACCATAGCTAATCAACAGGGAAAAGCTGACAAGTGAAATGGCCACGTGACAGAGCAAAAGGGAAACTATTTTTGTCCAAGTTTTTAATTCTGAAGCAGCTCCCAAGAAGCCAGTGCAGTGCATCAGAAAATACACTTACCAACTTGAGGGTTCTGGAACGCGATTGCTTTGTCAACTTTTAACTGTGGCTGCAGGTCAGTTACTTCCCATGGTCTGAACTCTGGTGCTGTGGTGACGTTAAGGAGGTACTCCATTACTGTATCGCTGCATGAGAAAGTTACAAAGGCATTAACACAGGTAGGATTGGGATTGGAAGCAACTGAAGAACTGGAAGCAATTCAAATTGATCTGTTAGCAACAAAATACATCACTCAAGCCAGTGCAGTTAATAGCTGAATAGTTATACAGTCATTTATTGATTTATTACAAGGACATGAGAAGTAAGTACTACTCCTGCCTGTAAGAGGACAGGTCTCTACTACACCACAGAGCAGACTGTAAAGGATGCATATCTAGATACCTACACATAGTCCCGCAGGCATTCAACAGAGTAAGTCATTTTCTCTCTTGTTGAGTAGACACTAAATTTAAAAAAAAAAAAAAAATTCCATTTCAGCAGAGAACACAGAACTGGATTTACACAGATATTCCTCATTGATTGAATGTGTCAGCAAGGTATGGACTGGAGTATCTAGGTAACCTTACCTCTGCTTGAGATGACTGTTTACAGGAGTGATAATACACACACAGCAGAAACAGTTACAACTAAAACTCATATCTTAAATAATAACAAGTGTCTTGTGACCATTGGAATAAGATACCATGATAATTCAAAGTAAAACAACAAATAAGGATGAATAGCAAAACTATTAAAACACACAGAGATGTATTAACAGTGGCAATTTAGAAATTGTTCTTTTTGGGCAGAAAACATAGTTGGTCTTTTCCACTCACTTCAATACATTTGTGAGTAACAGAACAGAAAAGGGCAGAGTCTCTATTTATATAAACCACTCCTTTTAACCAAATTCTATACAAACTGATTCTACTGGGCGATTTCAAGATACACTGCAAGAAATCAGGCTCAGCAAGTCCCCTCTTCTATTTCTCTCAGACTTTAAACTCTCAAATCACGAAAGCCAACCACTGCCTAAATTGTTCCCAAAACTGCAGTATGATGAGTGGTATCTATTCACAAAAGATGGAGAAAAAAACATCTGACTACAGGAAGTTTAAAGCCTAAACAGGCAGAAAGAACATTAAACTTCCTGGACATATTCTACTTCTTCCAGGTACACATTTATAGCTTAACTGAAAGCTGGTTTTGAAATACAAACTACAGCAGCACACTTGAACCTTAACAGAAGAAGTAGAAAAAGATGTTCCTTGCCAACGCTCACCATTCAAGTAGCATGACCACACCGAGCTTACCCGCCTACATACTGTGACACTTAGTGTTTTGCGTTTCCTTCAGTCATTCAGCTTGTTTGCATCTGACCAAGATTATCTTTACACATGGTTACAAACCTTAGGCTCCCCCCAACAGCCTCAATCCCACGAGTAATCCGGAAAGAAGACGCTCCTTTCGTAGTCTATTTAAAACAAAACAAAAGCCAACTTAAAATCCTAGCTGTTTTCAGAACAGACCTGCCCAACATTGTTTAGTGCTCAAGCTGAAACAGTATCTGTGTATTCATTTATACTGAAGCTGTTCTGAAAAGCTGAGCCAGGTGATACATGTATCCTTACTCCCTCTCCTTTCTGTCATCCCTTCCGATTTTCCACCACACTTCCTCATGGATTTGCTCCCCAGCCCCATTCTAGAATGATCCAGGTTGGCCTGAACAGGGTTCTTTGAATTAGGTTAGCCTGACAAACCCCGGGCAAGGAATGCCTATGTGAATTATTTCCCTGATGGCAGTCTGGGGAAAGGAACTTTGGGCAGCAGCTGGGGAGGAGGTAATGAAGGAGGGGTGTTTTTTTCCTGCCTGAAACTGAGCCCATGCAACAGCAGCCAAAGGCACGTCAGTGGTGCTGCACTGCTCCTGCGTCACCACCTGGCTGGCATGCGAGACAGGCCATGTGTCCATCTGCAGCCAGAGCCAGGCAGCAAGTGGGATGAATGGGAACAAGGGGAACGGCCACAGTGGGTCACACTCAGGGACATGTAGCCCCACATCCTGTTTAAACACAGCATCCCACAACAGTATTCCTGCAGCACCTACAGGAGTTACTCCTTTCAGCAACAATAATCGAGTTCGTATCAAGCAGCCAAATTAAATTCTACTGCAGCTTAAACAAAACGAGCTCCGTGCACAGCTTGATAGGTATATATAGTGTAAGACACCACTAGAGAGGGCAATTCTAAATAAATACCACTTTTTCTTCCAGGAAGTAATGTCATTTCTCCTGCACTTGAACCAGATAACCAAAAATCAATGTACATCATGTTCCACTTTGTAAGATCTCTGACATTAAATTCTACTGTACGGTTCCTTTTCACAATCTCAAACTTGCCATCATTTCATCTACTGCCAACATAGCCACCACCAGCATAAACACCTACCAAAGTGGATGCAAGGCGAAGCAAGTGAGCAGTTCCCAAGTTACCAGCGGTTTCATATCTGCTGCCTGCTTTAATAAACACACCGATTCTTGAAGCTGGAGAAAAGTTTTCCAGAGAGGCAATAACTAACCCATTTGGCAACTTTGTGATCTGCAGTAAAAAGGAAAAAATGTTTTAGTCCTTCACTATAAGTACTGTTACAGTTCTGAGCTTAAAAAAAAAAACAACAATAAAAAGGAGAGAGAAAAAGTAGTGGTATTCATACTGACCTCAAGATCCTCAGACTCCGGAGATAATTTCACTCGTTCTGCAGTTGCTGAGGTTTTAACTTTAGGAGCTACTTTAAGCGAGTAAAGTCTCTTCTAGAGGGGAAAGCATAAGAGAATGGATTTCCCGAATTGGTTCACTGCATGTTCCACTACACACTGAAAAAGCAGCAATACAGTGAACGACTTCAAGCCCCAGAGTAAAAAGTGATCCCCCTGTAAGTGCTCTGACTGTTTTCTCACACGGCTGTTGGAACCCCTGCAATGATTTACATGAGGTCTCTGGAAGCCCAACAAATAGCACCGTATGAAAGATTTTATTTCCCCTTCTCTTGCTGCTGTGCAGGGGGAATCTCCACTCATACTACAGAGTCTGTAGGGCCACTATATAGCTGTTATTGCTGCATACAAAGAGGACACGTCAGCAAGCCCCCAGACTGCAGGGTAATAACCAGAGTTGAGGGGCGACCTTCGCAAGAGCCTCCCCTTCAGCAGCCAGCACAGAAGTGACAAGACTATCGATTTCAGATCTGAAACGCTATTCCCTTCCACCCTTTTGGGAAGCTTCTCACAACATAAATTAACTTATTACTCTTTTTAATTCCCTTACATCTCAAAGAAGCCGAGTGACACAGCGCTGCCGCTCTCAGCTGCAGGGACAGCAGTGACGGATCCCCCCGGCTCTGCCGCAGACCGTTCCCCGGAGGAGCCCAGAAAAAACTCCTGCCTTCCCCCACTGCCAGCCCGTTCGGACGCCCGCTGCTAACCGCATCCCAACGAGCCGCTACCGGTCCTCTGAAACTGACACCACCCTGCCGAGCGAGCCCGGCCAGCGGGGACCCAGCGCAGGCTGCGCTTGCTCAGCCCTCCGCCGGCTCCACCGGATCCTCCGCCCCACCGGGATGAGCCGGGTCCCGCTTGCCAAGGGCACAACCAGCTGAAACTACCCCGGCGAGGAAGGACCCCCCCGG
This sequence comes from Porphyrio hochstetteri, assembly GCA_020800305.1. Taxonomy (NCBI): domain Eukaryota; kingdom Metazoa; phylum Chordata; class Aves; order Gruiformes; family Rallidae; genus Porphyrio; species Porphyrio hochstetteri. The sequence goes on from CM036920.1 coordinate 16,750,153, forward strand.
CGACCGCTCCTCCTCCCGGGAGCTCCGCGGGTGCTGTCCCCGGGGGAGCCGCTCACCCCAGCGAGAGGCCCCAGCCGCAGAGCTCCGCGGACACCCCCCGGGCCCGGCCCGCGGCCTATCTGACCTTCAGCCCCGCCGCCGCGCTCCGCCATCCGCCCGGCTGGCCAGCCCCCAGTCCCCACTCCCGCCCCTCGCCGACAGCCCCACAAGCACGAATGCGGGAGCCCGCTCGACCGACCGACCGCTGCCCGCCGGCCCAGCTCGCCGCCCCGGGGCTGGCTGCGGTCAGCTGGCCGGTCTCCTCGCCCGGCGCTAAGACAACCGCTATCCCCGCCGGCACCGCTGTCTGCCACCTCCCCGCGACGTCCCCACATCCCACTCACTGAGAGGGAGCGCGCAGCCACCGGGAACACCTTCATCCTTCCGCGCCCCGCAGCTCGGCCCTGGCGAGGAGAACAAGATGTCTGTCCCGGAGGAGGACTCCGCCTTCCCGGCACGCCCCGCGCCGCAGCGCCTTTCTAGCCAACGAACGCGCCATCTCGGCTGCTGGGGCAGAGAGTCGCGGCCGGAGGACACAGCGACACCTTGCGGGCACCGGGCGGCTCCGCGCGGCGCAGAGCTCCGCCCCCTCCCCAGTTACCGGGGAGGGGCTCTCCAGTGCGCCGAGAGGCAGGGTCCCGGTGGGCTCTGGGCTGATGGCGAGCCGTAAATGATCTACGGCAGAGCCATTTCGTGGCGTTCGCGGCCGCCTTCCCCCGCGGCGACGCCCAGGGAAGGGCAGCGGCGGTGACCGGTGGCGTCTGAGGGGACGCGGCCGTGCCTGGAGGCTGGAGCTCGCCTCCCGCCGCGGCACAGCCCTCAGCCGGGGTGTCCGCCGTGCCCGTGCGAGGGAAGGGAGAGGGAGTGGGAGAGAGAGTGGGAGAGGGAGTGGGAGTGGGCGGCCCGCGGGGCGGTACCGGTGGGCGGGGGCGCCCCGCCGAGTACTTAGGGGCGGCGCGGGACGGTGCGCGGGGCTGTCTCGCCCACCCGGTGCTCGCCATGGGCTCAGCTCCGCCCGCCTTCATCGGTGCCGAGGAGGTGGAGAAGCACCTGCACCGTGCCAGCCTCCTGCTCCCGGCGCTGGAGACCGCCCTGGCCAACTTCTCGTCCGGGCCGGCGGGAGGCGTCGTGCAGCCCGTGCGCACCGTGGTGCCGGTGCGCCCGCACGGCGGGTGAGGCGGGCGGAGGGGCCGCCTTCCCAGCCCCGCGATGGGGCGGCCCGGCGGAGCCCCGGCCGGAGGCGGTGGGAGGGGGATGATGCCGCCGGTGGGAGGGTGTGCGGGGCGGGAGGGGGTTTGGGAAAGGCGGTGGGGAGCGCTTTCCCGGTTAACAGCTCGGCAGCCGTTCGCGTTCACCCCCCGGGGGCTGAGGTAATACCGGTCCTTCTCCGCCAAGGTTCCTGGGGGTCATGCCGGCGTACAGCGCTGCCGAGGATGCCCTGACTACCAAGCTGGTCACTTTCTACGAGCACCAGGAGGATTCCTCCGTCCCTTCTCACCAAGCCACCGTCCTCTTGTTTGACCCGAGGAACGGCTCCTTAAAAGCTGTGAGTTTCGTGTGTGCCCCTCTGTGTGCTCCCGCAGCTCTCCCCAGGGGTTGTGGAACCCAGCCTGGTGTAAATAGCTCTGAGTTTAGCTGTGTCATCAATGGAAATGTGATGATGTGGTTAAACAGATGAAGGTTTAGCCTAGAGCATCCTGTCTTTTGTACCTGTTCAGCTGTTCAAGCTGCTGGGTGTGATTTGAAGGGACTCTCAGCTCACTGGGTGACTGGCAGAGACCTGATAGGGAAAAGTTCACCTTGCATTCAAAAGGAGACAATTCTAAATTAAAGAATTGATCTGGAATCATCTTAATTTACATCTAAGGAGGTTTGCAGTTGGTGTAACAGGGAATAGTGTTCACAGACTGATTTTTTGTTTGTTTAAAGAACTTAAGATTTTTTTTTTTAGAGAGCATTAACTGCTTTCATTACACTTGAGTATTACTGGTTCTTAAAGGGACAAAACTGGTCAAGGAAACTCTGTTTGGCCTTTTTTCCTAAACTGTCTCAGGAAACAGGTCAGCTTTTTAAGCCCCTTAATTCATTTGCATGCAGTAGCCAGTGCATGTGGAGGCAGGAGCACCCAGCTCTGGGATGCACATTGAGGTCACTCTGTGCTCCCATCAGTCCCTCGTGCAGACTGGTGAACCACTGCCAGCATGCACCATCCCTGGTCTTACTGGTGTGTGGAGTATCACAGTTAGATACTGTGGGATGTGTGGGAGAGGGAGGGAAGGGCAGGGCACCAGGAGCTGTGTCCATTTGGGGTGTTAGGACTGGTTTTCACTGGTTTGTGCTGGTGGAATGACATGGAAGAACTGGAATAGACAGAGAATCTGCCCAGTTTAAATGTGATTTTTAGATGGTTTGTGGTTGCTAGAATAGTAATTGGCAGCTTTTATATCTTTGTACCCTGTAATGTCACATAACTCTCAAATGTGGTGAGAATACATGTGTTTTTGGTGCTCATTTCAGAGTGTTGTGGTTTTTTCAAGGTCCTGGATGGCAGTGTCATCACAGCAAAGCGAACAGCTGCAGTTTCTGCAATTGCTACCAAGGTATGTCTCCTGCCTCCTACATCGGGATGTGATCAGCGGTGGGGTGTCTGAGAGAACTAGAGGGAGTGATATCAGCAGCTTTCAGTCCAGGTGAATTGTCATCAAATACAGCCTTGAACTCGATTTATGATAACGTATGTATCTCCAGGGAAGACTTAAAAGCTCAGTTTTCAGCTTTGAGCAAGTCAGGCCTGGCTGGAACACTTGGGCTGTGATGGGGAAGGAGCCTGAGCCATGTTCTTGCAGCCTGTTCTATGTGCTCTTGTGGGAACTCACTGAGGGTTCTTCCTCTGTGATCTTCTTTCTCTTGTGCTTGTGTTAACATGTTCCTGTACTGCTTTGGGTGGTGCAGCTTGAGGGATAATTCAGCTTGTTTAGATGTTTGTCTTCTGCTGTCAGGCTGGGCCAGGTGGGTTTTATTGGACCTGGAGAAAAAGGGGGGATAAACCTGTTTCCAGGGGCAGTGTGCGTCCTCATAAGATACGTGGTGCCTGAGAGAGATGGATGACTTGTCCAGGGGTGGCTGTCAGTTTCTGTGGTCCTTGGGTTTCTCTGTTGTCACTGGAAGATATCCAGATGACTATCCCTGACTACAGCTGTAAAATTCAGCATCTGAAGCAGGTGAGGTGCACCTTGCTGTGTGTTGCTTTACATCATTTCAGTTTTGGTTGGAAATGATGTTTGGCTAACAGTGGGAGCAGAGCAAGTCACCATCCATTGCACAGCAGGGTTTCAGTCCTCACCTCAAAGGATGAGGCAACAAGAAAAGGGCCAGAGCTGTTTTCCACCCATCAGCATCAGATGGAAGGCTGATCTCACCACTTCATTGGCAGCACTCTTCATGCCCCTGTGATTCTATCCCTGGCAATAGAGCTAAACTGACATAAAATTGGAGTGAAGAACCTGTCCCCCAAGAGCTTCCCCTGGTTCAAGGGGCAGAACAATTTCCAATGGATTCCTTGGGTGTGAGGTTATAGGGCCTCATTCATCTCACCCATTCTGTGCTTGGGCAGTTGTGACAGTTTGTACACAGTCGAGGCTCTGCTGGCCTCAAAGAAGCTTGGCTGCTGAAGGGACTTCAGATCCTTCATTGTTGTCTGCTGTTTGGGGAGAGTTTCAGGAGTGTTTGAGTTGAGCTCATAGTTTCCATCTTGTCCTCTTTATGGCACTTTTCAAAGACCCATGTTTTTATGCAAGGAACCTTTGAAATTGGTGCTTCAGAGCCTTTCAAAGGAATGTTAAAAAGAGTTCTTGCTACTGAAAAATGGCATCAGTGAGATTTTTGTTCAATTTATTTGCTGCAAAATAACTTGTTGAGAGCCTAGACAATTCTAAAGCTTTTTATACACAAGTGAGTGGCCACAGCAAATGCATAAACAAGACAGAAGGATACCTTTGGGCCGTGTGCCAGCAGCCCTCTCTTCACCTTAGCCAATTACTGGGGAGTCACAGGCAGGAACTGCACAAAACAAACAACAAACAACCAAAAAAATCCCCCAAAACAAAAGCAACTGTAGAACTGAATTTTAATGTTTGTTCTTCAGAACCATCCCTGTTTTTACAATACCTGATGCATATGTGTGGTGGCTCTTACAGCACAAGGTCTGCTTGTGGCATGACCTCTGGCTTCAGTGGATTGCAAATGAGGGTTTAGTTTGGAGCTCTTGGGACCAGTTTATTCCTGCAGCTACTGCTTCCAGAACCAGTAGCTTTTGGTATTACAAGCCTGGTTTCCAGCCAGTGCAGAATATCAGCACTGAGGCTTTACAGTTAATTTAATTGTATGTTACACTAATATTAGTGTGTGCTGGGGCCCCAGAATATCTGTTGAATGTTAAGTCTGAGATTCAAGAGGCAGACAATAGAAAATTGGAATCAGAGAGGTACTGTGGTGACACTGGTCTTTGCATTTTGAAAACTTGCATACCTATAGTGGTAATTGACTGTTGTTTTATATTTAATATGAATCAATGCTAGTTTTCACATAAAATAATGATTTTCCATGTAAAAGGAGTAAGAGAACTGCTTTCTTTTATAGTATTTTGATATATATGTCACATCTATTAATCTATTGTCCTTACATGTTTAATATTTGATGCTGTTTAGCTGTTAATGCCCCCTTTGGCAGAGGTGCTGTGCATCTTGGGAGCTGGTGTTCAAGCATACAGCCATTATGATATCTTCATGGAGCTGTTCACATTTAAGGAGGTAACAGACACATCTTCACAGGATACAGCTGTGTTTCTCTATTGTGTTTCAGGAGCACTTAATATAAATACAGCCAATTAAGATGAGAGATTAATCATACTTTGATTCTCTTTCTGCAGAAGCCAAGAATACTCTGAACAGCTCTAGAATTTCTTATCTAAATGTTGGTCAAAGAAAAAGGGTCACAAAGTCAAGTTTCAGATGTTTTTTCCTCTGAGAAAATGTTGCTGTGTATGCCATGCTGTGATGAGCTTTCTCCCTGATTAATATTTCCAATAAATAGATCTATTTTATAAATGCAGCACTACAAGGAGCTGTTATTCTGCCTTCACTAAACTGCCATTCAAGTCTAACTGCCCACACATGAAACTCAGTCAGTTGTATGATGAGAACATTGAGGGGGAGGGAGGAGGAGACACTCTTAGAGAAATGTTATTTTTCAGCAAGGAGAAGTCTTCCCATCTAATCTGTTTGTTTGGGTTTTGGGGGGTTTTTGCTTGGTTGTTTGTCTCCCTTGAAGGTCAGGATATGGAATCGCACCAAGGAGAGAGCAGTGAAGTTCGCTGATGCGGTTAATGGGCCGGTGCGGGTCTGCTCCTCTGCTCAGGAGGCAGTTACTGGGGCTGATGTCATTGTGACAGTCACTATGGCAACAACACCGATTTTATTTGGAGACTGGGTAAAACCAGGTGCCCATATCAATGGTACGCTGTGTGCTCACTGCTTAAAGCATCCATGTATTATCACATTGCTTTCCAGCTGGTTTTGATGCTAAACAACACTTAGTGCTTCTTGGGATGGGCCTTCTTCCCACTTTGACTTTTTCCCTGCTAGTGAGGACCACTCATCCCAGCTCTGTCCTGCTTGTCTGGAGCCAGGACTCTGGCATATTCCAGCCCTGGATGTTTGCCAGAGCTTGGGACATGCTTTTTTCCCCTAGTCGTGCATCATCTTTGCTACTGTGTTGTCCCTTAATGCTCACCTTGCTCTGCACTTCCATAACCTGCACAACCACTTTATTCCCAAAATGATTCCTGCTCACTCTACGCTTTCCCTGTTAGCTGCCATCTTTTTCTTCACCCACATTTGTAAGCTCCTCTGTTCCTCCTTGGGCTGATAACATTGGTTTTATTTTATTTCCCTTGAGTTAAAAAGATGCAGCAACTCTGTTAAAGCTCATATTTTGAATGTCTTATGGTGAGGTTTGGTGGGGGGAGGTTGGGGGGCCTTTTCCTACCATGTCATGATGATGGCACACTATTGTTTGGAGTCTCTGGACCAGCCCACATTTGCTTATTGTATGAATTGTGGGCCCATTTATTACCCCACTGGCAGGGTAATAGAACAAAAGGGACTTGTCAAAGGAAGCAACTTAAAGGAAGGTCCCACATTCCAGCAGCATCCCACCAATTTTTCAAACTCAATTTAGTCCTTTGTCACTGAATGTCGTTGTCTGTGTTATGTCATGGGATGGAAGCCAGCAGCACAACCCAAATCAATTAAGGTCTACAGTCACTGGGGCGACACATACAGAGAGCTCTCTCCTTGCCTGCTTGCTCTCTCCATTGAGGCATTAGAACAACATGGAATTTATTATTCCATCACAGTTGACACTTTTCCAGAGCATTTGACTGTGGTATAACTGGTTTGGGTTTTTTAGCCCATAACCAGTTGATATTGGTCTTGCTCTATTTAGAGTTAAGCTCCTTGATAAGTGAAAGCCCATAACCTGCTCAACTGGTACTGCTTATAAGTTACAAGGAGTATTAGGAGGCTATAGATTTAACAATCCTAATTAGTAACACTGAACTCTGAACTACTTCTGCACAAAATGTGGCTTGGATTGGTTTTAAACATTCCTCCTGAGCTCACTGGTTTTGCTGTCGTAGCTGTTGGAGCAAGCAGACCAGACTGGAGAGAACTGGATGATGAGCTGATGAAGAGCTCAGTTCTGTTTGTGGATTCCAGAGAAGCTGCTCTCACAGAGTCAGGAGATGTTATATTATCAGGGGTAAGGCTTTCTTACACTGTGGGCTTTGTTTTTGTGGGAGTTGCATTTGAAATGAATTACTACTGAGGATGTGCTGCCCTGAAAGTCTTTAGAGCATCAGTTGTAGTGGTTAATGCTTTCCAGGCACAGGCTGAAAGATAAAGGGTTTTCAGACTGAGACTTCTATACATCTGTGCCCAAACCATCAACTCCACATCAGCCACTACAGGGCACCACATCACAGTAGCAGGCTTTCAGCACTGGCCTCCAAGCATGCTGACAACATACTGGTTTGACAGACCTGTGTTTGCTGCACTCTGTGTTAACAAATAGATTTGAAAAAACATTTAAAACCTGTAACTTTCTTCCCATAATATTTCAGTGTGGATGACAGACATGGAGCCTCTATCGAATGGGTGGCAGAAGCCAAGCAGGCAGGGAGCTGCAGGGATCTGATGGCAGGGACCCTCTTGGGTTTAATGAAGGGGTTTTTCCTCTTCTATTTATTCTATTTTTTCTGGAAAAAATAACAGTTTCTACTTTTGAGGTTTAATATAAGAAGTCCAGACACAGGAAGGTGTGTGGAACCCCATGTGTTTTGTTGGGTAACGAGCTCTCCTCTGTAATTGCCTGGCTGAGGAAGGTCTGTCAGCTGTTTTTCTCTAAAAACCATTCCACTTCTGATTTCTGTCCAGTTTCTGTATTTGTCAGGATACTGATCTGCTTCAGCATGGACAAGGAACATGGAAAGTTCTGGGACAGCAGAACTGGAGGAGCTCTTTGTTTTGAGGTCACTCAGCATTTCTCATCACCTATGTGTGGGTTTTGCCTAAATCTGTGTGTGTTTTACAGGCAGAGATTTTTGCTGAGCTGGGAGAGGTATTGAAGGGTACGAAACCAGCCTTGCCTGAGAAAACAACAGTGTTTAAATCACTGGGTAAGAACACCCCCTCCTGTGTATGAGCCTGAGAGGAGACAATGCCTTGTTCTTCAGGAGGTTCCCTGCGCATGGGGAAGCTGCTGATCATCTCCAGAGCTGCTGGGGCAGTGCACTGGCCAGAAGAAACCAGAATATGATTTGCCTCTGCCCTGTCTGCTTCCCTTTTATTTATCTGGCAGGACTGATGTGTTGAAGTGATAGGGAAGCAAATGACTGATGGGAAGAGGTTCCCTTTCTGTTTCATGACCTGACTGCCCTGCTGTTACACCCCAATGTCTGTCTGACCTGCAGACAGCTGTGGGCTTGAGGTTAATGTTTGGGGGGAAAAGAGGTCCCAGAGGGCTGAGTTCTGATATGAACACTGAGAATTAGACTCGTGCTGTCCCATTAAGTTCATTTAGCACAGCAAACAGTTCCATGATGGCTGCAAGCTTTGAATGTAGTGCTGTAGGTGTTGGGGTGGGGAATGATTTCTGCCCAGTTAAATCATTTCCTGTGCCCTCCTGAAGCTACATTATTTTGCACAGATGAAGAACAGTGTGAAGGTGACTTTCATTATTCTTTTTTCTTCTCTTTTCCATTTCCCCAGGCATGGCAGTTGAGGATACAGTAGCAGCAAAATTTGTGTATGACTCATGGTCAGCTGGTAACTAGGGGAGTCCACAGTGCCAACCAGGCCAGAAAACTGTTTGCACTTAGCTTCCTTGGGTCTGCTGCTAACAAGAAAGGCACCAGTCTTATCTAAATGTGGCACTTGTAGAATATTCAAGAATGAAAAGTAAAATTCCAGCAAGAGACTAATTTTTACTGTTTTGTAATGTCAAGTATTAGATCCCTGCAGTATTGCTAATAAATGTATCTCATGTAAGGGCAGGTATTGATGTTTGCAGTGATGCTAACAAGGATATCTTTATGTATTTTTGGTATAATTCTGGAATCAAGCTTTTCCTCCTGAATTATTTATGTAGCAGAACTCTGTGGGTGTATTTTGTGGGTTTGAGAGAGGTAAGTCCTACCAGAATGAAATATATTGGCTTGGAGAAGGGGCTCTGGTATCACATTTACCTGTGCTGGTACTTTAAATGCAGCTGTGGGTTTCAGTGCCACACTGTTGGTAACCTAATCCCCAGTGTCTCCTGAACACCTCCCCTTCCCTTCCAGCTCATGCTGAGATCTGGAAGTCACCATCCCCACTTTCACCCTCCACAATCCACCCTCTCTGCCCTCAGACCCAGAGCTTTTTCATTAAAAGACTGCATGAGACCAGAGCTGGTGTTACATATGTTGTAACTGAGAGGAAACCACCTCCTTTCTGTGTGTCCCCAGTGGGATACGGCCACTTTCAGGTTGCAAGGAGCCACCTAAAATGTGAGCACTAAAAGTGGGGTTTGCTTTTCACTTACCTATACTCTGTGGGGAGATTTTCTTACTAATCTGTGGTGTTTGTAAGCTCTTTCTAAGCTTCTTGAAGAGTGGAATCATGCAACTCAATTTCAGTAGGATAAACTCCCACTGTGCAGGCAAATATTTCTGCCTTGGCTGTGCTATGCATGGACTGGTAATTGTTCTTTTATCCCAGTGGGGGTTTGCTGATGCAGGAATTGCCACGATCCTTTCTTGGCAGAGGAGCCCAGTGATGTTCTGCATAAGGAAAAGTTCCAGTTTTGGGCAGTTATGCAACTGCCTTACAAAAGGCTGAGCATCTGCTGGAAAATGGCTATTGCCCTGGAAACAAATTCCTGTCTGGGGCTGGAGCTGTGCCTTATGGAGTGTTATTGTCACTCCAGTGTTGGAGTGTGCAGGCTGTGCAGTGTTTCCTCACTCTCTGAAGGGTTAGATGACGGGCATCCTGCATTGCTGCCAGTAGACTACAGCAGAGGTTGGGAAGCAGCTAGTGTTAAAGCCCTTGATGGTGCAGAAGTAAGTATGGAAGAGGTTAATGAGTACAGTGCAGGTGTGATGTAAATAGCTGTAAGCTTGGTGAAAACTAGTTGGAAAAAAGCAGTAAGTGGCAGAGTCTGTAATCTGCAGAGCTTTAGTGTGGAAGGAGACCTGACCCATAAGTGAGTGGGGCCAAAGGCTGTGTGTGTGCAGATGGACAGTGAACTCCACTGACCTTGCTTTGCATCAGCAGAAACTTCTCTGTAGGCTTTTGCATTTTTCAGCTGTAGTAAAATTACCCTTCTGCTTCACAAGTGTTTCCTTCTGTGTCACTTCTGAACTGTTCAGGAATGGGTCTGTTGACCTAGCTTGCCACTTGAGCAACAGAGACCTCTGCTAGTGTGAGACAACCCTGAACACCATCAGTGCTCCTGTTGTATGGCTCCATACAACTCAGGAGCTGTATGGAAACCTGTGCTTACTATTTATGGCAGTGTTATCCTGGATCTGTGCTGTGTGGAATGAGGTTTGGAGTCCGAAGTGAGGCATAGTGCTTGGGAAGAATACATGTGAAAATAAACTGTCCTCTTCTGCTGGCTGTGCGCTTCTGAAGTAGATAGAGCTACTCCAAAAAGCTGGTTCTGAAAACCCACAGTGTTCTCTGCTTTCGTTGGCAATAGGAGTGTCTGGGAGCCCAGTTTCAGCCATGGACCTCTGAATTCATGAAGAGGGTTCAGTTCAATTACAGTGGGAGTCTTTAGGTTTCTCTGAGGGGAAATAATAGGCTTGATTTCCATGTTTCCTTCTCTTACACTATTTCTTGAAACTCTGATTTGTAACTTGCACTTAACACTGAAATTAAATAGATAATGCTGTCTGAATTTCATGTTGTCTGTTACTTCTGGCTTGGGTGGGTCTGTCAGGTTTGTGGGGTGTTTTTGAAGATGAGGAAGAAAGTATTCAACTTGTGTGACTCCTTTCTCAGTGACTGATCACTGAATATAAAGGGGGCAGTAAACTGAGACTTCTCTGCTCCCCTGTTGTACTTGGCTGTGCAGTTGTCCCATGCTGCCTGTTTCCTCCTCTCAATGCCTGCCCAGTGCAGGGTATTAAATCCATAAGGGGGGAGGAACAGTGGCAGTGAGCTCCCATGGGTTTAGGGTTGGGATTGGGCTGTAAGTTCATAGATGTGGTATATAAAGTATCTCCAGCTGAACTGTGCTGTGCGAGTGCTGCTGGGGAGTCAGAGCTGGGATCTGCTGATGTAAATTATAGGAGACAAAGGGAGTGGTGAAGAAATTTGGGAAACACATAAGTGGAAAAAGCTGAAATGGGAGTTGCCATTTTTATTGTTACTGGTTTTCCCCTCCCAGTTGTTGCACACATCTGTTTCATGCCACCAGCTGCTTTCCAGGACCACCCTGCAAGAAAGGGACCAGCACTGTCCCACTTCATTGTTTTAATTCTCAAAGGGGTGTGTGTATCTCTGTATCCTGGGGTCTTGCTCAGTCTCTAGATGCAGTCCCACAGCGTTACTGTGGCTCCTGATCAACTACCTGAGATTCACAGTTTCCTTCTTGCTCTGTTAAACCTTGGGGGGTTCCTTTGCTGACTGAAGCCAGCCCAGGAGGCTGCTGACAGAGCTGGGGGGCTGCTGTCTGATTTAGTTGCTGTGCTGAGCACTGCAGGTTGGGCAGCACAGGACTCAGATGTGACTGTTTACTGGGAGAAAATACCAACCTGGTCAAACAGGGGAATCTGAGGAAGATGGAATGTGGTATAAAGTCCAGCCAAGAAAAGGAGTTACAGTGGAGAAAGTGGAGTAATGAGAAGAGGAGGAAAGAAGGATGCGTGATGAAGTAGATTATTAACTGGGATCAGTGTCTGCAAATGCAGCAGAAATGGTTGCTGACTAATGGAAGGCTGTAAAAAGGGATTTAAAGATAAAAGTCCTCACTCTGGCAGAGCGAGACTGCGGCAAGCACTGGATCAGATCCACACAACCCCACCCAAGTGATGAATTTGTGTGGGATAGCGCTGTCTTTCCGTGGGAACCTTGCTGTGACTGCTTCTGGACAGACCAAGCAGGAGCTTCCATAAAGACATGGTCTCATTTTCTTTCTCTCCCCACCAGCTAAGTGTGTGTGTGCCCAGTTCTGTGCAGTCTTTGGGCTGACAAGAACCAGCGGCCAAGGCTGGGAGTGCTGGTTGCTGGGACTTCACATGGCAAATGCACCTGTAGGAATCCCAGTGAGGATGTACCCAACATGTTGAAAATAAAACCTCAGCTTCTTGTAGGTCAAAAGATTGTAGTCTTGTTGCCATTTAGGATGTGATGGGTGCTGGCATGTGGGTAATGAGACAGGAGAAAAGAACACACAACTCACACCAAACATCTCCTGGCAAGGCGCTTCATATATTTTTAAATTAACATCAATACAGTAGCAAAACACTTACAAGAACATGAAACTTGCTGGTAATTAGCCTTATTTACATGCATTCAGAGGCTGTTAGAGTCAACAAGCTGTAGCTGAAATTAAGATTCAGATGTGATTTCTAAGATGCTCCCAGTACCAGGAAGGAGGGCGGTTGTCACATCTGAACAGGAGCGAATGGAGAAACCTTGAAGCTTTCAAGCTTTGGGAAGGCTCTTGGCGTTATGGTTTTGGAGAAGGGAAGGGCTTTATTAAGGAATGCAGCCTGGCTGGTCTTCACTCATCCTGTAAATTATTCTGTTGAGAAGAAATCCAATCTCTGTAACCAGTTTAGGGAGAAACAGGTTTTAATTTCCAGCTTTTGGGGGTTTTAACTTTGCTTTTGTTCATTCTGGCACAATGTCCTTGAGTTAATATCCTGTGCACCACAGTCATCTATCCAGAGAGAAACATCTTTGTCCATGCTGTACTCTCCAAAGCAATCTGGAACATCTTTTGCTTTAGCAGGCATCGGTAAAGGATTGGGTGCTCTTTGGCAAGAGGAAAAGAGCGAACTGGCATGCAGGTTACAGCAACAGGTCTCCTTAGTTTACAAGGAGGTATCTACAGTCTTCCCAGGGTCCTTGAGTGCTTGTTTCCTTTTATTCACGGCATTCAGGACTTTCTTTCTTGGCCCAAGCTCCATCTGAATGCTCTGTAGATCTTCATCAGAACAGAGCATCAGGGCATCTAAATCAATTTTTTCCCTCATAAAGACTGGAAGAAACTCATCCAGCATTTGCGATGCCAGAAATACTTCAAGAGCTGTGTTCTCTGTTTCCTCATCATCCCAAGTGACTTCTTCCTCATGCCAGGGGATATCAGCATTCTTTTCAGCATCATCTTCCCTGCCCTCATGCTGAAAGAGCTCGCTGGACATTTTAAAGCTTATAACTCCTTGCTCAGAAGACACAGTTCCAGGGCTTACATCTGCAGCCAAATTCCTTCCAAACACAATCTTGCCAAGACCTGGCCGCCTGAAAATGGAGAGCTGACTGTCGTTATTCTTCTCTCCAAGGTCATTCAGTAATTCATCCTCCTCTTTCTCATCGAAGAAATGCATCACGGTTCTCCTACCTGTCCCATTCTCTCCGTCACTGCTTTGTGTTTCCTGGCTTCTTGTGCTGTCTGCTGTCTTTTTTGCCTTCAGCTTGAAGGTGTCTTTCAGATTTTTGGAGAAAGGACTTGTTGTATTTGAAGCAAAGAGACTAGGCATCTTCACTCTGGAGTGTGTCCCTTTGGAAACGCTTTCTGTGCCGGCTTTCTCTTTCATGTAGGTGCGGTTCATTTCATGCTGGTGTTTCTCCTGGCGCTTCTCGCATTCCTTGATTTGTTTCTCCACGTTCTTCTGGGCCTGTGCTTTGAGTTTGGAGACCTTCTTTGGGTTCAGGATGTTCTGCTCGGTGGCAGCTTTGTCCAGGATTTGGACACACTCATTGCGGTCCCTGCTGGCAGCCACCTCGAGGGGAGTGCGGAGGTCGTTGTCCAGGGCGAATATATTGGCCCCAAAGTTGATCAAAAAGGAAACACAATGGATGTGGCCGTTGCAGGCGGCGTGGTGGAGAGGGGTGTTCCCCCAGATGTCACGTTTATCCGGATCACCTCTGAGAAGGAAAACAGCACACAGTGAGCTGGGCGTACCCAAGTGTAGCACCGCAGCGGAGATCGAACAGGATCTAAACATTAAGCTCAGTGTTGCTGTGAGGAGTACAGCTCAGTGAAAGCGAGCCAGCTTAGCTCCATCCTCTGGAACTGCACTGCACCTACTTACACAGGCCCCGAGCTGGGCTCTGCGTGTGGCAGAAGCTCCAGTTCCTGCCTGGCTCTGGGCTCAGAGTTGATGGCAAAACAGTTCCAATAGCTGTTGGGTGGAACATTTTACAGGCCTTTGGGCAACTTCCCTTTAGCATGTCAAATGCAGGGACAACATTAGATGGATTCATCCCTGGCCACTATGACACGCTTTTAATGAGCCTGGGCAGTAACATTTTTGGTAGGTAATGGGTAAACGATGAGGAGTAAAGCCCCGAGTACACATTTGTCTCCATTGCTTTTAGCTTAAGCTCGGATAGATGCCCTTGGTTTAATTCAGCTCTTTTGTTCTCTACAGCTGCTTCTGCTCTTGGGGTTTGAAAAGCAGAAACTCATTTGAAAGTGAAATACCACGTCTGCCCATCGGCATCTAACACCAGTGAAAAGCACAGCTTTCTTTTTAACTCTTGCACTGGCTGCCCACTGGCAGGAACCACCTGGAACCCTTTAATTTGTATGTGGCAGGACCAGAGGCAGCAAGGGTTGGAGTAGAGCTTGAGTCACCTGTGGCCAGTAACCAGTAACCTCAGTAGTCCAAACCCTATAATACCTGCAGAGCCACAGGCCAAATTTGCAGGGAGGATTTCTGCTCTCGGGAGTTTTCAGTGTCCACAGCAGCTGTGCTGTAGATGAAATGGTTCATCCTATTGCAAAATCATCCCCAGGCACTGATCTCCACCTGCGAGTATCTCTGAAGTAAAGCACTAACATAGCTGTTGAGGGCCAAATCTGACAGTATCCCTCAGCCTGAAATGCCATGGGCAAGAGAGAGGCCGGGGGTCCCCACAGAGCTGAGCCACAGGGCTGCTCCCACCGAGGAGCTGTGGCAAGCCTCAGCGCCGGGCTGCCAGAGCACAGACATTTCTGCAGGGAGGTGGCAGCTGAGGATCAAAGCTTCTCCACACAGACATATGGAAACCATGAGTACACATTTCTGCTTCTGTGGCTCTGCCCCGGGGAGCTGCCCGACTGCGGCCAAGCGTGCGGCCTTCCTTCACCGCCACATCAGCAAACAGGCCGCGCTACCCTGAGCCTGGGGAGAGCTGGGTCATCCATCCTCCCCTGGGTCCCTTCACAGCTGCTCGTGGTCTCTTTACCCCCTGAGGAGCCTGCCAGCCTTTGAGCCTCAAACAATTGACAGACCAGAGCATCTGTTCCCAGCCCTGCAGGCTTCTGGATAAGGTTTGACATCTACTCTGGGTTCTCAGGCTCCTCTGCATTCCCAAGAAAAGGCTCACACAGAAGAGAGCAAATCTGCTACTTGGTCTTGCCTTTATTCCTGTACCTGTGAAGCGAGAGGAGAAAAGGTCTCCTGATGCCTGGAAGATAAATTATTTCAAGATGAAAGGGGTTCATTGTTCGCATTGCTACATTTTCCAAGGGCTGAGCGTGTTGTAAGCTCGAGAGTCCTAAAATCTGGAGCTGCTCTAAAGAAAACCACCCTGTATCAGAGCCATTGTCAGGAAACCACTTTGAGATAAATTTGTTAAAAATAATGAAAATACTTTCTCACAAGAAAACATTAACTGCCTGCAGAACAGATCGAACACCTTCCAAACTTCAGCCTCTCCCAAGCACACTGGTGAGACTGTCCTCTACCATGAAAAGATTTAGCAATACATTAAATAAACACACAGAAACTCTGATCTCTGTGAGACTTTCGGTGCCTCCTCTTAGTTTATATGGTAGAAGACATTTTTTTCACCACTCATATTATGAAAAAAGTTATTTTCTTATTTGTTCCTTAGTTAGTTTCTGTTTTCTAGGTGTTCAGGGACAAACCTTTATTGACTGTAGCTCCTTCCTTGGCGCTGCGTTAATTACACGTGTTGAAAAACTGTCAATCTATTTTTGCTTCTCCTGGAGACGCAGCAATAACCATGCAGTCCAAAGGGCTTTTTTATTGTGTTATTACAGCCACACCTGAGCTCAGTCAGCTACAGAGCATGCCTATGAAAGCCCATTTTTATGCCATACTTTCAGTTCCATTTTTTTAATAAAAGAAAACTCATAACATCCAAATAGTTATCCAACTTCTCCCTCCAATGTGCCTTAAACTATTAGGATTGACAATACAGGTCAATTTCATCTTCATCTCAGCCCGGAAAGAGTTTCATCTCTACACAAGAGCAGAGTTTCTTTTATCAGACCTTATTACAGAATCACAGCTTAAAAGGTAGAGAGCAAGAGCGTACGGAGGGTGGGGAGCTAATGACCATTTCAATTACTCTTGTAAGCATGTAGTACAGTGAAATGGTACCGGACAGAAATACTGCTATTAGGAAAGAAGCCTGTGGAAACCTTCCCTTTACTTTTTGTTTCCAGGTCTGCAAGTATCATACCCCAGCTTCTGAAAGAGCAGTATCATTCTCACCACGACAGCGGTTGCTCATACTAGAACAAGCAGAGAAATAACGATTGTAGACATTTCTCTCTCAAAACTATTGGTTGTGACTTGCCCCTGGAAAGTGTTGAACATTCCTGTGTGTCCCCTAACTGCACCTTGGAAGCAAATGGAAAAGGTTTTTTTGCTAAAAATGTTTCAAACAACACATTTCTCTAGAGCTGGTTTCAGAGACAGTTATCACCAAAGGCTCTTGGCCAACGTCTCCTCCTCAGCGTCTCACCTCAGCAAGGTGAGGTCCCAGGGCCCTGCTCCTACCAACCGCTCCCTGCAGACTTCATATACAAGACGGTGGTGCCGATGGGGATGCAGCCTCACTGACCACACATACAGACCTGCTCACAGGTTTGGGGCCATTCCAAACAAAGATAAAGAGTTCTTGGCAATGTGCTGATAGAAATGACCCTGATTTTCAGCCTTTTGGGTCTGAGGCCACTGGGACATTAGACAAATGACACACTAATTCGAGTTTTAAGCCACAAGCTTTAAACAGTGGAGGCTGATTGACTTACCCCCTCCGGCATATGACTTCCAGAGCTTCCAGATACCCATGGTATGCTGCCAGAAGGGTGGGTGTCATCCCGTCTTCATCTGTGGTGTTGAGGTCTTTCCTAGTGGCTTCCTTCAAGAGGTCCACATTGCCATCGGCTGCCGCTTTGTGATACCTGCTGGACATTTTCAGTAACTTCTGGTTCCCCAAAGCAGCTCCAAGTGGTTTCCAGACTGTGCAGTCACCCTTCCATTACAGGGATAGTTCATTAATGATTACAAGTTGAGACGTCCCCGTGAGGATGTAAAGGAGGAGGCAAAGTTCATCCTAGCAGACAACCTATCTGGAGCTCTGCATAGGTAATGAGGTGATGGTGTGCTGAATGCTTTCATTTTCTGGGAGGTGGCTCTGCCATTTACCACTCGTGTATTTGCCTATTTAAATGTACAGGGGATTCATCCATCATCTCTGTCTCTTTGCCTAACTCTTCTGGGACAATTTCAAAAGGACCTTGAACTTCAAAAAAAAAAACCTTCAAAAGCTTCCAAAAACCTTCAAAAGGCCAGAAATGTTAGTGGCACCAAATTTCACCCTGAGTAATAAAGTGCCCCCGAGTTTCGATAGGATAAATAGATACACAGTTGTCTTTCCTGGTGAAATCCTTTGGAACCTGTCATTTACTGGATGGCTGCAATTAAAACCAAGCTCTGCCCCACCAAGCCAGGCACATCTGTGGAGACATTTCATGCACACAGGCCGATATGTGGATGGGAACAGGCCTGTCAGGACCAAGGTGATGCTTGGGAGGTTGCAGCAGGCAAAACTGCAGCCTACTGTGCAACCCTTTAAACCTCAAGTCGCATTTCATCAGCAGGTCTTAAGGCACTTGGCAAATCCAAATTCATCTGACAGGCACTGTGACCTCTGGTTTAGCTGCAAAACACGTGCAGGATTTCCTCAGGATAGCACAGGGAAATTCAAGAAACAGAAACGTTTGGAGACAGGACAAGGGGCAATGGCCTCAAGTTGGAGCACAGGAAGTTCTGCACCAATATGTGGAAGAACATCTTCCCAGTGAGGGTGAGGGAGCCCTGGGACAGGCTGCCCAGGGAGTGTGGAGTCTCCTTCTCTGGAGATATTCCAGACCCGTCTGGACACTGACCAGTGCGCCCTGTCCTAGGGACCCTGCTTTGGCAGGGGGTTTGGGCTCAATGATCTCTGGAGATCCCTTCCAACCCCTACAACTCTGTGATTCTCTGAAACATGATGGGCCTGAGCCTGTGCCCCAGCCTGGGCACCGTGGTCCTTGCCTGGGCCAGATGGGTCCCAGTCCCCATCTCACATAACCACCTTTTGCTTCGGAAACGATTTCCCCCCACCAGTTTCAGTGGTGCTAAGGGCTACCTCTCTGTGAGTAGAAGCTCATAGAATTACACCGTAATTCTAATTCTTACGTTCAAAAGAATTACTGAGAGAAACCCACAGGAAAGGTGAGGTTTAAAACCATCACTGGGAAAAACAAACAAGAAACTACTCGCCGCTCAACGAAGTGCCGCAGGCTCCCTGTTACCCTGCTCTCTTCATGAGCCCTGCCAGATAAATGTTACTTTTTTGTCAAGCTGTTTTCTGTGACTAACTGAATTAACCTGTACCTCAGAGAACCTGCCCTCAGCAATTAGCAGTGGGGTTTTGTTGCTTATTATGCCCCTGTCACAGGCGCAAGTAGGAATTGCAAACCACCTCATTGTCCAGAGCTGGTGCAATCACAGAATGGAGTGCTACCTCATTTACATCCGTCCCACAATGCCACCCACGTAATCCCCTGAGGCCTCTCCAAATAGGCTTTCTCTCCTAATTATTTTCTCAGACAGGGATTGAAGAGCTCTTCTCGGTACAAACTTGTACTGAGTTTCTCCTCTGCGAGGACAAGGACAATCAGCCAGGTCCTGGGGCAGGTCTGAATCTCTGGATAGGCCAGACAAGGTGGGAGTTGAGCAAAGGCCTGGTTGTCCTTCGTGTCATCCACCGGTACGGCCATCCCTGTGCCATCCTGCATCTCAGGGCAGGGAGGCAGGGCCGTGCCTCACCCAGCCCACCTCCATCCCTGCAGCAGAAGACAGGTTTGCCCTCAGCCTTCTTCGAGCTCCCTGCATTGCCATGAATACTTTTCTAATTAAAACCACAGTCATTTATCCTGTTTTCTATTCAACCAGGCTGAGATGAATTTACAGCTACTAGAAAACACCCAGCTGTTTGCTACAGAACAAGGAGGGGTGACGTGCACACCCTTCTCCACGTGTCTATTAGATTAGCTGTTTCTCAATGCCATTGAATTTCATTTCCTCTCAAGAGTGTGAAACGACCACCAAGCCACGTACCACATATCCCCTCCGTGCCTGGAAGGAGGGAGAGAGGTGGCATTTTCCTTGTACGCTGACATTTCGCATTGTTACCTACACCCATGAAAGGGGATTGGTGGCAGGAGACACCTTTTAGGGTGGGGTTTTTTTTTAAGGTTAAGTCTCCAAGGAGTAAATCAATTTACTTTTCTGTTAATTGAGCACACAAAATGTTGATCCCAGTATGATTTTTATCATGTAGCACCTGAAAATACTGATTTTTAAAGTTATTCAGTATGATGCTAAGTGGGAAATTATTGTTCCAAGTTTTAATTAGAGGTAAAGCAAAACCCACGTCAATTGGAGAGAGGCTCCAGGACTTTGCAAGCTTTATTATTGTTTATGCCATGAGAGTGGGCATCACAGAAAAGAAAGAAAAGAGAAAAGACCAAACAAAATCTGTTTCTAAACTCCTGGTATTTGTTCCTCTTTGTCCCATCCAAAGCCCTCAACTTAAAATGCGATAAATGATTCAGCATCAAATGAGCTAAATTTCTCAGCCTGAATGGAGATTTTTTTCTTTTGAGACTAAAGCTCAAAATTGTGAACTTTTAAAACTCCCTGAGTAGTTAGAATGAAGCTTTTCTTTTGGGGCTTGAAAAGAACTTCAAAACCATTCCGCTTCCAATTGAAACATCTCACCAGGCTCAGGAGAAACTCTGTTGTGATGGTATGTGGTGGTGTAAGCTAATGAATTATTTAACTAGTGGTTTTGATTTGTCACTGGATTTTGCCATGTCCCTGATTATTGCTCTGTCTAAAATAAAATATTTCCAGTTAAACAAGCTATTTAGCTCAAAGTTATTAGGGAGCATCATTAGTTACGTTGCTCTAGGCAACTCAGAGCCCGGTCTGACTGGCCATGTTGTCGTGCCGCCTGGTTTGCACGTGGTATTATCCAGCACAACGTTTCCTCACTGCCACTTTCTGCAGCACCAGACGTGGTATGGAAAAGGCCATAGGAGGGGAGGCAAGCAGGCCTCTCTGCTTGTCTAATGAGACTCTTGAAACTAACAGGCTTAGAGAAGAATGAGATTAGTCACACAGGGTAATTGTGGCTACGCAATTCAGAGATGACAGCAACGTTTAAACAACAGCAAAAGCTTATTTCTCCATTCCTTAGACAGGCAGAACTGCCATGGCCAAGGGCACTGTGGCTGGATGTCCCCCTGAGCAGCCCTGTTCCCACAGCGAGGTTGTGTGAGCCATGTTGGTGCTGCTCGAGGCCTGTCCTGATGTGATCTTTGTTCAGGTGTGACCTCAGGTCGAGGATCCAAGGGCAGCCCTCGCAGCCTGCCTGCACACCCTCAGCAGCATCCCTTATCAACCAGGGAAGGCACTAAAACAGAAAGGCAGCAAAGGCAGCTCTACCAGAGCCCCGTCTCTCCTCACCCATGCACCTCAACACTCGGCCATACTGGGTGTAGTATAATAAATTTGTACCCGGCCTCAGAATTCGTGTCATGAGTTTTCTGTAGAATCATTGCTTTTGCAAACAACAAATCACATTATATATAAAAAAAGAGGGAACAGAAGGTACATGATGCATGTTCCTAGAAGGCTCTGGGAAGTTAAGCCCTTGCCAAAGGTTGTCTGCATGCTCATCCTACTGATGGCAAACACGGAAGTGCGATTTCTTGTGCCTTGAACATCAGGTGCTGTTTCCTTTGGCACAGCGATGGATCCGAGCTAGTGCCCCTCTTACTGCCATGAGCAGCACCGAGCGTGCTTGCTGTTCCCACTCACATAACAGCTTTGACTCCGCACTGGCCGCGTTCACACAAGGATGGGAGTTCAAGAGGTGCTTCTAAGGAGGGAGCATTTTAAAATGATTTACACGAGTCATCTGCTTGGCTTTGCTACACAGGGCACTGATGGCAACTGCATGGCCAGCAATGCTGCCATCCCATCTGGCATCCCAGCACTTTGGCACCACCCAGCAGCTGATGGACAAGCTCATTCTCACAACTCTAAACCTGTGAGAGAAACAAGGTTACTGCCTTTTGGGCCCAGAAACTCTAAACTCTGCTCTAGGCGTTAGGCCTGCAGCTGCCAAAAGAAGCACAAATGAATACATATTACATGAATACATGGTACATTAATACAACATTTATTATTCCCTAAAGCCCAATTTAATATCCTGTTCCTAAATTACTATTCCATAATACTAATTTTCCTTTGCTCCTCTGATTTTTTTTCTTTTTTTTTGCTTCCTCACATCTCTAGAATTCAATTACTTCTAAAAACGCCGGTCTTTGGGGTTTTTTTACAAGCCTGCCTGAATTCAAAAGCATCAGGGAAGCTGAAAGATGCTACAAATAGGAAATTTATTTTTTCTTCCCAGGCCTCTTCTCCACAGCTTTGAACACTGACAGTCCCACCTAAGCCTCCAGAGATCCTTTGGTCTAAAGATGCAATCCAGGCCTTCAGGCCTTATCCTGCCACTCATGTGTTCCTCCTAATTAGATCCATATCAGCGCTGCAGATTTTCCCATACAGGGTGACAAAATATCCTCAGTTCCAGACAAATCTACTGGTGGATTTGTTGCAAGCCATCAGAAAACCTCCTGTTTAAAAAATGGCTGCCGGGCGACAGGCTTGTTTTGTGTGTGCAACACCTGAGGAGGGGATGAAAGGAGAGAGTGTCAGAGCAAGAAAAAAATGCCTGAAAAAGAGAAGCAAACAACAACCTGTGTCAAAGTTGGTATCACCTTAAGGAGACGGCTTCTTGGGGGAGGCAGGTGCAGGCACTCAGCCTCCCCGGCAGCAGAAAGGCTGCACCTGTGAGCAGCCTGCACCAGGCCCTATATAGTCCTCCCGGGTAGCTGAGGAGTAAAGCTGGTGGTGGCAGTGAGATGGGCTTGGCTGTGGAGCAGCAGTGCTGGAGCACCTCAAGGATGTGGTGAGTGGGGTCTGGGGGTGGGATGGGGAGCTGGGTCCTTCCCTTGCTGCTCTCTCATGTGCTCCTGTTCTTCTTGCAGGTTGCTGCTCCTGTTTGGCTTTTTGCTGCCCTTAGCTCCTTGTGCTGCTGGCCTGGGGGGCCAGGATCTCATGGGTAATGGGGGCTCTCTGGGCTGGTGGAGGGGTGGGGTGAGCTTTTGGGTTGCTTCCCTCTGGGGTGGTGTGGAAGGACTCTTTGAAGCAGGGCTGGCTAGCTGGAGGGCTTGCAGGAGGGTGATGGAGTTGGTTGTGGTCTTTCCTCTGCAGAGAATGTGACCTGTCACAGTGATGGGATGGAAGTGGAGTTTTCCACAGAACTTGGTAACTACTCCCGGCATATGTATGTTGTAGGTAGGTATGGCTGCTGGCCTGGCTCAGTCCTTTCTATTGCAGCTGGAAGGCAGATGCCTGCTGCAGGACTAACCTTACACCTTCTCCCCAGATGCCAGTGGTGAGGAGATGGTATCCTGTGATCCCACTGTGGATGATGAGAGGCTGTTACTCAGGCTTCTGTTTGTCAATTGCACTAGTCTGGAGGTAAGGGGCTCTGCTCTGGGAGGCTCCTGAGAAGGATGGTGTCTTTCCTGGCCAGGGCTGGGTTTAAGAGGGTTTCTAGCTCCGCTTTCTTCAAGAGTAGAAATGCTTCTTTCTTTCCCTATAGCATGGTCAGCACCAGCTAAGGTTGAGGCTGATGGTGAATGACACAACAGGAGAGGAGAACAATGTTACCTACAGTACTCACTGTGATGCTGTTCACACAGATGAAATCACTGCTCCTTTCTTCACTGGTGCAACAAACTGCACAAAAGACTTCATGGCAGTAAGTAGAGGAATGGCAGTGCTGTAGATCCTGTGTGGAGGCTTGCAAGGTGGGATGGTAGTCCTCTGGAACTGCATGGCTGGGACCTGCAGAAGAAGAGGGAAGTTCCAGCCAGCTTCAGGGAGGTCTTGTTGGCTGCATGATCATCTTGGCATGACTGCTAGCTCTTTGAAGAGCTAGCTTGCAAATGGCCATTAATGGTGCACATGGTCTGGCTCCAGGCCTGCTGCAAGGGAAACTGGGGTGCCAGTGCCAGCTGTTGGCTTGAGAAAATAACAGTGGAGGTTTTTCTTGGAAAGCTGTAGGGCTGTGACCACTGTTCCATGGTCTGACCCTTCTGCTGTGTTCCAGGTTACTTTCCCAAGGCTTGTTCCCAGCTTTGAGCATGTGGTAAGTGCCTTCTGCCTTGCAAAGGGATTGTGTGGGGATGTCTGGGGGTTAGATCTAAAGGGTCTGATTTCTCCAAGCTGGAGCAGTTCCCTCTTCTGGGGTAATTACACCTTGTGGGAAGACTAATTCTTTGCTATCAATATAGGGAGCTTGAATGTGAAACTGGTGGGGTGAGGAGCTGGAATGCCTTGCTGCCACTGTGTGCTGTGCCTTCCCTTCCTAAGGAAGGATCTTCTGCTCTACAGGTTCCAGCAATGCCAACCTGGACCCTGTCAGTTGATAATGGAACAAGAATATACCAGCTGAGCCGTGAGCAAGCCATGCAGCAAGGCTACAGCCTTCTAACTGATGGCCACAACCTGACCTTTCGAGTGGCCTTCACTGCTACTGGAGTTGTTACCTACAAGGTAGGAGAAAGAACTGGCACTGAGGAGACAGTGCTGCTGTCACAAAGGCTGGGTACCTCCCTCTTGTAGACTTGTGGGAACCTGTGAGCAGCACAGCCCTATAAAACAGGGAAGCATAGCGTGCACCCTGGCTGCACAGCTGATGGGCATCTATGTCCTAGCTCTAGCCTGTCCTGTGAGCATTTGACTGGTGGTCTTGTGAGCAGATCCTTTTTGAATGGGTGTTGATGGGAAGAAACTGCTGCACATGTGAACAGCAGAGTCCTGAACCAGGCAGTGCATGATCCTGCAGGGTTGGTCTTGTGATGGATCATGAACTGAGCACTTTCTGATAGACCTCTATCTTCTTTGTCAGCACAATGACAAGGTGCTCCACACTGTGGCACTCAAGCTCATGTATGGCCCTCCAGAACACAGACTGACTGTGGAGTCAAGAATGCTTTGTGCACCAGGTAATGCATGGAGAAAGTCAGAACCTTCTGACCCCCAGCTTCTGTGCTGAGTAAAGTGGTGGTCTTTTAACAGAGATCTTGTTGCAGGCCCAGCAACCTGTAATGCAACACACATGACTGTTGCCATCCCAGCTTTCCCAGGAAACCTAACAGCAGTGAGTGCAGAGGATAAGACCATCCCCATGGACCAGCTTAAGGAACATGGGATTTCTCTGGACACAAAGAGAGGGGTCAAGCTGTATATTAGCAGGGCAGTCCTGAAATCCAGGGTGAGTCTTGATCCTCAAGTCACAGGTGTTGGTGTGACTGCAATTCCTTGGTCCTTCCTGAGAAGCAGAGGAACCAGAGCACAGTGGCTCTGACCTTGGCCAGGCACCTGAGTCAGCCATGTGGCCTGTGGCTGGCTGAGGGCAGTTGTGATTGAGTGATACCTGTTTAGTCGGTTTGTGTTCATCTCAAAGGTTAACTCGGGTCTTGTGAGACCTCTTGGCAAAAACAGCTGGAGGTGGAAACATTCTTCTTGGAGCAAACTGGTATTTGGTGTGCCTGTAGCAATGCACATGACCAAACTTGCTATTGCATAGAGCACCATGCTCCCAGGGTGAGGGAAATGCTCCAACACATACATGTGTCAAACAGCCCCTCTAGTTATGCTCCAGGAGAGTAACTCTTGTCTTTCAGCTACGTCAGGGGAGCTGCTTAGGGCTTCAGTCCTACATGTCCTCTCTGAAACTGGCTTTTCACTTCCATGGGGAGACTGTGTCGATGATGATGCATCCTGAGTGCCCCTGTGACCGGCACACACCAATACGTAAGTGAATGACCCCTGCAACAGACCAGGCCTGTATTGCTGCTCAGACTGGTAACTCCTCAGCAGGGCTTGCTCCTCCCCTCTCCTCTGAAGAGCTAGTTCACCTCCAGACAGATCACAACAGCTCTTGACAGACTGAGCTGCTGCTGACCAGCATGACAACTCACCTCAAGCCTCTGTTGCAGCTGCTGTATGCACCCAGGATGGGTACATGGATTTTGAAGTTCTTGCTGACAGTACTACACCACCACTGGACTTGGACACACTGAGGCTCAGGGATCCCGTGTGCCGGCCAGCCTTTAGGTCTGCTCTGAATGACAGGGTTTGGTTTCATGTCCCACTGAATGGATGTGGAACCAGGTACTGGGTAAGTGTGCAGCCAGGGGTGATGGGGAGGGCTTCTTGCATTGGGGATGCCCTCACTAGCCCTGTTGTTTCTCTGCAGTTTGATGGGGAGAAGATTCATTATGAGAATGAGGTGAAGGCATCATGGGCAGACCATCCACTGCGCAGGATCTCAAGGGACAGTGAACTCAGGTGTGTCTGTAAACCTTTCTGGGGAGTACTTATGCTCCTATACAGGATACCCAGGACTAAGCCTTCTCTTCCTTCCCTGTTCCAGGCTAACAGTCTTGTGCTCCTTCAGCAATGGTGATGCCTCCCTCACTATAAAAGTAGACAACCTTCCTCCTTTGGCTGCCTCAATGAACCATGGTCCACTCTCCTTAATTCTTCTAAGCTACCCAGGTAAAGTTGGCTGGGAAGCAACTGAGACTGGGGGGAGAAGATATACAACTGAACCGCTCTGGTGCATGGGCTTCTAGTGGCCTGATATGCTTTCTTCTCTTTCCCCTCCCTTACCCCACCATGCTACTTGAGGAAGATGCTTTAAATCTGTGGCTAGGACAAGCTGCAGCTGGAGGACTGGCTGCTGCTGAAGAGCTCTGGACCAGAGCTTTTTCAGGACTCCTTTTGTACACTGACTATCTAACAAGGCTTTGGCTCTTGCAGAGGACTCGTACAGGCAGCCATACCGTGATGATCAGTACCCAATAGTGAGGTACCTACAGCAGCCCATCTTCCTGGAAGTTCAGGTCCTGAACCGCAATGATCCCAACCTCCATCTGGTGTTGGATGACTGTTGGGCAACAGCTTCACAAGATCCAAGCTCCTTTCCCCAGTGGAATATTGTTGTTGATGGGTGAGTGTCCTGCCAGAGAAACTAAAGCACTTCTGGCAGTGGAGGGTTCCCCAATTCCCATGTGCCTCCTTTGGGTACAAGGGCTTCACTTTAAGTGGCCTTTAGGTATTTTGGTGGCACTATCCTGGTATGCTGGAATGTGAAGGAGGGTGGCAGCACCTCTACCTCAAACTCTAGCTTGCCAATTAAACTATAAAACCTTAAAGCTTGTGAACAAACCACTGACCTCTACCTTGCTGTTCTGACTGCTGCTTGCCCTTTGTCAGGTGTGAGTATGACCTGGATGACTACAGGACTGTGTTTCACCCTGTGGGGCATGGTGTCAGCTATGCAAACTATCGCCAAAGGCTGGAAGTGAAGACCTTTGCCTTTGCCTCTGGTGACAAAGCCCTCCCTGGCCTGGTAGGTGACACTTGCTATCTTGGAGCAGTAAGAGCAAGCAGTTATTGTCTCAAAATGAATGGACCTCTTGCTTTGTCCTAGGTGTACTTCCACTGCAGTGTCCTGATCTGTGACCGCTTTCAACCAGACTCCCCTCTCTGTATCACCAGGTGCCCAAGGCCATCTAGAAGCAAGAGAGGTAAGGTGTAACCAGATCTTGGATTGTACTGATCCAAGATAACCCACTGTACAACAGAGTTCATATCTACCACATTACTGTTGTAGAGAGTGGGATGCCAGGTGTGAACTCTGCAGTGGTGAGCTTGCGGGGTCCTGTCCTCCTTGTGCCAGAAGGATGGTCTGCAGCCCAAGGTACTAAGCAAGTGTGGTGCTAATGGGTGCTGCTCAGATTTACTGAGGACCCATCTTCAAACTGTATTGTTCTGCTTGTGTTGTAGGGAGTGCTCTCCTGAGTAAGGAAGTGTGGGCTGGCATTACAATGACTGCTGTTGGTGTTCTCTCACTGGTGACCATAACGCTGCTAACTCTGGCTCTTCTTCAATGCCTGAAGAGAAGAGCACTCCTGGTAAATGTAGTACATTAGAATATTTTTTTTTTACGAATAAACTTGGATTGCAGAACTTCTGGATGAGTTGTGTAGCTTTGGAGTTGTCACTGTGTAACACTGGACTGAGTCTGGACAAAGGGGTGTCTGTCTTGCTGAGCAGTGGCACTGCTGCTGATAGAGCATTCTGGTCAGAGCCAACTGAGCTTTTAAAAGCTCAGATCTCTGGGTTAAGACTCAAGGGATAATGGCAGCTTCCCCTGTACTGGATAGTTTCCTCCTATCCTTAATTCACATCATGGGGTGAGTGACAGGGTACTACTTGGCTCCAATACAGTGAGATCTGGCTGCTTATGACTCCATAGAGTTCTCCTGCTCTAAGGCAAAAGAGGCTTTTTTTCCTGAAATGTTACCCTTCCCAGAACAGCCTGTGTTCTATGGTCACTTACCTCTCTTATAAGCTGTTGTTAGCCCACCTGGCCCAGGCAAAGAGTAGGACCAGTCCCCAGAGTCACCCTGCTCCTGGCTGTAGGCCTCAAGGCTGCCCTGTGGGGAAGGCACTGCAACTACCACTGGGTTTAAGGAAACAGAGGGAGCCTGTTTGTGGTGATTGAGCAAATTAAACTTTTGAGCATAAAAATAGTTTTAAATGTGGGCTTCTTGAGTCCTCATCTAATGCTTTTTTTTATTCTGGGTTATGCTGTGTTGCAGTAGTGGTCAGCCAGAGATAATGGGGTGCTTTGGGAAAAGAATTGTTTAAAAGCAAGGCCCTGTCTGAAGATCATGAATAGGTTTGTTGCTCATTACTAACAAATTATTTCTGGTTCTACTACTCCATTAGCCTGTCTGTCATGTTGCATGATAAAGAGCTCTGGCCAATTACAGATTGTAGAGAAATGTTTCTTTGTTTACTGGATTCATTTCAGGCTTGTTGCCTCTTCTGTTCTTGTGGCTTTCTGCTCTGGGTCGAGGAGGAGAATGTTCAGAGCAGCTGTTTGCTTGCATCTCATGTTGTGGGTTGATGCAGGAGGGAATACACTGAATACTGACAGTCCTCTATTGCCTTACTGAAGATCTGGCCTTAATGATGACTATAGCACTGAATTTCCATTATCTTTTTTGTTCTGAAAGCTCCTGTTGCTCTAATACATTCCTCTTGGACTTTGCAGCTGACTTCCTTTTTGAAATGCTCAAAGTGCTGATGTTCACAAGCACATTCAACTTTGTTTCTCAAAGTTATGTTGTGCTGGTGTTGTAGAATAGGCAGTTCTTCCAGCTGTTGTATGTGAGCCCTCTGCTGCTGCTGGGGATTAAAACCTAGTTTTAGTTAAATCTTTTGGCAACCGCCAGCACTTTTTAAAAACAGCATTACTTGAAGAAAAGGATTGTTTGGGTTTCTTACTATTAATCAGATAACTACCAAAGGTCCTTGAACTTAATGAAGCTGGGGCCTTACAGGATATTAAGAAATCTCCCAGAAAAAATGGACTTTGCTGCCAGAGCTGGGCCAGAAGTTCCATGGTCACCATGAATGTGTCATCTGGGGGCTCTGGAAGTTGGGAGAGGAAACAGGGTCTGTCTTGGAAGGGGGGGAAGAAGGGTTGTGAGTAATGAAGTTCTTGTCTGTAGCTGAAGTAAGAGTTGTTTGCTTGGAGGAGAAGCTGCTCATTATACTTGTTCTGTTCCTTCTCCCCTGCCCAAGAGGCACATGAATTATAAAGGTGTGTGTTAGCATTGTCCTAAGTTTTCTTTAGATGCATGTCTTCCTAATCTGTATAAAAATGGGGAACCTTTTCCAATTGATTAGTGTTACTGAAGAGGGTTTAAAGGCTTCCTGGATCACACTTCCAAGCTACTAATATTCTTTTCCACCCTGGGTTGCCCTTCCTCTCTCTAAAGGCACATTTTCCATATTCAAGTAACGTTTAAGGAAATGACTATGTGACCACACAAACTAAACATTGACCTGTGGGTTCCTCATCTTCTCCTAGGTTCTAACAATTCATCTCTACTGCTCTAAGACTTGCTTTTGTTAAACTGAATGCTAACTTACTACACATTTGCCTACCCCTGCTGTGACAGCTGGCATTAGAGCTTCTGGGCCTTGTGCCTTTGCTTCTATGGTAGTGTTTCCTTTGCCTCTGCTTCATACCAAAGTGCTCATTTCTTTAGGGGAAACTCCACTACTATAGTCACAGGTGAAGAATGTGGCTTGCTCAGCTATAAGCCAAATGGTGACAGCCCTGAAGTGCTGGGGTGGGCAAGGCTTGGATGTATCTTCCTTCTAAACCAAGGTTTGAAGTGCATCCAAAGCAAACAGGTTAAAACTCTGTCCTAGAGCTGGTACAGGAGCAACAGCGCTGAGTCACTGAAGAGCTGTTGTGCATTTGAGGTGGACAAATATCTTGGATCTCTAGGTTTGAATTGTGGGACAGTAAGATTTTCTTAAACCCTGTACTGAAGGTGTAGCACTCACAGCTTCAGCATGGCCAGGAAGTTAAAAGGTCTGTATTTTAAGTGTTCCTGCAGTTTTTCATTGCAGCTCTCCCTGTAGCCAAGGGCAGCACCAGCTGTAGATGTATCTGAGTCCCTCTGAAGGGAGGCAGCTCTGACCTTGCAGTTGCAGCTTAGTCTGGGTTATTCTGTACACACTGCCTTATGCAGCTGAGGAGCTGAGGTGTAAATGTACAATTGCATGTGATAATGGAAAGGGATGAAAGGGCTCTGCACATCAAGTGTAACTACCTTGGGTTAAACATTGGTGAGTCTGTAAACAGAGCAGCAATCATCAGGAGTTGGGCCTGGTTCCATGCTCAGACCAAGTCAGGGCCAGACTCTGCTGCTGATACTTGGCCCCCACCCCCCCACTTCACTTCAGTGTTATTAATGAGCTCATCTTAATACAACAGATCTTAGGGTACACTTTCTAAGTATTCATGTAAATGCCACCCACAGCAGAGCATGCAGTTAAGAACATGACCATGAGGCAGGCTTCATGCTGTTAATCAGTTATAGTGCCACAGAAGTACACCCAAACTATGGATTTCACATCTGAACAGTTTATTTGCAACTCCCTCTTGCTGCTATCAGCCTGACAGAGGTCAGAGTTGAGATGATTGCTTAGGCTGTTGTCCAGCAAACTTCCTGCTCTACTGGAGCCCTGTTGACCTGGAACTTGGATGAGAGATGAAGTGTTGCTGTAAATGCTGGAGAAGTGGAGCTTGATGAGGAGTTTTTATGTACTTGACAGCACCTTGTACTTCCCTGTATGG
The DNA here is from genome assembly GCA_020800305.1 of Porphyrio hochstetteri. Lineage (NCBI taxonomy): Eukaryota > Metazoa > Chordata > Aves > Gruiformes > Rallidae > Porphyrio > Porphyrio hochstetteri. The sequence goes on from CM036920.1 coordinate 16,780,629, forward strand.
GTGTTCAGCTCTTCTGAGCCAGGTGGGGCTGGTAATCTTAATCCTCCCTGCTCTCCCTCTTTTCATTCCAAAGCATGGGAGAAGATGGGTGAATGTTCAGACAGGAAAAGTGTTTCCTTGTTTCTTATTGCTGGATGGAGTTCAAACTTCCAGTCCAGGAAGGCTGGCATCTAGTAAAAGACATTAGCTGTCCCATAACTTGTGAAAGATAAATATTTTAGTTTATGGGGACATTGACTAGTATTTATGTACCTTGCACACAGGGATCTGGAGACCTGGGTGTTTACCCTTAGTAAGGATGGGGTAAGAGCTTTACTTCTGCTCCCTGACCACTTCTTTGGGGAGGTGAGACCTGAAGGGTGCATGCAGTGACAGCCTCCAGCTCAAAGGGAAGGCTGTTCCTGCCTCATGGTGCAACATGCAGAGCAGCTCTGAGACTTCTCACCACAGCCTTTATGGTCAGTGACTGACAGACACATGAAGGTCAGGGCAGCAGGCATGAAGCTGCTCCATGTTTACCTGCTGCTAATGGAGAACTCACAGCTTTACCTCCTGGTAAGTGCTGATGATTGAATTGCATAATGAGAAATCTATTTAAAATGCCAAAGGAAGCAATTTATGTGAGGTCAGGCTCTGAGCTGGGATACATCCACTGGCTTCAGTGTCTTCTGAGCTTATTAAGCAATGACTGCTCCCCTCAACAATAGATGAGGGTGTAAAGGAAATCCAGGGGAGAAGAACAGATCCATCCCTCCTGTGTACCTGAAGTTACTGGAGGCAGCCTTGCCTCAGGGACTGATGGCTGTGGGGTTTTTTGCTGAGTTAGTGTGCCAGTGAAGTAAAATGAATAGATCCTGAGGATCTGAGGACTTGGGGATAAGGATCCTCCAGGTTACAGAATGCATATAAATAATCATGGGCACACTCTGTTTGTGGTATTGATGTTTGGTTAACTTATAGGAGCAGGAATAAATCAAGGTACAATGATGTTTTTAACTTTTTATTAAAGTAGGTTCTGTGTTCTGGCTACTGGACACTCCTGATAACTTAATCTGGCCTTTCTGACCCTCTGGAATATAACAGCACTCTTTAAGCCTCTTACCATTAAGAGGCAAATGTTCCTTTAAAGGTGAAATATGTGGAACCCTTGTGTTTGCCCATTTTTCTGGCTGCAGGTACCTACTATTAGTAGAATAAGAGCATTTTGAAACTGAAGCCCTGTGACTTTGTTGTGGTGTGATTATCAGAGAATGGATGCTTTATGGCTTCTACTGTTAAATCCCTTCAAAAATCATTTAAGATGGGCAGATGGGAACTGAGCTACCTACAATCACATAGAAATTCTGAGCAATATGCTTCAAGGTGTGTATTTGCTGAAGGCTTGCTGCTAGATGAGGAAATACTACAATGTGTGTGTGCATGATACCCTGATAATGGTAAGAAACTGTTCCATTTTTTACTAAATAGAATCTAATCATTACTTTTCATTGCAAAGCAACTTGTGGCTTAGCAGCAGCTACTGCTTAACTTTGGTTGCTGTTGTCCCTGACAAGATAGTGCAGAACTGTCTTTCAGAGTGATTCTGAATAAGCAATCTGGTTTCTTTTAAGTTTAAGAACATTTATTGGACTTCTTGACAATTGCTTATTCTAGGAAACAGGTTGTTTTGCTGGCTTTAATGTGACAGGAAGTGATTGATGTCTCACCTGCTGTTAAAGGTGTCATGGAGCTGATGTGTCAGGAGATGAAAATGTGATTATCTTAAATGTTCATATGGTGTGTAATGCTGTTGAACTGTGTTTCAGAGGGGGGGAAACTATCTAGATCAGTCCAATCTCCTCTTCTCCTTAAAGCAAGAAACAAACTTGAAACTCCCCAGGCTTCCAACAGTGGCACTGTCTCTGTCCAGGGTGGAGACTGCTGCTTGGCTGGGGTTTTGCACCCGTGTCTTTAGGATGTAGGTTAACCTAAAAATGTCTGAAAGCTTTTCATCTCCTGGGGCCAATATAACTCCTAGCTGTCAGTGAAGATGTAAATCACACTATGCCAAACAAAGCTTCTGCCCATATGCTGCCATGACTTCATCTCCAGGCCAGGTAAACATCTGTCCCACAAGAGATGTGGTATGTGGTAGGAGAGTAGCTGGCTTGGGGGGCACATGCTCATGGATGCAGGTCTTGCTACCTGCCAGAGATAGACACCAGAGGCAGCAGTGGCTGCCCTGACTCAGTTGTGTCCCCCTGAACGCTTTTGCTCCCATGTGGGGAAGCCTGTCCCACATCTGCTGGCCTTATTGGGACCCCAAACTGCCTCTGGAAATTCTGGCCCAGCAAGATGTAGATAAAGGGGTTCAGGCAACTGTTGGCATAACCCAGGCTGATAGCCACATTGTAGGCATAGTAGAAAGGCAGTGTGGGGCGAGTCATGGTGAGCTGAGCCAGCTGCAGGATGTGGAAAGGTGCCCAGCACATGAAGAAGGCCATGCAGATAGCGATCGCTGTGCGGGTCAGCTTCTTTGTTCGTGCCCCGTTGCATCTCCGGCTCATCAGCGCTTCTGAGCACCTGGCCATCTTGAGCAGGATCCTCCTGTAGGCTACTGTGATGATGGCAAAAGGGATGGCAAAGACCAGGAAGAACTGGTAGAGAGTGTACCAATAAATGTCCCTCTGGGGGTCTGGCAGGTGAATTCCACAGCCCAGTAGCCCTCCAGGCAAAGGGATGAGCTGAGCATACATCCACACGGGTGTAATGCTAAGGAAGGAGAGGGCCCAGAGCAGGCAGATGGTGAGGATGGCCACAGGGCGCTTCCTGAAGCGAGCAGAGGTGAAGGGGTACACCGCAGCCAGGTAGCGGTCGATGGACATAGCAGTGAGGATGTACGTGCTGGTGAACTGGCTGTTGGCATCCAGGGCAGTGATGATGGTGCACATTGTCTCCCCAAAATGCCAGGCTCCATTCCCCAGCAGCTGGTGGATGAGGAAGGGCATACCCAGGAGGAAGAGCAGGTCCACCATGGAGAGGCTGATGATGAAGATATCTGGGACACTGCTGCTGGGGCCAGATTTCTTTAAGACTGTGCAGATAACCAGGCTGTTACCAATAATACCCAACAGACAGATAATGCCAAACAGGGTGGGCATGATGAAGCTGCTGTAGCTCATCCTGCTGGGGTCACCTGCAGAGACAAGTGTAGGCAGGAAAAGGTCAGCTGTGCCGGGAGCACTGGTGAGGGCAGGTCTTGTGGATATTCCACTTCTAACAGACAGTGAGTGCTCTGAACACAAGTGATAGCACATTTCTTAGGCACATGTGATATGAGGAAGGGTTGGGGTGTGGGGGTGCAGCATCTAACCACACACAGGCACTTTCTCAGCAGCTTTCACAAATGTATACATTAAACCATATGTCTAATCAAATGTATGTACACCTGCTCTTCCTTCCCTAGGTGTGAGCACACAGATTAATAACAGAAGGAAAGAGCACCCATGGGTCTATCACTCCATCTATGTGCAGGGAGACCCTTTCAAACCCATACATCTGTAATGAATATGCTTGAAGAGCTATAGCCATATCTCTGATACATATGTTGCTCAATATATGATAATAACATTCAAATTAAGGCTTCTTTCAAAGCTACCTTACATGATTTATTTTCTCTCTTACCTGGTGGTTGTACTTACCGGGCAGAGAGAAGTTCTGAACAGCCTGTGAGCTGTTGGGGATGCAGCTGGGTGAGCTCTCACTGTGATTTGTTTCAAACTCCATCTGTAAAGCTGCCGCTGGGGACTGTTTTTCCAGAAGATGTTAGTGTTTAGGTTGTTGGTTCCTTGGAGATCCGTGGGGCTGCTCAAAAGCCAGCACTCTGAGCATCAGCAGAGGCTGTTAGTGCAGGTTGGAATGTGCTCCTCTGCTCCCTGCACCACCAGCTGGCAAAACTGACACCGAGGTGTGAGAAGGCAGTGCCTGGCAGCAGTGCTGGAAAGATGCTCACAAGGAGAGCAGAGTTTTGTTTTCATGCTGAAGGCAGTGAATCAGGATCCCCTGGTGAATGAAGCACTGCATTTGTGCTCCAGAGAGGCAAATGGGATCCACAAGAAATAAAACCTGTGCAGTAAAGTGAGGGGCAGCTAGCACTAAGAGCATGTTTTACTTTTAGGGTCTGACTGGGTATAAATATCCTGATACAGCTCTGCAGTGAATCATCTTTTTGCAGCAAGGTTTGTAAGTGTAGATGGGGGTCAATCACTTGAGATTCTGAAGCACAGCCCTCTTAAAAGGGAAAGGCACAGACTGCCTGAGGAAGGATGTTTTCTGGCTATGCCTGCTAAGTTGCAAGCCAGATGATTAACAGCATTGTCAGTTCCCTCCCATGGAGTGCTGTCTCCTTTTCAATTAATTTTGTGATCTGAAGCACAGTAATAAGTTGTGTGTTTCCTCTTAGACTGATAAGAGGAGAGAAACAAGGGATTTATTTTCAAGGTGTCTGGAATTGCAGCTGTGTAGTAGGTAAACCAGGCAAGCCACTGGCAATGTTAAATACATGAGGTAGTGCTGACGATTGTAATGAAGTTGCACTGATCTCTGCCTTATTTTCCTCATCACCATCAGTCTGAGTAACCATTAGTGAGAATAGACTCAAGCTGCATCCTGATGATGGGGGGTCAGTAGTCTGGTGAAAGGCAGGACTGATCCTGTAATCACTAGAAGACCATTTCAAGGCTGACTAAGGATCTCTAGCACTTCGAAATAGTTATTTCTGTACTTCACAGCTCTCAAAAGCATTTTATGATGTCCATTTGCACAAGGGATAATATACTCCATTTACCAGCTCATGCAGAATGCCTCCTTTGCCTCACTTCCCCCAGCATCCTGCCTGTTTGGAGTCTCTTCCTTTTTTTTCCCTTTGCAGTCCAGTGACTGCACTGGGGAATTTGCTGAAATTTGCATAAAAACTTGTTGTTACTGTCAAATAATGAGACAAGATGGTTTAAACAAACAGTGTTTTATTAAACTAATATAGTTAGATACTTAATGCTTAGAAATACTATAGCATTTGCAAAAATGAAGGAAGTTTTAAATAATATACAAGGAGTTACAGCTGAGAAACAGAACAGGTCCTTTACATGCCTAAATAAATATGACTAGATGTAAGACCTAGTTACATACCACTGATGGGATGAGACAATGCCAGCAGGAAAATATCCCTTCAGAATAACAAAACACCTAAAGGTATACAAAAAGCTTATACTGGAACAGATGGTAAAACCCAATTTTCCCTCTTATAATAAAGCATTAGCATGGTGTCCTCATGCTATTTTCATGAAGGCTGTTAAGGCTTAAAAATATCTTTTAACATTCAAAACATTTATGATGCTCTGAGCTTTGACACTTATGTATCAAAATGACTGCCTGCTGCACACAATTTTCAGAGGACAGCACATCCACAACTCTAGGAACTGACAGCAGCCAAACACCTACCCCCTCCTCTTCTTTCTCCTAATCCTCCCCGACTTAGCAACAGCTACTGCTATCACATCACTTCAAATTCTGTGGAACATTCTGCTATGCACACAGACACAACATCACAATGCATTGCTGCTTAATGGCTGTTCTTACAGCAACAATGCAAGGTGCACAGTGGGTTTTTCAGTCCCTTCAAGGAGTGTGAAGGTTGAATGCTTAACAAGTAAACAATTACATTACAAAGGTCAGAGTAGTACAGTTAAGTGCCTGCGAAGGAAGAGGGAGAAACCCACTTATTTGTTCTTTCCATTATTGGCTGAAAGAGCCACGACAGGAGTAGTCTTCTGCAGCAAACTTCCACAACCTTCTTGCTTCCTTGTCTGCCCCCTATGTCCAGGAGAAAAGAATGGTTTTACAGTCTGTCCTTCCACAAGATGATTGTCTTTTAACTTTTGCTCAAAGCAGATTAGTAACAGGAGATGTAAACCCCTCTGAGAGTCCTGGAACACCCATGGCTGCTTTACCAGAGCTGCTCTCAAAAAACACAGGAACACAGGTAAAAGCAGGTATTACTGCTTTAACATCAGAGCTGAGAGTCAGTATGACTGGTCTGTAGGTTGGGTTGTGTATTCAGATACACTATGGGGAAAAAAGAAGTCTTTTCTGGAATTGGTGGCAGTGTTACAGACCTGACAACATGCCCCCCAGGAGTGGTATGGAGTCCTGGAATAAACACAAGCACACTGGGCCTGTCTTGTCATCCTGACACCATTGTGAGCTCTGCAGGCAGTTCTGCGTGTCCCCGAGAGCTGCGCAAGAAGCACAGCGGTGAGGAAGGAACGAGCTGAGCAAGTCCAGGAGGGAGCAGCAGTCGTTTTTTTCATTGCTCTTCCTTCCCCGGCCTCCAGACGTGATTCCCATCACTCACCTCAGTGGATATTCAGGCGGACAATAGGTGGCACTCCAGCACAACCTGCTGGTGCCTCCTGCTCCCAGCCAGGGAGAATCGCAGCACCCTCTCAGCTGGAGACCTTTGGTGAAAGCATGGCTAAGCAATGCTGACTGAAATAGGCCTCCATACCTCAGGTACTGGGAGACGCGACTGGCTAACAGCAAAACCTGTAGTTCCTATTTTGGCTATGCTGTTTCTGTTTATCCCAAATCTACAACTAATTCTGGTCCATCACAAATGCAGGTAAGCAGAGGTAGCTGGGTCATCATGCAGGAAGAACTGCAAAAGGTTCATCCTTGAGGCAAAGTCCAATTTTTAAGTGTGATTTAATGACATTTAAAGCAGCAAATATTGAGGGAGGCAAAATTGTATTTTACTGCTTGATGTGGTGCCATGGTAGCACATACTCATCTGAAGATGAATGTTTCCTCTTTCCTAAATAGGAAATTAACTCCCATTAAAATATATTTATTACCTGGACACACATACACTGCACACTAAGCCACGAGGGTGGCCAGAGATACTCTAGCATCCAAGAAACATTTGCTCAACTATATAACAACATCTCACTTCAAATAAACTCATCTGTACAGCTGCAGAGTTTGAAATCCAAGCCCAGCCCAAGACATCAATGCTCACCTTGAAGCATACCAGTAGTTGACCAGAGTGGAAAGAACAGCGTAACCAACGCTCAGTACTCCAGAAACTCCCAGTGACAGCGCACCCAGGCCACAGAGCACACAAAGGAGGGCTATGCCACCCACAGTTATCACAACACCTAATAAAAGAAAGGCAGTTTGTTACTTAAACAAGTTTGTGTACAAGTAAAATAAAAGAGCTGACATTCTATTGCAACCCCAAATTCAAACCATGTGGGAAAACCAGCCTGCAGACATCTAGCTAGCTGCTAGAAGAGCCACGCAGGGTGAGGATAACTGGTTTAGCCATATCCTGGTGGCTGGGATTAGAAAGGGAAATAGGACTTCCACTGTAGAGACTACAGTTAATCAGATTACTATTCTTGCATTAAGAGTTTCACTACTGCTGAGGCCTGAGGACTGCACACAGAAATCCTCAATCGCTTGAGCTGGGAGCTCCAGAAGGAAGAAGGAAAAAGGGAAAAGACATCATGCCTTAAAAGGGTGTAAGTAAGTACAGGCACACATGGATACAGTACCTTCCATAACTATCACACCGATACAGGCCATTATGGCTGTTAGAACAACAAAAATCAGGAAGAATGCAACAGGAATAGCAGACACTGAAATGAACACCAGGAGTGACAAGGCAACAAAAGGATGGTCATCTAAATACTGGCCAAGGGGGGAATTCACAAAGGCAACCACCTGTGGATGAAAGAAAAACATTTCAGTTTTTGTTTTTATCTCGTCATGGAGAACTTCTGAAGGTCAAGCCTGCAGCTTGAACAGAGGGCAGCTGCTGCCTCTGTATTTCAAAAGCATGAGGATTTATCGCAAACTTTGCTAACTGCACAGCAAATATACTTCTACCAACAGCAGGCACAATCGTCTTGGATTTCCCAGTTCTATTCTTGCACAAATATACAATATAAACCTAAAAAAGCCCAATCACAGTTTAGCTGTGCAGATTTCAGTGGGGTCTCAACAGCTATGATTTTGAGCTGGAGAACTGTTATTTGTTGAGAAAAAAAAATGCTGTAACATATAAAAATTAGACTGATTTTTCTTTTTTCCATGCCTCAGTAATAGCTGCAACCTGCTCATTTACTGACCATAAATACAGTGCAGTCGTGTCTGTAGCACAAAGTTCTTGGGAATTTAATTATAATGTTACTGGTAGGAAAAACCTAAAAAAAACCCTTTTTACAAAGGGATTCATACCTGTACACTGGAATTTTATAGTAGTCAAGAAATTTCCCTTCCTTGAAGGAAATATGTAGTGTTGTTTTAGTTCTTTTTATAGCAGCACAACCATTTTACTAAAATGCCACTCTAGTATCTCAACTGGTAATAGCAGTAAAACACAGAAAAGCAGAACAGGCTTCCCTTTTCCTTGACTGCTGAAGGTGTGGGAGGACAGCCCTTCGCAGAGGCTCCTCAGCCTTCACTTAAAAAAGGGAGTGTCAACTGTCTCCAAAAAAGTAAGTTTTGGAAATTGCATTTAAATAAATTGGGGTGTGATATTCACCAAGCTGTGAAAAGAGTATCTTTATAAATCTAATATATAAACTTATAATGCAAACCCACATTGGAGTTGCTGTGGATGGAATCCACCACAGAGTGCCACTGCTTCTGCAGCTCCTGCAGTTCTTCAGACATGTTGTAATCCTCAGCCACGATCTTGAATCTTCTGAACAACCAAGTCTCACTCAGCCATCCAATTTCCCTTAAAATTAAGGTACAATTAGTAACTGCCTCATACAGATGCTTTGTGAAAATGAAGTCTTTTGCAAAAACAGAGAACGTGGATGTTAATGTGGTCCAGAGTCTAAAACATGACTCCTGCAGAAGTACATCCCCTGTAGAGGGCTGGTCCCTGAAAACTTCTCAAACCCCCAAAGCCAAGGATCAACACACAAGGTGACTCTCACCTCCTTCCTTTATAATATTAACCCCATGTTTAACCATGAGGGTGGTGAATTACCAGTAAAAAGGTCAATTCTAACTACCCACATGGACAATTTTTCACAGAGAGACTTGTTTTGCGAGCAACCACGTGTTCAGAATTGACCCCATAGCCTGTACAGCTTCAAAACACTGGATATAAAGGCAAAACAACTTCAAACCCACTAACTGTGACCACTGAAAGGCAGTATCGCCTCAGAAGTCTCCCATCCCGAAGGAAAATGCCACCTGCTGTTGCTGGGGAGACCCTTACATGGGCAGATAGATGATAGTTTCCCGCTTGTAAATCAACATAGTCGCCGTGGCGAGAGTCGGCCTAGAGACGCAGTCCCTCCCTTCTCTGACACGGTCTTTTCACACAGCCGCGTCTGACTTCAGCTCCCAGCTGCGGGCAGAAGCCACCGCACCGAAACCGCTCCCCCCGAGCCAGGCAGCGCCCGGGTCCGTTACCGCCCCCGCACCAGGCCTCCATCGGGCGCTCACATCGAGGTCAGGAGCCGACTCATCACGCCCCGCTGTGCCGCCCCTACCCGGGTCGCTGCCCTTAAAGCGTCTTCCCGGCCACTAACAGCCCAAAGGCTGCGACCGGGCCGTCACCTCGGCTTCCCCCGATCTGTAGCGGGGGTTTCCCCGCAGCCCTCCGAGGAGGGCTGCGGGGGCCGTGCTGCCCCGCCCCACCGTGGGCCTCCCCAGTAGCGGCCAGGAGGGCCCCGCCACGGCGGACCGGGGAGGGTTGCCCGCCCGAGCCGAGGGAGGTAATGGAGGAATGGTTCCCGGTTCTGCGGGGCTGAGCCGCGCTGCCTGCGCCGGCCCTCCCGCTGCGGCCGAGCTGCGGCCAGGGCTGACAGGCCGCCCCGCGGTCCCCGGCCAGGCGGAGCAGGGCAGCGCCGCTCCCCGCCTGCCTTCTGCCGAGCCAGGGCCACTCCGCTCACCTGCGGCTGCTGCCCGCCGGGCCACAGCCCCTCTCAGCGGCTCTCCCTCTCGCTGCAACGCCCGGCGAGGCCCGGCCTGGGCCTGTCGGGGATGAGGGAAGCGCCGCCGCCCTCCTGCTGCTGTCTCCTCCCCGCGGGGGCCGGCGGCGCGGCGGGCAGGGCCGGGAGGCTGAAGAGGGGGGCGAGGGCTGGGGCAGGGTTACCCGTGTGGTGAGGAAGGGGCTCAGAAGGTTCCCACAGACCACTTGAGGTTTATGGGGCTCTCTCATTCTCTCCTTCGTGCCCTGCCTCGATCTCCGGGCCCAGCCTCAGCTCTCAGGTCTGGGCACCTTCAGTGAGCAGCCCAGCGTTTTGCATAACTTTAGGACATGCAGCCTTCAGCTTTTTTGAATGAAGGATCGAAAATGAGGATGTTTGCAATAGCCACGCAGTTCCTTTCCACAGGATGTGTGGGCACGCTGAGGCACCCACAGCCCCAGAGACTGGGGGTGCTGCAGGCCTGGGTGGGAGCAGTGGCTGGGGGCCCTGGGTACGGCAGTGCTGCCCACCTCACTTCTTAGCTGCGCCTCACGACTCCGTGTGCCAGAAATTGCACTGATGCGTGTCTATAATCCCACTAGCCCCAGCTGGAGGGGTTGCTGCCGTTGGAGTGGGAGGCTACAAAGGCAGCTTTCAGTGAACTGTGACTGTTCAGGCAGTCACGCTGTGTTGCGGAGTGGGACGGCAGCTGTGAAACGCTGCAGCTAGTATAACCACCTTCCCTGTCTCCGGTTGCATGTTTTTACCCTGTCCTGCTGTCTCCATGGGTGTTTGGGCAGCCAGGTGGCAAACCTGCTCAAGGAGGTGTTCCACGTGAGCAATAAGTACTCTAAAAATTCAGCCGTGTTTTCAGCAAGATCAGTGTGTCCTCCCAGCACTTGTGCTGGCATTACGAAGGGCTACACTCAGCAAGAGCACGTGGCAGAGGGTTGGCGGGCAGATGGGCCCGTTCATCTCAGAAATGATGCTCAATGAGGTGTGTTGTAGCACAAGTTGGCCCAGTGACTTTCCATCGTGATAGTGCGATGTGCAAGCGTGAAGCTTTAGTTCATTCCTGGGCTTTTGCCATGGAGAATGTTTCATGATGTAAATTGCAGTAAGAAATTAGTAAAATATTCATGTTTCTCATGATTTTTAATCACTCTTTGATTGGTGCTACCCATGAGAGTATCGCAAAACTGAATGTTAATGGTTTTGTGATTATCTTTTAAAGACAAGAAAACATACAGTGAGTTTAATGTGGAACGTGCTGGGCTTACAATGCAAAGAGGTTTTATAAAGTGTGGGGGGTTTAATTTATCAGACTGTCAGAGCTCAGTTTGCTGAGCTCAGGTGCTGATTTAGATGAGCTCTGCAGATGTCTGTAGACAGAGGATGGAAAAGAGAGATTTGCGTATTAATGCACATTTGGACCATGGGCTCTAAAAGCCCAACCTGATACCTGCAAGACAAGGCTGGTGAGGGCAGGTTTATTTTCCTTGAACTCATACAGCTTATATCATTAAAGTGCAGAGTGTGTTGGTATTCCTAGTAGACCCATGTATATAAAATTAAATTTCAATTTGTTAACTTTTAAAAATTTTTATTTTATTTTAAGTGAGCATGGGGAAGACTTTAACTCGTAGAATTATAACGTGACAGAATCCAGTCACAATAGCACTATAAAGTTTAATGCCTCCACTGAGTTAAGAGTATATTGGAGATTTACAATTTCTGTCCGTTTTGGAAATGTGCTGTAGCTGTGGTTTTGGAGATAGTCTTGTACATCTTAGGAAATTATTTTCCTGCTATGCATAATTATTTCTTCTGTTAAAAATTAACATACAGTCGCTTTTTGTGTAAAATAACTGCTTTTAGTGTTTCCCAAGCAGCACGAGTAGTTTATTTTAACTTTAAAGGGCACACATATAAAAGTTAGTGTGCGCTGAGGAATAGCTACCAGAACTGTTGCTTAATTGAGCTTGTTTGTCCTCATGCCAGCATCAACTTGAATTAGCAGGAAAATACTCATGTTGCAAACCAGCACTGAAGTATTTGGAGAGTTACTGCACACACTGGCAGAGCACTTGCCAGTTCTGGTAGTAGCAGCTCTGGTTCTTTACCCCACACTTCTGGCTTGTGTTTAAAGAGCAGCTTAGTTTATGGTAGGAACTTTCACGTGTGGCCAGGCAGGAACAATGTTCCGTTTGTATTTGGTCAAGATACAAGGAAAACAGTGCTGTTAGATCAGGGATATCAGCCATTCTCACAGTTTATAGAGAAAATGGTATGAAAAATAGCATCCAAAGATGTTGGGAAAGTTAAAATAGAAGGTTTGCTGTGTTGGCAGAACATGTACAAGGCCTCTCTTGGGGGTTGGTACAAGGAGACTCTGCTAGATCTCATGTCAGATGGTGATACTCTTGTGAAGAAATGGATGGAGGGCTCTTTCAGGACATAGTGATGAGAGTGGGAGGCAAATGCAAACAAGCAGGTGTAGAGGATTTGGGAGTACAAGTATCCCACCTGCTGTCTTTGGATCTTCAGGGAGTTTGATTCTGAAGGGTGGCAAACTGGTGGAGATGTTCAGGTTCAAGATTTTGAATCTTTATTTTTTTTCTAGCTCTTCCTAAGAGTTTGGGTTTGCATAGTATTTGTTGTTCTGGAAGCTGGCTTGCTGTGTGCAGTGTTTTCATACAGAGGTCAGAATATCTCAGATGTCTTAGGACTGCATTTTTAGTAGCTTTTGAAGGTAAAATGAACCCGTACGGTTGCTCATTGGTTCCAGAACTGAATCTCCCTGACCACGGCTTGGCACAACACTGTGCTGAAAGGGGCTGGTGTTTTTCTGCTTGGGGAGGAGAGGGAGGAGGAAATTCCTGTCTCCATGCTCCAGCTCTGCTGTAACTGGGGCAACAAAGCTGAGGACTGAAAGGCAGAGTGTCAGAGAAGTTCACTAACCTGGAACAGGCAGAGGGACAGGTAACAAGGGTGTCTGCAGGTAGTACCTGTTCTTCCCTTGCTTGCTCTTGCACTCTGTGGATGTGTAAAGCATGCTGAGCATCTCTCTCTCTTTTCCCATTCTTTTTGATGTGATTATTTCTCATGGCAATTAATGTTTATCTCCATTTGCTGTAAAGCACCGTTCAGGGCCCAGAGTCCCTGGGGTGTTAGAGGTGGTAGGAAGGAAACTGGATTTGGAGAAAGTGGAAGGATCAGAGTGGAAAAAATCTTTTTTGGAAGACATTCAGAGAGAATTTGAAAGACTAAGGTGAAAAGTGAGCTTGAAGAGGAATGGAGAGAAAGAGAGCTTGTGGTTTGGAGGGGAAGAAAGCTCAGTGTTACAAACAAGAAAGAAGGAGCTGGGGGACAGATTTTTCTTCTCCCTGGCAGTTGGGATAGGAAGCTGATTGTTTCAACATCTTGTGCAGTACCTGAAATGAGTCTCTCATTCTTTTCCAGTGCATATGATGACAAAGATGCTTATGTTGAGGGGCAGGACCAAGAACTTCTAAGCAAGCAAAACCTAAAGCAAAATGAAGCCAACCCAGAACCCGAGGCTCCTGAGGGTAAGTTGTTTCTGCAGTGACTGTGAGAGATGGATAACTTCTTCAGAGCTGTAGAGGAAAGCCACCACTACTGGTGGCTAGTGGTTTGATACTGGAAGAACTCTTAATTGAAGACACTTGTTGAAAATTCTGTGGATCTAACTATTTATCATGTATTTCATATTAAGTATTCCTTTGCTCAGATATTTAACTTTTTGAAAGGTTAGGTGGCATATAAATTAAGAGCTGCTTTAGAATGTACAGTGGCTTTCTTAATAACTCTTGTACCTTTAGGAATGAACAAATCTCCTGATAAACTGCATGGCTTACTCATTTTTTTTGAGTACCCTAAGGCCCAATCATTTAGTTACTGATCAAGAACAATTCATGCTGTCTTTAGTGAAACATACCTGGCAGGGATAATGTCTTGAGTTCTGTGTGTCTGTGTTCAGGCATGCTGGGGAATACCAAGGACCTAAATAAGGTCAGTCCTTGCTCAAATTTTGTTTCTAAACAGGCTGTACTTTGATATTGAGGAGGGAACAATTTTGTCTGCTGGAAAACTAGGTTTGGGCAGTGTAGTTTTCCAGTCATGTATCAGAAAGCAATAACCTCTTGCTAAAAATGTATTTGAAATGTTGTTAAATGATTATACATTATTCAAATTTCCTCTTTCATGGTGAATTAATTCACTGCTGTTCCAATACCACATACTTCCACCTCCTTTTTCTGATAGTGTCGCTATGTTTTTGGGAATTTGTTCTTCATGAATCTCCTAAACAAATTTGATTTAGGAAGCTCTGAGCAGACTAGGAGTGAGGTTTTGGCCTATACTAAGGAAAATTGCCATTCAGCACCATCTGAAAACACTGTGAGGTTAAAGAATTTGGAGAAAGTGTCCTCAGAGAACTTTGCATAGAGTCCTGGAAGGCCTCCTCAAAGTGTTATTGCATTGTGTTAGGTTTTCTTACACTTGTATTAAAACACTTTGCAGAGTCCTTGTGAGCTTCTCTTTTTCCAGTGGCATCCTGGCAATACAGCTGCTTCTGGAACTGGGTCATTACAGACATGATAAAATGTAGTGAGCTTTTTCATCCCCAGTGATGCTCTGAATTTCTGTTCTGCAGTTCACACAACTTGGGCTGCTTCACTGTCAATCTGGCAGCCTGGTAGGCTTTCATATTTTAATATCTGGTGTTGATACCATTACAAACTCCACACAATGTGTTAGTATAACCAAAAATACATAAACCACTTTGAATTGATTTCAGTGATAGAAAAATGTTGTGGTTTGGTGGTTTGGTTTTTTTTTAATCTGATATTTATTGGTGATGAGAAGCTTTATCAGATGCCTACAAAGAACAGCACCATTTGAAGCCCTGTTTGCTGAGGAGCCCACTCCACAGAAAATCAGAAAAGTCACAATATGTCATTTAAAAGAAAACTGAAAGTCTCTGTTCTTTCTGAATGAATCTTTTCCAAAGAAAAGTATTTCCTAAATGTCACTGAAGTTGTTTTTTGTTTCTCTCTAGTCACAAAATGATTCTGTGTATAACATGAGTCATGTCAAACGGTTACCGGAGCTACCGCCCCTACCTGCTTCTGCTTCAGCTGCTCCTTCAGAATTGTACCAGGTCTGTGCTCCCTCCCCCTGTGTCAGGGTAGACATTAAATGACATGTGCTAGCATGGTTTTAGGCCTTGGGCAGATAAAGTAAAGATAGGAAAAGCTATTTAAACTACAAAGTTAAAATATGAAGTGATTGTCAGGTACTTCATTAGAGCTGCCCTTATTTAGAGAAGTGTTATTACAGCTTCTGTTATAATTTGGATATTAAACCTTGGCTGTTTAAATCTGTTCTTTAAGTTTATAGTTAATTATTTGCTGTTGAATTAAATATTTTGAGTTAAAGTTTCTGAGGAAGGAAACAAACAGTAAAAATGTTTTTCTTCCAAACAAACTGGGTTTTTTTTTTTTTTAAATTCCTCCTCTCCCAACACCTCCTGGCGGAGCCAAAAGAAAGAAGTTATACTGCTGTTCCAAACCCAGCTGAGAGCTTGACAGGTGCAGCATTGATTGGAACAGAGAACTTGTCCAGCTGCACAAATCCAGCCTGTGTGACACACATAAAAATTGTGTATGACAGCACTTAGGGGGAGGGAGGAGAGAGAATTGGCTTTGCCTACCCTCATACTTTGCTCATATGGCTATTTGTGTCAGTATTTCAGTCCTTCTAAGATGGTTTTCTTTAAAAAGATGCTGTTTGTGAAGAAACTGAAGTAGTTTCCAATGGAAAATGGGTTATTTTGGACTTTGTTTGAAAATAGGAACTTTTAAGTGAAATGTATGCTCTAAAATAATGATTAAAAAGTTACAATTATTCAGTGAAGATTTACATAAAAATCTTTTAATCCAAAAATCAATTGGACTTCTGGGAATATGTTAAGGGTTTATATAAGAGCTGATTTAGCAAGTCCTGAATTTTTGTGTGTCACATAAGCAGTAGATTTTGCCAGGTGACTTCCTTCTCCAGAAACAGCTGCTCTCTCCCACCAGCTTTTTGCCCCAGGGCTTCCCAGTGGTATCACCATTAGCACGGTGCCTGCTCTGCACCCAGAAAGTTGTTCTACCTGGAAGGGAAGAAAGAATATAGTTTACAAAAGGGCCCTGATTAAGAGAGGAAATAAGATTTCTGAGTTTATGCTGACTCCAGCAGTTTCTGAAGATACAGAATGAATTTCTGGGGAAAATATAAAAATCTCTGAATTCTTTTTAATTCTTCTATCAGTTTTTCCCTTGAAACTGCAGGGACTTACCTACTTGTCTGGTGTGTGCTGTGGAGAAAATGGAACTGAAAAGATTCTCTGAACTTTCAGAAGCTAATTTAAGGAGCATGATTGCAGCAGTTGTGTGAATGCCTTTTTCTTTGCTGATAAGATTAGCCCTGCCAGTCAGAAGAAAATTCAAGGCAATAATCTTGCATTAGCCTGTGTTTCAGATTGACAAACTGTGGTGTTTTCTTTCTGCAGCTCATGATACACTAAAACCAAATAATTCATAGCTGCATCTATAGGTTAAATGAAAAGAAGCTGTTTTCTGTTCAGAGGTCATAAAATGCTGAGAAATTGAGTTGAACTGCAGCTCCTATGGGAAGGACAAGTGAAGTGAGTGGATCACAGATGGGAGGTTGTGAATGTATTCAGAAGCCTTTTCTGAGATTTATCTAAAACTGGTGATGGTAATGCTGCATTAGAGAGATGAAGAAATGACTAATAGGGATATGGTTGTCCAATGAAGGAAAAAATTATTAAACAAGATGCAATATAGAAACAAATTAACTATTAATTTAGACTAAGAGCTTTAGGAACCATGGCATGAAGTACATTCATGATTCTATTTTATATATGTTTTCTCTCTGAGGGTATCTTGGTAAGAAATGTACTTCTCGATCCCAGGTCCCTTGTGCCTGTGAGCTGTCTCCTTACAGGTTAGATATCAGGGCAGATGACAAGCCAAATGAGAGGTACCAGGCCACCTGAGAAAGCATGGAGTGAACAGACAGAAGACATCTATCACAAACCTGTATTGATGTGGGAGAGAGAGATGAGAGCTGAATTTCTTAAATTGTATTATTGTTCAGCTATTAAAAGGATTGAGTGTTAAAAGTAGGCATGCCATTAACAAAGGCTTGAGGAATAAGAATTTTCTAAATTTAAGCAAATGTAAGGAGAAGAAAAGCAAAATGGAGATGTGGGGGAGTAGAGAGTAGTAGATAATGTGCTAATGCCTTCTCTTGTTTATAAAAAAAGACCTTGATTATGCAAAAAAATGCAGGAGTGCTCCTCCTGAAGTATTGTGTAAAATTATTCTTAAACCTGTGTGGAACATCAGGATCTAAAAAAAGATAGGTGGTCAAATGACTCTTCAGTCAGAGTTCTGTATTTGCTCCTTACTCTAACCCATCTTTAACCCTGTTCTAGCTCTAAGAAGACTTTAAATTACTGTGCTGTGTAAAACTGTTGGGTTTTGTTTGTTGTGGGGTTTTTTCTCCCAACTTCAGCTTGTCCTTAAGAGCAGCTCTTACCCTCCTTTGATGCAACGAGCCTGCCGGACTTTGGCAGCTCCGTTCAAGGAACAGAGCTCCTTCCGAAGCCCGAGTGACTCCATAGCCAATAACTACACCCTCACAGCCCAGGATTTAACACTGAAGAACCTGCACAGGTTGAAGGCCTCTTCCAGGACAGGGGCATCGCTGGGCTCCGCAGAGCAGAGATCAGCCTCCCCGTGTATCCATATTTGAACGTGCTTCTAAGTTTATCCTTGCTTGTTCTGCACATTTTGATCTCTAATTGCTTATCTGTTATAACATCCTCCCTGGAAGAATCACTTATGACTCGGAAAGCCTCACAAGCAGATCACCTCAGGGTCAGTATAGACAAAGGTCCACAAGCATGCGTAACTTTATTAAAGCTAAGGCCCATTTCTGCTTGCTCTTAGGTAGGTACATCCCTCCAAACAGTCACATGCAGCTATTTGGAGGGAATTGTTTGCAAAGCAGAAAATAAACAAAATTCAAGTTAGTTCATGTGACTGCCAGGAGTAAGAGTTAGTACCAGCAGGAAAACAGGCACAAATTCAGTGTGCCACCCTGTTAGGGCTTGCATAGCAGAACAAGATGGAGGGGCAGGCATTAAGACATTTGCTTGAGGATCAAATCCGAGAAATGTTGCTTAATACACTGTTTATGTCTAAACCATATAACTGATGTATTTGTTAGTAGGGCAGACGTACGAAAAGCCTGAAACATGAGGTATTAGATGCTGTTGATTCAGCATGAGATTGGGATAGAAAGCAAATAAGGTTAAGAGCTGTATTTCCTTGCTATTTAAGTTTGCCAGTATGTATATATCAAACATGTTACAAAACCAAGGCATTTAGGCATTATCTTACCAGTTGTAGGTATCAAATTAACTCTATTACTTGGTCTGAAAATTCCAAAGTTACTAATGAACTTTTTCCTAATTATCTAATTAAATGTCCTCTGTATCAACATTAAGACACTCCTAAACCGTGTCTCTGAATATACTCATCCAGCATTGTTACTTTCCTTCCTTGAAGTGTTGAAAATTGTTTTTATTCCCTGGGATATATGAGACAGTATAGTTTCAATATCTGCTTAGTCCCCTTTATGCTATTTAAGAAGGGTTTGGCTTTGTTTATTTGGTCTCCTCAGCATTTCTTTATCACACATCTGATTCTTCTAGTCGGTGTACTCCTCCAGAACGTGAGTGGGATGTGGGAGGCAGGTCATGGCACTTTTGTTGGTGAAAAAGCATGATGAATCAATTTTGTTAAAAGGCCTGTTTATTTGTACTCTGAAAAGCACATGGTAATAGTTTGCACTTTGTGGATTTTTCATGTGCAGTGTGTTTGTTGGAACCACACATGTTAAAGAAGTGCTTTTATATTCAAAATAGAAAGTCCAAATGCAGAAAATATGGTTTGTGCAGGGAGGTAAGTAAGCACTGAAGTCTTAAGCATGAGCTGAATGTTTCTTGAGTTTAGTTTGTACTCGCAGAGTCAGCAAGATTACTTAACACCTGATTTTAATGCCTTGCTAAATGTCAAAACTAAAGGTTTCTTTCTGACATTGTAGTGTTCTGTTATCATGTGATTAATTGACTTAGCTCTGTTTTTCACCAATCTGAACTAGTATCTTATTTGAAAACTATTCCTGTATGTGATTTCCTTAATTGGTGCCTAAAGCTTCAAAAGAATTTGGTCCTTCTAGGAAAAAGCTCAGACGTACAGAAAGAAGCCAATGGAATTCTGATAGGTAATGTACTGTAATGTTACAAAGATACAGATGGCTACAATCAGTCTAGATACCTGAGTTGTGATTTAATATTTCTTTGTACTTGGAGGCTACATTAAGCATCCAGGCATGAAATGTTAAGTCTCTACAAAAAAAAAAGCATGTGCCTCAAGACTGAAATCCCATGGTGAGCTTAGTGACTGCCTTTACCTGCTTCTTTGCAGCAGGACAAATTTCAGTCTTAAGCAAGCTAAAGGAAAGGTCTTCCTTTCATGATAACTCATTTGAGAACCCAGAGTTTTGTTAGGAGAGGTGCAGACTGTGGAAATGAAGTCTCTCAGGTTTGCTGTGTTGTAAGGCTCCTGGAGTTGTCAGATTGGCTGTTCTGCTGTAGTGAATGTTTCTTTTTATCTGCTTGTGTTCTTTATTATAAAACAAGGAAATAGTCCTGTCTGGAAGTGCTGTGCCAGTAACTTCCACATCCCTTGTTGAGAAATCATGGGGATGAGTACCATAAAAAAGCCAAAAGGGGCAGCTTCTTGGCCTTGTTTTGTTCATCTTGAGCAGTGTGACAGAGGACAGTTGAGATGTAACACTTATACCAATGAGCCAGTCTGAACTTTTGGCTCACATTGTAAAGATTTGGGTAAGATAATCACCTGAAAATAGGTAGAGAGCTTGGGCAACCTAAATAATAGTGCTAGTACGTCTGACTGATAGAATTGCTTATAAGTTCCTGCCTGTCTCAGTGATACTGTGCCATGGTAAGGTTTACATGATTGTACTCTTTCTGCTAAAGTAGTATGCTGTGTTACACAGTTTTCTGAGGTTTTTTAAATGGGTGTACTGAAGACAAGTATGACCTGTGAAGTATTTCAGGTAGTGTAAGTGGTTTATGTGCTTGTCATTTGTCCATATTGATTTAAGAATCTGTTACAGCTTCTTAATTCACTAAACATGTATTCATGTGTTGTTTTTATTTTCCCAGAGGTACACCAGCCTTATTGAACAGTTTGGATCCCCATTCACTGTGTGCACCTGCTCACATGCCAGAATTACGTGTCATACATTACACAGACAACAAGCCACTGACCCCTGAAGAGCAATTTGTTGTCATGCACTTGCATGAGAAGGAGACAAGTAAGAGAGAGAAGTCACCTTCAAGAACTGATATAGAGGTATTTATAGAATTTCTTTTTATGATAAAAGTAGCAGCAATAATCTACAATATATGTCTGTAAACTACACAAATCTGTAAAAGTAGTTAAAAGAAGGCAGTAGGTGAGGTTTAGGAGATGTAAATATTCAATATAACAAACTGCTGTTAAATACTGTTGACTCCTTTTCCATTTGTTCTCTTCCTACCCAATCAGTCTGATTTTTCTCCTACTGGGTTTGCAAGCAGAAGTATCTTCCCAAATTCTTTACCTCTCAGATGTTGGCTAATACTTCAGAGCTCAGTAATTTAATATGCTGTGCTCAGTTCTGTCAGCATATATGCTTGCACCAGAACAGATGGAGTATTGTACAAATGTCAGGCCTTGGCAGTGCTTTAAAAAGAACCAAGAGATAGATAGCCCAGTTCCATTATATTCAAGCACCTCTCGATTGTGGAAGAAGTTCAAGTGATAGAAAAGCTAAAAATGCTGTGTAGTCATTCCTTGTCTCTCAGGATATTCATACAAGAAGAATAATCTTTTAACATTGCTTTTTAGCGGTACTGTTACTACATATATAATGAAGTGCAGGAAGACATGCTGGCACCTCAGGAAGAGGAGGTGATGAGTGTAATTTTAAAGCAAATTCCAACTCACATTTTGGCTAATCCAGGCCTGGAGAATTTACTTGCAAGATTAAAAGAGGAGATTAAGGCAGACTATTTTATCAGCCTCATGAAAGCCATTGGTAAGATGCAAAATCTCTCGGTAATTCAGAGTATGAAGACATTTATTGCACTTTGAAAGCAAGTCAGCATTCTATTCTTAGCACCCATGGAGAATTCCTTTGGGGTCAGTAGAACAGCAGTAGATACGTGAGAGAATATAATCTGTCATCATGCCACATAATGTTCCAGTTTCAACAAATACCTGTTCACTAAAATCTACATCCCATCATTTAAATATAGTCATTTTGGTAGCTCTGAGTGTATAGAATAATTTTGTCCATCCTTATACAATTTCCCATCCCTAATTCAAATCCAGATTATGCTCAAAATGCATAATTTGGCATGATCTCATCAGATGTATGATCAAGTGACAGTGGAGAGGAGTAATCATCTTAATTTGTAGTGAAATAAATTAGGTGAGAAATCAGAATGACGTTGTGACTATAGAGATCGTGAAGCACTGCAGCAGATCACTGATGACTGTGCTTTGATTCATTGGTGAATGATGCTTTGAAATCTGTGATAGAGAAGTATCTCTCAACAGCAGCGTGAGTAGATCTGATCCTGCTGTGGGGAGTGGGTAAACCAGGCTGTTTTAACGGGTACTTCCTGGACTGATTTATCTGTTACTCTGCAGTAAGTCAGTGATACCTATTTACAGTCAAATTCATCTGTCCTTTAACTGCAGTGAAGGCAGGTGTTACACTGGGATCACATCATGAGTTCAAAGAATTTAATTTAGGACATTACAGGATTAAGGGAAACTCGATGCTATATTACTGTGTGTGATTACACTGCTCATCTTCAACAAACAGACAATCAGAATGTATAAATACATAGAAAAGGATGTTATTATCTTTGAAATTCAGTAATGCCCATCTGGAAGTGGGCATCTTTATCATCTAAAAGTGGGCATTACTACAGAACTGTCTGAAAGAAAACTGTCTCAGTAGAACATAATTTTTATTAGCTTTCCAGCAGTTTACAGTTTTCATGGGCTTTCCACATGTGAAACAGTTCCTTTCAGTTTTCTTAAATACATGGACCAGTAAGTAGGTGTGGCCTCTCATTCATGGCAGCATATAAAGGAGAGATTGAACAGTTCTCACTCTGCCTTCTGTAGTCTGTGATAACTTTTTAAGTACTCTTTAATTTGCCTTTTATCAAGGTCACAATTTTAGTGTTTGCAGTCCCTTTCTGTGGTAATACTAATGTCATGAAGGGGTAGGGAGTCTGCTTCCCAGCTTTTGTAATCCCAAATTGAATGGGGCCATGGGTTGGAACTGGTAGAGCATGAGTTTTGGCATTTAGCTGATCACAGATCAGCCCTTTGAATGTCATATCCTTCCTAGATGCAACACATGATCCTAAGATTTCTGTGTTTCCCAAACATTAAAGAAGCCTTCTGAAAATCAGCTTTGGAAGGGAAATATTTCCACCCCTGGTTTATGGATGAGGAATTGAAGCATGAAATAAATGTGCTTCAACTGGAAAGACAGGATGAAAAGCTGTTTCCTGCTTCCCATTTTTAGAACCAAGACCAATTCTTGTTTTCTTTTTCTGAAATAGTTTTAGAGCCAAATTGGTAATTTGATTATTATGCTGTATTTAATCCTACAAACCTGCAAGTAACTATATGACAGTGTGTAAGTTTTCAGTGTGTAGAAACTTCCTGAGCTCTGGAGATAACTGTGTTTTCATATGTAGCTGTTGACCATCCACACAGTCTTAACAAGATATATATGATTTGTTCTAGTTGATTACATCTTGATGGATCCAGCTGAGAGAGAGAGGCTGTTTATTGGAAGTACCCCACGCCCTTTCCCCCAGAGAACTATCCGTGCACCAGTCCCATGGCACAGCTCTTACAAGGAAGTGAAAAGCTGGAATGAAAACAATCTATTCATAGTGAATCCGTTGATGCCCACTTTGCAGCAGCTCTGGCTTTCTCAGTAAGAGGTCTTGTTCGTAGGATCATCATGAAACTGAGAATGTTTATTGCATGGCTTGGTTAGAGAGTGCATCTGCTGACTTCCCTACACGTGCTATAGAGGTCTAGGGGAGCCAGTAGAGACAAAGTGGCAAAATAGGTTCTGTTTTCTAAAGATATTTTTGTTTCTGAGCCTTTAAAAATTTCAGTATAAAATGGTTGTTTCCTGCAGACGTGGAATGCAAACATGCCCATGTTTTACATGTCCACAGTGAAGAATGCATAACTCTGTGCTAAGAAAAGATAATCCCCTTTGTTGAAAGGTGTTATGCCTAAACTAAGCTTCAATGCTCAAGTAAATAGTGATTTGGAATTCTCATCTTGATTCCTGAATTTAACTCTTAAAGTCATGTCTCTTCCAAATGTCTGTAGAGGGAAGTTCTGGGGACTTTTGAATATTGAGAAACATTTTCTTCCAAAGTTAAATCTGGTAGTTAACAATCCTCAGAACTCTTTTTGCATTTAAGTAACATTTGCTGGAATTTATGTTCTTGTCTGTTACAGACTGTGACACATGTCATGCTGATCAAATTGAAGCTTTTTCCCTGCAGAGTAACCAGGATAGGTACTTGCTACCATTAGTATGGAATAGAAGCATTAGGCATCATTCTGTATGGGCTTTAAAGCCTGGATACAGCAGTGAGTCTAGGAAAAGGACAAGGAATTATTCTGACCATTTTAGAAGGAAAAAAAAAAATCAAAACAAGTTTAAACATAACAAGTAAAAAATTAAATTTGTGAAGCCTTTTATGTTTGAAAATAGCAAAAAGAAATTAGAAATGCAGTTTAGCAATGAAGTGAGATTAGATTATTAGTATTTATAAATATATATGATACCTTCCTGACTATATCTCCTTTTTTTTAAGAACAGAATTCTGCAAGCTATCTACTCTTTGGTTTACTTAAACTATCTTCTCTGTGGTTTCCTTCCATAGGTATAGTCACCTAAGATTTGTTCGCACTGCAGAAATGCTTTGTGCAGACCTGCCCCTGTTGCCTGCGGAGTTTGAGGAGGTCATTCGAAGGCACTGCGCGGAGGCCCACAGCATTCTTCTGGAGAAGTCAGTGCCAGCTGTAGGAACAGTGGATAAATAGAGTATCTGGGGTCTGAGTGACATGAAACTCCCTTTTTAAAACAGGTCTTAGACTGAGATGACATAGTTCCAACCACAAAGGGGAAAATATGCTGAGAGGGATAAACAGCTGGATGCTGAAAGAGCTACTGAAACTGCAAGAGTGCTTGCATAAGGGCAAATGGGAATAAACTGAACATGAATCAGGGTAGAAAGGAAATTAGGTTTCTAACTGTAAGAGGAGTGGAGTCTAAATCCATTAAAATGGTGACAGAAAGCCTAACTCTTAATTATGGAAATTGGTCAATTTAAGAAAGAGACGACAGCGGGTAATAGCCCATGATATTAGGTGACTGCATTCTGCCACCACAGATCTCTTCCAGGCTCAAGTTTCCCATTTGTTGCTAACAATTTAATACTGTCACTAGTATTTTGTCTATTAATATTAATTTAAAATAATAGTAGAGGCCCTTTGTAAAAAGAATCCTTAGCTTAACAACTCTGGTTTCCTCTAAGTCCTAGTAGGTGCAAAGTAAGACTAATAAACTTTTAAAAACTTTGTCTCCATTATTATTTTATTGTAGGTGGATCCCAACTTGTGCATCCATTTTCCTGGATCAGAAAAGGAAATGGCTTCATCTTGCTCCTGAAAAGGACTCTGATTCTTCCCAGCAAGTTGAAAGCTATTTTCGTTCCGTGGCAACTCTGATGTCGTTACAGTTAAGGGAGATGGTTGTTAACTCCTTAGAAGATCTCTTTGCATTTTTTATGATCCACAAGGTATATGCTGTGAAGTATTTTTCAGTATCTGTAGCTTTCAGGTAACAATTCATGTAGCCATGGAATACAATGCTCTTTGAAGGCTAAAAGTACCCCAGGTTGCGCTTGCCTCCATAAAAATTGTCTGGATCCTTCAAAGTTGTGCATGCTCAGTAGAATTTTCATTGTATGGTCAAGAACTGATCACTTGAATAATCATTTGCAGGCCTGGGGTTACAACTGGCAGTTTATAGGAATTTTCAACTCTGTCTTGAGTGAGTCTATGTTTTTTAAATTTATTTTTTGTTTTATTCTTAGGCTTAAATCCAGTTTCCTAATTCCAACTTTTATAGATTAATTTAGGGCTTGGCACCTTAACATCTTGAGTGTTGGAGCATTGGGGTTTTCAGTAAAAATCAGGGATGCAGATGCCCTTAGTGCTGTATAGTTAAGAGATTTGTGGGAGTCTGAATCTTTTAAAAAGTTATTATAGTTTTAGCTGATTTCTTTGGCATGTGCAATTTTCATTCTTCTCCCTAAGGATGGAAGTGATTTCTCAGAACCATATCAAGAAAGGCAGTTCTTTGTACCTCAGATACTGACAGTCAGACTCTGTGTGGAAGAGCCCAGGATTGTCTTTGAGCCACCTTTGAAAGAATGTTGGGATTTAATCAGTGATTGCTTCAGGGAGATCCTGCACAGTGCTGAGCAACTTCCAAAGGTACTGCATAAGTTACAGCTTAGAAGATGAAAATGAGGGACGTGTATCACAAACTGTGTGAACTTTTGTGATTAGAGACTATAACAAAGAATTATTCTTTTTCAGATGCTTTTATAATTTTTGCAAGCAAACTCAGTGTGTAGCTGAATGTTAATTATGAATCAGAGCCTTTTCACACTCTGGTGTTTTTACCAAGTAATACATTTCTCTGAAGAGGGGGTGAATGGGTAATAAGTACCCTGTTTCCTCTGTGTTCTCACAGTCTTTGCAATGGTTCCCTTTAGGTAGAAAGATTTCTATTTCCGGAATTAAAGAGAGATGATCTCACTCTCAGTACAGTCAAACCAGATGAATCATTGTTTTCAGAGTATGTGAACAAACTTGAAAACATCTTTGAGAGCAACATACTTGGGCCACAGAAGTAAGTTTCGGTGGTTAATGCCATTGCCCATCCAAACCCTCAGATTCTTAAGACTATCTGTTTGACTCAAACAAATAGATGTAGAGAATCTGCACATGGGAATCTGAGGTTTGGTTTTGTGATCTCTGTGTTTCAGGTATTTAAACGTGTACAGGAAATACAGCAATCTTCTGAACAACAATGCACAACAAGATATCACAAATTTCTTGAAAGAAGGCTGTTCTTTACAAGCTTTAGCAGAGGTAATATGTAACCAACAACTGTGAGTTCCTACAGCAGCTAACATGTCACACGACTTCCTAATACGTTGCCTAAAGAACTCCCATTCAAATCACTTGTTTTACCCTTGGGAATTGTAGGTAGGCTGTCTTAATTTCCATGGCCCCTTACTGTAGGGCTGCTGTGCAAATACAGAAGGAGTTTTGTTCTATGGGTTTTGTTGGGTCCTAGTAGAAATCCAGCAGAAGGCTTCCCAGAGTGTCTGGTGAACCTTCATCATGCTGGTCTTTTGAGTGTCTTGTCTGTAGTATCCATTTGCTGGATGGGAACTAATTAGTTGTGCAGCATTTTTCATCTGTGCACTAAGGAAAAATAACAGCTGTATTATTTTCCATTTGTAGAAGATTGACAGCTTAACACAACTGAAACAAGAGATTGCTTCCATGCATGTCACTGTCCCTCTGGCAATGTTCTGCCTGGATGCTGAACAACTGAATGAGGAACTCTGCAGTCGGACCCAAAATCTCAAAGATAGGTTGATTGAATTCGAAGTGATGGAAAACAGAGAGTTAAATAACAGGTGTGTGATGTTTGTGTGCTTGGTTCTTGCTGTCTGTGTGACTGATGCTGTGTACCTGTGGATAACCTCATTCTTCTGTGCAAAGACATCAAATTGTGTGTTTTAAACTAATAAGAACAAAACCACTTGTAAGTAAATATCTGATGCAGTCTGGTTAGGGTATTTATAGAGATTAAACTGGAAGTAGCCCATTGTTCTTTCCTCCTTTATGGACCTTCAAGGATTTGTGTTGAGGTCCCTGCTTCCTCTGCTGGTGTCTGGCTAAGGGGACACGAAGAATGTGCTTGCAGCTCTACATTTGTCTCGTCCCTGACTTTTTTTTTTCATTTGTGTTCTTAACCCTAGCAAAGTAATGGTTCTGATTTCATATTTTGGCAAGTTTAAATCAAAAAGAAAAACTTTAAAAAGGGACCTTGAAGATATAATTTGACTCCGGTGTAATGGGATAATCCTGATTCTCTGAACAAAAAAGTACTGAAAACCAAAAGTACTTCCCCAGTGAGTGGAGAGAGACAACCACTTTAAAGAAATGATTCAACTCACTTATCTAAAAAGCATCTCCAGGTGGAAATGAACCACAGTGTAGGGGGGCCTCTCTGCCTCCACTTAGGATGGAGGGGATAGACAATGAGCTTGCATGGAACACCTGACATCTGGCAGGCTTGAGGTGGTTTAAATGAACCTCCCTTTGTGTGTGGCTGCTGCTCACCCACCTGTGTCTGTGTAGGTGTTTGCAGGACTGGACTGGATTCTGGAACAAGAAGACGTATTGCTGGGAGGAAGGAAAACAGCAGGATTCTTTCCTGCCTGTATTTTCTGTTCCCACATACAATATAAAATAAATTTGACTGTTTAATACTTTTTCTCTTTATAACTTTGTTTCGTATCATGCATTTGATTTTATTGATGTGGGGCGATTTAAGTGCTGTCTTGCTTACTGCTTTCAAACATTTCTTTCTGCAGCAGATTTGGTCTTGAAAAGGAAACTCTAGACCTATAGGAAGGAAATGGTTAAGATGCTGTTAATGGTAATTTGGAACCAATTTAGCAAGCAATTTATACATCAGTTCTTGTAAACATAGTAGAACAGTATAGCTGATTGTAGAGAATAAAATGGCATCCTTTATAAATGCCTGTCTGCTGTGTGTATTCAATCTGGATGCTTAATTTATGAATAAATGTAATATTCTTGTTTAAAAGACAGACTGCATTAATGATCCTGCATCTCTCTTCACTTATGATTCCAGTGACATGTCTGTTTTCTTCTTCTTGTAGAATTTGCAATGAATATAACTCAATTGAAGACAGACTGAATGAGGTGCCTCTGAACACTGAAGAGCTCGTGGAACTTGAGGATTACTTAAAGCAATCCAGTGAAGTTACTGTTTTTAAACTGAGACAGGAGGTCACTGAGGCAGCACACAGACTGGAATTCCTCATGGAGTATGCTGATCTTTCTTGTATGTCTTAATTACAGATTATGAAAGTCTCCACTCAAAAATATTTATACATAGATTTTGGGCTCTGCATACATAAATCTTTTGTCTTCTAGGTTGCTAATGGAAAGCTCCAAAAAATGATTTAGATTTTTATTATATATATTTAGTTAGGAGGAGTTGGTTTCTGTGTGTAGTTGAACAAAATTGGTATTTTGGAATAACTGCTCTGTTTTTCTAGCTAAAGTCTTACTCAGAATTTCACATTCTTAATTTGATTTGAGAGTTTCACTATCAATCTAATTTGTTTTAGGGAACAGTTCTCCCTGCAGTGAAAATAATTCAGCCAGCAGCTGAAATACACAGCTGCTTAGACAGCTTATTCCTTAATGTACTTTTTGCTATTTTGCTTTCTCCTCACAACAGCTGTTCTGTTAGATCATTGGTTAAAAGGTATTTTCTTAAAGGTAGCTGTGTATTTTTTATTTTAGATGATGACATAAACCTGAATAGCAGAGTTTTGCATTGGCCTGACCAGATTGAGATAATCTTTGATAACAGTAGAGATCAGCTGTGTAGCAGGAGGAATCATGCAGAGATGGCTTTGCTTGAGAGGTATGGTGTGAGGGCATTTTCTTTCTTGGGGTATTTTTAAAGGAATGAAAAAAACTTGTTATCAGTAAAAGGGAGATAATGTGAAAGGAAGAAAACTTGGAAGGGAGATGAGAAAGTAAGGAAGAAACCTTGTTTTCAGTATTATGGAGATTTCAGAAAAACACTGCTGTTGAGGGTGGATTAGACTATCCCTATGCTTAGATGGGCCTGAAAGGAGGAATGAGGGATGTTGCTGGAATATTTAGAGTTTTACCTTGTTATATTGCTTAGCACAGCATTACATATGATTTTATTTAATTTCATTGTTTTCACTCTTTCTTTATTTCCTCCAGGTATTAAAAGTAGCAAATGTAAGTGACCTAAATCAATTGGGAGGTTTGAAAATGAACCTTCAGTTCTAATCCTGTGAACCACAGTGCTGATATAACCCATTAACGGGTTTGCACTGGCAGCTCTATTTACTTTGCACCAGTATTGAGCTCAGATTTCATTTGACAATGCTTGCTATAATTAATAGAACATAGAAATAAAACCTGAAAATGAATGAAACAGAACATCATATTACCTATCTTCATCTCAGGTGCTCTCAGTTTGAGGAAACTCTGGAAGGTTATAACAGAGAAGTAGAAAGCTACAAGAAGCGGGATGTCATGACTGTAGAAGAAATGAGGAACAACACTGAGAAATTTAAGGAGTTGAATAAGAATCTGGATAATGCAGTGAGCGAATATGAGGTTAGTATTTATTAGTCAGGTATGGAGTGGGTTGCAGTGTCCTGGGTGAGCAAAAGCTTGGTTCATACCCTTTCCCCCCACCCAGGGATCTGGCCATGTATTGTCAAGGTGGCTTTAAAATTTCCAAATTCCCAAATGTGTGGCAACACATCTTCTTGTCCCAATGTGCAATATTGCTGCTGAGTTGAAGAGCATATTATTGGGGAAAAAAAGCTTAGGGAGTTTCTGTAATGGAAATACTGAATTTCAGTGTTTCCAAGCAGTATCTGGGTGCTCTCCACAAAAAACAGAATTCTTCCAGCAGAATTGGCAGGAGCAGAACTTCAGGGAGGTGGCATTTTCCCCACACAGTGGTTTGTGCTACCAGAGCTGCGATTTCAGTCCCTCTGCCTGTCCTCTAATTGAAGCTGAATGCTTTTCAACCATTTCTGCATTTCCAGAAGTTGCCTATAGGTCTTAAATATGTGTTATTTCATGGAAAGGGAAGTTTCAGATGCTAGAAGGAAGGTGAAAAACAAGATTACTAGGTTCTCTTCAAGGCTCTCCTTCCAGTTTAGGTTCAGTAGTTTGTCTTAGTTGTGCCTCTGTGGGCAAATGAGAATGGTTACCTTTGAGAAATCTCACAGGCATTGTGAGGCTTAATTAATCTTCTAAATCACAGTGAGACAGTGAGATTTCTGCATATGTGGAGCCTTAAGGATCAAGATTTTAATTAAGTCCCACTCAAAAGAGAAAAATGGAACTAATTAAGTGAGTTTAGAATTTAGATAAATTGCTAGTCCTACATATCAACACTCTTAATCTGATTGAAAGGCATCTGGTATATATAATTAGTGTGAGTTAACAGCACTGATATGTTTTTATAGGTAGATCAGGAGAAGTAATTAAATTTAGGTTTCTTAATACATGATCACAATGAAGGGTGTATCCACACAATTTAAAGGTGTCAGTCAGTGTAGTGAATAGGTGAAGTTAAAAATTATCTTGGAATGTGGATTTTGAAGTTTCTCTGCTTGCATCTTGTACTGAGTGAATCAGTTTTATGAAAGGTCTGTTGGCATTGTAAAAGCACAGACTTGGGACTGTGCATTCCCAGTCAGCTTTTCAGACAGCATTTCTCTGTGCTTCACCCCCCTACCTGTAAAATAAAGAAGGCAATGTATTTTTTTCCTTTTAAATCTATACCTTTGCACATTGATTTATACCATCAGGTCTTTTGGACAAAGACAATATCTTACCATGAATAAGCCCAGCATTTAATATCTGGTTTTGTTGGAGCTCCCAAGACGTTTCTGTAACAGAAAGAAATAGTAACAGGTAAAAACAATTCCTGCAAGCCTTTGTGACTGAGGAGCTTACATCCAGGTTGCAGTGTGGGTTGTTAACTTGTGAATGCCACGGTGCATTATCTAGTTCCAAAATAAAGACCTTTGATTGTTGGAGTAATAATAGAGACCAACAAATAACTAGGAATTTTCAAGAATGCAGTTACTGTATTTACCTAAAATCCACAGGGCTAAATCTGGCTGGCTTTGAGGCACGTGAAAAAATTGTATTCAATATTACCTGTTTTAAAAGCTAAAAGAACAGTGGGAGTTTTTGATGGAAATAAGATTATTTTTTCCTTTTCCTTCAAGGCTATTAATAAAGAAGAGGAGTTACTTGAACGGGAGAAGAGTCAATTTCCTCTACTGCAAACTGTAATTGCAAACAAACAACCCTTTGAGCAACTTTGGTTAACAGCGTATAATTTCCATACCAAATCTGAGGAGTGGATGAATGGTGAGGCTGTGGTGTTCCTTTGATGAAATGTGTCATTTTCAGTTAGTTAAGTAGGAGTGGAAAGGGCTGATTAGTGTGAGGAAAAAAATCTTGAAGAAATAAATGCTCTTAAGCAGTGTGAAATGCAGTTGTTGACCTGGATTTTGCATTAAGGTAATTTGTTTTAACACAGATGATTTCCAGTTAAAGAAGAATGATTATAAATACCTGTAAATAAACCACCCTGGCAATTTCCTTGTGCTGATGTTTCTGCTGTGCTCTTTTTCTTTTTAATACTGTTGTATTCAGAACCTCTCCAGAAGTTGAATGCTGATCAAATTACTGAAGAAATTGGAGAGATGTGGAGGACCATGTACAAGCTCAGTAAGAGCTTTCCAGATTTGGCTGGGCCGAGACGCTTGGCAGAAACCACGAAATACAAGCTTGATAAATTTAAACAGCATCTTCCTGTCCTGTCGATTGCCTGCAATCGTGGAATGAAGGAGAGACACTGGCAGCAGGTACCTTAAACTCTGCTTTAACTGTGGGAGCATTCTACCACAGAAACTGACAGTTCCAGATACATATAATCCATGCTGTGAAACAGAATAATAGTTCTGGTTTTCACAATAAGAAGATCCTTTATCCTGTCATATGATAGATCCAGTTTTGATATTAGTAATGACATAGGCAGGAGCTTCTTGGAATCAGTAATTTATGGTGGAAAAGCAAATTTGGGAGGGTTGCATTAACGCTTCTTTGCATTTATTTCTTGCTGTTTGAGAAGTCTCTTCTAAACATGCATCCTGAGAGTAGCTTTTCTGTATTTTCAGATTAGTGAAATTGTAGGATGTGAGATCACACCTGATGAAACTACAACTCTTAACAACATACTGGAATTTGGACTCTCAAAATATATTGATCAGTAAGAAGTGTATTCTATTATCTTCTTTTTAGACAAACACTGTATTTCAGATGCCAAATATTAGTTTGGGGGTTTTTGTGTGCCATTAGGCCCTGCTGTAAAATCAGCTGTATTTTATCAAGCTACTGATGGAACTGTTAGTTGGTTTTGTAGCACAAAGGCACAAAAAACCAGAGTCGTGTTCCTAAACCACTTAATTTGTACATTCAGAATTTTCTGTCTGTATTTATCTCCAAATTAATATTATTATATCTAACTTGGTGAGTCTGAAATTGCAAAAATATTCCCTGTAGTAAGAGTCTATGATATTATTAACAAATCCATCTGAAAGGGAGTCTGATACACAATTCCTGCCTACAACTGCTTATTTTTACTGTTCAGCCTTGTTGCAAAAACACTTCAAAGATGTTTCATTTCAATTTAGACTGGAACCTATTGGAGCAGCGGCAAGTAAGGAGCGTTCCTTGGAGAAATCAATAGAGAAAATGAAATCAGAGTGGGTCAATGTGCACTTCAGTCTAGTGAAATACAGGGATACTGTGAGTAAATACCAAATCAATATAAACATATTATTGAAAAGAATTACTTTATTCTGAATACCAGCTGAGAAATACTAGAGGGAAGTTACTGGTGATTTGTTGTGACATGATGGAAAGTGATATCATTGCCCAGAGCCTGGCAAGGCTCCATTAGTGTATATCCTTACGTTTGGAACTTAGTGTTGGGATAACTTGTGATCTGAACATACTTATCCTAATATATCTGTAAGATTTGTTAGAATCTGTAAGAATCTGAGAGCTTCTGCAGTGTTGTGTGGAAAGCTGGGGAGTACTGCAATATTAGCTGGCCCAGGAGAAACCAGAAATCATGTGCAGTCCAAAAGACTGAGCCAGAAGTCACCAGCATCCCTGGCCACCTTCCCGTTCACAAACCAATGTATTGACCTTTGAAGCAGAGATGTTCAGTGGCAACACCATTTCAGAGCTTCAAACACCTTACAGGCTTTCTCAATGCCTTGTTATTTCCTTACCTTCAACTGCCATAAAGAATCACAGACTGGTCTGGGTTGGGAGGGACCCCAAGGATCACAGAGTTCCAACCCCCTGCCACAGGCAGGGCCACCAACCTCCAGGCTTGGAGCTACACAGGGTTGCCCAGGTTGCCCATAAAGAAGGGGGAAATAGGAAGCCAAATAGAGGTTGGGTTGAAGAGCAGTGAATTAAAGCAACTACTCTTTGCCTCATTGAAAGATGATGTATTTACAGGACACCAGCATTCTGTCAGCAGTTGATGACATCCAGCTTTTGCTGGATGATCACATCGTTAAGACTCAGACAATGTGTGGCTCGCCCTTCATCAAACCAATAGAAGCTGAATGCCGGGTAAGGAAGAGCTGGTTTGACTGACATAATATGCTTTCCCTAAGTGATTTCAGGTATTTTGGCATGATAAGACGTTATATTGTTCTTAAACTTTTTCTAAGAATGCACATTCATAGTTTTCTTCAAGAGCTTTGAGTTAATAGTTTCCAGACAGAGGCATGCAACGCTTGCTTTACAGCTAAATTAACTGGAATTGCACTGCTAATCTCTCTGTATGAGCATGGGGTTTTAGTCAAACAACTTGGAAATGGGTCAGTTATTTCTGTATAAAGCCTATTTCTATATAAGAACGGACATTTTCTCAGTGTGCTGAATACTTTACTAAGCTTTTATCCTTTCATTGATAACTCAGGCTCTTTGATTCCTCAGTGTAGATTAATTCTTGATACAATTTTCCTTAAACATGAAATTTTTTCATTACAGGCTTGGGAAGATAAGCTGTGTTTAATGCAGAATATTCTAGATAGGTGGTTAACATGTCAGGCAACGTGGCTGTATTTGGAACCAATTTTTAGTTCAGAAGACATTATAGCTCAAATGCCAGAAGAGGGCAGAAAGTTTGGGGTTGTGGATGCATACTGGAAGGAAATTATGGAACAAGTGGTAAGTGCTTGCATTTACTAGTGTATTTTTTTGCACATCTGGTAACATAATTATTACTATTATGAAGATACACTAGCTTTTCTGGAGTTAGATATTTGTATTTAAGTCACAAGAGGGTATAATAGAGTAGAAAATCCTTTAAAGCCCACTAAAATCTAGTCTTGCAATAAAAGTGGTAGATTATATCATTATTGCTTTCAGGTTTCTGTAAAGGCTGAATATTGGGCAATGAATTAGAACTCAAATAACATTATAATTCTAAATTTTTTGCCTCTTTTGTGGTTAAATGATCAGAATTAGGTAGAAAGAGGAGTGATTTGTGCTTTCAAGGTCTGCTTCAGAGTTCACTGGCAATCCATACAAAGTCTTCTCTGGCTACAGTTAGATTTTGCATGAGGCTGTTAGAGCATACACATTATTAGAGCAACTAATGAGGGGTTTTTGCATATAATTGTTGTGGTAGCTTGGTTATTCAGAATATGTATGGAGATGGTAATGTGTCAGGGTAAGATAAGGGGAATAGGAAGTGCAATTTGGTATCCTGTTCAGTGCCCTATAAGTAAAAAGTTGGGTAAGAGGCCAGATATTTAGTGGTAACGTGGGCTGAGCTGTTTGCCAAAAACACCTGGAATGTGTGATTGTGTGATAAAGATGTTGAAATAATCAATGTGACAAAATAGAAGTTGAGACCTGTCTTAACAGCTCAGACTCTGTGAAAGATGAAGCCTGTTCTGAAATAGGTGCATCCTTTGGAGTGGGAGTGTTAACAGAAAGAGATGTGACCTGGATAGCAAGAGCAGAGAATAATGTCATGTGCTGTGGCTCTGTTTGACAGAACTTATTTGTGAGTGGAAAAAAATGTAGCAAGTCTAGACACAGGAGCAAGTGCCAAAGATTTTAACTCCTGGGGGTATTTCCTTGTTGCATTATTTTCTGTAAAGTTCAACTCAGTAAAACTGACAGTCTGCAAATAAAAGCTATCAAATAATGCATACATGTTTAACAACACGAAGGCACACTGCAGGGAAGAGCATGTAGCTTTTCAGCTTGCTGCAGCATGTGTGATTGATGATAATTTCAATGTACAAACCTATCACAACTTTTCACAGTTTCTGCTGTGTATTTGTTTTTACAAAGGTGAAAGACACAAAGGTTCTTGTAGCAACTGAACAACCGAAGATGTTAGACAGACTTCAGGAAGCAAATACCCTCTTAGAAGACATTCAAAAGGGGTTGAATACTTACTTGGAGAAGAAAAGATTATTTTTCCCAAGGTAAATTAATTCATCAGGCCTGTTAGAGACAAGTCATAAGCCCTTTCAAACCTTTTCTACTGAAGTGAAAACTCCTCTTCTATCAACGCACGTGGAACACAGTCCTGTGCAACAAAAACCAAAACCCTGCTCTTTTCTCAGACATGATTCATTTTCCTCAGCTCCAGTTAAATTTGCAGTGCCAGGAACAGGCAGAGGTGGGGATGCAAAATCTGTCTAGCACAGCATAAACCTATAATTAGAAAGACATTATTACTTAGAGGGTATTTTTGAAGGAACTTGCTACCTTCCCATGGCTGATTTGCAATTATGTCTCAGCCCTACCCTCTTTAGTTGTGCAGAGAGGTGTGTGGTATGTAGGAGTTACATATGAACATGAGGAATAGGTGCTTATTGGCTGCATATATACATGTGGTCTTCCCTGTGTGAGATGGAGCCCCCTTCTTTCTTCCTCTGCAGAAAAGGATGGTTATATTGAAATTCTGAAAAGCTGTCATGAGTTTTGTGATGTTAAAATTGTCTAAGAAAAGGGACTTGAGGTGATAATTTCCTCTCTCTTATACCTATGTTTCCTAAGAAACAGTAAAACCAATTCCATCTGTCTTGTTTTAATTGATTATCAATGATGATTTTCCTGATTGGAGTATGTTCCTGAATTGTATTTTTCTAACAGATTCTTTTTCTTGTCTAATGATGAGCTGCTTGAAATACTGTCTGAAACAAAGGATCCCCTTCGAGTACAACCACACTTAAAGAAGTGTTTTGAAGGAATTGCTAAACTGGAGTTCACAGAAGATCTGGAGATAGTGGGCATGATCAGTTCAGAGAAAGAAATTGTTCCTTTCATAGATAAAATCTATCCAGCAAATGCAAAAGTAATTTTTTTTCTTTTTTCTTTTTTTTTTTTAAACTATGTGACACTACATTAATACTTTGCCTGCAGTGTATGTTTTTAGGGGAATGAGGTTTAAAACATTTAGAAACAAATCATAAAAGGTGTTTAGGAAATGAGAGTCCAGGCTGATACTCTAGAAAAAGAGGATTTCTTACAAAAAGGAGTAAGACTTAATGAGTGAACTTAACTGACCTTGCAAGCTGTGATTGGAATTTTTTGTTTATGCTTATGTGAAACTTATCCAGCTGCTTCTTCAGCTGCATTGTCTTTAGAGTTAGCTAGACTTACCTGCCTGCAGACAGTGTTAAACTGCAGCACTGCCTGTCAGAATTTGGGGAATTTCAACCTGTATTCCTCTCATGTACCAAACCTAGATCAGAAGGAACTATATTTAAGCCTTACACATTTCAAAGAATTTGTCCTTTAAGAGGAATATAATTGGCAGTGTCTATTGACTCTTCATTGGTTTTCTTTCTTGAAGGGTATGGTAGAAAAATGGCTCCTGCAAGTAGAGGAGATGATGCTGGCCAGTGTAAAACATGTTCTTCAAGATAGCATGAGAGGATATAGCAAGGTAATTATTCCTGAATTATAATATTGGACATGAACACATTGCTCAAATTCTTACCCGGGGAAACATGTTTGAAGCTAAATGTAATCCAGCTTTCCCCAGTATCTGCCACAAGTTTTAACTCTGAATTTCTTGAAGAAAAAGTATCAAAGCTTTCCATGATGATTCTCATTTATTTACAGCAGGAGGCAAAAGAAATTTTGGGAAAGTAATTTTTATCAGTGTCATACTCTAATCTGTTTCTATGATTTTCTGTGTCTGGAATGGATCTTTTTGTGGAAGGTTCCTCGGAAAGCATGGGTTCTTCAGTGGCCTGGACAGGTGGTGATTTGTGTTTCATCCATTTACTGGACAGAAGAAGTGTCTGAGGCTATAAGGAAAGGAGCTTTACCAGTAAGATTTTCTTCTACATGTCTTTCTAAGCGCTTAAACTCTGACCAATTACTAAAAAGCAAAGATCCTCAACCAACAACATATTACAATTCACTCATGCAGAGTGCTTTATTTTATATTTCCTTTTTTCTTGTGTTTTAGCAGGGGGTAAATGTTCTTAAAATGTGAATGGTAAAGTTAGGACAATCTTAGATTTCTGTTAATTTTATTAACTGATAGATTTCTTCTGGAAATTGGTAGTAAACTAATCTAAATTTACCCAACAGAGAATCTGCTCATCTCCTATCATAGAATCTTGTCAATTCTATTAGGAAGAAAGATAAGACATTTGCTTACACTATTTTCAGGCCATAAAGGTTTTTGAAGTGCTCAAAGCAGCCAGTATATGAAGAGAATGTTAAGTGTTTCTGTAGTGCCAGGGCTTCTGTGATGATGGGTTGTTGGAAGGGCTGTCTCTGATGACTGCACTTGTGGGAGCTTAGAAGCTGCTAGCTACAGCCTGATGTTACTGCTTGTGTTCTGTTCTTGTGACAGGATTTCTTGGAGAAGAGCAATCAACAAATTGGGGACATAGTTGAGTTGGTGAGAGGAAAGCTGTCCAGTGGAGCCCGGCTGACACTTGGAGCTCTTACTGTCATCGATGTGCATGGTAAGTACCTGTGCAGATGCTGGTACTGCTGCTGCCCTTACTTGGGTGGGCTACTGGAAAGAGGCAGCTGAAGTCCTTTCTCTAACTTGAAACAGCTATGACAAAGTTACTGCACAGTGTCTTTGGATAAGTGGAGATTACTCAGTCCTGCACAACGACCTCCTGTGTGCTGTTCTAAATTAAGCTGATTCCTGTGCAAAATGGATGCAGATCCCTAACGCGGAAGCCAGCCTAC
Source organism: Porphyrio hochstetteri (assembly GCA_020800305.1). NCBI lineage: Eukaryota > Metazoa > Chordata > Aves > Gruiformes > Rallidae > Porphyrio > Porphyrio hochstetteri. The sequence goes on from CM036920.1 coordinate 16,819,084, forward strand.
TCCTCTGAGTGTTGATTGAGGTAGCTGTGAGAAGGAAGTGTTTAGTTTTTTTCACATAACCTCTCTCTTACTCTGCAGCTCGTGATGTGGTTGCAAAACTGGCTGAAGACAAAGTCTCAGATCTGAATGACTTCCAGTGGATTTCTCAGCTCAGGTACTACTGGGAAGAGCAGGATGTCATCGTGCGGATGATTACGACAGAAGCCAAGTATGGTTATGAGTATCTGGGCAACTCGCTACGGCTGGTTATCACCCCCCTGACAGATCGATGTTACAGGTAAAGCCATGTTGTCTGTGAAGAACCTTTTCATTTTTTTGATTGCTCTCTGATCTTCTTTGCCCAGATGTGATAGAATATTTACAAGGTACAGCTTTCTACACCAGTAGAATAACAGTCTCTCTTATACCCAAGAACATGCTTCTGAAAAAAGCTGGTATCTCCTGGTACTGGAACTGTAAAGAACTGTACAATAGTGCCAGTCAATTTCCTTGAAATAGGACAAGCAGGTAGGGTCTGCCTGCCTGTGGAGCAAATGAGGTAATTATAGAGCCCTTCACAGATGTTTGGCTGCAGTTAGCTTCCTGTTCCACCACTTGCTTCCAAGAGATCGAAATGGAAATACTTCATGCCCCAAGGCTGGAGGTATTCAAGGGCATTTGGTATTTCACTTCTTGTGAGCCCTGGAGACACAGGTCACCTCAGCAGGTAATTTTAGGTCTAAGGTTTAAAGAGCTTTCTTTACAGCACCTCTAGGCAAATAGATGGTAAGGATGTATAGATTTTCCTTCAGCACCAAGCTGTGAACTCACGGCTGTGTAGAAGGCACTCGTAGGAGAGTGGCAAATTCTTGTGGCATTCACAGTGGTGTTGAGAGCCCTGCAACTGGTGCACTGGCTGTAAACTGGTGTGGTTGTCGTGAACATTAGCTCTGGCTAAACTAGGACTCTGCAGTCAGGCCTGCCAGCTGTGGTTTCAGTGCAAGCAGTGAGCAAGCAGCCTCTATTCAGTGTGATGGAATGACTGCTTTTGGTGGCAAAGCCTTTGAATGAGTAAGCAAGTAACTTGGTTCCTGGGGAACATGTACAGGAAAATACTTAACCATCCCTTCAGAAACAACCTGCCACTCAGGCATTAGAAACAGTAATCTTGTGTTCCTGTTTATGTAGGACACTAATGGGTGCCTTGAAATTAAATCTTGGTGGTGCTCCAGAAGGACCTGCAGGGACAGGCAAAACAGAAACAACAAAAGATCTAGCAAAAGCACTGGCTAAGCAGGTACCAAAATTCAGACTTCTTTCTTTGCATTGTTTGTTTGAATACGTAGATATTTCTTGAAACACAATTCTTCAGCAAGTGCTGCTTGTTCCCATTCTATTTGCAGAAATAGTTGGTGAGAAGCTCGCTTTTAGGGTTGTGTCTATATGGCATGCTAGGGTTGTAATCCAAAATCAGCCATAAGAATAATCCCTTCCCTTCTTAGATGCTAAGAATTTTTTAGTGGACTTTGTGTTAATACTGAGAGATGTTCTCTGTGTATTTTTGTTGTAGTGTGTGGTCTTCAATTGCTCCGATGGTCTCGATTACAAGGCAATGGGGAAGTTCTTTAAGGGGCTGGCACAGTCTGGTGCATGGTCCTGCTTTGATGAGTTCAATAGAATTGAGGTAACACTTTAACTCAGACAGAATTATAAAGCTTTAATACATAAGAAGTTATAGATTTAGACACAACAGCATTATTGCCAATTTTCTGTTTTCATTTATGGTTTTGGCCTCTTTGTTTTGATAATCACTGGCACAGAAATAGGTGCCCAGATGCCTGCTGTAGAGGCATGTGCCTACCTGTGCTGTGTTGCAGAAGTCTTGTGTTCTGGGTTATTTTAGCTGAAAAAACTGTTCTGGTGCCATTTCCACCCATTTTACAATGCTGTTACCCTGATACCTGAAAGCACTGAGGACTAGGCTGCCTTACCTATTCTTTACATTACTCTCCATTTGGTGCATTAAGAGAATCAGTCTTTGAAAGAGCTTAAATTTTGTAGTTGAGGTGAAAGGAAAATGCTTTTGGACGCCTCCAGAGGGAGTTCCTGTCCACCTAACGTAGATGTTTATGTGCAGGCACATATTTCCCTTTGGAGGCTTTCAGAAGCCTCTGTTGGTCTGTCTGCGTTGATTGAGTAGGGATGGTGGTAATGACTGAGAGGATTGCTTCAATAGACAGCTAATATTTAGGCTCAGGTATTGGACACAGGGTGGTTTTCACCTGAAGGAATGTAAATATAGCCATCAAAAATAGATACCCAGAAGCATTTTATATTGTCTCTGAGTGTCTTACATTTTGTTCTGCCTGTATCAGGTTGAAGTGTTGTCTGTAGTTGCCCAGCAGATACTTAGCATCCAGCAAGCCATTATTCGCAAACTCGAAACATTCCTCTTTGAAGGGACAGAGATCTCCCTAAATCCCACGTGTGCTGTGTTTATCACCATGAATCCTGGGTATGCTGGACGGGCAGAGCTGCCTGATAATCTCAAGGTAAATCTGGAGCCTGGTTTCCTGTAGAAATTAAAGAGAATTTGCCACTTCAGTTCTGTTGGAATAAGAAAGGGAAGGCAGCAATCAAATAACCCATTCAAGTATATTTTGTGCTTTTTGTTAAGCTCTCAGTCTAATCATGCTGATACCAGTTCACAGCTTTAACTGCTCTCTCTAAGCAGTAATTCTCCTGGTTTGCAATGTCTTGGTGAGCCAGATCCCAATTTAAATCTATTGTAACTTCCCAAGTTGCCCAGGCTCTGCAGAGGCTGACATCATCCTAGTTCTTTTCCTAGCTTTGCCACGGTTTTTTGCATGACTGTTTACAAGACGTTAACCACACTGTATGCTAGTGTGTCTATTATGAAAGCAAGATGAATGACACCTCCCTTTTCCTCTTTTAATTGTTCTTTAGAATTGTGACTCTTTCTAAACATTTGTTTCTACAGTGCTTAGCACAGACCTCTTGAACCTCTTGATAAGACTGGAATAGAATACAATTCTGATGCAGTCTCACAGATTTTAGCTGATTCTTGAAGTAATGAAAATTGAGAGTTCAGGAACTTGAGAGATACTGTTCTTACAAAACAGCCACAAGTGACTTATATTCCACAGTCTAAGCTTATATCTTATTTTTGTTCTTGCAGGCCCTGTTCCGAACAGTTGCCATGATGGTTCCAGATTATGCTTTGATTGGGGAAATTTCACTTTATTCAATGGGATTTCTGGACTCTCGGAGGTAAGACATGCTGGATTTCTCACCTCAGTTGAGTCTGATATACCTCATCCACCTATAAGGCACATCTACATGCCTCACCTATGTTTGCATGAGCCATGTAATTCTGGAAGGCCATCCATAGTGTGTTTCTCCAGAAAGTACTTTTTAATTTCCTGCTTTATATAATATATGATGATTTATTATGTCATGTTGATGGAATTGTGCTTCTACACAGGATCATTTGGAAAACGTATCAGAATATTGAACAGAATTCCTGAATGGAGCACACCTTTCCTGGCATGGCCTAATCTACAGCTTTGCTTCCTAGGTGTTTAGGGCCATCTTGTCAGCTGATCTGTCTGACAATCACTGTAGTGACTTTGTGTATATAGACACTTCAGTTATTTTCCTTGCATGGTGAGCTATTTTCATTCTAAATGATATTTTAATATCCACAGTCTTGCCCAGAAAATTGTTGCCACTTACCGTTTGTGCTCCGAGCAGCTGTCATCTCAGCATCACTATGATTATGGGATGCGTGCTGTGAAATCTGTCCTGACAGCAGCAGGAAATCTAAAACTGAAGTACCCAGATGAAAATGAAAGTGTCTTGTTACTTCGGGCTTTGCTGGATGTCAACTTGGCCAAATTCTTGGCACAGGATGTGCCGTTGTTTCAGGTAAACTGTCAGGCTGGTGTGTTTAATTTTGAGATGAATGAGGGCTGTTACAAGAACCTACAGAAATGGGTCATTCTGTTTAATTTAGAACAGTTTGATCCAGATGCCCTTCTTATTAGTATAGTGTTACTTCAGCCCACTGGTCTGGCTGCATTCTCTGGTTCTGTTAGTGTTATTTTGAATATCAAACTTTCACTGGTCCAATTGAAGTTATTCCATAGAATGTTTTATCCAGTGTCTTGCTAGAAGTCCCTTCGTGCTGTTTCATTCATGGTAACCATTCTTTGAAGTCTACATTCTGTCTCTGTGCTGCAAAAGAGCTGTGGACAGCTTAATTATGGCCAATTAGAAATTTTCAGTCAGAATTAAAGTGATGAAGTTTCTGTTTGCTGCTTTAATAGAAAATACAGACTATGTTAAGCTACAAGGCAATCGATATTGAAGACCTGAAAGCGAGGGTACAAGCAGACAGAGTCAGGACTCAAGTTTCAGAACATACACCCTTCTGTTTAATCACCAAAACTCTTAAGCTTCCTCTTAAGCTCCTGTTACCTGTGTGAATATTGTTTTACTTGTAGATATTTTAATGCTTTGGGAATTTTCCCTTTCTGTAATCTGTGTTTAAATAGTGTTTGATCCCATTTTTCCTTGACAGGGCATCATATCTGACCTGTTCCCTGGAGTGGTTCTTCCTACACCAGACTATGACCTGTTTGTCAAGGCACTAACTGAAAATATTAAAAAAATGGATCTTCAACCAGTTCCATGGTTCATTGGGAAAATTATTCAGGTTTATTTTCACATACTTCTGGGGAAGGAAAGCATGAGAGCAGAAACACTCTTCATTCTCTGTCTGTGTCATGAATGACTAGCTAATAGTTTCCACGATCAGTTAACACAATATTACAAATGATGTATTTTTACTAAAAATCATGGTGTAAAAGCCTGCAATGATGCTGTGACAGCTGAGGGATGACATTTAGCAAGGAGAAAGGGAGGATGTCTGGGGCATTGACTTCTTAAATTCTATCAGTGACGATTGCCATGATAATGTGGCTGCTTTCTGATTTGGGTGGATGCTTTGGTCGGCCTTTTAGAGGGCAGACACTTGGCTGATGTATTGCCCTGTCGCATCTGAGTGCAGGAGAGATGTCTCTGGTGTCACACACATAATGCTTGCTTCTGTGCTGTGCTAAAGAGCCAATCTCCTCACTGACACAGATATATGAGATGATGCTGGTGCGCCACGGTTTCATGATTGTTGGACATCCTCTGAGTGGGAAGACCTGTGCATACAAAGTGCTGGCTGGAGCCCTTGGTGATCTGTGTGCAGGTAACGTTGTTCAGCCACCAACTTCTCATTAAATGAAGGTAATTCTAGGACTAATGCATCTTCTTTGAAGAGAGAGGCCCAAGTTGTAAGTTGTCCTGTATGCTGCTTTTTCACTGGAAAGTTTCTATTTGTTGGACTATTTTTGTTTGGTATATTTCTCTGTTAGTATTTTTATCTGCTTTTACTAGAATAGTAAAACATACTAATGAGTTTACACTTTATGAATTTTTTTAAGCATTGTATTTATGCATAATAGTCTTGGGAAAAACCTAGCTTTCATAGGGAGAGTGTAAGTAGCTCCCATAAACATACAAAATCTATTCTGATCGGTTTTTTCATGTGCTTTTGAACAAAGGACTTGGTACTTTCCTCATACAAGTAATGGAATTTCTTATTTCTGCTACCTAGCTGCCAGATGTCTGGGGTTTTTTGCCTTGGGCAGCTGAAGTGGGATCCTCAAGTATCTTCTTGTTCCATACTTCAGTTGTTGAATGAAACTAACCTATGAAATTCTCAAGCTCATCTGTTTGTCTTTTTATACAGCAAAATCCATGGATGAATTTGCTGTTGAATACAAAGTTATTAATCCCAAAGCAATTACTATGGGACAGTTGTATGGCAGTTTTGATCCTGTAAGCCATGAGTGGACAGATGGAGTACTTGCAAATGCCTTCAGGGAACAAGCCTCTTCTACCACAGATGATCGGAAGTGGATTATTTTTGATGGCCCAGTGGATGCAGTTTGGATAGAGAACATGAACACTGTGCTGGATGATAATAAAAAGGTAGCCTCAGTTTTGTGAGTAACCTCGTCCTTGAATATACACCCTTTGTTCTAGTAGTAGCAATATTGATACCATGTTAGCCCAGGGAGGTGTGGGACTCAGGAGAGCCTAATGTGCTTCAAATCATTGCTGTTTTTATGAGTGGGTTTAGTAGATGATATTAAGCTGTGACTTCTCCCTAGAAACCTTGTCTTCCTCCTACTTTATTGAAATGAGGTTGGTCACTGAGGCTTCTTTTACTGACCCTTTTAGGAAACTGAAATCCATAAACTCAGTTCTGTGACTGAAAACTGAACTTGCTTAAGTTACTTAGTGAATTAATTAACCAAAAAAAAAAAAGGCTGCAGGTCATAACTGCTTTTCCTTGTGGAGCTATTTAAAGATAGAGCATTGTTCTCTGTGGCTCTGCAAGCCATTACAGTAACACATGGAAAAGCTGAGACAAGGTCAGAAGAGACCATGTGTCCTAAGAATGCAAATGAGGAGTGACACTAACTAGAATGTTCAGTGAGTTTATGACAGGCATTGCTCTGAATGGGTGATCAGCACTGACATGACGAGATCATGTTTATGTGATGCTCTTCTAGCTCTGCTTAATGAGTGGGGAGATAATTCAGATGAATTCAAAAATGAGTTTAATCTTTGAGCCGGCAGACTTGGAGGAGGCATCTCCAGCCACTGTCAGCAGGTAATGTGAACGCATTCCAACTGTCCCACCATTGAACTGTCCCACCTTGCACATCTATTCCTGTACCACAGTTGTTTGTTCTTCCCAGGTGTGGTATGATCTATATGGACCCTCAGCAGTTAGGTTGGGAGCCACTGAAGGATTCCTACCTGAAAACGTTGCCTCCCAGCCTGCAGGAAGAACACCGAGAGCTGGTGCGAGACTTCATTTTTCACATAGCTCTAATTTAGATTTACTTTAACCTGATGTTCACAGTTTGCCCACTTGAAGGTGGGCATGCAGAATTTGTAGTGCTTTCATGATTTAGGGGGTTCCAGATAACTTAGAGGCTGCTGTAAATTAGTCTGTAGTGATGAATGTCGAATGTCTTTGCAAGGAAAGTGCCTGAGAGCTGGGGATGCTATGAGTATGAGAAATCCAGTGTGGGAAAAACTGGAGTTCAAAACATTTTGAGTCTTCATTCTTTCTAGGAGATGTAGAATTCATCTTGAGAAATGTTTAGAATAATATTATAATTACCAGTTTGATCTTCAAAGCTTTAGTCACCTCGTGAATCCTTGCTAAATAGTCTTTAGTGTATGGGATTGCTTGTGTGAATGACAGCCATCACACAGGTTCTTTTCTGATCTTCCCTCTGTCAACTTGGAGAATTTCTGATGGCTTATGTTTTACTGAGAGAGAACTGAGGGACAGTGGGAAATGTGGCTTCTCCTGCATTGCTTTAAAGACATTTCTCTTTCTTCTGGTAGGTCAATGACTTGTTTATGTGGCTAGTCCAACCCTGCTTAGAGTTTGTTCACCTTCATTGCAAAGCCATTGTACAAACATCCCCTATTCATCTGACTTACAGCCTGATGAAACTCTATACTTGTCTGCTTGGTAAGTGCCCTCAGCCTTCCTCTTTATTTCAGTTTTCTTTTTTTTCCTGCTGTGTCCCATGACAAGATGCAGGTTATCAGCTCAAAGAAGTCCTGAAGGAATTCCTTACTATTGGGGTCACACAACACAAGTCCTTTCTCACTGATCAGCATTAATATGAGTTCTTTGACTAGCATAAGAACTTCCACATTTGGGTATTTGTCATTAGGTTTGTTGTTACAAAACAGAACATGATCTTGTGAGTGTATCCCATATGTTTTGCTTGCTGTTTGCTAGTCTCTGAAGAAAAGAATTAGCACCCTTTTAAGTAACTTTTCTCATTTCTTTTTATTTGTAAACAGTTCTTTATGCAGACAGCACCCTTGCTCTCTAGATTGCCTTTGTTCCACTGAAGACAATGCTCTAAGTTTGTCTTGAACACGTTTGCAACAATGAATTTTGAGTTGGGATTTCTGGTTATTACTGGCATTTCACTGAAATTCAAAATATCTTTTAGATGAAATAAAGCAATCCAGGGAAGAGGACAAGGAAAGCATGTCTAGCCAGCAGATCATCTTGTGGCTCCAAGGGCTTTTCCTCTTTGCTTTGGTTTGGACCGTTGGTGGGATCATTGATGCAGACAGCAGAAAGAAATTTGATGTGTTTTACCGCAACTTGCTAATGGGAATGGATAACGAAAACCCATGCCCTAAGAGTGTGAAGCTCACCAGAAACAGTCTCTTCCCAGAAAAAGGTGCTTCTTCATAACTTGCCTGGCCTTTTCTAAAGCAGTAAGAAAACCCAGCACTTTCAGGGGAATAGAGTGCCTGGCAGATGTTAAGCCTGCAGCAGAGCCACCATCTGCTGAGGCTTGGGCTGCACAGTTGGGTGTTCTTTCCTGGCTTTTTGAACCAGGAGCAGCCTGTGCCTCATTGTACTCAAACAATGTAGCTGAATCTGACCTAAAGTAATATGGTGATGGCAGAGGCAGGGGAGGGTATCTCATGTACTAGAAAGCCTTCATTATCTTATTGTTGGATGTCTCACACCGAAATGTTTATTTTTATTCTTGAATCAGTGGGTTTTTTTCTGATGCTGTGCTTTTCAATTAACAGGGAGTGTTTATGACTTCTGTTTTTACAAGCATGGCAGTGGGCAGTGGAACACATGGACTGAGTGCATCAAAACAGAAGATCAAGTCATCCCTCGAGGGGCTAAGGTTGATATATTTCATTACAGAAAATAATTACTTGACTAAATGATGTAGAGGTATAAATGAACTACCGTAGGTCGCTCTAATTTTGCTATATTAGGCTGTTTAATGTTTACTCTGTAACATTTCGTTAATCTCTGTAGGCTCCTTTTCATCCTTATGTCTTAATTCTGGTACCACTAATACTGAAAGTTCAGCACTGCAGGAGAACGTGGAGCTATGAGTTTGCTGATGGTTAAACTGTTTGGTTCTGCTTTTGTCTCTGTAATCCTGGTAGGAAAAAGCTAAAGCCTGAATTTCTGTTCCTTTGTTTTTGTTTTGTGGTTGATACCAAGATATTATAGCATGAGCTAGTCAGAGAAAGCAAGGAAGGAGACTCGCTAGTACTTTGGGGTGTGGAGAGCAGTACTCAGTCCTGCATCTCTCATTTCTGAGTAGGGGCACTCACATTTTGAATGGCAGCTGAGAACTCAAGGGAAGTGTTGCACAGCAGGGATCTGCAGGAAGTACCTGTTCTGCAGATGAAATGTCAAGATAACTTAAGTGATGTTTGTTCAGCTTTTCAGTCCATTATAGCTGCAAATACAGTCTTGTCTACTAAGTACAGGAGAGATGTAAGATTGCATTGCATTCTGCTGGCTGAAATCTCTCCTTGCTGCCAGAGGCATAGCTGCTAAAGGTAAGTGGAAGGTGATGATGAGAAAAAAGTGTCCATAGCACTGCTCCAGTAGGGAAACAGAGCTAAGCCATACTTCACCCCCTGCTCCTCCTTCTGGGCTTTACATAGTGTCTGTGAACCATAACATAGATAGAGTCGTTGTGCTATTTACTGTGTAAACATTGACCAAGAAATGGGGCCATGCTGTCTACCAGAACCTTGCTGTAGCCTCAGTTTTCAGAGAAAAGCATTGTTTTTAAAAAATGCATTTGTGCTCCAGGCTTCTTGTAGCTGCTTGCAACTACTCACATTGATTAAGATGTTAGGTGCTGGATATTCATGTGCTGTTTGACTTGTCTGTGTAACAGGTATCTGAGCTGATCATTCCAACAATGGAAACTGCCAGACAAATGTTTTTTCTTAAAACATATGTGGAGCATAATGTTCCTTTGCTTTTTGTGGGTCCCACTGGCACTGGAAAATCAGCCATAATGAACAATTTTCTGCTACAACTTCCAAAGCAAAAATACATCCCAAGCTTCATCAACTTCTCTGCAAGAACCTCTGCTAACCAAACCCAGGATATTATTATGTCCAAGCTGGACAGAAGAAGAAAAGGAGTATTTGGACCTCCTTCAGGGAAAAAAGCTGTAATATTTGTGGGTAAGACAGTTTTTCAGGGGTTTTATGTAATTTTAATTCTGGCTTTAGGCAAAGGAAGTGATTCACTGAGAGTAAAACAAAATCATCAACCACGCTACGTTAAAGTGTCACCTCTAAGGACACTGTATTGTGTCATTTGATCCTGGTTAGTGTAACAGGAAGCACAAATAACAAGACACAACCTTTTTTCTACCCCTAGTTCAGTTATTTTTCCTTCCTAGCTTTGAAAGAAAACTGTGTTTCCTCAACACTGAGATTTTCTTACTCAACATCCTCCGTAGATGACCTCAACATGCCAGCAAAGGAAGTGTATGGAGCCCAGCCACCTATTGAGCTTCTCAGGCAATGGATTGATCATGGTCACTGGTATGACAAGAAAGATACATCCAAGATTAATATCGTAGATGTGCTGCTTGTTTCAGCGATGGGTCCACCTGGGGGAGGCAGGAATGATATCACAGGTAGGAGATGCACTGTTATGGCAAGTAATTATCTAATTGACTGAAGTCAAGAGGCAGGTTCAGTTTTGCTGGTGACAAATTCTCCATTTATCTATTACTTATAAACCTGCAGATGCATTTGCTGGCTGGATTGTTCCAAATAAATGCTCTCTATGCTCAAGGTCAAGTAGGTACCTTTTCCAGAGGGAGTTTAATCAACATTAAAAACATTAAATAATTAAAATAATTCTAAGACTAGTGTCCAGAAAACTGGACACTTTCTCCATTTTCTATTATTTGGAAAAGGGAGGGAACACATCTTGCCAACTCTTTCTGGCAGTTCTCTTCTGAAATTGTGTCTCCTGCTGCTAAGATTGGCTGCCTGCATTTTCTTACAAGCATGTTGCCTGCAAGTCCATGGTTCCTGTTGTGCCACCATAAGGGAGGCTTTATTTTCTGATGAAAATGTTCTGTCAGTAGAAGCCCTGGTGCAGCTAGAGCTACAGCTTTGCAAAGGACTCTGTGCTACTTTGCTTCATATGAACACTCTAATACAGGTGTAACTGTATGAGGCTGAGGAGGCTTTATTAAAATAACTCTTCTGATACAGCTAAGTTTTAAAATTTATGAGTATGTATTTTTTTTTTTTAGATAAAAGCTGATAAGAGTAGTGGCCTTGTTGCACTGGAGATTGATGTTTTCATGCCAAAACCAGTTATTCTAAGTGAAATACTCATAAAATACAAACCACAGCTGCTGGGGAAGAAATTTGCCAGAAACAAAATTGTAGAGCTGGAGCCAGATTCAAATGCTGTAGTCTGAGTGATAGTCAGTTCTAGAATATGCCAGCTGAAAGGCAGAAGAATGTCTGGACATTCCTAAATCTTTCTGCATCTTTTTGCCTGTGCTACAGGACGCTTCACACGGCACCTGAACATCGTGTCCATCTGTTCCTTTGATGATGACATTCTAACCAAGATTTTTACTGCAGTTGCTGACTGGCACTTCAGCCAAGGCTTTGAGCCTGTGTTCCTAAGGTATGGCATTCATTTCCTTTGTTGTCTTTCCTCCTGCAATTTAGCTGCAGAGTTTGAATTTGTATCTCTTTTCCTTCCTGAGGCTGGGCAAGATGCTGGTCCAAGCGACAATGGTGATTTATAAAATGGCAGTTGATAATTTTCTTCCAACTCCTTCAAAATCCCATTATGTCTTTAACCTACGGGATTTCTCCAGGGTTATTAAAGGAGTGCTGCTCTGTCCACACACTCATTTGCATGTAAGTTGTAGCTTCATTATGTTGCTGTAAGAAAGAACAATGGGAAAAGTAAATTCTTTTTATAATATCAATAAGTAAACACCTCAAAATACATCAGCTGTGACTTCAATAGAGTTACAAGGTTTAAAGTCAGGACAGTCCCTGAACACCTCCTTGCTGTGTATTTTCTGGCTCTGAGAGAGCACTGTCATTTTTGTTAATGTTCACAGTATTCCAGTTGGGCCCACTGGTCCAAGGCCCATCTGTTAAGTCTGTACATCAGGTCTGACAGTCCCTTCTCTTGAACTTGCAAACTAAATATAGAAAGGAATCAAACGTGGAAAAGACTCAGATTCTCTCTTCTACAAATGGCAAGCTCATCAGTGAACAAGACCAGATAACTCAGCCCTGAGTTTTGTCACACATACTGATAGATGGATATGATTTTTAGTCTTCTACTTTTTTCTGTTACATCCATTTTAAGTAAAGTGTCAGGTGAAAGGAGTATTAGAGTTTTTATTTATGCTGAGGGAATGTTTTTGGTGCAGAAACAGAACAAAACAGCTACAAGTTATTCAGGGGAAATCTTAGCCAGCAACAGTTTTGAAGCAGGGTTAGAGTCCACGAGTCATATCATTCTTTCCTTCATGTTGGAAGGGTGCAGAGGTTTGGTACAGTAGACAAAATGCTTTGACATAAGAGTCCCAGTTTGTGCTGGCAGGAAGGACAAGCTGGTAACTAGCTGAGGGAGCCAGTTAAGTTAGCAGATGTTGAGCCACGTGTTGAATGGCTTGGAACTGAAAGATTGCCACTGAGTCTAGTACAAGATATAGCTGGGTCCAGATGGATATTTCTATCCTTTTGTTTTTAAACAAATCCTGTCTGAGCTATATTTACCTGTTTTCTTGCATTTACATTTCCAGGATGGAGACAAACTGATCAGACTCTGGATTCATGAGGTTTATAGAGTCTTCCATGATCGCTTAGTGGATGAGGAGGACAGGAAGGTGTTCTTCCAGATGGTGGAAGAGACAACATCAAATAGCTTCAAGCAGACCTTTAGTAAGGTATTTGTGGGTAATGTGCTGGAACCAAGAATGAGATTGATGCATTTTCAGAAATACTTGGACATTGAGATTACATTGGTATTGGATAGATTCTAAATTATTTTAATTAGTGCATTTAAAAAGTAAGGATGGTCTTCTACTCAGTATTGAGCATTACACATACCTTTAGTCAGGCTGACACAAATTACTTCATATCTGAAAGATTCATAACTTCAGAAGGAAGAGGAGTATCTGGAATAAATATCTTGCATGATATTTATCTGTGTGTTTCCTTATTTTAATGTTTGGATGAGCCAATGGGAGCAGTGGGTACTTTTCTGGGAAGCCTTTTAGGAATCTGTCTTATATTTGACAGCAAACTCTGAAGTATGCTTATGTGGAAATGTGTATGTCAACCCATAGCATGTTCCCATGCAGGTGGGTTTTTGGTGATGTTTTTTTCCCCAGACAAAGGTAATGCCTAGAATAGGTAGGAAACAGTGCTTCCCACAGTATTATTACCAGGTAGAGAGGTGTGATTATGACTTTAAAGAAAATAATTCTCTTAATAGTTTTAATTATCTGTTGATTCATGTCTTTTCTCTAGGTACTGAGTCATCTCTCACCTACTGGAAGAATCTCTGATGATAATATTCGCAGCCTGTTCTTTGGAGACTATTTGAAGCCGGACAGTAATGTCAGAGTGTATGATGAAATCACAGACCTACAGCAACTGACAGCTGTGATGGAACACTACCTTGAGGAATACAACAACATCAGCAAGGCACCAATGTCCTTAGTCATGTTCAAGTTTGCTATTGAGCATATCTCAAGGATATGCAGGGTGTTGAAGCAGGATAATGGACATCTCTTGCTGGTGGGGGTTGGTGGGAGCGGTCGGCAAAGTGCCACCAAGCTTGCCACCCATATGAATAACTTTGAGCTCTTTCAAATTGAAATTACCAAGTCCTATGGAGTCAGTGAGTGGAAAGAAGATGTTAAACGAGCCATGCGGAGAGCAGGTGTTGGTAACAAGGACGTGTCCTTTTTGTTCTGTGACAATCAGATAAAGGATGAAGCGTTTGTAGAAGATATCAACATGCTTTTAAATACTGGTGATGTGCCTAACATCTTTGCAGCAGATGAGAAAGCTGAAATTGTTGAGAAAATGCAAGGTGCTGCGAGGATGGAGAACAAGAAAATTGAAGCCACTCCCCTTGCTATGTACAATTTCTTTACTGAAAGGGTGAAGAAAAATTTGCATATTGTCTTAGGTCTGTATACAAGGTGTTATTTCTTAGAATCTTTTTTTCTTGGCTTACTTGTTTTTCTGCTTCCTAACTGCAAACACACCTAGGTAACAGTTGTGATTTATTTTCTTTTCCCCCTAGCCATGAGTCCTATTGGAGATGCATTTCGGAATCGATTACGGATGTTCCCTTCACTAATAAACTGCTGCACCATTGATTGGTTCCAAGTCTGGCCTACAGATGCTTTGGAGATGGTTGCTAACAAATTTTTAGAGGATGTTGAACTTGAAGATGGCGTTAGAAAAGAGTATGAGCTTACTTGTCAAGAAACATAGGAAGCAAATATTCATTCCCCTCCCCTTTGTGCCCCTGACATACTTGATCAGCTAAGCCAGCACTGGGATTTCAGTGCAAGTCAGAGATATCTAGATAGATGTATCTGATGTTTCTGAGAATCAGGCCACTCTTTGAAATAAGCCTCAAATATTTCTTATAAGAGGAAAAAAATTCTGCCTTCACTAACACTAATATAATTTCATTAACATAGAGTAACTTCCTCATAATTAACATAAAGACAGATTGTATTTTCATAGTAACATTGAAAAATTTTCCCTAGGGTTGTGTCAATGTGCCAGTATTTCCAAGAAAGCGTGAGGGAACTCTCCATCAGCTACTACACTGTGCTGAGAAGACACAACTACGTGACCCCTATGTCATACCTAGAACTGATCCTTACCTTTAAGACTCTGCTGAATAGCAAAAGGCAAGAAGTCGACACGATGAGGACTCGTTATCTTGGGGGACTTCAAAAACTTGACTTTGCATCTTCACAGGTAGGTTTTGGATGCAAACACTGACCACGTGTGTACTTCAGTGTGGGGTGTGTATCAGCTGATTAAAACATGTAACAATAAAACTTATTAAATTCCCTCTTTGCTCTATTCCTGATGCTATTGACAATTGTGTGTAGAAAGCCAGCAGGAACAGTTAGATGACTGCTGAGTCATTTTAAGAAATTGTGGTATGTAAATTCAGATTATAACATTTAATAGAATGCTAAATGAAATAGATGGTACAAGTTAAATGGTGAAGGAATAAACCTTACAAGTTGCATTATTATCTCAAAACCTTATATGGCAAAGCCATACCTCAGCACCCTGGTACCCATGACCCTTTTCAAAATAGGGGTGAAGTTGAAGAATGTCATAAGACAATAGTAAACATTAATTCCTGAGTAGATTCCCAGCAGGAAACCGATCAGGCTGTAGGTGAACACCCCCCTTTTTCAACCCACATGATCCAGAGGTTGATCTTTCCAAGATGCAAAGTAAAGAGGTGTCCAATACTTGCTGGATGAAGAATATCCAGCCTGCAGCTGTTGCTGTCACTAATTCTATGTTTCCTTCCACGTTTCTTCTGGGTTTTGTTTTCCAGCTGTGCACTAAAGGACTATGTGGGGTTCTGTAAACTGAAACCAACTGTGAGAAAAATGTATTCAATTAATCAATTTATTTCTCCCATTAAAAAGGAATTGTATTGTGTGGATGATAAAAAATCCTTTTAAAAAAAAATCTATTCAGCTCTTGTGAAAAAAGAATATAACTTTAATAATTATTTAGAGCAAATGTCCCTGTTTAGATTGCCTTTATTGGTGTCTTCTGACCTGCACACAGTGTTTAGACAAATTTCTTCATGATAGCTTATGTTCATCAGGTTGCAGAGATGCAGAAGGAACTGACTGACCTGCAGCCTGAACTGATCCAAACTTCAGCAGAAACAGACAAAATGATGATCAAGATTGAAAAGGAAACAACTGAAGTAGATGCAAAGAAGGAACTAGTGTCAGCGGATGAAAAGGAGGCCAATGAAGCAGCAGCCATTGCTCAAGCTATTAAGGTAGTGTACAAGGGCTTCAGCCTGGAGTATGATGGGCTCCAAGTCTTTCCAAGTAAATGGGAGCTGTGATGATGTGTTAATGGTATGATCCAAGCTCTTAAGGTAATAAAGTTGCAAGAGATGATGAATGAGGTGTTCCTAATATAAACAAGCTAATTTTTGGCTGTTTGGAGTATGACTGTGTCTCACTGTACTGCATAACTTCCCTTTCTAGTTCACATCCCAAAAGCTGTAGAGCTTTTATTTCTGTAATAATATTTTCTCCTTCTCAACAGATTGAGTAATGAGGTTATGCTGTTTCCAGGCCCAAAGACAGTTCGTTTAGAGTTAGCTGAGGTAATTTGGCTTAGAGCTGCACAGAGCCCTGTTAGGCATAACATAAGAGATACTGCCACAGCCAGACGCCTGTAGCACAGAATTTCCCGTGGGAAGCTGCAGGATTCCTCAGTATTTTTTTTGTAACTAGTTGGAAATGTCAGTGAGAGGTAAGATAGATAATTACTGAGATCTGAGTACGTAATAAAGAATTTAAGCTGCACAGTCTATATTTATAACCAGATCAGCACTGTAAAGTTTAACTTAAAATGACTGTATCTAACCTGGGTTACAAATTCTCCCTGTCAGAACAGAGAGACTTTGATCTTGAAAGCTTCTCTGGGTTTTTCCACTAACAGTTCTGCTTATGGAAGTTACTCATTTCTCTAAAAGCCTTGCCTCTCTTTAAACTGTGCAGACAAATTGCAAAAGCAGTTTTCTCTTAAGAAACATGGTGTTGTGAAGAGTCATTTTATTAGGTACTTATAAGCAGAGAAGGTTCTCTGAGGCTGTGCTGAAGCGGGGTAACCAGGTGTTGTATGGAGGGTTACAGGCTTCTGCCCAATGTCTTTAACAGGATGAGTGTGAAGGAGACCTTGCAGAGGCCATGCCAGCTTTGGAGGCAGCGCTGGCAGCTCTTGATACCCTGAATCCATCAGACATCTCTCTTGTGAAAGCCATGCAGAATCCACCTGGTCCTGTTAAGCTCGTCATGGAGAGTATCTGTGTCATGAAGGGAACTAAACCAGAGAGAAAGCCTGACCCAAGTGGCAGTGGTAATGATGTGGTGTTTGTTATCCCTGCTCTAGGAATGCTCAGGGTGCTGCTGTGTTGTGAAGTGCTTCTGGTGGATGCAGCCCTGTGTGCTAAAAGTGCATTTTTCTAGCAATGACTCATGCCTCTGCTGACTAGCTAAAGAGCTGCTTTTGCCACTCTTAACGAGCTGCACTTGCTCAACACTGTTGTACAAGCTTTGCAAATACAGTCCCAGTCACTAGTGCAAAGTCATCACTTCAGCTTGCTTTGACTCAGTCTCCAGAGTTGCTTTGCCCCGAGGAGCTCTGGGAGCTGGAGCTGTGCTGTGTGCCATTCACCTGTATTCCCCCCCTAATCCCTGCTACCAGACTATCACACCAGGAGGCAGAATTCTAGCTGTAGCCTTGCCATAGCGATTACTCCAACACACTCCCCCTGCACGGGTTATGCTGTTGGTGTGGGATTGCACAGGATTTGAGGGGCAGGAAGGCAGAGAGACCTTTTTCTTTCATCTACCTTATGCCCCTATGGTTCAACCCTCCATTATTGAAAATAAGAATTCTTTAAAAGTCTCTCATCCCAAACTGTCTTACCTAGACTGGGAAGGAATTACTTTCACATAGTTACTGTTTCATCTAATAAACTGTGCTGAGAAAGGCTGTATAGTGATTTTTATCCCCCCCCCCTATTTTGCTTGGTTGATTTAGAATTGAAGTGAATTAGAATTGATTTAGAATTACTTCATATTGAAGTAATCAATATGACATAGGTTAGTGATGCTGAAGTTCCTCTCTCTTTTTTAGACTCCCAAGCTAGTTAACAGTGGTTGCATAGCAAAATTCAGTTGCAAAATCATTGATGTTAATTCCTCATGTTATGTTTCAAGTATTTCTTCAGTTTGCACACACATGTTTTAAACTTGACTTTACTATTATTTGCAACATAGGTAAAATGGTAGAAGACTACTGGGGGCCATCTAGAAAACTTCTTGGAGATCTGAAATTCCTTGAGAGCTTGAAGGCATATGATAAGGATAATATTCCTCCAGCTATAATGAAGAGAATTAGGGAGAGGTTTATTGACCATCCAGATTTCCAGCCAGCTGTCATAAAAAACGTCTCATCTGCCTGTGAAGGACTGTGCAAGTGGGTACGAGCCATGGAGGTGTATGACCGAGTTGCCAAAGTGGTTGCCCCAAAGCGTGAGCGTTTGAGAGGTGCAGAAGCAGTCCTGGAGGTTCAAATGCAGAAGCTAAAAACAAAACAAGCAGAACTGAAGGAGGTAGTGGATCGTCTCCAGGCTTTGAATGATGAGTTTGACAACATGAACGACCGGAAGAGGGAGTTAGAAAATAATATTGTCCTCTGCTCACAAAAGCTTGTGAGAGCTGAACAGCTCATCAGTGGTCTTGGTGGAGAGAAAGACAGGTGGACAGAAGCTGCACGGTTGTTAGGAATCCGGTACAGAGACCTTGTGGGGGATGTGCTGCTGTCATCAGGAACTGTGGCTTACTTGGGAGCCTTTACTGTGGATTACCGTCTGCAGTGCCAAAAGCAATGGCACGTCCTGTGCAATGAGAAGAACATCCCCTGCTCTGGGGACTTTACCCTAAGTAACACATTAGGGGATCCAGTCAAAATCCGTGCGTGGCAGATTGCTGGATTGCCAATTGATTCTTTTTCTGTTGACAATGGCATCATTGTTTCTAACTCCAGAAGATGGGCTCTGATGATTGATCCTCAGAGGCAAGCTAACAAGTGGGTAAAAAATATGGAGAGAACTAACAAGCTGTCAGTTATCAAATTATCTGACACACATTATGTGAGGACATTAGAAAATGCTATTCAGCTTGGGACACCAGTCTTGCTAGAAAACATTGGTGAAGAGCTAGATGCTTTCATAGAGCCTGTTTTATTAAAGCTAACATTCAGACAACAAGGAGTAGAATACATTAAATTAGGGGAAAATGTAATTGAATATTCACGAGATTTCAGGTTTTACATAACAACCCGCTTAAGAAATCCTCATTATCTTCCTGAGGTGGCTGTCAAAGTCTGTCTGCTCAACTTCATGATTACACCTTTGGGTCTTCAGGACCAGCTTCTTGGAATTGTAGCTGCAAAGGAAAAGCCTGAGCTAGAAGAAAAGAAAAATAAACTGATCATAGAAAGCGCAGCCAACAAGAAACAGCTAAAGGAAATAGAAGATAAAATCCTGGAGGTCCTCTCCAGTTCAGAAGGAAACATCCTAGAAGATGAAAAAGCAATTAATATTTTGTCTTCATCCAAAGTGTTATCTGAAGAAATCTCTGAAAAGCAAAAAACTGCCTCTGTAACTGAGATGCAAATAGATTCTATTCGAATAGGGTATAAGCCAGTTGCTGTTCATTCAGCCCTTGTCTTCTTCTGCATCTCTGATCTGGCAAACATTGAACCTATGTACCAGTATTCACTGGTTTGGTTCATTAACCTGTACGTTCAGTCTATTGCTGAAAGCAAAAAGAGTGAAGATCTGGAAGAGAGAATTAAAAATATAACTGAGCATTTCACAGTGAGCATCTATAATAACGTCTGTCGATCGCTGTTTGAGAAGCACAAGCTGTTATTCTCCTTCCTTCTAACAGTAGGCATTATGAAGGGAAAAGACCAGATAGATGATGAGGTTTGGCGTTTCCTACTGACAGGTGGTGTTGCTCTCGATAATCCTCACCCCAATCCAGCTCCAGATTGGCTATCTGACAAATCATGGGCTGAGCTCGTGCGTGCATCTCATCTGACAAACCTCCATGGTCTAATGGAGCACGTGAGAGAGAATTTGTCAAAGTGGAAAATGATTTATGACTCTGTGAGACCCCATGAGGAAGCCTTCCCAGATGCATGGAGCACACTGATGGGGTTAGATCGCTTGGTTATTCTCAGATGTTTGAGACCTGACAAAATTATCCCAGCAGTGCAGGAGTTCATTGTGGGAAATATGGGAAGAACATTTATTGAATCACCAACTTTCGATCTTGGAAGAAGTTACAGTGATTCAAACTGTTGTGCTCCTTTGATTTTTGTGCTATCACCAGGTGCTGATCCTATGGCAGGTGAGATTGGTGTTCAGAAATCCTTTTTAATCTGGCTAAATGTCACTGTGACTAAACAGATGATAGTGTAGGACCCTCCATTGCATCTTTAAAGTACAACACGGTGGCGACAGAATATCAGACATTTGCTTCTGCCTCTCTCTATATATATCCAACAATGATAAAATTGCTAGAGGGTGGAATGAAAGTAGTGGTGATGAAATGTCTAGGTCTGAGCAGCAATTAAGGGGTCTAACAGCCTGTGAGATCCAGACCAGTTTCTAATTTATGCTTGTATTACAGTTCTTCAAGTGGGTGTTTGGGACTTGCCCCAGTCTTTGTTACAAGCCCTCCTCCAGAAAGTTTCCTCCCTCTCAGTTACTAATTAAATGGTGGATACAACCACACTTAAAAACACATCTGTTAAATGTCCTTTAAAAAATAACCACCTAGATTATTTTTAAACCTGGTTTTCTGCCAAAAGAATTATAGTGTGGAACCATACTGTAAGGATGTATTTCCAGGAGGTACTGGTTTTGATGGCAAAGCTGGAGGGTTATTTTTAACCAGATCTAAAGATCCAATTTACAGCTCAACCCCCATAAACAATTGCACCCGTGCAACAGAGAGCTGGAATGGAGCACTCAGGGCTGAAGGAGAGGACAGGCATTTAACTGGGCTTGTATGTTTTTTTCTGTAGTATTTATGCACCTATATTTCTATATATGCCTTAAACACAGTGACTGATACAGCATCTGATACTGCTGGGCTGTTGAGGTGTTGGGTTTTTTTTTCAGTTGGGTAAAATATTTGTTGACTTTTGGCTCTGTAATTATGTTTTACATTACAAAGGTGATGAACATGACATAGATCTACTTTCTAATTAGACTTTTTGTTTGCATGTGTGATCCTTGCCATCCTAGGTTTGCTAAAATTCGCTGATGATGTTGGCATGGGAGGTGCAAGCACTCAGACTATTTCTCTTGGACAGGGCCAGGGGCCCATAGCAGCAAAGCTGATTGATCAGGCTCTTAAGGATGGAACCTGGGTGGTGTTGCAGAACTGCCACCTTGCAACTAGCTGGATGCCTGATCTGGAAAAAATCTGTGAGGAAGTTATAGTGCCTGAGAATACCAGTGATAAGTTCAGGTAGGAGTTGTTTTGCTCTCTTTAATGGGAGTACTTCTTGTACACCAGTACAAAGAAATGCAGCTTCTTTTGTGTGAACAGCTACATGTAACATTCATGTCGTTAGTGTGGTGCATTGATGAAATAAAGATAGCTAATTAGGATGTCATCTCTGCTGCCTGTCCAGTATAACCTACTTTGTGCCTGCATTTTAGAACGAATTTAGTTGTTATCATTAAGGAAGTAACAAAACTTGGTGTTCTGTAGCTCAATATTGAGGATTTTTGTTTGATAATGTGCTTTTAACAATTCTTTTCAGGTTGTGGTTAACAAGTTATCCCTCAGAGAAGTTTCCAGTTAGTATCCTCCAGAATGGCATCAAAATGACAAACGAGCCTCCCAAAGGAGTCAGAGCAAACCTGCTTCGATCCTACCTCAATGACCCCATCTCTGACCCCGTGTTCTTCAGCAGTTCCCAAAAACCAGAAATGTGGCAAAAGCTGCTGTTTGGCCTTTGCTTTTTTCATGCTATTGTGCAGGAAAGGAGAAACTTTGGCCCACTGGGTAAGGCTTAGGTTATTTTGCAGGTTATTTCAAGATTACTGGGTTTGAAAGGCATTGTTGGAGCCTCTCTGGAAAGAGGCAGCATTACTATTAGCAATGCTACAAGAGTGTGGTCTGTATTGCAGAGAACACAATAAAGTTTCAAAGCTGTTATTTGCAGGGATTCTTAGGCAGAGCTACTCAGAGTGTTACCCTGGGGGAGAACTAGAAGGTACCAGTTTTCTAAGTAAATACATTGTACAGTAGTTACATTAAATTATAGCTTACAACATTAGTAATTTATTCATACTAGCTACAGTAATTTATCCATCAAATCTAGTTCCATTTTAAATTTTCATAATTAAGGATGTGTTGTCTTCAATTCTGCTTTTGCTATATATGGGTACACTTTGTTTTAGCAAAGCTGATGTGTGTGTTTACTTGGTGTGAAATGGAAATTCATGGAGCTGCAGGGTGTTGTTCATAATGCAGCAGTGAAAAGAGATGTCTCACAAGATGATCTGTGGTTGAGCTTTTTCTATAAGCTTGAAATATTTAGAAAACTATAGAGAGTTCTGAAATTTTCCATAAAATGCAGAAATTGGAGATATAGTTTCCATTTTTGTAACTGTGAAGAGCTTGGACTCTCTGTTGGTGTACCTGAAGCTCTCAGCCTTCCAGTCCATCAGAGTCTGCCTTTGTCAGAACAGAGACAGTTAGGAAATGTTGTGATTTGACCAAAACCCTCTGTCTCTATTTTAATAGTCAGCTGCTTGAATAAAGACTGGGATGCCAGCATGAAGATACTAATTTATTGCTTTAAAGTAAAAATACAGTTTTTTGTAAGTGACAGAGGTCAGTTTCAACAGCAACATCTATTGCTTCCTGTGGCCAGCTGTCTGGGGGAAGAAGGAGACTTGCAGCAGTAGCCCTGTTTCTTGATTTGCAGTAGTGGTATATAGGCTTTCTGAAGGGTTCTCTTATCTGAAGCCTTCTCCTGGTTGTTTTTTATTGTACAGTTACTCTGAATGTGGTATACAAACAGCATTAATAGGATGGGCAGGTTAGTTAAAAACGAAATTCAATCAGTGAATTAAAACTCTTGTTCTCACCATCTCCAGATAGGAACAGATTAGCTGAAAGGGCTGAGCAGGTCTGTGTTGTGTGTCAGGCAAACCAGAGTTTTTCAGTGTGTGGTGCTTATGTTTTAACTCTGTAGAGTGATGGTGACAGTGCCCTAGGGTACGGTGTTGTTATGGGGTCATGTTCACCCCTGGCAAATGCCAGGGCTGTGCCCAGGTTCTGCCTGGCAGCTGTTACTGTCGGCTCCGCAGCAGCGGTGTCGTGCTGATCCCATCCTTCCTGAGCGCGGTTCCCAGTACAGCCCATCACTGCCCATCGTTCCCGAGCGCGGTTCCCAGTACAGCCCACCACTGCCCATCGTTCCCGAGCGCGGTTCCCAGTACAGCCCACCACTGCCCATCGTTCCCGAGCACGGTTCCCAGTACAGCCCACCACTGCCCATCGTTCCCGAGCGCGGTTCCCAGTACAGCCCACCACTGCCCCTGTATCCTTTCTGAACCAAACAGGTTGGAACATTCCCTACGAGTTCAACGACTCCGACCTCAGAATCAGCATGCGCCAGATCCAGATGTTTCTGAACGAGTATGAAGAAACCCCCTTCGACGCGCTGACCTATCTAACAGGTACGGGCACTGCACCCTGCGACGTGCTGCCTTTGCTCAGCACTCTCAGCTGGTGCAGGGATCCACTGATGAAGGCTGGATGGACAGAGTAGATCCCATTCAGCTTTACTCTCTTGGGCTTCCACGTGCAGACAAGTCGGATCCTGAACCCTCGGATGTCCTTTCTAGGCTCATATATAGCTACAGGAATTACTAACGATCCCACAAACCTCCTGGCCTTGATTTTAGCTAATATCATGAGCTTTATGAAAAAATCCAGGGAGTCAGGATTAAAGGAGTAACTGAGCTTTTAGCTGTTTTCTGTACTTCATGTCAGTGTACACCTTCCCTCATTGCTTAAATCTCCCCAACCCTCTCTGGCAGGGGCATTGTGTGTTTCTGATCTCTGGCAGAATCCAGTTAAGTTTGTATGGAAGGAACAAGAGGAGGATCAGCTCTATGGCACTGTTTGGGGTTTGATAGCTCTAAAAATTCTTACTGACAAGAATTTCCAGCAAGAGAGCTGTCACTTAAAACATGAGATTACTTACTCCAGCATGAGTAGCAGTTTCTCAGATCAACCCAGAGCTTGTTCCTTAAACCTTTCATCATCCAGACACACAAATTTGGCCCATAGTTCCAAAGGTGTTGAAGAGCCTAATTGCCGTTGAATCAGTTGAACTATAGGGACTTCTGAAGATCTGGAGCTTTGGAACCTCAACTTAATGGAGCTAAAACATTATTGCAAAACAATTAGTTTATTAACTTTCAGCTTTTTCATCCTGTTTTTCTTTGTCCTTTCCCAGGGGAATGTAACTATGGAGGTAGAGTAACAGATGACAAAGACAGGCGCCTGCTCCTGTCCCTTCTTTCCATAGTGTACAGCAGGGACATAGAGCAGGACAGGTACATGCTTGCACCTGGAGATGACTACTACATACCACCCCATGGTCTATATGAGGTGAGAAGATAAGAGATGTATGTTCTCTCTGGGTTATTGGGAGAAGCCTATTTACACTGTGCTTGGAGATGCCCCTAAGATCACAAAGAATGCATCTTAGCTATGAAATCTGCATCTGGTACTTCATCTCCTTTGGGGTGAGTTAGGTATTTAGTGATCATCCAGTGCAAAGAGCCACCCTGTGCTGGTTCCAGTACAGCTCTGGAAAGCCAACAGGAGTCAGGCTTCAGGAATTCCCAGCATTACTTCTGCTCCCTCTTGAAAGCAGCGATCAGGGTGAGGGGGTGAGTGGCAGGTACACACTCAGTTTTCATCCCCTTTCTCCCTTCTACCAGCTGCATGGAGGTAAGAGACGTGCTCAAATCCTGTCTGTTTGTATGGCCTGCAGTTACAGGGCTGGCACATAGAGTATCCTGCCTGCTTCTGTGACTCCTGCCACTGGTCCTTTCTCTTGCTTTCTCTTGCTGCTTACATGAGGGTGGTTAGAACAGCTCCTGAATGGTTCAAAGACTCACTGAGGACTTTTACCTCTGAGGACTAAGTCAATTCCTGGATGCATTTAACTGGGGACTTGTGAGTTTGATTGTAAATGGGATGGTTCTGTCCAGGTTGGGTTTACTGGTCACTAATTAATACATCATTGACTGATTGTGGTATCTAAATGTTTCTTTTACAGTCTTACATTGAATATTTACGAAGTTTACCAATTACAACACACCCTGAAGTGTTTGGACTTCATGAAAATGCAGATATCACCAAGGATAACCAGGAGACTAACCAGCTTTTCAGTGGAGTGCTCCTGACTTTGCCTAGAGAAGCAGGAGGAGGTGGCAAGTCCCCTCAGGTAATGGGAAGAAAGATGAATTGCATCATTTCTTTGGGAAAAAGGACTAAAATACCCATGTGGTTGCACAGAAAAAATATAAAATCTGGTGTTTTGTGGAATTTGCTGACTAAAATTAGGTGTAAAAAAGGGAAATTCCTCATTTGTTGCAAACTTGTGATTTCAGGAAACTGTTGAGGATTTGGCACAGGACATCCTATCCAAACTGCCCAGCAGCTTTGATGTTGAGGAGGTTATGAAGGCATACCCAGTGCTGTACGAAGAGTCCATGAATACAGTTCTTAGGCAGGAACTAATTCGATTTAACAGGTAATGCTCAGGTTTCCTGTCACATCTCTCCATCAGCACTAGCCACTCCCAAGCCTTCAACTGTGCAAGTCTTCTCCAGTAGGTTGCTGTTAACAGGAGAGGTTCTTCTTGGGGTGAACATTTACAGAATGATACCTGTGTTTGTGGGGTATGAATTTAAATCGGGTTTGAGTTTGGTGTGCTGGGGCAGGGCAGCCAACGTTGTTCTTTTAAGTCATACCCAGGCCCCAATGTTCACAGCACATCATGATAATGAGCGTTACAGTCTTCAGAGCTCTTGTCACTTGATTTCCCTTGCCTAGAATGGGAATTTTCACGATTTGTCACTTTTCTCTGTGTGTTTTTTCTTTGCTTTTCTGAAATGAAGAGTTTTGATAACTCTGGGTGAGATAAGGAATTTCTGACAGGACACTTACTGGCTGTGACTGGCCTTTCATTCAAGCTGGACTCAGATCTTCAGCCAAATAATAAGGAATAATTTGAGATGACAATGTTTTTGTTTGTTGGGGTTTTTTTTAATCTTAAGGCTCACTGAAGTTGTTCGGAGCAGCCTCATTAATTTAGGCAAAGCCATTAAAGGCCAGGTGGTGATGTCATCTGAACTTGAAGAGGTTTTCAACAGCATCCTGATGGGAAAAGTTCCATCAATGTGGGCTGCCAAATCCTATCCATCACTGAAGCCACTGGGAAGTTACGTGTCCGATCTCCTCTGTCGCTTGGTCTTCTTCCAGGTAGGCTGAGCTGGGACTAAGGACTGGGTACGCTGAATGGGTAAAGTTACTTCAGGTTGCAGAGGGGTTGTAAGTAGATTGTAAATGAGATTATTGTCATCATAAGTAATCACTTCTGTGATTTGTTGTCTCTGAAAAATACAGACCTAATGGTAGCATCCAGAGGGTCCCATCAAGGTTTAGATCGCATTGTGCTCTTCTAGTGTACCTGAAAAACACCCCTTTCTTGGTGAACTGGCACAGAGAAGCCACAAAAAGTTTGTGTTTTTTCATTATGTTTGTTTTTTTCTCTCTGTATCCAGGATTGGGTCATCAATGGGCCACCCACAGTCTTTTGGCTCTCAGGATTCTTCTTCACTCAGTCTTTTTTGACTGGTGTTTTACAAAACTATGCCAGAAAATACACCATCCCAATTGACCATATTGGATTTGAATTTGAGGTAAGAAAACTCAGGGGAGCTTTGTTTTTCTTGAACAGCTTGAAACATGTTCTGGGGCAGCAAGGGATAGAGTTTCAAATGAAAAGACATCGTATTTAAAGGAGTAATTTCAGACTATTGCTTAGAGGATTTAATATACTCCAGACAAACATAAAATCCAGCAATGGTTTAATCATTCTAGGTGATGAAGGAGGAGCACACGACGGAGAAAATGCCAGAAGATGGGGCTTATGTGAGAGGCCTTTTTCTGGAAGGTGCACGATGGGATAGAGAATCCTTGGTTATTGGAGAATCGCTTCCAAAGGTCCTTTATGATTCTTTGCCCATAATTTGGCTGAAACCTGGAGAAAGCTCCAGATTCCTTCATCAGAACATCTATTCATGCCCCGTGTACAAGACAAGTGCGAGAAGAGGTGTCTTATCCACCACTGGCCACTCAACCAACTATGTCCTCTCAATCGAGCTCCCTTCAGACAAGCCCCAGAAACACTGGATCAATCGAGGTGTGGCAGCACTCTGCCAGTTAGATGACTGAGAGTATGCTCAAACCACCCACATGTTGTTATTAAAAGAGACACTTTACTCCCCAACGGCTGCTTGTTTGGTTTTTACTCTCAGGATTTCTTGCTGACTTCCAAGCAGCTCCCAGTTTCCTTTGGTTTTTAGCCATTATCAGCCACTGAGCAAGAGCAAGGGAGAGCAGGACACTGCAAACAGAAGCTTATTCCAAGGCCCTGGGCTTTCTCTTGTGATAGATCAGAATGAACAGAACTTCCATCAAATTTTGTGGCCCACTCTCCTTACAAATCCTGTGAAATCCTAGTTTTACCCCTTGGCTGCTCTCATAGGGCTGTTTTTAGTTATTGTTTTTATTGAAATTGGGCCCAAAGAGTTTTGCTGCCGATTTTAATGGGGATGTAATCCACAACACTTGCAAATAGGGCTCTGTGGATTTGCCTACCACTTCTGTGTCCCAGGAGTATGTATGGCAAGGAGCAAAATGAGAGCAGTCTGTTGTGAA
Source organism: Porphyrio hochstetteri (assembly GCA_020800305.1). Lineage (NCBI taxonomy): Eukaryota > Metazoa > Chordata > Aves > Gruiformes > Rallidae > Porphyrio > Porphyrio hochstetteri. Next base: position 16,846,896 of record CM036920.1, read on the forward strand.
CGTGTAAACCCAGTCCTCAGCTAGAGAGAACTTCAGGGCTGGATTATAAAACTGACACCCCTTGAAGATGTGCCTCACAGTTCCTGTGTGGAAAACATCCAGCCAGCACGTGCTGGGAGCCTGCCACTTCCCAGAGCAGCATGCTTCTCTCATCATTTATAAACTCTTCAGTATTATTCACCTGTGTGTCCCAGGTGCCTGATAAATGGAGCTGTTTCCTTTCTCCCATAGTGCATTTTACTTCCTCCTCTTGCCCTCCTGTGTGCTGGACTAACAGCCACCCAAAATTGTGTACATGTTCGAGCCCTTTCATCAGAGAAGCTGGGAGGAGCTTGCAAACGTTAATTAAACCTAAAATAGCCTGACCGTCTTCAAAGAGCTCTGCAGTCATTAGCGAATCCCCCGAGCGTGCCAGGAAGGTACTACAGACAGATCATTAGCCTTGGTGTGTGCACAGCACAAGAGAAGCACAAAGATCAAGGCAAACATTTTAAAACCCCCCACTGCATAAACATCCACTAATTTGGGGTCTTTTATTCTTTTTCCATTGCCCAAATCACAGCATTTTAGTGACTCACTTGGGGCCTCCCAAAGTCAGAGATGCAGCTCTAATCCACAACCCCTGTGTCCTGCTACAGTCGTTAAGTGATGCTGGAATTGATCTGTTGTGCTGTGCTTAGCTGTTACAGATGAAAACAGCCCTCACTGCTGTTTTATGAACCACTGGTCTGTGGTTAATAAACTATATAGATGTTCATAGCCAGTAACTTTTAAGAACAGGAAGAGGCAGGTAAGGAAGATGCCCCAGGAGCTGCAGTAGGCAGGCATTCAGTACCTCTTCATTCTCACGTGGTAGCTAGGGCAGCGGTGTCAGGCCAGGACACTTAGTGGAGATTTGCTTTGATAAAGGGTTGGCAGGAACCACTCAGCACTTTGGACTAAAGGATATGTGGCATCTAGAGCACAAACCAAAGCTTGTTTAGGAATGTTACAGCACAGCCACCCAAAACAACAGCAGTGTTTGAGAAGAGAATCGTGTTTCTGAAATCTGTAAATATTAACGAGTTGGTCCTTAAAAACAGCCTTGTCCTGGGCTTCCTAAGAGTAACAGACACCTTGGGCTTTGTCATTGACTGAAATTCAGCACATATTAAAAAAACCCTCCTGTGGTAATTACTGTATTTTTTAATAGCTTCATCTAATTGTGGTTATTGCATCACCAACAGTTCAGAGCACTAGTGAGGTCACTGAGGCATCAGAGAGAACAGAGCAGCCACCAGCCTCCTCTTACAGATGCTGTGCATGCAGGCCAGAGGCTGGGCCCGGCTGTGGATCCGTCCCAAGGGACCGATTGGGCACTGGCTGCTCTCAGAAGGATCTTTTTATTTAAATTGGTGACTGGTGACAGGTTAATTGTCACTACTGAGGCACTGCTGAAAGGGGACCCGTGCCAACAACACAGTAATCATTCTTAGAATAAAGAGAAGTTGAAATTTGAGGATGATGTGTCTCCATCCTCCTTCAGATGATGCTGGTCTCACAAACAGCCCTCTGAATTAAGCTGATTGAGATAAAAAGCCAGATTCATTAGTATGTGCTCTCTAAATTGCATTTGATGGAGATATTTCAAGTGTTGGGAGATGCTGTGGGGTAGCTGCTCACGTGGGATGCTCTGTAGTGCCCTTTTGTGAGCAAACACTAGTGGGTAGTTTGTGAAATGACACGAGTTGTGGTTCTTGTGAATACAGAGTGGCTTTGGTGCTACATGTGTGCAGCGTCCTCGCTAGGGTGTTGTAAATGCTTCTCGTGTGTTCGTGTTTAGATTTGAGAGAACACAAAGCCATACCTCAAGCTCTTGTAGATGTGACCAAAATAGAGAGGTAAGAGAGAGAGAAGGCTCTAGAAGAGGGGTCGTGCATCTGCTGGGTGCTGTGTCCCAGGGATCAGGTCTGGCCAAGTCTCTTCAGCTGAAGTTCGTGCTTTCCTGGGCTGCCCTTAACTGGTACAGAGAACGTGAGGGAATTTGCTGCTGAGGGATGTCTGTCTTAGAGATATTTTTCTGTGGCTCTTTGACATGAGCTTCCCAACCTTCCCTGAGCATCGTCTAGACCTTCCTGAAGAATGAGAAGCTGGCTAAACACTAGAATTCTTGTCTCTTGGCTGTTAAAAAAAGAAGGCAATTCAGCTGTTAGTTGGACATGATAAAAATGTGAACAAGTTTTTGGACAAATGAAGTACCTTGAAATAGAATTCTTGGCTTTACAGGTTAAGTGTTTCACTTCATAATTAGAAGCTCTTATTTAACAAACCACAAAACCCACCTGTAATTAACTGTAAATCACAGATTCACAGCCTTGCCAGTAGCTCACAGCAGATGGGACAAAAATGCAGCGATTAGGGAGCAAGGGGGATTTGTTTCCTTAGAAATGGCAGGGACAGATTTTCAGCTGGCAAAGCTGAGACAGATACAGTCAGTATGTTTCCTTAGGAGATGGAAACCTCTCTCCTACCTCATCCATACACAAAAATTTCAGAACCAGAAAGCAAATCTCTGTTGGTTTTAACCCTGTTGGGCTGTTAAAGGGGAAATTATACAATGAAAAAGCAAAAGATGATACAAAGGCCCCAAATTCTTCTGTTTACAAGCTTTGGTAAGCCACAACCCAATCCTGGATTGGATTACAGAAATCAGTGAAAGGTGCGGGTCTCTCCTGTAATTAGTGTTCTTGAAAATGAATTTACAGGTGTGAGGAAATTAAGTGACCTTTGTGTCTGTGGATAAAAGGTGGCTGAGACTGGTACCACTGCTGATGGGCTCACAGAGTGATGTCTGGGTTGGCTGCTGCAACTTCCTCAGCCCCGGGCAACATTCAGTCTGCAGGTGCCAAGTCTGTGGGCTCGCTATGGTGGCCTTAAATTTGGGTTCATAAGCACACAGCTTCATCAATGAAACCTCACTAATGATGGAGTTAGGGACAGGATTTCCACAGGAGGTGTTACTTGTTATTCAAGGCCAGAGAGTGCGTGACTACGGCCCTGCTTGCTGGGCAGCCTGCAGGAGAGTCCATGCCCCTGACTCAGGACTCTTATTTCCAAAGACAACAACATTAATGTAATGTTCTTGCTGTAAATTATTCTGAGGCACCTCCTGGCTAGTGGGATGTACTGGGAAGAGGTGCTGGGAGCCAGAGGAAGGTAAGAAGGTACAGGACGGCGTATGCTGACTGAAATCCATCCATCACAAACTCTCAAGAACTTGGGGGCTTTTTAAAATACCTTTTTGTGAGGAAAATTAATGTGTAAGAATGACTGCAGAGCTGTGGGATACTTCTTGACAGAAGGTCTGTGGAATTCAGTGCAGTGAGTACCAGCTGAGACCTCTGCCTCCCTCCTGGACTGAGCTGCAGGTGAAATTTTTTAATGAAACTCCCTTGAAATAGTAGTTTGCCAGTTTGGCCTCCAAAAACCCCAAAGGACCCTATTCAAGGCAGAGTCTCTTTTCCACAGAGTTTGACTTAACCTGTGAGAGAAGGGGTTTGCTCTCCAGACCTGACAGAAGAGCTGATCTAATCCTTCCTGTGGCTGAACAGCCTGAGGTTTAACAGGTTCAGTCTTTGCCTTCTGCTGCTGGAAGCAGTGAGGCTCAGGCACCATCTAGTAACTTCTCAGTTGCTTATTTTGAAAACTTAATGGCCCTTTAAAGCATCTCTAATCGTGGGGTGCTGGTACTGCCCTTCTACTCACTGGCATGATCCATCTGAGTTGGATACATTGAGTTACTAAGGCTACTTCAGCCTTTTTAAATTTGCATGTTGTATTTCCTTCGGGAATAAGCTCAAACTCATGTTGTTCCTTCAATCTGGTGTAACTCTTCTGGAATTTTAGGGATGCTCTTTTGCAATAATCTGCATCTCACAGTGTGTACTTGGGAAAGAGTTGTGACTATAATACAGAGAGTACAATTAGACTGCTCATTTACATAGCTGTTTATTCACCTGATGAGTCACAGCATCAGTACCTTCATTAGCCACCCGAATTTTAACAGACATTCAAGTGATAGTTTAATGACAACAAGCGAGCCTAAGCTGCCATTTGCACCCCTTGTCTGGGCACATTTTGGTTTGGCTCAGGCAGCACCTCTCTGCGCTGGGGGATGAGGATGAGGATGGGGACTGCTTGTGCTTCTCACAGTGAAGGATTTAGCACTGTGTATAATTGTGTTATTTTTTACTGTCTTGGTTCCACCCCCCTTCTCCCAGGCTGAAGGAGATTTGGTTTGTGTCTTCCTGGCAGCAGTAAATTAGCAAAGCTCCCGCTGACAGGCAGAACAATGGCATTTTATATATTACTTCCCACATGAGGCATTCCCAGGAAATAATTATATGGGAACAGATATCTTTGTGGACTGGAGCCATAAAGGGTAGCGAGGAATCGGACGAGTCAGTACCTGCCGTGCTGACTCGCTCTTCTCATTGTTTCCTTGTCCTTTCTCATCTGCTTGTAGTTTTTCACCCTTACATTGGTGGGGGAGGGAGGAACTCACACTCTCTGTCTCTCTCTCTCTCTCTCTCTCTGTTCTGCACTCGACCAGTTCTAACTTACTGTTAAGGTAGATGAGAATAGTTCTTTGCTGTTGTCTGTCAGGGCTTGGAGGGTTTAGGATGAGTTGGCCAGCTCAGAAAATGAGATCTCGTTAGTTTTGCCTCTTTAATAGGAAATAATACATACAGCAGGTTTCAAATTTGCTATTTTGCCACGATTCCCTCTGGCTGGAGCCAGGCTCTGCTCACAGCCCCTGTCCTTAAAGCAGCTCTGGGCCGGGCTGATGCAGCATCCCAGCTCAGTGCAGCTCCTGTCTGCAGCTTGGTCTCCTTGGTGCTCCCAGCCCAAAGGACATGAGGCTCCACCGACTGTCCTGAGGGGAACTGGTGCACAGCCTGGTAACGCCAGAGCAGCTGAAGAAGCCCAAACCACTGGCAGCCAGGGAGGGGAAAACGAATTTCATTTCATTCTGTGAAGCAGAAATAACGCCTTCAACTGAAGAGGCAGATGTAGACACTTTCTTTCATGGAGCTGTGTCCATAGTGTTGGAGTTAAAACCTAACACTAAAATAATTGTTGGGAAAGCCAGTGTGCTGCTAACCAGGAAAAAAATGCAGAGTGAGATACCCAAAGCATCCTCAGCCTCGATGATACCCTGAAGGGAGAGTCTTCAGTCCATACATGGGAACCTGAGGAACCCAGCACTGGAATGCTCTCCTCCCACTTGTGCAACTGCATTTCACATCCACACCCTCCCCAAAGGAAGGGGGAGAAGCTGACATGGAGACTCCAGGCTTCTCTGCAGTTCATAAAAAGCAAGGAGGAGGGAGGAGTGGTGGCATTTCTGCTGTCTCTTTGCTATGGTCTGTTTAGAAACAGTACTGCACCATAAGGGTGCTCTGAAACCAGAACCTTTCTCCAGGGACAGGAGAGGAAGAAGTGCCACTGCACCAGGCAGGCACCGTATTCCCGCTTGTGTTCGGAAGCTCCGGAGGCACTGGGGCTGCTGGAGTCTCCAGGACTTGCTTCACTTTTGCTGACCCTTACATACAAGGTGCTGCCTTCAGCCTCTCTAATCCTTGAACCACCAGAGAACCCTGGAACAGAGTTTGAAAACGTGCTGTGATTTGTCCCAGTGTCAAAGTGATCTTTGTATCACACCCCTCCTGGGAAAGTGTCACTTTTATTGAGGAGTCAGTGGCTGAAAGACCAACCTTACCCGTCACATACAAGGGATCAATTAGCTGTTTGGCCTCAGGAAATGTGTGAGAGAAACAGCTTCATTCACAGTCGTGCACACAAATCACCTGGGCTGCAGTCCACAGCTGAAGCGAGGGGATTCCACCCGCAGTGAAACGACGGTTACGAAACGTCGTCGTGGGATTTCAGGTATATTGGCTTGGAAATCTTCCTCAGCTTCTCCTGGTGGCGCAAGGTGCGGCCCTGTCTGTGGGCAAGCCCCATCGGAGGCAGGTGGATCTGGAAAAGAAGATCCCACCGGTCAGGTGCACGTGGAGAAAGAAGGAATATGGACAGACTGGGTTTCATGGAGGTTTAAGTAAGTTTTTCACGTGTTGGCCAGGCAGCTGTACCCTCTCCAAGCAGGTTACTGGATTGGGAGGAGGAGCACTCTGAGGAGTGGTGATAAAAGTTGTGTTTATGAAGATCCTGTGTATTTTAGGCTTTCGTAACCTTGTTTTGTAAGCTCAGTATCAGACTGTAATGATAAAATACTTGTTGAAATAGGACTGCTGACATTGTTCCAGAACACTAAGACCTAGAAAACCTGAAAAATTCCTGAGTAGATGTCTTAAAGCACTGTGTGCTTTGCTCCTACCTACACTCCAAGTCACAAAATAACCCCAAACTGTACGTATCAAAAGGCTGCTGCCTTATTTTCATGATTCTAGCTACTGTATTAAAATGCACAATCAATGTCATTGACTCCCCAGGCAGAAGCAGCAATAGGTGCCAGGCTCTTCCTTTGACTGACAAAGTCTTTCTGTTTGCTGAGACTATCAGTGAGAGTCACGCAGCGCTCTCCCCCCAGATCACTGAAAAGGGTAGGTGTCACAGCAGTCAGGTGTTACTGTTGCTGAGGCTGTCATCCTGCAAGACTTTACGTGCAAATAGTAGTAAAAGAAGCAATAGAGATTTCTAGAACCTGAAAAAAAAATCATTCAGTTTGAGAAAAGTAAAAGCAGGATGTGAAATGTGCTAACAGTGACCATGTTCTAGGCAAGCATCTGATGAAGACACAACTTGATTTTGAGCCTGACGCCTTAAGAAGGAAACTATGAATGAGAAGATGTAAACTAATCACTGGGAGTAGAGAGAAGCCTCCATGGTAGGCAGTATGAAGTACCTTATTGCTCTCTACAGCTACCTGAGAGGAGGTTGTGGTGAGCTGGGGGTCAGCCTCTTCTTGCAGATGAGTAGCAACAGGACGAGAGGGAATGACTGCACATTGTGCCAAGGGAGATTTGGGTTAGAAATGAGGAGAAATTTCTTCTCAGAAAGAGTGGTTGGTCATTGGAACAGGTTGCCCAGGGAGGTGGTGGAGTCACCGTTTAATCTGACTCTCTAATTCACTTTTATCATGTGGAAAGATTAACAGATATTTTGTACATAGAGTGATTTATTGCTTGGACTGCCTAAACATTTGCAGGCCCTGGGACTTTAGCTCATGCAACTCCATTCAGGCTCCAACTCTTTATTTTGCAGTATCAGCCAACTTACAGTGAAATAAGGTAAGTGGAGAACATTTCAATATAAATGTGGCTCAGATTTAGCACAGCATTTAAATACTGGCTTATCTGAAATTGGAGTGTGGTGCCAGTGATGGGAGTTAATGGTTTTACTGTCCAGTGAGTGGTAAGGGGGTAGAGTTTGACTAGATTTATACTCACAGGTCTCGGGTAGGGGATGTTATAGTGAAGTCCAATTTCTATTCTTGCCTCACATTCTTCTATACACTGCTTAATCAACTCTGGATCCGTGACCTACGATCATGCACAGAAACGTTTGGTACAGATACAGCAGTTAGTGGTCAGAAGCTCAAGCAGAAATGATGCCCAGCCATGTGACTTTCTTTAGCTTTTATTTTTTTTTGGCAATCCCAAGGATCCAGTGATTGGATTTTTCACATCCATGACAGGTAACATTGGTGTTTGTCTCGACTCAGTTCTGGGCTTGTTGGTGCTGGTCATTAAGGCGCAGAGGCTGGCACAGCTGAGGCTGCTGAAGGAGGTTTTAACCAAATGCGGTATTTTCTCTGTAAAAAGCAATACTAATACATCCATGAAAAACCCACACTCACCTGTTCCTCACTCTGCAAGGTGGCTAGAGGAGAAAGGGAAGAGGCTCCTTACTCTACACTGTGTTATCATCCTACCAGAAACTCTCTTTGAAGTCCAAAATGTGGGTAAATTGTGACTTAACTCCATTTTTTTGATTCTGCATTACCTCAAAATGGGATGTAAATAAGTACTGTGATCTTGAATTACAAGAAGGACCTTTGATTACCACGGCATCTGTATTGCCTCTTTCAAAAGGGGTTTGAAATTTCTTCCTTAAAAAAAAATTAAAGTGCTTCTTTTAAAAGAAGTGCCAATATTTGTTGAAAAAAAAGTATAGGAAGCTGCTGAGCCCTGTTCACCATTGCACTGGCAATGACAGACTTAGCTCACTCTCTGAAAGATGAAAAGCTGCTTTAATTACACAGGCAGGATCTTTAGAGTTTAGTTTTTTTCTTGGCTTTTTGTTTTTTTCCAGTGAAAACTCCAGACCTTTCAGGCTTCTGCAGTAGTTAATGAAGAGCTGAAATGCTTTGAGTTTTCTTATTACTATTTCAGGGAGAAATTTAAACTATAACCCAAACAGACTAGCACTTGAGGTGAATGAAATGTTGGGAAAACATCTCTTACACTCATCTCTCTGCAGTTGGACACTAAGAGCAAGAGCAGACCCATCAGGAATTCAGACTCATAAGGCCACTCACGTGTTTGTTCTTTCTGAATAAGGTTCTGGCTTCGTTTTTGATGTACTCTCTCTCTTGAAGAGTTTCTTCTGTCCGTCCTGAGGCCGACTGCCACTTCTTGGCTATTCGGAATATCCTGCGGTAAAGGCCCAGAACTTCTTGTCGGGTAACTGGTGTCATCTGAAAGAGCAACACAACCCCCAGAGACACACATGAACATGGGAGCTGCTGAATTCACCCAACTGGATTAGAAAAGGATTTCCACCACCTAAAGACACGCTGAGCTCTCTGGAAACACCTGAAATAGCTGTGAACAATAATTGACTGTTGAAAGCTGAAGCTCCAGTCCCACACAGTACTGAAGCTGATGCTGACATCTGTCTCCAGTCAAACAGCTTGAGCTTTGGTGCACTGCTGGATCACAAGCCTGGTACAAGAATGCCCAGGTTGTGTTTCACTGCTGTCTTGCAACAGAGATTGGGCAAGGCACCGGAACTCTGAGCGTTTCCTCCTTGTGGGACTGTATCAGAGCTGTCCCTATCTCTGCAAAGCATCTGGAAATCTGTGAGCAGTCTGTGGCAAAACCACCCCAATATTGCTGAAGACCAGACTAGGTTTCAGAGGCCAGTTTGTGATACGATGACAGGGTGAGGTGATGATTCAGCTGGAGTTTGCGGAGATGGAAAAGTGGTGAAAGCTGTTTTATCTAAGCACTGCAGGAGAGGCAGGTGAACTGTGGATTTAGGAAAGTTGGGAATGTCCTGATTTTCAGAGCACTGTGTGCCTGCTGAGCCCACTGAATCAGCCTCTGGGTGCGGGAAGAGTCTGTCAGAAACCAAGAGTGAAATCCTCTTCTGGTTCTGTGCAAACAGCATTTTATCTCAGAAGTGGTGCCACCATTTCAGGCCAGACCCCAAACAGCCCGAGACAACTCTGCTGCTGGAGTAACACCACTTCTGGCACGGATCAGATTTGCAGAAACAATGAACTCTGAACTCTGCTTGGGAGACGCCACAACCACTGAAGATACCTTACTGTGAGGAACAAGTGTCAGGGATGGGCCATCACCGTGTGCCATCCTGGAGGTCTTGTTGCTGCAGCTGAATCTATCCTGACACCAGACCTGGGTGCTGGGAATATCTGGGAATAGCTCCTCCAGAGATCAGCGGGGAGCAGGGGGGTGCAAGCAGCCTTCCTAAAGCACCCCAACTGCTGTGGGAGCTCGGCAGCCTGGCCTGATTCCTAAGAGAAAACATTTTCATTTTGCTATTTGTATTTGAAAATGTTTAACTGATCATATGTTTTTCTCCCCCCATATAAAAACGACTCATCCTACCCAGCAGAAAGCATTTCTGGTAAGTGTTTCTGGTATTTCTAGGAAAGAGCTATCCACCATAAAACAGCCAGGTAGGCCCTAGAATAAGCACTTCACTTTATCCACTCTACAGCTCCACTTCAGGCAATAAAATTAGTCATACACGAAGGTACATGTGTATGTGTGTCTGAAAGATCATCACTTCCCTCTGTGGACACGGGGTTTTGTACAGAAAAGGAGCGGTTCACGGCCAAGGGCTGGCCCAGCACCAGCTCCGTCCCAGGGCACGTCCCAGCCCTCATGGCCTCACCCCTCTGCTTTCACAAGGAGGTGTCACAGCCCATGGAGCGGGTAAAGCTGCTCCCTGCTGACAGCTAACAAACGTCAGTCTGGGGTTTCACATTGTCCATAAAGAAAATAAGAGGAATAATGATGGGAGGAAAAAGAAGTGTTTAAAAAGCGGGTTTAAATCATGATCCAGGCACAGGATGATTTCCAAGGCTGCAACTATGGGCAGTGCGTGCCCTTTGCTCCGAGCTGTACTCACACCTGTCGCTTTGGGTTTAGACTTACCCAGAATCTGTTTATAAAGGTTTTGTTTGGAAGTTCGGAACCAACACATTTCTTTCCCCACTAGTTGCTTCCGCTCCCCCACCTACAACTTACTTTTTTCTTTCTTCAAGAAAGCATTGCTGGAGCAGTGTGCAGCCTCTCACCTGGGCAAGGGCTGCCCTCCTGCATTACGGCTCTCCATCCCACACCTGCCAGATGTGAGTGACACCAAGCAGTTTTCCAGATACACCTGGCAGCCAGCTGCTCCGTGGCACAGTCAGCCAACAATTTCTAACGCTTCATACCTGCTCATAAACCATTTCTGCCATGAAGATAAATGAAGGCATGAGAAACCTTTCACAGACAGAGGACCCCCATCTGCCATGGGAAAGGATGAGAACACGACCAAATCCAACACCTGGGTCAGACTCCGATCTGAGTGGGAGTGTAAACGGGGAATAATTCTACCAAGAACAAAGCTGCTTCCACCTGAAAACACTGTAAATGAGGTTGGTGGCTTTTCCATTGGTATAAACAGAGCCCACACCGACAGAGACGTAAGTGACGCTACAAGTCGTGTCTCAGGTGTAGTTTCGCCAAGTGGCACTGCTTGTGTTAGTGCTGTGGGTGTGCAGAACGATTCCGAGTGGGACAGAAAGGAAGATAAGGGAGGCTTTTATGTCCTTGTAGTTACTCATCTTGCAACTTACGTCTCTGGCATTTAAATCATAATTATATTTCACATCTCTGGAATGTTAAGTGGATGTTACACCGCTTTCCCACTAACACTCATCCTGTGGCAGTCACACCCATTGTTTAACTTCTACCGCCCTTGGTTGCATTGCGGAATGCAGCCCGCAGAGGTTAACCACAGGCATTTTAGTCAAAAAGCATGGGCTGTTGTATCAGCAGAGCAAATTTCAGGTGTCTGCTGCAACACAACAAACCAGGAGAGGTCACAGGTTAAGTCTGTACCCAGAAATGCATGGATGGGACCGGCGGTGGCTCGCAGGCTGGTTGGGGTGACGGGGAGAACGGAGCCTTTGGAGGGAAGCCAGGCGCTGCCTTCCGAGTCAGCTGCAGGCTGTATCGTTCTCTGGATCTACACACAAACCCCTCTAATCTGCGTGCAGATCAAGCACACGAAACATCCCACTGACTCCAGACATGCACAGGAGGTCTGAGCAGTTAATGAGGTACTGTGTGGTGAAGACGCAAACGTTTTTTGTTGTTAATTAAAACAAATAATGCTTTAGACTATAAATTGTACTAACAAGTTTTTCCTTCAGGAAACAAACACGCATTCCTTTGGATGTTTAGATGGTTTGATAATCTGATTGATCAGTGATATACACCGGTCTTCTTTTGCTATCTGTGGGTTTGTTCAGAATTTAATTTAGAAGTTTATATAGAAACAAGGCAGGAATCTGGCAGCCACACTGAGGAGTGACCCCAGCAGTGCACTGTCAAAGCAGATTCAGAATGGAGCGCAAGCTGCACAGACACAGATGACTTGGACACAAGCAGCTGAATTCCAGCTGCTTCCCAGCGAGCGATGCTCGGCTCAGAGTGCGTGCCCAGCACTCTCCTAGCTGCACAGCTCCTTTGCTCAAGTTGGAAGCCTACTTTAATTCATCTTTTCTTTTCAAGCCGTCTATTAGCTACTCACTTTAAACATAAAATCTGCCAGTAGCAAGTACATAGAGGACTTTAGGAAACAAAGGGTGGAAGTTGTAGCCCACGGGGAAAGAGAAGGTACTTTAAACCAACAGATCTCTTTTGCATCCCAGGTAACCAGGGCATACATCAGGAACACAGGGTTCTTGCTGGTACTGAAACAGTCTTTGCTCAGGGGAGGAGACAGTGGGGAGCAGAACTCTGTGTGAAGTAACTTTAAAAAGCAGCTTTGAACTTGTCAGATGTAAATTGTTTTGTTTAGGAGCAACACAGCTTCTACCTGACAGCTGGTTTGCTACTGGCAAGGAGTCCTAAAGACACAATGACAAACTGCTGTGCTGCTCACCCTCTGAATCGAGCTATGATCCCAGTTCTGTTACAGAGATAGAAGACAGAATTTGGAAGCACAGTGTATCAATGGTGTAATGTGGAACAGCATCAGCTTCAGCCCCTGTGACAGTCAGGACTTCGCATTTTAAACGTGCTCTTTGGCTAACTCTTATTCAGAGATGCAAAAAACCTGCACAGACCTGGCATTTATTTGTTTTTTAAAGACCTAAATTGCACCACTTAGCTAAAGAGCACCCGCAGTCTCTCTCCTGCTGCTAATGCAAGAGATAATCAATCATTCCTTTCTCAGCTATCCATGGCAACTAGAGGTCAGCAATCCATATTAATCTTTCCTGCAAGGCTGCCAAAACGCCTCTGCGGTTCTTAAGGCAGCAGTGAATTCGGCCTGTCGTTTCCTTAAGGGACAACAACCAAAACAATGAGTTCCCGTGGCACAGGGAGAGAAAGGGTCACAGATTCCTGCGGTGGCCACGCCTTCCAGTGATTCTAAATTTCAAAATCCAGTTTCCACAAAAGTCATCTTATCTTCTTTGCCTCAAATCCGTGAGTTGGTGGCCTGTGATGGCTAGTACACTGCGAGCATCCACCGCCCGTGGCTGCAGCACGCACCCAGCGAAGTGAAACCCCATTCGATTTTCAGTCCTGATTGAACATTCATACCTGTGAAGCCTGAGCTGAAACCGAATCACAGCAAAACTTCAATCACAGCTCAAATGTTCCATCTCCTCATGGTGAAAGACAAACTTAAAATGAAAGATCAGACTCTTCCACAACACTGTTACATCCTCATTACTACATTTCAAGACATTCCCATCAAGGATTAATTTGACTCCCAGGTATTTCTGTTTCCATCGTAAATCTAAGCAGATTTAGTGAAAAGAACAGAGTTACCCAACCAAGTTATTCAGTATCTGAAAGCGAGATGACTTTCACATTGGTTTAGATTTTGTCATACAGTATCTTTCTGCTGGCAAACCAAAGTGATCCGAAACCCTGATCTGAAACACCCATCAGCACCTCTGAACCAGCCTCTTCACCGCTGCTCAGTAGGGGTGAGAACTCGGCCATTCTATTCCTGCCTCAGCTTGCTGACTGAACTTGGATCTCTTTTAAGCTTTCTCTCACATACAGGGCAGTCGTTTGATCAGAAAAAGGAAACTATATGCTAAGAGAGTATAATTAAATAGTAAAATCTGTGACTCGGATTTTATCGCTGGGTTTTTTTGTGTGATTTCAAGAAGAGAAATTGCAGAAAGTTAGGATTGTGCAACACGCTCTTAATTGGAATAAATGAAAGTGGAAACCCTTAAACAGTCCTTTTTGATTGGAGTTGTCACTTTCTTCATCTGAGATGGTGGAGGCATTATCTGGCTTTAGTACGACATCCAGGCTATTGCTCCAGGAGTGCCTCCTGTGCTGCAGCAGCCTCCAGAAGAGAAATGCTGACTGAGACTGTTGGGAGGGGAAGCCAAAAAGACCCTTCAAACCCAAACGAAAAAACAGAGGCTTTACCTATTTCTTAGTTTTCTCCTGAAAAGCACGTAGTGCTCAGGTAAACTCTACAGGAATATGAACTTGTCTCTAGTCTTGTGCAGCCCTGTTGCTTGTGCTTCCATACACCCTGAACCATTTTCTCCTCTTTTGTGTTCTCTATTACTTAGAAGCAGAGAAAGAGGTTTTTAAAGCCGTGCATCAAATCTAGCAGAGACAAGGGAGTCTCAGCTGCCCTGGGATGACCCTATATAACACAGAGCCATACAGAAACGTACCAACAGGTATGAATGTTAATGCTGGCAGAGAAACAGTCCTTGTACCCTTTCTTGCTGTGTCCTGTGGGTCATGTAATACAACTCCATTTATGAACCCTTTGCTACAGTGTCCAAATGCTTCAGGCCCAGGACATCGATCAGTGACGATCCAAGAACTACAGCGGGCCGTACTTTGAAAAAAACATGCGGTTTTTTTGAGCTCAGGCGCACGAATCCCATCGGAATTCAGGTCTGCAGTGAGGCCGGGAGCGGTCTCTGTCCCGGAGCCCGACACAGCGCGCTGGGGGCTCCTGCCTCGCAGCCCGCACCGCACAAGGAACGCGGGCGGCGGGAAGCGCCGCGCGCTGCCTCACAGCCTCCTGAGGCGAGTAGCGGCGGTGAGGGATCCGCGGGCACCCCCGACACGAGCTCCGGGGCAGCGGCAAGACCGACACAGGGGACACCCGGCCCTCCCGCGCCGCCTGAGAGCCGGGCCGTTACTGCAGCCACCCGCGGCCAGGCGGCGCAGAGCGGGCAGCAGGTGAGAGCGAGGTGGCTGCGGGGCGCTAGCAGGCACCGCCAAGATGGCGTAGGCCGACCCCCGCCGTCTCCCTCAGCCGCCCGGGCGCCACTCTGTCCCCTGGCGGCCGGGACAGCACTGCCCCCGCGGCCGGGCGGAACCACCGCGTGAAGCGGGGTGGGGGGGTTTGCCCGCTCCCCCCTCCGCCCCTTTCTCCCCTTCCTTCCCCTCCCGTCCGTCTTCTCCGCCCGCCGGCGCGCCCACGCCCTATTCCCCCTCTTTACCTTCGGTAAGAAGCACGCTAAGCCCTCGCTCCCCGCCTTCGTGTGGCGGTTCCGCCCCGCCAAGCCAAGCCCCGTCCCCCCGGTCCGGCGGGTGAAGGAGGCGGCGGCCTGTCGCCCTGCCCTGCCCTGCCCTCACCGCGCGTGCGGCGTCGGGCACGCCGCCTTACGTCACGGGACGGCGCGGCGCGGCGCCGCCAGCTGACTGCTCACCCCCGGAAGTGATGCGGGGCGGGGGAGGCAGTCTCGCAGGGAGCCGCGGAGGTGAGTGAATTGGACCGTGTCTCTTCCCGTCCGCGACGGGCTGCGGAGCCGGTCCGGGGCTCGGCTTGGCCTGGCCCGGCCCGGCCAGGCCCGACTCGGCCCGGCCCGGCCGGCGGTGCGGACCTGGCCTGCAGCCCCTGCGGCGGCCGCCGCTCAGCCCCTCAGCCCCACCAGGGCCGGGTGGGCGCTGGGGGCCCCGTGCCGCCGCCCCGCTTGGGGCCCCGGAGCCGTTCCTCGCACAGCCGCCCCGGCGCTGGCAGCCGCTAGTCCCGGCGTGCCCGGCCGGGAGCCGCAGCTTCCCTTCCCCCGGTGCCGCGGCGCGGGGCCGTCCCGTCCGGGCGCTTCTCCGGTTGGTGTCTGCCGGGTCCCGGTCGGCGCAGGCTGGCGCGGGGTCTGAGCCCCGTTGGGTGCCGCCGAGCCGAGCCCAGCCCGTCGGTGCCTCCGCTGCCCCGAGTGACGGTGGCGCCTCACGTCGGGGCTGGGCTTCTCCTCCCGGTTCTCCCCGTGGCGTGTGCCATCTGCAGGATCCTCGGGCGTTTCGGCAGGAGCCGCCTCCCCCCGTGCGGCGCCGCGTTCCCTCCCGGGCCGGGGGGAGACCGGCCGCTTTGTTCCAGCGCTGCCCGTGCCGCCTCCGCCGTAACGCGGGGCTGGATGCGCTCGGTGCCTCCGGGGAGCGGGGCAGGGAGCACGCCCGGCAAGCTGTTCCCGGCGTGCTGCTTGTAATCCGAACGCAACACCGCTTGCCGTCCGGCTTGAGCTTTCCCTCCCTCTCCCGAGCGCGTTTCACCCTGCCCGTGAAGCCCACGGTCTGTGATGATCGCCCCTTGGGCCTGTCCTGGCCCTGGTGAGCCCCTCACCGCAGCCACACTCGGGGCTGGCGTGATGGGTGTCTCACCCAAAGGCTGTGTGACAGAACGTCCCTGTCCTGGTCGAGCTCTGGTCGCTGGAAGCAAGTCACTGATTGTCTCCTGAATAGTTAACGTGGCTTACACACGGTCCTTCCTAACATTGCACTGATAACTGGGCGCTCCAGCACCGAGTAGGAACACGGCATTGATCCAGTAGCTTTTTAAATGATAATGTCTCCCACATAATTTAGAGGGGCAATAGGTTAAGAGCCTTGGGGAAAAAAGGGGTGCATCCATATGAGCAACACACCCAATCTGTCCAAAAACCACACCAGCCTGCCTGGTGGTTGTGGTTTTGCTGCATAGTCTGTCATTTTTTTGGGAGAAAAGTTGATCAGAAGACTAAATAGATTCTTATTATCTGTTTAAAAGCCTCTTTGTTAAGCAGTTAATCTGTAACTACAGTATTGGTGTGTTCTTTGGGCTGGCGATGGGAAGGCAGGATGGCTGAGTACTGGTGCTTTTGGAGCTCACCTGAATGCTGATGTGTATTTCCCTTGTGAAAGAGAATCTGTGGAAGAGGAAACACAGCCCCTTGGTTAAGGCTGTGTGTGAAAGTAAAGAGCTCTGCCTTCACGCCCCGCTCGGTTCTGGAGGTTGGCTTTAAAGATCTCACCCCGTCCCTGTGCAGGCTGGTGTTAGTGGTCAGCAGGAAAACCTCCGTAGCCCTGTACACGAAAGGCAGCACGCAGGCTGCAGCGAAGGTTCCCTGTGCATCAGCAGAAAAGGGAGAGCTTGTGATCTCTGCCGGGTTAGTTGGGATTCACAGAGCACAACTGGCTGTGCAAACCTACTGCAACGAGTTCTAAAGTTCTGGTTATTTCCTCATAGCAAGTTATACACCAGCACAAAGGATGTAAACGATTTCACAGAGCTATGAATGGGGGAACTTCCAGCTTTGATAGGACTCGGCTGCTCGCTGTGATGCTTTTGCAATGGCTTTTATCTCAAGGCTGCTGTATGATCTGTAATCAGCTCCTGGGTCTTCAGGCTGGGCTAGGTGCCTTCTCTGCCCAGTTTTTGGCTTATGTTTTGGAAATGAACGTTGTTGTGTTCGTAGGAAATTCCAGCTGATCTGCATCTCACACATGAATTTCAGAGATCAACAAGTAGTAACTACATCTCGCCTCCAGTTAGCGTGGATGGTGTTTAAAAATGGTGATTGGGTGGAGGGCTGGGGTGGCTTTGAGAGGAAACAAAGAGCAGGTCTTTTGGAAGACTGTCACTGAGACTCAGGAAGTACCTGGGGGCTGCCAGACCCTTTGATAGGTTTCTAAGGGACTAACAAACTGGTGTGGGGATGAGGAAGAGGCGTGGTGCTGCTGCTTGCTCTGGTTCAGGGCAAGGAACAGGAGACAATCCCATGTACTGTGGATATGTGTATGGGGGCAGGGGAATACAGAAAGGGGGTGGAGGAACGGTGGGTAGACATGATGCTTGTAAACCTGTGTTTCCTCATGCTAGAGAACAACATAAAGGTGGTTTGGATACAGCAGTGCACAGCTGGAAGTTGGCAGGTGTGTGAGTACTCCAGTCCTGCTGGAACCGACCCATGCTGTAGCACCTGGGTGCTGGAGAAGTGCTGATAAATGTCATTTAGAGCTTTGAGGTGCTATAAAACTCACCATGGTGGGGTTTGTGAGAGCTTGCAGAAGCTGGTTTATCAGGCACATGGGTCTGGAGTGGTGACTCTACCGGGAGAGCTCTGCTCTGGGTGAGAAGAGACTATAACAGTGAAGGCATGGGATGCTAGGGAAGCAGTCTTGTCTCTTCTCTGCGTTCTTAACAACAGAGAAGGAGCTGAAGATCAATAGTCAGAATTCTTGGAGGCCGAAAGAAGAATCTGTAAACAGTTGAGGGACTTGGTAGTCACAGGAAGATAAGAGTGAACCCCCTTAAGAGCCTGTGTCACAATTCCCCGACTGGGCTCCCTCTCTCTGGCTGCTTCTCCCTAGGGGTCTGCATCTTATCTCGCTGGCTTCCTTTCCTCTGTTTGCCTCTGACTAACAGGCTTTGTCTTCTGGTTACTGGAAGTCTAATAATTTCTTTTGTCTGCCCCTTTCCTCCTTTTAGAAATACCAGATTAATCGGCTGTTGCGTTCTACAGATTATCTGCGTCGGTGACACGGATTAATTGTATGCTTGACTCTAAGTTATTCAGCAGTAATGACATACTAACTCGACTCGAAACAATGGTAATTTCAGGGCAAATGTTCAGGGCAAGTGTTGCCCTGTGGGGAAGAGCCACCTGCAATTTACCCCCTGTAAATTCATCACATGAGTAAACTGTCTGTGTGGTTTTCTCAGCGTCTTCAACGCAGCAAGTTGTCTGAAGGGTGTCTCTTGAAACACTCTGCTATCTCTTTCTTTCTGCTTTGTCTAGTTCTCTCCCCCTTCCCACTTTCTTTTGACTCTGGTTTGAGTCAGGTAATTACAGACCTGGGTTGAAGCCTCCCTGGGGAGGGATCAGTGAGGCCAAGCCTTGCAGACGTGTTCCCATCATTCGCTTGTACCTGGACGTCGCCCTTTCACAAAAAGGTTTGGTGGGACAGGTTATGGGTGGGCAAGTCTGAGAGCCCCAGGGGTGACAAACTAAAGGGGAACTCTGTGTTCCTGGGCCCAAATGTCAGTGCTCTTCATGGTGACCTAAAGAAAGCCTTGGGTGCTCCAGACCAGCATATAAATGGGAGATCTGGAAATGCCGAAGGTCTCATGAGTGCCACCTTTGAGCTGGGGTCCTGTGTGGCATTGGTGTGACAGTTTGGTGATTTCACATTCTGATCTCGGTGTTAACCAGAACAGAGCAAGGAGGGGAAGAGAAAGTGAAGCAAAGCTTCTTGTCTAAAAGATAAATCAGAGAACTGACCTGTTTAGACTTGTTCTGTCTGTATTTTATCTACGTGTCTTGGGAGGCAGCTCTCCAGTCCAATGATCTGCATCTTGAAGGAAGCAGAAAATCTGGATTTTAGGGAAAGGTTATTAAATTGCAGTGTTTTGGTACTGGGTAAGCGATGCTCAGGGGACTACTTAGCTGTGGGTATTAAAGAACCCTTTGACAGGGGTAGAAACGCTGTAGAGAAACCAACAAAAGCTTAGGTGGTCAGACAGGGTTCCAGTAAAGAGAATGTGCTAGCGTAATCTTCTGGTGTCTCAGAAAGAATAGACACAGTTCTGTCTGTGGCATCTGTTTTGTGAAAGACAAAACTTACTTAGCAAAATGTGAGAATGCTGTTCCTGACCTCCTGTCACAGCTTGTTTTTCTTGGGAAGTCAGACCAGCAAAGACAGTGTGACAGTCACAGTTATTTGTTGTCTCCCTTTTCCTATTTAGTGAAGTAAATGGTGGGGGCTTTTTTAAACCAAAAGGATTATGTGCTCCTGAAAAATACCAGTCTTATTTTTACATCCACTTTGTAGCAAGTGACAGCTTTCAGTTCCTAATCTGCAGTCTTTCAGTGTAATACAACTGTCCTTTCTGCAACTTTGAAGCATCTAATGCAGTCAGTCTTACCCTTTTGTTTTAAAATTGAAAGGGAGGGAGAAAAATCATCTTAATGCCTATGATTATGGGAGGCGTGTGCAGCTTAGCAATAGACTCACACACACAAATGTCCTGGAACGTGGCTTTGGTCATATGGTGACTGCTCGGTGTTTTCATTGCAAATGGTTCTGTACAGAAAGCCTCCAGTGCTGGGGATCAGCCTGGAAATGGGCAATCTGGAAATGCCAAAGGTCTGATGTATCCCTCCTTCAGGCAGCTACCTGTGCTTGGAGTCAGTGGTGATGTTGTGTGAAGCACACAGGATAGGTGCCTGCACACCTTGTGTCTCTTGCGAGACACGGGGCGTCAAGTGGGATCACGGATGTGTGGAAACTTACTGACAGCGTTGTGTGTGGTCGTTGAAGCTGCCAGCAGGTTGCTCAAGGAGACCTGAGAGTCTTTATTGTAGCTGATGACCGAGGTTCAAGTGCTCAGAGAAGCTCCTTTGAAGCTGTCAGTGCAGCTAACATGTAAATACCACAGCATCCTTTGTAGGGTGTGAAGTGTTAGTGTCCTTCACGGTGGCAGGGGAGTCGGGGCTCAAATCAGGAGAGACAACTGGGGTCTGTGCAGGTGGCTTTGTGTATTTTCTGCTTTAAAAACTGCTGTTGGTGTGAAAATCCAGGGATATGCTAGTAAAGCACGTCCAGATGCCAGTCCTTTGGCTCAGGACAATTCTTTGTACATAACTTAAACATGATCTTGGTATCGATGTAGTTGGCTGGTGACGAGGCTCCTACACAACTGGTTGAAACGAGTGGCTGCTCTGTAAGCTGTGTTACACTTGCTGAGGTGGCTCGTGGGCTTCTGCAAACTCCTCCTGAGCATCTGCTGCCTGGTGTCTGGCTCTTGCCTTTAGACTTGTCCCTTCGCTGCCCCACTGGGTGCCTGTATGGGTCACGGCTCTGAAATGCACTGGGCACGAGCTGCTGCTAACTGGTGCTGCTGCAAGGGCTTTCTGCTTCCATCATCCAGAATTCCAGCGTTATTCTGGTCTGGCTGCAGGATAGTTGCAGTTTTCTGTGGATTAATTTATGGCATTCACTGAGACTGAGTGAGGTAACTATTTGTAGCACAGCTACTTTCAGATGCTTACAGCAAAATGTATCTGTGTCAGAAATTTGAGGGTCACGGTTCCTCCTGGTCCCGTAAACTCTGGTGTAGAGATGTGAACTGTGTGTCTGAGCACAGAGTGGCTCTTCCCCAGTGTGTGCTGCTTTAATTATTTGCAATACATACTGAGGTGCTAAAGGTCCTTCATGCTGTGCAAACCTCACAGCGTACCCAGGAAAAATGCTGGAGGATTATTCTTTTACCAGCCTTTCCAAGGTAAAGGGGAAAAGCCCACAAACCCTCATTAGGAGATGATTTGCTTTTTAGTAAGTGCTGGGTGTTGGGTTGTACCCCCTTTGGCAGGGGTCTCAGGGAGAGGGGTAAGACTGGTGGGTTTTAAACAGATGGAGGTGGGTTGCTCAGTGACTGAACCCCTGTTTTTTTGTAGGTGGGAGATTCAAACTCATCCAGGGTTTGAGTAACGTGCAGGGAAATACGTTCACGACTAAGGAAGTATGAGGTGAGGAATCAGGAGGAATCTGGTGGGTTTCTGTTTTCAGCTTCACTGAAAACTGATGGTGGGATCTTGAACATCCACAGTTTTTGGCTGTCTCAGTTCCCCCTTTGCCTGTTGTCTCACTCACAGCCTAAACAGCCTTCCCCAAACAAGTCCTGCTGCTGCCTGATTATTTCATTAATGTATTCACCCCAGCAGCACCTGAAGGCACTCCTCTAAAATGATTTGCTGTTTGGCTAACCAGACTTGGGTTTGCTCTCTGAAAATACAATACTGCTAACAAATCGTCCCACTCACCTAATAAAAGAGGATGAAGCACATAATAGGAAAGAATGTAAAACTCTTTAATGGGGCCAAGTGGAAAAGCAATGAGAAGCAATGGGTAAGTGAGGTATTGCTGTGTGGTTAGAGAGTGTAGAGAAAGGGAGGGATGCGGGGATGATGCTCGGGTGTCTGCTGGAAGAGCTGCTTAAGGAATGAGGCTTCCATGAGAAAAAGTAGTGAGGTGCCTTTACTGGTTCCTTCCTGGGTATTTCCCATGTTGTTATGAGTTTGTTCTCAGGTGACCCCTGTGTGATCAGCAGCACGCAGCGGGCTGCAGATCTGGAAGGCGCCTTGTTGCGGTTTGAACGTGACAAGTGGTGTCACGCCTGTGCCTCAGCAGGGAGCCCTTCACCAGGGCAGGAAGCAGGTTTCTTCTGCCCAGGGTCTTGCCAGCCCAGCCCTGGGCTCGAAGTGAGAGCACGCTGAGATGTGGTTGGTGGGTAAGAGATTTTCCTTGCCTGCTTCCTGGCCACTGTGGCGGCCGCTTGTAGGCAGCGGTTTGGTGACAAAGTATTTGGGCTTCTGATGTCTGTGTTGTCAGTATAGTTACCCCTGGGTTTAAACACCATAGCCTTCTGCCAGGTAGCAGCCCCAACTCTGCAGGGTCCGTGTAAGTACCTTCTGCTGTCACACGTGTGTGTTCTGCAGGGACAAACCTCACCCAGTGTGGTTGGGCTTCTCAATACTCCCATTTGCTCCAAAGTGAGGTTGGTCAGAAACAGTCCGATACCCTGATGTAGAACAGATGGACACGTTTCCCATCTGGATGTCCCCAAACCATAACCTGGCTTAAGCCTGTTGAAAGGTGCGTGAACTGCAGGAAGCCTGACGAACTACTAATTCATTTTCAACTAATTGCAGCAGGACTTTCCTGCTGTTAGACTTCCTCTTGGGAATCTTTGCATAGACGCCTTTCTGCAGCAGCTCTGTGTGGCAGCACTGGGTTTGGGATGTGCTGAGGTATCTTCTGTGCCTGTTGTGCTGGAGTTGGGGTGCTTTTTTGTTGCAGGTTATGACTTGAACTAAGCAGTTCCCATCCTGTGATGGCTTTGCCAACCGAAGCTCTGGCTGTGCTTTAACACCCAGGCACTGAGCGCGTTGGTGCCATAGTCTAAACCTCACAGTGCAACCTCCCGCAGGCAGAGTTGGTCCCCTTGGTGTCTGCCAGCTGAAGAGGGAAAGGATATTGCTAATTCCTCGCTGATTCCCCACAGCAGAGCAGAGAAAGTTGCCCTTGGTGGGAACGCTGTTGGCCCTTGGCCCAGAGGAGGTGTCGGGGTTCGGGGCTGCTGTGCTCCCGCAGTGCTCAGGAGAGCCACAGTCACAGCGGGCGGCCGGGCGCAGGCGCAGGGAGAGGCAGGGGAGCAAAACAGAGGTGTCCCTGGTCCTCAGGGTGCACACCACTTACTTCTCTTCCCAGGGGGATTGCTAACGAGCGATGTTTTTGGATTTACTGTGCCACCTCTCCCATGCCAGCACAGGGGGTGCTTGGTGATGGCAGCATACAGCTACACCTTGCAACCCTCACCCAAGGACCGGATTAAAACCCGTCTCACAAAGGCACTGAGGCTTCTTCCCATCCCCACCACGGTCTCCGTGCGTGGTGTAGGATGAGGTCAGCAACAGCGCTTTGATGGTGTAGCTTTGACACACAGACTCAAAGAGTTTGGATTTTAAGTGCAAACTCATCCAAACTTTTATTCCCCATCCCATCATTGTGTGGTCACAGAGGTTGACGCTTACTATAGTGTTAAAAATTGGGGCTGGGAAGGTGAAATAGGCAACTTGGTAGAACAAAAGAGGTAAGAATGGGGGAAGAGTTGTAGCTGGCGCTTCTCTAACAGATGTCAACATTTCTGGCCCCAGGCAGTGAGTGTGTCCAGGTCAGCCAACGTGGAAGCTACTTCAGAGAACCTGAAAAACTTTGGCTCTTGCTGGGTAGGGCTGAACTCCATCAGATTCAGCTGCTTTTGAACTTGAACTAAGTGTTTGCTTCCAGTATGTGCTGTAGTCGACTGGAAATGGAGATAGATTTCTTCCAAAGAAGTACAGATCTGTTTGAGTAGCTGTTAGTTGGTTGCATAAAGCTGCCAGGACAATGCTGGGTTTTTAAAACGTGGGGTGTGAGGTGTTGTCTCTGTTTAAGCAGGCTCTGGGGGGATGAGGCTGCACAGCGCCCTGTCCCTCCCATCTCTTCTTTCCTCCCCTGATGATTTATAAAAGGAACTATTTAGTCATGGGGAGCCAAAAGAAATTACCATAGAAGTGCCAGATGTTAATATTTTCTTAAATTCTTGAAATTCATGGGATGCTATGGTCAAATAGAAAGAAATCCAAGCTGGTCCTTCCACCACAGAGAGGCAGGGATTCTTCTTCCCATGCACACTCATGCACGCTGGTGGCTGTGCCTCCGCACTGGGCAGCCCTTTGTGTGCTAAAAGAGCTGGGGGGCTGCTGAAGGAGGGGTGAAAGGGTGGTTGTTGGTGTGGGAGATGAGGTTTGTAAACAGAGGATATAAATCCAGAGGGAAGCAGGACCTCTGGAGTAACCATCTCAAAAGGAAATGCCTAAAACTGGTTAGGTGGAGATAGGTTTTTGCTCTGTGTATGTGTTACAGGTGAAAGTACCACTCCTCAGTTTGGAGGGGTTTGAAGGGGTTTGGGTGCCTGTTTCCCTGTGCTTAGACCTTCCTTTTTTTAAAAAAAAAAAGCTTTGATCTGAGGTTTGTTGGTCAGATTTGTCCTAATCCATGTGTAGGGCTCAAGGTTGGGGACAACTCAGGCTAGATGGAGATTGGCATGTGTGATAAGAAATCATTTCATAGTTGTCTTTCTACATCCATTCCCTTCTTTCTACCAAAGAAGGCACTGAACAAGCCAATATTCTCTCTTGTTTCCTCAGAAGTAGGTCTTGTAAAAGGTAAGTATGCAGAAAAGCAGCTTTTGATCAGCTGTCTGCTCCTCGGTGTAGTAAGAGCTGTACAAACAAGACATCGTAGTGTTTCTGTAGCATGGAAGGACAGAGGAGCTTTGCCAGAGCTTTCTTGTTTGGGGTTTGTAATTTTTTTCCCAGATCAGATACAGAGGTGTTGACTGGGTGCTGCAGTTGTAGCTCTAGCTACACAAACCAGACGTACCGTCGTCATCTTCTCTTCAGGGCTTCCCAGTTAAATAGCAGAGCTGGGAATTGAAGAGAAGGGAAGTTGAGCCAACTGAACATGGGAAAACAAACATGGAAAAGAATGTGCTAGGGAATGAAATAAAAGAGAGAATTACTTTCTAGCCCCAAATTATGCTTTGCTAGGTAGCAGCTGTCTGGCATTCACAAATTAAACAGTCGCTTAGCTAACAGGCAATGACAATGATAGCATGTCCTCTGCCTTGCTCTGGGTGCATGAAATGAGGAATTAACTCTCCCCTGCTGAAAGCCATAAGAGTGTCCGGAAGCTTGTGTTTACTCTGACCAAACATTTGGGCTTGTCTGTTGCTCTCAGTACCTGAGCTATGCTTTGTAGCATCACCACGCAGAGCTGGTGGTGCTAATGCTGCTCTGTCAGTCAAAAATAAACTACTTTTATAAACTCTTGCAAAGCGCAGATTGTGGCTGTGAAAGGTTTTAGTCAATGCACAGAGGCTTCTGAGGGATTTGGGGCATTCTGTGGTTTTCAGAGTCTGTTCTAAACGTAAAGATTTGCGTGGTCCTTTTGTCTTGCAGCATTTCATGTGGAACCCAGGGAGCCTGAAGGAGGCTGTGGAAGCGAGTGGAATGATTCCCTGTGTAGCTGAAACAATGTAAGTATTCAGTGTCTGCTGGAAAGGTCACTTGGCCAGCATCAACAGCAGCAACTGTTAGGGCAGTAGGTAGTCACCCTACTTCATGGGCAGCTCCATGCTTCTGTTCAGGGCTGGATGAAGATGGGGTGCCCATCATGCCGTTCCCTGCTCTCAGCTGTCCAAGAAGTCTCATCTCCCTGTTCACTAAGAAATTCTCTAAAGCTCATACGGGCTGTGCCCAAGCCTTTGCAAGAAGTTGAGCCTGGTTCAAGCCTTAGTTTAGTTCTAGCAGCGTTGTCTTTGCCCTGGCTAATGAACTGGTACTTGGAGAGGGATTGAGTGGTTGGCTAAGCTCTGTCCCCTCTTGCTACAAGACTTCCTGAACTTGCCTTTTGGCTGCTTTTCAATATATGGTGGGCTGTTTGTTTTCCCCCTTCTCTCTTGATATTTTCTGTGTTTTGAAACTCATTGTAAATACCCTCTGATGCAACAGTTCATTAAACAGCATAATGCTTGGCTGGGTTTTGTTGCTCTCTGGACATATCCAATAATTTCTATTACTACAATAACATTAGTCATTAAAGAAAAGTACAGGGTTACTTAAACATCTCCTTTGCCTCCTCTCTCCTCCTGCTGGCTCTCCCCCACTTCAGTTGGGCTGTTTTCAGTTGTGCCACGGTGTGCTTGTAAGACAGAGAATTCCTACTGACTCACTTTGTTGTTTTGCTCCCTTTGCATCTTGGGTTCCCTGTGATTTGGATGCTTGAAAATGGAGAAAAAAAATTAAGTTTCCTTACAGCATTTAAAAAACAACCCCAAAGAAGCAAACAACTCCCAGACAGAAAAACCCAGCAAGTATCAACAAGGCCTTTCCAGTCTTCTCTAGGTTTCCATGTAATGTATTGAGCAATACAGCCTCACACATCCTTTGTTCTCAGAGGGTGGCTTTCCCTTCACTGGCTCTATTCACCAGCACTCCTCTTCCTGTGTTTCCAGTTGCTTACTCCCCTCTGGAAGGGACCAGAGCACATCCCTGTCGGTCTCTGTGCTGCAGTTCCTGCGATGGGGAAGGCGGCCTCACGGGCATCGTGCTGATTCATATTTACTGTAGGTTATTGCTCAACGTGTGTCTGAGTAATCGAACCTCTTTGGGAGCGCCGCATCCCGCAGCGCCGGGGACGTTCCGACCTTAGCCCTCAATCTTGGTCTTTTTAGTAAAATGGGAAAGCCAGCAGCCAGTGCTGCCCATCCTGACTCGCTGTTACGTCCTGCTGCAGTGATTTTTCTCCTGGGAGCTGATCCTTTCTAAAACTGGTTTTTTGCCACCAAACCAGTATAACCCTTGGGCACAGGAGAACTTTATACTTGGAGTTCCAGATCCAGCTGGGAGAAATATCTCTGCATGTTCTTGTGTTCACTTGACTGCAGTCTGCATGGCCTGGAGGTGACATTTGCTTTGCTCTACCCTTAAACGAGGAGTAGCTCTGCTCCCCTTAAACGAGGAGTAGCTCTGCTCCCCCTCCTGAGGGTGCCTTTTCATACTCCTTGAGCACCGTGGCCAGTGCGGCTCCCGGTGCCGCAATCGGATCCCCGCTCCAGCCTTCCCTAACAAAAGGGCTGAGCTCTCCCACTTGTTTCTGCCTCCTTCCGAGGCTCCTGTTCCGTTCATGCCTTGAAACCTGAGTCATGGAGGAAGCGGAGGTGACTAGTAAGTGAAGTGGATCCAACTCAGCAAAGGCATTAAAAGGGGAGCTGAGCTGATGGAGCGCCAAAGGACTTCTCTCTTCCAGAACCAGATACATGCACACACTGCCAGTGGGTGCAGTCTGACGTGTTTTTTTTCTTTCTTTTTCCCTTTTCCCCAAGCTGCTTTTGCTGGTTTTGGGGTAGAATCCTTCAAAGTGGCTGGCACGTGGCATCGAGTTTCATGTAGTAAGTAGAAAAGGGAGGAACTGCAGCAACGCTACTTGAGGATCTTCCAGTGTTTGCTCGTAAGGAGAGGAGCTGTGCTCTGCAGAGCTCCTCAGCAAGCAGGAGGGAGGCAGAACTCTGTTGCTGTGAGGAGGAGCAGTGCTGGCAGAGCCCAGGCCGGGGCTGGTCAGGAGCCAGGAGACAGGCAAGTAGGCTGGAGCACAGAGATCATGTTGGCTGGAGGGATGTGCTGTGAGATGGGGTTACCCTGTGCTCTGTGGGTTGCCTTTGCTGTGCTCCCCAGTGGATTTTGGAGCTGCTGGTGGGACAGGGACACTTCACATACAGGCAGAATGCTGGCTGACCTTCCCTCTGTATTGTAATGCTGCCTTTTCATGGCAGAAAATGCAATAACCCCCTCCTGTTCCATCATACTGGTGATGTCACTTAGTAGTGAGGTACTGAGGACCAGTGAAACTGTCTTTTGAGCTGTTTGTGTGGAAGTGGGTAGTTTAATGAACCCTTTAAAATATGAATGAGTAAGAAATTATTCTTGAATACATTACATTGAGTTTTACTTGTCCATAAAAATGATGCTACAAAGTTTATCTTTAAAGCTGTTTGATGAAAAGATGTGCCAGGTGTTTGTTTCTTCTGCTGCTTAAAAATAGGGGTTTGGTAGTTTTGTCTGGGGGTTTTGGGCTTAAGAAAAGGGACTGGGGAAGGCAAGCCAGGCAGCCAAACCCAGCATCCTGGCTGTTGTAGTTGTACTGGCAAAAAGACTTCCCTTTTGCTCACAGAACTGCATACGTGCTGGTTTGCCAGAACAGGTATAAGAGAAGACTTGGGCTTGTAATTGTAATTTCTGGAAAATTCATCTGCATTTGGTGCTGCTCTTCCAAGTTGATTTACAGCTTAAAACAGCTTTGGTCTCAGAGGGGCTTTACCCAAGGAAGAATGCAGGAAAACTGACATAACG
The DNA here is from genome assembly GCA_020800305.1 of Porphyrio hochstetteri. Lineage (NCBI taxonomy): Eukaryota > Metazoa > Chordata > Aves > Gruiformes > Rallidae > Porphyrio > Porphyrio hochstetteri. Next base: position 16,875,130 of record CM036920.1, read on the forward strand.
TTTCCTTTATTCAGTTTTAATTTTTATCACCTTTCTTCTAATTCTGTAACCTGGGAGCAGCAAGCAAAGATGAGGCAAACCCCATTTTTGTGTTGGAGACTTTTGCCTGACAGCAGAGATGAACTGCAAATAAGTGGGTAAAGGAGGAATATGATAAGCGATTGCTTTCTTGGAGTCGATGTTTCTGAGAAATGGGCTGTCTGCAGCGTGGCTGCGTGCTGATAGGATAGTGGCACTGCTAGGTTGGGTTTAATAGGGAAAATTTAAGAACCCTGTTCTGTGGGTAAAGTATCTTTCCCAAATATGCAAGGCTTTAATATTGTGATTTATAAATGCAGAGTAGGATGAAATAATTTTGGTGTTTTAATTAAAAAACAAACAAAAACCCCCCAAAAAACCCCAAACAAAACAGAACTGGAATTCCAACTTATCTGCATGTGTGTCTGTCTGAAAATGGTTCATTAAAAGGCCCCTCTCCCTGTCTGCCTCGTTACCTGAAGGGAGAAGCCCACTTGAAACAGTGAGCAGTTCCTAAACCCCATCTTGCATGAAAAGCAAGCGTTGCCTCCTTCCTGCAACACTCTGTGTGTATCTCAAGGAAAAATGTAATCCAGATTCCAAACACATCAAACCCTCAAATTCCCCCCAAAGAAACCCCCAACAAAGCCCCCCAAACCCTTTTTCCCCCACTTGCTGCATATCCAGAGCTGCTGCTGAAGTCTCTGCCAGGTTGTCCCATCAGTGTCCTGTTCCACTCTCTGCCTCCTCACTGCTTTGTTTCAGCACTTTATATTCTTTGTATAAAATGTGGGTATACTTTTAAAAAACCATTTCCTTTAAAATATTCCTGGGCTAGAGTAGTCTGTCTTGATGAAGCCTGTACGTGAATCAACCTCTTTGTAACCTATGTTACAGTAAGAATTTTAGGAATTTCCTTTATTAGGACCCGTTAGTATACAGCAGGCTCTGAGTGAGCTGCACTGATTTCTAGGTAAAACAGCCTGAAATTGTCTGAACTTTATGGCATATGCCAACCTTCTGTACAGTGCTGCTTTTCAATATGCAACGTTTAAATATCCTGAAGTCAATCTCTTGCTAGCAAATGTTACCCTGCATTGAATGCTTAGGATCTTCTTTGTGGAGAAACAGCAGTTTGACCCCAAAACTGTGGTTTTTTTTCAGGTCCGTGGACTGCCGCTAATGGCATGGTGAGATGTGTTGAAGAGCAGCTGCGAGGGTGTCCAACGGCAAGGGGACTGCTCTAGAAGCTGGGCTTGCACCATCATGGGCCAGTGTGTCACCAAGTGCAAGAACCCTTCGTCTACCCTTGGCAGCAAAAATGGGGAGAGGGAATCTGGCAGCAAGTCGCACGGCAAGAGGAGCGTGGTCCACAAAGACGACCATGGCTCAGCCTGTGGCAAGTCTTCAGGAGACATCCTGGTGAACGGGACGAAGAAGGCTGATGCTGCTGTGGAGTCTAGCCAGCCCCCAGCGTTCTCTGGAGATACAAAGAAAGACTCTGTTTCCAGCACGGAAGAATCTTCGCTCCAAAGGATCGGGGAGTTATTCAGGAGGTACAAGGATGAGCGGGAAGATGCCATACTGGAGGAAGGAATGGAACGATTTTGCAATGACCTCTGTGTTGATCCCACTGAATTCAAAGTGCTAGTTTTGGCCTGGAAATTCCAGGCTGCTACCATGTGCAAATTTACAAGGTTAGTTCTTGGGGAGCTTGTAATTATTTTCATATGTTAAAGTATATCCTGTCACCTGTCTGTTGGAGACACGGCCTCGTTAGCTTCGCTTGCTTATTTCTTCTAACGCTTGTGTTTTGACCAAATTAGTTGCTACTTCTGCTGAAGGTAAGCTTCATGTCATCCTCTCTTCCCTTCCCCTCCCCTCAGGGTGGGTTTTGGATCAGAAAACAGGGCTGTGGACATTGTGCTGCTGGTGATGGTCAGTGTACTGAGAGTCCTGATTTACCAGAAGCAGTTTCACTGACCCCAGCAGTACCTGGCTGATGGGATCAGACTCTGAAGTTAATATTCACTTTAAAGTAATGTGAGACTCGGTAGTAATTGCTACCAACCCCGTCATTCTTCCAGAGAACGATAACAGACTGCTTCCTAGGAGTTGTTCCTGCCCAACCAGTGTTACACTTAATGTCTTTTTCTGAGACTAATCCTGTTGAAGCATGGAGAGGGAAGGCAGTTTTGACACTGGTAGCTGTTTCATACTGGCTGAGAACTGATTGGTATTTAAGTGCTGCCTGTCCTTCTGGACAAGGGAGTCTGTGGGCTTACAGCACATGTGATGCTACAGGGAACAACAGAATGGCTAAAACTTAACCAGGAGAAAAAACCCCAAACCACCCAAACTACAGCAGCCTCCCCACCCCAGTGTGTTTATCAATATCCAGGTAAGGGGCAAGTAAAGACTTCCTACAGGGACTTTTGCTCTGGCAGGATTGGTTTGAGTACTGCTACCTATTTCTGCTCAGCTAATAACTCTCAAATTACTTTGGAGCTGTGAACCAAGTCAGTGCTGTGCACTGAACACAGAGAGCTTCTCCAGCATCCTCAGTGTCTCTGTGGATGTGGGGTGTGCCAGCAGATGAGTTACTCCACAGTGTCAGTGTGGTGTGTACCCACAGCATCCCTGATTCTGTACTGCCACCCTCAGTGTTCTTGGGGAGGGCAAAGAGTGGTGGGAGGTCACCTCTGTGTGAGGGCACGCTCTGTGGCGTGGCTGCTGATTGACTTCTTGCACCAAGGAAAGCAAGGCAGTCTTCTCCCCTGTTCTCCTTAGTGCTGCCCCATCTCCTGTCTTCCTTCCAGCCCATTCCATGTCAGAGGCTGCTGGCCTTGGTTAACATCAGCTGGTTATAACTCTTCCTTGTGAGCATCACAGAAATCTGAGCTAAGCATCTCCCTGCTTGGCCAGGTTATTAGTAGGTTAATTAGCATTGGACTGGTGCTTCGATCAATGTTTATACATTGTGTGGTAGCCCGCATTATGTGATGCTGTGCTTTCTTCCACTCTCAGTAGGTGCCTTGCTGACTGGCACCCCTGGCACCCTTTTTACTTAGCAGGCTTGGAGAGCAACCAAAATCCATGAGGAAGCCACCGGTGAACTGCTCTGTCCCTCGAGAACAGCTTGCCCAGAGCATGGGCAATGCCAAAGCAAGCTGGTTTACATACAGCACTTGAGCACATAAATGTGGTGCTTGCAAACATTTGGCAGTGCTTCTGTGGTAAATTTTACTCACTCCTTAACGTGGAAGGTGCTGGATGTGGTAATACTGAGTAGGGAAACAGCAGGCAGCTAGATCTCATACCATTCTATGATTCTATGATCTGGGAAACAGTACCAGTGCCAGCACATCTGACGGGGTGTGTGGCTCCCCAGGCAGTCAGGAATTTCTTGGAAACATTTGTCTTTCCAGCAGCTCCTCTTGCCAAAATCTTTGTGCCTTGCCCAGATAACCCCCTTCTGAGGTGATGTAGCTGAAGGGAGGGGGGAAGCATTTAGCGCCTGAGGTCGGTGGGAAGGGCTCCCACTAATTTCTTTCCTCTCTCTGAACAGGAAGGAGTTTTTTGAAGGCTGCAGAGCAATAAATGCAGACAGCATCGACGGCATCTGCGCGAGGTTCCCCAGCCTCCTGACCGAAGCCAAGCAGGAGGATAAATTCAAGGATCTCTATCGCTTCACCTTCCAGTTCGGCCTGGACTCTGAGGAAGGCCAGAGGTCGCTACATCGGGAAATAGCCATTGCCCTTTGGAAATTAGTCTTCACCCAAAACAAGCCCCCCATTTTGGACCAGTGGTTACACTTCCTAATCGAGAACCCCTCAGGAATCAAGGGAATCTCCCGGGACACGTGGAACATGTTTCTAAATTTTACTCAGGTGATCGGGCCGGACCTTAGCAACTACAGCGAGGACGAGGCCTGGCCCAGCCTCTTCGATACCTTTGTGGAGTGGGAAATGGAGCGAAGGAAAAAGGAAGAGGAAACCAAATGTGTTATTACATCTTCAGACACAGAGGGCCTGTGTGAGGAACAGACTTAGCAGCCACAGCAGCAGTGACACAAGCCAACCTGTTGCCCTTCATGAAATGTAAACTCTGGATGTTTCTGGAAATTACCAAGGCTCCAGATTTTTTCTACTTTACACCTTTTTCTGCCTTGTCTTTGAAAGGGCTCTAAAATGCTGTATCATGTTTTAGGCACTTTCTTCAATTTTGGTTATTCCTTTTACTCTTGCCCTGAAACATTTGACCCTGACCACACGTTAAGCATTTTGGGGGTTGTTTTTTATTTTGTTTGTTTGGGTTTGTTGGTTTTTTTTTTCTAAGACTTCAGATTAGTATAAATAAGTCTGATATTTCTTGCACAACATAGGTCTTTTTAGTTAGGTTAAATTAACATTGCTAAATTATACAGTGCCAGATTTCAGTTTTTCATACTACATCTGTCAGGGCAGGTCTGTACTGTGTGTAGTGCTGTTTACATTGTTGACATTTTAGGCTGTAATAATTTTAAGGTTTTATACCAAGATGAACAGCAGTGTTAACTGTTAACTAGAAATGCATTAATCCCCCCTGGTAATAAGGCTCTAAAAACCAACGTAAACAACAGCTTTTTTATAATATGGCTAGTTCCCATTTGAAGCTAACTCATAGCCAACGAGTCCAGATCATTCCTTTTTATTTTCTGGAGTTTCAAACTAAATGTTGGGAGTGTTTTATAAAAAATTACTGTACCTGTCAGTCAACTGAGCGGTAGATGACGATTTATATCTAAAATCTCTTACCCATCACATAATAAAAGAGCAGTACTACCTCAGTTTTATTGAAAGTGGACTTCTTGATGGACTTCCATTTTTCTCTGGAAGTTGTCTTTTTTGTGGATATGTGAGAATATTTTTACTTGACTAAAAGAACCAAAGGTTCTGCTTCTTAAGTTTGCTAAACATTGACAGAAGCAACACACAAAGCCTAAGTCTTCAAGGAAAACTGTGGTATAATTCTGCTTTAATTTGTTTGATTTATACCTAAAGTATTATCTTACTTGTCTGGCAAGCACAGTACTCTCTGCAAGGAACTATCTTTTGCATTAATATCGACAAACTGGTTTTTTAAAACCTCTGTTTTAATTGCTCAGTCGCAGTTAATGCTCCACGCTTTCTGGAGCAACGATATCGGCATCTGATGACAAAGTGAATCCTTAATGTGTTCTTAAATGACAGCAGTGTAGATGAGTCATTTTTAGACTGATTTGATAATATTTGGATAGGAGTCAGTTTATGATTTTACAATGCCTGTATTGGGACTCTTTGCCTGTTGAAACTGTTGTGACTTAAAGGGAGTTTTATTAACACTGGTTGGAACTGTTTTTGGTTACTGATGCTACCTTTTTTAATTTTAGTATGTCAACTTTTTTACACCTTTTGGGAAAAGGGATGATTGCCAAGGCTTTCTGTAGAGCTTAATGAGTACTGGCTTAATGAGCTCACCTCTTAATTGCACACCTCTTGTTTTCAGGATCCGGAACCGGCTTCAATTTAAACACAAAACACCCCAACTGAACCCAAAACCCTGGACAGGCACCCATAGCACCCACCGGTTTTTGTGCTGTAAGGGTTTGAGAGGTCAAGGGAAGAAGGTTTTTGAAGTGGATCCAGGGTGGCTGTGTTGTGTCAGCTGTGCCCCAGAGGGGTTAGGACCAGCCTGAGCGCTGGTGCTGGCTTTGCTGGGGTGCAGCCTCTATGGTAGCTGGGGTCTGAGAGCACAGATCGCTGGCAAGCTGTGGGGTTTGCAGACTGTTGGAAAACAAGCCCAGCAGCCACAGATAGCATCTCTTTTCTCTGATAAAAGGAGAGTTTGGTCTGTGGGGCTTCTGCAAGCTCTTGCTGGGAGAGGTGGTGGGACACCAGTGTGGTTGTTCTAGATGGAGCTGAGCTGGTCCCTTTGCAGGGGGGAGCCCGGAGCTGGCTGTGGTGTTAGAAGGAGATCTACCCAAAGCTTTGTCCTTGCTGCTGTATCCTTCCAGGCACTCTTGGGCAGCAAACCCTTACTCTCCTTTGGTGAGCAAAGCGGTTGTGCTGGTACAGTTGGATTTCTGGTGGGGCTTTTGCTGGTGCTGTTCTTTAGAGACAGTAAAATCCCCCAACAGAGGCTGCTTTGTTAGCAAAGGCTCCAACTGGAGACTGAATTGATAGTAAATGAAGACTGTTTATAAGTTTGAGACTACTCATTCAGTTATTAAATGCTTTGTTCATCACTTTATACCTTTTTTTTGCAAAAGAGAATTGAAAATGTCCTGAGAGTGAAAACCTGACCACCCAAACGGCTGGCGGGTGAATGCAGAGCTGGGGCAGTGGCTGCTGCTGGTTTCCTCACCAAACCAGCAGCTCCAGAGGATAAGGGACAGAGCTCTTTAAGGAAGGTGTTTATCCTGTGGTCTGAATGCAGATAGCAGGGAGGAAATCCATCTGTGGCACGTCAAGGTGTAGCTGTTTGAGGGTATCGGGCGTGATGCAGCGTCTTTGTAAAGGCAGAGGTGGTGATATGCAGGAAGGGAAGCCTCTTTATCTCCCACTGGGGAAAGAAGGTGAGGTGCTGGGGGGCTGAAGTCCCACCAGACTCTTCTTTCAGTACAAGAGCACAGCCTTGCTCTTGTTCTGCTGCTCTCAGCCCAGCCCGAGCTGGCTGGGGAGAACACTTGCAAAAACAGCCCCCTGATGGATCTGCAAAGTACCCTTTGGTTTTAGCCACACCTCCGTTTGTTAATTCGGGTTTCCAGGCTGCAAACCAGACCTGTATCGGCTTTAAACTCCTGAGCTGGGAGCTGAAGGTGCAACTTGGGCAGTGCCAAAAGTGAGAGAGGGTGTCAGGCCAGTCTGTGGAGTGATCCTGTGATCCTAAGGGAGGACAGACCCTGCTCCCCAATTGCAGTGCGCCCGCCTGGGACGGGGTTTGTATGTGTTTCTACCGGTATTGGAGTGTCTGGAAATGCTCTTGGTTTGTGGTTAAGCTGTGAATATCTGTGGAACAGGCCAAATACATTTGCTCTTCATTGTTACAGAATTTAAAGGGTTATTGTGTAGGGCTTCAGGGAGCTGCCATGCTGAGGGAATCCTTGAAACCCTTGCAACTATCTAATACTTATTTTAATTAGTGTGCATCTGGGAATGTTATGCATGTAGTGAATCTGCTGCAACCTGGGCTAAATAACTACAGCTACCTATATAAATAGTTATATACTGGAAAAGTGGCCTGGGATCCCCAGTTGGTTGCATTTGATCCCCTTCCCCTACATGCAGAGACATACAGCTCCTGTAACCTTCAGTCCCTGGTAATAAAACACCGGCCACCTGCACTGTATTGTAGTTTGCAATGCCTTTAAAATTTGGCTCCCAGATCAGCTGCAGGCTGTTGTGCTAATTTGTACCAGTGTGGGTGTGTTTCTGAGGTCAGACTATTGATTGATTGGAGTAAGGACTGGAGAGATTTCACCCAGAGCTGCCCATAAAACCTGAGTGAGGAGATGAATTGGAATGGAAGGGTGAATTGTGAGTTTCCTTGCTGCTGGTGCTGTTCCAGATGGGGAATTACAGCTTTCTAATCCAGTGCAATCGTGAAAGAACCACAGGGAAAATAAATGAAGGCGTGGCAGTGGTGTGAGATCAGATACTGGAGCCTGTGGGAGCTCAGTCTGCCCCGGGGTGAGCACCAGCTTCCCCAGGCTGGCACGGCAGCTCTGCCCGTGCACTGCAGATGCTCAGCTGAGCACATCTCGAGCTGAGCCCGCTCTGCAGATTGAGAGCAGCTCGGGGTTGTGGCAGAGAGATGAGGTGCAGCCCCTGTCCCTGAGGGCAGCCTGGGGTTCGGAGTGCCAGGGTGGCAGCAGCTTTGTGGGTGACTGTTTCGTTCCCTGGTGTCCGTCAGGGCTTGATGTCCCATGGCTCTGGGACAAGCCTGTTCCCCTGTGGTTCCCAGCGTGGCTGTGCACCAACTGGTGACCTTAGCGTTTTGGTGACACTGCCAATGGCAGTACCTTCCTTACAGCCTTGTTTCCCCAAACCCCAGCAGAGTTAAAGCAACACCATGTAGTTCATTGACCCCTCAGCCACGATGGAATTTGCTGGCTGAGATTACATCCTTCCCATCCCTTGGGAAATGGGATAAGTCACCGTGAGCTGCTGGGTCGTGCGGCCTTGAGTCTGCGGTGTGATACTTTCAGTTTGAAGGTCTGTGGTAAATTGGGCACCCAGCTCACCCCTTGAGCTCGCCCTGCTCCACGTGTGTGCGTGTGGATGTAGCCTTCCAGGTCAAAAAGGAAGATGCTTAACCTGAAACTCAAACTCTCCAGGGCAGTGCTGCAATACACAGCGAAGCGTCAATGCTTGTGCAAGTAAGAATTGCAAGCTGAGTGTCTGCTTACACCTGGATGTGTTTGAGCAGAGCTGCCAGTGTTAAAGTCTTCTCTCTGCACTATGAAGGTTGAATCTTGGTTTAGGTTGCCAACTGAAGTGAAATACAGGAGATTGTAAGAAAGAAGGCTGCAACTCCTTCACCATGAAGTACGTAGGTGTGTCTACCTCTTGTTCTTACACTTGAACAGCTTAAGGTTACCATCCTTTGCTCCCAGGATTTTATGCCTGGATGAGGAATCTTTTACCTTTCTTTTTTTGTTAATTGAGTTGAAGTATTAGCTGTTTGCCATAGGTTTTGGTGTCCTGCTTTGGGTCTGCATGCAATCTGCCCTTTGAAAGGGAGCCAAGTCAAGCTGCAAACAAACGTGTCGGTTCTCCTGGGTGCTAGTTCTGGAGTGCAATAGCCTGACCCGCCTGGGCTGTGTCGCATGGGGCTCAGGTGCTTTTATCATCACCCATCCTTGTCCCTGCTCGGGATGCCTGTACTGACAGCGAACTGGAGATGGGGCGGCTGCTCCCCGCTCGGGAGCCATCAGCCTTCTTGTTGTCCTTGGGAATCTCGAGGAGGCCACCCAAGGCAGTGCTGTGAGTGCAGCTTTTCTTTGGGTGAAAAATCCTGGTTCTGTTCCGTTGGGCTGGACCCGTCACACCCAGCAGAGGTGGGAGCTGTGAACGCGCAGGGGCTGCACGCACCCGCTTCCCTGGGGTCAGACCTGGCTCAGGACAAGCTCCTCATCCTTGAGCAAAGCTGGAGAGCTCTGGAGGGGGGTGGAGAGGCTGGAGCTCGGCTGGAGTCCTTAACGTGTTCAGGCAGGGTCTCTTTCATGCAACACATCTCTGTCCCTTCCTTTCTCCCCAAAGACGACTGCAGCGCAGTTACTGTCGCTGTGCGTCCCGAGAGGATGCTCTGCTGCAGCAACTGTTGCTGGGAGCTGCTGCTTCTAGTCTGAGGGCTGCTTTGGGGGGGTCACCTCTTGCACTACCCGATTTCAAGAGAGCGGGGGGACGTGTGAGGCCAGAGATACAAGGAGCAAGACTGTGCTGGTCCTGCCAAGAGCTTGCCTTAAGTCACTCAATGACAGCGGTTTCTCGCTCCTGTTGCAATCCTCAGCCTTTCCGTAGGTAGGTTTGAAAATCCAACAGGTTCTGGAAGGTTCTACGACTTTTATTTTTAAAGTTTCTTATCTTTGCATAATTGCACTCTGCAGCGAAGCCCTTCCTGGACAGCACATCATCCCACGCAGGCACAAGATCCCGTCTGGCCCCAGTGTTCTGGCTACAAGCTTCAGGGTTCCTCTGCCCCCGTCAATGACCCTCAGACTCGAGGCTGCCGCTGCCCACTCGTGTGTTTACTTGAATGTTGCTGTTTCCCACAGTCCCGACTGCTGAGTCCTGTGCCTGGGGCCCAGGAGAGCGCAGGTCGTGTGCCCGGAGGCGGCAGGGCCGCACCGAGGATCCGCAGGGCCGGAGCCTGGCTGCTCCCGTGTGCAGGACCTCTCACTCAATACTGCTCGATGCTTTGAAGCTGGGACTTTCTAAGTTATCTTAAAAATAGGCTCGTGCTCTTGTCTAGCAGCTTCAGTCGGCCTTTTGGAGAGGAGGTGGGCTGGCAGGAGGGGTTGGAGGAGTGGTTGGTTACTCCTTGAGTGACCAGGAGCTGTGGGTGCAGCTGGCAGTATCACAGCCTGACCCAGTGACCCAGTGGACGGGGGTTTGTGAAGCCACCCCGAGGCCGTGACTGGCTACATGGAGGAGGAGGAGGAGGAGGGTCAGCCTGGGGGGCTGTTTGGGGCAGATGGATCTCTTGGAGTACACCCTTGGGGACCTTGAGGCCCCCGTTTAGGCTCGAGCTTCCCTCTGTGGGAGGAGGGAATGAATGTGTTTTGGCAGTGTGCTGGCACCCTGAGAGGAGCCTCCTGCTAGCTAAGGAGAGGGGGAGAGCACGCCTTGGCACAGCTTTCCTCAGGCCACGTGTGAACACAAGTAGCTGCTCGATCTCTCCATTCCCCAGAGTGCTGGTGAGGGTCGGTGGGATCAAACCTGCTGCCCTTGGTGCCCGGAGCTGGTGTTTGCCTTTCGGACTCAGCCCGGAGAGAACCACAACTGATCCCATTTGCTGGCTGTGGGAAATGAATGTATTGTGTGTGGCGGCGCAGAGCTGTGCCTCCTCTTTCAGCCGGCGGCATCGGAAGCGCTGTGTAAATGTGATGCTTGAAAATGGCTGGAGTAAATTCTGTTTCACCTGGGCCCCTTTCTCAAGGGACGTGGCCAAACGTGCAGACCATGATCTAGAGGGAAAGTGGGAGAAGCTCAAGATGATGCAGCTACTCAGCCCAGTTTGCTTTGTAGTTTCCCAGTTGCTTTTTCCACATCAAATTGAGCCCACCCAGGTGATCTGGAACAGAATGGAAACAGCATCTCGCAGAATGTGCAATCGAAGGCGCGGTGCAAACAGGTTGTAATGAGAGGGTTGTCTCTGCTCAACAGCATTACACCCCAGTGCAATGTTCGTGTGGTGTCCCTTCTGGAAGAGGAGCATTAAGCACAGGCCGAGGTTTCTCTTTTCTTACAAGCAAAGCATTGGTTTGCCCATGACTGACTTCTTGTGGAATTTGTGCCAGATGTGTATTAAATATTTTGGTGCTTTTTCTAATCCAAGCTGCCATTCATTTACCTGTGACATTATTGTACTTCTGTATATTTAAATGATGGGTCCCATAAAGGAAAAAATCCCCACCCCACAACCCAGCACCCCGAGTTGCAATGTATCCTGACTACTGTAGCTTTGTAAATGCTCCAGAGCCTGCTGGGTTTCCTGTGTTCCAGTAAGGGCTGAGGGGAGGGAGGGGGGCAGCTACACAAACCTGACCCACTGGCAAGGGAACCTGCACGCTGTTGGGTGCGTTACTAAAGGGATGAGTAACGTTTGTGGTGTTTACATGATGACACGTTGGTGTTCACTTTTTTTGTGCTCAAGCTTTGTACAAAAATGTCTTATTTAAAGCTGAAGTCCTTTTTACATTTTCAATTAAAAGGGGACAAATTAATTATTTTTTCATGCCTATAACTAGGACTGTTGCTAGTTTTCTTTGCCATCTCCAGAATTTCTCAAGCAGGAGCTGGGATACCCACTAAATCCGACCTGGTCCTTGCAGGGAGGTGACCGCATCGCTTTTAAGTGTGTGCAATGAAAACAAACTGGGTGAGGGGCTTTGGGGGCTTTGAGGGGTGGTTCAACTTTGCAGTGCAGGTGTCTGCACTGAGGAGATGCTGGCAATGAGCAGCCTTGAGAGGGGCCTGTTCTGCCAGAGGGATGAGGGCTGGGGCTGCTGTGCCATTCACCTCCTTGCACCAAGGCACTGCACCCTGGTCTCTGGGGTTGGGCTCAGCACTGGGGACTGGCAGTGCAGGGCCAAGGGATGGGCTCCTGCTTTGGGCAGTGCCAGCACTGATGTGTATCCTGGTCTGCAAGAGCTGTGGCTGAAGGATGCCAGGCTCACTGGGAGTGTGTGAAATATCTCGTTAAGAGAAAAGAAAAATTGGCTGCATTCATCCTGCTTAGTAATATGTTTCATTTTGGGAGTGTTGGAGGCTTTAAATGGAGGTGTGAAAGGCACTGATGTGAGCACCCGCTCACTAGTGCTGCCTCTGGGCCCCTGCTGCAGCTGCTTCCTCTCCCTTGGTGCTGCTGCTCCTCCAGGCAGCAGCTCCCAACTCCTCCCTAAGCTGCTGCTCACTCAGGAGCTCAGCACAGGGAACTTGGGGCTGGAAAGCTGGAGGGATGCAAATATTCTATTAGTGCATTTAGTTGCTGGAATAGTAACGGTGTCACCTTTCACTCAGCCTGTTCTAATTCATACCAAGAGCCCTTTGTCAGGGATTCAGACCTTGTAACAAACAGTTAATTTTTCTTTTTCTGGAGTGCTGGGCGCTCTCCCTGGCATCCTCCTGCTTGGAAATTTGGTACAACAGGAGGGTTGGAGCAGGTGGCACCGGCTGCGAAGCGCAGGGAGGGCTGAAGCTGCTGGGCTGTGCATCACCTCATCCTGCTGCGGGCAGAGGCTGCGCTCCCGGCTGAACGCCATGATGTGTGGAGCTCACCCGGGGGGGTGTGTTCCTTACAACAACCCCTGTCCCTCACGCAGCCACCTCAGAGCTGCTTTTTTTTCCTCCCTTCCTTTTTTTGTGTCTTAGGGGGGTGGGGGGCAGCCAGGGAGGGAGGAGAGAGTGGAGACCAGCCAAGCCGGGTGAATCACCAATTCCTCCTTTCCACGGGCTCAGCACAGACCTTTCCCGGAAAGGAGGCAGCAACTGTTCCAGGAGCTGGCACGGAGCTGTTCCAGCAATCCCTGTGAATCCAGAGAGCTGCTGCAGGTACCACAGTCACTGGGGAAGACAATGGGCAGGGAGGGCAACGAGCCCGGGTCCCACCTCACAGGCCAACACTGGTTTATGCCCCAGGGCCCCTGCTGCCCCCAGCTCAGGCCCACCCTGCCCAGGGCTGGGGCCCACGGCTGCAGCCAGAGGGGTTTTACCATGAGAGGCTTCGGGCTCTGAGAGGCTTTGAAAGGCTTTTTATTTTTAGGCTTTGTAAAAGATAGGGAGTGAAAGCCTATTGTTCTTCCAGGGAGAGCCCTTTACAAAGCCATCAATATTTAAAGTAATTAAAAATATCTTCACAAAAGCCTTTGCTGAAAAACTTGGCAGTTTAACAAGCGCTCCTCCCTCCGTCATCTTTTATTCCCATCAGACCAAGGCCGGGCTGTGAGCCGTGCACGCTGCAAGGGAAGAGGAGGTGTGTTATTTCTGCTGGGAGGAGCCAGGCTACCAGAGAAGCCCGAGCCCCTGAGGGTCAGCACACTGATCAACTGTTTTCTCCTCTCCCCACCCAACAATCACTCAGCATTCTTTTTAATCAAGAAGCCTCCTCTGGGAAAGGGCAATACAGGAACCTGGTTTGGCAAGAACCATCCTCAGAGCCTGGGCTGGAGCTCCCTCCCACCCCCTGAGCCAGAAGCCAGGCTCTAGGCGCCTTGTGGATGCAAATGCCTGAATCCTGGTCTGCTGGTGGGATTCACACCCCTTGGTGAGGTGAGGGAAGCAGCAAGTGCGCTTCTGCTGTGTGAGGTTAGTTTGGGATGGCCCTTGGAAAGGAAATTTAGACCTGCTCAGAGAACCTGCTGCGAAAGGTACGTGGTGTGGGCTGGAACTGCACAGCCCCCCTCTCTCTCCTCACCCTTCCAGAGGCTAGAGGCGTGGTGCAGAGCACAACACAGCATTGGGGAGACAGAAACGCTCACAAACGTCCCATCTGCCATCACATCTGCAGCAGGTACCCCCATGGCCAAGTTACTGTGGGTCTGTTTGTGAGCAAAGCTCTCCTAGCACAGCCCTGGGCCTGGCTGAGGGTTTGGCACCAGCGTTAAGCTGGGACTGCTGGGCCACAGGGTAGAGCTGCATCCCGAGTCATCTCTGGACGTGTATGAGAGGGGAGCCCAGCCTGGCTGCCTGGAGAGGCACAAGAGATGCTGCCCAGCAGCGCTGCCTCCCTGCTTCTATTTCGGGGCACACTGCCTGTCTCCAGGAGGAATGGCACCCCCTCTGCTGCAGGGGAACTCAAGCAAGGCAAGATGTGACCTTTATTTGACTGTGTGACCAGCGGCACAGTGTGAGAGCAGAAAGAAGGCTGCTGAGAGAGGAGTGTGCCAGTCACTGCCTGGGCAAGGTTTAACCTTTCTGGCTGATCATTAAGCAGTGAGTGACTGTGGCAGTTCAGGCCCGGGGCCTGTAATGCAGGCAGCCCACCCACCCAGAAGCATCCCTGATGGCAGCACTGAAGCCCAACTCAAGGACTGGCCCTTTTCCCTGAAAGCTGAAGGACTTGGTCAGTGTTTTGGTCTTCCCAGTGTGTCCCTGAGGCAGGAGCATGGCCACCTCCATCAGCTACGGCCAAGGCACGTACAACTGGGTGCTGCACAACCACACCTGTTAGATGGTGCCGGGCTGCAGGAGTTGGGTGGTTGTAAAAACAACCCCCCAGCACGCAGAAAAGAGGCTTCTTTCCTGGGCACATAAACTAGCCTTGCTGTCAACAGGGAGGAGGCCTCCAACCTGGCAAGGTTGGTGAACCTGTGTAACTAATCAGCTCTGTAACCAACTCTGTGCACACAGCCTGGCTCCTCTGGACTGCCAGCTGCATCTGTGGCTTCAGTGCTTGTGCTTGGTCTGGATCGGGCCTCAGGGCAGAACTTACTGCTCAGGCTTTACTGGCCAGACGCTAAAGTCAGACTGAAGCAGTACAACTCCTTCAGGCCTTCTCTTGGGCCTTTGTCCAAGATAAAAGTGTTCAGCTATGTATTTTCCTTGGTTTTTTGAAAAATAGGTGGCAAGTTACCTGTTCACTCCAGGGAAGAGAACAACGCACAGGGTGTTACTCTGCAGACTTCTGTAGAGCTTTCTGATCCGGTGGTCCAGCTTCCTCACCTCCCTCCTCAGCTCCTGCTCCTGCGTAGCAGAGTATGAGCATTAACCCCCAATCCAGCTCTGCAGCAACCACACAGCAAAGCCTGTGGGTGGAGACTGACCCTTGGGCAGCACCAGGGAGACCCACGTGCGCTACTCAAAGGGCACCATGGCTTCCTCCAGTAACGACCAGAGCTCCAACTGGAGCTGTTCTTCCCTGTAAGGCTACACAGCTGGTCACCATCCTCCACCTCCCACAGCACTTGCTACATGGTGGTAAGCTTCAGTCCCAGAGTAGCAACACAGGAGGAGACCCTTCAGTTGCACACAGCAGACTCCTAAGTCTGTGCAGCTCCCACTCCCGGGGCAGTCCCTCCTTGCTAAGGGAGCTGAACATCAGTGTAGCCTCCAACTCACCGAGTGCCAGAGCTGCTCCGCTGTCTCACACACCGTGTTCCCTCCTTGCTTCCCAGGGCTGTGGTTCATCTGCCGAATCCACCTCCAGAGGTGACCTGCAGCAAGAGCGTTCCTGCTCCGTAGGCTGCTGCCCTTCAGGGTCCATCCATTTAGCACTTCAAGGGCTTCCACTGCACTTTGTGACCTCTGGAATTCTGAGACACAGAGAGAAGAGGAACAGGCTATGGTGGTGATGTTGCTGCCCGGTTCCTTGGCACCTCTAGCGCAGGGCGAAAGGTGAGGAGCAGCAGGGAGATGAGAAATCACTGCAGCAAGCAGATCCTCATCTTGCTACAGGGAAACATCAGGCTGTAGACAGGCCAGTTAACCACCAGAGCACTCATCTGGTTGTCTCACCTTTCAGAGCCGATTACTCGTCTCTGTGAAGTTGCACCCAGCCAGCTCTCACCCTGAGGTACTGGAGCCAGGGAACTACCCTTTACTCTGAGTACAGGCCATCTTTTTTAAAGCAGTTAAATATTTAGCTGTGCACTGTTCCTCCAGACAATACCTGCTTTCACTGGAGTATTTTAAATACCATCACTCTGAGCACAGACAAGTTCCAGTAGCTCTGGCTGTGTCTGTGTAAAGTCCCAAGAGCTGCTGAGTGACCTTATGAGAAGGAAATAAGCAGGCTGTAGGCAAAGCTACTTACTGAGGAAACAGCAGTTCCTGTGCTTGCCAGTCTGGAGATCCTTTGGCAGGAACAGTGTTTCCAGGTCTTTCAACTGGCTGAATTCCTCTTGCAAGTCTGTCTCTGTTACTGACTTCTTTAGTCCCGCCACATAAATCACACCTTCGTTTTCCACATCCAGTTCTAGCTCCTTTATCAGAACATCACAGTCCAGCACTGCTGCAGTGAAGGGTCTCTGGACCTGGCGGGTTCAGCAGGACAAACACAGCCCCTCAGCCTGAGTTCTCAGCTGCTCTTTTAGATGATTTTCCCCAGTACTGAAACTTGACAAGCTATTCCATTCTCCCCCATCCTGAACACAAAAAAACCCAGCTAACTTGGTCATGAACTGGGATGAGATCGTGTTTGCAGTGCAGGAATGCTACGATGTCAGGAACCCCACACTTTGTATCTGGCATTTTCACACCCTGTTACTTGGGGCTCTCTTTTTAAAGCAGCAGCTGGAGGTCAGAATGCTTCCTAACGCCCTCCTGCTGCCAGGCAGAGAGGAAGAAAAACAGGCCTAGAACCATTTCCTTTCTGCTGGTGGCCTTAAGCCATCCAGGGATGGGGAGGTGGGAACAGCACCACCAGCCAGCGTTTGCCCAGGCACTGTACCATGTGGGGATGTCCAGAGACCTCCTGATGCTGTTCCTGTGCTCGAGGTAACAAGAGGCTTTTGCTGTGTGTGTTGTTTACCTTGATGCAGGATCCTGCTATCTGAACTCCGTTGAGGCTTTCCACAGCAAGCTGGGCAGCTTCCAGCACTTCATACTGGATACAGACATAGGGCTTGAAACAGAACAGTAAGATACTTCAGGCTTCTCAGTAAGACACGTGAGCCTTCCCTTCCTGAAGGTCAGGTCTCAGTAAAGTTGTTTTCTTTTAAAAATATAAAAATATATAGTTGTTTTCTTTTAAAAATATAAAAAGGTTTTGGGGGGAGTAATGTATGTAACACTCCATATACTGTAATTGTTTCAAACAGACTTAATTAGCTCGTTAATTAATAATAGCTTTTATTTTTTTCCCAGGCCATTAAGGGCCTGGGTATCACTTCTCTTGAGGGATAAAAAGCATCTGAGTGTTTAAAGGCCTCTAGCTTGACCAGCACAGTGAAGCCACGTGAGCCATGTTCCTTCCTGGCACTGTGCAGAGCAGCGTCTGGCTACCCTGAAGTGCTGTAGCTGGTGACTGAACCAGGAGGAGAAAGCCCCAAACAGCATAACTGGCACAGCAGAGGCTCCAACCCCCTTTCCAGGGCTGTCCCAGGCCTTCCCTGCCTGCCAGTGTGATGCTCTGAGCGCTCCTCACCTGCAGAGTTTCAGTTCCCACTGTGACAGACCGGATGGGGCCACACCTCCCAAATTCCTTTCTCACAGCCTTCAGGCAAAAGCTGTCTGCAAAAGGACCTGCGTAAATGGTCAGCATGTCAGTCAGCTTGCTCCTCACCTGCAGGAACACAGATTGGAGACGGAGCTTCACAAAGCAAGGGAACTAACTACTTGGTGCCTCCAGATCAATAATTTCTCTTTCCAAGCTCAGCAACAAAGATTAATCTGAGGGAAAAAAACCAGTACCTTGTCACAAAGTCCAGGGAGGAGGCGAGATGTGACATACTCTGGACCCAGACTGAACTGAATGATGCTGAATGTGGATAGTGGAACAGCTGCTAAGGCTCTCTGAAAAATCTGGAGGGAAAAGAACACCAAAGCTCAAGGAGGCACAAGACAGAGCAGAAGCTCTGCGATGGAACTTAACTCCCAACTTGAATTTTCATTAATGTCCAAGGAAGCCCTCAGGAAGGAATTCTCCTTTAGTGAGTCAGGAGAGGATGTAGAGGATCAAAGCACTTCCGAAATGTTGAAATGGGTTTAGCAAAGCTGGTATTAACAGCACTGCAACAGTCCCATCAGTCAGCTTTTGAAACCAGGACTCATCTGCCCACCCCCAGAACAAGAAGAACTTTGAACTACTTTGATGCTTGCTTAGACCAACCCACTCTCAGTCCATTCACCTGTTTGTTTGACGTGCTCAGGTTACTCTGACAGAGGCCAGAAGAGTCTAGTTCCTGTCTGCCCAGAAGGAGGGGCTTCTGGCCCGCCACCTGCAAGCAGTCTAAAAAACTAGCAGAGAGAAGCAAGCAGTGAATCATGGTGCTGAGCAATATGGTGAATTAAAAGCTTTCAAGTGCTTGTCAGAGAAAAATGACACAGCTCATTAAAGACATTTGAAAGAATATTCTTATCCTCATCATCAAAAGAAGCCTTGAAAATGCTCTGTGAAATTTAAGATGCGACTTCTGAGAGTTTTTCAGCACTATGTTACAACTATTTGTGTCTCTCCAAAGATCCTGATGGTGTCTGAAAAACATGACACACTTCAGCTTTCCTGAGGTTTCAGCTGAAGGAAAAAACACACATATGTGAGACTCTTCTTACCAGGTTTTGAGTAAACGTGGAGGCTCATTCCACTGCTGCTGGACCTGACATCCTTGTGGCTGTGACACAGCTTTGTTCTGTGAGGCCTCAGCCAGTTTCTCAGTTGTCAGAAGCATCTCCAAGTTTAGTTCTGCTACCTTGGGGAAGGAAGATTAGTAGTTGGCTTTCATCTCAGCTAATTGTAGCTAACCAAAAAAGCATGTGCTTTCTCTGTGAGTCACCTAGGCACACTCCACAGCAGTGAAGAAACACAGGCATTCATTGCTTGCCTTATTATCTTCTGTTGTCATTTCCAAGCATGCAGCACTCGCAGCGTCAGCCAGCAATCATCTCCCAAAAAGTTCTCTCAGAAATCAACACACAAGCAAGAGACTCATCAAACAGGCTGAATCACTGCCACAACATACAAGGTCTCCCACTTCTTTTATCTGGAAAATGACAGGCAGTCCTGTGAGCTGGAAATGTCTGAATCCTTTACCCAACGCTTCAAGACCTGCAGCAATGCTGATTCATGTTTGAGGCCTGAAACACTAATGCTTCAGGTTATTAAGCTACCTGGAAGTAAAAAAGCTGTCAGAACTGAGGCCTCTATCACAGCTTTGTTTTCTCTTTTCAATCAACAAGAGGACAGGCAGGAGGTTTTAGTTTTGTTTTCTCTTTTTCCCCTCTATAAGCACAACTTGCACATTCTGCAATTAAGGACAGAAATCTTAATTAGCTCTAGGTACCTTTGTTGGTCCTTGCTCAATAAAGAACTGAGCCAATTCCAGTGCAGCTCTAGCATCTTCTGCCGGATCGTGCCCAAGATTCCGTTCACACTGAATCTCCTTCCTAGGGTATCAAAATTAGGTGTACAGGAAGGTTATCCATTGCCCCACACTGACCAGCATCCTGTCTTTTCTAAACTGGGTCCTTTTCAGGCAAAACAGTTTTCCCCTCTCCAAAAAGGACTGCAGCTCTGTGCAGCAGCCCTCTTGTGAAACATTCCCAAAAGTTACACTACTATCCTGTGGTAGCCAGTACACTGAGGAGTGTAATTTAAGTCAGTAAATGGTACTTTAATACATCACATTAGCCTTTCATTCTTCCTATCTGCAACAGATCTCCTTTGTGTGAGAGCCAGTGTGTCTCTCTTGTGCTAGCATTCACTACTGCTACAGCCCTGCAGGAAAGCGAGTCCTGCGAGGCCTCAAAGCTGGCTGGGTCACAGTGCCCCAGCTTGCTCAAAGACAGGCCCATTTGTTACACAGCCTGATGTTTCAAGCAGGCAGTGAATTCTCCTTTACCTTGTCTATCTGCACAGCCTGCTCCTTTCTTTATTTTGCAATTTAGGGAGAGGGGAGAAAAAAGTAATTCTGGTGTTACGAGTGGAAGAGCGAGACCCCGTGACCCACCACAACAGGTTCTGGTATTTCCCATAATAATACAGTGATCTTACCCTAAAATAGCCTTGGCTAGGAATTTTAACTTAAATCTTCGACCTTCATTTCTGGCAAAGAGCAAGGAAGTGTCAATAACACTGGTGTGGATCATCTGGAGGAGAGAAACAGCCCCAGTTTAATTTAAGACCAGCAGTCAGATAGGATGGGGCAGTAACTCCACAACAGGAATAATGAAACAAGCCCAACTTTCTTTTCTAATTCTCTACTGGAAAGATCTTGATTGTGTTAGGAAGATTAACAGGGATTCAAGCACTTCAGATTGGTGAAATTAAATCCAGGAGAACTTCAGTGCTTCCTGTGACAGAGCTACCAAAGGCAGCTGGCTGAACTGAGCAGAGACACAAAGCTGCTGTAGCCACTGGGTCTGTGTCTGGACAGAGCCCTCTCTTTGGTTGGGTTTTAGCAGTCCCTTGCAAGTTCTATAGATGTAAGGAGAGTCTGTCTCAAATCCTTACAGCCATTAACAGAGGAATTGTTTATGAGTAGAGAAAAATACTGTTAAAGGCATACTCACTTCCAAAGCCTGAAGATCAGCATTTAAAGAATGACCCACCAATACTGCGTCCCGGGGAAGCAATTTTTTTAGCCTGGTTTGGATGTCTGCCAGTCTTGTTTTCACTGGAAGAAGCATTTGCCTTGTGATTCCTGAGAACCTTCAAAACAAAAAGTTGGATGAGGTAAGAGCAACACATCAGCACCTGCACGTACTGGGGAGTATTACAAGCAGGGCATGTAAAACATCACTCAGAGTAACTCATGACAGAATGCTATTTACTGCCTTCTGCTCTGACACAAGAGGATCTACTGTAGGTATATTAAACTCTGATGCTACTGCAGCTGTTTATAATAAAGTTTCTCTCTCACATAAAACTTGTTCTTAAGCGATGCAGCTCTTGGCATCGGGCAGCACAGGGAAGGGAGTACTGCAAGACTGATGGTGGAAGGAGATACTTCCAAGTAACTGGAGGGGATTGGCATGTCACCTCCTGGATAGAGCTGGGGAGGTTTTGCCTGGTTTTCTTAGAATCCTAAGCCCAGGTCTGTGAAAGCTGCTGCTCTGTTCAACTTTTACAGATGAGCAGAGATGCAGACTGTGGTCCTTGTACTCTGTGCTCTGTTTTACAGCCAGCAGTGAAGAGTAACTTGTCCTGTGCATCACTCATCTGTGCCAGAATTCTCCTAGAACACAGCAGAACCACACTACCACTGCCTCACCCCATGGGGACAAGGTAGCAGAGTATGTATGTCACGGTGGTTATTCTCAATACGTAGCAAGAACTGTATTCCTGGCGCGGAGTAAAACCCAGCAGGCATCTGTGCAAAGCAAAGCCTTCTGAAAGGTCCCCTGTAACAGGTCTAATTTGAAAGGGCTGCAGCTCTTTAAAACAAAGAGATGAGAAGCTTATGTGCAAGTCACCTGGTGCGGTAGTTCACTACTGTGCTCTCAGGCTTGACCAGCTCGTTCAGCAGGCAGCGACCCTGCGCATCCACCAGCGAGATCCGCGTGACCTCGTTCCCTTTTGCAGTCAGGCACTGTCAGGAGGAAGCAGAGGCAGCTGGAGAATCGACATGATGCTGCCACTCCAAAGCCTCAGCTAACATCTGCTTTGGCTGCAGCCAGCATCACTACTACAGAGTTACTCAACTTAGAGATCTCCCACTCACAGCTCGTTTCATACTGTAACACGCTTCGTTTTAGCTGTTAAATGCCCCCCACAAGCACGGCAAACACAGGCAAGCACAGCACAAAGATCATTGTGAAGAGATGCTGATTTCACAGAATCTGTCTGTGCCCTGCTGAGCTGTCACCTCCCCAGAGAGCATCCTCACCACAAATGTACAATTTAAAGCAGAGCCCAGGTTGTATCGTTGTTACTCAATGCTGATGCCCAACAGACAGCGCTGCAAGCTCAAATCTTCAACCTGAGCTCTTTGCTCAAGGTAACATTTCTGTCTGCAGCCAGACCCCCTTCCTGAGTGCTTCCCATGGCTGCATCAGCCCTGGTACCACCAATGGAGGGACCAGCAGCTGATACTAATATATTGGAAGTGGTTTAGCAAACACAGGGGTTGCTTGGCTCACTTTGGAACAGCTGGTATGTCTGGGGTTGCTTGGTGATGTTTTGTAAGGCCACACATGTTTATTTTTACCATTTCACAATCCAGACCAAAGAGGGGACTGCTGTCCGTCCTCCGCTGATCGCACTCCGTACAGACATAGCCCCTGCATTTAGGGGAGCCTGGAACAAAAAGACCCCCACAGATCAGAAACAGGCTTCTCTCCTGTAAATCTCATCACGTCTCTTATATGACCAAACATATCACTAACTGTCAATATTTAAAAAAGCCCCAACACCCAAACCCCCAACAAACCAACCAACAGCCCTGAGAAACTGACCTTTCATGGGGTAGTCGTATCTTTTCTGCTCTTCTAAAGTTAGAGTGTAGCTGGTAAGGCCTTGCTTTTTGGCTCCATATTTCTGAATGATGGGATCACATTGCAGGTCTGGGCTTTTAGGAACACATTCACTGCTGGTGGACGTCAAACCTGTGGAATAGAGAAGCATCCATCAAGCTCAGACAGCACTCTCAACTTCCAGTCAGTTTTTGCACACTACAGGGATAAGCTGTTTCAAAGGGAACAATGAACTGTAGAGACAGACAGACAGACAGACCTGTCTATCTGCACCTGTGGGGCTTTTTAAAAAATATATATATTTATCTCCAGTTTTATATATGTATGTCCAGTTTATCTATCATTCATTGTGCACATATACACACACAATACATATTATATATAGGTAATTATATACACAGCACTATATATAACATATGTAGTAGATACACTATACAAATCATACACCTGCTACTCAGGACACTTGAGTCTTTCCCCAGTTCAGCTACCGACACTGCTGGCTGATTCAGAAGCAAGTCACATCACAAGTCTGTGTCTCACGTTCCTTTCCAAAACAGAGACAACAAACTCTCCTGGTAAGCACAACATCATCATCTGTTGCTTCAGCTAAGCTGGAAAGGGAGGTCTCTCTTTTGGGGGTATTTTCCCCCCCTCCCTTCTCTGTGAAGTTCTTTCCCTTAAGTATTATCAGGACAGGATGAGCTCCAAGTGTGGCTCAGAGAAGCAAGCACTGAGCTGTCAGCAGAACTCAGAGCTGCAAAGGGTTAGATTATTCTGCAGGTGACTCTCTGGAGATTGCACTTAAAAGAAAAAGATACCTGACATCTCAGATCTGCGACTGTGCAGTGGGTTTACAGTCAGGATGCTAGAGGACTTTGCCAATACACTGACAGTAACAGCTGCTCATTCTCCCATTTAGGACTTGGATTCTTTGTTACACTTCTAACAATTTCAGTGAAGTTCTCATTGTAGTCTCTTGCAGGTTTTGTACAAGCCTGTTGGGTTACAATCACCTCTATAAAGAGTGTAAAAATAGGAGATCAGTTGTCAACACACCCATTCTTTACCTTGACTTGCTGCTCAGTAAAGAAAACTAAGAAAAGAGTAACTACTTAGCTGGGATCTAATTTATCTCTGTGTCTTTTATTAGATACATCTTAGAATAAAATAATCACAAAATGGGTAAGGAAGCGTCAGGATTTTGGATTAAACATGTTAAAAATCTTTCTCTCTGCTTACTGCATTTCCTTGTGACACTAAGCCAACAGAGAGTGACTGAACTAGTTGGGGTAACCAGTCTCCTGGTTTAAGCCACCACGTGCTTTCCTCTGTAAAGGAATCCCAGCAGGGGATAGGGGCAGGATGCAAAGTCAGAAATTACTGTTGGAAGTGAACTGCTGTGGTTAAAAGAGACGATGCAAAACCATGCAAGATACCTTGGGCTGTGTTCTGGGGCTTTGGGTTTGCTCCTTCTCCACACAGGCTGGCTAGGAAGTTAGTGGAAGGTGATAATGTGAATCTCTGAAAAGACAGATGTGTTAGAGAATGTGAAACAGAAGCAGAAATACCAGGCAAATGAGATGCTTCCCAATCCACAAACCAGCCAAATTTAGAGGAAGATGGATAAAGAAGCAGCGGAAATACATCTGGTGATGGCCCAAGGCTGAAAAAACCCCCCACCACAAACCAAACCTGTTTTAATGACAGAGGATACAGGATTCCTTGTACTAAGGGACAGCTCTGCCTTGCCTGATACAATCAAGAAGGCAAATCTCCAAACTTCCCTTGATAAAAACTAAAGCAAGTTCCAGGCTTCCCAGCTGAGTTGGGATTTGGATTTGCTGTAGTTCAGACAGAATGTGCTAGAAGTCTGGAAGGAAGTGCTTCTTTCTTTCTTTCTTCCTTCAAAAATGCTGCTTGTAACTTCAAGCATTAAAACATTCCTTTCAATAATCTGGGGAAATGGGAGAAACTTGACACAAAGTGCAAATATTACAAGTGAGGATTTTCAGCCAGTGGGAATAGCATAACTCTACTGAGAGTCTCCTCCCTCACTCAGAGTAAAATCCAAATTCACCAAGATATTTTTCATTTGATTGGCATCCTGCAGATGTGGGAAGTGTCAGAGGATTGAAACATCAATACATGTTTCACCTGGTAAGGCTTCAAAGACATAAGTCTTGAAAACCTGTTTCTAATATCAAAGCCCAGGCCTTTGTTCTGAGCTGACAAAGGCTACAGACAGATCCTCTCATTAGCCTGCTTTGAGAGCCAGGCAGCTTCCTCTTGGGAAAGGCAGTAATTTCACTGCAGTGATTAATGCCTGTGACATGGTCTCAGCACGGGGAGAGGTTCAGAAGGCAGCAGGACAGTTTGGGGACTCACATGCCGGAAGAGTCTTCTGAGGTGTTTGAACTGCAAATAGAATTTGTAGAAATGGAGTTGGCTGGTTTCACACAGAACAATAACCACCACGCCAGCCAGGTGGCTCTGGTGATAAATACGGCACCAGCTGCAGTGGAAAAAAAGGAGAAAAAGTAAAAAAAAAAAAAAAGTAAATCAAAGCAAAGCAATTATCAAAACCCAAACCTGGAACCAGCCCAGCTTTGAAGTCAGCAAATGGCAAAGTGCCAAATGACTCCAGTGAGAAGAGGCTTTAGAGCTTATCTCACACAGCCACCTATTCCTGGAAGCAGCATAATATGGGAGACAGAAGAATGAGTTTAGCAAAATGCTGCTGCAGTGCCATCACAAGGCACTTACAGCTCATTTCTATGCATCAAAACATGGACACACATGAGTAACTTCAGCTGTAGTGATGTGGTCTAGTGAATTAATGTGTCAGGAGTTTCACAAAGTATTTTTCTATTCACAATGTGGGGTCGCTTTTGCCTTGAGTGTCATGTCAAGATTCATTGTATTTCACCATATTTTCCCATCTGAGGTTATGCACCCTGCTGCAGAGGGCCTTCCCCTCCCATCCTTGAGAAGTTGCCCCCAAAATGGACAAAAAGTGATTAAACTGTTTTTCCTAAAACACTCTGGAACACTCTGTTTCAATTATATCTGACATGAAACCTGTTAACATTGCCTGTGTTAATATTTTAACACAGTATCTCATTTCTCAGTGCACAAAGCTTCTTCAGTGCCACAAAATTGTTTATTTTTTGCTAACTGCATGGAACAAAACTATAAACTGACAGTGTTCTGGACAGCAGAGGAATTCTGGTCTCTGGCCAAGCCTAACAACTGTATCTCCACAATACAGGCGGTCATTATCATAACCACCTTGCCAGGATTCCAAAACCAGCACGGCCAATATGCCTTTAGGTAGGTTTTTACAGCACGTGAGGACACAAGACAGGGTTGATTCCCAAATAGGACCATGTTTGCTGTACCTGGGCTGTGTTGCATTGTGGCATTTTCCCAAAGCTGCATACTTTAACAGCTCATACAGCTGGTCATGGCTGATCTCACTGTCCTCACCCAACAAAGCTGCTGACAAGCGAGACGACTTCTCCTGTGAAAAAGGAAGTGCTAGTAAGGAAAGGGTTAATGGAACTACACAAGTTCATGGAAAAGGAAGTGAATTACAGGGTAAAAGGAAACTATTGACTAGTCAGATGCAATCAGCTATGCTTAAAATAACTCCCACTCCTTATGGGCAAAGGTTTCCTTTCAGATCACCCTTGAATATAAAATTTACGATAGGTATTTCAGTAAGGCAGGTACTGTAACATCACAGATGGATTCAATAATGATGTATGCTGTGAGGAGACCTAAAGTTATCTGTTTGCCAACACGATGCTCTGCTCTCTCCTTCACCCACATGCTGCTGCAGAGCTCTGGGCATTTATACAAGGGTCATGTGCAGCCACTTCACGTAAGGTGTTGCTGAAACCTGTTTATTTAGCTTAGCTGGTGTGATCTGTTTTGGCAGCTGGGTGTGCTGACCCCCACAGGGAAGAGTTATAGTAAAAGCCCAGGAAGCTGCAGGAAGAAAGCACTGAGCAGCTGAGATGGAGACTGTGCCACACAGCTCAACACAACTGCTCCTTATGCCTAAATTCACAAGTCCTCCTAAAAGCTAATCAGCAAGTAAATGCCTGACTTTGGAGACCTCCACTGAGCACGTGGCCTGTTCCAACTGAGCTCCTTTGAGCTGTAAAAAGTGTAATCATACTCATTTTTGGTTTATGCATTTGAAAAGACATCACAGCATACCAGGGAAAAGAAAAAAAGGCCATGGAACATTACAGAGCATCAAATCCCAAACGTAGGATAAACAACTACCCAGCACTGTGCTTTCCCCACAGGCTAACGAGCCTAGCACTCATTAATGCTGGGAGAGCCTGCCCATGTGGGACTGAGCCTCTGCACTTGCAAAGCCATTTGTCGTTGGGTAAAGAAGTGACAACCTTCGAGGCTGGAGTGGTTAATAATCATTTAGCCCTAATAACACGGGTGGTGTAACTACTAGCATCTCTTGTGCTAAATTAAACGAATGGCACTGTTGTTTTCAACACGGCCTCATTCGAGCTTCACAAAGGAGCCCCAACCGAACGGCACGAGTTCCCTTTCACCAGGCAAAGGCTCCCTGCCAGCCACAGGCGTCTCTTTTGGGTAAAAACAGGGCGGATCTCGCAGGCGCCGCCGCTCGCCCCACGCTGGGCACCGGGGATGCCGTAACCCGGGTGAGGAAGGAGCTACCAGGAGGCTGAGACCTGGGGCCGGGCGTGCAGGCACAGCGCCCCGCCAGGGCCTGGAACCAGCGGCCCCGGAGGGGGCACCCGCTGCGCCGCGAAGCGCCCAGCGCTCCCAACGGGCCCGGTTCCGCGTCTGGAGCAGGAGCCGTTGTTAGCCCGGGCCAGGCCGCAAGCTGCTGCCTGTCCGGCCTGCCCACGCCGAGCTCACCTCGGGGCCCCGGACGCCGCCATCTGCCTTCCTCCTCTTCTTCCGAGCCGGCTGCCGCTCCGCGTCGTCCCCGGCGGGCCTTTTGTACCCGTTCACGCAGTCAGCCTTTGCCATGGCCTAGAGAGGAGAGCCGCGGGGTCAGGCCCGAGCCGGGCGGGGGCCGGGGAGGGCATTCAGCTCTGGCCGCTCCGCGCCAGGCCCCGGCGCCTGCCCACGGCCGCGAATCCCCGGGCAGTACCGGGAGACGGGGGCTGCCTCGCGGCCTGACACCGCAGCGCCGATCCCCGCCGGATCCCCACCCCCCTCCCGCTCCCGGCCCCCGCGGAGGGGCCCCGGCCTCAGAACCCACCTGAGCCACGCCACGCTCCCCGCACGCCACGCTCCCCGCACACCACGCCGCCTCGGCACGCGGCTACCTACGCCTGTCCCGGCGCAAGGCCAGAGCAGCCGATCCCGAGACGCGGCGGTGGGGCGGGGCTACCAACGCCGGCGGGAGGTTTGAAATGGCCGCCGGGCCGCTCTGGAGCCGCTGCCGCCCGCCCGCCCGGGGCTGAGGGCGGATATGGCTACCAAGCGCCTGGCCAGGTGCGGGGCCGGGCACCGGGGAGGGCGGGGAAGCGGGGTACGCCTCCCGCCGAGGCTCCTGAGGGGATCGGGCGGGCGCGGGGCGCTGAGGGGTGTCAGGGCTGTTCGGCCGCCCCGGGCGCGGGGGGCGCAGGCTGCGGCCGGGACGCCCTCAGCGCGGGGATGATGCGGCCCGCAGGCAGCTGGGGCTGGCGCGGAGCAGCGGGCGGGCGCGGAGCGGCGGGCGGGCGGCGGCCCAGCGCTTCTCCTACCTCATCGTCATCGACTTCGAATCGACGTGCTGGCGGGACGCGGCGCGGCGCAGCCCCGAGATCAGTGAGTGCGGCGGGACCGGGCTGGGGGGGCTCCGGGATCAGCGAGTGCGGCGGGACCGGGGGGACCAGGCTGGGGGTGGCTCCGGGATCAGCGAGTGCAGCGGGACCGGGAGGGGCGGCTTTAGTCTCTTCCCCCCTGATTCGAGCCCCGCTTAAGGCAAACGGGGCCGTTCGGGCGCGCAGCCTGACCCGCCCCGGGGTTCGGGTTCGTCTCGTTCCGTGGCAGTTGAGTTCCCAGCCGTCCTGCTCAACGCTTCCACCGGGGACATTGAGGATGAATTCCACACCTACGTCCAGCCCCAGGAGCATCCGCTTCTCTCCGAATTCTGCACCGAGCTGACGGGCATAACGCAGGTATAACTGCTGCGGGGCCTCAGTTAACCCGCAGCGTTGCTGTTTGCCACCTTTAAGGGCCTGAAGCGAAGCAAACCTCTGATGGCTGTGTGTACTGCCATACATCCCCTTCTGTTTCATGCAGAATCAGGTCGATGAAGGGATCCCTCTGAACATCTGCTTGTCACAGTTTTTAAAATGGATTCAGAAGATACAAAAGGAGAAGAAAATTATCTTCAGCTCGGACACTGCGAGGCTTTCTGCTTCAGAAGCCAAACCGTGTGCCTTCGTTACTTGGACAGGTAACGAGCACGTTGATTTGCACATAAACCAGTGAACGTTTGGTGGTGCTAGTGAGTGGTGGTGCTAGTTCTAGGGAGCCAATATCCTGGTATTAGGTATTTTAAAGATGTGCCGTAGCAGGATAAGGCTGGAAACACAAAATCCATTGAGTCCTGATGTGTTCCTGACAGCTTTGTCTCCAGGGTCTGACGTTGTTGTTTTTCTGCTTTACAACACCGTTCTCAGCATGTCTAAATGAGTTCATGAGGCCCCTGAGATCTTTACCCACCTGAAGTCATTCTTTGCTAAGGACTTTGTTAGCCTGTGCTACTGACGCCTGTTAGCGTGTGCTTCCTGGCCAGCAGTACAGCAGCACTCACAGCATTATGCCCCTTCACATAGATTTTAGCCATGCCTAGGCAGGCTTTCTGCAGTGATGCCTTATTTGTGGGGTTCTTTCCTCTCTGCAGACTGGGACCTGGGTGTGTGTTTGCAGTACGAGTGTAAAAGGAAGCAGCTGCGAAAACCTGACATCTTAAATTCCTGGATTGATCTCAAAGCAACGTACAGGGTAAGGAAATCAATAGGCTGTGAAACTTTCACACCCATTCTCTCACCTCAAAGGCTCGCCGTTTCTGAGGTTACAAGCCAATATTGTATGTTCCAGTGGCTACAGAAGCCCATTTGTTTTCTTTCCAGGCTGTTACCACTCAATAACAAACTGCATGCCCTAGAATTGTGTGAATTGTAATAGAAATCTTAATGCTGGGAAAACAACCTGGTGTTTATTGTTAGAGAAATGAATGATAATCCTAGGGCAGTTTTTGCTCTGCCTGTTTCCTGACTTCCCTGGTTTTGCATGTTCTTACTCCTGCCTCATGTTGCTGTGTTGAAAACAGTCATCACTACCTGTTTAGAGGTGCTTAAAGGTACAACTCGGACCAGAAAGTATATTCTGAAGAGCATGAATATACTGAAAAATAAGCATATATTTTATTACACAGTCTGCATTGCAATGGAGTTCTTGTCTGGGGCTAACAGCACCTCTGCAGCCAAGGAAACTTGAAGGGTAACCCAGGAATCTACCTGTCGACACTTGGAGCTGAGGCTGTCAACCCAGGGAACACAATTAGATCTCGAGAGAGAGCCAATGACTGACTCCAGAGCAGATGGGATTAGTTTAAGGCTGAGAGAAGGGATTTGTGGTCCTTCCCATCCTCATTTGTTACAGGGTAAATTACTTATGGTCTTGTGCTTATCTATCCCAACTGTAAAATGAAGAAGCCTGACTTGCACAGCTGCCTTGTGAGTTTTGTTATTCATAAGGTGGTAGTTCTGAAATGGTTTTTCCTTCGCTGTGAAGATGTTTTGAAATGTTTTATGTTAAGAACCTGTGGGTTTTTTTTCCTTAGGCCTTCTACAACAGGAAGCCTCAAGGGCTAAGTGGTGCGTTGCAGGATCTGGGGATAGCTTTTGCAGGACGAGAACATTCTGGTAAGTATGGTATGATGGTCCTCCACTTAATATGTATTTTATTATATATAATTACCTATACGTATATGTAAATATATATTATGTTTTATTCCTACTATTTAGCTTTAGTTAGCTAAACTAAAGCAGCTAGCCATTACTCTGAATAGTAACTATTGTTTCCAGGTTTCTGTCCAAGAAAAACATCAAAACAAGAAAGGCTAGATGCTTCAGAGACCAGTGTGTTATTTCTAGCCTTGTGCTCTATTTCTGAAACCTCTGCTATTGCTGCTGAGTGCATGCTCAGCCAGATCAGCCTCTGAACTGCTAGGGTGCAAAAGAGGTGGAGGAAGGATAAAGAAAGTTGATCTTGCTTGACAGCACGTTAGTGTAAGAGAATACCAGCATAATATGGTCAATGAAACAGAGCAGTGAGGATTTTAAAACTTGTGGCTGTATATCCAGCTCTGGCCCTTCAGATGTTTTCAGCACAGGGAATTTTGGGGAATTTTTTACTTGTGCTTTGTTTTCTTGAACTGGGTAACTCTGTGCCAGAGTTGTGTGAATCCCTGTCAGTTCCATAAGGCTCACCCAGGAGATGTTTTTCCTCTACTAAGCACTATCCCCAGTAGTAGTTTAAACAGACAACACTAACATGACTGTACTTGTGAAGGGCTGGATGATTCTCGGAATACTGCCCGTCTTGCCTGGAGGCTGATTTGTGATGGGTGCCTGCTGACGGTTACCAAATCTTTGGATAAGGTTAGTAACTACTTTGGATCTTCCATTCTGCTTCCTTTGTAGCCTGGAATACAGGTGAGCTATTCAAATAAGCAGCCCAGCATCTTGACTGTGAATTGACCAGAACATCTCTAGGCAGATAAGCTTATTAATTCTGTGCATTGATTCATAAATCTTCTGGGTATTCACTTCCCCAAATCTCCTTCTGGTTACGGACTCCCTAGGCACATCCAAAGAATAATTTCATTTCCAGAACACCGACTATAAACTTCACTGACAAGACCCCTCTGGGAAGTAACAGCAGACCAGAAACATCTAGAGATGGAACTTGTGAAGCAAACACCCTCTCTGAGGAAAACCAGAATGTTACTGCTGGAATTAAGACAGATTCTCACGTACAGACTGAAGAACAACAGACCACCTCCATCGATGCCTCTGCAGATGTCTGTGCTGTAGCTAGCAGCAGCTCGAGGACCAAATTGCCTGCTCAGGCCCAAAGCTTTTCAATAGCATCTACAGATGGATTTCCTCTTCCTCATGCACAGGCACAGCAATCTCCCCGTGCTCTGTCAGCAGGCGTTCAGCAAGGCTTGTGCAAAGGGCACCCTCTAAGTGCAGCCAGATATAATAACCCTCCTGCACATGGGTCAGGGCTAGTGCTTGTCTCCACCACCATCTCCTCAGTTACTACCTGCAGTGAGGAGATCAGCACCGCTTCCGATTGCTTATCGCTGCTGACTGACTGGGAAGATGTTGCTTTAATACCAGAATCACAGTATCAACAAAAGTCAGACACTGTTCAAGTCAAAGATGACTCAAGTACAGGTCATTTAACAGTGCCTGAAGAGCAAACAGCTTGGAAGCAAACGGCTGTGATGAGTTCTGATAATCAAAGTATGGAGAAAACCATAGTGCCAGTGGAGCCCCACAGATTTATCGTTTATAAAAGTCCTGATACCACTATCTATAATGTGGGAACAGTACAAAGGCAGACTTCGAATCCTTCAGCTTTTAAGCCACCCTCTGCAAAGGTAAATGGTATTTCAGCACAACCAGCACTAACTGGGAATCATTCCACTCCTTTGGAGGTTCCTAAAAGGAAGCCAACTAGCCCCAAAATGTTCCCACCAGCAAAAAAACAGTCTTTTGCTGTATATCAAGAGAAAACAGCATCTTTCAATCACTCCTTACCTCTAAGAAGTTCAAGTTTGCCCAAAGTGTGTCCCACCATTCTGAACTCCAGGCTCAATTCGAATCCCTCTGTAAGAGCTGTGAAAAGGGGAAAACCAACTCCCCCCCTGTGTCACTGCGGGCGACGAGCTAAACACCTGCACGTGTCAAAGGCTGGCCCAAACCAGGGCAGAGCCTTCTTCTGTTGTCCTGTGGGCAAGCACGAAGGCAATACAAAGGGTTGTGGCTACTTCAAGTGGGAACATGCACTTCTCAAAGAGAAATCTAACAGTCTCACCCTGAATGCAGATGCTGTGACCTCCCTTGGGACTTATGCCAGTAATGTAGGAAATTCTTCCAGTAAAAAGTGTTTCTCTCTTAGACCCTCTATGAGGACTTGAAAGCTGGTGATTTTTTGTCTAGATCTGAAGCTGCTCATGCTTAATATAATAAGGACAGTCAAATATGTCGATATATGTTCTGAGAATGGGGCAAAGATGACCCTGTTTGGTTAACAGATAGGAATGGAAATTGCTTAAGCATACAAAAATATCAATATAGCATAAACTATCTAATTAACAGAGTGTGAGAACACATAAAACTACTAAGTGCAGCAATTAAAGTATGAGCAGCTGTTGGTACAAAGCTTAAATTTCTGCTTTATCATGTATTTTAAATTCTTTTCTATTCCAGTCCTGAAAGAATGTTCTAATGATACAGATTTTACTTACACTTTTTTCTAAATACACTTGTAACTGACTTCTACGTGTGTTTTTAAAAGCTGTCATACTTCTCAAGTGATTCTTGAAGCAATAATGTTCTTTTAAACTCTTCCTGCTTTTTTTAATCCTTTAAATTAAATAAGGACAACAACTTCACTGAATACTTTTATTTATTTAACACCCATCACCTACTGTGCTCTCAAGTACCCAAGTTTCCCATTTCACACCTATCAGCCTGCCTGCCTTTGTACTGGGAGCTACTGGTGTAGCACCTCAGGAATCAGGTATGAATTTAGTCAAACCTAAACTAAGCCAACCATAGTTTAGTGTCTTTTATATTCTACATTACTGTGTAAATCAGCAAGATCTTACTTTGTAGAAAACCCCTTTCTCCACTCCTTTCTTCTGATCTTCCCACTAATAGTTTTTGGCAGCTGCTGAACAAACTCCATCTATGGGGAGAGGGAGGAAATATGGGTCACTTAATGTTCTACTGCTGAGGCTAAGAAAAAGTTAAAATTTATCAGCCATACAAGAGTTAACACCCACTGTCTTGGGGCAGTAAAATGATTTGGGTGTCTGAGCTCACCTTCCTGGGGTACTTGTATGGAGCAGTAACTTTCTTCACGTGGTCTTGCAGCTCTTTCATCATGTTTCCTGGGTCACACGAAGCGTAGTCTGGTGTTAAAACAACAAAGGCTTTCACTACCTAAAGAAGTTACGACAGCAGTGGCTTCAGTGCTACTGAAACTCTTACACAAGAGCCAGATCTGAAATGTTAACTGAAGGTTTGCTGGCTGACTGCAGAAGAATGGCTGGGGAGGTACAGAAAGCTGGGCCACAGCCTGTGGGTGCAGCCCGTGGCTCTGGGCTACGTGGGTGGTTTATGTACATGTAATAAAGGCTAAAAACTGTCAGGAGAAGCTTCAAACAGCACCCTTGTTAGATTAGATTTGGGGCAATCGCTTTGGTCAGCTTTTGACTGTCTGGATTCTCCAGTGTCTAGCAAAGTAGAAAAGCCAACTTGAATTTATTTGGTTTTAGCTAAAAACCAAACAAACAAATCCCTGGCTTAAGAACTCCCTTGGGAGTTGGGCTTTATTAGCTCTGGTATGTACAAAGCTACTGAAATATTTAAGCTTGTTTGTTTACCTCTCCTCTGATGGGGTCTGGGCTGCTGACAACTGCTGCTTCCACCACGGCAGGATGCTCTACCAGGGCGCTTTCGACTTCAAACGGGCCGATGCGGTACCTTTCCAATGCAGGAAAGGGCTTTTAGTTGTGTTGATAACACAAAAGAGTAACTTCAACACCTGAATCATCTGATTTAGTGTTAGTCTTAAATTACCCAGCAGAATTAATGACATCATCAGCTCTGCCAACAAACCAGAAGTATCCATCCTCATCCATTATCCCCCTGTCTCCAGTGACATAAAAATCCCCTCGTATCGTTGCCTCTGTTTTCTCTGGGTCATCCTAGGAAACATGAAAGTGCATTTTACCTGAAAACTAAGTGAAAAATTCAGGAAATTGCAGTCTAAGGTATTTAGCATCTGAGTTACGGTACAGGCAATCAATCAGAAGAATCTGCTTTTAGGTGACTATCCTTTATTGATTTTTTTTTTCCCTTTGTGTTTCTAGAATCTCCTATTGTGAGACTTTATCAACCCCTCCCCAAAAAGGTTTTGGCTTAGCACAGGGCAATTAATAAAAGACTTTCTACAGCCAATACTACTGACTTCTGCAAGACTTTCCAAGCAGTACACATGGTGTTCCTTCCCCACGAGCCTGGTACTGCTCAGAAGGCCTGACTGTAGGCTGCACTGTCTATAGAACTGAATAAGGTTTTGTATGTGTTTGTTTTACTGGCTGTTGGACTGAAAATTCTAACCAATGTGGGAAAAAAAAACCCAAACAACGGAGTGAGTGAACCATCCCATGGAACTCAAATCTGGAGGGGAGGGATTTGAGCAGTGTCCTTCTCAGATGAGGGCTAGTCCTTAGACCCAAGAGTACTTTGGGATTAGGGAGGGTCTGTCAAACACTCCCCTTTTTATTAAGGAAATAACAATCAAAAGAAAGTGGATTTTAACTTGTTAGGCAGGACAATCTCATCAAACACATATAATTAAGTAGACCAAACATCTGCATGAAAACAGAAATCCTTTGCTCCCCACAGGTTTTCAGACTGGTAAGCAGAGTAAAAGGAAATTAAAAGGGGCATCAGATTCCTGGGGACAGAGATTTAACTGGACATCTACTTGAACTGTAGAAATATTCTTACAGCATAGCAAGTAAAAAGAAAAAGCGATCTCGTAGGTTTTACTCTGATGGCAATATCACCTTCTTTTCCAGGAGGCAGAATATTACTGTTTTCATCTATAATCTAAAAATAAACAAAACAGAGTCTTATTAGCTTGAAGCCAAGTTAAAAATCATTATGTTAAGGTTGTAGAATCTTAAAACACATAATCAAAGGGGCTTTTTTATTTGGGAAATGATCTGGAGCAGTAGGGGAGGGTCTTACTCTGACAACTGAGGTGTGAGATTATCACTACTCCGTCGTACTTTGCACTGTGTCTTATCAGAGGAATGCCCAGTACTATGCAAACATGTTACAAAGCCAGTAAGGCTCCAGGGGGGATCATAAATAAGGAGGTGGGAAAATCTATGATCTGAAAGAAAGATGCTAAAAACCTCCACCCTGGTGTAAATTGATCTGGTGCTAGAATCTGCTTTGGTAGTTTTGTTATCACCAGGGAACAACGTTCACTCCCCCTCTGCCCCAACCCAGCAATTTAATGTCTGTCATTGCCTCAGTGTTTGGTAGGTAACTGTCCATCAGCAGCAGGCAGTCACCTGTGCTGGTGAGGATGGTGCAGCAGAGAAGCCCCACTGCTTATTCTGCACACTTGGTTTAGGGCACTAAGATGCATTTTGACACTCTTGTTCACTGGGGAATGATGGTACGTGGTACAACCTTGGGTTAGAGCTTCAAACCTCTTTAGTGGACAGTGATTATGCAAGAGAGAGAGAGAGATCGAGTCACTGGACGTACTATACCTTGACATCATACCCTGGAGATGGCTTTCCCATAGAGCCAGGTTTGATTTTCATTCCCTTAAAATTTCCACAGATCAGCACCTGTAACAAGTGTTGTTTGGGTTGGGTTTTTGTTTAATTAAACTATGGCAGGTATATTCAATCTTTAGGTTTAAAATGCTCAGCTAATGCTGTGTATTTCTGTAAGAAAAACTAATTGTCTTCACTATAATTGTATATCCAGTGGAAATGACCTACCCCCTCAGAGTGAGCGCTCTAAAGCCTTGCACTAAAGCAGAATGTGGCATGCAGCAATGAGGAATACACCCCCCCTTTTTGTGTTAGTTCCCAATCCAAGGCCCCTGGAACAAAAGAGAGTCTTTGGATTTGGGGTGAAGCTGTTAGGATGGTTCTATGACTTACAAGAACTATGTATTTCCAGTGTTGCTTACTGGAAGTGACTTTTGCCCTCAAAGTCCTAACTGTGTATAAGCATTTAAAACACTTTTTCATGGCAACCTGGGTGGAATCTATTTCTGTATCTGTAAAGCATGTGCTTTTACCTTTGTAAAGCAGAACATACCGTCTCTGTCTGCCCGTAGCCTTCGTAAATATCCAGCCCAGTCTGTGCTTTCCATTCTTCCATCACATCAGGGTTGATTGGCTCCCCAGCACTCACACAGTGCCTCAGGCTTCTGAATGTATAGCTATGGGGAAGAGAAACCAAAGAACTGGCAGTCATCCACCTGCTCTGCCCCATGCACCACTGTATCCCTGTATGCCTGCATCATGGGGTTCTAGCTATGCAAACCCCAATTTTTACTGAGTCCTATTTGTTCAATTTGAACTGTGAAATGTGTGAAAAACAGTGTGAAAGAAGTAGTAATCTAAAAAAAAACCCCAACAGTTAAGCTGCCCCTAAACCTCTATTCTGACTTTGTTCCTAATACTTAAGATGGAAAATGTTGAGAAACACATGATGTATGTTACTATTACACCACTGTAAACCTGGAATAAAATCAAGGTGGGATGAGCTTTTGGTCTGCTGTTTGGATGAAACACACCAATAAGGATAATCTGCTTCTGCTTACCTGGACAGTTTGTGTTGAACAAACATTCGATAGGCAGTTGGAGGAGAACAGAAGACGGTTATGGGAAATCTTGACAGACTCTAGTGAATTTAGAATAAAGAAAGTAAATTCTTCCAACATACTGAAACCTGTGAGGTCCCATCTTCATTGCAGGAGATAATGTAACAAAAACCATCTGGCTTATGAAACACATGAACATTAAGTGCCCTAAAAGCAGTTAGCTCCATACTTGCTGACACCAACACACAGCAGTTAGATTTAGTTTCTTCCTCAAAGCAGAATCTACATAGTTCTACAATTAGTTCAACACCAAAGTTTCAAAGCTTTATGGTTTCTCATGTGGAATTTCTTCATCATTGGAGTTTAAATAAAAACCAAGTGAATGTAAGGCTACTTTTGGAGATGCTCTGTGGGTGCTACAACTGACAGTGTTCTTCAACATGCCCTAACATTGACTAGCAATTTCCATCCATCTAATTAACATAGATATGATGATGAAGCCATTAGTGCCAAGTGAAACATGGCAAGTAATTTTCAAACAGTGAAGAGCTGAGTGTGGAGCATTTAAGGGCATACAATGTTGGTGCCTTTTGTTAAGGAAATTCAGCTTTGCTGCTTCTTCACTCCTTAACTTTGAGTTACAGGGTGCAGGCAACTGAAATCCTCATTCTCTGTTATTGTCACTTATTTTAATAACACCACCAAAGTGCTCCACAAATCCCAGAACAATCTTTTGTGTACTTCACTTTTAGGCCGGATAATGGATGTCTGCAGGTTTGTGCAGTCAAATCCAGAGCAGAGTATACAATGAAACTCTTTGAATGCCCAAAATGCTCTTGTTTTGGGTACATATTTGCAGCAGTCACTGCTGGACTAACTGGTTGGTTACCAAAAGCTCACACTGTGCTTTGTGCTGCCCCCGTGAAGCGCCGTGGAGATGCAAGCCTGGGCAAGATGAGCCAGAGAGAATAATGCTGTTTGTTGTGGGACTCTCTCACTTACCTCAAAGACAATGCTGGGGTCGAAGTGGGGCATCTTATGTACAAATGCACATGCCCCCTGAATCCATGGTGAAAAGATGCTGCTCCATGCTGACTTTGCCCAGCCCGTGTCTGAGGTGTTCCAAAACACATCTGAGGACGTCAAGTCCAGCCAGTACCTGGTATCACAAGGAAACAGTCCACAGTCTATTTGGCAGGAATAAGGCAAATATTAAACTATCAAGAAAAGATGTGCCAGAGAAGCAAATCCATCTACTGGTTGTCTTTGGTAAACAGCACTTAGAAAGGGCTGAATTTCTGAGGAGTAAGTCACAGCACAGTGAGGATGTCATCAGTAAGTCACAGCAAGTAAGGATGTCATCAGTAAGTCACAGCAAGTGAGGATGTCACCAGGACAGACTGATGTTGCATTTTCTGAAGGAAAAATTACACTGACAGACAGGCTCACACCACCTCAGAGCGTGGGGCTGTATGAACACGTACGAGACTGCTGGGGTTTGGCTGAACTCATTTTTATGAGTGAGGATATTTTTTGTTAGGTTTTCTATTTACTTTTGGTTTGCCATTTCCTGATTCCTTGTTCTTGGCCTGTTAGAGTGAAGTGCATTGTCATATCAATTCTATAAACAATTTTGGTTTATACATTTAAAGATTCTGAACTATCCAGCATTTTGTTCCTGCAGGAACTGTGTCTTATCCAGACAGGTGTGAATTCAGAGGCCCAACAGACCCATGGGGTTTTTTTTCCCCCTTTATGGTACAGAATTGTGCTGATGTTCAGTTTGTGGGCAATCTATTACCACAAAGTTAAAGAATACATTAAAAAGTTAGTGACTGGATGACTGCTACATACTCCATAAGCTAAGTCAGCTGGACTCAAACTGCTTGGTTTTATGAAGAAAAACCTCACAACCCAACAACACTTCTGGGATGTGAAGCATCGGCTGGTTTCTGACCTATTGAAACTAAAGCTTCTGGTAAAAATCTGGTGTTTCCCTTCCTGCTATGTGGCTGGCTAGAGAAATACGTGTGATTTCAAGTGATATCTGTACCTGCCACTTACTGTGAGGCCAATACCATAGCTGCTGTGGGAATGCTCAGTCATTTTTGGAGATCCAGTGGTTCCACTGGTGAAGTAGATGGCCATCGGATCTTGGCACTTCGTGGTCACACAGCAGTGATCAGAAGGAGCGTTTCTGGAAACAGGTAAATGATGGATAGAGGGGTTTGAAAGCACAACTTACTTACACTATTCAAAAAGTATTTAACCAAAAATAACTATAGCAATCAGAAGTGTCATAAACAGGGGTATTTTTCCACTGTGCAGTCCTAAAAGGTTGAAAATATATTGGAGTGTGCCAGCATGTCCTATTCAAAACAAACCACTGTGCTTTTCCTTTGTTATTGCTGTGGTGTTTCCACAGTGGTATTTCCTCACCTCAGGAGATCTTTAAAGTTCAGCCATCCTGCTCTGTGGCCTTCAGATACAAGCAACTTGAATTTCAGGGACTGGCATTCAGCAACAACTGAGTCTACAGCTGGTGCCACAGCGTCGTCAGTGACAATACACTTTGCTTTGGATTTCTGCAGTCGATGAAGAATGTCCCTTGCTGTCAGTTGCTGTGTGCCAGGAATCAGGACAGTTCCTGGAGAGGAGGAGGGGAATGGAAAAACAGTCTCAATGTCTAAGAAGAACACTTGTGCCTACAAGCAGACTTGAGCTTACTTTGTTCTTTGAGCAGGACAGGGCCAACAAAAAGGACTTGGCCCTACATTTGTAAAGATGCTGATTTCTTTGATGGATTTCATGCTAGGTGAGGACTAGGACAAGTTAGCAAATACTTGGCTGATGATGGGGTACTGAAAGAAATCACAGAATCATAGAATCACTAGGTGGGAAAAGACCTTTGAGATCATTGAGTCCAACTGTACCTGTCTGCTACTAAACCATAGTCCTAAGCACCTCGACTACCCATCCTTTAAACACATCTGGGGATGGTAACTCAGCTGCCTCCCTAGGAAGCCTGTTCCAGTGCCTGATAACCCTTCTGGTGAATAACCAGAGAGTAACTCTCCTTGTTCTGATAACACCACCCCTGGAACATGCCAGTCTCTCTGGACATGACTTTAAGTTAAGCACAGCCACTGCCTCACAAGGCACAGTGCTGTGTTTGCCAGGCACCAAGACATTCTGGGCTGTAAGTACTGGGAAGCTGAGTATTTAACAGATCCCACAGAGGAATGTGTGAAACACTCTGTTAAGCATGGGCTAATTTCACTGCAAAGGAGTATCTGTGATGGGTCACAAGCTCTGAAAGGAAAATGACAGAGGCACATGGGCTCACAGGGTTTCCTTAATGGCTAGACCAGGGGCCAAAGTCCTAAAGCACCACGAAGAAAAAACTTGGCAGGAAGAAAGTCTGACCAGCATGACACTGGTTCATCCCTGTTAACACGTGGGTAGTTCTGAGTTTAAATCACAATTTCAGTACCTATATACCATCTGTAGGCCTTTACTCACCTGTCCTCATGCAAGCCACGTTCACCAGCCACCACTCCGGGACGCGGGGCAGAATCAGCAGAACTCTGTCTCCCCGCTGCAGGCCGCAGGCACCAGAGAGGACGTTTGCTGCTCGCCTGGACAGCTCTCCCAGCTCCTCAAAGCTCCACCTCACCTCTTCTCCAGCACCATCTACCCACCATAATGCAGGGTTTTTAGGCTTTTTCCCCTCCTGTAGCACACCAGGGTACAGTACAAGTGCTTCATTTTAGAAATAAAGATTGCCTTAAGCCTGAGGAAGACAAGCATTCATCTCTTACTCAGTGCCAGAGAAACCTGGGATGCAATGGAACTTTGCCACTGGTTTCAAACAAGGCAGAGAACTCTCCCTTAGAAAGCACAGCCTGGAAATGTGTTTAGGAAATTAGATTTGTATTCCTTTCCAGAATTCTTCATCTGACATTCTGAAGAGGTTTACAGCAATCAGCACAGAGAAAGAAGAATCTTTTCGCTGTGGGTCAAACCAACAAAGAGGCTGATGAGTGTGGCTACATCTGGGTTGTGCCTCAGAGTCTCCTGAGCCCACAGAGCTCATTTTCAACTTCATCTGGAACTGGGTCTGTGTGGTACTTCTGAAAATTAAATCACAGCTTTAGAAGCATAGACCCATGCAGTGACCTTTAATCAATGTCTCACCTGATGTGTGAAAAGGGATTTGAAATGTATCTATACAGAGTGCTCTAAAAGGGGACAGTGCATCGAGCAGCAGCAGTGCAGTAATTCACTTCCTGAGCAAAAAATTCACTGGGGCAGCAAGACTATGACACCTTATCTATCTGAAGGTACCATAACAACAAGATTCATTTTCAGGGGAGCAGATTTTATCTGTGTACTTCAGAGGCCAAAACCTCTTCTCCAGAGGCTGCTCCTTGCTCTGCTTAGAGCCTAATGAAACCTGTTGCTCCTGCAAAAGGAACAGCTGTGTCAGACCAGCAGTACCTCTGCTGCAAGGCTGGACATAACTGCGTTTAGCCCCTCACCAAGAACAGCCTAAGCCTGTGAAACCAGTCCTACAGCCACAGAGGCCAGACCTGTGCAGTTAAGAAAGGTGACAGACCTAGCCTCTGTATATTTTTTCCTATATTCCCTTCCTTTGCACAGGGCTCATGTCTGATTTGGAGTTCTAGTTCAGTTTTGTGGATTACAAGTCCCTGGATGCACAAGAATGTGCAGTTGGGACAGGTGGGTGAGGTTTGACATGGCACTGCATTTACTGTTCATTTTACAGACAGCTGGTGAAACACAGAGGCCAGGGGGTGATGTCACGGCTGATGGGGCAAGTGATGGAAGCTTTCGAGTGGTTCAGCTCCCAGCCTCATTTGAGACACTTATTTACTCACACTCCATCTCACTGGAGCTACTGATTAAAGGAAAGAACTATCTGGACTTGTGGACAGGACAGTGTGTGTCTTAAGGGCTCTACATCAACCTGCATGCGATGATGACCAGACTATAATCAGAGCATAACCCCAGCCTCTTTGTTACTGGATTTGTCAGTTTATTGTCATTAATGACCAGGGTTAAATAGAGCAGCATTGGGGAAGCCAAGTTAACTGTTACCTTTTCCACTTCAGTCCATCTGTCCAGCACATCTCTTGCAAAGTTGAAGTACTCTGGCACTTCTGGTCTGTACTGTTGTTTTATGGCTTCATAACTCAAAGAGGCGTGAGCTGGGTGGCCCCGGCTGCACAGCTGGAGAGATCTTCTCAGGGGAGCCCGCAGGGACAGAGCACTTGGGATCTTCAGTGAAAAATGCACAGCAGCAAGAGCCATAATAATAGTCTCTTCAAGGTTATTCCTTCCTGGTTATCTCCAAGAAATGCTGCAGTGATACAGACACAAATCTGGTGTTAGGCTCATGGTCTCAAAACGGCTTTTACTGGAATAAAATGGAGCAACAATCCCAACTGTTCCTTGGAGCAACTGCTGAGAGCAGTTCCTGTCTGGCCCCTGCTCGCCAGTGACCGTCAGGCAGCTGGGGTGCTGACCCTGCACTGGAGCAGCAGCACTCAGTCACTGTGGCAGGTTTGCTGTAATTCACGTTCCTCCCCTTCCCACAAGCCCCCTAATCCTGCAGATCGCATTTCAGTTGCCTTATACAGCAGAGAGGCACCGAACGATCCCCAAGCACTTCAGCTCCGACTTCTGTAAATGAAATGCCTGCTACTGACCCACAACATAGAACAACACAGACCAAGATGTTGTGCAGATAATCCAGCAACCACACGCTACGAACTGGCTGAGCTCAGCATCACTTGCTCCAAAGATCTTTACAGTTTTTCTCATTTATCAGCACTGGGGGTGTATCGGGTGCCAGGAGTGAAATGAGTGTCGCAAAGCCCTGAAAAGATTCTAAGTATTGATGTTTTAAATGTTATTTTGATGCGTAGCCAGCAAAAGGTGTCACTTTATGAGGCAGGGAAGCTTTAAAGTGGAAAAAGGATCCAAAAT
This sequence comes from Porphyrio hochstetteri, assembly GCA_020800305.1. Lineage (NCBI taxonomy): Eukaryota > Metazoa > Chordata > Aves > Gruiformes > Rallidae > Porphyrio > Porphyrio hochstetteri. The sequence goes on from CM036920.1 coordinate 16,918,134, forward strand.
GTAAAGGCTGACTTCTCAAAAAGAGTCAGCATAGCAGGAGGTCTGAAAACTCTTAAGTCATTATTTTTATGCATTGTCAACTGTCTTTTATTTACAAATTAATATAAACACTACTAGTTCCTTAAGGAATTAGTAACTATCCAGCTGTAGAATCACATGATTTTAGAGATTCAGTGAAGCAAGAGGATATTTTTTGACATTCAGGCTGTGTATGAGAAACACAGGAGAGAAACCCAGCCAAAGGAAAGACAGAGGAACAGGGAGAAGAGGGAGCGAGGACAGGCAAGAGGCAAATCAGTACCGCTTTGGTGCCAGAAAATGTCCTGGCCAGCAGCTTGCAGGGGTGGGTGGTGGGTTGGTGACCCTGTCAAGAGGCTGTCAGTCCCCGTTACTCTCTGCCTTGCACCGAAGTGGGGCCCGCTCAGCGCTGTGCTGTGTCACAAGCTCGGACTCCTCACAGGGATCTCGGGCTCCCGGCCGTGTGGCCGCTCCTGCAGTCACCCTGTCCACTGACCGACTCCCGTGCACCTCATGTGCACTTTGGACTCAGGCAAGGGGCAGCCACATCCAGCGCAGTGAGGACTGCTGAGAGGCTTCTGCAGAGCTCGGAGTGGAGGCAGAAAATGTGAGTCCCAAGTACCTCCTGTTTCCTTCTCCTCCCTCCTCCCACCCACAGGCCCCACAGGAACACAAGTTATGAGACTTTGTTACGGGCAAATCGCATCTGTTGAGCTCTGGAGCAACACAGGAGCCTGTGATCGGCTTTGTGAATACTCTGCTCAGCCGGCAGTAGCTTGGGGCTCCTCAGATAACCACAGCAGTTCAGCCATGGCACCAGCGAGCAACGGCTCCTGGTGCCATGTGAGGCGCTCCAGCGTCCTGCCCGGTCAGAGCCTGAGGGAAGCCAGGATTTTCAAGGGAGGGGGGGCGGGTTTTTTTAACTCCCCGAGGGCCCCGCGCCGCCTCCAGCCCTGAAAGTCGGTTGGGGCCGCGCCGAGGCCCGCGCCTAGTTCGCCCGGGGCCTGCGGGAGCTGCCGGGGCCGCCGCGGGGCGGCGCTGTTCCCAGAGGGCTGGCGAGCGCTAGGACCGGGCGAGGCGCGGCGGCGACGCCATCGCTGTGCGCGGCGGCGGCAGCGGCGGGTGGTGGTCGATGGCCGCGGCGGAGCCGGCGGCGCGGAAGCGGCGGCCCAAGGGGCACTTCGCGGCGGCGGCGGGGCGGGCCAAGCGGCCCCGCGGCGGCGGGCGACAGCTGGAGGCCGGCATGCGCGGCATCCTCATCACCTGCAACATGAACGAGCGCAAGTGCGTGGGGGAGGCCTATAGCCTGCTCGGCGAGTACGGGGACCTGCTCTACGGGCCCGAGCAGGTGCGTGTGGGCGGCCCGGCCGGTCCCCCGGGTGCTGGGCGGGAGGCGACCGGCGAGGCAGGGGCGAGGGGAGAGAGGGCGGCTGAGGTGGGAGGCGGCCGAGGCGGGACAGGGAAGGTGGGCGGGGGCCCTGCTTGGTCTCGGCCGCCCCCTCAGCTCCTGCCTCCCGCAGCCCGGAGAGCTCCTCTCCCTGCATGTAAAACCCCGTTTGTGTTCACCGTGTGCACGGAAATGCCGGTTTCTGCGAGCAAAGCCCTGCACGTCCCCGTGGGGTGGGTGGGTAGAGGCCCTTCCCCGCCGCCCCCCATCCGGTTTTGAAGCTGTGGGGCTGTTGCTGGGCACTCACCGAACAAGAGACGTGCCTTGTGTGAAGTTCTCAGATCCCGAGGAGCGGCTGTCTGGAAGCGAGAGGGAGGAAGATGAGGACGATGTTGAGGCTGCCCTGAAGAAGGAGGTCGGCCAGATCCGTGCCTCGACGGAGCAGAAGCTGCGGCGGTTCCAGTCGGTGGAGAGCGGTGCCAACAACGTGGTGTTCATCAGGACGCGGGGCATAGGTGGGACATCAGCTGACAGTGGGTAACGCTGTGAGGGTAAACTGCTCTGAACGGTGTTAGGCCACAGAGTGTGACTTCCAGGTAACTGGCGGATGCCAAACAAATACAGAGTTTCCTCTCCACTTTGGCATTGCCGCTGAATTTTGTCATTAGCAGAGTCACTAAAGGTGGAGCAATCTGCTTTGACAGAGTAGAATCGCAGAATGGTCTGGGTTGGAAGGGACCCCAAGGATCACAGAGTTCCAACCCCCTGCCACAGGCAGGGCCACCAACCTCCAGGCCTGGAGCTACACAAGGCTGCCCAGGGCCCCATCCAACCTGGCCTTGAACACCCCCAGGGATGGGGCACCCACCCCCTCTCTGGGCAGCCCCTTCCAGCCCCTCACCACTATCTCTGTAAAAAACTTCCCCCCAATATCTAGTCAAAACCTTCCTTCCTTTAGCTTTAATCCATTCCCCCTTGTCTTACCATTGTCTATCTTTTTAAAAAGCTGATTCCCCTCCTGTTCCTCTGCTCCCTTCAGGGACTGGAAGGCTGCAATGAGGTCCCCCCACAGCCTTCTCTTCTCCAGGCTCAACAAGCCCAGCTCCCTCAGCCTCTCTCCATAGGGGAGCTGCTCCAGCCCTCTAATCATCTCCATGGCTCCTCTGACCCCTCTCCAACAGTCCCACATCTTTCTTGTACTGGGGCCCCACCTCTGGACACAGGACTCCAGATGAGGCCTCACAAGGGCAGAGTAGAGAGGGACAATCCCCTCCCTGTCCCTGCTGCCACCCCTCTGCTGATGGAAATAGTGTTTGGTTGTCCAGTTTGGGCACAGTAAAACAGCTCTTCAGAGAAAAGGATTTGAGTCTGACAGCAGTGCAGCCACGTCTGTGTTTCCTCAGTGGGGAGGAAGGGAGAAAAGAAAATGCCTTCTGCCTGTTTCTCATGCCCAGCTGTTTTTCCTGTAGAACCTGAGAACCTGGTGTACCACATCCTGAAGGATATGCATGCCACGAAGAAGAGGAAGACCCGAGTCATTCTGCGCATGCTGCCCATTTCTGGGACGTGCAAGGCCTTCATGGAGGACATGAAGAAATATGCAGAGACGTTTTTTGAGCCTTGGTTTAAAGCCCCCAGTAAGGGCACCTTTCAGATTGTTTACAAAGCTCGTAATAACAGTCATATGAGCAGGGAAGAAGTAATCAAGGAATTGGCAGGTACGTATGGGTTTCACACAGAACTAAGAACACGTCTAGAAGCAGCCCAGCACTGTGGGCAGAACACAGAGCAGGATATTAAAAGAGGTTTTGAGGGGCATACATAGTTACTGCTTAAAATCTGAATGTTGAAGCTTCTCTAAGTGTTAAGCTTGGCGTCAGTGATGTCTTAAGAGACAGCAGGCAGAAGAGAATACAGCATTGAGTATCATTTGGAGCGTTGGTTGTATGTGCTTGAAATGAGGGCTGTGGGGCTTTCTCTCTGGTTGCTGCAGTGAAATGATGTGTTACTGTTTCCCTTGAACACAAGACTCTGAACATAGTTCTACCTTACTCAGGAACTTTGTGTTTCCTGGTGGGATGATAGGTTTTTTTGCTTCCTGGAGTCCTGCTGGTGGTGTATTCCAAGAGCCCTGCTATTTTAAGCAATAACAAAACCAAGTAATTGGTTACAGCTAAGGGCTATATTGCTTTCTCTCTCTTCTATCTGAATTTCATTAGGGCATGCTTACACTCTGAAGTGTTTTTTTCCAGCATCTTCTAAACTACCTCTTGTTTTACAGGAATTGTGGGCAGCCTCAATCCAGAGAACAAAGTGGATCTTAATAACCCACAATACACAATTGTGGTGGAAATAATCAAGAATGTCTGTTGCTTGAGTGTGGTGAGAGACTATGTCCTGTTCAGAAAATACAACCTACAGGAGGTGGTGAAGAGCAACAAAGACAACACACAACAAAACCCATCCAGTCACACAGGAGACCAGAACTTGAAGGCAGTAAAACCTGAAACTGAGGAGGAGGAGAAGAGCTCAAAAGAAGTAAAACAAGAGCAGAACCAAGGTGAAATAGAAGCTGAGCCCAAGGAGAACGATGTGCTGACAGTGTAGGAGATGTGGTAGAAGGGAAAGATAAACACAATCAAAACCAATTTAAAAAAAAAGTTGCCCCAGAGTTCTCAAAGGGCATTTCAATGAGGAGAGTGGGTTTTGTTTTGAAATCCTGTTGTTAAACTCCACGTGTGCAGGAATTTTGATGCTCATCACAGGTGGAGCTGACGTGACAGATGTCAGAGCGTTGTCACCTTTCTGGAGAAGCTTTGCTGCTGTTTCTCTACAGCTTTGTTCTGCACTGCCTTTGCCCAGCACAGAGAGAGAGGGTGTGCATGCTATGTGAACGTGGCCATCCTGACACTTACCCACTCTGCTTTCTTGTGTCTGATGGCCACAGAAAGGGAAAGGTGTGGAATCCTGACTGTCAGGAAATGGTGACAGAAGGGAGACATCTGAGACAGACAGTTGCTTGCAGAGGGCTTTCAGGGAAGCCATCTGACAACTTGGGTGACTACAGAACTCTGATACCTTTTTCTGTGTGAACAACAATGAGCTAAAACTGATAATTTCCTGTATGATGGAGGGTTATATATATTTTAATATATATATATACACACACAAATACATTGCTCTACGTGGATATGCCAAGTCTTGAAAGTTGAATGGGAAGAGCTGCTACGATCAAAATACTTGAACATGATGAGGGGATTTAGAGCCCTAGATTTGACTGTTGGACAACAGTAGAAGTACCAGGCAGGCCTCACAGTTGGTCTTAGCACAAACCACATGTCTGTTTACATGAGCTGTGCATACAGCAGTTACTGGGTCATAGGAAAGGCCAGAGCTGCTGAACAGAATCCTTTGGAATAATTTCTTGCAAATGGTGTTTTGTGGCTTTTTCCAAAAACTTTAACACTTGGGGATTTTTTTTATAAAGGTTTTTTTGGTGGTTGTTGTTATTTTCTTCTTGGGTCTCAAGCTCCTTCTGCAAGAAGCTCTCCATTGTACACTCTGGGGTAAGGGGAATTAAAAGTTGAAATTTTGGTACAGTTTTAGCTTTACAGCATTCATTTTGTTGCAGATTGGAAGTAATGTTAGCCAGTCTTTCTGTTGTCTGTTACAGCAGCCTTTTTGTTATCCCAGTGACTTTTAAAAACCAACTGAAACCAGTGCAGCTATAACCTGCTTTCCAGGAGGGCTTTGAGGATGCTCCCTCTATGACTGTCTAGCTTAGTATTTCATTTCTAGTGTAAAAGCCTGTATGTCCCTAATGGGAAAAGACTCATCTTGAAGAACACCACTTGTTACTTGTCTTGGTTTAGTGAAAAGGATGTGTTCAAGTCTCTCAACAGCATTTAATTTATATTTTCTCTCAAAATTGGTTTAGAAGTTGGAAAATTAATGTGACTTTTTTCCCCTAGTCCTGTCTCCTTTACCACCCAGTTATTAAAACTCTGCTTTCTTACCTCTATTGGTGTTCTCCTTAAATTCTAATGCTTTTTGTGTGGATTTAACCCAGCAGTGTCTAGAGGTTGCACAGGAAAGAACCACTAGAGCCCAGGCACAAAGGCCAACAGTGACTCTTTATTGGTGACCGATGTTGGTGAGTGCGATTCAAGGCAGCGTGTGTCTATTACTAAGGACAAAGATGGACTTGTGAACACTTTGGGGCTTGGTGTGGGGAGGTTTTTTTACCTTCTTTCTCATGCATCTGTGTCTACAGGACCTGCAGGTCTTCAGAAGAAGCTGCTGAGTAGCTACCATCCATTTGTCGAGCCTCTGACACTCAGACCCTGCTTGTGATGCACTCTGACCTGTCCATGCTCTCTTCCTTCTGATTTTACCTAATTTGCACTTAGCAAACATTCCTCATTAGCAAATTAATTCCTAAAGCTTGAGGCTTTCAAGATTCATACAGGCAGGGTGCTGAATTTGGCTGCATGTGAGATCTGTGGCCATTTCTGGGAGCTCATTACATATTACCATGATTTCCTCATTAATAAGCCTCTTGTGAGTTGAAATACCTGGTCTCAAAGAACAAACACACTGCCCCTTACCCAGTAATGCCTTACTCCTGCTTGTACCCTGACTAAAAAGGGTTGGGTGGCTGGAAGATACGTTCGTATTTGCCTTCTGAAGTAGGCATGATTTTTGGTAAGCAGGAACACAAGTGTTTAATGTACAGTTGGAGGTTTTAACATTGAGTGTTACTACATGATTGCTGCCTAATGGGTAGAATATAATCCTCTGCCAGTGCTTACAGGGTAATTAAAAGCTCCATTAAGAATGACACAGAGATAGGCTGTTTTACATTGCTTATCAAAACTAAGGCTGTCCCCACTCCTTGTTCCTCAGTTCATTCCGTCTGATTTTCCCAGTGATTGTCTTTGGCAGCTGCTGGACAAATTCAATCTGATTTAAAAGAGGAAAAAAGTCAAATGAGCAGGGTTTTAGTTATTTTTTCTTTTTCCCAGAACAGCACAGGTCTCCATCCTACTTAATTCATGTAAGAGTTCAGTGGCTGTGGAAGTAACTCCAATTCGGGTTTTGATTGTGTCCTGTCACCTCCCAAAATAATCTCTAAAATAATACTTGTCATTTTTCACTCACAGTTTGTGTCTGGGCTTTTTTTGTTTGTTAACAAGCATGAACTGAGTCTAACCATTCTATTCCCAGCCCCTCCACAGTTTAAACAGGCATTTGGGGTATTTTTTTTCAGTACACTTGTGTTTACTTGCCTTTCTGGGGTACTTGTATGGAGCAGTGACTTTTTTGACGTGATCTTGCAGTTCACTGGCCACTTTCTTTGGATCTTGTGACTTGAAGGAAGGAGACAAGACCACAAAGGCTTTTACCACCTATAAAGGGAAAAGAAATGAAAAAAATACAGCATTAATTTAATTACAGCTACCTAATGAATGAGGTGATTAATGGAGAGTGAGTATGGCCTGGGGTACAGGCTTGCTGTATCACACCTGTGCCCTAAAGCAAAGTCTGGTTTTGTGTGAGCAAATTTGAGGTGAGGAGGAAATTCTACCTTAAGGTTTGTGAAGGCCCTAAGTAATAATTGATAAAAGTTTCAAACTCTGCTTCCAGATTTGTAAGATTCCTGTAAAGGGCTGTTCTGCAGCTCTAAGATCTGGGGCCTGTTCTGTAAACAGAAGTTGTTAAAGAATATAACTCTACAGATGGTGGGTCAGAACATATGGCAGTTCTTACCAGTCACCTTTATACCCAGTGCCATGGTCTGTAGGAACCAGGATCCTATTTTCTTGGAGTAGGGGATACACAAACTATGGCTCTCACTTCACCCAAAGTGATGGGAAAGGTTGAATAGCTCTCTTAGGGAGAGTCTCATGAAGTCAGAGTAATTTCCACCCCACGAAGCGCCTGATGCCTAGGAGCACTGATTACCTCTCCTCTGATGGGGTCAGGGCTGCTGACCACAGCTGACTCCAGCACAGCTGGGTGCTGTATCAGGGCACTCTCTACTTCAAATGGTCCGATACGGTACCTGGGAGAGAGAAATTAAACACTTGGGAAGTGAAATAATGGCACGTGGGGATTTTTTTTGACGTTTCTTGGTATTTTCACTGCAATCTACAAACCCAGAGGAGATGATGACATCGTCAGATCTCCCCATGAACCATACGTAGCCTTCCTCATCCATGCTCCCTCTGTCTCCAGTGACATAGAAGCTCCCACGGACCGTGGAGGCAGTTTTCACTGGATCATCCTGTCAGACAAGCACTGATTAAACACACTGAATACCCAGAAGCCCTAAGCTGAGAGATGAGTCCTGCCTCTGGACACTGCCTGTAGCATCTTTCACTGCTTGCTCTCTGCTCCAGGGCTGTAAAAGCTTCTGCTTGGTTTCTCCAGAGGGCAAGATGGGTCACAAGGACAGACACAGCACAGGAGCACACAGAAGGGTCAGGGTGACAATGGATGTTTCCTAATTGGGATGCTGTTGGCTCAAGAAGAGCCATAGCTCCTGGGTGTCACCTGTGGCAGTTGGAATAAGGCCATCCCATGCTCCAGGCCTGAGCTGGCTCTCTGGAAGTTCCCTTTGGGCTTACCAGGTATCGAGTGAAAAAGGTGAACGGCCGCTTGGCATCCACTTTGATAGCAATGTCTCCTTCGTGCCCAGGAGGCAGAACACGGCCGTTCTCATCTATAATCTGCAAGAGGGAGGGTAGGTGGGCAATGAAAACTGCCCATTTTAAGAGACTCATGTTCTAAAACTTAACCAGCAGCTGACAGCTCATCCACAGAAGCCATCCAGCCCTGATTCCCACCGTGGGGCACCGGGACACGTGCAGGTACGTGGGACTCCCTCATGTACTTCCTCTGAACTCAAACATGGGAAAGGGCACAGCCATACCTGAACATCATAGGGGGGAGCTGCCTTTCCTAGGGAACCTGGCTTAATTTTCATTCCTTTCATGTTTCCACATATCATTCCCTGTTGGAAAAGACAAAAAACAAACCCGGGTATTTTTTACTGTTGCTCCTCAGGCTATTCCTGTTCCTGTCCTGTGCCCACTACTGAGCTACCACAAGATCCTAAATCTTCCATCCCTGCAAGGCACGACAGTTGTGAACTTCACTGAGTGTCTTGGGCAAAAAAATTCAAGGTATTTTACACCTTAAGTAATCTCAGAAGCACTATCATAATGAAGCTGTAACTAAGCAACACAATAAACCCTCTTGTACGCAATCGACGTGCATTCTAACACCGTCTTGTCTTTGTTGCTGGATATATAGAGCCAAGTTCTGTGTTTGCCCAGAGGAATGGGATGTCCAAGTCCCTAAGGAACAGCTGGTTGTAACCCTCTAAGGAAAGCTGAACGTACGATTTCGGTCTGGCCGTAGCCTTCGTAGATAGTCAGTCCTGTCTGGTTTTTCCACTGTGCCATCACTTCTGGGTGGAGTGGTTCCCCTCCAGTCAAACAGTGCTTCAACGTCTTGAACTCATACCTTCATGGACAGAGGGCACTGCTGAGCATCAGAGGACAGAACGGGACAGACTGCTCTCCCTGACACCCCTGTGTCCATCCCCACCACCTCGGGACGCACCCGACTCTCTGAGGGCTGGGCTGGAGAGCAAGCCAAGCTGGGCTGGAAAGGGGCTGCCCAAGCAGTGAACTGCAAAGATGCAGAGGACTGATGGTGTGCTTCAGGGACTGAATATCAGCCTCTATTTACCATCTGAAATGCCTCAGGGCATCTCTGAGGGTTGGGTTTGCCTGGGGAGGGGTGGGTTTTGTTGCCTGTCTCTGCAGTGGTAAGGGAAGGGCTCTGCCCCCCCACAGCCCCTGCTGCCAGCACAGCCTTTCCACCTCCGAGAGCTTGGGTGGCTACAAGAGCCTGTAGAAATCCTTGCTAAGGAGCCAGGCAGCAGCTTGGACTGACCCTGCACAGTGACTTACTGTGGATGTGTGGTACCTGGTGAGGTCGTGCTGGACCAGCATGCGGTAGGCAGTCGGGGCGCTGCACAGGGTGGTCACTGGGTATCTGCACAGGGTCTGGCAAGTTACAACAAAAAATAGAGGGTTAAACAATACTGGTTTGGGAAAGAACCTGCTGCTGACTATTCCTTTCTGTTCCATACGGGGGCACAAACTACCAGACCTGATTGTAACCTCGCTTCCATGGGAAGCAAAGTAATTCCATCACCATCAGGGTTTGGGAAAGATGTATCGGTGCCCCAGCTGCCAGCTGAAGAGGTGATACACTGATGGTGGCACATCACTGGTGTGCCTCGTTTGCCCTGATGCTCACTTGAAGCACAAGGACCATCCCTTGGTCCAAAACCCTGGTCCTGGAGGTGCAACCTAAGGTTTTCAGGGGAATTTAGGTGTCCCACATCTTGCTCTGGGACAAAGTTGGGCACCCCAGAATGCAGACACCTAAAGCTAGAGGTTTCCTTGGAACATTCTGCCTACATCAGCCTTTTACCTGGCCCCACACTTTCCAAAGTGGAGAAAGCTTTAGATACGCTGCAGTTCTCTCAGCTGTCCTGACGTGCCCAGAGCTGAGTCTCCAGGAGCCCTGGCTGAGCTGGGAGTAGTGCACTAGGAAAGGGCTGGTTTGGACTGGCAGATTCATATACCCTCCTTTATCCGGGACAGAACATGGAATGTGGGTGCCTCACAAGGAAAGCAAAGGTCTCAGCTGAGCCTCTGTGTCTTTATTTCTCACCCCTAACCCCAGCAGATGCTTCACTGTGACTTGGGTAGAGCTGAGCCTTTTCTTTGTGTGACCTCACCTCTGCCCCTGGTGAAGATTTGCTCAGAGAGGGCGACAGGTAGCAATAAGTAAACAACTCCGGTTTGTGTGGACATGTGAAACCCCCTGCACGTTGCATGTTTGCTAGGCCAAGAAGTTTATACCCAAAAAGAAAGAAAAAAAGAGAAAACAAAAAGAAAACTCAACTGGCAACTACCTTTTCTGAAAGGAAACGAAATGGGATTGACATCTGCCCACCCTGCCGTGTGTCAGCAATGTACACCCTCTCCACATCAGTGCTCTGGGCCACTGAGAAACAGCACTCTTCCCTCTGTGTTAGTTTAAAAACTCAGATTGGCTGGAGAAGCTCAAAAATAATTTAAGAACAAGACAATGTGCCAGCTTCAGCGTTTCCCAGCACTGACTAGCCTTTTCTGAGGGTCACAGCAGCGTAATTAAAATATTAATTTACGTGTAATTCATCTCCCTTATCATTTCAATACTGAAATACAGTAGGGGAGAGGTTTAAGTAATACCAGTAACTCCTACTGACTGGGAGTAGCTGGCAATATCCTGTGCCTGAGACACTCATGCTACAAAATCCATCCTGCATTATATTCCTACTTGAAAAACAACCACCTCGTGGCTATGCCATCCTAAAACAGCTAATCCCATAAACCCTAAGAGGCTTATTTTTGTGGCCTGCCTGGAAAACAACATGAAATCCAAGTAACAGCTCGCTGTGAGCATGGTGTTCTTACGTTTAAGGTTGCTCTTGGATCAAACTGTGGCATGGCATGTGCAAAAACACACGTGCCCTGGAACCACGGCCCGAACACGCTCCCGATGGCTGCCTTGACCCAGGCGGTGTCTGACAGGTTCCACATGATGTCTGAGGGAGTCAGATTCATCCAGTATCTGTTAAAGACAGAGGAGGCCAATATGAGGGAGTCTCTGCAAGTGGAAATTAAACAGTGTGAGGTTTGGGGGGTTGTTTTGCCTAGAGTGGCAAGGCAAATTTGGTCCAAAACTCACGAGCTCAAATAAATACCTTGGCCTGGCCTTTATGCAGAGAGAAAAAGACCAAGCATTGTGTCCTGCCACACATGAAAACTCTTCCGTTTGCTGCACATTTCAGAGCTGTAAAGGCGTGACAATCTGAACCACTTTACCTTCCACAGAGAAAATACCCCAGACCAAAGCTGCCATGGGAATGTTCAACCATTTTGGGGGAGCCTGTGGCACCGCTGGTAAAATAGATGGCCATTGGATCCTGGGTGCTTGTCTTCACACAGTTGTGGACGGCAGGGACAGCCCTTAATAAAAATGAAAGGTTGTATGAGACAGGGGCTGGGGTTGTGCAGCATGTTTACCCCGGGTCCTGGGTGCTCAGGGCATGGGGGGTTGTGCCCAGTGAGATGCAAGGGCTGAGGAGCTACTGAGATCCTCTTACGCTTGCACTGCTAATTCCACTGCTGGTCCTGCTCATTATTCTCCGTGCCCACCTTCTCCAGGGTAAAAACACCAACTGGCTTGCCTTTTATTCACCCCACTTAAGGGCCACCAAAAGGCCCAGCTTCTCCTGATAGCATCATCTGCCCAGTGTGATGAGCTGAGGGAGGACCCACCTTGTCTTTCCACCAGTGGCCCCACCGTTCGTTGCCCTTGCCACATTTGGGAAGCGTGGGGAGGCTCTTGGTCATCTGGCACATGGGAGGAAAACATTTCTCATCTCATACTAGGATGAGAAAGCAAACCTGCTGCTTTTCCTCTGCCAGGACTGATGTTCAAAAAAGGTTATGCTCAGCACACAAGCATTGCCCATGCTGGCCTGCATGGGAAGTGTGTCTCCCCTGTGCTGGCTGGCAGGCAGACAGGCTGCCCAGAGCCCTCACTCCATAACCCCACAGCATCCCAGCTGGTTCAGCAGTGCAGGATCTGAGGAGCTGGGAAGTCTGGGCAATCAGCCCACTGGGCAGGCAGGCTGCCAGTGACCCGGCGAGATGATGAGCCAGGCAGGATGGCAGCCCAGTGCTCTGGGAGGATGGGGAACCTGACTGCTGAGCAACACTGGAGCCAGACAGGCAGCTCATTGCAAGGCATCCATCCAGGGAAACCAGTCAGCCGGCCTGCCTGGCCCCCAGTGACAGGCTCTGCAGGACTGACACTGTGCTGGGCAATATTTAGGTTCTATCTAATCAGTTTTACCCTCTCCCAAGGAACTGAGCCAGGGAGCATTACCCCAGCATGCAAGAGGATTCATCACACTGACTCAGCAATGTTTTTTAGCTCTAGGAGGTTTGGGAAGGCAGTGCTACCACTTCCCCCATCCTCTGATGTGGGGGCACTGACGTGGGCAGTTGGGTGTGGGCAGTTGTTTGAAGGAGCAGATGGGAACAGAGGAGACTGAGCAGCGAGCTGCACAGGTAAAGCTCATTCAGACGCCTGTGGCTGGACATGGTGCTCAGACCTCACCTTGACAGAGTGGTTTTAGCTAAACAGACGCTTTTAAACAGCAAATCTCAGCTGGCAATATCACACCTGGGGCGCTGAGCAGATTGCAGAGGGTATTTCCTTCTGCCCCTCCACAGTCCCCAGCACTGAGAGCTCTCTGCTCCGTGCTGTTTTAGCAGCTGCTCTCAGTAGTAAGGTGGGTGGATTCCTGGACACATTAGATGCATTTTGCAGCATGAACTACTATTCACAATAGCCTTATTATCACCAAATTTTCTGAATATGGATTGGTATCATGTATGGAATATAATTATTTCAGCTTTAAAGGGTCAATAGGCCAATGAAAGAGGCTTTCCTCTCCATTTTTCTATATTATTTTGTAGTTGCATATAACATACCTAGACATCATAGGACTACTTATTTTTCAACTAACAATTTGGCTATTCCCAAATATTCCCTTTCTTCATAGAACAAAAGACTAAACTGTTTTCCATCCCACCCCCTCAAAGGCATCTAGTTCAGGCATGAGGCACAAGTGTGTTTGAGCACATGAGGGATAACCACAACAGGGCTGAGGTACAGGGCACTTACTTGAGCACATCCTCAAAGTTCAGCCACTCAGCTCTGTGGTTTTCAGACACAACCAGCTTCGTTTTCAGAAACTGGCTCTTGGATGCAACTGAGTCCACCACGGGAGCCAGTACGTCGGTGGTAACGATGCACTTTGCCCTGGAAGCCAGCAATCTGTAGCAGATGTCCTGTGCTGTCAGTTGTGTTGTCCCTGGGATGATGGTAACACCTGGAAACACAATAAAGTGGGAAATTTATTGGGTGCTTTTCACGTTTGGTCCTGAACCCTTAATAGCTTCTCCTGATCTGTTGAATGCCAGTGCCATTCGGTCCAGAAGCAAGGAGAAGGTAAAACAAGTCCCACACCCTTGAACTTGAACACAGATCTGAAGCACAAACCAGCTTCTGTTCCCACAAGACCCTTTGCTCCAGGCACAGAGTAAGGATAACTTTGGGGAGGCGTGACCTCAAGCCTGGTGAAGGTCAATCCAACTGATGTAACACAACCACATCGATGTAACACGATCGGCACAGGCCACAGGAAGGGAAAGAACAATGAAGATAATTCCATCAGCTGTAAGAGACTGCCCTTACCAGCAGCTTTGCCTGTCAAACATCCAAGCTACCATGCCAAATAAGAAGTTTGACTGATAAATGGGTTGCAGACCTGTAGCAGCGATCCCACTCACCCGCTCGCATGCAGGCCACGGTCAGCAGCCACCACTCCGGGACTCGGGGTAGAATCACCAGGACTCGGTCTCCTCGTTGCAGGCCGCACGGGCCGCAAAGCAAGTTGGCTGCTTTTTGGGATAGGAAGCCCAGCTCTTCAAAGCTCCATTTCACTTCATCTCCTTTCCCATTTATCCACCAAAGAGCTGGGTTTGAAGGTCCCTTCCGTTCCTATACACAACACAAGGGTAAACAGCATGCTGGTTACTTCTGAGACTCCTGTAGTTCCTTGCAGAGATTTTGGGATGCTCCAGGCAGCTGAATCTGACAGTGTTACATATTCTAGGGCAGGGATATTACCACGTTTTGTTTAACAGATGCCTTTTCCAAGGCATGTCTAAGTTGGTGTGTAAATCTACCTGATTTACCATGATCATAAATTACTTGGAGGCTTTACGAGCCCAGCGCCACGCACACTGCTCAATCAGCAGAGACAAAGCACCACGTCCCTCTGATGCTAAAGCAAACCACCTCTCCTTTCTCTGCATGTAAGATTAGGCTAAAACAGAAACAGGGGAGGAGATTCTGGTCACTCTGAAGGCATAGACAGTTTTGGACTTGACTTTGGGGGTGGGAGCACAGTGTCTCTAAAAATACTGCATCTAGGGGGGCAGAAATGCTACCTTCTCGATTTGGGACCACTTGTCCAGCACATCACTTGCAAAATTAAAGTACTCTGGTACTTCCAGTTCACAACGACCAATAGCTTCATAGTCCGAGGAAGTCAAAGGCCTAAAGGTCTTGTGGTGCTGGTGGAATAATCTGCAGAGAGCCTGGATGCTCCACGGGGAACGCCGCACTTGAGATTCAAGTAGAACTTTCATGGCACAAAAGCAGGTATATGGGTGCTTTCTGGGAGGATAACCATCAGAAATATTTATTCTTTTAATGATTATTTCCCTCCTGCAAGAGACAGAGAAATCAATAATAGCATTAGGATGGGCACATTCCCAGAAGAGCTGCTGGCTTCCCATGGAACAGATGAATACAGAGCAGCAGGAGCACCGCTCCATGCCATTTTATCCCACCCCTCCTTACGGGTAAGCCAGAGCTCTGCTTACCCTTTCAGTGTCTTGCTTTCTCACCTGTCTGCAGGTTTCTCAGAGAATTCCCCGTGGAGCTGACAATTCCTATTCTTTCTGCCCAACCAAGCCACTTGTACTGGTGCATTACCCCAAGAACCTTTGCACAAGGGTCAGGGACGTGTGTACGGGGACATGGTGCTCCGGTCACAGTCGGTCTCAGAGAGGGGGGCAGCTCTTCCCTTTTCCCTGTAGTCTGCTCATAACATATTGCCTCTCATCGCTGTCCTTAACGGGCCATTAAGGAAAGCCTGACTCCAGAACTCATGGTTAATCAATGAAAGCTTTGTAGAGTTGGCTGATGTTTTATCTTCCCTTAGACCTGAGTCAGCAATTGCAGACCCAGACCTCAAGGATGTCCTTGCAGGAAGGAGCTACTCCTTCAGTCTGCTTGATGGAAGCCAGAAAAGTGTAACTGCTCTCTGGTAGCCCCCACTCCCCCCTTCATAAAAGCAAGAATCACATGAAAGAAGAATAAAACATGGCATTATAGAGTCCCCCTTCCCCCACCCCCCTTTTTCTTTTGTACATCAGCAGATAGCAGCTTTCATTTTTGAGAAGCACATGAACAATTCCTAAATCAAACCTAGTTTGTGCTTACCTGGAGATGCTGTTTGTGATCAGGTGAGATTTTGTTCATTTATTTTGCCTGGGACTTATTGTGGAGTATTGCTTCCTCCTGGTTTACTCCTGTTCTCTGAGTGGCTGTAGCCCTTCATTAGTGTCAGCTGTCATGTCCCATGGTGGGGATTATTTCCTCCTGAGAGCAGAGGTGTCACTTCTCTGATTACTTTCCAGAGACAGGCACAATCACTGGAAAAGGTGAGAGAAAATGGGATGAGTGCTGAGTACAACTGACTGCATTTCTGGTCTGCTGCCTTTGGAGAATGGATAACCCACCCTACCTTAATGTGTAACTCTGTTCTATGGCACCAGTGGCTTTGGAACCAGCAAGAGTGGGGCTTTATTTTCAGATCCTGGAATTCACTGCAAGATGAGAACTGGTATGCCAAGGATGGGAAGACTTTCATAAACCAACTAGTATCACTGGTAGGATCTGAGGAATGCTTCATGTGCAGTTCAGCCCTTGGCCATCACTCTGAGGAGCACGATGGAAACTCCCACTACAGAGTCATTGCTATGAAACAGGGTGACAGAGAGATGAGACACACAATCCATGCTCTGGGTGGCAGTGATGTGATGCAGGAACTCCACCTATTCAATCACAAGGCACGGGGTTTAGGTGAATCCACCTGAATTGCTATGGCAGGCAGCAAGCCCTGCAAGGGGGAAATGCTTTTAAACCAAGACCTGGATAGATAGAGGCTGCACATAAGCACACACAGAGACTGTATAGGCTGTATGTGACTATGTACATGAACAGGGGTATGGATAAACCACACAGATGTGGCACACAGCTGAGTGGCAGACTCAGCAGTGTTGGGCTTCTGGTTGGACTTGATGATCTTCCAGGTCTTTTCCAACCAGCCAGGGCAGATGATGCTGATCCTCTCTGCCACATCTGCTGCGTGCTTCAAGTGCAGCACTTTGGACAGGAGGCAGCCTCAAGACTCTGGCCGTGGGACTCATCTCTAAAGGACTCATCAATAACACAACCCAAACAAACCCAACCCAGCTCCTTTCAGTCACTTCTGGTAGTTTCCTTAAAAATGTAATGCTCTCTGCATGCAAATTCCCCAGAGAGCAGGGTTTGGGTTGCATTTGAGGGCTAATGCTGCTCCTAACGATGTGAATTTTCAGCTGCTCCCCGGTTTCAGCGGTGTGAGCTCCCATCTGCTCCAAGGGATGTGACCTACATGGAGGCAGCATCCAGTGCCTTTCTTTTCTCTTTGGTTTTGACCCCAGGCAGTGACGTGCTCTGTAGCAGGGAAGCACAGCAGCATCCATTTCAGAGCTTAAGGGTATGGATGGGGTGACATCCACCTGCAGAACCCCCCAGCACCACCTCTCCAGGGATTTGTGTTTGTTTGCCAGTGAATAACTCAATCAGTTGTCCTGAAAGGTCATCAACAGCTTCACCACACAGTATGCTGGCTGATTTCCCGGGTGCTGGGTACAACAGATGTGCTCCTAGCAGGCTTACAGCAGAATCAGGAAATCTGGAGAGAAATAACCCTGGGGTCTGGGTTTATTTTGGTTCACTGGTGGGTTTTGTCTTACCAGTAAATACAGTCTCTGTCATGGAGCTCACAGCTGCTTCCATCTTCTGAGGGAAGAGTAAAGAGCACACAGGCTGCAGAGGGGTAATGAGAAACATGAGATGGGACCTAACAGGGATGCTCTAAACCTCTGCTGCACTCCTACCCCCCTCACTGGGCTGGACTGCTATGGAAACACCTCACAGTCTGAATGGACTACTTAGCCCAGGAAATCCTTCATTATATTTAATCCTGAAACTGGTTGTGACAGTGGTGGCTAAAGCTGGAACTCTGCTCATCAACAATTACTAAAAAAATATGATTGCAAAGTAATATTACACCCAGTTAAGTACTTTGTGGTTTTCAGGGATAACAATGCACATACAAAACTAAAGCCAAAAGCAAGTCTGGTTTCCCCTCTTTTATGGTTATTTTCAAAGCCATTTCTCCCACGTGCATTTAAAACTACAGGAGAGAGAATCCTTCACAAACTCCCCAAAGCACCAGAAGAAAAACCAGTATCTCTGCTTGTATTCCAAAGGTCACCCAGTAGGTCTGACAGGGAACCAGCCAGAAGACAGAAGAGCAGCCCAGGATGAGCACGTTTGGCTCAGGAGCTCAGCAGAAGAAGCTGAGCTCTGCCCCACTCTTTGTTCCTTGGTTTCTTGCTTTGGATTTTCCCAGAGCTCATCTCCAGTAGCTGTTGAACAAACTCCAGCTCACCTGTAAAGAGAAACAACAGCAATACCTCACACCTTGGCACAGAGTGTGTTCCTTTTCTGCAGCAAGCCTGTGACTTGACAAGCTGTGGGCTCCTCTGAGGCTGAGGCAGGAGGCAGCACATCACTCCCAGTGCCCAGCCAAAAGAACAAGTTTGGGTTCAGAGACCCAGAGCTCATCAGTTGGGTGACTCAGTCACTCTGCTGATCAGTGGCGTGGGACAAGCCCATGGCACTGAGCTTGAGCACAACTCGGGCTTCAAAGGGAGGAACCAGGGGGGTTGGTTTGGTCATGTCAAACCCTGGATGACGAGGCAGAGCTAGGACTCCTGCCCACACACCAAGAGAGATGGCTTGGGGTTTCTCTTCTCCCCAACCCCACCAAAGTCCAGATTTTGTATCATTACAGAACTTCACTGACTCGGTGTGTCTGGCTGGGTCAGTGTATAGATTGAGGAGTCTGTGATGGCAGCAGAGAGGAAACCTCTTGAGTGAGACCTTCTCTGCTGTAATGAGCAATTGGCACCATTAGAACAGGGCTCAAGGGAAAATCTACCCAGATCTGTTTAAAGCCCAGCATAGACCAGTACCAAAACGCAGGGAGATCTGTTCCAGGATTATATTTTTAAGGTCACTTTAAAAGTAATTAAAAGGTCATGATTAGATTACGTTAAAACACTTGCTGCTCACATAGGATATCTGGATTACATCAGCAATCTGATTACTTCACTTCAAAGTGGATTACTGCACCAAAAAGGTGCTCACATCTGAAATCTGAATGAGTTTAGAAAGAATCAGATTTTGAAACTGTGACCAGATTTACATTTTTTTCAACTTTTTTTATAATGATTGCATTTAAAAATCTAATGCTCCTTCTAGTTACTGCACTCCAACAGTGGGATTACGTTTGAAATACCCAAGATGTTTTCCCTTCTGTTCTGAGTCAAGGAGAGGAAAATGAATCTCCCAGAATAAAGCTATTACTGGGGAAAAGGGAAGGGGTTAAAATGGTAAAACAGCCAAAAACAGGGAGTGAGACCTTTCCTGAAGATGTGGGAAGGGAGCTGGTGCATCGTCCTTACCCAGGAGGGGTGTATCCCCCTAGTCCTGACAGACTGTCCACG
Organism: Porphyrio hochstetteri; assembly: GCA_020800305.1. Taxonomy (NCBI): domain Eukaryota; kingdom Metazoa; phylum Chordata; class Aves; order Gruiformes; family Rallidae; genus Porphyrio; species Porphyrio hochstetteri. The sequence goes on from CM036920.1 coordinate 16,937,157, forward strand.
TTTGACTGTGGATGCCCCGGGGTTCTTTTCAGTCGTACCCTTTGAACCTGATAATCCATGGCCAGTGTGAGCCGTGGTACCGCTGCTGAGGATCCTGATGGGCTTTAGGTTGCCACCAGCCCACGCTGGACCCTCTGCTATGGAACGCCCGAGTGTGAGCTTCCTCTGCCTGCTTCATCTTCCAAGTGCCTAGAAACACATTTAATATTTTATAGCTGTATTTAATTGGTAAAATCTGATTCTTTGGTTTGAAATAATTAGGATAAATTTATGCTCATGGACTGCTTAGGTGAAGGAGCATTTCATTTCCTTGTACATCATCACGGTGGAATCTAATACAGGTTCAGCTGTCGCTTCCGTGTAACAGGACAACATCAGATCCTGTCAGGAGAGGCCTGTGACGTTCAGCCAAGAGCTGTTTGCTTATGTAACTACCATGGGGTCAGGTCTTCAATGTTATGTTTCAAAACCAGATTAAAAGAGGCTCTGTGAGGGAGGAAAAATAAAAAAGGGAAAACTCTACTATTCGAAAACATAACCTGATTGAATTTCTAATCTGATTATTAGGCTTGATTAGAGGAGTTTTAATTTCAACATGCACTGCCAGGAGCTACCAGTACACCGAGAGCTCAGTGATGCTGGCCTTGCTCAGGTATGTGGAAGGTGTGGTGACTTTTTGTCACCTACTCTTGCCACTGAAGAATTAATTTCTCAGGATCATGAGATGCGAATCCAGGAGGCAGAACAACAAAAGCTTTTACCACCTGAAGGGAGAGCTGGAGTAAGGCAACACTCAGCAATCACTGACTTGATGAATAATGTTCAATAGAGGAACTCAGATGAATAACGCAATTTCCTACAATCAAATTTCTTTCAAGACTGTGGAAATTCAAGTTTCTGAGCCAGATGCTGGACAACTTCATTTTTTATCACTATAAGCTCCACAAACAGGCCTTAAAACTACTTACAGTGAGCACAGCAGCATTCCCAGTGGGCAGGATTCTTCACTGGTGTCTGGGCAGCCACGTCGTGTCCTCACAGTGTTCAAGAGTGATGTCAGCAGCCTGTTTGCTTAATGGCCTTATCCAAAGGTGAACGGCCAGGGGATGTTTCTTCACAGGGGGATTCAGAGAAGCCATTGCCAGTTTCACACTGGCCTGGGTACCCCTTGTTTTCCTGAAATCCAAGGGAAGTTAGGTGCTGCTTTGAAGTGTATTTCAAAATGCTGGTCTAACATCTTCCCAATGTTAATTTTTCCCTCACAGGCATAGCTATTTCTCAATATAGACACAAGGAAGATGTTTTTGGTAGCTCCTAGTATCAATGTCCTTACCTCTCCTCTGATGGGGTCTGCTGGATGCTCTACTGGGGCATTTCCTCTCAGCTTCAAGCAGCCCGACATCACCTAAAGAAGAAACATGGATTTGGTATTAAGAAGCAGACCTGGGCAAATTATTTTTAAATCTGTGGTTCAGTGGTGAACCAAACCAGGTGCTTCTGAGATCAGTTCTGATGCCTTCAGAGCCATGTGAAAAACCATGATTTTTGTAAGCTAAGCATCAGTGGTTGGAGGGAGGCACTTCAAGAGTCATCAGTGAATGGAAAACATTCCTCAAAATGCGTCTGATTCCTCACCACCTAGCTAACAAAAGGACAGAGAGGCCTTGGCTGGTTTGATCTGGAGGGCAAGGCTGCTTTCTCCTGGGAGGCAGAACATCACCATTTTCATTTCTTACTTAAAATGAAAGCAAGCTCACTCCTGAGGCATTCACTGCTGAACAGAGCACAGCTCTGCCATGACCTTATCTCCTTTCAGACCAAAGTAACCAGGATGTTTCACACTCAAAGCACCTGAGCATCACAGGGTGGAACTGCCTTTCCCAACGCACCAGGCCCAGTTTACATCTCCTGGTGAGCTGCACGTACAATACCCTGGGAGAGGAAACTGGATTCCTCTGGCTTGTTAGTCCATTCAGATGGGTAATTTTGCAGCTGAGTCACTAAATGGTCTACAACTCTGGGGGAAATAAAAGATGTTCATTTAAAGACATATTTTCTCACAGTGATTTTGAAGTTCACCACTTGTTTATCTCAGCATAGCTGGGAGAAATCCACAGGACAGCACTGTTCTACATTAGTGAGAGATCCTGCTCAGTGGGGAAATAATCCCATTTCCATTCAAAGCAGTGTCCCAGAGCAAATCCACCAGGCTTGAAATGCTTCTGATTTGGATTTGCTTTACAGTAATTACACCTCAGCAATGCCCTCTGATTCACAGCAGTGTGATGGAGCAGTGTTCTCTGCTACACTGTCACCAGTGTCATCATTCTGCTGATAATGCTCGTAGGGGATGAGCAAATCCACAGCCTTGGACTCATGGGACTTGGAGTTTCTCCTCATCTGAACCACCAAAGTGGCACCTTGGAACAGGCTGGGCTGAGTTAAAGGTTTTCTTCAGGTGATTTCTACCTTAGACATTTGTAATGGTATTTCCAGATGATGAGGAAATATTTTCCTCATGAGGCCCCAGCTGGAGTCGTGTGTCCAGAGCTGGGCTCCCCAGTACCAAGTTACAGCTTTATCCCAGCTTCCTGCACTGTGGGGAAGGAGATGAAGTTGTAGATCACTTATAAAATGCTCCTGCTCAATGGACTGACTAAAACAACACAGGCAAAGCCACAAAAATCACCACCCAGCAACTGTGCCAGACCAAGTTCCAAACACGTTCTGGAAGTGTACTAAGGATTTCTAGACACATTAACTCTCTTAGTGAGGGAAGCAGCGTGATTTTATGTGCCAAAATACACACACACACACCCCCACACAGAGTACACACGTACACATGCAGCATTAAACACATACTATGACTTTCTACCACTTCTTAGTTTCTCACAATGTAGGATAGCATCACATGTGAAGGATTCTCTCATACTGAATAAAATCTCAATTCTCACTTCATTTACCAAAGCAAAAGGTGGCATCTTATGTTCACATCGATTTCCAGGCAGTCTTTACTGTTTCAAAACAGTCTTTAGTAGGAATATATGTTGCTGGTGCCATTTAGGAGTCTTACAGTACATATAACACCACACCTCACCCTTCAAAACCAAGCCAAATACTGCCAACCTTGCACTGAGCCTTCCACTCCTGGCCAGGGGTTGGAAGACAAGAGAAGGGGACATCTGCACACAGTGCTCATGCCACCAGCAAAAACATGGATTTTGAATCTTGCTGCAATAGAACTGCTAGTACCTCAGCTGCAGCAGCACAGCTTCAGTTTCTGTCCTAAACCAGAAAAAAACCAATACAAGCACTGAGGTGAAATCATTGAACATCCCCAACCAGGACTGAAGATTTCTCTCCACATTATGAAACTTCTAGAGAAGGAAACAAGTCCTCCAAAAGAAACATAATCAGTTGTTTCACTTGTTTGCTGTCCTTACAGCAGCTGTGATGCCCATTCTCAACAGATATAAACCACCAAAAAAATCTTCTAAAGCATGAGGCTGAGGACCACAAGACAACATCTTCCTCCTTACAATCTTTGTGGGTGTTTGGCAGCACATCCAGAGGCCCCAGCACCATTAACACCTGGGTGAGGAGAGTTTCCTTCATGCAGACAAGTGACAGCTCTAGTGCTGAAGCCTGGAGCAAATCACTCTAATGAGCCACTCTAGAATTGAGAGAGTCAAGTCATGACCCCACTGAAATGGGTGGTAAAGCTCTTGTCAGTGTGGGAGTTTCATCCAGATCTTTTTTTTCTTTTAAGGCTCTGAACTTTCCCAACTCTGAATTTAGTGACTTGACTTTAGGTCCTTAAATTTGGTGAAGGAAAATAAAACAATAAAGCAGGAGCTGCCCAATCCTCAGACGTTACTGGAGTTCCCCTGCCCAAACAGCTGACCAGGGAGACAAGGAGAGTCCAGGGCTCTGAATTCCAGTTTGCACACTTGTTGATTCCACTTTTTGCTGGCTTTTTGTGGTTTTTAAACACTTGTTTGTTTGAAACCAAGCAGGAAGATCCAGAAGGTGTGGAGTCCCTGGAAGGCCCAGGAGTACAGGGCTTTTAAAGGAAACTGAACCCAGTGCAGAGAAGAGATTGAGGCAGTGACAAGTGACATTCCCAAACCACAGATTAGCTTTGTAAGCATGTAATCTAACCCTCCTAGGAACCTCAGCAATGAAAGAGTGAGAAGTGCTCTGAAATCTGCCTGAGATACTGAGGAGCATCACAGAAAAGGAAGCTGCCATCAAGAAAGGATGAGGTCGGTACTGTATTTATTGACAGTTCTTTCATTTCAGCAGTTGCTAGTACAGAAATTGTTTCCCTGGCATAGGCCAAGTGTTTATTCTCAAGAAATAAAATATTCTACTTTCTGAAAAGCAGAATCTCACTTTACAGCTGCAGTAGGTACAGAACTCCAGGCAGTGAGACACAGCTCTACAAGACCTTTTTCCCACCTACAGATGATACTTTTCTCCAGAAATTTCTTCTTATTTAATGAAGAGAAAAAAAACTCCAGAGCTGTTTTTGTCCAAAAATTAAAATTCATGCCAGAAAATGAAACCTTCTTTGAATACACAAAATGAAAAAAGACAATTAAAAGTGAGGATGAACAGCTAAAAGCCTGAAAGTTCACTTATGTATGTGCAGCTCTGAGGAGTAAGGGTGTTGGTGTGGACACTAGAGTATGTGCTTCTTCATAAGGCTGAGATGTGATCACCCAAACCAGATCAAGGGAGTTTCTTCACTGGTTTCACCTCTAAGTGGCTGCAGAAATAGACTGGTCCTGTAGCCAGTACCTACTATGGCAATGACCTGTGGTCTGTTCTACAAATGGGCTCACCTGCCCAGCAGCAAACTTCACTTCAAAGACCATGAGGGCTACAGGACTTTTGTCTTTTGTGTGTGAAGATCAGAGGGTGAGCAATGAAGGAACTAAAACCATGGCACCGACATCAGAAGCTTTGCAAGGAAATTCCACATGTCTCGGTTTTATCTACAGCTTTTTGATGCCCGGGCATGTAACAGCAATAGATCAGAAGGAGAACAGTTATATCAGAGAGATTTATGTAGTGTCAATGGATCAAAAGGAGTTCTGTAAGTCCTGAGCAATGCTACATCCGTCCCCACTCCTTCTTTCTTAATTCATTCCTCTTGATCTTCCCAGTGACTGTCTTTGGCAGCTCTTGGACAAATTCCACCTAAATAAAAAAGACAGAAAATAATGTAGCATGTTCTGCAGAGTTGGTGTCCCAAGACTGGCTCTGGGTGTGCGTGGAAAACAGAGAGGGCTCCCAGCAGCAAGAAGGGCTTGCCTAAAGGATCAAGTCCAAGCCACAGCAAGGCAGCACATCCTGCCACTTGTGAAACAATTTCTTGGGCTGCCTCAATGGTCAAGCATCTGGGGGGCTGCCCCCCAGCTAACCAAACCGAGTGCTGTAACACAGGCACTGGAAACAGAAGGATGGGGTACTGCTCTGATGTCACCAGGGTGTGCTTCATTGAGGATTAACTATGAAATGGGGAATCATGACTGTGAGCCTGCCTTAGAACATGCAGATCTAATGAGGACATCATATGAAGCCTAGAAACTTTTGAGAGGTTTAAACAAACACTTTACTTGAATGAAAAACAATGTAAACTAATGTCACTTCAGAAAAATTCTCTGGAGACAGTGCTCTGGCTGAATCGTTACCACTGTTCCTTTCAGGTGAGTCATGAAAACCCCCACTGTAACTCTCCTGAGATTTAGGGAAGGGTGCCCTGGTTTACAATTCCTCTTCAGAAGCACTTACCTTTCGAGGGTATTTGTATGGAGCAGTAGTTTTCTTGACGTGCTCCTGCAGGTCACAGGTTAAGCTCTCCAGGTCACTGGATGAAAAAGTCGGGGACAGGACGACAAACGCCTTCACAACCTGCAAGGTGAGGCCAACACCAGTGATCTGACACCAGCAGAGGAGTAACGAGACAGGTGTCTCTGCAGAGTTCTCCCTCAGGCTGAGGGATGTTTCATTCTCTCTGAAGGTCACACTGAGGACAGTGTTTCACCCCAGCACAGTGCCTTCCCCACACGCACTGCTCAGGACAGCTGCTAGGGCAGCAACACTGTAACTTTGGCTACACCAGGACAGCCAGGAAAGAGTTTCAGGGTCCAGACAAGTGTTCAACAAGGGGAAGGTAAACACTCCTGTAATGACTTCCATAGAGAAGACCTTATTGGGATGAAAAGAGCAGCAAAGCCATGTAGATGGGAAGGGGTTCTTCCTGTCACCCCAAGCAGGAGTACTGGTGAGGATGCGACTGCCTCCATTATCCAGCAAAGCAGGAGCTGCTTTACACAGTTATACATTTAAGCACTCACACTGCTTCCCCCACCTCCGTTCAGCATCATTACCTCTCCTCTTAGGGAGTCTGGGCTGCTGACCACAGCGGTTTCTGCTACTGCTGGGTGCTCTATCAGGGCGCTCTCGACTTCAAACGGCCCGATGCGGTAGCTGTGTACAGAGAGAAGTGCAGCATTTGGGTTTATCAGCTGAAAAAATAACACCAAATGGGGTTTTATTGTCATATCAAAGAAAAAAACCACAAACCAACCCCAAACAAATGAAAAAACCACTTCAGGCAGAGTGGGGAAGTTGTTGGTGGTGGAAGACAGGAGCATTTCATGGTGGTCATGTGGTAGAGGACTGCTGGAGCTGTGGATACCTCCCCATCTCTCCCCTTTCCTTGTGGCTCCTTAGCTAGAGCTCCATCCCACCCCAAGAGCTGGGGTCTGCAAGTACCAGCTGATGCCACATTATGGTCTCTCATCATCTGGTATCAAATTGTTTAATTTCAACATGTTGAAAATCCAGTGTTTCAGTGCTCTTTGAGTCCAATAGAGATGGCCTTCAATTTTAGTCAACACCCAGACTAGATTAAAATCCCTTCCCTGCCAATGGAAGCCTTCACTCTTAGTGGAAACAGAGGAGATGTTGCAGGGGAAACTGATACAGAGATGCCACTGACATCACCCAGATGATCATAGAATCATAGAATGGTATGAGTTGGAAGGGACCCCAAGGGTCACAGAGCTCCGACCCCCTGCCACAGGCAGGGCCACCAACCTCAGGCCTGGAGCTACACAAGGTTGCCCAGGGCCCCATCCAACCTGGCCTTGAACACCCCCAGGGATGGGGCACCCACCCCCTCTCTGGGCAGCCTGTTCCAGCCCCTCACCACTCTCTCTGTAAAAAACTTCCCCCTAATATCTCATCTAAACCTTCCTTCCTTTTGTTTTAATCCATTCCCCCTTGTCCTGTCATTGTCTATCCTTTTAAAAAGTTGAATCCCCTCCTGCTTATATGTTCCCTTCAGGTACTGAATACTGATACCATGGGTCTGTGAAAAGCTAATAATAAAAGCAAGTATTCCTAAATCAGTACATTCATCACAGGACTTTCATGTCAGTGGCTCCCAAGGAACACAACGTGCAAGATCACACAACAGAAGATTTAGAAAGGAAACATGCAAACTGACCCTGCAGAAATGATGATGTCATCTTCTCTTCCAATAAACTGAAAATATCCCTCTTCATCCATAATCCCTCTGTCCCCAGTGACATAGAAACCCCCACGTTCACTTTCTGCAGTTTTCTTTGGGTTGTCCTCAAAGTGGTTCACAAACAGTAGTTTAGACTTTGAGCATACATCAGCTGTACATTGTTCTAACACACACACATTAAATGTGCTGGAACTTAATTTTGCAGCCAAGGATGTTCAGGAGTTGTACTGACATTGCTATGAAATGCAATAAAACAAAGTACATTGATTCTCTTAAAAAACTTAAACTCAATTTCAAGGAAATTCTTCTCTTCCCTTTTCTAACATCCCCCAACCCAAGCAAATAAACTACTTCGGTGATAGATAATAAACTGGAGAAAAATATTCAGCCTTTTGAATCACTGTGCAATTGGAGAGGTTTTTGGGGAGACTGGTGGTGGTGAGGAATAAAATATAGTGTCCTTACTATATATTCAGAGAATAAACCAAGTGGTCTTATAGGTTTGCTTCTGACAGCAATCTCCCCCTGTTGCCCGGGAGGCAGAATATTACCATCTTTGTCTATGACCTAGAATGAAAAACATCCCATATTTCAGTCCAGTAGGGAAAAAGGCAACTCACAAAACCAAAACTCAAACCAAGCAACTAAACCCTCTGAAAGAATCTGAAGAGCAGCCAACAAACCTGAACATCGTAAAGGGGAGCTGCCTTCCCCATCCATCCAGGTTTAATCTTCATTCCTTTAAAAACAGAGCAGATTATTCCCTGTAAAAATCAAAATCAAAACAATGTTTTGCAATAGAAGACTGCTCCATTCACACTCAATTCATTAAATGTATTTTCTAGAATAATTCCAAAGGAAGGATTAAGATTCACAGGATCCCAAATGTCAGTGTTGTATGGTACAGACAAGAAAAAAATAATAAACTCCCTGAAATAATCCTGGTCCATTATCTGTGAAGAATTCCTGCCCTCTGTCTTCCTTAGATTCCAGTTCTTCTCTCCTGCTTGTCACTTGGAATTCACTTAGGCACATTTATGGAGATATTAAAGCACATCACAGAATCACAGAATCACATCTCCTCCCAGCAATCCATGTTTCTGGCAGGTTCTGTGAGGAGAACCCTGGAAGGATGTTCTTCCAGAGGCTATCAGGGGAGGCATTTACTGAAACAGTCATGGAAACGTTTGTGTTCTTTGAAAAGAAACTTTAAAATGGTGTAAAGCAGAAAGGAACAACCAAGTGCTAACAGCCTATTGACCCCCCAGATGTACCGTTTCAGTCTGGCCATACACCTCATGGATGTCCAGCCCAGTCTTGCTTTTCCACTGCTCCATGACTTCTGGGTTGAGCGGCTCCCCTCCACTCATGCAGTGCTTCAGGTTCATGAATTTGTAGCTTCACAGGGAGTTAGAGAACAAGAGAGGCAGTACTTAAATCTTCTGAGCAAGACAAGGAGCATGCAACTACAGACAGCACTGGGGAGCTGAGACTGGCAGTTAGTCCCATGAAGTGGGGAAACAAGGGGATTCATGATCCTTTAGCTCCTGGATATCAGTCTGCATTCAACTCTCTACATATGAGTAGCAGTAGCCAAACAGACATGAAAAATGAAGTTCTTGCTGAAGTCAGCTGGGATTTAAGGACATGCCCACAGCCAACTGCAAGAGGGGAGGGAGGAATGGGGGTACTGCCAGTGAGATCTGGAGGTACAACTGCCACAAGCAATCCCTCACAGTTATATCAACACTGACTTTCTAGGACAACAGCCCTTCCCAAAGCACAGACAATTAATGCTGTAATTAAAAATTATGATAAAGAGGCCCTCAGTTTCATACCCTCAGGGATTTGCTCACCAGCTCAGCATTGAAAGCCTCCAATTTCTGAGGGAAAACATCAAACTTCTCTACATTAGACCATAAAACTCAGCAAAACCCACGAATTTTGTATGATGATCCTTTCCTGAAGGGTATTTTAAACCAAATTACCACCTTATTTTAGGTCAAGCACCTAGATCTGGAAGATCCCTAGAGTTTAGTGAGGGTAAATGAAACATTAGTAAGTAATTTCTTGGCGTACCTGGAGAGGTCCTTCTGCACCAGCATGCGGAACAGTGTCGGAGCACCGACCAGCGCGTCAACGGGGAATCTGCAGAGGGTCTAGTGAGACAGACAACAGGATGGACACATGAAGCTCTGACAACAACTGCTGTGTGGATGTGCAGAGAGCAGGTGATGGAGGGGGAAGATGTAGGTCTCCTGTCTATGTGAAAGCCCTGTATGCTCTCTGTTGGGTAAGGAACCCTCCTCCGTGTGACAGGCAGAGATTCGTGGTATATTTGATGGACAAACCCCTGTGCTGTCATGCTGACATGACACTCGGATGCTGGAGTGTGGCCAGAATAAGCCTGTCTGTCTGCTGTGCAGGGAGGGGTTCACTTTGCTTGGCCAGCAGGCAGAGAAACGTTTCGGTTTCAGTCTGCATCGATACCAGCTGATCTTGCTTCCAGAGTCACTGGAACACAGGGCAAGGGGTTAGTGCTGCTTCTGGGGGTTTTCTGTTCCCATGCTCACTGGGTATGGGGAAACTGCAGGTTGGGCCCCTTCTGTCTGCATTACAAACACCAACAGGGGCTTTACACAATGGATCCAGCATTCACAGAATCACCAGATTGGAAAAGACCTTTAAGATCATCGAGTCCAACCGTCCCTGTCCTGTGCTGACCCAGATCCCTGAGCACCTCATCTCCCCCTCTGTTAAACACACCCAGGGGTGGGGACTCAGCCCCTCCCTGGGCAGCCTGTGCCACAGCCCCACAACTCTGCCAGGGAAGAACTTTTCCCTCACATCTGAGCTGACCCTGGCCTGGCACAGCTTGAGCCCATTGCCCCTTGTCCCATCTCCTGTCCCCTGGCTGAAGAGACCATCGCCCACCTCTCTGCACCCTCCTGGCAGGTAGTTGTAGGCAGTGAGAAGGTCTCCCCTCAGCCTCCTCTTCTCCAGGCTAATTAATTCTGTTAAGAATTGACTTTTAGTGCCCTTTCTTCAGAATAACACATCTCTGTCAGGTTTTCCTTACATTGAGGATCACTGCTGATGAAACCTGTGGGAGTTTATGTATAAAGATGCATGATCCAAACACCCAGGGATCAAAAACAGATGCCAGTGAAGTCAGTATCCACCCTGTGTCTGCTGTGCTCCATATCACGTCCGACGGAGTCAAATCCAACCAGTACCTGACAGACCAGGGGGAAAAATAATTAATGGAAAGATAATGAACAGTTTTTCTTCAAAGACCAAACCACCCCCCACCCCAAGATTTCTAACAAGCTACATGGTCTCTGGGAGCTCTGAATAAGTTTATTTTATGAGGCAGCTCTAGGATAAAAGGGCACCTCACTCTATGTTTTTATAGATATATAAACACAGAGATGTATATCATCCATATATAATGGCAGCCTTAATAAAGGATAGAGCAAGGGAAAGAGAGGAGTGCAAATTTCAGTAAGGTGACTCTCCCCTAGGTAGGAAGACAGCGTGAAGCAGCAACATTCATGGATGCTGTGTTGGACACCAGGTATTCCAATTGTAAGGCTGCAGAGGGACCAGGGAGAGCTGTGCAACCAACACAGCCCCTGCCTCTGCTCATCTGTACATGCCATAAAGCATTCTGCAGCCCAAACAACACAGCATCTCTTGGTTCTTTGCACTAAACTATTCCCAGCTGATAGCTGTCCTTTGAACCATGCTAAAGGTGCTCACTGAAACATGGAAACACTGGGGGTGACCCTACTCCCCTTAGAAATCTGCTGGAGTTTCTAGTCTGACTTCAGAGGGAGAAGGGCTGGGACTGTCCATTGCTATTTCTTATTCAGTAACTTTTCATCAGTTCTACTACACAGCATCAGTTATCCCATGTTCAACCAGGCTCAAGCCTGTCATACCTTTCACTTAAAAGGGGTCTGAAACCAAGACTCCCCTGGGAATGCTCAGTCATCTTCGGAGAACCTGTGGTTCCACTGGTAAAGAAGATGTTCATGGCGTCCTGAATCCTTGTTCTGACACAGGAATGGTCAGCAGATTGGTTCCTTTAAAACAAAATATGCAATTGTGATCTCAATGGTTACTTTAAACAGCCTTCAACATGTGCTGAAGTATTGGATCTTGCAGAGCTCCTACCCTGAAGATGCCTCACAGAAGCTTTTCACCAAGTTAGTCTAAAATAACATGGAGTTCCCCTTTCCTCAAGGAATGGGATAGAAACTTCCCAGAACAAGACTACTGTTAGTAAACAGGTCTGATGTGGTTCAACAGTCAGGCAGTCACGATGAACACTTTAATGCTGGCATTTTCTGAGCACTACTAGTCAAAAATGCTTGAAAACGAGCTCGTGTGGAGAACAGGTCTGCTCTGCATCATGGCTGCACCTCACTGACACATACTCACTTGTAGAGGTCAGTGAAGTTGAGCCATCCCTCCCTCCTGCCTTTGGACACGATCAGCTTGGTTTTCAGGGACGGACACTCAGATGCCACCGAGTCCACAGCAGGAGCCAGTGTGTCATCAGTAAGGATGCACGTGGCCTTGGAAGCCTGGAGTCGGTATGATATGTCTTTGGCTGATAACTGGGATATTCCTGGAATTAAGACAATTCCTAGAAAAGCAATAAAGTTAGATGGGGAGGGCTGTTTCTATCTCCAATTCTTTTCTAAGAACCTAAACTATTAACTATTCCCAAGCTGAGATGAATTGGCCCTGGCCTTCCCAAGCCAAGCAGCTACAGGGAAATAATGCAGCTGCTTGTGCTCTCCTGTAAGGAATGAAATGGAGACCCAGCTGATGTCTTCCATGGCTCTTCCCTGCCTTCCATCATCTCCACGCTTGCTGCACAGGCTGCCTGTCCTACGGCACCTGGTGCAAATCCTTCAGGACTGCCTGAAGAACTGGCAGTGCAGCCCCTCACGTTACTTTTCCTTTGGAAGCTCTACAGACTCTTGATGCTCCCCATGGATTGGCACTAGCCTGTTACACCCAGCTCAGAGACGCTCACTGACCTGCTCGCATGCAGGCCACCTGCACCAGCCACCACTCTGGGACTCGTGGAAGGATCACAATGATTCTGTCCCCCTTCTGCAGCCCACAGACTTCAGTCAGCATATTGGCTGCTTTCCGTGAGAGGAACCCCAGCTCCTCAAAGCTCCACTTCACTTCTTCTCCTCTTCCATCTACCCACCAAAAAGCAGGGTTTGGCGGCCGCTTTCCAGCCTACAAAACACAGGGATTCAAACCAAAACCATTTTCTTCTGAAGGGCCATGAAACTGCAATGCACAAATACCTGCAAAGTATGGAAGACACGTCCAAAACATGCATCTAAGCTGTTAGTTTCCCCTTGTCCTTAATGAAAAGAGATTTCCTATGGATCAAACTCACATACTGCCAAGAGATTTCCCTTTCCTGAACCCCAAAATGTTTGCCAGCCCAGTTGTCTCCAGGCTCAAATTAAGTAAGACCCAGACTAGGACTTAAGACTGATGTTGAGCATTAATGGTCCTACAAAATAGCAGAGAACAAGACATACTCCACAGAGTACTCTGGTATTCTGGATGGAGCTGTGGAATACTGTCAAACAGAAGCAGCACAGCAAAGGCCAAAGAAAACCAACAGGACAGCAGAGTATCCTGGGACTCCTTCTCTCTGATTGCTCAGGAAGAGGAGAGTTAAGAGGTCTCTAACTATAGAGCATTTACCCAGATGCAGAATGCACTTTGGAGCAAGGCAATTCAACATTTGTGGGAGAGTTTTCCCTTGCCCACAACGTGATTGCTAAGTTACCTGTTTTTTTATGATGCAAATCTCTAATGTAGCATGGAGAAAGAATAAGCACAGCCATTCCAAGGTTTAATTGGAGTCAAAAGGGACTTACCAGTCATTCTTCTACCTACACGAAAGGGTCAGAGCCACTTTTAGGATATAACAAGAACAAGAATTCGTATAATTTCCTATTGCAAATTGGTTTGGGCAACTGATTTTTTTTTTTTTAAATGAAGAAAAAAACCCCTACTTATTTCAAATGAATTAAAATATCTCACCCAAACAGCAAGACATCATCTACCTTTTCAATCTCAGACCATGTGTCCAGTACATCACTTGCAAAGTTGAAGTACTTCGGTATTCCCTGTTCACCCCTCCTGACAGACTCGTACTGTGAATACACATCAGAGGCAAGCAGCCTGGGGTGTCCATGGAACGTCCTGTTTGGAGGCTTCAGGGTCCACAGGGATTTGAGAGTCCTCAATTTAAAGAGCAGCTTCATCTCAGAAGATGATGTATGCAGATGCAGCAGACTATGTGAGAAAATTAACAGAATTGTTGCTATGAATCCTGCAAAAACCCCAAAACCCCTTGAGATTAGCCAAAGACAATTCAGTTATGAGTTGATGAGTTATTAATCGAAGTCACTTAGTCTAGACACAGCCAAACTGATGTTCAATTACATGAATCCAAAGATTCCCCATCCTGCTGGCTCATATTTGTTACCTCTGGCTTTTTAAGGAGTGACATACTGTGCTGATCAACTTGTCTGTAGTTTCTTGATGTGTTCCTTGGGGCTGCTAATTGCCCACAACTCTGCTTGGTCAAACACTCCAGCAGATGTTAGTTTGCATTATAAGAAGGTTACTGGCAGCTGATTCTCTCTTCCTTTTCCTTCACTTGGAGCTGAGGGATGCTCCCAGACTGCTTCCATCAGGATTCTCACTGCTTTAGCTGGAGCAGTTGCTGGCTGATTCATCACAGGTATCCCCAGAACCTTCACTTCAGTAACCCCTTATGTAGGTCCACAAATTGGACTCAGACACTTCTACCTTGCTTGCTGCAGATGCTCCCTTCCACCTGTACTCACCATAATGACCATAAAAGCTCTCAAGTCCAATTACTTTCTTCCTTCCCATTGCTAGTCTTTTTTTCCTTACTCATTTATTATTATTAATTACTATTATTATTATATTATTATTTTCAGCAGACTAGAAGATTGCTTCAAAACCCTGCTCAATATTAGAAATGTTAATGCAATTTAGAGGCTTCCTGTAAGTGCATGAGATTATCAAACATGGAAAACCCCTGGCTGGTGTTGGGGGGGCTGGCAGCAGAACAGGACCTTGTGGTGCCCTGGAGACCTGGGAAGACTAAAACTTGGGTCCATTGTTGATTGTACCCAACAATCCTGTTGATTTTCCATTTTCAGCCACTAAACACGAGTTAACTGACTCTATATGGAGTTAGGTGAGTCCTATTGAAATACAGGTTAATTTTCTTTTCTGTTTTTACTCAGGACAAAGCTATCCATGAGCTAGGAACAAGATCATAGGTAAGCTCTTGATTCAACTCTTTTCCATAGGGAATTTGGGCGGCCTGAGCAAAGCTCCAAAATTTTGCCCTTTGTCCCAGTCTTTGAAGTTTATTTTTAATACATTTACCTCTTTCCATGTGACTTTAACTGTAACTACTTACCCTTACATCTGAGGCACAGATCTGTCTTGGTCAAATCTTAGTCCATGAGAAAAAGTAACTTATTTAACAGTGGAATTATTTCCTTACCCCTTACAGGGGCTGCTGCAGTAATATTTAATCTGCCCATCAGGCAAATGAACTCAAATACCTAGAACTTGTGCAACTTTATCTCTTCTGTGGTATTTGACAGCATAAAAAAGTCTGGATGTGCTTTTTCCCCCTCAGAACAGTAATTCACAGTGTTCTCCACACCCCATGGAGACTGGTAGAGAAATACTGTCCAGCAGTAAATGTTCCTGTAGGATATCATTTGCTCCTGAGAAAGAATTAGAGGATAAGGATATAAAATTAAGGACATAATAGGACTTAAGTACCATCCACTTCAGAATCAGGATTATGGAGCAGAGACTTATTTAGGTGGTATTTCAATTTTAAATCAAAACTCTATGAGCTGGACCTAGTGGAAAAAAATTAATCTAAAGAGTTTTACTGGTGAGAAATGGCCTTTTAAATATTCTCTAACTATATATGTCCATAGAAAATGGGTGTTAAGGGGGTTTATGTCATATTCTGGGATATACATTCGTTTTTATTGGTTTGTAGGGGCTGGGGTTTTTTTTATTTAAGGAAATACCTGTCAGTAAAACTATCAAGTTTTCATTAATGTAACCTCTCTTTGAGCACTGCTGATGCTAAAAAAAGCCCACATCAATCCACCTTCATTCCTTGAACAGAAAATCCTAATCACTCATCTTTCCTTTCAATAACATAGTGGAATAATTCTCATTTCTTAATCTTCTCTGACTATGATTTAGCTGTAAGGTACAGAGGGAGGATCATTGTGATGACAAAACCCATACAACAGCCTGGTTAAAAAAAAATAAAGAGGGGGAGAGAAATCTACAGGAACAGCTTTTGAGACTGGAAATGGGGTTCAGGATAGAAAACATTTTAAACCTGGGATTCCCTAGCAGTCTCCAGAACACCAGCAGTTCTGTCTGGGTTTGACAGTTTTAGAACTTTTTAACCAGCAAATTTAGAGCTGAAAATGAAGTCAGAAAATTGAGGAAAAGGCCCAGCAATGGCAAACTGCTCTGCACTGCTGCAAGAGCCAGAAACAACTCTTCCTGCTTTCATCCCACCTTCTGCTGAGAAGCTAGCAATTGAGAGAAACCTTCTCCTGACCTGTTTGCTGGGGAGGGTACAGAGCGAGAGCTGCCTGGGGTGGATCCTCTTCCTTCAGCTCATTCGCTTCCCAAAGGAGACGCTGCAGGATCAGCCTTCACCTGGGGACCCGAAATCTGGAGGCTCCCTGGAGAAGGACTTGGGGTGAAGCCCTTTCTACTTTCTCACGTCCTCCTTTGGAAGCAGTGAGAACATAGCACAGAGCAGACCAGGCAGCACAATGCTTTCTGCAGAACCACCTTTTCCTTGTAATCATTTACACCGCTGTTAATTGAGTGTAATCTGCACCTTAACCCCAAGCTCTTTGTATCTTCTCTTTTCCCCCCTTTAACCATTTCTGTAGATCACAAAGTCATCAAGATGAAGAGAAGCAGTTAAAGAATGTGTCTTTCTCCTTCCTCTCAGAAGGAATTTGGGAATGTTAGGGGTTTTGAAGAGAAACAATATCATTTCACTGCTGACACCTGCTCCAGGACAAAGATTATTTGTATTAATTTCTCATTTATTTGTAATTACTAAAATGTAGTTACACTTTAAAAATATTTTTTAAAAGGAATCTGTTTATACTAATTCCAGTAAAGAAAGTAAACCTTTCTGAGGTCCCAGATCTGTCCCTTCTCTCTCCCTTCTCCTCTTGCACCTTCTCCTTTCTGAAGATCAGCAGGTTGATGGCAGAAGTGGTTCCAGTGCTCAGCATCTTCAAGCCATGTGGGCGTCACCTCTTTTTTGTCCTCTTGTAGCTTGTTTCTCCAGGTCACGACCACACACCAAGTGTGATGTGCTATGGCTGGTACTGATGATGGAAACTTTCTCTCCTCAGTTTGCAGATCATGTTACACTCTTCCCCACTCTTTGTTCCTTAGAACCTTCCTCTGTATCTTCCCAGTAGCTGTTTTTGGCAGATCCTGAACAAATTCCACCTGAAAGGCAAAATACTTTTAGCCAAACACATTCTGATCCATCTCCCTGGTGCAAGGAAAGACACCTTTTATTATGGCTGGGGTAAAGAGATGGGAAGCCACACAGCTGGGCTGGGATGTGAAGTTCCTTACTACCCATTGTACTGCCCACACAGGCAGTACTTGCAGGGACAAGCACCACAATCCTGAAGTGATGAGCGCCTCAGCTGCCAGGATAGGGAGGAGCTGGTGTCTTTCCTGGTTGGAAGGGATGGACTCCAAGCCCTCTGATGGCAGGAGGAGCTTCCCCTTTGCTCAGAGTCCACACAGAGCTCAGGGCAGGGGTTGGTAAGAGCTGAATGCCTTGTCCATTTGAGCTGCTGTGAAAACCTGAGTGTTTCATGAAAGGAAAACTGTCCCCTGGTAAAGATGTTACAGTGACATTTCCTCCCTTGGGGTCCTTTCTAGCACATACAGTGAACTCAAGGCTACAGCTGCTTACAGACCCTGCAATTTACTTTTATTTTATTATTTAATAATAAATTTACTAGTTGTGGAGCGACTGTCAGAACACAGTTGAAAAGAAGCCGATGCAGGGCAGAAACACTTCAATTTTTGATCTTTTTCTGGTGTACTTACCTTCCTGGGGTACTTGTAAGGTGCAGTCACCTTCTTGACGTGTTGCTGAAGCTCCTGAGTTAATTTTTCTGGGTCGTGCGATACAAAAGCAGGAGCCAAGACAACAAAGGCTTTGACTACCTGTGCCACAACAGGTAAGGGACTCCATCAGCTTCCAGACATGGGAATTAAGGGATACATTTGATGCCAAAACTGCCTATCAAAATGCAGAATTTTGATGTTTCCCCTTAATTTCTCTTTTCATTGGTTATATACTACAGAATGCAATGTTAGGAAGGAATCCATCCTGCAGCATAGGATTCTTGGCTATTTTTCCACTCTTTTTTCTTCTTAACTTTATACATTAGCAAACTTTCAAAGAGTTGTAGGACAGATGAAAACAACAACTGGAAATCTCACCCCAGGGCTCAAAGAAAACATCACAAAGTTGAAAAATATATATATAAAAAAATTAAACACTCTGAATATGACTGCCACAGTGTGCTTAGTGACAAAGAGAGAAATAAAGGGAATCCTACTGCTTAAGCAAAAAGATGCCACAATAATTCTTAAGAGCCAAAGATTTTTTTCCCCATATCAAAACCTGAAAACAGGGAAATAAATCTGAAGCTCTAACATGTATCAAGGCCTGGTTTAAAAAAATTTTTAACCCATTTTAATTTCAAAATTTGAAACATAAGTAGTTCCAAAGAAGCCCAGTACATATAGGGAACATGATGCTTAGAATAAAGGGAATTTATTTCTGTATTTTTTAAAATTTTATTTTATTTTCTCTTTTTATTTTCCTTTTTACCTCCCCTCGAACTGGATCAGGGCTGCTGACAACAGCTGACTCTGAGACTGCAGGGTGCTGTATTAATGCACTTTCCACTTCAAACGGGCCGATACGGTACCTAGGAGAAACACAGACACAAGAACCATAGCAAGCCAGCCTTTCACTGGCCTTTCCAGGCTGAGCTTCATCAGGAAAGGAGTAAATCTAAAAGGAACAGACTTACCCAGAAGAATTAATTATATCATCAGCTCTTCCAACAAACCAGACATATCCCTCTTCATCCATGAGCCCTCTGTCACCAGTGACATAGAAACTCCCGCACACGGAGGCAGCGGTTTTCTCTGGATTATCCTGACAACAAGCATGTCAAAAAGTCATGTTCTAGGGAAAAAAAAGGCCATGCTCTATCAAAACAGACATCCAACATGGACAATTATTAAAATGCATAGCCCATTCTCTTCAGAGATGGGAATTATCATTGTGTGGGGCTGCCAGAACAACCTCCTGTCAATGGAAGCTTCACTCCTAACCTTCAAGGCCAACACGCCCAGGAGGTGACCCACAGGAAAGACTTCATTGCCTACACTGATCTAGATTGCACAGGAAAAACACCTCCACAGCAGAAGACACAGTGAGAAGTTGTAGTGATAGCACTAAACCAAAAGAAGTTTGTCATCACGTAATAGGAATTACTTTGTGCAAGTTGGTGTTTGAGGATGCAACAAATATCCAAATATCACAGGGGTTCAGGAGAGGGTTAAACACATAGGTGGGCTCCCCAAAGCTTATTCAACATGATAGACCAAAGGCAGAGGGAATATATTCGCCTGGTTCTAGTGTTTTCTTAAGTGTGTACTACACCTCAGCCCCTCACCCTCCAGGTGGGATGCCAGGTTGGCTGGACCTTTGACCTGAACCAAAACAGCCATTCTTCTGATGCCTTTATGAAGGCTGTTCTGCTTTCAGAGGGTAGGGTATTCCCACCCAAATAGTAACATCAGATGTATGCCACTTCCACAAAGCCATATGACCAGCTGCAGCTGTGGGGTTTGTGCTGCAGCTTCTTGGAGCTGTTGATCTTGTCTGTGTGACAGGCAACTGTACAGAGGGCATCTCTGAGACTGGAGATGTGTGTGCTGAATGTGTAACTTCTAATGATTGAAAAGATGAATCTGTGGGTACCTCTGGCAGTGGTATGAGGGTATAAGATAATTGTGCCCTTTGGAAAGCCTCCCTGAGCTTCTGACATATTAGAGTAGCCTTTATGGGCTTCCTTCCTTAATCCTTAGCCAAGGAGTGGAATGGAAGGGGTAAGGAGCGATGCACTGAACATGAAGCCCTTGCCAACTGCCAGGTACGAGTCTGGAACAAGGTACCCCCTAGTTCACGTTGCACCTTGAAGCTGTACTCTGCCAGTCAGTCTGTTCCTGGAATAGCAGAACAATGAACTGATCAGGCTCAAGGTCCCTCAAGCAACCAAGTGAGACCTTGTGAAGATCTTAGATGCAATCCCGCTCCTTGGGTAAGACAACAGAACTTGGCCCTGGGTCTCCCTTGAGCTTCTCAGCAGGCAGAGACCAGCTCAGACTCACCAAGTACTCCGAGAACAGACAGAACGGCCGTCTCGGTTGAACTCGGACACCAATGTTGCCTTCTTCTCCTGCAGGCAGGACAGCCCCGTGGTCATCAATGATCTGTGGAAAGGACATACTGTTAGTGCCTCAATTAGCTCAGCAAAGTGCCTGTGATAGCACAGTGCAGGACAGAAGGGACAGACACAGCGCTCCCTTACTCCTGTACCCACGAGGGCAGCTGGGCTCAGATGTGACAGCATCAGCATACCTGCACATCGTAAGGGGGAACAGCTCTGCCCAGGGACCCAGGTTTAATTTTCATCCCTTTCATATTGGCACATATTGTCACCTGCAGAATAGATTTTACTTTATTTTCTTTTCATTTGTGCAGCATCTTCCATCCTTTCTGATGTCTAGACACCTCTTTAGGGCTTTGTTGGGACAAGGGCTGAATCAGCACTAAAGCACTGGGGGTTCTCCAGCACATCAGAGGGGGTGAGAGGCACTTCAGGTCAGCCTGTGGAATGGGGTGGTTTGGGCTCAGTCTGAGCCAGTGGATTCTTCTGCAAACACTTAAATTTGCAAGACAGCAGATGGGTAATTATTACAGATCTTATTTCAATAACAGGACAATTAATTGGGGATCATATCAAGGGTAAAGGGAGAGAATGTCTGAAGTCTGACTCTTAATAGCTTCATTAATGTTCACTCACAGAGGAGTCTGGGATGTGAACTGATTTAATATTTTTCATTAAGACCTCCAACAGGCCAGATTAATACCCAGAGCAAGTTACAGTTTTTTTTAGTTTTGCCTTTTAAGTAAAAATGATGAAGGGACCCACTAGAAGTTACTTGATCTGAGGTAATCTCTGGCATGGTTTTTGCAGGGGGCTGAACTCTGTAGTCATAGTATTTCCTATAAGCATTAAAATACACAGCTAGTTGATTTTGGAACGATATCATCATAATTCTATATAGCCTCCTTTTAAGAAAGTTCATTTAAATCATTCTCACCTTTTCCATTGATTTATCAAGCACATTGTGCCTCTGGGATTGCTGCCTTTGAAAGGGCATGCTGCAAGAATTGGTGCACACGTACTGTTTCAGTCTGGCCATAAGCTTCATAGATATCCAGCCCTGTCTGGGTTTTCCACTTTGCCATCACTTCAGGGTTGAGCGGTTCCCCTCCAGACACACAGTGTTTCAGACTCTTGAACTTGTATCTTGAGAGGAAGAGCAAATGAAATCAGTTCCTTAACTTCTGAATTGAGCAGCGAGTGGTCTGAACCAAGCAGCCTGCCTAAACTTTTCCAGGAAGTACACCTAAAACTTCACAAGCCACTTTGGAAATGACCATAATCATCCTGATACGCAGCCCTGGGCTGGACTCCTACATTGCTCGTGTCACCACTGAGGATAATGTTCATCTCTCTTTTCCAGCCAAAAACTTGCTTCTAGTGACAGAGTTGGTGAAAGAGTTTTCTTGGAAGAGCTGACAAGAAAGGAGAAGTCTGCACAGGCACATGAGATGTTCATGGAAAAGCTGTTATGTGCTGACACCCAGAGTCAAATAAGACCCTGAGAATTTTCTAGAGCAAAAGGAAGGCTGAGCAGGAACTCGGAGCCTGAGCTCTCTGCTAAACCAGTGTTGGCTTTCATTGGGATGGAAGACCTATGCAGGCAGAATGTGTGCCTTACTGAAGGTGTCACATCCCCTTACAAATCTCACTCCTGCCCCATATGCTGAGTATTTCACAGTGCAACAAACTGGTGGGAACAGCTGCCAGAGAACCATCAACACACTGAGTTATTTAACTGCTCACTTCAGCCCCACGCTCCTGGGAAGCACCCTGCTGGGCTCCAGTGCTGCCTGAAGCCTTCACGTACATGGAACTGTCAACCAGACGTTCAGAGGATGCGATGACTTCAAACTCACTTGTTTCCTCTGTGCTGCCTTTCCAAAGGCCCTTTCCTGAAGCCTGGCTGCCATAAGGTGTGATTAATTAGGAATAGCTTTCTTTTCTGAGAGCAAGTTTTGCTAATTAGATTTCCCTTAATTTAAACAAACAAACAAATAAATAAATAAATACATTAAGCAACATAAGGAAGTAAAGGGCCCAAGGTGTCAGAGTATTACACCCCAGCCTGTCTCTCCTAGCCCTGCAGACTGATGCACAGTACCTGCTCAGATCATGTTGGACCAGCATGCGGTAGGCAGTGGGAGCAGTGCAAAAGGTGGTGATGGGGTATCTTGAGAGGGTCTAGAAAAACAGAAATAGAAAAGGGTTTGGGTTTTTTTTGGTTGAAAAACAAATGAAATGGTGAGTCTGACCTTGTAGATGTGTTTAATGTAACTTATGTGCTCAAACATCTGCAAAACGAAACCCATAAAAACCCACATGCATTGTGCATGGAGAAGGACTCTGGGTTAGTGACCAGGAATCCTGACTGAAGAGTGGCTGTACCAGCCGGTCCCACTGCTGTAGAAACACTGTACTTGGACAGAACCACTCATGCAAATGAACAACCATGCAGGGTACCCAATTAAGACTGTTTCCAGCTTCCAAAGAGAGCCGTGTGTCTGGGTCAAGACTAAGTGACCACAGTGATCTAGACCAAAGGTTTTCCAGTTTTATTCTTGGGAAAGTCTGGGTCTCCTCTCCACACGAGAGCCCAGTGTTGAGGAGAAGAGGCCAGTTTTTTGAAACAGCAGAGGGAAGGAACAGGCATTCTGGTGACTCATTGAAAATTCAGGATAACAGGGCCATGATTACTGGCCCATGCTCACTCTGAGCCCAACATAGCTGGAAGTCCATACCTGAAGCGAGCTTTAGGCTAAACATGAGACAAGACAGCAGCAATCCCAGTTCTTTTTATCCTGCATCTTTTACCACATCTCTACACTGTCACCATGTCACACGGCCTAAGCAGGAGGGAAAACACCATTCCCCTAGCTCACTGGGCACTGAATGGAGGGATGACAGCTCGGGATGTGGGAGGTACTACGCCTGCTGCCACAGAGCAGTGGGTACCCACACTCTGAAGCCCAGTTTGCTTGCTTCATTTATGCAAAGTGGAAATAAACCTCAGAGTGTACAACGTTACACACACCTCTGCAATAACTGCTGGTTTAAACTGTGGCATGTTGTGTACAAAGACACATGAGCCGCAGATCCAGGGTGCAAAAACACTGCTCCAAGCTGACTTCACCCAGCCAGTATCAGAGGTATTCCACAGTATATCTGAAGGAGTCAAGTTCAGCCAGTACCTGATGACAAAGCAGAGATTGAAAAAATGCTTCACAGAGTGCAAGAGACTCGAGCATGGGTCACAGCATAAAGGAAGGGGCAGGAGCCTTCCAGCAGAAGATGCAGTGTCAGCAAGTGGGGCTCTTTGGAAAGTTTGTAAGAGTTGAAAAGAATCTCAGGCTTTCTCTCATTTCCCTTCATTCCCTCCTCTTTGACATTTCCAGGATTTGCTTTTCTCCCAAATGGTGCAAAACATCCTTGGCTTGAGTCACAGAATCCCAATCTAGTTCAAAACCCAAACAGATCATTTTGAGTAGGCTTTCCTCACGTTGTGGATTAGAGACATCAGCTAAATCACAGCTTATTTCTCTAGGAAACCAACCAAATTACTGCTACAGACTCTAGACCATCTACTTCCACCTCTGAATGCCTTGGGAAACACATCCTTTCATTCTCATGAAATTTCTCACTGCTTGGGAAGCACAAATAGAAGATGTTCAATGAAAGCAAATCAGCACCAAGCCACAGATTCAAACTGAACCGTAACTTTTAAGGTACAGTGCTACAGTCCAGGGTTGCTTTGGGTCTCAAGGAATGTTTACATGACATGAAATCATCCAACTGTATTTGGTTTTGCTGTAAGGAGCCTATCCCTATTGTTATTCCACAGTCAGCCCTCTGAGCAGCAGCACACTGATGATCTCAACGGAGTCTTCCAGAAGCTTTTAATAACAAGGGTTTCACCACGAGAGGGAAAAGGCGAAGAAGCAGCAAGATCCTACACTCATGAAATGTCTACATTTACCAAAGTTTTAATAGCCACATTTTCAATTTAACTGCAATCATGTCACTTAATGAGGATGCTGGGAGCAACTGCAAGGTGTACCTGCCACTGACTGCAAATCCGATGCCGTAGCTGCTGTGGGACTGCATCACCATTTTTGGAGAGCCTGTACTTCCACTGGTAAAATAGATCAGCATTGGGTCTTGGCTCCTTGTCTTGACACATTTGTGGTCAGCAGATGTCACCCTTCAGAAGAAATAGCGTAGGATGGTTACTATCCCACAAGGGAAGCAATGCTTTTTAAGGTTCAGGCCATAACCAGGACAGTGGCCCCAAACTCTATCATCTCATTAGATAAGTAGTTGCATCCCATACCACAGGTAGGAGTTAGATATCTGAGAGCACGTTTTGCTGGTGACAACCATGCTCTGTATGCCCTAAGTAAGAGGTGAGCTCCTGAAGCGTCTTCCACTCACTCCTTTCTAGAACTATTTTGCAAGGGC
The DNA here is from genome assembly GCA_020800305.1 of Porphyrio hochstetteri. Taxonomy (NCBI): domain Eukaryota; kingdom Metazoa; phylum Chordata; class Aves; order Gruiformes; family Rallidae; genus Porphyrio; species Porphyrio hochstetteri. The sequence continues at coordinate 16,961,820 of CM036920.1, forward strand.
ACTCAAAGAGCTCCCGGTCAGAAGTCGGGGGGCCATTCTCAGCCTATTACTGCAGGTAAGGTGGTCTCAGACACATCTGGGCTACTAAGATGGCAATGGGGAGAATAACAATGTGGTGTTGGCTGAGAGCTGGCACCTTTCTCACTGAGTTCAGGAGGTGTTAGGCTGGGCTCTAGGAGACAAGCACGAAGTAACTGCAAGATAATACTCTGCATCCTTGTCTGGTGACCAGAGCAGAGAGCTTTTAAAAGCTGTCAGGCTGCTCAGTAAGGAGAAGCAGAAAGCCACAGCTCCCAAAAAGCCTGTTGGAGGGATGTGCACTTAGCACAGCGGTTACAGCGAGCTGGCAGGGGGATGCAAAAAGGCAACTCCTTTGTTTTGTGGTAATGAATCCCAATACTCAGCAGTGTCACAGGAGTAACAGGGCTCCCTTCGCCTCACAGCGGTGACAGTAAGGCAGCTGGATACTCACGCAAAATGTTCTTTGAGGTTGAGCCACCCATCCCTGCTCCCCTTGGCTACAATTAGCTTGCTTGTCAGAAACGGGCAGTCAGGCATGACAGACTCCACAGCAGGTGCCAGGGTGGCATCAGTAATGATGCACTTGGCCTTGGAGGCCTGCAGTCGGTATAAGATGTCTCTGGCTGTTAGTTGGGATGTTCCTGGAATAAAGACAATTCCTGGAAAAAAGCAACAGGCAATTTTGAAAATTGACCGTTTTTTATGTTCAGAGGACGTGACCCCAGCCACAGAAAAGCTGAGCTACTTGCCAAAAATTATTCTCTGAGAAACAGGAGTCAAGTATAACTCATGTCTGAAGGCAGAGATGGGGTGAATCTGTGGCCTAGGAATGATCTGGCATCATCCAGCTCTGAAAGACCCCCAAACCCTGCAGCACTGAGGTTGAGTTTTCTGTCAGCTGTATCAAAGGTATCTAGATCAGGAGTAAGGTCTACATTTAGAGTGGTTTTGAGCACTTCCTTCATGGAAGAAAGCGTTCAGATTATCATGCCCTTAATTAAGTATATGAATAAGGCCAGCATCTAGATTATGTTTACATCTGGAATAAAGCCATTATTCATTCCAAAAAGGAATAAATACCTCTGATATGGGATAAATAGATGGAGATCAGGAAGCTTACATACACTGCTCAGTCAACAAATCCCTCAAGCTTAGACATATTTTCTAATGGGAAGAAATTTAAGTTTGGGTTCCGAGTTCAATATGAGTGAAATGACAGGGTGGGAAAACCCCCCCAACTATAAATTTAATGCTTTTCTGTAGAAATAGACTCCACCTACAGGTTGACTGCAGAGTTCTTGCCGTTTCAGAGATGTCTACTGAATTTTGCAATTGGGAAACTGAGGCACTGAGCTACTGAATGATGCTCCTGTATCGTAGTCCAGAAAATCTTGGGCACAATAGAATTGGATTCTCTGAGACTTAACATCATTTACAAGCTACAGAGCTTAAAAGCAGGACAAAATACTGGGTCCTGGCCCTGGTGATGCAGAGTCAAATGGGTCAAATTCTTCCTAAGAATTCACAAAACTCACAGCAGAGCAAAACCCATGTTGTATTGAATTATTAACCAGTCTAGTCATATAACTTATTGCATTAAAACTGTCCACACTGATAATGCATCTGGTCAAATCTGGCCTTAGATTGCAACCATTCAACCACCCCTGTCTTCACCTGAGGGTGCTGTCCTACCCAGGCCGCATCTGTTCAGCGCTGTGGCTGCCGGGTGGGTGCTGCCACTTCTGTGCAAAAACTGAGCTGGACAGGACACAGCAGCACATTCCCCCTTACATGTGTTTCAGATTAATTCAGTATACTTTTTGTATTTTCTATTCTTTTTTCCCTGCATCCAAGAGATGGGTGAGGTCACTCACCTGTCCGCATGCACGCGATGCTCAGCAGCCACCATTCCGGAACGCGAGGCAGGACCGCCATGACTCTGTCTCCTCTCTGCAAACCACATGCCTCAGAAAGTATGTTAGCTGCTTTCCTAGAGAGAAAGCCCAGCTCTTCAAAGCTCCACTTCACCTCCTCTCCCTCCTCATTTACCCACCAGAAAGCCGGATTTGCTTGTTGTCTTCCATCCTAGAATGCAACAGAAGGTATTAAAATCGGAAGGCAAGCCATAAAAAGTTTAACTTCAGTCCAAAATAACTCCAAGCCAAGCAACTCATTCCAGTCTTTTAAATTGATACCTATCTTTCTGGCAAAGAAAATAGAATAGCTCATTCTGCTCTGCAGCTAATGCTCTCCTGTGTCTGTCAGGAAAAGTGATTTGTACCAACTGAGATTTGTTCCAAACTCGATGAAGGAAAAGAGAAACACTACCTTTTCCAGCCGGGACCACTCATCCAGGACATCACTTGCAAAGTTGAAATATTCGGGCAGTTCCTTCTTACACTGGTTTATAGAGTCATAATGTGAAATGATCTGAGATGTAAGAAGCCTGTTGTATCCATGGAATAATCTGCAAGGCAACCTGAGAGTTTGCAGACACTGAGGAATCCATGATTTAATAAGCATTCTCATGGTGCAGGATGTTTGAGCAGGCAGTGGGGAGAGAATCAGGTGCACCCCTATGGGAATCAGTCATCTGAAAGGGAAGAAAATGCCTTTAAAACCAGCCAGGCAACGGACATTGTCTAGTTTGGGATGGTGGATAAATTAATGTTTGCAGGCCTCCCCCTTTCCTCCCATTATTCCACGTGATTCTTACAATCAGTGTTCCTCCTCTGCTGGCAGCGAGACCGCGTGCTGCTTTTTCATGATGATCTTTGCCCTCCACTCCATCAGCTGACCAATGAATGTCATACCTCACCTCTAAACTTGCCCTTGCCAGTCCTTCTCCAGATTCCTCTCTTTACTTCTCTAAGCTTTGTATTTTATTTTGCCTGCTTACAGAAAGAAAACGTGACTAATTCAAGCGTTGGGTAAATCACCTTGATTTCAAAGGCTCTCTGTAGCTCTGCGATGTCTTCAATACACACTAGATGGCGATTCACACTGAATTTAGGCACCAGTAAAGCTGCCGAGCCCCTGATTTACCTTCTTGTGACGTCTATTTGCATTGGTGACACGGAATAAACAAACACAAAATAAACACCAGGCAAGCAAAGGTGAAGGGCCAGCGGCTTCTGTTGGCTTCGTGCTTCAGCCTGAAGTGGGCAACTATGGGGAAAACCCAAACACAGGCTGCAAAATAAACCTGCAGAGAAGGTTCCAGCACTTCCAGTTCCTTTGGAAAGGCTGATACTGTGGTTATTTAAGGCCCAGTCTTGGAAGCAAAGAAAACTGGGTCTTTACTCAGTGATGCAGAATCTTCTGATAACTTGTTTTGAGTGTAAGCAAGTCCTTAAGATCTACCCACCACATGAAGCTTAGGGGACCGGTGCTGCTGCTGCTGCAGGGAAGCGTTTCCTCCTGTGCCCTCTCCTCAGAGCTCCACTGATTTAGAGAAACAGTAACCCCCCTTCCCCACAGATACCTTTCTTCCCAAACACTGTTAAAGGTGGGGAAGTAATTAACTACATTAATCTTCCCGGGGAAATGTGCTGTTGGCTCTGCTGGTGGTAGGCTCTGTTATCAACCTTATCAGCCTCTTAGTTTGGCTGATAGAACAGCAGCCATTTGAGCAGCAAACCCTGCTGCCTGGTGCTCCTTTACTCCCTGCCTTCCCAGGCACTGGATAAAGCCAGGAGAAGATGCAGACACGTCAGTTCTTCCTCCCACTGTTATTATTCCTCACAGGCTTCCTGGCAGCAGACAGCACAAGCCCAAATGAAACGAAGCCAAAGAAAGCCCAACTCCCCAAAATCAAGAAGGAGAACAATGTGCTTTTGCTGAAAAAGAGCAACTTTGACAGAGCCCTGAAGGAAACGAAGTACCTGCTGGTGGAGTTCTGTGAGTATCCTTTTCCACTGTCTTTTACCCTGATGGCTCTGGCTGATGCATGAGCCACTCAGGTATGCCTGTCCTACTGTTGCTTTGTCCTTCAGGACTCCTTGTTTCTTGAGTTGGTTTTTTTCCCCTTATGTATCTATTTCTGCCCATAACTATACAGTAATTTCTTCCCTTTTAGGGTGGTTAAATGCCACTCTGCTGCATAAGATAGATACTGTAAGATGGGTCCTCACACACAGTGCTGGGTTGGCATGCTCTGCTCCCACTGCTGAGCTTGCAAGCTGTGTTTCACAGCAGCAAATGGTGAAGCTCCAGGCACTAAAAAACCCACAACAAAACCAAACAGAGGCACTTTCACTGGCACTTTGTATAAGGTTCTTGCTGGATGGCATCTCTGTGAGCATTTGGGGTTCAAGGAATGTCTTTTCACAATATTTTGGTGTCCATAGTTGCATTATATTGGACTCTTTCCCTGAGATTAGCACTTGGTTAGGTGGAGGCTGGTTTGTGGTTTTTCTATCAGGTTCATGTTCACTCCTCATGAGGAGGAAACCCGTGGGGCCTTCTGAGTAACTAACAGTAAATTCTGGATCTGGCCATCTGAGCCTTACAGAAAGTAAATCCCAAAAGAAGGTATGTTCAAGATGTTACCCATCTGCAAGTTCAGATGCATAACTCCCCACTCCTCAAACATGGAGCTGTACTTCCTAGCAGCAGAAACTCAGGCCAGAGCAGAGCTTGCAGCCAAACCTCCTTAGGACTGGCTGAGCTGGTCAGCAATGAGATCTGCAACATGCCTCAGGATCTCAACCCAATACTGAATGGAAGGAAGACATGTGAGAGATTTCATGGAGACAAAGGATGAAGAAAGAATTGTTTGGAATACAGTAACCCAGGGACCTGGGCACCCAAAGGATATGGGGACATAAGTCAGGATTTCTTCCCACTACTTCAGGGCAAGGTCTTGGACCTCTGATATCTCACCACCCTCACAACTGGCTTTCTTCAGAAGGGAAGGACAAACACACCCTTCCATTCTATGCCACATCTTCCAAAAAAAGTGAGAGATGAAACACTGCTCCCCCGCCACACTGTGTTTCATTGATCCTCACTGCCTTCTGGCTTGGATTCAAGGCCACCATATATATCTGAAAGGCTTACTGAAAACTCATGGATTCTCTTTCCCCCACAAGCCACACAGGAATCTATGGTCTCTGCAGGGAATTAGGGAATCGCTCCTGAGAGCAATGAGCTCCACACCCAGATACATTACCTAGAAATCCCTGGCCTCCACCTCAGTAGCTCCAGTTGGAGACAAGCCACTGAATAGCATCTGGGGCAGCAAAAAGCTATTCTGCAGTGAGGAACTGCCCCAGGACCTGGGAAACCCCAGTCCACAATGCTGAACCAGACTGTTCATTTGCTGTCATCATTTGTGGTGCCACAGCAGAAAGCCACTAAAGACAGGACATGCACAGAGAAGCCATAAAGCCCTATTGTGTGTCCTCCTCCTTAAAACAGGGTATCTACATAAGCAATCTATGTGACCATGGAACTATTAAGGGATCTTAGTTAATGAGACATGGACATTCCCCAGGAAATCTGTGGGGCTGCCAGGAATTAGCTTCAGAAATCTGGAACAAATGCAGGACACGAGCCTTCTCTTCCTGACCCATTCTCAATCACAGAGACAGTCAGAGAAGAGGAAGGAATCCCACAGTCCCCAGAAAGCAGGATTTGTTCTGGTGCTGTACCAATATGGAAACAGTTTGAGCTCCAAACTTGGATTCAGCTCGCTAGGGTCTGCCTTGGGCCTGTGTATTACGAGCAAACCCCAACGCCTTCCCTGTCGCAGACCATCCCCTACTCACCAGTCCCGTGGTATCTATCAGGAGAGGCCTACTTTGGCGCCTTCTGCCCCGCGACTCCCACGGCCTCCCGAGGCCCTTCCGTCCCACCCTTGCAGTGTCCCAGGTCTGCCTGCTTTCAGGCAAGCTTTACTACAGGAACATTCACTGACTTTCTGCCAAGCAGCATCAGGCTGCCCCGGGAGCTGAGCAAAGTGCACAGGGCAAGCGCCTGGGGACGCAAAGTAGCGACCCAGAAATCCGGCGCTCCTCTACCCTCACCCCAACCATGCTGTGCAACGGGAAAGCAGCTGAGAGAGCAGCACAAAAAGGGGAGGAAGGACAGTGGATTGGAAGTTCCAGTTTCTCTTCAGTTTTTGGGAAGGCACAGAGAATGATGTTTGAAAACAATACAAGCAGCACATGGCAATGTGCCTGCTGTCCTGTGGACATGAGCCCTGGGGCCTCTCATGTTTAGTTACATGTCTTATATGTGCCAGGAGCACCCGTCTCGATGCTCAGCCAAACATACTCTCCTGCTGCAGTCTAGGTCATCTCCACATCCGCATCGAACTGACCTCAATCCCTGCAAACGCCTGTTAGCACAAGGAACACTGGGCACTTGCCCCCAGCAGAAGGCAGATCTACTGTTAGACGATACATCAGTTGAATGCAAGTCTCTGTGTTGACTTCCATTGCAGAATACTGTTGCTTTTGAAAAAAAACCCACCCAACCCCAAAAAATCCCAAGCACTCTAACCAATATCCTCCTCACAGGGAGAGTAAACTTCATACACTTAGAAACACAAGCACTAAAAGCACTGCTGCACACCATGCAAACTGTAACCAGCTGAAGCCAGGTGTTAGCTGACCTTCCTTTTCCCAAGGACAGCAGCTCCTTGAACACAGTAGAACATGTGTCCTGTTTCATTTCTCTTCAAAAGCTTTTCATGAACCTCCCCAACTATCTGTCATCAGAACAGTTTTCACAGGACTTTGAAACTGCCCCATGTTTCTCCATGTGAGAATAGTCCTCAGGTCCCTCAAACACCACGGGGAATATCATCCATGTTTATAGATTCCCAGCCCAGAGAGGCAGAAATCACTCACAATACGCTCCAGCCCAGGGGTGAAATATTGGCCATCAGCCCACATCAGCAACAGACTGTGCTGCGACTGAGATACGTTAAGCATCCAAAACCACACTGTTTTGGAAAAGCAGCAGGTATTGAGCTATTCCTCATTGTCACTGACAACATAATGGGTTTAACCACAGCAGACATCACAAAAGGGATAAAGATGACTTTTTCCAGGAGGCTGATGAGGCACTGGAGGATCATGCCTCGGGTGGCTCTGGTATCTCCATTCATGGCAATATTTAAACCCAGATTAGTCAAACAGCTGTCACGACTGGTTTAGATACAGCCAGACCAACAACCTCACTGAGTCCTTCACAGCTCTGATCCTGTAAGCCTTTAACTTGGCTAACAGTGTGTTTTGGGAATGGGAGCCCAGTGAATGTTTGACTCCCCACATGGCTCAGAGCGCTACTGGCCTTTCCAGTGAAGTGCTTTCAGTTCCTAGATCAGCACAGGGATAACCTAAGGACAAGCACACGAGTGGTGCAGACGCTGCGCTGCTGCTCCGTGTGCCAAGCTCGCTCTCACATAGGAAGAGGTGATGTTTACCTTTTCCAGCAGAACATTTGTACATGCAATGAGGCATCAGGTCAGCTGGAGGATTCCTGCAGCCTGTGACTGGCAATCGATGCTGAGATAATGACATTTAATCAGCGAGGTGGGGGGTAGTCTTAAAGACAGACATCTCCTCAAGGCACAAAGCTGAAGGTGAGGTTATTGGAAAAAAAAACAAGAAGAAACTGCTGCCTATGTATAAATATATGGTTCATAAAGAGGGGGATTTCTAGAGAGCAGGGGGGCATGACTGATCTCAAATCAATCCTATCGATCGGATGGTCAGCTCCCTTAGAAAGCCTGCATCCAAAGTGTACTCACTCCTGGGATAGGAGCTGATTTCAGCATACAGCAGGCTCCTCACTGCAGGAGGTGAATGCAAACAGTTCAGAACCACTCAAGAAAAGCATTTCTTACAACTGAGTGCAATGTGAAAGGCAGTGGCACATGGGTGCCTCACTCCCTTAGGCTTCATCAGAAACCGCGCCAGTCTTTTAGGGGTAAACCTTCTGAAAGGAGTCACTTAAACTGGTTGCACACTATGCATATAAAAATGAGCAGGAAAGTGTAAACACATGTCCAAGCAGGTACAAGTCACGAGATGATGTTGTAGTCACCTGCCACACAGACTTACTGATTAGCACAGGCCCTTTTGTACCTGTATCTCACACCTACTTTACTGAACGTTTTGGATAAGGCTCCACACTGTGGAGTAATCCCCAAGGCTCCAAACCATAGAATAATCCTTGATGTTTGCGTAGCAGAAGGTCTCAAGTGAAGTTCAAACTGCAAACATTAGTTTTAAAGTACAGAGGTCAGCACGGGAGATTATGGGCTGTATCTCACTGCAGAAGAGAACGGGAGAATTCAAGGTCACAGGAGAAAGTTTGCAACTGCAGCAAGATTAACATCCTTCCCCTCCGAGATGTTAAACATGAATCCACCCTTCATCTCAAGAGATGAAAATTATAGATCTGTAGTGGAACTGTGAAAGCAGCCTACGCAGAGGATGGAAAGTGGGGCTGCTAAAATGACTCTCTGACCACGCCAGAAGCTGGCAGTGAGGAAATCTGTGTTTAGTATGACAACAGGCACATCCACAAGGATTGCAGCAATCACTACACCATCCATACAGACTGCAGAATGAAGCTGAACGCCACCAGCAATTAGCCAAAGGAGGAGGAACTCATCATGCTTTCATGTATACTCACTTCAAGAAGGCTTTAGGGCCATTTAACACATTTATGTATCAGCAAAAATTTCCACTGTCCACATTTCACTACATTTTAGCTCAGTAAGCTGCACTGAGGGGAAGAAAAAAAGGCAGTGGCTTGCTCAGGTTATTGATGTGCTCAAGAGAAAGTCTCTCGAAGTACAAGATTTCTAGTTCTCCTCCCACTTTTGCCCTATCCATTTGGTGTGGCTTCAGGCAAACCACACTCTGAGTCTAAGGTGAAGATGATGGTGTGTAACGATACCCACCTTGTTCTGATTCTGACACAATTGCACTGTAAATGCTTTGGAGATGTAGGACTGGTTTCATAAGATGTTTTATGTTGCCTGGAACAAGACTGCTGGCAGCTGGAGCTGTAAAAATCAGCATTCCTGATTAAAAATAAATAAATCAGTAGTCTGTTAAGGTTTGTCAGGCCTTGCCTTCAGCAGACACATGATTTCATGTTAACCTAGTTCGCTGGTCATCCATGGAAATCAAAACCCACAAAATTTGAGTTAGTGACACATGAGACAGGTAAAATATAAATATAAAATAAAAAAAAGTAACTACTCAAATACATTGACTTTATTATAGCTCATGAGATGGAAGATGTGGCAATTCCCCCACTCCCAACAACCTTCCTTTGGGGAACAAGGGTGTGTGTAGGATTCACACTGTGTGAGCTTTAGAGGGATGGAATCTTCCAGCAGGTCCTAAACCAAGGGAAACTCCAGTTCCCAAGGAAGGTCCTGAAAACCTCGACGATGTCTGTGTTCACTGTGGGGCCTTCTCCACAGAGACAGCATCCCAACGCTGTCTGAGCCAAGGAACTGCAGAAATGCGGCTACAGCCTCCCCCCTGCAAGTCATTTAAACACAGTGGCTGGTTGCAGCTCAATTGTTACCAAAAAAAGAGATGAGGAGGAATTCAAGAGGCACCACACAGGTGCTTTTCACTCTCCTAGTTCTGTGACCCTTTTTAATCCTTCCCATATCTACAACAAAGAGCTTGAGTTGTTCTCAGACACTGGATAGCTTCTTTTCAGGATCATTTGTACCCGTGTTCAAGCGGTGCAGAGTTGTTCAGGTGGCTCCTCTGGAAGGTCACGTCTGGTTTGGAAAAGGCACTTCACAGGGCAGTGATGACACAGGATGGGAGGGAATTGAGTGATACTTCCAACAGACACATCAAAAGTGGGAAAAAGAAATCCCCACAAGCTCCTAAATTATCCATCTATTTATTTACAACACACCTGGACCCACTGATAATGAAGACCTTCTCCTGTTGTTCATTCAATGCTGCTCCTGCTCTCGCTTCCAGCAGCTGTGGCACAGCACAACGGGCATCCAATCACCCAGTGTGTGTCCTCCCTGGGGACCTTGCCACCACCAACGCTGGTACCTCTCATCTGTGTCTGCCTTCATCCTCTCCTCAGGCCTGGAGCCTGCAATGCTCCATTAGCCTCAGCAGCATCCTCACCCCTACGGCTGCAGCGATCGGGGTCGACAGAGTCTAGAACAGAGGAAGCAAAAGCAAAGCTTGAGAAGAGGTTCCAAATAACAGGAGCAATGATTTCCTGCAACGCTCAAAGGACTTGAAACATAAAGCATCTGGGAGGCAAACAGAGAAGGAGTGGAATGAAAAGGGATTGATGGGAAGCTGAAGAGGAGTCTAATCACACAGGGAAGTGGGGAAAGGTGTGCGATGGGTGTTTCCATGTGCTTTCTGAGTAGTCAAGGAAACCCTTTATCTGAGGGAGAAGGCTGTCTACTGAACTGCTGTCTCACAGTTCCCAGGTTAACTGTACTCAGATGTCTCCTGGTCCCTGAGTACAGTGATTACTGTTCCTGGGATGGAGCAGTGCACGTTTCCCAGCTCTGCTGACTCTCATGAGCCAAGTGCGGTAGACACACCACTGGTTACCTGCAACTCTGCCTAGTCAGGTCATTCAGTGATAAGAGATCATTCCTCAGATATCTGTTGGGAATTCAAACATTTCAGAGGAAAAAGGCTTCCACCCCCCCCCACCCCCCAATTCCATACATGTCTAATGTCCGTAAAGTTTTTTATTCCCTGTATATTTGGGAAGCCTCTAATAAGCATCTGGACACAGAAGGCAAGGCCTTCACCAACAATTCCTTCTACCCCTTCCCAAGACAATCCTGTTTCACTGTGTAATAAGCACTGGATCTTCTAAGCTCCCAATTGTGGGAAAATAGCTGCACAACCTTAGGTTATTAGGACAAAGTCGTTATATAGAAATTACCTCTAGTGTAAAACACTGCCTTGGAAGTAGCTAGAAGGGGCTGGATCCCTAATTGCTGTGCAGCTTCCAGCTCCTTATTCCAACAGCCCTGTCTGGAGCAATATGCCCTTCCTCTTGGAAAGCTCAAGAACTCGCTCCAACTGCTCTGGGCTAATGCTGCCAAATGCAGCCATCGTGTATCAGCACCCTTTAATTGCATTGCAAGTGCCCCAGGTTTACTTGAACATCCACCTACCCTTGCAACCATCTTCAGCAGAGATATTTCAGCAAGGCTCCACATGCAGTGTCCCTGGAAGCAGCAGTATATTTAGAGGGGAGACGTGCTGTTTCTTATGTTGACAGGTCAGGACTTCCAATAGGTATCATGGCTTTCTGTGCTGACCTCTTGACATGTTGGCTTGAGACACAGCTCCAGCTTTCTATCTGCTAGCAGGTAACACATTGCAACCTGCTGGGGAAAAAGTTTGTAAGACTGTTTTTATGCTCTAGAAAAAGGAAACTGAAGTAAGAATAAGGTATCTTTGAAAAACATCTCCAGGACCCTACGTAGGATGTCCCTTCTCCCTCCTCCAGACCTGTGGCTGCCATTGGAGCTAGAGAAGGGTGGGCACATGTGGCATGCAGAACTATGCTGCCAGTCTCTCTGCAAGACCATACTCTGTTGCTCTCCTTCCCTCCTCCATATCTATCTGGAAAAGCAGTTTCTGCTTTGCAGAGGCTCCAAGTGCTTACGAAAATGGTATCTTATCGAAGAGACCCAACGTGAGCGGTAACAAATGCTACACCCTTGACCTCCCATTCACTCGTACCCAGCACAGGCAGCCAGTCAAATGGCTTTTTAATTCCACGTCACTGCAATCCTACCAGCTTTTCATTTTGTTCATCACTCCACATGTCCTTGGATCAGGCAATCAGCATCAACACAAAGAAGTAAAAAGCAAAGATAATTTCTCATTTATTTCTGAGTCATAAAAGGCCTCATTCAGCCCCTCCAGGTACTACTTGACACAACCTCCACCAGGAAGCTTCACACTGTGGCCTGTGTAACCCATTCCCTTTCTGTTGACCATTTACAGATGTTGCCCTGTCTCAATCATCTCAGAATTTGTCTGAAGAATTTGCTGAGGCTGCACGACAGCTCAGAAAAGAAGCGCCACGAATCCAGTTTGGCAAGATGGATGTCACACACCAACAGGATTTGAGGAAAGAATTTAATATTCGAGAGTTTCCTACTGTGAAACTTTTTGTGGATGGCAGCAGGGAGGATCCCATAGACTGCAAAGGTAAACTGTCTTACACACTGAGAAGGTAACCACATGTAGTGACAGGACGTACTGCTGAGAACAGTTGTGCTGCTGAGAAGAAAAATATAGATGCTCAGGTAAAGAATATGCAAGGTAGCAAACAGGCTCATGGTTTTAAACATACAATTACCTCTGTACCAGTACTGGAACTTGGATTTGCGCTCATCTCCCCAGTGTGTAACTGAATACGCTTCTTGGTGTTCAGCTCACACAGCCAGCTCACTGATGGCGTAAATCCACCGAGCGCAGAGCATCACCCCAGCAAGACAACTTACCCCCAGTTACTCCAATAAACGTCTATGAGTTGACATGCCAAGGAGGAGTCAGGGCCTGAACCTGCTCCATTTGCAGCTCTTCTAGTTCACTGTGATTCCCATGGGCAGCATGCCCACAGGAGTAGCTGGAGCAATTCTCCGTGCACCTATCGAGGAGCTGTGGATTCACCAAGTCCCTTAGCACCCAGGCATACATCCTAAACCAAGGAAAAGAACTTTGCAATTTAGCCATCAGAGGGAGCTCATATGTGGCTCAGAAAAAGCATGAAATCATTGTAAACCTTTTATGGAAAGTTATTAAGCAAAGACAACAACATTGGCATAGGACTGACTCGAGCAAACCCAGAGAACCTTGTTAGCGTTTTCCTTTCACTGCAAGTCCATACAAGGAGGATTCCCTCCCCCCTTAAAATGCTGAACTTTTAGAGTTTGACAAAAATTGCATGACCTGGCCAAGTGTCTCTCGGTGTACTCTGAGCAGATACAGTTAAGTCACAAGTTTCACACAACCAACAAAAGAAGGAGCCTAAAATTTACCTCCTGAGCATGTACACAACCGAGGGCTCCGACTTCGTAACCACTGAGCCCCCTGTGGCTGCTGCAAGCTCATCTCCTGTATTTTTAGTAACTCACTCCTCCTCACTATTGAATTTCCTACCAAGTTCCCATCATCTAGACTTGTGCAAACAGCAGCCTCTGCACAAATGCCACCGAAAGCGTGATTTGCCATCCTGAACTTTTATTAGAGGGGCTGGTACATGAGGGTGAAACCACCTCCCTTCAGCCTCTGATTAAATCTATAGCATTGACCAAAAAACCCTCTTTTAAACTGGTAAACCTACCTGACAGGTATGCTTGTGAGAACCAGAGCAGCTTAACACAACATGTGTAGTCACCCTCCAGCAAAGAGCTGCTATTACAACACGCTTACCAGCAAGACACAAGGAGTGAGGAAAGCACCTTCTGCTCTGTGATTCAGACAAGCAGCATCAACTGTCCAGAGCACATGTACCACCAACCATGACTTCAGAGTACATTTTGTTAACAACTAGTACAGCTTTGAAGCCACTGGGAATTGGGAACTGAAAATACACAGGGACTTGTATTATACACAGCATACAGGCTTCTTGTACAGAGCTGGGAATACTCCATCCCACACCAGAAGTGGCAGGTCTTGCTTAAACTGAGAAATTAAATGTTTAATGGAGGAGGGATTGTTTGAATGGTTGACCTGGCAATGGATGTGGCATGAAAGCCAGATCCCAGGCTTTGTGAAATCATCATTTACAGCCCCAAGGCCAGAATTTGGCCAGCAGAAACAAGCTACACAGGCTGCTTAAAGCAACCCAATAGAAAGATTAACCACATGAAAAATACACTGGCAGGTTTTATTGCTGACATAAGCTGTGAGAGCTCAATTCTGCATTGAGACAGCAGAAGTCAAGCACAACGTGGCCACTAGATACTGCTCTGTGCCTTTGCCTTACACTCCAGAGTAGGTGCCTGCCTGCTTCACCTCAGGAAAAAAAAAAACCCCAGTATTTTAAACTAGTTGCAGCACAGCCTGCTGCAAAATGACTTGATGGCAGTAAAATGGTCTGACTCAATTTGGATCTCGTCATATTGCTAAAATGCAGAGTACCAGGACTTGCATCTTTGATAATCCACTTGTACTGTACATCTTGACTCTAGCACTTCACAGGATACAGGCTTCTTCTTGCTCATATATAATTTTCATTAACCCTTTGCTGGACTCCTGCTCTGGTCCAACAAGGATGTCATACTCGCAGAGATGAAAGGGCTACTTCAGAGCGGAGATCTTCCATCTGCTGAGCCTCAATTTGTGGTTTCAATTTCTCTGAAACCAGGATAGAAAATACATTTTCTACCTAAAACAAACGCAAGATTCCTGAAAGCTTGAAGAGAGTTTACCCAATCAACAGACTGTAATCTCAGTAAAAGCAGCAGCAGAAGCCTGGAACTCAAAAGATGGAACAATCCAGAATTAAAGGACAACTTTAACACTTGAGCTTTGTTTCCTATGTCTATACTGAGAAGTGAAGCTGCAGCACCACAGAGGAATTTTAACATGTCTCTGTGCCTATCAGATCCCTTCTGCAGCACCGAAGGAACAATTTTGACACCTAATTTAATTGAACAGACAGTTCAATAAAATCTGCAATTGGTTTCAAGTCGTTTTGGATTAAACCCCAGGTCGATAGCTCTTTATAGCTCACTGTGATTTTGGGACATGAGAAATCGTGCAGAACAGGTTTTCTACTTGTCTGAATTTCCCCATCTCATTCTCCATCTGTGGTTAAGCAGTTAATTGGACAGACAGCTGTTTGCAGAGGTCCCAGAAAACACAGCACTGATCTAGAGTTGGCAACAGTTTAAATGGTGCCTAGAACCTAGGGTTGAATTCAGATGCCCCAAGCTTCCTTTGAACAGCTCCTAACAAGCCCAAATCCATTTGTATTCAGCACCCTTCTGCACCTCTGCTGCCTCTGCCTTGATTGCACAGAAATTCCTGTCATTCATTCCCATGGTCTTCTTACATCTCTCCCTTCCACAGGAGTCAGACAGGCCTCAACATTTGTCACATGGGTGAAGAGAAGAACAGGACCTAGCACTGTCCTGATCAACTCCACTGATGAGGCAGAAGCCATCATACATGCTAACGATTTGGCAGTGATTGGCTTTTTTAAGGTAATCCCCTGGAACACTCAGAAGGCTGGTATCTGTGCCAACTTTGGGACATACTGCTTGCCACCACCACAAGACCTAAAACCATCCTGAAAAACCCATGCCCAGTTTTATCTGGTAACTTTTTTTTTTACTTTTAAGTTATTTAATTGTTTCCATCCACGTTTCCCCACCACTAGACAAGCAGCCTAGGCAGAGAGAAGAACATCCCACACTGCAGCACCTCTCCTGAATAGTTACCCAGGCCCACAGACCTACCACTCAGAGCAGATTCTGGGAACGTGATGCTACAGCAGCACAGCCCTGGTCCCAGCAGACTCTCTGCATCCTCAGAGAAAAGGCTTCTGCCAAATCATCCCAAATTTGGTGGCTGGTGGGAAGAGGACAGAACTATTGACTCACCTATCCTTGTTGAGCTCCATCATTTCTCTGGAGAGACATAACCCATTGCTGGCATGGGTTATGCTGCTACTAGTGTTTCCTACTGCAAAAAAAGTTGTAAGCCCTGCCTAGGGTTGTAACCACCCTAAAGATCTAGGGTTGCTGATCACTGCATTTCTACTCAAACAGGGTGTAAGGTCATAGGTGTGACTAGTTGTGGGCCATTCTGGTGAAGGAATGTTCCCTTCCTGCTCAAATCCATTAAAAAGCAGTAAATATTTTCTAATATACTGGAGCACCTTTTCTCTGCCTCTCCATCTGATGATTTAAAGAAGCTCAGTGAAACTTGGGGGGGCAGAGCACAGCTCCACGAGTATCACACTAACTGTGGCTTTTAGCTCCTGCCAGCTAAGAAGCTGCATGGGTGGGAAGTCATAAAACACCACACTGTATATGATCCAACTCACAGTCCTTTCTCAATCAAATTCCTACCAGTTTCCACAGCAGAATAAGGTTCTTAGGATTTGGGGCTGAACAATACAGAACAATGGTCAAATAGTGCAAAATCAATGCTAGCTGTCAAGGCATGCAGTCAGAAGCCTGTGAAATAAGAACAGCTTTTCCAGTGTGCCCTTGAAACCTTTACTATCTGAAGCATTCAGTCAAGGATTTTCTCTGACTAGAGAGACTTTCTTTCTAGCATCTCTCTGCCCAGTTAAAGGCACAGTGTCTGGGCTCATACCCAAGCTGATAAGGACCCAAACATACTGGCTACAGCGGGTAGTCCAAGTGTTATGAATGTGGAAAACAGGATTCATTCCCAGAGTGCCCCATAGTAACTGAGCTGGTGAACACGTGCAGCGTAACAGGACAGACTGTGACAACACACAGAGTGCCCAGAGTTTTGCTGTGACCATCTGCTTGCAGCTGCTCACAAAGGGAGGCAGCTCTGCAGCACTGGGCCCTGTTGAGAAGCCCGCGCTGTCGCAGTGGTGCTGGAGAGTTCCCTGCCCCACGCTGACACTGGGTACTGCCTGCAGATGTGTTTGACAGGACTCTGATTTCACTCAGGGGCTGAAGTGACAGCAGAGGAGCCATGAGCTAGGGCATGTCAGAAATGGAATGGGTGGAAGCCAACAAAATAATGTCCAAGTAAATGAAGAGCTGTATTTGGCCTTCTATTAGTCACAGATTGCTCACAAATGCGAGTTCCAGGATGTGTTGGGAGGTCTCAGCGTATAAATTACTACTCATCTAGCATGAAATAATTGTCTGATTAAATCAAATCTGGAAGCACTGCTGCCTTTCATCATGCTTATTTACTATTACTTGAGGGTGGACAGCACAGTGACTGTTTAACAGATGTAGGAGTCAAGGTCCCTGCCTTGAAGAGCACTCAGTCAAAGCACCAAACGCATCAGTCACATCCTCTTGCAAGCAGAGAGCCCTCCTCTAATCCATCACATCCTGCCAGCCACATAGATGAGCTGTTGGCATGGTCCTTCCCCACCTGCAGAAGTCTCTGCAGAGTGTAGAAATGCCAGGGGAGGGCAGGGCAGGTGAGGTGCAGGAAGGACCCAGGGCAGTAGGCACCATCCATACTAACACAGCCCAGCCAACACTAGCTGGAAAGGTTCATGTGTTAGTGGTGTCACAGCGTTCCCTGTTGTGAAGATCTCCCCTTGGAGGTAACCATGGCAAGCTATACCCAACTTCACACTCTCGTCTCTACCTCACGCGCCTTTAGGGATCTGCCTGACCTGCAGCTCTCACTCCTACACAGCCTGGCAGGAGGCAGGACCCAGTCTTAGCAAGTACTCTTTCTGGGACTAGGAGCTTCACAGTGACAGCGTGGAGGTTTTCTGTGAAACAGCAAGAGATGTGCCAGAGATGCCTTTTGGGATGACAGCCAGCGAGGATGTCTGTGCTACCTACGGCATCCAAAGGAACACTCTGGTCATGTTTCAGAAGGTAAGAGTGCAACCCAGCAGGCAAAGTGCAGGGAGCTGCAGTGCAGCTTTGGGCTATGGAAAGTCAGTCTGGGAGCTTTTTAGGTTGAATAGTTTCCTACTTGAAATTCAAACAGCTTAAACACAAAAAAAGTATTGCATTTACAGACAAGAGACAAGTAGGAGGCAAACAGCAACCTTCAGACAACGGATACTTGCAGTCTGGGTACCTACATTCAGGCTCCTAACTTAAAATTAGGGATCAGGATAAAATGGCTTTAATTTCCAACCCATGTTCTAATTAACACATGCTGCCAGGTTCAGTGAGTTTCACAGACATTTACCTCTGCTTTTGGCCAGGAATCTTCTTCCCTCCCAATCCACAGCAGAAGCAACCAACTAAAGGAACAAAACTACACAGAAGTATCACCAACATTTAGGTTATGAATTAGTGAGAGCAAGGGTGCCCTGAGTGAGTGTGTCATGGATAGCATGGGCAGATAAAGAAGATATCTTCCGGTATGTGAAGATTACTGAGTAAATTAAAACTGTCAGCTCTACCCTGAATTGTAGCCATAATCTGTTTTTATAATCTAGTTGTGACATTTATTTTACAAGTTATGGATTTTCAGTTACTGAGGATCATGAAACAGCAAAGCTGAGAACAAGGTTTGAGAGCAAAGGCAGTCTCTCTGCTCCTGTAATTGATAAGGCCAACAACCTCACAAGCTTCACTGTTTGTCCAAGGGAAGACCTGTGCATAACGAAGTCCTTGAAGATGGCAGACAGAGCAAGCTGGATCTAACAAGGCTAATCAAAACCTTTACCCTGGATTTGGTCACTGAGTATAATCTTGAGGTATGTGTGTTTGACTGTATTAACAAGAGCCCCAGGTGAAAGGCAGGAAGGGCAGGAACCTGCAGAGAAAGAGCCCTACCTAGGGAGCTGGTCTGCTCCTTAGCACTTGAGAATTTTGTTTGACTAGGCCAGTCCTAACCACATCTAGAAACACCAGCAGAGCCCAACAGGTCTAATCCAGGCCAGAGGATGCTTCCCTCTGGCAAGATGCTTCTCAGAGGAGACTGAGGAAGGGCTGGCCAAAGAGTGAACTTGCCCCAACATGCCAGCCCTTCCCTCCTGTGGGGCTGTCAGAAGCCTGGGCTGCTTCTGCAGCACCAAGGTGGGGTGGGAGGTTGGTCCTTATCCTGGCTCCACTTCCAGGTGGCAACTGGGTCCTCTGGGCAGAGGCAAGGAAGAGAGAAACCAGCAACAACTGTTGGTAATGCAGGAAGGGAAGGGAAGATGTGGAAATGCCCCGTTTGCCTGGGGACACCCTGCTGCCTCTGCCCATGAAAACAAGCAGCTCTGCGCAGGGAAGGATGTGCAAGCTGCTGATGCCACCCAGAAGCGAAGGAAGCACCCCAACCAGGCCCAGCTCCTGCAGCTGCTGCAGTTGGGCCTCTTTTACTGCCTGTCACTTCCAGCACATCTTTAGCATTAATTCTGCAGCGTGTGCCTCGCAGGAGGTCAGCCTGGAAGATCATAACAGCCCCTTCTGACTGTAAAAATCTATGAATAACGATGAGTTTTCTCCTGGAACAGAGCAAACCTTCAGCAGCTGCTGATTCTTCTCACTATCTGCTTAAAAACAATGAAAAAAAATAATCCAACAGTTATGGAAATGATTGGGAACTGAGTCTTAAAAGTAAAATCTGCAATAGCAGAACTGAATGATACTGATACTCTGAGCCTCTGATTCACTGTTCTGCTCACAAAGAGCGGAACAGATGTTGAGCCTTTTGTTTCCCAGACATCTGTGAAGATTTTTGATGTCCCTGTTGAAAATCACATCCTGCTGTTCACCCCGAAGAACTCTGAGACATTCAGTGGGATTTATGAAAACTACAAGTCTGCTGCTGTGGAATTTAGAGGAAAGGTTTGTAATGCTGCATCCTGCTTCACAAATATGAATGCCAAAAGATCACTGGGAAAACGCTCAGTTTACCAGCGTTACTGGTAAAAGTACATTGCTGTCAGCCCATCTTTTAAGTCTGCCAGGCCATTTAAAAACAGTTTCAGCAAGTATTTGAATTTAAGGGCACAAGAAAAATAAACCTCACTTTTACATTATTTTTAAAATTTAATTTATAATTTAAAATATTTTAACAAATAATTTTAAAGTGAAGTTCAATTTAAATAAATAATTTCAAAAAGTAAAGAACACACAAATCAACACTAATTCCAGCTGCTCCCCCATCAAAAACCATTTCTGATTTTACAAATACCACCTCCTAGGAGTATCTTCCAACCAAAGACAGTGTGAGGAAGGTCCTGGTGATTCCTGCTGCCACCACCAGGCATTGCCATGAAGGACTCAGGGTATTGTCTGAACCCCAAGCTGGAACCAGCTACACAACCTGAGAAATACTGGAGGGCAGCAGCAGAGGCTTGCTTGCAGCATGGGTGTTTGCTTAGATATAAATGGGTAGAGGCAGTCACATGCAGGGAAGTTCTCTGCTGCCGGTTGCTGCGGTGCTGCTCCTGCTCCAAGCAGGAGAGATGCTGAAGAATGGCAGACCATTCACAATACATATCACACCTTAGCACTGGTAAAGACATACAGACAGGCTCCCTGGTATAAAAAAGCCAGGGATCTCCTGGAGAGAGTCCAGAGGAGGCTACGGAGATGATGAAGGGCCTGGAGCATCTCCCCTGTGAGGAAAGGCTGAGTGAGCTGGGGCTGTTCAGCCTGGAGAAAAGAAGACTGAGGGGGGACCTTATTAATGTTTATAAATATCTTAAGTATGGGATGCAGGGGGAAATGGCCAGCCCCTTTTCAGTGTCTGTGGAGACAGGACAAGGGGCAATGGCTGTAAACTGGAGCACAGGAAGTTCCGCACCAACATGGGGAAGAACTTTTCCAGTGAGGGTGAGGGAGCCCTGGGACAGGCTGCCCAGGGAGGTGTGGAGTCTCCTTCTCTGGAGATACTCAAGACCCATCTGGACACCGACCTGTGCAATATGAGCTGGGGAGCTGCTCTGGTGGAGGGGGGGGGGGGTGGGGCGCGGTTTGGACCCGATTATCTCTGGAGCTCCCTTCCAACCCCTCTGATTCTGTCACTACCGGTGCCTTGGCTCTTTTGTCCTGTTAAGGTTTGTTAGGAAGAGCAATAAGAACCGAGGAGCAATTTAGAAGCATTACTGGAGATAGGGGATAGCAAAGCACTATCCCCAAGATCAGAGCTCCTCTCCTTTTGGCTGCTTTAGCATCTCCTACTGACTGGGATCAAGGTCTGATAGAGCCCACGGAGCTGCTGGTGATTGGGCTGAGACCAAAAAAGGCTTTGATCCAATTCTGTGCATTTACAGTTTGATCCTAGCCCACTGCCAAGCCCCACTTCTCCACAGTGGCTCAGCCAGATGCCTGTTCTCTCTCTCTCTCCATCAGATAACGTTTGTCCTGGTGGATACCAACGAATCGAGGAACGGGCGAGTTTTTGAGTACTTCCGCATCAGGGACGTTGACATTCCCACTGTGAGAATCCTCAACCTGACAAGCGATGCCAAGTACAAGATGCCTGCAGACGAGGTGACTGTGGACAACCTCAAACAGTTTTGCCAGAGCTACCTAACTGGCAAAGCAAAGGTATGTCCACTACTAACCAGACACCCCTCTACTACACCACCTAATGCACTAGTGAACTTGCAAGACCTCCCCTCTTTAATTAGAACGACAGTGCTCTGTTCCCATCATCAGGTTATTCATTTGCTCTCGCTCTAATACATTCATCTATGGTTACTGGCAGAGCTCCTCTGTATTTACTACAACTGGACTACAACGTTCTCCAGTCCTCCTACATCACAACTGGATAAATCACTTAGGGCCTGATCTTTTAGTTGTTTTCAGCTCATGTGTTTCAGCAGTTTAAGATCTCCCTCAGTCTCAGTGTCTCCAATACTATCACAGACACACTTCAGTCCCTTATCTGAGAGAGATGCAAACAACTGCAGCAGATGTGGAGGTTACAGAGAAGTCCAGTCAATAGACAACTGACAGTTTCAGAGCTGAGTAAGATTTGGTATTTGTCGTGTTTAGCAGCAGATTTTCACAGGGGATCAATCCCAATGGTAAACACAGTGGTGTTGTCATACCGAGGCACTCTCCATGCTCAGGTGTGTGTTTACATTGTTTTTGGGAGCCCACAATAGGTAAGCTTTTCAGTAGCGTAGCCTCTGAACACCAGGCAACAAGCATTCAGGACCATGAGTGCTACATGTTCCAAAGGGTCATTTTCAGACAATCTACTATGGAGTCTGTAGTGAAGGGAGGGATGAGTAACTGACCACCAGCTACACATGGGTGCAAGACCCCTGCCCCCTGCTGAAGGTGCTAGCCCACGAAGGCTAGCAAGGCTATAGAGGTATAAAAAAAAATAATTCTAACATTCAATAACAGTGCATTTAGGTAGAGAAATGTCTCATCAACCTCAGATGAGCTGGAGCACAGTTCCTCAAAGCTCTTGTGCCTTCCCAAAAGTATCTCTGTTTCTGTTTAGCTACATCTCTCCAGTGAAGAAATTCCAGAGGACTGGGACAAGATGCCTGTCAAAGTGCTCGTTGGGAAGAATTTCAACAGGATTGTCTTCAGTAAGACCATGACTGTGTTCATTATGTTTTGTAAGTGTTATTGCTGTGTTCAGATTTTAATTTACTTCAACATAACCAGTCAGAAGAGGAAAACAAAACTTTGTCCTTACATACCAACCTAGTCTTTGCAGAAGCCAAGCTTAATTTTGTTGCCTGATAAAAGCATCATAGAAAATTTTACGTGGTACTTATGGAAACACTGTGATATCTTCACTGCCTTAGGGCTGTGCTTAATAACACTGGATCCCTCACACAAATATTTGCCAAGGCCCTATCAAATCCATGTGCTGAAAGACAAAAATGACACTGGAACGTCATGTTGTCCAATGGAGCATTACAGCACGTTGTGCAGTGTGAGTCAGGCTCGCTTCCAAGGACAGAGGGAGAGTTAAGTCAAGTTGTCTGGTTATAATGCTCTAGGATTAAATCCCAGAGAGGAGCTGTGGTGCAGCAAATCATAACTCATTCTTCCCTCCACTGTCTGGAAGGGAAGTGGCTTTCCCACTTGACCCTTCCCAGCAAGAAACCCTTGTCCTGTCCTTGTACTAGCCAGCAGGCATTAGTCTGTGCCTTAGCTACTTCAGCAGAGCAGCATTCACATAGAGACAACTGGCTATGCCATGCTGCCTTGAATTCCAGAAATTCCTAAAGGTAGTATGCTTCTGCACTCCTCCTTGCTGGCTGTGGCCATTTAATTCATACAAGTCAGGAATTAATTACATTTCACAACAATGAACAGAGTGATCTAAGGAGGAACTGACCCATCATCTGGAAACGAAAGGCTGGTAAACGGGATGCAGTGTGCTCAGGGAAGCACCCCACAAGTTTTAATTCCATGTAAACAGCATTTGAGCTCTCAGGCCCAAAGGGTTGCCACTGTGCTGGATGCTATTGAAGGGGACACTGGGTTCTCAGCAGTTTGCCTCCTTGCTGACCTGCCCAAGCGCAGTGCTCAGAGCCAAACCACCACCATGCCTCAAACTCTTCCTTTTAGCATCATTTATGGACACAGGTAGTTTTAGTAAAAAGAAAGCATTTGGTGCTTCTAGCATCATGGGAACGATGTAAGACTTAACCAAAGCAATCCAACTATCTAGCACATCTCCCCAGTAAAGGCACCTAACAACTGTGGTGTGTTTCACATGGTCATAAAAGGCTGAGCAGGGCTAAAGCAGTGCTGCTATTGGAGGTGCATTAGTGACTAGTTATTGCTACAGGAAAACTCATTAAATTAACAAAGGGTGAATGATTTCAAGCAGAGACTGACCACAACTGAAATCCAAACCCCTGCTAACTTTTAGGCCTACCTGGGTCCCAGTGATTGCACTGGCACCCGCTCTTCTGCCAGCCTGTACCCTCCTACTTTTATTTCTAACTTTGCAGATGCCCCTTGGTCCTATGCCTGCAGGAAACTCCTGCCAATCTGGGATAAGCTAGGAGAGCAGTATGAAAGTCACAAAGACATAATAATTGCAAAGATAGACGTCACAGCAAACGATATCCTGTCTGTTGGATTGGATCGCTATCCGTTCTTCAGGCTCTTCCCTGCTGGGCCAGATTACCAGGTAAGAAGCTGCTGGGAAGAATTTCTAGACAGCTGCACACTGAGGGGGGATGTGTCTCTGTGTGTGTATGTGTGTGCGTGCATGGCACAGTGAGAAAGGAGTTCTTTAAACAAGAAAGCTTTGGTCCTTATCTACTCAACACTGGGTTCATTGCTGTAAAGAATCTGACTTAGAGGAGAAACCCTTCTGTCATCTTCTCCAACACGTGAGACTGCACCAAAAGTCCATGTATCATCAACTGACTTGGACCTACAAGTCATTACAGCCTCAGATCCTGCTGCTTAACAACCCCACTCTGCCTGTTGGGTTTCAGCAACTGTCTCAACTCCGAGCAAGCTGCTTCTAACCACTGCACTGCCTTTTTACATCAAACCACGACCAGAGATGTGCAGCCACTGAACTACCTGGTGCCTGTTGTTTCTGGAGCAGGTATGACTATAGCCTCTAAAATGCCAGTATAATTCTTGTTATATCCTCTACATTGTCACAAAACCCAAACCCCAAAACTTTCTTCTACATGCTTACACCAGGAATTTTACTTTATTCCAGTAACACAGCCCAAACTGGGAACAAGTATTTGTTGTCCAGACCAACGGTCTTTTGAATATGCTACCTAATGCATCAACTCTGTTACACAACAATCAGAAAACGCTGCTGAAAGAGGAGGCAAAGGAAGATACTAAGTAGTTACATCCCTCCATCAATGTAGATAATCTAATTAAAAAGAAAATATCTCTGAAGCAAAGAAAAAATTAAATTCTAAGATACTGTTATAATTAAGACATTACTAAGCTTTTCATTTTTCTTCTTAGTCCCAAACTTAAATTAAATTCTAAGACATTTGCCCATGTCCTCATTTAATCTTTTAGGGAGAGATTTTCCTCTTGGATGTGCATGCACAGCGTCTAATGAATTGAACTGCAGTCCTGCACACTCACACCATGTTTAGTCTTTATGCAGAAGAGCAGAAAAACCATTAAACACTCATAATAAATGCCAGCTTATAAAAAAACCTATCAGTTATAACTTCTATTAACTATTAAGGGATTGTTTCATAGTTACTAACGCCCTGAAATTAAGGAGTATTTGAAATCTCAAGCTCTTCCTCATGTACCCTGTTTCTGTACCAGTTCCCTCCACTTCAGAGATTTGACTTGCACTTGACTACCAGCACAGGTGTCCTGTAGATGTCTGCAGCTTGTAGACCCAAGTGTTCTGGCCTTCATCCTGATGGGATTACATGAAGAGCTGGGCACAGACATCTTCACTCACTAACAACAATCAGAAACGATCCAAGACAGGCAGAACATGAGTACACAGTCCCTTCCAAGCACTCTCACCTGATGATTTCATAGCAGATGCTCCCCTCCTAGCAGGAGGATCTGCTAGGTCTCCAGGCTATGAACTCTCCCAGCAGGCTGTCACTACTTAGTCTGTTTAAAGACCAGGTTTGGCTTTTCTTGCAGTTAATGACAGGCCACCCCTTCCTGTCACTGAATGCCACACTGAATGTACAACAACATTTTAAAGTCAGGAGCCACTTCAGGTGAACTGGAGTTAAGTGGAGCTGGATGAGCTGAAAGACCTAGAGCTGGAGCTGGGTGTTCAAGCACACACCCAGCTCTTCAAAGCACCGAGTGTTTCTGTGCTGGGGAACAGTCAGAACCAGAGCTGAAGGAACAGGAGAGTCAATCTGATGAATTACGTGGAGGAGGCAGTGACCAGGCATCATCTGAGCTCCATCTGTGAAGCTGATGAACAACTCATCCACTGCGTCATCCACTCCAAATGTAAGAGAAAAACATGCAGGCTTTCAGACTGATTTCAAATTATTCTATTTGTTTCTATAGATTAAGTGAGAAAAGTAACATTTACACACTCTGATGCACTGATTACCCTGACGAGAAGTGGTGACACATATCCTCAGGAACCAGCGCAGGGATCAGCTGCTTCTCAGGCTTTATGGGTTGGTGGGCTCTGAGAAATTGCTGTTCCAGCCATTATGAAGCCTCATCTGAGAATATTAATTGCCTCTGGAGGAATTAAATAATCTCTCTCAGGAAACTCAAGCTTGCAAACGTACCAAAACAAGTTCAAGGCCACCGCACTTCTGATCACGAGAGAACACCTTACGGACAGGAAGCATCAGTAGGCTTTTAGTGAACCCACCAAGGAGCAGAGGTGGTGTGTTTACAGCCCTTGGAACTCAAATCAGGCATAAGAGTTACAAGTATAACATGACATAGTGCTACCGGTCTCGGTGGGAGTAAATCAGCTTAACCCAGGTGAGAACAAGCACCTCCCTACTTCCGAGTATTCTGAGGTAACAGCAGCGATTCCCAACGTCACACACACCAGCTTCTACAGCTTCTTCTTGTGAGACTTATGCAAGATCCTTTTATACTTCCAGAGAGCAAGAGTACAGGGTGGGGGGCATCTTTAAAATCCAGTGTGGGGCCCACTCAGCAAATTTTAAAGCTCTAAACTAGAAGTGCTTCTTCCATTCAGAAGAAAATCCTCAGAAGAAAATCCTCAGTCACTCCCCAACTTAAGGTGAAGTATCAGAAGACTAGTGACACTGCTCATCTTTCTCTCACTTCGAGCTGTGCAACAGCCAGTACTTCTCAACTGTGTCTTTAAAAACCCTTCTCAGAATTTGAATTTCCCCGAAAATCTTTAGACAGTTTTGAGCATCGTGGCTGAACACTGAAGAGACTCTGCTCTTCAAAATATCTTGCAAATCTTTAACACACAGAGAAGTTAAACACAGAAAAGACACCAATCTCAGGAGCTGGCAGGATCCCAGCCTGGATATTATACAATAATGGTTATGTTTTTTATACAAATCCTTGTTCTCTTAGGGGCATACCTCTATTTCTTCCTTATACTCACGTTTCAGATGATGTCAGAACCTGTTGCACCTCTGCCATGGCTTTGTAAACTGAGCACAAAAGCGTGGTGTTCACTGGGTCTAAAGGACTGAAACCCTGATGACACCATTATTTCCAGCATTTTGGGTACAGAATTGAATAATTAACCTTAAAACTCATTTCAGGAGGTGGCCTATGCTGGGGAGCATACCTTGGAGGCATTCTCTGAATTCTTAGAGGAACAAAGCAAGACAAAAGCAGAACCAGGAGAGAAGGTAAGCACTTGATCCAGCCACTGACCGATCTGCTGGGCAGTCTGAGGCACGTTCTCACCTTGTAGAGGCATACCCAGACTGGCTGGAGCACAGCCACACACACAGGCCTCACCTCAACTCTCAGGCCACTCCTACCAGCGCTTAGCTGGTTTCCAGCTGACTAGCTTGGCATGACCACACAGGCTGCAGTCATATACCACCGCCTGGCAGGCACACACCCACTCACATCCTTGTTTTCATCACACACATCTCTTCCCCCACCACTCCTGTTACCACTGAGTCAGTACATTAACGCTCTGGCAGTGCTGGTGGCCCAAAGGAACCACCACCTTGAGGGATGCAAGCAAAACTCTGTCAGGTTTTAACCTGAGAAAAGCCCCAAAGTCAGTTTTAGCTAAAGCTAGAATGGTCCAATTATCCATTGCCCACCTCATCCTGCTACATTCAGCCTGGCTTCTCCTCTTCATGAAACAAGGGCACAACTGAGGGCAGACACTGTCCCCTCTCCTGGCAACCTGGGTATGATTATTGTCCAGTTCCTCAACCCTTTCCCCTCTGCTGTCAGTTAGCCCTGATAAACATCAGCTGTCCCAGATCAGCCAGGTACTTCATATTAGACCCTTCACTGCCAGATGAATACTAGTGAACAACGTGATCAAGCTGCAAGCAACAGAAAAGAGTCCCTCACACACAGATGGAGATGCTGCCCACCCAGCATGAAAGCCATAGGCCCATTCTGCCAGGGAGAAGTAGTTCCACATGGTAGCAATAGTTGTCATTAATGTGATTTTCAACTAGGATGGAGATTGTCTGTGGGTGGAGAAACAGTTTGGAGTTTTCAGGCTTTTTTCCCCACCAAAGGCTTTGATTTGCTCCTAAATTCACTGCTCAAATAGGTGGTTATAAATGGAGAGAGATGGCCAAACTAACACTGGGACACAGAAGCCTGCAGGGAAGGACCAGCCAGCTCAGCCCTGTCAGTACACACTGGTGTTTCCCAATACCTAAAGCCTGTTTGGTGTCTGCCTCTCATGTCCTTTAGCAATGTGTGCAGAGCAGATCTGGTCAGTCCTACACACCATCTTTTACATACAATGGTTCTGCAGTCTCTTCTTCATGCTTTACTTCGCATTAAAGAGTAAGTTTAAAAAGCCAGTTTAGGAAACACCATTCAAAAGCACTCCCTGTGCAGCAAAAGAGGTGAGCAATCCACATTCACTGCCCTGTTCACAACCTCCATCCTGACCAGACACCCACATTTTCCAGAACACTGGGGTATTAAACCATTTGCAGCACAGGGCTTGAAGTGAAGTCTGTCAGCATAACTCTCCATCCTCACCTCAGGGCATTCACAAACACACAAACAAGATAAATAAGAAGGTAGTTCCTTTTGAAATTGCCTAGAAAAGACTGTCATATGCCCATCAGCTTACCAAGCACAGCTTTTCATGTCCTTATTAAGCCTTCACACAAAGCCTCACCTAAGCTTTGCCATAAACCAGTGCAAAGGTCTGAAAACAAAACACATTGTAGCTGTACTGCTTTTGACCTTATTAACAAGCCCTCAAGTTCCTTGGTTGGAGAGATGAAAATGTGCATTTCATGCCATCTTAAAACTTTTTGGAAGTAAAGAATTACTAGAGCAATTCTTTATTGGGGTTTTTTTTGAATATCAGTAACAAGCAGCTTTGCTCTTGCATTTCCTTTTGTAAAAGGATCCTTCAGGAGGAATCAAAGAAGATCTCAGCCAAAAAGAGACTGTAATAACAAAGAAAGAAGAACTTTAATAGTACAGAGAAAGACCAGAATTCTGAGGATTGTGGGGAATCTTTCCTGGAAGGAAGTCATTGCAAGAACTAATCATCTCAAGTGAACACAGAGCTGGATCAAAACATAAAAGTAGAGAATTCTGTATCAATGGCTCATTACATGTGACCTGTCTTCTGAATCCAATTTAACTCTTACTTTTACTGGGATCATTTGTCACGGATTCCTTTGTTCCCAACTTGCTAATGCCAGTAAGTTACTGTCCCGTGTAAGCTCAGCAAATCAAAGAACAGCAAGTTGAGTGGCAGGAGGATTAATCACTGCAGTGAAGGATGCAGCACTGAAAGAACAGCACAGACATAACTCTACCTGTCACACAAGACAATTTTAAAGTATTGAACCTTTTACATGTACAATTATATGCTAAAAAGCACAGTTTGTGGCAGACTGCCTGTTTGCTAGCCAGGCTGCAAGGTGTTAGTGAATCCCTGCACTCCCCTAGGGATTTAAAACAAAATATTAACTTCTCTTTGCAGTCCTTGCAAACAACTCATGCTCACCATGCACCACACTCACCTCGTGAGGCCATCAGCTGGCCTTCACTGATGAGGAGTTAACAAGGCAACACAGACAGTAGGACAGCTTGTGTTGGTACGTCACTGGTGCAGCTCAATCTCTGCTGGGACCAACAGTCATTGGGACTGTCATTAAGTCCTCTTCATGGAAGAGGATTCTTGTGGAAGCACACTCAGTGCTAGATCACCATTCCCAACAAGGTTGTCCACCCCGGTTTTGTAGGCCTCGGACCTAGATTGTAAAGCAGTTTCCTTACACTGTGTCACACTGGGGATCAGGCGGGCTCTGCTCAACCAGGCTTCCAGCTCCCTGCTCTGCCCCAGCAAGGGGAGAAGGAGCTCAAAGCCATGTAGGGAAACTGGAGCTTAAATGTCAGGATGGCAGCCCTGAGAGATGCAGCCTGTTCATGGGTAATTGTGAACCACTGCTGAGCTAATATTATTTACAGCAAAATTCCTCTTTGAAGATGTCAAGTAAAGTGTAATTCTTGTGTTTTTAGGACAGAGCAAGTTTTTTCATAGAATTACAAGAGGAAGAAGACATGGGATCCCAGATACCAGGGTGCTGGTTTTAAGGGGGTCAGCCTAACTTTGCTGTGGGTAGAAACTCCCACTCCAGCTGGACAGTGTGAAATGCAGCTAACAGGGCTTCACAGCATCCTTGTTAAGAGGACTTGGTCTGCAAATACCACACAGAAAACACAACTTGTCAATTCAGCCACTGAAGCGTGACAAAACTGGTTCTATTACACACAACTGAAGAAGTCAATTCTCCTTGGACATCAAGTGTTCTCTGGGACACTGCCAAGGGCCTTGCACAAAGTAACCCTGACTGCTGCTGGATGTGCGGTTTCATTTAATGCTGGGCATTTGTTAACGAACAGAACCCCTCATCTGCTATCCTGAGAGATCAGCTTAGAAAGGGAATGAGATGCACTGAATCCCAAAGAGAGGGAAGCATCAGCCTGCTTCCCCCGGCTGCCTGCGACACGATGAAATTCGAATGGCAAGCAGCGCCACCGATATATTTTGAACAACTATATAACACAGAAGCTATAATCTTTTAATTAGTTTCCCCACAGAAAAATGGAGCAAGCAGTGTTCAGCACCACTCTGTATCTGGCAGATGGGTTTGCCATTCAAGATAATGAAAAAAAATTAATTTGCCCTGTGCCTACCCACTGTATACAAGGCTGAATCCTGAAACTGCTATCTATCCCATTATAAGGTGCAAGATTACATATTAATGAAACATGTGCCATCTCGGCAAATGATGTTCTCATTTCTATTCCAGCCACTCTCAGATGTGGTGTCAAGACAAGGGGCCAAGCACAGCCTCACACGCCGTGCCCTGATGTATGACAGGAGTGGCAAATCTGCTTTGTAAAGCAGCTGGTAAAAGCCTGTCTGAACAGCAGGTCCTCCCATGGTGGAAAGTCTGCCTCGTTACTGGCTGGCTTGGCCTTCTCCAACCCTTGACCATGGCAGGATGTGCCCTCCATGCCCAGGGTCTTGCCCATTGTCTCATTTTCCCTCTGACCCAAGTCAACTCCAGAAAGGCATTTTAACCAGATGCAGATAAACCACTGCTGACTCACTTCCCCTTTCGTGCCAACTCCTGTCAGCTTAATAAACAAAACTCATGACACCTCTGGATGGCTCCTCAACTGTCACGAGCAGAGCTGAGCTCTCAGTGTCTGAAACAGAATCACTTCCCCAAGCTCTGCTAAAGCAAACACTACTTCTTTTAGTCTAGACATGAAGTGGATCTATTTAATCTTAAAGAGTATATTGTTATAACTGTGCTCAGATACTCTAAAAATTATTTAAATCCAAGACAAACATTGATAATTTTTACAGGAACAAATCTAATATGTGAAAACCAATATTTTGAATGCATCAAACACATGGGAAAAAAGTCTCCTCATGCATATAATTAAGCCCTATCAATTAAGGCCAGCAGGACTAAGTAGAGATGTGAATGTGCACCAACTGCAGAGCTGGTTTAGTCTGTAGAGTCACTCCCAGCTAGGAATTTATTTCTAAAAGAACTCACAAGCAAGATGTGAAGCACAGCAAAGTTTAATACCTGAACCATTCCTAAGAAATGCTGACTTGTTTTTTACTAAATGGCAGCTTATTCTGCCTTAAAATACAAGCTCTGAGCACCTTGCAGATAGCAATTCCTCTCATTAAGTTCTTTTCTTAAATCCTGGGGAATAGAAGAAAAAAAAATGTGGCTCAGAATTGACAATCATTCAGAAATGCTCAGATGCACAGGGAAAATAATCAATCCTGAAGAGAAATGCAGTAATTCTTTCTGTCTTTACAACAGTTTCATCCCAGCTTAACTCCCCTGGAATTGCTCTCAGCTGGTATCAGCATAATGACAGGAACAGAGCCATGATATACACTGAAAGGCATTTAAAAGAGATTAATACAAATGCATCAGCTGTTCAGAACACCCTGATGTGTAGGAGCAGCATAATGGGTATGAAAGGCCTGGCTCGGGGGTCAAAGGCCTGGGTTTAGTAGATAGATATAGATATATATACACACACACACTCACACATGTGCTATATATGTTTAAAGCCTGATGGGATGGCCAGAGGGATGTGTCCAAATCCAGTACTGCAGGCATTTAATTCAAAGACTTGGATTGTCAAGCTTCACGTTAGGAAGCCTTTAGCTCTGTCTTTCTCTCACACCCCAATAGCAAAGAGAGAAGAGGTTGCTGCAAGGCCACAATCCTTTCATACCAAAATACTAACAAGAAGGAACAATTCGTGCTTTAATAAAAACATTGCTGTTGTGTGAACTCAGGTGGAGTTTGGCTGATGGAAATTACTCAGCTCAGGTGTTTGAAAGCCACGCTTGGTATAACCAGCTGCTAGGGGAAAGGGGGTTGTGTTCATTTAAAACCTTGGTTTGGGAAATGCTTTAAACCCATCTGTCCCCGGGTTTGTGGCCATGCTATTGCATCTGGGCACCCAGAGCCCCACAGGAGCTGACAGACTCAAGTTTGCATCCCATTCAAAGTCAGCTTGCTCACTAGTCCCAGAGGCAGCAGCTTCTCGTGGTGTGGTGCTGGACCAAGAAGAACAGGCATTGCCCAACCTGTCCTCAGTTTCCACTTTCTGAGAACCACTTTTGGCAATATTTGCTTTATGTAAAACATTGATGGAACCAGGGCCGTGCCAGGCCCGCTGCCCAGCCCCTCGCTGCTGAGCAAACACGTGGCCCCTTCACCAGTTACACTGCACCAGGTCCTGGGAGGGGGGACTTGAACCTCACCACTCACACACCAATCTGTATCAGCACTGACACACCACACAGTGAACACAGCCAACTCAAGAAGCCTTTTCCCCACGCCGCTGCCCAGAAAGTAACTCCTCACTGCATTTCCTTCCAGCTCTCCTGGGTGAATGCACGTTACCAACAATTGCAACCGCTGAATAATAAATATTAATAAAGCATTTAATTGGAGTCTCATTGAAAAGCACTTTCACCAGCACAGCTGGCAAGAGCCCCCCAGAACAAACGCTGCCTGCTTGCCAGCACAACATAGGTAGAATCACAATTAGTCAGCGGAGGCTGAGGGACAGACGGGTGTAAACATCACTGCTGAAGCCTGAGCTGTTCAAAGCATGTATTTAGATTGAAATAATTTGGGAATTCCGCCTAAATCTCCCTTCTCTATCCTCAGAATTTTTGAGCAGGTGCTCAGCACAAGTGCACTACACGCCAACAGGCTCAGGCACTGCTCCAGGCTGAACCTTGGGAACACGTTCCCTGCAGCCCCTGTGCCCCAGGTCACATCATCTCTGGCTGACATAAAAATGGTTCTTTAAGACCAGTAACAGATGAAGTGTTTCATAAATACCAGTTAACTATCATTTCCCTTCACTTAGTTGGACACTGATGGGTCTCCACCCACCTCACTCTTTTCCTCTTAACTGTTGCTATCTGCTGAGGTGGGAAAAAAAATCCCCCCTCTTCCACCAGGCCCTGATCCTTCCCTTAAATACCAATTTGAAGTCTAGTAACTTCCATAGACCAAGGCATTAACCAGACATCCCATTTGCTTGGAAGATGCTGAGCATGTTGGTGCAATCTGCATCCCTGATTTACACTGGCCACACAGCATCAGGGTTCTCCTGGGATACTCAGTTTATGGGTGAGAATTCCAGCTTCATGAGAGCCACATGTGGGATTTAACCACCCTCCCACTAGCCTTAAACACATGCCTCTAGTCTCAACTATCTTTGTTCTAGTCCTTAATAATTTCCCATGCAATCCTTTATTAAGACAAATTGAAAGAAGAGACTGTAAATTCATCTGGGCATTTTCCCTTGCACTAAGATGCTGGTTGGCATAAGATTTCTTTGGTTGGTGTCCTCAGAGAGAACACTGAATGTGGAAACATGAAGGTTGTGCTCCCACAGCAACCAGAGGACTTCACCCAGGACAAGGAAGACAGCCTGCTACTGAACAGTCATTGGGGAAAGTGAACCATAATTTGGGATGCATGAAAAAAGAGCATCCATTTGGAGACATGAATGCCCTCATTTTGAAATTAATATCATTTTGCAACCTGAAATCTTCTCTTCCAACTGACAGCTGCTGCTGTTTTGAAGTGAACAAGTTCTTATTTATATCAGGAGAGTGCAAAATACTTTCCCAAATATATTTATTCATCTACAGCCTTGTTCCTGGTAATTTATCCAAGCTTAGCATGACTGCATATTTCAGTCATACAGTCAGAGGTGAGAACTAAGGACATATGACTTGGGAAAATCACCCTGAGTGGTAAACAACAGAAACTTAAGGCAATCATTCTACACAAGATTTGAGTGTCAGAAAAGCTACCTGGGTGCAGTCTAAGGGGATGAGCTGGCAAGGAAAATGGTAACAAGAATAAACCAAGCTGCCCAGGAAGCCAGCACCACTAGTTCCTTTGTCAGCAATGCCGACAGCATGTCTCTGCTCTGTTAATGCCACCTGCTGGTACACCCAAAGATCTTATGGTCCCTGGGGAACAGAAGACAGAGCACCAACAGGGCCAAGGAGCATCCTACTTGGGAGAGGAAAGCCCTCCTGGGGACCTTTGTGATCACAGACCCATCCACGTATCCTCATGAAGGAGGACAGTTGAATGAAAGTCTACTAGATTTAAAGAATGTCTCCCTGGAAATGCAACCAAGTGGGTGACTGATGGAGTTCAGCCATCTATACTGAGCCACCATCCCAACCAAACAAGCTCACAGGAAGGGTAACTTAGCTTCCTGATGGGCATCACTTTGAGTTGCTGAGGTTTTCATGGCTGTATTTACATTTCTGCCCCAACCACACCTCAGAAGACCCATCTAGCCCCACTGAACAACAGGAGGTGTGGGGCTGGGTTAGCTTACCAAGATAAATAGGCAGATGCCAAAAGCTGATGTGCAGTTTGTGCATGAGGTGCAGTTTTCCCTGTGCTTGGGAAACTCCTCCTGACTTTTCAGAGCCTTCAGGAGCAGCAGGTGTTCCTCCTGCTGGTTCTTTTCCATCTTATTGATTTGTTGATTTTAATGTTCCCGTTGTAGAAGAGCCTTGATGACAACAGCAACAAGGACAGACACATGCTCTTCAACTAATGGAGCTAAGCTGACTGATCCACGTTGAGGATCAAATCATTATTTAAAGTTAATTTGACTGATATTCTAATTTTCATTTGCTCAGGAACATGACCAGCTTCTAAACACACTCCATTAAAAGTTGTTCAAGTTGCTGTCTTGGATCAACTCTTCCAATTTCTCTGAGTGTATTTTCAACTACAGCAGCTGGCTTTCTTCTCCTTTCCCCTCTCTTTGAGGAGAGAAGAGAAAAAAGGGTATGTTACAGTTTGACATTTGCTGTGTCATGGAAATGAGGGAGGCAGAGTTTGTGTTTTCCCAGCAGAAATCAGCTTTTTCTGTACACAAACACTGCTAATTACCTTCTCTTCATGTCTGAATATCAGAAAAATTATCTATATTTAGCAGGCTCAGTATAACATGAGGAGTAGGATAAGGCTTCAGAGCAAGACACAATGAACATCCTGTTGGAGAGAATCTGGTGTTTCTCAAAGCTTAACACTCTCAATCCATTTGCTTATGGAGAGGACAGAATGAATTTGATTAAGAGTTCTGCTGTCCTTTCAATCTTCTGGGTTCTCAGCAGGAATCCGCTAGAGGACAACACAAGAGACTTGTGTTCTGTGCACATTATTCCTTCTGCAGATACTCCTCTCCTACATACACCACACCATAATCAAGCAGATAGCAAGTGACACAATCTTATCTTCATCGTGTTGTATTCCTCCTTCCCTCCTCTGTTCTTCCACAGTCACAAAAAACACAGAGGAAGGGGCAGAGCACAAGAGGAGTGAGTGAGATTTGTGAAGTGAAGATACCATGGGACTGGTGGGAGAGAAAGACACTGACTACACACGGTGTAGTTGACATTGTGGTATCAGACAGGTGGTTGGACTTGATGGTATTACAGGTCTTTTAGAATCCCTTAAAGAATCCCTGATTCTACAGGACTCCCAAAGGAAAAAACTATAAACATGGCAAGTAGGACAGGCCAAGAAGAGATCATGAAGAGATACATGTAAATATGAAGATCTGAACAAGAAAAGAGCTAGTTGAAGAGGGAAGATGCTCTGCTGCTGCCTACTCCTGCACCCAGTCCTGAACACACAGCCATATCTTACTTAAGGCACCTCTCACACAGAAGAGCAACTATCAGTGCAAGTCTCCCTGTCATGTTTCTAGGAAGAGCTGCTGGATTTCACTATGGAATTATTTGGGTTTGCTTTACAAAGCCCACACTTCAGGGAAACAGTTTGAGTGTGGGTTTACTGAACTCTGGAGGAGCACCAGGGTGGAGAACATTCCAGCTAAACCTAGAGGGAAAGCTGCCCATAGAACTGCCAATAACACCAGTTCCCTGAAATTCTTCTGACCACAGCATGTCCATCAAGTATGTTACACCAGGCTGTGCTGCCTTCCTTTTCCAAGTACATAATTTCCCATTTTGCCAGGAAAAAGCACAGCTGAGAGATCAGGACATCCC
The DNA here is from genome assembly GCA_020800305.1 of Porphyrio hochstetteri. NCBI lineage: Eukaryota > Metazoa > Chordata > Aves > Gruiformes > Rallidae > Porphyrio > Porphyrio hochstetteri. The sequence continues at coordinate 16,998,176 of CM036920.1, forward strand.
ACGATGGCACTCGTCACAAGCCACCACAGGTACAAGGCAGGGGTGGGAGAACAGCCCTCATTCACATTCTAGAAGACACCACTGAGTGAGTTTTCATTAGAAGTACCGTAATTATCCACTTTGCAATAGATAATTATCAGTGTTTCTAATTAAAGACAGGTAACCATACAGGACTCTGTAATTAGGTGAGATAACCTCTGCATGAAAATAAGCTGTGGTCCACACTTCTCATTTGTGTTGCATAGCCATGTAGGTTCAGAGCGTGCCAAAAATATTTCACCTCTAGCCAGCTAGACCAAAAGCAGAGGTACAGACCTACATGAAGAGGATCACACACTTTCCTTAGCCTGTTTTACTCAGGGAGCTAGCACACATACGTTCATGCACATGCCATGAGTAGTATCCACAGGGACAGTTTGCCAGGCTGGCTGCCATCAAGCATTTTCTAGTAGAAAGATCTAGAGACTCTACAAAGATCACCAGCTACCTAACCAGAGCTTCAACCACACGGGTCAAGCCTATTTCAAGATATTTATTGGGCATCACTTTGAGGGTTAGAGAATACCTGTGCAGCCAGTTCCTAGAGGCTATCTTAACCTTCATGGTGGTTTCTCCTGCCTTGAGCCAGCCTACTTGCTGCAACAAGCCCTTCACCAGCTGCCCTTTGGCTTGGCCAGTGGGCAGCTGTGACCCAGGCAGGGGCATCCCAGGCAATCAATTTGCTAAGCAGTCCTGAATTTCAGGAGCAGGAGTGAAAACACATACACCAGGGAATGATCTGTGTGACCATCACCAGAAGAGCTACACAGTGAATTACCCAGTAAGAACCAGAGCTGCACTTCCCAATTGCCAACTTGTTCTTCACTCTCCAACTCGCCTGTCTGCAGGGCTAATCACCTCATGGCTTTACCCCCAGAACAAAGCTGCCCTGGTGTGCCTCTGGCCAGGCCTTCCACTGCTACATCATTTCTCTCATTGCTTCAGCACAGCGATGGGGAAGAGACAAGGATTGCTTCAGGACAGCAGCAGAGCAAGGTAATAGCGAGCAGTGATGGAGGAATGCGGTTCGGAGGTGTTACCATGGCAACAGGGGGACAGAGAGCTTTCCAGATTTGGGAAAGCAAGTCAATTCTTCATCAGACTCAAAATGCCCAGGCTTGGCTCTACCCTGAGCAGCCCTTGTGACTTGAGGCTGGGGGCCTTAGAGAGCCAAGGCAGCATTTGGCCCCAGGGAGCTGTTACGTTCTGCAAAGGGCAAAGGATAAAGAGCAGCTGAGCAAATAACCAGGGAACTCAAAGCAGTGTTCAGCACAATGTCTTCAGTGTAAATCCCTGCTACTGAATCTTGTGGTGGATCCATAAATCCATCATGTTTCAGATGGGCTTATAAAAACATATTTCTGGTCTCTCTGAAACAAATTCTCTCTCACATTCCCAAGCACTGGTGAGATGTGCCACACATACATTGTATAGGTGCTGTATGGAAACTGAGTCCAAGAAGCAGGAGCAATAGATTGACTACAGCCACTGAAGAACCACATGCAGAGCAGGGGGTACAATAGGTCTGTGACTAATTAAGAGCACCCATCAATGGGCTTTAGCAGCAACAGCCTTGCCCCTTCGGTTGGTGTATTCTGTCAGAGGAGCAGGGCAGGATGTGGCACGCAAAGACAAGCCACACATGCATTTAACACACACACACTTATGGCATGGTGTAGTTTGAGTACAGCATAGCCTGAGAGACGTGACAATTACACATGTTATACCAGCTGCCATTTACATCAGCTGCTGTTCCTCCAGCACAAGCATGGGGAGGGCCAGAATTGGGACCCCATTTTCCCCACTAAAGTTACCAAAAGATCAAACACTGATGTCCTACACCATAAAAGGGAGCCCCAACCTCCATTAAAACACATAATGAAGCAGCAGGGAGGCTGCAAAGCTTTTCAGAGCTGAGCTGAAGAGCTCGCTGCGAGGTGAGCGTACGTGTGTGCTTGAACACAGAGAAGCTGGGAGCCTAAAGGATGAACCACACGAACCCTGCGAGCTGGCAGAAGAGTTACAGAGAGGCAGAGCTGCCAATTTCCAGAGCTCACCTCCCAGGGCACGCTGGCTACAGCAGTTATAATTTCTGAAAGAGGCTGTGGGAGTGCTATTAGAGGGATGTGTCATCTGGAGTAAAGGAACAGAATGCAAGGAATTGGATTTGAATAAGTAGGTCTGCTGATGGCAGAGGTCTCTGCTGGTCAATACAAATATGCTTTGGAGGAAACAACAGCAGTTCTAGTGTGAGAGTAAAAGCTGGTAATAACAGTGAGCAGATGCAAATCTTTCACCTTCTGAGGGGCACGATCCAGCTGACAGTGATATATGACATAATCCCTTCCCCTGCTTCTTGGGGAAGCTGAGCACGACACAGAGTCTCACACTGTTTTTTGGAGGAGCAGATAAATTCACCTGGTGAGCCCTGAAGACCCTTGTTGAGGTCACAGCAGTTTTCACAGAACATCATGTCTCAGCTGCAGCCATTTGCACTTTCTAATTTGTTTTTGAACCCCCCTGCACCCCGACCTCAGCAGCCCTCAGAATACAGCCCAGATCACTTCTGAAGTATAAAACAACAGCCCAGGAGCAGGAAGCCTGTGATATCAGCCCACCATCAGCAGTGCCCAGGCTGGTCACACCAGGGAGAAGCCTACAGCTATGCTATTGCAGTCCAAACACCTCCTGCCTCTTGCCCACAACTCACCTGAGGGCAGGAAAACCCAAATCCCTCCAAACCTGCAGCCACAGGGTCCTTGGCACTGGTGGGAGTGTGAAAGGACCAAACTGATCCCCTCACCCACCAATAGTGAGCACAGCTGTGACCTCCAGGTTTCCTAGGAGCAAAGGATGCTCTCTTCAGACCAACCCTTAAACAAGTACAGCCAGTGAGCCCCCACACATTTTGTTTGCCCCCTCAGCTGCTCTCAACTGTGCAAAGCCCATGAGGGAGTCTCTGCAGATCTTCAGAGCACAGCTCTGTAGATGTAGGTGCCCTGTTAACACCCCATGCTCAGGAGCTGCTATCAGAGGCACACAGTACCTTCCCAGCACCTTACCCATCAGGCTACTGCAGGCTCTGGGAGAAGAGGTTTGTGTTTAACCCCTCATTTACCACATCAGGCCCCTGCTATTTTCCACTTGCTGGTAAATACATCCTACAGCCACTGTCAGCTTCAGGCAAACACACAGGGAGAAGCACCTGATGTTTCATGAGAGGACACACCACCACCCTCTGATCTAAGAGGAGGGGCAAGTCTGGAAGGATGGAGTTGTCCCAGTCAGATGATATAAAGACACTTCTGCTGCACAAGCCTAGAGGTGCCTCCAGGAAAATGAGAGGGCACAAGTAGAATAGCTGTAGGCAAACAGATATGATCACTAGATTTGTATACCCCACTTAAACCCCAGAGAGCTGCTTTCTGGCTCTATCAACTCCTAGGAAGACTGAAATTACATGGATTGAACTATTACAAACAACCACATCAGAAATAACTCACATCATACCTGAAATGAGAGCTTCCTTAGACAAGCAGAGAACTCCTCTCCCCTTCCTGCACCACCTCAACTGGTAATCCTACAATTTAACAGGTGAGAGCACTTGCAAAGCAGCTGTTTTCACTTATAAAATGGGCCCTGACAGCTCCTGCACTCTCATTAAGAGCACGTTTACATTCACAGTGGGGTGGGTACCTCCTAAACCAGCAGGTTAATTCACTCTCAGACCTTTCTAAATCAAGATTTCACTTTTCCTTATTCAAATCTCAGTTCCCAAAGGGGATTTTCTATTACCAGCTTGTTAACAGTGGTTTGGATCAAACTAACGTGGTGGCTGCAGCCAGATGGTCTGGCAGGAGGATTTCAATCAGCAGCTTCTGTGGAGCCAGGACTTCACTTACACGCTGCAGCCACAGGAGGGGATGTCACTGTGCTGACTGAATGTATGTATTTCGGGGAGGATGCCTCAGCTGAGATCAAGGGCAAACCAAACTGAAGAGCTATAGGCTGGTGTGGGCCAGGCACAGCATCAGTATCAGTTTATCTCTGGCTCTACTGCACTTAGGGCACATCTACACCCCAAACCAGCCGTGTCTGAGCATCTAGCCACTACCCAAGGGCCAAAACCAGAGGCCAAATAATGGCATTAGCACAGTGCTGGGCCTGAAAGCATTAAGCCCTGCTGATTGCAGCTCATTTTAACCAAACCACTGCAAGGCTGGATTGAACCAAACAGGATGGACATGGGCAGACTCGGCCATACGTTCTTCTTGGAGTTTAACGTGGAACAAATAGGTCACTGCAAGCAGAACCACAAATTTCTGCATTTTCTTTCAATTTGTATCATCATCCATACCTGGTGGACAAACACACTGCTAGCAGCTTCCCCTTACCATAGGGAGCATCTCTGCCTTGAGCCAACAGAGGTGAGCAAATGTTTTGGTTTTGTGGTGCTTTGGAAAATCCTCTAGATCTCCCAGGGAAGGAAAATTCCCAGCTCAGGGGTCCCTGGAGCCATAAACAGGCAGAAAAAGCCTCTGCAGAAGGGGCTCACCGAGCTGTTGGCACCAAGTGCTGCAGCAGCCCTTGCAGAAGTTCAGGCTGAGCAACTGAAATGCCCTGTGGTCCAGAATCAGCCTGTTCAGTTAACACAAAGGTCAGGCCAGCAGAGAGATGTGCTTTCCATCTCGTGGCCTTCAACCCACTCATGTTCTTGGGAGCTCTAGGCCTCGGGAAAAAAAGCAGAAATTATTCCATTTCAGAGTGCAATGTCCAATCTTTGCTGGCCCATGGGCAACAGTACCGAGCCAGCATCTGATGAACTGTTGCTGCCCATAACAACACGCTCTCTCTGCCTTTAACCCTGGCAGTGGCATCAGCAGCAGCTTCCTACAGCCACCGGCAGCAGCTGACAGCAGGAGACTGGGAAAACGCTGGGATGGGAGCTGCAGGGAAGGCTGGGGCTGTGCTTGGTGCAAGCCTATCACCATGTCTTCTCCTCCTGGGCTGATCCAACAACAAACAACAACAACATACATGTAAATTGTTTGTAAATGTAAATCCAGGGCAGGAAGGCTGAAGTCATTATTTGCTCTGGACCACATCTGTGCCCTGTTACTGAGCAGAATACATTTACAGAGTCATTCTGAGGAGGCTTCAAGTAGCCCCTTTTTTACACCGCTGAGCTAAGGAGGAGAACCATCTGTAAAGGAGTCAGCCAGGGACAGAGTATTTTTCATGAAGCAGTTATGAAAAACGCACTGGAGCTTGGGAGGGAGGAAAAAAAACCCTTCCAGAAGCATGAAACGATGTTCCAGCTCCTACTGCTTCTCCTGCCCATTCCCAAAGCACGGAGCAGCCTGGCTGGCGGTGCTTCCCCCTTCCCCCATTAAACAAGCCTCTAGGTAAGGAGACACAGTGGAGCACCAGAGCAGCACGCTGTCAGAATTGATTCCTCCCAGCCTCTGAGCTGGCTTCTTGACTTTGCTTTATTCAGATAGTGGCTGTGACTATCCCAGCACCGTCACCGTGCCTCTTCTCTTTTGATCCAAACTCCTCTATATAATGGTGAATTTAGGGCTGCTTGATGGGGGAAGAAAAAGGAACAACGGCAAATAATTTTATTCTCACAAAAGAATCTATTTGCAGGAGAAAAGGGCTGGTAAATTGCTGATGTTTTACTGTTTTGTTTGAATAATTTTCTGTAGGAGAATTTTAAATGCCTTGTGTATCAGGAAGGGGCAGCTGCTCCCTTATCCAGATGGGTATTATGGTATGAGGCACTGATACAATTTGGAAGATGGACTATTGACTGTTGTGAAATGATGCTGAAAATGATGCAATCAATTTAATTCTCTAATGGCCTAAGGAAAGGAGGGGAAACTTTCTGGGCATTGTTTGACCTGCCTTACGAGAGGCTGAAAATCCTGTTTGGAGTAATCAGAAGATGGGTCTCATTTTATACAACTTTTTTTTTTTGATTCAGTAGTTGAAGGACGAAGAACTGAATCTCAATTTATAATTCTAGTTCCTTCCACTATTACTCAAAACGAATGAAGACGACAGCTTTCCTTCCAAAACCCCAAGTGCTTCAAGCCTTTAGGTGACCTTCAAGAGAGCTGCAAGATAGCCTGACTGCAGTCATCACAACTTTCATGGTTCAGCTGCATCTTGTAGAAATGTACTATTTTTTTCAAGTAATTTGTGTTGATTAACTAGTTGGAACTTTTCTTTAAAAATAAAAACACCCCTAAAATATGGAGGGCGAGACGGCTGTGTGGTAGGGTGAAGGGCTACATCACTTCAGTTCCCTGTTCCAACCAAGTCAGGGATATCAGGGATGAAAAATGATTGAAGCACATGACCCTCTGTGCGAGGTAACAGGTGAGCAAGAGGGCACGTACATCTTGGTATGTCCCCCCAAAGCTGGACTTTCTTCCTGATAATATAAGTTATGGCAATTCCACATCCACATAAAAAAAGGTTTCATATGGGGGTTGGACCCGATGATCTCTCGAGGTCCCTTCCAACCCCTACGATTCTGTGATTCTGTGTTACTGCTCCACAGCAGAACTAACACGTGTTTCACAGAATCACAGAATCACAGAATTGTAGGGGTTGGAAGGGACCTCGAGAGATCATCGGGTCCAACCCCCCTGCCAAAGCAGGCTCCCTAGCTCATATTGCTCAGATAGGCGTCCAGGCGGGTCTTGAATATCTCCAGTGAAGGAGACTCCACCACCTCCCTGGGCAGCCTATTCCAGTGCTCAGTCACCCTCACTGTGAAAAAGTTCTTCCGCATGTTGGTGCGGAACTTCCTATGCTCCAACTTGCAGCCATTGCCCCTTGTCCTATCCCCACAGACCACTGAAAAGGGGCTGGCTGATTCCCCCTGCATCCCCTGCTTCAGATAATTATAAACTTTGATTAGGTCCCCCCTTAGTCTTCTCTTCTCAAGGCTGAACAGTCCCAGCTTACTCAGCCTTTCCTCATAGGGGAGATGCTCTAGGCCCTTAATCATCTTCGTAGCCCTTCTTTGGACTCTTTCCAGGAGATCCCTGTCCTTTTTATACCAAGGAGCCCAGAACTGGACACAATACTCCAGGTGGGGCCTGACCAGGGCAGAGTAGAGAGGGAGAATCACCTCCTTTGACCTGCTGGCTACACTCCTCCTGATGCATCCCAGGATCCCATTGGCTCTCTTGGCCACCGAGGCACACTGCTGGCTCATGGCCAACCTGTCATCTACCAGGACCCCCAGGTCCTTCTCCACTGAGCTCTTCTCCAGCAGGTCATCCCCCAGCCTGTACTGATACAAACAGTTGTTCCTTCCCAGGTGCAAGACTTTACACTTGCTTTTGTTGAACTTCATCTGGTTTCTCCCTGCCCAGCTCTCCAGCCTGTCCAGGTCTCTCTGGATGGCAGCGCAGTGCTCCTGCGTGTCAGCCACTCCTCCCAGCTTTGTATCATCGGCGTACTTGCTGAGGGTGGATGTTATTCCCTCATCAAGATCGTCAATGAAGATATTAAACAGGACTGGACCCAACACTGAGCCCTGGGGAACACCGCTGGTAACAGGCCTCCAGTCAGATTCTACTCCACGAATCACAACCCTCTGGGTTCGGTCCGACAGCCAATTCTCAACCCACCTCACTGTCCACTCATCTATCCCATGCTTTCTCAGCTTTGCTATCAGGATGTCATGGGAGACAGTATCAAAGGCCTTGCTGAAGTCAAGGTAGATGACATCCACTGCTCTCCCTCCATCTACCCAGCCTGTCATGAGATCGTAGAAGGCTATGAGGTTGGTCGAGCACGATTTCCCCTTAGTGAATCCATGCTGACTACTCCTCATGACCTTCTTCTCTTCCAATTGCTTGGAGATGGCATCCAGAACAAGCTGTTCCATTACCTTTCCAGGGGCAGAGGTGAGGCTGACTGGCCTATAGTTACTAGGTTCCTCCTTCTTGCCCTTTTTAAAGACTGGAGTGACATTGGCTATCCTCCAGTCTTCAGGCACTTCTCCTGTCCTCCAAGACCTGTCGAAGATGATAGAGAGCGGCTCAGCAATCACCTCCGCCAGCTCCCTCAGCACACGTGGATGTAACCCATCTGGGCCCATGGATTTGTGTGCATTAATCCCTTTGAGCCACTCCTGGACCTCCCCTACTTGAACCAGAGGGAAATTCTTCATTTCCCAATCAGTCCTACTCTCATCCAGTGTCTGTGGGTCCTGGGGGGCCTTTGAAGTGAAGACCGAAGCAAAGGCGGCATTCAATATCTCCACTTTCTCAGCATCCCCCGTAACCAGGACACCCTCCTTATTCAGCAAGGGACCTACATTATCCCTGGACATCCTCTTACTGTTCACGTGTCTAAAAAACCCCTTTTTATTATCCTTTATGTCCCTTGCCAGCTTAATTTCCAAGAGGGCTTTAGCCTTCCTAGTTGCATCCCTACAAAATCCTGAAGTGATGCTGAAAATGGGATTTCTGCCCTTCTGTCAATAAAGTGCTGACATCAAAACCAGGAAAACAGTCGTGTCCTCTCGATCAATGCCGGCTGCTTCAGAGAGTGTGCGTAGTACCCAAACAATCGCTCCTGCTGCATCACTCAGCACAGTGGAAGCCAAAGATCCTGCTCCTCTTTTTTCAAATCAGCAGAAAAACTACAGAAGATGGATTTACCTCACACCTGGTGAACTGAACTGAGTTTCCACAGACACAAAGTAGGCATCGTTTAAACAGACCAGCCCGAAGTTCAAGCATCGGCTGATGCTCTCCATCAGAAGAGCTCCTGTGCAGCTCCAAGGTCTCTCCTGAACCATGCCCTGGGCAACACTATTGGTATGTCCATGGCATTTCTCCCTGTTTATGGTATCATGAATTACCACTTTGTAAGAGTGTTCTGCCCTTAGACACATTAACTTGAGCTGCTTGTGGTCACAGCAAGGTTCAGGGAGCAGTTCTGATCCGAAGTTCGTTTGCTTGCATTAGCTTGGTGCTGCCTGTGAAGACAGCTTGGCTATAAAGGTTTGGGACTAGGATCCATGGGATCTCTTCCAAGCTCTCAGTTCCACTACAAGGTTTTTGCAGGTCATTTAATGTCATAGACCTTTCACCCCCTCTAAGCATGTGCTAACGGCCTGACCTGTGACTTGCCCAAGTGCAGGACCACCCAGCACTGCCTGTGCCAGCTGGAGGGAGCGGGGAGCCACTCTCCAAACATCACAAACATTGGACTAGCTGATCTCCAGAGGTCCCTTCCAACCCCCACCATCCTATGAGTCTGTGATTAAGATACCACCCAGGCTCCTCCCAGCCAGTGCACCCCAACCCAGCACTTCACCCACTGTTACACCTGCAGTCACAGGCTGGTTGTGCAGCGAGCTGCTCCGAACAGCAAGTCAGCCTTGAGGAACCTGCTCTTCACAGGAGGACATGTGAGGAACACATCCAGGACCTGATGCAACCTCGCTGGTTCAGCCTGCCTCCCCTGTATCCACCACACACTCCCTTTCTAACCAGCCTGCAGGATAAACAATGCCTCAACATTTTTGATTAAATGCTTTTCAAGCTCTTAAAGTCCCTAGCAAGCGAGTTAGTTTGGTCTGTGATATTGCATTATACAACAAGAATGATTGATTGAAACAAACCTTTTCCCCTTTCACTCCACAGCTATTTCCACAAGAATTTTGATTCTGGCAAGAAGTATGACATTATTGATTTGCTCTGCGCTGCTTGGTCTGGAGCCTCATCTGCAAAAGCATTATTCTTTATTGCTTCAATAATTTCACTGAGTGCAGAGAACTCCATTGTATTTTTTTACTTAGTGTTTAGTGATTCTTTAAATTTTTTATGTGCTCTGAAGCCAAACACCAGCCATTTGCAGAAACACACTGGAAGGTAACCAGGAATTCAGATGTCTCCATAGACATAGGACTACTACTCTTGCTGATCCAACGCTCCCCAGGGAGGTTTTGCTTGGTCTGAAACACTGATTGCATGCTGCTTTTGTGCAAGATTTAAAGTGATAAGGAAGGGAAACTGATACTGAACTCAGGATGGCACCACAGAAGTGCTCAAATGGCTCCTTCTGGTCAGCAGAAGTGGGGTCTGATGCCTGAGCCAGACCCACAGCGGATCCAGCGATGGGTCTCTGAAAGCACCTTCATTTTACCCCTTCTCCACCCAAAGCGCCGTTTTTGGTGCTGGATGCACAGCTGATTCCAGACCAGTAAAGATCCATGGGCGTCTTTGGGAAACATTCCTGGCAGATTTCCCACTGTACCTCTGCCTGTGAGCGGGTGGGGACTCTGAATGCAGGAGTTAACTCTGATGCAGGACAGAGCTTGGCTGTCTGCTCTCCCCTTTGGTCTCCTCTGATGTCCCCTTTGGTCTCCACAGCAGGACAAAAGTCTCAGGAGAAGACAGGACAGCAGCTGATGCACTGACAGCAAAGGGTGCCAAAGGGGTGCTGCTTATTTGCTCAGGTGGAAAAGCATAGGATAATGCCTTCAAACCCTGCATGATTTGAGCATCTCCTACTCTTTGAGAGGTGGACTGTAAACCAAATGGGATTGGAAAATGGGAGGAGAAACCCCTACAAAGTCAGGCTAAAGGGAATTCCTCCTTGGAGCCTCTTCCAGCCGGAGGAAGAAACAGACTGACCTTGGGCTTAGAAGCGTGCTGGATGCTCCAAGGAAAGGCAGTGCTGTGGCCCCCTCTGACCAAAGACAGCTCAAGAAAACACAAATACAGCATGTCCTGACCTCAAGGAGCTTTGGTCCAGAGGTTTCCTAACGGGCCACGATCTACCAGGAGAACCCCTGATCACTGCTCATTTTCATGGGCTGTTCCTTGTGTTCCAGTTACATGCTGTAACCCAGCTTGCAGGCAGAGGACCAAAACGACTACAATGAGACAGAAAACCTCCTGCTCTCATTAGAGATGTGAATGAGCTGTGATCTCAACATTAAGCAGCATTTTAAAGTTTCCAGGATGCTGCAAAACACAGAGTTATTTAGCAGCCCGAAAAGGTCACATCTACTCTGCCTCCCACAACTGTTTGCAGAGCACAGTAGGCATCAGAAACAGTAGGTCATGTATTTTCCTGCTAGAGACTTCAGAGGAACAGGAATTAGGGAAAAAAATGTGTTTGCAAAATAACCAAACTGTGAATGGGGCAAGCAGACAGCCAACACATCCTCTGTCACCCCAAAGTTCCCCTTCACTGCTCTTAAGAGGAACATCCACTGTTTTCCACATCTGAGGAATCAGGCTCAAGCCTTGACTACTGAGCAGAGAATGAATCCCTAACCTAAGATTTCATTACACACAACGTCTGCCCAGAAGCCATTTCACACCTCAGCCTCTGCTTTACAGCCACGGAAATTAACAGCTCCATGCGAGGTGTCAGGCAGGGAGTTCGTAAAACCCAAACCCCAAAGCTCCTCTCTGTCAGCTGCTAACTTGTCTCTTTGGGACAGCAAAGTGCGTTCTGTTAAAAAGGACAGTATTATACCCCCAGATATTGTACCGTGACACTTTACAGATCTATAGTCTTATAACTGGTTGGGTGGTCATTGTCCCGTGTAGAAGATAAATAACTTCAGGGGGTATGTTTAGAGGGAGGAGAGCACTATAAAACATGTGATGCTGCAAGCACATACTGAAACTCAATGGATGAAACCTTTCCACATGTTTCCTCTCTCTCTGAGCAGCTGGATGATGTGATGCAACACAGCTGACTCATCCCACCATGCTGGACACTATTTCCATGGAGGGTGGAGGCAGAACATCATCCAGATAACCAACCTCACTCACTTCTAGAAGTTCTTTGCAAACTGCCCCCTTCCCTGGTTCAAGAGCAGGGGATCTCTATTCAGAGCAATGGAAATCCCACCCCAAATCCTGCCACGAGCAGCTCTCCCATGAGGGAACACAGACCTGACCCTGTTCACACACGCAGAGCCTGGCTCCTGATGTACCCCCGGCTCCCCAGCCCATCCCCGTCACATCACATGCTGCCGGCTGCTAAAGCTTCAGAGCAACACTGCCTTAAAACACCCAGTTCTGGGTTTCTGCAAGGGAAAACTGGGTCAGCTCCATTGAAACGAGCAGAATGCTGCCCCCCTACACCAGTGAAGAGCTGGTTGGGCATTTATCCACCTTATTTAAGAGACTCACTCAGGAGTTCTCATCTGCACAGCTGTTCAGTGCAACAACAGGGCGATTACAAAAGCAATTTGAAAAGACACCTCTAGTATTTAGGAGTGAGGGATCCTTGCAGGTGACAGCTGGTTTGCCACGCTGCCAAGCCCACAGCAAGCTTTGTATCCCACCCGGAAAGGCTCCAGGAAACAATGCAGGAGCCGCCAGTCACTGTAGTGAAGTGGGGATGTGGTCAATGGAGAGAACCTCTCCCACAGGAGATGCCCACCTCACCTCCAGCACCACAAGCTCCCCAGCACTGCCTTCCTCATGTGCCAGCACCTTTCTGCATCCAGAAAGCAATGCCATTTCCTTCAGACACATTAGCCAGGTGGGGCATCTCTGCAGACATCCCTGGGACACACCGAAAGGAGAGGCAAAGGGGGAGGCTGTTCTTTTCATCATGTTTGCCCTGCTATGGATTTAGCCTAAGCCTTTCACACAAGGAGTGCCCTCCTGCTGATTACAGGGAACGTGGGGCCAGTTTAAATACTGTTGATTTTAAATTAACACCTACATTTCTTCCTCAGCATTCCTGGCTGGTACTGATCCAGTGCTGTACCCAACAAGTCAGGGGACAGCTGTTCTCCAACAGCCCTCTCTTCTGATTTTAATCCTTACTGCAGTCAACGTCGTTATGATAAGTGGCTTCCCCATCTCCACCCCTGCCTATGCTCTATTGAGTTATGAACTTTAAGAACATCTGTCCAACTGGCTGGTCAAACCTTTCTGTGCTGGGTGAGCTCAGGCTTTTCATTTCGTATCAGAAACAGGTCCTCAGCCTGTTGTCAATAAACCAAGTTTACTGAAATATTGTAAGAGGCTCTTCTCTAAGAAGTCATTAGAGCAAATCACTTTGCAAGCAAAGAGGCTGACTTCCTCCTGAAATACTAAACACTTAGGAAACATGCATTTCCTGCTTTCATTACTTCAGCACGAAAGGTGTGATGTAAAGAAAGCATTCTGAGCTGACAGGTCAGTTTGAAGGTCTGTGTGAAGCTCAGATCTCATCATGTCTAATTTAGTATTTACCTCTACTGCAAATGCTGCTCATGGGTCACTTTTGACTTTGGATTTGTGATTTGAAGGAACTCACCTGCTCATTGTTTGCAAAGTCTCACCCCTGCACAAGAGCCAAACTGGTACCTCATACATTGAGCAAAGACTGGAATAGTGACATTAGGTGTGAATTTTGCTCCCTCTTTTTTGCCATTTCCCCCCCAAGCAGTACCAGCTGCAGGTAGCTTCATTTCTAGAGGCCTCACTACTGCTAGACACAGAAAGCTGGCTTCATTTCTCAGCTGCTGAGTCCTGTATGAAGAACAGCTCCTCAGCTAGCAGCAGCATCTCCTCCAGATACGACTGCCAAGAGCGTGGCTTTGAAAGCTCTTACCTGACTTACTGTATACGGTCCAGAATACACACTTCCCTTGCTATTTCAGTCTGCTTTTAAAGTGAAGAAAGAAGATTAATTAATTACTAGCAAGGGATTCTATAGGGGACCTTTTTGACAGGAAGGGAGAAAACCCCTGCACAGCACTGGAGAACAATAGAGCCACACTCCTCTCTCACCCCAGCACATCAGTTGGCTGGCTCCACCATTTATTATTCTATTTGCATCATCTGAAACGAAGCAGTGTATTAATGTGCTTTGTCAAGTAAGAAATGGTGGGGATCTGTTTAGCACTTTAATAGAAAGATGAGGCACGGGCTGACTTCTGAATTCAGCATGCAGGTAGCACCCAGCACTTGCCCTGCTCTGAGCAGGAGGGCAGGCCGGGGGCTCTCCGCTCTATCCCCTGCCAAAAATCTTCTCTGCCAGTTGCTCATTTCTCATAAAAACTCATTACCTTTAATAAGACAGAAACAACACCATTAGCCCACAGTGAGCAGATTCCTCACCCGCTTTGTCAGGCTGTTTTCCCCACAGCCTGTCCTTGTTTGGTTGTTTTCCCTCCACAAAGGACAGCAAATCACATCAATCAGAAAAACAGCAGCCCATGGATTTAGGTTTGGGGTTTTTCTGACACTTAAATGATTATTTTAAAGAGGGTCTGCTGTCACAAATTCAGCTCAATCCCACTACACATACACTTTTATTAGAGCACGTGCCCCTTCCGCCTCCGAATTTTATCTGACTTCATGGGTCTCTTGTTAGGAAGAGATGCCCAGTGTTACATTTGCTGTGGCTAAATATTGTATAAAGTCAGTATTTCACCTTGCCAGGCCACACAGACCAATCCAAAACACAACCTCCCTCTTTTGGATGGTCTCTGTTGAGAAAATGGAAACACAAGCCCTCCAAACTGCAGTAAGGTGGCAGGGAGCACTATGAGAGCTGAGTGCCTTGAGGGCTCAGAGAGCCTTTCTGGTCTGGTTGGACTTCAAATTAAGTGAGGGCTCAGAACTCTTTATGTTCCTTTATATGATGCCACCCTCAGAGGAGTACCAGCGAGGACACAGCTATGCTGGGTGATGGAATTTGGCCCCAAGAATACAGTGAGATAGTCCGGGGTGTTTCCTGTATTAATTTTCTCCACTAAATTTGCCTGAATGTTTGAAGAAACTGAACTGTTGTTTTAATTGGAGGGCAAACCAGAAGATTAACCTGTTTGCTGTCAAGAGTTTATGTGTATTTGCTGCCTATCTAATCCTTACCTATTTAGGAGGTGTTATACCCAAGCGACTGATGCCTACCTTTCAGTCTGGATTCAAGAAGAAACAGAACTCTGCCAATTGATCTCAGACCCATTTTTTCTTGGGAAAAATCTAATTTTATTTTCTGAGATTAGTGCTGATTCACACAGTAACCAAGTTTCCAAAAGCACATTTTCAGATGTTTCGATTTTGTGAGTGTTTTTAGATTCAGAAGCTTCATCCACACTGGCAAAACCATTCAGAGAATCCATACAAAAAAGGGAATATGAATTAATTAGGGTTCAGCTCCTGACAGAAGCTGAGCATCTGCTGAGCACAGAGATCCAGTTCCCACTGCGAAATAAATAAATAAAAATCAAACCCTAAATTAAATCCATTTGTATTACAGGCTCTCTGAGCCGTTCAGCACTGGACATCTGTGATTCAACATACAGATAATACTAAAGGTTGCCCAGAGGTGGCTGCTGTATGCAGCTTCTTCACACGAGCCTTCACATCAGCACAGCACTAAGGAGGCTGGCACTGCTTCAGGGGAAGTGGGAGCTGCCTGTTAGTGACCCTCACTGTGCCCAGTTTTGACAAAGGACTCAGGATATTTTACAGCATCCCATACCACACACAGATAAAAGTATTGATCATTACTATTAAATTCGCTGGTTTACCACATTAATAGCACAGTTCTCAGGGATTCAGCTCTGTGACCCACTCAAAGTCACTCTCCTTAAAGCCTTCTGGGGTTACTGTGACACTTTCACCGGTGCTTGGGGCTCCCCTGTCACCTCTCCTCACTTGGTACCAACAAACCCCTCGCTGTGTCTTGACACCCTCCCACCTGGGTCACTGCAGGGACTCTGACCCTCCACGGATTTTCTCCTCTCTACTCAGAAGTACCCTGACATGCCTTATAAAAGATGGTAGCACAAATCCACACGTGGGCAGGACTTGGAAGATGGCTTTGTTAGTATAGATGATCCACTGCTGATTATTTATGGCAATACATATCTCTATGTTATACATATGGGACCTACAATACTCCATGTAAGAACTGCTCTTTGTAAAGACCAGGTTCCCAGAGGCAACCCAGTTATCCAAAAGGTGTGAAAATTAAAGCTTTCACTGCAGAGATTCATTAGTTCTCAAGAGCAGGAAGGCACAGACAGAGTCCTTGCAGGTGACCCTGTGAGCAGCCCCACGCTGCAGATCACAGCACCGAGCTAACTGTGCTGTTAGCACAGCCCGAATAACAAAGGATATCGATAAAGCCTCATCACTGCTACCCAGGTCCTTGTTGACCTAAAACTGCCAGCAACTGTTTGAGACACAGTCAATATGATAATTGAGTCTACCTGTGCTCAGGGCTTGGGAGAGAACTGTTTAATGATTTCTCCAAAGCCCCAGTCCTTTGCTTGCACCATGGAACCCGCGGAGAGGAGAGAGGCACGGCTAAATGACACACAGCTCTTGCTGCTTTAAGATGCTACTGTTCTCCTTCAGCCTTTGACCCTTGGCTGCTTCTAAAGATGAAGTCTCTCACCCAGCAGCCTGCTGATAACCCATTGGCATCTTCCAACACAGGATCAGCAAACAAAGCCAATAGGGAAACACACACATTTCTGATTGAGGATTAAGAAGGATGAGCAGCTCAAGCCTAAAACCGAATCTACCACGTGACTGAAGCAGTACAGGAGAGTAATTAATAGCAAACTGCAACATTATTACAGCACTAACACAAGGCAATTGTATGGGAACACTGAAATCCCTGGGATGTGAGAAGGATTCCCAAGCCAGCTGATGTGACTGCAAATCACCGCTCAGGGAGTGGGGCGGCAGGTATGGATTGTGCTGAAGAACCCGGGGGTGGCAGAGCTTCATCACTCATTTCATTACCTTCTTTCCCCTTCCACCTCTCCCCCTTCCACCTCTTGCCCTTCCCAATTTGATTTCTCATCAAATCTCTGGCAAAATTCATGTCCATCTAAATGAACTGTTCTATTTGGAAGCAACTCTTTAGTATGAGAATTGCCTTCTTGCTTTTTCACTGCCTTTAAAAAGATACAAGACTATTTTGCAACAGATTAATTAGCAACTAGAATACAACACAGACACAGTCCATGCTGCCTTGCCAAAAAGAGAAGCTAACAGTGATAATCAGTGGGCACAACCAGTGACAGACCCACATTTCAGAGCCATTTTTATTACCTTTCTGTTGTTAACCAACCATGACTCCTGATTAATATGTAAAACGGCCCCAAGAGCTCGACAAAGGTACATTATTTTAATCTTGATTTGACCAGAAATAAGGAGCTGAATCAAGTCCCTGTTTTGTGAAGGTTAGAAAAACCTCACCTCAGCCACCAAATGAAGACAAAGCGCTGATGGGTTGGCCAGGCTGGGAGATCCTGTTCCTTGCAACATTAAGGAACTGCAGGCTCCAATGAATTTTTAAGTGACTGAGTTGGGCCTCCTTCAATACAGTTCTGCCTTTCTAGTCTCTGCTCTGGTACTTAGCTGCTCCTCCTCCTACTTTGGAGGTGTTTTATGGCCTTCTGGAAAGAGCTGTCTGGGAAGCTGGTGTCTGCAGAAAGTACCCTGAATTCTGGCAGGTCACCTCTGAAAAAGTGAGTGTGTGGAAAATCCACAACAAATCTACTCCTGCTATACCCCTCATTAGCTCCACACCCTCTTCTATCCTGCCTAAGCAAAAGCTCTCATCTCAGAGGGTCATCAGCTCTCAAGAGCAGGGAGGATGATCGTGGATTTACACAGGACTCACTGACTCCTTGGGGATGGGATGTTGGAGCTGGTGTCCATGCTCATCCAGCTACGAGAGCTCTGCAGCCAGTGGGCGATGGCACGGCCACGGCTGGAGGCACGGTGACAGGGTTCTGATTTCCATTGCTATCTGACATCTCCCACTTGTCAAGACCAGTTTCTTACTGGGAAAAAATCCCCATCCCACTAACAGACAAGCTCTGTGACAGTCTCTCTGCCCCCTGTACAGGCCAGTCCTTGCCCACCCCAGCTAACAGAGCGCCTCCTCCTTCTCTCTTCAGGAGCATAATTAACACAGGGAGGGACCAAATCCTCAGCAACACCATAGAAATCAGGGGGGGTATTTTCTCATACCACAGCTCTGCCATTTCCCCAGCCATAACCAACACCCTGAGAACTTACTAACTAAAGGCCAGGGAAGAGCAGCACCTTTCAGGAGCGCGGCTTTGCCATAGCAAGGCTCTGCAGAGGTACTTGCCATCATGGGTCACATCCTGCACACCTACAGGCTTTTGAGAAATCAGGACCTCATTCACTTCCAGAAACACTGATGGAAACATCCTCTGGACTGCTGATGTATCACACTATGCTGAGTATGTTCTCAGATCCTCTTATTTTCTACCAGCATTGTATGAAAACACAGAAACTATTCGTAACAGGAGAGAACAGCAGCATCACAGGTTTATCTGGAAGGTGAGTGGCAGTGCCATATATGACCAGATCTATGTTCCCACCAGATCAAACATACCACACTTCAGATTGGCATGTAATACAGGTATCTGTAGCCTGCAGGAATAAGAAATGAAACTAATTAAGTTTAATAATTCAAGAGAACCTGGCATGCCTGATTGATACATAAACACTAATTATCTTTCTTTGCCAAATCTCCCCCCTCCCACCACCCCAAAAAATTGTTCTGGAAACTTCATTAAATGTAAATACAGAATAAAATTTAAAAAAAAAAAAACAAACCCACAATGGCAGCCCTCTTTCAACCCCCAGAAAACACCCTGGGACAGCTTTACAGCTGATGCAAACTTGACTAAAATCCTACAGACTTTAGAAGAGTAATGCCTGTTTTCTCAAGGAGTCAGCTTAGTCATAAAGGAGATTTATTTTCTTATATGTCCTCTCACCACAGACACAGGACCCAAAAAGCTACCGCAGGCAGATCCTACTAAATCCCAGTCATCAGCTGCACTGCAGCAGAGGCTTCAAATATTGCACTCTCTGTGCCTTTTGGTTCATGTGTGCTGGCATGCTGTAACTTTTAATGAAGATCTACTTCATTCAGCAGAGGAATGTTTAAAAGCACGAGTATTTCTGCAGAATTACTGCACTCTCCTTTCCCCATGTTTCACAGTCTGGGCTGTTATCAAAACACAAGGATAAATTAACTATTTAAGAACTGGAATGATATCTTGGTCAGACAGAAAAGCAATTCATCAGTTAAGAATATACCACCAAATTAGAAAAAAAAATTAAAAATTAAAAGGAACAATCCCAGCTGCACCTAGACATTTTCTTCCAAAATCTACTTCAAGCTGATGCTCTTCTGACAACGTGAAGAGTTAAAGAAAACACTCTTTAACAGATGATTAATTTCCTTTGCGGTACAGTGAAAATCTTTAGAGCCAGAGGTTGAGTTAGATTACCTTGCTAACTAATAAAGAGAGCAGGTTTTTTAATTAGGTTGCCTAAAGCTCATACTTCCTTCATTATTTATGATTCTTCTTTGGCACAGTGTAATTACCACCACTAATATATATATATATATATATATATACCCCCATAAGATAAAAAAGTCCACCACACATATATAGGTATCCAGAGAGAACATCCCATCAGCCAGAAGCAGGGATGTTGCCTCCTCCTGCACAGGCATTTCTACAGCAGCTGTGCAACAGGAGATCCAGCATGTGCAGACAGCAGCTTGGCTGTTCTTCACATCCCTTGTCCTGGGGCATCTGTGAGACACATGTAATGGGGCAGCTGCCTGGGCACCCACCATAACTACCACCATAGTGTTTCTTCTCATTGCCTGTGTCCATTTGGTGTCTGGGTTTGACTGGAAACTCTCCCAGGAAAGGCTGTTGCCTCTTGCCCAGTGCCTGCACACTGAGTGGCTGTGAGGGATTCTCAGCAGCATCATTAAAACGACCATTTTTTGTCTGTAAAATATGTAGAGCGTTTGCCCAGTGGAGGAACCCTGAACAAGGCTGCCACGCTCCCACCCGAACTCACCAGGGATGGCAGGTGTCCCACATACACCACAGGATGTACAGAAAGATGAGGAAGGACCATTAATCAGTGACACGTTCGCTGGTACTCATCTCAGGTGAGTTGCCTTGGCTAAGGCCTGTGTCTGCTCATTGTCCCCTGTCTGCTCATTGCCCCCTGTCTGCTCACTGACTCTGAGACAGGGCTAAGCCAGCAAACACCAGCTGTGGGCATGCCTTGGCCTTGCATCTCGCTGGGCACTGAGGGACACGGGTCTGTGACACACGAGGCAGCTATCACAGCCAGGCAGTTCATCTTGGATGCCCAGTTGGCATTCCTCTCAGGTGAGGATGACTTCTGAGCACAGGTGAGTAGAACACAAGCCCACACGCCACCAACACAAATTTATTTTCCAGGCTAAAGGCTTGCTGGTTGCAACCACCACCTGTCCCCAAACCTGCAAATGCTGCATGCTCCCCACAATCACAGAATCACAGAATCATAGGGATTGGAAGGGCCCTCCAGAGCCCATGGGGTCCAACCCCCTGCCCAAGCAGGGTCCCTAGGACAGGGCGCACAGGGCGGCATCCAGACAGGGCTGGAATCTCTCCAGAGAAGGAGACTCCACACCCCCTGGGCAGCCTGTCCCAGGGCTCCCTCACCCTCACTGGGAAGAAGTTCTTCCCCAGATTGGGGTGGAACTCCCTGTGCTCCAACTTGAGGCCATCGCCCCTTGTCCTGTCCCCACAGCCCATAGAAAAGAAGCTGACCGTTCCCCCTGTGTCCCACACTTGAAATATTGATAAACAACATCCAGTCTCTGGGACAGGCTTTGCTGGTTTATGTATTTCACCTCACCACAGTTCTGCTGTGCAGGTTCCTTCCTTCACCTCAGCCATGCCCAGAGAGAGCATTTAAGGCCAAGAATTACATATGCACAGCACATCCTCCTCCTATTGTATACTATGCTTTTTCAAAGTTTAATAAGCCTCCAGAAAAAAAATGAGCATTCCTGTTTGGTTGCATCTGGGTGTAATGAAGTTGGGTGGGGGTTTTTTTCCTGATGGCTTGTTTTTGTTTGTTGTTTTGAGGTTTTTTTCCAAGGGTTGAATTAATTCACTCTAGCACCCTGCCCATGCAGATGTACTGCTACCTCTATTTGGGCACAGGGGAGGGGGGGAAGGAGTTTCTGGCGTTGTTAATTGCAGCAGTCCTCACAGCCCAGTCACTGCCTTTGTATCCAAACAGGTCATCTCCAGTCGGTGAGCTCATAAACTAACCTCACAGCGGAGTTCTTACATCCTTTTATATTTGGCTTGGGGGGGGGAAGCTTATTAGGTTCAGGATTTACTTATTTCCATGCATTTTGCATGCACAGACCTCAAAACCTGCTGCCAGTCGACAGAAAAAGAAAGCGCAGGGGGAGGAGGAAAGGGAAAAACAACCCAACAAACAAACCCACACTTGCTTTTTGCTTTAAAGCACATCAAGGGGGAGGAGAAGGCAGGCTATTTGCAGAGCTTATAAACATATGGTGCAGCAGCTTCCCAGTGGGAGCGCATCGGTTCGGCGCTCTGCTCACACCCCTGCACACAAGGTCCCTGCTGCAGCAGGAAGGACACTGCTAAGGGCCAGCTCTTCCCAGCGTGGGTGCAGAGGAGCAACTTGAGATAATCAGCCCCACGAAACAGGTTCATAGCTCTGGGAAAACATAGGCTGAGCTGCTCTTCTGCCATGCACCCACCAAACCCCACTCCATCCCCACGGCCCTGGCTGGCTGAGGTAACAGCCTCTGTGGCCATGGGGACAGGGAAACCAGTGCAGATCCACACCTGCCTTGATGCAGGGCCCTCTCTCTTGTTAGATCAGCTTATTTACATTGATTGTGGATAAAACTGGATGATAGAGAGGTCAGACTGTGAGACTGCTAGTCACAGGATAGACACACCGTTCCCAGAAAGCACAGGGAATTCCTAGAGATCCCCTGGATCACTCAGCAGAGCTTTCTCCCCACTGGGTTTTTAAGATTGAAATTTCCCAATTCCCAAGTAGATTATTGTTAGTGTTCTTCCTTGCTCTTTGTGACACTCTGATCTAAGGCTTCACTGCATGAAGTAGGTCAGATCTTCATGCCCAAAGGTTTCTGTTTCTACAGGGAATTACTCAGCAGAAGTTTGGGTTCTCAACAGAATTACGGTACACTCAGATTCTCCCTCACTGACTCTGTAATACCAGGAGCCCCTTTTGGCTTCTGGAGCCCCTGGAGCTTGTTTTGGCTAACAGCTCCTCAAACATTTCAATTTTGGGTTCCTAGAAATCTGATATTCAAGCCCTCTCCCCAGAACACGGGCTGTGCCTCTGAGACAGCAACCAGAGTCTCCCTTAAGTAGAGGAACCAAAGCCTGACATCACCGAATCACAAAGTTGGAAAAGACCTTTAAGATCATCAAGTCCAACCGTCCCCATCCTAAGCTAAGCCATATCCCTGAGCACCTCATCTACCCTTTTCTTAAACACATCCTGGAGGGTGACTCAGCCCCCCTCCCTGGGCAGCCTGTGCCACAGCCCCACAACTCTTTCAGGGAAGAACTTTTCCCTCCCATCTGAGCTGACCCTGCCCTGGCACAGCTTAAGCCCATTGCCCCTTGTCCTATCACCTGTCCCCTGGCTGAAGAGACCATCACCTATCTCTCTACAACCTCCCTTCAGGTAGTTGTAGGTGAGGAGAAGGTCTCCCCTCAGCCTCCTCTTCTCCAGGCTGAACACCCCCAGCTCCCTCAGCCGCTCCTCAGAGGATTTGCCCTCCAGCCCCTTCCCCAGCCTGGTTGCCCTTCTCTGGACACACTCCAGGACCTCAATGTCCTTCTGATGGTGAGGAGCCCAGAACTGGACCCAGCACTCGAGGTGCAGCCTGACCAATGCCCAGTGCAGGGGCACAATCCTTCCCTGGACCTACTGGGGAAGTGATTGTGATATGATAGAGGACAATTCCTCAATAAAGATATATAAAACCATGTGTTGCAACCACATGTCAAAAGACACACAACCAGCTAACTCAGGACTGTCTGACCAGCTGTATGACCCACCGGGACACTTACAATTGCATTCTGCTCCCAAGGGGCCCCGATACGGAGCTTCTGACAGCCAGCACGTCCTCCCTTCCCTCCTCCCTGAGCAGAGAGAACTAACAGAGACATGTGCACATATCCACACACAGCTTTAAAGCAGGAGAGAGGTCTGTGCAGTGCTGAACTCCACAGACATCCAACGCTTGGCATGTTCTTGCCCACAGGTGCTCAGCCCTGTGCCCGCAGCCCCTGGCAATGGCTGTAATTGCCCTGGGTCGGTTTGCATGTGGCCTGTGAAGCGCCAGGGATGAGCACAGACGTCGCCTGCAGGTTCCAATCCTTCTGAAAACATTGTATATCATGGCAGGGGAGGTAGATGAAACAGTTCCCTGACAATATAACAGCAGGAAGAAAGTTCCCTCCAGTAGTTGTGCAGCTTCCATTCCATACATCAATGACTAATTTGGATGACTATAACTTCACTTAGGCCGATACCGCTGCCCTGGGAGGAAGAATTATGCCATTATGTCTACACAAAGGCCTATTCCCTGCTTGTTGCAAAAAGAAGTGCCTTTTAAATATACATATATATATATATTTAGGTGGATTCCGATCAGGCATGAGGAATACTGATACTCTCAGCCAGCCAGCAGTAACGGGACAGATTCCAGCAGCCTCACTGATGTGTTGTTTACAAGCTATTACTTCAGTGAGGCTATGGTATGAAGCATGTACTACTCAGTGCAAGTCAGGCTACTCAGAACCAAACCCTATATAAGTTACTCCTACGTTACATTTTGTGAAGGGCCATGATATAAAATGTCTATTCAACAGTAAATACATATGCAGCTATGGGTATGACTGGGCCAAATACCAGTGGACAGGTTTCACTCCCTATTCAGGATATAAAATTTCTAATATCTGCTTAACTTTAGGCACCTATTTAAGTCTCAAAGAAATTAGGGAGAATTAACTGCTCCCCTTTGAATATTCTGTCCAGCAAGTCCCTGGGATCAGAGCTCTAATATTTACTAAAATGCACATTATTACTTATCGACTCACCAGAGAAAAAAAATGAAAAGTAAGGCCTTCAATACCTCTTCATGCAAATCTTAATCACTTTTTCAATGTCAAACCTTTAATTAGGCTGTTCCTAGGAAGCAGGGTGAACAGGCCATTAGCAATGCAGCCATAGAACAAAACTCTATTAGGGAAATGACACTTTCCCTTCAGTAGACTCAGACATATACCAGTGCAGTTAATCTGACTCTCATATTCTAAGTAAAAACAAGAAGATGCTGCAACAGCAGAGAGTTCTGAGCGCCCTCAGTGATCACCCATCTGACCTGCAACGTGTACATGGGTGGTACAGTAAAATTATACAGAGATGCCAAGGAGAATGTCTGAGTTTACCATAAAGATGATGTGCCACCACTTCGCTCTTGCTACTGCCTGCCACAAAACTTCTGTCCAAAGCAGCACATCCATTTGCATCCACAGCAGGGAAACAGCCATTCCTGCATTTTATTTAGGAGAGCACTGGGGCAGCGTGTGGAACAATGGACTTGCAGTACTGAAAACACCAAGTGAGCAGATGAACCATGATAACAATTGCTTACATTAATTACAAAGTTGACAGGCCAGGAACTGGACTCGTTCAATGCATGCTCTAGTCTGTAGGACCCAGCAATAAATCTACCCCGTGTTATAAATAATGCTGTCCTCTCAGGGACTGGGAAGTGCTATCTCCTACATCTTCCCTCAAACACGCTTGGGCAGTCTCCAGGGTTCAAGTTGGGCTGTGGAGAATTCAAGTGATATACAACAATCCTAAGGGTGTGGCATGGCAAGAGAGATGGCAAGCAAGGAGAACAGGGATGAACAGCATAGAATCATAGGATGGTCTGGGTTGGAAGGGACCCCAAGGATCACAAAGCTCCAACCCCCTGCCACAGGCAGGGCCACCAACCTCCAGGCCTGGAGCTACACGAGGTTGCCCAGGACCCCATCCAACCTGGCCTTGAACACCCCCAGGGATGGGGCATCCACCCCCTCTCTGGACAGCCTGTTCCAGCCCCTCACCACTCTCTCTGTAAGAAACTTCCCCCTAATATCTAATTTAAACCTTCCCTCCTTCAGCTTCAATCCATCCCCCTTGTCCTGTCATTGTCTATCCTTTTAACAAGTTGATTCCCCTCCTGTTTGTATGCTCCCTTCAGGAGCAATGAGGTCCCCCCACAGCCTTCTCTTCTCCAGGCTGAACCAGCCCAGCTCCCTCATCCTCTCTTCACAGGGGAGGTGCTCCCCTACGAAGAAAAATACCATGATAAAAGGGTCAGCAGGAAACAGCTTTTAACCAGGAAGTGGAAAGAGCAAGAGATTAAAAGAGTACAGTGTCCAGACCTTGATGACTTGAAAAGAGTTTACTTGAAGAGCTGGAATTGAAACAAAAGCTGCTCCATTTGTACTAGGAATGGTACGATAATCAAGCCTCTGGGCAAAACATGAGAGCGAGGAGCATCAGAGCTGGAGTGTCAGGCGTGAAGATTTTATGCTCCATCTTAGAAGTGAAATGTTTTTTATCTGAGGAGGTTATTGTAAACAGTTTTATTTTAGGAGTGGTCCTTTGAGATGCTGCTCCACAAAAATGCTCACAGAAGAAAGCAAGATGCTTTTCTTTATGTGAACTTTGCCTCGACAGAAAAAATGCTGCGTGCTATTAGTAAAAAAAAATAAAACTAAAAAGGAAGAAAAAGTAATAGAACCAGCAACTCTTAAAGCACTGAGATGCTCTTACTCTTTTCAAAATCCAGAATAATCAGCTGAGGCTCCTGTGAAACTTACGAAGAGCTGCTGAGTCTCTCACTGTAAAGCTCTAAGCACAGCCCAGGAGAGCTCGCCTTTCCTTTACGCATTCAGAAATACGGATGAGTTCAATTCCAATTTTAATACCCCCGGTCAAAGCAGCCTGCCAATGTCTCATGCACAAGAAGAAATAGACTCCATGAATCTTCCATCTCTTCAATAAGCAATAAAACGCACCTTAATTGCTCTGGAGATTGATAATACTCACTATTTAAAGTGGCAATGTGGAACTTGCCAAGTGGCAGAAGCGCACAGACACCAGACAACAGGGTGCACTGAGCTTTATGGGCCATTGTCATTTTTAGAATATTACAGTTCCCCAGCACTCTGCTGTGACTTTGAGGCTAGCTGGAACAATGAACTAGCTCTTGCTAAAAATGACAAGACAGAGGCTTAACCCAAGTTCATCATACCCTGCTTATCTCACTCCAGTGCTGAAGTTGCTCGTACTCAGCTCTGATACACAGGAATCACTCTGAACTTAAAGCTGAAGATGATAAATTCTCCTTATTTCATGACCATTTTAAACTCACACAATGGACTTCTGGAGTTCCACTCCTCTCTGCTGCCCATCTCCAAGAGCAAGTCACCTAATGTGGCACCAGGACCAGCGTCACGAGCTAAAGCACAGCCCCAGGGACACGCTTCCTCTAAAGTATCACCTGGCTCGTTTCTCCTCTTTGAGCTGCATCACAGCAGAAATACAGTTCATGGATTCTCCCCATCCCAGTATTCAATAATTAATTCCTTTTTTCCTGCCATACAGACCTGCAAAATACTCCACCAGCAACTCCCCCGTCCCCACAAGCTGCCCTAACTCCAGCTTCTTGGTTTGGTCCAACCAAGTCCAGGAAATAAGGAGCCAAGCAACCTCACCCTCAAGCAGTAACATACTGAAACACACACTAGAACAAGGAGAGGACTCGGGCTCCTTCCTCCTGCCTGGGCAATGGGAACAGCAACAGACACAGCCAGGCTCTGCACAACAGCG